>OZ037716.1:0-4800000 GCA_964035505.1 Watsonalla cultraria | reverse complement strand
ACGGATAAAACAAAACTAAATATTCAATTAACCCAATTAATACCTTATTATCAACATGTTAAGATCGTTTTTAGCGATATACTTGCATACTTTTACAGCGATTATAAAGAACTCACTCAATAATTAAGTAAAAGTTGAATGAATAGCAGTCAAGTGTTAATTATGCTAACGATATAATAAATGAGCATTCCATCTTACATATTATAATTAAATATCTACACATATAAGTAATCTACAAACGTTTTGAATAATACTGATAGTAGTTGCGACGCAAAATCAAATCTTTTCGATGTAATATGTCTTCAGAATTATAATTTTTGTTGCTTTTGCATCGTCTTAGTGAACAAAAAATAATAATCAAGATTAGCTAGGAAGCTTAGCCTAATAATACGAAATATAACATTGTTCATATACCCTATATTTTATCCCCGTACTCCCACGGGAACGGAAACTTCGCGGGTGAAACCGCGTGACGTCTGCTAGTATATGATATTCCAGAAAGACTTGTGCGAAGTTGCGCGCACGCACGCGAATCTTTATAAGGTTACTTTTATAAGCCGAAGACGCAGGTAAAAGCTGTAGTATTATATTGAAAATACTAATGACACAAGCTAATACATATTAGTAACTAGCTGTGCCCCGCGGTTTTACCTGCCATGACTTAATTTCATGGAGGAGCTCGTGGCACAGTTGCTATTGCGCATATCATTCGATCAGCGAAGTTAAGCAACCATACGCCTAGCCAGTAGTTGGATGGGTGACCGCCCGAGTCCCCTCCGTGCCTCGGAGAGCACGTTAAGCCGTCGGTCCCGGTTGCCAATTTAACATCTTTGGCAATCGTTACAGGTCAGTCGGACACCTAAAAAATAATCTGACAACTGGTTTAAACCAGATCACAGATTTTCCTCCTAAACGGGGTTGCGAAGGCCACATCGGGTTGAATCAAGTGCCGACCCCAACAATGTATGGGATAAGGCCAGGGAGATGATGATTTAATTTCATGAGTAGTATTTATTTCGAGGAACTCAAACCTTTTATTTATTTAAAGCCTTAGATACTCCTTGTAACATCAGCTATTGCAAGTGAAGGTCCCAATAATATCGTTTCAGAGATTATAAGGGGAAAAACAGACAGATAGCCAGACATAAGAAATGTTAATATATTGAGATTTTACGTAAGTAACTTTCATATGCATTTAGTGAAAAGCTGTTAAATTGGAATTACACACAGACACTTCAATTTTATTTATGTGTATAGATAGGTACACCCGTTAGTCAAAGCCTGTTTTATTAATGAGCTTAAGTTAATTAGTGAAACGAACATAGTGTTAAAATTTTGTTAAGGTAATTTATAATGATAACATGCATTACATGCACCGTAATATTAATTATATGATGTCATAATTATCTAGAATCTAAATTGAATTTTAGAGCCTTTGGCTAATGGTTTTTGTTCATATATCATTATGGTTTAGGCCATGTAATGAGACCTTTTTTAGATTAACTTAGAATACGATGGTATCTAGATAAAATAGGCTTCTCAGCGTCATGTAATTCACATATCTCTATTCCTTAATTCTAATAACTATCATAACATCAATTCAATACATATTTAGTAGGTCTTATGTGTGTATTTATAAAATTACAAGTGTGTGCGCTCTAAGCCAGGGGAACCCTATTGTAGAGCTACGAGTGGTTACCGTAATGAACATCTTGGGACTAAGACTGTATCAACTACAATATAAATAGAATGTTTTCATTGTTTAACTATCTATAGGTACCCCGCGATTTCATCCGCATAGACCTTAATTTATTTCTGACTCAATTTTGTTTTTGAATAAATTTAGCATTAGTAAATGTAAGTTAAAAGTGAAAGTAGTTAAAATCCGCCCCTTTAATATCGGCCCGGCCGTTACTGATATTAGCCGGAACAAACAGATGGACATTTTTTTATGCGTTATACTTTTTCACGTGCACATAGTGTATAGATTTACACCTAGATCTACGAGTATAGCAATCAAATAATATAAAAATGAAGGTGTTTATAATCCTTAAACCGCAGTGGTATAAAGTCCATAATCTAATGAACGGGTCAAGCTTTTGCAACGAAGATACGACGATGAGTAACGAGAAGATAAAGGAGGAAGCAACAGATGCCACAACATAGCTACATTGGCAGTAGCAAATCTACCAACAACCTGTGTAATTCTCAATACCATTGCTCTAAAAATCTTCTTTAGCAATTGTTTTATTTTACTTAGCATGTACTGGTCTAAGGAAAGGATTGTGATATTATTTATGCGTATAAAGTTCTATATTCTTTTATGAATCGTGCATTTCACTAGCCTGGCTTATTTATGTATCTTACAGCCTTCTAAACTACAGTCTCTTGTTAATCTTAGAGTGACTTTGAGTTTGGATATTTTAAAATATTATCAAGCTTCAATTAAGATTTGTTTAAATGGAGAGTGAATTCTTCAAAAAATTTGATTGTGTAGCATTACAATGGCTGGCACCTGCGTAAGACCAGCGTACAGATTGTGCATGTGGGGGCTGATCATCTCAAAAAAACTAATCTGTGTATTTGCAATACACCAATATTTGTGCATTATAGCTGTTTCAATGCTTGCATATTGTTTGTGATTTATATTGTATCAATCAAAATTTTTTTTTTTTAATAGAGTAGTTGGGCTGATCTTTTTATCACGTTCGTAACCGAACCCAGCCGGCGGTAACGTTTTATAATAATGTCTTTACGACTTAATGGAAGGAAGTCTAATGACAAATAAATATTTTAAGGATTTTAACATATTATATTGTTTTAGCGTAACACTTCAACTGTCATCATGGCTACCTAAGCCTTGGGAAACTGTAAGTCCAGGGGCATTTGTATCAAATAAATAAAATTTAGTTCAGTCTCAAGAAGACAAGATATATACAATAAGATTCAAGTTGACTGCGTATATTTATTTGTGCTTCGGGGATTACATCCAGGGTGGTTGCAACACATTCTCGGAACTCATTACGCACTGTTCCATAAGGGTACAGGTAAATTGGATACCACGTAACGAGCGAGCTGTTGACTAGGCTTTTATTGGTTTCATGTCTCGGAGATTGACGATGTGTGTGTGTGAAGACCGATAGGATTAATATTGCATACCTTGGGTTGTAAGTGTTGGTTTTTGAGAAATACTAATAAGTGATTACTTTGTACCCACAATAATTAGTTTTTTGTCTAACTAAGATGTTTATAATATTTACTTTGTATTATTCTTTAAATATTGAACTTACATATAGGTATTAGATATGAAAACTCTTTCAAACAACGTTATTGCACTAATAACAGTAATTTAATAATATAAAAAATAGTAAAAATATCACCATATCGGTAAATTTTTTTCAAATAAAACTTACAACTTACTATATGGGCTACCAAAACTTCCCGTAAATATATTATCAGCCATTGTTCTACCACCTTGCCGATAAACAGAGGCATAATTTATCCATTTTATATTTATATAAATACTCATTATTCTTACGATAAGCAATAAAATGTTGTCCATTAATTGTCTCTGGTAATTATAGGAACAGAAGGATCTCGTGTTTATAATTAAAACGAATGAAGCATTGCTCTCGGCTAGTGATGTAGCTCTAATGAGCGAGTTGCTAATTAGAGAATAAACAAGGCGGATACGGGAATCCTAATTGGCTTTTGGGACAAGCATGTCGCAGTCGAGCTAGCCGTAGCTTTTACAACAAAAACTTGTTGCCGTCACTTTTAATAATTAAATTGGGACCAGTTAACATTTCTTTAAATATAGAAGTTGTTTTTTACAACACTACTGTATGACAGGGTTAAAAAATTGTACATGAAAAAAAAATGTTTTATTAGAAATTTTAAAAATAACTTTTGCTTTTACGAAAAATATGATTTTTAGGGGAAATTTGTATAGAAAATAATATGGTTAATATAGTTGTGACGTCGTAGTTGACTACCCATTTAATTCGATCGGTATAGGGGTTGCGCGGTGTCGTTTATGACGTCTGGTACAAATTATAGGGTTCAATTAAAGGGTGGACACACATATAGAATTTCACAATAAAGAATAAATTCTTTGGTAGGGCTTGCATAAGGTTGTATAATTGTTGATTTAAACAAAAAAAGTTAAAAGTTAGTAAATATTTAATTCATCAAAAAAATATATTATGGATAATCAATTTTTTTTCTATAACTTCATGTAAATTTTAAGTAACAAAAAGTACCCAATTATTTAAATTGTGTACCAGTTAATTCTATTACAAAACTTGTTTTTTAAACCGTTTAAGAACTTTATTACTGTTAACTAATCGGAATGAAAACCAATGATAACGAAATCATTAGCGCTAATTGTCAGTTCCATATACACCGGAAACTTTATCTTTGACCATTCGTCACAGAAGTAATGACACCACTTTATCTAAATGTGGTTACATATACTCGATTTAGTAGGATTCATTAGCATTATATTTTCAGTTAAAGCAGAATTCTTTTAAATGGGCGTGGATTTAAAATACAATTGAATAATATAGGATAAGATAAGATAAATATATGGAAATAGAATTGATATAATTTTACCCATAAATAAGTTATTGACTTTGATATATCAAATTGGAAACGAATAATTACATGAAAAAGTTTGCTTAAACTTTTTTGCTGATTCCTTTTGGCGATTTAATTGAATATCCTTTTTTTAATTAATAGCTATAAAAACATGAATAAATTACAAAACAAAGAACATTTAAAACCAATTTGCTAAAAACAAACTGTGTAACAATAAACCGGCATGCACGGAAAGGGTTGATAGTTTTTAAAGATCTCTCGAGCTCTGTGGAGATCATTAGGCGACTCTTCAAACCTGTCGGCGCATTACACTAATTGACGCAATTAGAGGGATTGCCGAACGGAAATAAAAGTCGGCTCACCTTCATGAAACGCCGGCCCGCCAATTAGACTAGCAACTCGTAATTAGCCTCTTCGGAACACTCTTACGGCTGATTAGTCTTACACAGTTTCAATTCAATCACAGCACAGAAAAATCGTGTTCATTTCGGGTGCGGAGATACAGTTTATTTTCACACACTGAAAAGTTTTTCGCGATCGCGTGAGACTAGCGGAGTGATTTTTACGGAGAGTCGACGTGCGCTCTCGTCCACGGCTGAGGAGCGAATGCGCTACGGCGGGAGGATCTAGGCGGGGTGTGTAGTGTAGCCCTTCCTTTTCATAAAGCTCGCTCGTTGCGTAGGTTTTCGCGTGAAGCCCCTGTTTCAGTTACGACGTTCTGAAGTTGGAGCGACGCTTAACTCTGTAAGTGGGCAGATTTGCGCGGTATTGCATTTAGGCCTAAATAAAAATGACACTGAATCAAGTTACAGTATCGTATATTAGTACTTACCATAATGTAATTTAAATACATTCCTTTGTATTAAGTATAAGATATTATTTCAAGATTATGAGTAATTTGAAATAAAACGTTCAAAGTACCTACCTCGAAGGATATAAAATAGCATTCGCAAAACACAGTAATTCCCAAAATTAATTAATTAATATAAATAAATTAAATACGTGCAGTGTTAAAAAAATATTATTTTCATACTATAGCTAACTTTTCTGTAGTATAATTATTGTGCAATATTTTTAACCTTCGCGAATACTGGATTAATATTCGAATAAAGATTCTATGAATATGAATAACAAACTGATTACAGATGCAAGGGGCATTCATCATTGATAAATCTCATGACACCTCATTCATTTCTTTCTGTTGACCTGCAGCCGACTTAAGGGGAGACTCCCTTGCATTAAAACACGTTTCAATGTTGTTACTAGGTAGTTTAACTAGAATTAAAAAAATACCTACATATTGTATATATTTTACTATGTATAATTTTAATAGTAACGATAACAGGAGTAAACTGAAACAAACACACACACATTAGCATTTATAATATGGATGTTTAATAAAACAGTTTAAACATATGTCAACAGTTACGTCGTACTCTTCATTTGTGTATGAATATTAAAATAATATTATTTTAATATCTTTGGTATAGAAATTTAAAAATGGAAAATAGTCTCTGGTTGTTTTTCTTACACCTATTCACTACAGATTTTATGCTGCTGAAATGATTTTGAAAGAATGGAATTCCTGTATTAATTATGTCTTACAATATGTATTACGGAATATAATCATCATCTGCTTGGCCTTATCCCATGTATTTTGGGGTCAACCCGATGTGGCTGATCACCTGATTTTTATACGAAGCGACTGCCATCTGACCTTCGTAACCCCTTTTTTCGAGGAAAATCGGCAATCTGGGTTAAACCAGTTGTCAGACTTTCTTAGGCCTCCGACTGACCTGTAACGTTTGCCAAAGATGTTACTTATAATATAGTACGGAATATAATATCAATAGTTATTCGTCATAAATTAATAGTTTTCGAATACCTGTACATGCTGAGATAGATACAATTTTGATATAGATCTTTCTTCAGTTTAAGCTAGTGGAGCCGGCACCCGCAGCCTAAACGGACGGATAGACAGACATATTATAAGTACTTTTGTCATCTTTTGAAAGTAGTCACGAACAGAAAGCTAGTCAATAATAATAAGAGTTTAACAAACTAGTTTATACACTATCTAACAGCCATTGCCTTGTTATCTTTTTATTGTGGCAATGCTGTATTGAATCAATTAAGCCCGTGTAAAAGGGGTGCAATAAACTATGATTTATGGGCGCCACCGTAATAGTTTTTAATTATACTTCAAGAGGGAATGGTAACGAGTGCTGCACCTATACAATGCAACTGAAGAAAGGAAAACAGGTATACCGGTACTATGCAATTCATATTAATATAATAACTATTTTCAGTGTTATTCAAGCGTTATGATCAAATATAAAGGTACGACATTATTCTTATTAATAGCGTACCCATTAAAACATAAAAGAACTACATATTCTTATATCAGAATTGTAATATTCCATTCATTTCAATATCAGGTATATTTTTTTATTAAATAAATTTTTCTGTACATACATACATTTTAAATTTAAATTTTATTGCGCATGACGTAGATATTGATTGAAAGCCAAATACTTAATAACTGCTTATTTTTTAATTATATCGTTCTTGATTCTTTGTATATGGAGTCTTCACCTCGTGTTATGGATTTTAAACTGAAACTTGGCATGATTAGGGCTGGTACCGATAAATTTAAGTCTTGCTTAATAATCGGTAGGTATGCTTCCTGTGGTATGACGATAGATATAAATTTTTTTTTCTAATTTTATTTATTAATTTGACTTATTAACTTTGTTCTTTCTCTCTCTCACACACACTCTCTTATTGACACAAAAATCCCTCGGATTCCTAATCAATGCAGTCCCATCAATGCTGTCATCCCTAGCTTCGACATAAGTTTGTAATAACAGGTAACTGACAAACAACTTGTTTGTTTTTAATGTTGTTGCTCGTTAGTCGATAGTCGTAAACTACAGCTTAGAATTACATAGTAACAAAATAATTTTCATTATATCTCAGTTACGACATCATAAATTATGACAACTATTCCCGCTATAATTTTAAGGACATCTCTAGTTACTAACAACTTACAAGGTGACAGAATGAATGGAGACTTTTAAAATGTCAGTGGCGAAAATTAATATTGAATTTTATGGTCTATATAAAAAAAAATACTAGTGAAGAAGAATAATAGGTAAGCTTTTAAGTTGATCGTAGGCCCATTTAGGATTGCTAATATTATGTATTATAGATTTTATAGAACTTATACATTTTACCGTCGGGTACGGAAGTACGAACCCGAAAGAACTCTGAGAGAAATTTCCTTTATTAACAACACAAAGTTCTATATGTTTATTAGCATAGCATTTATGATCGTTCACACTGAATTTCTATATTAATATTATACTCTTTTATATCGGATAAGTAGTTTCTAAGTTACAATATTACTAGTATTTACGAGCATATTATTATAGTGTGTTAGTGACAGTGACAGACTTATACACGACATATACCTACAACAGTCTCATAATCTTGGTAAATGAAATTAATAAGAGATCTTGGTAGAGCACAACATGGGTATATAAAACTCCATAATATCTATATCACGGGCTCTACCATGACCTCTTACTACCATGATAGTTTAATTCTTATTATAAGACAGATGTATATGACGTGTATAAGTCTGTCACTGTCACACAATGGAACTATGATGACAATAAGGGTTTATGGTAAGGCCCCAATAATTTCAATGGGATTCACATAATTCATTATAACAATCCTAAACCATAAGTCAATTAAGTCGCGGCTGTCAATACTATCATGCTAGGTACTCGTTCAACATGCAACTGCGTTATAAATAATTCAAAAACGTCATGTTTAAGCCGTCGGAATAATTCTGTTGGATGTGGCACAGTAACACTTTAAAGTAAAGTTTTACATGCAGTGAGGAATCTAGCATTTTTTACCGGTTCTTCTCAGAAGACTAGATATCGAATCATTTATGATCGTCTTACCAAGATATTAACTGGATAAAACTTTTTTCATTTTCATTCATTCCTGTTTCTAAATAAGAACGTTTGCTCCATTGAGCGCGAGTGTTGTCCATCTTAAAGATTATATATCAATTTATATCAATATATATCAATTCATATTTTTATGTACCGTCAAAATGACGTCATGTGAATGACGTTTACGCGATCAGCCACGAAGGGACACCTCTTACTGTCATTACGCCTATTCCGGTTATTTTCTTGTACATGAGCGCATCTGTGTGAGTGTGTCGTTTCAAACAATTTGTTCCTAGTTTTCTAACTGCTTGTTAATTTTATTTAAACTGTGCGTAATGTAAATCCCATGACTTAATACTTGCAAAAATACTGAATCACTTCTTCATTTCATAACCTTAATTAAATATACGCGACTAAACCGCGGGACACGGCTAGTCAGACAGCATAAAATAATAAAATCTCCTAAAAACACTGTAGTAGGAACGAAATAACTGCTGATTTCAATAGAGTTAGCATTAAATCTATTAAAAGTGGCAATTATATAGGTTTAAATGTCGGGTTGAGAACGAATAAAAAGAATCAACGTCGTAAATCCAAACACTCCTCACTTCGTGTGTGTTTAATTTATTGCTGAGTAACCCGAGACGTTCCCTCACAAATAAACTCAGCTTTTAAACCATTTTCAGTGAGGTTTTGTTCGCTACTCATTCGGAAACCCACCGCTTTAAAATAAAAAGGTAGCAGAAGAGCGGCTTTCTGCATTCGATTAGAGTAACTCTGATCATGTTGAGCTAAATCCGCTAATGTGAACTCTATACAAATTCGCTATACCTGCTGGCTATCTCATAAAAAATTGCACCTATATCTTGTGTAGTGACTAGTACTGAACAGGGGGCCAACCACCATCGGGTTAAACAGAGTGTTTTAAGAACTTCTGAGCTATGACGTTTCATTTTGGTACCGTAAAATTATACGTCAAAGCTATGTAGTTCCTAATACGCGTTTATTTAACGATCATAGTTGCTGGGGAGCAAAACTGGGGAGTTTTCTCATGATTCTTCAGTGAAAGTCCCGTTAAAATCTGTCCAGCCGTTTCGGAGATTAGTTGAAACAAGCAGACAGACAGACAGAATTTTTTATAACTTTTCTTTTTTTTTGTTGGTACCGTATATCATTTCATGTGCATTTAGTGAAAAACTGTTATTTTGGAATTAAAAACAGACACTTCAATTTTATCTGTACTGATGATAGATGTATGGAAGCCGGCCTTCTGTAAATATCTGCTTTGTGCCACCGTCTTGCAGGGGTTACTTTCAATACATCTTTATGCGACATTCATTTTGCCGATTGTCAACTAAGTGCCCTATTTTGAACTCTCCACCTTTTCAAATAGGGCTCACAGTACGAGTGAACTCATTTTGGAATTGTCAATTCAACCCTTTGTAAGTTCAACTTGATTTTGTTGAATAGCTTATAATTTCCATTTCCTTCTAGTGTATTAGCACAAACAGAACCTGTTTCTATTTCATTGTGTTCTATTATTGGGCTTCATTTGAAACACTCTCTGCTTTATTGGGTTAAGGACTTTCGTACTATTTGATGAAAGGAGCGCTGATGAATAATTCTTTGGATGAGTATTTTCTTTACCATACATACATATATACAATACATACATACTCGTCTATATTATACAGTACTAGAGGTGTCGCGGATGACAATTTTCAAGCCGAAATATACGGACAGCATAATATGACACGATATGCAAAGTAATTGTATTTGATTGTGGGAGTGAAATATGTATAAGTAATAAACATACGTGTTTTTTTTTGCGGTTGCAGAATCTTCGTATAGTAATAGCCTTGACCTAGAGGTTGGACATTGCAACAAAGGTGTAAAAAACTGCTGGGCATAGAAAATAATTGATATGAATAAAATACTTTGTTCCATAAATATAAATTACGCCTTACGAAGGCGTAAAACCAAATATTTTAAAGGAAGCTAGAAAGCATTTTGGTAAAATAAATTTATCACCTGTTTAAAGCAGCTTAACCAAAAAACTACGAAAAGAAATCCGCCAGCGTTTCCGAGTCGGCTTTCATTGAATTCGACTTAGGCAATTAATCATTCTTATCAGTTCCTTGAGGTGAGCTGAGGGATCGACTGACCATTGAGTCGTTGTTGTGGGGCGAACGGGCCATTGTGAGCCATTTGGGCTATTGTGAGCCATTTTGGCCATTGTTGCCAGCCATTCTGCCGGAAACTGATGACGCCTCCGACCGCCCCGTGTAATCCTACGATTAGTCTTCGCCACCGCGTAAGGAGCCGATTGACCGGTTAATACTGTTGGAACTCGATAATGTATTCTATATGCAGAACAATTTGTAAATTGAGACAAGACATATATTCCGGATGACCGAAGACGCTACATACGCAAATGTTTTTTTATAAAAAAGCTGTGCCCCGCAGTTTTACCCGTGTAGACTTAATTTCATCGGTTTCCGCCACCTAAAGTTTTTTTTAAAATAAAGACTGGTTGATTATTCCGGAAAAAATTTGACGGAGAAAAAACTTAAAAAATATTTTTTTGATCGTGTGCCGTATGCACGTTCATAATGCATTTAGTGCAAACAGACACATCGATTTTATTTGTTTGTTTATAAAAACAAATGAAAAATTAATAAATTTTGTTGAACGCATGGTAACCGCTGCTTTTATTAAGCTAATTTGTTAGTACTAGCAAAGCATTACAGATTGGTAAACGTTTCTTACATTCACGGCTAATCCATGGAGTCAAACCTGGTAAAAAAATATTACTTGTAAACCGAAACGTGTGCTTCATACAGCACGAGCTTTTCAGTTCAACTCCGTTTAACATAGGCACCTTAACTAGCATGCACATTAGAGCTCTTTATTTGCTTTATGTATATTTATGTTTCAAAGTATTCAGAGAAACACGCTTTGCAATTAAAGTGCAATTTTAACGACTTTGAAAATAACCCCACCAGCCAGCTTTACCGCCCGCCGCTTACCAACTCCCGAAGAAAACAACGAAACTGGAATTTGCATAAATTAAACGGAAGCACCTTTTACCAGTTCAAGAAATGTGGATGCGGATTAAGGCTCTCACGCGAATCCGTCGCGTGACGATAGCACCTGTCGTCAATGTTCAAAATAATATTGTTTTACTGTGAACAAAGTTGTTGCAACTTTTTTGTTGAGTACCTATGCCCGAATCAAAGCATCTTTATAGGTGTGACCTTTGATTGACTACAAACCATAAATTAAGTACTTACAGAATAAATCTATTACATAGTAGGTACGATAAAATACTGCGGAACGTAGGTATTCTATTCCGATGACAAGCTAATGTCACGATTATTGACATATTCAGTACTAACTAGACTCCGACCACGTAACGTCACCTTACAATCACTTGATCTAGCTTCCACGGGACGAAGTTTCCTGATTTTTTGTAACATCGCTAATTACTTAGGTAATGAAATATCTGTAAATTAACAAGTACGACGATTTCTATTTAATTCACCAAATATATAATTCACCTAGTATATAAAAACATAAAGAATATTTCGCTTCGCAGACCCTTCACACGTGAGCATCTGAACCTATAACAATTTTAGGAATTGAAACATACATATATTTGTTTATTCTATGCCCTTGTATGAAAATATACTAAAAGCAGAGAGCGCTTGCAGATTCTCCGTAATAGCCAAATGATTGTATGCAAAACAGTTCACAGCACCGCGGTACTTATTTGAATTTTGTTTACTTGGACTGTTTAATAACCGCCTTCTGGTACAGAATTAAGCGGATTTTAACTGTCTGTTTTCATTATCTTAAGTACTTTACCGTTTAGTATAAGGCTCATAACAATTTCAAATGTGCTTTCATAAAGTTTTATAAGTATGCATACTTACTTGGCAGTACCCCCTCAAATACGTCATTATGGTTAGAGATGCTGTTATTCTTACTTACAAATATTACCTATGTAATACCATCATAAAGCAAAGATCGGTCTTATTTTTTTGGCATTATAACACCTCGCCCTAGTCGCTTCGGATAAGTTTTCGGGAACACGCAAATAAAATCTCTAAACTAATCATCTGACCGGGGTAAGAACCAGCTCGAAGATTTTGCATTTGACCCCCTCGGTCCCAAAGTCTCAACCCCAAACAGCAGGATCATACAATTTTGTCTGATATCCATATTGTTTACCATTTTAGATGCGTAATCTTATTTATTTTATTACTCAACTCTTCACAGATCATAAATCCAAAAAAAACCGTAAATAAAAAATGAGGTCAATTATAAATTTATCAATGTTACCTTAAATTGATAAAACGGTTAATTTAAGTGTTAAATAAATAACAATTTCTGCAATATTGCGGCGACTACGGTGTTGGACAAAAAACGCAGTGCGATTGTCCAATCGTGGACCCTGAGCCCATTGTATCAGGTCACAGTTCAATGAGCAATCATAACTTTACGTTGCGTTATGAAAACTTTTTTGTATTTTCATATAAATGATTCACAACAGTGAAAATTGTATCAACGCTGATATGTTTAAGTAACCGTTTACCATCAGCAGGCTGCGAGCAGATTTATGCTGTAGATTTGTTTGAACCTTCGAACAGAAAATGTTGCTTGCAAAATTCCCATTGTAACTTTTTCTTAATTGAAACGGTTGTCGAAACCAATTTTTTACTCGTCACCAACAAAGCGTGCGTCTTCGGAATTCGTGCAGACCAAATCGATGTTAGCAAACGTGACAAATCACATCATTATATACGGGGATTTGAATAACAAGATCAGTTGTACCCCACCGTTGAACTGCGGTTCATGGGAAATGTAAACATTGGGGTAGGCAGGCCATTATGCTTCGACTAATCCGCAAATTAGTCGATAAATACTCAACTGCTATAAAAATATCCCAATGTCATGATAACAGTTCGGTAATGCTATGATAAATAGTACAGATATTTGCCTAATCTCTTAAAGAACCGTGGTAGCCTTGTGGCTCAGCAGTCGCCTGCAAATTGTGGATATGAAAGATCACAACATTGTCCGTTCCGATTAAATCTTATTGTCATACAATGCTTTATGGTGAGTATAAGTCATCATGTCTAATAAAGAAATTAAGTAAGTATTTACAGTGCCAGAGTTATTGCGGCAGAGACACCACCTGTCAGACACGAAATGCTCACGACTAGTCTAAATCCTAGTTTTTCATCTTTTTCGTATAAAATAACTTTTATTTAAACACACAGGATGAAAACAAAATGAAGTTACTTAACCCCGGCCGCCCAATCGTCCATTCAGCACGCGGCACGGCCATAAAATTAAATAAATCCGTTATTTTTCAGGCTGAGAAATGTGCGGCCACGGCGAGCGCCGGTCAATCGGGCCGCACGATAACGGCCCACATTTGTAAAGATTTTGTTCGGCCCACGCCGCTCCACTATTCGACCTAGTAGCCATACGTTTACTTTAGCCTTAGGTAACGTCCAGAGAAGACCAATACCCCTAAAATTATAAATGGGAAAGGACGAGGAGAGCTTTTCAAGATTTATGGCAACGTAATCATAGCGCGATCTAACGGACTAAACAGAATAAACTATTAATTAAGCGAACCCTATGGGGTGATTTCTATCTTATGCTAAGTTGCATCTCTCGTTGAATGACGCGGTGTGTGAATAAATGTTCTTTTTTAATAGTAACTTAGATAAAATACAAGTTTACTTTTTAGAGAAAATATAGCTTTCCTTCATTGGAGCAAAAAACACATTCAAAACTCCCGCCTTACTTACATTATTAAAATTTTTGACATATTTACAGGTAACAAACAAATACTATAATACAATCCGCAAAAATACGACTTCTAAATTAGCAATGAACCATTGAAGAGGCACCGGCAACACGCGTTTACTACACCCCAATTAATTCTAAACCGTTCAGCATGTGTGATAGAAAAATATGTTTATCTGTTTTTCCCTTTGGATTTTGGAATCCTTCATTCATCTGTATAATCACAAATTATTAAAACCAGTCAAATCAGTTTCTATTACTACCAGCAGGCTTAGACAAAGTAGCATTCTTTTTTGCTTGCGCTAACAGAAACGATAAACATTTTATGGAAATGACATAAATCAGTCACGTGACATATGTCATTCCCGTACATTTTGCATCGTTTCTACTAGCGAAGCGTGAGGATAGCCTGTCTCTCACATTCCTTACTCTACATTATAAAGCTCACTAAGCAGTAAGGCTAAGCCGGGAACAAATGAAAATTGATTTTAAGATTGTGCTGCGGCCAGTTGACAAATATCACCGCCTTATTTCATAGCTTACGTATTAACTTCACTCCCTACCGTTACTATAAACTCCAATACTATTTGAGCAACTTCGTTAAGGGAAACTATGTTTGATCAGAAATAAAGGGCATATTGAAATGGTGGTTTGGTGCGTATGTTCACAGAGGTTTTAAGGTATTTTTTATGCTGATAAACCTGCGTTTTCTGTAAGGTTTCTCAGCGTTGCACTCGACGTCGAGTGTCGGTTTCAAAGATACGACATTGAGCTTTATCTTCTATGTATTATGTATCAATTCCCTATGATTGAAACCGGCGCTCGATAGAGACATGATTGATTGAGACAGAGACAGACTCATAAAGTGACTAGAGACTAAACTCGTGATGGGACGTATAGGTAGATACACCAATTTGATACAATTGAAACTACGCTTATATTACTTACTTGCGCAGTCGTGCCCTTGGACCTTTGTGGAAAAGTGTGAAATGTCAGATGAAAATGACAGTTGCAATATGAAAATGTGTCAAACAGCAATCATGTGTCTCCTATAAGTCTAGGGGTGACAATTAGGAAGTGAAGGGGGGTAGCGAAACCTACACGTGACGTCACTCATCTGCATCCTACACCCCTGATGCAAATTTAAAAACAGTTTAAACTCACTTTTTACTTCGCCAATTTTTTCCCGTTTTCGCGCCAGTTGGTTCCGTTGTATGTGGAGAATACTTTTTAATTGCTTTATTTTTTTTTTTTAAGTTTATGTGGGCTACAATGCTCGGAGAATTAGGTATTTTTTTGTTATTTCTCAATGTTTACAACAAATCACTGGAAGGTTAAGATAAATAAAATACAACGCAATAACTTTATATTTACCATTGAATAAATTAATTTGTATGGAAACCTAGTTATTGGTTAGTAACAAAATTTTATTTTATTAATCTAAATTAAAAATTACGAGCTAATATATTGGGCTCCTTTACAATCAAAATGACTTCATAATTTATCGCGTATATTGAATGAAACCATGTAAAAACTGGCCATCAATAGATATTACAATGCGTTTAGTTTTTTGTAAGACATTAAAACGTGCACCGCATTCTAATCTCATTTTACTTATTCAATTTTTAAACATGGAACCGTTCGAACGTTTTGAATGAATCACAAATTATTCAGCGTGAACGCATTACTTCACGTAACTAATTGTGAAAATAAAATGCGTTCATATTCGTGGGAATACGACGGTGTGTAATGAGTTGTAGAAAAAAATGTTTAACGTTGTAAGAGGGACGTGATTAAGTTTGGGGCTTAATATCCGGCGGGGATGCGCAAGACATAATGCACTTTTGCCTCAATCGTATAGGGCTGTCGCATCGGCCCTTTTTTATTTGGTTGTTGCATCATCAATATTTACTTCATCAAGTTAAAATGTTATCCTGTTTCTGGTTTACTACTAAACGCTATTAAATTATTTAATTACTACCGTAATTATTTGCTCTTATAAATGCTTAATTATAACTTAACTGTGTACATGGAAATAAATAAATACATAAAACAGTTTCATTTCATATTATCATCTTTTCATCCTTATAATCTAATTTGACTACTCATCATTAGTTATTCATCATTTTAGTCTATTTAAAGTGTAGATATTCATAGGTAATTCAGGTACCTAATTATCTTATTTAAAACGGCGTACAAGTATGAAGAGATTTAGGAGAAGCTTAGTAAATCTATAAAGAGTGTGTCTATAAACTGTGCTTTATTCCTCTGTCTATCCATAGACAATCGATATATAATTCAAAAATAATAAGTATTCACGTTTCTGAACACTCATAAACCTCAAGCCTTTAATTATTGTTTGAACCTTGGAGTATTTATCAAGGATAATTCTAATAAAAATATATACGTAGAAATATGACAACCCTATTAATTTGCCATATCAACTGGCCAGTAGCGAATAGAATACGACGACCGCAACAGTAGGGACGCACGCCAGATATCGACCTAATGCACTTTACCGCTGCACTATTTAAACACATGTGATTTTACACCATAAGCCCTATGCAATAAAGCTTATTGTTTATCTTTGGCAACAAAAGGAATGGTAAATATAAATTTGCGTTGAATAGTTAGCAAGGGAGGGACGTGTGTATGACGTTATAAAATAAAATTGAAGCCACAAGGGCGCTCGACACGGATCTAATTAAATGATAAGTGTGATCTAAGATTAATGTGCTGTAACTAAAGAGATCGCCGGCAAAAGTCCTTATGAATTTTCTCATTCAGCTCTAAGCACGAACTAATTAAAATCCTTACTGTAATGACTATTTTCATATTACGTTTTCATTCTGTTTTCTACTAGCTTGGTACTTCGGGATATAAGCTGTTCTACTTCACTAATCCTGTATCTTCTAATCAGGCAAATATGATTGCTCCTTAATGATTTCCTACTCCTTATAACTTCTAAGCTTTTACTTTTCATGTTGGTACCATAAAATCGAAATCCCAAAACTAAGTTCTTTATAATATAAATATATTTAAGAAGCGCGCTTAAGCGCCTGGGCCTGTAGACAAAAATAACATTATCCTCACGCTTCGTTATGATATGTCACGTGACTGATTTATGTCATTTCCATAATTTCTTTATCATTTCTATTAGCTCAAGTGCGGGAAAACGTTACTTCTCCAGGCCTACTGGTTACTCTCTTTGTATTAAAACAGTATTAACACGAGACTAATCCAAAACTATTATTAACCAAGTATTTATTTTCCTAGTTAAAATTTTCAATGGCCTACCTATGTATTGGCCTTTGAATTGCAAATTGTTTAGCACCACAGTACACAGAAGCCAAATGGTTTAAAAATTCGAAGTTTAAATTACACATGACGCCTTGGGGTATATGGGAAAAATCAAGAACAACAGTCATCGTCCTCGTCCAAAAATATTTCATTATTTTTTCTTCTCACGGCTCTTATTAAATAATCTCTATTTATTCTGTGGCGTAAAACCAAATGCCAGAATTAATGGAGTGCAATCCCAACATCGTATTAACACTAAAATAAAGATTAGGGGCACAAACGGCCACGTCACGTCATAATAGTCCTAACCATTAAGTGGAATTTACTGTTTATCTGCTTCGTATGGTTTGGTTCGGTTGCTATTCTTATGCTAATGAATGCGAAATCATGTTAATATAATAATCTGCATTAGATTCCCAGTGAATAGCATATCTATACATCTATACAGATAAATAAAATTGAAGTGTCTGTTTGTAAATCCAAAATAACAGCTTTTCACTAAATGCATATGATATACACGCTACTGGCACTAAAAAAACAAGTTTTAAAATGTTTCTCTGTCTGTCTGTTTGTTCCGGGTATTCTCTGAAACGGCTGGACGGATTTTAACGGGACTTTCACTGGGAAGTAACTGATGTTCCAAGGAGTAATTTAGGATACTTTTATTTATTTAAAATGTTAGGGTTCCGCGACAATAAGCATGAAACTAAATATACGCGGGTGAAATCGCGGGGACAGCTAGTTCGCTATAAAAACTTATTACGGAAAAAATTGCTAACAGTTTATTAACAGCCATAGATTTCTAAGGTAGATATGATGATGATCTGACCAAATTTCGGTCACGGCGACTAATCTTAACGGGGATTAGCTATAAGCGTGAGCGCAGACCTAGGTGCAATCGTTATTCCCTCACTCTCACAGTACGATGGGATGGCAATCCGAAAGGTAGATATATGAATTAATATCCATAACATGTATTCCATAGACAACATAATATTGTATATCGAAATAGTTTGAGTATGCAGTAGCATACAGTAAAATGAAAAGAAATAAAAGTATAAAGACTTAATTACGGTAAAACTCTACACAAATAAATTATCCTCCTAGCTAGGCCATATGAAATCAATAGCTCGTTAAATCAACACGTCTATTGGCTGTGTTTGTTGAACACTCGAGATCGGGAGTCCCGGTCGTCATTAAGGAACATTATCCGGGATTTATACCCGTTTGTGCGACCAATGCGCCCGCAGATGTGTGATAACATGACGCGTGCTAAATGATCCCGTTCTGACATTCGCGGGCACAATTTCCTAATCAATGCATGCGCTTGAAACGGATAGAGCTGGCACAATGTTTTTTTCATCATTCAAATTCAATGTGAAATTTAATGTTCTTTTTTTGGAAAGTGATTGCACTCTACCATACAATTTTAGTGATGACCGAGTGGTTTCAATAGTCACCGGCTAAGTACGCAATTGGCGCAAGTTCAGCGGTGTAAACCAAATTAATCTTCTAAAACAAGGTGGAAAAAAAAATCTTTTGAAGTTCATTGTAACATCTTTGAAATTCAACGACATAGAGCCTGAAACGACTTTATATATGGATACCTAACCATCTTCGGTTAAAAGTGGTTGTTATAAACATCTGCCTATCCCCTTGCGGACCCTTCTGGGAAGGCGTTAGCATATTTAAAAAAAAATGTTGCATATACATGATTTAATTCTTAAATATATTAGTCAGTCTGTTACACATTCTAATAGATACCCCTGTTATGTCCAGTAGGTGCTTACTCATTGCCTGTGTCCCAGTGAAATGGCCTCACGCGCCGCGCCTCTAACGGGTTATCTTTACTTACATCACCGCGTGCGTGTGACACTTCTGTGTGGGGGTTGCAATGATCCCGATTCACAATACTTGATTTATAAGCACTTTTGCGTGATTTTATATTGTACTGTAATCGCATTTTCTTTCCAATGTTACTCTTTGTAACGCATAGTTTGAAAGAGTTAGGAAAATGTTAGCAGCTATGTAGTGTTATCGGTAAGTAATAACTTGATATAAGTAAAGATGACGTGTCTCGCATTCAGTACCAACTTTAAAAGCACCTAATGTATTTGTATGTTACTGTTTCAGTGGTGCCAAATGTTTTGAGCCGAGGTGTATATTTCTCGTTGAATTCTACCCGTGGGATGCCACCTACAAAATATCCTTTACAGAAGCGTACATGATAAGCCTAACGGATTAGAGCGTCTTTCAGACTAACTCACGAATCTTATAAGGATCATTCTTCAAACTCAAACTCAAACTCAAACTCAAACTCAAATATATCTTTATTCGATTAGACTTTATACAAAGTACTTTCAAATCGTCAGAATGACACAATTACACAGGATTATACATGCTACCGCCAGGTTCGGAAGGTTGCTTGATTATAGATACCACATTCATCGATAGACGTACTTTGAAAAACAATGTTACAAGTGATAATCCTTCCAGCTAAAGAAGGTATATTTGCGAGCAAAAAGAGAACAGAGACAACACCAACAGATCTCCAATAACCCGTACCTACAGTAAATACCCGCATAGCTCGCGCGCGCCGCACCGCTCATTTGTACTGCCGACATTTTAATAATCGCATATTTTTATTTAAGCGGCAGCTACTTACGCAAATCAGTCTATTATTATAATGCACCGTAATGGCCGCTCTTAGTGGCTTAGCAGATTGGAAGCTGTTAACGTTAAGCTTTGCGGTATGACTCGTGTAGTCTCCGTATATATCAAGTCTTGCAGAATAAAACATTACGCAGACGTTTTGACTACAAATCTCGGGGAGACTAAAAGATATGAAAAACCTACAAGGGAAAGTATAAACTAAGATCAGTACTCAAAGACGATGTGTGTAAGGCAAAATAAAGATAAAATTATGCACTAATAAATAAAAATAAACTTGATATCTCACAATTCGAAACGGAATCTGATAGGAAACTCTTCACGGGAATTCATAATTATCAATGTGGATTTGACGGCCACCTCCAGTAGGGCATATTATTCTTGGTCAGAAGATAACCTTATAAAACAAATTGTGTATCTTAGTAAGGATGCATAATGTATAAATATACCTACCTTGTACACTTTATGTCTACTATCAAGAACAATACTAATTAGTTCTAGTTACAATTTATATTAACAAATTAAAAATATCATACTTACGATGCTACAGACATAACTCCAAAAGTCAGTGTGCAAAAGATGTCTACAACGCACGTCGTGCTACATCCCACGGCTCCGGGCCGTGTCTTTAGAATTTTAATTAAATTGTTCATTGGCTCAATTAAATCGATTATTAAAAGCCATCGACTCCCCAAGGGGTGAAATGTAGCGATCGCTTCATACTCGCCAATTGCATGCATGTGGAATTCATCTCATGTTTACAGATAGTATTAATAAAAATACCAATATTCTCTGTAAATGAAATTATGATATGAATCTGTTTTTAACATTGAAATATTTATTTTATTTCACATATTCGATTTCTTGCTTCAATACAATTGCATTTCAATCTCCCTTATGTGCTATTACTCAGTGATATTATAATGAAACCTCTTTAAATAGATGTACCAGTAAATAAAGTCTTGACTTCTTGCCTGTGCTAATCATAGATAAAGAAAAAAATTGACATTCTTTATCCTTGGAGCTAATAATGAGCTTGGTTGTAGACTTTGAGATCTTGGACTCTATATTAGGATAGGTAAATATCTACTACGACGTGTTTATTGAGTAGTGGAACTGTCACTCAGTCGAATTTGCAATAACACTTTATTGGCAATGCTTCAGTAAGAACTGATGTTATTGACTTACAATCTGTATTTTGAGTAAAGAAAAACTAATTTTAGTTGGAACCCGCAAGCGTGCAAGCTTCTATTCAACTCGCAGCTCGCATTATATAAAATATTTACCTATCCTTCATAAAGGTAGAAGTATTCGTCGGGGCTCCTGAATACATACATAATTAGTATCAATATCGAGTTAATGCTCTTTGCCACAGCAGTAATACGATTATTTTCCCTAGACAACGTATTTTAAAGGCAGGAAATAGTATTTATGCACTAGGAAAGGCTTACGACCTGCGTCTAATTGGACACGGTATGCACATAACTATATTAAATACATGCATGGACTATAACTTCATTGAACGGCGGTGTGCCACAAGGCAATCTTATGGAACCCATGTTGTTTTTTATGTATAAAGTATCGAGCCCTATAAATTAATCATAGGAATGTGTCCAATTTTGCTATCGCTGTACTGATTTTTAGGAGCTTTGCTTTGAAATACTAGCTTAAAGAAGCCGAAACGCTCCAACCATAACTTGAAACTTAAGACTGCAAGCGTTACTATAATTTTCATGATAACTTTCATATGTCTTTAATTGTGTGTGTGTTGAGTGTCTGACTGTGTTTTTCCCACTCACACAGCTTAATTAATGGATTTGGAATGGCGAATTCGGCGATAGTTTAATATAATGTCATTCAAGCCAACACCTAGTCAGTTAGTAGAGCATCGATATAATGATATATATCAAATTATTGTAGCAATAAATTAAGGGCAATTATCCAAGCCCATAAATTGTAGCTCCCAGGGGTGTCTTCGATACTTAATTTATTGCTTTTCTTCGTCAGAGTAATTTAAGATGTTGTTAAAATATCATATCCATATATTGATTGTCTTCATAAACTGTAATGAACTTAGAGTAGTGTTGTGTACCTGTGGCGAGTAAGGTCGCTAGTACTCCATGAGAAGGAGAGGAGCAGTGGAGGCTTTTTGCTAGCCGCAAGAACACTTTCAACTGTCACTATATTCGCACAAATGATTTCATTCTTTATAAGATAGATAAAATAGAAGACAAAAGAGTGGTGACCTTGGCGGAAGTTCGAATCTCAGTAATTTCACACCGCGAGCTTTATGGTGAAAGAAACATCGTGAGGAAACCTGCATAAATCAAAGAAAAAATTTATAGATATATTGTGAGTCACCATTTATCACACTGGCACTTAATTATCTTCGGTGGAAAATGGGTGTTGTTAGTACAACACCTCTGCTTACACCTTCGGGGACCCCTCCGGGTTCGCGTGGACATAAATATAAACAAAATATGTGAGATTTTGGGTACTTTTTACCTATAAATTTGTGAGATTTTGGGTATTTGGGCTTGTTACGCTTGAAGCCAGGTAGACTTTACGAATATAAAATGCAAACGCATGGCAAGAGTCTTAAGAAGAAAAGACATAAAAGAGAGTACATTTCACACATCCCCCTGCTTGCAACAACACCAAAAGGGATATCGGGGCTACGGAAACATTGAACAATTTAATCGTTATCAAATCTGAATATGTCAGACTTTATGCGAGAGTTGCGCAACTTAGCAACACATGTTCGTGCGAGAAAGAAGTTTAAGTAGAGAAAAGACGCGATCAATCACCAACAATGGTGGAAAGGAGGTACACCCTCGGGAAAAAACTTGAACGGGGTGTACGTGATTTATCGGCGTAGTTGGAATTATCGCCATTTGCAATTCTTGCCGCTTAGAGTTTAGCTAACAACTTTGAGAGATAACGACCTTTGGGCGAAGAGTGTACAAAAGCAAATTTTTGGATTGACACAAGCAAATAAATTGCCATGTCATGTTCTATGATGTACCAATCCCATTATCGTAGACGTTTTATGTGTTTCACCTATTCTATTCAAACAACTTTTTCAGTGTAATATAATTTTACATAGATAGGTACAAAATATAATATAATGCGACACTGTTAGTAGGCCTTATTTTACGATTAAGTAGACGTAGGGACAGGAAATCCTCTCTCTTCTAACTCTTTTTGACTAAACAAAGTGTGAAATTCCACTTTATATCCAACTCGTGAATGTTTGGACGATACAGAACGAAAACGACAACATTCATATATCTTACCATTAATTACATAAACACATACGGAAAGCAAATATAGAATGAGAAAACTGCAAAGTCCACATTCGGGAACAACCCAATAGCTGGAGGCGCCGACAGATTACTCCCGGGAGACTACTTCTCGACGACCCTTAGCTGTATTACAGACCTGGGTAGACTCTCCATCTTGACTTAAATTCTATAAACAATTGTTAAAGTAAGTAACCTATATCTTACTTACTAAGTAGTATAGTTTACGTCGTAGGGGTTTGGACAGTCGCCACTACGCAAGCGACGCAAGTTCGAACCCTAGCGGCCTGACAATTTTTCTAAAAACTTGCATGCAGTGAAAGCATTGTGAGGAAACCTGCATACTTATGTCTGAGAAGTAATACAAAGTATGTATATATAGTACCTGACACGGCGATGGACTCACCATCTGTCGTGTTGGCACTGAATCATCTTCGTTGAAAAGTATGTTGATTCAAATCAAATCACACAAAACAAAACATTATTTTATATTCCACCTTCTCGGCTAGTGAAATATTTTTAATAATATTTCGAGCCACCATTAGGCTTGTGATCGATTTAGACCTTAGCTAACAAATGTATTGTTCCTATGCCGTTACGTAGTACGAGCCATGAATTTCGATGTGGATCTTCGTATAATAATCATTCGCGAGACCTAAAATCATAATTTTTTTTATCAATTCTCAGACTTAAAATTGACTTATTGGCCTTTAATATGATATCAAATGACTTGTTAATCAGTATCACGGCGAAGGAAACGCCTTAACGGTAAGTAAAGTACCAAACACGTAATCCACAGTTCCACAGCAATAAATGGCACTTTGCAACGGGTAATCACCGGTTTCCGACCTCTAGCCCTCGCGTTAACACCCGCAGTCGGTCTTGAAGACCGAAAGACATTAAAACTCAATGTAACGTCGCGGACCACGTATGGCCGCTTGGCGATTATCTTTAAGTTAACCCCGTCGTTACGATCCGGATACGATCCTTATTTGCGGTTGCACCCAGATGACAACGGCCCGGGTTAAGTTTGAATCACACTAAGTTCGAATTAATGCTTACGGTTTATTCGATACCCTTCTATTTGCAATATTTCTCGTTGAAGAGCTGTAGGGAATTGAATGTGACTTGATTTTGAGGGCTACTATTTTTATCGGGATCATGTTTTATAGTTATAGTCTACTGCACAATGAGAGGTCGTCATCCCGTAAGACAGTTACTTCAATTAATATTATGAGGGAGTTAATACAAGCACCTAATTATGTAGTATATTTGCATGGAAGCCGATAATTCAGTAGCCGTGGGCTCAAATTACCTAGTTGTATTTACAATTTAAAGAATTTCCGTAATTGACACTGTATCACTATCACCTTGACCAAGTCATGGTCGGGACCGCTGTGCCCGCATCCCTATTGTATGCGGCGCGCGACGCAGCGGCAGTTACAGTTCACCGAATGAGATGCCACTCGGATGGCCGCTTTGCGTCTCCACCTCGCCATTTGTCCGATATTGGCTCGTTACTCGGTGGCATTGCTCGCCGCACGCGTCAGCGACGATTATGTCGTTTTATCACAAGCACTGTTGAAAATTCACATTGTTAGCAGCCTTTTATGACCTGAGCGAACCCTCTGTGGACTATTTTGAAAATTGTTGCATTAATGAAAGAAAATGGTGCGCATAACAATGAAAAATAATGATTTAGTACCTACCAATTCATAGCCATCAATTATTTGTATTCTATAGTAAATAAACACTCTGTTTCTATAAATCATGATTGTCGTTCTGTCAACAAATTTGCCACCAAATCATTGAAGCATGCATTCAGACTTTAAATAATTTCATTAAAAGCAAACCCATCCTTTTACAACAACAAGCATAAAACTATCACACGAAATGGAATAAACCAATAATGTATCTATATGTGGAACCCGTTGCATCTTTTAAAGTCCATACGTAACAATGTTTTCAGTGGGCAGTTGTTTAAGAAGAATAGTTAAACCCCTCCTAAGCATCCGAAGAAACTACCAAGTATGCGTTATCGGCGGAGCAAACCCTGTTGGCCAGTCATTATGTCTCAAGGAACACCCAATAATACATCGCCTGACGATGTTCGGTGCTCCCGCAGAAACCTTCGGAAATGCCATGGATGTGGCCCACATCCCGCGTGAATCACACGTAGAAGGGTGGACCGGTCGTTTGGATTTAGCTCACCGATATAGTGATATTGTAGTGATCGCGTGTGTGATAATCCGAGGACAGTAAGCCAATCAAATTATGGATTGTTCTGTCAGAATGCTGAAGCTGTTATAAGTTCAGCTCATGAGATTGCATCGCATTGCCCAAATGCTTTCATCTTGATTGCTACAGAGCCAACCATACTGTACCTCTAGCTTGTAAAGTTCTGCTGAGCCGTGATTCGTATAACAAAAGAAAAATATTTGGAGTGACTGGCGAAGCCCATATGCGAACCCAGTCGTGGGTCAGTAACGTCTACCAAGTCTGGCCGCAGCTAGTCAAAGTTCCTGTTGTTTGTGGACAATCATCGGACACAATACTACCCCTATTCTCCCATATTGCCCCACCGTTTGATATAGATGACAGAACAGCTGCCATGCTTACCGGTATTATACGGAGCATGGAGTACCAAATCCTTAATCACAAAGGAGGAAGTGGATATTCCAACCTTACAACAAGCTATGCTGTCTTTGAATCAGTCAAAATTGTACTAAACGTCTTGAATGGTCTTTCTGTTGAACACTGTGCCTTTATTGCTAATAATGATTACGGAACAGTTTTTTGCTAGTCCAGTTATAATCACTTCTGAAGGGATATCAGCTGTAAGAAAGTATAATGTAATCACTGAACTAGAAGCAAAATTCATGTACACGTCCACCGAACATCTTGCATTAGATGTGTACGAAGCTGAATCGTTATACAATCCCGCCTGGTATTTTCCGATACAAGTCAAACGCAACGTGGATTTGTAATTTATTAAAACTCTGAAAAATATAAACAAATAAATGGTTAATGAAAGTTAGTTTTTGCCTGCATACTCCATGAACTGAATATAATCTTCCCCTATAAAAACATCCCTATTTATAACAGGGACAGCGCAATTTAGAAGGTATGTTTCGTATTCATTCATTGTGAAATGATTACTCGTTTGTGTTATACCGCACGGGCCCACAGTAACAGGACCCGCAAAGAACCTAGTGCCAAAATGTGGGTTCGCAGTGAAAGCGTGTACAACTACTTGATTCCCCAAAACTGCATCCACAATATGGTCTACAAATTCATTGATTGACCACGCCATGGCGAGTGTAGCTGAATCTCTCCCGTACTTGTGAATCACTACTTCGGTTCCAGCTTTCCTCACAAGACGCGTCAAAGTATCAGCTTGGCAGGCATCCACGACGTAGTAACTGGGCGATATATTTGAATACAACGGTATGATAGTTCCATCCGAATGGCCCCCGATCACTGGCACGTCCAAATGTCGAGGATTTATTTGAAGAGCGTTCCCTGCAAATGATCTGCTTCTTGCAGTGTCTATGTGTGTGATGCCAAATATTTTGAAAGGATTGTAACTGTTGTACTTTTGCATAAGAGCGCATGCAAATGGTACTATTGAATTAATAGGGTTAGTTGACAAGGCAAAAAATGCATGAGGATTATGGTCTACTATAGCTCGACATACTTTCAGTACAGCCGGAGCATTTGCCGCTACCATTTCATCTCGAGTATGTCCTGGCTTCCTTGGGACTCTGGTAACCATGACGATTATGTGCGACGAACGTACAGCAGGCGCTACGTAGTTGTCACCAGTGTATGTTGAAACGAAGGGACCTCCTGGTATACAACCAAGTTCCATCCCAACACCTCTGACTCTATCTTCGTCATCATACAGATTGAGCCGTTCTATCTTGTAGTTGTGTTTCAAAAGCAAAGCAAGGTTGGATCCGATGTCTCCAGCCGCGCCGATCACAGACACCTGAACGTTCCTCTGCGGTATATAATTCTTTTGAATTTTGTACTTCCCCGAAAGCAAACCGGTTATTATCTTGCGATGTAACATTATCCCTAATAGATCGTATCGATACTTTACAGAATTTTAATATTGCCTTTTTATATAAACTTTTGTTACTAGTGTCTAATTTTTGACATTTTACCTAAACATCATAGAACGCGCATAGAACATCTCGCCTTCACACGAGCGCGTCGAATTGTAATATACAAATAATATCTCTCCAATTTTTGGTACTTACTGATTACCTAGTAAAAACTTATTTTATTTTACTTTGTGGCATTGTAATACCAGCATTACCAGCCAATGAGATACCAGCTGAAAGCTGACATTATAATTGTCACGCTATTGTCATTGTTTTGAATAAATTCTTCCACTTTAAAATGCCCCAGTAACCAAATTATAATGTGAAAACAAGATAACAAAATTGCAATAATGTTTCAAGTAAGGAACCTACTGACCCCGCTGAAATTAACACGTGTAAGATCGTTGTTTCGACCTTACCACGTAACAGTGGTGGGCGGAGCGACTGAAGTGGGCCAGTCACTTTCCCTACTGCTGCGCTCCCAGCCCGCAATCACCACGCTCCACGTGCACGACACCCAGGAACAAATCCCCGGTATCACCCTCGACCTATCGCACATCCCCGCAGAAACAACCGTCAAAGGCTTCTATGGCAATGACACTTTAGAGAAAGCGCTAGAAAATTCAAATATCGTCATAGCCGTCGGAGGGCTCGCACGGAAACCAGGAGTATCAAAAAGTAAACTGATTGCAACAAACACAGACTTCATAAGAAATGTCATGGCGAAAGTATCAAAATTAGATCCATTGCCATTTGTAGCGATAGTCACCGAGCCTATCAACTGTCTGGTGCCAATGGCAGCAGAAGTGATGCGAAACCATGGAGATCACGACCCTAAGAAGCTCTTTGGTGTGGCGACCGTGGACAGTCTCCGAGCCCAAGTTTTGTACGCCGCTCACCATAATATGAACCCAATGGAGTGCGTCGTGCCTGTTATAGGAGGCCGCTCCGAAAATACTGTTATACCACTACTATCACAGACAACACCCAAGGCATATATGGACGAGCAAAGCGTTCGAGAACTTATCACGAAGATTCGCAATTGTGACGAGAATGTGGCAAGGAGCAAATGTGGTTGGTCCCCGACACTCTCAGTGGCGTACGGCGCGTTGCTGTTCACTCGATCCATTCTGGAAGCCTTAAATGGACATGAAGTAAAAGTAAACGCGTTCGTTGAAAACAATGACTTTGGAACCTCATATTTTTCTGGTTTGGTGAATGTGAACCAGCATGGTGCCGGAGAGATGGAGAGATACATCGACATGTCCCAATACGAGTGTCAATTGTTAGAGCGCAGCATTATACAACTGCGGAAGGACATTAAAAAAGGAAAAAAGATATTAGAATTGGCGTAAACTTGCACACATTTTAAATAACTGTAACTTATTCTTCATCTCGTTTAATTGTCTTGTCTTCCGACGTAAATTTAAATACACTTTCTGTATTTTCAATAAAAATCGAATTAAACATAATGTTGAAAGAGTTTTTATTCATCTGCAAAAATGCCTTGGGACATGCTCAGGCGCAGACAAACAAAAGCCAAGATGTTTCTTTGCTGTTCCTTAGGTCCATGGTTACTTCTTTCTTAATTTGCTACTACTGCTCCATAAAGGGAAAGGATATTGTAGGAAAGGAGCTGGTGAGCTAAAAAAAACTGCTTGATGTATCTGTTCCCCTGTACTTGTTTATATGTGGTGATAATTTTGTCATCAACAGTGGGACAGTGATGGAGTGTATGTGATTATATTTGATCATTCAGTTGTGTACTCATAAACGTTGCCTGGAAGTTGATCAATTGAGATTATATTTTGTTTTTTTTTCCACATCAGTAAATGTCATACGAAAAAAGAAAGGAAATCTTTTGTGTACGGATCACTTTTGTTACTAAGGGGATGTATTGATTAAGACACAAATTTGTACCAATTTATGAATATTTATTCACATACCCCGATTTGTTCACATAGAATACGTATGTACCTATCGACAACCTAGGACATCCTAATCATATCACAGAGAACAATTAATAATTGATTAAAGTTTTGGACTAACCGTCTTTAGGGCATCGCCGAGATGTAACTCGGTTGTATTGTAACTGAACCGTGGGTATCGACGAGAATTTGAGCCTTAATCAATAAAGTTAAAGTACATTTTAGACTATTTTAATTTATGATCTTTCATTCTGCGAACAAATTATTTGATTCATGACAAGACATCGTAGTAAAAAGTATAAATGCTAGTTCGTTAAGCCTCGGTATGACAATATAAATTGCATTCTATACACTAACAATAAAGCTCAAATTTCAACTCGACCTGCTTACAATTCGGCGATGTCCTCAATTTGAAAAAATTGTTCAGAATAATATAATAAAAGTCCCTGAAATTTGGTCAAAAGGACGGCTGCTTCTATATAAGATTGTATAAATATTATTCAATGTAATCTCTTTTAGATATAAAAATAATAAACAATGTTTCAAACGACATGGACAATAGAACAAAAACCACTTTATTTGACGACATCTATTGCTACACTAAACTAGTTTCGAATACTGAACACTTCACTTTTGGCTAAATTGATTAAATTCCATAAAAATGATTAAACGAAAACAATACCATATTCTATACTTAACCAATTGCCTACAACAAATGTATTTACAATTTCTTAAGTTTTGAGATTAGAATTAATTTTATTTTAAAATCAAGAGAATATTTGATAAAATCACACAAAAATCATTCGCTGACATATGGATATGTCTAATGTTAATTGAAGTGGCTTATAAAGTGTTTTACAAACCCTTAATTTTTTCCTTTTGGCCTTCATTTGATACTTATTTCTATGATATATAACAAATTGATTTCATACACAATCATATTGTATGTTTTACAATGAAAATAGGAAAATCATTTCATAACATGTAAATAATAGTAAAACAAGTGTAGTTAATTTCCTTAGAAGTAATTAATATAATCCGTAGCTTATATCTAACAAAAATTTGGACTATCTGCATTCCATATCATTCCATTGGGACTCCAAATCTTATCCAGACCTTCTCGGATCGTGCAACCTAGAATTGAAAACAATTTTAGCAATAACATCTATTCAAAAAAGTATATTTTTATAATTTAGTCAATTATTCTTTGAATAAGAATCATTTTCCTGAAGATCCTGGTGAGAACAATGGGATAATCTACATATATTAGGACAATGGTTACTTAATTAGTGTGCAAAGTTTCAAATCAATCCTTCGTTTAAAAAGGGTTGAAAATGGAGTTCAAACAAGCCATACAATGTCATATTCATATAAATAGTAATGTAAAATACTAAACGGAGGTGTGACATGAACCTACGACCGCTGCAAACCGTGCAGTTGCTCTGCCAACTGAGCTACTAGTGATCACACCACACCTTACAAAATTAAATCTAATATACCGTTACATAGACAAACCAATAAGAGCGTGTTAAAAATAACAGCTTTTACTAAATGCGTACAATAGTATACGCAACTTCTATCAAAATGTAATGTATCGCAATAGTGTAAAGTAATGGGATAAGGCTAAGACAATCATGTATGTTGTAATGATTGTAAATGTAGGATTTTAGAACGTTGTATCAAATTCTCCTAAACAAAATTGATCCCTATAATCAAGCTATCCAGAAGCTAAAATAAAAAGTACATACCACTTCATTCCTCGTTGCTTTTACTGATCTCGCTGCCCGATTCACTGATGGACGTGGACCGTATACTGACTGAAGTCTCTTTGAACTGACTGATGAAGTCTAGGAGTTTCTGTAAGTTTCTCTGCGTCTTGATCTGGTCGGCCAGCAGTTGTCTCTTCTCGGCGTTATGTTCGTCTAAGTTCGCCTTGAGCGATGCCGCTCTGGCTTCCAACTTACGTAGTTCCACGCAAAGTTGAATGTTCTTTTCTTGTAGAGATTTCCGCTCTGCTAGTTTATCTGTCAAGTATATTAGTCGTTTGAATAAGTACCGCAATAGACTAGTTTCAATTTGTAGCTTTGCCCGGGTGTTAAGAGGGATTCCTTATTTTATTTGAATAACAATATAGCCTTTGTTACTCATTGATAAGGAATTACTTACAAAATTTTAAAACCTAATTATAAAATTAAATAAATTGCCAATACGAATTCAAATTTTAAAATACGAATTATACTTAAAATTCTTTGACTGAAAAATTTTAATAAAATATATTTATTCACTGTTTGTGCACTTATGAATGTCGAAAATACCACCACCACCGGTTCGGAAACTAGTCTTCTGAGGTGACTAAGTACAAAGTTCTGATCACTGGACTTAAATGCGTATTAGTATGGCGCAACGCTAACAAACACATGCGCGGTACTCCCCACTATATAATATCTATGAAACTCATGACGTCACCTGTACCTGTGTATAGCTGCGGCACATGTGTGTGCGTGTCTCGATGAACCGTAGGGTCCGGTAGGGGAGCGCGACACGAGGAGCATTGCGCTCCTGAACAACCTGTGTGCTGCCACACGCCGCACCCGCCACACCACACCAGCAACGATGGCACATCTGCACACAAACATATTACGTATCTGCTAAAAAAATCATAATAAATGCCCGGAGTTTGGAAGTTAAACGGTGTTTACACCCCCGCGAGCTCGGAAAGCACGTTAAGCCGTTGGTTCTACGCCCGATCTCTTTCCAGACTATGAAAGTGAGGGAATAAAGAATGCATCTGTGTTTGCGCACATACTTGTGCAATATAATTATATCTTACGCAGATGGCTAATCCCCACTGAGATTAGCCGCCGGGACTAAAATTCGATTAGGAGATTCTCATTTATCATTATGACTTTTATGTTTGAATTACTTCTCAGAAATATGCAGGTTTGCTCACGATTCTTTCCTTCACCGTAAAGCACGTGGTGTCAAATCACTGCACGTACAGTTTTAGAAAATCTCATTGGTACAGGCCGCTGGGATTCGAGCTTGCCTTCGGCTCTTCTCAGTAGACTTTCGTATGCATTTAGTGCAATACTGTTAATTTGGAATTAAAAACAGACATATCAATTTTATTTATATGTATAGATATGACAAACTGATCTCACCATTCCTGCCACATCCGTGACAGACTTTCTTAGTAGAGGGGTAGACTGGCTCCACTGAAAGGCTGGGCGGGAGTGAGGCTGCCCACGCTGGTTTGCTGTTCAACGTGCTAGTATTGTTCCAACTGTTAGCTGTTAAATTAAAAAAAAAACACCAAATTTTAATGTAGGCTCATAATTGCAGTTTTCTCGAAGTGCTACGCATTTTTCATCAACTCGAGATGTCTAAACTTCCAAGATATGCATGTTTCCTCACAATGTTTTTCTTTATTCAGACTCTCATTGGTTCAGCCGCGTTATTCACTAAGGTTTCACACCGTCGAACTAGACGACGAGTGTTGGTTTCAGTCAAAGGCAATTGATACATAATACATAGAGAATAAGGTTCATTTTCGTATCTATAAAACAGACAACCGAATGACGTCGACAAGTGCAAGGCTGAAAAACCTTAGTGAATAACGCGGCAGGCCTGGATTTGGAACTAGTATCGCTTGCCTACCTACTATTCAAAACACTCAAAAAAAACATATTGTCCTACACTTTCTACAAACTATCCTACAATTTCTAGACATTTTTCTACATTTTCTTTCCCCTAAGGAGAAATCAATTTGGATATGAAATTAGGAAGTTTAAGCAATTTATCAAGGCTACCTACTATTTATATCCATTGTTATATATATATATATATATATATATATATATATATATATATATATATATATATATACATTGTCAGGAAGCCTACCTTTGTTTTCTGTCGACGATCCTGAAGGAGAACCTTCTCGCGACGATTTGGGCTGAGACTGAAACAGAGACATTTACATAAAATACTTGAGACATAATTTTTTTATCACTATATCGGCATACCACAGTTTTTGGAGGACTTAGTGACTTTGCGAGGTTGTACGGGGGTGAGCTCTCTATTGACCCGATTTTGAAAACTCTGTTATCAATAGAAAGCCGCGTTATTTGAGTATCATAACCGAAATGAAAAAGGCTTTTTCGTGGTTAATTTATACGCGCGCGAAACCACGGGGCTCATTTAGTAAATTATAAACAAGAGCCTTCCTATTGAATCAAGATATCTAATAGCATGAAAACCACATAGCAGTTTTTAAGAAAAAATCCAATCTTAAAATATAAAGTCGGTAAGTACCTTGGTAACCTGTTGTTTTCGTAATTTTGCAGATCTTGTTTGAGGCGGATCATTGTGTGTTTGGAGATATGGATACTGATTATATTTCTTTCGTTTCTGAAACAAGCAAGACCAACATTCAATTAACAATTTTGATATGAATAAAGGAAGTTAGAGACATCAGCAAGCTTCAGAAAGGTCTTACCATGAGGTGGACCATACACTTGTTTGCCACCTTTTGTAGTAAGTAGTATGAAACAACAATTTTGTGTGTTCAACATTAATTAAAAGATTAAATTTTCAATTGTGTAAACTTACCGGTAGCATTTCAAAATTTCCGTAATTGAATTCATTTCGATTTGTAACTGTGGTGGATCTCTTGTGACGGTAATTTCTCCTCTTTTCTATCAGGTCCTTTTGATATGGTGTCACCAAACCTATGAGTCTGCAAAGATTATTTAACAATATACAAAGAATAAATATAATTACATTAATTTTCTATCTTTTCATTCCATACAGAAACTTGGATATTAATATGCAAAATAATACTTTGCTACTGAGAATCTTTCAGTATTATTTAATGATAAAATTTATTCATAATACAATCTAATAAGTTTTTCTATAGTATTCAGTGTAATGCTCGTAGTAATCAATACTTAAAAGTTAATATCCCATATTTTCCTTGGCTTTAAATAAATATACAGAAGTGTCTATCTTGCCTATCACACTGGAATATTCCCAGCCATAGAATTAGTATGATAGTAGGCTCACCTCATAAATGTGTCTTGAGAAATAGGTTCACCAGGCTCGGGCAATGGCGGGGGCGAAGGCGTCGGCGATAGATCTGTACCTTGAGATGAATCTGAGTCCGATCTTTGCTCCTGCCATTCAATACTATGTTGTTTTGACACACTGTAAAGTTGACATTTAAACAATTGATTTGTTATATATTTTGGAGGAACGCCTGAATTAAAAAGGAATAAATTCTGATGGAATCTGGACATATTAGAGTGAATGAAATAAAATTGAAAATACTAATATTGAGTTATAATGAGACAAACAACTAACCTATGATAAATTTGTGAATGTCATGCGGTTTCACAGATATAGTTCCCATATAAAAAATTCCATAGATAAAACGTAGCCTATGTTATTCGCTGCTAATGTAGCTCTCCATTTCTAAAAGAATTTCTAAGATCGCTGCAGTAGTTTCAGAGCAAATTCAGTGAAAACAAACAAACAATCAAATCCTTCCCCTTTATATTAATAGTACAAATAAACAATTTTCATAAAAAAAATTGTATATGAAGTTGAATTTAATAAGAATAATAATCATACTTACATAAGTGACTCTTTGACTTTGTTAAGTGCATTGGCAAAGTTACTCCGACTATCATGGACTGTGTTAGGTAGGGAGTAGTTCCTGGGATACCTCTCTCGATCCTCACTCTCACTGTTATTTTCCTTTTCATTTGACGATTTCAACTCATGTTCAGAGTCCGATATATTCTCCTTTATATCATTATGATTCTCAGTTTTTATATGTATCTCGTTGAGTACTGATGGCTTCAAAAGGGACACAGTTCTAGCTCTATTGCGGTATTGCAACTGATGATCCCTTAGCTGCTGTGCAACATATCGGTTATCATTCTCAATGTTCACTTGTTTGTTCCTGGCTTTCAATCTCTGTTGATAAAGTTCCAGTTCCCTACGTAATCTGTCCACAACCAATTTCTGTAAAAAAAAGATTGTTCAGTCACACTATATTTAGACCTCTTTATTATATATGTTTTGTACATTTTTACAAATAAATATAGTACAATCTTTGCTTAGTTTGAGACAAGATTACAGGACTAGACAAAACTAATACTATTTTTTTCTACTTATTATTATATATTATATTTACAGCAAATATATTTCAGTGCAAATGTAGCAGATGGTGAGGCAGTAACATGGTTTTATCAAAGAAAATAAGCTTTTCTTATAAATACCACATGGACAACAATTTTAAAAAGGTTCTAAATTTCTATCAAAATAAAGCAGCAAATCTTACCTGAGTTTGTCCTATAGCAATAATTTCATTTTCAGCATCTTTCACTTTGGACTTCAGATGTAAGTTCTGAAATAAGAAAATATATTTATCATGAAATATATAAACATATGCTGATGCTTGTAGCCCATACTTACATACTATTTCTACGTAATTCAATAATAAAGGGAATTTATTCATCATTATAATACAGAATAATAATAATTCCTTACATTTTCGTCCTCTTGAAGACGCGCAACCCAGACCTAAAATAGAACAAAGTGTGAATTAGATAAACGTGTATTTATTACTTCCCATTGTTGGTAAATTCATTAAAAAGTATTTTAATATGCCCACCTGATGCACTCGTATGGCATTCTTCAAGTCTGACTGAGTTTTGCGTATGTCTTCTTTTATTTCGTTAGACACTTCCATTATTTCGACACTGTTGCGAGTTGCACCGTTTAAGTTACTAAAGTTTTATATCGTCAATTTCCACAACTTATACGCGATTATCAGAGGAAAAAGGAACTCTGAACTCTATTTACACTTACAATCAAATTGGCGAAGAAGCAACTTATTTAAGAAAAGAAAGAAAGCGCAATCTATTACGGAACAACTTCCTCAAACTTGGAACATTATTACATAGTCCTATAATTTTATTTTTGCACTTCGAAACAAGGCATTTTTTACAATTTTATTAAACCTATCAATTTTACACTACAATATTTTTTTATATTAGTATCTACCAAATAATACAGTATTAAATTCATTTCATTTCATCAAATAAAAATACAACACACGCACGGTACTATATAGCTAGGTAGGTATTTCAAAAACAAACCAAAGTAAAATTTTCTTTCTTTTACTGAACAACGAAAACAACAGTTTGGTACAGTTTAAAAATAGTAGAGTACGGTTTCAAGCTACGCCGAGGACAGACAGCAAGGCCTCCGTAATTTATTTCTATTTAATTATCCAGAATGAGTCTTGAATATTATCAAATCTCGAATAGTTCAAGCTTCAATTTTAATTCTATACATTTAATTTCCAATAAAAAAAAATCGAGGCATTTCATTTACAATAAAAAATAGTATGATATCTTTTTAATATTTCAGCCAAAGTGGTGATCGAAAACCGGTTGTTTCGTATTAGATAATTGACCCCGAAACCAAAACCGAACTGTTTTTGGGTTTGCTGGGTGTAACCGGTTAACGTATCAAAAATAATTCTGATTAGCCGGGATTTTTTTAACAGAATTGTGCTATGGGCGGGCTGCCCCAGCAATTTTTATTTTCTCGTTAACTTCCACAAAAACGTGACCGACGTAGGTGTCGTCACGAGTTTTATGAGTACTCAGCGAAAATAGTGGGGGTTACTACCCATGTTTTTATTCGCATCGCGCCATATAGAAAGAGCCAGGCTCTAAAAATGACAACGGTGCGGTGCGCTTTCAATATCAGCGCTCATAACTCGTGATGGCGGCACCTGTAGAAGACAACACTGCCCATAGATACAAAAATAATTGTACTGTAATGCATGAAATTATAAGTACTGTACTTGTTTGTACACCCCTCTGAGAAAAGTTTGGCTTCTGTAACACTCTTTTTAAACATAATTATGTTTAATATAGCAGGATATAATAAGAAACGTACAGATAATCGATCGATTGACATACCGTGACATTACGTTGATTGACTGAGAGAGAGTTTAAAATTTCTGAACGAAACGAAATTATCGCGTTTACATGACATGCGTTGCGTTTTACTTGTAAGTTTATTAGAAAAATTAGACTGAAATAGTGTGTGTGTATGTACGCATGGGATTAATTTTATAAGTAGTTATATCCCTAAGAAATTACTGTTTTAAACATATTTCTTCGCGAAAAATATGTCACAGTAATTTTTTTTCTACTATACTGAACAGGTGGACTGGCCACGAATAAACGTGCAAAATGTCTGTGAAAAGACAAGCTACAACCCAATTAAATCATGATAACTGGGACCAGGACGATCCTTCAGAACATGAGGAAATGGGCAGTTTCAAGTCTGCATCCCAGGACGTATTGGAGAAGCGTGTGATAAGAACAGCTAAGAGGCGGTCAACAGCTTCCAGTGGCGAGGTAACCAGCTCTATTTCGTTTTTATTCAGAATAAATTTCTGGCTAACAAAGAGAAGGCTAAAACTGCCGAAAATCAATACCATATTGTAGTTTGATAAATCAACCAGTATAAAAATTGGCAAGTTATGAAATATGGTGATGTTTTCTGCCGTAGCATAGGAACCTAGCTATCCACTGCTACCTAAAATGTTTAAGTATGTATACTGTTATCATGCTAAATAGTGGCTTTCCATACTGCTGTTAAACAGCACTTTAATCAAAAGATCATACATATAACAATGCAATTTAATGTCAACCAGACAGAGTAATCACAAATATTTCTATTACACTCTGAATTGTGTATTTTTCAGCCCAAACCTGGTGTCTTCAGTGGATTTGGAGGGTTCAACAAAGCACAACCATCATCATTTGACTTTTTGGCTAACTTGACAAATGTCAACAAAAACGCCAATGGATCTCCCAGCAAGAGTGACACATTTGTGACCACAACAAGTTTGTTCTCAAAGCCAACTGCAACAAGTCCTAGTGGTGGTTTGTTCAGTTCTCAAAGTTCAACAACTCCTCCAAAACTAGGCTTTGGCATGCCGAGTGCAGTGTCACCAATATCTGGGGGCACTGCAGCCACAAGTTCTGGATTTACAGCATCCAAAGCTGATTCTACAGTTGGCGACTCACCATTCAAGATACAGCCAGTTGTTTCCAGTTCAGCCGACACTAGCCACAGTGATTTCACCAAAACTACAAATGCAAATTCCAGTGCTTCTACGTCTCAAGTAACATCTACTATATTTGGCATTCCACCAAGCACTACTAATAAGCCTTTGTTTTCAACTACAATCAATTCATCTCCATTTAAAATTCCATCAGTGTCAACCACTACTACATCTATAGCACAAAGCAGTGTAACCACATTAAGTATGTCAAAACCTGCAAACACAAAAAGCTCAGACAACAAACAGGAAGAGAAGAGTGATGAAAAGAAGATGAAATACTATACTAAACTGAGAGGTCTCAATCAATCCGTATCAAATTGGATCAAAAAGCATGTAGAAGACACCCCTGTTTGCATTTTATCTCCAATATTCAAAGACTATGAGAAACATCTTAAAGATATACAAGATGAGTATCAAGGCACTAATAATGCAGGTTTAAATAATAAGGCTGAAGGGAAAGCTATGGTGTCACCTTTTGGTGCTCCACCTACTGAAAATAAGACTAGCACTGAAACAACAAACAAACCGTCCCTCTTTGGCATTCCTAACAATGCTCCTGCAGCAGAAAATAAACCCACCTTTTCATTTGGAATTAAACCACCTCCAGCTACAACAAGTGCCACCAGTACAGGTACTGGATTTTCATTTGGCACAACTGCACCCTCCCAGCCGATGGCTCCGTCAGCACAAAGCACTTTTTCATTTGCTGCAAATACTGCCACAACCAACACTAATGGAGCAACCCCATTTTCATTTGGTACTAGCAAGCCATTTTCTTTCAATTCTAATGTTCAAACAGCTGCAGCTACTGATGCAAAACCAAGCACTGAAAACGAAGAGGAAGATGTACCACCGAAAGTTGAGTTTACACCTATTGTTGAAGAGAATAGTGTATTCGAGAAGCGATGTAAAATATTTGTAAAGAAAGATGGTAACTTTGTTGACAAAGGCGTTGGTACACTTTACCTTAAGAAAATTGAGGAGACTGGGAAGCATCAGCTTTTAGTACGTGCTAACACATCTTTGGGAAATATACTGCTTAACCTGATATTGGTTTCAGCTATACCTACTCAACGCACAGGTAAAAATAATGTTATGATGGTCTGCATACCTACTCCAGAGTCAAAACCTCCGCCAACACCAGTCCTGATTAGAGTGAAAACATCTGAAGAAGCAGATGAACTATTGGAGACACTGAATAAATACAAAACATAGATAATTAAGACTTATATGATATTCTGTTTGTAACAAATAAAACTACCCTAGGAGATCAAAAACTTACCTAATTTATGATTATTCATGTTTGACACTTTGAAAATCACTGTATTGTAACAATGTAGTACATTAAATTATTAAAATGAGATAAATAAACTGGTAATACAATAATACGGAATACCTAAGCGAACATGTCTTATTAACTGTATTGTTGTTAGTATGTATTTTTATTATTACAAACATTTTATAAAATTTGTATGTTTTAAACTTAAACGCCTTTAAAAAAAGGATGTGATTTTTTTTTTTGTTCAATACTTAGGTAATACTTAAAACAATTTTTTGTTTACAAAAGTACCTATTATAAACGGCTGTGTGGATTGATGGTTTTGATAGAACGTCATATTTTTCATCGTTTTACTACTAAAACGTTTATAGGAGACCTAAGTCTCCTATAAACGTTCTATATTTAAGTAGGTAGGTAGGTACCTAGTACCTACTACTATATAAATAATACTTTCTATAATACATTTATAGTGTGTCTATTATCACGCTGTTACCCATACACGTCGAAACCACTGAATTGATTGGCTTAGCTGACATGGGGTATAAAAATATTTACCGCAATCAAAAGTAGCTGGTACTTACAATATTATGTATTTGTCTAAAGCCGCGGCCCTCAAACTACAGTATAGTTTGAGGGCCGCGGCCTTTATAATCTCTGAGTATAGTGAGCGAGATATACTGCCGCGTTATTCACTAAGGTTTCTCAGCGTCGAGCTCGACCACGAACGTTGGTTTCAATCATAGGAAATTGATACATAATACATATGAATGACTAGCTGTGCCACGCGGTTTCACCCGCGTAGATATAGTTTCATCCTTATTGTCGCGGAACCCTAATATTTTTAATAAATAAAAGTAGTCTAAGTTACTCCTTGAAACATCAGCTACCTGCCAGTGAAAGTCCCGTTAAAATCGGTGCAGCCGTTTCAGAGATTACCCGGAACAAACAGACAGACAGACTAGACAGAGAAAAATTTTAAAACTTGGTTTTTGAGTGTCAGTAGAGTGTATACATTCATATGCATTTAGTGAAAAATCTGTTATTTTGGAATTACAAACAGACACTTCAATTTTATTTATCTGTATGTATAGATAAGGTTTAATTTCGTATTAAAACCGGCATGACGACAACGAGTGCGACGCTGAGAAGAAACCTTAGTGAATAACGCGGCTGTACACAACTTTCGAAATATCTACTCGGCGTAGAGGGGTCCGACGTCACGTGCATGAAAGATATCCTGACTCTATGACACCATGTGTCCATCCTTTATCCGGTGATTGGTAGATTTAGTACTAAAATCCAGGAGTGACTACTAATACCCCTACTACAAGGATGTTGGGTCTACTCCCTTTCAATAATATAGTGTTAAAGGTATAAAGGAAATGTATTGATATGTATTTCCAAATAACTAAATAAAATATAACAATTTTTTATTTTAAAGTTACATGCCTCGGTTACATGTAGTTACAACATAGCAGCTATTTCATATATTAAAATTACATATTTTCTAATGGCACAGAATTACTAATGCCATCACAAATACATACATTGTACCTACTATATATATAGCATTACAAATATTCTCCCTGAACAAGGAATCAATATAATTTACAGTCATGTACCAAAACACAAATTTTACAGTCAAGAGGAAAGCTGATGGAAATAGCACTGATTATTATAATTTATTTAAATATTCTATTTACGATAGTCAGATATTGTAACTTAAATAACTTAATTTTATAAACATTACAATTTTGTAATAAATTCATCAAGCATCTAAAATGTGTCCAATGTATAATCTTTCTAAACAAGTATTGCACTTTCCACTATTTATGTGCCAGCAACATAACTATTTGATGCCATTTGTCCCAAGCCCATTTGGATTCTGTGCATATGAATTTCAACATTATTTTGGAACAGTCTTTTATGATGAGGATTGAGTTTTTGTTTTATTTGTTCCATTGTACCTTGTAAGATACTTAATTCATAAGCATTTTGATCTGAATCTGACAAACTCTTCACTTGGAGCATTAAAGCTGTGAGGTTTGTTATGAGTTGAATCAAGTTAGTATCTTGAACAGAGCCATTGTTGTTCTTTTCAACAAGTAATGAGGCTTCATCCTGGCATTTATCTCTCAGATGGGTAGGCAGAATCATGGCAGCCAAGCTTGGCCCTGGGGCTATTTGCTGGCAGTACTGCTGCACTTCGTTGATATAATCCTGCAAGTCCATGTTCATCCTCTCCAAGTCAATGACAACTGCTGCATATTTTCTCTCGAAGTCTTCAGGCATCTTTTGACCAAATGATTTCCTCTTCTCAGCTTCACAATTATATTCCTTCAATCTGTTTATTTTGAGTTTCTTGGCATTCAAGACCTTTTTCAATTTGACAATTAGCTCTAAGAATTGAAAGGGGTAGTTACTTGTGGTAGATTCGGCTGCTTTTGTGATATCCGTACACCCAATCATGGGGTCTCCTTGGGAGTTGTTGTTTGTTACTATTGAAGGTTGGTATAAATTGAAAATCTCTTGCATAACATATCTAGGTCTGAACTTTTGTGTGAGACTTGATAAACATATTGTATCTGGAGGATCATTGGACAACACCTCATAATCAGGTACTGAGTGTGTCCCTAATTTAGGCCTTTCAAATGTTATTCTGTAAGTATTGTTGGAAGTGTCCACAGCATCAATGCAGCCTGTAAATAATCCATCTTGAGGCTTGCGTAGCCTTGCAGTAACCTTTGTGCCTACCACCAGCTGCATGGGGATTTCGTTAGGTAAGTCTTTGATATTTATATCTGCAATCTTTCTCTGTTGTATGTATCTTATAAGCAATCTTTTTCTCTCAAGTTCTTTGCGCTCCTCTGTAAAGAAAGCTTGTGAGCATCTCCGGGGCTTGCCCATCATTCTTCTTATTTTAGACCATTGCACTTGTGTTAATTTACGGTTAGACAATTGAGGAAATGACTCCCTCAGACATATCATGAAATCATTTTCACCGTCAAATAAAGCCTTATCAATGTTACTATAGAAGTATTCAAAGCAAACCCATTTGTGCGCTTTAGGCAATTTCAATAAATTCCTCAATCTCATGCCTATTCGTTGCCCAGATTTTGGATCCGGAGATTGTATTTCAGTTATATTATCAGGTTTATCATCATACCTCTCATTGTTGCGCTGAACTTTAGAAGGTGACTTCTGTTTTTTAGCACTTGGTGGTTTTATGGGTGTTTTGTTAGTAATTATTTTTGGAGTCCTTTTTGGTGATTGACGTGGAGGTGAGGTGTTCACAAAATCGTCAACAAAGATAAATCTGTTCTTCTTCCTTATTCGCGCAGGCATTCCTCTAGCGTTCAACTTTTGAACAGGTTCACTAGGCGCAGGTTTTGGCGGTAACTTGGTTCCCACTCTATGAAGTCCGAGAGCAGCTGGACCAAAGGCTGGCTCCTCTTCTTCTTCTTCAGGAAAATCCATTTCCATAGGCTCATCCTTGACTCTATATTGGGATCGAGGCGATATATTCTCTCCATCTTGTCCCCCTGAGAAGATACGGATAAATTTATACACATAACATTCCAGACACCAAAATAATACCTATGAAAGATTATTTCATGACACTTATGCCAATTACAAAGTGTTAATCAACAGTAAATACAAAATTACGACAAATACTAAGTGACAATTCGCCTGAAAATTTGAATTTTTTCAAATTTTGAATCCAGCGAAACATCATATTCGAATTATGGAAGACAGACCGCAACGGGAAAGCAAAGCAACCCACTGGTAAGTGATATCAACTTCAGTTTTTTTTTAATGATTTTAGAAAGTTTTTTAATAATTAACAATTTAAATGAATGAAAATAAACAAAACTTACTTTCCGATTTATCCGCCATATTGGTGTCGTAAATAAATTTTGATCAAAATTTGAAGATGAGAGCGCCAAGATAAATTTTGTTCGGATATCTTCTAAAAAACTCTATGGTCTATGGTCACGTTGTAAAACTACAACACAGTTGTAGGTCAGTATCACTGGTAATAAATTACTTCTGTTTATTATTCACTACCTGTTACTCAGTTTCACCCGCTTTAACTTAATTTCATAGGAGGCTTTAGGTCACAAAACCCAATTTTTTTTGAGTGTTTAAAGGTAACCAACCATGTAGCATCAGATATTCTGTCAGTGAAAGTCCCATTAAAATCGGTCAGTCGTTTCAGAGATTAGCCTGAACATACAGACAGTCAAACAGATAAATATTGAATAAATTTATTTTTTTATATTAGTATCATACAATACATTCAGTAAAAAGCTATTAATTTGGAATTTCAAACGGTCATTTCAGTTTTATTTATCTGCATAGATATAGATATTTATATAGATACGCGCAAAGAGAGTGAGAACGCTAAATGCAAGAATACTAATTTAGCATATGAAACTGACGAAGGATTAACGACGACCCAATAATATTTAATACCTACAACAAACAAAAGAGGTAAATGCCGCGCGTAAAGTATAGCGCCGTTTCTTTTACTCACGTGCTTATTCTATCTTTTGTACTGTTCATTTTCGGGAATTTAAACGTCGATTAATATAAAATTACATACTTATTGCAGGTGACAATATACTTTAAAAAATATTAAAACTTATTGACACTGTTTCAGGTTATTCCCCTGCATTGCTCCCATGTGTCACTTCAAGACACTATTTTTCATGAATTATTTGGTTTTTATAAGTTTACTTTATAGTAAATTTATGATTTTAAATGTTACCTGCTTACGTTCTGATTCAATAGTTTGTCAAGATCGCATTACTAGTCACAATGGAATATCCAATTCGAAGACAGTTGATATGAGTATAGGTTCAACAGTACAACTTCTTTGTAACTATTGGTTAGTTTATTTTGCAAAAGTTAAAGGTATGTATACTGATTTATTAGAAAGATGTTAATTTTTTTTTATTATACAGCAAGGAAGATGATGACTACGAAGCTAAAATATGGTATTTCAAAAAAAGGGGGTTAATAGGTGCTTCAAACGAAATAGTTACGATTGAAACAGAAAAAGATGCTCAGAAAATTGCAGTAACCCCAGAACACACATTAATTTTGAAAAATTTCATATCCAAGAGTCTGGGATTTATACCTGTAAATATTTTAAAAGGGACGATAAGACACCTTTTTTGTATGTATTAGATGGTTGGTATGCATTTCCTAACACTAGTTAGTTGATACGTAATCATTACTTTTATACCAATACTAAAATGATTAAAGGGTAGGTTTATATGTATGCGAGGTATTTATCCTGATTTCTTAATAAAATTCTCAACAGGTGTTTTCGAAAGCAATATTGAAGTCAAAGTTGGAACAATTACTGAATGGCATGAATATAAACGTAATGTTATAGATCCAATCAATGAAAAAATCACGAAAACAAAGAAATCCCCATACTTTGCTTTCAGAGATAATATAAAACTTTTTTTTGAAATAAAGTTTGTTTGGGAAAACAATACAGCTGACGTTAAGGCTTCTAATGGATTAAGACACATGGGTATACGCAAAATTGGGAAATGTCGACTGCATCCTACACCAGTCTGCAAGAAGGAGGTATTTTGTAATGAAATTGACGTATGTGAAATTTATTCATGAAAATTGTAGATGCAAGTTAATTCACGTGTGAATTAATTACTCCGTATAATATCTTAATCTAAAAGAACCTGAATTAAAAAACTATTGAATCAAATAAGCCTGTTTCAAGCTGGAAGATAATTCCCAGAACGTTGGTTCAGATAGTTCACTCCCATCCCACTTTAGCTTTACTGAAGAAATGTCATCACCTAAATTATGGTTTGTGTAAGTTTTTAGTGATAATATTACAGTTTATATTTCAGAATATATTGAACAATAACATAACTGCTTATTATATTAACGATAATTATGATGTTCCATGTCGATCAATAAAATTAAACGAAACATTTCCTGAGATAAGTAGGCTTGTGAGAAATATCCCAGAATACGAACTGATTGATAAATCAGAACAAATTTTGATAGTGGGTAAGCGAGACGTTTCACGACATTTCTTTATGTTATTTACATACTCTTTATTTGTGTAAGAAGTGGTTTTATTTCAGCAAAGAATAAAATGTTGGTGAAGAAAAAGATAAATAAACGTAATACTACTAAAGGGTTGGAAAATGGTCACGTAACGTTTGTTTGCCCTGATGTTGGTTCAGATTCAGAAATAAAGTGGTTTAAAAATAATAAATTGTTGAACATTTCCTTCAGGCAAGTAGGGTTAGAATATAGTACTTTTGGTTGTAGCTAATCTATTTGTATCTTTTTTATTTCTCATAAATGACTAAATAAGGTATGATATAAACGTTGTTATACAACATGTTTGTTGTTTGTCTTTTATAAGTTAACTACATATAATACGAGCCTTATATAAATAGGAGTCTAGCTATTTATATTCCTATGTTTATCTACAAGTCGTATAACTGATAAAATTTTCAGAAATAATATAGCTGAACGCAATGAAGAACCTGATATTGCTTTCGATTCATACGGCTCATTACAATTGTTACACTTATCAAAGAATGAAGAAGGGACATACAAATGTGTGCGAGGTACTATGTGTTGCATTATAAAGTGGTTAATTATTATGTAAGTTCGTACATGAGAGGTATACGTCTTTGAGATTATTCCATATTCAAGTATATTCTCATAAATATTCGGAATAAACTTTGAGGGTAAAAATTGGTTATAGGTTATAAAAGCTAGTATGTAATAATAGTTATTTGTTATACAAGAGTGCAAAGTTGCTTTTTAACCGCGTGTTCAATTTTGATGACCGAGCAAGCGAAGGATTCTAAAATTGAAAATTGAAAATTAGAATCCTGAGCGTTAGCGAGGGATTCAAAAGAGCACGAGGTGAAAAATCTTTGCACTCGAGTGCAACACGTAACTTTTCATTCCACCTCAGCGAGGAAATGACTAAATGAAAAAAAAAAACGTTAACAATACGTTGACAGGTAAGTATTACAGAATAATCTTTTTAATTCACAAACTTAGTGCACACGATGTTCTAAATTCAATTTACTTTATCCTCTAGAGAATAAAAACGGCTTTTCCACTCAGATATTGAAGATTAAAAATACTCTTTCCGAGATGGTGGGATGAAAATATTATGTCTTTAATTCTTCCTTTCTTTTCTGGTAGGTGGTAGAACTATACATAAGTGGTATCTAGAAGTAGTGACGAATACTAAGCTCCTGAACGAAGGTGCGTACAAGTTTTAATTTGAGTAATAACAATTTAAGTACATACATACATATGCTTTGACCACCGTTGAAGTCTATCTAGAATTATCATTATTTTATGATGTACTTACTATTACTTATATCATCAGTATTTAAAATTAGCTGAACTTAATTAATTAAACTTAAATTTGACATATTGTGCATATTTTAAATGTTTATTCTTTCAGAATTCATTCGATATTCTATATATTTGGGGTTTGTTCTGTCTTTAACCATTATGTGCTATTGTGCTGGAGTGTGTGTAGCCTGGCATCGACGGGCTTCGTTCGCGGATCCTTTGAATATTTACGTACAGAAAAAATATAGTCACAATTACTTAAATTTTGAAGAACTTATAAAATTAAAGTGATATTGTCCGTTCAAAGCTTTTTCTTGTTTTCATGCTCTTTCAGATTCGTTGTAGGTTTATGATCTTATGACTAATAATACTTATTGCACTGAATTTTATTTGCTGTTTTCAAATATATCTACTATATCAATTTCACAAGTTCATTTTGAAAATAAACTCTACTCATAGGGTACAACAGTGTAAGCAGGTACATATTATGTAATTTTATTTAAGAACTTGTGGCGAGTCTTTATATCACCATAAAATATTTTAATAAGATAAGAGATTTTGCTCCCAGAATAAAAATATCATAATTTTTAAGCTTTGGCAAGTACAGTAAAAACATTGTTATCTATGGTGATGAGTCACATTTTCTATGTCAGTCGGTTCTGTCAAGTGTCAATTGTCAACCTATCTTGCGAATATAAATAAAACTTCTGAAAGTTAGAGTTGTTGACTTGTTGCGTTTTGCGTTCGTGCTAAGAAAGGAAAATGAAAAGTTTTAGAATTTGTTAATAATACTGCCTAGTGTGTTTCTGTTGTATTTCTTTCGATTAAATAAACAATAAAATGAACTGCAAAAGTTTCCTACTGTTCATAGTAGCTTTCATCGTGTTTAGGGATGTAAATTGTAAGTTTCTTGTACCTACATATTTTATATCTCAGATCCTCAAGGTAAAGTGAGAGTGGTTATTGCTAGCTGACAATGGATTAAGTTATTATAGAGTTAGTTTTATCTATCGTCGTGTATTTGTATGAATTACATTTTTCAACAATAAACTGGTATGTTTGTTGCATAATGGTGAGACTGACACTAAATTGCTTAATAAATTAGAAAGTTCGCGAGTTTGTTTGTACATATATGCTCGTTAAAATAAGGGATCTGCAATACTTGCAAGCATGAACCCTTGCTAGTTTTATTTTCATATTTTTTTAATCCCTCAAGCCATTAAGCCATTGGTCAGATGGAATACCATGATAGCCAACATTTTTTTTGTAGGCTTACTTTATTTATTTAGTTCATCATTACTGTCATGGCAGATTTAATATATTTTTTATAGTATAATTGTTAGTTGATAAAGAAAAGTGATTTAATAGGTATGTTTAGCATAAACTGTTACTGACGATTGAAGTTCTTTTATATTGAAATCATACATTTGTATTCTCCGAAGGAGTAAGGCTGATGATTAAGTGCCAGTGTGTGATGGTGATTAACTCACCATCCACAACACCACCATTAGGCACTATACAAACATCTTTGAATTACTTCTCAGACTTCTCACCAAAAAGTATATGTTGTCAAATCACTGCACTTAAGTTCATAGAAAAACTCATTGGTACAGGCCCCACCTATTTCATAAACTCTATTGCAGGGAAAATCGGTAATCTGGGTTAAACCACTTGTCAGATTATCAGATGTGGGAATATGGTTGCTTAATTTCACTGATCAAGTCATATACCCAATAGCAACTGCATAAACTTCGCTTCCTAATCAAAATAATTGTACTTAAAAGGCTTTTTAACTTTGATTGCAGGTTTAAGCAAGAGATGTATAAGGTGTAGATCTCGCGGAGAGCTAGGCACTTGTGCCGACTCATCCCCATTCAATGTGACAGACCCAGAAGCAGAGGTTGGTGTTCATGTCATTGCATGCCCATCCGGTTGGTGCGGCAAGCTGATTGAAGGCTCCACTGGTACATTTAGAACTGATGGTAAGCAATGTTTATAAATAAGCATGCAGTCAAAATAGTTACCAGTAGTGCACCTATATGTGTCTACAAAATCTGACCTTTTAAGCGTTCGCTGCTAACGACGGACCTGTGCGTCCAACTGTTAGAGAATTTACGAAGAAGACAAAATTTCAGCAGCGAATGTGTTAACTCTTCAAGTCTCAGTCTTTTTTAAAAATGCTAGTTCTAATATTGAAAATGAAAATGAAACTGAAAATGATTTATTCAGTTTATTCCATGGTAAGGCACTTATTAATGTCGAGAAATTTACCACCGGTTCGGAAACTAGCCTTCTGAGAAGAATTGAAATATTGAAAATAATGTTGCAATTAGTTCAATATAATAAGCAGATTAAAGTGTTTAGAATTTCTGATGACTTTTTTCAATGGCTTATTTTTAATATTTTCACACAAACTAAGTTAGAAGCTTGCACTGGTGTGCAAATTTCTGTAAGTATACATACACATTGCATTGTCCTTCCACACACTCAACACCTAGCTGAGTTTCTGACAGGTCATCTAAAAAGGCTCATTTCCATTGACATTTGTATAAACTTTGGTCTTTAACTGTATAAACAATTTTCAATTTCCAGACTATGGTGCGGCTACAGAAAGGATGTGTCTACAAAGGCCCCCTAGTGACTACGAGGAGAGGTGTGCATATACTATGTGGAACCGCAAGAAGGTATACATGTGCTTCTGTAACGGAGACTTGTGTAACTCTGCACTAGGAGTCGCACCATACTCTTTTGGTATTTTAGCAGCATTTGTATTTACCCTCCTTTTATACTAAATTAATTAAATATTGTAAATTTGTTTTAGACTCTTAGATATCACAGATATCACAAGTTCCTCAATATAAATGGTCATTTTCTTTGAAAACTTATTGTATTATGTATTTATTTTTTTATTTTTATTGAAAGGATAGAATCTCATTTATACACAACTGATGCTTTAAGTAAATGAACGCTCAAGAATGTAAAGTAATAAAATAATAAGCCAAACATTATAATGTTTATCTGATTTATAATTATTTTATTATGGCTTTTACAACTCTGAAGAAATACTCAATAAAAACAGTTTTAGTAAGATATACATTTTAAACAATAAAATATACACATTAATAATACATTTATTAATAATTATTTACACAATCAAGGTAACTGTATAAATTCTGATTCAACTCTAGTAATTAAGTATAATTATATGTGAAGATGTGATAAGATAAGAGGTCATTCCATAATGTGATTTTTATGTTAACAATTATTATTCTCTGATTTTGTAATTTGTATTTTTATATGTATATAATAGATAGAAACTATACTCATAATACAGGGAGATAAAATAATAATAAATATTTATATTGTGGACCTAATGTTGAATGTGGTTGGTGCTCAGTAAAGAAACTATGAAAAGAGTGATTGTATTATTAAGATACAAAAAGTACTATAATATATAGCCATCATTAACATGGGGTTTGAAATCATGTACTTACTTAGGTTCTTATATTATTATAATGTATTTAAAATTCCGTCCAATTTACTTAACTTATATGAAATGTGAACTATAAATATTTTCTTGAATGTATATTGCAATTTTATACTTGAATTGTTAATACAAAATTATTTTGCTATTAATTATGAAGACATTGATATAGAGTTGTGAAAAATGTAAGTAATAAATATAAGAAATAATAATATTTGAGGTATGTACTTAAATGTATTTCTTATTCTCGTAATAAATGTCCCCAACATTCATGATTTTAAATTAAGAATGAGTATTTTTACAATTGTATAATAAAAAAATATAAATATCTATATTGTATTATTTTTCGTAGGGTCGTGCTATGGTCGGTTATAAGGCCAAGTGTGGCGTATGCTTCCGAGTCGGTGTGGTTTGAGGTGGTTGGCAGCCCTAAGCTCTTGGTTTTCTAGAAGGGACTGTATGTGGGGAATATCGTGGAAGTACAGCAGGCCGTGGCGGTTCGATTTTATCACTGCTGCGACGGCTTCCGAGCCCTCTAGTAGATATGGGTCCACGTATTCTGGTTCTGCAAATAAAAAAAAACTATTTAAGGCCTTCAGCACGCTTAAGACTGTGGTCTGGAATTCGTATGCAGTGCACTCAAATTTTTACCATTTTAGCCACTACGTCAATGTCACATTAATTTTTTTAATTTAATTTCAAATTCTCGTGGCACTTAGGTAGTAATAAGATTCCCCTCAACGATGTTTGGGATAAGGCCAGGGAGACTGACTTAGTTTGTAATAAGATTGGTGAAAAAAGTTATATATGAATGAGCTTTGGTTTATTAGTGCGGTGTGGGGTGGAGCGTTAGTGTCTGACAGCGACATCTAAGGAACAGAGACTGTTGATTTAAATATCCTGAGTTTTAAGCTCATTGATTTAGTATTAACATTTATCTCTTGGAAAGAGCCCTGAAGGGAATGCAGCGTGTAGCCCGGAACACTTTCCACCAGAGTGCCAAGTGCGAGTTTTCTTAAAATCGCCGTTACAAGTGATCGCGTTGACGTAAACGCAGATTTCTATGGCCTCACAATAGTGTCATGTTTAGGCCGAAGGCGCTGTTCCGATCCTATACAAATCTGCGTTTACTTCGACACAGTGACTTGTGACGGCGGCAGTGAAAAACTCGCACTTACTGCACTGCTAAAATTTTTTTCAGACTTTTGCATTCCTTAATACTCATAGGCCTAGGCAAAGTAACGTTCTCCTGAGCGCAAGGCTAATAGGATATAACATGCCTGATTTATGTCATTTCCATACATTTTGTATCTCTTCTATTAGTGCAAGCGCGAGAGAATGTTACTTTGTCTAGGCCTTCTATAATGGTCTACTGCTTTCCTCACGACATTTTCCGTTTCTCTTAAGCTCGCTCGATTAATCGTAGGTACTTTTATATGTTTAGTACCTACTTCTCATACCTAGTATTTAGTACCTATGTTAGTACCTGCCGATACCTCTCCATCAGAGCGGCGTCCAATGTGACCGAAGCGCGGCGGCCGCAGCGGCGGGAGGAACAGACCTTCGGGCCACAGAGACTCGGGGTCGGGGGAGTCCACCTTGTATGGAGACGGTGGCAGCACGGGAATACTCGTTTCTGGAATAGAGGAATTGAGCATGGTGAAGTAAATGAGAAATCTACTTATACCCACATACCTACAGGTAAATAAAATTGAAGTGTATGTTCTTAATTCCAAATTAACAGCTTTTCACTGAATGTATAATTATGATAGTGCAGGTCCCGCCACGAGTAGGTAATGAGCGCGCAGCGAGCCTACCTATATAATAATATACGGTATCGGTAGGTCACATAAAGAAAGCTATTTTAAAATGTTCTATTCGTCTGTTTGTTAGGCTAATCTCTGAAACAGCTGGACTGATGATAACGGGACCTTCACTGGCAGATAGCTGAAGTTATAAGGAGTACCTAATTTAGACTAAGTACTTTTTTATTTTAGAATGCTTATTTCTTTGAGTAAAATATATTTTATTTTCTTACGCTGGTAAGCCGCTAGGCACAGCTAGCTTGAAATATATCAGAACTGCGTGCCACTGCTATTGGTATCAAGAGATGGAGCTATTAGGTATTTGTCTCTCTTTAGCCTACAAAGTGTACCTAGATTTTAGGCTGTTTAGATTATACCTACCTAGTCTGAATAATCAAAACCTACAAATGAAATAGGCACAGTATGTGGGTAATCTGCTCAAAGGTAGAGAGGTATTTTGTGCAATATTCAATCTGTACACAAGTTAAGCAACAACTAATTAGCGCTCTGCTAAATGATCATTATTTACTAATGTCATTAAGTTGACATACCACACGTATCAGGCTTTTATCGGTTGCATACTCACAACCATTCATTAGGAGTAACATTAGGTAAACTCTAATGTTTTAGGTTGGGTACCAAGTAGGTAGGTAAATAATACGTCGAATTACTTAATATCGAGTTGCATTTTGGTAAGTTAAATTCATTACTTCGCTCGATAAAGCAAGTCCGATGGAGAATAAATTTTCGCCACTTCACTACTCTACCTATTTCGAAATGGTAATTGCTTTTTTACCTATATGAAATAAAAAAATGCTCATGCCATCCCAGAAGGGTCCCCGAAGGGAGCACAGGAATTGCAACAACAACAACACACACTTTTCATCGAAGCTGATTAAGTGCCAACGTGACAGAGGGTAAGTCCATTACCGTCGTCGGTAGGTACATCACTTACATCACCGTAAAGCAAGTAGGGTGAAAGTTTAGTTAAAGCTTAGATGAACTGCTTTTTCTGGTTCTATTGTCAGTTTATGTTACCCTCAAAGTTATTTAAATTCCAAGGCGAGACGCTGTGCGAGTGGCCCCGTGGGAAGTCTTCGCTGTCGAACGGCACGGACGGTTTCATTCGCGGGTAGCCGCTGCGGATCTGAGGGGGCACGGGCTGGTCTGGAACAGGTAGTTCATAATAAACAAATAATATCCGCACATTAGTTCATCTTATATATAAGAATGAATCCACATTTCCCTTGGTCACGGCATCACGCGTAAACCGCTGGATGGATTTTAACGGGACTTTCACTGGCAGATAGCTGATGTTTCAAGGAGTGTTTTAGGCTAATTTTATTAAAAAACAGCATGAAACTAAATCTACGCGGGTGAAACCGCGGGGCACAGCTAGTAATTATATGGCTGGTTAATAACACACAGTGCCATCTAGACCCAAACTCAGTACCTAAAGCTTTTTCTTTACAGGTTGGGTACCTAGGTAGCAGACAATGGATACCATGCTGATCACATAAATATGTTTGCCCTGGCGCGTGATTCGAGCTCGTGATATCTTACGTAGCAGTATAAGGTATGCTAACCAACCACTAGTCTAACGGAGTCGACACCAAATGAAACTGCTGTAAATTATTTCTGTACCGAAGTATATCGTCTTCATATCCCCTGAAGGGAGCTCCCCTTAGGAGAGGCCTAACATGACAGAAGTACTCTATGAGTCTATTGTTTCATATGTACATCATACGAATTTATTGACATAAAGTGTGACCAAATCACAGCTACTTAATTGCAAAAGTTTTTTGGTAGGTGTAATATTCTCCGACGCCTATTTTATAAGTAAACAGTAAATAAAGGCTACAATTAGCCGCCATATCGTATAAGGAAATCAAAGAAGCAGCATGGAAGAGCATGACAGGGACAAGTGGACAAGTTTTATTATTTAGTTTTAATGACTCACGTGGGAAGCTCTTGTATGAGAACGGCCGTTGGTAGTTGGGTCTTCTGCTCGGTATAGGATCACCGACCCCATGGGAGTAGCTCCGCGCTGGCGTGTTCACGCTCACATGTGACGCAAAGCGAGTGCCCGCTGGTACCTGCGTTGACAACTGTACCAGGTACAACAAGCAGCTTACTATGTGCTTGATCGATCTCTTCGTTTGTACCTGAAAGGAAATAGGATTGAGGTTCTGGGGGCCAACTATGATCGTATAAGCAGCGCGTATTAAGAATTTCATAGCTTTGACGTTTAATTTAACGGTACAAAAGTGAAACGTCAAAGTTCAGAAGTTCTTAATATGCTCTGCTTAAACTGATGGTGGTAGGCAGCTTAGTAAGCCACTTTTGAACGTCAGTAAACAATTTTATTGGTTCGGCAACTCTTTCTGTAGAAGAAGAAACTCAGCCGAGTACTTACTTGTTTCATCTAAATAAAGTATTGTGGTGGCTGAGTTGTTATGAATACTCGCCTTTTTGTAATGAAAGCTTGCGTCAAATTCAAATCCCAGCGGTAACAATGAGTTAAAAAAGGTTCAGGTACCTACTTACATTGATTTCAGTCCACAAACTTTTCCTTCGACCCATATATGCTGTGCGTGAAGCGCCTATAATACAGGGGGCCAACTATGATCGTTTAAGCAGCGAGTATTTAGAACTTCTTAGATTTGACGTTTAATTTTACGGTACAAAAATGCGCTCCTAAATCCGATGACGGTAGGGCCCCAATTACCTACTTGCTCCATGGGACTACTCTCTATTCATTATCACAAAATACATTTCAAAGTCAACGCGAAAATGTAGAGTCAACTCCCTTACTTGGGGCCGATCATCATCAGCTTAAGCAGAGCGTAAATACTTCTTAAGAAGTAAGTAAAATGTCACTGCTATCACGATGATAGCAGGTCCCCTGTTCTTACTCTTTCGCATCATTGAATCTAGTATGGGATTGGGTAAATTTGTGCGAACTTGTTCCATGCTATTCAAACTGTTAGTGGTTTAGGCTTTCAAGAGAACTGTTTAATTCCTAGTTTCTTACATTTGAGGTCTAACATTACTAGTCAGTAGCCTACCTCTCGGAGTAGAACAAACTTTGCCGGCTTTGTTGGCTATTGCTACCAATCAAGGCACAAGTACATACTTATCAATGATTAATTGGCTGTCACAATCAGATACTTTGTTCTAAGTATCATACTATTATTTTGTTCTTTAGTTTTAGGGTTACAAGGTCGTCGATCTCGATAAAGATGCTGGTAACAAAGAAAATACTTAACCTTGGCCTTAAGCAGGTCAAAGATGTTTGATTGTCGGTTGTAAATTGATTGTACCTTTACGGTTACGTTAAGACAAAAGTGCGTAGGTTTCGTTTCACACCCGAACCACAATTTTAGCTTCTAATTTCGTATTCGCTTGTGGACACGACTCACATTTCAGGGTCGGAAACATAATGGAAAAATAATACAGGACGGCTATACATGAATTAAACTAAAATATTTAGTATTTTTTCTGTACCTAACCCTTATTTATTTTAATGAAATCAAATCCTTTTATACATGTAATTGCACTATGCTATTCAGAGATTCTGCGATTAAAATTTGCCTCCTACTGATATTGCCTTAATATAAGCCTTATTGCCATCATCGTTCCACTGTAAGACAATGACAGTTAAGACTATGTGACAGAGACAGTAATAGTTATTCTATCATGGTAATAAGAGGTCATGGTAATATAATATATTTGGACCTTTGCTTAATTTACCGTAGTTTCCTACATACAACTTATATTGTCAATATTTTTTGAAGATCAATTGAAAAGCACGTTTGATTGTACGCACTCATCGATACGTTGTGATTCAAGTGAAAAATTACATTCATTATTGTGTTATGTACAAAAATATATATCAGTGCTGTGCATTATTTTTATCTTTGGCGAAGCGAATTCTACCGTCACACTTGGCAATTCCTCGTCGAGCATACCTTACTAAAAATATATAACTTGAATTGTATGAAGATAAAGCTTGTTGGTATCTATGTAATTAACAATCATTTAGTATGCAACTTAAACTTAAAACAAGCTTATACGTTACATGGAGTCCAACACCAACACACGTAATGCAAAATTCAGAAGGAAATTAAATCTTACCTACTTCTAAGTCTCTCCTGAGCTGCATCGAAGTAGCAACAATGGAATAGTATGCACTAAATGCTAGATTAGCCGACGTGCTCTCACCGCGGGAGCGATTGCAAAACAATGACTGTCATCTCAATTGGACCTGCCGACACTGCTGACGGATGACGAAACCGAGGCGAGCGAATATAGCTTCTCCTTTCTTATGCACCTTTGTTTTTGGTATAGGAATATCTTGTCCAGGAATACGCCCTGCATGAGGTAATGGTAGCTTTAAATAAATGAATGAAATCGCCTGCGCAACCAATTCATGTATTGGTAATTATGCTTCATTTATCATGATTGTAAAAGAGCGTATGTATGCTGTAGGTTCCATAAGTAGGTAAGGTAATCGAAATCACAATTTTAATGTTTGATTTCTTCGATATTAAATATACTTTTTAAAAACTGACTGGATGACTATTTCGCTGACTTTATATCAACGCACTACCTAAACCCTTGATACTCGAGACATGAAATTTGTTAATGTGTTCTTGGTGGGGTAAGAACGTGTCTTCCGAAATTCTATCACAAAAGAGGTTGAATGGGGTTGTAAGTTTGTATGCGGAAATCTACCACGCAGGTGAATTGCGAGAGCAAGCTAGGCCTTTAAATCTGTATGAATTCATACTGCATTGTTACGACAGTTTATTGCTTTGTTTACTTGTTCTATGGCATTTGCACGGTACAATCTGTGACATTGGTAATCACTAGCATGTAACAGGACCTAATAAAATCTATGTGATAAATTCAGGTGTAGAATAAAATTCACCTACTTAAATTTTCTGAGCTCTAGATAGCGTTTCTCGTGTCAATGGAGTTATGCTTGGGTTTCCAAACTAACTCTAGAATATGTATTTCTAGTGAGATTATTGTTGTCTTATCAGTTGAACTATCTCTGCCTACAACAAATATTGGTTTTACTTCTCAAAATAATCAGTCAGCTGAAACTATTCCGACAACAATGTTAACCACCTTGATTTTATATTTAATTTATTCCGTGGCTCTATTCTAAAACACAGGTTTTATATCACTAAGTTTATAGGTTTATTGGGCACATTACCGGTCTCATGCCATGTTATGTTAAACGCAGGTGTGTAATTAAATTTGAGTCTTGATGTTTCCTGCGTAAAACGGAATGCGAAACTGCAGGAATATTGTGTTTACGTCGGCGTCGCTCTAACGGGTCGCACATGTTTCACTGAACACGTTTTGTTTCGTCAAGTGTAACAGCTGTGTCTTTAAAATATATAGATATCTACGACTGATGTAATTGATATCTTAGTGAAAACTTGAACAATCTCTTACGAACTTTATTGATCTTTATATCTGCCGATAATTGTTAGCAACTTACAATTTGACCCACCTTTGGACTGTCACCAAGCGAGATAAAATTATATGATCCGGAAATTTCATTTGTGAATTAGTGATAATGTCTATCTACCTAAGTGATAAGAACTGAATAATAAATAGTGAACACATATAACAAGAAACTGTGCAGTAGATAAATCTAATCTTTTGAACTTGCAGACTTGTAAGGATGTCAGAAAAGTCTAGTGAGAGTGAAACTGGAATGGAATTCGAAAGCACTTTGTACGGGGCTATTGGACAGTTCGGAAGGTATCAGCTGTTCAGTGTTCTACTGGCAGCGGCTGCGGCGATGGTTGGCGGATTCGGCGCTGGTGACTATCTGTTCACGGCTGCCAGACTACCACACCGGTGTGCAGTGGCTGAATGCGACGGGATGAAACCAGAGTTCGCACCAGACTGGATTCTTAACGCTATTCCAAGCACCGCAACAGGATTTGACGACTGCACTCGGTTTGCAAACGCAGCCAATATTACAGAGTCTATCGATGCCGAAGTGTGCCCCGCCTCATGGTTCGACAGAAACACAACAATACCTTGCGAAAGTTACGTTCACGAAAGAATTAACAGCGTAGTTTATGATTTTAATTTAGAATGTGCTGAATGGCTGCGATCATTACCTGGTACTTTAAATTCAGCTGGAGCCCTCATAGCTCTGCCTCTGGCTGGTTACATTTCAGATCAATGGGGTCGAAAGGTTTCTATAGTGTTTTTCGTCTTTAACTATTCACTGACTGGCCTAATTCGTGCATTTTCTATCAATTATGCCATGTACGTAGCATTTCAATTTGTGCAAATTGCTATAGGTGGTGGTATATTCAGTGCCTGCTATATTTTGTGCACAGAAATAGTTGGGCCGAAATATCGTGTACCTACAGGAGTGTGTATATCAACAGCGTTTGCACTTGGTCAAATGCTTTTGGGAATGTACGCGTATTTAATCCCGGACTGGCGCAACCTTACCTTGGTATTATACACGCCATTGTTTCTCTTCTTATCTTACTATTGGATTATTAGCGAAAGTCATCGCTGGTTGATTTTTAAGAACAAAAAAGCTGAAGCAAAATCAACACTCGAAAGAGCTGCAAGATTAAATGGTAAAACGGTATCTGAGCACTGTATGAATTTCTTGCTCAATACAATACCTCAAAAAAATTACGTGGGCAAGGAAATAAATCAGGAAAATTTATTCGTGCGAGTCTTAAAGTCTCGAATCCTGTTAAGGAGATGCTGCACTACGCCTGTGATGTGGATTGCTACTACATTTATATATTACGGTCTATCTATTAATTCTGTTAGTTTATCAGGAAATATGTACCTTAATTACATTGCCGTGGTTGCAATAGAGATACCGGGATTTTGGACGGCCTTTTTGTTGCTAGGCAAAATTGGTCGCAGAACTGCGCTGTTCGGGGGGTACATGGTATGCGCAATGTGTTGCATTGCATTTGTGTTCACTCCTGACAATGTGAGTGGGTTATCAATGTTCTTTTACTTGTTAGGGAAGTATTGTATAGGCCTGGTGATGACCACTCTGTATCTTTACACTGTAGAATTGTACCCGACTAGGTATAGGCATTCGTTCTTGGGTTTTTCATCAATGTTAGGACGTATAGGCAGTATTCTGGCCCCGTTGACTCCTCCCCTAATGGAGTACTGGGCTGGTATACCGTCTTTGCTCTTCGCTGGGATGGCTGTCATAGCAGCATTCTTGGTGCTCACACAACCAGAGACACGAGGCTTGACTGTTCCTGATACTCTTGAGGATGCTGAAGAATTGGGCAAACGGTAAATTGCACAATGCTCAATGTTCTCAGTTTTAATTTAATACTTAAATCCATCGCCCACTACTACGAAATGTGGGTGCACCTATGCCTACCCCTTCGGGAAATAAAGGCGTACCTAATACTTAAATTGGCAGATACTTAAGCGTATTTACTAATATTTAAATTTGTGATTAGGTGATGAGTGTGTGTGTGCCACTGTTTAGATAAAATATTAAATACCTTTTATAAATATGTAGGTAAAGCTATAAACCTGTATGAATATAATTCAATAATATTTGCTCAATGTATGTGTATGTTATGTTGATAAAAATATGTTAATAAATTCGCATAAACATCAAATCTAAATTTATTTTAACCATAAATAGTTACTGAGGTGCCAATCCTACTATCAGTAGTCGGACATCAACCGCGTGTGTGCTTACGACGTGTGAGATGAGAATTCTTAGGACATTTAGTTAGGGACTCTAGTACTCTACTCAAGGCCTGTGGACAAAGTAGGTTAGGTAGACTAGACCCTATTCTCACGCTTCATTTATAGAAACGATACAAAATTTATGGGAATGATACATGTCACGTGCCTGATTTAATTAAGTCATTTCCATAAAGTTTTTATCGACTCTATTAGCGCAAGCGCGAGAGAATGTTACTTTGTAAAGAGTAAAGACGCCTTTCGTGAGATGAGGGAATTCCTTATACTAAAACGGGAATAAAATAGCTGTTATGATATGATTGTGGTTTCATGTGGCTTAGCAAAAAGAGCTGAAGCGAAAAATTTATATCTAGCACATTCAACTTGTGTGTGCTGTCTTCTAAAATCAATATTTCTAGAACAGCGCCCTCTCGTGGCGTTTTCACAAAATAAAGACAAATACAAACCATCCAATTGAACCACATTATTGTAAACTTGATACACCGTGAGATTTTTTTGATATTTCCCTCGTGAATTAGTACTTTTGAAATGGTTGATGTCTCTGGTGACCTTCGGGCTGGTTCTTACCTCGATCACAGGATCAGGGGCCCAACTATGAACTCTTATTGCAATGATAGTTCAGCTGTGCGAAAGTGACAGATGTATGCACGTCACATACATCGGTCTCATAAAGTGACACTATCATGGCAATAAGAGCTCAAGGTAAGGCCCCAGTTTAGCGATCCAGGGAGGTAACGCAGCCAGCTTGCTAGGGCCCATTCTCGCAGATACAAATTTAAATTCTTTATTTTACTAGAATAAAAAAGAGTTGTTTCATTATTATTATAATTAATTGTCTGTTTCAATAAAAACTTATAGTATGTAAGTATATCTGAAATTTAAAATCAATTAAAACACATTTGTGGGATAATAGCGGAAATTAGTGGAGTTAGATTCTACCATAGAATTAAGAAAATAATATCTGGCGAGAAAAACATTTATAAAAACAAGGAAATTATGCAAAAGGCACAAAACTTCTTTACGACCGTGACAGGACTCGAACCTGCAATCTTCGGATCCGAAGTCCGACGCCTTATCCATTAGGCCACACGGTCCTTATAACAAGGATGACGAAACGAGGCAACATAAAGCTTTTTACGCCAAACACACCATACGCAACAAATTAAATAACCTATACAGAAATTAAAATTGAAGTGTCTGTTTGTAACTCTACATTAAAAACAAATCACAAAATTCATCCGGTACCTACTTACAGAAAAAATCATCTATACAGATAAATAAAATTGGAGTGTCTGTTTGTAATTCCAAAATAACAGCTTTTCACTAAACGCATATGAAAGTATACACGCTACTGACACAAAAAAACCAAGTTTTAAAAATTTTCTCTGTCTGTCTGTCTGTCTGTTTGTTCCGGGTAATCTCTGAAACGGCTGTACCGATTTTAACGGGATTTTCACTGGCAGGTAGCTGATATATCAAGGAGTAACTTAGGCTACTTTTATTTATCCAAAATATTAGGGTTCCGCGACAATAAGGATGAAACTAATTCCACGCGGATGAAACCGCGGGGCACAGCTAGTATTTAAATAAAAATATCTGTCCGTCTGTCTGTCTATATGTCTGTTTGTTTCGCCTAAACTCTGAAATGTAATTTGAAAACACTTCAAATACAAATATTCTAAAAGAGTTTTGGTTGATCTCTGAAACGGCTGGACTGCTTTTTAACGGGACTTTCACTGCATGATAGCTTATGTTACAAGGAGTAACTTAGGCTACTACTATTACTACTTTAAGTAAAAGTTCCGCGAAATAAAGTCTACGAGGCTGAAACCGCGGGGCTTAGCTAGTACATAAATTACTTATAGTATGTACCTTTATGAATAATCTATACATCTATACAGATAAATAAAATTGAAGTGTCTGTTTTGTAATTCCAAAATAAAAGCTTTTCACTAAATGCATATATGCGTATACACGCTACAGACACTAAAAAAGCAAGTTTTAATTTTTTTCTCTGTCTGTCTGTCTGTCTGTTTGTTCCGGGTAATCTCTGAAACGGCTGGACCGATTTTAGCGGGACTTTCACTGGCAGGTAGCTGATGTTTCAAGGAATAACTTAAGCTACTTTAATTTATTTAAAAATATTAGGGTTCCGCGACATGAAGCATGAAACTAAAACTACGCGGGTTAAACCGCGGGGCACAGCTAGTTATGATATAAATCTTTTCGCTTATTTTCACTGCTCATTGTTCGGTGATATAATTTATCACAATACATAAAAGGTAAGTATGTGTCCATGACCTTACATTAAGAACATCGATTATTTAACATACCGTATGCGTACTTATGTACAGTCAGCGTCACAATACAATTTAAACGCAAAAGAATGGTATATAAACCTCCAACCAATTTCTCGAATGAAGAATTTCATCAAAATGCAGTGGTGTTTCATTTCAATCCTTGGTACATACTAGGACCTAGGGTTACCATAAAAACGAATTGACATAAATAAATATGCTCACGCCATCCCAGAATGGCCCCTGAAGAGGTGAGCAGAGGTGTTACAACAATACTCACACAAAAAAAGATTAAGTGCCAACGTGACAGGATGAGTCCATCGCCGTCTAAGGCACTATACATACATACCGTTTTTGAATTAGGTACATTTCAGACATATGCATGTAGGTTTTCTCACGGTGTTTTCCTTCACCGTAATGCACGTGGGGTGAAAATCTGGACTTAAGTTTTTAGAAAAACTCATTAGGTACACCAATGAGGCCGCTGGGATTGGAATTTGCGTTGCTTGCGTACCAGGCGAATGCTCAAACCCCACGCCCACCACGGCTCTCGAATTTTTCTTTTTACTTATTATGTTCTTCCTGTTCTATCGCCAGACTAGCTTAATGAAATCAATGATATAAGACCGATGGCATATTATGTACCTCTCAAAGACTCAAGTTACAAACCTAGCAAAACACACTATCAGGTTCAGTAAAATTAAACCATGTAGGTACTTAGGTACGTACGTATAATATTGTAATTTACATTATACAAGTTGTATTGATTCTGATCTTAGGATCTGTATAAAATTAGTCAAAAGTAAGTCAAAGTTTTTTTTTAAGAAAGCGAGGCAAATTTGTTTTTTATTGCGTAATAACGCTCTTAATTTTCAGCAAAACTCGTATTAGTGCAAATTTTATTTGCGTGATCTACTTTTGGCGGTGGCTGTACCTCACGTACCTGTATCAGAATAACAAATGTTTGCAGTACATCACTTACTATAGATTCTTGTATCAAGGCGTCCGTCAACAATGAGATACGGATGCGAGGAATCACAGCTTCGATAGTTAAATCTTATCACGATTGAGGATGTCTATTGGCCACGTGATTAAGTTTCATGAACATGCAACGCATTGTGGAGTAGGTGAACAGCCTATGAATGGCCTACTAATACTATTGACGGGGAAGATCGCTTTAATAAACCCATTACGAGTCCGTAGGTCTATTATGTAACTACGAGTTAATATTGTCTACAAAGAAAGTGAGCGTATTAGATATTACGTGGGCAGGTGATAATGATCTTCGACTAATAATGCTTAGAACGTCGCACATCTACTTATTGTAGATAGCTGTGCCCCGCTCTTTCACGGAACTCAATTAATAAAAACTCCAAACTAAATTAACTACTCCTTCTAATATTAGCTATGAAAGCAGTGAAAGTCCCGTTAAAATCGGTCTAGTCGTTTCAGAGATTAGCCGGAACAAACATCTCTTACGGTTGTGCTTGAAATTTTGGTGCAATTTGGAAGAGATAGCTTTTACACCAAGGACGTCCCAATAAGAAAGAATATTATTATATATACAGGCTAGTATTGTAACGCGAAAGTCGTCAGTCCATAAATTCTAATAACCCTGCAGTCATTTACCCATCACTATCACATCGTTGATGCGCTCGTGCGAGATAATTTATGATATGTTATGATTGCGACCTTTAGCCATTGTTTTCAGAGCAAGGCTGTTATCTATCGCTATTAACTAATCTATCATCTTCTGTTTTTATGTTCTGATTAATTGCAGATACTAAAAGCATGCGTATACATAAAATAATTCAGATTATATCTCGGACAAGTAAGATTATTAAATTTAGTGTATTGCGAGATACACCATATAGATTTAAGGATTAATTTATTGCAAAAAATACTTGTGTCATCACATACATCCCTGAACATTTTCTTCTGTACCCCAGAAGATCGGTTGTATTATTTTTTATTTATTATATATTTATTTATATAGGTTTTAGTATGTTTTAACATAACTCATTTTGTATGGGAACGGCAGGTGTGGGAAGTGAAACGACGACGTTCGAACCTACTTGGGGCATTTATCATCAGAAAAATAAATATTTCCATTCGATAAAGTTGTTCGAGATAGTATTAATTTCGTTTGGTCAAAATAATACATTAAATATAGACAGGGAGATAAATCATCTTGATTCTGAAGATTTCTGTTTAAAAGGCGTATAGTTTCTGTGGCGTCGTAGTCTATATCTAGTTTGTATAACACAAACAATTTAATAAAGACAATCAATCAATCACCTGTCGCAAACTCTCGCAAACCCCTCGAAACGTGACTTCGGACAAAGAAGCTTCTAATTATCGATTCAGCGTTCTATTTTACGAACGTTTAACGTTACAAAATTACGGTTTAGATCGCGAAACACTTAATCGGTACCAGCTATAGATGTAAAGTAAGTAAGACTTCACAATTTGTCACGAAATGGAGCACGGGGCCTTTTGAAGGGCATTTTGAATTCAATTTAGGTAGTCTACTGACATCTGTGGTAACATAAAGAGATCCGTCTGATAGCCTTCGTTAATGTAGTTCCGGCGCGATGTTTTGTGTTGTATGGTGACCCTATTTATGATCGTAGAGAACAACATTTGTTTTTGTCATTATAAGCTTATAAACTGAGATTGACACCCTAGGACTGATAAAAGGAAGGAAAGCGCTCGAAATTCTTTTCAAAATAAATTGTGTATATAAAAGTCTCTCAGTGGGGATAGCGTGTGATTATATTTTGCCTTAGCAAAAGGTCTTGTTGAAGATCTTGTTGTGGACCACGACTCGAACTGCTCTAGGTGGTAATTCGTATTCGTAATATTGAGTTTATAAAAGTGCACGAAAATTCTCATAGCGCGATTTAGGTTGTCGTCCATTTGTTTACAAACTTGCGATTGTTAGCGAGTAGCGACATCTTTGTAGCGAGCGAAGAAGCGCTGCCACGCTCAATACAGCATCTAAGGAGTTCCTTTAAACCAGTTTATTTAATTGCAAAATCCGTGTACTCACTACCTACATTGCATTATTAGGTAGAATAAAATATGCATTGTAAGAAATATAATGTATTACCTACATCTTCATTAGATATAATTATTAAATATTTTTTTATAAGCAAGTAATTGTTATAATACAAGGCCACGAACAAATAGAATACCTATCACTCCTCTAATTTATATGATTCAAGAACAATGCAATTTTGTGCTACAAAAAATATGCCTACTCATTATTGCTACGTGCAGCCAAATCTTATGGCTATTAAATTATTAATCTTTCTGTAGATTTCTTAGCTCTATTCGGAACAGTAATTTTGTATGCCGTATTATATTCACATTAAGTTAACAATACCGATGGAATGTCATCTCATCATGGACCTAGTGCAATGATAGTCTAGTTCAGTTATGTGGCAGTGACAGACTTATACTCGTCTTATAAATTTTTTGTGATAAGAAAATTCCCAGTTTTATCGTTAAATGTGGTATTATTTTAGTACATTTTCGTGTATTTTGTTCTGTAAGCATGACGATGACAAACAGTGAGTTAGTTTTTCAGCGCTACATTTTCAATGCAGGCCATGTTAAGTTACATCAAACAGACATGGAAATATAGAAACTTTATATATTTCCATGTCTGTATCTACTGAAAGATTTTTCAAATTGGTTCAGTAGTTTTAAGTTTATTCGGAACATAAAAAATACAAATATTTTCTCTTTATAAGTAATATTAGTATAGATAAATAAGTAATATGATTTCATAGATCATCAAGTAAATGGTCGCAATTGCGCGTGAGTCCGATACAAACAAATTTATTCCGCGTCGTTAGCCGCCAGACAAGCCTTTGTGCCTTCAATGGCTGGAATAATTAAGGTCACGTTTAGTTTAGGACTATTTTTATGTCTAGCCACGAGAAAGGATTACTACATTTGCAGTGTAAAAGGATGGTGTATATTCTATAGGTCTGTTCTTCACGTTAAAGTTTAATTAAATGCTGTCGACGTCTCATTAAGAAGTGCGCTTTCGATTATTGTTTAGCTAAACGAGAAATTATCTTCGTTGAAAATGAATAAACAAACATAAGTTACAATCTTGTTTTTTATGGATTGCGCCTGCGCTTTTTTGAGGCATTATAAACAATAGGATTCAAGCTTTTAATACTTCTATTTTTTATTGTTAGTTTGATTCTTTTGTAAATATTGAAGCAATATGAACAATAATTGTTCACGTATAAACAGTGTTTAGAGATTAAAATACATTTTAAAAGGTAGTAGCAATTCACGTATAATCAATATAATTATGTTTCTGGTGGTCCTCGAATTGATTTATTGCAGTGATACCTTCTTTAATTAAATCTTTATTAGCAACGAGGCTCTCACGAATACCTAATAAAACAAAGTATTTACAGAAGTTTTAATTACTATGATCGAAGCCCTATGAAATTAAGCAATCGTGATCCATATCAGCTCGTTTGGTTAATATTCTTATGTGTTCGTCAATAAGGGTAAGTCATCTTTTTTTGCTAGCTTCTAATAAGGCAGGTTCGAAGTAAATTTTTTTTTTTTTTAAATCGTCTACTACCGTTTCTGCTTCAGTCGGGGAGTATTCTCCTAGTTCAAAAAAGTTGATGTTACCTTAGGCACTACATCAGCGTTACTCCGTTCCCACACGTATCCATAAATTCCTATCACAATATCCATAAATTTGATAATTCTTATATATCGAACAAAAAGCAATCGTAGCATATGTGATTTTTTTAAATGTACTTACATAAAGCGTGTGTGTATACTTATTTAGTTTGTACTTTAGCTGCCTACGCATTACCAGCCCACACTAATTTACTCGAGGTGACGAAAATCGTATGCAGATACTTAAGTATTCTAGGGAACAATATTCGAACGATGAATAATTTGGCGACCCAGATGTGTATCTGAAGGTCAGATGGCAGTCGCTTCGTATGAAAATCAGATGATGAGCCACATCGGGTTGAATCAAGTACCGAACCCAACAATGTATGGGATAAGAGCAGAGATAATTATGATGATGTAGGTATATCTGGTTTGCTGGTCAAGCGACGACGTACAAACTTTATCATAAGCTATACTTGGGCATTGACGACTGACCGCAGTAGATGAGCTAAAGGCTATAGTAGCCGGGTGGTTTGCATGGATCCGTGAAACTTGGAAACATGATGATAACTACTACTAAGTATGTAGATGATATGATACCTTGCAAAATTGCAACTTAAAATATAGATTGTTATGACCAAGATATCTGAATTCATGGGAAAGTAGACCTTGAAACGAATTCAGTCCACGTTGAATCGAATTGGATGGTTTTTTGCTATGATGTTGGAGTAAATGGCTTATGCGGACGAAGGGCTGGAGAAAGCGGCCGAGAAGGCAACATATTTTAGAAACTATTGTAATTAAACTTATGTAGTCTAGTGCAGATAGACATTTATAAGTTACTTTTACAGTTGGCCAAACTGTGTGTGACATGTATTCTGATTTGATTACCCTCCGATGCGGTGATAATAAGCACTTTCCTGCTTAATTATACTATTCAATTCCTCTTCTATTCAATTTTATAAAATTTAGATATGACAAAATCTATTAAGTCCTATACTTACATATACGGAGTTTTTTATTATTTCAGCCGTTAATAAGCCAAATATAATAACTTATCGCAATACTGGCATTATTAAAACTTATATTTTTATTGTATTGAATAAGTTTTTTTAGTAAAAGTAAAAGTTGTAATATCTCCGTAAAGGTCACATTCAGCTCAAAATAAGTTTTTAAGTGGGTAATCAGTTATATATATGCCACACATTATGTCTTATTTAATTTAAATTGTAAAATTAAATAGGAAATAAATAATAATATAATTTCCATTAGATTTACTTACTTACTTACTTTCGCAATTACAATTCAACTTCTTACAGAAAAAAATGTGTTTTTAAGACTTTACCTATAACGAAATGTTTGATAAGTATCGAATCAATTCATGTGGTGATAAATTTTTATTAATTGTTAAAATTTGAATACCGTTTCCTAATCTTTTGTTAGTCTTGATATATGAGTAATAAGCTATTCAAAACAAACGAGAGTTAACGGTGCTTTTGCAAATTGTAAAATTTACATCCTACGCTATTACACTGAATAGAATTTCGGCAAGCACCAGAGTACTATCGAAATTGGCAATAACTACTTACTTACCGAAGTCATAATAATAGAAATATACAATTTCATAGATTCTTGTCGATCGAATTTTCATTAATATAACAACAGGCAGATTTTGCTCAACTTTTGTAGCTACATCTAACTTTATATATTTATTACTAGCTGTGCCTCACGGTTTCGCCCACGTAGACTAAATTTTATTGGTGGCTTTAGGGAAATATTTTGCGATATCCTATCCCTTCAGTCGGACAGATAGACAGGGTTTTTTATTTTTTATGTTATTACCTACTCTACTGTAAGTATATTCATTTACCGTAGGTATTTTTTTGAAATACGTATAAGCTGGCACTTCAATGGTATTTATCTGTATAGATATAGAGATAGAACATAGCGCGTATTTAGTATGTTAATAAAGAGAATCATCCTCCCATTCCCATCAGTAAGGGACTCTATCGGATCGGACATTTCCAACGGGAGATACCATCATGCCCCAGTCCTATGCATTCCAGTCCAGAACAGAATATAAATTATTAGCTTCGGAGATAAATTGATTGTTTACTAGATACATCTACCATGATTATGTTTCATAAGTATCATGCTCCCTGAGCGTCGGTTACAGTCACGACCGATAGTCGATATCTCTAATACACCTGATTCTCTTGGGAAATCACAACCAATATTAATTGGTAGAAACTTATACCTCGTGACTATAACATACATATTGAGTAAAGGATACGGTAAGCTACACATAATGTAAATTAATATTGTAAACAAAAACCACTGTGCTAGCTATGTTTAGGGACCCTGTCATCTCTTACTGCGTTATAATAAATATTTGCATTTTTTTAAGTAAAGTATAAAGGAGCCTGCTACGCCTACTACGCAAGTCTGGATCCCAGCGGGGCCTGGACCAATGAGTTTTTATAAAAAGTTGTGCAGTGATATGTGATATGAGGAAAACATCGTGAGTAAGTGATTGATTGTGATGAGTATGATTAAGTGCTAACGTGACAGAGGGTGAGTCCATCGCCGTCTCAGGCACTATACATACGTCTTTGAATTACTTCTCAGACATATGCAGGTTTCCTCATGATGTCTTTCTTCACCGTAAAACACGTGGTGTAAAATCACTGTAGGTAGGTAGATAAATTTTTAGAAACACTCATTGGTACAGGCCCCGCTGTGATTCGAACTTGCGTCGCTTGCGTAGTAGGCGACTGCTCTAACCCCGAGGCCACCACGGCAATTTTAGTATTAAATTATTTAAACAAAATATTCCATTCAAATAGAGACATAGATAGTTGATTCCATACAGCCGAACTGCCCGTGGTATGAAACGATGAGTTCACTGGCTATTCTTTATTTATCACACGTATATCGGATACATTCGTAGTATTTAATATTACGTAATATTTAACTTTCGCTATCAATTTGTATACATTTAGAATACTTAACTAGACGGAACTGTATTAGTTTGGACATTTATTGTAATAGTTTGAATTTTTGCGTAATTCTATAGGTATACACAATTTACAATTTGGTAGGACTATGTTCATCATCTGTCTATGTTACTTATTTAGGGTCGTAATATTTTTCTTTTCCATCCCTTTCAACCGCCATCTATGTATTCACTTGTTTCTAGTCGTAATTTTTTTTAAGAATCCATTTATGATTTTTTACATTACATAACCTTCAAAATGTAATGAGTCGAATTCGGTACATTGTTGTATTACTGTTAAATAAATTGTCTATACTGTGTTCGCTGAAAGTGGTATCAGAGTACCAACAATAGCTTCTCTCTTCGATACCCTTGCATATAAGTACGATATACTCACATCTTATTAGTATATAGAAAGTGCGCATCGTGAAATAATCTTAAAATACAACCGGGTACGCAACTTTTTACACCATAGTTATGTAAGTCATATAACACGTTATGAGCAATTAAATGTAGATACGGTAGTGACTAGTATTTAATTTGAACTTGAAAACATACATATGTGATTCCATAATGTCTGGCTTCCTACTAACTTCGAATTATACAGTAATATAACAATTATCATTTATTTTTACAGTCACCGTACCTAAGTATGTGATTATAGGATTTAAAGAATGAGTTCGAGTGTACCTTATTAAATACACAAATGAATTGGAATTTGATGAGAGTCGGATGCTGTTTTCTTAGTTATTTTGATACACACTGAGATATATATACAGTTTTTCGAATTTCTACCTCCGAAGGGCTGATAAAATGGGGCATTTCTAAATCCACTTAACTCTACTTAACTACCTACCTAAAAAATAACATTAAGGCAAATGTTTATTTTATCACCCAAAAATTAACTGAGAACATGATTCACTGATAAAAAATATTTCAGAATTTTCTTGTCACGTGACTAATTCCTCCCCGGAGATGGCAGAAGTACCCAAAGACCGTTTATAGACATACCCTGATTTATCATAAGTAGGTAGTGTAGGTACGCTTAGATAAGGTCTTCAAAACTACATTAGTAACTTCATATAGAGCCGAAAATCCTATATGGTTACATAAGGTCGATTAAATGCTAGATTAGGTCCATTTGTCAGACTTGGTTGGTCATGTTCACAAAACAAAATGATCTCGAATTAAATTATTGAGTATATTTCCTTTAAGTAGCTCTATATATATGTCTCTGAGGTATTCGATTTATACCTTTTTAAACTAGTTGAGTTTCAGGCTTGCTAAATATTCAGGGTATTTATTTGAGATCTAATAAAAGCTGCAAGCTTATACCTCCCCATAAAGATCCCCGAAGGGGAAAATTGAGTGTAACGATCACCGCCGCATATGTCTTTCTGGGTGATCTCGTTAAGCCTCTCCCACCACGAGCTCACGGTAAAGGATATCTTAAATCCTTTACCGTGAGCTCGTGGTGGGAGATCAGAGCACGAAAGTTTTTTCAGAAAAACGTATGGCCACTTTTGACACAGAATAGTAAGAAGAATCACTCGACAACCACGCGATGAATAAATTATTTAATCACAGCTATTAATTATTTACACATAGGATTAAAATAGAACAGCTTCACAATTAGGTAAGTACCATGAATTCATAACATTTACTCATCTCTTGCAATAAGATAGATAGATAAGATACGCATAGATTGCCCAACAATCTTACTGACGCGCATCTAAATAATTACTGAGATATTTATCTACCTAATAAGTACTTACATATGGGTGGATGCAAATGAGATCACATCTTTATTAGATTCACGCGAGCCTGCAACGGTTGCAATTAAAGTATTATCTTACGAGAGGTCATAAATAACACGGTCAGATGAAACAATGCAATAAAGGCGTCGTAAAATTATCAGCAGAACTTTTAGCGGCTAGCAGTCCCGAGGAAGTGGAGCAATAGGAGATCGTGATACACGTCACAGAACGACAATGGGAACTATATTGCCAGATGCGGTTCGATCCATTGCGCAAACACGACCTTCACACAGTCACTTGATCTCGCTCCATATCGTCTATGCAATTCGTTAACAACAACAATAAACATGCAGTGCTGTCGACTGCAGCACGAAAGGATACCAATTATTTAGCCCACATACTCATTATGACATCGATACTTGCAAAGCTCTCTAGAACGTTGCTCAATTGGGAACGGAAACAATATGAACATTCAATTCAATAAAACTGCGAGATAAGAACTAAATAATTTTTTACTCAAATAAGGTGTCCTCGTCGTCATTATATGAATATATTTATGACACTATAATGCTCTCTAGAGCGGATGCCGTGATTGCTCAAATAATATAAAAAATATTAAGCATTCCAGGACAAATTGCAATAATGCAATTCTCACAGAATAAATGAAATAGCTGGGAATTTATGCGTGGAATGAAACCGATCCGTGAGTGTCGTGACTCTAGGCTAAGCAGATTTATAATCCCTTCGACCAAGGATTTAAGATGGCATTCACAAAGGTAGATTTGTTTTCAAGGGGTGTGGAAGGTGCAAAGGGTCCGTCATCCTTAATCCAGTTGCTCGGGTGGTGTGTGGGAGACGAAGAGGAACTCACATAGTGTTGTAGATCCTTATTGTAGTACCAGTGGTAGCCAAAAGTGGAAGATGATGGTAAGTCGCGGTAAATACTAAGCGACATGTTGCAGTAATATTTAAAACACGGAAGTCTGTAGTGTGCTACACTACAAAGGGAAGGGCAAGCCTTTTGTAGCCTGTTAATTCTATGGTATCGAAACAATTTGGGACTTGTAAAAGTTTCAAGAATTTATAACACAAATTTGATTGATTAACCACAAACCGATATTTAATTACAAGTAGCATATTACCAAAATGATCTGCTCATCAATAGAAATAATAGGAGTGACAAGGTTAACACTTGAACGCAATCGGAATATTATAGGCATTTGATTTTCTCAAGGATCATCACGTTGTGCGTGCTTTAAAAATTCGGCTGCGTTATTCTACTAATTATAACAACTGATACATTTCGGATGAGCTAACAGCTCACGGTCAGGTCATGACAGGCCATGAAATTGATAGGTGCTAGATTAATGATGACCTATGGTACTTACCATGCCACTAATGCTTCTAAACCCTGGTCTAAAAGCTTCGTTCAACTGGAATTATTTAATTATGCGGAAAAGGAGGTAAAGTGTATCGAAAAGAATTGATTCGATAAATGCCTTTGACCTCTATCAATCACTTTCAATAAGCTATGCACTATATAATTATATTGAGGCTTAAAATACGGAATGTTTTTGCTGAAGTGCGTAAGTAATCTTAATAGTAAGGATGTACTTACGTCCAAATATTATAATCAAAGCAGTTAGGTATTAGATAATGTTGCAAATCCATCAATGGCAATCGTTAAGATTTTAAATGCTCATAAATTTGGTAATTAATATTGATTTATTTGCATTCCACAATAAATTTACTGGCGCAAAAAACTCTTAATTGCATTACATTTTAGAGTTATGTATGAATGAATTCATAGTTTTGTTTAATGATTGACTAAAAAAGCGGACATAGATACCAAAACCATTTTCTATGCCTCATTTAAGTAAGTATGAAGATCAGGTAATGGATTATACAAGGAAATGTTATAAATCGGTTGAATTAAAAAAGGTAATTAGGAATATATTTGTCTTTAAGCCACCGTACGTAATTGATTATAATATTTGCATGTTATCGTTCCTAATGGCTTATCGATGTCTATATGATTAAACTATTGACTACTATCAATCTTCCGTAATATTATGTTTAATATTCAATTAGTTCTATTTGTACGTCATTGTTTGATTGCAAACTGAAGTGGCAATGAACTGGACAATTATTTTGATGGATTGATTGCCGGTGGAGTGGACTAGACCCAGAAAGGACGGCTTTTTCCCAGACATCCATATTTTATTACCACCACCTCCACAGCTTATGTTTTACTTAGTTTAAGGCTCCCTCGAGCTAGTGAAACTGACCTGAGCTAGTGAGAGTTTTCTTAAAATCGCCGTCACAAGTCACCGCGTGGACGTGAACGCAGATTTGTATGGGCTCACAATAGTGTCATGTTTGGGCCGACAGAGGCGCTGCTTCGATCCCATACAAATCTGCGTTAACTTTGACGCGGTGACTTGTGACTGCGGCAGTGAAAAACTCGCACTAGGCACTGAAAAATCAAATAATGAATATCTAATCTGTGCCTAGTGCTAATAAACTCTAAGCTTTGACCGACTCATTATGTGCTTATTACATAAATCACTGACGATTCCAATCAACTTTAGGGCCTTACGCTCACACTGGTATAGAGATCTCGCGGACACTTAATACAATGTACCCAATAGGGTGACCGAAAAAAATTATCAAATTTGTTCAAAATATCTGTATTTGATTAGACTTCTTACAAAGTATTTTCAGATCGTCATTTGAAAGGATCGTCGTTCGTGTCCGTAGTCCGTACATTGAATACTTAAGTCTGTAAGCACCTACTGATTTTTTTTTGCATGAAAGTTGATATAGATACCGAAACATATTCTGCTGGATTTTTTGTCTGGTTCTCTGTGCACGCATCTCGCAAAAACTACTGTAGGATTTTGACGACAGATGGTGACAGTAAAACAAATCCTCCGTTTCTAAAACTATCCTTCTAAGAATAACCGGTTTCATAAGCAACAATAACTATATATCCTTGCCTTATTCTGTTATTAATATTTACTCGTTATAAATCGGACAATTTTATAGTCATTAGAAAGATGACAGAATGATCCAAATTATTTTGAAATGTAACGTAGTAATGACGTATTTCAGCATGTGCATACAAATTTTACTATAATCAAGTTTGTCAATAATATGTTACTTTTTCATGTTTGTTTTGATTTAAGCACTGGCAATGACATCAATAAAGTATAATTTGATTGTGACAGACGTAATGTTTTTGTAATTATAATGCGTGTATATACATGTGATTGTTACATAAGTGAAAATTGTTGTTTTAAGCGACCCATTGATTAATGCAACTTGTGCTGCAATCAGTTTCTTTTTGGTAAACACACCAGCTTTTCTGATTTACTCTTCTTCGCGGTTTAAAGGAGTGTTAGAGTTCCGGAGAGTTAATAATTGTGTTCCATTATAATTATAGATCCTTATACCTCCTGCACATAATTTCGTTCGAGTTAAATAGTTACTTTGGCCTCACGCTAACTTTAACAAGCGATTGATCTTAGCCTGATGATATGTATAACTTATAGCCTTCCGGGATAAATCGGCTATCTAACACTTAGATAATTTTTCAAATCGTGTCTGTAGTTCCCAAGATCAGCGCGTTCAAGCAAGGAAACAAACTCTTCAGCTTATTAGTTATTTCTTCCCTAATTACTCTCTATACCTACACCAATTAAACGTATTGGATTTTATTTATGCAAATGTTACTAATATAAACATATACCTGTAGGTACCGAAACACATTTTCTATTTTCATATTACAAAAACTACTCTAGATTATCGTATGCACACATAACGCTAACTGAATTAGGTATATAAGTATAATAAAGATCATAATATCTAGTATTATATAGGCACGTTTATTAATCTTTATTTACGTACCCTAATGGTTATCATAACACAGAATAAATTACAGTAACTGCATCATACAGCGTTATATGTAGAGTAAGTGCTTTAGTAAATTATAGTTATCGTGACAACCCTAATGAAACATAGGCTGAAGAATAGCTGAATTAAGTTATCAAGGCCTCTGTTACGAGAAAGGCCGCACGTAATCCTAATTTCGATCTAATTATACGTACTAAACATAATAAAATGTAACGATCATCCGAAGGCAAGTGAACTATATTTTATCACGGCTCTAGATTAATTTGTAGTGCAATCGTCATTATTTAGTACGCATGAACGCAAAATACTTACTCATTGTATTATTTACATAGTAATTTGTTTAGGGATGTTAAATGTTGCAATTTATTCGTTCAACAGTGCCCCATGTTTACCTAGGTTTTGACAAGTGTAAACGTCGTCGTTGCGTTTGAGTGTGGCTCAAAATGTATTGATACTTTATCAAAAGTTGATTTCCAAAGATGGCGGTACATTTCGAGCCATCTATGGCTCATATGGAAAGAAATTCGACAACGATATCATAACCTATACTTGGGGTACCGAGATATGAATAGCGCATTACCGACCCTAGGTATTTTATATAAATATATATATGCTAAGTAGATATGCTGAGCAGGTTGACCAAAAATTGAATTACTTAATCTTTTTGCCTGATTGGAGGCTTCCTTGTCTCGACTGGTTAAGCAGCAATAACTCCCGGATCTCAAGTTGTAAGAGACAACTTAAAATAAAATAAAAACCTCTTTTGCGAGGCGCTATCGGATTTAAAAGTTTAAACACACGCGTTTGTACCTTACTCAGGTACCTACTTAAAAAAGTACCTACATTTACACCTGTTACTTCTGCTTAAAAAAGTTTAATTGATATCAGTGAAAGTAGTCCCGCAGTTAAAATTCTTTCACTTTATTATAAGTGAGATATAATGATCTTTTTTATATTTTATTTGTATGAATAAAGTAATGAAGATGTGAATTAAGCACGAAGATACACATGTGAAATACATTGAATGTAAGTAGGTAGGTTACAATCAAATTTAGAGATATACACGCCGAGATTATTGATACAAGTAGGTAATAAGCACATTTTACGAATAGCCATTGAACTATCTATACTTACCTAAATATCGGTACCTACTTATTTTTTGAGATATTTGCGAACAGGCGCGTATTATAAAGAAAAATGATGTATTAGGTAAAAGGCCCTAATTATATATCTATGAATATTTACGGAGGCATTTTACAAATACTTATTGTTCAAAACAAAAAGATGAAACAGCATTTTTAAAGAACCGGTATATTTTGTAAGAATAGTTTCCTTCTACATAACATAGGTATTATAGCCAGCACTACGATACCGATTACCAACAATATTAAGGCAACACAAAAAATTAAGAACATTAATATTTACTTTTAAATTTCAGAATTTATTACACATTAATAAAATTTAAAATTAATATCTACCACACAGAATTAAAATTGACTAAGATTTGTGATTTTTTAAATCTATGTATTCACTTATCTCGGCTTAAAGGCTTTTCTGAAAATTACTTGTTTTATTTGTGGTGCGCGGGGTCATATTATTGACAGATTCCTTTAAATCTTGGAACTGATAAGCGATTCGCGTCCTATTGGTTTTTTAACGGCGCGTTCGTAAATTCGTCAAAACACTGGGTGAATCAACAACGATTATTTTTTAATGTTCAAAGAATTTCACCAGTTATGACGTGAAATGGTACCTAACAGACGGAGAGAGCCACTATCCTTTTATAATATTAATATGGGTATGGATGTTGCGTATAGCTAATATGTATCTTCTTTGTTTGAGAATTTTCTATCCGTCAGTATAAACAACGTCTGGATATTTTGACAGTGGGACGATTCCCTGCGACAAATCGACGATTCCCTGTTTTATACCATGAGACGACTCTTTTTTTGAATGGGCTGTTTCTAAAGGAGACGTCATCGATTCATACAGTACAGTAGCGAAATTTTTTCTATATCTATGGTACAGTAGGTATTATGTGTCAATTTCGCAAGAAGGTTTCAGAAGTGTTTCTTTCGAATAAATAAACGTTATTGTAGGTAGGTAGTTACAGTTTTACCTTGACTATTTAAAGGTACAGGTGACAAAAGTAGTAATTATTGTTCTCTTGTAAAGTGTTTGACAAAAAAATTCGTAAGAAACGTTAGGTACCTAAGTAATTAATAATTAACATTGTCACCGATACTTAAAACTGTAAAACTATCAGCGCTTTGGCCTCCAGTTTATTATTCTTATTTAAGTGCAACACGAAAATTTACAAAGATTGTGTCATTGTTTAAAATTTATTTTATAAATTCAGATTTATTATTAGTGCTTGAAGGTCCTTAACGACATAAGTATGTTTTTAAAACTATTTAGTCTAACAATAGGTAAACAAAACCGTTAGCAATACCCTTCCAAATCAATAAAAAAGTGATACACACGTGAAAAGTACTATAAACAAATATGTAGGGATTCTCAAAACTCACCATTTTTTAAATAACAGTGTTGCGATTTGTTTTTATCTGTTCCTTGCAATTGTTTCACCAGATTTTTTGACACCTTAAATTCAATTGACTTTATGAAAAAATAAAACGTTAGCTATGGTAGCTTCCCGCCAAAATGTTAAGTAAACATCCGCGACGTTCCCGCACGTTACGTCTTCTGTCGGCGTATGCGCTCTGCGTCGAACAACACCGTTCACCGGCCATCGTGACAGGTCTTTCTCCTGCGAACATAAGCACGTGATCCAACTTATGCGTGCCTTATGAAAGCACTGGCCGTGGGAGGTTAAAGTTAAATAAACAAGTGTTGTTTTCCGCTAACCACTCGTAAAAGATATCTATTCGACTCTCGCTGCCTCCTTCAAATTCTAAGCGCCGTGGAAAGTTCCAGTGCAGGGGAGTTCTCATTTCACTGGTTAGTGACTCGAAGAATAAGTAGACACATTATCTTGACCAGACTTACTAATGTGAGTCTATACTCAAAGCTAATAAAGCTATGTATCTTCAATCACAGCAAGCATTGTAAAGCAGCATTTCACAGGTTGATAAATAGATGTTATGGTTCAGTTTATTGTTCGTGGGAATAAACAAATGATACCTGGTAAATAATTAGTAAGTACATAATCCCATTCTTCCTACAAACTATGTAGTCAATTCATAAGTTAATTTGGCATTATTATGAATATTAGGTAGGTAGTAGATACTGTACTTTTCCTCAATACATGTATTAAGGTGTTTACAAACTTTTCAATAATAATAATAGGAACAATTAAGTACTTAAAATGTAGCTGAAACAACATCCTTTAACAGTACTTCGTACTGACCCCATAAGATGGTCAACCACCTGTTATGAAGATTCCGATAAAAACTCCGCGACGAGTTCACAGTCCGTTTTATTGCATCTTTCACACATTCATACATGACCCGGATGTCTTTCATGTGAAGGGATGAATGAAGTGGTTTATTTATAGACAAGTTAATACGCTTAATGGAACAAGAAACATATACTCACACATGTATCCCATCGGGGTAGGTAGAGACTAAAGGTACGAGCAGGTAGTAATATATCAACTGCAACTTGCAGGGCACTGAATGGCCTTTCAAGGTGTTATGTAAGGAGCTTTGATTACTGTATCGGTCACGGTGAGAGAGGTTAGTGACCTCAATGGCCTCCTAAGACAGATTATGTATTTGATTTTGCGAAATATTAGGTTTCTGTATCCACTGGTGCATTCCTTTGTCCAAATCTTCACGCTTTCCCAGAAGGGTCCCAAAGGGGTAGGCAGTGGTTTAACAACAACCACATTCCACGCAAACAAGATTAGGTGCCAACTGCTAACACGGCCGGTGGTGAGCTCATCACCGTCTCAGGTTTTATAGTCACGCTGTTGCACCACAATAGCAATGAACGGTAGGTAATACTGAGATAAAACAAATGGGCATTTCTAAAGTTTTACCTACATTAGTGTTTAAAAGATGGATGAATTGTGTGAAAGTTAATATGGTTAGAATGGGAGTGAGTACAGATATGACGGCTGATAGACAGAAATGGAAGAAAAGATTGCGCTGATCCCAAATAACATGGGATAAGGGTAGGAGGATAATGATGAGTGTTGAGTTAGAAGGAAGCTTGCAATACCGCACAGCTAGCTGTAAACTTCTGAGTAAGTGATTATGAGCTTGATCTACTTGTAGCTTTAATTCATTATTATAAGCCGTCCACAACCCTTGTAGCCCTGACATCCATCCCCATTTTAAGCATTTTTATTTCTCCCCACTTTTATAAGTATTAAGGTTGTTTAAATACGATACTTTTTGTACGACGGTGGGATAACTCATAAACCAATATAAAAAAGTAAGTTAGGTGACAGTCGGGCTGTCACATTCCTTTATGTTTATTTTATTATTTATTTATTTATTCAATCAATGTTGGTTTTCATAAATAATGCACGTAACGACATTTTTGAAGAAATTATACACGTATTAGATAGAATATCCATTCAAAGCTCGAGTTTGTATGACAAAATAACAGAAAATTTGATAGTAACTCTTCGAACACAATTTCGTAAGCCTAGATGTGGTGACAAATTCTTAGTATGACTTAAGTTGCCGCCTTTTTTCGATACAAAAATTGTGAATGTGGTAATTTAAAATGGAGGAGGAACCAACGGAAAGTGCTGAGCCAGCACAACCAGCAGAGGCCACCGAAGATCCTGTAGCAATTAATGAGACTGGTGGCGGCGATGTTGAGGAAGGAGATGAGGCCAAAGTAGAAGACGCCCAAGAAGGTGAAGTCAAAGAAGCTGAGGGAAAAGATAGCGAAGATGTGGCCAACGAAGAATTAGCGAGGGAAGAATTGGAGGGCGAACAACTTGAGGGGGAACATATGGAGGGTGAGCATGTCGAAGGTGAACATGTCGAAAAGGTGCTGGGAGAAGGTGAGGAGGTGATGGACGAAGAAATGGAAGGAGAGCAACCTTCAGAAGAAAAGAAAGAAGAAAAGGTCGAGGAACAGGTTGAAGAGGAAGAAACGTACAAAGAGGAACCTCCACCAGATCCCGCGGCACCTTATGATTTTTCTGATTCTAAAGAAGCTCTCAGGGAACCCTTTGAGTTAAGGCCCGATCAACTCGCGGAAGTTGAACAGCTGTGGGAACTTTATCAAAACTATACTCCATCATACACTGATATAGATGGGTACATCACTGAAAAAGAATTAGTTTACATGCTCAACTGTCTACTCCTCATGACATATACACCAGAGCAATTGCAAGAACTAATAGAATATTGTGTTAGGCCACCACACCCAGAGGGCCATATCACATATGAACAGTTTCTAAAAATGGTTATATTACGTCAGCGAGATTTTCCAATTGACGAAGAGTTGCGTTCAGCATTGCAAGTTCTAGATCCAGAGAAAACAGGAATGATAGACCGAGAGTACTTGAAAGAGGTTCTTGCTAAGCAGGGACATAAAATGCCGCAGAAGCAATTGGATAATCTTATTAAGGAGGTTGATATGAGTAACGATGGTACTATAGGCATCGATGACGTTGTTGGTACGATGTGTATTGATTTGAATAAGGAAGACTTGATGATGCTTAGAGCATCTATCTTTCCTCCTGATGATCCGCCGCCACAAGAAGAAGAAGTGTAAATGCAAACAGATAATATTAATAGTGGCTTATAAATAATAGAAAATCAATTATGATAAAGGCATCCGTTTCAGTTTTCTTTCGCATCCATTAATTAGGCTTAGGATTTTTCAGGAACTAATTTACTATTTTCGACATACATATTTAGTAAGGAAGGATATATAACTTATACATACATATGTACACTAGCGACATCTATGAACAGTTTTTTTGTTTACAAAAAAATGAAACATCAATATTCCATTGAATATAAAATTATACTGCAATGTCCATTTAAAGCGATTATTTTTCTATATCTATGCATCTATCAGCGCTTCTAGTGGCAGGGATTGGAACTAAATTTGACGTTTATTGAGGTATTCCAATTTTTTTCTTTGTCTATGGCCAGTCCAGTCAATGTATTGTATAATAGAGGTCAGTAATAGAACGCAACATTGTATTAAATTCGAGCTTTTGACATTAACTGACAATCATATATGACAGTTAACGATTGACTTTTATAAGCTGTTATACGATTTTTTGAACGTGTTTTGAACGCCGCTTGTTCAATGTTGTGCTGTGAATAAGTGTTCGTCTCGTTTTATTTGTTTTTGTAACAGATTTATCATAGTTACTAACATCGAATCGAGCTTAAAATGAATTTTAATTTGGCATTCATCATTTTCATAAGTGTAATCAATTCAAGTAAGTGATAAATTAGCATAAGCACAAAGGGTGTGGTTTCACCTTTAATGGAGAGCACTTATTGTGCATTCAACATTGTAATTTTGCATAAACCTTATTCAATTCAAGTTCTATCGTTTAGTAAATTAGTTTTCGTTTTCCATCTATTACATTCGGGTTTTTAACAGCTATAGAATTCTTTGGTTGTAGGTACAGCTGGTTTATGGGTTGATGTATGAGTGTTAATAAATGGTAAATTTTATTTGAGACACATTAACATCATTCAATGTTAATGTGTGTCTACTGTCCAACATTCTCTAAAGTTATGCTCATGTTATAGTAGTTAAGGTAACTGTCTCTGTTCTATTTTGCAAGATATAACAAGAAAACATGAAGAAAATACCTTTTTATCATATTGTTTGACAAAAAATTGCAAGCAAATTGAAAATAACATAAAAATAATGAATTAAACACGACAATATAATTTACAGGCCTGGCTATATGGTGTTACCAGTGCACAGCTGCCATTCCTGGCTGCTTAGAGCCGTTCAACTGGCGTGGAGTGGGCTATGTCGGCAACCCTTGTCCTGACAATGAGGATGTATGTGTTAAACTAATTGAAAGGAAAGGAGGTAACATATACTTAACTTTTTTATTTAATTGATTTTCCATACAGATGTTGACACTGACTTGATTACAAAAAGTATTTGTCGGAATGTATTCACTTTTCACTGGTTCAACTTGATGCAGCCTTATTAGGTTGAATTTTTACACGAAGGGACTGTCATCTGTTCTAACAAATCCTCTCATATTCTCACTTATGAATGACGAGCTGACCACAAATTCAGAAACTAGTCTTCTGAGAGGAACTGGCAAGAAACTCAATTGTGAAGTGAATTAATTTGTACTAAATGAAATGTATTTCTTGGCTATAAAACCTAAAAGTAAATAATGTAACATTAATATGTTGCAGCTCAAGAAGTGATCACAAGAGACTGTCTAAGCAATTTCCGAGCATTTCGTACGGACATACCAGCAGATACATATGAAGGTTGCCGACCTGCTGCCAAGGACCTCAACTTGGGTCACTATGTCAATAACTCTATCAAGGAACTTGATATTAAAAGGTATGTTATGCCTATATTTTTGGTACATAGGCTCTACAAAGCAAGTTCTATTAACTAAGCAAGTTATAATGCTAGATACTGTATGGTGCAGTACTAGATCTTATACAAATATTTAAAGTGCATAAGAAGTAAATAAGATTCTCTTTAAATTTGTATGAAAATACACTTCACATAGGTTTCCAAAGTATAATAACTCTGTAGAAGAGCATCCCATGATTTGAAGTTATAGCACACTAAAATAGATGAATAACAATAATGTCTAAGACTAGTACCTAGTACAATATTTATTATATGAATCAAATTAAATAGGGTAGATGTTATTGAACCAGAATAATTCTCATCATTGTCTTATATACCTTAAACATGTATAAAATAAGTTAAGAATTGCTTTAATTCCGAATTTAATGTTATCATTTCCAGGGATTGGTATGATGAGACATTATGGTGTTTCTGTTTCCTGGACCACAGATGCAACGGTGCTTCCACCACATCCATAACAATGGCGTTACTAATACTCACTGGTACAATTCTATTCACTAACACACTCTTTTGATTTTGGACCTTGAACATGTTAACTATGGTACATACCCATGTAATATCATTGTCGAGTATTTCATGTCATTTACTCTAAAGGGGCGTATCACAATGTTCAAATGTTAGCTCATTTTTATAATGTTCATAAAACAAAATAGGGTCCCGAATTTGCCGCTAATTATTTTTTATGAGTCAAACTTTAATCCGTCTGCGGCTTTGCCCGCGTTATAAAATTACAAATTTTACTCAGTTTGTGAGAATGTAGCGTTTTGATCCAAAGAAGCTTTTCTTTGCTATAGATATTACGTAATAGTAGTGTATTCTTAAACTGGTGAACGATGGCTCTGCCTACCCCAATGGGATACAAGCGTGAGCATATGCATGTACCGGTGCCGTCACAAGCTATGAGCGCTCAGTGAAAATAGAAGCGTTAACTGAACGCATATACTTCGAGACCCAAACAATTTGTGATGGCAACTATATCTGTGTATTTTTAGACCAAACTTCTATGACATATCCACGAAATTTGAAAATCATTATAAAAAAATTATAAAGTACATTATTACCTACCTGTTTGTAACTAAGTATATCCGTCCTACATTAATATTAAGCAAATGTCGTTTATTCAATTTATATTACTTTATAGGAGACATTCCATTTATAACCGACTTAACAAAAAAAGGATGAGGTTTATTAGAACATCTCAAGTATTCCACGTTCGGCAACTGTTATTAGCGTAAATACACCTAGCGGATGAAAATATTGATAATTATTAATAGCCAGTATTCTATGCCCCAAGCATAGGTCTTGATACGTACAAACGTCGACGCTTGACCTTGCATTTAGAACTTTTTTTGTATGGAGGTATAAAACTTTCTACACTCGCCTCTTGGGGCGCTTTTTACCGTTCCCATAAAAAATGAGGAAAATTAGCAATCGACATTGTCAGCTTAAAAACATTTTAAAATCTGTACTTGGGGCAAGGAACGCACTGTGGCAGCTTGCACAACGCTTTACTTAGTGCTAAACACAATTTATTAATTTTTTTATTTACACTCTCAATGTTTATACAATCTTAAGTTTGTTTAAAGATGATAGCGACCGAACTATGTATATTCTAGTTATACTTAGGCTAATTGTAACCAGTTAGATTTGTCTATAAGTACTATTAATTTTGTATCCGTCCAATTGTATTATGTAAATTCGTATTTTTTCTAATTTATATCCTAAGGATATTGACCGAAGTGCCTCTAAATAAACATTCCTTGACATATCAATAATCACTAGACTGTTTTTATATTGACACACTTTACAGGTATTATTGAAGAATGTTTAATTTAATAAAACATTAGTAATGTTTAGTCATATTTCTTTCCATTTCAATAGAAACCTCCCCAAACATTTATTTTATGAAACTAATCATCTCCCTGACCTTATCCCATACATTGTTGGGGTCGGCACTTGATTCAACCCGATGTGGATCACCTGATTTTTATACGAAGCGACTGCCATCTGACCTTCGCAACCCCGTTTAGGAGGAAAATCTGTGATTTGGGTTAAACTAGTTGTCAGATTATTTTTAGGCCTCCGACTGACCTGTAACGATTGCCAAAGATGTTAAATTGGCAACCGGGACCGACAGCTTAACGTGCTCTCCGAGGCACGGAGGGAACTCGGGCGGTCACCCATCCAACTACTGGCTAGGCGTATGGTTGCTTAACTTCGCTGACCGAATGATATGCGCAATAGCAACTGTGCCACGAGCTCCTCGATTTATGAAATTTATTTTATGAAACTAATATGAACTTAAAAAATATTTTATTCAAAAACATTGGAATTGAGTTGCTATTGCGTTGGCAACTATGGTCTAGTGACTCTAGCGGTTAATTTACGATGCCAAGTGTCTTGGATTTCATCCGACATCAGGACAAATATTTATACGATGAAAATGTATATTAACTTTTCACTAAATGCATGTGGAAGTAAATACCTACGGTACCTACGTAAAAAATTAGTATGTTTTTTTAAATTATTGTTCCGCTAAAGTCCACGTTGGTGAAACAGATTTGATAATTTTATCTGTAGCCATAACCCGCCTACGAAAAAAGTTTCAGCATATTGCCGCGCTAATTCGCAACGAAATTCGTTGACTTTAAAACGTAATGACATAGGGCAAGCTAGTTTACAAAATATGGAATTGTATGAGCGTGACTATGATGGTAGTGATTAACATGAAGAGCTGTAGCAGCACTCCCGCCTCTACCTGCCACATGCCGTACACGGAGAATCGAGGTGGTGAGTCTTCCACCATCTTGTACATCGTTCTCGCTTTCTCACGCAGTTCCCCTGGAATTATCAGTATAAGTATATAATTTAAATTTTGCACTAAAATATAATTTTGATAAAAGTAGCCTTTAGAAGTAGTTACTCCTTATAACAACAGGTATCTGCCAGCAAAAGTCCCGTTAAAATAAGTCCAGCCGTTTCAGGAATAGCCGGACCATACAGATAAGAATAGGTACATAATAATGTTATATTTACCTTCCTGATACACGGACATGATTGATATCGAAAGTCGCTTAGTTTCTTTAACTTGCCGAAAGAACATTTCAAGACGAATACATAGCATTGCTATGATCAATATGTCTAGTAATACGAATACACATATTACAGCGATATCAAATACCGCCAAAATCTGGAAACAATTTTGCTTTTTAGAGTAAAATTACCTAAAAAAATTGTAAAGATAATTAATTTATGAGACTTACTCCAATTTGTAATCCGATAAGAATTACTTCAAAGGAAATTATTGAGTGTAGAACGACTCTGGCAAAATATATAAATACCTGAAAATAAAACTATCATTAGCATCTACTGAGAAATTACAATCGCTGTGCCTTATATGTATATATTACGAAGATATAAATTGAGTAAATATTTACCTGAAATTTGTAGATGTTTTGGAATGTTGTAAACGATTCAAATATCTCCTTCAAAAACATGTCTGTTTCGCAAGTTGTAAAATTGTGAGTTAGCGCTGCTACATTTCTTAATACTTTCTTAGTCGGAAATCTCAAATAATTTTGTGGTAACGGCTTGCTTACATGTTGTTTCAAGTGATTATGAATAATGCAGTTGACAAATCTAAGTCTTAGGAAGTAGAATAAAACGAGATTAGAGCAAAATGCTAGTTCCAACATGAATGTGCCTTGCGCTAACGCAGTACCCACGAAGCCTAAAACAGCAATGGTACCATTATTCACGCAAGCCACCAACAAGATCAGTGGAATACTAGTGCATATAACTGTTCCAGTTATAATATTAACTCTGCGAAGTAATCCATTCATATAAATATTTCGGTCAATGTTCATTAATCTGTCAATTTTCTGCATTCTCAAGTAAAACTCCGCGTTGTCTTTGCCGTTGATAAACCGAGCATGGATTGTGCTGAGATAACACACAGCCATGTGTATACCCATTGATATAAGTACGAGGTAATAAAGCATGTTGCTGGAGTGGAAATTTTCAAAATATGTTACCACCATTGTAAAGAACATCAGGATGGATAAGACTAGGAGGCACGCTGTGTACAGTTTCTGCCACTTGGTCGGTGCAGTAACAAAGCGATCCTTTAATTGCACCCTGCATGACCCTATACATGTTTGTATTAAACACACCAACTTGAATGAATTGATAAAAAAATCTTCCAGTATGTCTTCAGATAAATACTCCGGCTTAATTGCTTTTGGTATCATGATGCTTCACTGTTACTTTTACCTATTTCAAAAGTGTTTCGAACAAAGTTCCTAATTATAATTAATGTTTTTATTCTTTAATTTTCCCCTGGTATTTGGATAGTGAAAAGTAAGTGCTCACTCGGGTACCATAATATAAAATCCATTCTGTAGTTTCATTCACAGGCAGAAATTAGTTTCAGTAATTCCATTTCGATAACTATTTACACTACTGATAAAACTTGCAAAAATTATACAATTTTATTTGATAGAATACAAGCTTCTTCGTATTAAATACGAAAAATTGTTTACGTCCTATTCTCAGCTCAGAACTAACGAATTTACTCAAAAATTTTCATTAAATCGGTAAACCCGTTTCGGAGAAATTTTTACAAACACTGCGACACGGATATGTATGAATTAGACGATGATAGATCCGAATTAGCAGAATTGTACACTGCATAGGTTAGCGAAGGCTAACAAATGAAGTTGTTAACTAGTTCGATTAACATCCTACCGGAGTGCCGTCGGATTCGTTTTGTTTACATTCCATCATTTACTTCACACCTCTCCGGGAATCGCTTGTTATAGTTATCTACTAGGTACTAACATTTAGGAGTTAAACCCCGGTTTTATTGCTAAAATAATCCATATTATATTCAGAGATAGAAGATGTCAACGTTTTGTAATAGCCTTAAAAAAATCTTAACCCTAAGTGAAGCGAGGGCGGGTCGCTAGTTATGTGCAATATAAAACTACCTATTATGCAGGTATAATAAAACAATTCAACATAAGATTCCTAGATAACATCTATTGTCAATTTATGATAAACTCGGGTTTTCCCTTATTTTGTTAAATCCAGCTAAGCTTTGCTCTACCAAATACCGTGTAATATAATTTATTGACCTAGTAGGAACACATCCAATTGTTATTCGAATATATTTCAGAGATGAATTTAATAAAACATGCGGACAGCCTGACACTACATTTTGATATGCATGTATGTAGGTAATCAAATAAGGTATATAGGTAGGTATGTATAATATTTGCCCACTAATAATTAAAATGATCCATTAGGAGGATTAAACGAGTCGTGATGTTTGAACTATTATTTGTCACCTATTTTTGAAAAGCAATCCATTTGACGGCTTGATAGATTGATGACTATAAGTCTACTTCGTTCATTAGATTAAGTAGTAGGATATATTTATATATGCTCACGCATTTACTTATAATAAAGTCTTCTAAGCAGGTACCAACTCCATAATATGATATGAATATTATAAAAGACTAGCTGTACCCCGCGGTTTCACCCGCGTAGATTTAGTTTCTTGCTTCATGTCGCGGAACCCTAATATTTTTAATAAATAAAAGTAGCCTAAGTTACTCCTTGAAACATCAGCTACCTACCAGTGAAAGTCCCGTTAAAATCCGTCCAGCCGTTTCAGAGATTACCCGGAACAAACAGACAGACAGAGAAAAATTTTAAAACTTGGTTTTTTAGTGTCAGTATCGTGTATACTTTCATATGCATTTAGTGAAAAGTTGTTATTTTGGAATTACAAACAGACACTTCAATTTTATTTATCTGTATAGATTTAAACGACCTTTGGTGCCATATTGGGCGAAGATACTTACATTTTATACATACTACCTTTTAGAGGGTAAGACCCCATTGTTATGCATTACGTACAATAAAAACTATTACACGGACGAAGTAGCATGTAAAAACTAGTTGATATAAGTAAATGTTATCACTTTGTAAGAAAAATCAATGTGAATTCGTATATCATAAAAGGTTATCTTGATTCAAAGCGTAGTAGATATTATTTATTGAAACAAATCAAATTCAGAGAAGGGCAAATTGTAATAGCACTATAGCGTAAGTTGTGGTAATGGCAAACAAATGAAGAGGGAGACGACTCCCTAGTGTGAATATGTTGTAAATTGAAACGCTCCTTTTGCACTCGACCATCACTGCTATTTGCTTTGCATTCCTCCGGGTATTTCCTGCGAATAGGAAATGTTGACACCTTATTACTTGAGATGAAAAGTAAATGTTGTTTGTTACCTGCATTTGTGTAGCTAGGCAATGGCATAGCTAGGCAATGGCGTAGCTAGGCAATGGCGTAGCTAGGCAATGGCGTAGCTAGGCAATGGCGTAGCTAGGCAATGGCGTAGTTAGGCAATGGCGTAGCTAAGCAATGGCGTAGCTAGGCAATGGCGTAGCTAAGCATTTGTGTAGCTAGGCAATGGCGTAGCTAGGCAATGGCGTAGGTAGGCAATGGCGTAGCTAAGCATATGTTTAGTTAGGCAATGGCGTAGCTAGGCAATGGCTTAGCCAAGCATTTGTGTAGCTAGGCAATGGCGTAGCTAGGCAATGGCGTAGCTAAGCATTTGTGTAGCTAGGCAATGGCGTAGCTAAGCAATGGCGTAGCTAGGCAATGGCTTAGCCTAGCATTTGTGTAGCTAGGCAATGGCGTAGCTAGGCAATGGCGTAGCTAGGCAATGGCGTAGCTAAGCATTTGTGTAGCTAGGCAATGGCGTAGCTAAGCATTTGTGTAGCTAAGCAATGGCGTAGCTAGGAAATGGCGTAGCTAGGCGATGGCGTAGCTAGGCATTGGCGCAGATTTACTCGTACCTTCAGTACGTGTAGACATTATACTTATGCACAGTTTTCGTGATTCCTCTAATTTGGAAGCGAGTGTCTCGGCTGCATAGCACAATACCAGCATTATTGCGATCATAGACAGTAGAGCAGGGGCAGTTCTCAATATTAAATACGTGTTCAACGGCATCTGCAAGTAATCAAAAGATTTTAACTATTTTTAGCAGATTAACTATGTGGATACCCTACGCTTCGCTAATTTGGGAACATTTCATTGTACCATTAAATAGATTTTATACATATTCTATGACTTGATCCATCTATATCTATGCATACTACAATATTATTTTCAATGTAATTGGGATCTTTATAAAGAATATTCATCATTTTGAAGTGTACTCACCTGTTCCTTAATGATTGATACGAAACTATTCATTGTAGTCAAATTCCAAGTCATCATCTGGCATGTGAACGAAAATATCTGTTGGCCGAAAACAAAGATTAACCGTATTACTATTACAAAGAGCGCGGCGTATACTCAGAAGCTCGATAAAATATGTGTAATTACCGAATACTGAAAAAGATCCATGAACGCTGCAAATGCCTCTATTATACTATGCATACCAGCTACTAACTCATTTGGTACAAGTTCTTCTGTTATTTCATCGACTTTTATTACATACAGTTGATTATTGGCTTGAGTATCGTCATGTCTAATACTCATTGTATTTTGTCCCAACATTTTGTTAATATAATCTACTCGAACGGTTATGAAGTACATGATAAGGATGGCTAAATTAATCTCCAAATAGTTACCGGTGTTTGAAAGGATCGCTACAGTACTGGACGGGCATAATGTTTTTACAAAGAAGATGTTGAACACTGCAATCCACAAGGCAACCAGGAGGGCAATACTTGTCGATAATGCGATGGAGAAACAAACGAGCTTCTTGTCCAAATACGCATCATTAATGTTGAGGTCTCTTTCTATCTTCTGCAGCTTGACGTATAGTTGGCTGTTTGAGTTTCCATAGAGGAAATTGTTCCGCCACGCAATAATTGCGTTTGCGCACCCGTTGATCATGATGCAAAATTTCAAAGATATTTCTGTAGCTGATATGTTGAATGCTGCATCGCAATTAACTATGTATTCCACAATACAAATAATAAACACTGCCCACACGAAAATACTGTAAATCCGGTAACCGTGCGATGGCGCTGTTATAAATCTATGTCTAATATTGACTCGAAGAAAGCCAAATAAACTCTGTATAAAGAAAATCGGTTTGAAGATTCTTATGATATGGTCACTCAACATATCTTCTGAAAGTGTTTCTATGTTTTTATTTTTTACCATAATTATGAAGTTTAGACCCGAATTTCTATAGTCAATCTATTCGTTTCACCGTTAAAACTATTATGGTCGTATTCATGGCAATTAAGGCAAAAAAGTCAATGTTGTGAGTGGCAGTCTCATGGGACGCAATATAAATGTTGACGATTAAAATCATATAAAGATAATCATCGAAATATTATAGAGACAACAATTTCCAGTCAAGTCTAAATCATCCCTTATTGTTCATTTACGAATAACAAATTACAATATATTTTATAAGCATTTAGTCTGAATATTTCCAAATTAATGACTACTTCCATTATAATGTTATGAGAAAAAACATATTTGAGTGTTTGAGGTGCTTACCTATACTCAAAGGTTAAATACACATTAATAACTTAGGCCCACTCGTACCCTTACTTACTCTATTTCAAAGGATCTCGTTAGGATTCGTTCTATTGCAAAGGATCAGCCTTTGATGAACGAATATTGATTTTGAAAATGAAATTGAAACAAATGAATAAAAGTGATTTTGTTAAATCAACTCGGTTGATTCGGTTATTCCTGTTGATTACCGCATCATCTCGGTTTTTAATTAAAGGAGACACGGTGTATCCTGTTTTAAGCAAACGGGGTCCATCGTTTTACATTTACTTCGCTTGGCTGTTAGTGTGGTTATGTCTTTCTACGATAACCGTCTACAAATACGCTTCATTCTTTTATTCCCCAAATACAGCAGTATCAGATACTTCGTTAAGTTGGAAAATAAATACTGTAGTTGTTGTTCTCCAACACTATTTTCCTATTTGTCAAATTATATTGTCGCGTAAATTAGGCGCTACATTGTTCAGCGTTTGTCAACAGTTAAAAATTGACCCAAAAATCGGCTCGAGCTTGGGAAATAAGGATTTTACGGATTTGGGACTACTCGCAATACTATTCACTAGTATGTATAAAAGTATACCTTCCAACAAGAAATCTTGGTCCTTTAATGTAGACTACTGGATAATCGATATACTTTTCTGGGCAAAAGTTAGCCACTTCTTGAGAATGAGTATCAAGACTGTTAATGCGTCTTTACGAAACATAGTTAAAATAAAAACTAAAAAAGTTTTAAGGAGAACTGTGGGAAAAGCCTTGAACGATCATGGTGAAGTTGAATTGGGAGATATGTTTTATGCACTGGAAAGAACTCATCATGGTCACGAATTGTTGTTTCAAATATATAAGGTTCCTGTAAGTATTTTGTTTTACATACGTAAATATGCTCACGCCCAGAACGAGCAGACAGAGACGCACTCATAAGTAAACCCACACATTTCGCCAGTTATGTTCCATGTCCCCATCAACCGGGCCTATCATCGGGAATAACACTGCCCGACCCGAGGATCGAGTCTAGGCAATCTCGTACCTAATAAATAACTACATTATAAAAAGCGCGCTGCCTATCCCGCAACTCGTAACCATAAAAACATTTTTATCGAATTAGGGAATGGCTTTGAAAAAAGGTATTGGAAAACTTGCCTATTCGATACTGTGGCAGTTTTTACCGAAATCAAAAAATGGAGGAGGTTCTCAATTGACTGTTTTTATGGACTTTGATTAAGGTTATTTCGCCGAATAAGGTTAGGTATAGTTTAGAGGAACATAAAGTTACCCTAAATCGTTTTCTTATTTTACAGTTGCTGTTCTATTTTTTAATTAGTTTCTATTGGATAATGGTGTTCATAAGGAAAACGATAACTTCGTTCAAAAATCATGTAAGTACAAGGTCATTATTTTTCCATTAACTTGTATTGGGAATCCAAATATGGCGAAGACAGACTAGACATTATTTTTTATGTAGTTACTTCATCCCTTCTTATGAGGAAGGGTAGGGACAGTCAAGAGGTGGAAAAATAACAATTCTTCACCGAAGATGCTTTATCGGTGAGATTGAAACTTGTTTTGCAGACTCGTTTCATATTCAATATGGTTTTTTTAATATGGAATTTCCAAGTATATTTTTTTCTTTACAGACCGAGTTAAAGAGCACATTGAAAGTTATAATGAATCTTAGCAATGCAGTGTTCATAATTTTACTAAACGTTTACGCCGAGTTGATTTTTAAGGAACTGGATGAAACTCGGAAGTTGTGTCACAGGATTTTGGACCTTTACAGCGAGTGTAGTAAGGATTAAAATCTTGTACGATAATGTAAATAATTAATCCGTATTTTGTGTCTAAAATAAAAATGATAATTATTATTTCGACAGGTTCAGAATATAAATATGCCAAGCAGATTATTTGGATGCTCGAAGAAATGCCACCGACATCAAATATTATGGGAATGTTCAAATTGCAGGCAACCATGCCCTTCCAATTCGTAACTCAAATCTTTACGTACACACTTGTCATTTTTCAGTTTATTTTGCTTTAAATAAAATAACCAGCCATTTAATTTTGAGCGGGGCACGGCTAGTATTGAGAATACTTATAATATGTCTTCATAGTTATAGGTATTTGATGGTTTGTGATTTACTAATTATTTCACGGAGTTTTGGAATACCGGGTCAATGTGATTTTTAGTAGGAGAGTGAATATGCAGTTTATAGCAGTAGTGCACAATTTTTAGACTGTGGTTTTAAATACAGCACATATATGAATTCGTCTTATTTCTACTCAATACAATTTGAACAAGCACTCACAATCCTTAAATAAGTTAGAGTTGCGAAAATGTCTGAATGTTTCTGGTTCTTGATTTGGGCATGTCTATACGAGGTAGGATATAGGAATAAAGTATATCTATATCTATACAGATAAATAAAATTTAAGTGCCTGTTTGTAATTCCAAAATAACAGCTTTTCACTAAATGCTTATGAAAGTATACACGCTATTGACACTAAAAAACCAAGTTTTAAATTTTTTCTCTGTCTGTCTGTCTGTTTGTTCCGGGTAATCTCTGAAACGGCTGGACCGATTTTAACGGGACTTTCACTGTCAGACAGCTGATGTTTCAAGGAGTAACTTAGGCTTACTTTTATTTAGAATATATATTAGGGTTCCGTAAAATAAAGCATGAAACTAAATCTACGCGGGTGAAACCGAGGGGCACAGCTAGTTTATATATAAAATCCTTTAGTCGATCTAAAGGTACTTCCAAAAACGACAGTAAAACAAGCAATAAGAAAGTATTAACAACATTTTATTTTTTTCTACAAAAACATTACTACAACTGCGCTAATCTATTATCAAAATATACAATACAACCATAACAAAACTAATTACATGTATCCATTAATATTTAAACCTTAAATATACTACCATAAGACTGATATTGAATTCCACTTATAATATTCCACTAAGCAGCAATCAAGTCTAGTTAATTAAATCTTCCAGTAATATTATGAACCCCAAAATATAAATATAAAATATATATTATACAAAATAAATTATAAAAATTGAAATATATTAAAGGCCTTTGTGTGATAGACATTTAGATAATTAATTTTGCTTTGCAAAAGATTTGCTTTAGATTTTCATAGGATTCACAGCACTTAGAGCGTCAGGCGATCAGTTTTGAATAAGATTTAGCGTACCTCTGAACATCCAAGCGAATATTTTTTTTCTTAGTATGCGAATCGCAATTCGTCCTTGTAACCCAGTTTGTCGAGCGCTGGGTTGCAGGCGAAGTTGATCATAGGCGGAGGACCGCACATAAGCACTATGACGTCATCAGCCGGCGGTGCGAACTGAGTGCGGATCATTTCATCGTTGATGAAACCTGTACTGTACTTCCAACCTGAAACATAACAAGTACTTGTTAATCAAATCTATTGAAGAAAAATTATAAAATACCCTACGCTTAAAATACTTATAGTTTATCTAACATAACAACCCTTAAAACGTAAATATTTGGTTGCAAAATCAGGGGCCAACTATGATCGTTTAAGCAGCGCGTATTAAGAACTTCTTAGCTTTGACTCCCAGGTCGAAGTTGTCAGTTAATTGTCATTTAACAATTATACTGGTACGCGTGAAGCACTTAATCGAGCAATCATACGTCAAAAATGCCTTAGATCGTTTTGGAAGAGAGCCTAGCATACCGCAAAAAACTGGCTTTTAAATGAAAAACAACGCATCGTAATCGGCCCATCCGTTTCAGAGCTACAATGCCACAGACAAACAGACATCGACGTCAAACTAATAACACCCATCATATTGCGTCGGGGGCTATCAAATTGCCGGGATAGTAAAAGGATTATACTAACCCTCAGTAGGTCTGTCAACGGTGTACCAAACTTTGAATTGGTTGGGGAATTCCGCCTGGTACCTCTCCAGTTCGCTTCTGAGAAGAATATCTTCCTCAGACTGGTTGGCGAAGAGCAGCCTCATCTGAGTGTTGTCGTTAACGTCGTTGCAGATATGACGCACTAGTTGTAGCATTGGTGTGATGCCCGTACCACCTGATGAATATAAATAAATCAAGAAATACATACATTTTGAGGTGTACTTTTTTTATTAACACTTTATTGTACTGTACACCTTACAAATCATTTAGTTACAATAGATACCATTATATTACATGTACAAATGGCGGTGATATCGCACTAGGCAATATCTGCCAGGCAACCATGGGATGGATTTGCATGAGGAAATTAATTGGCAGCTGTATGGTGTACATAGGACACTCACATTTCGCCAATAATGTTAAAGTTTCATGTAATAGGGGGCGAGCCTATTGCCAATAACACGAACGTACCAGAACTTAGTGTTCTGTAGCGACTACTATATAAACGAGGCAGTCATAAAAAATGTTCGGACTTATCACACTGGCGCTTTGTTCTAGCAAAGCTTGTACTATGAATACCAGAGGATGGATATAAACAATACTTAATAATACTATTACAATTAAGGAGCTCGTTCAGTTGCTATTACGCATATTATTTGATCAGCGAAGTTAAGCAACCCTGTTCTAGCTTGTACTATGAATACCACAAAGGATGTAAACATCATCTGTCTGGCGTTATCCCATGTATTTGGGGTCAGCACTTGATTCAACCCGATGTGGCTGATCACCTGATTTTTATACGAAGTGACCCCTTTTTCGAGGAAAATCGGCAATCTGGGTTTAACCACTTGTCAGACTTTCTTAGGTCTTTGACGGACCTGTAACGATTGCAAAAGATGTTAAATTGGCAACCGAGACCGACGGCTTAACGTGCTCTCCGAGGCACGGAGGGAACTCGGGTGGTCACCCATCCAACTACTGGCTAGGCGTATGGTTGCTTAACTTCGCTGATCGCATCATATGCGCAATAGCAACTGTGCCATGAGCTCCTCTAAACAATAGATGCAAATACAAAAAAAAATTAAAATAAATGCTTATATGAATGTTTGCTCTAATGCTAAAATCGACACCTAGCGTCAGGTACACTAATATCTAAAGTTGTCGTCCGAATGACATACTTATTCTAGTACATTGAAGTCACTTTCGTCAAGGTAAGATAAAAAAACTGGTCGAGTACGAGGACTAGAACCAATTGTATTTGTTTTAAAACCACTTAAATTCAGTGACGTCACGAGCGATTACGGTGAAGATATGCCACGCGTGGAACCCTACAAATTGTCTTAAAAGAAATTCAAAGACCTATTTAAAAGTGCCTGGGATTTACCGCCGTGTATTCTTTCGGAAACCCTTCTAGGACGATGTGAGCTTAACTTACATACATTTGAAAAACGCTATTACGGATTAAATTTGATTCAAGCGTATTGACCATTATCATAAATATATAGTTAACCAGCTTAGCATAGCATTCATAAAGAGTTATATTGATAAGGCTTAATAATGATAGGGTTTATCAAAAAAGATTATCAGCGCGACTGGGTTAGGGTGGGACAGGTTGATTACATTCCTTGATCTTTGGTGAGAGCGATGGGTAGTCCTTACGTCATGAATAAAATAAATAAATATGCACACCATCCCAGACGGGTAAGAACGAACACTTTGCAATTAAGATGATTATGTACCAGTGTGACAGATGGTCCATCGCCGTCCTAGGTACTATACATTCGTCTTTAAATTACTTCTCAGTCATATGCAGGGTCCATAAACTAAGATCGATAATGAATATTTTTTTGTAATTATCATTGTTTACTATGTAATGAAATGTATATGATGCCGAGTTTCTTGCCGGTTCTTCTCAGAAGGCTAGTTTCCGAACCGGTGGTAAAATCTTCGATATTCATAAGTGCCTTGATAGGGCCTAAATTGAATAAATTAATTTTAATTTTCATTCATTTTTCATTTTCTCAATGTAATTTACCTGCAATCATGTTAAGTTTCTTGACGACGACTTTAACGGGGGGATCTTTCCTTAGTTTCTTGATGAGGAATGTTCCAGGGGCAGAGTACTGCAGCCTTCCTGAAGGGCCTCGCACGTCGATTGTGTCGTTAATCTTCATGTCATTCAAGTATTGGGACATTTTACCACCCTCCGGGAATTTGGGGTGCACGTTTTTGAAGTACACCTGGAATATTTTTTTTGATCACATGATGTATCTAACATAATCAATCTGTATACTAATATTATAATAAAGAGGAAAGAAATGTATTTTTACACGATTACAATTCTGTCAGCAATAGATAGCTACATAATCAGCGAGTAACATAGGATATATTACCCTTCCACGGGAACGGGAACTTCGCAGGTTGAAGCTCCCAAATTCTGGGGGTAAAATTTTTGCGAATTTTCAAAAAAAAATATAGTAGATACCTTGATAACCAAGTCAACATATCCCTTTTCTTCATCACTGCTGACAGGAGTGTAAGCCCTGATGACCAAGTCATCATCAATCTTTGCTGACAAATGGATGTGCTGGCCAATTGGTAAACCTGAAAACAGAGATAGATGCTTATTAAATATCAAAGTGAATTTATTGCCTTTACACTAATATTATATAGATCACCATCATCATGAATTTAAGAGTTGTGACTCTTGTCGGTGTAACTGATACAACTTCTTCTATTTGTCTCTATTAAGTGCCATCTCCTTGACCTCTCTAAATATATTATATTATATAGATCAATTAATAATATTTTCTAATCTTGCCGATTCTTCTCAGAAGGCTAGTTTTTGAACCAGTGGTCAACGACTTCGACGTTCATAAGGGCTTTAAGAGCCTAAACTGAATAAATCATTTTCATTTTGAAGAAAGAAGCATATTTGAATTTTTGTGTGTAACAAATGAACTTATTGGTAGTAGGAGTAGAAGAACCATTCCAACGAAGAAATAAATTGTATTTTGTGTATAACAAAATGTGAGTAAAATTAACATAAGCTTAGTAATAATATTTACTTAAATTGGGAAATAAAATTAATAGAAAGTAGTTACTACATTTATGAATGCTTGTAAGCATTATAAAAATAAAATAATCAATTTTCAAGATCAAATCAATAATGGATTCTACACGTAACAAGTATAAAATGAATTCTGATATGATACTGTATGCAAAATTTTGTAAAATAGGAGACAAAAAATACACATATTGTCTCTAAATTATTTAGTTGCTTAAGTACTCAGTTATATACAATGTCTGCTTAAAGTGTTACATACAAGGTCACCACATTGTTATTTGATCACTTATTCATTGTCTTCAGATTTTAAGAAGGTGCTGCTACTTCAGCTTAGGACAATTTGAATACAGTGTCTTGTGCGGTATCTAACTTATGTAGAATTACTCATCAGTTATCTGTCAGGGAGTCACGTTAAAATTGGCCAGCTATTTCAGAGTTTAGCCAGAACAGAGAGACAAACGGACATTTATTTCAAATTGGTCAATTTATTTATGTTAATTTGTAAATACAGACAGACCATTTTATATATAGATCACAATGTAGAACAACATTACCGCCTGATGACAGACAATAGGCTATTATGTGGTCCATAGGCACAGTAGCTCCATTCTTCCACTCCATGGAAATCTGGTGATTTTACTCATTGCAGCAACTTAACAAAACACCCTAGTAGCCCCCACGGTATCTATTATTTGACTGCAATTTTTGTGTCAGTTCGTTTTTACTAAAGGTAATTTGTATGCAATATTATCAGTATTCTTACCTAAGACATGTTCAGAAGAAGGCAGTCCAAAGCGGAACCTCCTTGTGTCATGGGTGATCTCTTCCCTCTCAATGAGTGGTAAGGCATATTTTACATTAGGGTCTACAAGTGCCACTAATTTCTTTTGTTTCTTTGCCTTTTTACCCCACAAGCAGTTTGCTACCACTGTGACCAATACCACCACCGACCCAGCTCCTATCACTATTGGCAGCACCTAAAAAAACATGTAATTACATTATATAATATATTATTGAAGTCCATGGAACTACCTCATTGATTGAGTGGTCTCAAACGCTACTGCAAAACACAAGGTCTTGGGTTAAATCCACCCTTGTTTCATAGTAGCAGGCTGGAGTACATATTAGTGTCCGGTTAATGGCAACAGACTCACCACCATACAATTATATATGACTTAAATAAGACTGGCCATATGTAGGTGTACTATAACACACCTCTGCCTACCTCTTCAGTGAATACAGACGTGAGCATATGATAAGTTTGTGAATTATTGGTACCTAGAGTACAGGTATATTATCAATGACATTTGGACGTTGAATTGACATCATGAACATCATAAAGTTAATGGTTCTGTGTTAATACACTTTATAGTTATTGGGACAAGTGTAGGGAGGATGTGAGTTATACCTATTGTGCATCAGAGATGTAATTGGCAGATATCATAAAGTTATCCAATTCAAAAGGAAATTGAGTCTATGCTGTCTACCTCAGAATTATGTTAGTAGTATAAAGTTATAACAATCCTAAGTACTAAATAGATGATATCAATAGGTTCCTTTATTATATTATGAATCCAATATGAAACAAGCCGCTGATAAATATACAGCTTGATAACTGATATTGATAATAATTAAATAAATATGAAGAGATCTAATTTAATTGTTATTCTTAGATAAATATATGCCATATTTATCTAAGAATAGAATAAAAAAAATATCTATTTAGAAGACATCTTGGGACAGGTATATTATATTCATGTTAGTAAAAATAATGTACTCGGGGTACACATTTCAGGTTATTATAGTGTTCAGTATCACAAACAATTTTCTTTTTTATTATGTATTACCTGACTAATATTATGTTCATGGTAATTGTAATGTGATAAAGTAAATTACACAAACAGAGTTATAGACATCTAATGAGAATGGAATTGAATAAGTAAATGACATGGCATATTGTTGTACAACTTGAAACTAAATACATACTGGCCACTTTTCCATAAACTCAGTCACAGCCACTTCCAAATTACTCATGATAGAAAAAAAACTACTTGAATGTTCTTAATTTGAATAATTTTAAACTTTAGTCGCGGGACAAACGCACGCGACTTGTTTGTGAGAAGTTTATATCTATACTAAAATTACGTTTGTTCTTATTTCATTCCATCCATCACGAACTTGCCATTTTTCCTTGTCACCTTGAACTCTTATCATGGAAAACATAATCATATAACGCAAATTGAATGTAACTACGAAAAGACATTTTTTCTTGATAATTTGCTATGCGCACACGCATACACACACATTTTCTTGAAATTATGCTAATTATTACAAATCAATTACTAACCATATTTTCCGATATACGCGTGTTTGACTTGTTTGTAAAGATGTGGGTATTGTAAAATACAGTGGATTTTTATTCAGTACTTACCTGCATATTATCTATTTAAAAAGTTAAACATATCGAAGTGTTCATTATCAGTTCGATTACATATCATATTGATAAAAAACAAGATTTGATTAGTTCAAATAACCTCCAAACAAATATTAACTTACCAGTTTTGCGTTCCATGTGATAGGCATATTTATTAATATTTATTCGGCAAGTATTTAAGACACTGAATTACGCTATCTATATAAAAATTCACTTTAGGAAAGAATTTGAAGAAGATGGCCTCAATGTTGTGGCAATCGCAGACTGTTCTCCAACGAGCGAATAGCGATAGATATTTGGACGCGAGCTTTGTACATTTATTTTAGTTCCAAGTTTACTGAAACATCAGCGTTCGTTGCCTTCTCTTTTTCGGTAGATGACAATAGTTTCTAAATATAGTTATGAGAATACGCAATGCACTGAAGTAAAAGGTTTATTTATGTTTTATACATTCTGTACCTACTTGCCTTATCTATCACATGAGCGACCTTCTATCTAAAACTTTCTACTTCGCTTCAATTACAGCCATAAAAATACCTACATAACTATTCTAAAAACATAAAATTGGGATATTTTAGGAATGTTTTAGTGGCAGTCCGTAGTCGTGGCAGTGTTGGGTTGGGCTTTTAGGATCCAATTTTTAACTACTAAATTCTGTGACTTTACTATTCCAATACACATGTCGAAATATGATTATGAAATAATTGGGGATCATCAAATAAGATTCCTTTCCTTCCTAATTCCTAGTAAAACACGAAAAATAATACAATACCACCACCACCTAAATTCAATAGTTTAATTTTGGCGCGTTCCGCGCATACTATGTTTTGAAGGAGGCTGAGTTGAATGTTGGTTGACTGACATAATGTTTGACATTGACAGTTTTCTAAAAACGACAAATTCGAGAAAAATACTTCTCTAGTCTTGGATACGAGTCCTTCAGTCACTTATATTAGGTATTTGATATTATCATAGACTTAACAATAATTACTGTTTTAAATGTGTAATACTATAGCCTAACCTTGTCAACAGGGATTCCTTTTAATAATATATTTTAGGTATCAGATTATATTTTTTTAAGGTTTTTAGTTAATATATTTAATATTTTAAGGTTTTCGGTTTAAGGTTAGTGATAAAATTATATATCTAATATACCTGGTCATAGTAATTTTCTATAGTATCTGTAAAGATACCTGTAATACTTACCCAAACAAACCCCTAAGCTATTATTCTATTAGTTTAATATTACGCCTTTAATTTAATAATAATATCTAATAATTTATTGTAGCTACCTTAGCTTAGAACTATGGATTGAGCTCCCCAACATGGTTTTTCCAAGGGAGTAAATAGAGTTTTTCAAGAAGGTTGTGGTGAGATTTTTAATGTATGTACTTACACATCTAAACAACAGACGGGCCGTAGGTTGTAGGACATATATTATATAATTATAATATATTTCTTTTACCTCCATTTAAGGCATGGCTCTTATTAAGTAGGTAAGACCTAACTCCAATTGAGTATTTTAATTGAATATTTAGATCCACCGATCTTCGAAGATACGAAAGATAGGTCTACCGATTCAGGCTGCGTATTACCCATTTTTCCTTAGACATAATTTATTCTTTTCAAAAGAATCAGGATATGCCTTTATCAGAAAATAAGGTCAGTCAATAAGGAAGCGAGATACTGCTATGATGTGTAGATTGTTCCAAAATGTGTGAATCCAAGACCCTAGTGTTTTGAAAAGTTAAAGGTAGTCCCCACGATTTCTTTTAACTGTTATGTAATGAGGGTATAAGAAATAACGACACAATTTTCAATAAAAATAATTTATTTAATATAGCTTAATATAACTTAACTAGGTATAGATATTTAATATCTATACACTTTCCACAATGGTTACCGACGGTAGATCTCGGAGTTAAATACTCACATAAGTAATATCTTCTACGTACTACTTTAGTTACTTATGAGTATATTAGGTAAATACCTATGGGTGTATCCTTTATAATAAAATAAAGAGGTACCGAATCTTTGGAACTAGGTACATAGGAAAAAGCTGCGCATATACAAATAGCGTATTTTTATGCGATACAATTTTAAATATAAAATGGCTCTAAGTTAATTTAAATGGACCAAAAAATACCTATACGAGCGACCCGTTCCTAATTTCATACTAGCGTCCCTTTAAAGTTAACATACTTTAAATGGGAATTAACTCGGCATTGTCTTGGTATATATCATGATTATTAAGCATTTTATTTAGAATACATTTTGTTCGTACCGTATATTCAACCGTTGAACAAGCCGAGAAACACGCTAAAAATATTCATACTTATATACATTACAAGTATTACCTTATTTAAAATTATTTACAACGTAACATAATGATCACAATTCAAATCATTAAAGTATGCATTATGCCTAAAGTGCCACAGTAATAGCACGCAATAAAAAAATAGAAATAAATCATACATCGCTTCGAACATAGAACCTCCTTTTTTAAGTACTTATGAAAAAATACCTCACATACAAAACCTGGATTAAATTTTAAACTATTGCAGTTGGTAAACTGGTAAAATATTACACCCCTCTATACATATTTTTTTAAATCAACACATAATTACGCACTGCGTCTACTAGTTACCTACTTCGACCGGTCGTCGAATTAAATAAATTAATTTAGCTGGGACGTTTTTATGCAGGCATGCTTAATTATCTATAAATCTTAATAAATATAGGTAGGTATCTTATATAATATATCATCTCAGAGCGAGGTAACAAACTCGATAATTTTAAAATCCAGTTACAGCAGAATTTGCAATGCATGTGGTAGTACTGTTAACTATTTCTGTGCTATTCTTGCTATAAATATATATAATCTCCCTGATACTTTGCGTCACTCCTGCGACGAGTACGAATGTTCCGAAGAATATGAGGGCTATAGCCTTGATTTTCCTGAACAAACTCGGGTCTCTATCCCAACTGAACATAAGGTCTAATATTGATGGTGCTATCAGCCCCAGGAAGGAGTAGAAGAAAGCGCCTTCCAAGCCAATCACTTGTTCTAGACGAGGTAACCAGGCTGCCGCTACAACTGAAAGAGAATAAAATATAATTGAAATGTACGTTCACGGAAATACTTTCATAAATGAGTGTGGAATTCGCTCAATTTCATAGTTTGTGAGTTCGAAATGGCTAGGCGAACAGAATAAAAGGAAAATGTAAAAATATATGTTTGGAAATCTTCGTGTCGGCTGTCTTAGAAACAACTTACATAGTTTGTTTATTTGTTCACCTTCTTTATTATAATATAGAAGTCGCCATTTCATTTTCATGCAAAATGATTTTGTCTGTTTGAATGCATCGTTCTTCTAACACTTTTACAGATCTTGATACGGTTTTTGCTAGCATGTAGGAGTTGAAAGTCGATGGGTTTATTTAAAGCTTAAATAATCAGTAAATACTTGGTAAGTAAATATATTTTATTGACATAAAATGCAACAAATATAGCACCTAATGCAACTATTTTGAATGAGATAACAAAGTTTCATCTAATTAATTTACCTGTAAGAATTGCAAAGACAGCTCGTATGAGTGCTTGGGCATGGTTGTGATATGTTTGTGGGACTTGATCCTTAGCGTTGCGCCACACGATCTCCATTGGCACATAGAACTGCAGCGTGTACGTGAAGAATATAGCTAGGATGATGAAGATCTTCGCCGCTAACGCTGGTCTGGAGACGAATAGTAAACAATATTTATAATATTCAAAAATATAATATTATATAAAGGGACTACACATGAAGGTCAGAACCTAAGTAAGTAGGTACCTATCCACCTACTGGCCTTCTATAAAAAAAGAATTGTTTTAAAATTTGAAATTTAATCAATCGTCTTTTGTTTTTTCTGTTCTATTAACATTACTCTAAAACAAATTCATATTGCTATTGAAGATAATAATTATTGATATTGGAACCTTATTGTTTTTTTGTTATTGTTATTTCGTAAATATATTAATATTGCGTGTCAGTTATATTATTGTTGGTCAAGAAGGGACTGCACCATCTACACCTAGCAAAGAAATTATTCATGAATAACCTTTGGGCTTCTTTACTCAGTATTTTGTAAAGGTAAGTACTAAAACTTACATATCTCCAGTTGGTAGGTTTAGCGTGATGCTACCCTGAGCTATATCGCCATAGCGGGCGTATCCAAGGAAGCCCATGGTCATGTAAAGGAGGACCACTACAGTCATGGTAATATTGAGCACTCCAAAACAGCTGAGGAAGTGTTTGGGTTTGGCCATTGTATTCTCCACTGGCAACACTACGCCGATTCCTTCCATTGCGAATATAACGGTCCTGAAATTAAGAGTTCCCATTTTACATGTTTTAATTTGAATTCAAAAATGTTTGACTAATTTGGATGATTTATGTTCGCCTTGATTTCGACAAATAGCATTGGGGAAAACAAAAGGGAATAATCGAAAATATTTTTGTATATAAGTATGTAAGTAACTCCATTACGGCCGGAATAATTGTGTCATAAAAATGATCAAAATATTAGCAAGTTTGTCCTCTTTTTATCGAAACGTATTAGCGGATTGAGGTATCAGTGACGTCATTACAAGAAGTTATGCTTTGGCATGCTAAGGAAAAATATTTTTTTTTGTCCTAAAAATATTTTTCATGATTCGAATCGAAAATTAACATGTTTTCTAAATAGTTTTCCGTTACTCTTCAAGTAAGATTTTACGTAAATCATGCATTTATTCTCTACATCTAAATTGAAGGACTTTGTATACTTACCCTATAAATAGCGGTAGTCTTCCGATTTCCACCGACATAGGTCTCGAGTTTATACCAGGGAATTCGATACAAATATAGTACAAACAAATGAGGAATGTTAAGAAAAGCAAGACGTTGGCGAAGCCTGAGAACGGAGCCAGGAATTTTAGATTCTTGATTTGTGTAAACACCAGAATAGGCACCAGGAACATCAGGCAGTACCACTTCTTGTCCAATGCATTTTTACACAGAAAGTGCTCAACTATCTGAAACAGAATAACGTCCACCTTTAGAATCTATTCTTAATAAATAATTAAAAATATATTCTAAAAAATTTGTTATAAACATTTTTATGTATTTGACAATATTATCGGTCTAGTTGATTTAGACAAGGAGTCAGATGTCGATTGCCGCACTGAAAATAGTTATTTGATTAATTTGTCTAGGTGTTGATATTTATAAAAGAAACTAGCGTCTGTTCGCGACTTCATCCGCGTGGGATAGTTACTTTGGGCTTACGCTAACTGTAACCCGCGATTGGTTTTAGCGTATATATATATAGCCTATATAATATAGCTTTCCTCAATAAATGGGCTAACTAAAAAATAATATTTTTTTCAAATCGGACTTGTACCTACCTGAGAGTAGCGCGTTCAAGCAAACAAAAAAACAAACTCTTCTGCTTTATATTATGTTATTAATTGATAAGTACTTATTATAAGTAAAGTGGGTACTATACTATACACTTGTCTGGTACCCACAGTAGCTTCGTTTGGGAAGGTTTGGGAAAAGATTGCGCTATGCGATTATATTCGAGCATTAGTTTTTTAATTCATAGCAGTTAATTCTGCGTTGATGATTGCGTAAGTTTTTTTTGACAATTATAAATGGCTGATAATTTTTGAATGAACGGGATAAATTTTGTAACGCTCAAAATACCTGTTCAACGGAGTCAACGAGTAGGATGACATACACCGCGCATGCGCCAAGAATGGTGAAAGCCATTGCCCAGTCTATAAATATCCTGAAACACGTGAATTATTGTTAGGTTAGCTGGTTGTTAGCTTTACATAATTTATATGCGGTCTTCGTCGACGTTACGGGGCGAGCTGCTATTAACCGGGCACTAATCCAGACTCCGAGCTGCTAATTGGAAAATGAAGATGAAAAAAAAGAACTTATTCGTAAATAAATATTCAAATAACGATGACGTCCTGGTAGGCAGATAAAGGCGAAAAATACGTAAGATTTAAAAAGGGCCTATGGTACCTCCGTGTCCCCAAACATAAAATTTTATTTCAATATCGAATGTGCCTACCTACTTGAACCTTCCTAAGAAAACTTTCACATATATTGTGAAACTCGTAGAGTAGGTAATCAACATTTATTGTTTATTTTTATAAGGAGCTGTTACATCCTACTATAATGGCCTCGTCTCTCGTCTGATACGAATAAAAAACCTATAAGAAGTATCCACTCAGTTTAAACTGGGACCAATTACAAAATATTATCGCATGAGTCGGCGAGGTTGATGATAACATTGAATCATGATTGATAAATCAAAACGATTGAAAGAACAGTTTTATCCTTGAACTAGGTCTGATGCTTTGTATAAAGAAATAAAGCTATAGCTGCAAAGTATATGTATTTCTGTCGACAATATAATATCCGAGTCTCTCAATAAGAGCTACCAGGGGCTGAACTGTGATCGTTTAAGCAGCGCGTATTAAAAGTTTTTTAGCTTTGACGCTTAATTTCACAGTGCAAAAATTTAACGTCAAAGCTCAGAAGTTCTTAATACGCGCTACTTAAACCCATGATGATCCCAGGCCCTTAACTCCTAGAAACTTGTTCTGAACTGGAGATATGAATTTGATACAAATAATTAAGTACAATAGTACTCCTGTTTCTGTTAATTAGGAAAGGTAGCCTTGTAGGCCACAAGAGCTATCGCAGAACACGAGGTCCTGGATTAAATATGCTCAAGACCATATCGGTCGGGCAGAGTGTTATTCTTTAGTATATTTCCAGGAATTAAATTTAGCAGTCCGGTCTGGATTAATGGCAATAAACACGCCCCTTATTCCTATTACTGCGGGTGTACTAGTCAGTTTAATACTGACTACCCCATCGGGGAATACACGATTGTATGTATGTTTGTATTTACCTAGAAGCTCGTGAAAATCTTCGCAACGGCTGTGGTCCAGTGGTGAATACAGCTTCGACCGTTTCCGCGTAACCTAGTGACGGTACTTTTGTTACCCGGGCTACGTCTTGAGAAGTTTTTACCTGAAAACAGTTCCAAAATGTATATATGTCGTTTTCTTAGTTTGCGTTTCTTAGGAACATTAGTTATTTTTCTAATATTAAAGTAGTCTTACTCACAGGAACTCACAGACTAGATTTTTTTGATATAAGTACCGCATATAGTGAATAAAAGGTATTATTGCATGATTTAAAAGCTGTTATTTGGAAATTCTAAATAGTTTTGGGGCTAATTAACCGTAAAGTGTAATCTCAGGTTTAAGTGACGACAGACGGACAGCATGACATAATAGTGATCCCGTAGGAATAATTAATGGACCCCATAGAGGAGGGGTTGCAAACAGAATGGTATCTAAGAAGAAAGTATCCAAGATGCTTACCAGTAAATAAACGCAATGTGTACAAATGAATCCTAATATGATTGTGCCAATAACACCTACTAGTGTCCCGGCATTTTTAAAGGCAGCTGGCATCGCCAGGATCCCAGATCCTAATGACGACTTCAATAGATTTGCAAATGACCTTACATCTCTGAAAAAAAAGCATGTAACTCAAATAAACTAATATAAACGAACAGCATCTAAAATATAAGGACTTGAGTCATAAAAAAATCCCATATTTTCCAGAATTTAAACATTTCCATAACTGAAATAACTATTGGGAAACATAAAAAAAAAACCTATATACTCGTAATATCGTTATAATATATTCAAATCGAAATCAGAGCACCAAATGTGAAACTGTTGACCTATCATCAAAATTGAATTCCACAATATTTACATGCTTCATCTATTGTTCAGATCATTGTTAGGATTTACTGTCTCGTGTGTGTTTGTTTTTACACATTGTTATAAATGTATAATAAGGCCTCGTTTAATTTTATGTTTGCTTTGCATTCATACAGCATATTAACTTTGTTCTTTATTCAACTTGTCCTTTTTACTAACTACCCGACTTTACATTGACTCGTTATTTTGAAAGTGGAATCATCAATCAACGTTTATAGTAATATCAGTTTGTTGCCCCGTAAGGGATATGAAGTGCCATTATGTCTATGTCACTCAAATTAGAATAAAGCACGAAGATTCTGGTAATACATCCACAAGACAAGCCTCGGATGTATACAAGTCACCAGTTTTGAGCGCTGGCCTACAATGAACAGTAGTGATTTTTGGGTTTGTTTGGCCCGAGTGCGAATATGCTCTTTTAATTCCCACTATTTTCGCTGAGCGCTCATAACTCGTGGCGGCATCGGTAGCATTGTTAAAATATTTATCGTGTTCTGAAAAGCTACTTACGAATTGGGATGCTCTAATTTTCTATTCTTAAATGGATCATAGTCATTCAACTCTATGTCATTCTGTTTACATTTTGTGTTGATTGTGCCAATGGATATTGTCGACGGATATACCCCATTCTCTGTTATGATGGCCCTGTGAACAAAAAAATTTATTTAGTACACACATCATATTTGGAAATGGTCTCAGCATAGGCCGTGGAAATCCAAGTATGAATGTCGAGAAAATTTGCGAGCAAATAGCTAACGATTCGGAAAATGGCCTTCTGAGAAGAACGGGCGCAGGAGAATTACATAATATTATTTATACTATATTAATTAACTTAGGAAGTTCGGCTTGTAATGTTGAATGATAACTTTATTTCATCTCTTGCAATGTTTACAGGTTCCGTTGAAAATGTATGACCAAGTCACAGCTAGCCACGGTTCTGCAGTAGATCAAGGAATTATTCGGTTAAGTGCGCGTGATTCTCTTGGTATAACAAGCGTATAACACAAGTAAGTACAAAAGTAAGTAACTACACTTGTCTTTAGCATGTTTAATTCCCTACTTTCAGGTTTAGGTAGTAGGTAAATGTCTTTTATTTTTAACAGTTAGAACACCAGACAGTAGAATTTCAAGGCTTTGTGTTGTTAAAAGTAGTTTGTTTGTCAACGCATTAAAATATTTGAGTAGACCTTGTCTGTCGAACCGATGAGCATTATTCAAATGTATGTGAATCAATTCTACGAATGTTTTCAAATTCTACGAAGAACTGTCTGCCTGATGGTAAGCGGCTAAGAAATAAAAGAAAATCAAAAAATATAATTGTATTTTTTTTAAATATATATTTCATAATACGAAATTAAGTTATCCCAATATCTTTTTAATTCTTTGTTTAAAGCGAGGTTCTATAAAGTACCGATTTTTATTTAATTATTTGATCATAGCACAAATTCCGTTTTTGATATGCATAATTTTGCGAGTCAGTTTTTAAAGAGATGATAAATAATGACAATGATTTATATTACTAGTACTAAGTACCAGCTTGTACGTTAGTGATTACATGACGTCTCATTATATTACTTTTACAACGCATTCCTTTGTAGATAATTTGTCTGAGACTTAAGTAATAAACTTCTATCTTGAGAGTCATAGTATATGCCGTGGCATTAACATACTTATTTTTTAGTCCCCAATATAATATTATCTACCTAACCTTAGTATGTTGCAGTCAAATCTCTTAGTCAGTTATAACTATTTACCTATGACTGAAATAACAGTCAAAACTTCTTTCGTTTATCTAAATCAGTCGTCAATCACGTCTTTTGATTTAAAATCAATTGACAAACCTATTATTTTAGAAGCAATTTCTTTAAGTGAGCATAAAAAAAACCATAAACGCCGAGGCTACTAGCTCAGTAGAAACCTACTGATATTTCAAAGGTAGTTTTGACTGATATCTCGGCCATTACAGTAAAAAGAGCAATGTAATTTTTTCCTTTTAAAAACATTCGTGTATTCGTCATATCGATAATAAAATAAACTTGTTTGGTTTTGCAAAACTTCCGCCTCGAACCAGTGTTTACATTGATCCAACAAAGATGAATAAAATCTTGAAAGAATCTCGAAACGGAAGGGCTTAATTGAAGAGCATGTAGCCCATGGTCGGATAAAGAGAAAAAGTCTTCTATTATTTATTGGCAGTGCTACATATCAATTTATATAAAATAAAAATATAAAAAATAGCCTTAACGTCTTTAAAAAAAAAATGTTTTAAAATAAGCATTGTCTTATGTTCCACATACCATCCAATAAACATCGAATCATTAATAAGCCCTTACAACTACACCTCTAAACCTCAAAAATGAGTAATGAGTGTCAGTAAAATAGAAGTTATGTTTTTTTGATATTTTTATATTGGTAATATGTACCTACATCCTGTATACAAATCATTCAAAATTAATAAATTGATATAGACAAGCTTTTGTGATCCTAGTTTAAAAATAAAAATGTAATTAATTCTCCGAATCCGCTAGGATTCGGAGAATTAAGAAAGATTTTTAATATTTTATAGAAATGTTCAGTATTACCTATTCGTAGCTCACCTAGTAGTATTCCCTAGAAAATGGGTCTCATCTCATGCAAGCTTTTTTTTCACTAGGACAATGGAGGCTGCATTAGATTAGATGTCTGTGTGTATTTGGTATTCAGGACAACTCCTACATATAACAACAACTATTTACTCCAGGTTTTTGGATTATGAGGTCAGGGTAGTAGTAACACAGATATATTTAGATTTATTTGCCACATAAATCTTTACTGTCTCTAGCATTATTTAAACTACGCCTACACACTTCTTTGGTGCTAATAACGTGTACGAATATAATGTACCTACTCTGGAGATGGATAGAGGCCATTTAGAAAAAAACACTTCACAGTCTTTTGTAATGTTTTTATAACATTATTTATCATACAGTACCCACTTATAAACGTGATTTATTTTGATTCAAATCACGAATTAACGTACCTATTTTAAAAAGAACATATTGATTCCACCGATTATTTATATCAAACGGAAATTTATAATCTCGAATCATAGAGGCATAACTTTACTCAGTTTTGTCAATACTAAAACCTGTTCCAAACAATTAAGTCACTAACACGTGATTTTATGGATGTTAACTCATTTGCATGCGGATAGCATCTTTTCCACCGATGCCATCACTACTTGCGTAGAATTAGTGCGAATTTGAACTTCCTTCTCGGCTAAAACCGGTTATCAGTAAACCATAATCTAACCTAACTGACATGGGACCGTGCTCGAAGTGTAGGTTTTGTTTGATACGTTCGACATTCGTCGCTTGACTTTGCGCTTTGCGCTTTTTTTGCATGGAGACGTAAAACTGCTTGGAGCGCTTTTTGACGATCCCATACACATTGAGGAAAATACGCAGGCGATATCGTCAACGTAAAAACGTCTGAAAACGTATAATTGGGGCACTGATCTCTTGAATATAACGGTGAGTAAAATTTACGGATGAGTCGTGAATATATTTTAGTAGAGTCATGAGGGTCATTCAAATCTTTATTGACTACATCGGATACTCCATGTTCTTGAGTACTACTCAGTGAAAGACAAATCAGAATTAATTGTATTTTATTGTACTTTACACAAAAATAAAATACTCTACTTTTGTTGGTATATTAGCTATAAACGTTCTTATTTAAATATACTTCCTACCAAACGGTCAAAGATGGCAAAAATCACTTTAGAAAAGCTAGTGCAAATACTCCTTTTAAGCGACATAATTCCGTCAGCAATGCATCAAGAAAGTGTGAAATCTTAATTTAGTTAGCGAAGCATAGAAATTACACAATGTTGGCGGTCACTTCGTTAGTTCGTACACTGTTTTAACGCCCACGTACATACCTACCTAAATGTTCAATTAATTACGATTTTCAGGTAAAAATAACATAAAGAATGTATAGTTTAAACCCATACAGAAATTTGATATTGAACATTTTTGTATCGCCTTATAATTACCTCTCGTATTCATAATCATCTCTCATCATCATCATATCTCTAGTAAATATTATTATGCAAATATGTTGTGATGCTCATTTAAGAATTTATTAATAAACACATTTATTCACACTAAATTAAATAATCGGAGAAATCCAATAAAAACTTACGTAGAACTGAATTCCTTCATATTGTAACTGTCCGTCATTATCACAGGTTTTGGATCAAACTGTTTTTTATGGTAAGGACACATTCACGTTATCTATAATTTGTTTCTTTTTTTTAAACTTTATATATTGTTTACGTTGTGTTTAAAACGGTTATATTTTTAATTTTATGTGGATGCGCGCGCGCGACATCTTTGGCATGCGTCGGGCCAGTCAATGATCGCGACTACTGTACCATACTGGTGATTTTTATAAATATAATATCATACGCGTGACCGGCTCAGGGCCTTTTTGGCAACGACATTTAGCTCAAGGACGACTTTGGAATGTCGGGACCAATGCAGAACGAGACATTGTACTACTTAATTAAAATAATTTTCTAGAGAAATGGAACTTAATGGGCATTACAGTTGCCTACCATCAGGCGAGCTGTATGCATTCTTACTTGTGTCCAATTAATCCATAAACTAATGGAGCTATTGTGATGTAAAACATCTTATAAAGTAGCTAAATAAATATGTTACTAAACTGTGCGATTCCAAAGAAGCTTTCTGCCGCGCAGGGTTAAGTTTGTATTTATGAGCTTCCGACTAGGTTCTCCACAGCATGGGGTTCTTTAAGAAGGATGTGATGAGATTTGTGTATAATCGGCAAAGCGTGCGTCTATCCCTGGCATTACATGTGTCCAAGGCAGTGGTATCCGTCTGTTTACTTCCACCTTTGTGGTATAAATAGTATCAGTTAGGTAATGGACCTATAGTTTATAGAATCAGGTGCTACTTACTTTGCACAAGTGAATGTATTGTTGTAGCCGAATAACGCATTGTAATATTTAAGATTTTATTTAACCGTCTGTTATGTCGTCGCCGAACCATGTGTCGCGTTAAAGGCTTACCCTACGATCAGGTAAGTATCTATAATTGAATAAGGTGGTGGTATATAGGCAACTGTTTGTGCGGTTAAGAGGATTCGAGGAATTGCTAAGATAATATTATCAGGTACATACATCTTGCATTGCTAACATGAATTTGACAGTAGATAAGCATATAGTAATAATAATATGGTAATACTTCAACTAATTGTAAGCAAAGATAACATACTAATGCTCAAGCAAATAGATTCTATCTCACATTAATAATCTAAATTATATCCGAAAAAGACTTCACGCTACGACTGACATAATTTTCAAGCATCACCATTCATGCGGGAAACTTTAAGAATGCAGGAGGACTTGAGGAATGCACTTAATACCTGCCAGAGACCGAACGAAAGAAAGATCGCTGGCCACGCATTTGTTGGCCCTCTTGTGGATGTTTATGGGCGGCGGTGATCATTTACCATCAGATGAGCCTCCTCCCCGATTGCCCCATTTTTTCAAATAAAAAAGGCAATATTGTTTATGGAAAGACTCATTTGTTTATCAATCAAATTATATATTTAGCTCGATGTAAATAAACAAGATATTTTTAGAGTTTGGCTCGTGCCTACTCTATGTATATTTTTGACTATTTATGAAGTAGTTATGTGGTGAGGTTCTATGTAGATTAACTTCATAAGCATTTCTTCACCTTGCACAATTTTATAACATTAAAGTTACGGGAAAAAATTGTTGAGAAGACTGGGACACCGTGCAGTTAATTGAAAAGTTACTCTTACGACTCCACTGACGCTCTATTTTAAGCAGACTTGTTAAAATAAGAAAAATAATCCGTAATTCAACATACTTTTTTCTGCTTTTTATGAGTATCCTTTTAGCCTTGACTTAACGCTTCAATATCGCAAAAGTAGTAAATGTATTAATAAGAATGTGTCATTAGGATGGTGAACTCTATGTTCCACTTTTATAGGCATAAGAGAGTGGGATAATGTGTTTACTAGTCTTTTCATAAAGGATGTTGCCGGTGAGTAACCTTAATAATTTATGCTGCCTTGTGGTCCCGGAAAACTGAGTTTGCCATACAAAAATGCTAATAGATTACTTTCTAGTCTAACCGACAAGGGCTCTCTCTCTGAATTGACTTAGTAAACAAATGATCCTCGCTTATGACCATAAAAGGGGAAGGTAGAGAGACTGTTGAGTCATTCCCACCCACTTGTCACGGACGGTCTAGACAAAAAGTAACTTTTATCGCTATTCGAACACTTTAGGCTAAACGCCAAACTATAGATAGAAGGCTTGCAACATTGCTTCGTGTTTCTGCTCCATGCACACAAAGGTGCCAAATAAGCTGGTGAAATATCATTGGAGGCCCAGTACCTAAGTACTGCCCGCCATAACATGAGGTTCTCGGTTGGGTTATTGGGTTTTGCCTCTTTAATTTGTCAGTAATAGCCCGAAGTCTGTATAAATGGCAATAAGGTAGCCCCCTAGGGTAGGGTAGGGAACTGTGTATATGTGGGATAAGTATACCCAAAGGCAGATGTACACCTCAGGCCCCTACCCCTTCGGCCGTACATGCGTGATTATACTATGTATGACTACACACATTTAATCACGCAAGTATAAAGTAATGATATCAAAAGTCTGTATCTATACAAAAAAAATGAAGTGTCTGTTTATAATTCAAAATTAACAGCCTTTCGCTAATCGCATATGAAAATATATACTGAAGGTTACATAATTTTTTTTTCTGTCGGTCTGTCTGTCTATTTGTTCCGGATAATCTCTGAAGCGGCTGGACCGATTTTAACGGTACTTTCACTGGCAGATATCTGATGTTCGTAACGATGAGGAGTAACTTAGGCTAGTTTATGTAAAAAAGCATTAAGTTTCCGCGAATTAAAGCTGCCCATTAAATTATGGCTACTCGGGTGAAACCGCGGGCATAGCTACTTATTCATATATAACAATAATTATGTTTAACTTAGTATAGGCGTTGTTAAATATGCAGAAGATTAAAACTACCGGACGTAATATTACCAGACCGTTAATGACCTGCGAAAATACAGTTTATGTACTGACAGATTGTTTACAATATTCAGTATTAGTGGAGGTAAGTACTCGTTAACGTTATCACCGTGTTTTATTTACATTTGGCACGGACAATACTGCGCCACTTTATAAATAACCAGAATAAACGACGATTGTCTCGCATACTGCTTGCCAGAGTATCGGAATTGTTATATGAGATCGGTTGGTTCGACTCAGGAATTTGGCAGTTCACCTGTAAACTGAGAATTATACTTTTGGTTGACTATAATGGAAAAAATTTAGTACTACGCCGCTGGCCACTACCGTATTTAAATACAAAAAGCTTTACAATTTAAAGGAATTCTAAGGATTTTATTGAATAGAATTTAGTTATTGCGACTCACAGTTATACCCTCGTAGGTTTACAATAAAAACTGTGTTATCCTCGGCTAATTCTGAAACAGCTGAACTGATTTTAACGAGACTTCATTAGTAGATAGTTGATTGACAAGGAGTCAATTATGCTACTTTATTTAAAAAATAATGACACCCGCGAAATAAAGTCGGCTATATATGCCCATTAAGTCTACGCTAATATCTATGTTAAATGCTTTCCTTGCTTGCTATGCTATTGAAGTAGCCAAGTTCTGGGCTACAACAATTTAAACTGACATCGACACGATAAGAAGAAGAATGCTTGTATATTTATATTTGTATGTGAATGCCTATTACTAGTAGTATAACTTTCTTTGTACGTTGCCAATGAGATAGCTGAAAAGTACTGGCAGAAAATATTTACTGGTCCGACCTATTTTTTCTTTTTTATCGTTAAAAATAAAATATACAAATTGAAAAATAGAATGACATTGGCGGTTACAAAGATGAGATGAGATACAAATATGAGATGTAAGAAGTAAACTTTTTATCTCTTAAGTCTTGAAACAATGATAAAAGTAATGCTCATATATTAGATTAATTACAGGAATTATATTTGTATCTTTACTTTAGACACTACAATGATAAGCCGTAGTGCATCCCATCACATTAGTGTATATAATTCATGTCTTAATTCTAAAGTACATTTCTGTGCAAGGCTGGTAATATCACCCGCGGTTACCTTTTCAGGGATTTTGACACCCATAAGTAGTATGTAGTTGTTGAGGAGGAGAAGGCGGGCAGTTCAGGGTGTTGAATGACAGCTTTATTTCAATTTGAGCCAATGTCGTGCTTAACTCTTCAAAAGTTAAATGCGCATTACCTACTACACGCCGGAGATGGTATTTACAGCTCTTTACTCCGGCTTCCCATAATCCACCAAAATGAGGCGCATAAGGGGGGATGAATTTAAATTGTATATTCTGACCGGCAGCGTAATCTAATATTTCTTGTGAACAGGTTTTTAGAAATTTAGCAAATTCATTCATTAACCCAACAAAGCATTTCCCATTATCAGAATATATTACTGAAGGTTTTGAACGCCTAGAGATAAATCTCTTTAATGCTAAACAATAAGCATCTGTAGTGAGGTCGCTAACTAGCTCCATATGTACGGCGCGGGTCGCGAAGCACACAAATAAACAAATATATGCCTTTACAGTTTTAGCTCCCCTGCCTTTTCTGTTTAAAATGAGCACTGGACCGGCGTAGTCAACACCACAGTTTAAGAATGGATAGCCTGGATGCAGTCGTTCTTTAGGTATGTCACCCATGATAGGCTGTGGTGTTTTGCCTCGCAATCGTGTACACAGCACACAATCATGGAATATTTTCCTAGCCAAGTTGCGCCCTCCTATTGGCCACCAAGTTTCTCGCAATGTGTAAAGTAGTAACTGTGGCGCAGCGTGTAAAAGTTTAATATGTTCATAGCGAAATATTAAAAATGTGAAATGATGTTTAGATGAAATTAAAATCGGGTGCCTTTTATTATAATCGAATTGTAAATTATTGTTGAGTCGACCCCCTACTCGAATTATATTATTAGAATCTATAAATAAATTTAAATTAGACAGTTTGTGTTTATTGAACAACGCTTGTTTAGTTTTTAAATTATCATAAACGTCACGAAAAGATTCCTGTTGTGCTAATCGAATCAATAAAGTGAGCGAGTCTTCCAACTCATTCACACTCAGGGGGCCTGTGCGTGATGCATTCATATGGCATTTATTGAAAGAAACGCGCTTCAAACGGGCAACGCCACGAATCATTTTGTTAAAATCAGAAAATCTATCGAAGGGAAATTTAAATTCTTTTTTGTGGATGTTTGTGACGTATGTATGAGTAGTGTTCGCATTATGAGTTTTCATATCAGGGAGATCACTTTCTGCGACAGAAATGTCTGAATTGTGAGTTGAGCAGTTTAGAGTTGGATTACGGAGAAATTCCGGGCCATGCCACCACAGGTGAGACATACTGAGCGAGTCCAGTGGTACGCCTCGTGACACGAGGTCAGCTGGGTTGTCTTTGCCACTGACGTGGCGCCAAGGATGCTCTTTCGTTAACTCGCGTATCTCCACAGTCCGATTTTGAACGAATGTTTTTAATAAACTTGGTGTCATGCGCAACCACCCGAGAACAATTGTGGAGTCTGTCCAGAAAATTACCTGATGAAAAGCACAGCGCATAGATTGTTTAATTTTATTATACAAGTTAGCACTTAATAAAGCCCCACACAATTCTAATCGGGGAATACTAACAGGTTTAATGGGTGCGACTTTACCCTTTGAGCATAAAAGTGCTATGCTAACTGTATAGTCAGTGTGTATAGTTCGAATGTATGCGCAAGCGCCGTAGCCCAGCTGAGAGGCATCGCTGAAAATGTGTACTTCGACATAACTGGGGTTTGAACCAATGACATGACGCGGTATACGTAATGTATTGAGGATAGGAAGTGATTTTTCAAATTGGTTCCAACTAGCAGCTATGTCGCTGGAAACTGGATCGTCCCAGTCGAGTTTTAATAGCCACAATTTTTGTAACATCATTTTCCCCATCATTAAAAATGGACTAAGCAAGCCTAGGGGATCGAATATTTGAGATATACTTGAAAGTATGAAACGCTTTGTGATATGTGTACTATCATTTGGTTTGAATTGTGTGTGATAATGAAGTTCGTCGGTTGAATTGTTCCAACCTAAACCGAGTGTACGGCAGTTAGCATTCTCGCCCAACGAAAGATCCTTATAATTATTATTGATGTAAGTGTTGTCTAAATTGCACTCGTTCGGATTAAAATTAAATGTCCACTTACGAAGTGGAAAGCAACCTGATTCAAGGACCCTTTTGGTTTCGTGACACAGAGATAAAAGATGTTCAATCGAATCTGAGCCCGTAATCATGTCGTCAACGTAAAAATCGTCATTTATAATCTGTTGCACTTCCGAGTTGGTGCACTCTGCTGCTAACTGCTTTAAACACCTAACAGTAAGAAATGGAGCAGAGGCAGTGCCATAGGTGACTGTGTTCAACTTGTAACATTCGAGCCGATCCCCAGGGTTTTCACGCCATAATATTATTTGAAGCATGCGCTGCTGCTCATTAATTAGCACTTGTCTGTAAGCCTTTTCAATATCAGCGCACACCACAAACCTATGCTGTCTAAACCTCAGCAGTATAGAGAATAAATCCCCTTGGATTGGCGGCCCAATTAACTGCAACTCGTTAAGTGACACATTAGAACTTGACCTTTGACTGCCATTGAACACAACCCTTAATTTTGTTGTGGTGCTGTGTTCACGAAAAACGCCGTGATGCGGCATGATATAATATGGCTTATCGTATGTATCTATTCGAGTCATATGTCCTAAATCATCGTACTCCTTCATAAAATCCGCATACATTTTCTTAAATACAGTGTTACGCTGTAATCGTTTTTCAAGACATAAAAACTGCTGTTCAGCTATCGCATATGTATCGCCTAAACTGTCAGGAGAACGCTTGAGAGGTATTTTGACGCAAAATCTACCATCAGCCATTCGCATCGTATTTTCGATGAAATGTTTTTCGCATGCCATCTCATCTTCGCTTAAAATATTAGCTTTTGGTAGCTCCTCAAGTTCCCAAAACATTTTCAATTGAGTGTCAATTGATTGTGTGAAGTTGCAATGAATTAAATTATTGCCTTTTGATTTATTTGTATGTATGAGTCCTGAAATAATCCACCCTAGCTTTGTATTTTGAAGGAAGGGTCCATTTTTAAGGCGCATCCGTCCTTCACTCAATAAGTCCCAAAACATGTCTGCACCGATTAAAATATCAATGTTTTGACTTTCGTTAAAATGTGGATCGGCTAACTTAATGTTGTTGGGTAATTGTAAAAGATCGCTTTGTATGTAAACGGGTGGTAAACAAGAAGTTATCTCAGGTAATACAAAACATTGTAAACGCGTAATGAAAGTGCTGGCCATCGCTTTAATTTCAATATCACACCTTTGCGAGCTGTGTGTTATTGAATTTCCAACACCTTTTATGTGTGTAGTGGACTGTATCGTAGGAGTGTTAAGTAAATCGCATAATCGCTTTGTAATGAAGCATCGTTCGCTCCCACAATCGAGCAGAGCGCGTGCAACATGATATTTACCGGTATTAGTTATTATCTCCACCTGAGCCGTTGACAACAACACAGGATTCACACTAGTTAATAATTGTTCGCATTGTGTATTTAAGTGTGAAGTATGTGCGTACGTATATTGTGCAGCGACAGTCGCATCGGAAGAGTTGTTTTCGCATTGAGAAACCGGTTTGTTATTATCGCTAGCTGTGGTCGCGGCGGCGATCAGCTGTTCCGTGTGGATCATTGTGTGATGCCTTTGATTGCACTTGCGGCATGAACCGAACCTACAGTTAGACACTGAATGACCTGCGCGTAAACAATTAGCACACAGGTTGTTATCGCGTACGAATTTTAGTTTGTCTTGTAAATTGAAGTTAATAAATGATTGACAAGTGTAGATTGGGTGATGATAGTTACATAGTATGCAAGCGCGTATTGGTTTTTTAAAGTGTTGTTGTGAGTTATTCGTATTGTGTGAAACTGGTGACACATGGCAGTGAACCTTAGATATTGGCAATTGTTTATTCGCTTTATTGTGAGCGCTATGTGTAACCAATAAAGTTTCTAACATGTCCGCCCTATCTTTAAGAAATTTAAGTAAATGGTCAACTTTAACTACCGGTGTACTGTCTTTGTCTGACTCGGTGGCATGTATGGAACCGCGATATTGTTCCCACTCGCGTTCTGTACTGCTATCTAGTTTACAGACTACAATATATATGATGAGTGTATCCCACGAGTCTACCGGTTCGTTAAGTAATTTTAAAGCGCGTAGGTTTTTCAATATCGTATCAATTAATTTTCGAATATGAATGGGAGATTCTTTAACTAGATTTTGAATAGAGAATAGGGCTTTGACGTGGTTGTGTACTAACAACCTAGTATTATTGTACCTATTGCAAATTAAATCCCATGCTACTGTATAATTGTTTGAACAAAACTCTAAGGAATCAATTACTAATGCTGCGACGCTTTTTAAAGAAGACTTTAGATAATGAAATTTCTGTATTGAAGAAATATCTGCATTATTATGAACTAAAGAGAGAAATGTATCTCTGTACTCCAGCCAGTGCTCATATGATCCATCAAAGGTTGGCATAGCTATGGTAGGCAGCTTTACAGCATGTGAACTAAAATGTGAGCTTGTAGCGGTTTCACTAAAGGAAAGCAAGCTTTTAGCTTTAGCTATAATGATATAATATGCACTTTCAAAGCCTTCGCGTAATTCTAATTGTTGAAAAAGCTCATGATCATTTACTGACACTTCGATTTCACTTTGTATTGAATCAAAATCATTGAACATTTTGGAAGCTCCCTCAAGGCGTAATTTTAATTCCCCTCGTTTATTTGAGTTGGAAGCTAAATCATTTTTATCTAAATTGTTAATATATTTTGTTAATGCCGTTAATCTGCCTCTAATGACACCCCTTTTTTTATTGAAAGTGTGTAGGAGGTCATCACTTTTAGAATTTGCACTTTTGGGAGATTTGTCTGGAATTGCCAATCTTTCGGTGCTCATTTTGGTGGATGATGAGAAAACACAGAGTACTTACAGTTTTGGTTGATTAACAGCCACGTGCAGTAAACTTTGCGCAGTATCCACGACAATATGGCGGCCGGTTGAAACACTGACAACTGGAATTTGCAGATAGAATGCTATTAGCACAGGTAGGCAAAGAAGTTGGGAAGGAAACTAGTGGCCGTCTTACCGAAAATACACCGTTTGCCACGCTGATTACTCCGTTTCGTATCGTATGTCGCTTTATCGTATGGTTCGCTTCTTCCGTATGTGATCTGCGCTTGATTGGCAGAATTTGGCTCCGATGGACCACTTATGTTGAGGAGGAGAAGGCGGGCAGTTCAGGGTGTTGAATGACAGCTTTATTTCATCTCTTGTATCGTTTATTTTCTTGTTTTTTTGCAATATTACAATAGGTACACGTTGAATGCGTAGTCGGTCGCAGCGAGAGGACGACAGGTAAGTATAGTGGGGGGACGCGAAGTTAGCTGCAAGCAGCTAGGAACGTTTCGATTGACGTGAAGTTGGCTTGCGCGTTAACAGTAGTAATAACATAATGATGGCCAATCAAGAATTATTTCATTTCAGCAAGTAATTTTCTTTTCAAATAAATTTAAATCATGTAAATTCTTGTAAACTTAAGTTTTTAGTGACTCAATATTATTGGCGCCGTCCTATTTATTTGTTGTTTTGCTCATGGTTGAATAAATTACGTGCTTAAAGTTATTTTTAACATCACCTACACATTTTGTTCTGGGCTTCATGTCAAGCGGATATTTTTTAAGAGCCACTGTTATTCATATCGCGTTTGTCTCCCACGTTACCCGATGTGTCGACAAAATAAATCTGATGTAATTTATAGCAATCGGCCACGACGTCGTCGTTTTAAAACATGTATTACACCTGATGGAAGGCGTTTACTGTTTCATGCCAGATTCTGTGTAATGGATCTCTGTAGCCGAAAATATCCGATAATTTGAAATTTATCTGTTCCAAATAACATTCATATATGCATAGCTATAGCCAGATTTAAAATTTCATGATAATACTTAATATCAATACCATTGATCCCCGCTTTCTATATAGAACTTAAGCTTCACATAGTAAACGTAGAACTTATCGAACATCTTGGAATAAACGATAATTTGGCGGACATTTTCTGCAAATAAGTACTTAGACGAAGTTACAAATTATTCAACTGCTTCAGTTGCGTAGGTATGAATAGTCCCATTATGTTGGCTTCAATTTTCTTTTTTTCTTCCTATATTTAATTATCACTTAACCTCGACGTGCGCTGAAATGCATTCTGACGAGAGCAAGAATAAGTATGTAGATGGTTTAAGTCTAACCACGTGCTATTTCACGTTTTAATGATCATTAAAGCGAAAAGGCACGCATCATGTGCTTATGTGGATGCATTTGTTCGTACTTACGTTAGTTATCAACGCGAAATCACATACGTTATGGCTGCATCGTAATTGGAACTGAAATCTTTAGTCACGTGTTGCGCTATACGAGAAAATGAATCCAGACGTCTGCATGTGCCATGCATGTGTAGTATTTCCTCAGCGGATGAAAATCTTGGCGCAAACATATAGGAAATTCTTAACCCACATCTATTTACGTACTTGCATAACATACATATTATATATAGTAGTATATAATAGTGTTACACACACTATCATGTCTCAGTTTTGTGTAGGTATAATGGTTGTAACTTCTGCGCATTTGGCGCGTACTCTGATAATTTGTTGTACAAGTGACTGGAGATGTTGAAGATAGCCTCTATTAATATGTTACAAGTATTTCTTCGATACAATAAAATTCACATAGTTGAGTCCATAAATAAGAGATACCGTAATCTGTGTCACCATAATCTCAGATTGTTTACAAAGAATAATAGATAGGAGAAATAATTTATTAAGAATTAAGAATGAAGTATGTAGGTTGGGTCATTTTATTTTTATTATTATTAGGGTTCCGCTACATATTTATAAAAGAGTACTTGTGACCTATGAGTACTATGATCATTTAAGCAGTGCGTATTAGGAACTTCTTAGCTTTGACTTTTATTTTTACGGTAGATACCAAAATGAAAATGGTAGGCCCCCTTACCTACTTTTAGAATTATATCGGTGTATTACAAATCCTGGACTTTTCACGTTGTTTTTGTAGAAGTAAGCCAACGCTCTACATGCTTCTTCGTCGGGCAGCTCATTCTACAATCTGTCCGTGGAAGGAAGCACAATTAGAATTAAATTGGAAATACATTTGAAATTTGTTAAGATTTCTAAAAACCATATAAGTATACTTACGTTATTTATTAAAAGCGGCGGAGATGAGTCTCAATTTGGTCATCGTCGGTAACTTCGAGGGTAAGTGACCGTGTGGGAGATCACCCATTGACGGACCAACTTAAGAAAAGGAGCGTCAAGTTTTACGATTGATTAGATTATGGAATGAGGTCCCCGCCATGGTTTTCCGTGGCGAAAACTGATTTTACAGGGTCGGGTACATACAAGTGACGCCCCTGGTGTTGCAGGCGTCGATAGGCTGCGGTAATCGTTTACGATACAGAAAAATAAAATTGAAATGTCTGCTTTAACAGCTTTTCACTAAATGCATAAGAAATTACGGTACTTCATTAAAAAGCACATTTAAAAAAATCTCTCTGTTCTTTCCAGCTAATCGCTGAAACGGCTGGATCAATTTTAACGCGAATTTCACTAGCAGATATTTAATGTTACAAGAAGTAACTTAGGCACCCTTAGTAAAAAAAACATTAGGGTTCTGTTGGCCACCCATGTAACTAAGGCCACGCGCGTTACAGTTAGTTTAAACATGGAAAAATTCGAATCCCTCGATTGTATACAGAAATTATATGATTGTATTAAGGTCACGATCTTCAGTTATGAATATCACGAACATAATGAGGATGACATACGCAACACGTGCAAGTCAAGTAGTCATTTATTACTAACACCTTGTACTTAGTTTGACCGAGTTCGGTTAATCGAAAGGCGGGCTTGCGAAGTCCCGTGCCAAATATATAAGGTTAATGACTCAATGACTACGGAATCAATGTCAATTTATCCAAATTAACTCCGGACAGATTTAGAAACGCCGATGCGTAGACACGTAACGTTATTTAAAGATAGTTGTGTTGTAGTCTGAAACTTTTTCTCTCTCAGCGCGTCTACTAATTCATGTGCTGTTATAAAACAATTTAGGAACCAATTATAAAATCAGATGATTCGCGGAAATTCTCTCACAATGGTAACTTTGTTGAAAATAATAATTATGATAAAAAACAATTACGTATAATAATTTTTCGAAATGGTATTTTATTTTTCATAATTAATAAATATAATATCTAGAAAGCGATATATTGTTACGATAGCTAAGTAAACTAAATACACTAACACTATTGTTAGGATGGCCTAATTAGTAACGTTATACATTTAATAACTCATAATTCAACAATCTAAAATCTAATTATTAAATATTGTTCTATTAAGTCAGGAAGCTCACATTTTTATATATCCTAAAACGATATCAATTATTTCAATAAGATATTCTTTGGTTTGTTTTTTCCGTATCGTTCAATGCTATTTATACATGCAGACCAGGGGCCCATGACCTTTTATTGCCATCATAGTTTAACTCTTATTATGAGACAGATGTATTTGACGTGTATAAGTCTGTCACTGTCACACACTGGAACTATGATAGTAATAAGAGCTTGTGGTAAGGCCGCTGTCTGGGTAAATTAAATAATATTGTTTACTTTTCCAGTTACCTTAGAAATAAACTTTAGTCACAAAAGTGTAAATAAATGCGTATTATTCAAACCATAGAACTCTAAATTCATCAACTATCAACTTCAAAAATTTACATTGACGAAGCCTGCGATGTGGATCCATGATTTTGACTAATACGTTCCCTTTTTGCTGTATCGTTTTCTTCTTTTCTCATAGTTACTTAGCTCTTACTTCATAATCCGTCTTTTGTAATTGATAGTGACTTTATTTATTCAATAAACAATTTGAAGAAAATTCCAAACTGTAAGTAACCTATTACACAGTCTTTTCATTTAACTTTGCTATTGTGTCTAATATCGTTACGGTGCAACCTGAAACTAAGCTTAACATGCCAAATAAGACTATTATGAGGTTCTTCCATAAGATCCAGTTGAATTTGCCCAGGTCTTGCCACCGGAATATAGTCTCTACGATGCCTGGAATGATGAGTCCAAGTATAGAGTAGAATAATGCTCCCACCAGGTTGATGATTTGTTCCAACATTGGCAGAGCAATGCCAATACCACCTGTAAGTTAAATCACACTTTGAATTCCAGGGGGTCTACTATCAAAGCTATAGCAGTGTTACCAAGTTACCAAGGTTACCAAGTTCTGAACTTTGACGTTTAATGTTGGTGTCACGAAATGACACGTCAAAGCTCTTATACGCGCTCATTAAACCGATGATGGTAGGACCCCTATTCTTCTTGAGTTATATTGATTAAATAATTTGCAACACATTTTTATAACTTCTACCACTTAGACGACAAAAACCGTTGCACACAAAAAACCTATGAGCACTATCAGTGATTGGCATCGTTTTGGCAATTTTTCAATCTCCATTGAAAGGTGTCCCGTGATTGTGATTTTATTGCTATTTTCGTTACCTCCACCCCTAATGTCTTAATATGAGATTTATAAAACAATATTGTCTTTATTAATTGTATCACTTTGCTTCATATCTATTACATCGACACCACGTCAGATTAGGTGAGGTTCGGTTCAAACCCCTCCATAAATGCTCTTTGCATTAATGAACGCCCCCTAAGCACCGCCACCAGTCGGTTCCTAGTTCTTAGCTGTTGGGTGCATAAAATATCGTCAGAACCCCTATCAGCATTCTAGTTTTAAGCAATTTCAATTCACCTATTGCTATTCCAATTCTCTTGGCACGATAACTAAGCGATGAGTCACTGTAATAAATGTGATCGGACAGGTGTTGGTTGCTGAGACAACTTTAGAATTTCGATTAAATTCTGAAGTACTTTATCGTTACTTAATATCTTCGCAATTATTATTTGTGCTGGTGTTGTGGTCTGAGGCAGTCTTGAAAGTAGATTGTCCCAAGATATAACTAAAAAATTGTTATTTTCCTAGATTCCTAGAGTCATCATCAAAAGTAATTGTATTGCACGACACTGTATTATAATTTAAGAACAATGTTTTAAAGTATATTTACGACGTGATAATCCTGTATGCATTCAACAGTACTGTATTCATATTATTATAGTAAAACAATAGGTTGTTAAGTTAAATCACAATTAAGGGTAACTGTTGGGTATATGACGTTGATGTTTTTCTTTTCCTTGAAAATTGCAAACAGACACCAGCTTAAGTATGTAATGTTTATAAATCTTTTCTCACTCCACAACGCAATATAACGAAACGTAAAGACGAAGTAGATCATAAATCCATCTAAATTTCTTAAAACCTCATCTAAATGTAGTAACTGGATATGTTTGACTCAGTGCCCACGTAGAACGCTTATGGAAAAGAACATTAGGTAAAACCGGGTCATCGTACGTTTAGAATTACTCAAACCCTTTAAGAAGACACATCTTTGAAGAGATATTTAATATAATGATGAATGCGATCACCAAGTGAATCTCTAACCCATGACCTCTCCATACCATGCAAACGCTCTTCAAATTAAGCTACTCGTGTCTATTTGTATGAAATTTCTTACCGCAAACACAGACGATAATGACCCTTACAGCTATCTGCGTCAGATTCCGATGTTCGTCCTTAATATAAGGCTCTGTGTATCTTGTGAATATGTCGATCACCACAAAGAAATGAAGGGGGTAGGTGAGGAATATTGACAGTGCTATGAAGCACTTCGCGCAGATTGCTGGCCTGTGAAAGAGTAAAGAGATCATTATTTGGAATGATCATCACGAGTGAGTGTTTATTATGTTCAACAGTGATAGTATGGTTAGCAAATTTAGGAAATAAGGCCTTATACGAACATGAGTTCTAGATACATGTTTATGATCTCGAATTTGACTGATAGTGTCTTTATATTACGAACAGATGCTATGATTCACACGTATACATAATCATCACTTATTTAAGTGATTACGTTACAAGCAGATAGTAAATCTTTCATGAAAGTGATTTCACCAGATTTGACCAAAGCTTCTAGGTACTTTTAATAAAAATTTCACTGCACTTCAGAGAGTCTGAGAAATAATTCAAAGACGTAGCTATGTATAGTGGCTGAGACGGCGATGGACTCACCCTCTGTCACGTTGGCACTTAATCATATTCGGTGAAATGTGGGTGTTGAAAATTACAACACCTCTTCCTACCTCTTCGGGGAATACAAGTGTGAACATATGTATGTATGTATGTACTTCAGATTATAAGCACACTCGAATCTTCATGTTACGTAGCTTTCACATTTACAAATGAAAATATACCTTACTATCTTTTTATGTGCAAGTGATATTCGACTTTAAGGTTCATAGTAAACTATACATGACTAGGTCTCACCAATGGTCCATGGGTAAGTTCAAAGTAATTGACCCTCTAAGCACGTCTCCGTATCTGAAGTAGCCGAACAATCCGAGGGTAGAATACAATAACATGATGAACACCATTGCGATCACAAGCACGCTCGGACATCCGAGGAAATGTTGGGGCTTCTTCATCGCATTTTCCACCGGCATCACCACTCCTATGCCTTCCATTGCGAAGATTACAGTCCTAGAAATTTATAAAAAATAAAATACAAAATATTATCCTTTATTGAACCACTGAACACCATAAAACAAATAAACCATATAACTAAGTTCAAAGAAAGCATGTGTAGAGAAGATGCTGTCTTATTGCTACGAGATGCTAAAATGATTTCTTCTGGACGACTTTAACAGTAGAGAAATAAATAAAGAAAAAGATAAATATAATAGGCATATTGTTATGTGACGCCTCGTAATTTCATATTATCTTGAATATTGATCAAGGTTATATAAAAAATCAATCTGTGTTGAAAATTTATGAGTGTTATAAAATATAATGAACTAATCTAAAAAAAAGAAGTCTACTATTCATTTTCAAACATTTGATAAGACTTTCAGAAGAGTATTTGCAAATCAACCGAATGACATGATTATATACAGGATTATATAAATGTTACGGCCACATAACAAATATTTTTTTTAGATCAAAGAAAAACAAACTTACGACAGAAAAGCCGGAAGTCTTGAAATGTTTCCAACAATCTTCTTATCAGTGTAAACGATGTCATCTTTGAAAATATAGTAGAGGCAAATAACAAAGGTCGCTACGAGCAGAATGTTGGCTATGAAGGACGATGGAGCGAGCCACTTGAGGTGTCTTATTTGAACCATTAGGCAAAGTGGCACCATTAGGATTAAGCAGTAGTATTCTACCGGTAAGATCGCACTTGCTACATATGTATCGAGGAGCTGAAAGAAAGCACCTGATTTAAATAATTTGACGATGACAAAAGCATCAACCTTTGAACCAAAAGCGAAATGCGCTGCACAAAATTACCTTTTTTCAAAGTTACCTGTCAGCGTAATTTTTGTATGTTAAAGTTGTAAGTTTTCTAATAGCTTAAACCAGAAAAACATGGGCGGTTAAAGCTAATAGTCAAAGTCATGACATCCTGAGTCAATTTTAAAATGGTGCAACAAATTTTAATACAACAATTTTTTTATAGCTAAAGTCAGTCAGTGACATCAAATCTGACACGTTCATCTGCACGTATCCCTACGATCTCTGTACGGGATCCACGGACGTGTGACAACACCTAGTCAAAGTGACTAATGGTGAATCTGTTACTGTCTTTAAAACACGATTTAGCTTCAAATATTTAAAATAAAAATTGTTATAAATAAGTTAATCTGATACCAACCTGTTTAACGGAGTCCGCAATAAGTACAGTGAATATGCAGCAAACTCCAAGATAAGTCAACAGTAATGATACTTCAGCAAATACTCTAGAAAGTATAAACAGTCAGTGAAAGGGACATAGTAAGGTACATAATACAAGAAGAGAGAGAACTAGTTAAATAAACGTAAAACCATATTAATCATGGCTATCTCCATCTTTCTCATTTCTTCTCAGTAAAATCAACCTTCCGAACCTGGCGGTAGCATGTATAATCCTGTGTAATTGTGTCATTCTGACGATTTGAAAGTACTTTGTATGAAGTCTAATCGAATAAAGATATATTTGATTTTGATTTTTTTGATTTCATACACTATACGCGAACGAATTTGTTTCCAAGATGTTTATGGTATACATCAATTATGTACCGTAAAGATGGTATTGTCACAAAAACCTTAAAAAAAATCTAGTAATTAAAATATATTATTAAAAGGAGTCCATGTACCTGTAGGCAAGGTACCAGTCTCTGATACTAGTATATTATAGTCAACGATTGCTTCGAATTTAACCTTTGAGGATATACATTCGTCTTTCATCAGACGGGTGGAAATTTATCAACCATGTAAGACATACCTAGGGACGGGAGGAGCTCGTGGCACAGTTGCAATTGCGCATATCATTCGATCAGCGAAGTTAAGCAACCATACGCCTAGCCAGTAGTTGGATGGGTGACCGCCCGAGTTCCCTCCGTGCCTCGGAGAGCACGTTAAGCCGTCGGTCCCGGTTGCCAATTTAACATCTTTGGCAATCGTTACAGGTCAGTCAGAGGCCTAAGAGAGTCTGACAACTGGTTTAACCCAGATTGCCGATTTTCTTCGAAAAAGTGGTTACAGAGGTCAGATGGCAGTCGCTTCGTATAAAAATCAGGTGATCAGCCACATCGGGTTGAATCAAGTGCCGACCCCAAATACATGGGATTAAGGCCAGGGAGATGATGATGTAAGACATACCTAATGCCGACCCCAAATACATGGGATTAAGGCCAGGGAGATGGATGGTAAGACATACCTAGCTCCGTATGAAAAATTTCTAAGTGGTTTCGGTCCATTAGCAAATACAGACTCGCAAGTTTCAGCATAACCTAATAAGGGCTTTTTATCCAAACGGCAACACCCTCGTGATGTTTTCACCTGCAAAGAGAAATTCTTATTTAAAAATCACATTGTTGGATCACATCACATAATTTTTCACATCACGGAAGATGTGAAAATGTGACCAGTCCTTGGGTCAAAGTTTTCCAAGTAGCTGGTGAACAGACAGACGGCGATATTTTCGCATGTATAATATTACTAAGAATTTCTCCAGAGGGTCATGATGATGATCTTGGCATGTATGTAGAATAATAACAACACATTTATTCAGTTGTTATGTAGAGCACTAACCAGCCTTCAAGAATATTTTATTTGTTCAGTGCAAGGTTATAACTGATTCATGTCATATACCTACTCAAAGTCAAGGTCAACAATTGTATCTGCAATCATTGCACATATAATAATAAAATTTTTACTGAACTACAACGAAGCAAAAATCTGGTTTATGATTTTGACCGGTATGCATGTATTTATGTAAGTTCGTTCATCTATTACTTCAGAATTTTAAAACTAGTTATCATAATTTGACAAAAGAAGTATCGTTGGATACGTCTTGGTTGTCCGCCGGTACTCACGTAAAACAATACATTCTAATAGTACAGGGGCAATTTGTCATTCTTTTGAGAGCATGCAAACTTACTTTTGTAAGTGTATGTAAGTTTTCAGTTTTCTCTTTGAATATTTACCTAAGTAAGTATTCAAGAAATATTTATACAAACTTTTTAGTTTTAGAAAAAGGCTCCTTACGCATTAAAAATATAACCATTGAAATTTCTTTTAAGCAGGTACACGGCATTATTATATCTAATTACGTAAACTACAAACATTTCATCAAAAGTTTTACATAAACTCATCTCGGTAAAATAACACTGGTTCTTCTTAAAATATTTGTCGTACAAACATTTATACAATCATTGAAACTGACGTTGTCCAACGCTTTATCTCAACTAATCACAAATTCCGCTATATAGGGAATACAATATTTCATTAATTAACGGTAAATAGCCCACATGGTTATAAATGGAATGCCAAGGTATGGTAAAAAAACCTTAGTTATTTATTCTTGACTTTCGTGTTCGCTACAAAAATGATTTTATTAAGTATATCCGCCGTTGGGAATTATGTTTTGCCTATAACAATTTAATATCTTACTCACATAAACTATAATAAATAAACTTTTTTTACCTAGGATTACATCCAGTTTAAAACTATTCTATCTCTTTCTTATACCAAATCACGAAAATATATAGATCTAATTTGATTCTTGGATTACCTTAAGCATTCTACACGCCACTTATCTATACAGATAAATAAAATTGAAGTGTCTGTTTGTAATTCCAAAATAACAGCTTTTCACTAAATGCATATGAAAGTATACACGATACGGACACTAAAAAACCAAGTTTAAAAATTTTTCTCTGTCTTTCTGTCTGTCTGTTTGTTTCGGGTAATCTCTGAAACGGCTGGACGGATTTTAACGGGTAGGTAGCTGATGTTTCAAGGAGTAACTTAGGCTACTTTTATTTATTAAATATATTAGGGTTCCGTGACAATAAGGAAGAAACTAAATCTACGCGGGTGAAACCGCGGGGCACAGCTAGTTTATTACTAAACCGATTAGTGCACTCACTTCATACTAATTACTTATGAATAATACGCAATTAATACTAATTAAAAAGGGGATAAAGTGTGTGAATCACCAAGGAGTATTTATGTCAATAATAAAATACTTACAAAAATATGAACGCAGTGTCCACATATGAATGAAATGATGACTGTCCCAACTATGCCCGCAGCCCAACCAGCATTGGAGAACGCTAAGGGCATAGCCAGAAGGCCTGATCCGAGAGATGACTTCAGCAAGTTTGCTAAAGATCTTACGTCTCTGTAATATTTCAAATCATCAAATATGAAGATATAGTTGTGACACTGGGGTGAAACGTTACTCTGTCAAGTTCTGCCAATTCTTTCATATATAATATCAAACTTGAAGACAAGAAGAGAAGAGATAAAGAAAAGAGCCCCGTTTCTCTCCGGATTGGAGATTCAGCGTAACTATCTTTATGTTAAATAAATTCATAATATTTTCTTTTAAATATCAGAACTCATTTAGAAATAAGTTAAATGCTTGCGTACAGCAATAAAAATTGTTTTGGAAAACATAGCAATGGGGACTTTGCAATTTGAATAATTTTGGACATGGTGAATTTTCCACACTCGTCCTGCAATACTAATTGTAGTGCTGTTGGTATATTCATTTTTAATAATAATATTTACTAAATAAATAATAATGGTAATACTTACGAGTTGGGCTTGGCAATATTACGATGTTCAAAAGGGTTGTAAGTGTCATTTTCCAGATCATTGTTCACATTTTTCTGTTCCACCACCATGTCTGCAACTCCAGTTACGTCAAATAACTGGATTGAAATGTTATCTATCGACAGTACTCAAACATGTACGAGTTAATTGGAGAATACTGCGAGTGTCTGTGAACAATGAGGTATCCAAGTACTTGTGATTATTTGCTCAACGGATAATACATTTAGCACACATATTATTAGTGTATTCACCTTGATATAATGTATGTTACTGAAGTAGGAACCTCCGAAGAATACAACTCGTCATCACATTAAAAATGTTCAACTGTTTATACAATGTTTTACAGCCCTAATCACAGCTATATAAAGCTAACAAATTATGATAAAATGTAAACCACGAATGCACGAAAATTTTTTGATAAATGTCAAGCAGATAAAAGTTGTTTAAAAATAATGTCTGATTTGTTTTGTTTTTGTCTGCTTTTTTGCAAACAAGTTAAAAAAAACACAGATGTGTAAAATATCTATAACACTCTTCCCGACCCCTTCAAAACACCTTGTAAGAAGGCATTGTAATAATATCTTACTTTGCATCTAAAACCACAGTATCGATTCAGCCACTGGTTTTAAGTATTAAGATTTTCTTCTTTAGCTTCTTATCTGCACAATAACTCATTCGAACAGGTTTGATGGCTTTTGAAATTATAAATTAATAAGATAATACGTTGGAGTAGGACAAATCAGCCGAAAAAAAAGAAATAGTATTCTTTAAAACCGAATTAAAAAGGGATGTTCTTTAAAAGGGAAGTTTATTTTATTTTTCACTTTTTGGTGACAATTTGAAATAAATATTATTAAAAAAATCGTGCTCTTGAAATGTGGTTCTACCGCCGCATGCTTCGGATTAGTTGGACCCAGAGGGTAACTAATGAGGAAGTGCTCCGACGCGTCAAAAAATCCAGAGAACTCATGACAGTCATTAAGAGAAGGAAAGTAGCATATCTCGGACATGTGCTGCGACATGAGTGCTACAACCTTCTCCAGATTATAATGATGGGAAAAATTGCAGGGAAAAGGCGTGTCGGAAGGAGGAACGTGTTGCAAAGTGAACAGAAAAGTCTCGACCAATCATAAAATCAATGAATGATCGCGTAATATTTTACCTCTTCCACTAATCTATTTGAACAAATGACTAGTTACTAATCATTATGAGGCACTTTATATAAATGAGTAAATTTTTCATACAGATTATTCTGGTATGGCGCATTATTTATTAGCTATGTTTCCTTTATGATCACAATGCCTACGATGCAAAACGACTTTGAAGGATTACGTCTACACCGCTATAATACTAAGTCGCTACATTTACAGTAATGGTTATTATATCTTTGTGGTATTTACACTTTAATTTCATTAAGTAAAATAATAATAAGGCATTATCTAAAATCAAGTAAAATAAAAAGAAAATAAATAAATAAATTGAACATTTAATTTAAATTTGTGTCTGCGGGAATTGTGGTCAGCAAGCTGGCGGTGTTCGCCAGCTTTATCTGCTTAACTGACCCTCTGTCTGACCGAGGAGGAGGAGGTAATAACAACCTCAACGGTCACCAGAGACATCAATCAGGTGTTTTTAAGTAATTTGCGGATATTACCAGTCATCACCACTGGTTTTGTTCCCCTTTGTAACAAAAGAAGTAAAACATCACATTTGCTGGCGGTAATTAAGTAAATAGGTTTTTTAATAATATATGATCTTTTGTATGTATGTTACATGAGTTGTTTGTATAAAAAGTTCTTCGCGCGCTTAGAGTCTCTAGGATTTCCCAGTGATTGCATTGGTCAGCCTGGTATCGTGAGGAGGGGCCTGGTAAGCTTGTCGCTGGCGGTGAAGCATGTGAAGATATAACACGTGCAACCCGCTACTTAGCGACCAAGAACACCGTGGCGTTTAGTCGGTGCGAGTCCGACATAACTTTCCACTGATCCCGCGGTGGTTGGTGTATCAATAACAAATTCTTCAGATAAAAAATAAAATAAAGACGGTAATGCATCGGTGCTTTTCTAATCTTCGCCTGATTTTGTCTTAAGGGCAGCAATGTAGCCGATCTTAGAATCCTTGCTGTGTTCTCGGCAGCATGTCTCACACCTTCCGAACCCGGTTATAATCCTATACTTGAGTGTCTCAAGGTGCTTTATTACGCGTATGTCCGCAGTTGCTTGGAATACTGTAGTATAGCTTGGAATCCACAATACATAACTTATAAAAACAGTATAGAAAGAATTCAAAAAATTCATCAAACACCTGAATTATAGAATACATATATATTTCCCAAACTACATTGACTCATGTAGACATCACCGCATTATACCCCTGGAAGACAGGCGCACACTACGAGATATGCTATTTCTGCATAACCTATGTAACGGGTACCTGGACTGTGCTGAGCTTACATTTTGTCGCTCCACCTGAGAGCTCCCTCATACCGCACCAGACACACCGTATTGTATGATGTCCGTCGCAGTAACACGAATTACGCCCAGAACTCTGCGCTAACCCGACTACGACGGTGTTTTAACGAACGTTTTCCCTCCCTAGATATCTTCTACACCTCTTACCCTAGTTTCAAGAAGCAAATATTGGCACTTTTAGCGGCATCAACGCAAGCAGCTGAGAAATTCACTCCAAGTTACACATTCACACACACACTCAACACGCAAACACACACACACACACACTCACACACATAATGGCAATTTTGTAGATATGTAACTACTAGCGATCCTGTTCTGAACTCACTCTGTACTTCAATCTCAATTTAAGCAAATAATTTCCATAAAATGTAAATCCGACATTGGCTCGAAGATACACGCCATAATATGTGAATATGTTAAATATTAAGAGCTGTGGATTTTGTGAAATAAAATAAAATAAAAATAAATACTTACAGTGTATGCTTTTTGTCCTCTTGACCATTAGAAAGAACCTTGTAAGTTGTCTAATCAAATAAACTCATTTTTGAGTTCGAGTTTGAGTTACCTCTGTTTTAAGCACGTTATTTTAGGTTTTGAAGCTGAAGGCTTTTAAACTGTGTTTAAACTGAGAAAAAAGTCTGCTTAAACCTTCATTATGTATGTGGTTCATAATGGTGTTGTAGCAATACTTTAGGGTACAATGGTAAAATTGTAAAACAATAATTCACTTATAAACAACTGTAACGAGAATGTACGCGATAGGTTTCCGAACGTAAGCCATCATGGACTCCTCCACGCTCGCGGTCTCTGATTGGTCGCGTACCCGCGTCCTTCACTCGTTAAACGTCAGTAATGTCAATTCGATAGACAGAGAGGTTGAACTACGTCACGGGAGCGAACACACGAACTTTTGATTTCACGAAACTGTTATAACTTTTCTACACCATTCTGCTTAATTTGTATTTGTTATCACGTGTACCTAATGTGCAATAAACTTTATTAAAAACTACGAACAATAGTTTTTATAGTGGCGCCCAACGTGGGGCTCGATATTACGACCAAAAACAGTGAATACGTGCAGAATAGGTACTTTGTGTTTTGTGCAAGTTCGAACCAGTTAGTTATACCTTTCCCGTCGCCGGCAACTATTACTAATAATGCCGAGAACGACGAGCAGAAGAAGAGGAAATAACGACAGTGACGATCCCAACGACGACCTCGAAAATATGGAGGAAAATAACGAGAGTACCACCGGAACCAAAACCGTGTCAATGACCGATGCCCAACTTACATCGATTATCGCGGCGGTCTCCAGGAGCCAGGCAGAAACTAACCGGCAAATGCTCGAGAGTTTATTATCCCATACACGACTGTCACCAACCAGCGCCGAGACTACACCCTCGCCGGCGCCCGGCGACATGTCGCGACTCCACACCGGCAACTTCGCGAAGTGTACCGCGCGCTTCGACGGCGCCAGCGGCGGCGGTGCCGGCGGCACGCCCCGCAGCGACGAAGCGCTCGAGGTGTTCATAGACGCAGTCGAGATTTTTAAGGAATGTACGAACGTCAGCAATGAGCACGCATTACGAGGTTTGCCGATGCTGTTGACCGGCGAAGCCGCCGTGTGGTGGAAAGGCGTGCGCTCCTCAGTAACTTCGTGGGAAGGCGCACTACAAAGACTTCGAGGCAGATTCGGCGCGGCCCGACCTGCGTACAGAATTCTACGTGATGTCTTCGCGAGTGAGCAAGGCCGCGAACGCGCCGATACCTACGTGTGCAGATTGCGCGCGCTTTTGTGTAAATTACCCTACGTCGTACCAGAAGCTATGAAGATTGACATTATATACGGACTTTTAGATCGAAAATTACGTAAATATGTGCCGCGTGATTCAATTCCCGATCTCGATGTTTTCATAGAATTGGCTAGGAACGTGGAGGAGTCTCGCGCAGAGTTCATTGACCGTAAGCAGCCCACATCGGTAAGTCGAAATCCTTTACCTACTTATTCGAACGATGCGACTTATTTAGACGACAAATCTCAATCTAAACGTGTTAGACCGCGTTGTTCATATTGTAAAATATTCGGTCACACGGTGGAAGACTGTCGCAAGTGCGAAAATCGTAATTTTGGGGACGATAGTAATAACCTTGAAAAACGACGTAACGACGATTACCACCCAAAAGTAGAGCGTCGTAAGTCGAATATTTTGAATAATGCGAATATTTTACCTACCACAAATTTTAATAATTCTGGTAGTCCTGGTATACGGTGTTATGGATGTGGCCAACCGGGGGTAGTGCGTTCTAAATGTGAAACGTGTCGATCTAAGCACGACGCCGCTCCCGCGTCTTCGAAACATGTCGATTTTAATACTGCGGTTATGTCAAATTGTACCGAATTACCATTGGTTGAAATTGCCATATGTGACAGAGTAGGGGTTGCGATTTTAGATACCGGGGCAACGCACTGTATTGCGAGCCCCGCGCTTTACAACATACTTCTCGACCACGGATTCGAATTTTCGGAGATGGAACGTAACTTTAGTTTGGCCGACGGCTCAAACCAAGTACGTAAAGTACTCTCCGCGTATGTTGATGTTACATTGCAGGGACGTGTAGTACCTACTCAGTTTTTAGTTCTCCCCGGCGCCAGCACGAAAACTTTATTGGGCCGTGATTTCATAGTCAGCGCCTCGGTGACCTTGAATGTACCACAAGGTACTTGGTACTTTGCCGATATTCCTGATGAACAATACGACTTTATACGTGAGTATAGCTTGCCTCCAGACAGCTCAGACCTAATGAATATAGCAGCGACTAGCATCGGCCTGAGGGACGATGAGGGGTCCAGACTTACTTCAGAGCAGAAGGAAGCACTCAACACGCTTATTCTTAGCAGGTCAGGTTTGTTCGCGCCGGACGGTCCCGCGACTGACTTTGCTACCCACCGTATTAAGGTGAGTGATAACCAAGAGCCTATTGCATCCCCTTTATACAGGATGTCTCCAAATAAGAAAGAAGCTCTTAGGAAGGAGTTAGAGAAGCTGCTCGACGCCGACGTGATTGAGGAGTGTGAATCGCCATGGGCAGCTAACGTGGTCCTCGTAGGTAAAAAGGACGGAGGTATGAGATTATGCATCGACTACCGCAAACTCAATGCCGTCACCGAGGCCGACCGTTACCCGCTCCCGCGCATCGAGGACGTCCTTCACGCAGCAAAGACTACCAATTTCATGACTACCCTCGATCTTCGAGCAGGATATTTTCAGGTGAGTGTCCACCCAGATGACCGTGACAAAACGGCTTTTATCACACCTCTCGGGACATTCCATTTTAAACGGATGCCTATGGGTCTGAGGAACTCTGGTGCGACATTTCAACGCCTGATGGATCGTTTCAAGTCCAATCTACCAGAGCATACCACGATCCTGACTTATTTAGACGATTTGATCGTCCTCTCAGGGTCGTTTGAGAGCCACCTGGAAGACCTGGAGGCGGTTTTCGATAGGCTACAGCTGTTCGGCCTTCGTATCAACCGCGAGAAGAGTCACTTCGCCCGAGACTCAGTGAAATTCTTAGGCCATGTTATCGTACCCGGCGGAATCCACGTGGACCCCGGTAAGGTAGCTGCAATAGGTGACATGCCACCACCGCAAAACGTCAAGCAGCTGAAAAGTTTCCTGCAGACGGCGAGCTGGTTCCGACGTTTTATACCCAACTACGCTACCATCGGACGGCCATTAACCGATCTACTGAAGAAGGTAAGTACCTGGCGATGGGAATCTCCCCAGCGGGAGGCATTTGAGAAGATCAAAGGCCTTCTGATCTCCGCCCCCATACTCAGACAAGCTGACGAGGCAAAGCCATTCATCCTGCGGACTGATAGCAGCGGCTATGCTCTCGGAGCAGTTTTGCTTCAGGGGGAGGGTGCCGACGAACGCCCGATCGAGTATGCCAGCCGTCTCTTATGTAGCGCAGAGAGGAATTATAATACCACCGAACGAGAGGCCCTAGCTGTCGTTTGGACCATCTCCAAATTCCGGGGCTATATCGACGGTGGAGAAGTGGTGGTTAAGTCAGACCACCAACCCCTTCGATGGCTAATGAGTCTGAAATCGCCGAGCGGCCGCCTTGCTAGGTGGGCCCTCATTCTGCAAGAATATAACCTGCGGATCGAATACATGCCAGGTAAGGCGAATGTTGTTGCTGACACGTTGTCACGACCGAATGGCGTCGATGAGTGTATCCTGGGACTCACCACCGTGGATTTACCTACGAGACCTCCCAGGGACATCAGAGACAACCAACTCAAGGATCCCGAGGTAAGTAAGATCGTCGAAGACATGGAGTCCGACGAACCCTTTAGGGGGAGACCGTGGGCCGATCGCGGCTACGTGCTATCCGACGGTATACTGTACAGGTACAAACCTGAAGGAGATGACGACGAAGAGAAGCCGTGCATTGTCGTCCCCCAACATGAGCGTTCGAAAGTGTTAGAGGACTTTCACGACGCCCCGACGGCCGGACACTTCGGCGTCGAGCGTACACTCGCGCGTATCTGCTCGCGATTTTATTGGCCTGGGATGAGGACCTTTGTGGCCAATTATATTAAGGAGTGTTCAGCTTGTCAGAGGTATAAGGTAGATACTAGGAAACCGTCAGGTTTACTGCAAACCCCCGCGACTGCGAGAAGGTTTGAGGTTATAGCAGTAGACCTGTTTGGCCCCTTGCCTGAGACAGCTTCTGAGAACAAGTGGATCTTGATCGTAGAAGACGTAAGTACGCGCTGGGTAGAGTTGTTTGCGCTCAAGAACGCAACAAGCCCAGAATGCGCCAAGACTCTGATAAACGAAGTCTTCCTGAGGTTCGGCGTTCCTCGCCGCGTCCTGAGTGATAACGGAGTCCAATTTATTAGCGCTGTGCTGCAACAGGCCTGCCATTGTATGGGCATCAGCCAGTCGCTAACCCCGTTTTATCACCCAGAGGCCAACCCGGTGGAAAGGAAAAACCGCGACCTGAAGCCCCAACTGGCCATTCTCGTTGGTCGCGACCATGATACCTGGGACTTACCAGCTATAAGGTTTGCTATGAATTCCGCAATCACGGCGAGCACAGGCTTTTCTCCGGCTTATCTCACCTTCGGTAGAGAACTCCGAGCACCTGCTGACGCTGCCATGGACATGAGACGCATCCTCGAAGATGATAATTTCATACCTGCTATTACTCCTTACCTAAAAAGGCTTTCAACCACTCTTGTAGAAGCAAGGGATGTGCACGAGAAAGCTCAGGCTGCCCAAAAGAAAGCTGCAGATGAAGGGCGCCGACCGGCACCTGATTATAAGGTAGGTGACTTGGTTCTTTTGAAGACCCAAGGAGCCAACGACACCGGCCGAGGGCAAACGCCCAAATTCATCCCTAGACGAGACGGGCCATACCGAGTTAAAGAAGCGGTAAGTCCCACCACCTACTTGCTGGAGCGAACGGCAGATGGAGAGGCGCTAGGTAAGTATCATGTTTCCCAACTTACTCCCTTCGTTGGTCGCATCCAAGCTCCGATACAGGAGAAGCGTAAACGGGGTAGGCCGCGTAAGATTGTTGCTAACCCGAACGCGGGGTCGCATGGTTCGGATTAGAGGGGGAGGTTGTAACGAGAATGTACGCGATAGGTTTCCGAACGTAAGCCATCATGGACTCCTCCACGCTCGCGGTCTCTGATTGGTCGCGTACCCGCGTCCTTCACTCGTTAAACGTCAGTAATGTCAATTCGATAGACAGAGAGGTTGAACTACGTCACGGGAGCGAACACACGAACTTTTGATTTCACGAAACTGTTATAACTTTTCTACACCATTCTGCTTAATTTGTATTTGTTATCACGTGTACCTAATGTGCAATAAACTTTATTAAAAACTACGAACAATAGTTTTTATACAACACTATTTTCTTTTATTGATCACAATTGTGTATCTTACAGATATATCAAATAAATTAACTTAAATAAAACTAAGTTTGTAATAAATCACAATGTACTCGTATTTTGTATAGCAACATTAACGCCGCATGTAATGCAAAAGCTAAGTTGAAGAAGTTACATTAGCCTCTGTCGAAACGTATTCGAATACCCATCCACAGTGGAGCCAAAAGAGATACATTATCATCAACATTATCTCCCTGGCCTCATCCCATAAAGTATTTGAATCGACACTTGATTCAACCAGATGCGGCTGATCACCAAATTTCGCAACCCCTATTACGACAAAAATCGGGTGATCTGTGTTAAACTAGAAGTCACACTTTCTTAGGCTTCCGATCTGTAACGATTGCCAAATAAGTTAAATTGGCAACCTACCAAAACCTTATAAATGCGAAAGTATCACTTTCTATGGGTTCGTTTTGATTGAATTTGGAGCAGTCATAGTAACTACCTACTTAAAAAATCACTACGCATTGAATTTGCGGGTTAATAATGCTATTAAGGGATTCCCACACACCACAACATAGGTTGTGTTTACAAATGTGAAATGTGACTTCCATATAATTCGAAAATGTACCCTTAGAACTTTAACCTCCTATGCAGTTTTCGCATGCAATATTTTGATAATATCCATGATGGTTACAGTACATCCAGAAATTAAACTTCCTAGACCAAATAGGACGATAAATGTGTTTTTCCAAAGAACCCAGTTGTATCTTCCGAGGTTGTTCCACCTGAAGACTGTCTCTATAATCCCCGGGATGATCAGCCCCAGGATAGAATAGAAGAACGCTCCTACAATATTGATGATCTGCTCCAATAATGGCAGTGCGATTCCGATGCCAACTGAAAATTTGATATAACACCGTATTAAAAACAGGCAAATTAAGAGAAGGGAAATTCAACACATGAGATGATTTGCAGGAGGTAACGGTCAAGACTGGTTGTATTTTTCCTAACAATTGTAAGAATTTAGAATTGAAGATCGTAAGTACATGCTTTGCAGAACAAATCGTGAAAATATTAGATTTGTCACTTTAAGTTAAGTTTTCTGAACTGAGTTGTGGTTATTTTCTCCACTGTCTTCGGTTTCTAAATAAATATTGTAATTTTTACGGATTTTCTTTCATTGCTATAATTTTTTATAAAGAGTCCATTGAATTTCATACAACTTCATCAATTTTCAAGCAACGTATTTTGTCACAGTCACACTTTGCAGCGATTAACGCCTTAGGATAGTTTAGTGAGTAAATTGCATATATGACTGAGGAGCAATTAAAGGCATATTTGAAGTGTGCCACCCTTGCGCTACGTAGGAATACAAGCCACAATACCGTCAGTGAAATCAATAGTACGTACAAAGTAATATCTTACCACAACAGCAAACTCCAATAGTCCTCGCCGCGACCTGAGTGACCTGATGATATTTGCCCTTTATATGAGGTTGTGTGTACTTAGTGAATATATCTATGACTACGTAGAACTGTAGTGGATATGTGAAGAATATTGACAACGTTATGAAAATCTTCGCGCAAACAGCAGGCCTGAAACAAACAAATCATTATGGTCTACGATGTTATAAACAAGGATTATTCAATAATATGTGTAAAGTATGTGCTAAAGAAATTGTTAGATAGCTTATATGCTGGATACTTAGTATTATTATTCAGTTAATGTCGAGTACCTGCAAATATTATCTACCTGGGGCTCTATTATGAGCTTTCATTGCGTCATTGCTATGATATATTGACAATGATTACGAGACTAATGTATAAGACGTGTATATATAAGTTTTTTTTTGTCATAGTCACAGCGAAACCGTATTATACATATAAACTTACATACCTAAAAGCAGTATTAAAACTAGCAACAAATCGTTATAAATGATACTCACATAGACGCGCGCGTCTACAATATTATAAGCTGAGTGGAAGCTAGTTTTTTCATATTATCATTGCGGAGAGAGTACCTGTCCTAAATATTGTTTTAACTGGCTTCTAAAGTTTTAAGTTTGACTCGTAAATTTTCCTCCAGATTCTTAGTAGTGGAAATATAATTATTACCCTTCTAAACCTCGTGGTTAGTAACTTTTTTTAATATAGCTTACCAATCATCAGTGGGCAGATTCAAAGTGATGGTTCCTCTCAGAACCTCCCCGTACTTGAAGTATCCGAACATACCCAGGGTGCTGTATAGGAACACGATGACTGTCATTGCTACGACGAGAACACTAGGGAATCCTAAGAAGTGTTTGGGTTTTTTCATTGCATTTTCAACCGGCATCACCACGCCTATGCCTTCCATGGCGAAGATCACTGTGCTGTAAGAAGATATTGTTTGAATTATGGACACAATATTTAAGCTGCCCGGATTGGGGACCGGGCGAATGCGCGATGGCGAGAGGTTAATCGATTATTTCGATTGTTCAAACATCGCGATTCTTTTCAGTCGCAATGGTGCCGACTCGTCTAGTCGCTACTCATCAAAAATCGACTTGAACCAATCGCTTGCATCAATATAATCGAAAAACCTGTCCATTTAGGTCGACGGTTGGCTTGATGGAAATTTCACCGACTCCGCTTGCTTAGATAGTTGAAACATCTCGCAATCGCGCATCGCTGGATCGAGCGAAGCAAGTAACTATAGATCACTCACAGACAAAACAATGCTAGCTTAGATAACTCTATTGAATGGAGGCAGCAGCTGAGCCTAGATATTAGCTAGGAACTTACAATTTTTGGAAAAGTTATTAATGGTTCGTTTCTTATAATGTAGGGGACGAACGAGCAATACTCTGTGTGGAGAACGAGTGATCATGCTCATCCCCAGCAAAGGGAAGATCTTCCAGCCAGGCGGGTGTCATGCCTGGCGAACCGCGGCTCCAACTGTTTAGTTGGGGAACTTGTATATATACAGCAATGCGCTTGAAAACTCTCATTGCGCGATTTAGGTTCTCGTATATTTGTACTCAAACATTGTTCTAAGCGCTCAATTTCTGCAGGAGATGTTTATCATCATGTTAGACTGCTTTCGTTTTCACTTTTGTAGTATAAAGAAAGTTCTTTGATAATTAGACAGAACAAAAGCTGGACAGGGAGATGCTCCTTTGAAATTTGTTATGGATTGGGTTATAACTTAGAATATACACTTTACAGGGTCTAAATCGTAGCCAAATAACACCAAACATCATAAAGTATGTGTAACAGCATTAAGCAACGTACTTTCAAGAAGGTTCTTTGATTTCCTCTTTTGTTCTATACAGTTGTTTTCTGTTCGTACGACACATAATGCAACACGTAATGCCTCGGTTATTTACCCAAAAAATATTCCATTTTGTCTTACGAAGACATCAGATTTCAGTAGAATAAATCTTGTTATCTTTAGCACTTTTTTTATTATTACACTAAGACATTTTCATGTACAAATATATTTAACAGATAAAAAACGAAATGGTTAAATGGTAAGGAGACGTGTTATCTAAAGTGTAACTCTAATATCATTGTAGGTAGTATTTTTCTATGTTTCACCAGTTAATAGATATTCAGAAATCAAATATGGAATTTCGTTACAGTTTCTAGGTATCATGACTCACTCTTTGACTCAAGCCAATATAATACAACAATCGCGTCAAAGGAGTTTGAAACAATTGAATAATTAAATAAAAATATTTTGAAGAATTAACAGTGTACTTTTGGGCTACCATCTGTAGTTGGTTAATATATAGTATGAATCGTTAGGTATGTAAATGAGTGTTCAAACAAAGAATATAACATAAGTTGTTACTTAGGATTTGCAATTTACTTGGGTTATAGAACTAGGACACATAATAATATACCTATTTCCTTAAGTTGGATTGTATGAAAATAAACAATATTCCTCTTCCTAGCATGTCGTAGTATCAGCCGCGTTAATCTGCAAGGTTTCTCAGCGTCGCACTCATCGAGTGTCAGTTTCAAGGATACGAAATTGAACTTTATCATCTACATAATACATAGGTATTACGTATCAATTTCCTATGATTGAAAGCGACGCTTGACTTCGAGCTTGAAGCTGAGAAATCGTAGTGGGTGGGTCCCGCTGCTCTTCAGTGGGACTAAAGGTAATTGAAAAACTGCTAGATTGAAAGGTAACTAGAGCAGTGGAACTACGGGAAAAAATCTCGTGGACACACTATGAGTGAATAACTGTAGGACCACGGTTAGAACGTTATCAAGTACCTAACTATAGTCATAATTAATCGATCACGAATTATTGACACTATGTGTGAAGGACAATAAGTGTACCTTGTTAATAAATTATACAGTCCACCTATTTAACGTATCAAAGTCATGTGATATATTCGTGTTTCAACTCCTGATGTGGTTGTTAGTTTAAAGGAGACTTAAACCACTTCAAGCAATATCGATGTTTTATGGTCTAAGAGGAGCTAGCTCCTACCCCGTATATAATTACGGGATGGAAACGTATGGAAATTACGTGCGTGATGGAAATGATGGATACAATATGAACACTTATTACTTTACTTATATCGCTGCTGAATTCAGTTCATCTCATTTTGAAGGCGACTGCAGTTAGATTTCACATACAAACTTTCAACCCGTGCATAAATACGCCTCACCAAAACACACTCTCCTTATGTAATGTCTCCAGGACCGGTGGTACAGACTCTATGTTAATTTCACTAAGTCAGTCTTTGAATTTCATACGAAAATGAAAAATATTAAAATGATTTATTCAGTTTAGGCCCTGGTAAGGCACTTATAAACGTCGCAGAATTGACCACCGGTTCGGAAACTATCCTTCTGAGAAGAATCGGCAAAAAACTCAGCTGGCTACTTCATGTACATTTTATTATATAATAAAGTATATGGATATTAGCCAAATGCATGAGAAATTGTATAGGCGTTGAAGCCGTGGGCAGATGTTAAGTAATAAGATACTTACGATATAAATGCTGGATATCTGGACGGGCTTCCAGCGATTTGCTTGTCAGCGAAATTCAGACCATCCCCGAATATGTAGTAGAGGCAAATAAAATACGTCGCGACCAATAACACGTTAGCCATCAGTGAGAAAACAGCCAGCCATTTTAAATATTTGATTTGACATAATATGCAGAGAGGTATTAATATCATCAGACAATAATATTCCACGGGAAGTATGGTCGACGGCACGTAACGATCGACCAACTGAAACAATAGAATAACACAATTATGCCACAGTATAAATATAAGTATAATAAACAGTACCTATAGAATCTACACCAATTTTTTGACATGAGAACGTTTACTACGTTGATCGTGAGGGTTGTCGCTCTTAAAGTTTTTAAAATTTCCGACTTCATTTACTGTCAAACTAATGTCGGTTTTAAGTTTAGAAAAAATCTGTAAATGATATACACGACCACCGACCACGCGTGATACCCCTTATGTTTCGCCAAGGCCGCTTATTATCATATGCACGTCTGTGTGAGTGTGTCATTTCGAACGCTTTGTGACTGCATTCCATACTGCTTGTAATATGTTTCTATTTAAACTGTGATTATACTTTGAAAATAATGAGGTTTCTAATCTTATATTATGTATATAAAAATGAATCCCCATTTCCCTTGGTCACGGCATCACGCGTAAACGACTGTATCGATTTTAACGGGACTTTCACTGCCAGCTAGCTGATGTTTCAAGGAGTGTTTTAGGCTATTTTATTTAGAAAAGAGCATGAAACTAAATCTACGCGGGTGAAATCGCGGGACACCCCTAGTTTATTATAACTAGTGGTCTCAAATAAAGTGCTTTACATACTTGTGTCAATCAATGGGTATGATAATAATGCTATGCTATATGTAGGTACATTAAAGCGCGGTCTGTACCAATTTAATATGTAGCAAAAATATGCGCGCGTTGACTTTGCAACCTTCTATAACATACATAGAGTTCAGAGATAAGTAAACGGAAAACAGGGGCCTTACTATGAGCTCTTATTGGCATGATAGTTTTACTCTTACTAAGAGACAGATGTATTTGACGTGTATACATCTGTCCCTGTCACACACCTGCAATATCATTGAAATAAGAGCTCATGGTTAGGCCCCAGTGCTTATACACCAAGCCAGATATGCAGCTAAGCGTTGCTTGTTGGAAATAGATTCATATTTGCTATACAGATTAGTTTCCTCATTTCACCGTCACAAGTGATTACCAAGATAAGAAAAATTTATATGGCTTTAAAACAAACAAGGGTAGCTTGATTGACACCTACTTGTTTTATGGAGTCTGATATGAGAACTGTGTAGATGCAGCACACTCCGACGTAAGTCGACAGTAACGCAAACTCTGCGAATACACTGAAACAAACAATCAAAATACCAACTGCCAGATAACGACCAACTTAATTACAATGGTTTAAAAACGTATATGAGAAAGAGTTATGCAATTTGTTGATTGAACGAGAAAATAGACGCAGGTTTTTATTGTTCTGTACCCAAATAGGAACCCAAAAACCAAATAGGAACATGGGACTCTCTGTTTCGGTCTGTCTGTCCGACTGTCACCAGACTGTATCTCAAGATCCGTGATAAACAAATTATCCACTCAAAACGGTATAAATCAAATATTTAAGGGGCCCATACATCAAACGTGATTTTTTACCGTTTTTATACATAATGGTACGGAGCCCTTCGTGCGCGAGTCCAACTCGGACTTAGCCGTTTTTATCAAACAAGTACATAAAACCTCATAGTACTCAAATTGTATGCACTGCCTATTTTGTGTAATCGCTAAGTAAAAATAAAATTATTTTAAAGCCACTACTTTTAAATAATAAAGATCGTAAAGGAGTATGAATTTAGTATCAATAGCTTAACGTAGCGTGACTTGAAGATTCAGGTTACTGGGTTAATTGCTCGAATGTACAATTAAGAAGTATTTAGTAAATTAACCTAATGTTATTTCGTACATCATTTGAGTGATTTAATGTATGGAGAAGAAGGTAATCCTGCCAATTTATTATTTAATACTGCCTAAAGCATTTAAAATTAAGGCTAATCATATTATATACCTAACTAAGTAGCTGTGCCCCGCGGTTTCACCCGCGTAGATTTAATTTAATGAGCCCCCGCGGAAGCCTAATTAAAAAAAAGTAGCCTCGGTCTGCCAGTTAAGGGTCCGTCAAAATCGGTCCTACCGTTTTGAAGATGAGCCGGAACGAACAGACAGACAGACTGACATACATTTAAAAAATTGAAAAGCTGTTGATTTAAAATTATGAATAGGCGCCTCAATTTTTATTTATATTCAAAATCCCGATTGACTGATTTATTTATATATGACCTAATCTGCTTGTCCTAGAGACATGAGAGGCGAACCCATAGCCATTAACGGGCATTAATCCAGACTCTGGACTGCAACTGGGGAATGACTGTTGGAAAATCCCAATAACACTGTCCGACCCGAGGCTCGAACCCAGGACCTCGTGTTCCGTAGTAGCATGTGCGACCACTAGACTAAACTAATAAACACATTATGGCGACATTCATACAATTTGGCATATATTCACACAAATTAACACCAGTATCTTCAATGTCAAATAAACCTGGAATCGTGACAATTTGACGCGAAGAATTTATTTGAAAGCGACTTGAGCGTCGCTGTCAACGTACATTATAATTTCATGTATATAACATGGGATTTTAAGGACGAGGAAGAGTATCTGGCGAAATGTGGGAGTTTTATAAGTACACATCTGCCTACCCCTTCGGGGAATACAGGCTTGTAAATGTGTCACATATGAATGTCGAAAGTATATATATATAAAGTATGAATTAATACTGTCTAAAACTAGCCTTTTTAAAAGAACCGTTAAGTCTGCGCGTACATAATTGTAAAAAATATTTAATGGTAAAATATTTTGTTTCTAACATGAGGACATGTTACAACTACTCTATTGTATTGATAGTGAAAAGATGGAATTAATGGTGTATGTTACCTTGCAGTGGTGGCTAAAGGTCTCACACATTTAGGACCATTTGCAAACGCAGATTTACAAGTTTCGGCATATCCTAATAGAGGCTTTTTATCCAGTTTACAACAACCTCTTGATGTTTCTACCTGAAAATTAAATAATATCGGTAAACTCTTAATCAAATAATGATAATATGAAAATTAAAATGAGAATGATTTATTCAGTTATAGGCCCTGTGTTTTCCGATAACCACACTATTTTATTCGTCTGGAAACCCTAATGGCACTGTACAAATGGCCAATGGTATTTTAAACAAACATGTGTTTATATGATAGTTCGTACCTTAAACAGACCCTCGCAGTTGTTTGAGGATGAATAAATGTTGTTTGTTATAAACGTGAAATAAATATGTGTTGAATTAATTGGATCTATTATTACGGCTTTGAGTAAAGACGGCTGCCTTTTAAAGAAAATACATAAGGGCGAACTATGATCGTTTAAGCAGTGCGTATTAAGAACTTCTTAACATTGACGTTTTATTTTGACCAAAATGAAACGTCAAACCTCAGAAGTTCTTAATACGCTCTTAAACCAATGATGGTAGGCCCCAAGGAGAGGTGGTTTGCCTTTTTCAAATAGTAAAAGACAAGAAGTACAAAAGATAAATACCAATATGTGTATACAATGTCCGCATATAACACCAATAAGCATCGTCCCCGCTAACCCGACACCCCATCCTGCATTAGCAAACGCTAGAGGGCCTGCAAGCAATCCTGACCCCAATGACGCTTTGATTAAGTTAGCCGTTGATCTTATATCTCTGTAAGAAAAAAAAACACCCCATAAGAATCATAATTGCATAATAACAAAAGTAGTACTAATAATAATTGTTTGTTTACACCTGTGGTCTATCATGCGGTCCTATATCTGTAACGACAAATTGTATGTTTTTATGATAAATTGGTGTCTGTAATTAATAGTCTAAAAAATTGAAGTGTCTGTAATTTTCAGTTAATGCATATGAAAGTATGTACGCTCCTTACATAAAAAATCAATTTCAGTTTTTTTTCTTTGTATGTCTGTCTGTCTGTCTGTTCCGAGTAATCTCTGAAAAAGGCGGAACCAATTTTAAAGGGACTTTCACTGGCAGATATCTGATATTTTGAGGAGGAATTTACACTACTCTTATTTGTAAAAAAAATCCTTTAAATCATCAATATGGAACTATTTAAGCAGTTCGTATTAAAAACACTGGTACCATAACCATAACTAGTTGGTTTCAATCTACTTGACCTAGTTCAGATAATAATTACCTTCTGTATTGCAATCCTTATTTAAAGGGTTTTGTTTCCTATCGTAATAATGAAGGGAATGGCATTGACTTTGTTTTAGGATTGAACAGATAATAATGATAAAAGAAAATGTACAGGGGCCCAACCATGAGCTCTTATTGCAATGATAATTCAGCTGTGCGACAGTGACAGATGTATACAAGCCGCGTACATCTGTCTCATAAATGAGTGAAACTATCATGGCAATAAGAGCTCATGGTAAGGCCCCTGTTTCTTATCCGAAACGAAATAAAACTTCCTATGTTCGTCTCTTTACACACGTGTTGCTATTTGAATTGAGAATGACTTAATAGATTTTTTTAATAATGTAAAGATTCTTTTATTGAAATTTGAAAAAAAGAGGGCACTTAATATAACTAACGAATTAGGTTACATTTGAATTCAGAATAATTCACGTAAATATTATTTTAGCTAAAGCCAGGATTTTTTTAAAATGTGATAAAAAAATAAGCAATTAATATAACTTACGAATTAGGTTTTTCCACTTGCCGATGTTCAAATGGATCGTAATCCTCTCCAAGATCATTGGTTTCCTTCTTATCGACGTTCATTGTGTGCCAAGTTCAGTTGAAGAATGACTTGAGCGGTGTTGGAACTAACAACTCTTGTATGGAGATGAACACGTAACCAAACACATTTTCAGTACTGTACATAATATACACTCTATTCATTAAATAATAGGGGGGCGTCCATAAATTACGTGAGATGATTTAGGGGGGGAGGGGGTCGAGTCAAATCTCATATAATCTCACGTTAGGGAGAGGGAGGGTCTGGACAAATATCACGCAATTTTTGTTCTGATTGAAACAAAAAAAAATTATACTATTTTGGTCCATTCAATCCAAATTTTTATTACATTTATAACTCTTAGCAATATTGATTACTAGTCTTAACTAGTCGTAAATAAAAGCACGAAGCAAATTGTTTTTTTTCTTTCTATAATAACGCGTTTACGTAAGAAACCCACATTTTGAAAAATCTCACGTGAGATTGGGGGATGGGGGAGGGGGTTGAACAAAATCTCACGACATCTCACCAACGGGGGAGGGAGGGACAGAAAATTAAAAAGAAATATCTTATTTATATTTTATTTATCTGTATAGATAATTAAATATATCTATACATACTGATAAATAAAATTGAAGTGTCTGTTTGTAAATCCAAAATAACAGTTTTTCACTAAATGTATCTGAAAGTATACACGCTACTGACACAAAAAACCAAGTTATAAAATTTTTATCTGTCTGTCTGTCTGTCTGTCCGTCTGTCTGTCTGTCTGTCTGTCTGTCTGTTTGTTCTGGGTAATCTCCGAAACGGCTGGACCGATTTTAACGGGACTTTCACTGGCAGGTAGGTGATGTTTCAAGGAGTAACTTAGGCTACTTTTATTTCTTAAAAATATTAGGGTACCGCGACAATAAGGATGAAACTAAATCTACGCAGGTGAAACCGCAGGGCACAGCTAGTATGTTTAATAAAATTATATTTAGTGTTTTACAGTTATAGACAGAAAACTATGCTTTGTTCGCACTAGAGACGTGATTTTAAATATTAAGTGAAATATATTTTTTTTTGCTCACTCCATCCCAGATATGGTAAGCAGAGATGTTGTAACAACAATACACCGATTCACCGAATATGAATAAATACCAACGTGACAGGGGTGAGTCCATCGCCGCCTCAGGCACTAGATACGTCTTTGAGTTACTTCTCTCTATGCAGGTTATTCTCACAATATTTTCCTTCACCGTAAAGCAAGTGGGCCACCACGGCTCTTCATGCAAGCAAAGCTAGTGGTAGGTAACAAAATATTTTTAAAATGTGCTCATAAAGTCCTTTTTCATCCCACCATCTCGGAAAGAGTATTTTTAATCTTCAATATCTGAGTGGAAAAGCCGTTTTTATTATCTAGAGGATAAATTAAATTGAATTTAGAACATCGTGTGCACTAAGTTTGTGAATTAAAATAGTTATTTGTTATACCAAGCTAAATGGATAACCAAGCTAAAGTGGAGATGGGCAGGACACTTAATGAGACGGCAAGACGGAAGGTGGACCAAAGTGGTAACTGAATGGTGGCCGAGAAAAGGGCGAAGACTAACGGGCAAACCACCCGCCCGGTGGGCCGACGATATCGCGCGGACGGCTGGGAAACTGTGGTGGAGACTAACTCGGGACCGAGAGCAGTGGCGTGTCACAGGGGAGGCCTATACCCAGCAATGGGTGCATGTGGGCTGAATATAATGATGATGATGATTTGTTATACAAGAGTGCAAAGTTGCTTTTTAACCGCGTGTTCAATTTTGATGACCGAGCAAGCGAGGGAATCAAAAGAGCACGAGGTGAAAAATCTTTGCACTCGAGTGCAACACGTAACTTTTCAATCCACCTCAGCGAGGAAATGACTAAATGCAAAATACTTAATAGATACCTGCCCCATATGAATGTTTTTTTAATTCCTCCCTTTATCTTCTCTAGCAGACGCTACATTCAATGTAAACGTTATGTAAAGTAACCTATAACCAGCGAAACATCAAGGCACATCCAAAGTTACCTCACTTGTCAAATTACGATAATTACAATAAGTAGTTTATATGTTATGAGGGAATAGACGAACATATATACATACATATACATCATCATCATCTCCCTGGCCTTATCCCATGTATTTGGGGTCAGCACTTGATTCAACCCGATGTGGCTGATCACCTGATTTTTATACGAAGCGACTGCCATCTGACCTTCGCAACCCCTTTTTCGAGGAAAATCGGCAATATGGGTTAAACTAGTTGTCAGACTTTCTTAGGCCTCTGACTAACCTGTAACGATTGCCAAAGATGTTAAATTGGCAACCGGGACCGACGGCTTAACGTGCTTTCCGAGGCACGGAGGGTACTCGGGCGGTCACCCATCCAACTACTGGCTAGGCGTATGGTTGTTTAACGTTGCTGATCGCATCATATGCGCAATAGCAACAGTGCCACGAGCCCCTCTTATACATACATATACATACCAGTCAAAATCATAACCTTCCTGTGTGCTTCGTCGTAATTGTGTAAAACCAAGGGAAAGATCGAAGTCCCGTTGAAACTCAGTACCTACATGTTGTTTCAACATCATGATTTTCATGAATTTTATTTTCATATAAAAAGAACTAGGAATGCAAGTTATACTATGAATTCTTAGCATATTATTTGTATTTAAATTTGGCCTTGTTACTCAGTAATGAGCTCGGATCTGTGTGGCAAGAAAAAATACTTCAAATACAGTACATATAGTACATACCGACTTAATCCTGCTTTTTGTTTCGCCGTAGTTGGGTAAAAACAGAGGTGCAGAATGAGAAACGAATAGGTGTTTGTGTCTTTTAGAATATGTCCTACCTTCTTGAGTGGTTGATGAAAATCAGCTAGCTTCATTATTTTTATAATATGGTTAGCTGTGCCCCGCGGTTTCACCAGCGTGATTTTTTTATGCCAGTATCGTGTATATTTAGTGGAAAGCTGTAATTTTGGATTTACAAACAGACACTTAATTTTTTTTATTATATAAAAAATATATATTATGATTCATCCGCTTTCTAGGTACTAAATTTTATTGCTTTTGAACATGAAAACAAGTACGATAAATCGTGATCTTGGGACATGACAAAAACAATTCAGTTGCTTAAAGTACCTACCTATTAGATAGGTAATTTTATTGTCACTTTATATATCACTCATGGAAAATGAAAATGAAAATGATTTATTAAGTTTGGGCCCTGGTAAGGCACTTATGAACGTCGAAAATTTACCACCGGTTCGGAAACTAGCCTTCTGAGAAGAACTGGCAACTCAGCCAGGAATCTTGTACCTACAATCATTTGCGTTGCCACCGTTAAATATTAATGATCAATTACAGAAAAACTTTTAAAATACATCATAGTGGTCATAACTCAAAACTTCTAGGACATATACATAGACTATTTCAATTTTGAATTTACTTAATACTCGCGTAGTGCTGTAAATTGGATAAAACTGACAAGAATGACAGCCGCGTTCTGGACGGTACTGGAGCTGAAGTGCTGAGCTGGGAACGAGCGTTGGTGTGTCCAAGGTTAGTGGTAGCATGGTTTTCTACATCCCGTGTAACTTGGCGTATAATATGTAACCGTATAACTTGGCGTATAACTTCTAGGTTCGTCCAAAGTTGATACTGTTTATTAAATTAGACCTCGTATATTATCTCGTAAAACTAATTCGGTTAAACTGTAATGAGAGAGGACGCTCCTACGTACATCGTACTCCTATCACGGGCTTGCTATCGTTTTCTTAATCTATACTCACTAGCGTCTGTGTCGAACATTTGCATGAGGAAATGTACAGCGCTTGCTAGCAGTGACGTAAAGAAGTAAAATATTTCGTACAAATATCGTGAGAGATGTAATTCGGACTTTACGTAAATGTTTTACTTATAGACTTATTTCTCGTATGTTTTCTGGAGCATGTAATTATAATCATTAAGAATACTACAGTATGTCAAAGAGATTAATACAATAATATAAACCTAATAAATCGGATGTGTGTCAAGGATTGTTCTAGTGTACTGAATTGTTAGGTAGTTAATCGGTGGTAATTCCTACAAATACGTAAGTACTTATATTAATTGTAAAGATAACCTCTCCCGCTAAATAAGTTTACTATTGTTAAACAAAAGTGAGGTTGTATGACAAATTGATGGCGTTATTGAAGAAAACTTTCTATAAACGCCTTGTTATAAAGCTTGAGCAACAATTTGCTTAACTTATGCGTGTCAAAAGATTTTTTGTAGGAGACCTTTATGATGCAAAACGTCTTTGAGGGATTACGTCTACACCGCTATGACTATGATGTTCGACACTTTTGTGACTTACATGTTTAGAGTTGGAAAATATTTCCATCTCGCTGCCTACCCAATAACGGCGCATCGCAGCTATGTACATAAGTACCTACTCCAAATAATAAATGGTGCTAGCTGTGCCCCGCGGTTTCAGCCGCGTAGATTTAGTTTCATCCTTATTGTCGCGGAACAATAATATTTTTAATAAATTAAAGTAGCCTAAGTTACTCCTTGAAGCATCAGCTACCTGCCAGTGAAAGTCCCGTTAAAATCGGTCCAGCCGTTTCGGAGATTACCCGGAACAAACAGACAGACAGACAAACAGAGAAAAAAAAAAAAATTGTTTTTTTTTGTGTCAGTAGCGTGTATACTTTCATATGCATTTAGTGAAAAGCCGTTATTTTGGTATTACAAACAGACACTTCAATTTTATTTATCTGTATAGATGTATAGACTCCACGGGATATGAAGTGCCAGAAAAATTAAAAATAGGTTAAATGTTAAAATAAGAAAGAATATATTTTTATTTCAGTTTTTATTCATTACAACAATTATTTCAATAAATTATAAGTAAGCAACCATTCTCAGATCATCTCCATTACATGGTTTCTAAATAGCACATACCCCACTCAACGCTAGTTTTCCGTATGTCAACGCTTAATCACGTTTATAAGAAACTTGCCAATCTTTTGCAAACTTTCAATCAATTCAACACAATTCACTCCATAATGACGCATACACGTTGGCTCACTTTATCCTAACTATGCTTGGCGGATGATCAAATATTTCAGCAGTTGGAATCATTATAATCTAGCTTTAAGCATCTAATTATTAACTAGGGAGATAAATAGAGCTATCAACATTTCATAGCTAATTCACTCCGTTAAGGCACTTATTGAATGTGGTAGTATATCGCATAATATTATGTGTACTTACATAGTAATGTGTACTATCAAAGTAATTATCTGGCGTTTCAATCATACAAACTTTTTTACGAGACCGATCATTGTTCGTAAACTTGGTATTCACGCTTTAGCCAAAAAGCATTTCTGTCTGAGCTAGGCTTCGATAACCTGCTTGAGGTGAAAGATACTGCCGGTTGTTTGGGGAAGTTGATGTAACTCTCCACATCAGGGACGATGTTTTGGGCAACCTGAGGCCTGTAAGAAGCTGTAATTATTTGGGGACGTGGCGATGTTGCTGGCGAGTAATAAGTGAGGTCAGAGTCTAGAAGGCTCCCAGAAATGCCCACTCCAGAATCATAGTATCTGATCTGCTGAGGTCTCACTGTAGCGGTGGGTGTCTTAACGGTGAGAGCCTTCGATGGCTGAAGGTGCCTCGATGGTGGCTGACAAACAGTTCCATCTATCAACGTATCCAAAGGAGCAGTAAAGATTCTAAAGTTAATATCGCTATAATCAAGTTCAGCTTCCAAGAATACAGGCATACGATCGGACATCATCCAGACATTACGTTGAGCGTCAATCTTGATATCACTAGGAAATACGAAGGTGACGTCATCTTTGTCTACGATACCCGTGTTTTGTGGCTTTAAGGGGAGAGATGACCTCCAGCATCCAATGGCGTTCTGATCAATCAAACTGTATAGTTGGACACCAGTGTCATCCATAACTTTGGTAGTAGTATGCGTATCAGCTCCTCGCACACCGACAACCTTAAAGTCGCGGTAAGATCCCTTCACTTTAGATTCATCTCTGAGTATCCGAGTAGATACAGCAAATTCTGTGAAACTTGACAGTGGACTGAAGTAGAGAGTTCTGTAACCATCAGGGCCAACGGGAGAAGTAGTGATACCGAAAACACCCTCAGCTCCCCATTGGAAGTTAAGACCGGCGATATTAAAGTCTCCAACGAGAGGGTCAGGCATGAAGTAGCTGTGGCTGAACCTCCAGGATCTATTTTGTTCCCAGGAATAAGCAATGAGACCGTAGCCGAGTTCATCGGAGAAGTAAGCGAATGTATCATCACAGGTAGCACCTTCGTCGAGGGCGATGTTAGCGATGAAGGTGGTGGAGACGATGTCGTCAGGTCGGAACACGTAACGGCGGATGCGCTGGTCGGTGTTCAAGTCGTACACGTTCAGGGAGTATGGGCACAGATTGGTGACGTTGGGGTCTGGAAAAAAAACGTTGAATAAATCACAACTTGCATGACATCAATAAATATAATTATGTGAAATTGACTTTCGCTATTGCGCAATAATTATGTGACTTCAGTAACAACTATCCCTGAAAAACGAGGCTTAGTTAATTTCGCGTCTTTATGAGGTCAATTCGCGTCAATGAAAGCAAGTTGTGACGTTGTCCAAATATTAAGAACACAATTTTACAACAATTATTTAAATACCACATGAAAAGACTAGGAGCGTAACCGTGGCGTTACCAAGTGTCTTTCTTGCTTAATTTCACTCATATAAGACATATGTATGAAGTGTTTCATATTTAACTACCGTCACATAGTTGATCTATCAGGGCATTAGGAATCATCATGAAGGTGCTACCGAAATACCAAAAACTGTAGTGGTAAGTTGATGAAATTCTCACCATATCCATATGTGCCTACATCCAGGACCCAGAGACGGTCACACTTGTCGGCTTTGACCCTGTATACAGTGGTCAGTCCAGTTTGACAGTTGCCAACTTCATTGCCTTCCAAACTCGGGTAAGGAGTTAGCTTCGGAGACGGGTTGTAGGGGCCGTCCAGAGGTATGTAGTTCAAAGTAGCTGGGACACCTGGGAACAAGTTAATTATTATATTACTTTAATCTTAGTACTTTTGAGTGTTCTGTCATCGAGTTTCTAAAGATATATAATATTAATATCGAATGTATAGTCTGCAATTAATTAGAGCTGTGAAAAAATAATATTTCTTGGTAATCGTAATCAAAAGACTTTGATCTCTTATAATTTGACAAGAAGTAATGTCTTATAGCACAAGCAAAGAACAAATAAAAAATTGGTAGTTACAACCACGGGTTGTAGTTATAGTTAAAACCACAATAAACGTATTTACAGTCGGTAAAACTGATAAGTCGATGTTGCAGTCGGTTACTGATAGCGATAAATTATTTCAATGTATGGAAACAACAGCAAAGTTTAGTTAATACAACTCAATAAAAACAAAATTAAAAATAGAACGATACAAAAAATAGATAAACTCTCTGCCTACGGCCGAGGAAGCTCGCAACGCCTACAGTGCGACAATTTTCTTCTTCGGCTTCTCCTGACATCGAAAGGCACAAAAGAACATGGGAGGAGGCGGGTTCTGTAGCTGTTGCTTTACGAGACATTATTGCATTAAGTACTCGTATTATACCCTTTATTTTTGGTTCGTGAAATATATTAGTTACTCAATATTCACGTAAAATTGCTTCTGATTTATTAAATCAAAATTGGTCGAATGGAGACAGGTTGATATTTATGTTTGCTCAATATTTATCAGTCTGTTGCATAAATTATGAAAAAAATATGATACAAAAAAGTCACAAACAAATTTAAATTGCAGATTAACTTTACTTAGCTGGAATTGCGTAATTTTTTAAATGTGACCCCAATGGTCTGGTCTTACACCTCTTAAATACCTAGTAAGCTAGATCAAGAAATTTTAATTACGATTAAATCATTTAAAGAAAATCCGTGGCATAACTTCATGAAAGAAAAAAATATGCTCACGCCTACTTACAATCTCAAATGAATAAGCAGAAGTACTGTCACATCCAATTTTCGCTAAAAAATATTGTGTGCCAACATGAAAGTGCCTCAAGTATAGGTTAAACACGCTTTTTTTTGTATGGAGACGATAAACTTCCTACATTCACCGCTTGGGGCTTTTTAACGTTCCTTCCTATACAAAATGAGGAGAATACGCAGACGATATCGTCGAAATAAAAACATGTTAAAACCTACACGTGAAATACTGATGGTGAGTCCATATCGACGTCTCAGGTAGTAGACAAACGTTCGTACGTCAGTGTAGTCAGACTAGCGCCCGGTTTCCGAAAGGCTTGTCAAATCAAAAATTAACTAACCATCGATCAAACGGCATGTCAAGTGCGAATTGGGTTGCTAGAAGGATGATCATCTAGTTTGATTTGATCAGAATGTCAACTGACATAAATGCCAAATCTCTATGATCAAATCGAATGTTAAATGCATTTTGGGTTTCCGAAAGGCTGATTAAGCCGTAATCTATGATCAAAGTGATGTCAAATGGCATGTCAGTTAATCGGAGGTTGTGAACGAATTAACTTATTACTATCATTGTATTTTATCGTAATATTTATAGAACTACTGCCTCGATCCTAGAAATCTCTTCACTCACAGGAAGCTACATTATTCCCAAGTGCTATAGCATGCTAATTTATATATGGGGTTCCGCAACAGACTTAGATTCAATTTTTATACTTCAAAAGAGAGCCATCAAGGCAATATACTCGCTGGACCCCCGAGATTCTCTTAGAGATAAATTTAAAGAAATAAATATTCTCACCCTACCGTCACTGTACATTTATGAGAATTTGCTATACATGAAAAAAAATATTCATCTATTCAATTTAAACTCGGACATTCATTCAATTTCAACACGAAATAAACACAAAATTGTAGCTCCTAGATTCAGGTTAGCAAAGGTAAATAAATCATTCATGGGGAATTGTGTTCGTTTCTACAATAAAATCCCACAGTCAATAAACGCGTTAAATTATGATAAATTTAAGACACACATTAAAACTGTACTGATGAAGAAAGCTTATTATACAATTTCGGATTACATTAATGATAAAGACATATGGAATTAAAACTCTGCACAAGTAGCTCCTGGCAATGACATGGTATGCAAACATGATATGTAAATCATTTGGTATTGTTTTTACGTTTTTAATTATTATTTTTTACACATGCATGCTGATACAATTTTCACTATTGTGAATAATTTATGATGTTTTTTTTTTGTAATTATTATTATTTTACTGTGTAATGAAATGTACATGATGCCAGCTGAGTTTCTTGCCGGTTCTTCTCAGAAGGCTAGTTTCCGAACCGGTGGTAGATTCCTCGACGTTCATAAGTGCCTTACCAGGGCCTAAACTGAAAAAAAAAAAAAAAAAAAAAAAAAAAAAAATATCTAATGGAAATAACAATTCACTAATCAAGATTGAAAAAAATGTTGACAAAATGTAAGGTGTGATCGCGGGAAAATTGAAATTTTTTCCAAACACATACTACGGCCCTGACTCTCGATCAAAACTGATTATACTGACGAAATAACTGGATAACAACCTACCAATAGTGATAAATTTGTTGCGAAAGTGATAAAATTAACAATAATGTATACACTCAAAAGCTGCAAAGTCATAATATCAAACTGCTAACTAATAATAAGAATGTTCATGAAGACTTGTTTTGTTATTTACCTGCTAGCTTATTTATATATATAGCCTCAGTTCTATATTCTAAAAGTGAAACCAATAGGTATTAACTCTTACTTATTGGAGAAAAAGATTAGGTATGTTCTATAGTGTGACAACAAAGAATAATCATAACATCAAAATTATTAGAATAGTGTGTACAATTCATAAGGTAGGTAAGTACCTAACTATATTGGTATGAATCTAGTAAACAATAGGTGCAAGATATCTCTAAATTAAACTTATTTTTGAATTAATTGCAAAAGTAATAATATTGGTATTGGTATAGGTAAACTAGACAGCTATTGCAATATTTCAATGCCTAGATCTTGAGTCTGTACAAAACAACCTATATTACTTAACTTATGTACAAACTTATTCTACCCTTAGGTAGGTTTACAATCTACTATTATTATATCTCAATCAACGGTGTGAATTTTATACTCATAACTAACTTTTGTATGCAATGAAGTCAATATAATAGGTCATTTATTTCTTTCTAAAGACAGAATAACAATTTTTTACTTATCTAGGTATAATGTAGTAGATATGTGTTCAATTCATAGGAACAGACTATGATTCCAGTCCAATAGTCCCATTCCATACATTCATAACATTCTCATAAACAATCATACTCACAATATGTAGTAGGTTCAATGTTCAAATATTAATGTATTGCATAATATTTCCAACCTTAAACCTACCTAAGGGTAGAATAAGTCTGTACAAAACAACCTATATTACTTAACTTATGTAACATTGTACCTAGATAAGTAAATAATAATTGTTATTCTGTCTTTAGAACAATTTATGTTCTACATGTATGTTTATCCACAAATCTCATAAAATGTAAAGAAATAAATGGCCTATTATATTGATTTCATTGCATACAAAAGTTAGTTATGAATATAATATTCACACCGTTGATTGAGATATAATAATAGTAGATTGCAACGGGATCATTTGGTTTATCGGTCTTTACCTTCTCCTTACCATTGAAGTAAAAGCACAGTATAAGAATTAAGTAATGAAATGTTTCTGTGTGGTTTGTATCTGCTATAAGTATCCAAGGATTAGATAACTCATTTGCTAGCAGCACCGGATCTAGTTTCCTTTGTCAATACTGCAAGTGTAATTTACATGTTGCTGGCCTTGTAGTAAGTAAGAGTAACAAGATTATATATTTGAGAAATAAATTACAATGTTAATTTTATTCCATAAATTTTATTACATTAAACAGTAACAGGTTAGTACACACTTTTGTTAATTTCTATAGATAATAAGTAGCACTTCACATTGAAACAGTAGTACTGCAAACATTACTTGTCTGGGGAAGCAAGACGAGCCACCAAGTCCTGCGGCTAGAAGTCCTTTGACGAAGTGGTATGATAACATTATATTAGTTAATCTTATTTCGGCACCAATCTAGGTATTGCACTCTATTTATATCACTCTCAGGTTTCGGTGCACATGCACTTTTTTATTCTGTGCAGAGTAGAGCAGGTGTAATAAATAAATAAACACAGGAGAGTGGAGGAAGGCAGTGTTTGATTTTGCGACATGCAAGGATATGGATTTGCCTACGTCGTAAGACCTTGCTGCGGGGATTCTGAAGAGTTTGCTTGCGACGAGACGGTGATCCCTCCGATTCACTAATACGCTCACACATATACAATACAATTTTTTCTCGCTTTTTTTCGTGTATGTAATCGTAAACAATGCAACACAGACAGTAATAATATTAGTTATTTCTGTCTCTTTGACAGATAGAACGAACGAATGAATGACAATATTGAACTATTTCACAAATGTGGCCATATTTAAAAAGAATTATAATGTTAACATTATGTTAGCTAATTTTTGCTTGACAAGCGTTCGAGAAACCCAATCAAAGTTGACATCGCATGTCAACTGACATTAATGTCAGTTGATTTTGATTTTGACAAGCGTTCGAGAAACCGGGCCTAGACAAATCCTAACTAAATCTATATCCATCTCTTAAATTACGGAGGTTACGGAACTTATACGCTAAAGATTTTCTTCGGTCACTTTCAATAATAAGTGAAATATAAAAAATATGGGACACTTCCCACCGACTTCAAATTACGAAATTGGGCAAGAATTGGTCAATTTGAAAACCCACATCTTTTCTTTGCGTTGACCTAGATGTACCTAAGATTCTCAACTCCAAGGGATTGTAGACCGGAGCATTTAATATTGATTTCAATTTGATACCTTTACATGTTCCTGAGAAAAAGGTTGAAAGACAGACAGTTTGACGGATAAAGACGTGACGGTTATGAAACGCATGTATTTGTAAGAAATCTCCTCATCTTCATAATATTAAGAATCAAATTTAGAACCCTGTGCGACAAACCTTCGCATACTCAAAAATAAAGTTGCTTACGTTATCTTTATATCACCAATAAATCATTTCAAATGTGGTATCGTTACTGATTGAGAAATGAGTCCATTTGAAAGACAAGTGGGTGCACGATTAAAATTCAAAAATCACGCATTGCGAAATAAATAAATATCATATTTTATTTATTTTGTAATCGTCGGTTAACTGTTTAATAAGGTTGGTTGGTTTACCAAGATTAGACCACACTCTAACTAAACCTACGTGCTTTTGAAATCGATATGACAAAGAGTGATGGAACTACTTTCAATGCAATTCAACTCACATACTAATCAATTCCCCTTGATTTGATTAGTATGCGAGTTACTCAGCATTAGTTAAATAATTAATCTGGCAGAGTAAATTGATTTTTAAAGATAGTATTTTTTTAGATTTGTCCTGCTAGTGCCAACCTTTTTGAAGATTATGTCATGCGTAGCATATGCCACATGCTATGCGTAAGACTCTTTTACTCAATGATTTTTGATGTATCGATTTCTTGTCTTACGCGTTTACCATACGGGTTTTTTCCTTGTGATTGCATTGCTGCTGTATAACTCGCTTATTTATATACGTCTATGACTCACTAATAGTACCCACGTAATATAATCAAGTTGAGACCTTCGCTGATCCAATTCAAATTTCAAAATGTGAGATAGTTAAACTCGATAAATGCGTAATAAAAAGATCGTGACTTTAACTATGGTTATATGGATCATGAGGTTACGCCTTTCCAAAAGGGTTTCCGAAAGTGTACATAACAAAAGTTCTATTCAGAGTCTAGACATTTTAGCCGTACATTTTTGGCATAGAGTTTCGATGGTACAAATTTAAGTTATTTTTTTTTTATCGTCGTAATGTTCTATAGTTTTTAGAATTTAATTTACAACAAAAATAAGCATTGTCCATGTTCCTCATATCATCATCCAATAAATATATAACCTTATGTAACCGCTAAAACTAAAAAGAGGTTAAGGAATTTTGAATTTAATTTTTTAAATGGATATGGTAGTACATATTAATTTTAAAAAGCTGATACTTTCTACCCAAAATGTGCGCCTAAGAAATCTAGACCCTATACGAATATAACGCGCCAACGTTTAAAGGTAGAACTAAGTACTTACTTAAATGCTCACATAACTGATTATGATTTAAATTATTAAACAGCCATTAAAAAGCCATTCATATGGTATTTATAAATACGAAGGGCCTTAAATATTACGAAACAAGGGCAAGATACGATGCCATTGGCGACGTAATAGGTGGAATCTTTGCCGTATGAGCACTTAATGTCGTAACGTAACCATCGTAAAGAGTCAAAGAATATAATAAAATAGTGTCAATTTTTGAAAAGGCGCATCGCTTGCTAGATGGTCATAAACATTTGAATGAAGTTTTGTGCTCGTAGCATAATGTTTTAGTATTTCATATATCGATCGCTGATCGAACACTGAAGTTAAGGAAAGTAGTTCTTTGCCAGTATATTATATTGATGGGTAATTCATAAGCATTCCAATCCATTCCTAGTTCCCCTTATGCTTCGGAGAGTGTATGTCGTTGTTTCGGGCGGTAACAACTATGGGTATATTTTTATTATAATTATTACTGTCTGTCCCACCGCTGGGCAGTATAATAACAAAATTAGTTACTGAAATTAGAGTTATTTTAGATCTATTAATAGTTATTTGTTATACAAGCGAGGGAATCAAAACAGCACGAGGTGAAAAATCTTTGCACTCGAGTGCAACACGTAACTTTTCATTCCACCTCAGCGAGGAAATGACTGAATGCAAAAAAAATAACGTTTACAATCACAAGATAGGTACACTTTTATTTCAGTTTAGGTATTAATTACTACATTATGACAGGTAAGTATTACAGAATAATCTTTTTAATTCACAAACTTAGTGCACACGATGTTCTAAATTCAATTTACTTTATCCTCTAGAGAATAAAAACGGCTTTTCCACTCAGATATTGAAGATTAAAAATACTCTTTCCGAGATGGTGGGATGAAAAATATCATACCTACTTTGTTACACTTACAATATGAATACAAATACGGAATGTTTATAAAATAATGCTGGGTTGAAATTACTCATGTCGAAATTATTGCATGTTGTTTAGTAGTTAAAAGTAACTAACTGTGAGCGGGCGTCTCCGGACGTGCAAACAATTCTCTCAAATCCGGTTGTATTCATTATGCAAGCGACACGCGTTCATTATACAATATTTATATATCAAACTAGCATCAATATATACGCATAATTTAAATAATACCTTATACGAATTATATTATACATTTTCAATATTTCTAAATATTCAAACATTACATAATTTCTACTAATATTCCTGATGTTGTAAGCTTATGGGTAAATGTTTTCCATTTATGCCACCTGCATTAGAAGGTTGGAGTCGGACGAAAATTTGTAAATTTTCTGAGAGCACAGTAATACAAGCCACGATCTGATTTTGAAGCACGCATTTCCTCATATCTTCTATCTAGGTTCCTAATTGATCAGAAATACGATAGCAACGCCGTAAATAACGTAAAAATACAGGCTATGTTTTAAATCAGAGTCTGAAATAGTTGCTCTAATTACACAAAATAATTATAATCCTATATTTTCGAAGAAGTGTTTCAATAACTATAAATAATACGGGTTCTGTGACATGTAAAAAATTATGCTACAATAGACTTCGGTATAATAGATGGTAATCAAAAAACCTGTATATGCATAGATTGATTCCATTTCACAATGAATGTTATTCTATTCAAAAGTTAATTTGCATAATGATCAACAGATCGTGTATTGGGCAGGTCATGTCCACGTCCAAGCTATTATTTAGAATCACAACACGTTGTCGAGTTATCTTGACATTGGCCCACATGTACACATTACGATCTTGTTATGAATACATCGGTTCTATTGTGTAATAATCGTTATTATAATTGATGTGTTTTGTACCTAAGGCGATGTTTAACGTGGTTCTAAGGTAAGTGAGGAAATGACTTCCATATAAATTGGTGTGTTGGCGTGTTAAGCAATGTCATTTTAATTTCTCGTTTGTCCTTGCCTTAGATAAAGCAATGGAACTGATCAGAGTGGTTATTGAAATCCATACACTTCACTTTATTTGACTTGTACTTGAATAAATAGTACGTAAAACTCACCTACGCGTAATACGTACGCGCAATGGATTTTGATGCGGTTTTTCGGGACTTATTAGACTAATTATCACAAAACATTCTGAGATAGTCATTGGTTTAAAATAGCTTCACCGTAATCTTTTACCGTGATATGGATTTAAAAAGGGATGGACATAGTTTATATGATTCTCCAAATTTCAAGCTCTCTACTCTACTCTCAGCAGTTTTATCTGCATTGATGAATCAGTCAGTCATTTAGTTAGATAGTTTTTGTATGACATCAAAATTCTGAATAATTATACTATTAGGTACTATAAAGCCATAGTGCGCCATTATTGAAGATAGCGACTAAACTAGTCCGTAAAATTTATCAATAGGTATTTAAAATTTACATAATGTAATAGTATTAACATATTGTGCTGAGTCTAAATAGCAGTAAACTTGTTTCAAGCACCGCCGGTTTCTTGTTATACAATCAAACTAGTTTGGGTGTGGCTGATTTGAGATTAGATCACCGTTACACTACCGACTGGTATGCTCACCAAGTTTTTTTCCTACCAGGGCCTGTAAACAAAATAGCATTATCCTCACGCTAGTAGAAACGATGCAAAATGTACGGGAATGACATATTATGTCACGCGATTGATGTATGTCATTTCCATACATTTTTTATCGTCTCTACTGTCACGCGGTTTCACCCGCTTAGTTCCCGTTCCCGTGGGAGTTAGGAGGTAAAATATACCCGATGTTACTTGCTGATGATGTAGCTATACATTGCTGAAAGAATTTTCAAGATCGGTAAAGTAGTTTTGGAGCCTATTCAATGCAAACAAACAAAAAAACAATCAAATCCTTCCTCTTTATGATATTATAGTGTAGATTAGCGCAAGCGCGAGAGAACGCTACTTTGTCTAGGCCTTCTGTGGACATTGGTGAATTTGAAAATTGTGGTCTTAGTGTGGGCGTACGAAAGTTACGTATTATGCTAGGCATACCTAATCTGTCTCATAAATTATTCAAAACTACGAGCGCCAAAGCGCGGCTATTTGCCTAAATATTTAAACATTAATTACACTGGCTGAAATGAATTTAAGTCCTAATGATTCATAGACTACAGGATTATTTCACTGAATTCATTTGCATTATTAAGTAATTATATTCGACCAAATCTGTACTCCATACGAATAAATAAATTTGAAGTGTATATTCTAATGACATTATTATGTTCAAGCAATTAACAGCACATAATTTATTAAGTGAGATATATTAAGAAAAAATATAATAAATTCAGAATTTAAATCTGTCTGCGGGAATGATTCCCAGCAAACTGACTGAGCTACCTCGCTTTATCACTAAGCGAGATCACGAGAGCCGTCAACACGGCGCATCCAAATGATCAGCATCATCGGCTTAAGTAGAGCGCATTAAGAACTTCTTTATTTTATGATACAAAAATAAAACGTCAAAGCCAAGAAGTTCTTAATACGCGCTGTTTAAAAGATCATAGTTGCCCCCCGTAGCTATTGCTAAAGCTACTCAATTTACCATCGGTACCGGCAGCATTGAAAATATGAAGTAAAATAAAATGTTAAAAATATTGTCTGCTCGATACGGCTGGACCAATTTTGACGGAACTTTCACTGGCAGGCCGATATTAAAAGGAAGGTCCACTCAGCTGAGTTTACGCGAGTGAAACCGCAGGGCACAGTTATTGATTAATAAAATTGGTTATTTTTTATCATTCATAACTCGTAATCGACCAACATTACTCAAAGTTAGCGTATTGACAAGATTGATTGATATATTTTAATTTCACTTAATCATTCAGACGAGAATTTTAGCACATTATAATACACTAGCTTGCGCCCGAAACTTCGCCTGCGTGGAAGTAAGATGTCACTTACAAAGTTTGAATACTATTTTATTCCCTTAGGGGTGGAATTTCGTTAAACCCTTTCTTAGTGGATACGTAACCCTAATTTCATGTCTCTAAGGTCAGCGGTGCATCGTTCGATGAAAATTCATTTTAAAAGCTATATTTCATTTCAGAAAAAATTTTGGGTCGACTTGGTTTTTTTTTACATCTAAATAAATTAGAGAAGGTACATCAACTAAATCTATTTAAGGGCAAACCCTTAAATAGATTTAGTTGATGTAATTGTAATATTTTCTCAAATGAGCACAAATGCTCATTTGAGAAAATATTACAATTTTAACCCAGTTGCGAACAATGTAACTATAGGCTATTTTGAATATTATGCAAATAGTGTTTACTCTTATATAGTTGAAATGCTTAAAATGGTTAGGAAAGATACGAATATGAAGCTTGACAGGAACCCACGACCTCTGCAACCGTTGCTATACCAACTGAGCTACACGTGCTTTCACCAAATATGTCATAATATTATTTAACTTATAATTATTCAACTGGATTTTTAGGTTTCTTATGAAAAAGGGCAGGTATTATGCCGTAAATTTGTTGATAGATAGAGCGTTATAACGCTAAATGCATTTGGATCATTTTTACATACTTTAAGATATCAGACGATTTTGCTCAACCATGAGCTCTTATTCCAATGACAGTTCAGAGGTGCTACATTGACAGATTTTTACACGTCATATACATCTATCTCTTAATATGAGTCAAACTATCATGGTCTTAAGAGCTTATGGTAGGCATAGACAAAGTAACATTCCTCAGCGATTGCACTCATAGAAACGAAAAAAAATGTGCTAATGACATCAATCAGTCACATGACATATGTCATTCCCGTACATTTTGTATCGTTTCTATAAGCCAAGCATAAGGATAATGTTACTTTGTCTACCGGTCTTGCAATTTCTGCTTAGAAAAAATTTGATTCTGTCGATGCAAACTGAATTTGGGGAATTGTAATAAAGTCTTACCTGGCTTCCACCTAGGCACGGTGACAAACAGCTTGTTCTTCCACCTCTCAACTCCGACGGGGAGTGCGTTCTCCGGTATCAAGGCACCTGATTGCAAGGCTACACGCCTGGAGAACGTATCTGGGTAGTTCCAGTCCATCGCGTTCCAAGAGAATACCTCCTGGAACTTCACCGCTGCTGCCGCCAGCGAGACCAACCCGCAAAAAATTATCAACCTTACCGCCATATTGGAATTTCTGTTGACAAATGTGAGATTGTAGATATAATGTAGTGAAATGTTTGATTAAGTCTTGCTAACTTCAAGCTTGTTCGATTTTCGAATCGAATTCCCTTTTTTATAAGTAGGCATAGACAAAGTAATATTCTCTCGTGCTTGTGCTAATAGAAGCGATACAAAATGTATGGAAATGACATAAATCAGGCACGTGACATATGTCATTGCCATATATTTTGTATCGTTTCTATAAGCGAAGTGCGAGGATAATGTTACTATGTCTACAGGCCAATGTATTTATTAGCCACTCGATCTGATTCAGTACTAAGTTAACTGTCCGATTTGATATCTATACGTGTTGTTACCGTCTAATCCCAAAAATATCAGAGTTGGAATAAGAAATTAAAAGGTACCTATCTGTACAAATTTTTCTTCCAGTTATGGTGTCTGATCACAGATACCTTTTCCTTGCACTTTAGGCCTAACTATAAACTCGTCATAAGTTAATTAAGATTAAGATAATATTAATTTAAACTATTAGGTGATAGGTAGTATGATGCGAATTTAAAAATGTAACCATATGCTCTCGTATTTAATTTGAACTTTTGGGACTAATGCTTTATTTGACTTTTCAAGCGTTAAATATCTGGACTTGTTATTTTATAATAAGAGTTGGTTATTAAAAATATTGAAAATGTTATATATGTGGGAAAGTGTTAGCGAGTCATGAATTTTTTCACTTTATTGTTTATTCACAATATATATATTTTTTTTAAATATGCTAACCTTAATTTAAAATCTATGACAAAATCCATTTGTTACACAATTCAAATTAACGCACATAAAATATGTGAATTTGATCACGAATCAATACACGCACTAACGACAAAATATCGTAACTAGAAGAACTGATAAAAAAATACGTACATATAAACTCAGCTGTCGGGTGTCCAATGCGACAGTTCGTTATCGACTGACCCCTTGAGGGACACCCCTACTATATAAAACAACCACCGCACCGCGTCTCCTTCCTAAATGCGCGCTCGGAGGAAATTCTTACCGCAGAACTAAAAGTAGTAAGAATTGCGAAATGGAATTAATAAGTGCTTATTAGTTTTGATCTTGGAAAAATATTTTTGACACTTATAAGAGGAACGCATTTTAATTAATATCATTTAGTTGCGGAATTACGTTGCAAAGATTGAGTTTCTTAATTTTTTTAATTTTTTAATTTATTTACGTAGGGCTGTATTTTAGAGAAATTCGGCATACTTATTGATTTGTTTTAAATGTTATAATTTTATATTTATCTATGTTCTACATATATCAGTTGGCACCTAGAATACATTTATACATATTAGGTAATGGAATGTTTTCTTTATATGTTATCGCACATTCTACCTTCATAGGTATCTATTTCTTGCATTTGACTATCATGTTTAATATTTATAGGTGAAGTTTTTGGTAGCAAGTTTCTATCGACAATTTATTATTATTTTATTCTTATTATTCTGCTAATTTTTTTAATAGGTCACGTATTGCGTAGCGTAATCTTGCCTAAAATAATTACCCTTTTTCTTTCATATAAAACCTTCATACATATTTTTTTGCTGTAAATCGACCGGTAAAAAAAATAAAAAAGATAGCAGACTGCTTTCAAAATTAGGATGTATTTTGATACTTGTAACTTGTAATTCATTGACTGTCGAGTACTTTAAACATATTTCGTGTTCGATGTGGAATCTCCACTCTACTAACGTAAATGTCAACTAACGTTTAGTATGTATATGTACTTAGATGCTAGTAATGACTTACTAGCATCCATTATATGACGTATGTTTATGATGACGCTTTTTTCCATTCTTAAATAAAAGTAAAAGTAAAATTCATTCGGTTGGTGTCTGATCCAGTGAATAAGTCCACGTGGCAATTGTATTTCAGGGCTACTTATCTGAAGTAAAGAAAGTAGTTACCCTCAAACAAAATGTAGTAATTAATCGATGAAATGGTGAAATATTAATTATCAGCTTTCGGCAACGGCACCTCCCGTTCAATATTCGGAACTGCCCAATTGAGGACTGACCTAGTAGAAGATGCGCAGCCAAATCATTCTACCATTGATTAGTATTTTAGATTTCATTCTTCATAGATGTGGCGTGAGGGACACTTAGTTTTACAAGCATTCATAGGCTACAATAGCCGCTTATATCTTCAGGTGGACTGCAGTTGTTCATTTGACGCAGTAGTCAAGGAAAAGTAAAATTCTGAAAATAATTGATTCAATATAGGTCATCCTGGGGGCCTATTATCTATAATTTCTTAGCTTCGACGTGAGATTTTGATATCACAAAAGTTCTTAATACGCTCTGCTTAAACCGGTGATGGTAGGCCCTCCGGTATTAAAAATTGTGTTTCAAAATATGAACGTATTTTAGTGGTATCAAGACGGATGGAATTTGTATTTTTAAAACTGTATAATGTTCTTAAAAAGGGTAATTACTGAGTTTCTTGCTAGGTTCTTCTCAGTAAAAGCAACCTTCCGAACTTGGCGGTAGTATGTATAATCCTGTGTAATTGTGTCATTCTGACGATTTGAAAGTACTTTGTATAAAGTCTAATCGATTAAAGATATTTTTGAGTTTGAGTTTGATGATTGTATACTTCGTTATTCGCATAAAATATGGCATAACGCTCGTAGCTCTCTCATACAATACTATAGTTTGAAATGCTACTTCAGATCCAAAGTATATTGTACTTACTTCCGAGACAGTTAGTTTTATTGTGGTTTTGTAAATATGAATTATACAGTAAAACAAACAGGGCATATCTATTAGATTATTAACCCAACACTACGTGTGGGCGTGCGGAAACATAATATTGGCTTGCTCGAGCGCATTTCATCAGCTGCTTGCCTACGCGTATTCTATATCTTTATCTAACATAGCGTAGACAAAGTCATGACCAAGTTTTCGTGTTTTCTCGACCTCAATCATCGTCGTTTGGATGACTTTGATGACCTGGTTTTGTCAGACTTGGAATAAGCCATGAAGTTTTTTATTTATAATACTCGTAACGTTGGTGTTATTTACTTTGGAACATTTAAACGGCTTTCTTTGTCAGGTAATTTATGCATGTATATGAATCTTGGGTGAGTTCCTTGTTAATTCCTGTCTTGTGTAATCCTGCGTAATCATGGCGTTCTGACGATTTGAAAGTACTTTGATAAAAGTGTAATCAAGTAAAAATATTTTGAATTGCATTGAATGGAATTTCTTATTGGTATAATACTTTTATCTTATTTTTTATGAATTCATTCTTTCATTCTTTTGAAAGTGTCTCAGCTTAGCTCGGGCCTCCTTATCGTTCGCTAACTTAATCAAAACACCCTTCCTTGTATCATGCTCATTTTAAATTTCAGGGTTTTTTGTGGGCAATCGTCAAAATTTGCAGTCTAAAAGCAAAAGAAAAAGAAATTCATTTTCATACTCAATCACCAAATAACGCATTCTAATTACTGGGTTAAGAGTCAGGCGCTAAACTATGTATGCTTAATCGGTTCAATTATTGACCTGTGAAACGAAAAAGTATTTGTAGTTAGCAACATGCGTGACTTTAATTGATACTCGAGTAATGCTATCATAAGAAGTAAAACGGATTACATTATTGACGAATTATCCTATAATATCACGTTTTGTATTGTAACCTACTTTAATGTTTCTACCGGACGATGTTAAGGTCGTATAGTAAAGGGGAAGGGCTTACCATCTGTATGACGTGACGATCTACGAAACATCTACATCTATGCAGGTAAATACAATTGAGTGTCTGTTTGTAATTCTAAATTAATAACAGTTTTCACTAAATGCATATGAAAGTATAATACGGTACCTACCTACTAAGATGAACAATAAAACAGTTTTAATTTTTTTCTTGCTGTTGAATTGGCTGCTTTTAACAGGACTTTCACTGACAGATAGCTGATGATACTGGGAGTAACTAAAAAAATCACGAAGGTATCGCGAATAAAGTCATCAGTGAAATTAAGTCTACGTATATCGTGTGAGATAGTGTGTGATCATACTCATTGCCAGCATAGGGAAGATCTTGTATTCACGCGGGTGTCATGCCTTGGGATCCACGGCTCCAACTGTTCTAGTTGGAAACTTGTATATACTGCAATGCGTTTGAAAACTCTTATTGCGCGATTTAGGTTCTCGTGGATTTGTACTCAAACTTCGCATTTGTTAGCGAGTAGCGCCATCTACACAGCCAGCGGAGAAATGCTGCCACAGTGCTGATGTAAAACCTCTCTCCGTGTTCTGTGGATGAGTTATTTAAAGGGTGTCATTAAACCACACCTTAAACCGCCGCAGGCAAAAGTATGTTACGAATTTCTTAATTACTTATCATAATTACCTTAATTAAGATAAAATTACGGTCAAGTGCAAATCCGAAGCAAATAAAAAAATATCTAAAAATTCATGAAATTTAGTAGTTTCCTACAAAATATCACGCCTTCTTTAATTAAAAGTAGATCGAATAAAAATTACAGTTTTCCACACAACTTAAAAAACCAAACCATTACTGAATGTATTCAATTCGTTTAATTTGAAAGTATCCGAAATATGTTTTATATATCAATTCCTTATTTAATAATATACTAACAAAAAAAGAAAGATACCAACAAAATCAACCGCCTAAACTAAAACGTAATTCAATCCATAAATTTAAAAAAATGTCTAAGCGCAAGGGAGTAGATGATAAGTGTGTAGTTATGTAAGTTTGCTTTATAATTGATTTGTATTCTATGTTTAAACAATTTGACATCACCTCTTGTGTTTTGTTTAGCGTTATGTCTAATTAGCATCGACGTTTTATTAATATGTCATTGCTTATCTCTGTACGTCACTTATACATATTAAAGGCCTTAATTGGTGTTATATTCAAATTAGAATATGTAAAACCTTAGTAAGTAGTGGATGTAAATATGACAATTGACATGCATATGCAATGTAGATCAATCCATTTAAAGCAGAGCTGTTTTAATGAGCCATTACCTTCAGCTTAGAGCTCTCATGTTGCTGGTATACTGCAATACAAGACTACCCACGAGTTACATTGTACCACTTATGTTGCGGTGCGCTGATTGCTACCGTTGTGGAGAATGAGCTCCCTGGTTTCCCAAGTTAATGTTGTGCTATAAATTTCACGCAGAACATAGGTGACTATTGTTCCAAGCTGAAGACGGCGCTATGGCACTCATTAGGAGAGCCCTATGTCCAGCAGTGGACCAAGATAGGCTGATTATGATGGTGATGTGCCTATATTATTACGTGTGTGCTGACACGAGTAATGAGCGCTCAGTGAAATAAGTGGGGTTAACAGTGCATGTATTTGTTCGCGTCGCTCCATACAGTACTCAAAAAATTACTCCTGCGCATTCAAATTCCTGAACTCTTGAAGACATTAGTTGCCCTGCTTCAGAATATCTTAACAAAATCGATCCAGCCTTTTTGAAGACGTACCTGGAGTATATTGTCAGACAGACAAGTCCACAGACATACGGATAAGTTTTGTAAGTCACATGATATACTTTCATTCGTATGAAATAGAAAGTTGTTATTTTGACATTGCGAACATATATTTCAATTTTATTTATATATACAGGGTGTCGGAGAAAAAAGAACAGTTGTCTTCTAGAAGTTGTAGGGTTTTATGAATATATCACTATACTGAAATCGTAAAATATCAAGCTCCAACGATAACGTAGTTATAGGCTATGGCCGAAGAGCTCGCGGCCTTAATCGATTGAATGAACGCGCGGCCGTGTTTACCTACATTCCGTACGCGATCATTCAACTTTTTAAATTAAGGGGAAGGATAATGGTTTCGAAAAATGGTTTTTATGGGATTATTTCAGGGTTTATTAGTGCGAGAAAAAAAATAAAAGCGTAGTTAGATTTCACATGAATAACTCTACGTTATAGCTGATTTTTATGCGAAAATAAGGGATTGATATGGTCAACTTTGAACGTCACTTACTCGAAAATAGAAGAAAATATTTTTGTCATAATCATTTTAATTGCTTTCTAAAATTATACCCTATCACATATTTTAAGAGCTGTCCCGATTTCCCCGGCACCCTGTATAGTTAATAGTGCGTCATGCCCATGGTGTTGCAACGGACCAAGGTTGTGGTAATGACTTACTTTGAGGCGTGTCGTTATATTTGTTTCAAAGCTTAGGGTGTGACATGATCTTGGGCCACATTGAAAATTATCGTCGTTATATCTCACGTCACCGATATAGTTTTCCAATGTTTGATCATTTATTGAATAAAAATTCTACTGTACAGATGGACACTTTTAAGGCACGCACATTTTTGAATTCGGTTGATGGTACATAACAAAAAAAAACTTTAAATTAATTTAATTCCTTATGTGGTAAAGTTTAATTGTTAGAGGTTACTAAAGGTTCGATACGATATTGGATGATGTGAAACATAATACAATGCCGATTTTTGTTGTAAAATTAAATACCAAAAACTAACATGCTACAATAATTAATTCAATAATCGAAATAATTTTATATATTTTATTTTATAAAATTTTTTTTTCTTTAAATTGATATGTTCCACCAAACGCTCAGTGATGAAAATGTTCAAGAAACAGTCCCCAAATAGTGTCTCTTGGGATAGTGCCAAGGAGCAAAAACCCCAATAAAAAAGCCAATACGTTACCTATCGTCTAAACTAAATTGCGCATATTTACCTCATAAATTTTTCATTGATTAGTGAAACGTTTGCAAATTTTGTTCAATTTATTAAAAGCATTCCTAACAATTACGTCAGTCAGTTTATTTCATACTAATTATCGCAAATTGTTCATAGGTTTAATACCTGCCTAATTAATCGTATTCGAAAAAGTAATTCAGTGTCGAAAAGTTTGTGTAGAGCCTTCATCAATGTCAGCTAACAAAATTAGGCTTGTTTTAAAAGCGCGTAGCTCGTTAATCATAAAATAAATGGCTTTTGATGGCGGATTTCCTATGCGGTTGTACAATCGGCCTCGTATTTTCCTAGCTAACTTTTATGGTTTTCGGAACACGAAAATTTATTTCAACTTTCTTGGCTGACATTATTAACCATAATTATAGATGTTATCACTTTAAATTAGATACTAAAAAAACGACTTCATAATGCAGCAATAGTTAGAGAAGACGCAAATTTTTCAGACCGGAGAGTATAAAAATATATTTTATTATGTTAACTTTTCATCATCTCCCTGGCCTTAATCCCATGTATTTGGGGTCGGCATTTGGTTCAACCCGATGTGGCTGATCACCTGATTTTATACGAAGCGACTGCCATCATACCTTCGCAACCCCTTTTTCGAGGAAAATTGGCAATCTGGGTTAAACCAGTTGTCAGACCCTCTTAGGCCTTTGACTGACCTGTAACGATTGCCAAAGATGTTAAATAATATGTTAACTTTTAAATAAAGTAATTATGAAATATGATTTCATGTATATTTTATATTTTTTAGAATTGACTTTCATTTTGAACATACTGAAGAATAAAATAATTTATAGTAGGTAGAATAAGTAAGCAAATGTTTTATTTCGCAAAGTAACTTTGACCAGGCGCTTTCATTCTGTAGTTTGTCTGCACTGCACTGGATTTCGAAATTCAGTTTCAAACATAAGATATTGAACTTTATCGTCTATGTATCAATCAGTCAATCTTCTACGATTGTAACCGACGCTTGACGCTGAGAAACCTTACAGAATAACGTGGCTGCGTCCTGTCTACAATAACTTGAAAACAGGGACGTGGACACCTACAGCCAGACTAGTCCACAAGTTCAAAGTCACTCAGCTATATCCCTAGGATCCGAAACGAAGGTATTCAAATGTTTATAAACGATATAGCCCGTAAAGGAACGGATGCTGAGACCATCAATGGGTTGTGAGTTAATTCGATTGATTTATTAGTAGCTAATTAATTGAACATTTATGAATCAAGTGCATAAATGTTGTTTAATGATTTGACGATAACATTAACATACATACTTACATACATATCCGCATGCCTGTATCCCATGGGGATAGGCAGAGACTACTACAGCGTTATTTTGTAAGATATCTGGTGAGCCTTCAATCATAAGAAGTAATACTTAATACATACATTATAAAGTTTAATTTCATATCCTTGTTGAGTTCTCCGTTGAAATATTTTACAGAATATCTCAGTTCATTCCCAATTTGCTACGATCCTTCCATTACTTCTGTCGCTTCGGCTACAGTCATGCATCTTTTCGTATTCTTTCATTGGTGTTCCAAATTTGACATTTATAGAGAAGATAGGTAATTAATTTGGTCATGATAGATCACATTGGTAGATAGCACAACAAGATTAATATTATACAGATTACGTTTTCTTAAATCTGTAAAAATCCATCTGAAAACTGACCAGTAATTTCCCGATTTATGATATTCATAATTATGGATTGTTGTTTTATAATAGTATTCGTGTACTTCGTGTAGCAATCGTCGTAACAATCGCTTCCGAGTGTACACCTCGCGCACGCACAATTTACCTATTGATACATTATAGTCTCTGTCAATTCATGAGAAGGTTACGAAAGAGTGTAATTTATGGCATGCTTTACTTTGTCGATAAAGATTGTATCTGTTTAACTACAATTGAAGTTATTTATCACCAATACGCCTACAGGCGGGACATATTAGTGCGTGCTGACAGACAGAGGTCAGATATTTTCTTGGAGGTAGACTAGCGACTAGTTCCCTTTCGTAGCTTCATCAGCTCAGAGCCTATCGACAAAGTAACACTATCCTCACGCTTCGCTTATAGAAACGATACGAAATGTATGGGGATGACATATGTCACGTGACTGATTTATGTCATTTCTACACATTTTGTATCGCTTCAATCACTTTGTCAAGGCCTGTAAATCAGCATGCATATTCTTTAGTATACAATTCCAGCCTAATGTACAATCAATATTCTTGTGATAAAAGCAAAAGTAAGTGCAGTACCCGGCGATATATATTGCACATCGACCCCAGGAAGGAGACAATCTGCTACCTTCGGCTTCATCGAGCGCTATCTATGATGACCGGATTGATTGGTTTTAAAATGTTAATACCTGTACTAGTAAAGCTGAGTGGTTGCCGCAACCGTATAGATAGACGCTGACAAGGGCTTCACGTACGCGTTACTGATCAATTAAGAACCTCTTTAACCTTTCATGAAGTTGTGGAGTCTATTACATAGTTTTGCAGTTAATGGTAGGAAGATTCTTGGGAAACTCACAGTGTGCGACCAATATGGTTCCAAAGAGTTTCCAAGAACTCCCAAGTAATATACCCATAATGATTATATAAGCGTTCTAGCCCAAGTCTTAAGTTATACGTTTAAAAGCGCCACTATGTAATTATTTAACCTCAATTTTTTTATTTAATGCGTCATAATGTTCGACGGTGACATAATTCATTCATTTAACGCTAGATTAAATAGCAATTCATGTCCGACTAATGCACTAGGCTAACACTAAACTGGTTTTCAATAATATATTAAATATCGCCCATTCAAGCAGCATAAAATTAAAGCTTTGAATAAGATTAGCAATAAAATTATGAATTGGAAATTCAGATGTGTGAAATATCAGTCAGACTATGCATAATTCATACATGAGTTGATGCAATTATGACAGTGAATGCTATATTTTGTTTGTTAGAGTAGGTCGTTGCTAGTTCAATAACCTAGACTGACGCCGATAGTATCTATGTAACTATTGGCTGGGGGCGTCACTGCCACTGTATATACGAGTATATCACTTTTATAAACAGTATGGAAACTAGCCCAATTTTTTTAAATGATAATTTTTGCTCCGTGGTTCTTGAGGGTTTTCACTGTTAAAGCTTTTAAAATTTACTCCTTAATTTATTGTCAAAATAATGTCGATTTGTCAATTTAAAATTTAGAAAGATATATGTAAATCACGTAAATAACGTATACGCGATCGGTCACAACGTGATACTCTTACTAACATTACGCCTGGGTCGCTTCTAATTTCGTAGTAGATTTTTTAGATTCCGTACTGCTTGTAGCTCATTTATATGCTATGTCACTGCGAAGGCGATCTACTCCGGTTCAGATGAAATATTTGACTAAGGCCAGGTCGACCACTTAAGATACATTATGTTACGTCATGCGTAAGATAGCGCACGACTTTCTGTCAAACAACTCGTTCCTGAAATATCTAAGGGTTGACAGCCGAGTAGGCATTGCACTTCGCCGTGATCCAGTTTCGTTAGTCAAAAGGCGGCCGATAAATTTTCCTTATGGTTTGCGGTTGAACAGTGCTGCCAGGAGAGAAATTCAAATTTAATTCAACAAAAAAGGTAGGAGAAACAGCGGAAAGACTTGACAGATAGGCTATTTTAGATTAGGATTGTTAAAGGTTGCTTTAACAATCATAATGTAATATAGCCTATTTGTTACACCACTGAACAATAAAATACTCTTATAGTTATTATAGCGCCTCTGGCTAGGGGTCTAACATGATCGTTTTACACAGTGCGTATTAAGAACTTCTTAGCTTTAATGTTTCATTTTGTGATACCAAAATTAAACGTCAAAGCTAAGACGTTAGTGCAATAACAATGATAGTAGGCTTCCTGGAGTTTATTTACTTATTAGCATGTTTATTAATTTGTCTTCGATCGTTTTTTTTTAAAATAGGAAACCAGTAGATACAGCTGACCTAATCCCCGTAAGAAGCAATAATTATAGAGGTAGTGTACAGTCGACAAAATTGTGTTCCAATGAACGGAATGTAGCGTAGAAGGTCTTAAATATTTCATTTTATTCGATATAATTTGAAGTACTATTGACTTATTAATTATTCTGGCTGACGGCTGCTAGCGTATGGCGATTGATTATGAGTAAAAAAAACGTTAAAGTTTAGTGCCATATTAATTTAACAACCGTAATGACATATGACAGTCGTATGATTTAGCGGATGTGGTGAAATACTCTCGCAACTCGACCTTAACTTAGATTAGTTGATAAACATATTTTATGTAGTGTAACGCCTTATCTGAAGCATGCACGCGATCACGCAAGTCCCAGAAGGGTTCTCTAGTAAACAAATGCGTTAAAACAGCCACTTTAACTAATGCCAATGATTATTAAATGCCAACGTGAGAAGGTGTGAGTAGATCGCCGTCTCAGTCTATACTTACTTGCTCACGCTTGTATTCCCCGAAGGGGTAGGGATAAGATTACAGTCCCCAGTCAGACCGCTCCAAATTTCAAACGGGATATTCAATTTTCGAGCCTAAACATTCTAAGTACGTACAAATGCTCACGCCTGTATTCCTCGAAGGGGAATGCAAAGGTGTATATAGTAGTACACTATATATGTAGTACACCCCTGTAGCAGCAATTTTCGACTCGCTACATAGATGGCGCTACTCGCTAATTAATGCGAAGTATGAGTACAAATACACGAGAACCTAAATCGCATCATAAGAGTTTTCGAGCGCATTGCACTATATATACAAGTTTCCAACTAGAAAAGTTGGAACCGCGGTTCCCCAGAAACTTCCGTTTGCTGGGGATGAGCATGATCACACGCTCTCCCCATACCCCCATTTCACCAGTCATGTTTAAATCCCATGTAATTAGAGGCGAACCTTCTGTCCATAACCGGACACATATCCAGACTCCAGGCTGCTATTGGGAAGTTACACATGGAAGAACCCAAAACACTTTGCTCGACCTGGGGACCGAACTCAGGACTTTTGTCCCTCAGTAGCGCTTGGGATCACTACACCATCTAGGCACTAATCAAATATCTTTTGAATTTTCTTTTCAGTACGTAGTGCAGGTATTTTCACGATGTTTTCCTGCACCATATAGTTAGAAGTGTGATTACTCCATATACGTTTTTATAAAAACTTATTCGTGCAGACCGGTAAGATTAGATCCTGAGTCGTTTGCGTAGCAGGTGATTACGCAAACCACTGCTCTTTTAAGGCCTATTTACAGGAAATATTGGATTAGTGAGCCTTGTTGGCCATGTGATAGTCTGACACGCGTGGGACGAATCACGTTCTGTACCAATAAGTTTTTGACTGGCACTGAATTTGACACATGAACTGTGCGATGAAGAAATTATCATTAGCCTACATGGCTTTGAAAAAGAACTAGGTACAACTTTGGAAACTCCAACAACATTGAGAATGAAATCCAATTACGATTAATCGTCCTTATCGAAGTATAGGTTTTGACACGTTCGAACGTCGTCACTTGTTTTGATTTAGATTTTTTGTATGGCGACGAAAACTTCATACAGTCGCTTGGGATGCTATTTAACGTTTCCATATGAAATGAGAAAATTCCGCATGCGATAACTTAAAAACATGTTATAACGTATAGGTGGGGACTGAAGGGATTAGACTCTCCTTATTTTCTTGCACAAAATTATGAGCAGTAAGACCTTACGTAAGGCACCTTATTGCCCTATTTGACTAAGATATCCGAGGACCACCATAACACAGAAATAGGACTGGGGCTTACAAAGTTGAATTGGGTTTAGTTGGTCATTATGTTAACGCTTCTGTGATGAAATAATATTTTTTATGTTAAGCATTATTTCTTTAGAATTTTAGAGAAAGGTGTGAAACTTCTCTACAGTAGTTCATTTTAAGACGTTGCTAATTTAGTAGCGTCAATTCGCAATGTTGTTGCATGATAGGTATAGATCAATAGTATTCTTTAAGACTACATTTTTGTCCAACATATTATGTTCATGCCTGTATGTATATGTATGCGGAGGTAGGCAGTGCTTACACCCACATTTTACCAGTTATGCTTAAGTCCCAAGTAATAGGGGGCTAGACTATTGCTGTTAAGATACCTAGGTGTTTGATGTTCATAATATTTATGAATATCTAAATTGCATTTATTTAATAAAAATTTAATTGTATACAAGTACTTTAAACAAATTACAAGGATTATTTAACTTGATCAACAATAAACGCATATTTCTTAAAGTGATATAAATATAATATGAAATAGAATAGAAATAGTTTTTTTTTTAATGTTAAATTATATTATCTATAGCATTCTTATTTACCAATTATCATATTAATTATCATAATATTATTAATATTACAATTTCTGTGACCTACTAACTTTCTAGTCAGCTTTCGTAATAACTGTCTCGTCGATAATAAAACCTTTTTTTAAATAGACAAGACTATAAATATTACATACGTATTTTAAATATAAATGTTTATTGAATAAAAAGACTATAAGTAAAAAAAAAAAGAAAAAAAAAATGTTTAGTTTGTAACATTTAGAGCATATGAATATTTTAATTTACGAAATAAAATTAGGTTTTTGAATATTTTCTTGATATTATAATGACCTTGCGCGCCCAATTTATCATTTATAATAATTTATTCAATATCATGGCGCTACTTATGTAACAGTAAAGTAACAGTAACAGTTCCTAAATTTCGACAAAGCAGATGTGAATTGGTGGATATTTATTTATTTTGCTAATTGTAAGCACTACAATAAATTATCATATTGGTATACATAGATGCCCCATATATATACATATATACCTCTTCATAATTTAAAAATATAAATGCTCTGCCTCCGGTCTGCATCGTTGGCCTCGTAGTCGCAAGCGTTATTGCGGAAAATGTTGTCCTGGGTTCGGTTCACGGGTCTCTCTCAGTAGTAGCTCGGGATCTAGATAAGTGTCCGGTTAGTGGCAATAGGCTCGCCCCCTATGAAATGGGACTTATATGACTGACGAAATGTGGGTGTGCTATTAGTATGCTTCAGCCTCTGCCTTCGCCTAATTCAAGCGTGAGCATATGTATGTATGTATGTTTAACTAACTAAACTCAAACAACAATTATTTCCCAAACAGGATAAACGTTAGATGCACTTCGATTTTGAACGATGTTCCAGCAAAAAGCTATCTGTGTGCAAAATATAACATCATGCAAAGTTCATGTTTAGAGTGAAGGAACATCGAGAGGAAACCTGTATATGTCTGAGAAGTAAATCAAATATATGTTGGCACTTAATCATCCTTGGTGAAAAATGGGTTTTTATTACAATACCTCTGCCTACCCCTTCGGGGATTAGACGTGTGGGCATATGATCTGCAATGTTCATGAAAACTATAGTGAGAACATATCTTTACTTAATGAAACATTATATTTAATTACGTAAGCATTAAATGAAACGGACTGCGTCAAATTAGCACTTCCTTGATATTTAGCAGCAATATAAAACTGCTCGTGGATCTTCTATTTCGAAACTATTTATGGCGTTAATAATAGGAGAACGTTCAATTATGTAACGTTTGTTACTTTAGATGGGGGTAATTTTTTAAGTAATTGACACGCAATAGTTTGAGAACAGCTGTGTTATTTACTAAGGTTTCTCAGCGTTGCACTCGTCGCCTTCGTGTCGGTTTTAAAGTTACAAAATTGAACCTTATTTTCTTTTTCTGGATCATTCGTTCAAATTTTGAATACTAATCAATCATAATTTATCTAATGCCATTTAGGTACTTTTTACATACACACAATGTATGATTGATTAGTTTCGTTTTATAGCTTGGCGACATGACCTAAAGATAAAAAATATAAAGTCAACTATATTTAATATTCAACTGACATTTTAATCTAGGTTTTAAAATTGGAGCACGAGATTGGTGCAATTAGCTAGATTATCAAATGAAAGCTTCATTTCACCACACAAATTAATGATTGACCGCAGTGTTCTCTCATGACTAATAATTGTGACTTTTTTTGAAAATTCTACTTGAAGGTAAATTGACATAGGGATGAAATTTCGGAAAATCCTTAGCGTATACCTACACCTCACAATCCAAATTCATATTGTATCTAGGACCAGTGGTTTACGAGTAGGATAAAAGGATAGGATGAATAAATAATCAGTCAATTGATCAGTCAACCAGTACTCGGAATTGTATCTATATACTAGCGTTGTGTGCTCCAGGATTTCGAAAAGATGATTGATATGACCATGGTAGTTTTTCCTTACACGCCCTCTACTGTGTTTGTTCGCTCTACATTTTTTCTAGTTTATGTCGTTACTCCTCCTATGGACATGGTCAAACTGTAGTTTAATTTAAATCATTAAGGAACTTGACAGTTAGAAGGCTACCAGTTTTCGAAAAAAAAAGATAGTGAAGTGGTGTAAGAATGAACGAAATGAATTGAAATACAATTATATACTGTGTGAAAACTTTTTATTTACTTAAAAATCGAACTCCCTGCAGAAATATATTGCACTATATTTGTGTGACGAAAGAATAATATTACTACTTGGAGGTGAGCTTAGAAGTTCTTAATACATGCTGCTTAAAATTATCCCCCAAGAACAAGGGGCCTCCTGTTCTGAAAGATGAGAGTGAAAAGATGATTACAATCTCACTTTTCATTCTCTCTGGTTTGAGGTAGGTCATGCTTATTTACTCCCCTAATGTTTAAAAATCTCCTCATTATAAACCTTATCTAATATCGCGATTAAATAAAATTGTTACATAAAGTCAACATGTCAAAATTATTAATAACATAGATGAAGTAGGTAGTTATGAATATGTATGTACGTGTTATATCTAGTCGGTATGATTATCAATCAATGTTCAATATGAAACCGTCACCGATTCCAAGTTTGTTAACTAACGAGCTGTTTGATCGACTCTGACTGAACGTATGACAAGAAGTTCATAAAAAATAAAAAAAATATGCCCATATATACCTACGATTGAAATAAGTAACTGGTGTTGATGCAATTTTAACCGCCGTAAACAAATGAGGTTCTCTATTTAATTCGTACTTTTTTAATTTGTATTTATGAACGAATAGAGCCGTGGTGGCTGTGGTGGGGATGGGGATTGAACAGACGCCTGCTATGCAAGCGACACAAGTTAGAAGCGGGGCCTGTAGACCTGTAGGTACCGATGTGTTTTTCTAAAAACTTATGTGCAGTGATTTCACCATGTGATGGTATGACACCTCACGATGAGACCTGCATATGACTGAGAAATGATTCAACGACGTATGTATAGTATAGTGCTTGAGACGGCGATAGATTCAGCAGATGTCAAGTTGGTACTTAATCATCGGTGAAAAGTGGGCGTTGTTACTAAAACACTTCTGCCTACCCCTTGGGGGAATACAGGCGTGAGCATATGAATGTATGAACGCATAACTTACCCGAGTAGGTTTTCAAAAAACATTTCTTTATTTGAATGAAGTTTACTTGAAGTTGGCCTCATTTAAATGTGAAAAAAGAACAACAATAATTACCCTTAATAATAAAAATAGGGGACGCATCAGATTCTGGCAGATTTTTATTTTAATCGACCTATACCTACCAAATTTACCTACTGTCTATACTACCAACAGTCGTATTACAAATCATGAATTTTGAGATAGAGCTTCATTGAAAGTAGAACATTTCTTAATATTTAAATATGTATTTAACGACTTATATATGTATTTATAAGACATTAATATTTTAAAGGTGAAACACATATTGACGAAACGATATTTCATAACATTATGTCGTTCGAATAATCTTAATTCGACCTACCTCAAATTTCTACTATCTATCTAACCGACGAGAAATTCAGCTGGCATCATGTACAGTTCATCACAAAATAATTATTCATTTTATTCAATAAAAACTTAATTATATATACAAGGAACAGTACTTAAAACTAATTAAAGGTAGAAAACTTGTCCCAAGTCGGTGTCTCTCGGGATCGTGCCAAGAAGGCTGGCAGCATTGCCACGTTGAATGGCAATGCTGATTCTCTGAGCAAGATCTAAAATCATACGAGGAAAGAACTACTTTGTTGATGTTGGGGCAAAAAATGTATAATACTCGATTCGAAATTTAGACAATATCAGTGTTGTATTCTACTTACATGTTTATCTTCATTAATATTATTACTACTACTTTCGCTATCAAATAATTTAGTCGCCATGTTCTATTCTATATCAAACAATTTGGTTTATCAAAAAGTGTACTAGATAATTATTGTATATATTAAGAGCTTTTATTGTTTTTCCCTGGTAATGTCGCTACCTGTTATTTGTTTATGTCATATATGCGCAACCTCCGTTTCTTTCGTAAAATTTATTATTAGTGGATAACTTTTATTGGCTATGTACTCCTAAGTTTAATTTTATATTTTAGTAATTAGTTATGCTGTTGTTATCCCAAATAAATAAAATAAAAAATAAATAAAAGAAATATCAAACACGAGAACATGAAAAGCCCTTGGTTATTTTCCTTTACCAAAAAACTTACTTAACGTTTGATTAGTCGCTAGTAAGAGCATTGAAAGTGGTCAACGTAACCAAATCTAGGTGGCGTTGGTGGCACCCACGAATCGTGTGGAAATCTCAATAACCTACGTAATTGGTATGTGATGTATGTAAAATGGGCAATTACATACATCACTAGCTTGCAGATGCAGCTTCGCCTGCTTGCCGAAGATTTCACAAAAATACTTGCAATCACCATCCAGCCCCGTGTCACCTGCATGGCGTTATTTTCATTGTGGCTTCATATCTCAGAATATTTTTTTCAAATAAAAGAAGTTACTTCAATTCAGCTATTTACTAGTGAAAGTCGTTGAAATCGGTCCTGCCGTTTCAAACAGACAGAGGCAATTTTTTATATAAGTTCACATCTTTTTATATGTATTTAGTAAGCTATTAATTAGGAATTACAAACAGACACTTCAATATTATGTATCTGTATACATGTAGGTAGATGCATTAACTATCAGAGAGATACTGTTGCAAATTGGCTGTGGCGGTTTCGAATGAAATTGAAATGGGACTAGCAATTGAAATAGATTAAGTCACTTCACGCGGAAGTTAAGGATTTTTGCACTAAAACGTGGATTTTCAATTTTATTTAGCTTGCGGTAGGTAATGGTCAGCGTGGAGGCTTATTAGATAACTGATACGTGTGCACGTGACTTTTGCTTTCGAAACTTTAATCATATGCTTAACCTCTGAGTCATATACGTGTTAAGTCTAGTAATACATTTAAGAGCATTGTATTCAGATCACCTACTAACATATGAAGAATAAAATAAAAATGATTATAATATTTTTTTATGTGTGATTTCTGGCGAAATTACAAAAATACATTTTGAATAAAAACCAAATAAAAAAGGCTTCAGATCAGCAGAATTTTGGCTAGATAATCAAGTTAAGTGATGTGAAGAGGCTAATAATCACGTTTATCTAGGAAACCAAAAAAAATATTAGTAAAATTACAACATTCACCACAGTACCTTAAGTATTTAACCGAAAAAAATAAGAATACAATTATACTTACTAGAAAAAAAAATTATGATAAAAAATACAATGTAGAGAAATACTCGTAACTAATGCATTTTGAAACTTCTAACAACTTCTTTTGGTTTTAATTTCTTATCTTTCATAGTTTCCATGATGTCATAAGATTTTTCTTGTGACCTGAATTCTTGGCTCTCATGTGCTTTTCGTGTATAATGAGTTGGAAATATTCCACGCATATTGACCTAGTCCCAACCAAACTTAACTTGTACCCAACTATGATAGGAGTTATTTGCATACCTTTGATAATTATTGACATGAATACTAATTTTACATCTTTGAATTACTTCTCAGACATAAATACAGGTTTCCTCGCGATGTTTTCCTTCACCGTAAAGCACGTGATGGATATTATATATATATATACTGCACAGTTTTTGGAAAACTCAATGGTACAATCCCACTGGGACTCGAAAATGCGTCGCTTGCGTAGCAGGTGACTGTTCAAATCCCACAGCCACCACGGCTCTCATACAAATTTTATAATGATTTTAAAAGTTAAATTTTGTATCTATGGTCGGAAGCTACCATTATGTTACAATGTCCTGCAAAGATCAAATGGCTGACAATACCTTGTAGATTTGATGAAATAACAAAAAAGAAGTCTAAACTTATCAGAAGAATCTATCATAATATTATCGCATAGTATTCACAAAGGAAATCGCAACGCATGAAAAAACAAAAATCGACAATCTTCGTCTAAATTATCTTTCAAAGTTAACGATCTCCCATTTAACTTGCAAGTATAACATAAGTATATTCATATTCAACAGTTTGTATTAATATATTAGGGGCTTTAACAATAACATTTAATTTGCAATTATAATAAATTATATGATAAAAACTGTTATATTTTTCAAATTAAGTCCGTTGATCCTTAAGATTGAGATTAGTAGATTGATAATATGTGTGATTCATTGCTAATTTTGAAGTGTTGTTTATTAAAGTGTATAATATATACTCCAGTATATAATATATACTGGAGACTCACATATGGATACCGTAACGAGTTTTGAGCGCTAACTTGCATGCGTAGTAGTATTTTTTTGGGTCTTGTATTGCACTAGCGTGCATATCGCTAAGATATAAAGAATATACCACAACATACTAACAATTAGATTTAAGTCAAACATACCTACAACATTTGATTTGTAACCATCAGGAATGTGGAAATAAAAAGGCTTTATTATTATTAGATATTATTATTACAGCACACTTTTTTCGCTGTTGGCCAATAAAGGAACCCAAACTTTAATATGCTAACGACAGTCTTAGCTTACAGTTTTTATCGTGAAAATATTGGCAGTTGCAAACGTTGACGCTCTAACTATACCTTATTAAAGCTTTTAATGCATCGATAAAATGTGTGTGTTTTAGAAGCTAAAAGTTAATTTCTTTGAAAAAAAAATATAACGGGCATTTTACGGTCTTCAATCCATATGAGGTGAATTCGCGCATAGAAGTGAATTTTGCTTTAGAAAATTACTAAATTATGGTTTAAATTGTATAATCTATTCCAACATTATCTGTGCCACGCGGTTTTATCCGCGTAGATTTAGTGTCGTGCTTAATTTCGCGGTACCCATTTTTTTTTATAATCAAATGTAGCCTAAGTTACTCCTTGAAACATCAGCTTGCCACCTGCCAGTGGATATGTCTGTACCGTGTATACTTTCATATGCATGTAGTGAAAAGCTGTTATTTTGGAATTACAAACAGACACTCCAATTTTATTTATCGGTATAGAAATAGATGAAATAGAAATATCCATTTACACCTAATTAACTTTATGACATTTAATTGATACAATGTACTAACGATAAAGTTTTTATTTGTTCAAATTAGAGTAATCACTTGTTAAGCCATGTGACCAAGCAGTGGCCACGCCCGAATCATGTAAGCAATTAATTTTGACGGCGGAATCAAATTACATATAAATTTTATGTTCCTTCCGATTGTACTGCAACGATTACAGCTCAATTAATTGTCGATTTTCTTTATTAACTGACGTAAAACACAGAAGGTTCTCTAGTCTCACACGTAGGCTTTAATTATTGCTATTGATTGCAGATCATGTTTGAGGCGATAAAATGTGTTGTACGTCATTCTAATTTCAAATATCATTTTAAAGGTTATACAAAGATCTCATTGAAAGAAAGAAAGAAAATAAATTTATTCGTCACAACATACACAAAATAGCGAAAAGGATTATAGTAACAGTGTTTTATAGTTGTTACGAATTGGTCCCAACTCAGCATAATCTGGCTGTCACGTTGATGACAACCATCACTGATCTTCCGCAGGACCAAGGCGTGACGTCACAGCACGGTGACACTGGCAGTATCCACAATACAACTTAACCTGAATACAATGTAAAATAACAAAAAACCTATACAAATTAAATAATAAAAAAATAAAAAACAAATCCTTCATAGAAAAATACAAATGATAAGTAAGTATATTACAGTTATCATCATTTCACACATACTTGGACTTCATCAGTATAAATCAAACAAAAAGAGACAAAAAAAAAGAAAAAAGAAAAAAAAACTATATATAATAATGTGTTCTTAAATAGCACTGGAGTCAAGCTTTAGAGCCTCGTGAGTTTTCTGAAAGTCAGAAATGTATTTCTTTAATTTGGTTCTGAACTGACGTAAACAATGCAGGTTCCTTATTGGCGGAGGGATTGCACACTAGTTTCTTCCCCGCGTGGAATACTTTGGGCTAACGCTAACTTTAACTTCCTCGATAAATGGACTATCTAACATTAAAATAGTTTTTCAAATCGGTTCATTAGTTCCTGAGATTAGCGCGTTCAAACAAACAAACAAACTCTTTAGCTTTAAATATTAGTATAGAGTTCCATGCATATTGCATATTAAAATTACACCATTCACTAAAACACTGACTAGCTTTTAGCGCAGTCCATTAGCAAGTTCTAAACTGTCACATCCATAATAATATTATTTAAATTTCTATAATATAATATATAATTTATAAAACATTATTTTGTAATAAAGTTTTTATATAACAATCTTTGATGCAATAAATTATTTAAATTTGCCGAGATATACGAGCAAAATCGTAAATATCCCATTATACATAAGTGCAACCAATTTGCTAGTTCCAATTGCTGCGTAACGAAGGGGAAAATCGTGCAACTTAACCTTAGTTTTTTATTCATAATTTTCTTAACTATGCATTATTACAACTGTTAGAGTACTTTACTGGTACGCCCATCTGCTTATAATACGAATATCACGCTCTGATTAATGGTAACAAAAAGAAATTCCTGCTTTTATAAGTGTGGATATATCGATCTATTTGCATATTCTATTCCTGTTCAACGGGCTATTCCCTGAATACTCCGTCCGTAATACCTCCAATTCGGAGTAAACCAAATACGATAAAAGCATGTCATAATTTCAGCTAATTTATAATACCACTAGCTGTGCCCCGCGGTTTCACCCGCGTAGAGTTAATTTCATGGGTGTTTTATTAAATAAAATTAGCCTAAAACACTCCTTGAAACATCAGCTATCTGCCAGTGAAAGTCCCGCTAAAATCCGTCCAGCCGTTTACGCGTGATGTCGTGACCAAGGGAAATGGGGATTAATTTTTATATATAAAGAAGATTGATGTGATACATTATAAATGCGTCCGCGGCATACCATAGACTTGCGAGCCCTTTTCTTTAAAAAAAAAGTATCTATTCTAATCTTCTTCCTTCAAAAATAATAGTTAAAGGACAATGGAAAAAAAAACATAGTTGAGAAAAATAAGCGTCCATAAATTTCATGTTGGCATTGTGATGAACTTTTAATGTTGCTTATGGATTTAAAGTTTCTTGAGATTAGAAGTCAAGCTTTACACGGTTGAACGGTCAATTTGCTTAGACCCATCTTGGGCAATTGCTAGAGTGAGGAGGATAGTTCTCTATTTAACTTGTCATGATCGTAAGGTATTTCTAACCAAATGTTGTGTTTTTGAAATTAATATTGTTGTTATTTCACAGTCGTCTTAATTATTTTTACATTCTGTCAATTCTATATTACTCCTACTTACTTAGCAAATTGTTTAATTAATTCAATGTAATTTTTGATTACCTCACTAATGCACGAACAGTTTGTAATGTTCATTTATAGCATCGTAAAAATTGATTTATAATATTTGATAACATTTTGATGCTGATTAAAAGTATGTTTTGAGTTACTTAATTTCATATTAATTTATAATGGATGGTCATGGACATTGGGTACTTAAAAAAAAAATAAGCCGATGAAGTTACGCGTTACGAGAAGTTAGGATAAGTTATGATAAGCTAGTATAAATGAAGATTCTTGACATAGTTCTGTGTTTTAATCTTGTTACTGTGCTCTCCGAGGCACAGGGGGAACTCATCAAGTCACTGCTGTCTTAGTTTGCTAACACTTAGTGGACATAGACTAAGAGAGTCCTTGGTTTAAAAGTGTCTCTTTCTATGATACTGATTTAGAAAGAGATGCATGAAAGAAAATCTTATTTCTTTTGTTTTAAATAAATAACACTAATAAAACAGAATAATAAAATAAAATGTACAGTTTTATTTCAGTAGGAAATAGCAGCCGTGATTGATTTAATAAGAGAAATGGTTAGATGATAACTCTCACCTGGGATGCCGCCGTCACGCTATACAAACAGACGGATACAGACTCATAACTTGTCACGGCTTCTGTATGTGGTTTTATTTATTTTGTTACAGTTTAGAGCTTTTCATGTGAACAATCGGATAAAAACAGCCCTGGAGATCAAACTAAAAGTGGTATGTAGGTGACAAACAATTATATATACTTTATTATTTAAATATATAGTATAGCTATTTTTGTATAATATATACTTACTTGGTAGAGTTCTCAAAAGTAAGATCTAAGAGATAGGCCGCATCAAAGTATCATGTTAAAATCGATAAAGTTTTTTACTCAACCATACTATTTCAACAGTGACATTCTTGAGTGAGCTGCTCCTATTTAGGAAACCTGTCAGTTATCCACTGGGTAACTGGTGTCGCGTGCCTAGGTAGGGTGACAATGTAATTAACGGACATTACTTTCATATTCATTCATGTTCGGGTTCATCCGCGTAGACTTAATTTCGTGGATGACTTAATTTTGTGGTATCCAATTATTAATTTGTATAAGAGAAGTAGTCTAATATATAACTTCAGGGGACCAACTATGATTGTTTAAGCAGCGCGTGTTAAGAACTTCTTAGGTTAACGATTAATTTACGATACCAAAATAAATTGTCAATATGCTCAGAAGTAAATACGCTCTGCTTAACCCGATGATGGTAGGCCCCCAGCTATCTTTGTGTTAAAGTCCCGTTAAAGTTACCAGAGATAAGCCGCAATAAACAGACACAGCAAAAAGATCAATATATATAAAGATATGGATATATCACTCAATCATGGATAAATAATTACTAAACCATAAAATTTAACAGTGTATTCTGGATGCTATGTTTTGTCGATATAAGTAGGTACTATTCCTAAAGAATGTATGGCCATCCTTCTGTGCTGAATCTTCTTACACACCTGTTTATAAATAGCTGGGGCATTGTTCTCCCACATTTTAAGGCTTGTTCTTTGGGTTATTTATCCAATAAAACAAGTAAAAAGTACAAAAAGCTACACGAATTTTGTTTAATAGTCAATTTGAAGTACTTAATAGGGGTAAACAAGGGTAATATAAAAACTTTCTGAATTTGAAGAATTTCATTTTGCATAGCAATCCATACGTTGTGAGCTTGCTCATTGAAATGTACCAGGCGTTAAAAAAAAATGAATTGAAACTTGTCCCACCTTTTGGATATGATGAACAAAACATAGACATACATATGCTCACACATGTATTCCCCGAAGGGGTAGGCAGAGGTGTTGTAATAACAACACCAATTTTTCACCGAAGATGATTAAGTGCCTACGCAACATATGGTGAGTCTAACGCTGTCTTAGGCACTATACATACGTTTTTGAATTAATTGTCAGACACATGCGAAATTTTCCCCGCCGTAAAGCACGTAGTGTGAAAACATTGCACATCAGTTTTTATAAAAACTCATTGGTACGGGACCCGCTAGGAATTGGGATTCGTAATTGTGTCGCTTGCGTAACAGGCGAATGCTCAAACTCCTGTCCTGATTGTTATTTTGTTATTTTGATATGATATTTTATGCAATTCCCTATTCCATAAACATAAATCAAATAGTAGCTCGGAGGAGCTGTGCAAATGACAAAGGCTCATATGCAGACGGATAATATATTTTCAAAATTAATTAAGGTTAATTCTAAGTGTTAATTATGATGTCAAAAGTAAAATCTTCATTATGAAATACCTATTACAAACATTCAGTCTTGACATGTACATAAATCATAGAACTCGGCAAATTACCTATTGTTGTATAAATATGCAGAAGCGTTTATAGAACAGAGCATTATAGAACGAACTATTACTTTTAATGACCTGTAAATCAAGAAACACATTTATATACATGAGGAGTAGTTGTATGAGGTTCTTAATGTCAAAATAAAATGCCAAAATGTCTTTCAATCTTCTCTGACGGACTAAATCTAGTCTTATTGTCTGTTGTGTATTTAGCCGTGGTGGTCTTGGGGTTTGAGCTGTCGCCTGCTACGCAAGTGACTCAAGATCGAATTTCAGAGGGGCCTATACCAATGAGTTTGGATACATAGGATTTTTTAAAACTCATTGTCCTCTCATTTTCCTGTTTTCCTCTCATTTTCTGTTGTTAAGGAATACATCGTGAGGAAAAATGCATATGTCTGAGAAGTAATTCAAAGACGTATGTTCAGTGATTGAGACGGCGATGGACTCACAATCTGTCACGTTGGCACTTAATCATCTTTGGTAAAAAGTGGGTGTTGATATTACAACTCCTGTACCTACCCCTTTGGGGAATACAGGCGTGAGCATAAATGTATGTATGTGTAATGCCGGAGGTCAAAAACGATAGTTTTAAGGAGTCGTCGCCTTTGGGACTAGGACCGTGGTCGCCGATATCAACCTGGAATTAATAATTATTTTTGAGGGGTAAATCGGGACTGAGACGAGAGCCGTCCTCTTGTAACATAATTATGAATTCCAAAGAGCCTTTGGGGACCACTCTTGCGGTCCCATTGGCCCCCTCAAAATAATTATTTAAACCAAGGTGGCGTTAGTGACCACGGTCACCTTTATACCCGACTCTTAGCAGCGCTAAGCTTAGACGTTTAATATCAGTACCATAAATCAACACATCAAAGATAAGTGTAATTTGTTTGCGGATGAATGGAAGAATATTTTGTCTGTATGTTTGGAGTTTTGTGAGGAGACTGCATGAAAGTGTTCCTTTTTTCCTTTTAGTTTAAGTGGCTTCAAGCCGTTCTATAAGGTTAAATAAATAAAAAATAAGATTTTTTTAATACGTCGCTCAAACGATCATAGTACCTACTCTGCAATGGCAAATACATTGAGGTCGTGGGTGTGAATCCCACATTGTATATCGTAGTGTATCGTATTTTCCTAGAATGTTTTGAACTTCTAAAGTGACTAAAATATAAGCTTTCTCGACTCGCTGCAGTAACTTCGTTCTCAATAAATCACATGATTTTTTCATTAGGTACCAATCAGTTTTAAACGATACTGGTTAAATGTGTCTTTTGTGCATTTAAATTGAATTTTAAGCCTTAAACCATTTTATAATAAAGGCATTCATTTAACTATCTCTAGTGCTATTTTTCTTTAGCTACGCTTAATGGGTTGCTATTAAGCAAGTTCAATGAATGAATTCAAATTGTAGCAATGTAATACATAAATGTACAAGGTTTGCTATGGTCCCCTGGTATTCTATGTGACCATAGGCAGGTAACCACTTACTATCGGCTTACTATCAGCACCTTAGTGGTATAAAATATATGTAAAAGAGTTTTCGAAACTGTCTACACTTTGAAAATGCATGATGAGTGGGGAATAGGGGATTGGAGCCATTTTGATTTCGATAGTTATTCTTGGATATTTCAAAAGAAACAGAACTCTATTTTTCTCTTAAGACAGTAAATCATACTTTCTATTTATCATTATATTGTCTATAACGTTCTATCTATACACAGTGGCGTGCATTGCATATAAGCAGGTAAGCAGAAGTTACAATTTGTGATCACTGAATACACTCGTGTCGTGTGTGTATTTGTGTATTTATGTTCGTATGTGTATCTTTACCAAGACGTGCGTACCTACGCCGCGTCAAATAGGTATGTACTTAACCTGCCTACCTACCTACTTATTGTTTATGCCTACCCCTCTGAAAATCCAATGCACGCCCCTGTCTATACATATAAATTAAATTGAAGTGTATCTTTCTAATTACAAATTAACAGCTTTTCACTAAATGCATATGTAATTGTATACGGTTCCTTCATAAAAATCATGTATTAGTCTACGCGGGTGAAACCATGGGGCACAGTTAGTAAGTAATATAAAGAAAGCTTGAAGGCATCAAAATCCATAACACGTGCTGCAACCAGCTTTGAGTAATTTGAAGTACTGATTAAAATTCGACGACTTCACTTAAAATTATCAATTATATCCAGGAAGTGCGCGCCAAAACTCAATAACCATAAATGATAAAATTGGAACTTACATCGATAAATACAGTTAGGTCACATTCATCAAATCTATATAAGTAACTACATAATCTACCTATCTGTATATCTATATATACAGATAAATAAAATTGAAGTGTCTGTTTGTAATTCCAAAATTACAGCTTTTCCCTAAATGCATATGAAAGTATACACGTTACTGACACAAAAAAAAAAGTTTTAAATTTTTTCTCTGTCTGTCTGTATGTCTGTCTGTTTAACGGGACTTTCACTGGTAGGTAGCTGATGTTTCAAGGAGTAACTTAGGCTACTTTTACTCACTAATAATATTAAAGTTCCGCGACAATAAGGATGAAACTAAATCTACGCGGGTGACACCGCGGGGCACAGCTAGTTCTATATATGTATATAAGGCCGCAGTATCCTCTGCGCAATTTCTGAAATTCTTTCTTAGTGGTTACCTAGCTGTCATAATGAACAAATCCTCCAAAAATAACCATTTTTTAGAGAACCCTCTAGGACCAGTAGTAGGTTGTACGTTTGTGTAAGTCAGTAGGTCAGTCAGTCATGACTTTGGATTATGTTTGTATAGGAGAAGAAAGAGAAAATGTAAGTATTTGTGTCAATGTCATAAAAACAACAAATACTTTTTTTGGGTTCTTCTGGTTTAACCCAGATTGCCGATTTTCCTCGAAAAAGGGGTTGCGAAGGTCAGATGGCAGTCGCTTCGTATAAAAATCAGGTGATCAGCCACATCGGGTTGAACCAAGTGCCGACCCCAAATACATGGGATTAAGGCCAGGGAGATGATGACTTTTTTGGGTTCTTGTCTATCCATCAGTGTGTGTCGGCTAATGTTGAAAACTGCTGTACCGATTCTGACGGGAATTTCACTGGCAAGTGTAAAGCTGATAACAATAATGTAGGGTTACGTATTATTTGTTTTTAGATAATAAGTAGGATTCTGTGCAAAAAATACTTCCTTAAAGTGTGCCCCCGTTCGCCTCTCGTAGATAATTTCTTCATCGTATTACGTAGAAAGGTGTGAAATGTAGGTACTCCTTTGTTCCTGCCGCCTTTATAAGAGGTTACAATATTGTTTAATTTTTTCACAATATGCACAATTAAATGTAGGAGTAATTCCTAATCATCTAGTAAAATAAATGTTACCTCACTGTTGTTTCTGACTCAGGTACTTCATTGATTTCCTGTAGAATATTTTTGTACACAGGGGATGACCAATATTTAAAAAAAGGCAAGAATAAGGCATACACAAACACACAATAACAAAATTTACGTCATTTTTTTTTAAATTATATATAAAAAACTGCTCTACATAAGGAAAACTAAACAGAGAAATAATTTACAGCGCCAAAGTGGGATTTCTTTATTTTTCCTATTGGTCGGCGGAGGTCGGTTTATAGGGTTGAGCCACGTGCCTTTCTGTGGGCCAGCAGATGTACCGTGACACCTGCCCTTGCCACTTCACCCATCACTCTCTTATCCGCACCAAACACCATACACCCATCCTTGTCTAGTTGTGCTTATTTTTATGTAATTTATACAAAGTGACGGTAACTAGAATGGTCCTCGAGGCGGTTATAATGACCATTGGCTTCTTCAGCTGGTTATTAATTGCATAAGTACACGCGTTAACTATATCTCTACATACCAACTAGAGTATTAGCCACCTATAAGGCTAGCTTATACTACAAAGACCTTACTAGCGTATAAGCAGGTATATTAGCACTTGAATCTATGCTAATATATAAAGATGAAGAGTTTGTTTGCTTTAAATCTCACGAGGTTACTATTTCAGTGTTATATATCATCACGCTTAGACCAATCGCGGATTTATGTTAGCGTTAGCCCAAAGTAGCACCACGGGGACGAAGTCGTGGATAGAAGCTGGTAATAAATAAATAAGTCTGCGCACTAAAATACCTTTTATTGGTGTGTGTAAGTCAATGTCATTTTCCAGATGTTCTTGATGTACCCGGTTCAATGCTACCCCTTAACCAAGGCTTTACAAAATCGGATTAGCGGCTTAGTCGTAAGAATGTAGATAAACTTCGTGCGCAGTTATTACTCATGAGTGACGCGAATGCATACATTTTAGATAATATATTTAGCTTTTATGTTGATATTCTTGCACACATCGTCCGCTATATAGGTACCTACTGAAAATGTATCCATTCTATTTAACAAACAATATAACTTCCCTTCACTGGATATTATTTGTATAGACTATACTATACTATATATAGTATAGAGTAACCTTGTTCCCTTGCTCCATAAAAGTTAGACAACTAACAAAGTTAGTTTTAGAATAATTAATAGTAAGTGCGAGTATTATTAATGTTTTAATTTTCCGAACAAACTTAATTAAAGTTCGAGAATTCCGTCGTTTATTAGTTATCAAGCAGAGATTGTATAAAATTCTACGCTTTTAAAGGATATAGTCGTAAAATGGGTATTTTTATATATTCTAATCCGTTTTAAGGATCTAACCAAACTTTGGATTAGTTGTAATTACTTAAGCAGTAAAAACTACGCGTCATTACCCAGCAGGTGCGGCGCGAATCAGGAGTTAAAGAACTGCGGGGAGCAAAGAGTACGCCGTATAATAGAATCTATAGACAAACGCACGGTTTTACTTGAGATACAACGTTTAAAAAAAAAAAAAATTTTAACTACTTTTAAAAATACTTACCAACGCAATTTTCACGCGTACATATCTAAATCTAGTGAAAATCCCAGAAATGGCCACCATAAATACGAATGTAAATTATGAAAGGAATGTGTTTTTATCACACACACACACACACATATAAATAATTCACATCTCTTTACGTACACCAGTTGCACGTATAGAGATGTATGTTACCTTTCTTGTTATGTACCTTCTTTAGGTCATCGGTCCATCTAGTCGCGTTCTTCACTTCTGTTATCTTCACGAGTTCTCCACTTAACACTTGTCAGACCCACTGCTAATTCATAATAATTCGTAGTAACATAGCTCACTATGCGACTTTAAACATGGAGAGATTGGTCGAACACTTTTGTCTTAAGTAAGTAAATGGAAAAAGTTTCATATCAAAGTCAGATCTTTGTACGATCTAACTAGTTCAAGTATGGCGCCATCTTGAGCGTAAATACGTTGTCCGACTGCCTATTTATCTTTATGACAGAACCGCTAAGCGTATTTGCTGGATGAGAGATATTATAATATGGATATTATAAAATGAGCTAGTTATATCCATACTAATACATACAGCTGAAGAGATTGTTTTCCTGAGCGCTCTAATCCCAGGAACTAATCGAATCGGTCTAATCGGAAAAAAATATTTCATGGTTAGGTAGCCCGTTTATCGAAGATGGCTATAGGCTATATATATCATCACGCTGAGACCTATCGCGGGTTAAAGCTAGCGTTAGACCAAAATAACTATTCCATGCGGACGAAGTCGCTGGCAGAAGCTAGCTATAATATATTGATTTTTGTGTATTTAATATTACTTTTCCAATCAACATAAATAAATATAAAGTTGAGAATGTCATGACTGTTCACTAACTAAGGGTGTTATTCTAAGTTAGTTGTCACACATACAAAAAAATAAATACGTATTCTAATTTCATAATGCAAATGAGTATAAGCGTGGATAATTACACGTAATTGAATATCTACAGGGAATTGAGGCTTGTAAACGCCTAGATATTGATTGTAATGAAGGTCCTGCTGAGTTTTTGATAGGATTAAAATTGGATAGGATTTTAATTGTTCGTAAATATTATGACATTAAAACTTAGACACGGTTAAAACATTTAAGACGTGTCGTTGATTAGTACCGTCAAAATATTCAAAATTAACATTGAAATTGATTCATACAATCAACAGCTGTAAAAGGGCGACATACTGACGTTTTTGAAGATTCTTCTTTTCTAGAAATTGAAGTCATGGAAGACTCGCTAGACGATAGACCGTGCCGGGCCCAACCCAAGCTTTTGCGGTAACTTAGGCAGTTCTCGTTGCTCGGGTGCACTCGCTTGCTCGGTATATAATGCTCGGTAACGTGAGTGTTCCGAATCGACCATTGTTCCATCCTCGCCGGCTCTAAGCCGAGGTCCGAACCCCATACCGGAGCGCCCTTAGCTATAGTTGCTTAGTTTTTAAGTTTAATCTCGGCTGGAGGCCCTTGGGTCTCACTCTTTTGTCCAGTAAAGCAATGGAGGTCGCTAGGTAGGGGGTATGGTATCTCGCAGTTGCGAGATACCATATGAAAAAATAAAACAGTGTGTTCATACAAAATATTTACTAATAAGTTGACCGTGCTAAGGTTGACACTCGGCTCGTACACGGCTCCGGCCCGGCTCGGTCTAGCGTGCTCAATGCTAAATGAATTTTGATTTCCACCGCACTCATAATTTTTTCACTGTTTCACGTTTTAATATTTCTTGTTGGTATTTTCATTCAGGATCTAAAATCACTCGCGGTAAATTAAAGGTACTTTGAAGAGCGTTTATTTTAATCAACTTTAAGTAACAAAACATACCCTTTAGTTAATTTTGATGTCGGCGTCAAAGGCAGCCACGTGAACATTGTAAAATATCAATTTAGTCCAATGATCATTGACGAGGATTCCCATCGGTCTTTCGAATCATTGAAGTAGGTACTTATTTTTTTAATTAGATATACTTAGCGGATTCCAAGGAGGCGAGCGTCGAGTGATCGACTCTTGTTTCTGCAAACTCGATCTTCGATCCAAGCAGGTGCATCTGTTCCATTAAAATTTAATACAGATGTCGCGTGCGCCGCTTTTTTACTCAACGACGCTCCATTATAATTAAAGTGTATTATTTTGTCGTAAAATCGGACCAAGCAGTTCATGTTAGCAATCGCCACGCGCCTTCAACGCTATTGGACAACGGGACTTTCCACTTGTTATGCTTATATCTTAATATAAAAAAATGCTACATGAAATAAGTCGAGAAGGGCGATTTGTATGGAAATTTGCAAGCGTTATTGACTGCTACTCTTGTTCGCTTTTATCTTTACGATCACTTGTTACGTATTATCTTATACAAACTTTAATTCTTATGACTAGTAAGTAGCTTTTCAGTCCTTTTGAAGGCTTCCATTTAATTGCTCATAAAATATACCAAAAATGTGTCAATAACAACTTTTCGTTCCAAATTATATAAAATACATTATATTTTCGCGATCCCTATATGTCAGTCCACATTTCAGGATTAAAGCGAATCACTTAGGAAAGTAATTATATCCTAGAACTTTCAGTGTTGCGAAGGTTGTACGAGTATGTGCTGCATTCAATTAATAGTATATTAATAGAATCTATTGTAATTTAAGTGCTAGAACATAAATACGTTTAATTTATATATACATAAACTAGCAAATTATGATCATAAGCTGCTGTTGAGTCTAATGAAACTGCATTTTTATATCCTAACTAAGCACCATCTAATATATAGCAACCATATTAAAAGCATGTGAAGTTAGTTGTAAAATAGCTTGGCGTGGCGGATGGCTTGGATGGATATACTGAAAGCTAGTTTTCATTACATACGCTATTTAGTATTAGGTAATATCGTTATCTAGGAAAGGCTAAGGATTCAAAAATGCAACTCCCTCATGATTCCTAAGGAAATTCAAATAGTATATACTTCGTGGTTTCATATACTACCTACGTGGTTTCTCAAGCGAGCAGATATGTACAGCAGGTTATTCTCGAAGCAAAATTTTCAGGGTCAGGATATATTATCATAGAAAAATTGCAAAAGAAAACTCGACTTAGACATAAACTTAGTCTATAATCTAGCTTTACGTCTTGCATGTCATCTAACTTGCTTAAATTCTGATTTTAATCATCATAATCAAACACTCTGCTGACTCGGTTTAAGGATTTTAAATCTGGATTTAGTACCACATTATAGTATTGGCTTCATATCATGAATCCAGATTTAGATAATTCCCATTTCAGGATGGAAAAAAGACGCTCATGTCGAGAGTTAAATTCGCGAGATTTTTTGTGAATTCGAGATGTTTTTACATTTTTGTGCAACAGCCTCAATTGTTTGTGAATGTTTTGCAAAAACTAAATTGAAGCTATGTCGATAAATATGCAAATGTTCAATTATTTCCTGGAATTACATTAAGTTGAGCTCATTACCAATGATCTACGAAATAAAGTATCGGAGTTTTTTCTTAGGAGTTACGTTAATAGTTTCCAATGATAGGTAGGCGTATTCAAAGTCTTCGTTTTTTACCTGCGGTAGGTCTGAGTTGATCATCAGTTACCAAAGAAGGGAATAAAGTACAATTACGTACGACATTGCAAAGCCTCGAGTGAGAAATGTGTTTATTGGGTAAAATGAGCGAATGGAATGTATTACCTAAATGTATGTTGTAGATTTTTACCTAACTTGATAATTAAAATTGAGCTAGATAAGCTCAACAACAATAGTAAACGTTTATAATATTAGAATAAATATTATTTCAGTAATAAATCAGGTAATTTCAGATTCTAAATTCCCAAATATTTCCTAAATTCATATTCCTAAAAAACCCAAAAGTGTGTCAATAAATCGACCGAACCAATTTCGCAGAAAGAGTTCAACTCTAATACTGTAATATAAATCCCTAAAATACATTTTTATAAACTGAACTTGCTTATTACTTTGAGTCCTGTTATGGCCACGTGTGTAGTCGTTACAAAGTGTATATATTTGTCGATGATGACGTTGAGACGCGAGCGGATAGTTCACGCGTGTCAGATTTAAATATGTGCGTTTGAGGCAATCGGTTCCCTTGGCAAAGGCCGCAAGACGCCGCGGGCCCGCGCTCCGCCCTCCATTGTACCCCACAATGACTCGTACCTCACTCTAACGAGCGCTCCGAGCAACCCAGACACATTTGTAAAACACCAATAAGCGTTCCATTTCGGCATATTGTTTTGACATATAATAAATATTTGCAAGATTACACCACGAAGAGATTGCGCTGCTGATTTTACAATCGATCGGTTGTTTCGTTTTGTAGACGCTATTGTTTCGCCGATGGTAGGCGGGTGGACGCGGGAGCGGGTGCGTCCGTTCCGAACTGTATTACCCACGGTTGCGCTCGGCAGCCACCCTACAGATTGCTTTTGAGCTGACTATTGAGATAACAATCTTTAGGTGAATTTAATGCCTTGGGTGAAACGGTTCAAATTTTATTAGTAAGTAATAATATTATTATAGTCTTATAAAATTATCAGTACTAAGACTCTACATAGTTCTGAGCCTAAAGCAAATAAAATTAAATCGAAGGGAGGAATTAGTATCAGGAATGTGAGGTGGGAACGTGTTGAACAATACATGTGAGAATGGAAGTAAATCAGTGCATGCGGGGGCTAAGTCACCGCCGCCAGCGCACGTTGGCTGCGGTTTCCACGTCCAGCAAATTGCAGGGCGCGCGTCCAGTTAGCGCCTCGTAGGTGTCAAGATTGCCGTAATTTGCGTCCAGGAACGTTGGCCCGCAGCGGCTGTCGTCACGTGTTACCATCTAAATACTTTGATTATCAAGAAAACATACCGATTTGCTTGCAACAAGAACAAGAACTCGCGTAACGCCCTCATAACGCAAACGCCGAAGGTAAAAAGTATCTCGTAAAGAAATTAATATATTGCAAGTTTTAAAATGAACCGAAATATTCGAGACTATAAAAGAACTTATTAAACCTAATATTACGCTGCTTAAAACATAACATTTTTTAGAAGTTGGGAGAGTTTTATTTTGTTTTGATTTTTGCAGAAGCCTCGAGTTTTAATTTGACCACTTTAAAGAATTAAGTCCGTAAGCATGGTATCAGCAAAGTGAATGAATGAAATTACATTTTTATTACATACCATTTACATGTAAATACAACTGTATAGATTGGCGAGACTTTCCTCCTTTAGCACAAAATAACGATTTGTTTTATGAAACATTAAACATTTAAAGGTATAAGACAAGTAGACGTTCTAACTACAATAATTAATAAATTATTCCGAATGAAACTAGAAGACAGATATTTCTGTCCGTACAGTAATACAGATTAAATCTCATTCAAACAGTGAACGTGCTCTGGGAGCGAATGGCTTCTGATATAAGCAGATTAAAGTCAACTTTGAGAATTCCACAATGGGCCTGCGACGTTTAGAACTCAAGTCCACGTTTTAAGTATTTTTTAAAGATTCAAAGTGTCTTTGTGAATAGCATCTTTTTGCTGGTGCTTAGTAAACATCGGTATAATGGATATTCGATATTATTAAAATTATGACTTATGTTTTTGACGTTCACATTGTATTCTGATATGACAGCGAAATTCTTACTAACGAGGTCCGATCGATAAAAATATGTCTACGCGGAGACATTTCCAGATGGAGGTGAGTCCCTTCACACATTAATAAGGGCCTTTTGACTTTGTGATTTCTCTCAAGCACCGGCTATAAATTGTGGAAACATCAATATTGTATGACGAGATTAATGCCCATGTTCGGTGGACCATTAGGGCTGTATAATCCTATTGTGCTTTTTATACGACTTTGAAATTCGGGCTCGGAGCCGCCAAATTGACGTCAAACCGTCGAAAAAATATTTATAGAGTAATGAATTGATTTATTATAATTATTCCACTCGATTTGAATTCAAAATCAAGTGAGTATGAATATAATCTATAACGATATGAACATGGCATCAATCGGATATCGATCAGTAAAATGTACCATTTGAATATATATAAATTATTTGAACTTTATTTTCATTCTTTTGAAAATACTTTGGTATCCCTGTATCTATATACACATCTATAGCTTTACAGATAGATAAAATTTAAGTTTCTGTTTATTGTTTCAAATGAACACCTTTTCACTAAATGGATAATATGAAAGTGTATACGGTACATAATTATAAAAAAAATGTTTATCTTCTGTCTGAAAGGGATGGACCGATTTTCACGGGACTTCCAATATAGATGTAAAGATATAGGTAAGGGATATACCAATTAAGTTTATTATAAAACCCTATAAAATGTACGCAATATGCTATAAAAGAATCAAGAAGTAATGCAACAACTATAGAGTTATACTCAGGACAGTTGCCACCGCGGCTTTCATATTTCAATTCATATATCGACGGTTGTCAAAACGTCCCGTTTAATGTTGTCGCGACGAGCCATAGTCCGGGAGCTTAAGACGGTTTAAGCCTGCGCCATCCTTCATATCGAAGTCCATTCAAGAAGCGCGGGAGAGCGGTGACACCGACGCTTAGATTTATACCCCCGGCTTCGGTGAGACAGTTCAACTTCTCAACACTCCCAAGTCAATCCTTTGAATTTATTAGGCACTCGATACTCAACTGACTTATGTAAGCCCCTTTAAATGTACCGAGGTCATTGTTTGATTACTGATTTATGTAGATTGGGGTCCCGATTTGTTCGAACATTCCCGTGTTTTGTATCGTTGATAAGTTGTCTAACAATTGTGAATTGAATGACATATGAAATTAAAATATTCTTTCTTTAAATTTACGACATAATAGTTATTTGGGAGAGTGTTCATATTTTACATATACGCAATAGAAACGTATGTCAAACAAGTTTTTAATGAAATGAAATTAAAAGAGTTGCATGTGACATTTACAAAACCGCTGTAAAATAATTTAACAGTAAAATTATGCAGATTCGACTCTTATTAAAGGCGTGGTTAATAGATTTTCCGGTGCTTCTATATTGGGAAATATATACGTCAGAAGTTCTTTTACCACTGGGTGAGTTACAGCAAGCGTAACTTTTTATTAAGTCATAATTCTGGGCGGAACGAAAGGTACCGTCTGATCACGAAATGCTTACATTTTAATGAATCAAACTACTGATAGATACCACCAAGATTTTAATTAAATTATTAATACATTTACATATTCTAATGTATTCATTATTACATTATAATAATTGAGTATTTAATAGTGTAATGTAGTTGGAGTAGTATACTCGTAAGTTTAATGTATTAAACAAGTATTTACTCAGACTATTTACGGCATTCAATATTGTATTTATGTGAGTTGATTGTTTTTAAACAAACATGGAGTACATTATTGGGTATGGTTATTCCACAATCGTGTCATAAATTGGAAGGAAAAGCAGCCGAAGCATTCAACGCGTGCGCATGTCGGTGATAAATGTTGTATGTAGTGGACAAATAGCTGCTCCCTCTAAACAAATTGCCGAGCTACGATGTATGTTAGGATGCACCATTTCTTCTTTAAAGCAAAAATGTAAGCGAATCGCATCGCAATGAATATTAATAGACTGAGCCATGTTGTCGCGGAAAAAATACGCCGCGTATTTAAGACTAGCTGTGCCTCGCGGATTTACACACGTTGGATTAGCAATTTATAGTATGTTACTTAGTGATAATGGTTTCCATTTTAGTTACATTTTCCATTGATGCTTCGCCCCTATTGGTCGCAGCGTGTTGCTATAAAGACTTCCTCGATGAATGTACACACAAATCACACAAAATTATTTATTTTTTTATTTTTCCTTGTTTGTCTGTTTATTGCAACTGGACCGATTTTAACGGGACTTTTACTGACAGTTTTACTGGCTGATCTTATAAGGAGTATCTAAGGCTACATATAAAAAAAATTAAAAGAACATCACGGTAATCTGCTGCGAAATAAAGCGCCATAAAATTGAGTTAGTTTTTAAATAAAATACTCGTACGATTTCGATGACAAGATACGGAATCCGTGCAATATGGTTGACACTCCCACCCGGCGGGCTGACAGTGATCTGAAGTTTATTTAATCAAGGAACGGTTACTCCGAGACCCTAGGGCGTGCGCAATACCCTGCCGTCTCAATTTCAACTGCCTCTGTACAATAGTCCTCGGGTGATAGAAAATTTAATGGAATCCCTTCAGTCATCATTGAAACATACACTCCAGAGCAAGGAATTCGGGTCACCAACATTTCATACATATGCTCACGCCTGTATTCTTCGAAGGGTAAGCAGAGGTGTTGTAATAACAAGAACGAAGATTATTAAGTGCCAACTTGACAGTTTATTAATACATACATTTCATAAATATTCTAAACGTAAAAGTGTTCCTGTCAGTTGTCAGGTGTGGTGAGAATACGTTTGCATAGTGTGATATAACTGAGATATCGTGCTCGCATCTTGTGGGTAAAAAATGCGCTGCCTTTTCAAACCTTTCAAATACATTTCGCTGGACGAAGACATTAGGTAAAACCCAATATAATCAACTCATACTGCGTGTATTGTCGTCATACGTCTGGCCAAACGCATCGTTCTCCATTTCCTAGTTGGCCAACTGATAAAAAGTAGTTTATAAGAATATTTCAATAATTATATCGCTTCTATAAAATATTAAGGGCTAGCTTCTGCCAGCGACTTCGTCTGCGTGATGTAGTTTGTTTGGGCTAACGCTAACTTTAACGCGATTGGTGTTAGCGTGACGATAATATAGACTTTCTACGATAAATGAGCGATTTAATTGTTAAATAATTTTCCAAATTATACCAGTACTTCCTGAGATTAGCGTGTTCAAGCAAACAAAAAAAAACGCTTCATATTTTTATATTAGTATAGTTTTTGTAGGTGCCCCATGTTCATTGCAACTAAGTATATGTTGTTGTTTTCATTGTTCCAATCGGTAGTTGTTTTACTGTTTACGCTTGCAATCTCAGTGTGCCTGCAGAGAATAAATCACTCGCCTTATAAATGTTATTTCTTGATTGTATTTTACAAACTGTAAATGTTTCATACATATTTATTGAAATGGAGTGTGTTATGGCATGAGAAATTACTAGAATGTCATGTTTGTAGGATCAACCTTAGACAAGATTCATTTCGCTGTGTACATTTTCTATTTCTAAGTCTCGGAACAACGTTTTATAGCGTCTGATAAAGTATGCTTCCATATTTATATTTATAAGCTAGCTGTGCACTGCCGTTTTACTCGCGTAATTTAAGTGGTGGGTGGCTATATATCGCGATTTTTTAAAAATTAGCCTACTATTGCTATAGCCTATTATTGCTTGTAAAATCTGCTATCTGCCGTGACGGTCCCGTTAAAAGCAGGGTAGCCGTGTCAGTGATGAGGAACAAACAGAGTGACAGATTTATTTTTTGACTAGCTGTGTCCCGCGGAAATCTTTTGTTTTTTTTTAAATTATTGTAGCCTTAGTTACTTCTTGTAACATTAGCTATCTACCAGTGAAAGTCCCATTAAAATCAGTTCAGCCGTTTCGGAGATTCGCCGGGACAAACAGACTGACAGACAGATAGACCGACAGAGTTTTTTTTTTAATTGGTTGTTTTTTGTGAATTTGTATATATTTTCATATGCATTGAGGGAAAAGCTGTAAATTTAGCTATTACAAACAGACATTTTCTATATATTTTTCTGTGTATAGATGAAAAGCGTCAATATTAAATATTTTTCCTAAACGTGTCAATTAAATACAGGAATTAGCAACTTGATTAAAACCTGCAGTTCTTTTAAATCCTGCCGCTAGATGCGCGGTCACGGTAACTTATGATTATATCTATTTTTCTTTTTAACGGAGCGAAATTTTCGAGGGCTTGGAGTCTTAGCTCGGAGGGTAGTATAAAATTTGTATAACAAATGAGGGGCGTGTCGGGGATCCGTCACAGTGGCTGAGGACGCTGTGTGGGCGCTAGGTAGGTGGCCTTTACACAAAGATACCAAAAACGTATAACAGAACGACAGCTCCCTTATAATGCCTACCATCATCGGTTTAAGCAGAGCGTAAAGAACTTCGGAGCTTTGATGTTTCATTAGGCATTTTTACCGACTTGATCCGAGAACAAGCCGTGATGGCCGTGAGGTTGAGCAGTCGCCTACTACGTCAGCGACGCAAGGACGAATCCCAGCGGGTCCTGTACTAATGATTTCTTCAAAAATTATGTTTTCACACCACGTGCTTTACGGTGAAGGAAAAAATAGTGAAAAAATCTACATATATGTCTGAAAAATAATTCAAAGACTCACCATCTGTCACGGCGGCACTAAATCATCTTCGATGAAAAGTGGGTGTTGTTATCACAACACCTCTGCCTACCCCTTCGGGGAATACAGGCGTGCGTAGATGTATGTATGTATGATCCGCGATCGACGCGTTCGCACCGCACACTTACACCAGCCGTGCTATTCTGTAAGGTTTCTCAGCTTCAAAATCGACATAGAGCGTCGGTTTCAATCATAGGAAATGTTTACAAAATACAAAGATAATAAAGTTCAATTTCATAACTTTGAATTTGAACGGCTGTATTTGTGTACTGATTCTCGATTGTGGAAGCCGTCTTTCTGTGACTCTTTTACATTATACAGAGGGCACGTTGAAAGACTAGTTTATACCTCATTTTACCGATCTGAGCTCGCAGACATCCGATATATTCTCAGACAAATTGTATTCATACGGAGTAATGAAAGGTGAATTAATTCACTGGTTACGATTTGTTTTAACATGGTTTGGCTCTCAAAGGAAATAATGTTTTTTGCGCTTGGTTGGACAAAAATGTCGGTAATGATCATCAATTTAAGAGAGATTCTACAAAACAATCTACAAATCTAAATATACATAAAATTGAAGTGTCTGTTTGTAATTCCAAAAACAGCTTTTCAGTAAATGCATAATTATAAAGGTATATACGATACTTGCATGAATATCAATTTTTGAAAATTTTCTCTGTCTTTCAGCCTGTTTGTTCCGGGTAATCTCCGAAACGGCTGGACCGATTTTAACGGGACTTTCACTGGTAGGGTGCTGATGTTTCAAGGAGTAACTTAGACTACTACACTACTTCTATTCATTAAAAATATTAGCGTTCCGCGACATGAAGCATGAAACTAAATCTACGCCAGTGAAACCGCGGGGCACAGCTGGTCTTATATATAAAATTCTAGTGTCGCTGTGCTTGTAACCGAACATCTCCGAGAATCTGTCAACATCAATTTTTCATGCCCCTATATAATGAAGATCCACGTCAAAAAAGATATGGCCATGCAGTGTTTGTCGGTGATAGCTTATGAAATGTATAAATATCTCTATTTTATTAAAATTTGGACATGTGATGGATTGACTTAATTAAATCAGAACATAATCATTTTTATTCCATTTTACGTATAAAATATTTCGTTAATATTCGTAGCAAGAACTTCGTCAATAATAAATACAAATTTCTTGGCCAAAACAAACATCGATCCTCGCTATGATGCAAAATATATGGCCAAAACCTCTAACTATTGTAACAGATGGTTGTTTGTTAAACTTCCAAAGGGTTAATAACATACATTTCGCTAAACGAAACCTGAGAAGCGAGCTGAGAAACCAGCCACCTCATCCGACGGAACGTAGTATTAAGCTATTACTTATCCAGACTCTGTTGTTTTTCAGTAAACAAATACGTTTTGGGGAGTGCATTTGGATTGAACAATGTTGATACTTGATTGTAAACTTTGTTATCATAATAGCAAAGCTCAATAATATCTTGTGCGAGTTTGACGCAGTCATAGCATAGTTAAACCAACTGTCAGACTCTTGTCAGGCCTCTGACTGACCTGCCACGATCGCTAAAATGTTAAATTGGCAATTGAGACCTACGGCTGAACTGCTCTCCGAGGCACGGAGGGAACTCGGCTGGTCATGCACCTAACTACTGGTTTGGGTTTAGGTTATATAACTTCGCTGATCAAATTATATGCAAAATAGCAACTGTACCACGAGCTCCTCATATAAGGTAATCAAGAAAAATAAATATTATTTATTCACATAAAATTGATGTCACGAAGGTACCTACATAATATAAACTGAGATTTTTTCTCCCTATAACTATAACATTATTTATCTGAGAAGCTCCCTCTCTCATTTTTTGATTACATAATAATAAATATAACATAAATCACACTCGTAATTTGATTAAATAGATTCCATATATAAAACACCACTTGAATACTAAAAACATTTTTATTTTGACGACATCACAACTTTAAATATCAAAACAACTTGAACCACGATTGTACAGAAGGAAATCTGAATGTGATCCAGATATGCAAATATCTGTTTGTTTTATCGAACTAAAAGAGTATTAATTCGATATCGGCTATCTAAGAGATGATCCCGCCTGAGATGGATGCATCATTTGCTATTCAAATAACCTAAGGCGTTTCGGTGTGTATGTAATCAGCTATAAAGATTTCGACTTATCATTTTTTATCTCTTTTATGGAGAAAGAAAGTCTGGTTGAAATTTGTGATTTTGTTTTCGGTCTACATAAAGCGTCGTTCCCACAACTATGATTATTTATTCACACTTCTGAAAGTCCTTTAAAGGGGAAAGCTAGGTGTAGCATAGTAGTGTGCAGAACATACTTTACAAAAGAGGCACCTTAGTGCTTCCCTACATGTACAGATGGTGAAGTGAGTCTATTGCTTGACATGTTTTTATGTTTTCAGTGCCACACCTGTATTTTTTTATGTAAAGTTATTATACAATGACAGAGCTATGTTCAGGGCCTGTATTACAAACTAGCTTTGCTCCGCGGTTTCACCTCTGAAAAATATTTGGAAAACTCAATAAATTATATGTAGACTCCATGTGCTTACTTTTGTTTTCAAAATTAAAAGGTTTTGAACAATACTTAACAAATAATATTTTTTATTTCAATTTTATTGCGGTATGCAATAAAGATTACAAACGTAATTAGCTGATAGCTGAGTATTGCTTCTGCCAATTGCGTTCTGAATGCTTTTAGGTAAGAGCAAATACTTATTCTGATTTATTACAGTCCCGTAATTGGCTTAACCGAGGGTAGTTAAACAAGAAAATAAAACTGTTATTTGTACTTTTAAAAAGCGTAAACGAGGAGGTATTTTCTGGTCTTGCTAATTAATAGCGTGTTCCATTCTGATTGTTTGAAATTTCAAATGAAGACTTAAGTTGCAATTGTCGGTATTTGAAGAATTTTGTATGGGAAGAAGTTTGTTGTATATTTCATTAACAATTTCCAGTCAATAATTAAAATTCATTAGCCGATAGCTGTATCCGTGGGTAGAATGTTATCTTCTTTACTTGTTGATCGTGGTTTGTTTACACATTCCTATTTTAGAGCCGTGTAATTAATGGTGTTTTTAATTAACTGTTTTTGTTTTTTGTTAATTTGAATTGAATGCTATCGTGCCGTCACGAGTTATGAGTGCTGATCTTAAATTTGTTATAGTATTTTTATCAGTCTGTCTCGTTACATTAGAATTACTTTTCAGACATATGCAGATTTCCTTGCATCGGAAAACTCGTGGTGTGAAATCACTGCCCATAAGTTTTTAGAATAACTCATTGGCTGTTGGGGTTTGAACTTGCATCGCTTGCATGCCAGACGACTGCCCAAACCCAAGCCGTTTTAGTGTGACTAGTGCTATTTCTAATAAAATTTATTTCAATATCATAACAGCCTAAAACTTAATTAGACTATACTTATTTGTTTGCGAAATATTAGATTAGAATAGTTCCCGAGTGTATAATTGTAAAGTGTAAAGTTAATGTATGAGAGATCTATATTTTATAAACGGTTCAAACAAATGAAATTCAATATAACTTGCACATAAACAACCATAAGGTGGATGTAAGCAATCCACAAGATTACAGGTATCAGTAGCGTTTGGATAATTTTATCTGGTGTTAAATACGTGTGTAGATTTTGACATGTTAATCAATAAAATTGTTTGTTTGGCGATCACCATCAATTTTATTTAAGAGATTTCACTTGAGTTAACGTGTGAGTTAAACGGTTCCATTAACTTTATATTTCATGTTACTACACAATTGCAAAATCTATATACTATAATATTATAAAAAGGAAATATTTATTTGTTTGTTTGTATAAAATAGGCTTCGAAAATGCTGAAGCTATTTATCAATTTTAATTTAAATTAAGTATATTAAATTCATTAATCCGTAATCATACGCCGGAAAAATCGCAGACGGCAACTACTGTTTGTTCAAGATATTACAGATAATATTATCTTTTTGCTATTTATCCCATTAATAAGGAGAGACAATGAAGTCTGGCATTTCTGGCAAAAAAACTGCTTCCCATACCATTCCATTCGCCACAAAAAATGCTGCTCAGTCATAAATTTTCACGCCGCATCAGCAGTTATAACACTCCTACTGTATTTGTCGATTCGCTGACCTTTATAACGACTTCGATTTGAATGGCTCATATCTCAAAGTTCCTTAAAATCTCGCAGCGAATAGACCACCCTGACTTTAATACGTATCACGTTGGTGTTTGAATTAATAATGCATTAAGATCAATTAGGCAAATGTATTAAAAGTTGACAAAAATATCTGTTTACTTCGGTCACTACATGTATAATTTCATCTTGGGTGGTCTTTGAATAACAATGATATAATGAGTAATTAAAAGAATGTTTTAAGTCTAAGTGAGACAAATTTGTTTGATGTTTATAGTTGTATTAGCATAATGAGTATTGACATATCGTATGACAAAGAGTTGGCACCCCATCGGCTTGCAGGCTGTATTGAATACTCCTTACAAGAGAAAGTTGGGCTTAGGTTCTCAAGTTACGGTGTTTTTTAATTATTTACGTTTATACTTACCAAAATGCTATAATGTTTCATGTAAAAATTACTTGAGGTGCATGAAGATTATGTGCAGGGATTTCGCACCGGCTACTATGATACAAAGGAAAATATTGTGAAGATATCCGAAGATTTTTGAACTATTTCATATGTAGCCAACTAAATCTATTCATCTATACATACATGCAGATAAATAAAATTGAAGTGTCTGTTTGTAATTCAAAAATTACAGGTTTTCACTAAATGCATATTAAAGTATACACGCTACGGACACTGAAACACCAAGTTTTAAAAATGTTCTCTGTCTGTCTGTCTGTCTGATTGTTCCGGGTAATCTCCAAAATGGCTGGACGGATTTTAACGGGACTTTCACTGGTAGGTAGCTGATGTTTCAAGGAGTAACTTAGACTACTTTTATTTATTAAAAATATAAGGGTTCCGTGACAATAAGGATGAAACTACATCTACGTGGGTGAAACCGCAGGGCACAGCTAGTTTACAATACAAATAAACAGACATAATTATTGGTTGGAATAATATCCCGTTTTTAATAAGGCAAAGAAGACCCAAGAGGATGTATTTAATGTAATATTTACATGGAAAATTATTCGCGTTGTCAGTAACCTAACTAGCACCAGATAATTATAGTAATAACCATTAAAAATAAATACAAGGGAGGAGTTGTTCGCTATAGTTCTCGCACATTATGTGAGAGCATTCCTTCATGGAGAAGTGTGTAATTGGTGTCTGAAATATGGCTCCAGTTGATTGCAATAACTGTGTGGGGTGTTAAATAAATATACACGGAGTATGACGCTGTTATTATATGGTTTCTTGTACGATGATTTGTTGAAACTTGTTAAATAACAAGAAAATAGTTATGACAGTTTCGTTGCTCAGTAGCTCATAAGCATTTCGATTGGGGATGTTAAGATATCCTGTTTGTGACAAACAATTGGATGAGAGACTGCGAATTTAATTCAGATTTCCATTAAGTATTTGGAGATGATGGCAACTAAGTGATTTCAGCTATCAATTTAAATATATATATATATATATATATACATCTAAACAACTGACAACTGGTTTAACCCAGGTTACCGATTTTCCTCGAAAAAAAAGGGGTTACGAAGGTCAGATGGCAGTCGCTTCGTATAAAAATCAGGTGATCAGCCACATCGGGTTGAATCAAGTGCTGACCCCAAATACATGGGATAAGGCCAGGGAGACGATGATGATGATATACATCTAAACAGATAAATAAAATTGAAGTGTCTGTTTGTAATTCCAAAATAACCGCTTTTCACTAAATGCATGCTATGAAGTATATATTATGGTACAGACATAAAAAAAATTAAAAAAATCTCTCTGCCTGAACTGATTTACACGGGACTTTCACTGGTAGATAGCTAATGTAACAAGCAGTTACTTAGACTACGCGATGGCATGTTACGCTTGTAATGCTTATATTTAAACTATGGCAGAGATGTTACTGCACCCACATTGCACCGAAGATGAATATGCGCCAACGTGACCGTTCGGTGAACGTACATACGTTTTTGATTTATTTCTGACATTATGCAGGTTTAGGAAATTGTCCAGTAATCATGTGCGCGCGTTGATGTCTAATACACAAAATTTTGTTTTCTAGAATATACCAATAACTTCGCGTACCATAATAATGACCTTGGGGTCAGACTCATCCCTTTAGGGACATAGACAGCTTTTTTGGGTTTGAGTTGTATAATTCTTTTTGTTAAATTTTATTATTATTATGGGCCTGTTGTGTCCCACTGTTGGTCAAAGGCCTCTCTTCCACTTTTCCAACTTTCTCTATCCTCAGCAGTCCTCTCCCAATCGCGCCTGAAAGCATCAAGCTCATCCCGCCATCTCCTCCGAGGCCTGCCGCGTTGTCGTTTCCTGCCATTTGGGGTCCATTTTGTAATGGTTTTCGCCCATAGCTCATCCGACATGCGGCAGATATGGCCAGCTCAGTTCCACTTCAAGTTGGCGGCAGCGTGGCCTATATCGGCAATTTGTGTCTTGGAGCTTTGTTAAGTAATGTTTGAAAAATATTTAATCCGACACACGAGGTCCTTCGAGGGTTCGATTTCGGGTCGAGTAATGTTATAGGATTTCCCCAGTAGCAACCTGGAGTCTGGATTAGTGCCTATTTAATCATCATGGAATATAAAATATAAATGGGGAGATTTGGGTGTATTATAAGTACACTTCTGTGTACCCCTTTGCAGAATACATATTTATGTTTTTTTAAAGTCAGATCAATGAAATACGAAATTTGAATTTTAAGGTTTTAAGCTGCAGTGACCACTAACTATCACGCGGTTGTAACGTTTGATTATGTATATAAATTAATACTTAACATAAGTATGGTATATACTTCATTAGCAGCAGTTTGAAGCATTGTTCAGACGTAAATCAACTAAAATGCAACGAGCAATATGTCAGTGCACACCAAAAGTATAAATTCTGTGGTACAGCCTCACTTAGCCGAATCTTTTAATAGCTCCAAACACCATCGCGTGGCTGCCCGCAGCACTAATGACAGCCTTTAAACAATGAATTATGGTAAGCTGTTAATTATATTTAATTATAAATAATAATTAAGTCGTAGTTTTAACATCACCCGGGGGTTTCTACAGTTTAGTACGTATTTTATGTTGATGACCTCCTAATTGGATTTAAATTTGCGTCGCGCCGTGGGTAGCGTCGCGGATCGTGGCGACGTGATAGCGGTTATTTATATACATGTTTAAGGGACTTCAAGACTTTCTAATTCAATCTCGGTTGTCTATTGATTCGCTTTTGAAATCGATACTATTATATATTGAAAAAAGTGCGATACATTTTTCGGTGGGTTGTAGATATCCCAACGTTTTCGGTAAAGCGTGAGTGCTACTTTTTATTTTGAAAGGGTTCAAGTGCAATCGATTGCCATGAAGAGAGCTGTATGTTTATTTGTCATCTTGATTTAATGAGACTGTTAACATTTATAATAAAATACTACGAAATTTGATTATAAAAATATATTTTTTATATAATAAGATGATGATGATGATGAATGCTATTTAATTATGTTGTAAAAAGTAAATTAAAATTAGATAGCCACTGAATCTAGTTCTGAGAAAATCAATGACATGGAACGTCGATTTATTTAATAATATATAAGTGTTATATCCGTAGTCTGGTACCCATAACACAAGCTTTGCTTAGTTTAGGATTAGACCAATATGTAGATATAGACTGTGTGATAATGTCCGAACAATATTTATTTTTTATTTTTAATAACATAAAAAAATAATATCGCGCTTTCAAAAAACAATATTGCTTCTTACTCAAGTATTGTAAGCTAAGCTTCAAGCCACATACTCGTAGTATCATGTTGAAGACTTCATTCGTCTTTATACTGTCATTGTACAATATTGAAAAAACCACAATGTATGTTTAAGATTGTCCTCGTGAGGGGCACGTAATGCTCGAAGGGCCAGTAAAAAGGTTATGTCAATAGGGCTCGCAGTGTTGCACAACAATGCTGTATTATGCGCGTGTCATGCGTGTAACTTTATTAAACCGATGCCCCGTGGAGGATTGATAGGGGGTTTGATGCTTTTAAGAAGCTTTTAGGATTTATTTGTGACGTAACCGCAAATTTAGATCGATTAAGTGTGCTGCGTCTTGAAAGGTGTTTTTTTTGTATTTTGGTGATGGTTGGTTGTTGAACTGTCGGTCAATTTTAAAGTATCAAAATGGAACGTCAAGCTCAGAAGTTCTTAATTCTTCTCAATCGTTACACTCTTGGCAGAGCGGTCGTGGACGTAATGTCAGAATTGCTGACTTGCTGAACAATACGGCGCCACTTACTTCGGACTGCAGCTTTAGTCTTCATACGTCATAGCCTTAATCTGGTTCGTCCATCTCAAAGGTGATCTGCCACGTGCCTTAGTACCCTCACATTTACCTTGAACCACCAAACGCTCTATGGATGCGTCACCACGTCGCGACACATGCCCAAAGAAGGTGAGGATCCGAGATTGAACTGTGAAAGTTGAAAGTTCTAACCGCTCTGCTTAAACCGATTACGGTGGGCGCCCTGTAGTGTCTAAACACTACAGAATATTAATACTTTGACGTTCCGAATTTAGTTTTAGTCTTCTATAAGGTGGTGGTAAAGTCTTCTTCTTCTTGCGGTGGCTCTCCACTAATGGAGATTGGCCGTCAGCTCCGTGGTAAAGTCACCAGTTCTATAATATGACTTGCCAAACTTGCTGGATCAGTACGGTCCCAGTGACACATATCGCGAATCATACTCCTTAGATAAAAGGCAACATCCGCTCCTGCATCCGGAAAGGTGCTGCGCAAATAAAAGATCCAGACATAATTCGTCATATTATTCATAAATAAAAATCAGATCGGCAGATGCGAAAGGATTGCACACATGCTGGCAAGGTGCGCTATGGCTTGTGCCGAACACTGCTCGGCAAATAGCACTCTATCCCCTTGCATCTGGTTACTTCAGCTATGACCCTTTCATTTCGCTATACTTACCTTTATTTTTGCTTTATCATCATTGCCGATTGTATCAAGTAGGTATCCTCCTTCCAAACACGAAGTGTATAATATAAAAATGATTTATCTAGTTTAAGCCCTACCGTGATCTCTTATTGCCATGATAGTTTAACTCTTATTGTGAGACAGATGTATATGACGTGTATATGTCTGAAACTGTCACACAGTGGAAATGTGAAGCTCAGTCACGTCGTTATAGATACCATACTTATGGTTTATAGTGATTAACCTTGATCATAACTTAATACATGAAGGTATGTTTCCTCAGGTTAATGATAGCTTTTCTTCTCCACAGCTTTCCGTATAAAATGCAACATTCAAGTCATTGTGCATAAAACCGTCAGGCTTTACAAAAAATATGAATAAAGACAAACAAACAAACTTTCGCCTTCACGATTTTTAAAAATAAGCTTTAAATTAAAAATATAATTTTATCTTATATATCTTACACGCACAGACATATCACGTGACAAATATAACCAAAACAAAATTATCTATAATTACACAAACAGGTACAGACCACGGGTACCTTAATATAGACATCAGAATACTTCGTATGGAAACCACATAAATTTAGATTAAAAGGCGTATGCTAAGTGGGGTAAGAAATTTAAATGGCTTCATATAATATTTTTAGCATTACAATAATCGCAACGGTCATGGGGAGATGTGTCGGCGACGCGTGGCGCGGTCCCCTTGACTTCCAGTTTAGTAATTAAACTTACAACTTTATCGATCGGAGGCTTTTTCCAATTTATGCAAGACCACCGCGCTTTCATATCAGCAAGGAGCAGTATTAAAGGTACACGCACACTGACAAAGGTTACGAGAATTTATTTTATTACGAGTACGTTCATACGAGGCGGTGGAATACATGACTATATGTTTTGAATTTATATTACGCAGACCCAAAATGATGGGGTAAGGACAGGGTGATGGCAATTATATTAAGGTTTATGCTATTAAATAACAGTGTCATACTGTTGCATTTACAACGATTTTTCGTTTCGGTACGTAATATATATCCTTATTATTATATGTATATACGAGTATAATTCCCAAACATTTTTTGGATGTTATTTTAAGAGATCAATAATAATAAATGTTGCCTCATTGCCACTGAATGTTTCAACAAATTGAGATCTCAAAATCCGGGGATTTTAGCGTGTTTATTTCTCCATTCTCTTAGAAATCACAAACCCCCTCCATAGATATAAAATCTATCTGGTTTGTGACACCTTATTACAGAATTGAATCGTGAAATACAGAATTCAATTCTGTATTTAATAAAAATAGTGGCGATGTAAAATATGTATAGTAAAATAAAAAATAAATAGGTATACATAATTTATTCCATAAACTTTATCTCAGTAATATTATTTCGATGTGAACGCATCTTAATTACTCCAGTGCCTTCAGTCGTAATGGAACTGTCATTCGATTCCTTCTTGTCTTGTCTATAGTCCACCAAATGGGTTTATTAAAGAGTTCAGCCCACTAACATGAATAGCCAGTTTTGTACAAGACCCAGAACAAAATATAAATGATCGCATATTTATAGAGTGCATGAATATGAGTATCATATGCCCCGCGAGTTTTAAGTAACTCTTGAATATTCATGCATAAGGATATATTTTTTGTAATAATATGCTCAATCAAAAAGTATTTCCATTCACATTTTCACAATAGACCCTTTTCAGTTCATTGTACGATTGGTTTTTAAATAGCATTCGATACAAAGGTTGTAATTATCGGTTATGGTTCCGTTTGGCCGTTCATATGGCTTTGTACTTTGGAGATGTCTCTATTTTGCGATTTTCTAAGGTGTGGGCTAAACGATATTCGACGATAGTATTGTATGCACTCCCGTGGCGCTATTATAATAGTTTATTGTACTTATATATCACTCCCACAATTTTATTTTGCGAATTCACTTACAGGATGGAGGTTCCTAGTGATCGATGGGACTAATACTCATCTTGGGATTTGATTGTCATATGTGAGAATTTATATGACTCTGGGGAAACATTAGAATGTTAGATCAATTGGGATATTGTGTCGTAAAAAAATATTCTCGTTTGTTTCTTACTAGTAATGCTGACATACAATATGATTGTTTAAACTCTTCTCTCATAGGATTGGTAAATATTGTCTTTTTATATACACTCATCATCATGAATTTAAGAGTTGTGACTCTTGTCGGTGTAACTGATGCAACTTCTTCCATTTGTCTCTATTAAGTGCCATCTCCTTGACCTCCCTATACGTCATGGCAGACACTTTTTCCTTGACTTGTCTCATGTATGTTAACCTGGGTCTTCCTCTTAAAACATATTAGAAGGAAAAGTAGAAGGAAAGAGAGGAAGAGGAAGACCCAGGTTATATACACTACTCTGAAAAATTATAAAGACGAAATATTTTGTTTGTCTGTTTGGGCTCGCATAGGTTCTGAAAGTACTAAGCGATTATAAAATTCATGCTGTAATATTATCGCTGAGTAACATTGGCTGTAATGTTAATTAAGGTTAGTTAGGGATTTGTAATAGATCGCGGCCAAAGTCGCGGAAAAAAACTAGTAAAGCATAAATTCAGTTCTAAACTCATATACATCTACTATATTCATTCTTTCACTGCATTCCCAAATTCAATAAACGTTAATAATTTAAAAGAAATAAAATTTTGAACTGCTCTTATGGGGAATGATTCTATACCTTACAGAAAACCCCGTATATTCATTTCAGCTGTCAGCCCTGAAAAGGTCAGAATGACAACATATTTTGCCACAAAATGGCGTTGAATGGCAATACGATCGCACAATGATAACGTTTTCTTAAATATACTCTCCTTAGTTGAAAACTATACCATTTTATAAATATAAATATACTTAAAATCGTCTCCCCGTCTTCTGTGATTAATATAGACGTTTATGTATAAGTAATAATTGAATTGGTATGTGTTAAATAAACCAGCCAACAGATTGTGTTAATAAAAATAGATTTTTAATTAAAATGTATTTTATAACAAATCTGCTGGCCATATGAGTACAAGAAACGAACCGCAGGTAAGCCGTGCATAATCAATGGCACAAAATGTAAAACGTATTGCTTCTCAGAGGCGACAGCTAGTCTATTAAAATCGCGTTTAGCGCCTCTTCAATGAGATGATTGAAAGCCCTTAGACAATTCATTCTCGGTGCCTCCTTCGTTCACATCAATGGATGGCCCACATTCCTTGTGTAATCTTTTTACAACACAATAGGCGACAATGCTCGGGTCCCATTGACTGTAATGTAAAATACTGACGCTCTTCGTTCTAAATTAATGTAAGGATTTTTTTCAGCGGTTCAGTGAAGGTTGCGCCGCCCAGAGCGCAGTTCAAGTGCATCCAAAATAAAAGTATAAACAAAATTCAACTTTACAGAACATGCCATTAAGTATGTATTCGTTGGACGGAGCTTTTTTGGCAGGTTTATTTTATTTTAGGTATTTCTATTGGCTACGGTTCTGTTGTAACAGCAAACACAATAAATTCCGTTGTTTAATTTTCACTTTGCAGACCGTAATAAATTACAAACAGCAAGTACCTCTGCAGGGTTCCCACTTGTCTTCTTAACTTGAGTTTAATGAAAGTTGTATTGTTACGTTTGCGTAACTATGAAATAGACCTAGCCTAGCTGGCGCCAAGTGGAAAAGTCAGTGAAAATTCAAACAAGCAAGACTGCTCTATGTTACGTACGTTTCTTTATGCTACAGAATACTTGGAGCATTGAGTACATGAAGAACAAAAAGTAAAGTACATGGTTTAGCAATATTATTTGTGCATTGGAAATGTGTCCATGTGCTTACATTTCTTATGTGATTTACTTTGTATTTTTAATTTGTATGACACATTTGAAAAGAGGAATTACTGAGTTTCTTGCCAGGTTCTTCTCAGAAGTAACCTTCCAAACCTGGTAGCAGCATGTATCCTGTGTTATTATAGATATATTTTTGTGTTGGGGTTGGAGTTTGAATACAAAATCTACAAGCGGGAACAAAATCATTAGGCATCTGAGCTTCCTTACTTAAATAAAAAAAACTGGCTGGCAAACTACAATGAAATGAAATTATGACTTCACACATATATATTATCTTAATACAAAATATATTTTCGGGTGCCCTTTTATTCACAAGTAAATTACCTATAAAATAAACATCTTATAAGAATGATAATGAAACTCTTGAAGTGGAAAATCTACTCATAACATAATGTGCACTGCATACATTATAACATTATTTATATTCAGTTTATATTATGGTCAAGTTAAATTCAATGGCACGTGTACGAAGGCCCACATCTCCCTTGAAATAATATTCCAGGTAACAGACAAAAAATATGATTTAAAGTAAAGCAGGGGAGTGAGGGCTCCCTGTCCTTTTTTTTCGTCAAGGTGCGCCCTTAAAAGCCGGCGCAAGGGCCGGTGTAGCTCATTCATTAGACCGTCCTCGAGAACACCGTAGCTCCCCGATCTCTACAAGTTTACCTGTTGCGAGCCGCGTGCGCACTCCAACACATCGTTGTATCAACACACAAAATGCTTCAAGGAATCCAAAAGGCTGACTACTCTCTCTCTACATACAAGACCAATTTGCCAAGAATGGTGCCGATAGCACCAGCTGAAAAACCCTTCTTGTCTATGGATATGGACACAGAGAAAAAGAAATACAACTACAAAAGTAACCCGTACACTGGTGCGCAGTCCGTGTCGATTGCAAGAAGGAACGCCCGCGAAAGAAACCGTGTGAAACAAGTGAACGATGGATTTAACGCTTTGCGGAAGAGACTGCCTGCTTCGGTAATAGCTGCTTTATCCGGCGGCGCTCGACGAGGCTCCGGCAAGAAATTGAGCAAAGTGGACACTCTTAGAATGGTCGTGGAATACATCAGGTATTTGCAAACCATGATTGAAGACAGCGACGCTTCACTAGGAATCACCCACATGAAACCAACACAGGAACAGTCACCATGCGAAGTTGATGAAGGTATTTTCGGCGCCAGTTCCCCTTATTCCGACTCATTACCTTCTCCAGTCTCCGATTGTTCGTCAGGAGTTTCTTCAACGTATTCAAACAGATATGTGCCTAATTATCAGACTAGCGAAAATCAAATTACCTTGGAAGAAGATGAGTTATTAGATGCCATTTCTTGGTGGCAAGAAAAGTAAGAAGTAATACGTTATTTGTGCAAGTGTTTATCTAGTCACCGGAAAATGTATGGACCGATAAATTATAAGCTGTTTATAAATGTAACTTTTGTAAATTACATTGGTGCTGGCTGTGAGAGTAATATATTTGTGTAGATTGTAATATAAGACTGATGTTACCCACCTGAAACTTGTATTTAATGTTGTAAATAAAAAAATATGTAACGTATGCAATAAAATAAAAATTATAACAATTATATGCAATTTTTCATTCCTTCCCACCAACAAACATTTTCAAACACTGTTTGGTTGGATCAAACTGGCCTTCCAAAGATTGCAGGAACTAAATAAAACTAGTATTCATATTCGACGGTTTGTTATTAATGTCAAAAAAGAAGAGAAACAAAACAATGATAGACGAATTTATGTAACCATCTACTCACAAACAATAAAACTAAAACATACTCGTGTACGATTCGTACAAACGTAATGAAAACTATTAGATTAATCTGATGCCCACTGCCAAGCAGTTGGTATGTGGGGTCAAATATTCAATTTTCGCACTCAATGAAAAAATTAAGTGTACGACAGAATGTAAGCATACCTACAGCGTAGACATAGGTACTATAAAGACATAATAGCTTTGTTCTTTGCTTGGGTTTGACCTCAAAGTTAGTCTAACATAATATAAATTTGCCAAACCGTAGATACAACACACTGAAATGCTTATTTATTTTTAAATTTGGGAAATATACGCGACATGTGTTCTGCGTGATTCTTGGGTAAAATATCTCATAGAGTGTTCGATTTAAGTAAAAACGTAGTATAACTATATTTATTTTTAAAAGGCTGATTATTATCATTAGTATAAATGTAAAAGAGTATTTGTTTGTTATGTTACGTAGCAAGAGGGCAACGAACGACGCTGTATTTGCGTTAAGAGAAAAGAGACATATAGGGCACTTTTCACACGGGTGCAGTAAAAAATGGAGTCGTAAGTTTTCTAGCACAAAACTCTATATCAAGAATTCATGTTGGTGTAAAAGCCAGCTAGACTCCATTAGGTTCCAATATCAGAACTAGTAACAATTAGGAACTCTAGCAATTTAATTAGAACATAGACGACATAGCGTGGGTAGTAGATTGGCATTTTTATGATAATTACCCTTTACACACACTTGGAACTTGAATAAAAGTAACTCATAGATAACAGTATCACTAAAGTATAAAGCTTTTATTTTAAATCTCTTATTAAGGTAGGTGTGAACCGTGTACAGATAGCATGCAAAATTATTTTATCTCGTTGAATTAAAAAAAGGTCACAGATTGCGACCTAAGGGCTTGATTAAGCCATCGAAGCGCAGACATCTCGCCGGTACATTGTTATACAAGATTAATGGTGTACCACGAGATAAGGAGGTGGGAGCTAAATGCATTTACATGTGCGAATAAAAAGACTACTGATAAAGGGACAAAGAAGCTTGCATCGTATAAAAACTGTACCATTTATGGTTAGGACACAATGACGCTGGGGATGTCCAGCAAATTGGCACTTGAGTGACGGAAAACAAGTTTATCAGAAGGGAATGTGGTTGAATTTCATTTAGAGGGAGTTATAACCTAACACGTTCATCACTCACAGCTAGGCTTCGTTTATTTGAATTTAACAAAATAACTCTGAAGTCAGTACATAGTTTTTGGTGTGGAAATGAAATCGCTGAGTGACGGGCGAATCACTTGTTAAGTGGTTGTGGTCATACAAAAAATCATAATATTAAATTTAAAATAAACATTATGAAAAGTCTATGAATTCATAAATTTTCCAGTCAGTAATCTGACTTTCAATTATTAATTATTTTTGAAATCCGTTCCGCTGTTTATCAAAACTTGAAGAAGTGGGATACCTTACCAAAATAAAAGCTTTCTAGAATTAGCGATGTTTGCAAAACCGACGGTTAAGTCAATTTTTTTCTCTCGTAATTTTGTATTCTTATGTAGTTGCTCTGTTGGCATTGCAGTGTGTATATTAATCAGATTTATACCGAAACGTAGATTGGACTTTACGATTATTGAAAACACTGATAGAAACGAGCACAAACAATCGTAATTAACGCAACAGGAGCCAGCCTGAGCATTCATTTACCTAATTGCGATTGATATTATACTACCAGATACCGCGCACACGTGGGAACTAAATACCGCATCTTTTACTACTTTGAAAGGTAAACAGTCATTAGCCGTATTATAGACTGAATAAGGTTTAAAATATGAATTAGGAAATGTTACTTCTCCATTGTAATAATTAATCATATAAGCATAATTATTTTATGATACTCGTATAGGTATAAATCTCTTTTGGAAAAATAATAAAGTCATATTTAAAACTGCACTTTCTTCCGTTCGCGACTTTACATGCGAGATATAATACGTGAATACCTTGCCTAAAAGTCCATTCTAAGTAAATATGACGATTTTTTTATTGTATAATGAGTGGTTATGAAGATAGCATCTCATAAACAAACACACTAATACGTTTGGGTCTGTCAAAAAGAGACGTATGCCCTGATTTTTAACCTTTCACGAAAATTCGAATATAAAACTACCTTTAGTAACACTATAACGAAACGCTGCGTGTTATTCTAAACACAAATCAGATTATCATTCAAAAAGGTTTAATACAAACAACTTCAAAATTTCGCTACTTTTATTTTCTTCCGTTTTGTCGGTCGCACAAAAACTCGATATAAATTGTATCGAATAATGGAATCAGTGTAAGCGAATTCCGGAAACTACGAAATCGAATCAGATACGTTTCTTTGTGTCGATAATCTTATTACTTTAGCACGTGAGTTTTGTTGTGTTCGTGAGTTTTGTGTGTATTGCACGATGAGGTACACAATTTGTTTGTAAATGATTTGAGACATAAATCACTTGGTTTGTTTGGTTACTGAGTTTTTAGCAAATTGTTTAACCTTTTTTAGATGTTTTGAGAGACCTGATGGTGTCGTCACTTTTCCCTACACGGGTTCAATCTCGGTTTCTATTAATTACTTTATTTAAAATATTTATCAAACCATTGTTGAGTACGTTCTGCTACCATCTAGGGGAACCTTTAGGATCGGGACCCACTTATCGCCTAAAACAGAAACCCTGTTTCCACTCGTCTCTTAAAATTTTTGGGGTGTCTACTCGTCTCCTGATCCATCTAGAGTACTAGGGCGTCAGAAGATTAAAGAGGCAGCTTCAATGTGTTTCATATGTTCCTATTGATACCAGGAGACGAGAGACCTTATAATACATTCATAATTGACTGTTCTCTTACCAGGAGACCACTGGGCACTTATATAGGGGCCAAATCTACAACTTTTAGTCCAAGGGACCAATATTTGGGGGTCCTCAGTCGCTTATGTCATGACGTAGTGATGCAATTGTTCGTGTATTACAATGCTTTAGCAAGCCTAAAATGTGTAACCGTTTATTTCAATAACTGGTTTCTTATTAGCATTTATATGTCAGAGATGGTATCATTTATTTCTTTTATCTCACGCACTAAGCTATTGTTTGGTGATTTCGCTTAACTAGTTGCGCAGACGTATCCTTACTACTACTGGCCCGCGGTTTCACCCGCGTAGATTTAATTATTTAATTTCATGGATCGCTTTTTTTAGAATAAATGTAGCCTAAATTCGTAACAACAAAGAATAATAGATTTTTGTATGTAAGTGCCGTTTATACTTTCAAAATCATTTAGTGTTAACCTGTTTTGTTCGGAATCACAAACTGACACTTAAATTGTATTTATCTGTATAGATAATGCGAGATGTATATTCTGCGAGATTTATCTTAAAGACCTTTCAATAGATGCATTCATTCGATTTTAATTAATCTAACTTTCACTGTATTTATGACCATGATTTTTCTTTATAAAGCTTTGATAGATAATAATTAATTGCACTTATTATTTTCTAATGATATCGTGACTGTTCGATGAACAAACCTATAAATAAACAATCTTTTACACGAAGCTTAAAGGTACTTAGGAACATTTAAGGAGCTTCTTTTAAATACTGTTTTATTGCCGTTCCAGAACATCAGTTAAAGTTTTCCAGTTTATTTTTGTTTAATTATCGAAATAAATCATACTAAATTGGGACTTATGCCTTATATTATATACATGTGAAAGTATTTTAAGTTTATCTATCTTTTTGGCAAAATGCAGCAGAAGTGTCTGCAGCAGACTGATCTTTCTTTCTGGAAAATAGTAAGAATCTTATATATAGAACCTACTATTAATAATACGAGTCCTTGGTGTGGTAGGCAGAGGTGCTAGAACACCCATTTTCATGATGAAGTGCCAAAGTCCACCACTGTCAGCCACAAGTCCACCAGAAGGTAGAACAACTGCCACTTTTACGACAATTGTGACGCACAACTGTCAGAAACTGTATATACGATTTCAATAACCTATAACCAATATTTTTTTTCTTAAATCCGTTAGCTGTTTCGCCACAAGAAGGTTCTATTTTTTTTTGCGAAATATATAATTTCTTACTTTCCTCACTTTAACTCTTTATCCTTGCCTTGGAAAATATTTGATCCTTGTAAGATAGCAATTAAATCCGTGGTAAATCATAAAATACGTAACGACCACTTGGAGTTATTGCATCTACTCTTAAATTAGTTAGAAGCGTCAGTAAAAAATATGACATGAAACGAGTCTCTTTAAATGTGGAACAAAAAGTAATTTTGAACATATCACAGGGCTTATTTATTAAGGCTAATTATATTTATTATCTGCGGTACGTAAGAGCCATCACTTATGCAAATGGTTTATGACTGTCGGTTCCGTTGGTTCCCGTCTCGGCGACGATGGAAGATTTATAGTTGGCTGTGGTCGCCACTTGCAACGTACTGGCGAATCTGACTGTATTCTAAATGTGACATAATGTTAGGTACATTAAAAGCTTATAAAGAATACACTGCCTTGACTGCTTTGTTGGTCTAGCTAGTGTTTGCTTTAAAACATTGGTTTTGGACCAAGATTGGGTTGTGCAAAGAGTAATTGGGTTTTTACATCTGTAATTTTTCAGTAACAGCCCGGAGTCTGGATTAGTGCTCGGTAAATCATAGTTCTCCTAGTAATAGAACCCCTATTACTAGGAGAACTATGATTACACTTCTGCTACCCCTTCAGGGAATACAGGCGTTTGCTTAATTATTTATGTACGTAGATTTCAAAAACTATGCTAATATATGTTTTGTACTTAATTGCATACAATCGAAATTTATTGAATTCCAGGAGGTGTTGGAATTACTTTAATACTACTGTATTTCTTTAGTTTAGTAACATTCATAATTTATTTATATTAGTATTATATTATATGCGATAATGGCCGAACATTATGCATTATTATTATACAACTAGCTGTGCCCTGCGGTTTCACCCGCGCAGATATTAATTTCATGGTTGCCCGCTGAGCTCTAATGTTTTCTTAAAAATCTAAGTAGCCTAAGTTACTCCTTGTAACATTAGCTATTCGTCAGTGAAAGTCCCGTTCAAATAGCTCCAGCCAATTCGGAGATTACCCGGAACAAACAGACAGACAGACAGACAGACAGACAGAGAAAAATTTTAAAACTTGGTTTTTTAGTGTCAGTAGCGTGTACACTTTCATATGCATTTAGTGAAAAGCTGTAAGTTTGAAATTACAAACAGACACTTCAATTTTATTTATCTGTATAGACAAATAAATAACAGACTCATTTACTTATAAGCTTCAAATACACTTTCCCAATGGTACATATGAAGTGGCGTATATGCGTTAATTCCCACAATACAGTTTGTTGGTGGAAGAAGGAGTAAGGCTTGGGGCAGACAGGCGTATAAATAATTGTCGGATATCGGCTTCCTCTGCCGTGCCGCTGAGAACCGTGATCGATGTGGTTGTGGTACTACGTGAATTAAGCCGACCAACTGTTGAGATTAATTTTGTCAGTGATTGTACAAACTGCTTTATACAGCAAGTTTTTTGAGGAAAGAAAAGATTATATAATTTAATTTGCTTAAAACTTGATTAGTATTTATTACACACAGATCAAATGCAGGCATAACGCATTAATAAAGTCTCTATGCACCTGTTTGGCCTTGCCAGCAAACAAATGTTGGAATTAGATAAAACCAGGGAACACATTACCCGCTATTACAAAACATGGTTTTAACCAAGACAAACCAAACTCGGACCACAACTATATGCATTCTTTTTGAAACCGTAGAGATGGGAGTACTTTTAAACGTTCTGCAATAAGACGGAATACATCCCGTATCAATTACACAACTAAGAAATTCTGTCATTATTTGTCATATTTATCGAATAAATATTAAATTAGTAAAATGAATCGAATTACAAAAGACATATAGTCTGGGCTAAGATAACAAATGGAAAAGTATCTATAAATATTCGAAATTTAAAATACAGATTTTTAAATTCTATTCCAGTCTATGACCATGCTACATCTATACATACATATAAATAAAATTGAAGTGTCTGTTTGTAATTAAAAAATAACAGCTTTTCACTAAATGAATATGAAAGTATACACGCTACTGACACTAAAAAACCAAGTTTTTAAATTTTTGTGTCTGTCTGTGTGTCTGTTTGTTCCGGGTAATCTCTGAAACGGCTCGACTGATTTTAACGGGACTTTCACTGGCAGCTAGTTGATGTTTCAAGGAGTAACTTAGGCTACTTTAGTTTATTAAAAATATTAGGGTTCCGCGACAATAAGGATGAAACTAAATCTACGCGGGTGAAACCGCAGGGCACAGCTAGTTCAAAATAAACATCTGCTTACCAAGGAAAGTTAAGCTTTGTATAGATATGGATTACAATTTCGTAATTAGTAGCATCGTCTCAACAGAAGCGCTTGACCACAAATTTATAAAATATCATATTTCGTGGCGAGCAAAATATGAATTAAGATATTTGATAGTGCCATAGATAATTTTTGGCCACTTAAGAAATATTTACGCTTTCTTAAGGGACCGGTTGAGGGTTTCTTTCCCATACAAAAGTAATGCCAAGAGCATTTGTTATTGCATCACAAATTTTCGTCTTATTATGTTAATATTTGTTGCGGATTGAAAATATCTAGGTTACTGGATATCGTTTTTCCAAAACTCCCGCTATAATTTTTCCATGAATTTATAAAAATAATACGATAATATTTTATAGATTAATCTATATTGTCTTATTTGCAAAACATATTGTGGATACCATGCTTGAATTTAAAAATTATTTTTGTATGGGTGAGCCTCTACAGGCCTCTTAAGTAGGCAAGCATTTATTAGTAAAATGTTAATGAAAATTCTACAACTTTAGATAAAAAAAGGTTACTTTCGAATGTTGTTGAAATCGGAAGGTACTTTTGTATCAGCAATTTGAGAATCATTTCCGCATGAAGTGTATCAAAGAAACATTTGCTGCGTTTTTTTTTCGTTTCCTTTATATTTTTCGACACTTTAATGTGGTTAGTTTTTATTGCAATTTTTGCTCTCTTGAACATTATTATTAGACTTTTTCTTGCAATTTCAGTTTGAAGTGATTGTGCAATAAGCACGTACTTCAGTGGGATTCGTATTTTTGGGTTATAAAAAAATCTTTGTTCCGCACCGACATGCGGGTCTTTGCATTTAACGATTGGTACTTTAGTTCTTGAGTAAGAAAAGATTCGCATACGCTATTATGAATAAAACATGCTCTTTTTAACGCACGTTTTCCCGAAAAATAATGATATCTGTTAGATTAAGAAATTCTTTCGAAATCGGCAACATTATCCCAGACCACAATTTATTTTGTCAACTTTATATTAACACTAGCTGTGCCCTGCGGTTTCACCCGCGTAGATTTAGTTTCATCGTTATTGTCGCGGAACCCTAATATATTTGATAAATAAAAGTAGCCTAAGTTACTATTGAAACATCAGCTAACCTACCAGTGAAAGTCCCCTTAAAATCCGTTTTTTTAATGTCAGTAGCGTGTATACTTTCATATGCATTTAGTTGAAAGCTGTAATTTTGAATAACAAACAGACACTTCAATTTTATTTATCTGTATAGATTTGTTATTTATACATTTCTTCTTGTGAATACGCTTGATGGTAATCAGCTGCTGTGGCCTCCGATCACTTGATTTAACACCAAGAGCAATACTCGCACACCAATCACACGTTACCTTTACACAAATAATCGTCTTGCCAAAAAAAAATCGTCTGACTGTCGCCCGTGGATACGCACTGCAATAACCCAGCACTACTTTTTAGTAGCATTATTAGGTTACGACCTGTAAGATGGAACACGATGTGGATAGCCCAATGTTAACTCCGAAATTTCCATTTCTTAGTTTCCCTCTCTTAAAATGATTAATTTGAGTTATGACATATGACGAAGTGAATTCGAAAGAAGTTAAATTAACCCTAAGGTCGAGAATAGCTTAAAGGCCTATTCAATTTATACAACCCCATCATAATTTTAATCAAATCAAAATCAAAATCAAATATATCTTTATTCGATTAGACTTCATACAAAGTACTTTCAAATCGTCAGAATGACACAATTACACAGGATTATACATGCTACCGCCAGGTTCGGAAGGTTGATTTTACTGAGAAGAACCTGGCAAGAAACTCAGTAATTACTTCTTTAAAAAATATTATACAGTTTTAAAAATACAAAATAAATAAATTGTTCAAGCAACTATAAGCCCATGGACACAGTTCTAATGCTCAATTGTCAAAAATAAAAACTAAAAATATAGTACAAATATATGTGAGCATGGCAAATTCCAGCCAGTCAAAGCAAAATTAAGATTAATTAATTGTAGCAAAAGTACAGTGCCAATGGGATTATTTACAAACATTATCAGGTACATCCCAGGCTCCCTTATCACAAATATAATCACTTACAGTATAATATCCTTTTTCAAGCAAAACTGATTTAATTGTTTCTTTAAATTTGTTGAAGGGCAAGTTTACAATTTTTGTTGGTAATTTATTATAGAAGCGTGTGCTCTGTCCTAAAAATGAGCCATGCACTTTTTGTAGGCGATGCGCAGGCACTACTTATTAACAATATTAACAGATATTAGTTTGTCACCTTCAGAACGGAAGCGTAACGTTTGATAATTTGAGTAGTGTCACAACAGCGGATATTCTCCACTTAAGCTTATTTCACCTAATTGAATCCTAGAGCATTAAGCCTTCTCAACCTATAATCCCCTTTATGGCATTCACGCCGACTTTTTAAGAATCACTCCTTCCACTGTCCCTTTGGAAATTAATTTTTTGTCGATATTAAAATGTAGAGCAAGGTGGCTTATATTGATTTTAATTTAATGTGGTTATTTGACCTTTAATTTACAATTTGAATTAAGTACACTCTACATCCCTTTCAATATTTATGTTAATATACTCGTATTATTAAATTTAAAATTATTATGTGCTATATTATTTAGATATAATAATAAGGAGATAATAGTTAATATCAATTTTTTAACTGAATAATTTGAGTAAAATATTTATTTTTCACATTACATCTGCACTCTGCAGTAATAACAACATTTCTATATGAGAAAGAAAACAGATCGGGAGAGAATTTTCAAATGTAAGATTTGCAATTAACTTATCCATCGTAAAACAGATGTAGGAGATATTTAGGCAAATGTCATAGGGAACAGGAAACGACATATTGAAATTGAAAACAATTTTTGCCTCAAAAAATGAATGCGTAAAGAGTGAATAATTTTAGGGCAAAAACTCGCTTCACTTTTTTGTTCTAATCTCGCTGCGGCTATGTGACCCTTTTATAATATACAATGTTGTAACTATTTAAGCTTTAACTTCACATATCAAAGTACAGTCACAGTTAGTTCTTTACGACTGTCTTGTCTCACAGTTTTATTGCTTTCCAATAACGTATGAAATAATCAATGAATATCTATTGTGAGATATTGTCGCGTCGCACAGCGGTGTCCGGTGTAAATCACAGTAGCCACTGTCCGATAGAAGCGTCTTCATCTTGCTTCACCGACATGTTTACGAACGGACTTACTGTGCGTCGAATGTAATATTTACTGTCATAGGAATCTTGCTACCAGTCGTTTTACAGTTGCTTTGCTTAGTCGCCCGGCGGTAAAAAAGTTAGGTAGTCATGTCCTTATTAATAAGTATTCCTAAATTTCAGTTCAGTAATTTTAGTATGGACCTGGACCCGGGTACGTCCTTAAACTACGACCAGCCACCGATGGGACGGGCAGCAGCGTCCTTTATAACTTTCGGTGAACTCGGCGATCCCCAAGCCGCCTGCCAAGCGTGGGGATTATGGCAACCCAAGGGGTTCCAAGGGGGAGGCCTATGTTCAGCAGTGGACGTCTTCCGGCTGATGATGATGCTGATGATGAATTTTAGTATTCGTATACTAAGTAAGCGACTCAAGTTCAGATCCCAGCGGTGTATCCCAAAGATTTTCTATTTAAACTTGAGTGCAGTACATGAATAACATAATGAGCTTTACGGTGAAAGAAAACATAGTGAAGAAACCTACATTATAATATGTGAGTAAAGATTCAAAGACATGCATGTATATAAGTGCCTGAGACCAAAGCGTATTCGGTGAAAAGTAGGTGTTCTGCCGTTCAGCGAATGCGTTAATTTTTTTTTAAATTTTTACCTGAATACGCCTGGGCATTAATTCACGTTAAAATTCGGATTCTGAGAGGCAGTAGCAGATTCACCATGTCTTATTATCAAAATATATCTTCAGTAAGCGGAAACATTATAATAGTATTGTTAAATATTCTAGTCTTATCCTAGAATACCCAACTATCGGGTAAGTATACACCAGAAGAAGGAAGCACCTGATAAACTTTAGAGTCAAGTGTATCTTAGTACGATATCCCTATCTATGCGCAGTGGCGCGTGCATTCGAGTTTGATGCGGGTGATATCTTAGTTACACCTTATATGGTTGAGATAGAGCATAGTTTTGAATGTCATTATTAACAAGACCACTTTATATTCTTGCAAGCTCATTGTCAGTAGTATTCAGGACGTGACGAACAGTTAGTGCAGGTATTGGGAGTCAATGCGCGAACTAGTAAGTAAATAAATAAGTCCTAAGTACACTAGCTCTGCGCCAACTAACGAGATCAGAATATATAAAAATATGTTTATGAATTTCCCCTCTACTTTACTCCATAGAATGGTTACAGATCTGCAAACCTTATATCTTTTTTTTTATTAAACTCATAGCAACTTCCCGTGACCTCGCCCTCATGGAATAGTTACTTTGGGCGAACGCTAACTTGAACCCGCGCTTGGTCTTAGCGTGATTAGCCTTTCCCATATATGAGCTATCAAGCACTGAAATATTTTTTAAATTAGTTCATTTGTTTCTGAGTTTAAGCGAACAAACTCTTCAACTTTTTAATTTCAACAAGTATACATTACATAGTTTATATTGCAGATAAATTTATCTCTTCTTAAATCCACATGTGGATATATGGAACTGAAATCTACTTTTTCCTCTTTAACACACAGACTAATTGTTACTTTTAGGGCTTATTTCTGTGATAGATTACTTAGTGATACCATTGTAATAAGTTTATTTTGCATTTTTCATGTAACTAACTTAAATGCAATACGTATATGGATGTGAATACTTATTATTGTCAGACGAGCCAAAGCATTTGAACATTTTCAGTGAATAGAATACTACTGTAAGTACCTTTTATCTACTGCGAAGTATTTGGATCGATATTTATCTTCATGTATTTTTGCCGACAATAGATTACAACATACCTACCACATTAAAATATACTAAATATACGCAAACTGCAGGGAAAAGACGAACAATCACGGTTAAAAAGTGCACTGCAAGAATATGTTCCCACGTAGTGCGAATGACTTCCGCATCAGGTGGGCAAAGGGTTCGTAAATAGACCCAAAGGGTTCCCATTATTATTACTCTGATTGACAACCGCTCTAGTATCGGTTTTTTCACGTATAAAACTAATATTGATAGGTTCCATCCTCTTCCGTTTGTTTTTGTTACCGAGTACAATTTTTGAGAAAAAAGCTACTCTATTTGAAATGCTTTTAGCTTTTTTAGAACGATATCAAGTTTATCTTGGAGGTAAGGAGACACTTTCAATTTTAATGTTCCTTTCGTAGGTACTTTTTAAAATTGCGAATAGTGAGTGTGTGCTTTTTTTTTAACTTGTGCATCATACTGAAATGTATGTGAATGTGTGTAGGAGGTATCTGCAAAACTATTAATCCGAACTTATAAATGTTTTCACCATTATTTAGAATGGACTTCAAAGGTGGTATAGGCAAGTGTGCATGCATTAGTTTGTGGCCACTACACAATCACATGGTTATAGTCTTAAAATCTTGACTAATCTTTGCCTAGAAATCATATCAAATGTAGTTGAGATTTTGTACTGTTTGTTAAGAATTTTGTTACTACGCATTTGTATAGAAGAAGAGTATTTTTCTTTGTCTCGTATCACTAAAGGTCGTTTTTTTTTCTTAAGACTGATGTAGGTATACCAAATCAGTGTTTTATTAATGTGTGATTTTATATCTCTTCTAAGGACTTTACTTTGATAACAGAATTTGAAGTTTCGAAGGCTTTACCACCCAAAGGCGAGAATGGAATTTAATTAAATTATCTAATTAGATACGGAGTACACAGTAATGCTTGCATCTCCTTTTAAATATAACTTAACACCTGTTAATGTAATATTGACTTTATGTAATGTGAACAAAGTTCTATTTGGAATGTTTCAGTTTAAACTAAACAGTGTTTGTTCAATGCGAGAAGTGTCGTAGTCGTGATGAATGGTCAGGCGTTGATTTAAGAGGGTACAATTTGAATGAAGGTACGATATTCTGTATATCAGTGTCCTAGAGCTCTCGCAATAAAACTATAAAAGTTACACTTGTGCACTTATCTTGAATTAACATTGAAAAAGTTAATGTATTTTTAACAATTAAAATAAAATGTCAAGTTTACGATTTTTTTTTAAATACCGTCAGCAGTACTAAGATCGAATCTCGACTTGTAAGACAAATCGCTCCCAGCTATGTCAACCCTAAGGGCAAATCTAAACACACAGATGGCCGACTCTACTACGAGTTTACCATCGTTTTCGGAATCTATATTAGGTAGCAGTATACAATTATTTGTACCCCAAAATTACGTTTATACGTGACAATGTATTAAAATATTGTCAACATTCGACAGCATATTTGATGAAATTGGAGTGGCTGGTAATGTGTTGTTTGTCACGTTCAAACGCAAGCGTGTTATGACCTATACTTGGGACACTGTATGAGAAAGTGAACTCGGCTCTAGCGAAAACTTTGTATGCAGCTAGTTTGTATGTAGTATATATATTTGCGTTAGTAGATAGGCACTCTCGCATATAAATGCATACTCACAAATTAACTTAAGAACTTCTGGGTTTTGACTTTTCATTTTAGTACCGTAAATTAAACGTCAAAGCCAAGTTCTTAATACGCACTGCTTATCCGATCATAGTTAGCCCCCAGAGCCCAACTTGTCTATTCGTGTGCGCGACAATCCTCGATTACTGTCGAAAGCCACCCTTCTGTTAACTTTATATGGTATGCGTTAGGTGTTCAAAAGGCAGCGCTAGCACCCATTCATCCATTTTTTAGGTGCAGTTGGTACTCAACAATGACAGCGGTCAGGTTGCACGTAAAAAATATAGTCGAACAAGTTTTTCTCAAATTTGGAACTCAGTTTTTTAACCCATGAATGGAGTTTGGGGACTTTTATTGCGTTCACTATTTTGTTCATATCTATATTTTATGAGGTCGAATAGAAATAGTTTAGCGGCGTATAAAAAGGCAGGATTTACATCGGTGCCCTTTGTGTGTCATGTGGGTGATCTCGTTTGACAAAAGTGTTAACATTTACATCCATAAAATATTTTGACTTCTCTTTTAGTGGCAGTAAGCGGACAGGCCATTTTTTAAAACGATTTTTTCCATAATTAACATAAGAATTTATATCTTCATCGCTTTCTGCTTCTTTTATTTGAATAAGCTAGAATTAAGTTATTACCATGTTAGCTGTCATAAACTAAATATTTCAAATATAAAGCGAAATTGTGTCACAAATATCAATTTATTAAACACAATGTTTGTGTGCATTTGAATATGAAGGGTTAGAATTTAACCTTAATAACTTAATAACCTTAACATCAGCTGTTTTTGTTACGATAGTGCAATTCGTATAGGACAGGTTTATATGACGTGTATTAAATCTATCACACTGCATAGCTCTTAAATATATGAATATGATATAGAAGGATTAAAGTATAGGGTTGTTACTTTCAAAATTCGTCTCGAACTGCACTACCCTAAAAAACTGGACTCATTATAACGTCGCCTAACCCTTCTAAAGTGATTTAATTATCGGTTGTCTAATGTTTATCAAAAGCGGGTTATTAAAAACTATTAGAATTTATCAAATTGTAGAATTTCATTTTACCCTTCATCTCGTCTAGGGGTTAATTATATTAAAAGTTTGATTGCCGGTTGCACGTGCTAGGTCATAATGAAATTAATTATCAAAATATTTCGTTCGGAATAGAACCAACCTACGTATTGTTGCCACCAACGGTTGAATGATAATAATCTGAAGAATATTATTCTTATTCATATCTGTGTTTTCAATTCACAATTGACAAATAACGATAGCATCGATGCGTGGATGGCTGTCAAAAGTTATATTTATTTTCTTTAGAAATTCATAGAATCCGTGCGAATTCAGGTTGGAGATGTTTGTGCATTATACGCGGGCGCAGAGCACAAAGCGCAACCCTTTGGGGACACAATGCGCGTCACTAATCTAGATCATGTGCGCTATTGTGTGTTATTGTTCGCCGCTCGCCGCCGAGCGCAGCGGGAATAGCACCGCGGTCCTGGATATCTCACTCGATGTCGATTTATAAGGAATTACAGCGCCGCGGGTGCCAGGTAGTTGCTCCCACGGAAGCGTACTGCAAAAACTATCCTCCTAAAATTTTTACTTACTCACCAAACAGGAAATGAAATATTATTTCTGCGCTTCCTATAGCTGCGACTTATTGTGTATTAAAATGTTTCATTTTTAAACGGCTTCCGAATAAATACTTTTTTCTTTCATTTACTCTCCTCGCGGTCGTAATAATGGTGCATCGGCATCGTTCAACGAAGATGCTCGGTGATCAGAGTGAGCCCGCTCAATCATTAGCGCATGTGCAACAATTTGGTTAATAATTATGTAGATAAAATATTGGGAGCCTCATGTGTGTTTAACTGCTTATTACTTTGTAAATTTGGGCTTGGACTAACGGTGCAATAACTTATAACATCAAAATAAATTGAGTCGAAACATTAAACAAATTATTTTTCATGTTAAGTAATCATGTCGTTGTCGTGAAGATGTATTATTAATAGGAAGTGTTTATAAAATTTTTATCAAATAACACTTATCTGCGTGAAAACCAATACACATAATAATTTTAGGTTCATCGTAAATTGGTAGCATACAAGAAGAGAATGCTACTAAGATTACTTAATGATAGTACAGAGTAAGTAGAACATTGTGTTTGTAAAAAATGTGTGTATAATGGTATTACGAAAGAAAAACACTTGAGTTGAGCTGATTACATCAAAGTAAAATAATACGATCATTACTTATTCTTGAAATGTGTGGGTTGAGTACTTATTCCGAAGCAATCTAAATTAGTGCGATATATTGTCGTCTCACAAGCTTTACACCGTGAAAAAAAAACTGAGTTATGATGCCGCTAAATTTAAGTATTCTTAACACAATGTGAGAAACATGAAGTAACATTGCAAACTCTCTTTGTTTTTCTTACATCAAATTATATTTTGTTTCTTTTCAATACTCCATTCATGGCACTGTCCTTAAATTTAGCGAGCACATGCCCAAGGGACAACTTGGTGTCATCCCAAACTGAATATAACTTAATTGGCACGAATATTTCGATTATAATAACAGTATAACGAATTACGTGTCGTAAATATGTAGAGGTTTTTACTATGTATATTTTACTAACCAATGTTTCGGTCGCGTGTTCAAAAAAGGCGTACTTAGTGGTTTGAGTGAAGTTAAAATTGTACTGCATTTTCAAGAAGAACGAAAAAATTCTTATGTAAAGTGCCACAAGCTATACGGTGAAAGGAAAATAACATTAGCCAGTCTAAAAACATACCAAAAGAAATGCCAACGAAAAAAAAAGACGGTGACAGACCCACCACCAGATGATATCACACGATAGCAGTAGCTTTGGGGACAACTACGTGAAAATTTTACGTCTGATTCGTGGTATGTGTTCAGGTCAGTGTGTAGGGTATATTGTGACAAACAGATTGTTATCTCCCGTTGTAAGACAAATTGCTTCCACCTTTACCGATGTTGCTGAACACGAGACTGTTTGATTCTACACCAATTTATTTTTCGAACGGCTTAATTGGAAGCGAAGCTCTTCATTTTTATGTAAAGTTTTTTCATACGGTCAGAATAGTTGCGGTTTTGGAATTCTTTGCTTTGTCTCCTTGACTAGGGCTTATTTTGAAACCGTGGCCTATTTATCATTTATTATGATAAATAGGTATCTATGTATGTAACTCATCCTCGACACTTACTAGACCTTAGTTCTCGAGAATAGAAAATTAAATTTCTTGTCTCAGGAAAAACTATTCCTATACCCTACGCTAATAAAACTACGTCTATATACGATAGCACGTAGGCTATAAAGCCTACGTGCTATTTTGATGTACAAGCTATATTATTGTTAAGTGTCATCAAAATCCATTCAGTAGTTTTTGCATGAAAGAGTAACAAACACACATCCATACATACATTCTTACAAACTTTCCTGTTTATAATATTAGTCGGACTAGCAGGATTAGTAGCATAGTAGGATAGGAGAAGACGAAAAGGATTTATCTCGGCCAGCGTTCAAAATAACAACGCACGATTATCTTTATGCAAAACAGATGCACATCAATATGTAACCTGGATAGATTTTTACTTTCCATATTGTCATTTTTTCTTGTTTTCTCATAAGGCACGCTGTATAAATCTGCGCCGCTGCCTCAGAGCCTAGGGGTGAACGCTTCCTTTTTACTTCACCTTTGTTACGCTTGCCACGGAATTTATTTCTTATTCGCGCGTTGAGTTGCGCTTCCTGGGCGGTTGGCGGTGCCCGCCGGCATTTGGTCGAGACACACTCGATATCGGCTTGACCAATGTATTTTCTCATGCGATAATCTAGTTAAAATAATCATCCTTATTTTACATGTCTATAAGGACCACGATAATGGTCTGATTTGAGAGAAAGAAAAAACATTTAAATGCAAACAAATACTAAAAAAATACATGAATCTAAAATAATGGTAATCATTATTTATCATGTGGACACCTAATCATCGGTAAAAAGGGGGTATTGTAACTTTGCATATATTTTGAAGCAATGTGCTGTAGATATCTGAACGCATTAGTGATACAAATACGGCAAGAAAATCCTAAATTCCTTACGTACTATGTTTCCTTAAATTACTCAAAACTCAAGACTGCAGATTCGCTCATATTATACACATACCATATTATGTTGTACATAATTTATGAAAACTTGAGCTAGCAGGGGGCCAACTATGATCGTTTAAGCAGCGTTTTAACTTCTTAGCTTTGACGTTTAATTTTACGGTGCAAACGTCAAAAGTTCTTAATACGCTCTGCTTAAACCGATGATGGTGGGCCCCCAGTACTTTTAATATATTTTCCAGTTTTTTTGCTCATCAGTCAATGTGTTCATGTGTCACACGATTGTTGGCAATAGGGAGGATTCGTTAATCCAAGGACTGAAGTAAATCTACATCTAGAAGGATCTGACGTACATTCGTTATGTTTGGAATTTGGCTTATGGTCGGCTTATTGGAGCTCTGTCTTCCCACTAAAGAACACTCACTATATGATAATATTGCTCTAATTTGCCAACAATAATATATAATGTTCACCGTCGAATTCAAAAACCTCATTTCTTTTTTTTAAGTTGGTTTAATAATTAATGTTTTTCTTGTTTCTTCTCCTGTCGGTCTGTGGAAACGGTAGAGAAATTAACAGAATTTATAAATGGTTAATTTTCATTTACATTTATTTTTATTTATTTATAAATGTATTAATTAGAACGGCTAAAAGCCAAACACACTAAAGTACGCTAGCAGTGAAGTACGCTATCAAAAAAATATTAAGTTATTGCTGTTTTTTTTTGTTGTGAAAAATCTGTCATGTATTTAAACGTAATTTACTTCCAAATGAAGAGACGGAGTTACAATGAGACATACAGAGTTTAAGGTAAAATGCGTATAAAAATGCAATGTTCATGATACGTTTTGGAAAAATACAAGCACGGGGGAATTTCTCCCGTTACTTGGTCAAATGAGCTCCCCTTGTATACATTTTTATTGCACATTTTAATATTTATTTAATCCAAAACTAATCAATCATAAAATATTATGTATTTCTAAGCTAAACTTTCCTAAATGCCCATCATAAAGCCATATTAAGAAAGCCCAAGATCAAAACGAGGCATACAAAGAAATAAAAAGTGTATCTCATAAATATCTCGATACGGTATATCACGGAGAACAAAATTCTAATGCTCCTAATTGGATGCAAATCTAACCAGAATGCTAACAAGCCGTGCTTAGAGTAGTCTAAGTCGACACCGAGCCATAAATCACGGGAGGAAGATCTTACGGATACCGTCTTTCCCTCATAAACTGTAGCAAAAATATTTGGACCTCAAACGTATCAGAGGTTCCGTAAACCTTAATGAAATAAATTATAAGTGTTCATAGGCAAAGCAGTTTGTAAATAAAGTGTTTTTTGGTATGTGAAAATATGCCCTGCCATCATCAGTTTAAGCAGAGCGTATTTAAAGCTACTGAGCTTTGAAGTTTCATTTTTGTACCGTAAAATTAAGCGTCAAAGGTGAGAAGTTTTTAATACGCGCTGATTAAACGATCACAGTAGGCCCCCCCTCAGGTAATGTAAGATTCATAAATGTGGAGATATACATTCAAAAATTATATACTACCATTACTACCACTGAAAATATAATTGCACTTACATTTTTAAAATGTAATTTAAGTATTTTTTTAAATGAATGACGTAATCGTTAATTGAGATTTCGAGTAGGGGACCCTAAAATATTGATTCTAAATGGGACTGAACGAACAGTGGCCCTCCGCAGTAATGCCTGGGGCTAGCGATTTTTGTCTTTATTTATTTTCTCCTTTTACCTTTCTATAATTGCCTTAATATTTCAAAAGTGTATTATCCCGTGTGAAATATGGCCACAGCAATTAACCATAAGAGTATCATCAAATTTGGAACAGTGATTTGTTTCTTTAGAAAGGAGTAAGTAAGGGTCGCTTCGTCGAATTAAAGTTTAATTATAAGTAGCTTGGAGCATTTAATTTCACACAATCTGCTGACACTGTATGGAATTCTTACTCTCACGAGGACTGTATAAGGTCATTCATTAGAATAACAATGCATAAATCAGTAATTCTTCGGATGCTCATATTTTTAATGATGTGTCACGGGTGTCTTTCAGTAGAAATCTCATTTAACAAAGTGCTGAGGAAGCTCAAGGAATCAGATTGTAATCTAAATATATGTAACTCAATAGTGAGTGACTGACTGACTGACTGACTGACATAGTGATCTATCAACACACAGCCCAAGCCAAGGACGGATCGGGCTGAAATTTGGTATGCAGGTAGATGTTATGACGTAGGCATCCGCTAAGAAAGGATTTTGATTAATTCTACCCCAAAGGGGATAAAATACGAGATGAAAGTTTGCATGAAACTAAATTTACGCGGGTGAAACCGCGGGGCATCAATAATACACATGTACTCTTAGTAAGTAATATGAATTTAATATTTTACTAGCTATGCCCAGCGATTTCATCCGCGTAGACTCAATTATATGGGTGTTTTTGAACCCAAACTTAAATCAAACAAGTATAGAAAAGTTAATCGAATATATTTATATTATATTACTAGCTGTGCCCCACGGTTTCACCCGCACAGAGTTAATTTCATGGGTGTTCCGCGGAACCCTTATGTTTTTTTTAAATAAAGTAGTTTAAGTTACTCCTTACCTAACTATCTGCCAGTCCCGTTAAAATCAGTCCTGCCGTTTCGAAGATATGGAACAGGCAATGAAGTCTATGCTTAAGATTTAAATTCATTATTGGCAGACCAACTAGAGTGCGAGTAGGCGTGGCGATATTAATACTAAAAGTGAAACATGCTTATGATTTTTTTCATACACTTATTATACGAGAAATGAGAGAAATTGTAAATCAAGTAATTACTCGTATTCGTTTACGCGATATGAATCCCATGTTATTATTTATGAGTTATTTATTGCAAGCCCTTGAAAAGTAATCGTTGCCGAGGGACTTTCTCACGCACATTTCACAGTGATTATGAATTTTATTACTGGTATATTTTATTCATACTTCAAACAAACAATCGCAAAGTAAGCATACGTCCCGGGCTTGTAGACGATGTGACATTAACTTAGTAAACGCCCAAACGAAATGATTCCATCATTCGTGGCAAGCTGTCAGAGTCAGATTCTGGCTGGATCTTTTGCAGGTCAATCCGGCGTTCACATTTCATATAAAAAGGAGTAACACCTTTTCGATTACTTTTCGTAAGGGTGGTCTTAACACTGAAATTCATTAACAGAACCAACTAGATTTTTTGCACACTATTGTATCTTTGTATAGACACAACCCAAAGTAATATTTGATAAAGCCGTCGAGACTGTTATCAGAGAGCCCACTCGTTTTAGAATTGGCGCCGAACAGATTAAGATATCTTCGCCTTAATGTGTTAATTAAAAAAAAATACTTTCGTCCCTCATACAGAGCTTATCAGCCACTTAACTGAACGATACGATACCTATACATACTTTATCGCCGTTTACACTTCGAAAGCGTTAATGAAATATTCAAGATTTGTGTAATTATATTTCTGATAAAGAATTTTGAACTATAATATCTACTAATTTTGAAATATAATACGTATCTGATTATTTGAGATGTTTTGGGCCTTACGCACTTTTTAAATATTATGAAATCAACGAGGGAAATATTGGGTAGAGTATTTACAGGGTTTTTCCAAATCAATTGTTTGATTTATTTCTAAGGTAGCAAACAAGTTGTCAGTCTAAAGTGGTTAAGCTGATTGAATTTAACTTAATACAAAATAGTCTCAAATTACTTTATGCAAAATGGAGGTGGATGGAATGGTGTAAAGGTAACTTAATAGCGTGAACAAATGAAATACTTTTTACTAAGAAAATATTCCACAATTGCAGGAAAACATAATCAATATAAAACGGGGAAAGTCAAAAGTGGAATGATATTGCTTTCATTGTATTCTACACAAAAATACTGAAATAAAGAATTTTCTATTATTTTTGTATGTAGCCTTTAACAATAGCTAAAAAACATTATGTTCTCAGGTTGCTACTCGTAATACGCAATGATATATTCTGCGGCAAATGTACAAAAAATATCATTCGATACAGGAACATGAAATATTCATTAGTTGTCGATAACACGAGATAGTTAGAAGGGTACAAGGAATTCAAAAATTCCCTCGCAAGAATAGCCAATCGCACTTAAAATCGAATCTAAAACGTTTCTTTATTTCGCCCGTATCTGTTGATTTTTGACCACAACCTGAAAACTTAAAAAACATTATCAGAGTTCCTAAAGAGGGTAGTAAATAAATTTTATAGGTTTGCCGAAAGGTTTATTGATTCGTAAATCGTTAATTTTGTTTTAATGAAGTACGACGGCTTATGTAACTTTTCTATTTTTGCAATTACGTTTCGGCAATGATTAGCGGAACGAACTGAATCTATAAAAAAACATTTGCTCATATTATCTCCGTGACCTTATCCCATACATTGTTGGGGTCGGCACTTTATATGAATCAACCCGATGCGGCTGATCATCAGATTTTTATACGAAGCGACTACCATCTGACCTTCGTAACCCCGGTTTCACGAGGAAAATCGGTTATCTGGGTTAAACCAGTTGTCAGACTGTCTAAAGCCTCCGACTGACCTGTAACGATTGCCATAGATGTTACATTGGCAACTGGGACCGACGGCTTAATGTGCTCTCCGAGGCACGGAGGGAACTCAGGCGGTCACCCATCCAACTACTGGTTTGGGTTAGGCTTGCTTAAATTCTCTATTAGATAGGTTGACATGCACAATAGCAACTATGCCACGAGGTCCACAAAACATTTTTGAGTCTGTACCTAAGTAATAACTTTTTTTTTTCGAACAAGAAGTATCATCAATATAAAGCCACCACTTAGTTGAAATTCATTAAACAAACTAGTATACTTTGCTTAATACCTTTGATGGATTAATTTAACCGATTTTAAAATGGTCTATAAAACCTTATAGCACAATAAATATATTTTACTAATATACAATATTTATACGTTGGTGTTAAGATGTCTCCTGCCATGTTTAGTTTAGGAGATTTATGTGGAGGCACAAAGATGTTTATTGAGGGTTCGCTCGTTAACACCGATGTTGTACGGTAATCTACTTATAATGAAATGGTAAGTCCCTCCATGGCTATAAGACATATATACAGACGAATAAAATACAAGTGTCTGTTTGTTGTTATTAACAGCTTTTCACTATTTATATGCAGGAATATAGATAATATGTAAAAAAATATGTAAAAAAAATACTGTTTGTTCCGGCCATTCTATGAAACGATTAGACCGATTTTAACGGGACTTTCACTGACAGATAGCTGATGTTACAAGAAGTTTCTTAGTCATCAGTAAAATATATTGATTTAATATATACATACTTCAAACTCCGTGCCTCGGAGAGCACGTTAAGCCGTCGGTCCCGGTTGCCAATTTTAACATCTTTGGCAATCGTTACAGGTCAGTCGGAGGCCTTAAAATAATCTGACAACTGGTTTAACCCAGATCACAGATTTTCCTCCTAATATGGGGTTGCGAAGGTCAGATGGCAGTCGCTTCGTATAAAAATCATGTGATCAGCCACATCGGGTTGAATCAAGTGCCGACCCCAACAATGTATGGGATAAGGCCAGGGAGATGATACTTCAAACCCCTATTTTCAATAAATAGGTTACATAATTTTGTATGAAAAAGATAGGCTTCACACCTGGTGTAGCATGTGCCAGCATTGCATTTGTGCAAAAATCCTTCAGTCTCGGATTGCACAAAGGAAAGGGTTTTGTAAATAGAAAGTATTGCGCAAACTATCGTATCTATTTGACCGTGAAGCACCCGCGGCGTTGTCAGTATTTGATTTGCAGCTTTCGTCACCATTTGTGCAAGCACGTGATTTGTCATCTGCTTGCTATTCACCCTTTAGGCAAGCTGCTATCCCTACGCCAATGATATCAACAATCCTGTTTAATTCTATAAAAACTATTTCAAATGATGTGTCTAATGTATGGATTGAAAATGTAAGGAGTGAATGTGTAGGAAGTTATATTAGAAACTAGCGGACGTCACGCGATTTCACCCGCCTAGTTTCCGTTCCCGTGGGAGCACGGGGATAAAATAACGCCGATGCTACTCACTGATGATGTAGCTATCCATTGCTGAACGAATTTTCATGATCGATCTAGTAGTGTCGGCTCCTATTCAATACAAGCAAACAAAAAACAAATCTTTTCTCTTTATAATGTTAGTCTAGATTGTAATAAGCTCTATATAGACTATAGTAGACCTGCTCCAAATGCAAACCGGGGGCCATCTACGATCGTTTAATCAGCGCGTCTTAAGAAATTCTCAACTTTGACGTTAAATTTTACGGCACCAAAATAAAAGTCAAAGCTGAAGTTCTTAATACACTCTACTTAAACCGATGATTATTGGCCCCCTGATTCCAATTTATTCTTAATATTCCTAACACCTCATGAGTCATGTTCTAATTACTTCTAATATAATAAACGTAGGCTTGGTTAAATTGAAATAGCATTTATTTATGCCCATTGTCGCTGATTATTTTAAAAACAAACCTCATTCTCAAAGGATTAAGAAAGCAAGACGAACTTGGAACAAGATGTTAGAATATTTACTTTTCATTTACCGAAAATATTTAAAAGTTTGATTGACTCGTGCTACTTTTGCGATTCAGTTCTTGTGACAAGGCGGATGTTGAAAAAATTGTTACAGCCACGCCAAGTACACTCGCGATCGTAAATATTAAACTGGAAATATGTAAGTGCAATGCTCGTTGTATTACACTTACGCATTTTTCTTTTTGTAATACAATATGATTAAGAAAGTTAATTTCATGACACTTTTTGTGTCTTATATCAAATACATGATTGTATTTTTTCCAGTTTTTTGTCGTTGACATAGTAACGGACAAACACGGTTTTGATTTGATGAATGATGATAAATATTGAAGCTAGGTAAATTATGGCGAGATTCACGAAAATACATCACAGGGATAGGATAATTTTAATTTAAAAAAAATCAGTGTTACCCACGCATTCCCCTTCATTGAAAAGCTAGTGGAGTGCTAAAGTCAATAGTTTTTTTTACATTTTAAATTTTATGTGACAGTAAAACAAAAATGTTTTGAGGTTCGGCAACAAGTTGTTTAATTTCCATATAAGTTACAATAACTGAAATAATTCACAACAATAATACCAATTCATAACAACTACATTGAATTCTGACAACTGGCACATAAATATAAACAAAAACGTATCAACCGTAATAAAATTGTCATCAGAAAATTGCTCACCATAAAATTTAACGTGGTGTACGCGACAGTACAATTTGATGACAGTGTTGTGGCTTGTGCCACTATATAGCCACCTGAGCTTCGGGACACCTTGCTTACCCGCAATCTCTTAACATCTGCCCGGAGGTATGAGCACGTTATGTACATACTGAGTAACTTACTCGCCACTCTTGATTGGACGAACACATTCCACCACACATTTTATTATGTGATTTTGCTGCTACTACTGTCGAGCAAGCGCTTATTGATATTTATTATAATAACTTATTGAGATAACGAGTGACCGCAGGGTGTAGTTAAAGACTTGCCTTATGTTAATCCTTCTAGGGGGTCAACTATGATCGTATAAGCAGCACGTTTTAAGGATTTTTAGCTTTGACGCTTAATTTTACGGTATAAAAATTAAACGTCAACTATCTATTCTACATGCACATATACATGTAACATGGTCTATTGTACATGTAACATTATCCTTACGAGTTGCTTAGAGAAACCATACAAAATGTATGGGAATGGCAAATCTCACCACAATTTCCATACATTTTGATAATGTACCTACTGCATCCAATTCACATGATACCTGGCTGGGTTTCTTGCTGTTTCTTCTCAGAAGGCTACTTTCCAAACCAGTGGTAAATCTTTGACTATCATAAGTACCTTACTAGGGCCCAACCTAAATAAATATTTTTCAGAATCATTTAAATTTTTGTATCGTTTCTACTAAGCGCGGGAGAGTGTCACTTTATTTAGTCCCACAGAATTTCTGAATACGTTCTGCTTAAACCGATGATAGTAGGCCCCCAGTATAGGCAAGTTACAAATACTAGTTAACATTCAATAATTGCAAAATGAAGCATACGAAAACAATGTCTGCGAAAACTTGAACTTGAATATGTTTTCTTATGGCCACTGGTCATACCGGGATATTACTGATACCTAATTAAAACATTAATTGGAACAATCTCTACTACTGATAATGTGCAGGTTTTAATTAAAACTAGCTGTGCCTCCTTGTAATATAATCTAATAATACAGCTATTTGCATGGGACAGTCCCATTAAAATCGATCCAGCTGTTTTGGAGATTACCCGGAACAAACAAACAGATATACAGACAGACGGACAGACAGATATACAGAGATTTTTTTTTAAATTATTATTTTTATGTTAGTACCGTATATTGAAAACCTGTTATTTTGGTATTACTAACAGACTCTTAAATTTATTTATCTGTATGTAATAGGTAGTATAGATGTACAGATTCGATTTGGAGCCAGTCTGAATATTGTATGGGTTAATTCAAGTGGCAAATTTTCATAACTATCAATTTGTTACCTTAATCCCGGGTTTCCGCGTAAGATGGGATGGATTTCACGATACAAAAATATTGTTTAAAATAATTCTTGTTGAACGACATGTTTTGTAAACATAACTATAGACTTTAACGGGCTTTGAATGCGAACAATTTGTCTGTTCGAGCCCAAGATTTGATCTTATCGCCCCACTATTGTGGTTAACTTCAAATACAGATTTATTTGAGTTCACTGACAGTTTTCTTTTTATAATCAATTGTTTGAATGCTTGGTTATTTGCTCTCGTTATGTAGATCTGTATCGTTCACATTGTCCGTTTGTTTGTAGGTGTGACGTGAAATAATATTGAATGTCTTCCTTTGCTTTGTTGGTTCTGTGTAGTGAGAACCCGTGAACGGCTTTGCTAAGATTGAACGTGGGTGGTGACTATTAATAAATAAATTATTTTATCTTATAACTTAGTTTTTTATCTATTGAGCTCTGCATTACCTGAGGTCAAAACTTAATGTGAATCAATACCCCGATGTACTTCGTATGTTTTTGATTATAGATATTTTATTAGGCGACTGACATCTGCGCCAAATAGTAAGTACCACATGATGACCACGACCGCTCGGTCAAGAGCGTAACGGACAAGAAGAGAAGATACTATATTACCTGCATATGTCTGAGAAGTAATTGAAATACGTATATACAGTGCCTGGGACGGCGATGGACTCGCGCTCTGTTACGGTGGCACTTTATCATATATGGTGAAAATTGGGTGGCGGTGTCTTTGTATCACATCTTGAGTATTAATATTAGTGAGTTACTTTTTTTATAAAGGTTAAAGAAAACGTCAAAGGTTCTAACCTATCTGTAGTTCTGAAAAAGCGTTCGGTTTGACTCCTGTCCTATCAAAAAATCTACTTCGTTTATTTTCAATTACATAAAGATATTTTATAATATATGCAATCATGCTCGTCACCATTTAAATAAGGAGAGTTAAAAGAGAAGACAGTCTTCCTCACTAGTCTAACTTCAATAAACTTTCTCTGAATAAAAATAAAATGAATCTGTCATAAGTAATATGAATTTCTAATTCATAGAATCCATGCGAATTCTGGTCGATAGTGTTTGCGGGTTTTGTATTATTTGCGGTCACCGTTTGTTCCCACACAAAGCCAACCCTTTAGTGACAATGCGCTTCACTAATCTAAGCTACCATTGTGCCGCCGGACAATAGTGTACATTTCGATATCTCACTCGATGTCGATTTAGAAATAATGTTACGAAGTTCGCGAAACGCTGCCGTTCAAATTTGGCCCTTCGTAGCAGAATTATTTTAATGTCGAAGTTCTTAGTAAATTCTTGTATCTTGTAAATCATACTGTTAATAAGTATGTTAAACTCTAAGATGCAATCCAATCAATAATTAAAATATTAAATGTCTTGCTTATAAATAAGTAGTTTCTCTGTAATTTTCTTCACCTTTTCACGACTGAATCGCAGATTGTTTTGAAACTTTAAATACAGATAGCATAAATCCCAGAAAGAGGGAAATATAGAACAAAAATATATAGCAGTATAAGTCGCGTAAGAAGATGTAATGTGTTTTCGGTAAAGTATTGGTATCCACTAAGAAAGGGTCAGTTAGTCACATATAAACAATTGCCTTGACATGAAGCGAAGACAACTGCTGTAGAAATGATTAGTAAACAACGGCGCAGACAATAGTAATAAATGGTAGCATAGTAGAAGGAATTCGCTATACGAGTTATTTTTGTGGTGTTTGATATGAACGGTGATTGTTGCCGAATCCTTCGTAAGCTTCTAGTTAGTGTGTCGACAATCGTTATCCTAAACATGGTTATTTATAATCGTAGCACCGCGTCCGTGCCTTAGGCGTGCGGCGTCCAATCCTTTGAGTGCAGCCATACATCACGGCTCCTAAGTAGACAGTATATCAACCGATATTCAGAGTAATTAGGCCCTAAGCGACGGACCTCCTGGATTTATAGTGGAAGGGCGTTAATGCGGCCGACAGCCGTAATGCCGCCCTTTGTTCTTGATCCCTAATTCAATTCGGTTATTATTTTGGGTACTTGAAAAGTAATGATGAAAATCTATTACGAATATCATAGTTTGATGTGGTAACCAGGTGCCAAGATAATTGATTAACATGTTCCATCAAAACGTAATTTATTTTGGAGAAAATATGAAAACTCATGTGTTAAGTACTTTTGTGTTAGGCTCGTAAATATAAAAAGTTTTTCCATCTCTTTATTTGTCTGTTATTTTTGACGACCAGACCTCTAAAACGATTTTGATAAAACTTGTCAAAAATATAGGTTCATTGGCGCTGATGACGGGAAAAAGTAGCTGGTACCGTTTTTCTACTAAACATTTTCACATGGCTACTATCCTAGCGGCCACTTGAAAGAAACTGTCATTTGAACGTATTACCGTTATCATAGAGATAGTTCCTTCGACAAAAGAGTTGTGTCGCACAAAAACCTGGACTAATCAAAGAGGCTGGTTACCGCAATCCGTCAATTAATTAACTCACTCTATGATATGAGAGGCGGCAAAGACTAGCCGACGATAGGATGCTATTTTCTTCACAAAATCACTTTTACCAAAACGTTAAACCCTACCGATATGAAAATAAAGGTTATTATGCAACATTTAAAGTCAATGCGTATGTTTGTTGGCTACTGTAGGCGACGGCGCGCGATAACGCGAAGTAAAGGACACCGTAAAACATCATTAGCAAGATAAAATATCCTAAAAGTGCCTTTATGAAAGCGAACGCAGGAAACTCAAGATATCTACGCTGCTTGATTAATGTTTAATATCGATTTCATGATTAATTCATGCTCTTCAAATATCAGTTGGAAACATCTTTGGTTATAATGAAACTCATTATAGAAAACGAGCTGCTATGCTGAACATTCCCTGTCTTGGCCTGCAACGGCCTAATAATGGAGACGTCATATTGTGTATGCGTAAATATAGTATGACTCAATGATATTAGACGTATTTTAAGAGTAGACATGTCACTAGCGTTTTAAAGTTATCAAAACTCTAGCCTCTGTCTTCATTTGCTCTTTATACTAGCCTTTTATACTACTTATTTGACAAATTGCGCAGGAGGTACCTATCACTGCTTTTAATATCATTTGTTTGACAACGGCTAAGGTTGAAACCTTAAATTTAAGTGAGGATTCTGCATATGGCTGTAAGCTAATACGTAAGATAAAGTATATCGAGACGTTGTCGAGATAGATTAAGGGAATAGAGCGCTATTCTACTTTATCATTACATACACTTTCGCGTCATCCACTATTTTATCTTAATGTAATGTTAAAGAGATTATACAGATCCTTTAACATTAAAGGATTTTTGTATGGAAAAATTTGCCTACCCTCATGGGCTGCAAGCATGAGCAGTTGAGCAAGTATGTACGTATTTGAAACTTTAAATATGAAATCATATATGATTCACACATCACGCGATTCTATAATTATTAATGATAGAGTAACGTGATGTGTATAGGCTTTCATAATAACAGATCAAGATTATGTTTTCCAAATAATTACTAGCGGATTTTTTATAGCACTATAATTGTGGACGAATGCTTTGTAAACAATAATTTTCTTTTATTCGACCGTTTTAAGAATAAACATACATTCGTGTTAGGGATGTGTTACATGAAAAAATAACTATCTAACTGACAGAAGAAGGTTGATATGTTAGAGAACTTAATTTTACACCCGAATCAAAACTTCATCTCTCATTGTGTTGGCTTGGTGCTAACCAATTCTCTTTTGTTATTCGCCCCGCCCACGCTTATTATCAGATGTTTGTATGGCATGTCATTTTTTATCAAAACAATGAGTTTTTTTTCATAGAAACGGGTAACACGCCCGCTCTCACACGAAACGTTAAATAAAAGTGATTTTGACAATAATTAAGCGATCTAACAAATTCAAGTCAAATTTAATTTACGTAGACGTATAAATTAGGGATGGGGTGTTATTTTTTGTCGTAAAAAGAGTAAATTGTATTTATATTTGTAAGATGCTGGAGAGCGTTAATTGCAATTTAAATGTAAAATAATTGTTGCCGTGCATTATGGTGAAATGATGTAATACGTCCTTAAAAATAACATTTCAAACTGTTTTTATATTTTTTGGTAATTAAAAACCTTAGACAATCAACAAAGCTGTTACAAAAAGTACGAAGCCAAAAAAACTGACAACTGGTCTGATCCAAATTACCGATTGTCTAAGAATTTTAAAGTTCAGGTGCCTAACCATAAATTCTTATTGCCATCATAGTTCCACTGCGTGACAGTGACAGACTTATACGCGTCCTATAAATCTGTCTCATAATAAGAGTTAAACTATCATGATAATAAGAGGTAATGGTAAGGCCCCAGATGGGAATTGCTTCGTGCAAAAATCAGACGTCGGCCTCAACAACTAATACAAACAGATCACCGTGTTTTAAATGTCATACATTCCTGTGTTCGTAATAGGGACTTGTTTGTGCCATGCTACATAGTAAGTCCACTTTAACACAGTCATCAACATACGGGGGATGCGTGCTTTCTAGCTCATAGACTACGATTACGGCTTACCAACAGCCGTAATAGGAGGTCTGTATGCTTGTTTATCAAGGGTATAAACAACGTTTAAAAAGTTTTTACTTATTACTAGCCGTGCCCCGCGTTTTCACCCGCGTATACTTTCATGGGTGGCTCGCGGCTAATTATTTTTTATAATTAAAAGTAGCTTTAGTTACTCCTTGCAACATTAGCTATCTATCAGTGAAGGTCCTGTTAATATAATCCTGTTAATGTATAATCGGTCCAGCAGTTTCGGAGATTAGCCGGAACAAATGCACATACAGACGGACAGACAGACAGAGAAAAAAATTAAATTGGTTTTTCTATGTCAGCACATTATATAGTGCAAAGCTGTAATTTTGGAATTACAAACAGACACTTCAATGTATTTATCTGTATAGATATAGATATGAAATCAACTTCGTAGGCATAAATAAGAAGAAAGAAATAATAGTTAGAATTATTCGAAACAACATTCCAGAATGTTGACTATTGAGATTTCATTCATTGCAATAATTTACTTTCCGAACGTCTTAATAAAAACAACACAAAATTACAGTTATTTTTCGTGTCCACGTATCGCGACCGTTAAAAAAATAATACCAGTATATCCACCCACATTGGATATAAATTAATAGAATCTGCCCTCATCCCTGTGTCGTATAATAACGTTTGATTGGGTTCGTGTGAGGTATTTTTTTATTATTTTTAGGAAATATTTCCTCACGATCTGTGCGTCCCGCTAATTCTCTACATCTGGCCAACGATGATTTATGATCTAAAGGGTAATAACAGGATTGACACAGCTTCGCGATCTCTTGTTTGTTTACGTCTTTTATTCATATAATACATTCTTTTATTTTTTATATATTAATGTTACCTTCTTCTACGTATAAGCATCGTCTACGTGAAAATATAAAAACAGTTTTGGGAGCGCTGATGTGACTATTATTATAATAGAATTCAAATCGTATTTTGATGAAGGTGTAACCATATACGTTACAATGAATATAATATTTTAATGCAATCTAAGCATAGTCATATTTGTGGACGTGATGGAAAGCGGTTACCGGAGTCAATAAAAGTAAAGTACGTAAAAGTAACCTCGGCGTTATTTATGCGTTGGTGTCATTAATTATGTTTAGATTATGAAGGCGATTATAGCAATATTTTTTATAGATAAATAGATCAAGTCTCCCACGTTGTACACTCGCATCCAAAACAATATTATATAATATTAAGCTCCTGAAATATAAATAATGTTCATTACATTTACATTACCGTGCACTCTCTCACGAACACCCGCTGTTCCGATGAAAGCCCTTTTAGTCAAATTACAGAAACACTAATATTATGCAGGTAACTTTAAAAACAAGTTACTTATTCACTTACTTAACAAGTTACGTCTTTTTTTACTTAAATAGCCGGAGAGTAATACTAACCACAAGAAAATAGAATGTAGGTGTTTTCTTTTTTTTTAAGTAAGGCTCTACTATTATACTGCCTCTTGGCGGAAATGTTGAGGGTATTTTGGGGCGATGGATTCGCGTATTCGATTTTTGAATACTCCTTTTGGGCTCTATAGATATTTATTCTTATTTTGGGAGTATTTATTATATTATGTATTTGTGATATTTAAATGTGTGTGTAAAACCCATGAGACAGGTTATAATTGTGTTTATTTGTGTGCGTATGAAAAGCGTTTATTCCTTAGAGGCAAAGCACGAAGGCTTTCATATTTTATTTATTTCAGTAGGATTCCACTAGAGAATTAATTAGATAATAAAAAAATATTTAACAATTTTTTTTGCTATACTTTTCTTATATTACATAAATTACGCTAATAAAAGGAATAAAATAAAGCAAGGTATAAAATTCAATAAATAGTATTTATTCTTATATGTCTAATGATATACTTATATCAAAATATGTACAATATTATCGACTGGCCCGATAACACATAATGCAATTATTACAAAGCCTCACAGGTAACAAAACCTTATTTAAACACCTAGTTTTATATTTAACAATACTTAAATACTGGCATTCACAAATTGAATAAGATTCTCATAAGACAATGTATTTTCAACACTAAATCTTAGTAGATTGAGAGTAATTTCATTTGCGTGCTACGGTTAACACTGATAGGTAAAACTTAATTTCTAAAAGGCACTGCTAGTTTGACTAGATTAACAAGAGTCTTTTCGTAATTAATCACTATGGATGCGATGCAAATAAATAATTATTACACATTCTCGGAGGGATTCGTTCTTGCTGTCGATTGACCTGTAAACAAAGAAAAATAAATATTAGTTATTGATACACAAGACTGATTTTGTACTGTGGAAAATCGTAAAGCAGTAAAAAATCAAACAGAAATTTATTAAAACTACCGCTTATTAAAACAAAACGTGAACTATCTAAAAAAAAAAATTAATATTATCAATTTTTTTTTTATGTTTAAAAGAAGATACTCACACAAATGCTATTTCTGTTGCCACCAGGAAATGACATCTAGTAACTCGTCTTCATCCATTGGGCCCAGCTGTTGTTGCGTTGACACCTCGTACCGGTCTACATTAGAGTACCCCGAGGACACCCCTGAAGAACATTCCGACGGCGCCGGGGAATTCGCCTTCTCAGAACAAGGCGACTCACTTCCATAGAAAAACCCGTCGTCCATATCAATCGACGTCATTGGCGCAATATTACTATTAGGTATATTCTCTCTATTTTCTTGATCCCGCGTAATTCCTAAGGCTGCGTCACTCTCGTCCAACAATTGCTGCAGGTATCTAATATATTCAACTACCATTCTCAGAGTATCGACTTTGCTTAGTTTTTTACCGGAACCACGTCTGGCGCCACCGGACAAGGCGGCTACTACTGAGGCGGGCAGATGTCTGCGTAGCGCATTGAAACCGTCATTCACTTGTTTCACACGGTTACGTTCTCGAGCGTTGCGTCTCGCGATCGACGCGGCCTGCGGACCGGTGTATGGATTTGTCCTGAAGTGCACCTTCTTCCTATACTGCAAGTTCGGCGGCGTATCATGAGTGACGTAATTTTTTTCAGGAGCTGGCGCGATCGGTATATTTCTCTTATCAACGGGTGATTTTGATAGATTAGTTGTAGGATATCCAGATGAGACGACGACGTAATTCGCCTGACCCTGAACGAGTTGAATTTCTTGAAGCATTTTACGTGTTTACGCGAGCGAGCAACGATGCGACGCGCGACCGGTCGGCGCTGCTATCGGGAAAACACTGCGCGATAGGGGAAGGCTTTGTGGGAGCTTTCGGTCGTGGGAATGCGCGAGCGGCGGCAGCGGAGCTTCACGTACAAGTGAGCCGCTGGCGCACGCGCACACGTTATATCACCTGCGCCGGCTGCAAAAAATATAAATTTTAAAATTCTCTTCCCCTATTATTTTCGATCATCCCTTCCCTACGTGCGGGTCCGTACCTGGCCGTTTGCGGGCGCGCGGGGCGAGGGTGACTAACGCGTGCCCAGTTTTTTCTACTGACCACTCACTGTTGTAATATTAAACATGAAAATTTATAGTGTAACGTAAGTTTGCTTATAGTGGAATTTATAGTCACACATATACAAAGAATATACGAGGATAAGTAGTCGTTTTACGAGATTCGAGACGTCATATAATTCATCGTAATATTACAGTGAAAGGATTAAGACGTTTGAGAGATTAATAAATATACTTTAATGTAAGAGTTGACCAGTTTGCTGAGACGTAACGACCATTTTATTAATGCAAGGGCTTGGAATATTAAGCTTATCGATGAAGTAAGGGCCGGTAACCGAAAAGTTGCATACTTTTGAAAGAATTAAGAGATACACAAGCCGCCATCGATACACGAACATTTAAATAAATCAATCGTCTTAAGATTCCTCATCAATGTTATCATTCCTGATCTTCTTAAGTGTTTGATATAAAGAATTCCTCATAAAGGCAAGAAGGATAAATGACCAGCTGATATTTATCGTAACTTAATCAGTAAAATACTCAGATATTTAAATAAGTGCCAAAAATTTTGGAAAAATGTGATTAGAATTTTAAAAGAAATTTAATTAAAGCGAGTGCAATTTATTTTATCAGAACAGATGACTTTTTTTAAGTATCTCCGAGCTTTTGTAAATGGGGATTTCTGAACGCATAATTGTTATAAAAATACACTTATCTATATTAATGTTATGAAGCTAAAGAGTTTGTTTTTTGTTTGAACGCTGGTTTGGTTAATCTCAGGAACTACTGGTTTTTACTCAAACAATATTTTTGGGTTGGATAGTTCATTCATCGAGAAAGGCTTTAGGCTTTATCACGCTATGACCAACAGGACCGACGCATCAATGGAAAATGTAAAATTACAAATGTGTACAAGTACGGGTAAAATACCACAATGTAAGTTTAATTAATCGCGAAAATCGCAAGTTTTAGATTTTTGTTTATTTTGGATACTGTACTTTTAAAAGGTCCCCATTTCCAGTTCTCTGGCCAGTTATCCCAGGGCAAATCTTGAAGGCAACGGTGCATATTATTATGAAACAGGTGACAAGGTACAACACCTGTACCCCCAGCGCTAAAGTAATAAAACCAAGAATAACCGCATTGGGGAACTATAACTTCAAAACGTAATAAATAACTTTTTAATCGTCTTGAAATAGTACTCAGTCTATTACGAATGCACATAATACATCTAAACGAAGCTAGCTGGCATATTTTAAACGAATTCTCAGTTTTAAAAGCGTCGTGCTTAGCGTGCTTGTGAGTTTAGCATATTACGCATAGCTATCGGATAATTTAAGATGGTGGTACGGACGTTATTCTTTCATTAGAAAGCTAATGAAATGTTATTATGGGTGTTTGTACATCAATACTGCGAGTGTGCGTGATAGTTGCCGCCGCTGTTGACAGCCTTACCCATAGTCAATTAGATGTTTTTTTTTCCTTATCAGTTTTGGTTATTTATTCGTCGGTCCTTTGACCGGCGTAATGAGTAGCATTCTAACCGTTTAGCCATACTAATTGAATTGAAGTCGTGTCTGTAATGTGAGGTATTTGATTTCATTAGTAAGGGTCACTTTTCTCCGGTTTTTGTTTAATTAATGTTATCGGTTTCTCTTCATCGAGCATTTTCATTGCTCATATTTTGTAGTCTACATTAACATTAAGTTAAAGTTAACGCGGAGTGATTAATTGAAAGTGTTACATATTATGTAAATGGAAATACATAAATACTGCAAACATCTGTCAAGATGAAGTAAACTACTTATGATGATGATGATTGGAAGTCTTACTTTCTGACTGATGCATATTTTATAAGCAAATCAATTAATGTCGTGGCAATTGGAAGTAAAAAAATCTACGACATTTAATAGTAACGCTTGTCGCTGCTACCTATAAACACAAGGAATACTTTCAACGACTTATAGAGTCGTCAATTCGTAAATGACTCTTCACAATAATTGGAATAATTCTACAAAAAATTGCTCTATAATTCTTCCACATATGTTGAGGAAATCTAAGGCTAAGATTAGAATTAGTAAAATTAGAAGTCGGAAAAAGCCGAGTAGTTGCATTCAAAATATCATAAAATCATAAATCCAATCAATCACTTATCGTAAATTAGATTTATATTAGCCATATGTAACGTAACAAGGTCCGTCCAGTCATCTTAGGGGTGAGACCCCGTGATTTAATACCGGATGTGACCTGCGGTGTGGTGCTAATGGGTTCCGTAAATAACTGATATTTTTTTAAATTTGTTATTACTCGTAATCGACGGGTACCGTTAGGGTTCGATTAAAGAGGGTTACGGGTAAATGGTAGGCAATGAAATGGAATATTGATTTGGAGGGTTGTAGCAAGTTATGAAGTCAGTGTTACTTGTTACATCATTAGAACTTTAATCGAATATGAGTATTTTTAACCAACTTCAATAAAGGAGGAGGTTCTCAATTCTACTGTATTTTTTACGCTCCCAAAGTAAGACGCATAACGCCATCATGAATTAATACTTACGAAAATGCGTCAAAATAATTAAGGTTTAATTTTAGGCTTTTTTTTATATAATAAAAGCTAATTTAACATGAATCTCTTTTATTGTATTTTTAATAAAAATAAGATTGTATTAAACTATACATGCATGCATACTGAAATTATAAAAAAAAAATACTACATCTAAAAATATAACCTGCACCCCATTATTCCACACCAACAATTTTATACATCAATTACGTTACATAGAAAATATTATGACGTTATTACTCGGACAATTACTCGGGAATAAAACAATTAAGTAAAACAACTAATTGAGATGAACGTGGGAGCTGACATCGGCGTTGGATGATTATGGGAATTGTGTCATCTGTCCCCGTTACGGTTCACTAGTGTGGGACAAACAACTAAAATTTAGACGTATGCTGTATGTGCGTTATTTTCAAGACACAAATATCTAGAGTCCAGTAGGTCTAAAAGGGCCACTTTGGGCCCTTTTAGACAAGAATCAGAATGTGATCCTTAAATGATTCATCATCGCAATGACAAAATGAACACTTAGGTGCAATTCATATTATTCATGAATGATTAATATTTCAGAATTCACCGTGTTTGACACTTTCCTATGAAGATTCCTAAAATGGTCCATATAATATTATAAATTGCTTTTGAAACAAATAGCGTCATAAAAAGGTAGTTGTAGCGTCATAAAGAGGGACTAACATCTACAATTTTTGTAATCATTCGTGAATCATAATATGAAATGCACCAAAGTGACCGTTTTGTCATTTCGATGATGAATTGTATTCGGATCACATTATGATTCTCCCAAAGTAGCCTTTTTATACTTACAGTAGAGTCTTGGGCGCTATTGGGCGACTGAGACGACCACGAGTCCCAGGCACTTGAACAAAAATTTTATTTTTCTAAGTATTTTCCATTATTTTCCTCCGTATATTAAAATCAATAGGAGAAAATGTTGCTAGGATGGACAGTATAATAAAGTAGCACACATATGTATATATACACAGTAAATTATATAACACTGAATCCATTCCGAAAATACATAATCTGCACACATTATTTTACCTGTTCCGCAACTCAAAAATTGTAGAGTTTTGGACCAATAAAAAATATGAAGGAAATTTTTAAATTTTGCATAAAATTTTATCAAAAACACTAAGATACTAAAATTTAGTAGGTAGCTTGTATGCAAATGTAACTAATTCTTCAAGGGTAGATAGTTGGGTACAGTTCTTAAAACGTCAAATCACGGTGTAACTTAAAAGGTAGCTGCGACTACCAGCATTCGATCAGAGATCCCATACATGACCTATTAAGTTCACATTTAAAGATTACACCGCTCTATAAATCATATACCGCCGACACCAAACGAACAATGGAACTACCTCATTCGTACCCAATATCATTTGATTAACGACTTGTTGAGTGATTCCCATTCATCGCACCGTCAAAGGGTGATCACATTAAGTATTAATAAAGGGAATGTTTTACATTTCATCTCAAGCGTGTTCGTTTGTTACAATTGGAGCCGAGTTCATAAAGAATTCTTCACCAACGAGCTATGATATATTAACATGATTCGCGGTTTGTTTGTGTACATTTGGGCTTTTGTTGCTGGGTGTAAAGATTTTGGTGTATTCTTCAAATATTTAGAATTCCACAGTTATACATATTTAAAGGAGGTTTTATGTGGTTGTGGGGTTTGAGGACTTAAGTGTTACTAAGCTTTCCTATGACCCTGCTTGATCCTGCTTTAACTGAAAGTGTAAAAACAAAATCCTTAGTGATGATTATGATGTTACTGTCATGAACGAACGAGGATCAAGTGGTCTACCATCATCGATTTAAACAGAGCGAATTAAGAACTACTTAGCCTAAACGTCAAAATTAAGAAATTAGTAAGACGTCACTAATCAAATAAACCTCATTAAATCTTCAATTGTTTTGTTTTAGGAATACATTTACCACGCTAGACATGTCACGTGGGATACATCTCGGCTTTTAGTATGTAAATGGGATGTCTTCGGTCTTGTTAAACAGTATTATCGTTCCTCACCATCGGTTGTGAGCTGTCGCACATGTGTCGCTTGCGTGTGACACGTGACGTCACGACACACATCCGACCTGTCGACGCCAACACTGATACTGGCCGAGATACAAGCTGTGATTCGATTTTCAATTGTAACCAATCGGGCGGTGCGATTGGTGTTCGAATTTTGTAATAAACTTATGTTCCCATAGTTTGTCTTATAAACAGACAGTTGGTTCTTGAGCATTGTTTTATAGCGAGCTAACGTGCACCTGTAGCACAGTAGGCATAAGCAAAAGCAGTATGAAAACGTAGTATTTTTTTATGATGAAGAACGCAAGCTTTATTGGAATGTGAGGTTAGTAACTATTAAAGTTTTTGAAATTTACTCCTTAATAGACTGTCGAAGTAATGTAGATTTGTCGTGCTGAAAAAAGACTGTGAAACACCTAAGCGCGATCGGCCACGACGTGACAGGGATGGTTAGAATCTCGGTAAATACAGGCGTCTGTGTGAGTATGTAATGTTTTCCTAGTTACCTTACTGCTTGTATGTATACTGCACCTGTAGTTATATACCACATTCATACAATGTCTTTGTGTGTGGTAGCTTAGGTTCTTTAAACATCTGAGGTTGTAAAAAATGTCTACACCTGATGATAAGTGCTAGACTATAAACCGCATATAGGTACTATAAACGTTTAATATCAACACGCGTGCCAACCCTATTAAGTATCTTACTCACTAGACTAAATCGTAAGATATGTTGATATATGTACAAAATTGTTATATCTTAGTTTACACATTTGTAATTAAATAAAAATAAGTAAATTTGTAATAGGTTTATTACCCTTTTTATACCGATTGACTATCGTATATTCCAGCATGGAACGCTGTTTTTGATAGTATACATACATCTATATCTATACAGCTAAATAAAATTGAAGTGTCTCTTTGTATTTTTTACTAATTGCATATGAAAGTATTCGGTACTCACATATACAAAGAGAAATTTTTTTTCTCTGTCCGTCTGTTTGTTCTGGATAATCTCCGAAAGGGCTGAACTGATTTTAACAGAACTGTCATTGGCAGATAGCTAATGTTACAAGAAGTAACTTAAATTTAAAAATAACATTAGGATTCAGAAAGGAAATTAAGCCTACGCGGGTGAAGCCACGGGGCACAGCAAGTAAAAACTGTATCGAATGAAACGTAAGGTGAAAATTTATGACAATTAGTTCTCAAACAATTCCCAAACAGTTCAACTGTATGCAGAACGACTTATTAATGAGTATACATGTAGCGTTTAGTACGTTATATTTCACGCACCATGAAGAAACGTACGGCTATCTATAAATAAGGCTGGTTTAGGAAATTTGGCCTCATTTGCCGACAAACGACGTCTTGTTCCCATTTTATACGTTTACGATACCTCGTTAGCTCGTCCGATAAGAAACCCCCTAAATAGATAATTAGTATTGTTTCCTTATTCAAAACCTTATTGTGTAATCTTTTTTACAGTCTCGTTTATTGATTTGAGGCGCTGCGACGTTAAGATCGTCATCAAGTCGAAAGTGTTAACAGCTAAGAAATGACTAACATAAATAACCCTCCCAATGCTGATTGCCAATAAACAAACCCGATATATATTTTAATACTTTGTATCATTTAACGCGCTCACTGCAGCTGGTTTTGCATGACTCTCTTAAATGTGTGCCTGAACTGGTTATAATTGAAAACTTTATCATTTGATTTCATATCATTTTATGAGTTATTGGGATTTTAATGTGAAAAGAAATAAACGTTGTGATTAAGTTAAGAGGACTTAGTAGAAAAGAAAATCATTCAAAAAAATCTCCATTCATTTGTGATAATGAACAGATGGGGCGGACGTGTAACACTCAATATGCACCGAAGATAGACAGAACGCGATAGATTCATCGTCTGTCCAAAGAGACAGATGATGTAGCTATCGTTTATATTGGACACGACTTAAGTTATTTTTTTTTATGTACATACATATGCACACCAATCTACCCCTTAATTCAGTACCCTGTTTAAATCCCATGTAATAAGGGGTGAGACTATTTTTATTAACTGGGCACTGATGCAGACTCCGAGATACTACTGGAAAATTACGCAAGTAAGAAGCCTCTGCACATTCCAACGGAATTCAAAGTATGGTAGTAGTTTTATGTAAATATCATTCTTGCCAGCCCCATTGCCGGTTGATCGGTAGTCGGGTGAAATCGGGTGCTGAGTCCTACAATGTACAGGTAAAGGCCAGGATGATAATAGGCAACAACTAACTATTAGAACAAGAACGTCTGGTTTGTACCGCATGATGATTTAACACGAGACCGCGTGAAGGGCTCCAATTATTGTGAGGAGTGATGGTAAACAATTTACCATCACTAAAAATTCTTGTGATATGATGTTCGCTCCCTTCACTCATCACTTAAGTCTTCAAGAGAAGTGTAGGGAGAATGAGAGAGGGAGAGAGGGAAAGGGAAGGGTATCCAACTAAGAAGGAGAAGAATATCTTATATCGCGAAAAAATGGTCTGCAGTATTTTCCCAGTGTACCGTTGAGGCGCGTGGCGGTCGTGCGCCCGCCGGACGGGTTTGTACCTTAATTACGCCAAGGCGTTATCGAGTAAGAATGCACACGCGACATTGGTATTAATTTTAATGAAAGAAGTGTGCGCCTGAGCAGCACCTGCCCAAGTCGTTCGCAAGGAGTTGATGTTTCGCTTACACTTTTGGCTAATGTTTATCGTTAGTATTTAAGTATGTTGTGATTAAATAATAGTAAATTATTTCCTTTTTTTTCTGTAACTTTAATGTACTTGATTAATGCAATATGATTTATTGTTCTATTACATATAATATTATTTAAGCTTAATAAGTATTATTCATTAAAATTTATAAACTTGCTTTGATTAAATTATAGCGCACAATTGTCTAAATTAGGTTCTATATTTGATTCAAAATCATATAAGTACCATCTTACTCATTGTTACTAATTACTAAATGTAATATCACAATACGCACTGCAATATCATTTATACATAATATATTCCTCATTTATCAACATGCGTTGAAATCCTTCACTCTAAAAACTAATTACGTCGTTTAACTGATAACCTTACTCCATGCCATCCACTCAAATATATGTAATTATTATCAGAAAAAATTAAGAGTACCCTCGAAAGAATCCCAATTTTAGTTGTTCCATATTAAAGTCGATTTTCGATAAATTTCAAATGCCGGTACTGACTTGAATAATTAAATGTTATACAGATTTTGTGGATGTTGATAACATTTATAATTACCTAATTATTGATATTTTGTCGTCTTCCTTGGTTTAACGTTTGAAATTATACAACTACATACTTATGAAATTATGTATGTGTTATTTTGTGGCTATAAAGCGAGGCACCTGCTGTTTTCACACTCATATATTTCATGACGTACAAACACAAATGTAAGCAATTAATGTTAGTACTTAATGGATTCCGTGGTTAGATTAACTGTCTATTACAATCCAAACACATGTCTACTTGATTTGCATAAATTGTGAGAAAAGGAAGTGAAGGCAGTTTAAACAGTGATTATTTCATGTGTTTACAAATTATGTATTTGATAATGATGTAAGGTGGTTCATCATCATGAATTTAAGAGTTGTGACTCTTGTCGGTGTAACTGATGCAACTTCTTCCATTTGTCTTTATCCAGTAAGGTGGTTATTTCTTTATAATTTATTTCTAAACGCCATAATTAAAGATGCGCTAAGATACATCAGTGAATCAAACTCAAATAATTGTATTTCACAACAGGGACACTTGGATCACTATTGAACAATTTAAGACTAACCACCGTCTCCAAATTAGAAAGGCGTACTTACGCTTGGGTAATAATATATTTAAAAAGTTCTGAAGTAACAAGCATTAAAAAAAACATAGTCGAATTGATAACCTCCTTCTATTTTAAAGTTGGTTAATAAATGGAGTTAATATTACTGCAGTTGCAGGGTTTTCTTTTTAAAAGCTTTTCTAAACCTAATATGTGTACGCTTGAAGTGGTGTATGTATATACTTTTATACAAATATTTTGTCTGCAATTTTTTCACGTCTAAGCCACTGGATCAACTTCATCTAAATTTGGAAGTGATTAACTTAACCCTTATAACGATTGGAATTTGAGCTATAACTCCACGATAATACAGTACATATTAATGTTACCATGCAAATGTTATTCTAATTCTAAAAATACTTGCTGCAACAAAGTAAGTAATGAGATATGATGTCCGTGGTCACATCTGCCGGTCACCTCTCGACCTTACCTGGTACGTTATCAATCATAGTCTATCACTGTCTTTATCACACTATTTTTATTTATCATTATCATTCTCAAATTATATGAGTAGAAAAAGTGAGTAATGTGATCATCAGCTCAATATTAAGGATTCCGTACAGTATGCAGCGAATTTAAACTTATAAGTTATATTTCGTATACACAAATGTGACCTAGTCCCCTACCATGACCTCTTATTGCCATGGTAGTTGAACTCTTATTATGAGACATATGTATATGAGGTGTATAAGTCTGTCACTATCATACAGTGGAACTATGATGGCAACAAGAGCTTATGGTAAGGCCCCTGATTGTTTGTAACATGTCAGTGTTATATGAAGTCTCAAGCATGCGTAGTCGACATACTAATTAGTTCTTATTTTTGATGGAAATTGTATATGAATTAAATTAAGTCTTCAGTAATGAAGCCGCCGACTATAGAGAGTTAGCAACAAAAAGAATGGGGCATCCACTATATTATTTTTCCCGATATTAAGAGATAAGGGATTTCTGTGTCTTAACCTTTTCATAAAACGGTCTTATTTTGAAAGATATCCATCAAATTGATAAATAATCGACGTAGATACAGGTCGCTCGACTTCTATCCTAAAAAATCACGTCATTCACATACTATTAATAACTTATTGTTAAAGATTTAGTTTCATCCTTATTGTCGCGGAACCCTAATAATTTTAATAATTCAAAGTAGCCTAAGTTACTCCTTGAAACATCAGCTACCTGCCAGTGAAAGTCCCGTTAAAATCGGTCCAGCCGTTTCAGAAATTACCCGGAACAAACAAACAGACAGACAGACAGACAAAAATTTTAAAACTTGGTTTTTTAGTGTCAGTAGCGTGTATACATTCATATGCATTTAGTGAAAAGCTGTAATTTTGGAATTGCAAACAGACACTTCATTTTTATTTATCTGTATAGATATTGTATAAACATAGGTATTTGGAATATAAATTTTGTACCTAATACTTTATTTGGCGTTTTTAAGGAACCGTTTTCACTTATACGGTACCCTGTTCAAACGGTAATTAGTTCGCCCGTCTAACAATGCAAATGACTTGGTTAGATAGTGAAAAACGTAGTAAAAGTCATGGTAATTGATATTCACGCGTGACACCAGCCGGGTTATTTATTAAATTACTTTATTTATTTACTAGCTGTGCCCTGCGGTTTCACCCGCGTAGATTTAGTTTCATCCTTAGTGTCGCGGGACCCTAATATTTTTAATAAATAAAAGTTACTCCTTGAAACATCAGCTACCTGCCAGTGAAAGTCCCGTTAAAATCGTTTCAGAGATTACCCGGAACAGACAGACAGACAGACAGACAGACAGACAGACAGATAGAGAAAAAATTTAAAACTTGGGTTTTTAGTGTCCGTAGCGTGTATACTTTCATATGCATTTAATGAAAAGCTGTTATTTTGGAATTACAAACAGACACTTCAATTTTATTTATCTGTATAGATTTATTCTATTATTCTTTCTCAAGATAGTACCTGTTTGTTTATAGTGCGTAACTATTAAACATGGTTCCATTTCTTTTATGACTGACTAGGCAATTTCATTTCATCTTTGCCTTATCTCTTACAGTCTTTGCAAACAGCTTTTTAATGCCTGGTATAAGTAGCTTCTATTTTTGTAGATCCGAATACATGGTACATGCAAAAAACATTTTAAACAATTTGAAAAAAAAAACATTTAGAAATACAGAGAGATGTTTTGCATTTGTGCTATATTTAGGTTCAATATATCAAAGATAGATGTTATTACTTATAAAAGTTTGGTACGTCCATAAAGATTATTGTATGCGTAGAGCGTAAAAAAAAGTACGTTGAACGTGCCAAAATAATATATATATATGCCCTAGATATGGCACGAATGCAAACCCACACCTTATATAAGAATTTTTTGCTGGAACAATGTTGCTATACTGTGAGTTTCTTATTTCAAACTAGCTGTGCCCCACGGTTTCACCCGCGTAGATTTAGTTTCATCCTTATTGTCGCGGAACGCTAATATTTTTCATAAATAAAAGTAGCCTAAGTTACTCCTTGAAACATCAGCTGCCAGAGAAAGTCCCGTTAAAATCGGTCCAGCTGTTTCAGAGATTACCCGGAACAAACAGACAGACAGACAGACGGACAGACAGGCAGACAGAGAAAAATTTTGTTTTTTTGTTTAAATTTTATTTATCTGTATAGATTTTAAACAGAATTTAGAATACATTTTTGAAAAAAATTCGTATGGTATTTTTTGCAAAAACACTGTTTAATATACGTAATAGTTAAAATAATAGTTCTTTATTTTATACCTCAAGAAAAATTTAGAATAAATTGAGACCAAGTATCTCCATCAAAGAAAACTGGCAACGTGAAATTAGCTCGTTTCATTTGTCCACTCACTTCGTCTTAAGTGCATGAGACGGGTTAATTTTATGAATAAATTTAAGCTGGTTGGGTTATCGGCTCCGTCGTATTTATGCAAATGGTACTACAATATGTAATCGTTTACATAAATGCTTTCTGTAATAATGCGTTCAAAGGTTCAAAAAGTTCGTGAAGGGGTAAGTACGTAAATAGATTTAATATATAGGTAATAGCAACATTAATGGAAAATTAAATGCTAATTTATTTAATGTGAAATTAATGCTATTTTAATTGTGTATTTGGTTTTTAATGTGAGGTTTAATTTTGAACGCAAAGACTACTTTTAAATATCAATGACTATTTTTATAATACAATACTAGCTGTGCCCCGCGGTTTCACCCGCGTAGATTTAGTTTCATTCTTATTGTTGCGGAACCCTAATATTTTTGATAAATAAAAGTAGCGTACGTTACTCCTTGAAACATTAGCTACCTACCAGTCCGGTTAAAATTGGTCCAGCCGTTTCAGAGATTACCCGGAACAAACAGACAGACAGACAGACAGACAGAGAAAAAATTTAAACTTGGTTTTTTAGTATCAGTAGCGTGTATATCTTCATATGCATTTAGTAAAAAGCTGTTATTTTGGAATTACAAAGAGACTCTTCAATTTTATTTATCTGTATAGATTATATTTAATTTAATTATCAGGGAACGTCCATCGTATATAGCTAACTTATGGTTTTGAGGAAAATGTACGTTTTTATGAGTAATCAAAAAATATATGAAAAACAAATAAAAAAGCATACAATCTGATTTAATAAAATAGACATTCATAAAGTTTACTTATAAGGACACCTAGAAATATACTTAGATCTGAATACAATTTTGCATTGTATTCACCGATAACATGGAGATCAATCCGTGAAAGGTGTCAGAATTAAAGAGCTGACGGGTTATAAAACCCAGCCACAACTAGTGTAAAGAATATTTTAAATCGCAAATAGGGTGACATAAAATAAAAATAAATTATCAATCACCAAGTAAGGTTGTACGCCGTACACATGAAGCAAACATTATCCAATATAAACTGACCTTTTACTGGTAGAAAATTCTAGTCATTGCGAGGTCACTTTATGTTGGAAGATTATAGCTTGATGTGTAGTCATGTGAACGCATGCGCTATCGGTGGCATGCGCGCGCGACGGTCGTCTCGCCTCTGAATTCGTGAATTTTAAACTTTTATTAGTACCCCACAAATGTAATCGTTTACATAAATGCAGGTGCTCTCAAGGCCTCTGTTTTTATTTATTTGATGAATTGATACATCTTTTATTGTTTGAGGCGCGTTAAGTTGCAAGTTTATCACACATCAGGAAAACCGGAATGTAAAATAAGTAAACTGGTTTGTATTTTATTTTGAATGTTTACTTAGATGTGGTTAAGCTTTGATAAATAGCGGAGTCATTAATATACTGATTGACTCACTGATTTATATCAAGCACAGAGAAATGTATATACTAGGGATACATCAATCCCATTTTTACAAAATATAGTCTAATATAGTCCTTGATTTTAAAGTCACTCCACCTCTTTCTGTGATACAGATTTAAAAAGGGATGGATATAGGTTTAGTCAGAGTTTTATCTAGTCTTCGATCAAAATGAGGAGACTGATGTCAACTTGTAGAACTTTTATTGTACAAGTAATTTGAACGTGTAAGTTGGAGTTGCAGAATGAAAGTGAGTGCACAGTCGTTACGGTAACGGCACTTGAGACGTTCGAAAATCCTTCGTCTGGATGATTATATCTTAAGGTAGACAATATTTTCTAATAGTAGAGTGTTTCCACAGACACTACTACTCATTACCGATAAATTGACATAGATCCACAAAGTTCCAAGGGCATATCCACAGATAAACATAAACACAACTATTCGTCTCGTATACTCTATGTAACAAAGTTAAGACCTCGTAACTAAAGTATGTTAATAACAATGTGCAGTCAACAAATCATTAAATATATAAAACCATAAGGCACGTACCTGGTAGGGGCAAGGCGGCTCTGTTTATCTAGATTTGACTTATAAAATTAAGTGGCTGCCCCGAGCTCCAGGCTAAAGCAAACATTGGATTATCTCGACACTAACGCCAACCCTACTGGCAGTTACAGTTCACTGCAAAAATGGAACCATATTGTTATGACTGACTAGCTTCTGTCTACGGTTCCGTCCGCTTCATATGTGTATAGCCCTCCATTTAGCCTCAACTATGAAAGTCCAATTCTAAATATTACTGAAAATATTTATGTAATTAATATTATTTTTTCGAAGATAACCTTCTATAAACAAACTATCACACTTCAGCATCAGCGGATTTGTCGCGAGATGTACAGACACACTCTCCCACTTATGATTTACGTATAGACTAGTATAGATAGTACAGACGTACTGAAACTAGTATTAAGTAGTTTATCATGAGATGAAAATGAAAATTATTTATTCAGTTTAGGCCCTGGCAAGGCACTTATGAATGTCGAAGAATTGACTACCGGTTTAGAAACTGGACTTCTGAGAAGAACCGGCAAGAACCTCATCGGTTGTTATATCAGACTTGGATTTATACTTAGCAACATTTTGTTGGATCATTCAATAAAATGTTATCACCGTGTTATCTACAAGAGGTGCATTAAGACTATATCTGTAAGCAATTAATTTCAACTGAATATGTTCTTCTCCATTTAGCAGTATCTAACATTATAACTTTGCTAAGACTATTACAGTAACTGTGTTAAGTATACTAAACATTTCATTTGCATAAATAAAATTAAATAAGAAGATAATTTTAATTAAGAAGAAAGGGAATGTTTCTGAATGCACATGCGGCGCTTTAGGATGTGATATATCTCTGTGAGAATGAATCAGAGCAATCGGGCGGCCAACCCCTTCTGAGCAACGGATACAATAATTTGTGAGCGAACAAAAACAATTAGTCGCCTATATGCACTTACCATTACGTAGATCGCAGATAAGACCATCGTTGAGCAGCGCGTAGACTCAAGATTTTAAAATAAATATTAACAAGAGATACCACAAATGTATTTTACTTCAATGTTGCTGAATATTTTTACGCACACAGCAAATTATCAAGGCAAACCAGTCGAGTTGGTTGTCTGATTTAGTTAATTGTCTTTTCTATAGGCGGTTACAAATTGAGTCATTAAAACGGAGGAAAAAAGGCCATGTAACTTGTCCAATATTTTAGTACGGGACCGGGAATTCTCAAGACATTTTCAGTTATCTTTATTGATCAAAAATTGCGCAATTAAATTGGTCTTTGGATGATAATTATAAAGCTTTATATTATTTGAAATTACCACGATAAAAAATATTTGCTGGTCTTATCTACGATCGAGAATACGGGAACCTGTGTCGAGCATAATTGGGGACGACTATACTAGTCCATGTTAATGTGAGGTGAATTCAGTCCATGACTTATATATGATTTAATCAAGTTCCACTTCTGTTTTCCACACTATGATTTTCTCAAGATATATGATTTTTATATAGAATCTAAAGTAATTAATGTGAGCAGAAAATACATAAGTCATAAAATATTACTATTAGTCACAAATTAACGTAGTAAAACTTTGGGTATCATCAAATGCTTTGATTTGTGTTATATTGAAATTGATATAAGTTAGTTAGCTATTCAAAGGGGGAATGCTGTCAGTATCTTCAGAACCTTGCCTATAGGGACTCCTTTTAATAATATATAAAAAAATAAGGTTTTTAGTTATAGTTAGTGCTTAGTTGTTTATCTGTATTAAATATTTGTTTATTCAATAAATTCCCAATTTTCATCGAATAAAGATATTTCTGAGGTATAAGTAAAGTCACTCATCTCTTATTTCATATAGATACCTAATAAGACAATATAATCTAGCGTTGCATATTTTTAGACTCACAGTCTCTAATAAAATATATACAAACTAAGCCAGTATCCTCGGGCTATAGTAAATGATTACAATAAACAAAGCAAACGCGTATCACCGTGGGATGGAAAATTGCGAATTTTGATATCTCAATCTGCGTCGGGTCAGATATGCCGCGGTCACGACACCCTTCGGTGGTCACGACGAAGCATCGCTTAAGCGCTTATTAATTATTATGAGCCGAACGAATTACTTACACCAAAGGATGCTAATGAGAATCCATAGTCAGGATATACATTAAAACTGGAGGAATTAAATTTCAATATTTGAAAATGGGCAAGCGTAATATCGACCTACCCTCATTAAATATAGGCGTGAATAATGTATTTGGCCTTAAATATTGAATTAGAAGTTATATCTCTTTGTTATATGGAATTTAAAAGCGTAGGAAATAGTTTGAACCTAGGATAACTATATTCTGCACTTAAATCATAACTTCTATAACATGTTCTGGAATATGTTGTTTTCTCGTGCAAATGAGGGAGGTGGATTTACTTGATAGCTTAATACAGGGACATTAAAGTGACCATGAAATCAAAGTCATGATTATTTAATTGGCTTTAATAGCGATGTAAGTACGTACTTTAGTATTTTATATGTACTTGTATTGCAAAGTAAATTAAGCTCAAATGCTCCGCCAAAGGAGTTCATTTTGATTGACTTTTACTTTCTGTGTTCATACACATATTTTATGATTCAATTATAGTTATAGTCTAAAGAATCCAGTTTGTATAGCTTTTATGTAGTTTAACAGTAGCAGCATCATTGATCGGTCGAACACTTTATGCTCTGTTTTTGCTGTGTTATTTTCTGGAATCGTTATCCACCGTAGAAACACTTAGGGCAAATTATATCATATACCTTTCTCTGAAAAATATTGCGTATTATATTAATGAATATTGTGACCACTTGTGATTGGTTGCTCAATTTCTAAACACAGTAAATTATTGAAAAATTTATAGACCCGGCTATGAATAAGGCATCGCACATCCCGGCCAAAAGGTCGGCGAGAACCACTGGGCGCCGAAATTAAATACAAAACGTACTCGCTCAAGGCTCGGATACGATAAATTTATCGCGTAAGTGATTTCTGACCTGTGCACTCCGCGAGATAAGATTATCCGGAGCACTTTTATATGCCACGAAATGTATGAGAAGCATAGCGAGTACTGGCATTACTTTTATTATTTAGAAATATGTAAGTTCTTTTTTTAGCAAACTGTTATCAAATTTGCTTTAAATTTAAGTACAAAATGATTTGCCATACTTCTATTAAATATATGTAAAGTAAAGTAAAGTAAAGATATATGTAATACTAGCTGTGCCCCGCGGTTTCACCCGCGTAGATTTAGTTTCATCCTTATTGTCATGGAACCCTAATATTTTTGAGAAATTAAAGTAGCTTACGTTACTCCTTGATATATCAGCTACCTGCCAGTGAAAGTCCCGTTAAAATCAGTCCAGCCGTTTCGAGATTACCCGGAACATACAGACAGACAGACAGATAGACAGACAGACAGACAGAGAAAAATTTTAAAACTTGGTTTTTTAGTGTCAGTAGCGTGTATACTTATATATATATACATTTAGTGAAAAGCTGTTATTTTGGAATTACAAACAGACACTTCAATTTTATTTATCTGTATAGACAAGGAATTCGAGGCCTACCATCATCGGTTTAAGTAGAGCGTATTAAGAACTTCTGCACTTTGACGTTTCATTTTTTGTACCGTAAAATTAAAGATAAGAAGTTCTTAATGTATTCTGCTTAAGCGATCATAGTTGGCCCCCTGTACTCAAAACTAATTATAAGTAAAACTTGACCCAAATTGGTGTTTGAGAGGGCCAAGATGGCTGGCAGCACTGCGACGTTGAATATGCTGATTCTCTGAGCGAGAAAAGCCTCAGCCCGCTTATCACGAGAGGCTTCTACCAGACGACGTGCAACCTCTTTGAAAAGTTGATGAGCATCCGGATTCCGACCATGCCGTAGTTAATATCTTTAAAACTGCATTATATCCACTCTTGGTACCTAACTTAGATTGTATTTTACTCGACGTAAGAAGTACTACGTATCGGCATAAGGCACGTACTCAGAATACCCTGATCCATAGTAGTATAGTCCTCAACTGTTGAAAATTAAGTTTAATTAATATTATTCGGTCTGTAACAATGATTTCAAAATTGGAAGGATCTTTTAATCTACTTACAAATTTTAAACAACCTACTCTTTAAAATCAAATGATAGTTTTGTCATGTGACCGAATTTTTTTCCTTACCGGCGCCACAGGAAAAAAATAAAAACAGGGTTAAAACTAATGAGTGTGTAATTTTGTTGCACGCGGAGGGTGGCCGGTCCGCCAACCCTTACCTGCAAGGGGCATCCATCATTAGGGCTTAAAACGCGGCATCAATCAAAGGTCGTGCGGTCATTAAAAGTGGCTTCCTCAATGTAAGATCACGTGATTGCAGGAGGATTCTATTCTCTCACGTATTGCAAGTTCCAGCTGGTACTCATTCCGTTTCATTGCAGTCTCTTGGGAAAAGTATTTTTTATAAAATAAGGGGTATTTAAATGCAAGCAAAAAGACTTCGTATTAGAATTCATAAATACACAAAAAATCAGAATTCAAATCAAAATTATTGACTGCATAACAAAATGGTATAACTCAAAGTATTATTATTATAGTGGCAATGTTTCTGTGGCATAAAAAATCACAAACGCTTATAAAGGATTAACTTTCTACGCTAAGCTATCCGAGTAGGATCTGCTTTATCATAGTTATTTAGTTATAATGTGTGAGTATTACGCAAAGGTTGATTTTATACAGGTAAATTTTAGGGTAATATACACATACAAACGAAAAAAAAAATTCTGAATAAAATTTTATGTACTTCTTATACTGAAAATGTTAATTCCGGTATATTGCACGATAGATGTTAGATGAGCGTTCATTTATTTAAATAATAACATGCCCCACATTGACTTAAAGGGGGAGTGTAACATCGGGCTGTAATCCTATGATTGTAATATACAGGGGGTTATAAAGCTGTGATTCATCCAAGATCCCCTTAGGGTGAAACACTGATCAACCCCTAAAACAATGTTGCAGTAAAATTATGAATATTCTATGAGGCGATATTTTATTAAGTATGTTAAACATCAATGTATACAATTTGTAATCTATTTTAAGAAATATTATTATGATCAGTTAGTGTATCTTTTAGTATTCTACGTCTGATTATGAAATTTTGTTCAATAGCCATTTACTATTTTTAACCTTTTAGGCAGTAAGCACACATTCCTAGTGTTTTATATTTACATTCCCGAAATGGGTGAAATATACGATGTACTTTTATTTGCAAACTAGCTGTGTCCCGCGGTTTCACCCGCGTAGATTTAGTTTCATGCTTAATTTCGCGGAATAATATTTTTTATAAATATTTTAAAAAGTAGCCTAAGTTACTCCTTGAAACATCAGCTACCTACCAGTGAAAGTCCCGTTGAAATCGTTCCAGCCGTTTCAAAGATTACCCGGAACAAACAGACAGACAGACAGACAGAGAAAAAAAATTTTAACTTGGTTTTTCAGTGTCAGTAGCGTGTATACTTTCATGTGCATTTAGTTTAGCATGTAATTACAAACAGACACTTCAATTTTATTTATCTGTATAGAGTATAGATAACATTTTTTGTTACCATATTTCATGTATTTTTTTTATTCTATAATAACGATATTAGAAGGGAGCTTTCTTACTGTTTCGTCTTTTTTCCCCAAATTTCCAGATACCCACTGTATCACTTACAAAGATAGCAATCTTGGCGCGTGTTATTTGTTCAAACGCGGACTACCTAAACGTGTTTTATGAAGAATTGTAATGTGTACATACATAAGCATATGTAAACAAGGAAGTGGTAAGTTGTACCTAATCGTGTGCTACTAATCGTAGTTGCAGGGGTTGGCAACAATGGGTGGCATTGAGATCAGTTCATTGGCAACACCTTCGCGTGCCGTCCACCCACGCAAATCCGATAACAAGTTGAATACATCTGCCTGTTTGATAAAATAATACCAATAAGTAGTACCATCGGCAGAGAAAGATATTGGGGAATCTAGAGTTTTTCCAAATAAACATAAGGAACTTATAAATTAAGATATTTATAGTATCTCCCGAAGAGATCTCCGCTCAGATGAGATGAGAAGTAATTTCTTCTTAAGTGTTGGACCTTGACGTTTGTTATAAAAATAATCCATACTTATATTATAACATGTATTCAAGGATAACTGTACATCTTCAAACGTTGTACGAAATTATTAAACTAGACTTTAATAATAAGAAAATAAGCTACATTATTAAAGAAATATTTTACATGAACAAAGTCACAAGAGGGACGTGATAACTCACAAACTGTCCTCAAAGAAAACCACACTAAAAGGAATTCTACGACGAATATAAATTCTGAACATCTCTCATACAAACCCACGACTTAACTTGTATAAAATCGACTTTATATTGTTTGTTTAAAGAATGTTATAAGTGGCATCGCTCAAAGGGTTCCGATGTCATTACAGCCATTAGCCCCACCACAACGCCGATTACTCGAGAAGGATTCAATTTACTTTATTATCTATTTATTTATGCGTAATCGTGGAATGATGAGCTGGAGGGTCCGTGGAACAGTGAAATCGGTAGAGAAAAGAACTTGCATAAGTTACATACGAAGAATTAAACTTATATACATCTCATACAAAATTTTATTCGGTGTTATAAAGATCAAACTATGTACTCATAACGTTTCAAAACAATCTTTAGGAGTACGTAACGCGTTTTAGCTACCGATTCCTGACCCACACATAAAAACATTATCTATATATATAAAAATGAATCCCTATTTCCCTCACGACATCACGCGTGGACGGCTGGATGGATTTTAACGGCCATTTCACCGGCAGGTAGCTGATGTTTCTAGGAGTGACATAGTGAATTTTATTTAGAAAATATGCGCGAAATAGCGCATGAAACTAAATCTACGCGGGTATTAGTATTCGTTCCACAAACGATTTCATTTATTTGATAATCCTGAAGATTGTAAATATTACTAACCTACATTTCATCTAAATGGTTGTTATTATAATACCTTCTCCACTTCAATGTATTTTAAAATATGAAAATTTCATTCAAATGATTGAAACATTTTTTTTAGCAATTGAATTTTATAGTGCAAGTCTGTACCGTGCCTCCATGACACTTTGTATTCCCTAAGGTACAAATATTATTGGTGTCTATTCACTCGCTATGATTAAAAGCATTAAGTTTATGGTCTCGAATTGTTCCAACATTAAACGGGTCAAATTGGAACGTTTATCTTAATTTCAGTGTTCCACAAATCGTTTGACGCGACCTTAATAACTCGTGATGGCACATTATAATATTTGACAAAAAATTACGGTCTTTTTTTTATCTAGTGTGTAGTAGTTATATAATTTTATGAGGACCAATGATCTACCTTCCTATATCCAAAGGTACTATTTCATAGTAATTTTATATGACGTTCAGATTTTTTTTTAATTAAAGAAAAGTATGTGCTTTAAGTTTTATAGTAAAACAAAAAAAACCGTGTTTTCGAGCGGATAGAATCCTAAAAGTTGAGAATCCTAAACATTGAGGAATTTCACAAAAAGTTTGTGTTGCCAGCGCCATTAATCTAACTTCAAATAAAAAGTAACACCCAAAACAAACAAAGCGTAGTAAACACCCTCCATATTTTCATATATCTTCCAAATTAAATTTAGGCGTGATTAACTCACTCGAGGCGTTTTCTTTACTCATCAATCAAAATATGGCTCCGAAGAATGATCCACCATTTACTTCCTAAGCATCGTCTCTTTCGCGTTTAAAGAAGTGCCTATTGGTTAGAAAGGGATAAGACGCTTTGATTAGACACTATGCAATTATGATTTTCAGTGTTCACACGCATGCCTCACAGCGGTGAGACGGCTGACTTCAGAAGCTTGATAATCAATTTTGTACACAAACGGCGGTTGTTAATTGATTTTTTTTCACTCTAATGACCAAAAATAACATCTGCCAAATCAACAGCGTCTGGTCGTTAACGAACGTGCCAAAATTCTTCTTGTTCTTGTTTGTCTTTAACAACTATGAGGCTCCTCTCCATTAAATAATACACAGAGAGATTTGACTTTCTGACTACATTTGAACACTTAATACTTTTAGGGTGTACTCAAGTCCTAGTAAAATTTCTACTTTCCTTAATCCTTATCAATGCATTTTGTCAAATCTTCGTGATATATGGTTACTTCAGCACCCATTCGAAGATTTATTCCGAGATATATGATCTGCAAGCACTTTGTCAAGTAAATTATATTTACATTATTGCAGGCTAATACTTATTAATCATAGTGCAAGTGGCATGAAGAGAAAAAATAAATTTGCATGTTTACATTCCGTTCCCGACTCACAGCGCCCGCGTCCCTACTTTACAGTTTACCTCTATAAATTCCCAAACCGCGTGCAGTCCTTAGATTTATGAGGCGAGAACCAACCTTCAAATGATAAATATTCACCGTAGGTGTTTAGCCAAGGCGAAATTAGATTATGATAATATATCGGCTGCTTAAAGGGGTTCGTATCTTCCATCTAGCCCCAAACATGTATAATCGATTCGCTTTACATATCGATCATACGTTTGAGCTAAACAATCGAGATTACAAGTGATATGCAAAGAGTATTGTAATTATTCGATACTTACTCGGCATCTCGGTATCGTCAGAGGTAAAAGATTTCCTTAAATCAAACTGGGTTGGATCTGCGACGATCCCGTTTTGCATCCGTTCGTACATCAAGATTGCTATCGACGATAGATTTACAAGAGACGTCTTCGATGGGAGAATGTTCCTTCCAATTGATACGAACGAATTATTTGTTTATTTCCAGTGTGTTAAGGCAGGTTTTGAAGTATAGAGTCCTGCGTTGACATGTTGACGTTCAAATTATCCAACTATCTCCACTTATCTACAACTTGCCTTCTATATTTGCTAGATTTATCTTAGTATCTACTAATAATTTGATCCACAATTTTGTCCGAAATTGGTGAAATATAGAATTTGGCTCCAGACAATAACCCTTTATAATTTTAAAGTATATTATTTGCGAGTTAATATTTGTAAATTGATAAATCTGTAGAATTAAATACTTCACAGTATAACGTTAACGTTGGCTTTAGCGTTTGTTAACAATCTCACATAATCTTTATAGGTCTGTTAGCGGTATATCAAAAGATGACTAAACAAATAACACGTTTGGTTGATTTAGTGGTGGTCGCGACCCACTTTGGTCAAAACTGTCCACACCTACGGGTGGCCGAATCCCCCGCTAAGATTTTGAAACTCGTTTAACATTTGATAGCTGTCAAAAATCCTGATCACAATATTATATTGTTGACCCTTGAATGGTAAATCAAAATCGTGTTTAATTTGGAGTGACTAAAAAACTACTAAAGCCAGGATCGCTTTAGCATATTTCCGAACAAGGTTAGGATGTGAAGATGACGTGAATTTATAATATAAGTGTATACGAAGTATGTACAAGTAATTTTGTGAATCATTCCAAATGCAATGTTAAATTTGAAAGCATCTTCTATCTGTTGCAAAAAAATACAGTCATGGATAAATTTATTTATAATCAGTACAATAGCCGACATTCAAGTCACTCGCTTGCCATCATCTTAAATCGATTTCGTTGGTGATACCTCATCAATAAAAGTATTAAAACGAGTATGTAAGCGTAAAATTAGCCTCCCAAAGATTCTAAAGTTAACAATAGCTATCACCCTTTCGTTTTCGCATGGAATAACAAAGACGTTTCCGGATAGCAAGTACATCTCAATCGTCCCGCGCAGGAAGTGGAGACGCTTCATTAGCCATATATTATTGGTAAAACTGCATATGAAAGCCTTTACTCGAGCCGACAATATGCTCTTTTGATAATTTCACCCCATTAACAATCGGTCATTGATCTTTGATGTTAAATTCTGCTGTGCCTTTCACTGTCTCTGAAGATATGGTGTGCGTGACTTGAAATATTCTTAGGATTTGATGTAAAACATCCAATCTACAAGTTGTAGATTGGAATTCCACGAATATAGGCTCCTACCTTCAGTGGCAGAAAGTCTGAACTTTTGAATTTAAGTCGGATTATAGTTTTAAATGATATTTTTTCGATTTAGTAGTCTTTCTTTTAATTATAAGATAAGAAGAGTTGGAGAATGTTTATTTAAATATGTTTAATACAATGTATACCGCCAATTAGACGATGCTTATAATATTTTCTTACATTTTGAACAGGTTGGTTTGATAGTAAATAAACACACGTCTCATCTAACCGCACCAACTAATCACTCCATTTTTCCGCACAGGACGTTTCAATCGCAACTTGTTATCGTTAATTAAAATGCAAAGGCAACATCGTTCATCTAGTTCTGTCCGAGGCACTTTTTGTTCGTGACTAAATTATGTCTTTATGTGTTATGGTATCTGTGACCACCATCTCGAGTGATCGAACCCCGGCCCCAGTAATTTGTACCTGCCCTTATATTTCCAATGAGTCCTTCGAGACTATTATTGATATGTTTTACATACGTACGACGTGTTTTATGCTGTGATACACACTGCTGCCGTTCGTTTTCACAAGTGCTCACACTTCTCATTAATTTCATTCAAATGGAATAAAAAAATAATACCGCATTTTTTCCCCTTAAAGAGTTACCAAAAGAAATGGTTGACTAAATAGGCAGTTATCACATTCTGAAGAATTATTGGTGGTCTCATCATCATCGGTTTAAAAAGAGCTTATCAAGAACTTCAGAGATCTGACGTTTTATTTTGGTATCGTAAAATTAAACGTCAGAACTAAGAAGTTCTTCATACGACCTGCTTAAACGATTATAGTTGGCCCCTGATCACGAAATTATTGGATCGATAGATTACAATAACTAATGAAGATATAGTCTTGCTTGCATTTGCAGTGTCCATGTGTCTCAATAATGTAATATGCGGATTACAAATTATTGGGCTTCCTAAGGGTTCGATATTTTTTGTGACAGTGTTTGGTTTATGAAGTCTCCGGAAGCGGTACTATTCTTTCGGCTTGTGATTAATGTATGCGCCTTAAATGAGGTGATTGAAGGGTAAACATATTTGAGCGAAGTAACTATGAAGAAATAATATAATTGTGATACGTATTCAAACTATGTGCTAACATGCAACACCCAAAATAGAAAAATATTTTTTTGTGATACTTCCATGTAAATTATTTTCGTAATATATTCAGTTCGTTCACAATCAATTCGTAAAACGAATCGAACCAGGCATCAATCATTGTCTAAAAATCACGATACGTTTACAGATTTTGAAGTAAACGCACCTTTTCCTATTTGCAAATTAAAATGCGGAACCATATCAAATACGTTTAAAGGTCCGAGGGAGTACGTACACATGTTTGTCCAAAAGCATTGTTGTCCATCCGATCAAGTTACAGGCGCCGGTGGGCAAACCACCATGTTGGTTTAGGTCATTTTTTGTGCAAACTTACAACGTGTGCCGATTCGAAAGGTGAGTGCATTACGGACCAATGTGTGCTTTACAAAACACAATGAATAAATGATTCATTTTTCATTTTGATCTCCAGTGCTATAGCTTCTAGAGCACCTTGAAGTTCCGATGGACATGTTAGCACCATATACCAGAAGGCCAACTATGATCGTTTAAGCAGCGGGTATTAAGAACTTCTTAGTTTTGGCGTTAAATTTTGCGATACTAAATTGAAATGTTAAAGCTCAGAAGTTCTTAATACGCTTTGTTTAAACCGATGCTGGTAGGCGCCCAGGAAGGGAGTACGACAAGAATACTGCGAATCATATGAATAATTCCAGTTATGATATAGAACATGTGACTGGGAATGTCACTGTAGTTTAGTAGCTAAGAACCTCTAGTCCCATATGAAGATGAATACTTAAATAAGAATTCTTAAAAGGCTCTATTATAGGCACCTGGTTCCAAAACAAAGGTATAACAATGAAAATTGGGATGAGCTGGAATATACTCGAGCCACTAAAATCACTTTGAGATTTAAAATGAATGAAAATGAAAATGTTTTATTCAGTTTAGGACCATGTAAGGCAATTATGAGCGTCGATAAAATTTCCATTGGGCAACCAAACTACCCAAATCCTACCTATATGTGGGTAATTTATCACCATTGTCACGCATAAACCATCACATCCGTCATCTGCTCCACAATAGAACATTAAGTCTGGTACACGTGCTGAAATCAAGTAGTTTTTGCAAGTGTTAGGTTACGCAATTTGACCGTGAAGTACCCCTATGAATTGCAATGCACTTCACCCTTTCATTTCTTTGCATTGTGCAACCGATACGTCATCTGGTCCCGTGCAATCCTTTGAGCATTTGCCGACTGCGTACAATCCCTCGTAATTATATGAGTCTGACAGTAGTTCTGGCTTAGATAGTCAATAATTACAGTTGCATCTTGTGTTTTTTTTTTTTATTTTAAAGCAGTCATTTTTAGGGCATATTTTTCTTCATAAACGTTCTTTGAAAACTTCTGTATATATCTACATCCTTCGTAACTTTTTTGTTGTTCTACAATCTTATTTGTACTTACTTATTTGTATTCAAGTATTTTGCTTAAACGATATAAATATGTATATTAAGCTTGACTGTTTTCTACTCGTAATAGGTATCGGACGTTCGTATTGCTATATATTTTTTTCTCCTCTATTCAAAATTACAGTTTCATACAAAAAAATAAAAAGCACATGCCAACAAAAGTTCGAGTACCTTCACTTTGTCAGAAAGAATCCATTGAAATCATAGTCATATTTAACACAATAACCCTTTTCCATCTGCCGCGCATTGTATATTTGTATCAATTAATAATAATACTCGGGGAGAGCTACGACCAGTATCTAATAAATAATCTATCAAGGTGTATTCGCTATCCACGATAAGGGATAAGTAGGAACGTGCCAATATATCACCTGGAGTCACCATTTAAACTATGAATGGAAGATCGCATTTCGAACACATTTCTAAATTAATTCTCCTACCACCTTACGCCATTGCAATTGTTTGCAACTGGGATTATATTACGTTATCTTGCGCGCATTATAATTAAGCGCCCTCATCGTGTCTCATACAATGTCTCCCAGCAAAAAATGCAATGGCCCCAGCAGATGCAAACCTCTGCAAACAACGCACCAAATCAATTTTTAAAGTAATTCAATAACATAAATGTCGATCGCTTAGTAAAATAATGTATTGCTTCCTTCCACCTTGAAGTAGGTAGTGCATCGAAGGTATCGCTCGAGTTTCGCCCTATAACGGGGGCTGTGATACAGTTATATCGAAAAACTGTAACACTTTGATTTTTTTCTATTGTCATAACGGCAAAGTGCAGTACCGTTGGCTTATATAAATACACAAAAAGTAGCGGTCTATCGTTTTATAAGGACGTCTTATGAAAGGAGCGCGAGTAAAAAAGTATAAGGTGTTCATACAAAGTTTCATTTGTTCCGTTATATCAATAGAGATTAGAGGCACGCGTCTTTACCCCAAAGATGCTGAGATCCGGGTATATTGTCGGCTACCTTTTGATGTGGCTGTAAAAGACGTCCATTTGGACAATAGCATCGGGATTATTTAGCGCAGCGTCCTTTAGTCAGGTGTAAATCCGGTGAATTAGACAAATCTTTGACCACAAATTCGAGGGACCAATATTAGAATTATAACTTTGCTGATCTATTTGTTCGGATGTTAATGACCTATCTGAGAAGAAATAGTTTGGTTTTAAAAAATAACTAATTTTGAGGGTTCCAAGGGACCGGTATAAAAATTGATATCATCTATCAGTGGTAAAAAGTTCCGACAGCCGTTGATCCAATTACGATCGTCTTATTAATTGAATATGAGATTTCTTCTAAGAGTAGACCAATTAATTGAATTTGTTCGACCAAAAGTACAGCGTTACTTAGCGTGTCCGATAGAGAAGTTATTGGTCTCATTATATAAATGTTCTTGATATTACTGTTCAATTAATATTGAAAGTAGCTTTATCATTTGTTAAAGTAATAATGAGACCCGAGATTATGAGTGGAACAGCGGTGACGTTAGGTTATAACAAGCCAGTAGTTATTTCTGTAAGTAGCTCTCGAATGTGGCTTTATCTGTTCTCACGTATTCCAACACAATCATTCATAGAATTAATGTTGATAACTATGACGCCTTACCTTTGATACAGAAGCCAATGCTTTTAGCTCATATCTTACAGTTTAATTTATATTGACGATATTGACAAATGAATTCGTCATGATAGTCTCAATCGTTAAAGGTGTTAGTTCAGTGTCGACTAATTTTGGTGGACCGCTTTTTTGTTTGTTGTCTTCTAGCCTGTCATATATAAGTCGATAAGATCTTTTGTGTCTCATTTCAAAGGTGTGGAGACTCGGACTAATTATTTGTCCAGTTTTGTATGTGGTTAAAAAGTTCCGTTATAAAATTGTTTTTATACAACATTTGTTAAAAAAGAGTATGTCGTTTGCCTGATGGTAACACAGGCTTATAACAGTAAAAACTTAATTGGGATTAACATAAATAACAAGGCTACTATCAAACTGTTTGAAAAAAACTATGATCCGAGTTTACTTCAAAGAACTCTGGTGAAATTTGCGGATTAACGAAAATGTAACAAGGCTAACTTTTGCAGAAAATTATACAAAAATAATACAAGCTTCCACACTTTTGCACAGAAATAAAAGCCAGCATTTAAAAGTGCCAATACATTTCGATTTCGGCCCGGGATCGATACAAAAGAATTAAATAAAAGAAAACAAACAAAAACAGGATTTCCATGTAATCCTCTATTCTCCCGGCTTACCGAGTTGCAGCGTTTCATATTTGTTTAAAATCAGCACTGCGTTGAAAAGGAACCGATAAAAATACTTGAAAACTTCCGGTTGGCTGCGTTGTGAATAATTGGTACGCCATTTATTTCCTTCTCCCGGAATCAGTGTATTCTTGTGTGAAATTGTAAGGTTGGATAAGAATTTATTGCTTTTGTGTTAAGATATAAATCTTTCTAATGGCACGAGTGTTTGGTTTACAGACGCGTGAGGAGATGCGAAATGTTCTTTATTGTCAAAAGGTGTCACCAGTGCTTTGATTTTTGGATTTATTATTCGCAATAAGGCGTGATTGCCCACTACTATACCACTATTGTTACGAACGTCTAGTTGTCTCTGCATACAAATAGTGCGGAACTAATATTTCAAGTAAGTGACCGAGAATATAGGCACTTGAGATTGAGCAACACTTCCGAAGCAAAAAGTGTTAGTCACTTTCAGAAGCAATTAATGAGAAGAATACAACCGATGGTAATCTTTTGTAAGAGCATTATAACACAATAGGCGTTAAAATGAGAAATGTATTGATGTGCAAAAAAGGTATTGTTAATTTTTACGCTGTTTTAATAATTTGCTATTCCTACAAAAACTTAATTCATTTCTAGAAAAAATATTGCGGAAGCGTTATCTCTATCATAAATGTTTCGAATTAAGGAGAGGAAGTCGAGTTTTTGTGCAATATTGTATAGGATCACAATAAATTTTAATCTTTCGAGAAAATATTCCAGTATTCGCTCAAATCTTTTAATATGACTGTGGCAATGTTAATCTCTAATCTCCTTAACTCTTTCAAACTCTAAATTTAAATTCCAGCTGAACGATAACGGTTCTAACAAGGAGCCAGAAAAACTATGCAAAAAAACGGACCGTGGTCTATTGACCGTGACGCAACAATTGTTTAGCAGTTTGCCGAAACCCTTAAGTCCGTCTTGTTGACTTCAACGCAACGAAATTAAACACGAGAAAAAACGAAAGGTCCTTAAGTAGATCGAAGGGTTCTATTGTGAATATTGTGTAATGTAGCGAGACGACACCCGTATCGATCGGCAAAGAAGTTTGACCACGACTCTAGTCGCTCACAATGCGGTTCAAACTTGTGTGGTGAGTTGTACTGCCAGGTAAAACCCTTTGCACAATTCGCTGTAAGACACAATAAGGGATAGTTATTGTCGCCACACTTGTCTTCGCCGACACACGACAAACACACCCAATTTCACGTCTGGTTGACCACCGAATACATGTAACTAATGCCCATCAAAACACATAGTTGATGAAATATTGCATTTTTCATGCAATAATTTGCGTAATTTGACATGAAATAGCTCGTTCGGACCGGCTTTGAAGACATAAAAATAAGCGCCAAAGATTTTAGGAATCATTTTATAACATTTTGATTGTAATCCTAGAAAATGTAGCTGGTTCTGACCTCGACTCATCGTATTTGCTAGAAGATTGATTTTGCATCGAAAGTGTACACTTAATTTATGTATTTTTTTTGTATAATTGCTTTAGCTTTAAATAGAAAAGTGCCTTGATTAGCATCTATACAGATAAATATTGAAGTGTCTGTTTGTAAATACACAATAACAGCTTTTCACTAAATGCATATGAAAGTATACACGCTACTGACACTAAAATACCAAGTTTTAAAAATTTTCTCTGTCTGTCTATCCGTCTGTCTGTCTGTCTGTTTGTTCCCGGTAATCTCCAAAACGGCTGGATCGATTTAACGGGACTTTCACTGGCAGGTAGCTGATGTTTCAAGGAGTAACTTAGTATAATTTTTTTTTTACATATTATGGTTCCGCGACAATAAGGATGAAACTAAATCTACGCGGGTGAAACCGCGGGGCACAGCTAGTAATTATATAAAACGAATGTCTTAACATGTGGATTGAACGACACAGGCATCAGCCAGCATTATACAACAACGGTGCTGTGAATGTTATCTATAAAGAAAGTAGATATCGCTAGCCTTCCACCCACTAAACCACTTTTGCTTTCTTTGTATTCGATACACGATGATAAGCATTTAATATTGTTTAGAACAACAGCTACTATTTGATGTAACCAACAAGATGTGCTTTCAATTATAATGTCCGTGACGAAGCAGAAACTAATCTTTTTCATTATCTGATTACTCTTTGTTAGCAATGAGTTATTATTTACGTACTAGATTAGAAGCTACATTCATAGCTATGGCCATAGAATAAATATAAGCTTACTAAAAGCAGTGCGGACTCTGGGAATAAATCGTTCGAAATTACATATTCACGAAGACGCATATATTTGTAAGAGCACTGAAAATTTACTTCGTTTCTTTACGTTAACTTCTTTTATGTAATTTATAAATTACCAAAAGGCACAAATTAAAAATCTTCACCAATTTGAAGTTATAAGTTCCAGATAAGGAATGTTCACAAGTTAACATAATGGAACAAGGCGTCAAGTGAACTATTTATAACGATCATATTAGATATTAGGGTTATATTGTATCCAATTGGTCTCGCTCTGATATCGACGGACAGCTTTGATTACGGACAATTGATCCATAATCCCATAATTCACTATGATTTGAAATATTCCTCCATTTTTATTGACATTCCTATTTGACAGTTTTGTTTTTTTTAAGCCAGCCTGGTAAATATGTATGGTTTGACGGTCTCATTTTAAATGCAACATGTTTAATATCCTAAGAAAGGTTGCTACTGCCAATTGCATTTTTAGTATATAAATAAAATTGTATCAAACGTTTTTATGTACCTGAAATAAAGATTTTATTAGTATAATTTTATCATTCTTTGGCGTTTTAAACTCTTTGCACATTTTTAAGTTTCTTTCCAAAGCACCGGTATAATTTGTAAACTGTGTAATTAAAAAAAAAAAAGTAATTCATTGGCTTGTTATAATTTGACTTACATGAGTTGTTCTTGAGTTCACTATAAATGACTTCTATATAAGCAGCTAAAGTATTTGGTAGGGCTACACGTGTCTTCTTATAAAAAAAAAGTTACAAGGAAAATCAAACTAACCCACAATTTTTTACGAGTTAGGTAGCTGCGAATTAAACCCAAAATTATTTTCACACGATCGGGGTTTCGTTTCCGATCATCCAATTTCTGAATTGACTGCGGCCACAAATTATTGGAAAAAAATTAGTTTGAAAATTTTTCGAAGCGGCAAAAGGTCGGCTTGCTTTAACACGAGGCGTGGTACGTAGAATTATGGCAATTTTGACACCTAAGAAGTGCTAAGCTCTCTGCTTCCTCCCTGTAATTTTGGAGACGTGTGTTCGCTCAGGAATGGCACCCGTTTTTACCTTGTATATACCTGTCTGAAAAATGCTTCTGCATCGCAACTAACATGAGTTACTCATGTTTTTTAATAACATTCGCGTTGTGCATCGTCATTCGGTTTTAATGATGCAGTCGTATCTCGAACTCTATCGATCTAGCGCTATGTAATTTTTATCAAAAAATTGGATTTAATTCCTGTGATTGTCGTGGTCAGTGAAACTAGAATTGACTGGTTCAATTTCATTGTAATTTAATACGAATGCACGCCTTTCCCTTAATTTGTGAGAAAATGTTACTTATATTTGATTTAAAATTACAAAAGAGTAGTCATCTATGTTTGGACAAGTTTCAAACCAAAACTACGAATAAAGCAAGGCACAAATGCGAGTACATGCAACAATCATTAAATTTATCACGTTTTTTTTCTTTTAATTTAGAATAAAAGTACCTATTTTAGTTTGGTATATTTGGTGAGATTTACAGATCCAAGCATAAGTCAATAATCCACAGTAAAATTGACCGGGAGGAGTAGCGTTGGTATTAGGGGGCAGAGAATCATTTTTTACCAAACTAAAAAAAACAGTAGCCAAAATGAAGAATTGCTGATTGCTTGCCACCTATTACTGCACTATGTAATTTGGAGGTAGGCCTATGATTAAAGGTACACTGCCTACCTGTTAAATTAAATTAGGCTTTTTAAGGGTGGCGCTCGCGCAATATACCGATGATATTAACAAAGTTTACAAAAAGAACCGAGAAAGTATTAATTTACGAACTCATCGATTATTGAAGCGCGTTTTAATAGTTTTTGTGATTGTACCTTTTTCATTACTGAGTTTAATTACATCAATTGTATTTTAATGAACTCGTTATATCGCAAATTAGACATTTGGCGAATCATTTATCTGCTGTTAAAATTGTAATACGAATATTAATTAAAACATTAATTTTGAATTTAGCATTTTACGTGATATTTAAAACGAATAACAATATTTAATTGGAGAAAATTTCAGTCCGAATTAATCCGCGTGGAATAGATACTTTTGGCTAACGCTAACTTCAACCGTGATGATATAATCTAGCCTTCTGTGATAAATGGTTGTATAGCACTGAAATATTTTTTCAATTCATTTTTTTGTAGCTTTAGTTCCTTAGCACGTTCAAGCAAACAAACAAACAAACTAAGACGTACGCGTTTAGTACAGTACAATATTAGACTGTAAAATTAAGTTCCCATAATGTGCTTACGATCATGCCTTAATCGGTTCCAACTACAATTTTACAGCGGAATCTAATCGATCCTATTCCAACGATAGACTTTATTACACAGCATCATCTAGACGATCTAGAACTAACTAGGTTAGAAGCAGTGCAGGAAACTGCCTACTGGAGCCGATCGCCTGCAGCCAGACACCGCAGCCGCAATCTCGACGCGACGTAATCGCACAAATATTTATCGTGTGTCAATACAATATGCCAAAAGAGGGCGCTTATTATGCTTTTTACAAATGTGAGTATGCTTCAGGCTTGGGTGTTGGTACAAGTGGGAAGAGATGGGATATGTAGAAGATAAAGTGAAATGATCGCTTTGGCCATAATAACAGCATTATTGGTCTATTATCCTGTTAACTTATGTGACCCAGGCCCAACCATGAGCTCTTATTGCAATGATAATTCAGTTGTGCGATAGTGACAGATGTATACACGTCGCGTACATCTGTCTCATAAATGAGTGAAACTATCATGGCAATAAGAGCTCATGGTAAGGCCCCAGGACTTGACATAAGAATAATCTCAGATAAAACAAATATTCGAAATGATCGCGTGGCCTGTCCTATTGTTGGAATACTCAATACAATTTTACACCTAGATGACTTTTAAAATTGCTTTAAGTCGACTTAAATAAAAAGAAAATATTTTAATCTAGCTGCGCCGGTTTCCCCTGCGTAGACTTAATTTCACAGGTGGCTTTATTTCGAGGAACCCTAATAATTTTTTGACCTCAGTTACTCCTCATAACACCAACTAACTGCCACTGAAAGTCCCGTTAAATCAGTCGAGCCGTTTCAGAGATTATCCGTAACAAATAGACACACAGACCAAGATTTTTTTAATCGATTCTTTTTTTTAATCTGAGTATAATTTAATTAATGGGTTTATTGTGTATTTACCGTAAATACTTTCATACAGATTTAGTTAAAAAGTTATTTTGGAACTACAAACAGAAGCTGCAAAGTTATTTATCTCTATAGATTTAAAGGCATTTTTGTATGGTCAATTTCACTCAATCAAAATGTGCAATTGTATTGATTGCTTTATCCTATCAATACTATCAGACTCTTACTAAAAGTAGTACAATAATTTGTGTGATTCACCGTCTCTTATGCCTTGTCCAGACGTAGGTCTCGTTAGTGAAGAGTTACAGCGTATTGTGCGATACAATGGAGGGCGGGCGCGCTCCAGGCGTCCGCGTGGCTAAACACCATGGGACGATATAAAACCACGCATCTTGTAGTTGAGGAGTCTTGCACATGTAATCTGATTTCATGCTAAAATCTTGTATTTTAGTGTGACTGGAAACTTATTTGAGTTGGTTTCGATTGAGATTCTGAATAGAAAATCTTTCAAAAAGAAATGTCATACTTATTCGGTATTCTGTACTAATAACCTATAGGTACTAATATATTAACCTAAAGAATTTGTTAGCTTGAACGTGTTCAGGGTATACTAGTCCAATTTGAATGTTAGATAGCCCATTTATCGAGTACGGCTATAGGCTATAGTTATCATCACGCTAAAACCAATCGCGGATTATAGTTCTTCTTCTTCTTGTAGTGCCTCTCCAGCTATTGAAGGTTGGCTGTCAGCTCGCTAAACTCCTGTCTATCCTTCGGGAGGCGGAAGAGTGCAGCAGCGCTGCTGATGCCAGTCCACTCGCGGATATTGCGCAGCCACGACTTTCTACTTCGGCCTACCGGTCTCTTCCACTTTGCCCATAATAATAAGTTGCATCAGCATATCAACCAAACTATCCTGTTGCATAGTACGCGACTATTTAAATAATTATCCAAGGTTATCAATCATGCATGTCCCATCTTTTGATTTAATTTAAAAATATTACCACACGCTTATTAATAAACTCATTTCAAATTGGGAGCCTCTAAATTACTATCTAATCTCCGACTTCTGTGTGTTACTGATTATCTCAAGAACTACTATAGTATTATTTTATACTGCAATTTTCCACAAAAAGTTGTCGGTATAAAAGCGGAGTACCTATACTCCGCTTGGAAAATTGGAGCACCTACCTAATAAGATAAGAACGTTACTTCCTTGTGTCTGGTACCCATAATACAAGCTTTGCATAGTTTGGGACTATATGGCGCTGTGCTGTGGTGCTGATAATTCGGACATAATGTATTTATTTATTCTGTCTCTGATCTCGGACTTGCATTTTGGTTGGATTCAATTAATAATGATTATAATAATTTAGTTTTAATTCTCTTTGACATTAAGACCATAAATAAGAGCTCTCTCACAATTAGATACTGTTTTTTTAAAAAGTAACAATGGTATAAGATTATTGATTTAATTGGGTATTGTCTTGATCATTGTTTGCTTATCGCTATCTGCTCCATATAGGAATAAAATATTACTATGTTTAATAATGAACTGGCCATTGTTAATTGAACAACAGATTCAGTGCACTCATAAAGTTTAACCAATTTTAGTTAATTGTAATAAATGAGTTTTGAACAACTCTTAACAGCTTCTTTTTGTAACTTCCAAATGCTACCCAATGCATACATTTACAATAATATCATTTTGTATCACTTATGCCTTCGATTTGCTGCCATACACCTTCTATTGATTGGCATTTTTTAATCATTAGACTTTTGGCAAGCGTGTGTGTACAAAATACAAATAAATGAAACAGAAATTTTAGAATAAAAACGCGTACTTAATTATGGCTCAACATTAAATACTTACAAAAATTATCACTAAGAAAGCCTAGGCCTTCGTATGGTTCGGAGGCATAATCCCACGATACGCTTGCTAGTAACTGATATCCATGTGATCAATTTATCAATGCGCATGATCAGAATCGCGTATCTCTTTGTATCTGCGCGTGAGTGGCTCACGCGAGACTCGGCCGATTCGAAACTCAAATCTCGCCACGCGATCGATCGCCATCCTCCGCTACCCAAGATCTTGTTTGTAAGCGATAAATGAACTATGATTAATTTCCAGTTCTTAAATTAAATGGCATAAATAAATATTTAAAGGGAAATCTTACCTTATCTCTTTATTAGTAGGCGTTTGCAATTTTGAAAAGTCAATCTTTCCATTGAACGCTAACTAGAAATACCCGATATTCATAAATACATCAAATGTCCTATTAGATATTAAAAAGAGATTAAATGTTCTCTTAGTTACTCGAGACCATCGATTTAACATCGAATTACGTCTAAATTCCTAACAAAAAAACAATATCAAAGTATCGGCATTGATCGAACATTGGATTACCGTAGATGGCATGACAGCTAGCCCGAGCGCTCGTCATATGCTCGGACGATTCGTTTAAATGGTCATAATTGGTCAAACGGGCTTCAAACTACACTACTTGGTCATTAGAACATAGCTTGGTGGAGTTTAAAGCCTTTTATCCTTTCTCAATACGGCCCATGGAGCGTTTCTTCTAATGAGTTTAAATTGTACAGTTTATTTTGTCAGTTTCATAAATAAGCAGACAAAAATAAATAAAACAAACCGCAAGTTCGTAAGCATGTGGAAAGACTTGCGTGAATGAATATTCAAACCTTATAATGTACAAGTCTGTAGTTGTGAGTACCTTCAGTGTCAGGGCCGATGAAGTGATAAAGATGTATATTGATGATGTTCGGTTACATTAATTGCCAGCAGCGGCGCTTGTGTTAGCACGATGTCGCGTCCAGCGCAAATGACAGAGATCCAACGGACGATACGCTCGCCGACAGCCGCCGTTCGCTTTGATCCCACGTATTGACGAGTTCGACGACCAATCAAAATATTTATGGCAAAATTAACTCGATTATCACTCAAACATATTCTTATACGCTTATTAGTCACTCTTTAAATTCTAACCCAAGACTTTGCAACATATTCTCTAACTTAATATCGTTTTATTTATTCAATAATTGCAAAATTATTACAGTATCGTCTTTCGTATTGATTATGCTACGAGGGTTTCCCAGAGGGTGGGTTGCGGCCAGAGGTTTTACATCACCAACATTTCACAGAACATTACGTGATATGTGGTGGTGAGTCTAACACAATCTCCGACGCTATACATACTTCTTTATTCATTTTCCTATGCTGGTTTATTTTAGACGTTTTTTTTTCAAGATTTTAGCTCTAAGAGCTGTTATGTGGACAGCAAAAGAACAATATATATTTTAATAAGTGAAAGAGAAACTGCTTTGCGAATTGTTGTTTATTTCATGCGTCTACGTATCTCCTTATTCTTAAGCCGATCTCCTTGCTATGAAACTTGACTTCACTTAGTAGTTCGATAAGTTTTTTCGCTAGCTAATAAATGTAGTCTTTGCAATATAAGGAGTGTTATTCGGTGTCTACCATATGATTTTTATTTTAACAAAACGTCCGAGCATGTCGCTTGCCCAACATGGTAGCGGACTACTCGTGCCGTCGACAACGTGTTATAATATATATTGTAGAGAATTCATCCTGGCATTTTGATCAAGGTCACACAGTAAGACTCATATTACGGATCCCATTTTAATGAAGTGCGTTTGTGAATTCATAAGTTAAAAAATAAATATGTTGACAGTCCTTATTGGAGGCAGTAATTAACATGGCGCACGGCGCGCGCCAGTGAGCCGGTGACAGGTCACTCACACGCCACTGTGCGCAGGCGACCTTCTCGAAGGACGACTCTCCATTCATTGACTTTGCTATTTCAGTTCACATTAATATTTATTGACGTCACACTTTTGACATATTGCACATACGTCACAATGCGTCAACTTGAGTGCCTAAGTCTACTTTAGTATCTTATATGAAAGCTTGAACTTTGCACACAGATTCCCGGAAATATACCTTACATTCTGTGGAATTATCAAAGAACAAAATACCACGCGGACAAATCTACAACAAGTGTATTAAAATCATTCAAATATTATTTATTGCATGCCTACTGATAATGTATTCCGTCGTACAAATATAAGAATAAAATTGGATATTACTTAATGTCATGTGGTATTTTCCAATATACAGCAAAAACAATCTAATCATCGATCCAATAAGTTTATGTCTTGTTATTCGATTGAGGTAATACATTTTTTTATTGAATTTGTTGTATACATAATTACAATACATATGATGCAAAATACTATGAAACATAGAATAGGTTTTTTATCAGCGTACGTTGGTGCGCCCTATTAGGTCCAAAGGGGTTCTACTACCCTAGCATCGTAATGAATTCCTTTTGTAATCAAATATCTGACGTACACATTGGAATCTTGTTAATTCAACATGACTATTAACTACGAGTTCGATATATTCTCCATAAACCAGTTGCGTTAACAATTAAATAGTGTAATTATTAAAGTTTAGCAGGTGCAACTCCTTTAGCAGACGAGCTAATTGTACGAGTGGGCATGTCGTGCGAAGCGTCATACATGCACATTATATCCAGTTGAAAAACTGCGCTCTTCTATAAGGAGTTAATGATACACTTGCCACTAAGGCATGTATTTAAAGAACAAAAACCTCTAATCTAAATACGTCAATCGGATATAAATAATTGCTGAAAGAAAATGTCACCATAGACTGGATATTGGGCCCTTAAGCTATAGACAATGACAAAGCAACTCCGACTTGTCAACTGTGTGATGTGCGAAAGGCCTTTTTAGCATCTTCTAAGTGGCTTACAAGCTGCGAAGACGTATAGTACTTATTTTCTAATTATGAACATACTTATGAACAGATATTTTGTTTACTAGTGGAGCCGACCTGCTACGCACAGGTAAGTATAAGCATATTTCCAATTTAATATCTTTATAGTTCAGCCAATTCCAAAGAATATTCCTAGTCAATCGATCTATCTAAAAAACCAGATGTAATTCACTCTATATAGGAGTTTTTGAATAAATTCTTGTATTAAAGAAAAAAAAACTAAAAAAAAACTTAAAAGTTAGCAAGTATGGATAGATTATAATAAACATTAAAATATAAATTATAATTCAAAATCTGTATATTTAAAAATTAATCCCTATTTCCCTTGATCACGCCATCACGCGTGAACGACTGGAGTAACTTAGGCAAATTTTATTAAGAAATATTATTAGGGTTCCGCGAAATAAAGCATGAAACTAAATCTACGTGGGTGAAACCAGTAATACTAGTAATGTATAAAATTCTTCTATTCCCATTTGCAAGTGAAGAAACAACATAGTTGCCATTGAAACGTTGCTTAAAGTGGTTTTTTAATCCTAACGCCTTAATGAACAGTTCGTAGCGTGGAAACAATTTGCATGTAGATGTTGGCTAATAGACGGCTTAGGAACAGCTGCCTGGCTTTTGCTCACTCCTGACCACAGTAACCGCTACGCCGACGCTACCACGGGATGATAGAGACACATCCTTTAGTGTGTTCTTTTATCGATTTCTGTTTCTTTTTTTGAATTCCAAATGCAAGATTATATTTATTTATAATTACATGGAATTATAATTTATAACTAAAACAAATTGTGTTATATTATAAATAAATTCTTAAAATAAATGGAAGCGTCTGTGTTAGTGACATTGAAACTAAGAAAAAAAATTATATTATTATTTAAGTATAAGTATATTATTGTTTATGAAACGGTGATAGTTTAAAAATAATACCAATACCTGATGCCTTACTAGTATTTTGTTTTTATTAGTATATATATATATATATATATATTATGTTTTGTTGCCGTAACTTCATCCGCAATTGTCAAGTCCGTCCTTCAGAGTTTTCAGAAAAGTGAACCTACGCATTTATAAAATTACCCAAATAAAATTTTACTGAACAAACATACAGGCAGAACTAAAGTTCAACCAGTGTTAAATATACCTACCATTTTGCAAAGAGTGAATTATCGAACTTTCACCAATAAATCAAACAACTTGTTGACGTAAATGCCACGTTTTCGACTCCACGCCACTCCAAACCACTCAGGACTAGATCCTAACATTATCCAGCATCTATTTTTTATGACTAAATGGGAATACGGGCAACGGGTCTGTAGGTGAGCGCTGGTAAGTGGTCGTCTAATGCATGCAGGTAGGCGCGTCTAAGGAAACTTTTAATGTCTTTTGAGAAACACGCTCCGGCCGCATTGCAATTAAATTGCCAACTATTAAAATTGAAGAAAAATAATATTTTTGATATTCAAGAGTAAGTGATCGACATTTAAAGAGAATTAAGTAAAAAATATGTTATGCTTGAGTTTAATCATACTTTCGATATTAGAAAAATAAAGTTTATTGTACTAATTGTAATATCTTTGATGTTTGATTTTATATCATAAATTATGTTTTCAACAATTATTTATTAACAACTAGCTTTCACCCGCGTAGATTTGGTTTCATCCTTATTGTCACGGAACCCTAATATTTTTAATAAATAAAAGTAGCCTAAGTTACTCCTTGAAACATCAGCTACCTGCCAGTGAAAGTCCCGTTAAAATCGGTCCAGCCGTTTCAGAGATTACCCGGAACAAACAGACAGACAGACAGACAGACAGACAGACAGACAGACAGACAGAGAAAAAATTTCAAACTTGGTTTTTCGGTATCAGTAGCGTGTATACTTTCATATCCATATATATTTCATTAGTAAAAACCTGTAATTCTGGAATTACAAACAGACACTTCAATTTTATTTATCTGTATAGTTTACATATCTGTTAATCTAAATTGATATTTAAAACATCCTCCTATAAGTATGACTTTGTAATATCTACCACTGTATTAACATATTTATTGAAATCCAAAGGTATAAACAATTTTTATACTACATGTGATAGATAAACAATCATACATTACAAATTATTTTAATTTATTTGACATCATTAGCAATTTATGTGTTATAATAAATACGATATCATTACCATATTTGACGTACGTATTTGTCTTTTAAGAAATATAAGTTACCTTAAGGCAGTAAATTCATCTTCTATAAATTCCCATATCAACTTTGTTAAGCGAAAGTGTCTGGGTACTTCATTCCTTAGCCGTCTAAGGCGCACGGGCACCTGTTTCTTGGTCGGTCACTCAACACTGTTTATAGACGATATTTGCATTTGCATACCAGATAAAAACCTCCTATATCATATGCAATACATGCATAGCTAATTCAATCTCCTAATGGTTTTGTTTTACAACCTAAGTGATGTTAATAAAACCAGCCGTCAGCCATTTTATAAGAACACATCTGACATTTTTAACATTAACCTCTTTGTTCGAACAAAAAAATCACTTTCGGTTAGTAAAAAACAAATTCATATTCCCCCATCAATATATCAAACAATAATGTGGAAATATATCTCTTTTATTCTCACAAAATTAAGTTAGCCCACATAAAAGAGTTTGTTTAAAACATTAGGATGTTTTAAGATTTTATCGGTTGTGTTTGGTGTCAAAATTCTCGCATCATGCCGAACACATTTAGGTAAAGCGATACAGATCTAAGGGCTTTGTATTCGAAGATCGATTCGTAAACAAGAATAGCGGGAGTCCGAATAAATCATATTTCATATAGATGAGCTGAATAAAAACAAACTGTAGCTCAAGAATTCCCTGTGACTGCTTCTGTGTTCATAAATCCATAATTGACACAATATACCTATATCTATATGTATACTAATATACTAATATCATAAAGACGAATTATTTGTAAGTATGTTTGTAACGAATTGGCTCAAAAAGCACTGGACTGGTTTTAAAAATTCTTTCACCATTTAATGCTACATTATTATTGGTTAATTTAAGCCATATTTTATCCCGGTACTCTTACGAAAACGGGAAATACGCGGGTGAAAACACGTGACGTCCGCTAGTATTTAATAAAGATTCGCTTTCTAAAAACAAACTGTAAGTCAAGAATTCCCTGTGACTGCTTCTGCATTCATAACTCCATAATTGCCACAATTTGCCTATATTTATAAAGAAAATAATACACATTTGCGGCGTGTACTTAACGATATCGCATACACGCATCTCCACGGCGACGTTAAAAAATTACGAAACAACACGCGCCAAACAGGTCAATTACGTTATTACCTCTTTCACGAACTAATTATAAATTGGACAGCTTTGTTTACTTTGTTGTCAGTTCGCTTGAGACTTCAACTATTTTGTGACAATTAAATACTTAAATAATGTTCCGAGTTACAATTTAAATATATGAATTAAGTAAACAAGTCAGCCTCGTGCAATGCAAGTCAGTCGAAGCGAAAGCATAGGACGGCAAAATAATAGTAAACACAAGATAATGGCCATGAATAGTTATTATCCCTGTTTTAAAGCTAGCTGACATATTATTCCCAACTAAGTAGCTTGGGTTTAAATTTGTGTTAAAGTAAGGCTTTGATCAGTTGAATGGCAGAAAATTGCAGCGTGCTCAAGTGAACTAATAAGAAATATACATGTGCATTCCTCTTGCAATTTGCTACATGAACTACGTGAAATTTGTATACCTTTAAATGAGCATTTCTTGTATAATTTATCTTGTATAATCTGAATCTGGGCTTCAAATACTTTGATGAAATTTGGTATGCAAGGAATTTCGGGGGCAATAAATGGATCTACAAATTTTTAGAACACATCACAAAAACACCGAGGAAAGCTCAGTCATCCAGGTACTTATCATTAAAGTGTTAACAATTAGGATGTTAGTTAGATGTAAGTTTAACTTGACTCCTACAATTGGGCAAATAATGTTAAGTGGCTACTACGTCTTATTTGCTTGCAACACAAAGAGTGTTTCTTTTTGTAAAATATTATATGTAATTCTAGACTAACACTAATTTCTACCCGCGACTTTTTCGCCATGTAATAGTTAATTTGAACTAACGCTAACTTTAACCGGCGAATGTTTAGTGTGATGTATATAAATAGCACCGCACTTCCTGAGATGGGCGTTCAAGCAAACAAACAAACTCCTCAGCTTTATATATTAGTTTTGATTCTAACTAGAAAGACCAAGACATATTCGTCCCTCTACCAAGTTAAGGCGAGTACAAGGAACATCAGTTAATATTCTCAGAATGTTTTCGTTTAATAACAAGGAACCAAGAGTTGATATCTGGTGATCGCTTATTAATTGAATGTATTAATTTTCGCGTTCAAAAGCTTCTACGCGACATTAATCTTTGTAACGGGATATTGATGGCTGGCTCTTTTATACCCTTTTTATATTAGCTTTACTTTTTTATATAATTAACAAAGGAACTTATAATAAATTATTTGAATACAAAAAATATTATTATTACATACTTCAAACCTAAACGTCAAAACTTTAACTTAAGAGTTAGTAAGACGCCACTACTATAACGATGATAGTAGGACCCCTGACTATTCTATAAGTTTTTAAATTTACTTCTTTAGTTACTGTTAAAGTAATATCGATTTACTGATTTGAAGCTTAAAATAAGTCTTTGAAACACGTAAATAATAATAATAATAATAACACATCCAACCACAGAATTAACGTCACTACCGCACACACAACCAATTCATACACAATATACATAGACCCCTGATGAACACTTGGCCTAGGCCCGTGCCATCAGAATCACGGATAAAATCCGAGAACAAATGAAATGGACAAACAATAATAATAATAACCGTACATAACCGTTCACAGAATGTATCACAACAATGCATGGGATAAGGGCAAGGGTTTAAATGTGGTGCTCCTCCAAATACGTTCCAAATCATAGAAAAATCATTAGACGAACATTAAAACTGACCGTAACAAAAAACCATTATTCCTTATTTCCGAATTAAAGTAAATTCATTATGCTTCTGGTCGGAGCTCCCTCCGGCATTTGTGTGAACCAAGGGTAAATAATACTATTCAATCAAATATGATCATTGGAATATTGTGTGTCCCTTTCTTATTGTGTATTTAGGTATTTGTGGGACAGAGTCGGAGAGTTTCGGTTAGATGCATCTTTTGAATGATGGATAGGGTCAGTTGCGAGTGGGAACTGTTTCAAATCATTTTAAGATTTTGCTCCCCTTCCAAGTTGAGCACATTGTTTAGTTAACTAATGGAAAATCTTATCAATAAATTTTGAAGCTGCCCGATTGCACCCCGATCCCATGGGGGTAGGCAGAGGCCATCGTTCGGCACATGGTACGACTCCTGCATAATTATTTCGCTGCGTATACATTCATGCACTTCTCTTCATCTGTTCATACACTTCATTCGGATTTGACTTTTCTGAAAAATATTAGTAATCTGGTCATTGTTCTTCCTTGGACGCCCTCTATCGATACTTTCGCAATGTATACATACAATATTCGTAATTATGGAAAATATCTTAAAAAATTTGACCGACATTAAAAGTCATGTGGAATTTGATTTAAATTAATAACCACCAAAAAAATTGATGCGATTAGTTTCGGATTAAATCAGATTACCATCCTTTTTTTGTGCGGGAGACAAAGTTTCACACAAAAAAGTTTCACGTTGATATCTTTTTAATAAAAAATCACTTTCGGATAATCTCACCCGGTATAATGACTCGTCTCCATATTACTTCGTGACGGCAACCGTGACTCTTATAATATGAGTTATCAATTAAACTTATGCCATTATAAATTGGTACCTAAAGGAGACGTTAGACAAATCGCTTTAATCTATATCTATAAAGATAAATAAAATTGAAGTGTCTGTTTCTAATTCCAAAATAACAGTTTTTCACTAAATGCATATAAAAGTATAAACGGTACTGACATTATTTCACCATTTTATTAAAGATGTATCTGTCTGTCTGTCTGTTTGTTTCGGCTTAGGGTACCACGGGCCACCCATTACATTAATTTTACGCAGATAAACCGCGTGGTACAGCTAGTTTTTAAAATAAGAACGTTTGCTCCATAGAGCGTTGCGGATGGCACTTTTAAAGTTTTTTTTAATCTACATAGCAATCTAATATTAGTGTTCTTACAAAAAAACAAAAGAAAAGCCTTAGAGAGATCTTTGTGTCAAAGATACGTATATTAGTGAAACATTGAATTAATATCGTCAATATGTTTTGTTTTTCAGTGTTTATTTTCATACGAACCTTACGTTTTGTGAAGTGGGCCGGCCCGTATGTGGTATCACCTGCGTCCGGGAGTTTTTGGACCTCCAAGTAATAAATAAACAGCCCATCCATTACGTACGTAATCACTGTTATTGTGACGTCACTGATATGGACCTCTTGGACAAGTTAATCAGAAGTTATATGAACGGAACTAAAAAGATAATAAAGATACTAGATTTTTTCGCATGAAAGCCAAATTTCCCAAACCCTACACTGATCTTGCAATTATTCCCTCTTGGATTTAAGATCGTATTGCTAGTTTGACGTTCAGTAAATATTAGAAGTTTTGTGCTGGCTTCGTCTACTCCCAAACACTGAAGGCGTAAAATTTGTACGTAGGAAGTAGTCTAACATGCTGCGTACATACAATTTCAAAAATAAATTTATCTACATTTTCAATAACTTTGGTATCGAGTGAATAGTGTAATACTAGCTGCTATACACCACATATAAATGAGAGCACAATTAAAACACACACGTTTATTGTTCAAGAGGGCGACTATCAGAGCATTGGCCATCAGCAAAATAAGAGTCAAAAACACCTGCGTCCGCTGACGAGTGTCTGAAACCGTCTGATTTATTCCAAAAGACACAAGTGAAACAATACAGTACACAGTACTCACACAAAGTTAAGAAAGATAGCCCGCGTCCTACATTAGTCGTGGCATAGCACACACACATAGATATATCGTACGTAAATTTCAGATTAATTCGGGCGAATTTTAGTAGTCATTGTCAGAGAAGAAATTCATAGTCTTATGTATAGTACCTGAGACAGTGAAGAACTAACTTGTTTACATACCATAGACATGCACGTTCAGATTGAGTCGGGCTAAACTAGAAATATTGTCTGGAAAGAAATTCAAAGATAAAATTTAGTGCCTGAGACAGCGAAGTACTCACTATCTGTCTCATTGGCACATAATTATCTTATGTATAAAATTAGTGTTATAACATCTACTCTGCACCTTAGGAAACCCTCGCTTATATCCCGCCATCCCAGGGAAAGGTGGCTTTACCTATTCACGACTGAACACATTTTGCTGAAATTAGCAATAGATATAGCTTAAACTCCTCGGGCGAATGAATATAGGGTAAGGGTCAATATGTGAGAGCAGGCCTTATGTTTGTAGGTATTTATTATATGGTACAAAGGGAGGGGACTCAGGACAGGAAACTGACAAAAAATATAGAGCGGGGTTGGAAGCTTTGTCTCGCCGTGCCATCCATCAAATATAGCGCCGGTGTATGACTATCTCAGCGTATTTGTTGTTGATCTAAAGAAATTGTTATGGAAATTACATATCTGGGTGGGTTCCCAAAGAAGCAAACGGTGGTGATACAATTCTTCTCATTTCATTGAAGGTAATTAGATGCCAAAGTTTAGTGAATCTATCGCCGTCTCTCAGGCATATCCGTTGAATGAAGTGTTATGAAGTAACGTTAGGACGTATGCATGTTTGCTTTGTCATCGTAATACTCATATTATTACTTACCTGTGGTTTTTTTTTTTTATTGTTATTTTATATACTCACACCTGTATCCAATGGGGGTAGGTAGAGACCATCAAAAAGGGAATACATTCAGACCAAATCTCTGAAATATACGAGACATATTTAGACATGGATAAAGTTTCATTCAGAAAACATAACACTTTCGTTTTTTCCTAAAAAATTTTGAACCAAATCTTCAAAGCTTAAGTGTAAATATCTATGAGTCCGAGAGTAAGTCTAAGAAGCACAGTGAAATTCTGAGTTACAAATTACTCTGCGGCAAAATTGGATACACTAAGTACAATTTGTTGCTAGTAAATTGTCAGATGACTTTGTATAATTGTGAACGTGTTAATTTAACGTTATAAAGACATCAACGCGCGCTACCCTTGCAGGAACATACCCACGTATTTTGAATCTTACTTCGACGCTTCGCAATGTCACTTTGACACCATCCAAAATACGGTAGATTGGATGAAACCTATTTTTTATCGGTAAAATAAATTACAGTTAAATAAATAAATAGGGAGCGGGCAGCTGTATAAATTATTGAATACAAATTCCATACATCGCCGTTGAACGGAGGTGGTGGAGAGACGTGCGCCGGCGGCTTATTGGTACACTCAAAAACCGACATCAATTAAGGAGATGGACGTAGTATTCACATGGAAAGGGTAGCCAGCACTTTATCAGATCTCTAGAATTGTTGAAATCAAGTCAATAATAAAGATGTTTTTCAACTACGTATCAAACTATAGTTTCAAATCGTCAGAATGACGATGAGAATAAATATCACAAGATTGTAAACGTTTCCACTGGGTTTGAAAGATTAATCTTCTAAGAAGAATTAAAATCTTAGACAATAAAAAGAAGTAACTTGTCTTTGAAATGGGGTTGGTACGCGTTTATTATTTCGAAAGCCTAAACTGAATAACAATTTTTATTTTCAATTTCATTATACCCGATGAGCCTGATCACAAAACGATAACACAAAGTATACAAGGGAAATCGGCTATCTGGGTTAGACCAGTTCCCAAAGTTTGTAGGATTTCAACTAACATGTGACGATTGCCAAATATGTTCGATTGGCATCCGGGAGCGAAGTGAACTTGCGAGGTAACTTATTATCAGACTATCGAACGTCACGCTGTTTCACCCGCGTAGTTCTCGTTTCCGTGGAAGTACAGAGATGAAATATAGCCATAATTTAGCATTCAAATGGTGTAGTAATTTTTTAAATCGGACTAGTACTTTTAGAGCCAATTCGTTACAAACACATTTACATACAAATCATTCCGCTTTATAATGTTAGTATAGATAGTATATATGGGTCATATATGTCCTATCACGTAATCGTTATAAAAAATATCTATAATTCTCGGTTCGTTATGGTATCCCTACTGAAGTAGTGTGAGTGCAGTGAAGTCTCACCGAATTGCGGTGCTTTGATCGCGGAACCAGCCCGTTACCATGTCCGCGAACACATAAACATAGCTCTTTTCATAATCCAACATCGTATTGCCCTGTTAATACACTGGGTGATGAACTTTATGTTCCTTATTACACGAACCTCGCGATTTTGGTCTATTTATGATTCTTGGTTTGTAAATGTATGTTCTTTATTCGAGTGTTCCCGGCATGCATGGTTCATTGGCCAGGTTTTGAAGTAAGTATACATAAATGGCCCTCAATATCTTAAGATGCATTAAAATGGAACGAATAGATATTTAAACAGACATACGATATGAGTAGGTAGCTAAATACATAATAATTACTTTTCATTAAGTCTTATTAAATGTTATATTTATATTTATTTATAGCAGTGAAATAAGTAACAGAATATGTTCTTTAAAAAAAATGTCAGTTCCAGTCCAATAATAGAAAATATATTTTTTAATTTTCCAAATGAGTAATCCAGCAAAAGCGGTGAACCCTCTTTTTAAATATTATAAATTAACGTCGCCTATTTCATACAAATAAAATTTGACTCTTTTCTAACTTTCGAGTTCATAGCCTTGTCATTCATACTTCATTGAATTTCTTTCGGTAATGCATAGCAGATATTTTATGGAATACTAGCGGACGTCACGCGGTTTCGCCCGCGTAGTTCCCGTTCCCGTGGGAGTACAGGGATGAAATATAGCCTTTGTTACTCGCTGGTGATGTAGCTTCATTGCTGAAATCATTTTCAAGATTAGTCAAGTAGTTTCGGAGCCTATTCAATAAAAACAAACAGAAAAAACAATCAAATATTTCCTCTTTTTAATATTAGTATAGACATAGAATGTACTTGTTAGTCAAATGTACATTACTTCATTTAATTAGTTACTTACTAATTAACGAGTGCTTTCTATTAGACTTTCTGTTGTTTTATAAAATTTTCTTCAATTAGGAAAACGTTAATGTTCTCACGGAGATGGGAGAATGAATCATTATCTTCATTAACTGCGAGTTAACTACGCGCATCTAAAGCACTAATCATTTTGGTTTACAGCCATCGCGTGACACATTAAATTAACCAAGTGCTTAAACCACTGATGTATCTAGTGGTCTTGTTTGTTTGAAACCACACAACGTTTTTTTTATAGAGATGTAACCTATCTTTATATTCTCTTTGATGTTTCTACACCAAATTTTCACCGATACTAACATATACAGGTGTGAGTGTACTCCAATATTAATTTCTGTGTCCATCCCTGGTGAATGATTTACAATACAAATTTTGGTCGAGATATTTATATTAGCTATAATATCGTAACATTCTAATAGCGAATTTTTTTTTATTCGGTCATGCATTTTTTGAGTTTAATAATCACTAACAAAAATACAAATATTATTTTATCATATTAGTATAGATTACAGATAGATAGATACTACTTGGAATTCAGCCGTATTATAAAGGATTTTGGGCGAAATTACGTACAATCTTAACGCTAATTACGCCCTCAGCACCTGTCAAAAATTCACAATATTATTACGATCCCTATGTCGCTCTGCATTGAACAAGTGTAATTATTAATTTCGTATGCCTCAAATCCAATGCAGCGACTTATGTAAGATTAGGTACGCTTGTTGCTGTGATGATGTTGTTAGCAACCGAGTTTTTATCGCTTATTTGATTTAAATGTGCTCCTTTGAATCAAAAATGCAATTTTCATTTTGATGAATGTCGTTTCTTAAGCTTAAATTATGTCTTCATCATCCGAGACAAACATGTCAAAAACCTATGCATTTGCCAAAATACTTTTATATAGGTTCCAAAATAATAATATAGGTATTAAGTTACTTCTTGTAACATCAGCTATATATATGCCAGAGAAAGTTCCGTGTAATCCGTACAGTCGTTTCAAAGCCTTTTATTAGCAGGAACAAACAGACAGAAATCAATTTAAAATTTTGATTATTAAAGAGATTTTCGCAAATTCTTTCATATGCATTTGGTAAAAATCTGTTTATTTGGAATTGCAAAGATACACTTCAAATTTTATTTATCCCTTCACGATATTGTGAAATTGAGCGTATTAGGAACTTCTGAGATTTGACGTTTCATTTTTTAATATATAAATTAAACATCAAAGCTATGAAGTTAGTAAGACGTCTGCTATAACGATGATAGCCCCCCAGTACATAAAACTGAGAAGAAAAAAAAATTGCCTTTGTCTAGCTTAAGTGAACTCAACTTCTTATCGCTGTCTTCACCGTGGTAAATTACAATGCAGCATATTTACCTCCATCTTCAGTGTCATAGTTATTTTATGAAGCCATGTAGTTCATAAGTTAACCCTTAAAAGCGTATAATGCCTCAATGTCTCGATGAAGACGAGTGATAGTTGTGTTTATTGATCGCGTCCGTTTAAATTAACAGGGATCGTTGTCACATCGGCGCTGGCTCCGATTCGCGATACGTTACGATCAGTAACCCATCCATTACCCGTGGGAACCAGACGTAATCTCAACTCAACCGCTGAGAAATAACCTGAATATAAACGAGCTTTATGTCATATCGAGGAGATGTTTCATATAAATTGCGGTTCGAAGCAAGCTTAACGGTGCGATGATAAGTAATAAGTATAGGGTTACTGTTAAGTGAGGGTAGAGTCTTAATAAAACTTTCGTCGAAAAACATTAAAGAGTGTTTTTCCTTTGCTATTTTATATAAAGATTTAATAATATAATATTTAATAAATGACAGTAATTAAATATTTATATTATTATACTTTTTATTAACATTATTTGACTCAAACTCAAACTCAACTCAAAGATGACTGTCTGACATAATGATCTATCAACACGGAGCCCAAACCACTGGACGGATCGGGCTGAAAGTTGGCATGCAGGTAGATGTTATGACGTAGGCATCCGCTAAGAAAAGATTTTGATTAATTCTACTCCCAAGGGGATAAAATAGAGGATGAAAGTTTGTATGAAACTAAATTTACGCGGGTGGAACCGCGGGGCACAGCTAGTTAAAAATATGTCAGTAAGTAAAATTTAAAGCGAAAATTATTTATTTAGTTTGGGCCCTGGTAGGACGGTATAGCAACAGTATAGAAACTTGCCTTTTGAGAAGAGCCGACCAGAAACTCAGGCAGTATCATATACATTTCATTAACACAATACACACATTTTACGAAGGAAGTGTGAAGAACTTCAAAGTGAGGAAAATTCTATCATATTTATACGAATGATCCGTCCGAACATTTAGCAGAAAGCAATAGTCTTACAGAATACTAATCTCGAGTATATTTTATATTTTCTTACCAATAATAACGGAATAATATTACATTTTGTCACTCAACTCCCGTGGGTCCCACCCGATGACACCGTCAGGCAATCTCGTTCTGATCATCTGTCATCGACGTCAGCTTTCAACCCGGAATGACGGAGTGGTGACGGCGCATCGATATAAATATTTGACGAATTGGTCTCTCACATCTTTGATTGTTACGAATTACGTCTCTCATTTGACATGATAAAGTCCCATTGACAAATTACGTACGATTTTGATCAGTGGACAGTGTTTTTTTTTTATTTGCTATAAAGTTCATTTTCAAGTTTGATTTCAGAGCAAGCTGTGTGATGATAGCCTTCAAAATGAAAGTTTAATTCGTCGTATGAAACAGATTAATAATGACGTATATAAATCTATTGCACAGTTGAACTATCATGGCAGTAGATTAGAGCCCATGGTAAAGCCCGTATAGGGTCGAGTATGATGCCTTTCAAAAATAAATCGGGTACAAAATATAGTTAGACACGGTTGAAAATGGACCTGCAACGTAAACAAGGATATAAATATCGAAATAATATAATAGAGGAAGAATACTAGAAGAGCCTAAGAAAGTTCGATTTTCCTCGAATTAGGGTTTTGAAGGTCAGATGGCAGTCGCTTTGTGTAAAAATCAGGTTATAAGCCAAATCGGGGTGAATCAAGTGTCCAACATTGTTTGGAATAAGGCTAGAGCGATGATGATGATGATAGAGGTATGTTATAAAACAATCAGAACTAAGACAATTACGTAGGTGAATATTAACTGGCTGCGCATTAAATCCTTTAAAATATTTCGTGTATTACTATACTCGCTGTCAAATGACGATGAAAACGATGTCTCACAAAAATACATGAATCTAAATTCATGGAGTGTGTTTTTTGATCGTAAATAAAGCCTAGTTCATTAATGATCATAACTCTTAATTTATACCTCGTTTGGGTATGTGTCGATGCAAATATTATGAAGCTACGTGTGAATTTGTATTTATTTTATGCGCAAGATAGCATCGCTTGTTCTTTATGTTAGGAAAAAGTCAGCTAGGGGGCTGAGTTCTCGATTGATTGAATATACTGATAGTTGCATTTGAGACTTTTGTCAAAATTGAGTTCATTGCCCCCGTCAATACATGTTCCCTCGTCGACAAGACCACTTAGTTTCTTTAACTCTATCTACTCGTGTTTGTTATATTAATCAAGTATTAAGTAAATAATTAGCTTAATACCATCTTCGAAAACGAAATAAATTATTACGAAAACTAAGATAATTTATTTCTTATCTATACATCTATACAGATAAATAAAATTTAAGTGTCTGTTTGTAATTCCAAAATAACAGCATTTCACTAAATGCATATGAAAGTATACACGCTACTGACACTAAAATACCAAGTTTTAAATTTTTCCTCTGTCCGTCTGTCTGTCTGTTTGTTCCGGGTAATCTCTGAAACGGCTGGACGTATTTTAACGGGACTTTCACTGGTAGGTAGTTGATGTTTCAAGGAGTAACTTAGGCTATTATTTTATTTTATTTTATTTATTAAAATATTAGGGTTCCGTGACAATAAGGACGAAACTAGGCGGGTGAAACCGCGGGGCACAGCTAGTAATATATATTGACAATAGATGAATTTTGAACCAATTCAGAAATTTTCTCTCTTCTATTCTTCATGGACTTCGCTTTATTATTCTCATTCGTTTTGTTTAAATGTTTATTTGATGTAAGCCTCACATTTACTACAGCTGGTGATGCGTAGTTTTAAGTCGAAACATGTGCTTACATTTTGTTTAAATTACGATGAAGCATGTCATAAATAAAGAAGGAATATTAAACGATTACATATTAATCGTATATTGCGTTCTCAATACAAGCAGAAGGTAGTTGTAAAAGATTGAATCAGAATCGATAACGCAAGCCATTGTGGACTTTAAAAGCGGCACAAACTGCGACAATAAACCATTTACTACTACTTAATTGGCCTTGAAAATGGCTCAAGAGTACATTGTAAGTCCCATTCGAACTCTTGTCTTACACGAAACCAATCGGTTTTAAAAACAAAGTGTTATTAAAACTTGACTCGATTACACCAATTTACTTGCGATGGAAAAATGCTCTTATAAATATTTATTGTTCTTTATAAGTCCCTTGTGTGAAATTATGCAGTAGGCTACTAGTTCCCCAGCAGCTGAGTGCATTTTTACGGTGTAATCGCTACAACTAGCCGCCCTGCTGTAAAGATGTATGCCGATACGCTATTATTTTTATTGTTGGTAATAAATTTCATACGCTTCAAGTACCTATGACATTCATAAAGTTGTGTCTACAAAATAGACCGACGAGCTCACGAGTTTTAAACTCTTACAATTTTACTAGATGTGCCCCGCGGTTTCACCCGAGTAAATTTTGTTTCATACAAAATTTCATCCCCCATTTTATCCCCTTGGTAGTAGAATTAATCAAAATACATTCTTAGCGGATGCTTACGTCATAACATCTACCTGCATGCCAAAATTCTGCCCGACCGTCCAGTGATTTGGGCTGCGCGTTGATAGATCACTATGTAATGTCAGTCAGTCAGTCAGTCACCTTTGAGTTTTATATATATATATAGATTACTGCCACCAATGATGCTGTTGAAGTAGCCAAGTTCTGGGCTACAATTTAAACTGTCTGTCATCGACACGATAAGAAGAAGATAGATTACTCATGTTTAAATACTCTACCGGATCACATGTTCGCTATACAAACTTGCAGCCAGTTTTAGAGCAAATACAGAATATGATGCAGTTAAAACTAATAATCTGTCAAAACTTCTTGACTGAATCTCATCTCATACCAATCATCCATTTTGACTGAGCATTAAAAGTAGTTTTGACTTATTAGGTACCTATTTGAGCAACAATGTAACACAATAAAATACATTCCCTTACTAGACTACTTAACTCCTTCCAAATGTATACGTATATAGTAAAAATCCTTTGTTCATTGGACAAAATAAGTGAAGTAGAAAGTTCCGTTAAACATTTACCTTACACATGTAAACAAATTAGTACACTTAATCAATAGAAAAACAGTGTTGAAACAAATATCTTGGAACGATTAATATATGTTTATTGCCCACGCGCAGCATTCGGACTTTTAATCTGGTGTTAGCAGGAGGTCGGCGCCCACCCAAAGGTGTGGACATCTCTGGCTAAATCGAATTATAACATTACCAACACATTATATTCAACAAACATTCTAAAACAACAACCTTATTACCAAAGCACTAGGAGTGATTTCGAATGGCAGATCCAAATTTAACCATACACAATATCGATGTATTTTTGATAATGTAAACTACAGTTGATTAGTCGTATTGAAACTCAATAAACTATATTTGTTATAAAATCTCTTTGATCTAACCGTTTTGTCTGGGAACTGTATGGATATAAGCAATAAATTATCATCTCGTTTGAAATCTCAAACTTAAGTAATTTAAAAAAATAATGAATTCATATAATATCTCAGAATAATAGATAAATGCTTTCCAAAGTAACTTTATTGCTTTAAACACCTTTGTCTCAAATATTTCCGATTAACGAAATCAATACAATATTGAAACCCAAAAACCTTAACCATTGCATTTGTTTCTTTATTCTCCTGTTCCTCAACTAAAATAATCTCCCAGTGCGCAACTAGACGTGAATTATATCCAAGGGTAGAAAGTGTGTTACAACTCCCACTTTACACTCAAAAAGAAAATTAAAATGATTTATTAAGTTTAGGTCTTGGTAAGAAACTAGTGAACATCGAAGAACTATGATTACTGATTGTGTGCTAATGTGGCAGATCGTGAGTCCATCACCTTCTGAGGCAGACGTTTTATGAAATTCTTCGCATACTTATTAAATTTTTTTTTTAAAACTCCTTGGTAAAGGCTTATACCATTTGAACTTACTAACTGGCGAATCAAACCCCATGGCCACTACGGGTCAAACTGTGAAAATAATAACGACAGTAAATCTTATTTTAAAAGCCTACTGTTTTAAAACGACATCGTTTTTCATCTCAAAGACAGGTCAAAATACGTAAATCATTTTTATCGAGAGCTCTGTGCACACAAGTCGGCATCACGCCGAGTCTGGTATTCCCGTTAAATATATGATAATGTAAAACAAATAGGATCAAAATTCCCGCTGAGGACTATTATTTATCGATGTGTGAAAGTAAGTCTTTTAAAAATAACTGAAATAAAAGTGCGAGTTTAATTTTACCTTCTTGTTTTACGCAATACATAGTTTGTTTGGATAATTACTTGTATTTGTTGGGAATATGAATCTCCAATATATGATGAATGTAAATAGTAATTTTTTATATTATACTCACGCCTGTATTCTCCGAAGGGGTAGGCAGAGGTGTATTTATAGAACACTAACATTTCGCCAATTATAGTCCCATGTGATTGAGGGCAAGTCTATTGCCTTAAATCGGGCAGTAATTCAGACTCACGGCTGCTACAGGAAAATTACAGATAGAAAAACACAATAACACTTTGCCTGATCCGGAGATCAAAGCTAGGACCTCGTGTTCGGCAGTGGAGCTTACTGTCACTTTTTCAACGATCACCAATCGAATGTAATGTAAGGCGTAATGTTGACTTTATAACTTGTTAGGTTTAGCAGTACAAACGAGCTTTGATTCAAAATAGGCACGAGAAAATAGCAGTAGTTTTAGACAGCCAGCGAGTTTACAGCCGAGATGTGAAACCGACGTCTCCCTTGTTACGCTGATTGCGTGTCGCAGGTCTCACCACAACAATTTCCAAGACTTTGCTTATATATAAGATGTGTACATACACATATGATTCTAGTTCAACGGAACCTAGGAACATGAATACAAACTGTTATAACTCTCAAAATGTACATTTCTATATTAAGTATGAAAAATTAAAAGATAATAATCAAGAGTAGTTTGCTGCTCCGGATTTTTCAATATATTCATCTAAATAAGCAATTGTATTTTTTTTTAAATATTTTATTATTCTGTACGTTTCTACTCACATTAGTAGCTATCTAATGAGATCGCTATTGTATAAGGACCTCTTAATTTAAAGACAGCTTTTTTTAAATTCAAGTTTAAAATATCTGTCATTTTAATATAATTTGGAAAACAAAATATTCGGTGGATATAAACATTGATTGCATTGTGCACCCTTCAAAGCTCCGACACCGATTACCAGACATATTGTATAAGAATAAGATCGTGGTACTAAATTCCACTTGTAGTTGAAAGTCAGACTTCTCACGGATACCTTTAAATCACTACGCATTTATACAAATGTACCGCGAAATACCTTTACCCAAAAAGACGATCACATTCGTCTCTACATAGTGGATAGGCGACGCTCCAATGAAATTAAGTGTATCGCGGTATTCCAAACGTAATTACATAGACGCGAAACATTCGTCGCAGTGAGGCGGCACGTTCACCGTGACACCGGAATATTGTTAGCGCGCAGAACACGGTATTTGCATGCGCTCGTTAACGCATTGCTGAATTGAATGACATGCGTCCGAGTTGCTGATTGTTTGCTACTCACGCTACCTACTCGCGACAACGAGCAAATTTTGTAAGTACACGCAGGCATTTGTATACGTACCAGTTTGCAAATTTTAAGAGACACTTCAACATATCCATTTAATGATATAAACAGTGTAGTAATGAAGCGTTTAACATAAAAATATTTTATTTGTTTGCTTGTAAGTAGGTACAAGTAGTAGGTTTCACAAGATATTTCATAGTTTTGTGACAAAGATACGTGATCATCAGAACGGTACTGAAACTTACTGACTTGCCACAAAAGCTCTTATAAACCTTTAAAACCCAAAAGGTCTAGAAAATAAATTTAAATGATTAAAAAATGTGGAGCGGTTGCAGTTTCATAAAATCATTCCCAAAATCACAAACATGTGTCTAATCATTATCTTTATGTTGTAAATATTAAGTAAATATTTCACCGTCCTCAAGCACGCCTTCGTTTCACCGTTTGTATGAACTGTGAATTATTGACGTGTGACAAGACAAAAACAAAAGAAACCTAGTTGCACGGCCCAATTTAAAGGGCACAGACGAGTGCCGCTCGAATATTGTCCAATATCGGGCAATGATCAATCCGCGGCCATCAATTGTCCAATCACTGGTTTGATTGAATGTCTGTAAACGTCATTTACTGCTCGTTATCCACGCTCGAGGCGCGAAGGGCCCTACGGTATCGGCAGCCAATAAACATTTCATTGCCGGCGCGTTCGCCTTTTGTTTTAGCATGTCTACACCGAACCAGGCCTTACCATTGTAATCTCATTGGAAGCGAATACGAGGGACACGTGGTAAGGTACGGTAATATAGGTATGTACAATATTTGATGTAGAGTTGTGTAGAAATTAATACTTAGGTGTATTGGAAAATAATTTGCGTCTTACTTTAAATATCTGATATCGAAGACATAGAAAATGAAAATTATTTATCTAGTTTGGGCACTGGTAAGAATGAACGTTGAACATTTAGTTCTACTAACTAGCCTTCTGAGAAACTCAGCTTATTATTGTAACACATAATGTATTTAGCAATTCACTTGAGTTAGCATGCGGATCTAAATGCGAAAATATCATTATTATAATCCGGATAATATTATACACACTTAGCTGCGAATGCATTCTTGACGCGCTTCGACAAATAAAGTCAAAATTTTATAATGCATTCTTCTGTCTGCGTGAGTAAAGATCGAGAAAATAATGAGTTTGTTAACATTCATAGGAGCTATGGGCGCATATAACACAGAGGTGATGCGTGGTTCACATCGTAAAGACGTTGTTGGTGTTGTTATGCATAATACATAACTGTATTTTTTGTTTTTACTATTATTTATACATTTATTTGATATAATTACAGATTTCTTTAGGATTTTATTATATTGTTGTAAAATTGTACAGAAGCATAATGATCATGTTGGTATTATTATATTTTATTAGTGAGAAATAATATTTAATTTGTTGTGCCGTTTCAAAGGTTCGCTGGAACAGACAGACGGACAGACAGAGAAAAAAATTTAAATTGCTTTTAATGTCACTAACTACCTACTAAAAACTGTTAATTTTGAATTGTCTGTTCGCACACTTCAATTTTATTTATCGGTAAAGATGGATAACTAAAGTTCAGTCTAGTGGGCCCGAAAGGAATCAATTACTCCAGTTAAATAGTCCCGGTGAAAGGTTAATGTTACGTTTTACGGTCTCTCTTGATCGCAAATTTAATGTCCCTTTAACCGCATTGCCCTAAATTAAATTAACGTTCACAAACGGTGGACGACGTATTACATCTTAACCATTTTATTGGCTATTAATGATATTAATATCCTATCGTATAATGCAAATCTTTGCCAATTAGATGTACAAAGGTATAATTTAATTATGTTGCGATTGGCAAATAACGTTTGCGTTAACGCTATTTTGAATTCTGAATGGAAATAACAAATGCAATTCTGCATGAAAAATATAATTCTTATTTTAAATTTAGTAAGAAAAATAATTCAAAACGCAAGAGGCTATTTGTTTTTCTTTGCTGTTCTTAAAAAAGAAACGAATATGTACTGGTTGCGTGTAATTTGTACTTATAACTAAAGGTATATAAATTTCGAACCCCATTTTTTTAACAGCCATATTTGACCACAATATTAATAAAATCCACCTTTCCTGGACCGCCTACATAGAGCTTCCCTAACGGAATTACACACTCATTAGTTCTACGCAGTGTTTGTTTGTTTTTTACTACAACTGGCGCCGAAGGTTAACGAAAATTAGTCACAGTCAAAATCAAATAGTGTATTGGACCCTATTTTATTAAGCTACTTCGAGGTTTTTTGACGGAAATTGAAAAGATGGTAAGTTTAGAAGGTTTTACGTAGCAATTCTGGAAAAAAATCTTAAAAACAGAAAGGTTCAATTATGACACTTATCAATAGATAGATAATATTTTTTTCATAAAAAAATCTGCCTAGTGAAATAGAGTTACTTTCCCTCTGCGTGATTCGATGTGGTCTTTAGCTGGAAATGCTAATTTTTTTATTATTGTTAGTTATAATTGCGAAATAGCTGTTGACTGAAACAATATCAAAAGCATATCGAATAAAGATGTAAGTCACATTTTAATTTAATCCACAGCATCCAGAACATAGCCTATCAGTCCGTGTGACAATTCCAGTAATTAAACAGGTAATTTTTCAATATAAAACACTAAGACATGTCACGTGACATCGCGTTGTCTCGTCTCACTCCTGACAGATGAATAAGTGCGTGTTGATTGGAATTTTAATGGGCGTTAATGACGGGACAATGACGAAATCGTCGGCACAGTGGACGGCGAGCTGATTGTATCGTTTCTATGCTCTGATAAGGGCTGATAGCCGGCAGCCTCAAAGGCAAATTGTGGACAGATCCGCCGATACCACTATCCGGTGGTCTCTTGTAAACTCTTGTCGTGCCACTAATTACACTGGAAACATTGTTGTTATACTGCCTACATGTATATTCCATTTGCCCGTAGGTACGCCTAATATTGAGTAGTGACTAGCTTTTACCCGCACCTTTGTCTGATAATTCTATAATAATAATCTAAGTCTTCGTCTAATAATTTTCCAAGTACCCAATATAACCTACACCATACTCCTATTTCAAATTTCAGCAAAATATGTTCAGTACTTCATCCGTGAAAAGGTAACAGAGAGACATACAAGTTATTGAGTCACAGGATGGCACCGCACGTCAGGTTGAAGGCCATTGGGTCGCGCCCTTTTGACCAGTTAAGCAGTGGAGGTAACTCTAACCCCTACCTGATGCGAGAGACCATGAGCTAAAAAAACCGCATGTCAGATAGATTGCAAATTGATTACGTTTCCTTAAAAAAGGAAGGCTGGTATGTCCAAATGGGAAGTCCAGAAATCATAGAGTTTTCAGTAAGACATACATATTAGGATGATCCACAAATATTACACCCAAGCTCAGCCCTATTCCCATCCCATATTATTCGTGTTTCTATAAACCAGATCAACCAAATTTTCATAATATAAGAGCTTCAGTCGATCAACTTTCAAACAATAATTATTGCAGTTACATTATTACCGACAAGTTTAATGTATATAAGTGCATTAGTTTTGTTTTCATTAGTACTCCGTTTAGTTACTGTAGCAAAGGCCATAGTTAATCGATTATCAAACGGTCAAGCTTGTCATAGAAATATGACATAAATCTGTGGGAATTTACCAAATGCCCGGACATGACTATTAGCCCTTAATTGTAGGTAGTTTGTCCCCCGTGTGACGCGACGGGTGCTCTACGTGAACATTGCGTGGTTTCCGTTCCATGGTGGTAATGGGTAAACGCTTTATCTTGTTGGCAAATCATCGTGTGACATAGCCGTGAGAATTTATGAATATGGAACATGTAATTGTTGAGTGATTAGATATAGAGTAATTATGATTCTTCGATTGCGTAAGCGAGCATTTTTTTGTTGTTTTTCATTTTAAACGATTTTTTCTTTACTATATGCATTACTTTAAAAAAAAAATCTTCTTCTGTAACACATTTTGTTGAGTTGATTACAGAAGTAATAAAAGTGTCGTAAAATCATGAAGACATCTTTCAGAATGTTAACCAAATATTCTCCTCCTATTATAATTTCAGTAGGTTTTTGAAAAAAAGGGCACGTAGCGCGCATTACAAAAGAAAATATCGAAACCAAATAGAGCTAATATTATACACTACATTCACCATTATACATTACCAAAATAACTGTTTAAGGAACTTAAAAGAAAGGGAAGTAGGGTTGTGCAGGATCCCATCTAGGCAACTACGCTTACCGAAGATGTACCAAAGCTGTCTCAACGTTCAACAGTAAATCAATGTTTATTGAAACCGTAATGCGCCATACTAAATCACAGTATCAATAACACTTACTAATGACAACAGGAACTGAGCGTCCGTTGATGACTTTTGACCTTCCGTCATCGTTTGAGGGTTGACACATAACGTGTGATTTAATGACAGTCATTACGATCCGTGTGAAAATATTCAATACCCTCAAAATGTAAATAAGCAAGTAGCATTTAATTTTAAATCTGCTCAATTAGGTTGATCGATATTTCTACTTACAGTCGACCAATCGACGACTTTGACGATAAATTAAGGAGTAAATTTGATAACTTTAATATGACAACCGATCGTTGATCCAAAAGTTCTCATTAAAAAAAAAATTCACTCTAGATTCTATACTGCTTAGAAAGCTTATATAATATACTGTGGTATTGTAATGTATTCTAGTCATAGATATTTTACCGCCTTGCTACCTGTGTCATATGGCCAACTATGATAGTTTTAATCTATTAAATCTTCGAAATTACCTTGCAACTTAGTAATACACTCTGCTGAAAAATATTACAGTTGAGCGAGTGTGATCAAAATATTGGGTTACGTTGGAAATAATTTATTAATTAACTTAAGTTTTAGTAACTACAAGCTCGCGAAGTTTGTGTAATAATCCCGAAATATATTGTATTTCTGTGTTCGGGATTTTTTTCCGGCGTCACCTTGGAACGTCGCTAATCAACGTCGAATAAAATTCAATTATTAACAATTATTCATTGTTTATCGCGAACTAAAGATGGCACGAGTAATGAATCGTCGATGCATATATTGTAAAGCAACTTCTTTGTTTCGTCATTTCCTCCATCCATGTACATTTTTACACTATATTAAAATAATAATGGTCGTTTACACGCTTTTAAGGATAATAAAATAAAGTAAGGTGTACTTTGTAGCACGCATGGTGCATATGAATTATCTTAATATTTGCGTGTTTGCAATAATATTTACATTTTCAACTACACTGTGTATAAGGACCTCCATGGTCGGAACAATATAAGGATTTGTTCAACGCGAAACATAAAGGATATTTAAAGATTTTTAAACTAATAGTAATTTTTGAGCAAGATTCATGATTGTGGGCGACAGAAGTAATTAAGAATCGTAGAATGTTGCCAACGGTATTATCTGCCTTCCCCCACGAGATACAAGCATGAGCATAATGTGTGTACAATGTTTTAATCATCATCTCCCTGGCCTTATCCCATACAGTGTTGTGGCTGATCACCAGATTTTTATACGAAGCGACTTTTATAAGAAGGTTTAACCCAGATTAGGTTACCTGACCCGTAACGATTGCCAAAGATATTAAATTAGCAACCGAGACTGACGGAGGGAGCTCGGGCATCCACCCACCCAAATACTGGCATGGGTTAGGGTTGCTTCACTTGCCACTGTGCTCCGACCTCCTCCTATGTACCATTCCATAATATGTATACAATGTATGGACTGAAATTCATTATATTCGTACAAGTGGCAATACAGCAAGCGAACTCATGACACTTATCTGATATTTGAATCGCGTGACAATTTTATTTTAAATTAAGCGGTGTATTTTATTAAAGGAATAATAAAAAAATAATCCAACCAAAATAAATTTGGGCCGAGCCGGAGTCAAGTTATTCTAATTAGTTCGTACAAAGTTCCAATTAGTACGATTCGGTATCGGATGCGCCCGCGCACCGCGCTCGGTGGTTAACATAAACTGCACAGATAAAATTTAAACCCTTTAATGAACTCTGCGATTGCTTTATTTACTCCTTGATTAATAAACCTTTGCTCTGACTTCGATCGCTTCTGTAGATTTGATTGAATTTCACGTTGAAAAAAAACTGTGCCTAAAGTCTAAACAACTAACTATATAATATTTCACAATTATTCCAATGTTATTAGCGTGGGAAATTAGTGTCATGTTTTCTTAAACCAAAAATATTGATAAGTAAACGAATATTTTTTTTTGGTCGTAAATTAAAATGTTAAATTTCTGAATCCACAACTTATCTTCAGCGTACCTCTTCGGTTTCGAATTAAAACAAAATTGAACGCAACTCATTAGCAACAATCGGCCGATCAGAGGCGACGCGCAATAACTACCCTAATGATACCTTTAGGGAAAAGGTGTTATAACGTTTATTGGAATACGTCTAAAGAATTATTAATAGCTTTTTAACAAGCCGACGCCTCTTAGGTGTGAACCTAAAGTTTTTGATCAACCTTTTTTGTTCCACAAAAAAAACGTTACCAAAATTGAGGAATATGCGTAATTCGTCTTTCACATAAAACATCTCAGTATAATTATTGTTGATAGACGTTAATGCGGGGTTCGTCGCGACATCGTCTCCTCTCGCGTGTTCGATAAACGCTTTCAGTAAAGAGATAGTATACATTTATTTTCGTATCTTAAAAACAGCTTTAATATCTTTATTAAATGATCGATTTGGTCAGAATGATTATAGTTCTAAATTCTTAAAAATGGTTAGGAAAACTACGAACACGAGGTGGGTCTCAACCCAGAATCTCTGCACTCTGTGCAGTTGCTCGGCCATTTAAGCTACTTGTGATCACACCTCATGCGTCGATTTTTTTCCCTGTGTTTTTGCTTATAAGTATTTTAGTTTCATTAACATTTTCTTTGCATGACTATACCAAAAATTTTCCATTTACAATACCACATTACATTAACTTGTTCAGCAACGGTGTCTACACCACTGACATGAACATTGTAGAGAACTCAAGTGGCATACTAATAACCCCCTAATCGTCAGTTCTTGCTCCTGACATAAAAATTCAGTGATCCCAAGGAACCGTTGGTCTCCGCCCCGTTCATTTTGTGCCAATGTCGATAATGCCAGACTAGTGTCTCGAGTAAACCTTGTCCAGCGGTGAATTGAGGGGCCATCGATTTATTATTGAAATCAGCCTGTCGCACGAACAGGCTTCCTGTTCCTCAAATTGCTTATAAAATTGGCAATCGCTCGTGCCGCGCACATGATGGCTAATGACACCAAAAAGGTGAATACAACTTTTTTTCAATTATGATCCGGGAGTGACGTATCGAGAGCGATTTATCTTGATCTGTGTGCTATGTGCTTTTTGTATCAACTGCTTATTAAACCGAGTCATATATTAATAGTATTGTCAAGTGTATTAATTAAGTTGTTAAAGAGCACAAAATGGCGGGTGTAAATTAAAATTGTATTTCCAGTCTTGCGTAGGTTTTGTTCTTTCATTTGCAATGGAATTGACTTTTATAAGCTTATTTGTTATGATTAAATATATGCTCCGTACAGTAAGGTGGTAATTGGAAGCAAATCGTAGAATACCAGGCGTATCAAATTAATAATTGGTGCTTTATATCTACTTATATTATAAAGTGGATTTTTTTTGTTGGTTTACAACGACTATTCGTTCGCTCCGAAACTACTTTCCAAATTCACTAAAATAATGCTTAAATATCATTGACTAACATTGGCTATATTTTTTATCGAGTTAAATTAGTAATCTCTAATAAAACGCGGGCGATGCCGCGACTGAAGCTAGTTTCATATACTTTCAAGATGACAACATTTAAATCTCTAGGATATCGCGAGACCGATGCTTCTATAGCCTATAATATGCTGCTTAAAGCATTATCACCGAAAAACAACATTGCCTATTATCTTACTAAATTATATATCTCTCTTTGCAGAGGCTTATTCCTAGACATCCATGATTTTGTTACCACCTCCTTGACGGGTTTTGTTTTACAGAAATTGAATTGTCGTGGAGATCGCGGGAATTAATGTATGAAAGTTTATTTTCCAAAATCTACGGGCTGTGGATGTCTGGAAATAAGCCTTTACACTTGCATAATAATATGCGTTTTTAATTACTCTGTGACAACCAGTACAATTAATCTGTAGTAACGTTCAACCGTACAACATAGGTGTTTGGGCTTTAGGGGCGCACGTGCCGGTCAGTGCGTGTACGCAGATGTGTCGTGACACCTGCCCTGACGCTCACCCATCTCTTTCACATCTACAGCAATGCCTATTGCCATCCCTTTCAATATTTGATTCCAAGTTAGCCGATCAGAACCACAGCATTTACATTATGTGACCTGTTTCTTAATTGTATGCTCTAAAATAGTTCGCAGCGGCCTAACTATGAGCTTTTGATGCCATGACAGGCTGTGTCAGAGACAGATTTATACGAGTCATGCATATATAGGTTTTAGACTTTTTTGGCGAATATTTTTGGCACAGAGCTTCTGTTGGTGGAATATATCCATTCAAAAATATATTTAAAAAATCCTGTACAATAATTTTTCGCGCAGTTTAGTTTTTAGAATTTCATTTTACAACAATAATAAGCATTGGGTTATGTTGCACAAATCGTCCAATAAGCATCGAACCTTTATTAAGCCCTTGCCATAAAAATAAGTAATAAGTACCAATAACGGCGGAAAAAAATGTTTTGTAATGATCCTACCGCCTAGAGATCCCCTGTGCCAAAAATATTCGCCTAGATAGTCTACACTCTATACAGGTATCTGGCTTAGTCGACGAGTCGAAGAAGACAATTCGACTTAACGATTAAGGGAATAAAAGCTCATAGTAAGGCCCCGATACCTATTAGTATTCGTCTTTTAAGATATGTCACTCTTCTATCTATGGTCATGTTATACCACCTCCTGCGTACGGGAACTTGTTCTACACTATCACATATTTATGTTAGTGGGTGCCTAGGTTAGTCGTGCTATTTGGCTGATCACTCAAACGACGTACTTTATTTTTATCTGAATTCTTTAGACTTGACTGTCGCTTGTTTTGTAACTTCTCAGGTGCATTATACATATTGATTTAACTTTTTAACGCACCGTTGAAGTAATTAGGTACTGTATTTACAAATGTAAAGAAAATAAATACTTTATCTTATGGTTATTAGAAATTTAATATTAAATTCCAATAGAATATCTAATGGAATTTATTATCTTTCGCTTATTTTGTATGATAATTATAAACTACCCGTGAAACCTAATTAACGATCTCACGGATTATATTAACCCTCTAATGATATCAGGTAAACAAAGTTACGGTTGTTCAAAATTTACATTTGACGGCGAATCAAAATGTTAATGAAACGGGAGAAGGTCGTAATTTGACCTTGATTGATGGTTGTTGATTGACAAAAGCGCAGCATGAGATACCTCTTGCTGGGCGAATTAGACCCACTGCTTCAAACAGGGGCATGAGGATACCGATATGTCATTGTTATACGTGTAACGGTTAACTTCCTTAGCACCTATATTGGATATCATGACCAACTTTTCTATACTTGGCGTAATTTGCTGACCAACTCTTGGACATAGGGTTATCAAACGCATTGATCTTGTTTTTTGTTTTTGTTAATAGTTTAGTTTGTTTCCTTTAGGGAGTGTTACCTGTTGGTTTATGTGTAAACCACAGACTAAAATATCTTTTATTTAACACCCATAATCCATCATTACCAATAAGAGTAGCTAGCACTCTGTGTAAAAACTATTTATTTTATAGCTCTGAAAAATAAATGTCGGACGTATTATAGGAAAAAAAACTAGTAAACATGCGAAATATTCTGTGTTCATCAGTTTGTTATTTATTCACGCTTAATTTTTACGCTAAGTTTTTAACCCGAGAAATGGGTAGGCTTCAGCGCTTATCTGAGCAAATATTACAAAAATAAAGGTACGACATTGAAGTATGGATGTTAAATGTATGCATTGCATTTGTAATTTCAGTACAAGGAGCTTTAAAACTGGTGAATAAAGACGTTTTATACCTTACAAAAACCAGTATCAACTAACGGGCTACCTAATAAGGGGTAATAATACCCCTTGGTACATTCACTACCGAATGTTTCTTACCTTCAATTATTTCCTTTGATGGCGAGAGCTAATCATTGTGAATCGGAGTCATAAAGTTAATGTTTGTGGACATTTCAAGAATATTATAGAGATGTTTAAACATTTTTATGATAGTATTATGAACAGCATAACATTTAGCACTGAAGAGGCCGACAATTTGAAAGATATAAAAATGCAATTACAGATAAGGAATTGGTAATAACTGATTAAAATATAGTCGAGTAAAACAAACAAGATAGCGACAGTATTTCGGTCGTAATTGTATTTTTTGATGTTATTTCTTTAAACAACTTAGGTGGCTAACAATATTACGACCCATTCTGGTAGGTAGGTATAATGATCGTTAGCGGTTATTGCTATCTTAATAACCACAGTACTTGATATGTAATAATTTTAATTCAAAGGGGTCAATAATTATTTTATTGGTAAACTAACTGTTTCATGCGTGTAACCTGATGTTTTTTTAAAATAAAAGAAGCCTAAGTTACTCCTTAAAATATCAGCTATGTGCGAAAGACCGGCTTTTAAATCGATACAACCGTTTCCGACATTTGCCGGAACAAACAGATACACAGAGAAAAAAAAATATTTGTGTTTTCATTTATTATGTATCGTACATACTTTCATATTGCATTTAGAGAAAGGCTGTTTATTTGAAAATTACAAACAGACAATTCATTTTTTTTTATCTGTATAGATATTTATTCGAACTCGCTCGTCACATAAATGTAAATTTCACGGGTAATCAAGAAGACAATAGGGTACTAATTACTGTGTATTCTCATTCTAAAGGTCGCTAGTAATAATACTGTGCTTCTGTCAGTCAGCTACTCACTCCGCCCTACCAATCATGATCTACTTTTTTATCCAACATTATTAGGTTGTTCCCTTTATAGCATGAAAATTCCTTAATTAAACACAAATATGAACCCATTCTTTGAGGTTAACGCCTTTTTTGTTAAAGCGTATTGCCGCTCATCAATTTGATAACATATTTTTTTAGTTTAACAATCTATTCATTCATTATAAAGGACTAGTCAATATAAAAAAAAACATGATATATTTACTGAAAAACTGAGATGGAATAGTTATTTAGCACCACTATATTATAAAATAATGCTAAAACGATATAAATTACTTTTGTCTTAAATGTTATGTTGATGAGTTTGAGGAGATTTTACCTACGTACATATTCTTTACTTAATATAAAAAAATAACAATGAAAAATAAGCTGTTTGTGGGCATATTTTCAATACCTACAGAACTTACCTGTTTTTTTTATTACATATTTTTTTTATTATTTCTAATTATCACTTGTTAGGATTTCAGCTTAGTCAGCAAACTAATGTTATATTTTTTAATAAAATAATTTCAGGCACACTAAAAATAGTTAAGAAACCAAATTTACGCCTTGTCTTCACTTAACCCTAGTAGGCAACTAAAAGAATCCAACTTAACGAAAAAAATCGTTCATACATAAATACTCGTACATTCATAAAATTATAAGTATAAACCTTTCTTAACGGCATTGCTTTAAAGGTAACTAATAATCATTAAAAAGAGAAGACGCAGTAGATATGTTAAATTGTAACATTTATTTGAGTCTATAAAGTCCACGAATAGATCGTATTGCTCTCAAGATCTAAAGTTTACCTGAGACCACCGGGTGACTCGGAAATCCGCTGAGCTGTTACAATTTAATTGAGAAGTCTTTAATTAATACCTTCCCTCACCGCCTTTAAGTTCACGGGCGATTGAACAACGATTTGTTGACATTTCTGGTGACACAATCATCTCGACTCACCAAGTTTATTATAGTCGCTGGAATCTCAGACAAAACACATCAAGCCTCATAAAAAAAATAACACATTAAACTAATTGTTGAATGTTATGTGAGTAAGCTTGCACCTTCTCGTTACGTTAGATGGTGAGTCCATCTCCGTCTCAGATATCTGTACTCAATATTCTACACGATGTTTTTCTTCACCGTAAAGCTCGAGTGACATCACTATCACAAGTTTATATATAAATCGGTAGGCCGATGAGATTGGAACTAGCATTTGGAGGTCACGGCTTAAAACATAGTCAAATTGTTTTAAATGTAAATAAATTTTTTTAATAGTAGTCACAAATTTTATCATAAACTTTTTATTTAACAATCTGCCTTATACAAGTTAAATTGAAAATGTACTCGAAGAAAAGAGAAAGCAAATAATACACAATATATAAATAGATTCCGTACATATTTTAGTATTATACAAACAACTTCGATATATAAATGACTGAAATGTAATCAGTAACAAAAATCTCCCGAGCCACCGGGTAAGTGATGTCTTAATAATGAAATGAGGATTAATATCGTGGGATGCATCTCGGTACCACCGTCACGACAAAGGAACGCTGTCTTGAGTATTTTGTCACTGTTAAACTGATTCAATCAACTAACAAAAAACATTGATTCAAAAAACATCCGAAAGGGTTGCTACAAATTCTTATTACCAACCTCCGTCTTCGAACGATAAAAAATGGGACGGTAATGTTACTTACCAAATACTTTAATTAATATAATCTGAACTAGACGTTCTTATTAATATTGGTTGTCAGGGAAGCTATTAAGTTTTTCGTCGTCGAAGCCACACGCAACTCCTTGTTGATAAAGTTCAATTCCAAATAAAACGTATAATTAGGTTTGAAATAAGACATCAAATCAATTGTTCTGATGGAAAGGGTTTGTTTTTCTATGAATCAATCATGCTATTATTTTTAATTGGGGACATTGCGTTACATCTGCTTGTTTTGGTCACTGATTAGGTGCTTATTTACCATTTGATACAAACGATGTTTAATGCCGTTGAGAAGGTTAATATTTATTATTTAAAGCGAGCAATAACTTGATACATAAGGTCCGATATTTTGTGCTCGTACTAAGAAAACAATATTTTTATTTAAAACAATCATAGTTAAAATAGTTCCGAATTTCGAAGATATATAAAGAGTGAGTTTCTCTTTATATGTTTAAATATAATAGTATTACCTAACAAATAAAATCATGTACATATTTAAATGCTGGAATTCAACTTGAACAATAAAAACAGAATCAATAATTAATAATATTAATGTTCCTTTATATGTCTGTTAATTATAACTTCATGGCAAAATCGAACCAATTTCTCTACAATTAACTATTGCTAGAGGCTCGAAGCATTTTCATCCCGGAATATTCTGTACGCGAAGTCACGGTATTGCTATAAATCTCAACATGAAATAAAACAAAAAGGGAAACTTCACTCGTCGACGTTGGTGTCATATTCATTATTGACATTTTCGTCCCGCCACCCAAAGAGCAGGCAACCGTTGAATAAAAATATCAATTAGAGCATTTTCTGAAATGGAAAATATTCTTTATTTCTCAATTTCGCTAAGTGAATTCGTTGCTCGTGGATTGGCGTATGTCATTTGCCGTTTTTGTTCAACATGCCGACGGTTTGGGCGGTAGGGTAATGAGGAAGGAGAAGTATTTATTACAACGTACCCAGTTAAGTGCTAGCTTCACCGATAGATATTATATCAAAACTTGAGCACGTGCTTGAAAAAACATTAAAGTTAGCGCTTTTTCTGATAGACATTAATAAACAAGCCGTGGTAGCCTTGGGGTTTGAGCAGTCGTCTGCTACGCAAGCGTCGCAAGTTCGACTTCCAACTGGGCCTCAACCAATGATTGTTTCTAAAAACTCTAACTCTAAATCTACAATGTGCAGTGATTTCATACCACGTGCTTTTCGGAGAAGGAAAACATCGTGAGGAAACCTGCATATGTCTGAGAAGTAATTATAAAACGTATGTATAGTGTCGGAGACGGCGATAGACTCACCATCTGTCACTGTGGCACTTAATCATCATCGGTGAAAAGTTGGTGTTGTTATTACAACACCTCTGCCTACTCCTTTGGGGAAAACACGCGTGAGCATATGTATGTACATTCATAAAATATTGTTTAAATACATTCCGATACACAATCGCAAGTTTCTAAACGAAGCTATAAATTACAGACTAAATTTTCTTAGTCATTTGAAATAGCGTGGAATAGAATAGAGCAAAAACCAGCTATACCAACCTATTGTTAAGGTCAGTCTGACAAGAATGTCAGTCAAAAAAAGCGTCCTATATTCTTCAAGACTTTAATCCAGTTTCGCTAGAAGTTGCTCGGATACCTTCTCCTTAAGCGGCTCAAGTACTTTTGCCACAGAAAATAATGGTGATAAAAGAACGGCTTCCTACGATGGGTGATAATCATCTTATGCGTACGTAAATTGCTTGAGAATTTTGGATCAAATCAGCCTAAATTCGGTAGCTTCTATATAGCTAGAGGTTCGTAAGTTTCCTGCTATGAGAGCGTTGATCTCTCACGTATATGAGGACCGGCCTTCAGTAAGTTTATATTTTGTGGCTCCGTTTTTAGGTCTCGCGACAATGTCGATGCGTATGTGTAAACAACGGAGTCAGTAACACGTATTTTTTGTACTTTGATTTATTGTTTCACGTTTCAAAAGCAATTTTTTACATTGCCACACACGGCTTCTGCGGTCAGCGTTTACACGTGCATATAGGAAGTCTAGAAACAATCATTTTGATTCAATTTGTGACCTTTTCTGAGTAATCGGGGATTATATGAGATAAGGATGTGTAAATTAATTACAAACGAAATAATTTTATTTATGTTTTGAGTACTTATGAATCAGTCTATGAACGCGCCAAATTGGAATTGAAAATATGTTGTGACAATAATGTTATTATGGGAGTATAAACAATTAAAACCAAACCCTTATTTTATTGGCTATTTATTGTAAGAACACGATCAAAACGTTATTAATAAGAAATAAACGTCAATGCTTTAATCAGATTCGTATAAAAATATTAAAGTATAGAGGAATGTCAGTTTCCTCAACCCTTCTAATTGGCACCTTATTTAAATTCTCTCTGGCGATTATTTCAAGACAGAATTTTGCACTACACATGTCGCATATCTGGTTTTTATGGCATCTACTTCTTTATTAAGTGAATATTTTTATACACATGGTAAGCACATTCCCTCCCTAAAATACTCCATAAGCTCCCTTCGTGCCTCGGAAAGCACGTTAAGTCGTCGGTCCCGGTTACCAATTTAATATCTTTGGCAATCGTTACAGGTCAGTCAGAGGCCTAAGAAAGGCAACTTTAACTACTGCTTTAACTCAGATTGCCGATTTTCCTCGAAAAAGAGGCAACGAAGGTCACATGGTAGTCCTTTCGTATAAAAATTAGGTGATCAGCCAGATCGAATTAAATCAACTGCCGACCCCAAACACATGGAATAAGGCCAGGGAGATGATGATAAGTACATTCGCTAAGCAATTCCATTGGCTCTTTATTTCGTGAACCCGCGTCAGCGTTTGCTCATAAATAATGATATATGGTGATGATGAATGATAAATGGGAAAACTGTCCTGTCAGTTGTAATACTAGCTGTGCCCGCGTGTAGGCTAAATATCATCGGTGGCTATTGGTCTAAGCGTGATGATATATAGCCTTCTTCGACAAATGAGCTATTGAACACTGAAATATTTTTCAAATGAAATTTGCAAATCATTGCGAAGCAGCTACGAAGCGCAAAAAGTATAAACAAGTTCAAACAGTTCAACTCACAATTATACGAGTATGTAAGCTTGAATATGCACATTAATAGTAATATCAAGCAAGAATTACTCCTGAATTAAAATAGATTGCAAAAAATATCGAAACATTGGATGTTAAGGAGTATTAATTTTATGGGCGCATAGTAAATTCACACTAGCCTGATGGGGAACGCCCGCTGACCGATGTGGCATCACGCGGCGATTGCTACAACCGGCAAATCGGTTTTTAGCCTATAACCCGACCATTTGTAGACTAAGGGAAATGCGTTATTTATGCATCACTTTTGGATGCGCCCCACCGCGACCGCGTATTAATTAATCGGCATTTCATTAATTACGCATTGTTGTGGTTTCGTTTTTATACTCCTTTGAGAGGCTTCAACGAAAGTCACATTAGGAGGTTGCGTGATGGATTTGACAATGGTCAAAGTAACGTATTTGTGTAGTCTTTATTCTAATTAGAATAAGGCTCAAATTAAAGTGGGGTTCTTATTTGAAGGACAATTTTAATGCCTATTCAAACAATGAATGGGAACATTTAGCGTTTATTCCGATACATGCATATAGATTGCCCTTTTATTTTAAGCTTCAGGTCCTTAATTAGACGAAATGTCTTCATCAGCGCTTCATACAAAAACAGTCGGAGCCAGTGAACTTCTATTTTATTTATTTACAATATCGTAAAACCTTGGATTCCTAATTAGTTTTATGGTAATTTTATTTCATTGACAAGCTCGTGGTGATCCAATAGTTTTTACTTTACCGGATCAATCCGAATTTTATTTTTAATTGAAACATATACTTTTATGTCTGAGAATCTTCTAAATTAATTGAATTTTACTAACGTACTCACGTAGTAGAAATTTAAAATTAGAAGAAGTGAAAACTATGAATGACCTACATTATCATGTAGACATAAGAATATTTAGAGAACATGGGGGCCCACTATGATCGTTTTAGCAGCGCGTATACGAGTAATACAGCGCTTTAACGATAAATATTCAGATTTTTTCACATACACATGCTCACGCCTATATTACCCAAAGGGGTAGGCAGAGAAGATGATTAAGTGCCAACGTGACAGATGGTGAGTCTATCGTCATCTCAGGCACTAGGTGTCAGTCAGGTACTCAGGAACGTGGTGTGATCACTGTACCTACTTAAGTTAGAAAAACTCTTCAGTACAGGCCCCGCTGGGATTCAAACTTACGTAGCAGACGACTGTTCAAACCCTAAGGGCACTACGGCTCTTTTTTTAATTTACTAAAATTACACGTCAAAGCTCAGAAGTTTTTAACACGCTTAATAATGGTAAGCCCCCTGATACGGTGATTGTCACACATTGGCACTTTATCTTCGGTGAATAATGGGTGTTGTAACACCTCTTTTTCCTTCTTGAACCTTCTGGCGTGAGCATATTTAATTTATTCTTACCTCTCGCCCACAGAGGTGGCTAGTTGGTGCGAATTTACTTGGTAATGTAATATTATTTCAACGCGGGTGGTACACAAGAGTCATTTTTAAAGTGTCCATTCCTTGATCATTGAAATTAATTTCCTCATAGCCCTCGCAAATTGTTGCTTATATTAAAAACATACGTTACTTATAAATTATTTCGCTGTCCTGTATAAAGTGAGAATAAATACATCAAAAGCAAAAGCTAGTATTTCTTAAAACAAAACATTCAAGTGTAAAAGAAACACTTCTGTGATACGTATATACCTTTTAAATTAAGAAAAATACTGTGCCCCGCGGTTTCACCCGCGTAGATTGTCACGGAACCCTAATATTTTAATGAATAAAAGTCTAAGCCTAAGTTACTTCTTGAAACATCAGCTACCGGCCAGTGAAAGTCGCGTTAAAATCGGTTCAGCCGTTTCAGAGAAAACCCCGGAACATACAGGCAGACAGACAGACGGACAGACAGACAGAGAATTAATTTGGTTTTTAGAGTCAGTAGCGTGTATACTTTCATATTCATTTAGTGAAAAGCTATTTTTTTGGAATTACAAACAGACACTTCAATTTAATTTATCTGTATTTCTTAACTTGTCCAATCTCGTCAAAAAATCTAAGCTCTGCATCTCCTACATCTCAACTCTCGGCGCCAATGTCAAAAAGTGCAATTCCCCAATTCGAGTAATTACAAAAACGCGAACAAAATTACGCAAAACACACAATTACGTAAAGCAACCTCATTCGCAACTTTGTAAAAGCACCCAAAACTGCCTGATATTATATTTAAAACCAATAAATACACTTTACAAATGACGGGTAATCATTTTAAATGATATAGGTATGTATCCGAGTTGGTTTGAAGCTTCCTCTTTGAAGTGTGAGCGGTGTAAGTACAATGAATGGAGTCACGTGGGGTATTCTCCATTGACAATTGAGCCAATTGCCATTGTCAAATTACTGCTTGCCTTGCCGAAAATGTTATTGAGGTACGTAATTACGGCTCATCACACGATATCCCTGTACTTAATTATTGTATGTTTTTTATATGATTCTGCGGCTACTTTGTTTGATGAAAATTGTTACGTAATACAATATCATAACTCCCAATGAGTAGCCTAGTGGCTGACGCTGCTGCTGAAGACAAGGTCCTGGGTGTGATCCCCACATCATTGTTTTTTTTATAATTTCCCAGGAACACCCCCGGCCTTCAAATTATTGAAAAAAAATTACGTTATTATGACACGCGTTGAAGTCTTTTACACTGAATAACACTGAAATTTTAATTTCTCCATTCTATTATACGAAAAGCCGTGTTGGCCGTGGGGCTTAAGTAGTTGCCTCGTACGCAAGTGACGCAAATTCAGATCCCAGCGGTCTGTACCTACCAATTTTTATAAAAACCTACGTGTGGTGATCTCACACCACGAGCTTTACGGTGAAGGAAAATATTAAGAAGAATCCTGAATATGTCTGAGAAGTAATTCAAGGACGCATTGCATACTGCCTGAGATGGCGTTGGAGTCACGATGGGACTTAACATCTTCGGTGAGAAGTTTATTTATTTAATTTATATTCGTAAGAATTTATGTTTAAAATTAAGCGGGTCCCATTGTAAAGATCTGTTTCAGAGGCACCTATGAACTATACATATTGCATACTTATAGAAATTCTGTGAATCATATTTAAGGCTCATTAAATAATCTCTTCACGTGAACAGGGCTGTCAAAAAATGTTGTGTCATGTTTTTGGTTTTGTAGTTCTCACACAACTTAAAAAATATTTCAATTTCAGTACATTATACATTCTATACATTCTTATTATAATCATTTCCAAAAATTCTTCAGAAAGAACATTTAATTGTGTGAAGTGTTTCACTTAACGTACTGCTAAATATTGGAAGTAAGTAGAATAAATATTATAAACAAATATTACATAAATATTAGTTGCATCATTATATCTTGATCCAATTCTTATTTCAATTCACCCCTAGCCACCATTTATGATTCGGGAAAACAATAAAAATCTGGCGCCAAACGTTTCTTCACAGATTATAACACGTCCCCGTAATGACGGTGAAATTGTCTCTACGTGACTACCTTTTTTAATTAAAAAGTAAAAGTCCCAACCTCTATCTCATAGTGGCGCGTATTCGGAAGTCAAATTGCTTGTGTGACTTGAATTAATATCGTTAATAGGTCTTATGAATGAGAAATTCTCGGTACCGCTCGTTCGGATGTGGTGTATCCATACTAATATTATATAAAATATTCCTGTCTGTTATTTTTTTAAATACTCACGACATAGCTGCTGAATCGATTACAACTTGATACACAAATTATGTATGTAATAATGAATGCAAATTTTAAAAATGTCTATTAGTGCCTGCTGACCGATTGCAAAAATTTAAGTGCAGTAATGTGACATCAGGAACTTCATGGTAAAGAAAAAATATCACGAGGAAACTTCATACGGAGAATATCAAAGACGTGTAGACAGTGGCTGAGACGGCAATCATTTGTCACAATGGCCTTTGATGAAAAGTCTGTTATGTACCTCTGCCTAACCCTGCATGCGAGTTTTTTATGAATACCTTCTTAGTTTTTTCTAGTCTTAGCTACCATACCTTCAAAATCTCAAAACTTATTAGTAGAGCGAAGGTCTTATTAGAATCACAACCATTCGAGTTAGCCTATAAGTTCCAACTAGAAACATCTAACACCCAAGAACAACATTCGCAGTGCAATGTATCAACAAACTACGCATAATTACAGTTAAATACCTCCCAAGTTTGCTCACAGCCTTCACTTATACAAATCTAATATTAGAGACCTCTGATTGGAGCGCGTACTAGAACCTCGACCAATAGGAGGCTCTATACCAACAATAGACAAGCCTTGTAACGCCTGTAACGGTACTATGTTATGCTTGCTAGTAACTCGAATGGAAAACGTTTCCGCTACGCCTATATCTAAGTTTTGCATTGCTCGTTAACTTTAAGCAGTTTCTTATTCGATTAAATGATAATGTAGTTTCCCATAAGACTGTATACACTTTGTAATAATTTATGCTAATATTATATAGAGGAAAGATTTGAATGTTTGTAACAAAATGGCTCAAAAGTACTGGACCGATTTCAAAAAATCTTTCACCATCCGAATGCTACATTATCACCACGGGAACGGGAACTATGCCAGTGAAACCAAGCGACGTCCGCTAGTAATTGTATAAAAATGAGAATACGTATTTCAGCCATAGTCTATTAAAACTGTTTATTAATTAAATTTTAGAATCACGGTGGTATATAAGTCTGGCCTAATGTAAATTTTACATTAGGCCAGACTTATTTACCACCGTGATTCTAAAATTTAATTAATATTTACCAGCATAAATATATTTATCACGGTATATAATCTACAAGATTTAAATAAAATATATATTTTTATAATTATAGCAATATTTGATATTTATTTTATTTTTATAGCTAACCTTTCGTAAACTGGTACCCTGCTCAAAACCAACTCGACTTTCTTCTGCCTTTGACAAATGGCGAATATTTGTCATACCATACTAACTTTTTCATGTAATTACATATCAATTATTCAATGCATAAGCCTCTTATTATATCGCACGTGTTCAAAAATACACGGCGGCGTTTGAACTCCATTTTCTTCAATTGAAATGACAAGTTAAACACTTGTAATTGTTGTTCGCTCGCGCACTCTACATTATAAATCTTTACCATTTGTCAAACGTATAATTGTTCTCCTTTAATTTGCAAGGCAATCAATTTATAGCAAATGGAATTTAAAACTTAAGGCTTGCCTCTTTCTTCTTCTATGTAATTAATGAGGTTGATTTCAAAAATAATATTAAATAGCTTCACTGTCTCATTGGTTGTAAACGTTACTGCGATACAAAGGGTCAGGAAACATTGTTGGGTTTGGTCATCAGTAATTTTTAATTAGAACCACGGAGTCTGCTTTAATACCCAGTTAATGGCAAAATGCTCGCTCCCTATTACATAGGAATTAAACATGTGTTCTCACCGCTACGCCTGATCTCTCTCCGGTCGTGTCGGATTGCCTCTCATCGGACCATGAGAGTGAGGGAATAAAGGGTGCACCTGTATTTACACACACATATAAGCACTATAATATCTCCTGCGCAAATGGCTAATTGTGAGATTAGCCACCGTAGCCGAATTTCGGTTAGGTGATAATTAAATTAAATCTAAACATAACTGGCGAAATATGGATATACTATAAGTAGACCTACTTCTACCTCTTCGATGAATACAAGCGTGAGCATATGTGTGTTTAATAAAATTATGGATTATTGCTAGTTTCAGTTATGCTCTGCAGCTGAATTCTTAACAGCGCATATCTTAAAGACGCCTCATGAATTGAATAATTAATAAAATTTAATCGAACTGAGCGCAAGATCGACTAGATATTCATGTGATGAAGATCCGCCATTTGTTTGATAAATGAATAATCGCATCTTATGATCGGAAAACAAAAATAAAAATACCGCACTCCACGGTGTGTGAACTTTATACTACGCAAATAAATAAAAACGTCGTCGCGTTGTTTAAATACAGGCTCGCCGTCGCACCAACAGCTTCAGTCGCAACTTAAAATTTATCGCAATATTAATATTATTAAAATGACATTTATTGTGTGCTAGCGTACGATGGCCTTAAATAACGAACTTTGCACAATACTCTCCGTTCTAGTAATTAATGTAGAACCGTTTATAAATCTAACGTTTAAATTAACTATTTTATTAGTCTAATCCTTGCGTAATGCCAGCATAATTTATAAATGCTCTAAAACTCGGTTACTGTAATGAACTGTACGCTCGTATATTATGTGGGTGCTATAAAAAGGGCACACTTAGTCTAACCACAGATCAGGACTAAGCGTCAGACGTTAGATTGTGTAGTGATCTCGTGGAATACTTTAATCAAGTGGCCGTATTGGCTGGCAAGGGGTGTGCCCGCGGCTAGTGTGCACGATGCGTCTGTCGCGTGGTAACGCGCTATTAGCCGTGTCGACTGTGTTGCTACTAGTCGAGACTACCCTATAAATTACACGAATTATACAGTGTGGCGGCGGCGTACGCGACCATGTGATATATTGTGGTATTGCAACCGCGCCGTAGAGGCACCGTGTCAGCGGCCGCGAAATTATATATCCAGCCACTATGTTTGCGCTCAGCCACGCTAATACCCACCGCGAACACAGACACATCGCATTTTATTTGCGATTGTTATTTCGTAAATGATAGGCCTACAGACGGCTAGAGTTATTGTCGGTAACCTAGCGCTCTCTACACGGCGAAAGCGTCTGGCGACGTTTGTTTCGATGACAATCAAAATCTGTCTGCGTCCGCCGACGTGGTATTATCATTTGTATTGCGTGTAGCTGGGACTCGAGCGTCAATGTAACTTAAGCTGACTTGGTAATACATTAAAATAAAACATTAAGTAACTATTAACACGGTTCTTCTCTGTAGGTTCCAAAGTTAGCATACATTATTGTACATACACATCACACGCAGAATAAAATTGATACGCGAAACTGATGCGGTAATTAAAAAAATCGATAAATTCGTGAAATGACAGCGTAATTGCAATGCAAGCCTATTGGAAGTGATCGGTAAAGAGGGCTGCTTCTTGATTCAATGTATTCAGTTACTGGACATATTCTGAATCCATTACGTTAAAGGCTTTGTGATCCAATTTAAATTACCCACTGATGGAGTGTTCAAGTTAATTATATTGCACTTTCCTGATTGAGACTTTATATGACTTTACATGTCATGTCTGACATCGATACCGATACGTTTTCATGCATACATTTCAATTATTTTTCTTTTAAAGTCGTTCAAGTGTTCCAATAATTTCTTTAAGTTATTCCGATATTTATGAATTGCTAAATATACCACCATAGTTATATGCCTAGTGATGTCAACTTACTATCATCAAATGTTAACTTTGAAGTGACTCCGTTCAATCCGGCTTCGCGATCCTTTCAATCCGGCTCGAAGGACCAAAAATGTAGCGGCTACTTGTCGAACCACTGCACCTTGATGTCAATGTGGGTAGAGGATGATGTCAATAGGGCGGCGGTAAGGGATGTCAAATAAACCAACCGATGTCAATAAATGCCTTTAATGCATTGAAATATAATTACTATACTAACTTAGAATGTAGGTCGCACATGTAAGCGTTTGCAATGATGAAATGTTGTGTGTGCAGTTTTATAATACAATACAAAATGTACGGCTTTGCCTGTATAACTTCATTGAAATGCAAGGCATTTATTAATCCTATTATGAGAAACCTAAGAAACCAGCATTTTCCAACCCGAATGTGTAAATAGGGGGAGGAATAAAAATGTTGGCTATTTTATTTAATGATTAGATAAGAACATGTTTAAATTAATAAATTAGATTTCGAACAAATCTCAGGACGTGTACAGTTTTGTGAAAATAAAACACAGATAAAGTATAGGTACGTACTCAGTTCCGCGTGGCAAAAATAGCTATTACAAATGAAACACAGGTAGATTAAAAAACATTGGAACTTATTATGAATCTCTTTAACACGGTTTAAACCTAGACCTAAACATTTAAAATTCAATATATTACAAAAACCATAAATAAACCAATAAAGTAAATTTGATAAAATACATAGTTGATTATATTTTTTATCATATTTTTAACACTGACATCTATTGCTAGAATAATGCAATACAATGTACATTTCAACCCTGGCGACAACCCTCGAAACTCAAGGGTGAGTTCGAATCTAACGCCATCTACATTAGAAAGGAGAACATTTAGCTGTGTATAGCATTGATTCAGATTGATTAAAATCACTAATGTTAAGGGTGGAATATAGATGGCGGCACGTGTTTAATAAGAGGGTAATTTTTACTATCGCCTTTTTTTTTATAGATAGTGTCTGCTCTTAAGCCTGCAATTTGCTCAAGTATCTATACATCTATACAGATAAATAAAATTGAAGTGTCTGTTTGGACTTCCAAAATAACAGCTTTTCACTAAATGCATATGAAAGTATACACGCTACTGACACTAAAAAACCAAGTTTTAAAATATCTGTCTGTCTGTTTGTTCCGGCTAATCTCTGAAACGGCTGGATCGATTTTAACGGGACTTTCACTGGCAGGTAGCTGATGTTTCAAGGAGTAACTTAGGCTACATTTATTTATTAAAAATATTAGGGTTCCGCGACACTAAGGATGAAACTAAACCTACGCGGGTGAAACCGCAGGGCACAACTAGTTTGTAATAAAATAAAGAAAAATACATTTTTTAAAATATGTTTCCCTTCCCTCTTTACCCATAGTACGAACTGGTTAAGGCAAAACAAGTGCCAAATACGTATCTTAACCTCATTCACATTTGTAATTAATAATAGTATACAAGAATTTAAATGTGACCTCAACAAAATGTAAATAAATCTGGTAGATTTTCACCTTATTGGCATGTACAGGTGACGGGCAAAGGAGAGGTGTCGCGCGCTACACTTGCCAACACCTGCTCATTGGGGTGGATATAGAATAGATTGGTGTGTGTTGAATATATTTCATCTTATTTTAAAATAAAAATATGATACATTTTGAATATTAAATATTTTTTATAATTTCGAATACGTAATAACTTATAGTAATCAGTAAAGTAATTAAATACACTATATAATAACTAAGAGTCCGCTTTATTTTCGTATTTACATATTACTTTTCTCCAAAAACTGTCCTAACATATTGTGTCAAATCAATATTCAAATTTTATATAAATAAAAATCATTTTAACAAAAAAAGTTCAATCGCTACAAACTGTTTCATTAAAATATAAATAATAGCCGCAATCTCGATTATTTTGTTCCAACTAGTTGATTTATTTAAAGGGATTATTAACGTTGCATAATCGTCATAACAATAATACTTATATTGTAGAGGTAAAGTCCCTCTTTAGACATGGCATTATATCAAGTTGAATAGTATGTCTGAATTAAAGACAAGTACAAGAGGTGAATAAAAGAACAACTAATTTTTAATATATTTATATAGTCTTGTTGATATTTGCCATAATAAGTTCGTTTTCAAGAGGTAGGATGAAACCAAATTATAATTATGAATACACCTGAAGATCTTAATCTGAATGTCGTTTAATGTTATGATAATATTAAAGTTTTATTGATAATGATTAAGGAATTAAAATTTTACTAACTTGATTAGCTTTATGGTTAAATAATAATTACCACATTTTATTGGTAAATTGTTAGTATCACAATTTTGCCGCTTCTACGCATAATACTAGTTTCCGAACCGGTGGGCATTTTTCGAAGATTTTGAGAGGACTGTAACGGGAAAATTAAATACTATGTAGTGACTGGTAGTAAAATTGTAATAAAACGAGAGTTGAATAAAGAAATTATGAATGTCCTTCATAATGATATCGATATAATAATTATAGTTATCATAAACACATACTGGCTAATATAACAATAATTGCGATAAACAATTTTTTTCATTACAAATTAACAAATGCTACGTCGTAGAATACACAGAGGTAAAATAGCGTAGTAATAGATTGCTACGAAATTGTATTTGTAAACTTTTGTAGTTTTATTAAGTACTAGCTGTGCCCCGCGGTTTCACCCGCGTAGATTTTAATTTCATGGTTGCCCGCGGATCCCTAATGTTTTTTTTAAAATCTAAGTAGCCTAAGTTACTCCTTGTAACATTAAGTATCCGTCAGTGAAAGTCCCGTCAAAATCCGTCCAGCCGTTTCGGAGATTACCCGGAACAAACAGACAGACAGAGAAAAAATGTATAACTTGGTTTTTCTTGTCAGTACCATGTATTCTTTCATATGCATTGAGTGAAAATCTGTTATTTTGCAGTTACAAACAGACACTTCAATTTTATTTATCTGTATAGATGTATAGATAGATTAAGATACCCATTTAAAAGTTACCCATCTCGCGACAAGATAGACAGCATTTTTCAACAAAGTATGTTAACTAGTTATAATCACAAAAACAAAAGCCCGAAGCTATTATTAATACAACAATATCGTCGCCGATCGTTTTACAGCGCCTATTCTCCATAACGACTTCTAAATAGACGATGCGAGCAGATCCCGTCGTCCGAACATGGTAATGGACGGGATAATTACGCGCAACGACGTGCAACAATAGCGGCGCGAGCTTACTGCTCTACGGCATAATAAGCGCCAGCGTATTTTGATCGGCGCAACAAGTAGCGGCGCGAGCGCGGCTCGAGGAGCGCGGGGCGGCGAGTCGGCGGCGCGACGAGTGCATGCGCGCGCGCCTGGCACGCGCCCCACCGCCGGCCGCCGCACCCGCCGCCCGCCGCCTGCGCCGCGCCGCGCGAGCTACTTAGCGTCGGGGGTGCGCGCCACCTCCGCCAATCCACCGGCGACCTCCGCGCGGCACGCACTCGTGCGCTCTACGAATCTCGACTAGTTTACGAAACACTCGCGATGCCGATGGCTACGCTCCAAACTTACCAAAATCTCGGTGTTGATCAGAAATTGACACACCTTCAGAATCAACAACGAAGACTCGCACCTGCTCCGGTTGACCCGAACCGGTGTAAGAAGAAATCCTACTTGCACCAGCCTTATCCTTCTCAACCAGCATCCGTCGCCCGAAGGAACGCTCGGGAGAGGAACAGAGTGAAGCAAGTCAATAATGGATTCGCAGCCCTCCGGCAGCACATCCCCTCGGCTGTCTCTGCAGCCATTGTTGGCGGAAGAGGATCTTCAAGAAAATTAAGTAAAGTGGATACATTAAGATTGGCTGTGGAGTACATCAGAAGTTTAAAACGTTTACTAGAGGAGAGCGAGGAAGGCTGTTCTGAAACTCAAATGGGGCTGGGGCTATCTACTACTGGACCACACACCCCACCATCGTCAGAAGAATCACATTCGCCGGCGCCCTCTCTGGTGTCAGAGAGCTCAGTTGGGCAAAACTGTCATAACGCATATGACTCTTACGAGCCGATGAGTCCTGAAGATGAGGAGCTCCTTGACGTCATATCTTGGTGGCAGCAACAGTGAGTCAAGGTGAGCTTTAAAACCTATTTAAACATTTTTATCTTTTACTGCTATAATCATATTTTGATAAGGTGCCGTGCCGTGGTATTTCATGAATGAATTCATAAATCGTGTTTACATAATCTTCAGAGCTTTGATAATAATATTCTTATCACAAAGTTGTTTGCTATCGTCGCGCCGTTTGTTGTAACAAGGTCCAAAATTATCATCAAATCATATCATGTTGGAATCCATATGAGGCTCAATATCAAAATTATGGGTTACCTACTTTAAAAATATTTTTTAAGTAAATATTTCATGCAAAAAAACTTCGCAGGTAGATATCGTGAGTTGTATGAGCTTTTTTCGTCGGGCGCGTTAGGCACGGTTACCTACTGTCAGATTCGCCTCTAGTCTTTTATATTGCACAATTTGAATGGAGATCCACGATCTTCTAAGCAAAAAGTAAACACATACACCATTATGGGTGAGCATTGAACCATACCGTAGACTTAACCTGTCCATTGTGAAATTAGGAGACACAATAGCGCTTCTTCAACAAAAGCGAATCCTAAAATATGTCTCGTAAAGTCCTTGCGTAGGTAACATTTTTTATAGCCATTGGATTTTTCATCGGCAAGTTTTATAAGAGAATAAAGCCCGCATTCAACCACCTTATTTACTTCGACAGCCAAACAGCAATTACTTCTAACAATCCTGCGGTTGGCCCCGCATGTAGTCTTAAAATTGCACATAAAAATTGTCTATTCTAATACTTAGTATTTTAATTCGCTACAAAGTGGAAACATATTGTTTATGTTTTTCATTCACATCTCAACAGCTAATTTAGAGCATCCGGTCAGTGGGAACCTGACGCCATATGGCCAATATCGTACACTTTGGTAGCGCCGTGTCTAAAAACAAAATTAAATTCGCAAAAAATATTTCGGTCCGCTCGGCTGCCTATTAATTTATTGTGCCGGAAGACGAAATCTCAAGAGGAAATAGAAGGGCAAGCGTCGCACACGTGTTACAATATTTGCTAAGCTCTATGCAAACATCTGGATATACCAGTTTAGTTCATGGGAATTGTAATGTCATACGGCATTCGACGAACTTGTTGGATTTCCTTTATCGAAGCTCTGGTTTACCTTTATACAATTGGTGATATAGGAAGTGTCGTACATTTTTATTAAAAGTTTTCTCTTTTTTTGCAGATACCGTGCTTCGCGGTGATCAAAGTGCAGCCAGTGAGCGGCTTGGTGATTACGAAAAAACGAGCAATTCCTCGAGAGAAACCCGACCGCTGGAGCGCGAGGGAGTTTGAGTGAACCTCTAATTAACAGTAATCAGTATATTCCTAATGAAAGGGAATGATGGTGGACTGTAACGACCCCATCGATGCATTCCACCGAACGACTGAACGAACGAATACCCTTACCGCATTTCATACATCGATGGAATAACATTGCTAAGACTGAATCGATCATTTAGTTCCACATAAGCATTTAGTTGTAACCTAAGTGATTATAAATACTGCTGTGCCTTAGTATAGCCTTATGCATAACTTCCATCAAGTTTAGGATTAGTGTTATTTATAATTGTTATCTAGTCATTATTGTTACGAGCTGTTTATTGTAAATACCTATTATTGTATCTTTACATTGCGACGTTACATTTTAGATGTAGTTTCAAGTGGAAAATGAAATTATAAATGTTGAGACAAAGACTTGCAGTGTACAAAGATAGTTTAGTACCATAAGACAGATTCCTAATACTATAAGATTTTATAGATGGATTAAAATTACCAGTAATCAACCTACGGGTTGTTTTCTGTGAGCAAAATAAATGTATGAAATAAAAGCATCACCTTTTTCTACCAACCCGAATCCCTTATAATTAAGCGTAATGGAGATGATAAATTCCAATTAACATGCATTAAACTATGGCGCTGTAGATACAGTGCTGAGAGGCAATGCATTTTGGGGCTTAATTAATATAGAAATAGAAGTCGTATTTAAACAATAGGAGATCTATCTGTAGTCAAAGAAATACTTATGAATATTAGAGCAAGCGTCTTTAAGGCGTGATAGGATATAGCTTTTTTCCTCAAAGCAAGGCCAATCTTCAACAAGTTTAACCTTGACCCTTAGAAGGGTTCAATGTCAATGTTAAACTTATCGGTTTTCGATTGGACAATCAGTATTGTCGAATTGTAAGAATTTTAAACATCCACCGAATTTGGAAGGTTGTGCACTGTGAAATCTGATACGACTTTGTGACGGAAAACAGTTTTATACGCACCTGGCGTACACCTATGTAACAAGTGAAAAAAAAAAATGGAAATTAAGTGCGTCTTACGACAAAGCTGCGTATTTATTCATGAACAAGTTCTGATGGGATATTAAAATCAGATGTGATTCTGACCCCCTTATTTATAAACTATGTAATTTTTTATGACATTTTACAAAAAGATACACGCCTTTCGCCACGCGCTTATGATTGAGTTTGTATTTGGTACTTAAACTCTATGTATAACATACCTCATAGCTGGGTTATTAGAAAGAGAACAGTTAGATGCCGTCTTCATAACGTTAAATTGCAGATAGACTGCTCTATCATAGATAATATTCCGTTCCTGTTGATCCTGGGTTCCTTACAAATGTGTTAGTAACTAATGCTAGCGGTAGTACTAGTAGGTTATATCTGGTACGATTTTATTTAGACTACAATCCTGTTGGAAAGAAGTCTTTGAAAGTCAAGGTCAGAGTAACTCAACAGACTAGGTGCCTGTTTGCCTACTTGCTGGATTTTCTAAGACACGAACGAGTAGAGTTAGTATAAGTAGAGAGAGAGAGAATAAGTATTTTTTTATCAATAGAACAATACTAATGAAGTTCCACCGGTGACTTCGTCCACGTAAGTCCATTTTTTAGTGAGTAGGTACCTTATGCCTATCCTTATGATTAAAATTGTTCCTATTCCTAATTTCAGCAAAAACTGTTCCGTCACGAAAAGTTAATAGACAGACATACATACATACATACATATGCTCATGCCTGTATTCCCCGAAGGGGTAGGCAGAGGTGTTGTAATAACAACAACCACTTTTCAGTGCCAACGTGACGGGCTCAAATGAATAGCCCCCAAGATACTAGCGTCAACGCACAGCGAAGGATTACCCATTTCTAATTAAATATGGATACAACTATGTAATGAATGGCAATGAAACAAGGACGGCACAAGTTAAAACTATCTACGTAACTTTCGATGTGTAGAACACCGAAGCACAAAACATCGCAAAATTAGAATAACAAAAGCCTTTTCCACACGTGCCTCAACTCACGTTACCTTTCGCAAAATAACAAATGCGAAATCCATAAAATAGGGGCCTAAACATACATCACTGCATTTAATTTGAAAAAGACAATCGGTATTGCAACTGGATCACGTTCCTTGCCGCGCCCACCAAAATCAAATTGCAATAGTAATTTTTGATAATGGAAGGGAAGCAAGACGTTATGGGTGGGTATATCCGCCGGGGTCATTAATTGTAAACTTGTTGCTCTATAACAGACTAGATGCGACGGAAACGCGTTGCGCACACCTGTATATTCGCGAATCGCTTTGTCGGTCATCTCGTTAATTTTCTTAAGTATTAATTGTAGGTTAGTATGCGTCTCTACATCCGTTCGCAACTATCTTGCTCCTCATTATGCTGTCCTCTCTAGATGCGCAGATCTGCGTGCGTGTTATAATCGCTATGTTTATCTGGTTTTATATTATTAGATTATAGATTTAATTATCTCCGTGAAACTTGTTTTTGAACCAGCTTTTTATAGAAACTAAGCAGATGCATCTTTGGTGCAGTTGATGGACATGTTGCACGCAATTGATTTGTACCGCCAATTATAAAAACACTTTATTTTCTGCTGGGCAGATCTAAATTTCAAACAAAAAAGTACAAGATATGTTTACTGTGTAGTATCAATAATCAACTTAATAACCTGCCGTTTATGAAAAAATCAAAACTCACGTTCAAACAAGCGCGTTGAAGTTTTAAACTAGAGAAAAAACGGTAGAGGAAAATCTGAACATGGAATAAGACGTTTAAAAACTAACCACCGGTTTTGAAACTAAACTTCTGAGAAAAACCGACAAGGAACCCAGCTAGCATCTTGTAAGTACATTTAAACACAAAAAAATACTTCCTAACATTCGTTTTGGTAAGGTTTAATGATATCGTGAAAGATCCACAATAATACTATACTAATTATAGCTACAAATCCAGCTCATCCCCCAGCAGCCGAGGTTCGAATCCCGTACCGGGGCGCCCTTAGCTGCTTAGTTCCTAAGTGTAAGTTAGCTCTTGGTTCTCACCTTTTTGTCCGGTTAATCGGTGGAGGTAACTCCCCCCTACCAACTACGAGAGACCATTTCACAAAAAAAAAGCAACAAAATACAAAATAACTTCCCAATAATTTGGAGGCTGAACAAAATACCCAGGAAAAGATTAAAAATATTTACATATTTGATAGGTATAATATATTACTTCGTAACTGACGGCGATTTTAATACCGGCTGATGTCAAACAAAATCGGCGGTCGGTCGGCTCCACTCGTGCGTCGCCGGGGCACGCGACCGACGCGCGCCGCACTTGCAGCTGCCGCGACCACTTGCCCATAACCGATCAAGGAAAATGGGTAATTCCAAATTGCAGGTTCATATCGAACAAAAAGTTTTTTTGTTTTAAGATTTAAAGCGTATCAATGGATTCTTGTGAATTCGTAGGTGAAGGATTATGTGTTGATTATCAAATTAGATTTTCTAATTAAAAAAAAATGTAAATTGCATATTTAGATTCGTATCGAGATTCAATGAAAATAAGTTATAACTATTATAATTGAGTTTATACTGCGTGGAAATGTAACTAACTTGTGCAATAAATATATGGATATGAAAAAACAAAGTACCTATTGATTAGGTAAATACTAAATTAGATATTGATTGTTCTAATAGGAGAATAATCAATTGCGAAATTATTATTGGTTAGAATTTCTCTTGCAGAAAATTATGAAGCATAGGCAATTTTTTTGGTTTTTTTTTAATTTGTCACCAGAAGGTCAGGATATACAAACTGCATCCCAAAGAAAGATATGACCACTCTGGTTACAAGTTACAAGAGTTCCGCCTAAGGCCACTTCATTTTTTCATATTCCCATAAGAACCAAACCGCAGTATTTTTTGCATGCATAAACATCAGCAAAAAACAAACATAGTTCCTCAATTTACAGAGCCAAGTGCAGCAAAGCTTGTCCTTGAGGCGAACGTAGTGACACTAAACAAAAAAGTGGCATAAGGGCGGCTTCTTCATATATGTGGAAAATAATTGCTCGCTCACATTGTTCTTTGATCAAGTTGGTCTAATTTCAAAAGTGATACGAGGAGGAGGTGAGACGCGGAGTGTTCTTTTTTCCAATATACCTATTGGTTCTGTAGGCGGAACAGTTTAGGTACTAAAACATTTGGTGCTATAGACGAATAATTGCACCACGCTTGTAAGTGCGTGTATGTATGCGTGCGTCCTCGCCGCCTGTTACCAACAATGGGACAGACCTTTTGTAGACTTTTTTTTTGCGGTAGCTTTGCTTCCAAATAAGCGTGTGACCTCAATCCCTTGGGCGGCTATTTCTGAATATCGAGCAAGTTCAAGTGCCACCGAGTGCAGCCATAATACTTTTTTGCGTACTTTTGGTTATTTGTTTCAACTCCATGGCAAGTGTTTGGAGCTGTAGAGCTACTTAAACTCTTAAAAAAACCGTACTTATTATTAGCCAGAAACTTTACCCACGTGGTTATGAAAGGGATATCTTTTCTTGTTTATCAGAAGTATGACAACGTAGGTGCTATATTTCACGTGGATTAAACTCACATTTGCAATTATAATAGGTAGGATAGAACGAACCCTCGCTCTGCCTCGGTCGGAAGATTTCTAATAACAATATTATAAATGTTCTAATTGACGACACAAAACAAATGGATAAAAAAAGCGGTAATAACCGTATTTAATCTTGTAATGCAAATGCAAACATAATTTATTTAACCATAAAACGATGACAAGGAAAATAATATGCCGAGCAATTACATACATAGGGCATATTATCCCAAATAACGTCTAATTTACCGACAGTTTTAATTAATCAAACCGCTGGGTTAATGTCATAAATTGTGGGCCCGTAATAAACTTCATTAATGACCTTTAATGAATTGGAGCGGTAGCAGGTAGCTTTATCTATCTATCTCACGAAATTCTTGGAGAAATAATAATTATATCACACAGGGGGTGCGTCTCGTCAGTACGAACTCAAAGAGACAGCTATCCTTTAAAAGTCACATTTAATTGTGGGTCCCAAATATTGGGTCAAATGTTTGACATTCTTTTACAAACCTAACGCTACTTTGAGAGCCTTACGCTTTGTAATTTCCGCCATCAACATGCCAAGGTGTATTTCTTAAGGAGTCTGTAATTTCAGATTAAATACTGTAAATAAAAGTAATAAACTGTTAAAAATAATAAACCGTCCTATTTAATAAACTTAATCGATTTTCTGTACGCATGAGATCGTGTAAAAATGCTAAACCCATACGTTTGTTTGTTGTAGGTATGTAGTTGTGTGTAATAATTTTATATCAAATGGGCCTGTACTTGTAAGAAAAACTACATGCTCAATCTTCCGAATTGGCAAAATACATTGAGTCGAATGCAACATTCACAATTTTTTTACTTAATATTTTATATTTTATGCAAAATTATCCGTAATTTATCGGTATTGTTACTCGTAAGCAATCTCTCAAGATTAATCCAACATTTAAAAAAGTCATATAAGATTGTGTTGGCAGAAAGGTGTTAATCTATCTAATCGATTATAGACTGTCGCATCCAAAATAATAAACGTTCTAATAAAGAATATAAATATACAATAAATATATGTTGACGTGTTTTTATAGTTTTTTACAGAATTACCACAAAAATTAACAACATAAAATAAGAACAGCTCTTCCACTCATTTCTCTATCCGAACGAGTTATCGGCTTTAGTCAAAGGGCCGTCGTGTCGCGCTATTCAAATAATTAGGGCCGATACCGCCACTGGCTCCGATCGAATTAAACCACATAAAAATTGTCGAGAGAACTCGCCCGCTACAAAAACTGCTACCACCAGTGATATACCGAGCGTCCGCGAACTCTCGCTCATCATTTATACGAGTTTCCAATAAAGCCTTATACAACTCTAAAAATAATTGCCACCTGCGATTACCCCACGTTTCCCGTGAAATGTGCACCGATGTTTCGTATTGCCGATTATGTCTCTGCCAAGTTTGGATGTCAACGTGTTATGTCGGAAATGGAAACTTGCTACAATCGAGCTACGATTAAGATATCAATTCAGTTCACTGACCCCCACCAGGTGCTAGTAAAAGGTAAATATTATGACTTATCAATAAACGGAAGAAATTACTATTGGTGTCAGTCAATACCGGCCATCTGACCTTTCACAATGCGGTCCACATTACGTTTAGATTCAATAAAATCCACGATGAGTTAAATTTTATCTATACTTACGGTCTGGGCAGCTGTCAATGCGTTGATAGGTTATTTGAAGTTTGAGAATGCAAGTTTAATAACCATATACATCAATATTCGATAATACGTAATTGTTATGAGTACTATAGGTTTCATCACGAGTTAAGAGCGTTGACCTTGAAGTCACAGTAGTCATACATATACATACAGAGAAATGCAATTGAAGTGTCTGTTTGTAATTCCAAAATAACAGCTTTTCAGTAAATGCATATGAAAGATTATTAGCTACTGAAAATTATAAAACGATTTATAAACTTTTTCTCTGTCTGTCTGTCCATCTGCCTGTATGGCCGTCTGTCTGTTTGTTCCAGCTAATCTCCAAAACGCCTGAACCAATTTTAATGGGACTTTAAATTGGCATTGGCAGATAGCTACTGTTACGAGGAGTAACTTAGTCTATTTTTATTAAAAATACATTAGGGTTCTGCAGGTCATCTATACAGATAAATAAAATAATAGCTCTTCACTAAATTCATATGAAAGTATACACGCTACTGACACAAAAAAACCAAGTTTAAAATTTTTTCTCTGTATGTCTGTGTGTCTGTCTATTTAAACGGGACTTTTACTGGTAGGTAGCTGATGTTTCAAGGAGTAACTTAGGCTACTTTTATTTATCAAAAATATTAGGTTTCCGCGACAATAAGGATGAAACTAAATCTACGCGGGTGGAACCGCAGGGCACAGCTAGTCTCCAATATATTCGCTCATAACTCTACTTGGGTTCATTTGTCTTCACTTTTTTAAAGCATTACTGACTTTTGTTTCATGGTAAAGTTAATGAAAATTCCCAGAGTGTCCGGAAAGGTTTAAGGGTAGCATGACATCTTGTTGTTCCAACTAACGAAGGTACATTCAAAAAACAGCTTTCGCCTCCGGTGGTCCGACTGTCAATCAGTCTACTACTACGACAGCCAAGTCATTATGCAACAATACTGATGTGAATTACTTTACTTCACATGGAAATGTGGGACAATACCTAAAGACAATCTGTATACGCGAGGTGAATGAACTTTTTCAAAAATAAAGGCCTAAAGCTGCTCCCACAGTGCTGTTAGGTATAGTTAGAATACATATTCTAGCACTTCAAATAAAGACTGAAAAGGATAACGTCTTTTAGCTAAAAACAAAACAAAGTAATATTTATATGATCAAGAGGCCAACTGATCAACTGACAAATGATCTTTTAAGTAGCTCGTATTAAGAACTTCTTAACTTTGACGGTACCAATATGTAACGTCAAAGCTCAGAAGTTCTCAATACGCGCTGCTTAAACCGATGATGGTGGGGTCCCAGTTTATTAAACTGATATTACGACACAGACGATTACTTCAAAAACTTGAAACTAAATAAGATTTTTGCATTGAGTAATAACATACTTTGTAATGAATACAAATTGCTCGGAGCAATATAAATTTGATGTATCGTGTCATACACGGTTCTGCGCTAACAACCGGCCATCGGTAGCACAAACCCTTATTTCTGCTTTCACGGTCATTTTCTACCTTTAATGTGTTCAATTCGAAATTTGCTAATAATATTGTGCTTGGTTGTATAATTCTGCTCCGCGCTACGGTTCTTATGAGGGTATTAAAGAGCAAACGTGTTGGCACTGGTAAGCATTTATTATCATCGGCACTCGGACTCTTGGCCTTTTGATGAAATGTACGATTATAAAGCGAGTATATCAGATAAGGTAATCGTAGAGCTGGGAGCTTTTCCGCACTCACGTAATCATACTTAGCTTCAAGTCTTAGCGATCTGTAATAAGAAATATATGAGTATAAAGTATTAAGAGACATTCCCACATTACAAATCAAACCTTTCATCACGATAAACTACTTTATAATCATAAAGCAATTAAGTCACATTTATCAGGGACTAACGAGTATACAGGCCGTCCATGAGAACCGAACAGTCTTTAAGAAGTCGTAGGGTTTTAAGAATATATCACCATGATGATATTCATATCATGTTACTCACACACAAAACAAGCTATCAAGGGGAACGGTATTCACTTAATAAAATTGGTATTTGGGATTATTTCATAGAATATTTAATAGAGAAAAAGCCGTAAAAAAGTAATATATTCATGTATACACGACCCAGCAGCTGGCTTTTGCGGAAATAAATTCTTAATTGGGACAACATTAAATTCAATACTAAAAACGGAAAAATATTTTTTTTTATTCTGTTCTATATGTGTCCTAGCATTGTAATGTATCATATCATATATTTCAGCAACCGTTATTATTTTCTGGTCACTCTGTATAAATTGATCACCAAAGATAGACCCATCCACCAACAAGTAACACAACAAAAATATTTTCAAGAGCAATTTGTTAATGGTTAGTCTAAAAGGCGGCGGCTCGCCGTAACTTGGTTCTCTTATTCTAATTTATATTATACTCTTAGGATTGTATATTTGATAAAGAGCCACATTTAACAAAGTGCGGAGATAACACACAGGATACCCTAATTCAAATCCAGTTTCTTGTATCTTTTTCTCTTCAAACATAGATAACGCTATCTAGATCGACGTCTCCATAAAATTTTATGATAATTTATGACGTTTTTTAATTCATCAAGCTTAAGAAACAAATGACAGTGGCTTTTACATTAAATTTAAACGAAATTTAGATGACGGTAATGCAATGCTGTAGCTAGTAGTCAGTATGAAAAGTTTCTAAGTATCTTCCATTTTATTAATGTGTTATGTCATCAGTTTTGGACAGACTTAGTACTAAGTATTCCACGACTTACTTTTCGCAAATTGGATAATTTACGAATATAACAAAATATAATACAATAGAGTCAGTACGTATAGTCTCCAGTTACAATACACGAACGTACGAGATGAATTGAAATGAATTAATCTAATTGTTGTAACGAATCGCGAGCCTTTTAGATTCAAAGAATGAAATTAACTGATTTAAAATCCTTGATCAAAAAGAAAATTAGCTTATGCTTTTGCCTGCCTTTGAGGTAATTGCAAGGTCACGTTAACTGTCTTGGGTCTTGGTGCAATCCAGCCAAGAAACCTGCACGTTTAAAAATATCTATAGATTGCGCTTAAGATGAAGTTGGACTCACCGTAATATATATTGCATGGGCACCTAATCTTTTCAGTGACAAACGAGGCTGTTGCAAAACCCCTGCAAAACCTTTGTGATGTCTAAAAGTTGTATAAAAAATATAAATATGGATTAATTTCGCGCTTCGATAGTTGTACGACTTCTTCAACCACAATGTTAATCTATGAGTAATCCACAACTATTCCATCGGTAATCGGTATTGTTGTAATGTCACTGACATTCAAATCCAAATTATTTCCAAGTAACAGGTCATTGTCTCAAAGGATTACTCAGACCGCATCAATTTGCTCTCTAATTTTCTATTTCACTGCGCAAATCGAGGTAAGGCACGAGTCATCTCTGAACCTTAATAGGACGACGATCCAAACGTTACTGACCAAATGAAAAATAAAACAAATTCTAATCTCAAACATAATTTTGAATCTGGATAAGATATCGTAATCTATGATATTAATTTGACGATAGCTACTAAGAGACAAGATTCTATGGAATAAGTTAAGAAATATCAAGAAGCGGTGGTAGGTGGGACCACCTTCAATGAAAGCAAGTATCTGGAAGCGATGGAAGTAATAAGGGGTTAAAAACGAAGATTTGCGTAGTTCCGGTACAAACCACGACGGCTACTGTCGATTCACCGTCGAATAAGATTTATTGACATTCATCATGCAATACGGTGTTTGTGTATTACTTTGTTTTTAACTCAATATTACTTGTATGAATGCTGCCAGCAATTTTTTTGCAAAGTACCTTTTGAAAAATGATCTAAAAAATGCTTTCAATGGTCCGATTCTGTAATTAGACATTATATATTGTTTTTTAAAACAAGGGTCCTACCATCATCGGTTTAAGGGGGGCGTATTAAGAACTTCTTAGCTTTGTGATGTAATGTATCACAAAATTATTCCAAAATTAAACTTCAAAACTACTACGTTATACCAGTAAAGTCTTACTTACTAAGTAGTTTGCTATAACGTTGACGTTAGGCCCTAAAAACAAAATTTATTTCAACCTTTTTTGTAATCAGAATTCCTGATTACGCTTTCAAACAATCTTCAAAGCTACTTTTAGTTTACATTATAATAAGACGTCTACAACAAAGAGAAGTACCAAAGAAAGCAAAATAACCGAGCATCAGACATCTTAATTACCAAATGGAGTGCAGCCAATGGTAATGGTTATAATTGTCGTTAAGGCGAGTGTCAGATTGGAGGTAAACCATAGAGAATCGCCGGTAGAGCAATCAGAAGCAGTAGCTTAATGAGCGGTAGTCGCATAACGAATGAGACAGCGTTTACACTCGCCAGGGACAATACGGAACTAATTGACTAGAAACGAGCCATTTTTGTGCCGTGAATCAAATCCGTTCGTTGGTTGGAATAATGCCTAAGACCGAGACATAACGCTACGAAATACGGAATTTTTTTTTATCTTTTATTTCTTTAATAGATCATTGGAAAATTGTATATAGTTGATCAATACTTGATGTATTAAGCTGAAGAGTTTGTTTGTTTGTTAGCTTGAACGAGTTAAGTTCAGGAACTACTGCTAAGATTTAAAAATTGTTCTGAAACAGTTACATAGCACATTTATCCAGGAAGGCTATATAATATATATTATCGTCACGCTACATAAACGAACTCGCGATTTAAAGTAGCGGCAGAAACTAGTAACGATAAAAAAATGCATCACTATAATGCCAGAATAAAATTTGAAAAAAAAAAATCACTTACGTCCAAAATAAATCACCTCCTCTCTTAAGTATCACAGGTTCAATTTCCCACAAGTAATTTTGAGATTGATTTTCCAAATTCGAATCATTTAATGAAGATATGTTTCCAAAGCAATAGCAATAAATTTATAGAATAAAGCAATATCCATTCAAAGTGTTCCGCAACGCCACTATTCTGGTGGTCTTGTGGTAGTTGATGTGGGGATCGATCTAATAACGGTGACGAATCCTATAGTCCGCCGCCGCCATTACCTTAATGGATTTACTACTGCCCGATATGACCAACAAAGGGTCCAATTCACCACGTCTATTAGTTAGGTGTTTATTAAAATGTTGATTGCTATGAGTTTAGAAGCAACAGTGTATAAAATCAAGTGCATATGAGAGTAATTTAATTGAAAAAGGAATGCTTCAAAGCCCAGTAAAAGGGTATTTTCTGGTTAGCTTTTTGAAACAGAGATTACAAAATATATAATTATTCAACAGTAATCGTTCTATGCAAAAGTGATTTGATCGGCTCAGAATTTATCCGATCAAAATAAAACTCGTATCAAAATTATGCATAATGGAGTTAATGGTTAGTGATGTCCTCTTGCACATAAGTTTGTAAATGATTTTACTAATACATAAGAAATAAAATATTAGTATCCATCAACGTGATTGTTACCAGAGCTTATCGGATCACCCCAGGAATTACCAAAAAGGACCAAAACAGTGCAACATGCACAAATTCACAAAAGTATTCGTAACAAATACGTGGTCATTACTTAACGCACAAAAAGCGATATGAGTTTTAATTACGCCATTATTTTTAATCCACTTCAAGCCCTTGGACAATTTCTCATAAAGGCCGGCTCATGATGGGCGAGTGGTAGCGGTCACGCATGCTCACTGCGATTAATTCCAAGCAATCAGGGGCTGATTACACGCATTAAATACTTACCAACTAATTCCAGCGCCACCAACAACCTTATTCCACTTCGTATAGAGTCTACATTCCCCTAAATCACTACATAAAAATATTGCTCGAGTCCTAACTGATCAGTAGGCAAGCCGATAGTAGATTTTACAAGAATTTCACGCAACTCCAACTCTAAGGAAAGAGGTAGCATAAACATAAGCCTGAGGCGACTAGTTATAAAAATGACAGGATGGTACGTAAAATCTGGCATTAACAACCATTAATTCTGACATTTTGTTTGTATGCTATTTTCTAGATGCAAATTTATTGCGTACTCATAATAGCTTTAACTATTATGTCTTAATTTTACGGACGCGGGTAGGCAGATGTGTAAAAACACTTACTTTTCATGTCAACTATCATAATATAATGGGTTGAACATAATATCATACGAAATATTATGAGATATCAATATGAAATATTAGTTAATGACAGTATGTTCAAGACGCTTGGCTGAGTCTCCTACCAGTTCATCTTAGTAGGCTAAGGCTTATTTACGAAATGTAATTTTTCGACTCTCATAAGATCTTTATTGCATTAACTGAATAAATCACAAAAGGCGATTTTACTTTTCCGAAGCTTGATTTAATAACTTATTGTTACTGATGTGTGGACTTGTATATTTACTACTAACGATTTACCACATAATTTTTATTTACTACACAAGTAATATTTTATAAAAGGTACTTTATCGAAGTATTTTTCAACTCTCTCATACTATTTCTTGTTAAAACTGATCTTAGTCTAGTATTTCTATCTGTAATCAACATGTATAATTGCCTGGAGTCTACGTACGAATAGATTAATCTATGAATATACAGAATATTGTTTCAGCAAAATACGATATCGTGTGACTCACTGAGCCTACTATCCTACGAGCCTCACTATCTTGTGCCTATTGAATAATTTCTTACCGTTAGTTTAACTTTTATTTAGGTATTTTATAGGTATCTAAAAAGTTTTTAGCCATCTTGTTATTTTGCATTTGCAAATATTTACACACGTATTTATTTTAGATATAATCATACCATTCGTCTACTTACCCAAAACTTGCACCAGCAGCGTACGAAACTTTAATAAAATAAAAATAATCCTTATCTTTCAAAATTGTATCATAGTTTTCTCAATAGATTTTTATATCTTAATGTCAACATTTCAAATTGGACTCTAAAATAAATATGCAGCTAGTGCTCTCATATTGACCTACAGGACAAAAATTGATAATTATATCGCCATATGATCGAACGAAAATATGAACTTTATAATACCTACCTTAAAATCTATGTAATTAAGGCCATACGCCTTTCCAGGCACGCGCGCACACTAAGTTATGACGAGCTTTCTCTAATGAATAATTAATGTCAAGTTTGCAGGCTGTCTTGAAAAAAGTGCTTAAATTTTTACTCCTTATTATGTGGCCATCAAAATTTAGGGCAATATCGTTAAAGTGTTTTTATATTTATTACACATTCGCCCGTGATATTTAAAGGACACCCAAGTAGCAAAAATAGATTGCTTCCGATCACGCGACACAGCTCGATCATTCCAATGATTCCAAAATATTTGTTACTATTTGCTAAATTTTATGACTTCTGACAATTGGGACCTCCTGCGTCTAGCCTTCACCGTTGGATGAGTCAATTTGTCACTTATCAACCCTTATTTGTGAAAAATAAGTTGTCAACTTGGGTGGGCATTGCCTCCTGCAATCACACCTTCCTGTATCACGCAGCGCGCCGGACATACGTTTTGACACCATTAGAGATACTGTGGAGATAATGACAATCAGAGTTTAACCACATTAAACCTACCTTCAGTAAAAATCTACAAACTGACTCTTATAACTAAAGGAACAAATGTGATTTTGGATTGGAAGCATCAAAACTTTATTTAGGCCAAAAATAATGTTTCATCCCGTATCCAAACATCCCTTTGTACTATCTGATCTACTTACTTTTGCAATTTTTTTGCTGTGTATTGTCTCACGTGAAGAATGGTGTTTGACTTTTTGTTTTAAATCCCAAGATTTGGATAAAACTGCAAATAAATTTAGCAAGAAATGGCACTCATGGTGGCTTTTATCTTGATAGTCCGGTGGTCAGCAAGATTAAAGGTGTTACTAAACATGTTTTCGATGTTTCCAGATTAAAATAAGCCAAAGATTGTAGGAGAGCTCTGGTTTCGCGTTTTTACAAGTTCGATTGGAGTAGAATAAACGTCGAATTTCTTTTGTGTTCAAAACGAAGGTAGTTCCTCATTATTTCCTTTCGATTTCAAGCGCGATTAAAAAGTTCCGATATCATTACCGAAATCGAAACCTACGATGCGTTATGTGGCTGAATGTCGTGGCCACATTGAGGCCGCACAAAGGCGTCCAGACCGCAATAAAAGCGTTCAAATAAAAAGTAAAATCTGAGTAAAGGAAGTGCACGGCGGGCGGAAATGCAAACTCTCATTGTGCGAACTTGCACGTGTTCCGGCGCGCGTTTTGTGCACGCCCCCGCCTGCATTCGCAAAAGCCGTGAAAACCTGACCCAATGAAATTGCATCTATTTTCAGACTCCAATGTAAGCCTTCTAAAGTCATCGTTTGTATAAAAGGCATATTTGATTAAAGAACTTCATATTTCAGACCCAACCGTCGATATACAAATGAATAGAAAATATTCCATTAAAAGTTTAATCAAATGAGAATACACACGTAGATTCTTATAATTAAGATCAACATCTTAACTGTAACGCGGAGCACTTGACCATCTTGTATGGACCGTAACTTTTGATTATCTTACGAATTATGTATCGCATGACTTCGCCTAAATACATCGTAGCCTATAGGTACGTAGTCTTTAAAATGATAGTCCACTTCATTTAAACCGACCACAATGCAAACTCAATATAATAGGTATCTGCAGCGATATATCATGGTACATCGTCTATTCTATTTTTTCCTACACCGAGGTGTATGGTGCGCACTTTTTCTGCGCATGGAGCTTCTATAACCGAAATAAAATACGAAATTTTGACAAAAAATCTGTCGGTCGCACAGTGGGGAATGTTTGTGGCTTTGTCGCGCCCACAAACTTGACAAAAGGCAAATAAGGGAACAGTACCTCGGCACTGTACTGAAAAAATACCATCTAAATACTCTCCTATTGATGTTTAAAAGCCGTAGAGAAACGCACATTGTTCGCGACCGAATGCGGTGGCGAAATTAGAATCGTATTATATCGCCATACGAGATATCGTGGTCCAAAGACCGTTAAAATCGATAAACATTCCTGGATATGGCGATATATTGTCCTTCACGATTTTTGGTCATCGGTAATTTTATTTATGTTTCGATATATATTTTATCAAATGACCGTCGGCGAGTCAAAGACCCATCATTGTCGGGTCCATCCGTAACTCCGCGTGTACTTGTTTACGGAACGCAGTGCACATCGTGCAAGATTAACGCACAAAAACGTATAAGCCCATCATAAACAGTGAGTTGTTTACCCTATGGCGGCGGTAGTTATGTTTTTTTTTTGAAATTTTTTTCGGTAACCACGCCGCAGAACCCGTGGCCAAATGAAATTCGACCTGATCTTATCGTGGCACTTTTTGTCCTTGTGGTCAGGGACAGCTGTCCTATAAAGTGCCGTGTTTTCCACATTGTTTATAAATTAACGCCCGTTATATGTCATTCCAAATTTAAGCTTTGTTAATTAAGGAGCAACGTCAATCAACATTATTGATAATCGAAAACACGAACTACATAAGCCTTATACTTGTACCTATAAGAAAACGTGTTGGTACGGAATGATTAAAAATACCCCAGCCTATTTGGTTTGGGTTATGGGACATTAAAATCATAGGGAAGTTATACACTTTCGTTTTAACTAAAATCTATTTAAAGCACCACATAACAAATTTACAATTTAAGCGTGAGTTTTCTTATTTACGCTGCATTAAAAATTGGTTTGAAAACTTCCTCATATTTAGGCACTAATGACTTCTGTCATTCAATTTTCATACTTATGAGATGTCGCGGTTCTCTGCTGGTTTTTATTTAACTATAGATGCTAAATTTAATTAATATTCAATACTGAAAAAAATTATGATATGAAACTAACTTTGAACTCCAAGTAACAACTTACAAACAAGTCGTTTTATCAGGCATACACATTCGTGACCTGACATTTGTCATCACGAGACATTAATTAGTCGACTGGTAACATTAACGGTATGACTTATACGTATTTGACTCCAGTGCTGTCAGCTCGTGCCCACGACCGGTGTAACATGGCCTTTATACTTACATCAAAGTAAAACATTTTTTTGGCTCAGTAATTTTACTAGATTACGCCCAATAGTCGGCTCATTATGATCGAGTTAAGGAATTTTTGGTTGGCAAAAGGCAAACTGGCAGTTAGCTGTTTTGCTATCTATCATATGAAGTAGGCGGTGCTATAACGTGTTATCTACCCAAGGTGAGATTGATAACAAAAAATGAAAATTAAGCAATAGGATTATTTTCTATAATAATTATCTGTAAGGAATTGATTTGACCAAACACCGGAATGTATTGGGCGAAGCGTGGCTCTACGCTTTATTTTTTATTCAGGAAAATTTTTCATCATTGAAAAAAAAAACAAACACACCCTCAAAGAAATCTATTAGCAGAAAAAAGTAATCGGCGCGGCGTTAAAAAATTGCCGCAAAAAAAACTTCAAGTTATGAATAAAATCTTAATCAGCGGTCAAGAATAAAAGATAGAAGAGCAAAAATGTCGATTAAAACAAACAAGGTCTTAAAAATAGGCGTGATGATTAATTTTTTGGGCGAAACCGGCCGCACCCTGCCACGTGCAATCAAATTTACGCTACACTTTGTCAAAATTAACGCAAAGCTTCCCCGTTGTGTACGGTGACCATGTAACTGGTATTTTCATTAACATTACATAATAACAAAATATGATTGGAATTACTTAAGATTTGATTTAGGATTACTTTACAGATCTGGGGGCCTACCATCATCGGTTTAATTAGAGCTTATTAAGAATTTCTTAGCTCTCATCATTTTGAGATACCATAATTAAACTTCAAAGCTAAGGAGTTGGTAAGACGTCTCTGCTTTCACGATGATAGAAGGTAGCTCTAAGGAAAAAATATAACAATTAATTTTCTATGGAAACATCACAATGTAATTATATGCTTTACCTACCTTTTCTCAAATAAATGTTTATTTATTTATCAAGACCAGGGCGATGATTATGTAAGAACATTTACAGTCTACAAAAAGGTTATATTACAAGTGTTTATTTGAATAACAGTAGCATGTATAATCCATGTCGTTCTGACGATTTGAAAGTACTTTGTAAAAAGTCTAATCGAATAAAGATATTTTTGACTTTGACTTTGACTTTGAACATAATATAATATTTTCTGGCTAGAGTATACAACAGAAAACCAAACCAAACACAACCAAAACAAAACCAAAATAACAAATAGTATTTAAATTTTGACCTTCTTTGTCTATATGGTTACACTACTGAATTTAACGGTTAGAAATTGTGTTATTAATATGTATAGTCACAGTTATTTTTTTCTTATTTGTTTAACAGTGAGGGGTACAGGTGGATCCTTTGATATTAGCCGCGTGATGCGAAACTAATACTAAAAGTTAACCTCAACGAGATGACCTTAACCAAACCGCAAAATTTGGAACGAAATTTATGACTCCATGCTCATAAATGTTACAGTTTAAAACTCAATTTCAAGAAAGTGGGTTATAAATCTGAATTAAGGATTAGAAGTATGTTTTTGGATTTCGGTTAGGATGATTAGACGATTTTTTATACTTAATATTTACATGATTTTGTAAAAAGAAAGACAAATTAATTTGTCGATCGGAAAAATAAGGTATTTTCTAAACTAATATTTGCTAAATAAAATGTAGGTAAATAAATTTTATATAATTATTGTTTTTATATAAAAAAAACTAATAAAAAATAAAAACATTAGGTTTTGGGTTCAATGACAGATCGATTTAGCCGGTTAGGCCCGACATATTTGTTATTAAAAAACTGATGAAAAATATGGAGTTCTTGGAACTCATACTATAAGAATAAAAGATCCTTTTAATATGCACTTTATAATAATGTTAAAATGTTTCACATGCACTTAAAAATATAGTTCAACGCTATTTTAATCACTACATCATTGTATTCTCTTTACATGGTCTATAAAATGTATTATAATTCAATTATGTCGTCTTAGATTCATAATTCAAGCCATGCAGTCAAGAGCAACTAATTCAGATCAACACCATAAAGTTTATGCTTAAAAACGATGAATTATAGCTCTTTCCATATTTAAAATATTATTAAATAATCTTACTGAGATATTTTTATAACAATTAGTATGAATAAAAAAATTTTCGTTACTCGACTTTTGATGGCTTATAGCATCCATAGTTTCCTGGATAAAAAATTATGAAAAATACCCCAAGATTTCCCACGAACTTTACGGTAAAGAAAAACAACATGACCAAACCATGTTCAATAGCAATTCAAAGTTTGCCTGAGATGCTAGACTCACCAAATATGACTAGGGCACCTTATTCTGTGTTCTTCGATGATAAGTGGATTTTGCGACTTATACGATCGTTCAAGTGAGACAAGTGACCCCGAATTCGTTGCTCTCGAGTGTAGAAATCTTCCAGAAGTTTTATGAATACTTTGGACCGGGATTGCCTGCCCTCCCAATTTTACGACACCAATCAAGATATTAACCCTATTAGAGGTCATTATAGCTATTATCATTGAAAGAGGTACTGTAGACCCATGTTATAAATATTAATGATGAGTAGAGCAACACAAAGTATGCGATACGCCGGATGTGTGCCTCATAATATTTTGGTTGTATGATCTCCCCTGATAGATTTATGGTGTGATTTTTCTTAATAATCCACAGTGTACAAGTTTTATTACGGTAGCAGAAGGTATCGAAGGTAAAGGAGTTGCTTGCCAGGTTCTTCTCAGTAAAAGCAACCTTCCGAACCTGGCGGTAGCATGTATAATCCTGTAAATTAATGTCATTCTGACGATTTGAAAGTGCTTTGTAAAAAAAATTTGACTTAACATATTAATCTAGGAACAAGAACACAGGTATAACAAGAAAATGAGAGCTTTACTGTGATCAAACTGTAGCGAACCATTTAAACAAGAAAATAAAGTTGACCTTATCAATTAACCTGTACCTAGTAAGACTTTCTAGTCTTACACTATTATATATGCCACAGTCTTGGCTTGTTACATGCGTTCATGGACTGCAGCAGCCGCATGAGGACTTAAAGCAAACGACCGCTGCAGCCGCGGCGCTGCTGATTGCTTTATTACATTCGCAGTATATTATAAAAAAAATAATTATGTTTGATTTGTCATCAAACTGAGCTATTTTCTGTGTACCAGGCTAGTTCGAAGCACATGGAATAGCTCACCTCTCCGATCGCGAAAGTGGAATCCGTGCCCCGCAAACTTGGTGACCTTAGTTATGACATACTGAGGGTCGTCGCCATTAAATAAATAACAAACAGAAAAATACATACTGACTACTCTTGTTGAAATTACTTCTATCATAGGAACTATGATCGGTCACTTTTGAACCTTTCATTGTATGGTACCAAAAATAATCGCCAAGCTTATTCTAAGCTCATAATACGCGATCGCATTTGGGCCCTGTCGGTAATTGGTCGTTTTTGCGAAACTCTACGGCTTCATAGGCCGCAATATGACGCGGCATTTTATTTTGAATCGAGACCATAACATGTTTTTTTTCGCCATGTTTCATTAACTTTTAACGGGTTCCTTTCTCATTACACTTGCTTGCCACTTACTGAGCTTGTAGGTGCCTTATAATCAGTTTCATGCGATACTATGCCATGTTGTAATCTACCAGTCACCTCAGGACACTCTAAGTACTATGTATTGTTGAAATGAATTGTCTTACTTGTAAATTGGTAGTCTGGATGATTTTAATCCGATGTAAAGTTGCTAAAGCGTAGACGGCTACTACAAAAAGTATCGAGACTATTAAGACATTGAGGTGATTTACTGATTCGCATTTTAGATCTTCACGAAGGGTTTTTGAAGGATTCTTCAAGAATGCTTACGGTATACTGCTATACGGTAACTAGCTGAAAACTAAGTTCATTTCAGATTTCAGTATTCTTATATTTTGTATGTGAAATAAGAGTATGTCGTAGGGTGTCATTTGAGTTTTAATTTAAGCAATTAGACTCATATTGTTGAACAGGAAAAAAAATAGGTGTTTATAATATATAATTTTTGAGCTTTGAACACTGGACTGTTAAAGGTATCCAAATAAGATTATAGTAATTAGAACTGTGAGATGCTTTCAATAGTAGGCTCTATTCGTCGGCAGATTTCTTTAATTTCAACTTATAAGTCATTACATTTGTTTAATATGGGAATTAATTATATAGTTTGAATACCCAAAACCAAACGGTACAATACAATATTTTATAGCATACAACTTAAAAACCCTAATTAAGCCGTTTGTGACGTGTAAAAGTGATTCCGCCGGGAAGCGAAGCCGAAATATACGACGTTCACGGCTCTACCACAAAGCGGTCGGCCTAATAGCATTTAAACCCGAAATATATTTTGTCCAGAACATATTGGAGGCAGCGATAAAACCGGCCATTAATAGATGTTGATTGGCCGAAGTGGAGAGCCACTAAACTCGACCACCACTCATTTGGATTTGCATTTGGTTAGTTAAAAGACTGCCTCTTGCCGACTAGACACTAATGAGGTGTTAAATAATTAATCCGTGAGATCTTCGTTAAGATAATCAAGATCTTATCATTATTATCGTGATAGAAAGATTTTTCTGTGACGTTAACTGGTGACTTCCGATTTTAGGTTTTGATTATAGAAAATAGCTACGACTGTGGAGTTTTAATTGCTTGTGATGATACATAGTTTCCTTGGCTTAAGCGTCATATTAATAATGAATGCTCATGACATTTTGTGGTTCTGATTGAAACATTACGAGCTGTGAAAGCAATAAAGGCATCAGTCGATACAAATTCAATCACAGGTGATAAAGGCGGCTAACAAGCGGCGCGTGATCATTAGCCCAATCACACACAAAGGGAGCTGCATAGTTTAGAATATCAAACGGTTGATCAATATGGTGATCTACACTAATGGCTTCACGATGACTTTCTATAAATTAATAACAACGAGAGCCTCCGATGATTGGGCCAGGTTAATGAAGTACATCTTCATCTCGACAGCGATAATCATAAATGTATTCGTGTTTTTATTGTGTTTTTGTCGGTGGTAACTTCTGGTTTAGTTTTGTTTGAAACTATTCGTGTACGCTTCTGATATTGATGTGTCCTGAATGACTGTATCGTTTTATTAATACCAGTGATGAATATGTTAACTGTTTGATAGTTTTATTTTTATATGCGTATACAAATCTAAGATAGATCGTATACCATAGCACAGTAGTTCAACATATACAGTACCATTATAGGTATAATCATTAATGTCACATAATTTTCGACGCCTGTTATCGTATTTTATATTCGTATAATTTTTTGATTGCTAAATTGATTGGAGAACAGTAATAAACAAGCGATGTCATAAATTCTCCGATAAACCATTTTATATTCTGCGAATAATTAATCTATTTTGCTACTGAGAGCGGCCGTATCGATGCTACTGTTCCGCCGTGTATAAGTACTTTTTGCATCGTAAACCATAAATATTTTACAACATAACGATGATTTTACAACATGTATTATGTATGTATGTAGCTATACTTCCTTCGTATCTGTTTAAGCTTTCAAAGCAACCGGAAAGTATTTGTTACGCGTCGTACCTGCATTGTAGTATTGCGCAATGTCCGACAACTTTCCATTATAATTACAGGAGACATATTGTATCGTGACATTCGAAATTGAACAAGTAGCTTTGTTGTGGACACACTTCTTATAATTGGGGAACAATCTAAAAGGACAATGAAAGTTGCGGTTGTGTGATACCGGATGGAAGAGCGGATTTGACATTACAATGTATTTATTTATTTGAACCTTTTCTAGACGAGAAATCTACAGTATACCGTATTGTTTTTAAGTTCCTTTCCTTTAATTCAAAATTAGTTTTTTTTTCTTTTCGAACTCATTTTAAATTCGTTCTCTTTGCTACTGCTCTCTTGCATGGCGAAAGTTTTGTGTTACTCAGTTAGAAATGTTTCTTTTTAAAAAAAACATAATTTATCACTATTTTGTCTGAAAACACCGACCATACATCTATCATTGAAAAACGTTTAGCGAACAGTCAAGTCAGCTGTTAAATGACAGCGGGACAAGTCCTACCTAATTCATTTAAGAGGTCCGGCAAGGCTTGTGCCATGCATGTTCAATGGGTTTACATCTGGTAGTCTCATTGTGATGTTTATTTATAAGGTTCGTTACACAATGAACTACACACTCGACGTGCAAATTGTTATCTAAGGACTGTTGACAAAAGCACACGCCTTGAAATTTCCGTGTAATGTCCCCTTTATCTTTTCATGCATTGTGGTGTGAAGTTGGCCATTTATTCTCAATTATTGTTTCTGCACCGGGGGGCGTACTTGCAGAGGCGTTATGTTTGCTTTGATACCGCGCTGGATTTTATATCTATTCATTTTATAAATATACCATCATTTGAAACTAACCTTTATTTGAACAATTCGAAGGTTAGTTTTACCGTGTTACCAAAAAGTGCTTACACCTTTCTTATGTCAACATGGAAAGAATGTAAATTGTGAATGAATAGGTTTTGTCACGAGACAAGTGGAGCACTTTGTAATGGGGTATTATTACAAAGTGTGGACTTCTGTACATTCTGAACCGTTCATTATAATTATCCTAAGAATACATAAAGAAGAGACAAATCCGAGGTGCACCGACAATTTTACATTTTCGTGTAAAACAATTACAAGACGTGATGAACGTGAGGACAAATGAAATTGTTGGGATGCAAACTGCTCCACTTTAATTATTGAGGAAAAAACTTTGGTGAATTTGCAGCAATTAACAGTATCATATTAATTAACATTTCCTTTCGCTTCACATTTCTTGTTAAATAATGTGACAAATTGTAAGCCAAGTCAGTGGCCAGTTATTTGGTCAGAAATAACGTACAAAGCTCGCGATAAAGGTTTTACTATGAAACCAATTTGAATTTTTCATATTTATCACAATCGTAAAATCGACCTTCCGAACCTGGCGGTAGCATTTATAATCCTGAATAATCATATAAATTTGTCGATTTGATATTTGGTACTTTGCTTAAAGTCTAATCTAATACATATATATAGATACTAGCTGTGCCCCGCGGTTTCACCCGCGTAGATTTAGTTTCATCCTTATTGTCGCGGAACCCTAATATTTTTAATAAAAGCAATGTCCTTTCTCAGGGTCTAAAGATTGTTTGTGCCAAATTTCGTCAAAATCGGTTGAGAGGTTTAAGCGGGAAAGCGTAACAGACAGACAGAGTTACTTTCGCATTTATAATATTAAAATTAGGGATATATCATATCACTATGAATAGTTCGACTTATCAAATTATTTCGCAAATTATCACCCAAAAGTCATCACTCTTATCACTATTAAAGACCCAAGCTATTAATCAATGTATTTTTATGCATTGATACACGTTTCTGCAATTACAAAAGCACCAATATCGCATTCCTTGAGATTAAATGTATCCCAATGCTAGGCCAGTGTGTAGTGACTTTTATTGCTATGACTATTGCTATGAGCACAAAGACACCAGAACACCTGATCAGTACAATTTGACTCTACCCTATTACATATTTCAAGGCCACCAGCTGCCGTCTCGTTGAGAGCCATTGAGCGACGCGTGATGAATAGCCGATCTGAAACTTACAATTTCAAATGAGTGTCACAATTGAGGGTTTAAATTACAGATCCTGGTTGCAGTAGGATAGTCGTGGAATGTATTTAAGTTATCCAGTGTAGATTGCAACGCGATTGCGAACAATCAGTAATTGGTGACGTATAATGTTTAATACATAGAGAGAGAGGGATTTTGATTTATAGTCGTGACCAGTGGAGGAAATCTCATATTTTACACTTGTCAAGAATAGGATAACAGAGTGACTAGATATTATATATGTGTTGCTACAATGTTTCAATTTGTTTCTAAATAAGTGACGGAAAATTATGTTGTTCTATTGGTATTAGGTGTTACTGCGTTATAGTTATAGTTAAATTAGAAATAGGATTGAAGCATAATTATACAAACCAGGCTCAGGTTGCATTCTTAATAATATAATACTTTGCAATATTTCAGATAAATAAAATGTAATATTTTGTTATAACTAGAAGACATTTATATTTTTTGAAGTGTTTATTATCACGAACAAAATTATTCTTTGTAAGAATTTGTCATAAATGCATGTGACTTTAATGCGTGTAAATTGTTACCAACAAAATATATTTTTTTATTTTTTACTTCAATAGACACGCTTCGTACTCAAAAGAATCATTATGATATAACTCAAGGATCATTAAAAGGCACTCGATCAATAAACATCGATAGATCGTATAATCGAATGTAAAGAGTTGTTATCGGTACAAATTTCTAAGTAACACTTCCTCAGTCGACGGTCATATCTCGAGTCAATATTGACTGAGCGTGGGTGTCGCAATCAATAATGTATAATCGAATAACCATGGTCTCGACCGAACATACTCAAAGAAGGAATATTTTATCACACGCAATATAAATTCGGTTTCAAATAGAAACTTCTTGACGCACGTTTGGGATTAAACTGACGACGTGAGGGTGTTTTAAACCAACCAATAGTGTCTGCTATTGATTGGTTAGAAAACGCAAGTCTATATATATACACATAAATAAAATTGAAGTGTCTGCATGTTATTCCAAATTGACAGCTTATTTCGCTAATTTGAAAGTTTATGCGATATTTAGATAAAAAAAAATTCTCGATCTGTCCGTTTGTTTCGGGAAACTCTGAAAAAAAATCTTGAATGTGTAACCGAAAATAAGCCTCGTTTTGAGGTGCAATGTATATTTGATTCGATGATACCTATAATAGTATTTTGGAACAGCTATGAAAAAAGTGAATGAGGAACAAAGTATAAAATCTAAAAGTAAATCTAATATTGTACGCATTAAATAAATAAAGGCAACATCTTCAACAACGGAGCTAAGTAGAGATCATGCCAGAGTGATACCCCGGCGGCGACTGAAAATAATGAGATAATTTCTTACATGTTTATACGGCAACAATACGCATTCGATTCCCTCCAAGCGAAATAATAGACCCTTGTTTACAAAGCGTCATCACCGCAAAGAAACAGATGGAACAGTATTCAGCAACTTTGACAGTCAACAAAGACTTGCAAAGGATCCACTCGACAAGAAAACTTATAAATAGCCGCCGGACATTGAATCGCTAATGTTAAACGGTTGCGTTGCGTAACAGATACTATTAAAAGAATCAGTTAACATTTTCCCATTAGATTTTCTAACTTAGCGCAGTAAAAATAAAGTTTACATTGTACTGTTATGTAACGTTAAGTTGTTACGTTGGAGTATGCACACAGCGATAGCAGTACTTGTCTTGAATTAATCTCAATTTGTAAGCCGCGTCTTGTCACGGTGTTTGTATAATGAAATGGAGCAAGTCTGTATCATTCATTAGAGTCGGACACTTCTATACATTTAATTGTTTGAACTTGCTCGGACTGCCGTTTAACATCGTCTCGGCTAATCAAGGCACGGTTAACAACATCCGCTCAATAAGTGGCTGGTCGATGACTCGACGCATCACTCGATGATGCAATTGTCTCGAGATCAAAACTATTATCAAAACTTACAGAAGACCGGCTCCTGTACATCAATCGTTATAAGCACAAACGCACATACGAACTGGAGTTAGTTTGATATGATTCGAGATTCACCGACGTACGTCTATGCATTCCGCGGCCACATAGGCAGGCCAAGTGGAAGCCGTCTTTCTGTCACCTTTTCATATTGTACTATTATGCAGAATTGCGTCTTCAATTGTAGCAACTTCCGATTAGGTGTCAAGGATGCTAACACTAAAGTCAATGGAGTTGAACTGGTATAAATTGTGTCTGAGGAATTAATTTCTCTGTTAGATTCTAACCGGTGATGAATAGTGCGCACGTATGACGTATCTTTCATTCATGTAGACTATTCCCAGTACAACTTCTCGTAGGTAATCTGTGCAGTCAGCGATAGCGGCGTTGAATTATTAAATTTCTTTCTAGCAGAGGCTATAATACTCCTACCACTATATACTACTTTCCAATGGATCACAATCATTCGATTCTCAAAAATTTTTTGTTATAAATTTCCAGTAGTTAGATCATAAATCTTGGGTTAGCAAAATATTGCAATTTGTAAATCGAAAAGCCTACAGTGTAAACCGCATTTTTTTCAATCAATCACCTAACCGTATAAAACCTGCCACTGCTGTAAATGTATGACAAACTGTCGGAATGTTCGTTAAATATAATAATCCGGTGGTTAACAGTATATCGATAAGAATCGCACCTTCTCAGCTGTATAATCGAGAGACAGGTCTGAGCATCAATTAAATCGGCAGTTGCGTTTCATTCACGTGTTCTTGGTGCCTTGGCGACGCCGCGGATGACGTTGAAGCTTGCACGCAAACTGATACGACCTGTTTTTTTGCAGTCTCAGAATTTCGGGTGCACATCGCGTGCCTTCTTCGAGCAAAAAAATGTGATCCTATTTACATGAAAGTTGAAACATACGTCTATATTTTTGGTAATTGGTGTTGTTTATTTCGGTTTATTTTTACGACACTCATGCTTCTGAGGAAGATTCAATATTTTCTTATGATTGACAGTTTACCACCGTTTTAGTAATCTATACTCGCTAGCGTCTCCACCGAATATTTGTATGAAATGGAACAAAAATGTTTAATAGGTTATTTTTCGAAATAATGTCAGGTTTTGAGGTTGAACTTATTTTTAATAAAAAGACTCAAGCAAATTGAAAAAAAGCGAAAATACGTGAGTAGGTACGACAGTCAGACATCATTATTAAAGGATGATAAATTATTGGAAACCCAACTAGATTAATCAAATATCACACTCCCAGTTGATCCCATACAAAAAAATGCTCAAGTTCTTCTTGGTTTCGAGTAACTTACCCGAAAGCTGTATAAACTTTAAACCATAATTACAACACCATAAATGTTTCATTTACTTTTCCATTAAGTTGGCATACAACAAGTCAATCAAAAGCCTCCCATGCAATCAAGGAGTGTTAATTTAAGAGCTATTTTCGTACCACGCGTATTGTTAACATTGAACTTAACTGTAGTGATTAAATAGAGCGTCAGCAAAAACAGTGGCAGGAAAGCGTCACTTTGAAGTATTAAAAGTATTTGTTCTCGTATCCTTGAGTCGAGATGTTTATGATATTTCCCGCAATTACCGTAACAGTTACTTCAGGAATTTGTACCAACTATGGCTTATTACGGTTTACGTAAATTCGTAAGTATATCTGCCTTGACAATTAAAATGGCTACGAACGAAGAAGGAAAAAAATAACCCCATAAATGTTTGAGAGCTCGAACTTAAACAAAAGCATCTTAGCAATGAATAAGCATGCCTTTATGTACTTAAAAAGTGACAAAAAAGTGTACTGGAGACCTACTATCATCGGTTTAAGCAGAGCGTATTAAGAACTTCTCAGCTTAATTTTTGTACCGTTAATTTAAACATCCAAGTTGGGCTAACAGTAAGCTTTGTCTCTCTTAAAATTATGGATTATTTCGTATTTAGCTTAATGTTAGTTAGTAGCTTGTTAATATGATATATGAGTTTTTGATCAGCTTGAACTGCCCATAATAAGCTATTATAGCAAGTAACAAGAACGTTTTCTCAGCAATTAGAAATTAAGCGTGAAATTATTCGATTCATTTGTATCCCCAATTTCACAAGGAGATTACACCTCCTTTGAATGCACCCTCTCGCTATAATCAAGCTCAAATCTTAGAAGTTCATGCAGGAATCATCGGTTGAAGCTTATTATAAATCCATATTTCATATTAACCAGCAGGTAACGTAACGTTTCTTGTCGAAAAAAGCCTTATTGTTTCGGAATATGCAATTTTTGGCTTTTATTTAGTAAAAGTACCAACTTCCCGACACAAATTAAAATCGAGAGCGAAAGGCGGCTTTTGTTTTACACAATTACACCACAAATTATGAGTTTAAAGAGAGCGCACTTTGATCTTGTGCAATTATGTTGTTTTGGGTCTGTTAAATACTTTGATTTTCATTTAAGAACCATGTAAGGCTTTTATCGCTGATATATAGTTACTTATAAGAAATAAACTGATATAAGCCTAAATTACGTTAATACTGTATAAATAAATGACATAATTGCATTGGATTTTCAGAGGGGTAGACATAAACAATAAGTAGGTAGGAAGGTAGGTTAAGTACATACCTATGTGACGCGGCGTAGGTTCGTACGTCTTGGTAAAGATACACATACGAACATAAACACACACACGCACGACACGAGTGTATTCAGTGATCACAAATTGTAACTTCTGCTTACAGCTATTGCTATTCCTATTTGGCAGTAGGATTTCACATGTAAACTTTCAACCCACATAGTACCTCCTAAAGGGTGGAATTTCGGAAAATATTTTCTTAGTTTATACCTGCATCTCACCAAGATCACACCCTCCAAATATCATGTCCCTAGAACCAGCAGCGGTTTCTTTGTTAAATAAGTCAGACAATCAGAACTTCTAATTTTATATGTACCTTTATATAGATCTTTTATCAATGATTCAATTTTAGTTGCACTGTTCATTTAGACACAAAAAAAAATCCCATTAGGCAATAAAATCTGAGAAAATTGTAGTCGCCAAGTGGTTTGAGCAGTCACCTGCTACGCAAGCGATGCAAGTTGTCATATTACCGCTCTGTAGCAATCAGCTATTCTGATAAAGTTTAATGATATTGCACCACGAGCTCTTAGAAGGAATCCGAAGACTTTTGTATGGATCCTGACACGCTGACTTATAATTTGGAAACTGTCTTAACACCTTTATATGCTCCTTAGGGATCCCTCTAGGAAGACGTAAGCTTAAAATGAAAAATATTAATTTGACCACAAGGAAAAAATAGTCCCATTGGACAATCGAATAAAGGAGAAATTAGGAATTAATAGTTTTTATTACGCCATTTTGGCCAGTTCTATAGTTCCAAGTCACTTTGATGATATGTCTATTGATTGAAAAACAATAAATTTCCTCTTAAGTACCTTCTGCCGAAAGGCTAATAATACGAATTGTGATTATTACCCCGCTGACCTATTTATTACTTTTTTTCACAACTTTTATCTGCACTATATCTTGATGGAATAACTGTTAGGTTTTTTACACTGACGTAAAGGACACCGAAGTTCGATAAAATTACCTGCTTTTGTGAAGAAATACAAAGTCTGAGTTTTGTTAGAGGACAGTTACAATTTTGGCCGTTATAATTGTATAGAATTTCATTGTGTACATTAAGAATGAAACAGAGACATGTATTGAGTCGGTTTGAAATCATTTCGTTATATATTTTGCATCTTGTTGAAGACGGATTGTGTTATAAATTTGGAGAAATTCAGACTACTCTTTAATTAACACGATTGGCTGGGTCTAAACTCACTTGATTTAAAAAATCCTTTCCATGCAGAATAATAACAGTAGGTATGTCAGTTAGTATGTAAGTAGTAATCTTCAAAAACACTGATACGATTGCTTAAGCTTTGTTTAAATACCTTATATTCGTGTTTAAACTTGCTCCAAACGAAATTTAATTAAGTATTTATTAGATGCTATTCCACAACTTTGTGTTCTAAGCAGCACGTACCTGCCCCGACCTCCGCACGCAACGCTGAGAAAATCTTCCAAAACATAATCTATAATCCATCGGCAACACGTGCATGAGACGCTATTATTGATTTTGCCGTTTTTTCTATAAAATTGCATGCCCGGCCCGACATTGAAAAAATATCAACTGGATAGAGAAATTAACCGAAGGTCGGCTTCCATATAATTGCAAGAACAGGCGCAAATACGTGGATGTTGTGTGCGCACATGTACAATAATGTTAGTACCGGGATTATCCCGATTGCAAATTTATAATATCTTTGTTGATTGAAAAAAAGCAGTTTTATATAGTCAACATGACATGAGAAGCTTAAAAGAAGATCCTTGTGTACATGCGTCCATTTGCGAGTATGAGATTCTCGATCAATGTAAGAGGCCTTCCTTCTGCTACCTTTCTTTTTAGCGGGGTGTGTGAATGGGCCTTATTATAAGCTTGCGCAATGACATTTGAGTTTTTGTGGAAGGTTCCCAGACGCGTGTCGACGGAATGCGAAGTCCCTGTGAATACATACCTTTACGTCTAGATAATACGGATAATTCCGATCAAAATACAGAACTTAAACTTTATTACGTCGGTATCGACATTTAAGATCGGACGAGGTTAATAAATAGAAAATTCGCATTCTTGTTTCTCGAATTCTTGTTGCTGAACAAATAATTACTGAGAGACATGTCGACATGAACTTTTTTAAACTGCACTGCTCTTGTTATTATTTGGAAATTAGGTGAATTACTTGTTTAGTGGTCGTGACACGCTACTGCTGAACACGAGGTCCTGGGTTCGATCCCCGGCTTGGGTAAAGTATTCTTGGGTTTTCCCATCTGTAATTTCCCAGCAGCGGCCCGGAGTCTGAATTAGTGCTCCGTATATTATGACTTAAACATAACTGACGAAATGTGGGTGTAGTACAATTAAGTATAAGCCTACCCTTTCGGAAAATACAAGCGTGAGCATATGTTTATAAGTAGTAGGTTAGCTTTATTACGCGGGATAAGTTATTAGCGCATTTTTTGTCTAAAATAGTTTCTTATCAATATTTCTTTTCTATGATAAATATTTCTTTCAACAGTCTTTGTATACCTTAATTTCTTACTTACCAATTTTAGATAGGTATTTACCGCTTAAAATGTTTTTCATTAACATTTTCACGTATCTCTGGTTTTCGAAAACGTACGTTAAATCAGTGTTTTGTATGACAAATTTGATTTTTCTAATAAGTTTCAAATTCCGGTAGCAGAGAAAAAATGTTGTAAACTAAATAAGTTATGTTTGGACGGATGTCAACAACTGACTTTCGACCCTTTGGTACTCCCGGAAAACGAGTTTAGAGTTACATGTGATGGCATGCTACCCTTTACTTGGAAAACAAACATACTAAACTAAAGGACGGTACTCACTAGCAGCATTCGTTACACGGACGAGCATTTGTATCGCAAATATTTGCTCGCGTCACATTTGTTTCGTGATGTTAGCAACTCGTTTGTTGCGGTAGTAAAAGTTTCCATTAGTTTTTATATACACTTATGAGTACCTACTAGTAATACCTTGACTCCTTCTATCATCGATTTAAGCAGAGCGTATTGAGATCTTCTGCACTTTGACGTTTCAATTTGGTACCGTTAAATTACACGTCAAAGCTAAGAAATTCTTAATACGCGCTGCTTAAACGACCATAGTCGGCCGCCAAGCGCCTCAATCGCCAGTTACCCACCTTAAAAATAATGGAATCGATATCCCAATATCGTGAAAGAGTCCAATAAGGCTCTTACTCACCGCAAACCAAGAATCTTAAGTAGCATTCTAATGTAAGGCGCAGTCCCAGTTGCTCTGAATTTGAAACGGGAGAGCTCTTTGTGTCTTCTTGACTCGAATCGAATACTCAGTGAGTAGCGTCCTTTATGTAAATATCATTGACATTTCACTCTCGATGCAGGTCCCGATGACAATCACAGCGGGTGACCAAATTATGGAAGCAACAATCACTTCATCGGAGGGTGAATCATGGGATACTTTTTTATTTGGACGTCTTCTAAAACGTTGAAGGTAAATTCCTAGCGTTATTTTTGTATTGTATCTATACTAACTAATTCATATCGTAGACGAGCAATCATTTCTAGTAATAATAAATATGTAATCAAGTATCACGCAACTATATAATTTATATTTATTGAATTATTTCAAGAATTTGAATGAATTAAAATGTAGAAAAAAGCAATGGCTTTCTGACAATATTGTGATCCATAATACAACCGAGAAAAGTAACACACAGATAATAAAATAGGTGGACAGCCAAAGAATGAAGGTATATTCTTAAGGATTACGATTTATTTGATAAAGTTATTCCCAAGAGACACATTCGTGTATCTCAAACCATCCAACAAATTGTTTTAAGATAGTATTCTTACAATACTAATCACAAATATTTTGGTATCTGATGAGATTGTAAATAAGCTTTTACAAACTCGATAAAAAGTTATAATAAAAAAGTTTCGATACAACACAATACCTGAAAATGTAAACCTTACAGATGGTCGGCTCCAATGCATTTGCGGTAAGAGCTACACGCACAGTAATACATACTTACAAACGCCTCAATAAAGTTACTACTGGGAATATCCCGACTTAATACGAGATCCGATTTCTATGCGTGTGTGCGACGATGTAGTTACACTGATGAATCCGCCCTTCTGCAACCATTATATTTTGTGACAATATCTTGCGATGAAGAGTTAGAGAGATAATATAGGACGGTCAACTGTTTTAAGACAAGATATTTGGTCGCTTATTAAGTAATCTATTACAGATCGCACCGCCAACTGAAGATAAGCTTGTCAGACAGTGGTGATCAAAATATTTATTATTATATCAATTTTATGAATATATTATCACATTATTATACTTATATGTTTTTTAGGTACTTAAATCATAGGGGAAACTTCCAAACTTTGTCAGAACATGTAATGCTATATATAAAATGCATCTCCTATAATGTAAGGTTTCTCTTATAACCTTACATTTTAGAAACAGTTGAAATATATCTTCTTAAAGTATAGGTAATATGTAATATACTATGTAAAGTATCTAAAAGTTTAGATAATATGATGAACTTTAATATGTAGTTCATGGTAATAAGACAATAGAGTTTTCTTGTTTTCTGTTTACCGCTGCAACAGATTCGCGAACATAATAAGGATTGCTTGGTAAAGTTTGAATCCTCAGAAAATATTTTATAACCAAAAAACCTTCCTCGCAAATGCATTCACGGTCAGAAAAAGTAGCACTGAATCATGACCGTTACTTTCGCGTGAAATTCGCGTAACCGAATCTATAAAAAACTGAAAAAACAGGAACTCACACGAACCTCAGAACTAGCGACAACGATCCAACAAGCGATCAACAAGATTGATGGCATAATAAAAACAAGTTTTTATAACTTAAATTATTACTATATAATCTCGAATTTGACTTTTATCTTTTAGAAAGCTTGTAATGTAGATAAAGTATCTCGAACGACACGATCGTGTTGATTAGTGGACAATAACTATGGACCGAACTAATTAAGACGTATAAAATACAGGGAAATTATTTTTTAATACACTTTTACTGCCCTTTTGAGGGATAATGCTCTAGTTTAGTGGCCGCTCAGTGCTAATTTTTATAGCTCCACGTTGGAATCTCTTAATCGAACTATAAAACTGCGGACTTTATTAAAATTTAAATTGATTCTTCAATATTTGTTTGTTTTTAAATGAATGTCTGAGTTTTAAGTGTTATAGAAACACATAAAAGTAGAACGTTTTCATACATTTATGGTATATTTTAATCTAAGTAATAAACAAGTTTAAAGTGACACTTTAAGCATAAACTAGATTGAAAACAATATTTACTGGAAATTGTATTCTGTCTATGTGATTTTAACGAAAACTTCTCAATTTATCTCAATACACCTAGATTATACGTGTAAGTTACAAATAAAAATGTGCATAGCTAAGTAAAAAGGCAAAATAAAGTACAAATAAATATGATCACGCCACCCTAGAACGGTCCACGAAGGGTTAAGGAAGAGGTGATGTAAGAACAGCACCTAATGATCACCGAAGATGATTAGTACCAACGTGACAGAGGGTGAGTCCATCAGAAATAGGCAGGTATAATAAAAACGGGAAGAAGTAGTTCAAAAACGTATGTATAGTGCCTGAGACGGCGATAGACTCACCCTCTGTCACGTTGGCACTTAATCATATTCGATGAATACAGGCGTGAGCATATCGGGTATGTGTATATAAAAACGGCATAATTTATTTCGGTTTCTTTCACGTAGATATATTCATTGAAGCACAGTGAAGCATTGGCATGCAATAAGGAACTGTATCAAAAGCAAAAACGCTCGAGGCATTTATAGTTTTCCACGGATCAAGATTGAGCGGTCGCGCTACATCCGCAGTGATAAACGGCCGGGATGAATGAAGCGCGTGAGAGCACTATCTGATGCGGTCTGCTAGGCGTTTTACAGCTTTTTGCACCTTTCAGCGGGTACATCGTGTAAGCTACATGCGTGCTTACATACCCATTCGTCATTTTTATTACGTAATAACACTGCATTCTGAACTATATTGTGATGTAAGACGTAGAAATGTACAGACATGCCATAACAAGGAAGGGTTTAGCGAGAAAATATTTTGAGCTAAATCCACCACGATGAATCTTGACAAATATCACATATGATCATTTAAGCAGGGCGTATTAAGAACTTCTCAGCTTTGACGTTTAATTCTTTAATTCTTCATAAATTTCAAGGATTACATGGAGGTAATATAAGGCACTTGCTATTGGGACGGGGGTAAGTTGGGACCTTAAGAGAAAAAAATTAAATGGTTTCTGGCGTAATGCCTTCATTACACAACAAACAAATTGTCCATCTTACCAAATTTCCATTAAGATTTTGCTAAGCGAGATCAAAATCGATGCAAATGTCTTTGATATTGTATACGGGTTAGATAGGCATAAAAATAATGCCAGTTCTACCTTAACCAAGCTCTATATCAATTATGCAGCAGAGCAATGTCATTCAAGATTTCCCGAGCGAAGCGTCTCCCATACTACAGAGTACAGCTCCATTTTTTTACTTATCGATAAGAATTTGTTCCTGGTTGACGACCGAAGGAATCCAGAAAGTCCTCTCGTTACATACCACTCCATAATAAAATGTAAATAGTTTCGATCACTCATTTAAACTCTCAAAAACAATTACAAATAACGCGGCATTGTAGCGTTTTAAAAACACGAAGCGGATAATGTTTATATATATTGTTATTCGTACGGCTGTCTTTCTGAAAAGGTAAAAACAATACAATAATCAATTTGTAACTGTAATTTTTAATATTAAGTTGGACAATTTGTAATTCCAAATTCATGAATTGGAAACACCTTTTGACTTGTTTCCGTTGCCGTTGCGGAGAAAAACCTTTATCGATATGACATTATTGTCGAAAATGTTGTATTTTTTTATAAAATGAAGTTGTACATGGCAGTTAGCACACTGCCTGAATAAACTTTTTGATATTAATTGAAATATCTTCTTTGAAATAAGCGACGCAAACCGTTTGGCAGAAACTACGGTTTTTGAGTGTGTAGTTTTCGATATGTAATTCTATCTTGAAATCTTACCTCATTCATACATTAATATTACCCACTATGTCACCAATGATTAATCAGAATCAAGAGTTATGAGAGACTACCCGCGGCTAGTCCGCATACTAAGCTAAAAGCACCATATGTCCATCCTTAGAATTGAAGCGGTCTCTATTCAAAATTACCCCAAATATGTGTTGTTTTATTGCTTTATATTGTAGTCTTGAAAGCATAGCTATCAGGTCTGATATACTATGCTTAAAAGAACTTAAAAAAACGAAATCCTGAATTCAATAGGTGCTCCAAGCTTTCTGTATTAGTAATCCAGTTACAAATTCAATGCAGTGGCATTATAATGAAATGTTCTACGCCAAAGGTTTCACTTTCAGCTTTTACTTTCAATAGCTTGTATGTAGATGGGATCACTAACGCTAAATTTAACATTGGACGCAAGACGTGTCGGCGGCTTTAGGCGCAAAATACACTTACAGAAGGGTAGCTTCCTAATTTGATTGATAAGTGTTACACAAACAAACATAATCGCTTGCGAGAGTCTCCGATCAATCAGCATTATTATAGAGATGCTTGTATGTATATGAATTTACAACACCGTCTGCATGGTTAACATACCTGACTACATTAGGTGTCGCTGACTTATCAAACAGTTAAAGTGTGCTTCGTCAAATCTGTACTAATATATAAAGCTGAAGAGTTTGTTTGCTTGTTTGCACGCGGTATTCTCTAGAATTACTGGTCCGATTTGTAAAATTATTTCAGTGTTATGCAGCCTACTTATCGAAGAAATCTATAGGCTATATATCATCATGCGGAAACCTATCGCGTATTTAAGTTCGTGTTAGTTATAAATTAGGTTCGTATATTTTAACGACAAAATAATAAGTGTTATAATATCTGTAGCCCTAGACAAAGTATATTTCTCTTGCGCTTGCGCTAATAGAAACGATACAATATGTACGTAAATGACATAAATCAGTCACGTGACATATGTCATTCTCGTACATTTTGTATCGTTTCTACTAGCGAAGCGTGAGGATAATGTTACTTTGCCTACTGGCCCTGGGGTCTGATAAAATGCAATTTTTTTTGGTTTATCCATATTACAAACTTTGCTTAGTTTGGTGCTAGATGGCGCTGAGTTACAACGCCCCAGTTGCATGTGCGCTGGCCTTCTGTAGATTTAATTTTTTTACTTCGGACATTCACAGAACCGACACCCCATTGTTATGCCTGTTACCGAGTGTACTGTTACACTCCATGATACGGTAATAATGTTTCCTTTCAAGTTTTTTCGCACTTTTTCTTCGGACACTTGAATTTTGTAAAACAATCCCTAACATCTTGCTAAGAAATCGGCGCAAATGTTATTTTTTGTTGAATAGAGCAAGATACTATAGGAGTAGATATAGATTTAAAGGTAAGTATTTACATTTTGATGTAGTTCAAAATGAAAAGCACTGAAAACAGTGAAAAGGAGTGATAGGTGATCCAATAATGTTCTTAAATTAAAGAAACCTCATAGATAAACCACGCCTTGGTTTCTTCAAGACTATGTCAAGTAGAATGTGTATAAATCTAGACGCAACTATGATTTACTTTTATTAGATTTTTTCGTAACATTGTTTAAATTTTGTTGGAACAAAGAAGTACCTACTATGAGTACCTAAACTAATTATCTCTTAATGTGTTTTATATAACAATAACTAATATTTTTTTGGATATTGGAAATCAATTTATTATATAATTATACTGTATTTCATTATAATAAAATGCATATAAGTAGGTAGTTAATTTTAAGTGTTTATCTTTCTATAATTATGAGCTTACTTACATATATAAAAGAGCATAATTTAATAATGTTATCTCATTACTTTATAAAGTTCTCCTACTGAGACCACCGAGTAGAATACAGACCATTTGGCAAATTGATTCGGATCAATACAAATGAAAGCTAAGGCATTAGAATTGACCCTTTCATTGCATTTCAATTCAAATATATAATCCTCAAAACGACTGCGTTTCCGATTATTGAGAACGAATTGAGCGAGCGGTCGATATACAGGTTGTAGGATAAATATAATTATGTTCATCTTAATATTAAACGTATTTTGGTAGTAACTACAATGTGCTTTATACATAATAATGTGTTTTAGCTAACAGTAGTCTTAGTCCACACTGTTATATTAATTAATTAACTTAATCTATACATCTTCTATGCACAGATAAATAAAATTGAAGTGTCTGTTTGTAGTTCCAAAATAACAGCTTTTCACAAAATGCATATGAAAGTATACACGCTACTGACACTGAAAAACCAAGTTTTAATATTTTTCTCTGTCTGTCTGTCCGTTTGTCTGTCTCTCTGTCTGTCTGTTCGTTCCGGGTAATCTCTGAAACGGCTGGACCGATTTTAACGGGACTTTCACTGGCAGGTAGCTGATGTTTCACGGAGTAACTTAGGCTACTTTAATTTATCAAAAATATTGGGGTTCCGCGACATGAGGCATGAAACTAAATGTACGCGGCTGAAACCGCGGGGCATAGCTAGTAAAATATAAAATCATCATGCGGTACAATTAATGCTAGAGTTTATTTACATATTGATTGTACTCAGTTATTTAATTTGAAAGGTTGAGTTGCAAAATAATGTTAATCGCATTAAAGAAGGGGCCAAATGGGGCTAAACAGGGGGCCTACTGTCATCAGTTTAAGCAGAGCGTATTAATAAACTCTTAGCTATGACGTTTCACTTTGCAATACCGAAACTAAACGTCAAAGCTTATAAGTCAGTAATATTTCACTGATAGTAGGCCCCCGGATAAGTAGTCCAAAAATATCTGTTGGATTCGAAAATGTATTTGAAATGTCATAAACATAGACTAAAGCTATAAATAAAAATCACAACAATACATCTCTGCAAAATTATCGGAATAAAATAAATCACTCTCTAAACAGGCTGTCTTCAAAGTTCAATCAAAAATCGGCGAGGCCACCCGTTACACCGCATCCCCTGGTGGTCCAATCTTCAAGATGATTAAATTAGGATCCCAACTGATATAACAGCGAAATGATATACAATGAACAGAGACTGCGCATAATGAAGCAATCAAATAGTTTCCATTGTACGTCTGTGATACAGATGCTTCGGACATTACGTAAACTTCCACGTTTTCCAGATGTCTATGTCTAGGGACAGAAGACTTCGATTAATGTTTTACATAAACTGTACATACTAGAATATTAGGTAGTTCCATAATATTGTTATTTTTAATTCGTTTTCATAGGGATAGCTAGCAGACAGTGACAAAGACAATAAAAACAAAAGACAAAAGTGTTCTAAGTGACGTAAGTGATTAGTTTGACATTAAAAATTTAATTCAACATACGATATTTAAACATATTTTGTGTTAAATAAATATTTTTTAAATTTGTGTGCGTTGTTTAAATCGAGAAATAATCAAACATACATTTTTATAATCGCAAAATTAAAAGTATAAGTACCTACATCCAAATGTGTTATTGATTGTACAAAAGTTCTAAATTCAAAAGCCCGAATGTGTGTTATGCTCAACAACCCACGTAGTCCACGGTCCGCTTTGCATATCGTAATCCTGTTGAGATACAGCTAAGCACAAAAAGTCGTTGCATTTTAAAATCCTTCTCGAAAGCAAACATTTGACGTTACGAGGGAAATTGAGCGGAAGACTTTTTGTATATCTCTTTGGAATGGAATTTGGATTAAAAGCACGAGTGTACTTACGCTAAGCCGACAGCCGGTCCGGTAGCAAGCGTTGCGAATTAGCATTCGATATTCTCGCACTAAACATGATTTAAGCCATCATCTTTATTGATTTACTCCACATCTCCGCCGATATATATTAATATCGCCGTTGGACTGTCCGCTTGTCCATATTTCTGCGACATTGTCAGTATGGCGCCTTTGTTCGCACAGAAATTTATAAGTTAGACGTTTCCCATTGTGTAAGCGTAAAAGGTAACACTACAATGCGATGTATTTTATACCAATCATAATCTGGACGTGTGGTCAAAATGTGTCGAAGCGTTAAAGATTTATATCAACGGGCCTGCTTTTGATCTACTGGACGCTAGGTAGAGACGTGTATTCATGTGTTATTCACCTGGCTATGAAGAAACTTATCGAGAAATTCATTTTGTTTTAAATTGCACATCCAAAATATGAAGAAAGATTTAAATACAAGTGTGATTTGACAGACAGATGATTTGATTGATGGTTCTATATACTATCTATACTAATCCCTAGACCACTCTAGGGATTGCAGTTTCAATATAACGTATTCACAGACGTAATTTTGAAACTGCATTTTATTTCAATCAGATGTTTTTATCAGCCTCTATACAATACTTATAGATAAAGTAATATTAATCCTAATACTCTCCCGTCCCCCATGAGATACAGGTGTTGGTATGTATGCAAGCAAAGATGTCCCATATTTATTCATTTGCATACACCAGGAAGGTAGGTACTTAGTCAAATTTTTGATACCAAGATTATATCTAGTATACGACCACTAAAAATATATTATTCCTAAACTTGACTGCAAAAATGTCACAAAGACAAGATCTACTATTTTAAATGCAACCAATATACAATTTTACAGCTGTTATTCTTAAGTATTATTATTATAAGTTACGTATAGGGAGGTCAAGAAGATGGCACTTAATAGAGACAAATGGAAGAAGTTGCATCAGTTATACCGACAAGAGTCACAACTCTTAAATTCATGATGATGATTCTTAAGTATCTGTATAATCAAAGTTATCGAACACGGTTCAACTTCTCAAACATTGTAAGCAAATTAAAATTTCTTTGTAAACACTAATTGGAATATACAAATTAGGAGATATTATAAAATTTTACAGTGGCCAATATAAAATAATACAGAAAATAATGATAATTACGTAAATAACGTGAAATTATTTATTTTTGCCACAATTCACTTTAACAATGGTATCGTAAAAATACCTACATACTTATTTGCCCGCCGATTTACGAGACATAATTTTCATTATAAATCGCAATAAAATGTAAGTATCATGTCTAATCATACGCTCGATATACTAACAAAACGTTTTATGACTACATCTACCGGCTTCGAGTTGGAAAAATAACTATTCTAATGGTTACAAAGTATAGTTCGATACACCATTCTGTAAGGCCGTCGTTCAGTTACCGCACTGGGTTAGGCGGTGCCTCTTTACTCATTTTTGTCACAAGAAAAGATAGTAATTTCGTTTGTTAGCATGTTTTATTACATGTCAAATTGCGGAATAGTATGTAGCTGTCTTTTTGTATGTCTGTGGGCGGTGCGCCTTTATGACGCCGACGTGTGACCAATTGATTATTGTTAGGGGTCCACTCAACGTAACAGCGAATTTCAAAACCATTCGAACTTGTGATTAGCTAGGAGAAATGACGCATCTTTGCATCGCATCATCTCCCTGGCCTTAATCCCATGTATTTGGGGTCGGCACTTGGTTCAACCCGATGTGGCATAATATACATACATATTATTCTCACGCTTGTATTCCCCGAAGGCAGAGGTGTACTTATAAAAGACCCAGATTTCTCCACTAATATTTAGTCCCATGTAACAGAGACGAGCTTATTGCCAGCATCCTGGCACTAATCCAGACTCCAGGTTACTACTGGGACATTACTGACGGATAAACCCAATATTAAAAAAAATTCCGACCTGGGGATCGAACTCAGGACTTCGTATTCCGCCACTGTCAAGTCTAATTGTCACTAGACTTATTTAATTATGATTTGGAAAAATATTCTCACTAAAAGAAGTAACCAATACTACATCACTTTCTTAAATTTTTCTCAGTTCATATTATGGCATAATATGCCGATATAATCAATGCTTCTATACCAAACAATTCTGAGTTATTTCAATAGAATCATGATGGTATGCCAGTAAATGTTCAATAAAAGTAAGTACGGAATACCCAAAAGTCCCACAGCGGTGGGTAAATTTTGAGGAAAGACAAAACGCACTCCGTATGCTAATGTTTTTTTTTTCATAATAGTTTATTTGTCACCACAGTCATTTGATGAGATAGAAAGGCTTTCATAGTTTTAATATTTTCGTAACGAAAACACAGTCAGAGTTAATAAATAATCCCTTTGTGTTATTTAATTTTTTTTGAAGATGGTAATCTAGCTGAACAAAACAAATTGTTGAATGTTTAGTTTGTTCATAGTGTTGTGATTTTGTTTTATAATTTATTAATCGACTTATGTGCACTGGAAATGTGTCCATGGGCTACTATTTTTATTATTGATTTTGTATCACTCAAAACAGTAAAAATATTTTTGAAAAGAGTAAATGCTGAGTTGAAATGCCATTGAAAGTCTGGTTAAAACCAGTCCAGGCGGTTCAGAGATGAGCCGGAACAAAAGAGAGAGATTTATTTATTTAATGTGAATACCTATCGTATATAGTTACTTCTAAATAAAGCATTGCTATCATAATTTTTTTCTAAATAAAAAATCGATCAGCGAAGTTAAGCAACCATACGCCAAGCCAGTAGTTGGATGGGTGACCGCCCGAGTTCCCTCCGTGCCTCGGAGAGCACGTTAAGGCGTCGGTCCCGGTTGCCAATTTAACATCTTTGGCAATCGTTACAGGTCAGTCGGAGGCCTAAAAATAATCTGACAACTGGTTTAACCCAGATCACAGATTTTCCTCCTAAATGGGTTTGCGAAGGTCAGATGGCAGTCGCTTCTTATAAAAATCAGGTGATCAGTCACATCGGGTTGAATAAAGTGCCGAGCCAATGTATGGGATAAGGCCAAGGAGATGATGGAAAAATAACCATGAACATGGACTTTGGCAACGTAACACTAGTTTCTATTCAATATGATACAATTTTAGTAAAAACTTTTCACGCGTCACTAGAAAAAGAGTATATTATTATGTAACGACATCCACAATTCATCAACTATAGGTGCTTTATCGAATCAGCTGGTAACAAAAGCACTTTCTCTTAGACATCATTCATTGAAGATTAAAAAAATACAAACTCACAGAATATATTCGACTCTCTGAGTGTGTCTTTAACGTATGTAAATAACTAATACTCTACAAAGGGATAAGTATAAGTATTATACATTGTATCGTCGTAATCTACGGTCGGAGTCTAAACTTTTCACACCTTGTAGTGGGTCAATAAGTCGATAATACAACCCCATTAAAGCCCATATCGCATTGGTCAGTGACTGGCGACTTAAAACACCCCTTACATCGTCTGACATACGGGCAGGAAGATAAGCCAACAATACTTGAATCATAGATGTACCTATGAATTAATTGACCGCTTTTATTCATAGTCCTAATACTATTTTAACATTTTAAACGAATTTCACATCTACACATACAGATAAGTAAAATTGAAGTGTCTGTTTTACACTAATTGCACATGAAAGTGTATTCGGTACCTACTCACATAAAACCAATTTCAATTTTATTCCTGTCTGTTTGTTCCAGCTAATCTTCAAAACGGGTGTTACGTAGAATATAAAAAGCTACTTTTATTTAAAAAAATACATTAGGATCCCGCAGGCTACCCATGAAATTAAAATTTACGCGGGTGTAACCGCGGGACACAGCTAGTTTATAAATATTATTTAATTAGTATTTTTTTTTATTTCCTGGTGTTGGTTTTCAGAGGTAGTGAAGCGCATGAAACTAAAAGATAGTGTGTAACACCTCTAGCATCTGCCTAACCCGTGCATGCGTAATCAAAATAAAAATATTATTTTAGTAGATTTATTCGATAGTGATCGGCAGATGTGTCGGCGCGCGCTCCTTACTCTCTATTTTTGTTGGTCCTCATTGTTTGAACGAGGGTCTCAAAGGGTCAATATCCACTCTGGCTTCCGTTCCGTGTACAACTTACCTCTTGTTTTGTCTGCAAACATCCTAAATAACCGTCAATCAGGAATTAGACCTTTCTCTTTTAAATCTATACATACGCATAAATAAAATTTAAGTGTCTGTTTGTAATTTCAAATTAACAGCAATTCACTAAATGCATATGAAAATATATTATGGTCCTCACATAAAAAAAACAATTTTGTTTGTCCGTCTGTCTGTCTGTCAGTTTGATCCGGCTTATCTTCAAAAACGTATGGACCGATTTTAACGGGATTTTGCAACACGGAATAACAACTAGTTATTCAGAAAAAAATAACATTGTCTAAGTCAATTTAACGCAGGTAAAACCACGGGGCAGAGCTAGTATTGCAATAAATCTTTTAGCTTTAAATTATTGCGTTTGGAATTGATTTGATGGTGGCTCGGAATTGTATCCTTATCAATCTGTCATGCATCTGATTCAGTTATGTTGCGCTGTGAGCGCAGGCATTCCTGGACTGTTGAGAATATACTTACTGTCAGACCTAGTCTTTATAGGCACCGATCCACTACGAGGCATTTAAGACATCAATAGAACCAATGTCCTGCGTTTACACTGACGTTAACAATGTCGTCATAATACTCCTAATTGCATATGTATGTGTTTTATTTTTTACTTGTCATTCATTGTATTTTAATTAAACGTTAATTATTGACAAAAGTGAAATCGGTTAATTAGATAATTAATACTGTTTGTCGTCAATAACATTACAATGCGTTTTGTTTGCGAACGTTTCACCTTTGATTTAATATTAAAATGGGAACTTATTATTATCACTTACCGACCTATGCCTGTATTTTATATTTTATTGTAGGTGTTTCAATAATAACACCGACTTCTCACTGCATATGAATAAGTGCCAACGTGGTAGATGGTGAGTCCAGCAAAGGTAAGATCTTCCAGCCAGGCGGGTGTTATGCTTGGGGAACTGCCATCTATGTAGTGAGAGAGAAACGCTGCTATACATATACAATACATCTTTGAATTACCTCTCAGACATATGCAGGCTTCCTCACGATGTTTCCCTTCACCGTAAAGTACGTGATATGAAATTATTGACAATTTTCCTTTAAATCGGTCATCTAGGTAGACCAAGAATTAAGAATGTTGTTTCTGTTAATTCTTACATAAAAATAATATGCAGGTGTAAAATATTACAATGTATGGTTGACAATAAGCTAGAGAAACAGGCTCGGGCGTCGGTCTGTGATCGGATTAACACTATTTACTTCTTGTTTGCGCACTCTACTTACTCTTTTTAATGTGTAAATTAATTTAAATCGACCTTTGGAGCATGAAATTCCCAATCCATTACTCTCGGGACAGTTTAATGCGGCCTCCGAGACTCGGGTGAAATAGACACGGCTTACTTCGAAATCCGCGTATTCTCAACATACAGGTGGCACATTCTTCAAATAGAAAAATCGATTTATGCCTCTCCCACCATACAATTTGTGAACATTTTTTTAAATACTTACAAAATACGCGTCTTTAGCTGACATTAAAATTGCATACTGTGTTCTCGCCATTTTAATTATGGCCCGAGATGTACAATTAGCCTGGCACTGATTAAATTTAAGGAATTTGTGCTTTTTTATTCGATCGGTAATGCGTTAACGGGAAGAAAAGGTAATTACGATACAGTACAATACACTTGAGCCGTGGTGACCGTTGGGATTAAGCAGTCGCCTGCTACGCAAGCTACGCATGTTCGAATCCCAGCGGTCTGTACCAATGAGTTTTTCTAAAAACTTATGTGCAGTGATTTCACACCACGTGCTTAACGGTGAAGTAAAACATCACGAAGAACCTGCATATGTCTGAGAAATAATTCAAAGATAAGTATACCGCCTAAGACGGCGATGGACTAACCCACTGTCATTGCCACTTAAACATATTCGGTGAAAAGTGGGTGTTGTTATTACAACACCTCTGCCTACCCCTTCGAGGAATACAGGCGTGACTTCTTTTATACATACTTGAATATACTAGTGTGTTTGTTTGTTTTCGTTCACGCTTCTTAAAAATACAGGATTAATATATCTAGTTTGGTATTAAGTAAAGCTGACATCCAACCATCCAAGCACTATTTTTATACTATAAGTAACCATGATAAATTCTCATGGAGCCAAATAAAAGTAAAATAAGAGGCCAGTGTCCAGATAGAGCATAACGAGGCATTTTTTCATATTAATTCGCAGTTAATTAACGCACAGTGGCTTATCTGAAGTCGAGGTGTTAAGGACTAATTGATAAGTGAAATGAATGAATGTCTATTGACTGGTCTAACAGACCCGCTCGTGTGAAGGCCACAATCGGGAGCCACTTTTCAATTGTCACGCTAAGCGATAATATTTCAAGAAATACCAAGAAGGTATTGTGTACTGTGTATGTACTGTATTGTGAACGTAGATGCACGGGGTGGGAATTTTGTATCTGAGGTAATGCATATAAATGCTTATTTTTTCGATTGACTTTAATTTTGGAAACGGTAATACAATTAAAAAAAAGTACATGATAGCGGGATAGTCGAGGAGCTGGAAAATTCCGGTTGAGGAACATTCGCGAGTGAATCGGAATCAATAGTGCTGCCGAGTTTTTCCACCTCACTGATACGGCAATTTAGTACTCAGGCCTGATTTTGGCTAACATTCAGAAATTAAAGTGACCTTTTGACGACTTAGATTTTTGTTATTACCATTTTAAAAGTCTTGGCACTATGCTGGTATATAAAAAAATACAAGTAAAAAGGTATTTTTTAGCAGAAAAAAGAAAAAACTAGCTGTAGATGAAGTAGATGTGAGAACTATAAAATTTGAAAAACCCTTTTAGTTACAGGTTCCGGCACGAATTATGCGTAATCATAATCATTTTATGAGTCTGTTACTCTTTCGCTGAGCGCTCATCACCCGTGACGGCACCTGTATATGTGAAGTCTACTGATGAGGTCTGGCAGACAAGAGTATTTAAGGGTGTGGGTGAGATTGTAAAGATTATCGAGAACCAATTATTTATAAGTAATTATGACCAAACACATCAAAATTGTTCATGCATTGTTGTCTAGCAACTTGTAGGTATTCTACTGTGCGTTCAAATTTCCACATCGTACCAGAATACATTGAAATACAGTACAGTAATACAGGCTAGCATGTTTCAAGGAATACGTGACGTCATTAACAAAAGATACGATTCGAAGAGAAGCGTCGTTATTTTTTCACACTTTGCGAATTGTGATGTATCTCCCACTTTATATTGCAGGAAGGCCTTTATTCCTGACCGGTCCAACTCCTGCCGAGTGAGAATGCGATCACTTTTAAAATTTTAATGCGCAGGCGATCGAACATAAAGAGTCAATTGACAATCTGAGCCTGACGCCTCGATAACTGCCTCGGGCGACGGATGATTAAAAAATATTGCCACTTTAGTGTATTTAATATCGCAAAAGTACGATCATATATTCAATATAATTACGTCAATAATTGGCACGCACTGAGAAGTAGTATGTCTCATTACAACACCAAGGATTTTACCACCAACCGGGACAGATTAATCGTTGTAACTAAACTATAAGTTTGCATTCGACTGTGGTACATGGTTGTGTCAATTACGCGGAAAAATTACCGCTCTCTATTATTCATGTGGAAGTTCATGAACTATCTGGCGTTAAGTGAAAACCATATTGCATTTGTAGGAATGTAAAATGTTGGTCATAAAATTATGAGAATATCCATTTATGAGCAGAAATCGCCTATTCCCATCGACAGATTTATAGAATAATGAATAGTAATTATAACTTACCCTGCAATTATCTGGTAGACATATATACATCAATGTTTTATCTCACAATTATAAAGATTATGGTTATATGGTTACGTTACATTCACACAAAATTGTTGCTTAGTTTTAACTTTGTTTTACTAAAGCAATAAACAAAATAGGTTAGCAAAAGAACGTATTTCTAACACAAACTTTTCACTGCATTATTTTGTTAGACGAATAAAAAAAATCTCTAGCAAGTTAGTGACAAACGCTGACTCTGTATAGAACCCATCAACTTTGAATGCTATTATTCAATAGTTGCTCGCCCTGCTTCAAAGAACGATGTCACAATAGTGTTGAAACGTTGAATACTATCGCAGATCAGCTCTTTGATATTCCCTGAATAGTCTCAATATCTCAAATTCGGCAACAATGAAGGGCCTCACTGATATCATCGACGACAAAGTGAAAAGAGCAGTGCGATATGAAATACCTTGCGGTCAAAATATCCAAACATTGCGATTCCGATTACCGATAATTTTAATCGTTTGTGATAATATCGATGCTATTTTCGATGTGTGAACGTAAGCTGGCACTTTATATTGTAAAATATACATAATGGTAGGACATGATTGATTGGGCGGGTATCGGTGGAAATATCAACGAGATACACGAGAAAAAATATCCTCATAGTTTTATGTGAGTTTTATGCGGACGATTACCTTTATTAATTATTTGAAATACGGGCAAGTATTTTTTTTATCTATTCTGAATTCATTTTTGGTTTTAAACAAAACATAAGTAATATATTAAATTATATTTTTTTTTTATTAATTTTTAAAGACTAGGAAACACGACATTGCAATTCTCTCATAGAGAGGACAGATGAACTAGGCACAATATACAAGGGTCACGTGCGTGCCAAACTTAACAAATTACGTCTCTTATTTGATGATCAATTTATGTTCCTTTCAAAGAATAATCAACCTATATAATATTATGGTTTAAAATGCAAAACTACAGCCTTTAGGTACCAGTTACTATGTAATTAATTCAGCGCAATACCCCTAAAGCTCAGGCCATTAAGCAGTGGTGTTACGTGTTTTGAATGACTTCTCAGAGTTAAGCAGGTTTTGAATCGATGTTTTTCCTAGACAAAATCACTGCACTAAAGTTTTTAAAAACAGTATTCTACAGAACGAACGCGCGTCGTTTTGTATACAACGATAGTTATTTGTCTATAGGTTTACGAACTTGATTTATCCACTTCAATTTTATACAAACAAAATGTATGTGGACTAGTATTTACGGTGCCATCCAATTTACTTTCGTTCATTTCAAAATTACTCATAACTTCAACTCTATATGTGTGCTCGTAACAGTTCTAAGGGGTTGACTTTATTGGACACGTAACTTGTTTATTTGCATTTTGAGTGCAACGAGTTTCACTATCGTTGTCTATCGGCTCGTTGTAATACATCTCAAGACCATAAAAATAAACTGTTATATGCTGTTGTGTTATTGCATATTAATAACTAGCTGTGCCCCGCGGTTTTACCCGGGTAGATTTTGTTTCATACTTCATTTCGCGGAACTCAAATATATTTTTTAAATAAAAGGCTAAGGCCCTTGAAACATCAGCAATCTGCCACTGAATGATATCCCGTTAAAATCGGCAAGCCGTTTCAGAGATTAGCCAGAACAAACAGATAGATAGAGAGACAGAGTTTTTTTTTTAAATTGGTGTTCTAATGTCAGTACCCTATATACTTTCATATTCATTTAGTGAAAAGCTGTTAATTTGGTATTACAAACAGACACATTACTTTTATCTATCTGTATTAATGTATATATATAGTATATATTGCAACGATCATAATACGTTTGAATAACGAGAGTCTGTTGTTAATGCTTAAAGATTCGTTTTTAAATAATTTTTAAATTACATTTTATGGAATAGTTGCTGCGGTCAACTTACTTTTTATATTCCTTCACTGCGCTCATTCAGACAAACGAGAATTTATTGAATAAGCAATAAGTGTTGATCAGTTTTGCACAGTACTAGTAAGATAACTAACTAGTTATCGTCTTTTATTGTTGAAAAGTGACTGATTCTTTTTTACTCAGGGGTTTCCTTGGATAACTACGAGTACATAGTTTATGCAATTGTACTAATAGATAGAATTCAAATTTTCGAGTATATTATCTCTAATATACTCATAATTTTGTATATTCTATCGAGAGGGTAAGGATATTTTACTGTCAGAAATATTTTTTGTTTTTGTATGAATATCTACATAATTATTTGTTGGTACTCAATTTCAATCGATAAAGTGAAAATCAAATAATTATTGGATTTTACTTTCACCTTTCAATATGTTAAAACCATCGTAAGAATTCAAAATATCTCTGATCAGATTCAACAAAGTACAACAGAACGAAAATATTATACAGGATTTTAATGTTACCACCAGATTCAGAACATAGTATTTTGATAATGTATTTTAATAGCAGCGTTTTACCTGAAATAAAACGCATATTAAAATACTTACCTCACTGGAAGCTTTATATTGAGAACAGCACTTCCGTTTCCGTCGATTTCCTACCAATTTTATGCTTAGCAAGTGGCGACATCTGGCGGTTGGCGGGATCTTTGGTTATCTTGTGAAGTAGCCTGCCATTTTAATTCATTGGCTCTATATATATATACCAGGCAGAAGTAAAGTTAAAGCTTCCAGTGAGGTAAGTATTTTAATATGCGTTTTATTTCAGGTAAAACGCTGCTATTAAAAGTACTAGACCGTCACTGGAAGCTTTATATTGAGACCCTGTTTGTTATCGCCTGGTGAAGCCACTTGTTATGTACATTAAGGGCTATTAACGCCAATGTGATAAGTTTATAAAGTTAGTTACTTTTTAAAATGTATTATATATACTAGCAATATACGTAGGTAAACACGTATAATAATATAATATTTATGAACATGGGTAATTAAACAACACATTAGTTTGAAATAAAAGTGTATTCTTTATGCATCATAATTATATAACATTTTATAGTAACTGCGTACCTAAGCACGACTATCTATTACCTAAGTTATTGGATCAAATAACTGTAAACAATCTTCTGAATCATTATTCCGAATCACCTCACGTCTATAGAATTTTTGGAATGTATTCGCTGACCTCCAATTTCCTCGAGCCAAAATTTCGTCCAAGGGGTGGTTTTCGAACCAGCTTTTGGAAGCTACTGCTGATCGAACACTTCCTGGAGGAGCTGTAATTCCTGCTAATTTAAACAGGGTTTTAATCCAACCTGCTATTATAGTGCGTGACGCTGGTTTAGCAACACCTCTAACTGTAATAAAAAGATTATTTGATTTGGCTGCATTTCGCCTTTCATTTAATATTGCTATGGTATTTTCTAACCAAAAAATCGGATCCAAGTTACGAGTAGTTATGTTTTGTAATAATTTCCAACCCGACTGCCTATAATTACTAGTGTCAGTCTTGGAACCAAATGCAGGCCATAATATTATATGGTCTTTTGATTTTATACAATGATTATTATCAACCCGAAGCAATGTTAAATCATGTATACGCCTTCCAGAGCAGAGTAATAACAACATAGCAGTATGTCGTGAGACCTGAAATATGTTATTAACATCTACTGAATAATTTGTTAAAAAAGATGTAAGTTTATTGACATCCCAAACTGGTGGCTTGGAAGCTATAGAAATAGGATTTTTTAAGGCAATTGATTTTAAAATATGTTTAACTAAGACATGTGAGCTCAATCGATTTGATATTTCAGTATTGCACAAGGTAGATACGACTGATTTATGTAAAAGTATTGTGTTATAGGACAATTTATTAATTATATGTAAATCAGACAGAAATTGAGCCAGCTGTGAACCGGAAGGGTTTTTAAAATTAATGTTATTAGAGTTACACCATAAGCACCAGCGCTTCCAAGCCACTTCATATGTTTTTAAAGTAGATGTTCGCCAAGAAGTTCTGAGCAAAGAAAGTTGTTCATCGTTCCACGTTTCTATCGCCTCGGACCACCCCCACATTTCCATACTTCGAGGATGATCTCCTCTACTTTTGGTGGTGGAAGACCCGTCGATGTGTCTATCAGATGTTTCTTCAAGTTCCTCAGGGTTACCGGTGCAGTTAGCGCTCGGGCTTTGAGGTCCGCGCGCCAAAACACCTTGTCCCATCGAGGGGCTACTATTAGAAATATACCCGATGACTGATTGAGGTGAGTCAGGACTTTGGGAATCAAAAACGGTGGTGGGAATATCCACGCAAGGGGGTAGTTCCATGGAACGCTGAAAGCATCGTGAAACAAGGCTTGACTGTCTTTCAGGTCTCGAGACACGTAATTGTATACTACGTGAGCTGTCTTTGAGGCAAATAGGTCTATCATCGGTTTGCCCCACTTTGCAAATACTATTTCTACTCCGGCTGGCAGCAGGTGCCATTCCGGTAGTAGGCGATGACGTGATAGGTGATCGGCATGGTTGTTGTATTTGCCTGGAATGTACTGTATGCTGAAGTGTATTTGGTTTTGATCTAGTAATTTCAGAATCTGGTATGTTATGTTTATTAGTGACTTTGATTTCGTACCTCCTTCCTTTCTTAGATGAGCGACGGCAGTCTTGTTGTCGGACTGTATGAGGATCGAGCTGTGATGTAATTTGTGAACTTGACCCTCCAGAGCATGTAGTATGGCTAACATTTCTTTTTGATTGCAGTGAAGCATCTTTTCCTTTTGCGTCCATCTTCCTGCGAGTTCCAGATTGTTCAATTGTGCCCCCCAGGCCATGTCGGAAGCGTCCGTAGCCATGAAATTCGTTGGTGGGGGATAATGTAATAGTGTTGGTATTTGACAATTTTGAGACCACCAGCGGAGCTCGCTTATAACGGTTTCCGGTAATGGGTATGCCTTCACAGATAGTTCTGAAATGGAACTCATTAGCATAATCATTTGCCGATGATTCAACCGTCCTCGATGTACCACGAAAGTTGCAAAATTCAGAAGTCCCACAATTCGCTGTAATTCTTTTAGTGTGACTTTCTTTTGCGCAATGACATGATTTACCTTGGTGTTTATTGCAACAATCTTTTCTGCTGGTAGAGTTTTTAAATTTTCCCACGGGTTCCATACAATTCCTAGATAAACTATGCTTTTTTGAGGAATGAGGATAGATTTGTTCCAATTTATTTGCCACCCCAAGGTTTGTAAAATTATTATCGTTATTTTTACATGATCGCGAAGTATGTCCGCATTTTGATTTGCAATTAGGTAGTCGTCCAAGTATATTAGAATTCTTATATTCCACCTTTCTCGCAATATTTGAGCCACCCAATTTGTGAGAATGGAAAAGGTTTTTGGAGCTGTGCATAGGCCGAATGGAAGGCAGGTCATTTCTAATAATTCTTGGTTGTATATTAGGCGTAGAAAACGCCTCTGCGATTCCGTTATTTTCAAGTGAAAATACGCCTGAGATAAGTCTATTTTGCACATCCAGTCTTGTGGTTGGAGAAAATCCGGAATGCGATACATGTTTATGAAGTGAAATGGTTCTGTTATTACGTATTCGTTCAGTGCTTTCAGATTGAATATGGGTCGCGCAGACCCGTCGGGCTTTGGTACCAGAAATAATGGGGAAATGAAACTGGGTGAAGGGTGTGCATTCTTTACAATGCCCTGCCTTTTCATTTTTCGTATAATATCTGACATCTGCTCTGACACAGGAGTTTGAAAGTGGCTTTTCAGTACATTTGGGTAAATGAGTGGGGGTTTTTGATAAAACGGAATTCGATAACCCTGTATTAATTTTAATATGATTTCTGGGGCTCCCATTTGCTTCCACTTCGAGAGGTAATGTACTAACTGGCCCGCTTGGAATGACTTCGAGTCATTGCTTGTACCTTTTTGAATTCCCCCTTTGAGTTTTATGGGAATTCGAACGTCCCCGGTAACTTCCACGATCGGGCCGCGAGCCTCGGTTATGAAATGAACCTCTCACATTTTGCTGATCATATTGTGGTGCATATGAGGTTTGACCCTTAGGGTAATAATTGGTATGCAGATATCCACCCCGCGAGGGTAGGTTATTACAGGCTTGCGCATGCACTGATAGGCCTGATTCGTTATAATTATACGAGTTTCCACGCGATGGAACCGTAGGTCTCCGAACGCCAAGCCCCCGCGAGGGGCGGCGATCTGACTGGTTGGGTTTATCAGTTTTTGAAGGCCAAAACGCTTTCCGGACGCCACCAGCTTTTTCCAATACGGCAGTGAATTGTTCGGAATCAAATATATATGTGGGTGTGGGAGGAATGCGATTTAAAGTCGCTTTTACTAGTGGGTCTCGAACTTGACTTGTTATATTTTCACGTCTCATTTCGATAGATTCGGCTCGGTGGCCACAAACAATTTGCAAAAGGTCAGTGGTTATTTTATGAAAATCACCTTTTTGAAATAGTTCCTCAACTTTTACGCTCAAGTTTTCAAAATTAGCATCCGCCTCTTTAGCCCACAAAAGAAGATTTCTAATGCTTTCCTGAAGGGATTCTTTTTGCTTTAATAAACAATATGTTATAGCAGCATACGATTTGTCAGCGTGGGCTAGATGACGTAAGGTGTCATATATTTTTACCTCCTCGTTTGTTTCCAAGTCTGTGAAACCTGGAGTGTGATTGTATGACTTCTGTGTGTCAGAATACCTTACTTCTGACCAAGAGGTACTTCCTAATCGCTGGACATCGATTAGCATTTTTAAAAATCCATCTGGAGTCTTAGGCATAGCTGGTTCCTTTAACTTTGTTTCAATGTCAAATGTAAAATTTGAATTATCACCTACTATGTTCGGAAATTGTTCGCTGCTAGCGTTATAATTGTCATATAGTTCGCCACTAACTCCAGAGGAAATGGATTGGTTATCTAGCGTATCATGATGTAGGTGAGCTGTATCAATATTAGCTGTACTAGATATTTGTTTTCGTAGCTCACCCATCTCCTTAAATAACTTTTCAATCATGTGGTTAGAATATCGTGCACGCTTACTTTTATTCCGGCGGTGACGGCGAGACTTCTTTCCTTTCTTTGGGGGAGGTGAGCACAACACCTCCGAGGATGAGCCGCTGCTCGACGAGCTACTGCTGCTGCTGCTACGGCCTCGTTTACGAGACACACCACTTGAACCCGGGATTGGTTCAGCATTTAAGCCGTTATCATTCAAATCCATTCCTGGAATTAAATATATTTAGTTCCGTGGAAAACAGATTAATAGCTTCAAAACCTTTTGTGACTATAATTCACATATACGTTTTAACTGAATTGTTTTAACACTAAACTTATCAAACTGGTAGTTCTTTGATATAAATAATTGTGATCCGAACGGAACAAACCGTTAAATTAACTGACCACTAATTCATAATTTTTATGAAGGTAGTAAATACAAATGTTATTTTTTGTCAAATTAAATTTGCACTTAAAACGAACGGTTTTAATTTATGTAACCTTTTAAAGATATTTAATCCCAATTTGTACTTACTTGTAATCACTGCAACCGTTGTAGGTACTGACTGCGCTACGAACGTGTTGCTTCGACGGAAAACTAAACGCCAATGAATTAAAATGGCAGGCTACTTCACAAGATAACCAAAGATCCCGCCAACCGCCAGATGTCGCCACTTGCTAAGCATAAAATTGGTAGGAAATCGACGGAAACGGAAGTGCTGTTCTCAATATAAAGCTTCCAGTGACGGTCTAGTACTTTTAATGTGTGATTTAAGTGCGATAGTCACAAAGCTTTCATTTTCTAATCAAACCGATTGAAGGTATTTGTCCACCTGGCGCGTTTTCACTCCAACCGTCACCCTATTTTTAAATAATGCACTGTATAGCAATGTCCTCGAACTCCCTCGAACGAGGCACGAGGGGTGCAGGCACACCTGTCCGGCACCCTCACTGCCACGCGACTATCACAAGTTGCACAAGCCTTCTGACCACTGTAACTAGACCTCCCTGTCTTCAATAAAGCATTCAAACTCGAGTTCTGAATACAGGCTTAGTACCGGTCGCGATAAGCCTAAATAAAATGGTTTTAAAAGTGCGTTAGTACAATGAACACCCAAAATCTGGATTAATTTGCATCGCTATAGATATGCAGAGTTGGACATTATTTAAAAGCATTGGTAGTGTGTATTATTTAAAATTATTATTTCGTGGCCTTACGGTAAGTGTTTATCGAGGATAATATAAAAGTTTATATTGAAAAGCCACCAATGAAATTAGGTCTACGCGGGTAAAAGCGCGAGGCACAGCTGGTTTTGTAATATTCTTGCTATTTTTGATAAGCTTATTTGCCTCCTATTTATTCCTAAATTCCCATAATTTTTTAACTAACATAACAATAAATCTAGATTGGTAATTCTTAGGTCGATAGAATTGAAAAAAAAGTTAATCATTATTTACGTCCGCAATTGTTCCCTACTGAGCTTCTTACTATTTGTGTGCACTGTAAGACACTAAAAGTGGTCAGTAACGAATTTATAGAGACAGGGAACCCCAACTTGAGATTGACGGAGATCAATCGACTATTGTGTACGTATACTAAAACGTAGCTATTTTAGTGCCGACACTTGTAACTATAAAGTAGTGCCGAGCCATTTACAGATACATTTTAAGACATACTTGGAAAGAATGTGCTGGGCATGTTTTTACTATGGTATTTTGTTTACTAATAAATTGTTTCTTTAAATGATACGTTATTGTAAATTAGGAGTAGGATACTCAGGGGCTTATATTTGTTGAACCTTTAAAACTTTAGTGAACGAAAACATTATAATTTTAAGTGCAATATTTTCTAATCAATTTGAGGAGTAGAATTAAGTATTTACATATAAGTATAATATTTATATGCACCGCCTACGAGTGACAATAACTAATTACTGACTGTCCATTATAATTGCAATTGTAAGTCAAAAAAGGACTTAAATTACAATATTTTTTTTATTGTTTAATTTGCATATTTCGAGAGCAGGTGCGTCACGTGACAACACCAAAGATTATTATTCTACTAAAATCAACTATGCGTTATGCTCCCTGATCATTGAAACACGTGCAAGCATTAAAATACCGTTGCATTAATAATAATGATTTTAAAGTAACAATAATAATAATTCTGTACAGGCGCGTGGCGTGCGCATGCGACCCCAGACTACTATGAAAGGTTTCCTTTACGTATTTTTGTTTGAACATGCCATACATTACTCACTCTACTCATTGCTGCGAATACATTTTCAAATGTGACTACGCAATGTACGTGAAACATTTGTATTTGATATCGTATATTGTGCCTGGTCCTAGGACAGGTGGTTATCAGCCCTTGCCGAACACATTTAGGGAGAGGGTGAATGTATCACAATTTTGCACTAAATAATTCAGATTTAATCGTCTGTACAGGATTTACGGGTAATAGATAATATTAAACAATAGAGCTATTATTTACATAGAAAACTTAAAAAGGTTTTTACATTCATGTTTTGAAACAGTAAATTTTGTACCTATTCTTTTTATCAGCTCCAATAATAGTGAAAAAAAGAAAACAAATCTCGTTTAAGAAAATTGTGAAAACCAATTATTAAGTGCCAACGTGACATATGGTGGGGCTACCGCCGTCTCAGGAACTATACATGCGTATTTTGAATAACTTCCTCAGACATGTGCAGGTTTTCTCTCGATGTTTTCCTTGACCGTAAAGCTCTCATCAGTCACGTTGGCACTTAATAATCTTCGATGAAATGTGTGTTGTTATTACACCTCTGCCTACCCCTTCGGGGAATACAGGCGTAAGCATATGTATGTATGTATGTAGGTATGTGAAAAAGTCGTCTAGATTGACAGGTTGCGCTGCAATACATTCAGATAAGCATGATGATAGAAGAAAGTATTGATCTTTCACTAAAATATATTTTAAACGGAGAGCAAGCAAGGCACAATTTGGATATGTCTGCAAAATCTTGAGAAATCAATCCTGTAATTAAAATGCAAGTAACATTTAAACAATGGCATATTGCAGGCCTTTCTATCCGCTCATTAGCCCAAAACTCGTTACGTGCATTACCGACTGAGGCAAAAAGCTGTTTATGCATCCGTTAAGCCACCGGAACACCTCGGGCTATTATTTATATACTTACAGCATGTACAATGAAGGAGACAAGTCGTGGGAATTTGTAAAAAGGACCATAAGAACACCGATTTTCAAGGTTAAAACACTTATGTTTTAACATACCCGAAGGAATATAGGACGGAATACAGACGAGAGCAAATGTCTGCACTGAAGTATCTTGATGAGTTCACATTCATATTCTCGTATATGAAGTGTTAGGTATATGATATCTAATATCCATACGGTACATATAGTAACAAAAAACTGTTATAATTATATTTGTTAAGTACCAACCTATCTGTCTATTTGTTCCAACTACGTGAGAATAAATTAAAAACCTGGTATAGTAAGCAGTTAGGAAACTAGGAACATAATCACATACAGACACACGCTTCCAGAAAATAAGCGGATGATAGGCGTAACACATAATTTTTGAAATAAAAAAAAATTCAAAAAAAAATGTTTGATATCTTAGGAATCCGTTATCCGTTCAGCCATTGTACATATCAATAGCTATCAAACCCTATATTGAAGTAATATAGTTCGCAGCAAATAAATCGTTCACAAATCGTTCAGGCGAAAACCTTCAGGCACTATTCCCATGCAAACAACTTTGCAATAAGAGTAAAACCAGTTGAAATAAACGTCTCATGTCATATTTGAAGTCGAGCCAGTAAATAAATACATGTGTCGCTGGACCAACAATCACAGCATATATATTAACTGTAAAATTAGTCTCACGCCAGGGGCTAGATCACAATGCTTCCTTGGGTTCGCAAACTGTCTAGGAATAACGTTACAAGTATTTACATAATATAATGATCTGTTCAGAGTAAGTACCTGGATGAACGAGCTTTGCAAATTTTTTTGATATTTTCTAAAAATGAAACCTAGCTAGATCGATTTATTGCACCTGAAATACAAACAACTATAGAAATGCATACAAAATTCACGAAAATCCTTGGAGCCGTTAAAAGGTATAAGATGTTACATTATATATATATTACTTTTAGATTTATAACACATCCATGTTAGCTAACATTGTTTTAGAACAATGAAAATGAAAAATGAAAATGAAAATGAAAATGATTTATTCAGTTTAGGCCCTGGTAAGGCACTTATGAACGTCGAGGAATCTACCACCGGTTCGGAAACTAGCCTTCTGAGAAGAACCGGCAAGAAACTCAGCTGGCATCATGTACATTTCATTACACAGTAAAATAATAATAATTACAAAAAAAAAAACATCATAAATTATTCACAATAGTGAAAATTGTATCAGCATGCATGTGTAAAAAATAATAATTAAAAACGTAAAAACAATACCAAATGATTTACATATCATGTTTGCATACCATGTCATTGGCAGGAGCTACTTGTGCAGAGTTTTAATTCCATATGTCTTTATCATTTATGTAATCCGAAATTGTATAATAAGCTTTCTTCATCAGTACAGTTTTAATGTGTGTCTTAAATTTATCATAATTTAACGCGTTTATTGACTGTGGGATTTTATTGTAGAAACGAACACAATTCCCCATGAATGATTTATTTACCTTTGCTAACCTGAATCTAGGAGCTACAATTTTGTGTTTATTTCGTGTTGAAATTGAATGAATGTCCGAGTTTAAATTGAATAGATGAATATTTTTTTTCATGTATAGCAAATTCTCATAAATGTACAGTGACGGTAGGGTGAGAATATTTATTTCTTTAAATTTATCTCTAAGAGAATCTCGGGGGTCCAGCGAGTATATTGCCTTGATGGCTCTCTTTTGAAGTATAAAAATTGAATCTAAGTCTGTTGCGGAACCCCATAACAATACGCCATATGACATGACACTATGAAAGTAAGCGTAGTAGACTAATCTAGCAGTATCAATATCCGTCATTTGTTTAATTTTTCTAACCGCAAACGCAGCTGAACTAAGCTTTTTTGACAATGCTTCAATATGGGCGCCCCATTGTAATTTAGAATCTAAGGTAAGACCTAAGAATACTGTGCTTTCGACCAACTCCAATTGACTCCCAACTAATGATATATTTGTATCTATTTGCGATGTATTAGGTGGTGAAAATCGGATACATTTTGTTTTTTTAGAATTTAAAACGAGATTATTGGCATCAAACCATTTTGAAACAGATGTTAGAGTTTCATTTAGTGCCTTAAGATCTTTGTCTTTTCTACTCACTTTGAAAACTAAAGATGTATCATCTGCAAATAGAACAATATCACAGATATTTTCTACAACAAGTGGTAGGTCATTGATATACGCTAGAAACAGGAATGGGCCTAGTATGGAGCCTTGCGGCACGCCTGTTTTGATTATTGACCCCTTGGATGTTACACCACCGACGCCAACTTTCTGATGACGATTTGATAGGTACGAGGATAAAAGGTCGAGAGCATTTCCGCGAATTCCATAATAGTTTAGCTTAAGAAGTAGCGTACGATGATCCACACAGTCAAAAGCTTTAGAAAGGTCACAGAAGACTCCTACTGCGTCATAGGCGCCCTCCCAAGCCTCAAAAATGTGTTTTATTAATTTTGCTGCCGCGTCCGTTGTTGATCTACCTTTAGTGAAGCCAAATTGGTGATCGTGCAAGATGTTATGTACGTTAAAGTGAGCTAACATCTGATTAAGCAGAATTTTTTCAAATATTTTGCTAAGCGCGGGAAGAATCGATATAGGTCTATAATCAGAAGGATCTTCTTTAGAGCCTGCTTTAAATATCGGTATTACTTTGCTATATTTCATAATATCAGGAAATATACCTTGATCTATACATAAATTGAAAATAGAAGCTAATGCGGGAGCAATCGTTATTATAATAGATTGGATACTTTTAATTGAGAGTCCCCATAAGTCCTCCGTATTTTTAATATTAAGCGATTTAAATGCCTTCATGATGTCAATAGGACGTACATGTTTAAAACTAAAATCTGGGAAGCTTTTTCGTAACGATTGTTTCAATAAGCTTTCAGCTGTATTCGGACTAGAGTTAAGATGTTTGGTAGTCTCTGTGGGAATGTTAGCGAAAAAATTCTCAAAAGCAGTTGCGACCTCTAACTTATCCGATATAATACTATCATTGATTTTAAGCTTACTTACTTGCTCTTTAGTTTTATTTCTACCAGTCTCCCTGTTTATAACTTTCCAAACAGTTTTTATTTTATCATCAGAGCGGCTAATTTCACTACTTATATGTTTTGATTTGGCAATCTGGCAAACTCTTTTAAATAATTTTGAGTACATTCTAACGTGACTATGAAAAGCGACATTAGTTGTTTGGGCTTTCTTGTGGTATAACTCATATAAAGTGTCTCTACTTTTCCTTATGCCCTTGGTTGCCCAGTTGTTGAACTGTAATCTGTTATTTAATTTATATTGTTGTTTAGGACATGCCTTGTTGAATTCTGTACATATGACATCATGTAATTTATTGAAATATTTGTTTGGTTATACAATAAATGTGTTTTGTAGAAAGATAATTTTAAAGCCAATACATTTTGTCGTAAAAGCCACTCATCAGAAATTGCTATTTGAACTATGTACCTCAGTTACAAGGTACCTAATCACGTAAGTGAAAAAAACATATTAGTAATCCCATTTTATGAAATAACTGTTTTTTTTAAATATTTTTTTATTAACGGAGACTTTTTATTTGTTACTGAAAGCGTTACAAGTAAAAATAAAAGCAATTAATAAATTTAAAAATAGCCAGGCCAGCTGTACCCAAGTTCTATAGTAGCTTGTTATAATGGGACCAATTACTGACATCGCTACGGCCTACGGTACGTATCGAAGATCGCCTACTATCACTCCACTAATTGCCGGCTCCCGTAAAGATTTAAATCTCAATCATAAAACATCGCACAAAACACAGCATACTCAATTTATTACGGGGATATCATAATTGTACGTAATTGAAATAAAAAAATAAACAATATCACAAGACAGACCTACCGGTCGGTTGAACTTCGCCGAAAGCAGGGGGCGTTTGTTTACACAGAATATCAAAAGTGCATATTTACATATTCATCTTGAGCCTTATGTAAGCAATAAGCGTTCGGTCAGTTCGGATCTGTGTTCAGTCCAATTTGACTACATATTTTTACTGCCAATTTTTTGAAAGGTGTGATATAACTTTTTTTGGATATGGTCTCTCGCTGTTGGTAGGAGAAAGTTATCTCCACTGCTAAACTGGACAGAAGTGCGACAAGGGCTTCCAGCCGAGCTTAAACTTAAAAACTAAGTAGCCAGCTAAAAGCGCCGCGGTGCAGGGACTCGGACCTCGGCTTAAGGCGGTGATGAGGACTGAGCTAGGGAGCTGGATCTGAGTGGTATTATTTAGGGGCATGTTTTGTGGCTTGGCACAATTACTCTTATATGTTAACGCATAGTCTAAACTGCTGATCCTACAGACTTGAAATTTGATCGTGGGTCTTTGTAAGGAGTAATCGCTAAGACAATATACGTTATTCAAAAATACACCCCTAAATGAAGGTTGAAAAGTTGTATGGTAAACTGGATATTGAACTAACTAACTAATTAAAAACATTGTTTAAATGAAGACCAGACCAAACTCGGACTAAAACTAAACTGTATCACAGAAAAAGATTGAGCTACTATTATATGTATACTAGAGGTAATTCTTTAATACGCACTTGAGTACTTACGAAATAATATACCCACTATCTATCACTAGGTAGATACTTTTTATCAGACTTCTACTACTTTAATATAAACTTAATTAGGTGCAAATATGTAACACACTCCGGCACCCATATATGCCTGTACATAATCTTCGCTCCAGCGATGAAACCCACAGAAATGAAGTTACCAAACTGCAATTTACTGCCGATAAATGTCAACCCATCGCTTTGGATAAGGTGAATCCTTTCGTTATCCTGTAAACAAGCAGTTGCCGCGAAAATTATTAAAAAGTAGCGTTAGCTTGTATCAAGCGAAATTGTTGTTCATTTATAATAACGACGCCGCTAACGTAAGCTGTATTCAGCAGCTCATATAAATATTAACGGGCTCACGCGCCGATAACAAGCGGGTTATGCGGATACTGATACTCAGCAGGGACTATAAATACATGATTCAATTTAAGGGTTTCTTCCAAACAGCTTGGCTTAGATCGACACTGACGTTATCTATACTAATATTATAAAGAGGAAATATTTGTTTGTTTGTTTGTATTGAAAAGGCTTCGACACGACTAGACCGATCTTGAAAATTCTTTCAGCAATGGATAGCCACATCATCAGAGACTAACATAGGCTATATTTGATCTCCATATTCCCACGGGAACGCGAACTACGCGGTGAAACCGCGTGACGTCTGCTAGATTGAAACATTCTAAAATGAAAAATGTCTACAATAAACATAGCAAATTTTGAATTCAAAGTTAAAGACCACCAACCAATAAAGTCTCTATTTTTTTTTGTATGTGCCTATGTATTTGTAGCATATTTTTGTAGCTTTAAATATTACATCAATATGTCTAACAATGTATAAGTGTTTGTGCAAATTATAGAAAATTGCTGAAATATATACATCAGGTGCAGAAAGTTGGCTCCTGTAAAAAATAATACTGTAAAAGAATTAATTAAAAGCCACTTTTTCTTCATTCTTCGTATACTTACTACTATACTTATATGATTAATTACATTAGAATTGTTTAAAATCAATTATAGTTGGGTCTCGTTATAACTGGGTCTCGTTGTAAAACAATTTGTCTGTCCGACATTCGTGAGAACCGTAGAGCTGCCATCTTTTGTTTCACCAAGATTGATGGCGGAAGCGCCGTATCTGGCATCGCACTCGTTTTATTTGTCGTTTCCGTTCGAAAATTCATATAATATCGACTAGCCTATTCGATTCGAGGACTCGATTTAAATTGTTGCAGTTTTTGCGCCGAGAAATAAAATATTAATGTGATTTTAATTACAAGGAAATATTAATACGTCAGTATCAGTGTAAAGAATAATTTAATTCGCACTAAATAGTTTGCATGACCATCAATCATAGGGATTCGTTAACAAGGAAATGCAGGTATATAAAAAAAATATGTTCTAGTGTCGTGGGTGTTACACAAGAGTCGTTATAAACACATTTCGCAGTTTCGTACGAGAAGTAGGCGGTGAGACAACGGGAGCTGAATACTCTACTACTCATAATTATCGTTAGATTAATGACAGTGCAAATTAGTTAACAGATAGATACCGACTTAATTTAGTCACATCTTTACTATAATGTGTAACAAATGCTTGTTCTAAAGAATCTAAGAGATTTAATATTAACTAGTTTAGACTATGTAAGTATTTCCCCGTATGGTTTTCTCGGGTGATGACGGTATCGGTTCTTAAGGAACATGAAATCTATCATATACTAATATTATGAAGCTGGAGAGTTTGTTTGTTTGGTTGAACGCGCTGATCTCTGAGACTACAGGTTTGATTTGATTATTTTTTTGTTGGATAGTTCATTTATCGAGGAAAGCTTTAGGCCAACAGGAGCGAAGCCTCAATGAAAAACGTTGCAAAAACGGGGAATAAATTATTCACGTGGATAACAGTTACTTCACTATAAATGTTTAACACGATCAGTTTATAACACAGTATGTAGTCTATTATAGACCGTTCTGTACCAGTGCTGGGCAAGGGCCTCTCTCCTCATTAGGTTTTATCACTCTCCACAGTAAGTACTCAGTTTGTTAAAGTAGGTGAGCTGTGTAAAATACATTATTTCATGATTTTTATGCATAACATACATACATTCTAAATTGTTAAAATGGTTCCGAATAAAAATACGCTATTTTAAGAACAAAACCAAGAAACTTGTTTTGAATGTGGATGGTTACAAGGGGAACGAAAGACCTAAGAAACGATGTATGGATTGTGTGAACGATAATATGTGTAGAATGACAGTGAATACAGATATGACGGCTGATAGAGAGAAATGGAAGGGAAAAGAACAGAAGGAACCACAAATAACATGAGACAAGGGCAGGAGGATGATGATGATAACATAACACGTGGTCGAAGTCATGGGTGGAAACTTGTGTGTTTTCTTAATAGCTACATTAATGCCTATTTAGTGCGTATGTAGTTATCACAATAATTAAAGTGCTATCTGACGACCAGGACCGCAGTCAGAAGTTTATCACAAATCGTCCCCGCTTTATCTTTATTACGATTCAGGCCGCAACTTTAATACACTTGTCCATTAATTTTAAAAGCTGCGCGTGCGTTTCTTGAACCAATAATTATCTTTACGGTAAATTGGTCTCAAGTTACTCATGGTACAATAAATCATTTGCAAATCAAACGATGCTTGACTCAACCGAAGAAAACGATATAGTTGTGACTTAGTAGATCATGTATGTATTATGAACTAGATATGGACACGTTATTTGGTGTAAGAAGCATCTATGGAACCTTATCCTGTTATCAAAAAATAGGTTTAAGTAATGATAAAACTTCTACAAATTTCCTTATGACGTTTGATTTTGTTCCGGCTTTATTACCCAAAGAAGAATAAGCTATTGCCGAAATGTCCAGTCGTCTCCACTCATTTTAAAGCAGGCCAAGAGTTTTTCTGCATGCATAAATGCCTGACCATGTTTAGTACCCTACAGAACATCTAGTACTCAGTGAACATAGACGATAATCTATACAGATAAATAAAATTGAAATGTCTGTTTGTTATTTCAAATTAACAACTTTTCACTAAGTAAATACATATGAAAGTATATAATGGTATTCTGCCATAAAAAAATGTTTTAAAGAAATCTGTCTAACCTTTTACTAGCAGATCGCTGATGATACAAGGAGTGACTTAGGTTACATCTACTAACAAAATATTCATGAAATTAAGTCTACACGGGTGAAACTACGGGGCACAGTTAGTACATTATAATAGGAAGGCGGTTTGGTGTTGGCAGATTTAAGGAGATGCTCCCCTAATTGCTAGTTCGCGTTACGGAATAATGGATAGGCTATATTCTGCTTGTACTGTAATTATAGATTTTTGTTCGTAACTGGAAATTCTTAAGAAGTGTTAAAGCTTGTAATTACAAATGAATTATTTATGGGAAACAATAAAGTGAAATAGTTGTTAGACGAGTTGACTACGGTATTATTTTACATGCGTTTATCACGTGTCAGAAAAAAGACAAGAATACAAAGAAAAAAAAAAGAATAAGAAAGTCAGTCAGTATATAATTCTCCGTTTCGTCAATCCTTATTGACGGTATGAATAACAATTTATTTTTATTCTAAGTTAAGATTTTAAACTGATATTTAAAATGATGATGAAGTCAGATTAATAATAAAACCAACTCCATAGAATGCCTTAAACTGTGAGAACGTATTTAATATCGCATATTCACATATAATATCAGTCCTTTGGTGCAATTTTCATTTCGTATTGAGTGTGATGAAATGAAATATTCAAACTTCTTATTAACTGTAATCAAAAGAAGAAGCAACGGTGCTAATGAAGTCGTAAATCACTCGGTGTTTAAGGGTTACTTTATTTTGACAATCAACAGCACGTTGGTAGTGATTATTTTGTTATTAAATTAATCATAAAAAAGAGGTTGGAATGTTTCGTGATTCTGTAAATTCGTCCTTTAAATGTGATAATGGTGCAGCAATGACATTTCATACCACAAAAAAAATCATCTTAAAAAAAATATCATACAATATTACTGTGGTGCAGTATTTTAGTCAAGATGTATTAAATAAAAAGTAGCAGGTTTGAATATTTTATATAATAGTAATTTTATACATCTAAACATATATGTTATAAATTTAAAATATATTTTAGTTTTTTATCACTTGAATAAACTTCATGCTCAGAAGGTGTTAGAATAAATGAACAAAATACTAAAGCATTTAGCAAAGATAATTTTTCACACATCAAAGTTTACCCATGGAAGTTAAAACTGACGAAACAACAGCATGACGAAGGAGCACTAGCCCGGTTCTTTGGCACGAGTGCACGATAGCGCCCCTAAATGTATTCCTAATTATTATTTCAATAGTTCTTACTCTTCGTTTATTGACTATAAACCAGGCGTGATTAAAGGTAATGAAAATGTAAGTCAGTTACACAAATCGTTTTTCCCAGTAAGAATTAATTTTCTTGCAATAAAACTCCGTAACACTGCTGTTAACCAAATTCAATTATCACAAAATGATGGTGTAACTCGTAAAAAGGCCTTCGCCAGCCACAACGTGCGCTCAGAGACAATTTTTATGTTTTACTTAATATTAATAATATCCGCGTTTATTACTTTCAAAACGTTTTTCAAAAGTGTTATGTAATTATATGTGCATTTCTATTTGTGTATCTGAAGCAAAATAAGCTGTGGCTTCATTCCGGGGAAGTTACTGAGCAACGTAACTAGAAGCAGAAACATAGGTTAAGAGCTATTATTACGAACGTTCTTCATAAATATTTTTGCTATTATTGACGCATCTATTTTCTCAGATTCAACTTATCGGTTTTTTTTTGTTTTATTTGCCAATCTCATTGTTAATGTAAAATAGTTTTTGGACTAGCTTCCGCCCACATTTTCGTCTACGTGACCCCGTTTCACCCCTTTAAGGGTGGAATTTCGAAAATCTCTTTCTAGTGTATACCTTCTAACACATGACTAAGAACACACCTTCTAAATTGTATGTCTTTAGGATCAGCGGCTTAGGCTGTGCGTTGATATTAATCAGCCAGTCTTTGAATGTTATATGTATAAATTTATAATATAATAATCGAAAAAATTGTTATTTTTATTACTAAAGAAAAAAACCTGAAATAAGAAAACGACGTAGCGTCCAGCGAAAAGCAGAAAAAATTTCGTTACCTAGTTTTCTTTCTAGCGAGGATTTAACATGTAAAAATATACAATTGGAGTAGGTCCTAATAATGACCATGACTTACCGAATATTTCAAATTACTCTGCAAATTTCTTGCTAAATAAACTTGTTTCATTAATTGGACTAATTGAATTAGAGGCGTCCATCTATCTTTTACGAAATAGTACCTACTTGTGTAAATATAAGTAATAACTAGTTCTATGTAGGTTTTAAAATATCACAAGCAATAGCCGTAGGTACCATATAAAAATCATCATTTGTGTAAGTTATTTGCTCAATGGGCCGTAGGGCGATATTAATACAGTTATTAGTTGAATAATGCCAGCGGCTACTGTGCACGCACAAACTGCAAATGTGACAGAAGGGCGACTTCCTAGATTGTTCACACATATAGCGCGTAGGAAAATCTTAAAATCTAAAATCAAGTCGTTCTGATACCAGCAGTAACATTAGATTGAGACTTTTGTAAGTATTCGTCTATGTTATGCCAGTGCTTGAAAGCCGGCCTCATGTATGACTTATTTTGTAGTGCAGAGCTTGAATAGTTCAATTATCATTAGGCAGTAGGAATGAGATAATAACGCAAATGGGAGAAAATAATAAACTGGCTAAGGACTGAACAAAGCTAGGAAATTACACCCATACCTATATTATCAAAATATCTCAGCTTTATACAACATATTTGTCTTATTTGAAACATACGAACTTTCCTGATACGTCTAGGCACTTAATTCCAGAAATAAATGAGGCCGGCCGATACTAAACGGACCGAAACAACTTTTTGCAGCCGACATGGCTCTTTACTTAAAAATAATAACTTCGATCAATCTCTCTTTTTATTTTCAGCACTTATTGAATCGATAAAAACCTCGCAAAATCCGTCTGCTGCTACCGTTTTGATCAAGTGCGCATACTCGGCCCACCCTTAATTGCTTGTCAACAAATTCTTGAATGGGCAGCTTCGCTGGACACACAAGATTCTTCTTTTTACCCACCCGAATACTCGATAAACAAGTCATCAGCCATGGGACTTTGTCAAAGCAACGCAGTCTACAAGTGGACGTATGAAATGCTCCCATTTGGTAACAATGTCAGAGCGACAAAGTTGCAAGCGTAATCATCTAATGATGCGTTCATACCAATTTATATTTTATAACAAATGCAACCGCTGGTGTTCTCTGTAAGTGTTGGTTCGTTGACCTTACTCGAACGAAATATTTTTTGCGATGATTTACATTCATCAAAATGTGTATTATGAAATCGAAAGTTGTCATAACTTTCGATTTCTTGAACGTACAAAATGTTTGCGAAATATAAAACGTTTTAAGATAAATCGCCGTTCATTATATAGCGTATTTTTCTCACGTATAAATAGATCGATCACCATTAAAGCATCCGACAAAATAAATTCGCATGTATAAATATTCGTGATTAAAATACAAATAGATACCTATGCAGATGAGAGTGCGGTCCGTTTCGCTAGTTCTTAATTAAACACCTCCGCGGCGACTGTCGCGATACTTATTAAACGAATATAATAAAGGATAACTTCTCGCACATACACCGATTTCAAATGAATTTATGCATAGTGTTTTCCATATTACTTTATTATTAATATTTGAGATAAAACCAACATTAATTATTCTTAAATGATAGGTAGTTAATCATTTTATTACGTAACGTATTTAACTGACCCATTCAAAATAAAATTAAAATTTAGGCAGTTAAGTCGCCTTGTTTGCGCACTTTTCTTTCGTTAGCAAATTATTATTATGGAGACAAAATTCCGGGATTTTTTTCTTAGGTTTGTTTTCAATCATTTAGCAAAAGCCATTAAAGCAGCCCACAAACCGAGTCTTTTATTTTTATTTAGGAATCGTGCAAGCTGTAGAACCAGTCATGCCACGCGCCTCTGTCGCGAGTCGGACACGCGTCTCACTTTACATACAAAATATATACATACAAGAAGGCCGTCTCCCATATATTAACAATTACAAACGCACGCACAGAAAAACACATTCTTACAACTACCTCGGCATAGTTTACTACCGGCATAAGCTACATTTGATCCGAAATCCTCGTACACGTTGGATTCAATCGTCTATGGATGATACAAGAAGCTGACCTTCTATTACCGTTATATTTCATGTTTACATACTCAATGACTGCAACTTGCCCTTACGGGATAACCTATCTTCGTTGAAATTAAACTTGGATAGCCACAAATGCTACTGAATCATTTGAGGCGTATTTAAATATTCGTGCTCTAGGGCAGTCGCTTACATTAGTTATGCAAATATGAAATGTAATTAACTGGCAAATAAGTGGCACTTCAAATTCTTCATTTTGTCAATGTTAAGAGCAATAAAAATACTTATGCGAAAGTTAGGTAATGTGTAATTAACTTTGGTTCAAGATTAAGAATTGAACAATCTAGATCCCAACGTTAAAAATAATTATCAAATAACTTTTAAATTTATTCTAATGAAAAACAATTCGCTTACATTTGTATACTGGTTTTAGCTCAGAATGCACCTGGACTAGCCCATCAGTCTCATCACTAGGTGACGGTGTTAGCGTAGCCTGATAAGGACAAGTCAAAGAAAAAGAAGGCGCATTCTTAACTATCTACAAATGACTATTCAGTGACGACTGTCAATAGCGAAGCGTTGAAACAAATCATCAATCACTCGACCTGTCAATCTTATAAATAATCACTTTTAGCTCAGCCTTATTCTAACAAGACAATTACATTTTTAAAACCCATTTAGGTCCCTGAATTTTTTATCCCGTTTTTACCATAAATAGTAATAGGTACTTTGATGGTACTTCTAGACTCTAGTTCCCTTATTATAGCGAAAATAGTTCTTGGCTTAAAAGTTCTCCAGTTCTTTCTGTTATACGGATTTAAAAGTGAATGGCATAGTTTTAGTCCGAGTTTAGTCTTGTTTTGTAATTTGGAAGTCGAAGGACTTTTGAGTCTGGAACCTCGGTCGAAGGCTAGGTTTAATAATTATATTTGAATGCGACCGCAAGCGTGGCTCCCAATGGCTCTTTGGAATTCATAATTATTTTAATGGTACAATGACACTCGTGGTCCTGATTCTCCTTTCAAAAATAACCTTCAAAGCCAATTTGGCGTTGGGGACTGCGGACCTACCATCATCGGTTTAAGCAAAGCGTATAAATAACTTCTTAGCTTTGACGTCAATGCTAAGAAGTAAGTATGACGTCATTGCTATAACGATAATAGTAGACCCTCTGGTCTCAAAAGCCCCTCGACTCCTAGATGGAATTCCGTTGCGACCTTCGATCAAATGTCACGTGACACAATATCAGCCAATTAAGTTCGGTAGCGCCTCTGTAAGGGCGAGTCTTGGGCACTTGAGCGAGTTTTTGTTCCATACCATGCACTTGACCGGACTTCGCTTAATTGGCGGATACACGTCATTAGGTATGTGCCATGAGACTTACTGCGGTTAGATACCGTTTTTGCAGTTCATAAGTATTCATTTGCTTAAGCTTCATCTTTATATTTGAATAAGAGTGATATGTTTTTAATACCTACTAGCTGTGCCCCGCGGTTTCACCCTCGTAGATTTTAATTTCATGGTTGCCCGCGGATTCCTAATGTTTTAAAAAAATCTAAGTAAAGTGCCGTTAAAATCCGTCCAGCTGTTTCGGAGATTAGCCGGAACAAACAAACAGACAGACAGAGAAAAATTATAAAAATTGTTTTTTCTGTGTCATCACCATGTATACTTTCATACGCATTTAGTGAATAACTGTTATTTTGCAGCTACAAACAGACACTTCAATTTTATTTATCCGTATTGATGTATAGACTAAGTATTTGAATACTAACACTCATAACCGTAGAGAATATGGACGAAAGGAAGTATGGAAGGATGTGGCGAACGATGGTTTCTGCTCTGCCTACCCCCATGGTAAACAGGCATGAAAATATCTATGTATGCGTTTGAGACTCTTTAATACAGAGTCTATGTACTCATAATGCAATAATGTTCAAAAGGGAAAAATGAATAATATTAACACAGATTCTATCGAGCTGATCGATGAAGATGCGCATCCAATTACTTCTTATGTCATTGAACATTTATTTACAACCATCTTCTGTTTATTTATCGCGAGATAAGGATAAAATATTATGTATACCGTTGAAAATACATCTGCCAAAGCTATAATTACATCGATTAACACCTCGAAGTCTCTTATCGCAGATAAAACCAAAGCTATTTGTTTTGCTCGTTTTGTGAAAGGTAATTTGAACTGTGCTATTCTAATAAGAAATAATGAATTGGATTTGCTTATGTATCTAATGTAGACTGTAGTTGCAGACAACTGAAGTAAACATTATATATTTATGGGTGTAACATAGTCAGCACGATACTCAAGTGTAACAAAGTATAAATTTATACTTTCTTGAACATTGTATCGGTGATAAGTACCGAATATCTCATTAGGATTCATGTCAGTTTTTGCTTGAACACACGCGGGTTTAACTAAGACAAACCTCAAATAATTTTAAAATTCAATCTCTAAAATCTTTCTTACGTGTATAATTCCTTTCATTTTACAAGGAGTCTACCTACATTGGTATATGCAGAGCGTATTAAGAAATTAAACATCAAAGCTAATGAGCTTTTAATACGTGCTGCTTAAACGATCATAGTTGGCTTCCTTTAATTTAGATTATATGGATGTACCTACAATCTGTTTACCCACGCAGTGTATACGTAGGCTACACTAATTAGGACATTCCCGTGAGAGCAGGTAGAAATATAAAATTGTATGTTATCAGATCGTTGTAGCGATACATGGCAATGTTGCATTGCAATCAGAATATGTTCCTATAAGAGGGGGAGCACACGCAAACAGCGAAATATAATGTTACAGAAGGTCGGATCGCACGATACGCATCTACGAAAATCATGCTCCAAAATAATTATTTGAAGTATACCAACTCCAGCTTTAATCTTGATTTCAGCCGTTGAGTACGCTAAATGTGTGTACTAGGGGTTAATGCTATCTATAACACTAATACAAATATCTGGGTTCTCCCAAAACGCAAAATGGGTTCAGCCGTTCATAGACAATAAATATATAAATTAATAGACAAGCAAGGCATTTGGTAGAGACGAATGGAACAAATAGCATCGGTTACACCGACAAGTGTCACAACTCTTAAATTTATGATGATGAGACAAGCAAACTACCTACCTACCGCGCCACGTTTCATTTGGACTATGCAATGGTTTCATTTTCTTATATAATAATGTAAATTATATCCTCATCTGATAACAAACAATAGTTTTTCGTTATACAAGAGTGCAAAGTTGCTTTTTAACCGTGTTCAATTTTGATGACCGAGCAAGCGAGGGAATCAAAAGAGCACGAGGTGAAAAATCTTTGCACTCGAGTGCAACACGTAACTTTTCATTCCACCTCAGTGAGGAAATGACTAAATGCAAAAAATATAAGGTTTAACAATGACGTGAAAAAATGCCGCGTAAAGAACCGCGTACAAAGCAAATTGAAAAAAGAACACCAAGAAGGTTCCGAGTCTGAGTTTTTAACAAATTAAAAAAAAGTTGTATGATATATTCGGCACCATAGAGGTAGCAGTAAATAGGTTTACTGTTTTTTTTAATTCACAAACTTAGTGCACACGATGTTTTAAATTCAATTTACTTTATCCTCTAGAGAATAATAATAATAATAAAAATATTTAAATAGATGAGTCAAAATCATCAAATCGTTGCACTCACACAAGCGGTATGTGTCAATGCAACGATTATTTAGCAGTTCAAGAAGCCGATCTTCTGCAACCTTTCTATTCAGTGTGTCTACTTCAAGGCTCAAGCATTAGCCTGTAATGGAACCTGCTGCGGTCACATATAATGTCCGTAGCCCCGAACTGGTCCCAATATCGCTTATTATGTATCGCCTTTGTGTTAATCATATATTTCGCTCAGTATGGCGACTGGGACGGCTACCGGTCGATGGTCTATTAATAAAAGCCAGGCTTCAACCGGCGGAATGCCCACAACCTGCTATTGTACTCTAGTGGTTAAGGAATTTGTCTTTTTAATCGCGCTGCCTCACTGTACCCCGTTATTAGGGCTAATTGAAATTATTAAGGCTTTTTCAAAGCAACTAGGAGTTTTAGCGGGAGTGATGCGGGCAAGAGGCGAACGATTCGAGCTTTTAGATTAATTTATGGTTAGAGGACACGTTATGGTAATTTTAATAGAGTAAGCTTAAGGCCGCGCGGACGGACCTTTTTCTCCATCAGAAAATATGTCAGTAGACGTAGGACAGTTTAATGATAAAAAGAAATATTAATATCTAGCTGTGCCCCGCGGTTTCATCCGCGTAGACTTAATGTAGGTAGCGGTTTTCGGGGAACCCTAATTTCTTTTTTAAAACAGAAGTATTCTAAGTTACTCCTTGTAACATTAGGTATCTGTCAGTAAAAATCCCTTCAAAATAGGTCCAGCCGAAAGACCGACGAGATATTTTTTTATAAATTCTTTTTTTTGAAATGTCGTACAATTGGGAATTTCATATGCCTTTAGTTAAAAACTGTTGATTTGGAATTACAAACAGACACTTCAATTGTATTTATCTGTATATAAAAAGGGACATTTATTTTCTAGTCGTCTTTCTTTTTGTGCATGTATTGACAATTACTCGCACCAACTACGAGTTCTGTCCATTGTCATTTACATAATAAGCGATAATTTAAACGGTAATTGCCGTGACGAGTGGTGTATCGTATAAGAACAACAGTTTATCGTCTAAATGCCGATGAAGTATAAGTCCTGTGCTAAAAATAAGATAAAATCAAATAATGACCTGGACAAAGATTCGATCATTAATAACCTAGGTTCCTACTTAAATGGGTTCGGGATTAAATAATAGGTAATGTTTTTATATTTACGGTGACTATAGTTGCATGACAAACGACATCAATAAAATAATATATATAAAAAAAAAATCTTAATTAATCATTGATTTATTATTGGCTTATTCCCAGACATCCACAGCCTTGAGATATATATAGAGTTTGAAAAATAAGCTTTTATACATTAACTTCCTAGAAAAGGTCATTAGAACCGCAGTAGTAGCACCTCTAAAACTACTAGACCATTACGGCTCATAACGAAAAGGCTCATGGTAGACAAGTCAACTTGGACTGCTGACATTTCAATCAAACGTAATATACAAAATAAAATAAGACAAGTTTATATTTTGTGATTGGTAAGTAGATGTGTGGGTAAAAAAGGAATGTTGAGTTTTAATGTAAGTCGTCTACTCTAAATAAGATAACCTGCAGGCATAAGGCGTGATCCGTTGTCTATTAAATCAGAGCCGAATAAGTTCTTTATCATTAACACAATATAAATATTTATTTATCGCCCTACCGAACCTTTATTCAGGAGCGGTTTGTTTAAAGAAGTGTTCACATTTACATGATCCATGTTATTGAACGATTGAGCTGAGACTGTGGCGGAAATTCATGATGAAGCACATCTATATAATCTATACGTACAGTATACATGCATAAAATAGCCTATTATCAAATTTGATTTTGTATGATGATTTCATATGATTTATATTGTTTCGATGATATGTACATGATGCCTGGCTGAGTTTCTTGCCGGTTCTTCTCAGAAGGCTAGTTTCCGAACCGGTGGTAAATTCTCGACTTTCATAAGTGCCTTACCAGGGCCTAAACAGAATAAATATTTTTCATTTTTCATAGAAGTGTATGTGATTCCAAATTAACAGCATTTCACTATGCGTATGAAGCTAACTGTCTGTCAGTCTGTCTACTTATCTGTCTGTTAGGCAACTTTAATTTTTTTTAAATGAGTTCAATACAGCCACCAATGAAATAAAGGTTATGCGGGTGAAACCGCGGAGCACAGTTAAAGAGTTACACAATAAATAGTAACTCCTTCTTAGCCTCTAACGTTAATGCCTAAGTAACCAAAGAGTTCTACTTCTAGTCTCATTTATTTATTTCTCACAGCAACACAAGTGTACATCACATATTTTAGTAGTTTTGAACAACATATTGAATAATTTGTACAACGATAAATATGTACGTAGAAAAGTGTTCAAGCAGAGCGTATTAAGAACTTCTAGGCTTTGATGTATTATTTTGGTACCGTAAACGCGAAAGCCAAGAAGTTCTTAATACGCGCAGCTTAAACGATTATAGTGGGCCCCGTATTCGAATTCAGTTTTAGATTTATTAAATCAGTTGATGTCTGTAAATGACAAGTTTATACGTCCACCTATAATACCTTTACATTATGACATTTATATTAAAAATATACATCCGAAGATCAAAGTCAGAGTTGTCAAGACACAATTGTGTAATCCTCTTTAAAACTAACGAAATGTTAAAACCGACACCTCATTAAGGTTTGGAATACATTCGGCGCCCGCGGCGATGCCTTGCATCGACACTAAAACAAACATATGTATTAATAAAATTCCATTCTAAACTCAAAATATCAACAAAAAACAAAACAAACAACAATATCAATCATCCGTAACGTCCAAAACGTTAATCGATATAGATTCGAATATTCAAATCGATACCTAACACGGCATATATCGATTATGAAGTTTATTAAAATAAATTAGAGATTCGATATTCAAGCTTCTTATAATGCATGGGAATTGGGTGATGGAATTGAGTAACACTATGAGAGGTTTCTTGGGAACCAGCCATTTATCGAGCATAGGAAACGTTTATTTGAGCTGGAGATAAAATTAATTGTGACTAATCAAAGTAGGTACTACTTTCAAACAAAGTCCAGAACAGTAAGGAATCCAAAAGTAATAAGACACTGAATTGATTGATTTTTCGTATTTTCTTCTCTTAGGAAATTCATCATCATGCATCATTATGCCATTCAAATGCATAATCTTTATTTATTCATTTACAAATCAGCACGACGACGGCATAAATTAAGCTAATTAAACAAAATTTACGCTAAATAAACGCATGACAAATATGAATACAGATGATACTATAATGTAATAAAATGTTATATATTATTAACAACTTTTTCTTGGGTCAAAACCTACAATATACAGTTAGCAAAATCGGTTCAGCGGATAAAAAGACGTAGTAAGTCTAGACCTAATTTGCACCTCCCTAAGTTTATATAGGGTCCTTGATTCAACTGAACAAATTCAATAATTTTCGGTCACACGTATACATGTTACAATTTGAAAGTAATTACCCCATTTAAGTTTCAAATTTGGAGTGCAATGTATATTCTCAGTATTAGGTACTAAAACGTTCGGCGCCATGTGACGACTTAATTTTGAAATCCGGTGGCTTTTTATATCTATACAATAAACAGCCATACTAATCACCTCGCTAAGCCGTCTTTACCAAAACGAGTCAATGTAAAAGCGCTAAAATATTTTTTTCATCCCTATAATTCCCACATCTCGAACTTATTAAGGAAAAATTACGGAGACCTAAAGACGCCGCCTTACAAACCGATATTTTATAACCTACTTAGCACAAATCTGGTATTGTTAAGGACCCAACTCGGCAACTCCCCATTTAACTAAGCATGAGAAGAATATCTTGCGAAAAGGATAATATCATCGTTTAAGAGATCTTAACGTCGGCTCAAAAGTAATTTAAGTCTGATGCATCGATCTTCTATTAACTCGAAGAATTTAAATTCGGTTCAGTTCATAAACATTGGAAAAATATAGTAAGTGAGTCGAGATAAAAATTATTTATCAAATTGTTCAGCTTAACTTTTTTCATTCAACAAAGTAAGCTTATATTTATCAGACTTAAGTTATCGCCAGAGCAGAAAGCGTATTACAATATTTCCAATGCAAAAGTTATGCTTTTAATGGATTAATGCCCAGTCGATGGCAAAGCTTCGCCCCTATTACATGAGACTTTAAACAAAACTGATGAAATTCAAGTATACGACAAGTACACCTATTCTATATCTTCGAGGAATACAGACATCAACTTAAATACTAATATTTGTAAGTCTGTCATAGTAATGTTCTGTTAGTTATTTTTCGTAGCTTTTCATAAACGGTTACGATTGAGGCTCATAATGAGACTGAATCCATTTCAAATTGAGTCTTATTGACACTAGTATTTTACTTTTACACTAGTATTTGAGACTTTTTAAGCGGACATTTATGGTACAGAGCATCGGCTAGTGGTATATACCAATTTAAAAATAAAATAAAATAACGTTGTCATAATTCTAGTAACTGTCCTCAGTCGCTCTCAAAAGATTTTTTGGATTTTTTTTACGCCTAAAAAGTATCATTCTACTTTTTATGTCATTGATAACACTAAGAAAACAAGTTTCAAGTGTCACCAAACTTTCCAAAAAGGTATTTTTAGCGAATCCAGTGCCAGTCACAAAATTATTACATATTTTTAATTGAGATTTTTCACTGAAAAAACAAAAATTGTGTCGATGTTGTAATACGTTTGTAGTTGCAAACTGCTTTAAAATAGATTGATCACCACAACCTTTGCACCATTTTATCCAAAATTAGTTTTTTTATATGAAACAATACATTATTATTAACATACAAAAGAAATAGCCGCCGAATGATAAACGCATCATAAGAGCCTAAAGGCATCTCATCCGTTCGATATCTGTTCGGAACAAATCACTGTTTTATCGTTACTAACATCGTAAAAAATATTGATATCAATATAAAAAGTGGCCTAAAAACAATGGGAGGAATGGATTGAAAGGATTCTAACGTTAGATAACGAGGCTGTTAGAAAAAAGATATGTATTAATAATAGCTTTATAGTGACCGTCTTTGATGCGCTGGTCATCGGTCGATTGTTTGTGATACACGATTGTAAGTCGTCGAGTGAATACTCGTAGCATTAAAACACCAACGTCGAATGATACTGGCAAGTTATACTTTTATTCATAACATTCCAAATTGCCGATTAGTAAAGAAAAAATACTGGCTGATTATTTATATATGATATTAAATATGATCTTACTCTATGTTCTAATTTTGAACATTGCTTCAATACCGGTTGAAAAATTAAGATAAGCGAGGCAATAATATTTTTTTCATAATAATATTAATTTTAATACTATAAATATGGTAATGCCAACATTATGCATATTTTTTAATATACGCGGAGCAAAAATAAATTATTAAATTAATCAAGAAATTCCAAACATGTAGTTTTATTTTTTTCGTGCCATAATTTATGATAATTTCTGAGACAGAATTATAATTTCTTGTTAAAATAGCTTCACATTGACCATTATTTATCACGACCTGCCTTAATTTGTCGAATGTTAATAGTGAACACGCGTCCTAATCTATAATAATTTACAAAACAACGAACCTTTTAGTAAAATTCTGTTGATTGGATTAAGACGTCAAAGCGCTGCTATCCATTTCACGGTCAGCAAAAAATATCATGTTACTATTAAATCAGACTGAAAATGATATCCTTATGATGTCCAAATAATCAGTGAGTTGAATAATGCTCACATGAACCCAAAGAGAACGAGACGTTGATTTAAAAAAGGAAAATGCCTAGTGTGTTGACTAACATAGTGGCGAAATGAACATATACCTACCGTAGTTACGTAATGTAACTTACATTTAACTGTAGTAGAATAATTGTGTTAGATAATGTTTTGACTTAAAAGTTAAATTTTTTTATTTAGATACCATGAAACTAAATATTTTTTCGCCAAAACGTACAGGATGCGTTTCACTTTCACTGTTCAAAAAAATAAGATTAAAAAAAATACATTGAGAAAAGTAAGCTTATTCAATGAATTATTGATTCTAGAATAAAAATACTTGATTTGTAAAAGGCAAAGTTTTCGAAATCAAACTATACGTGAAATATAGAAAATATGTGAGCTAAATGTTTCTGCACTCTGTACCATAATAGAGGAAATTCCATTCATAATTTGTCATAGCAATGATTGCAGCCATGGATGTTCCAAACACGAGTAAAACAATGATGGTAATCACCGAATGATTATTATGAACTGAGAGAATCATGCCAATTGACAATTTGTATGCAATTTATGACATTATACAAGCAATTATTGGTGAAATATCCTTCATTAGAACTCGTTAGATATTTAAAACAGCTGTTTTTGTTCATAACTATGGCTTAATTATCTTCTTTCGTAACGTCATTGTTAATGGCTTTATTAAATTGTTCAATATTGTGTCCAAAATTATAATACCTAAAGATCTAGAGCTTAAGCAAAATAAATTATAATTTTAGTTAAAATAGTATGTAATATTTTTGAATATATCAAACATGTTTTTTATTGTAGTCTACGAGGTACTTACAGTTTCTAAGTATTGTATATATTGCAAACCTTAAATTACACATAAGTATTTGTATAAACCAGTTTGATATAATGTTGACCAAATATTTCGAATCATATTTTAGCCTGTCTAAAGCTACAAAATGTCATGCAAGTGTCCCATATATTTTTTGTACATATTCGGCAAATTGTACCTGACTAAAGAACGTTATCGCAAAACCAGAGGCTTATCAGTATTTCCCTTGTTTTGCGGCGGCAATAAATTGTTTAAACATACCATAATTCTCTGCTTCCTAAGATCAAGCGACGATAAGTGTTTATTAGAACACGGGTGGTAGGAACTCGTGCGATATCGTCACAAAAACAGGTGAACACCGAAAAGTGCCGACTTTTTGCTTTTTGGCAATGCTAAAAAATCACCTGATCTTCAAGCTTGTTTAGTTATTATCGTTATTTGTTTATCAAACGAGGCACAGGCTGTTCAAGCTGTAGGTATAACAGTCGAGACATAACACAGATTAAACAACAGAGTTCATTACCTGCAAGAGTTTCTTCGTGAATATTTGTAAAGACTGCTGCGTAGAATAATGTATGAGGGTACATTATCTTATGCCGCCCTTATTTAGTATGATCGCTTTAAACTGGAGTGGTCAAATATTGTTGGTATTTGCATAAAGGATTGGTGGTTGGAGATCGCGGCGTGTGGCATGCTTCTGTACCACGATATGTCAGCACTCGACCAAATTGAGGTTTCAGGAACACTCGTTAAGGAATTAAGTGCTTCGCCGCAAGCAATGCGAGGCTTACGTCGCAATGTGTAAATGTAAAAGTCCAAATACATCATTCTGATTGTTTAAGTCTCTGATCCATCAAAACCCACAACGCCAATTACAATATTTAGGTTAACAATAATGTTGATTAATTCACATTACTCGCGCTCCGTCATCTCGAGAGAAACGTACACGACAACAGTGAATGAAAATATCATAAGAATAAATTACAGTCATTTGCCGAATTGAGTTGCAAATACATGTTATTTAATTCATGTTGATTTTTTAAGCGGCGGAGGGAGCGTTTTCATAATAAATCGAGGCGTTTCTTTATAAATGACATAATAAAAATGTGAATGAATTACGATATCGGTTTCCATTGCAGTAAATTAACGATGCAGATCAACGCATCGCCGAGATATTTATGAGATAAATTTGTCTGCCACTTGGTTGTGTCTCATTACTGCGCCCGACAAAGAGACGACCGCGCAACATTTGTCAAATTGTCACACGAACAGTTGCAAATAGTGAGATTCTCCAGAATCTACAATTATAAAACGTGCGACTTCGCCCGCTAATTAAAGACTTATTGCTATTTGCACTTAAAGATATAACGAGGTGGAAGATTACACGAGCTGGGAAGATAAATCGGTGGCGACAAAAAATATTGCCGTTCGACTTTCATAGTAAGAAAATCGAAGGGCCCAAGTACAGGCAAAGTGGTGAGAAGAATTTGCTTGTTATGTGGAGTTGACACGTCAGTAATTGTGGTGCAGTGACGGAGGAGTGACAGAGGCATTCGACAGTTGAACATCAAACACGAAACACGAGGAATGCAATACACGGGCATCATCAAAAAGGTGAAGATTATTGTTAATCAGAAAAATATGCAGCTTGATTGGCAGATGATCCGAGAGACTAAAGTGGCGCGTTAGATACACTTGGAGGAACCAGTTTGAAGGAAATGACAAATACAACAATGAGAGAGTGTTAGACTCACCATCTAAAACGGTGGTAAATTGAGTTGTTGGAAGGCGTTAAGATACCAGAAATGTTTCTCACTTTTATGAGTGAACCAGTATCAGAAGTAATTGATCCTTTGATTAAGATTTTAGTGCTTGTTTGGGAAGCTGTTCACCCGAGGCTGGCGCGTGTCGGCAACGACCGCTCTTAATTATTAATTTAAGCCAACGGGACCCTGCTCCTTAATACCATTCATTTAGCTCCATGTACGGAGTTCTTTAATGTTTTTCAATCTAAATTACCACCTGGAGATCAGAAGATATTGACTTAATCAGTTCTACTTTTAAAGCTATAAAGGTGCACCATTAAAGATACATTATTTAAGGTTTGCATTCGTAATACAAGGTTAATAATATTATGTTGTGAAGAAATATGATTCATAATTTGCGCGCCTATTACGTTGTTGAAGTACCAGCAGACCAGCAATTTATAGAAATGTTTTTAAACCAATATTTTAACCAACAATTTACATAACAATTTTTATGTTGAGTCTTATCTTGTTATCTAAAATAAGAATGCATCCATTGTAAACCACCAAACCATTGTAACTTTTTAAATTGGTTGATAATCATTTATTGGTTCGGCAAAGTATTGAGGAAGTACGCATTGTAAATCGTTCAATTACTCTGCAGAAGTCTCCGTGCCAATTTCAACACTTGAGATTGTTAAAGACTTGTAAATGCGATTACATTCGCTGTAAAAATCCCGAGGACAGTAAGTACATCTTGTAGAGATATCGTCTACAGCTCACAATGGGATCGAAAAAACTATTGCCTCCATTGGTATGGTAGTGCGTAACCATTCCCACCGGTATATTGACGGCACTTAATGTGGATTCCCAATGGAGTCTCCAGTAAATAAGGCTGGTTTACGAGCCCGTGGCTGCGGAGGCGGTATGCCATTGTAGCGGCATCGACGAGTGCACTTTATTGGCTAATTTTATTCAATTAAATTGTTCTGGTTGCACCGACACCCGGCCGGGCTTATTTTAACGCCTCGGAAATTATTGCAATAGATAACATAATACACGGAGTGCGTACGAAGGCTTGTGATTTAAAACCGGCGAAACACTCATGTTGCGCTAACGCACACGCGAATATATTACAACGACTATGACACGCACCGCTCGTATTAAAACTATAAACATAAACTAATACGTTCTAGTTACGATACTGCCTACTGGTTTAATGGGAAGGGTTGAAATATTATGGTTATATGTTAATTTCTAATATTGCGAAGCGGGTGGTGGCTTCCAAACGGTGAATAGTATGTTAGCCACATGCTGAGAAACCACTAAAGAGTTTTCATCACAATATTGTGCATGGGACAAAACTATTATCTACCCTTTGGATAAAAAATGGATTTCAGTAAACTCTGCCCACGTCACGCTGACAAGGCATTTTACAAATCGTTTATAATAGAATTTATTTGAGCCGCGATGCGTATGCGCATAGTTGATGCTATCACAAGGCTATGAATGTTGACATATGAACAAACGGACCACTAAAAGGGTTGCTTTGTTGTATTGCTGGCAATTAATCCGCATGATAGGCTGAGATATTGTTGAAATTTGAATATAAAATTTTATTGTGTTAAACGATTATTTCAGGCTATTAAAATGTCTGTGCAAACACGGAAAAAAATGCTTAGATAGACAATGTTGAAATAAATAGAAGCACAAAAAACTCTACATGGAGCAGGTACACAATACAAATAAAAACTAAAGATTTGCCGCCATGAATAAATCGATCAATAATCGGTAAGCAATTTTTTTTTCACTAATCTCGCATCTCTTCCGCAAACAAAAAGTTGCATAATATACCGCTCTGTTTGGAAATCACATCGTCATAAAACACGTCAGTGAGAAGCCGAAATGTCCGCACCATAAATAGAAGGACAAAACATAAATCGCCAGAAAAACAAATAAAATTATATTTAATAGGCTCGTGAGAACTGTCACCCACCACCCACTGAGGGTCTTTCGTTAAATATTTTAATTGCACCGCTAAAAAGACCCCAAAACTTTTATTCCTCGTAAATCAAAGCCGTGTCCACGGTAGTCCCGGTTTTTTCCTCAAGTAATTCAGACAAAGATATCAGATGGAGTGATATGATATTATAATATATTATTCTCTGAATGATGGGCACTATTTTTTATTCTGGAGTCGTATAAGGAAAAAGGCACATTTTCCCCAATGCAATAGTAGCAATTTGTGGATATGTTCGTACAGTTTTTGATTCAAATATTGTATTGTATAAGTATCGTTGAAATTCTACTAGAATATCCTTCTTAAAAAACAATGAACAATATGAAATGCAAATCTGGAAGACTTGCCTGCGGGTCCAGAGATTGCGAAGAAAAACAACCTGATCAAATTGATTAATCAATTAACTATTATCAGTTACCTAGATAAGACTGTTGAGCATTCATTTAAATATTGAAACGAAGTTATGTAGCTAACAGTAGGCATACTAAAGAACCCAGATCAAAAATAAAACATTATACTTCTTACATAAAATAGAGTTACCAAAGCAAGAGCACAAAGGCTCAATTTCAAAGTGTCGTCCTCAGTGGATCGTGAAACTAAAGTGAACAGCTAAGCATCGATTACTATCGCTGCCTACGCCCCGTCAGCCCGATTTTTCGCTACCAACTTTGTAATAAACCTGATACATTTACACAAACTCGATGAAGAGATAAATTTTAAAATAATGGAGAATCATTTTATGCAGGCTATAAGCGATACCTTCTTGGCTAATCAACTTTATATTTGTAGGGAAACAAATTATGTTGAAGTAAGTTTTTTTGTTATTAAGGTTTTCCTTGATATGACATCTACATAATATCATGTTAAGTTATATTTATTTAAGTTTAAAGGGACCTATGTAAAAAAAAAAAGCATTTCCCTGATTAATATATTTATTTCTTAAACTATGTACGTATACCCACATATAATCGTGTATGGACACACTTATGCTTACCTTTCTGCTAAAACTTACAGAACAAAGAAATCATAATTTAATATAATAATTTTGTGGATCTAACCACAAGCCATAGTAATTTTATGTCATCAGAAATCGGAAGCCCCAATCAGTCACAGGTCGAGAGTCATTCTAAATCCATCATTCACTCACAACGAGACATTTGAAATAGTAAAATTTCCGAGTCAATAAACGTTTCTGTTTGTTTTTCTAACCGGAAATATATTTGGTTTTGTAAAAAGCTGGTAAAAAACAAAAAGGAGCTATGTGGGTGGCGACTGACGACAGTTTAAGTGTAACTCGATACAATTGAGTCCAGTTTTTCTTCCCCACTCCAGATTGTCGGAAGCCAACGAGTTGATGATATTATTTCGCCGATGGCTCTTTAAACTTACGCCGACCTGGTTTGCGGGAGCTTCCTTAAACCACTTAACGGTAGTATAGTTTTTATGACGTCATTAAATTCATAGTTTTGGGCTTTTGTCGGAACTAAAAAAAATTACAAGACAGCAAATTTGACTCTTTTCTTATATGGTGTGGTTATTATTATCCAAAAACATTGCAACCACTCCATATAAAATTCTAATTCCTGATTTTACTTATATAGCAACGCATAGCCTAAGCCGCTAATCTGGAGGGTGTGATGATTTGGAAGGTGTTCGTTGAGTAGTCACTAATAAATAGTGTTTCGAAATTTCACCGCTAAGGAGTGAAATGGGGGTTGAATGTTTCTATGTAAAATCTTACAGCCAAGCAGACGTATTAATAATACTACACTACGTTACCGCTACGTTATAAGGTAGTCTTGGATAAAAATTTCGTTTGAAATGAATATTACCTAATTGGATCCGACTAAAAACGGAATTTGGAGAGATTTTATCCAGAGATCAATAAAATAATCGAGGGTTGCCTCTTTGTGCGTGTGCGTTTTGTGTGTAGGTAGAGTCACGTGTCAAACCTCTGTGCAACCCCTATTATTATTTCATCTCGCTTACACTGTAGTAGCTCTTAAGAGTTAGAGAGGGATAAAATATTTAAACTGAATGTGTGCGTAAGGCGCGGGCCAAACATCTGCCGACTCTGATATTTTCGGTCCGTTGAGTTAAAGTTTAATAATAATACTAATACAATAGGCTTAATTAAAGTTTTGATTACCTTCCAATTTATGGATTTGCTTCAGATTTCTAAGACTAACATAAAGAAAGATTAATAGAATGAAGTTTCTTGGCTGCACGTGTAGGTAAATGCTAAAGGCAGACGCAAGAAACTTTAACCTCAGAGCATCCGTGTTCTCCGAAGAAGAAACTATCAACTATTAGCTCTCACATATGAATCGCGTTTTTTTTAAAAGTAGTAGTAAAGCCATATTTATCGAAATTCGATTCACTTATCACTAGGATCAACCTAATGTTATTTATTTTTACACTAGCTGTACCCCGCGGTTTCACCAGCGTAGATTTTAATTTCATTATTGACCGCATATCCCTAATGTTTTTAAAAATCTATGTAGCCTTAGTTACTCCTTGTAACATTAGCTAGCCGTCATTGAAAGTCCCGTTAAAATCCGTCCAGCCGTTTCGGAGATTATCCGGAACGAAACAGACAGACAGACAGACGGATAGACAGACAGAGAAAATATTTAAAAATTGCTTTTTCTATATCAGTACCGTGTATACTTTCATATGCATTTAGTGAAAAACTGTTATTTTGCAGTTACAAACAGACACTTTAATTTTATTTATCTGTATAGATTGAATACAATATTGTAAGCCATTATTTCTAACATAGCAGCTATACGGGAGCCTAGCATAGGAATAATGAATTATAAAGTCACGTTAGTTATTCTTTTATTCCTATGCCTTCATAAACCTATAATGTAACTAGGTATAGAGCATGGCAACAAACACATTATGGTCAAAATAAAACTTGTATAAGCCCATGTAACGGTCTTACCATTGAAAACGGGAGAGCAAATGATTGCGCTAAGAAACTTTAAAATACTTGATCTTGTAATTTCACAAGCTTATAATTTACCGTTTAAGCAAAAGCTTAAACATCTTTATCTAGAACAAATAGAGCGTATTATCGAATGGCAAAGGTGAGTTGAGCTGTAATACGAGTGTGTAAATATTGGAGCAAGAAGTTCATTGAAAACGAATGCAGCTCAGTAGGTCCCTAAGGAAAGGGCAGGTTTTTCGCCTCGTCTGGAGTAGGACAAAGAGCCATGAAAGGACTTTTGTGTCTCGACCGGAGTTCTTGAATGAAGTTGCATGCTGATATTATTTTTACTTGTACTTTTTGCACCAGATATTAAAAAGTAGTCCGTAATTTAAAGTTCGTTATCACGGTTGGCGGTTGAATGAGACATTCAAACAACAGTGTTATACTAATATGTTTAAGAATTGCCATGAAGCTTTTGACTGTCACCTAGCCTGAATGGGCATGGTAAGTGAGTAGATATAGTATTTATACGCTATTCGATTTATCATAGCTAATTTCCTCTCTGAGAGCAAATTCATATGAATATTCACCACCTTTAGAGGTGCCCTTTAGCTTAAAAAATACCCACAAATGTACTTGTACAACTTATCCACGATCGTAACCCCAGCAATAGCCAACAGCGGGCAGCGGGCAGTCCGTCAGACGTTTTGACAAATTTCAGTTTCTCATCAGAATATTCGACTTCATTACTAGTCAAGAATCTTTAAATTCTAAGTGGGGTTAAACTGCTGTTGGCGAGCCAACTAAGCATAAATAAATAAAAATAAACAAACAAAAAGTCTAAATGGGTCATATCCTTCGCATTGCCAACCAACATTATGAGCCGGATATTAAGCCTTTATTAAGACCCTTTTGCAATCGTTTGAATGCCTAGTCTAGCCGTCTAGATGCAAGCACGTCTCGTCGGCGTCTTTATACGGATGACCTTAACTTATTTTCATATTGAAAGTGCCCTTTTATTCCCTCAATGCTGCGTCTGGGGGAAGCCCTCAATAGCCTAGCTATTTCAAGGCGTCGTGCATTGAGATAGGTTATAGCATTAGATGGTATTCAACACACAGCTGTGAGACGAGGAAGTGGATGAACAGGTTGGTTATTTCTGATTTGTCTAGACTGTGATTAATCTTATGGTCTTGGGTTTATTTTAGTTCTATTTTTTTAAGTCTGTGCTAAGAAATAACTACGTATTATATTACTTTTCATTACATGACGTTTCATTATATTAACGTTCTTTGAAACGGTATTACAAACCTATTCCATAGACTTTTAATGACATGTAAGAAAGTTTGTTACAGTGTTCAATTTATTATACTTAATAAGTGCCTAATAGGTACAGTGAAATGAATTTTATAATGACAATAGCTGAATTAGATTTATTGGATATTTAAAAAAGAAACTATGTATACAATACTGGCTATCTTTGGAGGAGGCCTTCACCTATAGAGGAGTTCTTACAGAATAAACATTAATAGTATAATAGTATAGGATTCAGAAATAACACAATTAAATTTAGGAATCAAACTTAAGTAGAAATAAAACTAATATTTGTTTATAAGCAAATTAAGCTAATTTAATCTAATCTAATTTCTTGTTTTATAAGCTGTAAGAAATAAAAGGCTTTTTTATTTTTTATTTATTTATGTATACAATTGCAAACAAATAAATAAACACGATATAACATTGGGTATTTACGCACTTATTTTATTCCTGGAACTACAAATATTTTTGTTCAAATAATTGGAGCCTTTTCGGAGAACGAGCAGAACAAATAGACAAAAAGACAAAAAAATATTTATCAAACTTACACGATTTAAGTCATTTTTAAAATTACTCTGAACTTATCACGATAATATCGACCTTACACCAATCGTGGTCGATATCGGACCTAATCGAAACGTCGAGGTACACATTCAAATATTTTCGTGACATGTCCCAAGTACCTATCTATAAATATGAAAATATTTTATTTTGTTCTTTTTTGATAAATACCCACCTAGATACTACAGTCATTCATGTTTATGATATAAATTTAAAATGATTGTATAATATTTGGACTTGTGATTGTATAACACTTCAATATTATTTATTTGTTTAGATAACATAAAGTAAGTATTTATTCTTCTCTCTCTACATCCACTAAAGGGTTGTATTGTTTTGACAGGCCAAAGCACGTTCCCACGTGTGCCTTCTTTAATTTGCTGCACCTTCTAGTAACATATGGTGTCTCTAAATATAACTGGTACCCTATGTCTCGGTGGCACATGTTCGCAACATGGTGAGCTTCACCTTACTGAGCGGATTGCGCGAAAAAAAGACACATCTTGTGTTACAGGATGCACTTTTGGGTATTAGGAGCACTGCAAGTCTTGCATCCTTAATCCGTAGGGTAGGGAATTGTTCCTATAAAATTATGTTTACGCACAATGACGTCATTGCATGTAATAAGGCAGTGCTTTCATGACTGTTACTGGCTAATTTTGAAATTAGATAGTGGAATACTATTTATTTTTTCTTGTAATGTAATTCGGTACTTAATGATAATACTGACACTTTTGTATATAGCGCCTTTGTGAAATAACGTTAAAAAGAACCAATTGTATATCCTGCTAAGCGTAGAGTGACAGGCGTTATTTTTTCTTTCTCCATCCATCTCTTTATCTTTCACTAATAAGAGAAGGTATAGTCTAAATTATCTTAGGTGATTTTTTTACTTTTTGCGATTTAGTCAAGAGCCTCACTAGATTAATGTTTTCAATTCAATGACACGAAGAATTACAATTACAGAAATTACATTCTCACGAAGATTTAAAAGATACTACCTATATCTTTTGAGTCTTCGGTAAGCGAAGATAAAAATCAACAAGTAGAATGTCTAATAGTAACTACTTACTTACCTTTTTGATATTGACGTTCGTTTTTATACTCTAACATTATCTCTCTAATATACTTATATTATAAAGGGAAAAATGTTTGTTTGTAACAAATAGGCTAATGAATTCACTACTATACAATAATCCAAAATAACGCTACACTATCGCGGAATAACATGGATATTGTTAATCGAAATTTATTATTTAAGACCGTTCAACACCGGCAAAGCCACGGATAGAAGTGAGTGTACTATAATTTTTTTCTTATCCAAATTGATAACGGTTGCTTATTGAAAGCGAACGCAGATATCCCGCAAAATTGTATAATTGAAATTAAAAATGGACTTTAAATTTCAGTAATAAAGCTGATATTACTCACACTAGCAATGTGTTCACATAAATGACAATGGTCATAGAACGGCGCGTGCCACTACACAAAAGCTAGCACGCAGCTGGTGTAGGCGGCCATACGCACACATGCGAACGGCCTTTGTAAACATAGATAGGTCAATTGAAGATGTTACTATAATACATACTAATGTTACTAATAATAAAGGAACGATTGAATGTATTAATATAAAATATCTTATAGCGTTATAGGAGTGGTAATGTTACATAATTACTTGACATTTTAATAGAGATTCAGGCTACATTTAGAATAATATAAAAAAAATATTGGAATTTACCTATACGAATCAAATTGCTATGCGCTGAGGTAGTGCAGAATTAATTTTAAATCTCGAACAGTTTTTGTCCGAATGTCCATGTGTGTAGAAATGCAGTTAGTTTTGATATCAAATGTGTGTGTCGGATCTTCCGAAGGCTATTGAATACAAACACATGACGCACACACACATACCCGTTGTTGGGTGCGACACCCCATGAAAATTGTTTTATCCAATGTATGGCAGCAGTGGGGCAGCGTTGTGGCTCATACTGGAGAGTTTTAATTTACAAATTTGAAACACGTTTGTTACAATATCCTTCACCAAATAAAGTATTATTACATAATAAATTATACACGTGTATTTGATTTTATGAATAATTTTATCAGATCAAGTTGCTTTACTGTTTATAAGTTATGAATGTATTATATTTCTGACATTTTACGATTCATAAATAACATAGCCAATACTTACAATATAAATACAATTAAACATTTATTAGTATTAAAACGACTTATAATTGATTAGCGAACTAAATCGCCCAAGGTGTTTGAACTTGGACATATTATTATCCGAACATGGATGTTGCTGTGTATTGAAAGCTGAACTCGAACGATTCCCCGATCCGCCCTTTGAAAGAGCATGTGTGCAACTAGTAAAATATAAGTACCCCTGTTGATCCCCCCGCAGCAACCCCAGGTGCGCCCGCGCGGCACGCGCCATTCCTATCGCGGCTGGCGCCCTGTGACCACCTCGACATTTCTACTTACCTCTAGCCATTAAACAGTTAGTTTCTAACTAGGTATTCACGTGACCGTATCAAACTCAACACCACGACTAATACAAAATAAACAATCATAACATGTGAAAAGCTCAACTCATCGCCGAAATGAGTTCAATCAGCGTCGTTGTGTTCCGCAACTCTCCGCTCGGCAAGGCGCAGGTGCTCCAGGAATCCGTGAATAATTCCGTGAACATAACAAACAACGAATCTAATCACAATGTGAGACGTGAAATTATCATATCGAAGAACAAACACAAGGTGCAACCCCCGGCAACAGTGTCAGTGACGTCATTAGTGCGCAATGTTGAACCCGTCACGTCGAACATTTTGGCCAAAAGGCCTCGAATTCGTGAAAACAGTGGTGATGAAGGCCAGCGAGCCGCGACACCACTCGCGGTGGCTCGTCGAAACGCGCGGGAAAGGAACAGGGTACGTCAAGTCAACGACGGCTTTGCTGCATTACGTCGACATATTCCCGAAGAAGTAGCTTCGGAGTTTGAAAGTGCTAATTCTAACAGAGGACCTAACAAAAAACTTAGCAAAGTGGAAACGTTACGGATGGCTGTTGAGTACATCAGAAATTTGGAAAGCTTGTTGAACATTGGACACGCAGACAAAGAAAACACTGGCCGATCAACAATGGAATCATTTCCTTCGCCAGCATCATCTTCACCAAGAGAAAACAGCCAAGAAAGAAGTTACTATTCAATTAACTCTCCAGCTCTTGATGACGAGGAAATGGATGAAGACGACCTTGACGGTCCTTTACCTATACTACCCCAGCATCAGTATATAGAGCTTCCAGCTGCAGAAGCATTCCAAATAGTGTCGACACCACATTTATACGACGAAGATGAAGCTGGCCAGCCGCTGACACCTTCATCAGACCTGCTTGGACAGGATGACGTAAGCCCACATCTATTGGATGGACATTTCCCATTCCCGAGTTCAGCAGAACAGTTTACTGTAATTCCGCAACAAAGTTATCTCATAGAGTCTGAAGTAACGGGAGCTGATGGTGATTTCGAAGTGAAATACGCAGCATCTATGCATCAGAACTACAATGCAGAAAATGGGCTTCCATTAGAAGCTATTAACCCGGATTTAATTCTATCTCACGAAGAGTATAAGTTTAAAGACGATGACAATTTCAAGGACGAAGAATATACAGATGTGGAATTGAAGAAAGAACTTCCTGATATACACGTGACACCTGAGGACCGAGAGCAGTTTGAGGAAACTTTGAAATGGTGGCAAGAGAAGACCAGACAAGCTCGTCCTTTGTCCAAGAACAATAGCAATTAATGACATATTTCTTCTTAGTCGATGTAGATACAATAATTTAATTAGATGGTATGTAGTTAAAGCGTATACATACAGCTATAAGTGCCAAAGTGTGCGCGGGCGCAAGGTGTGCTGTAACGGTCAGAGCGCAAACGCTCGTGTTTTGTTTAGTCCAAGTTAAACAAAGTAGTTTAATAATGTATATATTTTCTGTTCCTGGATATTCTTTCTTTTTTTAGATAATGTATGTAGCGATATTGAAAATGTTAATCTAATAAAAATACTTAATTGTGAATTTGTAAGACGTAATATCCAGGTTTCCGTACTATTTGGCTTGCCCGGACCTTGAAATGGGTCTCGGATAGATATGACAAAATGAGGTACACAAATAAGTATTAATAACAAATGTAAAATATTTATGATGTAAGTATACAATTAGATTATCTTAGTGCCTTGGCTTACGAAAATATTGTGATGTTATTTTTAATTAAATATTTAATTGTACTTATCTGTCATTTTACTATCTCTTATTAACAGTTAAAGGCTTTTAACAATACCTATAATAAAACTCTTTAAAACTTTCAATAGACCGTAAAGAAATTGGGTTTATTACTGATCCCTTCTGGTTTTACGAACAACCCTTTGAAACAAACCCCTATGCTAATGCACACAAATTACTTAACGAAAATGACCTACTTAAACTCCAGGGCCTACTTAAATATGCCGATCGGACCAGTTACACAACAGCTGATACAAACCGTTGTCAAAGGTTGATTAAGATTAAACGAAATTATAATGTGTACAACTACCAAATCATAATAAAATTTAATTAAAATTATTTCGAATAAATTCGGTAGTACCTTTAATCCTTAGAACAAAAATTTCACTGAAGATTATTATTTATACTTCTTTGGATTTACTTCCAAGCTACCATAGCTACGACTACTTAATTTCCTTATAAACGAACGTCAAACAGATATTGTCAAGGAATGATTACGAAATTATTTGATGACCATTTACCTACACTGAATTTTTAACTCAATCTTAAACATTAATGGTAGAACTGGGCCGAATTCCCGGACCGTTAACGGTAAGGCGATATCGCTATTATGATTGTAATGTGCCGCCGTTATCCCGGGTAAAAAATACTCGATTCCAAGGGAGCGAACAAACGAGGTGATTACAATATTTAGGGGTTGACTTGCTCTGATTTTATATCGTGAACCGCATTGCAGCTACAACTGTACCACAAAATATAAGGAGAACAGAAAGGCGGCTTCATTAATGAAGCGAGAGTTCACGCACGAGATTAATGATGTCAGGCTATTTCCAGTCAGAAGCAACTTTAGGGCGAAATGGTAGTAATGTGCGTATATGCATCTAGAATGCAAAGTATATAACTGTATGATGAGATAAATTTCGATCAATTTATAGAGTTAATAAATGTGTTATTGACAGCATTGTGTGCTCATAATGTCTTATTAGCCCAGTTAACAGTAATTAATGATGTAATTAACTAAACGCTGGCCCATTTTACATTGATAAAACAAAGTACCGTTCTCTTGCGCTTGCGCTAATAGAAACGATACAAAATGTATGGAAGTGATATAAATCAGTCACGTGACATATGTCATTCCCATGCATTTGGTATCGTTTCTATTAGCGAAGCGTGAGGATAATATTAGTTTGTCTACAGACTTAACTTTTTTTTTCTTCAACGTGTTTGACATTTCTCTACAGTAAATGCTGGTTTGAAATCTTATTTTTTTGCACATAAAAGGAAGTTTTAGGGAATGCAAAGGATGTCAAAATTTGTAAACTTTATAACATGCGCCTATTACGGGCTTCGTTCCGCACGCTCCCACATTTCCGGAAAGGTAAGAATTTTAATTTCTCACTGTTGTTTTTTATAAGAAAAATATCGCCATATTTTACCGGTTAAGCGCCTTGCACGCTAGTCTGACTTCCATTTAAATATTTTCCGGTTCATTCGTCAGGCGCTGTTTGGGTAGATTAAAGTTTTTGATAGCGTACGTTTAACACACCCAATATAAAAAAATATGTTTAGGAATATTTTTTAGCAAAACTTAAGTACTTATTAGATGATGGTGACGACTAATTAATTACCGTACTGGACTTAAATAGAGCTTAAAGTTCTTTTCTCGGAGAAGAGGATAGGTAACCCTTAACTCAATATTTTTATTTCTATTCTCCTACATTTTTGTATTCTCTCATATCTATATCTATACATGTATACAGATAAATAAAATTGAAGTGTCTGTTTGTAATCTAAAAATAACAGTTTTTCACTAAATGTATATGAAAGTATACACGCTACTGACATAAAAAACCCCGTTTTAATTTTTTTCTCTATCTGTCTGTCTGTCTGTTTGTTCCGGGTAATCTCTGAAACGGCTGGACCGATTTTAACGGGACTTTCACTGGCACGTAACTGATGTTCAATGAGTAACTTAGGCTATATATCTATACAGATAAATAAAATTGAAGTGTCTGTTTGTAATTCCAAAATAACAGCTTTGCACTAAATACATATGAAAGTATACACGATACTGACACAAAAAACCCCGTTTTAATTTTTTTCTCTATCTGTCTTTCTGTCTGTTTGTTCCGGGTAATCTCTGAAACGGCTGGACTGATTTTAACGGGACTTTCACTGGCAGGTAACTGATGTTCAAGGAGTAACTTAGGCTACTTTTATTTATTAAAAATATGAGGGTTCCGAGACAATAAGGAAGAAACTAAATCTACGCGGGTGAAACCGCGGGGTACAGCTAGTTAATAATAAAATCCTTTATTTAAATATCATTCATACTTAAATCCAAGTCCATAATTTTGTGTTGAGAATTGGCAACTATGTGCAATCATTTATTTGTCCCAATACTGCTCGGCTGCCATCTGGAAGAATCGTATAGGTAGTAGGTGGTAGGTAATTGAAATGAATAACGATGGAGATATAACGTTACCGATGCTGTTTTAAATATTTTTATTCGTGCGCTTAGAATTTGTATAACTGCTTAAAATTCTTCCACAAGAGTTCAATGATCACGAATACCCAAGTCAATTAAATATTTAAATGGAACACATGTCTCAGACGGAAACATTGTATGTTATCAGCGTGATAGAATGGTTGTGTATGATGTTCGTGACGTTGATGAAGTTATCACACATCTGCGTAAGCACGTGAAGGAGCATGCGCAAGAGTTTTGATCATTACACAATGGATAATGGATGAACCAAAATTACAAAATTACCAAAAAAAATCAAAAATCCTACTAATTTTATAAACGCTAAAGTTTATAAGTATGGGTTGGACGTTTGTTACTCTTTCACGTAAAAACTACTGAATGGATTTTGATGAAACTTTACAATAATACAGCAGATATAATTTATAAAGATATTGTGTGAATTATCCAAAATATTATGATGATAAGTCAAATCCGCAGACGCGGTTGCGGGCACCAGCTAGTATGTATCTTATTAAAGATGGAAAACAAGCGTACAATCCTTTTTCTGTGTGTGTGAGACTAACTGCATCCTTTGCTCTTACTCACACGAAAATACAGTGCCACTCGCGCTTATAACGTATAGAAATCCATCGAATTCATTGCGCTTTGGACCAAGTAACTCAAAATAGATCTAAAATTCTTTAAAAAAGATCTAAAAGAGTGCTAACCGAAATACCAACACATAACTTATTACTTCATAGTATGTATATTATTGTAGCCTTCAACTAGCGCCCATGTCAGTGAACCGGTTGGTTTGCTTACGAAATCGAAAATCATTTTAAGTAATGCGTGGGAATTACTAGTTTAGCATGACAAAGCCAATGCTATAAGGAAGAGATCCTGATCGATGGCTTTTGTAAAAAGACCGTTGCGTACGAGCCGCTATTCGCCCTTTGTTGTCTTCAAAGTGTAGTGCGCGCTACTATACTTGATACTTGAAGTGTTAAAGTGACTTCCTTATTTTAGTTTGAAACATAGACATTAGTTATACACTTATAACTCGACGAATGTTTTTGAAACAACTATTGTAAAGTTAGTATTTAAATTAGTATGAATATAAATTAAGATCCATAATAATGCATTTTAAACAATGACTCTGCCGTTTTCAACAAGCATAAATGTTTGTCGCTAAAAGAGATATGAAGATAAAAAAAACCTCGAAAAGAGTTACTAGGAGGGTTAATCTCAAAATGATGGGACGTATAAAAGTACACGAGAGGCAAGGAAATAATTATGTATCTGAAAATAAGTTTTACAGTTAGCATACCATAAACCACTTACTTAAAGAAGGAATGTGATTTAACTGTATTTATAAAACAATATTATTAAAGTATCAAGATTATTCGTTCTCGTAATGCACCAAGGTAAAGTCAAAGAAGCTACCCTATTGTTGTGTAATATTTATTCTTGCGTAGATCTCTTCGGAGCCTTTCAGCGAGGTCGAGGCCATTGTCACAGGGTTCATGGGAACCAGCAAAAAACGGACTTTACCTTTCGGGACCCAACCTTATAACGTACAAAACTGAATAAGAACTTTTTCTACGCTCAATTCTGCAATACACGTGTTCAAAGATTTAAGACTCAGTGTTAATCTACCCGTCTTATGCGAAGGCTCTCGGGTTTCTAGGTAGACGGTAAAATAATGTTTGCTTTAAGACTACTTTAACAACAAACCAATATAACTTTATTCTTTATGAGTCTTTATTTTCGGTACCTACGTATTAAATTAATTTCCTTAGTTCTCATCGTCACAGAGGTAAAGTTCAAATGGGTACAGGGTGCCCATGGAAGAACTTCTTTGACCAAATTAATAATATTTTTCAGAAAGATAAAATATGAAGCACTCCTAACCAAAGAAAGTGTATGAAGAGGATGTATGAATGTGTATGAAGCCAAAAAAGTATCGTAGAATGTGGCAAACGTGAGTCTCTGCCTACCCCCATAGGATACTGGCGTGAACGAGTATGTATAATACTTGTATAGAAAAATAAAAATTCTAACGTAAGTAAAATGTTTACATTCTTACGTTTATACGCGTACTGTCAAGGCATAACTACCTTGAATTTATAAACAAGTTACAATTAAGATAAAAATAAATACTTTAAGCCGCCAATGCCATTCTGAAAAGCACAGTTTTGTCATGGTTTAAGAGGCAGATAAAACGAGGGAACTTTTTGTGCCGCATTTGTAATGAGGCCAGATTGTATGAGATTGTAGTCAGGGAAATTGCGCCAAGTTCCCGTGTGTGACGCCATACGGTATGCGTATTGCCATGCCATATGGCGTTGCAACAAGATTGTTACAAAAACACAAAATTAACTCCAGTCCAAAGCTTAAGAGTCACGGTGGCATATGCTTTTGTTTGTCTGTTAATTGAATAATTCGATTCGTATTATTGGAACGCAAAAAACATGGCATCTAGATTTATCTATTAGTATTCTTTAGTATCGGTCATATAGGTCGTATACGTAAGTATAGGTCGATTCAAAAATGCTATCAGGCCACTTGGAGTGCGGTTCCAATTGCCTGTATCCTCGTTTTAGCATGTTTTAAGATTGATTTAATATAAGACAGCCTTCGATCGTTCCAGGAGTTGCTACGCAAGCAACGGAATGTCGAATCCCAACGGCCTATACCGAGTTTCTCTAAATATTTAAGTACAGTAATTTCACCTCACGTGCTTTACGGTGAAGCAAAACATCGTGAGGAAACCTAAATAATATATGTCTGAGAAGTAATTATGCATATTGCCTAAGACAGCGATGGACTCACCCTCTGTCACGTTGGCACTTAATCATCTTCGGTGAAAGTAGTTGTTGTTGTAACACCTCTGCTTTCTTCTTCGGGGATCCTTCTGGGATGTCGTGAACATATTTATTTTATTTTTATGTTTATTTATTTGCGGATTTTTGTGGCTCGCATGTGTTGATATTTTTACAAGGTTTTGGTTGAATTCCAAAGATGGCTGATCAATACATTTGGAACCACACCAAATACGCAATCGAGTGTCGTCAACGTTAGAACATATAGAAATCTATACTTGGAGCACTTTGGGCGTTTAAGTAGCGCGTTTTAAGAACTTCTTACTTTTGACGTTTAATCTTACGGTACAAAAATGAAACATGAAAGCTAAGAAGTTCTTCATACGCGCTGCTTAAAGGGTCGTAGTTGGTCCCTATTCTTAACTTCATAGAAACATTCACAGCAAAACTTTGTAAGTATTTGCGTAAATTAAAGTAAGTAAACATAATGACTCGTTGGAAATTCAACGAACTTACGTTTTATCTAGCAAGTATTGTAGAATTAATTATCAGTTCACAAACACGTGTCATGCTATGTGTAATATTGTTTACTCCACTATAGTATGATGAATTACTTCATTAGTTAAGTAGAGGGTTATCTTAGCTCAGTTGTCGTATGTCTATAGTCTATCTCGACTATGGTGACTTCATTTGATTACACTGTGTGATTAAATAAAGAAAACTATGTTATTATCTTAGTAACATTTTTTTTTCTTAATTAAATCTTCATATCTTCTTATAGCATCAGATATCTGCCAATGTAAGTCCGATTAGTCGGATCAAACAGACAGACAAATTATTTCAAAATTTATTTCATCATTATATTCAGCCCACATGCACCCACTGCTGGGTATAGGCCTCCCCTGTGACACGCCACTGCTCTCGGTGCCGAGTTAGTCTCCACCACAGTTTCCCAGCCGTCCGCGCGATATCGTCGGCACACCGGGCGGGTGGTCTGCCCGTTAGTCTTCGCCCTTTTCTCGGCCACCATTCAAAAATTCGGCCATAATTTATTTATTTGTCCCTGAGTACAGTGTAAGTATACAGTATAACTTATACTTCAATTCAACAGCTGTCCACTAAATACATATTATGAATATGTCCACTAAATACATGTGACTATGTCGGTTTGTTAAGTATTTCAAAATAACTTAAATTTTAGTTATGTATAAGTTTACTTAGAGATGAGATTGCTTCAGGAAAGGTAACCAATAAAGCTACCTATTAGTATTTTTACTATGGAACATCAAAAGTCAAAACCTATGTAAAGTAAACTAGCTAGTTTAACTCTTATTATGAGACAAATGTATATAACTCGTATAAGTCTGTCACTGTCACACACTGGAACTATGATGGCAATAAGAGCCTATGGTAAAGTCCATGGGGTTCGCTACCCGGTTCGAGCAGTGTTATTGGGTTCTTCCATCTGTAGCTTCTGGATAAGTACCCGGTTAGTAGCAATAGGCTCGCTCCCTATTATATGGGTCTTAAACATATCTGGCGAAATATGGGTGTACTAAAAAGTACCCGTGCCTACCCCTTCAAGGAATACAGGCGTGAGCAAAAGTAGTTCAGAAACATGTAGGATTTTTTTTTATTATCTCGGTAGTCTTTTATCATAATGTGCTTAAGTATTTGTTGGATGTTACGAGGATAGTATTTTATCAATTGCAAATAATTATCATTATGTTTGTAAACATATGTAAACCCCTCGGATCGGACTTGACTTTTGATCGAAACTAAATGATGTAATAATTATGTTAAAAACATGATAGATTGATGTTCATTATTGGTATCATGAGCGCTGATATAAATCCAAAAATGATTATTATTGCTAAATTAATATTGCTAAAATATCTGTCTGCTTCTGTCTGGCGGACTATTCACTTTTCGTGAACTGATAATAATAAGCTGAAATATTATACGTATAAAGCGTACCTACTTAAAATGCAAAGCAAATTCGCGGGAGAAAGCTTGTGGTTATACCTTTAGTTTTATAGGCATTCTAATTATCTTTTTAATTGATTCAATTCCATATGCCCAGCCTTTCGAGAAAATTTGTTATATTTATCATTGATATTTATATTAATATGTATGCTGTGGATGTACCTAAAAACATATAAATAACTAAGTGAAATTCCTGAAACAGACTAACTATTTGAAAGGAACTGATTTCAGTCCCCATGGACCAAGCCACGTGTCCTGAAAACCCAATTAATGTTACTAAAATAGTCACAGACACAGTCATGTGTGTCGCCTTACTCGGGAAGTGGGTGAACACATTATTCAAAGTTATAACACAACATTATGTATTCAAAACTGATCCTACTAGTTTTAATAATAAATGCGAAAGTTGGTATGTTACCTTTGTTATTCGATCACTCAAAAACTGCAATATATTTTTTAGCATGGCCCAAAATGTATTGATCTGCCATCTTTGGCATTAAAACTCACCTGCCTCCGAGAAAGTATCAACACATTATGAGGCCCGTTGAAACGCACGGTCGAGAATAATTTTATATGAATTTTATTGTTATTAATCATTATTTACTATGTAATGAAATGAACATGATGCCAGCTGAGTTTCTTGCCGGTTCTTCTCAGAAGGTTAGTTTCCGAACTGATGGTAAATTCTTCGACATTCACAAGTGCTTTACCAGGGTCTAAACTGAATAAATTATTTACATTTGAAATTTCAAGCGACGACACCTTTAGCAGGGGCCTTACCATGAGCTCTTATTGCCATGATAGTTTCACTCATTTATGAGACAGATGTATGTGCCGTGTATACATCTGTCACTGTCGCACAACTAAATTATCATTGCAATTAGAGCTCATTATTGGGCCCCTGGTCACTATTTAGCAGGTTCCTATTATCTATTCTTGAATTTGACAGCCATATAGTTGCCATTAAACATAAATTGCAAATTAAAATAAAGATTAGAAAAGAAAAAATTAGAATAGAGATTTGCTTATGACATTAAATCAGCCTATGCATATTTATAATGCAGGAAGTTTAATAAATTAATTAATAGTATATTTCACACACCTTACTTTATAAATCCTGCAGACCATAAACAATGCGAAGTGCCGGAAAATGCTATTTATAAACCACCCCTGATACTGAAAACCGGAATTCTGAAGGCATAACTGCACATGTCGACTCCGCACCAGCAATCGAAGACACGTGTACGAACTTGCTATTACAATGGCAGCAACATTAGTTCCTTATTCAATTTTTTTAATATAGGTAGTATTAGAACTATGTATATATAGGCTTAGTAATACTATGGAGTGTCAATCAACACATGTCAAGGTATGTCATCACAGACATAGAAGCAAATATAGATACTATCTATATATGCTGCGTTATTCTGTAAGGTTTCTCAGCGCCAAACTTGACTGTCGTTTTCAAAGGTACGAAATTGAACTTTGTCATTTATTTTGTCTGTATGTTTGGAGTTTTGTGAGGATACTGCATGAAAGTGTTCCTTTTTTCCCTTTAGTTTAAGTGGCTTCAAGCCTCTATGAGGTTAAATAAAAAATAAATAAATGTGTTATGTATCAATGTCCTATGATTGAAACAGGCGCTCGAGGCGAGTTCGACGCTGAGATTGCTGAAATTCTTACAGAATAACGCGACATATAGTGTACATTATTTATCACACCACAAATATGATAAATAAAAAAATTGTGAACAAATTAATTTTGTTTACAACAATTATTATCCTGTTTACAACTCTTCTTACTTTCTTGGGCAATTCGGTGATTTCAGAAGGCCTTTGATAAGTAAATCTGCTTACTGCATAAAAAATACTAATTTCAATTAAAATTAAACTTAACTTAACTCACATACAAACAATAAGTTTCAAATATGAGGTCGATATAAAAGGGTTGAATTTATTTTGCTTTCTATCATTTTAAACACAACTCCGCCCACTTTGAAAGGTCGAGCATCAATAGCGTCCTAGTCAAGTTTTTTTATACCCGTAGTTCTAATTGATAGCACGTGCATGTCTTCCGTTCAGCCACGTGTACTATTATAAATTATTAAAATATTCGTTCCGCCCAAAAACCCTGGCTTCACATCAAACGATATGCAAGTACCGTATAAAAAACCACTAGTATTAAAAAATAAAGCCAATTTATGGATGGTTCTTTTGTTCGAAACTGGGAAGTTCATTGTGGGTACGTACTTTGTGTTTTACGTAGATTTAAATACGTAATAACATAATTAATATTCAATAGTTTGAGTGCTTCGATTACTTCAAATAATTAGACTATCAAAAGGCACACAACGAGCACGTCGCCAAAGAACAAAGACAGATAGTAATTGGCGCCATGTGGAATTTTGTTTCTTTAACTATATTTGGGATATCAACAGTGGGTGTCCCTTATACATAATTGTTATTTACTTTCGCTTTCGAAGCAAACCAAAATCAGAAAAACAACCGTTTTATGAATGTATTAGCAACGGACAACATTTGTGAATGCTTTTTAGTAGGTTGGTATATAAAAAAGGCTATCAAAGCTTGATATGATCAATGAAGTAATCAGCCTCAATTGGAGTCCAATGCTTAACGAACATAGATCGTAATATGGTCACAACTTCTCATATTAGAGTAGCACCTTTGCTTTTTGACTAGTTTGACCTGCCACAACAGCATTACTGTGGTTAGGTTGTGAGGTAGGTGTCATTCTATGAAATGTATAATAGGCAGAATTATACTGACATTCCCATTTATATGATTATTATTTATAACAGGGGACCTCTAAATGTGCTCTAAACTTAGATTTTTCGTTTTGGCACTATAGTTGTACAAAATGAAACACCAAGTCTAGAAGTTCTAATACACGCTGCTAAATACGATCATAGTTGTCTGCAGTACGCAAAAAAACTCAAACAATCTCAAGGAGACTCTACCATCCGTCACAACATCCATACGTTCATTAATAACTTCCTCACACTTCACTTCATAAACACATCGTCCTGATCTAAAAATACTTAGGACCCAGATGTTTTCCTGGTTCTTTTTTGTTTCAGAATAAAAACCCGCCGCGTCGCCTCGTGGGAACTTAGAAAAACTCCTTTGCAGATGTCAGCGAATTTCGTGCGATCCACGTGTCACAACAGGAAGAAAATGTAATTTAGAGCCAAGTCGCGTGCCAGTAGCCCCCAACTTCAACGGACTGTGAAATAGACCTGTTTTTCTAACAAGGGCGCAGGACTGCCCTTGTATTTCCACCGAAGGAACACGTTTTAATTATGACGTTCGGTGTTGTTTACTCCAATGTACAAAACGGTTCATTTGTTTCGTAATTCGAATCATCGAATTATATATTTTTGAATTACAATCGAATAAAATGAATACCTCTGTAACAAACTTCGTTATTTTAACATGTCGAAACATAAACCTACTTGGAGTACTGATGCCGATTACATCCAGCGCTTACCAGCCACAATTACCAGGTAGAAGGACTTGGGCCCTACCATGAGCTCTTATTACCACGATCACACTCATTACACATATCCTGAGACGGATGCATATTATGCCACTGTCACATACCTGAACTATTATTGCAATAGGAATTCATGGCTGGGCCCCTGGTAATCTGCATCTTGTTGGAGGCCGCTCACGCTTCTAGAGCGTGGTCTAACTTCTCCATTTTACATATTTTTTAGATAATTACGTATTGTTTTCGTTTTTTAATCATATGTACTAATTTATTTATTAGTCAAGTTAGAGGTCAAAATCCAATGCCATTTCTGTAGTTTCACCATATTTGGTAATTTTGGTAATCATAAACAAGCTGGTAACAGTAAGGCTAGTCAATATATGACACACACTCAATAATATTGTCAATAAAGTACATATTGACAAAAATTGTGTGTGTGTGCGGCCCGTTTTGTGGTATTACATTGTGAATATTGACAGTTATATATTGTGTGTACGCTAGTCTGAGTAGATACTTTTCACGTGAATTGTCTGTTTGACTAGCTGTAAGTATGCTGTTTTTATATAATAATCTATATTCATAAACTCTAAGGTCGGTAGGTATACTTAATATTATGTATGCAGCATAAAATGTTCCATAGTATCTATACATCTATACAGATAAATAAAATTGAAATGTCTGTTTGTAATTTCAAAATAATAGCTTTTCACTAAATGCATATGAAAGTATACACGCTACTGACACCGAAAAACCAAGTTTTAAAATTTTTCTCTGTCTGTCTGTCTGTCCGTCTGTCTGTCCGTCTGTCTGTCTGTCTGTTTGTTCCGGGTAATCTCTGAAACGGCTGGACCAATTTTCACTGGCAGGTAGCTAATGTTTCAGGGTGTAACTTAGGTTACTTTTATTTATTAAAGATATTAGGGCTCCGCGACAAGAAGGATGAAACTAAATCTACGCGGGTGAAACCGCGGGGCATAGCTAGTTTAAAATAAACGTGTTTTGGTACTTATTGTTATCGTTTTATTATTTACCTTTAAAATGCTAGAATTGAACTAAGTTATATTTTAAATTAACTTATAATTATTTAAATGAACAATGAGTAGAAATAATATAAATATTCTTCAAAGTTAGACTAAAAATGAAATGCATATTCTTGGACACAGTTTCAACTAGTCTGAGCAAAGTTGTATGTAGCCGTAATGCTACCAGACTATTGCAAACGTATTCATTTACGATAAATTCAAACATCTCAAGGCAAACTCGAATAATTATTACATAAGAATTTAATGTTTGTTTGCCATGAAGCGAGCATCGAACCTGCCACACCTAGTGTAGTAGGCAAGTGCATACAGCTAACCACTTAACCAACGGTAAGTACTATCGATAAGAAAAACACAGAAACAAGTTATAAAATTACGATCACAAAAATATAGTTAAATATTTCTATGGAAAATTAAGCACTGCTACTACTTCGCTCATTTGGTGATGAAAAACAGATGAGTAACGAACCTGTTATTAACATTTAAACTTCGACCATATAAGTGTATATACAAATTTTAATTCTACTTGGCATATGTCAATGAATATATATATAATGTATTGATAAGCGTGAGAATCATACCAAGTTATCAGCTACAGTCGTTTTATATCAATGAATAGATACCTAATAAGGCCTTGAACACTAATGATTGACTTAACATGTCAAAGCAGATTAACTAGCTAAATAATGTACGATTTCAATTAGTAACTATATGTTTCGTAAGCTTGCACTTGATAAAGACAACCGTCCTTTGTATAAGCAATTGATATTACCCAATGATAATTAGGGTTCTTATCAATCTAGGTTGTTCCGATCAAGTACAATGTTTTCCGAACGTATTCACTATTGTCCACATCATAATACTAATTTAAACTGACATAGGAGATCGTTTCAATTTCATATAATCTACGTATTGAACACACTACATTTATTGAAGACCTTGTTCTTCAAAGTTTCAAATGCATTTCCTTGCAGTCTATTTAATTTTGCATCAAGCATCACTTGTTGCATTTTTCGATGTATTTTTCTTGCCCGTTCTAAAGTACTCCTCTATTTGTAGTAAAGTCTTATTTTTGGTCTCAGGCAACCAAAAGAATAAAAATATTGTCCCCAATAGGGTTGACAATCCGTAAAATAAATAAGCACCATGATGACCTATGCTTTCAAACATGGCAGGTGCAGTTTTTACTGCCCCGAAGAAAGCAATTGACGTCGTCATTACACTAATGCCTGATCCTAAACCCTTTGTCTCAGTAGCGAACAACTCTCCTACCATATTCCAAGGTAACGGTGCTATTCCCATATGCGACACAAATATATAAAAAGCCATAAGACCTAATGAAATGAATGGCGACACGTGACCTACGGACCCGGAGTTCACTAGATACAAGTACAGGGCCAATGATAAGAGAGATAGTGACGTAAAAGCGCCGCTGAATATCGCCATCGGCCGACGACCTGATTTCCTCAATATAGCACAAGCAATTGCCAAAGATACGCACCGTAAAATATCTATACTCAACATTGCGACATTTGCATTTGATTTGCTGGATTTTTTACCGATCAATTCTTTCATCATATTTGTAGTGTAGGCGCATACCACATTAATTCCCGATAGTTGAGTTGTAATGAAAAATGCTATCATTATAACTAAAGGCTTCCAAAATTCCGGTTTCTTAATGTTTTCTGACAATGTTTCCATTTTCCCTTTAGTTTTGTCTTTTTTCGTCTGCTCCGCTATCATTCTCTCAAGCTCCAATTTGGTTGAGGGGCCCTGTCCTCGATACCATTGGAAGGAGAGTATACAATCATCGATTCTGTTTTTGGATGCGAGCCACGCTGGTGATTCAGGAGCGTAGTATATAATTATGCCTCCAAATAAGGGGAAGGTTCCACAGAGTAATGAAGCATATTTCCAATGTAACAAGGTTCCAAATAAATGTGATAAGAATACGCCGACTGCAATTGATAATGACAAGCCAGCTAAGAACAGTCCCCTGAATGCAGGTGTGCTAATTTCTCCAACAAACACTGGTCCAAGAGGACCGAGCCATCCTTGACATAAACCAGTTATAAATCTTCCAAGGAGAATGATGTATATCAGGTCATTGGAAAACCCGATGATGCACCATCCAAGTAAGAAGCAGAGGGAGAGCATTAATTGAGATGCCCTTCTGCCATACCTTTCCATCAAGTACCCGGATAGTAAATTCCCAAATAGAAGGGCCAATGATGATATTGCAGCTGAAAGCAAATAAAATAATATAACTCTTTCAAATAGTTCTGGCTTATTTAAATTGCGCTAAATAAAAAAAAGATCTTATTATAATTCACATTCACGCCTGAGACTCTTCATTGTGACGATACAGTACTAGGACGTAAGACGGATATTGCTTTAAATTAATTTACAAGGCGGTGCTCGAGGAAAAACTTTTTAAAAGTCTTGCATTTCACTATGTCAATATATATCTTGAGCTTCTCGTCGTGTTGTTTCATTTAGACAATAGTTCACTCGAGTATCAAGTTAACTATGAATATCAGGTTTAGAATAAAATAAGAAAGGACACGTACCTACCCATGATTCCACCTCAGTGGAAATTTTATGCCTACTCTTGCCATGTTTCAATTGTGGGATGAGTATAGCTGAGATGCCTGATGTAGCTCCAGCTCCTAGTGTTAGCATGAACGTACCGAGTGATATGAGTGCCTGAAACAATGAAAAGTACAAATGATTTCCTTGAAGAGAATGTAAGATTAGAGGGATTTGACGCTCTGATAAGACCAGGTGATATGTATGTAATTAAATAGAATTCAGGATGTAACACACGTTCCTACAATAAAGTATATTATTCACAGTGAAGTTTCTCAAGGGTGTGAAGAAATTTTGACATTGGGAGTCTAATACCTCTAGTAATGCAGATGCCCATAGGCTACGGTTATCACTTTTTGGGGCGGCCCATATACTTTGTTGCCAACTTAGTGGATTAAAAAATATTTTAATAGTTTTGGAATATTTAAGAGACAAATTGCATTCAAGTTTAAAACATCATAAATAAATGGTTCTTAGTTCTTGGAATACGTAGCGGGAACCGTACAAAACCCATCAAAGAAATAATTATCAGGCGATTAAATTTATACCTATGCCTTGTGAAATGACTCACACATAGAGAACTATCATTCCACGCCTTGTAGTAACCTGTATAAATACCAGTTAAAGAAGAAATGTTTTGATCATGGTAACAAAGTTAACGTTACCAAAAAACTAGGACATTAAATATTATTGAATTTCAACTATCAGATCTTAAGTAGGATTTCTTCGATGAATGTCTAATTAATCATTGCATAATTTAACATTGCCTTTAGGAGCAGCTTTGTAGGATTTAAATATGATAATGGTGTTGACATACTCGTTGGAAAGCGGAATAGATATTTAAAAACAAAATGCTGATTTCTAAATGCAAAGATGTCTATGCCGCTAAATTATGAATAGTAAGGGATAGTATTTCATCGGAAACACTAATAAATGACGCTGTCGACTTTTGCTATCTCTTCGGGTAATTTTCAACTTCAACTAAATTGATTTAATATTTTTTTTTTTTATTGAATACTTTGGTTCCATCCTCATTCATCATTTCAGCCGACAGACGCCAACTGCTGGGCATAGGCCTCCCCCAACGACCTCTACGACGACCGGTCTTTTGCCTCCCACATCCAGCGGGTTCACACGATTCTCACCAGGTCGTCTGTCCACCTCGTTGGGGGCCTACCCACACTGCACCTGCCGGTACGCGGTCGCCACTCAAGGATCCTTAGGCCCCATCGGCCATCGGTTCTACGAGGGACGTGCCCCGCCCTCTGCCACTTGAGTTTAGCGATTATTTTTATATTATATCCTCATTAATTTGATCAAAATCGAAATTCGAAAGAACAGAATCAAAGTTTGAATTTAAATAAATATCGAATATGAAACCTTTCATCCTCACCAAATTTATCAGTCTAGTTAAGTAGGTAACAAACAGCGGGATTCAAAGTAAATACTGTCATAAAGTTATCTCCGCAAATTTTATTCAAACATGACATGACATGTTCTCATTCTTGTGTTTGCTTTATTTTATGATTTTTGCGTTACACTTTGCAAAAAATTGTTAGAATCTACATAAAATTATGACGAATTGGTTTTTAAATATTTCCATACTTACTTCCCTGACATTGTGGGGACGTGAAGATATGACAAAATACACTTGTTTGTTTGGGGAGGACCTTCAATCAAAAACGCAAAATAAGTATTTCTTTCTTTTTTAAATAACATGTGTAAAAGAGCTTTGAACGCAAAGAGGTATCATACACATAAATATAACATGATATAGCGCACATGCGTTGAAATTGATAATTTGAAGAAACCTGTATAGGCACATTTTTTTCTGCATTTTTGGTCTGACCCTTTGCAAGTTTGTGTACCAAACTAAACCGATTTTTGCGAGTGTCCTAATTTAATGGTATACTTATGTTTTTACCGTTTAAATTAACTTTTTGCCTAGAGTACAAACTACAAACTGTAGGCAAAAGCAGTTTCATGATAAGTATGGAAGATTGTACTACGGCCACGCTTCGGGTCATGGATCAATCACAGTTAGTGGAAGATAAAACGGTAATTAATGATGAAAAACGTGATTTATATGTTTGATGAACATTAAAAATATTATTTACTTTACAAATTTATATTAAACTAGCTGTGCCCTGCGGTTTCGCGGAACCCTAATATATTTAATAAATAAAAGTAGCCTAAGTTACTCCTCGAAACATCAGCTACCTGCCAGTGAAAGTCCCGTTAAAATCGGTCAAGCTGTTTCAGAGATTACCCGGAACAAACAGACAGACAGACAGAGAAAAAATTTATAACTTGGTTTTTTTGGTGTCCGTAGCGTATATACTTTCATATGCATTTCGTGAAAAGCTGTTATTTGGGAATTACAAACAGACACTTCAATATTATTTATCTGTATAGATGTATAGATATAGATCTACACGTTATAACATTTTTACTTTTTGGAACTGTAGCTCCATTTTTTTAATTTCATCTTTATCTCCAAATAGTATAAATTGATGTCGCCATTTTCGCACAAAATTATTTTGTAGGTTTTTACGAACATATAGGAGTTGAACTCCGATGAGTTTATCTATACATCTATACACACATAAATAAAATTAAAGATACTGTTTGTAATTCCAAAATTCCAAAAATATACGAATATACGAATAAAAATAGACCTTGTTATCATTCCATCATCATCTCCCTGGCCTTATCCCATATATTGTTGGGGTCGACACTTGATTCAACCCGATGTGGCTGATCACCTGATTTTTATACGAAGCGACTGCCATCTGACCTTCGCAACCCCAGTTACGAGGAAAATCTGTGATCTGGGTTAAACCAGTTGTCAGATTATTCTTAGGCCTCCGACTGACCTGTAACGATTGCCAAAGATGTTAAATTGGCAACCGGGACCGACGGCTTAACGTGCTCTCCGAGGCACGGAGGGAACTCGGGCGGTCACCCATCCAACTACTGGCTAGGCGTATGGTTGCTTAACTTCGCTGATCGAATGATATGCGCAATAGCAACTGTGCCACAAGCTCCTCCGCGCGTGATAGTGTATACGGCACTTAAATAAATAAGCTAATTTAAAAAATATATATTTTTATATCGGTCCACCTGTCTCGTTGTTCCAGCTAATCTCCGAAACGGCTTTCACTGGCAGATAGCTGATGCCACAAGGAGTAACTTAGGTTAATATAATTGAAGTGTCTGTTTGTAATTCCATAATAACAGTTTTTCACTAAATGCATATGAAAGTATACACGGTAGAGGTATTAAAACAATTTTATTTTTATTTTCTTTGTCCGTCTCTTTGTTCCGGGTAAACCCAGAAACGGCTGGACCGATTTCAACGGGCTTTCACTGGCAGGTTGCTGATGTTTAATGAAGTAACTTAGTTCTCATTTATTTATTTAAAATATTAGGGTACCACGACAATGAGGATGAAACTAAATCTACGCGGCACAGCTAGTCTTCAATAAAATTATAAGCAAAAATGTCCTAATACAACTGGTAGCCCCTTAGGACCCTACGTTAAAGCGTGAGCATAATTAGCAATGGGTGAGTTACAACGAAAATATACCTAGGTTTGTTTATAATCCAATCAACCAGCCAGAGGAGCACTAATAACATGCATTACGTACGATTTAGCATCTGTTATCATGTTTGTAAGAGTTAATAGAGTATCTTGATTGAAATCAATGTTTATAAGTTATATCAATTATACGTAATTGGTAATTAATAAGTAGACCTACTTGCTTATGTAAACAAATTCATTGCTAATGATCATTATAACTTATGGTAATAACTAGTTAATTGGCTTTTTATTCAATTATTAATATAATAATTATATTCCAGTTCCATTGACAATCAGTTAGAGCAGTCTTCATTTAGGTATCTATCAAAAATTAAGGTTGTTTTAAAAAAACCTTTTTATTCAATAAAGCTTTATAAACAGGATATTTACACCGAGTAAACCATTTATTCATATCCGAATACTCAATGATCTATAATAATACTTTTATTAAAAGTTAGGTTTGTATGTAGAAAACCAGGCATTCGATTTAAAAAAAATCGTCATCACTTTTATGGTGGACATAGGTTTACATACTATAATGATCATAACACGCGAGTGGAGTAACGGGAGAGTTTTCGTTTTTTACACATACATAATGTTACGTATAATGATTTACATAAATAATTTTACGATTTTATGCATGAATCACAAATACTTTATTTTTATATTCTTAAATGATCTTGATTCAACCAAAACAGATGGCGCAAGGCGGCGCTTCAAATGCTTTACATAATTTGAAAAGCGTGTTAATAAACTATTTTTATAAATTATAAATAAATGCAAAGATAACATTTAAATATTTAATTAAATTAAATGTTACTAATCATAAATTCTATTTTAATATGCGTAAAACTTTCTACAACGTACCTGCCTACCAGGGGGCTAATTAAGATCGTTTTGTTTTGACGTAAAATTTTATCGTACAGAGGCCTAACCATAAGCTCTTATTGCCGTCATAGTTCCACTGTGCGACAGTGACAGACTTATACATATCATATACAACTGTCTCATAATAGGAGTTAAACTTTTATAGCAATATGACATCACGAGCAATAAGGGCGGAGTAAAAATAGAGGGGATACTGCACATGTATTTATTCGTGTCATGCGATACGTACAGACAGAGACAGACTCATAAAATGATTACTACGCATTCAAGGTTAGCGCTCTAAATTAATGATGGCACCAGGGGTTTAGATATGTTTACAAACATAATGATAATTATTTGCAATTGATAAAATACTGTCCTCGTAACATCCAACAAATACTTGAGCACATTATGATAAAATACTTCTGTGATAAAAATATTTTCTTTCATGTACGAACGTATAGTATTCGATTAGTATGTTATAGTATGTACGTTTTTGAACGACTTTTGCTCACGGCTGTATTCGTCGAAAGGGCATAGTTACTTATTAGTATACACCCATTTCGCCAGATATGATTAAGACCTATGTAATAGGGAGCGAGCCTATTGCCATTAACCGGGCACTTATCCAGAAGCTACAGATGTAAAAAACCAATAACACTGCTTGAACTGGGTAGGGACCCGGGTCCTACCATAAGCTCTTTTTGCCACCATAGTTCCAGTGTGTGACAATGAAAGACTTATACACGTCATATACATCTGTCTCGTAATTAAAGTTAAACTATCATGGCAATGAGAGGTCATGGTTGGACCCCTGTATCAGAATGAAATCATAGGAGATCTTAATAAACGGCAACAGTTGGTGTGTCGTTTCATTATATTTTTTTCAAACATATGATATATATAAAGTAATGGACTGAACTACCTTTTGACCTGCAACCTCACTCAACTCAGGTCATTGAACTTAATGTTGCATTACAAAGGCTATCTGGAAGGAATTGGATGAGAAGAGCTGAAGTCTGGGCTCAATGGTGCACCATGGGAGATACCTATGTGCATGAGTAGACTATTATGATAGATTGATGATGATCAAGAGCGTATTTAGGGGATATTTTTGTTTTACTCTTTACAATATGCGTGTAGATATAAAAATTTAACAGTTATTATTAATGTTTTGCCCGATCGCCTTGTGCCCCTCCCAGAATAAAATCTTGGATCCGCCCTTGATGATGATGATGAATGATGAATGATATCAGCTCCCATTCGCGAACTCCGTAAGCAAGAATTCAGAAGTGTCTTAACCATAATGCAATCGGACATTGATAATGTTCTGATGCCCAATCTAATACAAAGAACTTATATAGATGTCGTTTTATCAGACAATGTCTGAGAGAACGCGAAAGGCTTAGAGGCCTTACCATGATATCTCATTGCAATTACAGTACAAATCATCGTATGAGACAAACGCATATGATGATTTTAAATCTGTGAATGTTACACTGATAAAATATATCGCAATAAAAGCACGGTCGCCGGCCGCAGGCGTTGTATGCGTCATTTTGCGTCTCGGTTCAAAATCTTATGCGTCATAAAAGGTGCAGAATTTTGACCATTAAGTATGCGGCGGAGACGAGAGGATTTTTAAGCCCGACTAATTAATCCAACTAAAAAAACTGAATATGGATAAGTATACATAACGTTTTCAGTAACTAATCCTATAAATCTATATATTACTAGCTGACCCGACAGACGTTGCCCTGTCTTAATTATGAGAATGCAGCACGTATTCTGTCAATTCTATGTCAAACGTCATAAGGTTACATCAAAAAGTTTTTATTGTCCAAAGCGCTAAGGTTAGATTTAAGAAGAAAGAAATAATTTTATATGGTGGTTAAGTATTCTTAAATTTTTAAATTTTCCACGCAATTTTCTTAGTTTTTTCTTTCATAAGAACCATCTCCTGACAATATCGAACGAAACAAAAAAAATATTATAGAAATCGGTCCAGCCGTTCACCCGTGATGTCGTGACCAAGGGAAATGGGGGCTCATTTTTATATATATAAATAATATGAACCCTTATTCCTGGTCACGCTATAACATGAGAACGGTGAAAACGACGACGAAATACATCGGTAATTATTTTAATAATTGTATGAGATACAGTTCCTGAAAGAGCCTCGCATACAGATAGTCAGAGTAGTACCTACATGTTTGTTATGATCCTCTCTTGATTTATTATGTTATATTATGTGAATGTTGTTTAAATAAAAATGCTTTATAAATTCACAATTGTTTAAACACTGGCAATAATAAAATTCCATTTCATTTCATTTCAGTTGTGAAGAATAGGTGCAATGTTTTAGCCACAATACACGGTGTCTCCTTGTACTCCGTTACATAGTTCGATCAACTATGATTGGAAATAATAACATTCCAATATCAATTGCGAGTGAATAAAATTGTGTTCAAACAGTTTCACTCACTAGCTTTTAAATTCAATTTAAATATAAGTTTATGTTAATTGGATATGAAATGTGTAAATAATAACGTAGATAAAACGTGCAGCAACATTATTTTATTTTGTAGATAACACTTTAATATTTGCAGAAAATACGATAGCAGTTTATTTTTAAAGTAGATTTTATGGTCACAATAATAGATTAAGTTTTATTTTAAACACACCTGTCTCCGAAATGGTGAATGCGTGTTATTGTGGAACTCTTCATTGTCTTCACTTAGTTTCTCGTTGTCGTTTTTGTGTATTTTATCCAACTCTGACGTTCGGTCGTCCATCTCGCACGGTACTCTGGACACTGTGTCACACATGCCCCTAGCCAGTTATAAGAACGTTTTAGATTTCACTTTATCTTATCAGACACATACGACGAGACGACTCACGGCTCGACAAACTCGAATAAAATAATATACTGTCCTTAGAACCGAATGTCAAGAACCCGAATGTGATATAATTGTGTATGTGTGTATATATTTATTAAATAACCTGTTATGTTAACAAGGTGTGCGTAGTACCTGCAGTTTGTTTACTGGAGCACAACAACCTTAGGAGGGATTCATTTGTTATTTTTTTATTATAATTAAAAGAAATCCCATCTTAGTAGTATATAAATGAGGAAGGTATATATATTAGAGCGCCATTCCACTCTAGATATCTTGAGTTAGTGGACATTTTAACTACTACAAAAATATCAGACGCATAGCAGAATTTTCTCTGTTACGTACATATTTCGCTTAATCTATGCATCTATATCTATACAGATAAATAAAATTGGAATGTCTGTTTGTAATTCCAAAATTACAGCTTTTCTCTAAATGCATATGAAAGTATACACGCTACTGACACTGAAAACCCAAGTTTTAAATTTTTTCTCTGCCTGTCTGTCTGTCCGTCTGTCTGTCTGTCTGTCTGTCTGTTTGTTCCGGGTAATCTCTGAAACGGCTGGACCGATTTTAACGGGACTTTCACTGGTAGGTAGCTGATGTTTCACTCCTTGTTTCACTTAAGCTACTTTTATTTATAAAAAATATTAGGGGTCCGCGAAATGAAGCATGAAACTAAATCTACGCGGGTGAAACCGCATTTATTAGTTTACTACGCATACTTTCATAGTCTTATGTCATATGGCTTATTGTTATGGGGTTCCGCGGCAGACCTAGATTCTATATTTATACTTCAAAAAAGAGCCATCAGGGCAATATACTCGTTGGAACCCCGTGAATGCTTGAGGGATAAATTTAAAGAAATTAATATACTCACTTTACCCTCACTTTACATTTATGAGAATTTATTGTACATGAAAAAAAACATTCATCTCTTTAATTTAAACTGCGATGTTCATTCGATTTGTACGCGAAATAAACACAAAATTATGGCTCCTAGATTCAGATAAGTTAAAGTAAATAAATCATTCATGGGGAACTGTGTTCGCTTCTACAATAAAATCCCACAATCAATAATCGCGTTAAATTATGATAAATTTAAAACACATGTCAAAACTGTTTTGATGAAGAAAGCATATTATAAAATTTCGGATTATATAAATGACAAGGATATATGGAACTAGGTAAATCACTCTGCACAAGTAGCTCCTGGCAAATACATGGTATGCAAACACTTGTAAATCTATCTGGTATTGTTATTTTTTTATCTCTTTGATTTTGTTTTATAATGACTTGCATGCTAATACAATTTGTCACTATTGTGAATATTTATACCTATTATCAAATTTGATTTTGTATTATGATTTCATTATGATTTATATTGTTTCGATGTTATGTACATGATGCCTGGCTGAGTTTCTTGCCGGTTCTTCTCAGAAGGCTAGTTTCCGAACCGGTGATAAATTCTCGACTTTCATAAGTGCCTTACCAGGGCCTAAACTGAATAAATATTTTTCATTTTCATTTTCATTTTCAGTCTTCTATTTCAAAAACTTTTCACCGACAATAATGTTGAAATCAAAAAACCCCGTCACGCAGCTACGATTTTCTTTACCGTAAATCCTTTTGGTGTGACTATTCACCAAATGGCTTAAATCATGACTTCTCAGCCACCAATAAGGGATTACATGAATCTCTGTTTCAACCATTACCATGGGAATAATAATACTTAAGCAGTCCCTTGGCCTATTTCTTTATCTTAATACAAAAATTATCGTGAGATATTATAATATCTATTGCTTTGACCTCGTTTGGTTGAATATAATTTTAATAATTATGATCGATATTAACTAAGTACTGTAGCGCGTGCAAAGCGTTGCTCTGCATTATATATTAGGCGCTCACGGTACAGTCGAGATGCCTGTTATTTATTAAAAATATTAGGGTTCCGCGACATGAACCATGAAACGAAATCTACGCGGGTGAAACCGCGGGGTACAGCTAGTGTGAAAATAAACGATCACATCAAGATGCACAAGTAAGGAACATGTGATCAAATTGTACATAAATTTGAATCTAGACCTTAGTATATCGTATGAAGCTGCCATGATTCGCTCACTCTAAAACGTATAATTGTATTAAATCAATCCCATTTATGTAAAGAGAAGACATGTTTAAAAAAAACCGGGGAGATTGCTTCGCCGTTTCTTCACGTGTCAGTACTACAGTAGTACATTACTTAAGTTAGTGTTATATATGGCGCTCAATGAGTATTCCAATTGTCCCTTATCTATACATCTATACAGATAAATTGAATTGAAGTCTCTGTTTGTAATTACTGACACTAAAAAACCAAGTTTTAAAAAAATTCTCTCTCTGTCTGTCCGTCTGTCTGTCTGTCTGTTTGTTCCGGGTAATCTCTGAAACGGCTGAACCGATTTTAACGGGACTTTCACTGGCAGGTAGCTGATATATCAAGGAGTAACTTAGGCTACTTTTATTTATTAAAAATATTAGGGTTGAAATAAGGATGAAACTAAATCTACGCGGGTTAAACCGCAGGGCACAGCTAGTATTTAATAAAATTATTTCATTTAATTTTATTTCATATAAATATAGCGAAATTATCTTAGAAAACATTCTGTTGAAAAACATGCAGCCACAAAATGGTGTAACTAATTTCTATGTAAGTATTATTATTTGATTACCATGAATGTTATTTGTTTAAATGCAGGTTTCTTTTTACCTTTTGATAAAGTGGCTTGTATAAAAAGTGTATAATAATATTGTTTTTGTAGGTAACTTTTTGTTTCTACGTGTCATCTTATTAAAAAATTCCAAGAACCATTGTGCAATAATATTAAGTCAACCAATAAATTCTTGTATTGAAATATATTTTATTTTGCGTACCTCGGAAACTTGGGCCGCTTTTAATTTTATTTTGCATTCAGATAAGGTTTTGTTTTTAACTACAATAACATCTATTGTTGGGCAAATAAATATAAACTAATGTTATATAGAGGAAAAAATTGTTTGTTTGTATTGAATACGCTAGGCATTACTAAAGCAATCTTGAGAACTCTTTCAGTAAACAGGCTATATTTTATTCCCGTACTCCTACGTCCGCTAGTACCGAATAAGGCTCGGTCACCCATGTTTTCTTAAATATTCCACATACAAAAATTTTGTTTGGCTGTTTTGATTAAGCCAATCAATCAGTTTGGGATTATTTGTGTATTATTATTTTTAAAGTTGTATGTGTAATTAGAGATAGCTCATCATCATACCCTGCGAAGTGCTTTATTAGAGAGATATTCGCTAGAACATACATCGTTGATATTTCAAAAGGTATTTTACTATCATTAAAAATAATAAAATAATTTAGGTATTCAGTTATGATTTCATATCTTTAGATTCCCCATGATAACGGTTCCTTAAGATTATACATCTAAGACCTATAGTACCCGTGAGTAGGTAGTTATCTCACGCACATATTTATACATTCAGGTATAATTATTATTAAAGGAAAACCGCAGTTCATTACCCTGTCCTTTGTAAGTTTGAGACTGCAGGCAGATGCTGGATGCGGCAAGCTAAAGACAGGGCGCTATGGCGCGGGGAGGCCTATGTCCAGCAGTGGACTACTATAGGTTGACAATGATGATGATGCTGTTTTATGTACGATCAGTCGCACATCTGTCAAATTTGAACGAGAGTGATATTATACCCCCCTTATTTTATTATACCTCCGTATGAAATATATATAATGCAGACGATTTCCGAAATGCAAATGAAAATTATAACTTAAGCAATTATAGTAAAGAAAATCTTTCTTCGATTAGCTTCGACCATGACACAATACTTAAAATAATGAATGGTCTAGATAGGAATAAGGGTGCAGGATCAGATGGTATTCCTGCTGTATTTGTTACTAACTGTGCATCTAACCTAGTAACACCTCTCCACCTGATATTTACCAAGACACTGGCTACTGGGATCTTTCCCAACTCATGGAAGGTGGCCAAAGTTGTTCCAATATTTAAGGAAGGTGATATAGAACAAGTTAGTGATTACAGGCCAATATCCATTCTCCCAGTTTTCGCAAAGATTTTTGAATCCTTATTATGTCCTATCTTTCAATCACACATCAAGCAAAATATCACCCAACATCAACATGGTTTTGTACCTAACCGCTCAACGTGTACTAACCTTGTATCGTTCATGGAATTTTTAACAGAGGCAATAGACACTCAGGGTCAAGTAGACGTCATTTATACTGATTTTAATAAAGCTTTTGATCGGGTGTCTCATCGCTTACTAATATCCAAGCTATCAGACTATGGTTTTGGTGGATCATTACTACAATGGGTAAAGTCATATCTTGAAAACCGCTCTTTTTATGTTGTTGTTGGTGGATTCGGTTCTATAGTGCACAAAATACTGTCGGGAGTACCACAAGGCTCTCACTTGGGTCCTACACTATTCAATATCTTTATTAATGATATCACTAATTGTTTTTATAATTCTACACCGTTTCTATACGCGGATGATCTTAAATTCGCACGTGTTATCAAATCTGATACTGATGTCAATCTCCTTCAAAGTGACATTGATAGACTGATTGTATGGTGTCATAATAATGGAATGTCACTTAACAGTAAGAAATGTTTCTACATTAAATTTACCAGAAAACTTAACATTCTTCTATCTTCATACACTATATTGCAAGATAATATACAAGAAGTAGAACTCATCAAAGATCTTGGTATTCTATTTTATAGAAAACTAACATTTGTTCCCCACATTGATATCATTGTTCGGCATCATCATTGAAAGGCATCTAATATGCTTGGTTTCGTTATAAGGAATGGAAATGTATTCCGTAATGCAAAGACCAAAAAGTTACTGTTTAACACATTAGTCCGCAGTATTTTAGAGTACTGTAGTGTTGTCTGGCGCCCCCACTACGCTGTACATAGCCTCAGATCATAGAACGTGTACAGAAGAGATTTGTGTGGCACTTGGCGCGTCACACAAAACTAGCCAAACGATCTTTCTCGTATAAAGCAAGGCTTGAACATTTGAACATGTCCTGTTTAGAATGTCGCCGGGACACGCTAGACATACAATTCCTTTACAAACTAATGCGCAACAAAATCGACAGTCCAGTGTTATTACAAAAGATAAATTTTAGGGTACCTTCTCGATGCCTCCGTAATATGATCTCTCCCCTCGTCCCACCGCTAAGACGTACAGTCTTAGGTGCCAATTCACCGGTCCCTCGCCTATGTAAACTTCTAAATAAATGTATCACCCTGGATATTCACTTTGACAATCTAGCCAAGTTCCGTCAGCACTTACTGGATAAGAAATAACGTTTAATCTGGTATTTGTTTGTACATGATGTTAAAAATCAGCATTTCGGCTTTGACATAAGATTAAGACCGAATTTTATCATTTGCTTTTCTCTTCCTTCCTTTTCATTATTTCATTATTAGCAATTTTCTTATTATATAGTATGAGCGTTAGGAAGTACAATCTTTGTGAATCCTCGCACTATAATATTGCGGTGTTTGCCTGTAAAAGGTTTAACACATTAGCATAAGACCATTAGACTAATTCTATTTAACATAAGTGATGTGTATAAACTGTTGGCAAACCTTAAATAAATAAATAAATAAATAAAACAATCTTCGATAATAAAGCAAATTAGCCAGTCATGTAATCAATAGCGACCAATTAACAAACAAAAGGCAATCGGGGCTAATGTCATTATATTTAAAAAAATGTTAAGGGCAAGACAATAGCGGCAGACATTATTAATAGTTATATCTAATAAATAAAGTTGAAGAGTTTGTTTGTTTGTTAGCGCAAATTTCAGGGTCTACTGAGGGCCTACCATCATCGATTTAAGCAGAGCATGACTCGAGCTCTCGGACCCAGCGCTACAACAGCTTAATTCAAAAGTCAAAATATATTTATTTGATTAGACTTTACTATAGTACTTTCAAATCTCAGAAAGCTCGTGCATATTTGCGAGTTTTAGGTTTTCATGCTATGCTACGGTAGGTACAGTTAGCAGAAAAGAACGAATCAATGCGTGTGATACGCTACATACGTTCATGATATCACATTTAGGTTACTTTTGTTGAGAGATGTATCAATGAAATAATTGAATGAACCCACTTCTATGTAATCATGTCATAATGGTACAATTCAAAAATCAATATACACGCTTTCATATTTCATTTATTAGTAAGTACATATGCCTTCCCTGAAAAGTTCCCGAAGGGCAGGCAGGAGTGTTTGACCGAGAATGATTACGTGCCAACTTGAGAGATGGTAAGTCCGTCGCTGTCTCAGGTACTATAAGTATACGTTTTGAATTTCTCCTCAGACATATACAGATTTTCTTACGAGGTTTTCCTTCCCTCTAGTGCTCGTGGTGTGAAATTACTGCACTAAAGTTTTAGAAAAACTTATTGGTCCAGACCGCTGGGATTGGAGCTTGCGTAGCAGAAGACTACGTAAAACACTCGACCACCACAGCTCTCATATTCTATCAGTAAGGAAAGGTTATATAACATTAAAAAAAACCTCTATGTATTGAAATTAAAACTAACTGTGCCCCGCGGTTTCACCCACGTAGATTTAGTTTCATACTGGCGGAACCCTAGTTTACTATCTGAAATTAATTTTAGAATTTTATATTAACCTAATTAAAGCTCCTTGAAACATCAGCTATCTGCCAGTGAAAGTCCCGTTAAAATCGGTGCAGACGTTTCAGAGATTAGCCGGAACAAACAGACAGCCAGACAGAGAATAATTTCAGAAATTCGTTTTTTTAGGTCCATACCACATATATTTTCACATATGCATTTAGTGAAAAACTGTTATTTTGGAATTCAAATCACACACTTAATTTTTATTTATCTGTATAGATGTATAGATGATATGCCGAAACGAAAAACGTCAGTCAACCGAATAGTAATTACGAATACACAACTGAATACACATAAATTTTGCTTCGTACATAATGACATCTACTTATTTACACTTAATTTGTATATGGTATATAGTCTGCCTGTGTGTCCGATTTCAATAGCCATCGCTTTGGGTAAAAATCAAGTGCCAAATCAAACCAAGCAGATCGGATTGAAGAGCTATGTGCTTAAGGGATTAAAACCAGTAGTATGACGATCTAATAAAACTTAACAAAAAAATTTCAAAAGAACAGTGATTAAAAAAAAATGTACCTATAAAATATTTAAAACAAAAGCGAAGCTTGGACGAAACAATTAGTCTTTATAAATTATTTATGGACATGGAGTGAACTTAGGACCTGTAATGTCGATGACACTCATGTTTTATATATAAATGCGTGATATGTAAAATAGGGGGTTGTTTATTTTTTATGACCTGACCATTGCAGTTTGTGCCACTTCTTTGTAAGGACCAACAGTGAATGTGATCGAACCAAATTTTCACATAACTTCACGGTTGAAGAAAACTGGTAAGTACCCAATTTTAATCTTTAAAAATAAATAAAATAAAAGTGTATGATTAGTTCCAAATTAATAGCTTTTTCAAGTATACGTAAAACATTCTGTTTATTAGTTCTGTCTGTTCGTTCCTCCGAGTGTCTGAAAGGTCTGAACGTCTTATTTAAAAAAATTGTCAATAATATTAATTAGTCTACGCGGGTGAAACTGCAGGGCACAGAAAGTAAATACATATAATTACAAAACATCACCTATTAAACAGGAGAAACCTGTAATAATAAATATAAAATCTTATATTTTTGATCTCTGCCGTAAATTAGGTTAGGTCTATAACTTTGAAAGTAGGATTCTAACCCTAAAACATATCTTTTTGGGACACGATGTTTATTCTGTTGGTATTATATTTATATTTTAAATATAATCCTTTCCGGTGCTTTTACAAATTGAATAAAATATAGTAAATTATAGGAATTTAAGATCGATCTGGGTGGTGGCAAAACGCCTGATAGTACTATCAGACGTTAGGCGTACTAATGTTTTAACAATAAAAGTACGTATTTTACGTACTTACGTTCTAAAACCATTTTATTTTATACTAGCTGTGCCCCGCGGTTTCACCCGCGTAGATTTAGACTCATCCTTATTGTGGCGGAACCCAAATTTTTCTCTGTCTGTCTGTCTATCTGTCTGTTTGTTCCGGGTTATCTCTGAAACGGCTGGACCAATTTTAACGGGACTTTCACTGGCAGGTAGTTGATGTTATTTATTAAAAATATTAGGGTTCCGCGACGATAAGGATGAAACTAAATCTACGCGGGTGAAACCGCGGGGCACAGCTAGTAGATGAATAAAAAAAGGATCTAGTGGGCCGCAATGGCGCTTGCGACCTAGTGGTCTAGTGACCAACGATGCATATTCTTACACATCTTATAATTTAATAAAAAATAAGTAACTTCTGGTCGTCTCCGTTATCTTGGAATATGCCAAAGTAGGATACCTACATAAAGATCATAAAAACCTGAGATTATATAGAACCGTCGCGGCGGTATCTGTTAATAGGTACAAACATTCCCTTTGAAATGACGGTGATAAGAGACCACAGTAGTTTTTTGAAACTTGAAGAGCTCCGTGCTGCATGGTTTAAACGAAGACTAGACTATGCTCGGACTAAAACGATGTCCATCCCTTGTTTAATCCGTATCACAGTACACGATGGAGCTTTAAAACAAAGGCATAACTTAGACTATGTTTTGTAATTTGTATTTATTGCACTACATGCTTTCACGGTCGAAAACATATTATAGTGCACTTAGAGAATGCGATAAATAAGCTCATGTTACGCGATTTACAAACAGGCAAAAAAGCGCTTGTAAATTTGTTATGTTATATTTTAAAATTACTCGTTAATCACATGAAATCCCGCGTGCATGGAGGTATATCTACACTGCATAGACTATAACGTATACGAATTTGCTTTCTAATCGAGTATATTTTCCAGAAAGCGAAATCCTAATTTAGAATAATTTCAAACTAAATCAAAGCAATGCCTTTTTAGAGCTCGTTAAATGTGTGATAGTTATTATTAACCATCCCTTTTCATTTGTTTTTTTTGGAATAAGTACTTTGAGTATGACTTTTACCCCTATCACGAGTTTGTCACCGGTTTCCTAATCTACGATCGCTAGCGCCGTCGAATATATGTATGATAAATTGTACAGCGCCTCCAAGCGGTGACGTGAAGAACTAAAATATGTCATACAAATACTGCCAGAGACGCTAGCGAGTGTAGATTAGGAATACGGTGGCAAACTCGTGATAGGGGTACTTATCTCAAAACACACATCTCGGTATACCCGATTTGCATAGACATTTTCGCGGCAAAGTAGGACCAAGAGTCTTTTCATCAATCTCAAGAGTATTTCTATTTTGTGGAGATGACAAAAAAATATGTTGAGTTCATATAATTTGGATTCATAGGGCGTAAGCATATTTCTTTTCTTATGTAGTGTGCATCTTTTTCACAATGGAAATTAACTGAATCTATACAGATAAATAAAATTTAAGTGTCTGTTTGTAATTCAAAAATAACAGCTTTTCACTAAATGCATATGAAAGTATACACGCTACCGACGCTAAAAAACCAAATTTTAAATTTTTTCTCTGCTGTCTGTCTGTCTGTCTGTCTGTTTGTTCCGGGTAATCTCTCTCTGGTAAGGAGTAACTTAGGCTACTTTTATTTATTAAAAATATTAGGGTTCCGCGACAATAAGGATGAAACTAAATCTACGCGGGTGAAATCGCGGGGTACAGCTAGTCATAAATATGTAAACGATTTATAAATAAGAATCGAGTTTGCAAATAAATAGCTACTGTTTTCAAATAAGTTTTCCATAAGAAACAAAATAATCGAATAATGGGTCCATTTATTTAAAGTGATTATTTCATTCCTACGCAGTTGCATATCAATTAAAGTACTTTCATTGTCTTTTTTGTTGTTTAATTATACACACATACTTCCGCGTTAGGGCAAGTCGTGTTACTTGAAAGGTTAATTAATTGATTAAATAATAACTTTGCTTCACGAATTAATTAATTGGACTATAATCAAATAAATACACCTATCATTGTGACCATTCGAATTATAACTTAGTTATTGTTCTTATTATTTATATATTTTTGAAATTGTTTGTTCGTTAGAACACACCGTTCTTTTAAACTACGCTACGGTTCTTAATATGGTTTATACTAACATGTATGAGTTGAGCTCCGATAGGCTTATTGTAAAAAAATCCGTATTGTATTTATAGATGAGTAGAGAAAAGTCAAGGTTTTGTAATAGTTTTAAAACTCGTAACCCGAAATGAAGCAAGGGCGAGTCGCTAATAGTTCATAAAGAGAGCCATTATTTTACTAATAGGTTTAATTTGAAGCAAGTTCAAATTACTTTGATCAAAATTACCTAGACAGCTTTAGTCCGCATCGTAACCGGTGTGATAGTAAAAATGGTAAATTATTCATCCTCTTGGGGTTTGATTCTGAAACTATTTCGACCTGGTATTGTAATATTGATTGAACTGCAATGAAAACACCAAACTTATAAGACGAAAGATTTTAGAAACAAACACAAAATTTTCTTGTCTTAGGGACTGATTAAGTGTGACGCAAATTGATGACTCGGCGCAGACACCGGTTTCTAGAAATATTTTAGAGTTCACCTTCAAATGAACTCGTAATTGTAATATTTATATGTAACTCGTAGCTTTATTTCACGTACCGTTGTTTTTTTAAATAAAAGAAGTGTAAGTTACTCCTTTTACATCAGCTGTCAATGAAATTTCCGTTGAAATCGGCCCAGCCGTTTCAGAAATTAGCCCGACAGAAGGAAAGACAGATAATTATTTTATGTACGTATTCGTATGTACCTATTTCGAGAAAAACTGTTAATTTTGTATAACAAACCTATCTATAAGTATATGTATGTATATTACGTACATATATTATGCTCACGCCTGTATTGTAATAACAACACCCACTTTACGCAAAGATGATTAAGTGCCAACGTGACAGATGGTGAGTCTATCGTTGTGTCAAGCACTATACACACGTCTTTCGATTACTTCTCAGACATATGCAGGTTTCCTCACGATGTTTTCCTTCACCGTACGTGGTGTGAAATCACTGTACTTTAGTTTTTAGAAAAACTCTTTGGTACAGGCCCCGCTAGATATAGATTGTGATATTAAAATGAATGTTTTTTTATTCAAGCAAAATGACGACAACTCTAGAAGTGTTACCGGAGCACCATATGGACACGTCGCGGTTAATATTTTATCCGCTCGTGTTCCTGACGACTGCACTATGGATGTTACACAGATGGCAAACGCAATCTAGGATATTCCAAATGGGCAACAAGATCCCAGGACCTGATGCTGTGCCGTTCTTCGGAAATGCTCTTCTAGTCTTCAGGAAGAAACCTTCCGGTAATTAGCATTAGCAGTTCCTAGCGATGCGCGGTGCCAATAGTTTAATCGCGATTGTTTCTATTCATCAAATATCTTGCAATCACGCTTGCAGTCAATATCTTTCAATTGCAAACTTTATCTCGCATTACTTATTGCTCTTCGAGCTTTGAGCTTCCTACGTTATTTTAATTTATCATCAGTATCCCGTCGATGTTTGTTATATTAATTTTGTGCATGCAAATGAATAGCCACAAAGGGCCCTAAATAAAATCCCTATAAAATAAATAATATTTTGCTGTTTATGTTTCGCAAAATATCTTTGTTGTGATGCATCTAATCCGTATCTTGTGCAAAGTGTTGCTCGCAAAAATAAAGCACAACCCATTTTACGATCCTAAAGGTCTCGAGTCAACGGCCTACGTTTCATACGAGAATATTCCACAAAATTTTAAATTCCACTTTAGAATATCTTACAAAGCATTGGCATTACTTTTGTTTTATCTAATATTCAATTCGACTAACTTAGAAAAAGGAAAGAAAATCGGGTCAGGTCCCACTGGGCTCCCAATATTCGTACCTTAGAATGAAAGTTGAATAGCCCTACATGGGTGCCCGTTGGTCTACCGCGAGGAGAACAGACGATTATTCATTATTATTTTAAGGTACTCACTCGTCTCCTGGTATAAATGCTACGTTATGATACGGACATATAGTCGAAAATCATTGAAGCTACCTCTTTAAACTTCTGACGCCCTAGTACTTTAGCCTCAAAAATTGGGTCTCGACCCAGAAAGTCATATCCGTTGCGTTCATGACATTGAACACAGAAAGCTGTGTTGATGATAGGGCCTAACATCACTGGTTTAATCAGAGCTTATAAAGAACTTCTGAGCTTCGGCGTTTCATTTTGATACCGTAAAATTCAAAGACAAAGCTCTGAAGTTCATAATACGCGCTGCTTAAACGATCTTAGTTGCCCCCTGATTTAATACAAAATACTCATCGCGTTTAAAACAATGTATTCGCAGCATCTTCTTCCTCATATTAAAGAACAAGAGGAGCTAAATATTTTTCTCGATTTAACACTGAATTGGTGCAGCACACAATTCATTATTCAGCTTTTCAATGCACATTTTTTATTTCTTAGCAGTAATTCACATGTTTTATTTATCAACAGAAATCGTAGAGCTCGCCCTGCACTACGCCGAAATTTATGGATCAGTTGCGCGTGCATGGATTGGGTCGAAACTAATAGTCTTTTTGACCGAACCGAACGACGTCGAGGTCATTCTTAACAGTCAAGTTCACATCGATAAGTCTTCAGAGTACAGATTCTTCAAGCCCTGGCTTGGGGAAGGACTACTCATCAGTTCAGGTATTTATGTGTAGCTTTAACCAGGATTTTTTAACCATAATTATTCACTGGCAGATAACAGATAACTGTTTCAAGTAGTGTTTTAGGCTAATTTTATTTAAAAAACATAAGGTCTGCGGGACACCCAAACTCTACGCGGGTGAAACCGCGGGGCACAGCTAGTATAATTATACAAACAATTTATCAGTCAGTAGATGATTCTCGAGCACGCATACGAAGTACAGTCAATGTAAAAAAAATTGAATACCAAATAAACAATATTATTTGAACTTTAATAAATTCCAGGGGAGAAATGGCGTTCTCACAGGAAAATTATTGCTCCCACATTCCATATCAACATCTTGAAGTCCTTCATGGGAGTGTTCAACCAGAACAGTCGTAATGTTGTCGACAAACTGAAAACTGAAATGGGGAAGACTTTTGACGTGCATGACCACATGAGCGGTGTTACTGTGGACATTCTGCTTGGTAAGTTCTAAACCAATAAAAAATCGATTCAAGCTTGGAATTTAGCAACATTGGCAAATTTATAGATCTATATATTTTCCTTTATAATGGCATGTGTTGCGAAAAATATGCTCAAACAAACACACAAATGCCTGGCCGATTTAGACACGTCAATCCGATGCTCGAATGAACTAAAAATGTATATTAAGAAGATTTTATCTCCTACAGAAACCGCAATGGGTATTACGAAAAAGACTCAAGATGAATCAGGATTCAACTACGCTATGGCTGTTATGAAGTAAGTTTTATCATTAAAAGTTGCTGATGAGTGTACAGTCCCGTACAATCACGTACACAAAAGAAGAATATACTTCCATATGTATTTAGTAGGAATACTAGTCAATCTCAAATCAGGGGTCCTGACATGACCTCTTATTGCCATGATATTTTAACTCTTATTTGAGACAGGTGTATATGAAGTGTATATGTCTGTCACTGTCACACAGTGGAACTATGATGGCAATTCGAGCTTATGGTAAGGCCCCAGGCGAAGTACTTATGTTGGCGATTGCAGTGTATGAAACTAAAGGCCTCGGAGCCGCGTTATTTGAACATTACAGACACACATTTGATTTATTTTTAAATATCTATACGTATATTAAAATGATAATTTGTAAGTTATTTATTACAAAAAAACGAAATAAAATAGATTAACACTACTCAATTTACACATTAAATATTTTATGGATGAAGATTAGAATTGTGAGAACAATGGGAGACACTAACTAGTAACTGGTTTTCTTTCCAAGGATGTGCGACATCATTCACCAGAGGCATTACAAATTCTGGCTGCGTTTTGATGCCATATTCAAGATAACCCCGTTCTTCAAGAAGCAGATTGAACTTTTGGGAATCATTCACGGACTTACAAATAAGGTATATATCAAATAATTAGAAACAAAACCCTTCAGGCTTACAATATTAATAAAAAACGAATAAAGATTTCCAAAGCTAAACAATAGGTAGTTCATAGAGTCAAGACTATATAGGCGTACATTTCTTGCTTTATTAATTTAAAAAAGAATTAAATAATCCCATTTAATTATTTTTTTTAATTTTACGTCGATTATTTTATTAAAATTTGAAGCGGTATAGTTTTTAGAATTTCATTTTACAACAAACTAAGTATGGTCTTGTGTTTCGCATATCATCCAATAAGCATCGAACCTTTAGTAACATCTAAAACTACACTTTACAACAAAAATAAATACTAAGCATAACGACGACAAAATTAAAAAAAGGCTTTTTATTTTATTTATACTAACTAACCCTCTGTGCAAAAAAGTGCACCTAAAAAGTCTAGACTCAATATTTCAAAAAATATTCCTCAACAAAAAAAACTAATAGCGACCCTAAAAATATGTTATTTACAAAAAAATCTTGAATTCTTAGTATTTTTTCAGACTATATATATTAATATATATTACGTATTTTATTTTAGGTAATTAAAAGCAAAAAGGCAACATACCTTGAGAACAAGGCCAAGGGCATTGTTGTGCCAACTATTGAAGAACTGACGCGCACAGTAGACAGCGCTGATGGTCTTGCCAATGACGCAAAAGCTATTGCCGATACCGTCTTCAAAGGATACAGGGACGACCTCGACTTTAACGATGAAAATGATATTGGTGAGTGCGAAATAAGATATTTACAATAAACATGTCAAACCTAATTCAAATACGTCGGAGAAGTTATTCAAAGAAGTATTATAGCTGATACTATACATCTTTGAATAACTTTTTGCACTGATGACAAACTATCAAAAGGCTCCTGATTGTATTTGGTGAAATGGTAGGGTTAGTGTCTCTGCCCAACTATTCTTTTTTGGAGAAATAATTTGAAAAAAAGGAAGCCACTTAAAATAACGAATTATTTAACGTTTGTGGTTTAAAACATGACTTTGTTTGATAAATGATTTTTCTATATTATTAGGTGAGAAGAAACGTCTCGCCTTCTTGGACCTGATGATTGAATCTGCTCAAAATGGAACCAACAACATCAGCGATCATGAAATTAAGGAGGAAGTTGATACTATCATGTTTGAGGTAAAGTAAGATTCTTCTGGAAATTTGAAAGGATTGTCTTCATTATAGGAGGAGGAGGAGCTCGTGGCACAGTTGCTATTGCGCATATCATTCGATCAGCGAAGTTAAGCAACCATACGCCTAGCCAGTAGTTGGATGGGTGACCGCCCGAGTTCCCTCCGTGCCTCGGAGAGCACGTTAAGCCGTCGGTCCCGGTTGCCAATTTAACATCTTTGGCAATCGTTACAGGTCAGTCGGAGGCCTAAAAATAATCTGACAACTGGTTTAACCCAGATCACAGATTATCCTCCTAAATGGGGTTGCGAAGGTCAGATGGCAGTCGCTTCGTATAAAAATCAGGTGACCAGCCACATCGGGTTGAATCAAGTGCCGACCCCAACAATATATGGGATAAGGCCAGGGAGATGATGATGTCTTCATTATAGAGTAATATAGGAACACGAGGTCTTGTGACTAGCCCACGGATGGTTTTTTACCACGCAATACTGAGGAAAGAAAATAATGTGACACATTGTGTAGGAGCACAATGTGGCAGAGCAACCGAACAGATTTGAATCCCACCTTGTGTTCGTATTTTACTAACCTTTTTTAGAATCTAGGATATTGCCCAATTCATGCATGAAAATTATATAAATATAATACTTTTATAGGGTCACGACACTACGGCAGCTGGTTCAAGCTTCACCCTCTGTCTGCTCGGTCTTCACCAAGACATCCAAGCTAGAGTGTACGATGAGCTGTATGAGATCTTCGGCGACTCCGACCGCCCAGCTACCTTCGCAGACACCCTCCACATGAAATACTTGGAACGAGTGATCCTTGAATCTCTAAGGATGTACCCACCAGTACCAATCATTGCAAGAAAGCTGAATCGTGATGTCAAAATCGGTATTGCAGCATAATGCTTTTTTTAATTATCATATAATTCAACTAAGTGAATAATAAACTACTTTTGCCTAGGAGTAAGACTTGACAAAAAGACATGGATTGTATGAAAGATGAAATGACTAAAGGAGTGAATACAGAATGACGGCTGATAGAGACACTTATAGGAAAAAAAAACACACTAAATAAACAGGAGGAGGGCCAAAGAATTAGGATTAGTGCAAGTAAAGAATCATAAATTGTGCCCATATCAAAACAAACATAATAATTTCAGCCAGCAAGGGCTACGTCCTCCCTGCCGGCTGCACTGTGGTTGTCGGCACCTACAAGGTCCACCGTAACCCCAAGTACTACAAGAACCCTGATGTGTTCAACCCTGACAACTTCCTCCCTGAGAACACCCAGAACAGGCACTACTACAGCTACATACCGTTCAGTGCTGGACCCAGGAGTTGCGTCGGTAAAAATAATTTGTATACTTCAAAGGTGGCAAATAACTGAGGGCCATCTCTGACTCAAGTTTTAAGCGGCGAGAATTAAGAACTTCTTAGCTTCAGCTTTATGCAGGTTTCCTCACGGTGTTTTCCTTCACCGTAAAGCACGTGGTGTAAAATTACTGCACATAAGTTTTTAGAAAAACTCATTGGTACAGGCTCCGCTAGGATTCAAACTGACGTCTGCGATTGCTCCAACCCCAAGACCACCTCGACTTCATTGCTACCGCTCTATATAATTAAAGTTTTTCTTTAATAATATCTAAACATGGAAATGGTTTCTTCTTCTTTCAGGCCGCAAATACGCTCTGTTGAAGCTCAAAGTGTTGTTGTCGACTATTCTGCGTAACTTCAAATGTGTGTCGGATGTACCCGAGTCCAAATACGCCCTGACTGCGGATATTATCCTGAAGAGAGCCGATGGATTCAGAATGAAAGTCGAACCTAGAATTCGAGTCCCTTCCAATGCTTAATCCCAACGTTTTATTTATAGTTGAATCTATAATAATAATACTATTTTTAATTGCATGACAATGGGTGACGTATATGTATTAATGTACATAGCCAATACCTATCAATTATATTGTTTTTATTAATGTTCAATTTTAAAATATGTATGTATAAGTATAAAATAATGTAAATCGCAAGTTGTTTATTATATTGTCTATACCATAGACATATTTTCAGTAATATATCTGACGCTATTTTTTTTAAATTATTCTTTATTATGTTAGTTATTATTATTGATCACTTAACTTATTTATGTGTGTAATAAAATCAAAATCCATTATGACGCCACCGTTGGTCTAGTGGTTAGTATACCTGACTGCTATACTAGGTGTCGCGGGTTCCATTCCCGCGTCAGGGTAAACCTTTTATATTGTGACCATATTTGCGCTTACCTATATTTGGGTGCTTTGTATGTATTATAAGTATTATACAGGATGTCGGGGAAACCGGGACAGCTCTAAAATATGTAATAGACTATAATTTTAGGAAGCAATGAAAATTATTATGACAAAATTATTTTCTTCCGTATTCGAGTAATTGGTGTTCAAAGTTGGCCATATCAATACCTTATTTTCGCATAAAAATCAGCTGCAACGTAGAGTTATTCGCGTGAAATCAAACTACGTTTTCATTTTTTTTCTCCTACTAATAAATCCTGAAATAATCCCATATTAAAACCAATTTTTGAAACCATTAACCTTCCCCTTCATTTAAAAAGATTTATGACCGCGTACGGAATGTAAGTAAACGCGGCTGCGCGTTCATTCAATCGCTTAAGGAAGCGAGCTCTTCGGCTATAGCTTATAACTACGTTATCGTTGTAGTATTTTACAACTTCAACATAGTGATATATTCATATAACTCTTCAACTTCTAGAAGACAACTGTTCCTTTTTCTCCGACAGCCTATATACAAAAATATATGTATAAGTATTATATCCGTTGTCTGGTATCCATAGCACAAGCTTTTAATTTGGGACTAGATGACGCGTGTGATAAATAAATAAATGTCCAAACATTCTTATTTTATTTGACTACTTATAGAATTTAAAATAACATCCGCAGCGTATGACGTCGCTTTATGTAATTATATAATAATGATAAAATGTGAACTTTAATATATAATTTTACAAATAAGTATATATTTTTTTATTATACCATTTTATGATTATCATAGTGCATCATTGTGTCTTGTATAACATCTTATTAAAATAACTATCCTAGCAATATGAAATATTATTAAACTTCTATTATGCATTATATATAAATATAAATTCAGACACCAAAAAAAGAAATTGGTACCACCATGTTTACTTACATACAATAAATAGACGGGATTTTTATATTTAATCAAAACTAAAGAATATATATCCAAATAACAATTCCTATTCGCGACTTCCTATGAAGTCCTAGACGAATAAACCTTTTACAATACTAGTCAAAAATGAACCCATACTTATAGAGGAGCACAAGGTATGTGTGTAATATATAAAGTTATAGGTTTGAATTACAAGATATTTAATAAAACCAGAATTTAAGAAGGCTGTAAATTGTACAATTTGTTTAATGTACGACACAACTTTATTTTATTTGCTTTGTAAAGATCCTTGTGATGCAGGTGAGTAGTTATTGTGTTTTCAAATTAAAAAAATATATATATATCACCACGCCATCCCAGAAGGGTCCCCTTTAGGTGTAAGTAGATATATTGTAATAACAACCCACATTTCACCGAAGATGATTAAGTACCAACGTGACAAATGGTGAGTCTATCGCCGTCTCAGGCACTGTACATGTGTCTTTGAATTACTTCTCAGACAAATGCAGTTTCCTCAGTTTTCCTTCACCGTAAAGCACGTGGGGTGAAATTACTGTACTTAAGTTTTAAGAAAAACTCATTGGTGCAGGCCACTGGGTTTCGAACTTGCGTAGTAGGTCTCTGCTAAAACCCCATGGCCATCACGGCTCTTTAGGTGTCAAGTATTTAACAAATTGTATTTTCACTACAAACCTTCAAATCTATGAATCCAAATTTATGAAGCTCCAACTTAGGTTCTGGGGCCCAACCATGAGCTCTTATTGCAATGATAATTCAGTTGTGCAAAAGTGACAGATGTATGCACGTCACATACATCTGTCTCATAAATGAGTGAAACTAAGGTAGGTAAGGTAAGGCCCCTGGAATCAATAGGCTTATGGGTTGCGTAGGCTCATATTTCTGAAAACAAGAGGAATAATTGCTGAATATCTTTTTAATTAATCAGTATCAAATAAAATATAGGTAATTGAAAGCTACATAATTATTAGATAGGTAATAAAATAAAACAGTTAGCAATTGCTAAGTAACTTTTTGAACCCGGTGGTAGAATTTATAATCCTGTACGTCATTCAGATTATTTGAAATTAGGTACTATGTGGAATACTAATAGATAAAAAAAAGTATTTAGCATTCAATTTATTTAAATATACATCGTTGTACCTACTATAGACCAAGCTAGTTTGAGACTAGATATATACAGATAATTAAATAAGATTGAAATGTCTGTTTGTAATTGGAAAATTAATAGCTTCTCACTAAATGCATATGAAAGTATGTAGGTACGGTACTAACATAAAAAACAAATTTTCCCTGTCTGTCTGTCTGTTTGTTCTGGCTAATCTCTGAAATGGATGCACCAATTTTAAAGAGACTTTCACCAGCAGGTAGCAGTTGGTTCAGGGAGGAATAAGACTAATTTCGTTTAAAAAATATAGGGCTCCGCGACATAAAACATGAAGCTAAGTCGGAAGAAACCGCGGGGCACAGCTAGTACAAAATAAAAATAATGATTGAAGTATGAAATTGTATCTCAATATTTAAAGAATATTTTTTTTCTGTATTTTCAGTGCCTTTTTACGAAGAGCACCTAAACCAGTCATAACCCATCTAGGTGTAAAGTTCTCAACAATACGAATAAATCTTGCCCAAACGCTAGGTACTTGCTGTAAATCGTTGAGGAGTTCCTTCGGCTGTCTGTCGGCTCCATCATCAGATCTAGCTTCATTAAAATGTAGTGCTTCAAATACTCAATGAAAATAATTAACAAACGCACTAGTCGCCAGTAAGATTTTTCAATGCTCGATTTCTCATGGATGCTACCATCAGACTGAACCAAATAAAAATTAGACCACAAGGAAAGCATCACCTTTCAAAAGTTTCAAATAAAAAAAGAATCATCGAAATTGGTTCACCCAGGCAAAAGTTCTCAGGTAACAAACATATAACAAAAGAAAAACAAACAGTCGAATTGATAACCTTCTTTTTTTCAAGTCGGTTATAAAGACGAAAATATTTTTTTTTTGTCTACACTTATTTGCGTTCCGAATGTGTAATTCGGGTTGAACTGTCTGGATAATCAATCAATTAAAAAATACTATAGGTTTGCATCTAACTTTTTGTGATTTTTAATAACATATATTAACATTTAAAGTACCGACTTTACGATAAAAATCAACAAGGTCGTCTATGTACATTTCCAATTAATTACTAATTCAAATCGTCCAAAAATACGAAAGTCTTAAAATTTTCGGGTTTTTCGAACAATTTCATTACCATAAAATGTTTTGTAATGAGTCGATGTTAAAAGACAGGCAAAGTCGCAGACCTTTTTTTAGAACTTATAATGAGGAACAATTCTATGAGACATGATTTTTGCGTACCTTGAGCCATTACTTAATGCAGCGCACGCAACGAGAAGCCTAAAAGCCTTCTCCGATAACTGGGGCCCAACCATGAGCTTTTATTGTAATGTTAATTCAGTTGTGCGACAGTGACAGATGTATGCACGTCACATGCATCTGTCTCATAAATGAGTGAAACTATCATGGCAATAAGAGCTCATGGTACGGCCCCTGAACTATGCATCACAAAAATATTATTTTAATTCAAACTAATAGTTCCTGATATTAGCGCGTTTAACCCGACAAACAAACTCTACTCCTAGAGAATAAAGATTCTCAAAACACTAAACAGAATATGCCCTAACGTTTACACATATTCATTAATGAGCAGACACGAGACAGATATGTTAAAGTATTGCCTATTTATCTACACCCCAAAACCATACTCGATAAAAAAATACTCGTGTCGTCACAGGATGATTACGGTACCTATAACCCGAAGTGGCATAGTTCGGACATGTTATCTATGAAGTTGCAAAGTTTGAGAGTTTAGTCCATATTGGGAGACAGTCTTTAATTGGAAATGGACAACCTTCACTTCAAACGACGCTAATGGCCATTAAAAAAAAATTGGTTACAAACAAAGTGGTGCAGTTTAAATAGTTCATGAAAACAAGCGTCAAAATGAATTCAATGCCACACAGGGTTACAGTGTTAACAAATGTAACTCAATTATTATGTACATCAAGCATTATACAAATTAGGCATTAGATTTCGTCGATTCGCCAGTTATAATTGTAGTGTAGAGGAAAGAACACTTGATTGTGTCTAGATAAGAATATTATGTACATTTATACTATAATTTTCAGATCGATTTAAAAGAATTTAAATGTTGGTAGAGGAGGTAAATGCCTCCTCAGCTCGGATGCTGTTCATCCCGATGCTGGTGGTTGTGTGCGTTCTGTGGGTGATACACAGAGCTCAACAACAATCGCGTCTGTTCCGGATGGGGAACAAACTGCCAGGGCCTAAAGGACTTCCATTCTTTGGCAATGCTCTCCTTGCGCTGGGCAAGAAACCAGAAGGTACGTGATTATATTTTATACATAGTGAGCATTTCCATCTCGCTACAAAATAATAAATTCTGTACCAATTTAACAATTTTTTTCATAGCTAGTTTAAAAACGTGAATATGTTATATGATAAATATACTTATATAATTATTTCTCACTCGGTCATTGTCTATAATTTTATACCTGTCATGTATATCTGCATCATCCAAAGGTTGACTGGAAGAAAATAACTTCTATGCAAATTGGTTTGCAGAAAGTAATAAATTTTCTATAATAATTCAATATGCAATAATCTATACAGATAAATAAACTTGAAGTGTCTGTTTGTAATTCCAAAATAGCAGCTTTTCACTAAATGTATATGAAAGTATACAGGCTACTGACACTAAAAAACCAAGTTTTAAAATTTTTCTCTGCCTGTCTGTCTTTCCGTCTGTCTGTCTGTCTGTCTGTTTGTTCCGGGTAATCTCTGAAACTGCTGGACCGATTTTAACGGGACTTTCAGTGACAGGTAGCTGATGTTTCAAGGAGTAACTTAGGCTAGTTTTATTTATTAATAATATTAGGGTTCCGGGACAATAAGGATGTAACCAAATCTACGCGAGTGAAACCGCGGGGCACAGCTAGTTAAATATAAAAGGTGTCAGATTAAAATATAATTAAATAAATTTAATAATACCTGTGTCATAATAAATAGAATACGGGTACTCGTGGAAAATTAAATTAAAATGAGAAAAAAAATTACATATCGCTTTTTTCCTTCCCTTAGATTCTCTTCTCATAATCCAGTTTTTGTGTTTTAGAATTCATAAAAATCGGGTTGGAGTTCAAAGCGCAATACGGTCATGTGGTCCGCGGATGGATCGGCTCCAAGCTGGTCGTCTTCCTCATCGAGCCTGATGATGTGGAGGTGATCCTAAATAGCAACGAACATATCGACAAAGCTGTAGACTACAGGTTTTTCAAGCCATGGCTAGGGGAGGGCCTCCTGATTAGTTCTGGTAAGCATACATATTCTAGCTTTTAGCTGCTTTTTTGCTAGTTTTAAGCTATGTGAACTACTTCTTCCTTGTCATTAGGGTTATCATCAAACAAAAACTTTCCAAGAAAGCCCACTTTACTGTATCTGAGCACATAGATGATAGCAAAGCATGGCAATGAGTTGTTCACTCAAAATTTTATGCAATCAACCCCATTTAAGTGAAATGTACCCATGTAAAAAACCGGGACTTTGTTTCGCCATTTCTTCTCTTGTCAGACTTTAATTTGGAAACGGTAGTACATAACCTTAAGTAAGTGTTATATATGACGTGCAATGAGTGTTCCAAGTGTCCCTTACATTGAGTCAAATTATTTGATTTGATTTGATTAGAGCCAGTTATAACTAGGGAACTTATATAAGGCTAGATTTTGTAAGCTTGACGGTTGTATTCAACTGAAACAAAGTCTAGATTTAATGTTTTAGATATAATTTTTTTTTTTGAGTCATTGTTTTTATCCCTGGGTAAAAACAGCATTTAGCTGTTTCAAGAAGTAATTTTTTAAGCTGCTGTCCATTTACCAAACTTATCCGGCAGTTGGCAGCGACTTTAATGTATTATTCTATTATATTATTCTTTTGAAGGTGTCTGAGGTCTGAGTGTTTTATATGTCGGTCACACACAAAAGAAAATAATGATACGTACTGACGACAAAACCTCCCGTAGTTACGGTAGAATATAAACTTCCATGTGTGTTAAATGTGCAAGGAATAAGTAAATTACCTGCACTTACTTTAACCACACCTCACAAAAAAATTGGCTATAATAATCTTTTTCAGGTGAAAAATGGCGGTCACATAGAAAAATGATCGCGCCAACATTCCACATCAACGTTCTGAAGTCGTTCGTTGGAGTGTTTAACGAGAAGAGTCGGAGCGTTACGGAGAAGATGAGGTCCGAAGTGGGGAAGACTTTTGATGTTCACGACTACATGAGTGGAGTCACCGTGGATATTTTATTAGGTACGTGATTCACTTTTTTATACAGCAAAGCTAGCAGGCGTATAAAGTCTTTTGTAACGGCTACTGCAACCTTAATGCTACTTGAAGGACATAGATACATACATATGCTCACGCCTGTATTCCCCGAAGGGGTAGGCAGAGGTGTTGTAATTATCAACACCCTCATTTCACCGAATATGATTAAGTGCCAACGTGATAGAGGGTGAGTCCATCGCCGTCTCAGGCACTATACATACGTCTTTGAATTATTTCTCAGACATATGCAGGTTTCCTGTTTTCCTTCACCGTAAAGCACGTGGTGTGAAATCATTGCTCATAAGTTTTTAGAAAAACTCATAGGTACTCCGCAGGGATTCGAACTTGCGTCGCTTGCATCGCAGGCGACTGCTTTGACCCTGAGGCCACCACGGCAAGGACATCATATAAAATCATAATAAGGCCCTTGATATACAATCAATAAATATAATTTAGATAGCATGAATGGTCAATCATAAAAGAAAGCGCCTACTGCATTCGCTACAGCGCGTATGTGTATGTATTTCGTCAGGCGCATAACGCGAATAGTCGAAGATATTCTATGAGTATTGTCTTACTTTCATTGGTATACTACTCTATATTTAAGGAGCTCATAATTTTATTTTTAAGTGGATTAATTCCATGATACAATAATAAATACTACCCTTGTCACCATCATCCTTCTGCCCTTATTCTATTTTATTCGTGGTCGGCGCAATAAGTTTTTTATCTTCCATTGCTCCTTTTCAGCGGCTATATTATTCACTCTATTTTTAGACATATCATATTACTGATATTACAGTCAGGATGAAGCTTTCACCCGAGGAAGGGTTTTTGCAGATGAATAAAAAAATATAATCATAATTTAGTTAGGTATATTAGCAAAAATATATATTACCTACATTTTATAATAAGCACGTAGATTTTGGATAAAAATAAGATATATTGCAAGAAATAAAACGCTTTTTTATTTGCATTTTATAATAATAATCTAAACCATTTCAGAAACTGCGATGGGTATCACAAGGAAAGCCCAACTTGAATCCGGGTTTGACTACGCTATGGCAGTGATGAAGTGCGTATTTAGAAACTTACATCTATTTTCTATACTTTTGTCTCTCTATAGGGAATCTGTGTTTGTAGCCTTTATAAGTATTTAAGGTATAAGTTCTCTTATAAGCGTTATGCTTTTCATGACTTGAATTAATCAATCATTCATTACGTGAATTAGGCTACAGGCGGACTATAGGCTTTGTTGCCTCCTCAGTGTTAAAAAAACTAGCCAATATTCTTTGAATCAGTCTCCTACTTTTTTTCTTACTAGGTTTAGTTTTGATCAATACCACTTTTCAATGACCATATTTCATGAAATCTTCGTATTGTTGCAGGATGTGCGATATTATCCATCAGAGGCATTGGAAGTTCTGGTTGAGGCCAGATTTCATGTTCAACTTGAGTCCTTGGTTCAAGAAACAAGAACAACTTATTGGCATAATCCATGGACTTACCAATAAGGTTAGTTGAAACTTTTTTTTATGTCCTACAAAATCTGCAATAATCAATGTTCAATCAATTTCCTCCGAATGACCCGCGAAGCGTTTCCATCGGGTCGTTCAGACTCATAGAAAAGATAATTAATACCCTGACATACATACCTACATATGCCACACCTGTTATTTTTAAGTCCCATGTAATAGGTTTAGAGCTTATTGACATTAGCCGCGGACCAATCCAGACTTCGGGCTGCTACTGGGAATTTTCAGATTAAAAAACTCAATAACATTTTGGCCGACGCGGGGATCGAACCGAGGTCTTCGTGTTCCACAGTAGCGCTTGCGACCACTAAAACAACGAGGCAGTAGTATCCTGTCGTGATTCTTATTTGTACTTTTTATAAGTTCTGGATTCATTGCACTTCCCGGTCTATAAGTATGGTTCAAGTTTAATATTACTAGAAAACCGACGGCCACCATTTGTAGGGATGGTGCGATTTTTTACTAATATGTGAACATGTAAACTAGCGAATTTAGAATTTTATCAATCTTCACTAATATTATAAAGAGGAAAGATTTGATTGTTTGTTTGTTTGCATTGAATAGGCTCCGAAACTACTTGACTGATCTTGAAAATTATTTCAGCCATTGCTACATCATCAGCAAGTAACATAGGCTATATTTTATGACGGTACTCTTACGGGAACGGGAACTTCGCGGGTGAAACCGCGTGACGTCAGCTATCATTTATATCTGTATCTTTCTTTCAGGTTATTGGTATTAAAAAGAAAGCCTACGAAGAAAACAAAGCGAAGGGAATAACGCCCATTTCTTTAGATGAAATCATAGCACGAGGTGACAGCGACAATGTTTTAGCAAATGATGGCAAAACCTTTTCAGACACAGTGTTCAAAGGTTACCGCGATGATTTGGATTTTAACGATGAAAATGACGTTGGTAGGTATCCAGAGGTCAAAAAATTAATAAGTATTTATGATAATTAGACAAATAACAAATTGTATGGAAATCAAACTCACTGATTTACTATTCATTGCCTAAGACAATTTTAATTATTTACCAAACGAATAACGTCGTTGCGTGCATTATTTATTAGCATGTATTATTTAGCTATCTATGCACTTACAATACTTATATATTGCCGCATAGACTAAGCTACTGGTCCTAGAGACTTGAAATTTTGAGGGTATGCAGTGGCGTGCATTGCATATAAGCAGGTAAGCAGAAGTTACAATTTGTGATCACTGAATACACTCGTGTCGTGTGTGTGTGTGTTTATGTTCGTATGCGTATCTTTACCAAGACGTACGTATCTACGCCGCGTCACATAGGTATGTACTTAACCTGCCTACCTGCCTACTTATTGTTTATGCCTACCCCTCTGAAAATCCAATGCACGCCCCTGAGGGTATGTTCTTGGTGAGGTGCAGGTATCAACAAGTAAGGGTTTCACAAAATTCTGTCTCTAAGGGAGTGAGAAGGGGTAAAAATTTTGGAAGGAAATCTTATTAGCAGGTAGTTACAATATTATTATACTAGATTCTGACCGCTTTGCTTGCGTGACGATGAAAGATACCGCCCCTGACTTCATGTGTGTACAACGACTATATGATGACATTTATATTAGTAGCCACGTAGGTATATTGCGTATACGTAAATGATTTAAAAATAAAGAGTAGGTACCTAAGTATTAATCGATTACGTATGTAGTATAGCTACTGTATTATTCCATTTGCATCGAATGCCTTCGCCTAGAGTATTTTTCTTATCAACAACATGTTTAGCGACTTATTAATTGTAAGTTAATCACCCCAAAGAACTTGTAGCAGCGTTTCTCCACTCGCTCATAGATGGCGCTACTCGCTAACAAATGCGAAGTTTGAGTACAAATACACGAGAACCTAAATCGCGCCATAAGAGTTTTCAAGCGCATTGCAGTATATATACAAGTTTCCAACTAGAACAGTTGGAGCCGCGATTCCCCAGGCATGACACCCGCCTGACTGGAAGATCTTCCCTTTGCTGGGGATGAGCATGATCACTCGCTCTCCCCACAGTGGTGACCCCGTTGAACCTGAACATCAACAACCTTCGCATCATTCTCCTCACAACCATCAGCAGCAGCAGCAGTCACACAGCAAGCCAGCATCGAGTATCTACAGGTCCATTACAGCCGACGCACCGCGCTACTGGTCCTGGCACTCATCTCTCCACCGACCCCGCACGTCCACCTCACGCAGCCCACGCCGGACGCCTGCTCATCGCTCCACGTGGCACGCCTGCGCTGAGCCTGCTGGACTCGGTCGGCATCTCCGCTCAGTCTCGACTCACCGCAGACTTCGAAGCACCCTGGCCCTTGCAAGCTATCTCAAGCACGCACTGCACGCACACAAAGAAAAAATGGATCGACCTTCGGTCTTGGAGGGGAGTGATGCAGCAGCGTGTCTCCACTCGCTCATAGATGGCGCTACTCGCTAACAAATGCGAAGTTTGAGTACAAATACACGAGAACCTAAATCGCGCCATAAGAGTTTTCAAGCGCATTGCAGTATATATACAAGTTTCAAACTAGAACAGTTGGAGCCGCGGTTCCCCAGGCATGACACCCGCCTGACTAGAAGATCTTCTCTTTGTTGGGGATGAGCATGATTACTCGCTCTCCCCACAAACTCAGTAATTATGATAGCCTGGGCGAAACTCTTAGGTTGCGCCAAATATTTACAGGTATATAAAAAAATGGGCCTGGTATTAAAGTTGGTGGTGTTATAAGTACAAAATCTACATTCGGGAATCTCAAGAAAACAATTATTCATTTTAATTTAATATCTTTGATAATTTCGTGGCACAGTTGCTATTGCTCGATCAGCGAAGTTAAGCAACCCTAACCCTACCCAGTACTTGGATGGTTGACCGCCCGAGTTCCCTCCGTGCCTCGGAGAGCACGTTAAGCGTCGGTTCCGGTTGCCAATTTAACATCTTTGGCAGTCGTTACTGGTCAGTCGGAGGCTTTAGAGAGTCCGACAACTAATTTAATCCAGTTTACCGATTTTTCTCGTAAATGGGGTTACGAAGGTCAGAAGGCAGTCGCTTCGTATAAAAATCAGGTGACCAGCCACATCGGGTTGAATCAAGTGCCGACCCCAACAATGTATGGGATAAGGCCAGGGAGATGATGATATATTTGATAATTTTCAGGTCAAAAGAAACGTCTGGCCTTTTTGGATCTGATGTTAGAGTCAGCTCAAAATGGAACGCACCAAATAAGTGACTTTGAGATCAAGGAAGAAGTCGACACCATTATGTTTGAGGTACGTGCTTTATATTTTTCAATGTAACTCTTTGGTCAAGGCCGTTTATACAATAAATTATAATGTAGCTACTTAATTAAGTTATATAATAATCAAATATAAATAAACATATAAGTATTTTGTATAAATAAAGACGTCGTTGAGCAGTCGCCTCCTACACAATTGACGCAAATTCAAATCACAGGAGTTAAAAATGTGCAGTAATTTAACACCACGAGTTTTACAGTGTTGGAAAATGTATACCACTGAGACGAAAATAGTTATTATAGTGCCTGATACGGCGACGGACTCACCATCTGTCATGATGGCATTTAATAATCTTCCGAGTCATTACACCTCAGACCAGCAAAGTTAAGCAAGTCAGTAGTTGGATGGATGACCGCCCGTGCCTTGGAGAGCACGTTACAACGTCGGTCCCAGCTGCCAAATTAACATCTTTGGCAATCATTACAAGTAGTCGGAAGCCTGAGAAAATCTGCCAACTGGTTTAACCCATATCACCGATTTTCCTCGTAATGTGGGTCAGTAGATCTAAAAAGGCCACATTCATAATCATAATGTGATCCGAATATGATTCATAATCGAAATGAAAAAATGGTCACTTAGGTGCAATTCATATTATGATTCACGAATGATTAAAATAATTGTAGATGTTAGTCCCTAACTAACATTTTATGATTCTGCTATCACAAAAGTAATATTAATCTTTCGTGAATTATAATATGAATTGCACTTGAGTAACCATTTTGTCATTTCGATGATGAATCATATTCGGATCACATTATGATTCTCCCAAAGTGGGCTTTTTATACCTACCGATAGCAGTCACTTTATATAAAAATCGGGCGATCAGCCACATCGGGTTGAATCAAGTGCCGACCCCAACAATGTATGGAATAAGGCCATTATAATGAGTATTTATAATCCTGTGTTATCACTCTGAGGATTTTGCATTTTTGAAATTAATTCAGTGTATGGGCTCCCGGCGTTCAGACAAAGTGCGAGTAACATTATCGTCACGCTTCGCTGGTAAAAACGATACATTTTTTATCGTTTTAATAGCACAAGCACGAGAGAATGTTACTTTGTAGAACAACCTACACGTTGAACATGTTTTTTTTTTTATAAGTATTACAATAAACTTATGGACATTAAGGGTCACGACACAACCGCAGCTGGGTCCAGCTTTGTCCTCTGCATGCTGGGTCTCCACCACAATATCCAAGACCAAGTGTACAATGAGTTGCACGAGATCTTCGGTGACTCCGACCGCCCAGCTACCTTCGCCGATACCCTTCAGATGAAGTTACTCGAGAGAGTTATCCTTGAAACACTCAGGTTGTACCCGCCAGTACCCATCATTGCGCGGGAATTGAAGAGGGACGCCAAAGTCGGTAAGGATTCAAACTTCCAAGTATAGATTTCAAGCATTATGGTGCGTATAAAAATGTATAAAAATCTGTGTCTATGCAGATAAACAAAAGTAAAGTTTCTGTTTGTAATTCCAAATTAACAGCTTTTCACTAAATGCATATAGAAGTATATATACGGATAGAATAATCCCGAACTAGTCATGCTAGTTCTATGCATATTTATAGGTTAATTATAAATACATGACCTCGAATGAAAATTCGGTGTTCATAGAATATCATAATCAATCGACATGAATAATGTTGTGGAAAATATAACAGTAATAAAAGGTCTAAATTTAATAAGAAACGGTAGTAAACATTGGCCTAGTCTTAAAAATAACCTTATATGAGTGTACCAAGTGTCCCTTCTGTTAAATAACCCTTCTGATATCACTTTTGTGTATGTACAGTTACAAAGAACTACGTTATACCGAAAGGAGCGACTGTGGTTGTCAGTCCATATGGTGTGCACCGCAACGCAAATATTTACAAAAACCCTGATGAGTTCAACCCTGACCACTTCCTCCCTGAGAACACTCAGAACAGGCACTACTACAGCTACATACCGTTCAGTGCTGGACCCAGGAGTTGCGTCGGTAAGAATCCAAGTATCTGTCAGTTGACAAATTAGAGTATTTAGAGATTTAAGGGTGGGTTCAAAAATTTGATACTCCCGAACATGGGGCCTACCATCAACGTTGCTAATTGGATGGAACTACTTTTTGCAACGATGATGGTACAATTTTAGTAACGATATTTTGTAGCCCCCTATTACAAAACATAGCTTAAGATGAATGTATATGTGTGTGTCAAAAAAATCCGTCCTTATTTCCAGGTCGAAAATATGCGCTTTTAAAACTGAAGATATTACTATCGACAATCCTGCGCAACTACAGAACCATATCAGTAGTGCCAGAGGATCAGTTCTCGCTAAAAGCTGACGTCATACTCAAGAGAGCCGACGGTTTCAGGATTCAGATCGAACCAAGGAACAGGGTTCCAATACCAGCCCAATAAATGTATTGTTATAAATTATAACTGGAAAAACACAATTTATTATTTAAATCAGTCTTTTTTTCGCTATATATAAAATTCTGTGTTTATTTGATCACACAATACTTGAGCCGTGGTGGCCTTGGGGTTAGAGCAGTCGCCTGCTACGCAAGCGACGCAAGTTCGAATCCCAGCGGGGCCTGTACCAATGAGATTTTCTAAAAAACTTATGTACAATGATTTCACACCACGTGCACGTTCCTTCACGAGGAAACCTGCATATGTCTGAGAAGTAAATCAAAGACGTATGTATAGTGCCTGAGACGGCGATAGACTTACCATCTGTCACGTTGGCACTTAATCATCTTCGGTGAAATGTGGGTTGTTATTATAACATCTCTGCCTACCCCTTCGGGAAATACAGGCGTGAGCATATGTATGTACAGTGCTTGACATGACTGATGATGACTTTACAGACAAATTTAATATGAGAACTTTCAACCCTCTTTTTGTCCCCTTTGGATTGGATTATCAAAAACATTCTTAGTGTTTGCCTCCACCTCACTAAGAAATAGCCATCAGACCAGCTGCGCTATTCACTAAGGTTTCGCAGCGTCGAACTCGTCGTCGCGTGTCGGTTTTAGAGACGAAGGTGAACCTTATCCTTTTTGTAGTATGTATCAATTTCCTAGCATTGAAACCAACGCTCGTCGTCTAGTTCGACGCTGAAGAACCTTAGTGAATAACACGCCAGTGGTTTAGGCTATGCGTTAATTTCAGTCAGTGAAGACTTAGAATTTGATAAGTAGGTATAGATTGTTTAAAAAACAAACACTGAGCTTTAGGGATATTATTATCTATATATTCATCATTGATGATTGATTGAGTTCAAGTACCGACATTTCAGAAATATATTCATAGTTACAGATATATGCAATGCAAAAAAACACAACATTTGCTTATTGTCGACACTTGTAAGCGTAGGATTTATATCATATAATTATTTAGCTGACGCATTATTTGTCTGAGACACTTGAATATTTTGTGGACATACCGACACAGTCACGACACTATGTATTATTATTAATATATGAATAATATTTTAGATAATATGTTGTTATATATTGATATAATAATATTTATTATTTTTATACTGTAATAAAAATAAATCGTGTTAGTAACATAATAAGGAAAGATCATGCATTTGATCGTAAGTAGATACATAATTTATACCAGTAATAGTGAAATATGCTTAATGAATACATTATATTTATGTTTGGCTTATTTACTTCATCAAACTTTGCACTATTAAGTTATATCAATATAATGTTAGTGTTACATTAAGTCCATTAAACATTTTTTTACAATAAAACTATAATAACGCATTCCAGGTACTAAACGTTGCTAATTACAGGTGTGCAACTTAACAAACTTAATCTACAATTGGTAACAACAGCATACAGAATATAACAAACAAAGTTGTAGGTACCTTGGCGCCTACCATCATCGGTTTAAGCAGAGCGTATTAAGAACTTCTCAACTTTGACGTTTCATTTTGGTACCGTAAAATTTTACGTTTAAGCTAAGAAATTCTTAGTAATGAAATGTACATGATGTCAGCTGAGTCTCTTACCGGTTCTTCTCAGAAGGCTAGTTTCTGAACCGGTGGTAAATCCTTCGACATTCATAAGTGCCTTACCAGGGCCTAAACTGAATAAATCATTTTCATTTTCAGTACGCGCTGCTAAAACTATCATAGTGGGCTACCCTAATGTAAATGCATATTAGGGCTAAACTTCAGCTTACAATACACGAGGTAATTTTAATTTATAATAAAAAAAACATTCACGCAACGACTTTTCAGTCATGTTCAAGATCTGTTCTTACGATAGACAAAAAACTCAATAGTCCATAGCACAACGCAGATTAAACAGCAGATGCTCATTGCAAGAAAACAATACATGTAACTGCCTGTTGCTTCGTACAGCACACCTAGAACAAAAGACATTAGGCTAATTATTAAGGATCAAATGCCCCGATTCACGTAAAACAAGCAATCGAAATATCGTAGAACGAATAAAGTCATCGTCATCATTTCAGCCGACAGACGCCCACTGCTGGGCACTCTCGCAACGACCTCTTCGAGGACCGGTCTTGTGCCTCCCACATCCAGTGGGTTCCCGCGATCCTCACCAGGTCGTCGCTCTACCTCGTTGTGGGCCTACCCAAACTGCGCCTGCCGGTACGCGGTCGCCTCTCAAGGACCTTTAGGCCCCATCGACCATCGGTTCTACGAGCGACGTGCCCCGCCTACTGCCACTTGCCAGTTTAGCGATTCGTCGGGCTATGTCGGTTACTTTGGTCCTGCTGCAGATCTCGTAATTTTTGATCGCGCAGTGAGACTCTGAGCATTCTCCATCGTCCTGTAAGTGACTTTGAGCCTTTTTTTGAGGCCCATTGTGAGGCCGATTAAAGTCATTCGAACGAAATCCGCTCCCAATGTGATTCACGTGATGATAGGATTTCAAATAAATAGAGTTCGCTACAATGAAGGTGCTATTTCGTGTTTTCTTTGATATAATAAATACAATAACACTGTCAACAGCGTCGCTACGCTTCGTAATGGTTACTTCATTATGTGAATTAGGCCACAGTACAACTAGCTGTAGATGTTAATGGGCTATGGAATACCATGACTCGAATATAATATTTGCGTGTTTTTATTCTCTCTATCTGTATATTCACAGCTTTCTTCCCTAAACTAAAATTGACAGTGTTAATCTAACAGAACTTCGAAATCGTCTTATTTTTTTCTTTCCAATTTTATTCACGTTTGTTTCTATAGGTACTTCCTCCATTGATTACAACGCTGAAGGTATTTCAATTTTATTTGAAATATAATATTTACCAATCAAAGGATCAGCCATTAACATTAGCACTCCAGAGAAGAGAATGTGTAAGGCCAATGCAGCTGGGAATCTGTCAGGCGCAGCCGCGACCAGGACTAACGGGAACAGCACTTGCACTGAACATCTGACCAGGCCGGAGATCGCTGTCACCACGAACACGAACCACAGGTCACCGGAGCTTACCAATGCTGTAATATTAAAAGTATGGTAAAGGAATGGCCGAATTAGTTACATAAAAGGTTTATAAAGTTGACTTAATTTCGCGGGACCCAATTTATATATCCTTGCAAAAATATCAGAAACCGTTTAAAAATAGTTGAATTAGATGGGAAAGCCGTCCTTAATTTATAGTGTGTCCAGGACAAAAAGGGGTTCATTTATACAATATACAGATTTCATAGAATGATGAATTTGCTGAGCAGTTTCGGTATCAGTTTCTCTGTCTATAATAAAAAAGGTTGTACTAAAGGGGCCAACTATGAACGTTTCACTTTTTGGAACCAAAATAAATGTCAAGGCTCAAAAGTTTTAAGATCCGTATTTGAAATATTCTACTGTGTCGAAATAAGGCTAAGCTTAGATAAAACAGTTGCATGATCTAGTTCCAAATAATAATAAAAAAATATTTTATTGGGAACTTGATACCTCAATAGATTTTTTTAAGAAAAAGCTTTAACTGTGATTAATTAATAATGAAAATAACAAAATTTTAAACGATCATACTTGGCCCTGGGTACCAAATATCTTACCTATGCGAAGCAACACAGTCACGCATGTCCCAATAAAGAAAATTAGGCGACTGTCGACGGTGTAAAAGTAGGTGAAAACTGCGAGACCAAATCTAGCTAGAAGGTCCGATATCGCACCGACCATCACACATGTTGCTACTTGCATCTGAAAATAAGATTATAATCACGTTAATTATTTTATTTAATACTATTCGCACATTTTATAGATATGTTCTGAATGAAGCTTCCACGTACAAAAATTGGCCAACTCCATGAGGACAACCGACCTTTGTGCATATTAGGAAAAGCGTGACCAGGAACGAATAATGGATATATGATCAAGGCCCTAGTCCCTCTACTTCCTCTTGGGCAGATGATGATGAATGGATATGTTTAATCCAGAAATATTAAATCACTGAAAGTTTTGGAAGGAACTTGATAATATTATTATAATTATGAACCAAATATGGTAAAAAAAAGTGGGCTGCAAGCTGACGTCAGAATAGTAATGGATATAATTTAATATCAGTCAAGGGGGCGAATCTATGAACAAACTATGTATGTTTAAGCTATGCGTATTAAGATCTTTTTAGCTTTGACAGTTAATTGTACGGTACCGAAATGAAACGTATAAGCTCTGAAGTTTTAATAAGCTCTGCTTAAACCGATAATGATAGGCCCTCTATATATAAATAAATAATCGTCGGAAATTTCACAGGCGTTTAAATAATAACTACACGGTGACCTCCTGCGGACCCTAGGATAACGCAAAATTACCCTTACGATACGAACACGTAATTCCAAATAATCGTCAAATACTTCGAAAGCGTACCTGATCAAATCCGTAAGAGAACAGAAGCGTCGGTTCCATTGCTAGATACGTCACATCTGATACAAAGGCAAATCCAAGTCCAATAAGAGTGCTTACAAACCGAGGATCCTTCAATAAATCCAATTCTACATTCTCGTAGATGACTCTTCTGTAATTAAAATAAGTTATTTTAGTTAATTATCGACTCACTCTCATTTGTATGATAATTTTGTAAATAAATAAATATTTTCCGGACCTTAACATAACGAATAGCCATTTAGTCCCGAACGAAGCAAAGCTTGTATTATGAGTACCATACGTAGTATATATAATACTTATCATATATACATAAATATGCTGGCGTCTGTATTCCCCGAAGGTGTACGCAGAGGTGTCGTAACAACAACATCCACTTTTCACCGAAGATGATTAAGTGCGAACTTCACAGATGGTGAGTCTATCGCTGTCTCAGGCACTATGCATCCGTCTTTTGAATTATTTTTCAGACATATGCAGGTTTCCTCAGGATGTTTTCCTTCACCGTAAAGCACGTGGTATGATCACTACACATACGTTTTTAGAAAAACACATTTGTATAGGCGTATGCGTAGCAGGTGTCTGCTCAAACCCCACAGGCCCCACAGCCACCACGGCTCTGGATATAATACTTATATATACTTTTTACTGTACCTATAGGTGTATTTACAATGCATAATACAAATATAATGAACATATTCTTACATTAAACTCTTTTGCAGCGACTCGTGCTTCTTCGTTTTGCAATCTTTAATTTCAATCTCATTTTCCTGACCTGGTAACATTTTGACAACAGATTCATCATAACATTCTATTTTTTTCTGCTTTACATTAAGGACGTCACATTTGGTTAGTGATTCTGAAAATTATGCCACGAACAGAGGTAAAGGACGAACACAGGTTGTTAAAATTTTACATAGTTAGGTATACAAATGGAAGAAGTTGCATCAGTTACACCGACAAGAGTCACAACTCTTAAATTCATGATGAGGTATACATAAATCCAGAAACACTCAAGGATGCTGTTAACATAATCCCTATGCTGAGTTTTGCACCGTTTTCGGAGTCTATATTCGCTAGCATCACCCACTATATTTTTAAGAGATACATCACGCGTGTATTCCGCGAAGGGGTAGGCGGAGGTGTTAATAACAACACCCACTTTTCATCGAAGATGATTAAATGCCAACGCGACAGATGGCGAGTTCTTTTAATTACTCCTCAGACATATACAGGTTTTCTGGGCTATTTTACTTTTTCCGTCATTGCTAAGGCGCTGCACAATTTCTCATACGACTATTCGACGGAGAAGCTAGCGAGTATAGATTAGAAAAACGGTGCACAAGTAGTGATATTCCATCGTACAGTGTCCCAAGTATAGACTTTCACACGTCAAGCGTCATCGCTTGACCTTGCGTTTTTCCGCGGCTCAAAAATGTATTGATACTTTTTCGGACGCAGATTGTGGTTGAATGCCAAAGATGGTGGAACCAACACATTTCTAGCGACACTGAAACTCAAGGTCAAGCGACGATGTGTAAGCATACATACCTATACTTAGGGTACAGTACTCTTAAGAACAAACTCTTTCAACTTAGATCTATTTTAGGTGCAAATTTAACAAAGTGACGCTAGTGTCGTCTCGGTTATTTCCAGAGATTCACAGCAGATCGGAATCCGTAATTCTGATGTATACCTAAAAATTCCATGATATAAAATAATATATCAGATTGTGGTACCAATCATATCTGTTAAAATCACAGGTGAAATGAACCCAGAATTTTCTCTATAGACACTAAACAGAAAAAAGATATTTCCGCACCTATAAAGGTACCTACATATATAGGTTTGCATTTAAAAATAAAAAGTTTGGAAAATTGACTTTTAGGTTAATGTATCTGGACTCTGAGGATATTATGTCAAAATCGCAAGCAAAAAAATTAACTTGTTATGTGAGTTATAAAGGGGTTTGAATACGATTCAGTATTAATAAAATTAATATTATAGTTATTTATGCGACATTTTTATGAACGTTAAATAATGCATCTTCAACCTCTGCCTAGCCTTTCGAGGACCCTTCTGGGAAATCGTTAGCTTACACACACACAAGCATATTAAATAATATTTAATGATGTATTTCGATTATATTAAATTTCATCTACGTGTGTCGCGATACTGCTATAATTATAATTTATATATTTTCTTCAATTACTGATTTAGAAATGTAATGTTGTAACCGGTCTGTGAGAAATGTAATGTTGTTGCCTGTACTATGTTAAGCATATTATGATCTACTAATGATGTCGTACAAACCGCAAATTACAATCAAATCGAACGGCACTAATATACGAGTTTTTTTTAACATTTCTCGTAACACGAATTTTTTGCTCATAAATTCGTTTGAAGTCAATTGTGATGAATAAACAATAACATTTGGTGATAGAGATAAAAAATTATTTCTAGCTTCACGGACATTAAGATAGAATAAGATAAAAATGAAAGACCTAAGCACAAATTAATGTATAATCATCTGCAATTTTATCCTCAATCGACGCATCAAATTGCCGATCTTATCGGATGAACATCTAACGTCTTTATTGAAAAGATCTGGTACTTAACTATACCGTAAAATTGAAATTCTCGGTCTATCTTTATTAACACGCTTTTATTAGCTTCACCTGTATGTATGTATGTATGTATGTATGTATGTATGTAACCGACCCCTTTGAGCTCGATTTTGTCCTACTTTGTACGATCAGATTTAATTCAAACTTTGCACACCTGTCAAAAGTCGATGACAATGCAATAATCCGATCGAAGCATCCGATTATCCTAATTAGATTCGCCAGGATTAATTAATTTATTTCCGCATCCTTTGCATGCGAGTAAGAGAGATAGAGCTAGTGCGGGCGGTTTGTGGTATTGAGGGCGGTTGATAGTTAGCCAATCGAACTAAATAATATATAGTTTAAAAAATTTAACTAAAAAATGAAAAATAAATAATAGTTTAAAAAAACTAAAAAAACACGCTTTCATAAAAAATCCAACTAAAAATCAGAAAATAAAATTTAATAAATTTGGATAAAGAATATTGTAAATTAGAAATGAATGTACATTTTTGTAAAAAAGCGTGGGGTGTATTCAATGCGCTTTTTAAGATATTATATTATCAAAGTGATGATTCTTCTACTCATTATCTGTCAATAAAATGTTTATAATTATTAACACTATGCACCCCACGCTTTTTTACAAAAATGTACATTCATTTCTAATTTACAATATTCTTTATCCAAATTTATTAAATTTTATTTTCTGATTTTTAGTTTGATTTTTTATGAAAGCGTGTTTTTTTAGTTTTTTTAAACTATTATTTATTTTTCATTTCATTTCATTTCATTTCCATCCATTATCTAAGTAAAGCTTTAAAGTAAATGGTAAAGCTATATGTATAATATGTAGCTTGATACTTAATGAATAGCTTCGTGTAACGAACATTTTCCTCGAAGATTTCTTTGGCGCCCTATAGGCGTGTTCTGCGTCCCTTTGCAAATTTCACGTTTTTTTTATCCTTTCTGTTTCTGTTCCCAGATTTTAACTAAGAATTTTTCCCGTACGATTCAGGAATAAAGCTTGTAAGATAGAGTATAAAATTACCTTCAGTAACATCAACATCAGCCTTGACCAAATGCCACTCGACTGGGTGCATGACGATCATTGCGAAGACCAAATGCAAGTCTACTGCCATGATTAGTGCAAGGGTCCACCTGAGGCCGTACTCCGACAGCAAGTATGTGACGAGCATAGGAAATGTGATAGAAGCCATACTGCTCATGGTTTGGTTAGCGCTCATTATAGCTGTCCTTTTCTTGGTGAAATAGCAGTTGAATGCTGTGAAACTCACTGGTATCATCACGCCGAAACCTGCTCCTGAAATTATTAGTTATCAAGATTTTATACACACACTTAATATATTGAACTTAATGTAACTGATCTACAAATTGTTACTTCAATTTATTTAATTTGATATGACTTATAGAACATATGTCTTCTACAATTATAGCCACGATACCCGAGCTAGCATCTACTTAGGAGTCACAGAGGCATTGAATGCGTTGTTTTTTCGAATCTTATATCAAAATAAAACGGTGATATAATATTACACAATGATTATTGTGTAATAGTGTGCAAATGCATATTTCAGGCTACTTTTTTCTTTTCTCTAGGAGTCTTTTAGTTGTACGAGTACATTTGTAGACAGCTATTACAATAAGTGGTGAAAATACACGTTTTTAAATATAAACATGGCCTGCGGTGAAGAGAGCATATGACGCGCGTAAAAACGTGACTACCAAACCGGTATATCAATCAATACTTAAAAAATTTAGGCACTTGATACATGCGCGTGCTATCATAATATGGAATATTTTTTGTACCCGTTCTTTCAATGAATTTGAAGTGACTGTTTCTATGAATTGAGTACTTTCGTCATGGAAAATGTTACGTTGTAAAAGTTGTCATTCAATATATGCGAGTACATGGTTTACTCACGTGCTTTACTCGTGTGGTAAATGTTTACGTTTATGTGAAATTGATTTTGAAATAAACTCAAGTTCTTTATACTATCAATTTATTACACAAACTTTATTTTTATTAAATCGCTTTATTGTTAAGTATTTCGAACTATTTTATTTGTACATCACATTGAAACTAGATCACACGAGCCAACACGTGATCTAATTAAAGATTTAAGATAAAACACGATTTTTTAATGTTATGTTAATATATGGCTTTCAAGAATAAAATATTTATGTTTATTTATAGCAAATTCTACAAAAAAATATTTTATAAAAGTAGATAAATATTTAAAATTTACTTTAAACAATTAATTGCATCATTGGGCTAGTGGACTTTAGCTCTACTGTGGAACACCGCAACCTGTGTTCTAGGATTTATATGGCGTTATAGGGTTGTTCCAGTTGTAATTTCCCAGTAGCAGCTCTTATTCTGGATTAGTACCTGGTTAGTAGTAATAAGGTCGCCCCTACTAAATTGTATATTATCTATACATCTATACATAGATACACACAGATAAATACATACATACATACAGAGAAATAAAATTGAAGTGTCTGTTTGTAATTCCAAAATAACAGATTTTGACTAAATGCATAGAAAAGTATACACGCTACTGACATTAAAAAACCAAGTTTTAAATCTTTTCTCTGTCTGTCTGTTTGTTCCGGGTAATCTCTGAAACGGCTGGACTGATTTTAACGGAACTTTCACTAGCAGGTAGCTGATGTTTCAAGGAGTAACATAGGCTACTTTTATTTATTAAAAAAATAGTGCTCCGTGACAATAAGGAAGAAACTAAATCTACGCGGGTGAAACCGCGGGGCACAGCTAGTTTTAACTATAAAATATTCACGAAATCGCAGAAACCCCCCCGAATGAGTAAGCAGAACACAACAGGCACTTTTCATTAACGAGATTTGTTGTACTGTAAATGTTTGGTTACTTATTTGCCTAATCGGTATCATAGTCGCTCCGTCGCTTATTTTAACAGTTCAACATTTTAAAGCCGTGGTGGCCTTGAGGTTTGAGCAGTTACCTGCTCCGCAAGCGACGCAAATTCGAATCCCAGCGGGGTCTATACCAATGAGTTTTTCTAAAAAAAAACACTTTTGTGCGGTGATATCACACCACGTGCTTTTCAGTGAAGGAAAACATCGTGAGGAAACCTGCACATGTCTGAGAGATTTGAGAATTCAAAGACGTATGCACAGTGAGACGGCAATAGACTCACCACGTCATGTTGGCACTCATAATCGGAGAACGGCGGGTGTTTTTATTACAACACATCGTGTATGTATGTAACATTTGAAAAAAGTATTATTGTTTTCAATAATCCCATAGGCACTTAACATTTTTAGACGAAATGAAAAGGTGAACTAGAAGTTATTCTTTTGGTCAGTGTTGAAAGAAGCGTATGATACCTTTTTTAAAGTGACCTTGCTAGATAGAGTAAATACCAAGGTATCTAATTATTATTAAAATTCTATGAACCTGTCTGATAGACTGGCATACATATTGGAATTTAATTTTAATCGAATTTGTATTCCAACTAAGATAAGACGCAAATTCATACATCTACACAGATAAATAAAATTGAAGTGTCTGCGGCTGGACCGATTTTAACAGGACTTTCACTGGTAGATAGCTGATGTATCATCAAGGAGTAACGTAGGCTACTTTTATTTATTAAAAATATTAGGGTTCCGCAACAATAAGGATCAAACTAAATCTACGCGGGTGAAACCGCGGGGCACAGCTAGTTACAAATAAATATTGATCCAAGGATGACAATAGTCAAGGTTTCATAAAAGTATGTCTTGTTATGAGTGTATATAAATAATAGTTCTATGTAATAAATAGTGCTATTTCTCAATACTATTCTTTCCATACATATAACATTTAAAGTACTGTCTGACCAACATATATAACAACGCACAGCCTTAACCGCTGATCCTAGAGACACGAAATATGGAAAGGCCGTTCTTGAAGTGTAGGTACAAGGGATTTCCAACATTCCACCCTTAAAGGGTTATATGGGGGTTGTAAGATTGTATGTGAAATCTTCCTGCCACACAGGCGAAGTGCGAGCGCAAACTAGTTTATTATATAAAGGTTATTAACCCGACTTACTTATGCGAGCACTTAGCGAGTTTCACATACCCGACTGCCAAGGAAAGGTTTTATTTGCGCGCGTATGTAGTTTTTGTATTATTTGTATTCAATTCATTATCTCATCAGTATCTCTTTGGAATTCCAAAATTACAGCTTTTCACTGAATGCATATTATGAAAGTATACGCGGTCCTAACAGAAAAAAAACAATTTTTTTTTTCTCTCTCTATCTGTCTGTTTGTTCTGGGCTATCTCCGAAACTGAAGGATAGCTAATGTTACAAGGAGTAAATTAAACTACTTAGTTTTTTTTAAAACATTAGGGATTCCCCTGCCATTAAATTAAAATCTACGCGGGTGAAACCGCAGGGCACAGCTAGTTATGAATAAATTACGAGATCTTAAAAACAGTTTTACGATTGTCAGAAGTTCCGTTTAGCAACACAGTGAAGGAACGCAGCAAGTTTGCTGACCACCATTCCCGGAGACACTAATTTACGACTATATTCAGTGTTTTATTTCTAATATTATTCTTTGTATTTTACTGGATTTAAATTCAGTATTTCTATGAAAATAGCTTTTCTTATTAATTTAAATAAATGAGTTCTTCGCTTATGCAACGGGTTTGTTAATCAGTATATTCGTATTAAAAACAAAAGTGTTGAACAAAAGAGCAAAAATAAAAAAATGCCGTTGTTTTTTCGGGAGCAATATGTTAAAAATTATTAAGCAATACTAATATCGAGCTATATTAAAATAAAGATAATATTAAAAAATCTTACCCCTAACAATTCCAAAAGTGAACACAAGTTGGTAAGTCTTTTGTACAAATATCGTGAGCACATCTCCCAGTGCAAACAGACCGGCTCCCACGAGGCCCACTTGACGAAACGAGTATTTCTTCAAAGCGATACCACTGAGGAAACCTGAAAAATGCAAAACATGAGAACCCTTGAAGAGTATGAATTTTAAGAGCGCTAACGTCTCTAGATCAATATTATTCATACGCATGGATAGGCCGGACAACATTTAGAAGTAATATTATATTAGTTTGTAAAATTAAAGTAAGCTATGCAGTAACTTAACTAGGTAACTTACTATAAACAATAGAATATTTCTTGTGAAAATACGTTGTCAAAGGTATTTTACTTTACATACAATAACATTCGTTATATATATATATATATATATATATATATATTTTACTTTTTAACTTATCATATCAATCGATACATCTCTAATCGATAATCATACAGATAAATAAAATTGGAGTGTCTGTTTGTAATTCCAAAATAACAGCTTTTCACTAATTGCGTATGAAAGTATACACGCTACTGACACAAAAAAACCAAGTTAGAAATTTTTCTCTGACCGATTTTAACGGGACTTTCACTGGCAGGTAACTGATATATCAAGGAGTAACTTAGGTTACTTTTATTTATCAAAAATATTAGGGTTCCGCGACAATAAGGATGAAACTAATTCCACGCGGGTGAAACCACGGGGCACAGCTAGTATGCAATAAAGCTATGACATTGTTTAAACATTCCATAAAGTTACTCAGCTGACTATAGTTTTAAAATTAGCGTTGGCCCGCAAACATGCCCACGTGTTGGGTTTCCACATTATTGTTTACATTCATAAATATTTGTAAATATCATGTATTTGCTGAATTACTGTCAGCTTTATCAATATTCGATCAATATTTTTGACATAAAGATTGCCATCTTCACACCCTTCTAAAAATCTATCGTAAATGAATAGTAGTATCGAAAAAGACAATATCAGTATCGATGTCTTAAGTAAGGTACATGATATAATATTGATCGAGAAAAACAAAGTTATTCAACCACCCGTGACTTCAACTTCCGTAATTCGCAGAAGTATATTCATTACGGAACCTTTTCGCCCGTAGTGATCGAATGACATGATTTATTATGATCGACCAATCTATCTACAATAAGTCGGCCTCTTTGCCCAATCAGCTTGAGATTAACCGATTTGCGCTCATTCTATCATTAATTAGGGACAGTAACTTGAGTTCGCTGATCCATATTTAAACTAGGTGAAATTGGAGACGAACCGACGAAATCGAGTTATAGAATCGATAGGATACATCGCGCGGTAGGTCTTCCATCGAATCGATTGGGTGAATGAAACAATTCTATTAAAGAGAATTGAAGAATGCTGATGAAATATGACCGGATTCACATGTAATGGTTATTTAAGGTTATTAAAATAAATATATAGACAAATTCAAAGCGGCGTACCCATATTGAATGGTGTAATAACTCAACTGAAATATAATACCAACCTTAGATATTATAATACAAAGCTAACTATCTCGTTTGTTAAAATAAAAAATCGAAAGTAATTTTGTGGATATTTACCAAATGAAAACCTGTCTTAGTCTGGCTTATGTTTATGATAGCATATTATTATGCTATCTCTACATATTTTTGATTACTTAAACACTTATGCCCAAATATTACCACGATAAAGGTTTGTCGTATACCTACTGCAAATACGCAAGTTAGGCAAACGTCTGCGTCCTGCGTACATAGAAAAAACTACATATACCTAATATGATTAAATGAGATTGAATGTATATTTTTACACGTACATTTAAATGTCAATACTATGACGTAATCTATTGCTACGGTACGTTCTTCTGTGTCACAAGTACATGTTTTGACACGTAGAAAGGTCGTCCCTTGCGTTTTGGCGTGTCTCAAAATGTGTTGATACTTTTTCGGAAGCAGATTTTATTATTAGATTTTAGTTGAATGCCAAAGATGGCGGATGATAATATTTAGAGGCACACTAAAACATTTTTGGGGTACTGTACTATCACATATTAGCCGACTATCGATATATTATACTCAATAGCGCCGAATATTTATCTGAGTATCTGTACAGCGCCTCCTAGCGGTGACGTAAATAACTAAAATATCTCATACAAACATTGTGGGTGACGCTAACAGATGTAAAGATTACGAAAACTCATAAGAGTGCTAGGGGCCTGCCAACATCGGTTAAGCAGAGCGTATTAAGTTTTTACATTTGATTTTAGGGTAAAACATGTCAAAGTCAAAGTCAAAGTCAAAAATATCTTTATTCGATTAGACTTTATACAAAGCACTTTCAAATCGTCAGAATGACACAATTTACAGGATTATACATGCTACCGCCAGGTTCGGAAGGTTGCTTTTACTGAGAAGAACCTGGCAAGAAACTCAGTAATTACTCTTTTCAAAAATATTATATAATTAAAAAAAAAAACAAAATAAATCTTTTGAGAAATGTAAGCCCATGGACACAGTTCCAATGTACAAGCTCAGGAGTTCTTAATACGCTCTATTAAAGCGGATGATAGTAGGCCCCCTGTTATACTTATGACTAGCTTTTCCCCGCAGTTTCACCCGCATAGAATTAGTATCATGCTAATATTTTCAATAAATAAAGGTAGCCTAAGTTACTCCTTGTAACATTAGCTACCTGCCAGTGCCCGTTAAAATCGGTCCAGCCGTTTGAGAGACGGACAGCAGACTGACAGAGATTTTTTTTAAAACTGGGTTGTTCAGTCTTAGTAGCGTTTACAATGCATTTAGTGAAAAACTTTTATTTTGGAATTACAAACAGACACTTCCATTTTATTCATCTGTATAGATTCTAGTGAAAGCGGTACACGGTGTACATAGTAAAACGTAAGTAGGTTAACTTACCAGCTATTGAGAGAGCTCCATTATACACTCCTATAACTAGAGGCAGACCACTGCCACTCCCTTGTTCCAGAAAAAAACTATGGAACAAAATACCGAATGCATTGGATGATCCGAATCCCAGCATCTGCAAAAGGATATTACTTTAATTCTTATAAATTTAATAATCATACTAGATGTGCCCCGTGACTTAATTTAATGCGTGGCTTTTTCGGACACTTATATTTATTTTAAGTAACTTAAGTTATTTCTTGTAAGATCAGCTATCTGCCAGTGAAAGTCCCTTTAAAATTAGCCCAACAGACACAGACACACGCGCAGAGAAAAATTAAGCTAAAGATGTATTTTTTTTGCAAAGCTCATTTGGAATTGCAAACATATACTTAAATTTTAAACAAAAATATGTATTTTGATATGATATGTATTTATTCATAATTATATGTAAATATATGTAACGGATGGAATAGTATAGGTACCTACTTGAGCATATTGCTTTTATTGGAAAGATGCTTGGAACGACTCGACAGCTCATGGCAGCTAGAAATATTGAAAATACGACTCCTTCTAGAAACGAAATTAATTATATTTTTTTACTAGCTGTGCCCCGCGGTTTCACCCGCGTAGATTTAGTTTCATCTTTATTGTCGCGGAACCCTAATATTTTTAATAATTAAATTAGCCTAAGTTACTCCTTGAAACATCAGCTACCTGCCAGTGAAAGTTCCGTTAAAATCGGTAAAACCGTTTCAGAGATTACCCGGAACAGACAGAAAAAAAATTACTGTCGGTTTTTTACTGTCGGTAGCGTGAATACTTTTCATATGCAATTAGTGAAATGCTGTTAATTTGGTATTACAAACAGACACTTTAATTTTATTTATCTGTATAGATGTATAGATGTAAGGTTTATAGTATGTACCAGCATGGACATCCTATATATTTAAACCTACGGTAGTATCTACGAGTATATCTGCACAAATAATATGACAGGAGATAAAATGCTTTTCTTGTTTGTATTTGACTTTATTGTATTAAAACATTTTACTAATCTCTATAATAAATGTGGCAAGTAGGTACGTGTTATTTCACTAGCATTTGACCGCGATTTCTCTTATGTATGTGGTATACCTACTATTAATTTTCAGGGTTAAGTTCTTAGGGGTAAATCTACATCCTTAAAAAATTGCCTTGAAAGCTCCTTTTAGTATTAATTTCTCATCCTCATCTTAATTTAAAATTTAAATGTAAGTAAATTTGATACGAGTTTCAAAAAAAAATTGTGATGACGCACGTAACATAATAACGACTCATTAAATATCTCTCAGTTGTCACAAATATTAATTTAATTATCCTGTTAAATAAATATTTATACAACATAATCTAATATAGATAAACCTATTTAAAATTGTGCTACTTGCATACACATGCTCACGCCTGTATTCCCCGTAAGGGTAACAGAGGTTTTGTAACAACAACACCCACATTTCACCGAATATGATCGTGACAGAGGGTGAGTCCATCGCCGTCTCAGGCACTATACACACGTCTTTGAATTACTTCTCAGACATATGCAGGTTTCCTCACGACATTTTCCTTCAACGTAAAGCACGTTATTAGAAGAACTCATTGGTACAGGCCCCGCAGGGATTCCAACTCGCGTCGCTTGTGTAGCAAGCGACTGCTCTAACCAAAAGGTCACCACGGCTCTTCTTGTTGGCTATTGTGCCACTAGAATTCTCTAAATTACTGTTTAAGGTAATTATGTTACTTTCTCAGTTAAAGCTACCTGCTGAAACTGGCAGTAATATTTTACGTATTTACTAAACCCCAAAATCAACAAATTATTATTTTGGCAGTAAATGTGGATCGATTTTTAAGAGCGACAACCCTCACGCTTTTTGGAGCAAACGTTCTTATTACAAAAAATGCATCTAGATTCTGCTTAGTAAACTTACACTTTACAACTTAACTTAGTAACAACGTTCCACGGGAACTGAATAAAGTATCGTAATATGATACTTTATTCAGTTATTATATATCCTTTTCCTGGTTCTAAGCTACCTCCCACCAATTTTCAGCCAAATCAAACCAATAGTGTAACAAACACGATTTTATTTTATAAATGATAAATGTGGTTAGATTCTAAGTCCTCCTTCCTTTGTTGGGAGATTTTTTTTATAGGTTAATCGATAAAAGATAAAAAACAGATGAGAGACAGAGACACTAGATTGTCAATCATATTTAAACTCAGTCTAATGGCAAGTGAAATTTAGTATGAGTGCTTTTTTCTTAAGTATATAAAAATGTTATTCGCGATTTATTCGCGCAAAAACTTTGCGGCGCTCTAGGATATTTCCAATGCATATAAAATACTAAGATCTGTTATGAGTCACATACAATTTTTTTTGAGAACAATAAACTAGCGCCTATGCAGATGCTACAATAAAAAAAAACATACAACTGTCAAAATTTATTTGGTACCTATCACATCACATGATTCAATATTATGTCCCTAACATTGACAGCTAACAATGGCTACTAATCCTGATTAATTAAGTATTCAGTATTTCATCAAAGCCGAAGTCAGTGTGTCACACTTTGTAACATTGAAGTGTTAATATTACAGTAATTATTGAAAAAAATCGACCATGGCCTAGCGGTGGTGTAGAGGAAATAATGAAACGAATACATTAATCACTATCCGCTTGTATTAATTGCCAGTAATAAAATAATAATGTCTATAAGATAAATATTTACTTACATATACTACATATATACATCGTCTTAGGTCGTAAATTCGAACTCGTAGTTAATTAACTTTAATTTACTAATAGGTAAATTTATTCAATCTTCCTTGAAGCTGTCCATGTGAAGCAAGTACCTTAAATTTATGTTATATCCAACATGTACACTATAATATTATATAGAGGAAAGATTTGATTTTTATGTTTGATTTAATAGGTTCCGCAACTACTAAACCGATCTTGAAAATCCTTTCAGCAATGGATATCTACATCATCAGCGAGTAACATAGGCTATATTTTATCCCCGTACTCCCACGGAAACTACGCGGGTGAAACAGCGTGACGTCTGCTAGTATTTTATATATTTGTAACAAAGTATTTAACAGACAGGGCTCCGAAAGACCCACCGCGGTAATACTAGCAACCGCCTTTGCTCAATAAAAGTACCTTAAGTCCTTGTAACGTCAGCTATAGCCAGTAAAAGTCCCATTAAAATCTGTCCAGATATTTCAGAGATTAGTCGGAACAAACAAACAGACAGATTTTTTTGTAATTTTTTTTTTGGGTAGTTACCGTATATACTTTCATTTACATTTAGTGAAAAGCTGTTAATCTGGAGATACAAACAGACACTTCAATTTTATAAAGCTGTGTATAGTTAAGTCAACCGATAACCATTAATAAAATATACATTTTGCTGATTACGTTTATTTATGTGAATCACTTACTAAAAAGCTTATCATGGAATGATGTTTAAAACATATAGATTTAAAATATTCTGTGTATATTAACTATAATTTTTTATTGCACAATATATTTAACTAAAGGTATATTTTATGATTATGATCCAAATGCCAAAAAATTCCAATAATTTTTGAGTATATTCACACTAATAGATAATAACAATTCGAGTATTAAACTTATTACACATCCTCCAACTGTAATTTATATTGGACCCGTGGTTTACGTTGTGCATTGCTATATAAGTTAGAGAATCAGTCAGTCAGTTCATTGAATTATATGACTTTAGATAAGTAAAAAAATCAACAACACGAGAGGTTTTCTTAATGTCCTCTCTACTAGAATTAAGAATATGGGTAAGTCATTATTATCGTCCTGCTCTTATCCCATGTTATTTGTGGTCGGCGCAACGTGTTCTTCTCTTCCATTTCTCTCTATCAGCCGAAATATCTGTATTCACTCCCATTCTAGCCATCTATCATCTATCTCACAATCCATCCATCGTTTCTTAGGTCTTCCCTTCCCCTTGTAACCATCCACAGTCATAAACAAAACATTGGTAAGTAATGAATTTAATTTAATTTGATTGAATCTTTCTGCTTCACTTCTGGAAAAAAACGAAAGGCTACGGATTATCGGATCATTTGCCAGGACGTAACGATTTCATGCAAACTGATATCAGATGACATTTGACCGTTAATTAATTTGAAATGAAGACATGTTCACATAGCCACTTCATACAATAGTTCGATTGTTCAATAAGTTATCTTTGGATCAGAGATAATAATGGTTGCTATGACTAAGGGGAGAAATTGAAAATTAGGTCAAATGCTTCCTGCACCTATAAGTATTATGAGTTTTTGAATTGTATGATTAAGTGCAACTCGCTGGGAATCATTTATATATTGTGTTACTGTCTATAATGTTAATTTCATAGGTGACCCGCGGAACCCTATTTTTTAAAAATAATTGTAGCCTAAGTTACTCCTCGTAAAATTAACTATCTGTCAGTGAAAGTCCCGAAAAAATTGGTCCAGCTGTTTCGGAAATTTCCCGAAACAAACAGAAACAGAAAAAAAATTAAAATTTTTTTTTTATGTCATTATCGTATATATTTTCATATGACAGACACTTCAAGTTTATTTATTTGTATAGATCTTATACGATAAGATGTTATTTATTCTAATTGGTATGTCCGTAATAATTAACTTGTTGACCGAGCTGTGCTCGGTTCCTTTTTCTCATAAAGAAGGAAAGAATCTGTAGAAATTCAGTCTCGAACCGGGATACTTTAGTTTCAATATCGCCCCGTAGGCTAGGAGTCTCACGTCTGAGCTATCATAACTTGACAGATGTCGACGAAATTTACTTTCGTATTGTAATGATTTTAAGGGCTTTTTCATTACCTGGGGCCCTACTATGAGCTCTTATTGCCATGATAGTTTCACTCATTTATGAGACAGATGTATGTGACATCTAACACTTTCGCACAACTGAATTATCATTGCAATAAGAGCTCATGGTTGGGCCCCTGAAAACATGATCAAAAAGATGTTTTCTGAAAATCCCAGCTAGATCAATTTATTGCCCCCAATATACATATATATATATATATATATAAGTATACAAGAATTCCTCGTTCAAATGTATTTTAAAGGAATTATTATAATTAACTATAAATAAATAAACATGTTTAACTTTAAAGATATCGATTAAATTCTCCAAATTTTGTATGGGAACGTAAAAAAGTCGTAATTTCGTCGAGATTTGAGTGTCAAAACCTATACTTGGGCTACTGAGTGCCCAGTGAGAGTTTTCTTAAAATCGCCATATAGATAAAATTTTCTTAAATAGTGTCATCTTTAGGTCGACAGAGGCGCTGTTCCGATCCTTTACAATTCAACGTTTGCTTCCACGCGGTGACTTGTGACGGTGGCAGTGAAAAACTCGCACTAGGCACTCTGAAGAGAATATGATGCGATAATGCAGCGAGTATTTATTTTTCAGTGATAAAAGGCACTGTGCGCATTCGCTAATTACGTCAATAAAACATAACTAAGTAATGCACGTATTCAGCTAAACATTCTGTGGGTAATTTGTCTTTATTGCGCAATTGAATAATACTTAGCAATTTGATACCAATTTTTATACTACTTGTCTACACTTGGTTCCATCCCGTGTGGGGCAAATAAAGTGTTATTGGTTTTTCTGTACAGGTGTAATTTCCCAGTAACAGGTGGGTCTAGATTAGTGCCTGATTATAGTAATGGCAATAGGCTCGCTCCCTAATATTGGACTTAAAAACATACCTGGCAAAATTTGGGTGTACTTTAATAGATACCTTCGTCTTCTCAATACAGGGGTGAGTATATGTATGTAGATTCATATTTAAAACTAGCAGTGCCCCGCGGTTAATTTTATATGTGACATACGAAACACTGATGCTATTTTTTAAATAAAATTAGCGTATGTAACACTAGCCAACTGCCAGTGCAGTTACTTCAAAATTGTCCCAGCCATATCGGAGATTAACCGGAACAAACAGGCAGACAGACAGAGAAAACTTTGAAATATTTTTTTTGTCGGTAAAGTATATATTTTATTTATCTGTATAGATTAAGTGTTCGATTTACAAACAGACACTTTAATTTTATTTATCTGTATAGATGTATAGATGATGATTACGTAACAGACTCTCGCTTCAACAAATTGATTGGCTATATTGAGTAGGTTAGTTCCAAGGCCTTGAAAATCTGAGTATTGTACTCTATAACAACAGAGTCATCAATTGTAGACCCCATGCTGACTTACCTTTATCACATTCACCTAAATATTTTTGTTTTTTTTAGTATTGGTTGGCAGTATTTTACACGATTAGGGAAAAAACGTAGAACAGCCAATAATTAACTTCTTTTTAGATACCCACTCGTCCTCTGGTATAAATGTCTAAAATCTATAGATTCGGCACACTTGCGGCAGTGCCTTTTGGCTCCCTGATACAAAACCAAGCAAAGTTTTACATATAAAAGAGTGTGTAGTATAAATAAATTATTACAAAAGTCTCATTTTAAGACGGAAAACAAGGTAGTTATCCGCGCTAGAATTTTAAGGACCTCCTTTAAATTCTGGTACTCTAGTACTTTTCGTCCACCAACATATATTTATCGATTTTAATTTCTGTCACCCTGTTACGTTTGTTTCTTAAAAAAATTTGCAAAAACACACCTTTATTTAAAAAATTTGCAAAATAATTAAAAAAGATGGGACAAACTCTCTTACATTAATATAAAAATAAAACTCCTTAGGGGTTGTAGGGTTTCAGTGCTTGACAAAGCTGTGAACTTAGTTACAAGTGTTGAATGTCTTTCTGTATAGAAAAAAGTGTAAATTATATCTTATATGGACAAGTTTATAAATATGTAACTAAACAAAAATAACTAATATTTTACTTACTTCTTTTTATAACATACTAGCTGTACCCCGCGGTTTCACCCACGTAGATTTAGTTTCATCTTTATTGTCGCGGAACACTAATGTTTTTGAAAAATAAAAGTAGCCTAATTTACTCCTTGAAACGTCAGCTACGTTTCAGAGATTACCCGGAACAAACAGACAGACAGACAGAGAAAAATTATTAAACTTGTTTTTTTAGTGTCAATAGCGTGTATACTTTCATATGCATTTAGTGAAAAGCTGTAATTTTGAAATTACAAACAGACACTTCAATTTTATTTATCTGTATGTATATACATGTATAGATGTATAGATTATCTTCTATTTCAAATAATTGTGAAATAATACGATTTTTTTTTTTTACTTTATGACGTGACTGTTGGTACCGACCACAACCGCAAGTACTGAAAAGAAATATCTTGAAAGTAGAGTTGATGGGAAATAGAAAAGATTTAAAACTATAAAATCTCAGATAACGAGTGGAAAAAGTTCCAAGTTCCAAAACTCGTCCACTTGAATGTGTCCTGGACCCATTAATGACCTCAATTAGTTCCGGGTAATCTCTGAAACGGCTGGACTGATTTTAAGAGGACTTTCACTGGCAGGTAGCTAATATTTCAACGAGTAACTTAGGCTGCTTTTATTTATTAAAAAAATAATTTTCCGCGACATGAATCATGAAACTAAATCTACGCGGGTGTATCTGCGGGGCACAGCTAGTAGTAAATGTAACACAAATATTTTTTCCAGGTAGATTATTTAACTGGGTATAAATCTAGGTATACATTTCTGTGCAAATAGGCACGTCGTTTCGGAGATTACCCGAAACAAACAGACGGACAGAGAAAAAATAAAAAAATTTTTTTTTTACTGAAAAGCTGTTATTTTGGAATTACAAATAAGACACTTCAATTTTATTTATCTGTATAGATAAAGATGTTCTTAAGTGAACGGCACACCGTTCTCACAGAGAACCGTCGCCGCCGCCGGAAAATGTCGCGTGGCAACGCCGCCAATAGTACCTTTTAAAACGGCCCTAAATAAAACTAATCAATTATTCATATTTCGATGGCACCCAGTATGAGACCATATAACTTTTATCCTAAATGAGCCAATTAACCATAAGTGGATATAAGTTATATCGGATGTTGGGTGAGTAGGCGTATCAAAAACCTTGATCCTCAAATACTTGCGTGTTTATTCAATTCGATAAAGTATTTCATAAATTCCGGTAAATTACAATTTTAAAATTAAATCCGTGAGTTAATTCGGAATTCATTAAATAAAAAATAAATATCAGATGAGTAGAGCGTAGCTAGCTGGATCAATGGACATGTAAAACCAACAACATGGATGAATTTTGCGGATGAGTATGTAATCTTCTTCTTATATATAAAAATGAATCCCCATTTCCCTTGGTGACGGCATCCTAAACGGCTCGATGGATTTTAACGGGACTTTCACTGGCAGATAGCTGATGTTTCAAGCAGTGTTATAGGCTAATTTTATAAAAAAAACAGCATGAAACTAAATATACGCAGGTGAAACCGCGGGGCACAGCTAGCAGTAAATGTAACATAAATATTTTTTCCAGGTAGGTAGATTATTTAACTGGGTATAAATCTATGTTTAAATTTCTGTGCAAATAGGCACGTCGAATCGGAGATTACTCGAAATAAACAGACGGACAGAGAAAAAATTATAAAATTGTTATAGGCTAATTTTATAAAAAAACAGCATGAAACTAAATCTACGCGGGTGAAACCGCGGGGCACAATAGGATTATTACAGATTATAAGTTTGTGTTCATACTTTTCGTTTAGACATTGGGTCGTGGGACATACTGTATATTGCACATCGATCTCAAGAGAGAGACAATCGGCTAACTTCGGTTTCGTAGAGCATCGAGGTCGATGTGCAAATCGCTAGATTCTGTACATCCATATTAATATTACCTATACTTAAATGGGAAAAGTGTTTTGACAGTTGTCTGATGAGCAGGGGCCTTACTACGAGCTCTTATTGCCATGATAGTTTCACTCATTTATGTGACAGATGTATGTGACGTGTATACATCTGTCACTGTCGCACAACTGAATTATCATTGCAATAAGAGCTCATGGTTGGGCCCCAGGTCCTACCATTGCCTTTTATTTTCATTCTCACTCTATCACTGTCCCACTACTGAATATCCTACTAATAATATAAATGCGAAAATTAGGTTAAAAGTTAAGAACTTAGTGGATTTTGATGAAACTTTGCAATAATATGAATGTATGACACAAATTAGGCCTGGGAGCCAGGATCAGTCGGAGCAGACCTTGGGTGGTTGAATGAAACTTCGTAACTTGGGCAGTCCTGGTTTATTGGTTCGACCACATAGAACTAATGTTTTTGCTCTATACAATATGGAGAGAGACTTTCAATAGCGCGATCTAAAAGGATATAACGCCATCTCGTGTTAAATAGCTAAACTAACTTGGTGGTAGGTATTCTACGTTTAACATTGACTTACACTTCAGAATAACACAATAATTATTCTCGAAATGTTAAAAGCTGCGCAGACGGAGTCACGGGCACCAGTTTGTAATGGTAGCAAAACATAATCATTGTGTCATCTACTAAATTAATGTGTCAGACTTGTCTGTCTGTAATTTAACTTGTCAAGGCTAGACCTCTGAACAGCTAAGCAAAATTTTGGAATAGATAAATTGACAACAAGGATAGTTATATCACTTAAGAAATATCTACGCGAACGAGCCGCGAGTAAAATATAGGTTTTATTAAATCTTAGAATACATTGAGAGTTATCTATAGTACCTACAATCTACATGATAAGTAAATAAAACGTAAAATGACTAAGATATTATTAAACTGCTTACACACACAGATATCAACTGATAAGGTGCACTTTTATTTAGAAGTGAATAGATATAGGAAACTGATGATTTTTTTCAGGAACAAGTTTAATGGCATAGTAGCATTAGAAGTCTGGGATATCAACCCTAACAAATAACGTAAAGTTGAGTTACTCCTTGTATCATTAGCTAATGAAAGTCCCGTCAAAATCGATCCAGCCGTTTCAGAGATTATCCGAAACAAACAGACAGACGATACTGACATAAATTAAGTGGATTTTTATGTCAGTATCGTATCGTATATTTATGCATTTACTAAAAAGTTACAAACAGACACTTCAATTTTATTTATATGTATAGATAGATGTACATCAAGTGTACTGTAGTTTATTTGAATTATAGTGAGTGTGTGAAGGTGATAGTAACACATGTAAAAATTTGAGTCCAATGACCCAGTCTTAAAATTTAACTTTCAACACGTGCAGAATATAATTAAAATCTGGTTTCGAAAGATTTGCTAATCTTATCACTTGTAATTACATACATCGTGACATCAATGAATAAATTATGAAATGTATATCCTGAAAGACTAGAAACTTACAATGAAAATACTTTTACTATAACAGCGTCCCAGGTGTGTTATAGAAAGTCGTGTATCGTATTTTTTTGTGGATTTTATTGTAGGTCGATACTGATGAAACATGTTTTACAAAAGATTAATTTGCGTTTTGCAGAACTGCTGTTAACACCATATTGTTAATGATATATAGTATTAACCAACATTGTTTTCTTTAAAATGGTTAGGAAAATAGGTACATTAGGCGGGACTCGAACCCACCAACTCTGCAAACCACGCAGTTGCTCTTCCAACTTAGCTACTCGTGATCACACGTCATGCGTGCGTCGACTTGCGTCAAATTTTTACTAGCTGTGCCCCGCGGTTTGACAAGCGTATATTTAGTTTCATGCTTTATTTCGCGGACCCTTAATATGCTTTCTAAATAAAATTAGCCTAAGTCACTCCTTGAAACATCAGCTATCTGCCAGTGAAAGTCCCGGTAAAATCAGTCTAGTCGTTCACGCGTGATGGCGTGACAACGGGATATTTTCATAGTAATAAGGTAAGGGAGGTAGCTAAATTGTTTCTCCGTATTTTTAACGATACCTACATATTTCTCTAAACTTTTCACTTCATAATAAATATATCGCGCCAATTTGCCTCTTATATTCTGAAATGAAACTCTCATGAATCTGGACGCCCACAATTCAATTGAAATTAAATAAGTAATTGTTTTCTGTAGCTGTGTCAATTGCTTTTGAATCGAATTGTTGCCTCCTACAATTTGTAATCAATTTATCGACTGGTATTTATGGCCAGACCTAACCTAACAACAATTTAGTCAAATATAATACTAGCTTTCTGCACGCGACTTCATCTGATTTCAATAGAGAAGAAAAGTACGTTCAACTTTCCATTCAAATTATACTCTCCCCTTCGAATAATAATTTCAAAAATATTATCTCAAAACAAAGCCTACAGACAGATCAACCAAATTTCATCAACAGCAGTCCACTCGTTTGGCCTGTGTTTTAATTAAAGCTCAAACCAAGAACTTGAAAAAAAAATTACGTTAATTAATTTAAATATATTATTTCCAAGGCTTATAAGAATAGAGGTCAGTATTCAAATTGTTATATCTAGACACATTGAATAGAAAGAGGTGTTTCTTTCTTAATATTGGTCTATGGTTATAGAAAATATTAAAAAATTAAACCTTTTCTTATTTACAAGTAAACAAATAACATAGTATAAGCGCCGCCCGTCCTCAAGCCTGCGGATGTCTGCCGAATTTACCAGCATGACGCCCTAACGACTCTAGATCCTCTGATGATGATCTATACAGAGTGAATCACGTGTAATGTCTATACTGTTTGCAAATAATTGGTGAAGGCAGTGAGGGCGTGCTGCACACAGATAAGCAGATATCTGCATGCTGAAAAACGGGCACCGTACTAGACTACACTTTGACATAACTATAATATTTTTAATGGCGGAATTAAGCGTTGTAACATTTTATATATTCATAATCATCTCTAGACACAATAAAATTAAGTCAAGATTTTAGCTCAACGAATATATTTTACATAATTAAGTGAATATAAATTTATATAAAAAATAAGGTTTTTATACATTCGGTGCCGTCGAATGACGTTCAGACACATTTTATGTAATTATAGAAATACACTATTTAGAAACCATTATAGTACCAACAGTAGTATAGCATAAACAATATCGCATTAGGCCAAATGCCCTTTGCAACGGAATATCTTAAACACCAGCAGATTCTTTTCTATGCAATATATTATATCTTTGAATTTAAGATACGTACGTCGTATATAAAAATATATGAAACAAAAGTTAAAAAAATACTTACAAAAGTGAATCCCACTCCCAAGCTGACCACGTAGCCCCAGCCTCCGTCAGGAGGGACTAATCCCTTTCTACACTTCTTATTATTACCTCCCTCAATATGCGCAAAAGCTTCATCCATTTTGCAACAAAATATTTAAACCGACAATTTAGGCGAGTATTTTAATGTCAGCTAACTACTACGTTCATCATGCGTTAATAGAAAAAATAAAAATTGCTAATTATAAAAAATGAACGCTATTAAAAAATCATTTTGTTAAATGCCTCATTATTTATCCAAAAAGGCGAGTACCGCTCGCTCGCGTCCACACTATACTGTCTCTGTCATCACAGTAACTAACAATCACGATGTCTTGATTAAAGTTCCAAATCATAAGATCGCAAACTGTATCATAATTATCCCTTCGAATAAAATTCCATTTGTTAATGATGGTGCAATAAAGCGATCACCTCTTCTGGCAAGTGGATAGCGGATACTACTGGCATTGTTTTGTATATCTAATTAACTAAAAGAATCCGTGAAACGGGTATCGTGACTCGTTGTTTGATTTATGCAAAAATAATCTACCTAAGGTAAAGATAAAACAAGGTAGTAATTAATTTATAGATGTACCTATATATATTAATAGGTAGAGGTGGCAAGTGAAATTTTAATACTAAAATGTGACTACTTGTCGCGCCCTGACGCAATTTCTTCCAGGTTTCCACCTTCCCGCGGGATTTTAGTATTTTTTAGGATGAGCCTCAGATCATTGTTGTCTATTTTCAGTGCTATTTCACAAGAACCTTCTTTCGTTCCGGGATAAAATAGTCTACGTCACTCTTCTGTCCTTGACATACAAATCAGAATAAACAACTTCTTTATAATAAAATATAATATTATAAAGCTTAATAATGTGCTATATCTATCGCTCGTATGTTCATTAGAAAGTACGTGTTGGACTGTAATTTTGTGATTATTTGACACATTTGTTTATTGTCAGTGAAGCGTGTTTCAATACTGCCAAATTAGCAAAATGTTACAAGTACTTAGATGTGGTTCAAAGTTTATTTTTAGGATCCGATTAATAAAAGTACCCTGAAGGTAGGAAGAAAAGAAACATCCGTTATCAGCCAACACTAATTCATCAACAGACACCTCCACGGCAGTTAAGTTAATGTATCAAATTGTCTCACTGAAGCAATGCAAGCATGAAGATCATCATAATCTTACCAGCTGCAATACCAAATTAATAAAAATATTATATATTTTAGGTTATATATATATATATATATTGTTTGTGGTTAGTTGTTTATCTCTATTAAATATTCGTTTATAATTAATTGAGTGAACAATTATAAATAGGGCATAACAGGATCTCCCGATACTCGTATGTTTATCTCAACCTTACAGAAGATCGCAGTCAAAGAACGCTTGGTTTCATAAATATTGCTTCGTGTAATGAGTTTAGATATACCAATGTATATACAAACTCTTAGATATACATACGCTCTTCAAGGTACTATGAAAGTGAAAAGGTTGACGAGTCGCCACCATAATGTATCTTTTTCAAGGTAGGCTTACCCTCAAGTAGGCTGTACGTAGTATACAGAAAATGCTTTCAGCTGGTTTTGTATTGTATGTATTTTTTTTATATGCATTGTATGTAGGTATGTATAAATTGTGGAGCGACACTAATTTCCAGTTCATAAAGCGAACCTGGTGTTAAGACTGAAAATGTTTATAGATTTCCCACTTGACTTTACTAAACCAGTCTAAAACGTGAGAACACAGTCATTACGAGTATCAACTGAAAAGGTCTTTTTAAGCGCACATTTTTAACAGAGTGCATCGGTAGATAGTAAAAATATTCAAAATTCATTAAATAGTTTTAGATATTTTTTTATGGTATGATGTTGATTGACTTTGTACCTGGTTAAGTAGATACCTTCAGACAATCAACACCATGTATAAGGGTTTAATATTATTTTAATCTCCTTATATGCAAAAACTTCACGGCGTAGGTTTCAGGAACCTACGCCGTTAAACCCGGAAATATTAAGATAAAAAAAAATACAACATATTTTACCGCGTGCACAGAAAGTACCTATTAACAGTGTAAGATTAAAACCATATTCTACTTGTCTCTAACAGTATCTTGTTACTTGGAAATTAGTCGATCCATGAAGCGTGAATGAGAGGGAAACCAATAAAAATAAGTTAATCCCACCAATGTACGTTGACCACTAGCTACTTATTGTCACACGGTGCTCCGGTCAGGCCCGGATCTAGGTTGGGCGAGACGGGCTTCCATGCAAAAAAAGTAAGGGAGCACCAAATTCAAACCAACAAAAGACGCTTAATACTAAATCTCTTTGGCACTTAATCATATTCTGTGAAAAGTGGGTGTTGTTATTACAACACCTCTGCCTACTCCACCGGGGAATACAGGCGCGAGCATATATGTTTGTAGGTACGTAACAATGTATAAGGAGATGCCGTCAGGAATTATGTGTGCTAAGCGAAAATGGTATTGGTTTTAGACGGGTATTTTTTTTTCATCTATCTTAATTGTGTGCCCATTAGTGTAAATTTTGATGAATTTTCCAATGACAAGTTTTTCCCTCGTTTCATAAACCTAGGGTTATGATCAGTTACCTATTGTTTTGATTTCCACCTTTGTTTTAATCCACCCATGTTTGAGTTTTAGAACCATTAATATTCAGGTGAAAGTTTTTGCCCGGTTCGGCAACAGCCTAGATCCGGAGCTGGCTACGGTTAAACTGGCGTCAGAATATTTGTAACCTAATCCAGGTATAGGATGACGTGAGTGTAAGAAAGTAAGAGTAGTCAATTTATAGCACAAAGCAAAGCACACTCTCACTCTGTTGTGGTCAGTGGTCCCTATATACCTTAAATTATATACTTACGCTTTTCTGTTCACGTGAGCCGTGAATCCTTGACTTTCTTTGGCAATCTGTATGACATAAAAAACAGTCTGTTGGCTGATCGATTGTATCTAGTAGCGTAAAAAGAACCATTACTCCTGAGAAAAATATGTTCTGTTGCGTTCGCACTTAATATTTTTTTTGTGATAAAAGGGAAAAATCCTTTTGGGAAAGTGTGAATTAACTTTTTGGTCTGCTGTCCTAGTATGATGTAGGTACTCATAATTTTTTAACACGCTTTTATTAGCTTCACCTGTATGTATGTATGTATGTATGTATGTAACCGACCCCTTTGAGCTCGATTTTGTCCTACTTCGTACGATCAGATTTAATTCAAACTTTGCACACCTGTCAAAAGTCGATGACAATGCAATAATCCGATCGAAGCATCCGATTATCCTAATTAGATTCGCCAGGATTAATTAATTTCTTTCCGCATCCTTTGCATGCGAGTAAGAGAGATAGAGCTAGTGCGGGCGGTTTGTGGTATTGAGGGCGGTTGATAGTTAGCCAATCGAACTAAATAATATATAGTTTAAAAAATTTAACTAAAAAATGAAAAATAAATAATAGTTTAAAAAAACTAAAAAAACACGCTATCATAAAAAATCCAACTAAAAATCAGAAAATAAAATTTAATAAATTTGGATAAAGAATATTGTAATTTAGAAATGAATGTACATTTTTGTAAAAAAGCGTGGGGTGTATTCAATGCGCTTTTTAAGATATTATATTATCAAAGTGATGATTCTTCTACTCATTATCTGTCAATAAAATGTTTATAATTATTAACACTATGCACCCCACGCTTTTTTACAAAAATGTACATTCATTTCTAATTTACAATATTCTTTATCCAAATTTATTAAATTTTATTTTCTGATTTTTAGTTGGATTTTTTATGAAAGCGTGTTTTTTTAGTTTTTTTAAACTATTATTTAGATTTAATTATCATGAGACAGATATAGTTGAATATTTGCGAGAGTATTTGAAGTGGATGACCAAATACGAAACACAAATCCGAGCCAAGCGAACAATACTCAAATTCCTATATTATTATGGGTAGGTATTGTATATCTGTGGTATTTTACCAATTTGATATCATTTATTATTTCATTACTAGCTGTGCCCCGCGGTTTCACTCGCGTAGATTTAATTTCATTCTTATTGTCGCGGAACCCTAATATTTTTAAGAAATAAAAGTATACTAAGTTACTCCTTGAAACACCTGCCAGTGAAAGTTAAATCGGCCCAGCCGTTCCAGAGATCCGGAACAGACAGACAGAAAAATTTAAATCTTGGTTTTTTTAGTGTCAGTAGCGTGTATACTTTCAGATGCATTTAGTGAAAAACTGTTATTTAGGAATTACAAATAGACACTTAAATTTTATTTATCTGTATAGATATAGATGTATTCGTCTTTATAAATTGTACGGCTCCTCTCCTCTGAGGAAAACTCCTCCGGGGCCCATTTTGATGAGAACTTAACGACATCATAGTTTTGGAAAATCCTGGACTGGTATCGTACCCGTTGATTTCGAATAAAAATTACATTGTATTATTACACCATTCGATAGAGCTGCTAATGAGGATCGAATTTTGGAAAGCTGCTTTGCTCGTTTTACTTTTATTCTAGATATGATTTAAAAATGGGATTGTTTTAGGACACGAATTATTTACAAAAATAAAACGACATCTCTCGGTAACCTTGTTTTACTTTAATCTGTCATCTTTTGTTATTCGCTTAGAAATTTCAGAGTAAAAACAACAGTGATATTCATAGTACCAACTAAATAATATAAAATGGGTGTTTACACCTGTCTGCCCCTTTAGGGATGCTTATAGAAATACGTAAAGAAGAGCCGTGGTGCTCTTGGGGTTAGAGCAGACGCCAATTCGAATCCCAGCGGGGCCTGTACCTATGAGTTTTTCTAAAAACGTATGTACAGTGATTTCACACCACGTGCTTTACGGCGAAGGAAAACATCGTGAGGAAACCTGCATATGTCTGAGAAATAATTCAAAAGACGTATGTATAGCGCCTGAGACGGCGATGGACTCACCCTCTGTCACGTTGGCACTGAATCATATTCGGTGAAATGTGGGTGTTGAAAATTAGAACACCTCTGCCTACCCCTTCGGGGAATACAGGCGTGAGCATATGTATGTATGTAAAGAAGAACACCCTCCTTATTACAAAACATGGCTGAAGATAATACTTGGTTTAAAAGGATGGGCAAAATTTTAGAAGGAGTTTAGTCTTGTCTTGGTTTAAATCATGTTTTGTAATAGGTAGATATGTATCTATCAATATCAAATAATAGACAGTAATATCGCTAATATTAAGTTAATTGCAGTGTAAGCCTTCTATATCATTGATGTACTATAATACACCACACAGCCCTAAATATGGAACAACATGCATTAGAAACTGCACTTTCGTGCAATCGTAACAAAGTTTATTTTTGATTGGCCTGATAACAAATAATACTGTATTTCAGAGCGTATATTTTTTTAACCAATAATGTGCTCTAAGCATACATGTAGCAAAGCTCAAAGTTCTAACGAGGTTGTTCCAGACAGGGCTGTGTAATGTAACAGATTTCAGTCCTTCAAACTCACATTACATTACCACCTAACAACAATAATGTTATTACTTAGAACCAACAAATTAATAAAATTATTGATTTAATTATTTTGTAACATCGTATTTTCTTGCATAACAAAGCTGTTTCATGATAATAATAATTATAATAATAACGTTTTTTATTATAAAACGTTCACGAAATAAACAAGAATATAAAAAATGTCTTTTAAGATATAATAATATTCAGTTTGTGATTATAATTACACAGAATATTAAAGATAAAATCCTCCTATCATCCTACCATCATCAGTTCCCACTGTCATGATAGTTCAACTGTCTGACAGTGACAGATTTGTATACGTCATATATATCTGTCTCATACTGGCAGAGAAGTGAAAGCTCATGGTAAGGCTCTTAATAACGTGGCTATATTATAATATTAGCAAAATTCCTACTAATATAATATTATAAATGCGAAAGTAACTTTGTCTGTCTGTCTGTTACGCATTCCCGCTTAAACCTTTCAACCGATTTTGATTAAATTTGGCACAGACAATCTTTAGACCCTGAGAAAGGACATAGGCTTCCTTTTATTTATTAAAAATATTAGGTTTCCGCGACCATAAGGATGAAGAAGAAGAAACTAAATCTACGCGGGTGAAACCGCGGGGCACAGCTAGTATATACCTATGCATTAACTCTTAGCTATTAATCACGATGTGATTTGCGTTTTTTCAAAGAGAAATTATAATAAAGACCTCACCTCTAATACCCTGTGTATTAATACTAAACAATTAAGATTTCAAGATACTTTTTCCTAATGATTTCGGAACAAATTATATTACTTTCACATGTAATATTTGTGTACCTACTAGGCATTCTCTATAAAACAGACTAAAGAATTGGCGCAAAAACACTTTTAGGATCATTCCAACTTTCAAATTGTGAAATCATTGTATTGTATTATGTAAAGTCGGTTTCAGAACTGACTTTAAAGCCTATTTTCGTTTGCACATTCAATATTACGAATGTCGCTTTATACATAATAAAAAAAATCCCTGCTTTGCCTAAATGCCATGTTAATGACAAAAACATACATATTTGAAAGCATAATGCATGGCAATCTTCCAAAAAAATTTGGGTTCATACTACTTTTCCAAAATAGCAATCAGTAAAATATATATATATAATAGTTACAGATTTATACACATTTGATACATCTGTCTCTTAATTTAAGTTAACACTAACATGGCATTAATAGCTTATGGTAAGACAATGAGAGCGAAACAGGACACACTTTATCATTATATCTAAGTTTGAAAACGATTTGTATTAGTTCCAAACCGCGAATCCCTTTTTACTTATAGGTATTCACATTTTAAATTGGGCAAGTATTTTTCTTGTAGTTCTAACGTTGGCACATTACAATAATTGCAAGTATATTTTTTTAAGCCAAGATTAAAATAAGTACTTAAAATATCTCCACTCCGTCCATACTTTAGCGAAACATTAGCCTTGTTTATTCAAAAACGTTGATCAAACCTTCACCAGTTAAAACAAATATCACGATGAAGCGTATTTGAACTGATTAATGTTCAAACAACGGGACTTACATAAGGGAGATGGTGCGTTTTATTTACGCTTACACCTCTAAGAGGAATACCGAAACCCAAACTAATGCTTTTTACCACGATAGGTTTTGACACACCCGTTCTAACGTCGTCGGTTGACCTTGCGTTTCAGCATAGCAAAAATGTGTTGATAATTTTTCGGCGACCGGTTGAGATTGAATGCCAAAGATGGCGGATCAACACATTTTGAGCCACGCTAAAACGCAAAGTCAAGCGACGAAGTTTTACAAACGTATAAATGGGGAACTGAGTACCAAGTTCGAGTTTTCTGACTTCTGCAGTCGCGTTGCCGTAAGCGCAAATTTGTATCCATTTGTCGGGCCACAGATGGCGCTGTTACGATCTCGCGTTTCCGTCAACACTGTCGTGTTCGTCAACAACATGCGTGCGGGGGCGGTATTGAGAAAACTCTCACTTGTTCCTCTGTATCTGTATAACGAGTTTGACACCTATTCCATAATCTAGAATCGGCACGTCACCTCACAATACTCGATAAAGAAAATATACAGCGCCTATAACTGTCGCGTCAAGAAATAAAATTTAATTTACACATATTGTGATTGAGTTGTCGAGTATAGATTATGAAAATCGTTGCTTAGTTTGCAACGATTTTTTGTTGAAGTATAGATGTCTCTGATATCATCAAAGTATTGCACGTATGCGTGGTCGCACCATAGTAATAAGTACAAGGCTTAATATTTATTACAGTACACATTTATCAAACGTTAGTAAGTACTTGTTGTATTTGGTCAATAAAATCACACATCGAAATAAGCACACATAGAATTATGGATTTCAACCAATTTTCAAACCCTTTCTCATTGAGAGGCATGGCAGAAAAATATGTTTTTTCTACTGATTTTAGTAAGTACTTCGTAAGATTAATTTTTCCGCTCAACATGTCCTCGAGAAATAGGATTGATTGAAATCCGTATACAATTGGCCCTATGGTGTATTGAGAGACTCAAGTCAATTTTAGATATATCTTAAGCAATGCCATAATACATTAGAGCTAAGGAAATCTTATTTAAAAAAATCAATAACCAAAAATGGAAACTCAACAGAACGAACATTTAATACTTAGGTATGTTTCTTTAAATATAACTGTAGTCTCTCATTACACCGTATAGCACATTAAAATATAGACCCATTTATCAACAGTACGTAATCTGTAATGGATCCTATTTTATTGTAGACGATATATACCTTAATTTTAAGTATTCGAAAGACAAAACAAGGTGAAGGTAATTTTTTTTATAGTTTTTATGTCCTTTTTTTCTATAGCCATGAGGCTTGAAAATTATTCCCTTAAATTATTTTTATGGGAACTTCAATGACATCTCTTTTGATTAATATGAGATTTTAAACCACGTAAACATTCAGTGGGATATGTTGTTGCAATATTTTCTTGCTATACATTATTGATATTTGATCTTATATAAGTAAGTACCAATATTAAAACCCTACCTTGACGATTCAAACCCAAATTGCACTTAATTTTATCATAAAAGATAATCATTTCGGGTTCTGAGCTTGAGAAATCGTATGATGAAGTATCGTATTATACGCAACGTGAATTTGAAAAAAAAAAACAATATGAATTATAAAATTGATAAAAAAAATTGTCATGTAATTTGTAAATGTTTGCTACACCTAGCAATTTAATATAAATCAATAGAAACTTTGTTTGCTTATATTATGATTATTTGGAAGCGCTTTATAATTCTCCTAATTATGCAGTCCGCTGCAAAGTACGCAGCTCTAATTATTAATAATATTTTCCGTGTCATGTACTTTGCCGATCTATGCAAATATAATTGGTAGGCGAATGGGATACCTTCCATAGTGTAATATAAATATATTATGGTATATCGTATGGGAATGTATGATCGTAACACCCCTTATTAATAAAAACATTTTTATATCCAGAATAGCTAAAGATGGTCTTAAGGCCAGCACAACGCGGAGTTAGACCAGGGGGCCTACCATCGGTTTAAGCAGCGTATTAAGATCTTCTGAGCTTTGACGTACCTGTTTGGTACCGTAGAACTAAACGACAAAGTTCTAAATACGCACTACTGACATGTTCATAGTTGGTCCCCAGGTTTATTCTTTATGCTATGTCCATTTCTTTCTTATTCTGATTCACAAAAAGAGATAGAACGACTCCCATTCTGTTACACACTCTTTACGCTACGTTTATCAATAAGGGGTGTGGGCTTAAACTGTGCCTATATTAACGACGAATTGCGTTAATTTCTTAAAATGGTTAGGAAAAATAGGATCACGAGGTTACTACGAAAGCGGAAGGCCTTCTACTATTCCTAATCATTTTAAGAATTTAGAAAAAAAAACATGTACGTCATCCATAAAATCCAATGAATTACGTTAGTTACGTACTGTGTATGTATGTAAGAGTGAAATAGATTTATACTGACACATACGTCTATGTATTTAACGACGTAATGATGTTAGTTCCACAAAATAATGTTCCCATTGAAACTTATTACATATAATGATATAGTATATTATATCGCACCGAAGAGCTTACGAAATAAATAAATTCTTTGCTTTAATTGTACAGACCCATCCATACCACGCGATATATTTTCTATAAAATCTATAATAATATGATGTAGGTATACAGAAGTCTAGCGTTGTTGCCTTGAAAGGTATATATATCTACAAACTAGTTAAGTTATATAAGTTAATGTTCTCTAAAATGCACAAGTGCAAAATCCTTTCGAAACTACAAACAGTCTAAAAATATTGTAGTTACAAAAACGAACGTCTAAAATGTTACGTACTACGTATGTAGGCTGGAATAGTTCCATACAAGAATATAAGCGATGTATATTAGTATATTATAACTCACTGGTAGTTTTGACACAATTTGGAAGAATATTCAGTGCATTTTAATGTCATGATCTTTGTCATATAACAATTATATCAAAGCTTGCACTGGAATAATAATTATATTGTGCGATAGATCGATTTTACATTATTCAATTTACTAACAGCTCTTACTGCAAAGGTTTAACGACTGAGTGACAGATGTATATGTCACTGTAAAATTGTGAAACCGCGAGATCGTGAATTGACGAAAGATAGACAACCAACCAACTAATCAACAAACCGTTTCTCTTCTATAGATTACAATCTATCGAATAATAATACGTGAAATTGTAAGCATTATTTTGCGGTTCACAATCTTTCACAGTTCACATTCTCACGAGATAGATTAGAATCGAAAGGTATTTACAATTTTACGGTGTCATACACTTTATTTATACTGTCTCGCACGAACACAAAAAAATTATCAAAATCCTACAGTTTTAGTTGATGGGTTATATTAGAACTTTGATATGGTCTGAATATACCAACCGCGTTCCCAATAAAACGCATTATTTTTATAACTAACGATATTCGCCAAAATGCCTGATATGAGGGTAGTTGCAAAACCGATCTACCGTACCGTGTAAGTGTAACGCTTATTTTTATATAACTAGTTGAATATGTTCAACAATATAACAACATACATGTACTTATATATAGTAAAGTACACTAACTATATTTGGACCACCTTCCTGCGCCTTGTGAACGCCAGTAAGTACTCTATACCCCAGACGAGGACGCAAGACATTATTAGCGCGTTTTGAACGTGGATACACGTCGCGTAGCTATTAGTGTAGTCTCTTACGTAACCTGTAAATATACGAAAATTATGTTACTTTAATATACACATTTAAATGATAGCATTTTAGTTACAGAAGAGTCGTGGTGGTTTGAGCAGTCGCCTACCACGCAAGCGGTTAAGCAATGAGTTTTTCAAAAAACTTATGTGCAGTGATTTTACACCACATGCTTTACGGATAAGGAAAACATCGTGAAGTAACCTAAATTACCCGAATATGTCAGAGAAGTAATTGAAAAGACGTATGCACAGTGCCTGAGACGGCGATAGCCTCACCGTCTATCACGCACCTAATCATCTTCGGTGAAGAGCGGGTATTGTTATTACAGCCCTCTGCCTACCCTTTCGGGGACTACAGGCATGAGCATATACTTACTAGTCCACCTGCTGTAAATATGACTATTATACCAAAATGTTAAATATACATACACAGAGCTTTCAGAATGTCATAATAAATAAAGCTACGTATATGTTAAAAAATATTATTAAAAAAAATATAACTTAGGCAGTCAAACAAACTTTGAATTTAAAATGAATGATCGAGTTATACCCTATTGTTATAGTTGCTTATTTCTCAATAGCCTCGCTCGAAGATTATATTATCATGGTGTAGTGTCAATGGACTTACCAATGATAGGTCCGATAATAACGACGAGTACTCCTTTGCTGACCATGTGGAGGCCAAAGGCGGCGGGAAGTTTCTCCAAGGGACAATACTCCGATATGGTGAGAGTGAAGTTACTGAGGCACATGCCTCGGAAGAAACCGCAGATCGACAACCAGATCATTAGCGGTACCCATTCTGATTGTTCTGCTAACACTGAAACACAAACAAACAGATTTCCATATTAGTATACATTTTTTTTAACATAAAATAGCCTCTTTTTCGGTCGTCCGGTTAAACGGGAAGGGAACATTGGAGAAAACGTAATCATCGCTCGATCTATTCGTTGCTGAATTATTTGTCTGTTTGTACGTTACCTTATCGCGGCCGATCGGTTTAACCGATTTCGCTTGAATTTCGAGACTTTGACTCTAAGGAATAGAAAAGATCGTGACGCCGAAGAAGTCTTTGCTTATAAAAGTTTATAAGTAGTTGCTTATAAAATATTCAAATATGAACCATCGTACCCAATAGTAGTACGGAGATATGCATGAATGGGGTTGATGCGAAATAATTGTTGCATGTAAACAATATTATACAAACCTCCATGGAAGACAACTGTGAATTTATGTATGTATGTGGTTTTTAATCAGAAGGATTCATAAGATATATATAGGTGTTTTTATAGAAGCAACAAAATTAAAAAAGTTCTACTTAATTAATGTAGTAGAATAGGTACAAAAATACGGTTAGGCTTTGTCCACAAAAATTAAAAGTATTTAAGCAGATTTGCCGTGTCAAGCATAGAAAAAGATTGATACATTATACAAAAGAAAAATCTACTCACCAGACCTCGTAGCGGCGAGGAAGAACGCAGAGACGAAAAAGATCATTTTCTTAGATATAGCAGTTCTATCAAATATAGGCGGCAGTATCAACCGCACCAATATATCAGTAATAGCCGTCATGGACAGACAAAACGCTGTTTCGTTCATATCATACCCAAGACTGCTTATAAAGAAAGGTGTTAACATCCTAAACTGTAGCTCTCCGCTCCAAAATAACGCGAGGCCAAGTATAAGGTTCAAAAAGGACCAGTCTTTAAGTAAATCTAAGTCCATCAAGTCTATGAATTTCATGAAGAAATTCCGTTTCTTCTCTTGTTCTGGTTCTGATTTTTGTATCGCTTTCATCTGTATCGGATCGTCGTCTACAGTCTGGAAAAAAACAGTTCTGAAATTAGTGTGGTTGGTAATGGAAATGTTATTAAATATTACGTTTTTTTAATCAATTTCTCTAGTAGTATGAATTGCAACTTTAGTAAGAAAAGTAAAAGATATCGAAATCTTACGTACATATTTTGGAATTTTTTCAGTGAAGACTAGGGGTAAGCTATGATCGTTTAAGCTTTGACAAATTCTTAGCTTTGACGTTTAATTTTCAGTACCAAAATGAAACGGTGATGGTAAGCTCCCAGTACCTTACAGACGCTGCCTTATATTTTTGTGTTTTATGGTCGTCATTATGTTGGCATACCAATATCATTTCTTAAGATACTTTTTATCACATACTTTTCTACTCTCATAGTAGAAACTGTAGTTTTTTTACTTTACACGTGTCAGTAGTTTATTCTGAAATATTATAAAGAGGAAAGAATGCTCCAAAAAAATGGACCGATTTACAAACTCCTACACTAATAATAATACATTATTGCTGAATAACTGAGGATATACTCTTAATCGAGGTTAATGAGTGATCTGTAACAAAGCGGGTAAAGCCGCGGACGGATGCTAGTAATAAAGAAATTAAAAAATGCATCACCTACATCTAAATACAGCTGCAAATAACTGCCAGTGAAGTCCATATTGGATATGTTGGATATGACAGAGACTTTCCTACGTCTCGCAGCCTCGCTCATACTGCCGCTAGATGTCACTCTCGGCATCGCAGCCACTGACGCAGCGGTTGTCAAACCCAACAACTTTGTATTAGCATTCTTCTCAAAGCGTTCGAAATCTTGTAGGGGTTTGTCGCACGTCTTCGCTCGTGGCAGCCCTACGGTTCTCACGGAAGGGTGGTTCATATTGGTGTGGGATCTCTGCGTGACTAGTTTAGGCATCGGATGAGTGACTAAAGGATTGATCTCGAATTTGTCCTCGGCTTCTTCATCGCTTTCGTGTATGCATTCCATTTCCTGAAAGAATTTACATATCATGAATATATAAATAGAATATAATAAATGTGAATAAGTGGACTTTGTGTTTAGCCTTTTATGTCACTAATAAACAATAGTAAAAATGTCCCGTGGTTTTACTCCAGAATTCTTAAAGTATGTGAAGGTAAAAGTAATCAAACGAACAAACATACAAACTCTTTGTTTTGTAGTGTCACACGTTAGCGCTACATTAGAGTTGTTGTAAACACTGGGGAGTCATATAAATTACCTTATTTTTTTCCATATCCGAGTCAACAGGCACTTCTATAAGATGCCTCTTCACTGGCTGCAGGAGACAGGATCCCAGCACTGCGTGGAAAGCCAATGCCCCCAGAATGACCACGGTCCATCGGAACCCGAACTCCCCAAGCAATAACTTGACCAACTGAGGCATCACCATCAGGCCGAAGCCAGTACCAGCCATTGACAACCCCACGGCTTGTCCTCGCTTCTTTGAGAAGTAATGGTTCAGTGACACGAATGATGATGACGATGCTAAACCTACTCCGAATCCTGGAACAAGATTTACCAGTAAGAATTATACTCAAGTAAGACAAAGCTTTATAAATATTTTAAAACTAGCTGTGCCCCGAGGTTTCACCCGCGTAGATTTAGTTACCTTTTTGTTGCGAAACCCTAATATTTTTAATAAATAAAAGTAGCCCAAGTTACTCCTTGAAACATCAGATACCTGCCAGTGAAAGTCCCGTTAAAATTGGTCCAGCTGTTTCAGAGATTACCCGGAACAAATAGACAGAGAGACAGAAAAATTTTAAAACTTGTTTTTTAGTGTCAGTAGCGTGTATACTTTCATATGCTTATTCATTTAGTGAAAAGCTGTGATATTGGAATTAAAAACAGACACTTCAATTTTATTTATCCGTATGTATAGATGAAATGTCATCAAAGGTCCATCCATGTCTCTAACTTCCTAGTATGTACGCGTGATGCCCTAATTATAAGAAAAGAATCAAAGTAAAACAAAATCAAAGGAAATCTAACAACAATATTATAGTTTTCTTATTTAAAAAAATTGGATTATCTATCTTTTCGTTCCCAAAACTGCTAGTTGTCGTATACCATCAAACGACTTAACACTGCTACGAGGTCATCTAATAATATATCCCATATGGTGACCGAGAACGGCGTAAGAATATAATCTTAAAATAATCGTAACAGAGTAAAGTGCACCATATCACATGACTAATAAGTACGAGAATGCAATTTAAGCCATTTTATGGCTTCCTACTGTTCATAAGGTACCCATTGCTCTAAATAAGTAGCGAGTAAATGCACCAAACCGACCTAGTTTCCCATTTCATAGTAGTGTGAACAAATAGCATTGACACATTTCGGGAACTTATCTCTCCAATCTGTGCAAGCTGTTTTTATACCAAATAAATCGTTCCAATTTTACGATCGATAAGCGGCAATTTGCAATACGATAAGATGCTATCATCGTTCGGTAACGAGCTGTAAATATACTTAAATTATCTTTCTTTCAAACAAATATACCTGTATCTCAAAATTTTAAGTATACATCTCACTGTTTACATTTGGCTTAGGGATTTTTTTTACTGTTTTTGTTTAACAAATAAAAACGTGAGTGTCTGCTTACTGATCAAGTTATATATGCACCGTGCATAATTTTATTATGCACGGTTGCATTTCGAAATACGTGAATGACTAAAAATGCTTTGGCCTTTTGCGTCTTACGAGCTAATAGGTAGGCAGGTAATTCAAAATTTGTCGAATGTTATATTACGCCGACACAAAATTCCATGATTTATTCAAGTGTGACAAAATCATCAAGATAATGATGGCCAAGAGATATCAAAAATATCTTGCAACACAGCATAACATTACAGTTTTACCTTTATACCAAATGTTTATTTTCCTCATCTATACATCTATACAGATAAATAAAATTGAGGCGTCTGTTCCTAATTCCAAAATTACAGCTTTAACACAAAAAAACCAAGTTTTAAATATTTTCTTTGTCTGTCTGTCCGTCTGTCTGTCTGTTTGTTCCGGGTAATCTCCGAAACAGCTGGACAGATTTTAACGGGACTTTCACTGGGAGGTAGCTAATGTTACAAGGAGTAACTTAGGCTACTTTAATTTAAAAAACATTTAGGGTTCAGCGGGAATAAAACTAAATCTACGCGGGTGAAACCGCAGGGCACAGCTAGTTGTTAGTATAACTTGGTGAGGAATATAAAAAAAACGTAAGAAGGCATAAGATTTTCCTTGACGTGAGCTTAATTACAAGGCAAACGGGTATATTATTCGCGACAGTGTCCTGTTAACAAGCCACATTATCCTTAGCACTTTAATATTAATTGCTATAATCAATTACGGTGAGAGGAAACATCAATTTGTGCTCAAAACAATGAAACTGTTGATTGGACAGTATGAATTAGCCCGTGACGTAAGAACATTTTATGGCATTGTTACGGCCAGTATAATAAAAATTACTGCGTAAGTGAAATATCCATCATCTGTCCGACGATATGTATAGCCTTACTAAATTATTCCGACATGGCTGGCTTATTGTTAACAGAGTCATCGCACCGTTCATAAATCTGAGTTATACATTAACTGTAAAATATAAATAGAAAACTGGAATATCCAAGACTGTGTTTTTACAGTCTTGGATATTCCAGTTTTCTACAAGTTTACAACAAGGATAAAATATCCTTGTTGCTAAGAAATTAAGCCTTTGTGCCGTATTAAGCCTCGGGAAACAGCTCTATATCTGAGGCAGTTGGTTCTTCATTGAACAATTTGTAATGTTACGGCACCTAGCAAATAATGAATTCGATTATGTATGGTGTTACATTATAAAGATTCTAGATGTTTATACGTACACGTTTTGAATTTGTGAGATATAAAAATTCAAAAGGTTTGATTGCTGGCTATAAAATACCTACCTTTAATATAATATGTATGTGACCTTCCTTCATCTCCTTTAAAGATTTTATGGCTATGGGAAGTTTTGTTTAGTGTATTTCTATGAATGGCAATCACATTTTGCCGTGAAATGAATGGTCGAAACCATAAATATTTTACGTAATTTTCAAACAAGTTATGATTGATTATATGACTGATTTTGCATTGCGGTTCTTAGGGGAAAATATTGAACGGTCACTGAGAGGATCACCTAAGTGGTATTTTCTGTTGTGTGAGAAGTAAACTGAATTATTTACATGGGAATGTGAATGTACTCAAACAAAAAGTTTTGACTTATATTTAATTCCCTTTATGTTGTATCTTTTTTCTAGTTTCTCATACTTACCTGTTGACTATTACTTCATAATCTGTCTTTTGTTATTGATGGTAACTTAATTTATTCAATAAACAATATGAAAGTCTAACAAAGCGGCCAGTACATACGAGTCATATGAATGTAGTTACTATTATTAACATATGTGTCATTACACTATTGCACAATGTAGTATAATACAGTGCACAAATACCTAAATAAGATAGAACTCAAATACCTACAGTATGTATTTACCATTTCATTTCATTCAAGCATTGTGTAAGTTGTCTTTGTAGTATAAGACCATGAGATACAATGTTTCCACAGAAATCGAGTCAAATAAATTAAACTAACGTATGGCCACAAAATAAATAATAGTACCGATGGCATAAAAGTAACTTGTGTGCAACGCAACAATGAAATCTTAAAGATGCAATATTAGACATGCTTCACAGAAATTAAGAACAAAACTATTTTGTAGACAGACTTATCTGTTTGCTTTGCTCATTATGTATAATAATTGCACATATGTATAAATAAATACCTATTTAATTGGTTGTTTGTAATAATAGGTAAATGATAAGTTCCCACACAAAAGAAATATTTGATGTTTCCAAATCATGACATACCACATACATCAAGTTATTTTTAACAAGCGTTTCAATGATAACAAAACGTGAGTAACATTATCAAAAAGAATTTGCTTTGAACGTGCTACATATAGCAAGGGTATCGTGTACTCGCGATTAAATCAGATCCGGCCACTTCGCCAATAATGCAGGTCGTAGGACAAAGTAATGTCCTTTAAGTTGTTTATCGAATTGTCTCCAAGCCAACGGATATCTTTGACCCAAAACGTAGATCATTGCTGAACTATACAGATACATAAAATTGATGTGTCTGTTTGTAATTCCGTGGCCTTTCACTTAACACATTCGCTGCTGAAATTTCGTCTTCTTCGTAAATTCTCTAACAGTTGGACGCGCAGGTGCGTCCTTAGCAGCGAATGCGTTAATGCATTTCAAAGTCAATAAGGTGCTGAAATATTTCAATAAAAAATTAAAAAGAATCTCTGACTGTCTGTCTGTCTGTTTGATTCATACTAATTTCAGAAACGGCTGGACCAATTGTAGCAGGACTTTCACTGGAGATAGCTAATGTTACAAGAAGTAGCAATTTAAAAAAAAACATTAGGTTTTCGCTGGCCACCCATAAAATGAAGTCTAAGCAGGTGAAACCGCATGGCACAGTTATTTGGAAATTGTTATTTTATATATTCGTATTAATTAGGTAAGGCGACTTAAGAAAGTTTTAGACCTAAGCAATCCGTCACCGAGTACTAAAATGTATGTTTATTCAAAATGGATTCGAGATAAAACTAAATAATATCTTCTGAGACATGCATCATGACGCCACGGCATTAATTTAGGATACAATATTCGTGTTCAAAGCGAAGAACTATCTGGTTTATACATTAGCTAAGAGTTGGCAAAAAATTAACTCACCTCCTAAAATACTATATGTGGCCAGTATATGTCCCATACTGTTTGCTGGTGCAGTGAAGAGGAGACCCAGAGCACATATTGTTGATCCCACGAAGCATACCTTGCGGTACGAGAATGTTTTTATCACTGGACCAACGAAGAACCCGGAGAAATTTACTACGGAGTCCAAAGTACTGGCGATGAAGGAGGCTCCCGTCGTTTTGACACCCAATTCTTCTAGCAGGTCTTTGAATAAAAGACCGAACGACGGTTCTAATGAACGCGTCGAGAACTGCAATAGAAAAAAGACGAATTAGAAGGTATATTTTTTTATTCCACTGAGGTACATCTGATGGACACATGCAAATCCTTAATCATGATGCAGTGTAGGACGTGTTGAAAAAATCTGGCTTGGCAACAACAATGAACACGAACAAAAAATACGAAGCAAATGCTTTATTTTATTATACACGGACATTATTATATTTTGATAACTAGCGACCTGCCTTCGTTTTTATAAACTATTTAAACCGTAAGAGCACTAATACTTTTCCCTAAGAACGATAAATATAAAATGGATTTTATTGCAAGAAGCCCATCGGCGTTCAACTCTTACATGTTATTAAAACCGTATCGAAATCCGTAAAGATTAGAAGAATAAATTTTGTATGGAAGTTGCGATTTCGATTTATTCTATTAAATATTATATTATATTTATACTATTATTATAATTATACCTTAAACTTATCTACAACACGGACAAAGCGTTAATTAACTAACATATTTGGTGATGGTACTTGTTTGCACAATTAATAATCATGTATTTGAGATTTCAGTGACGATTTGACCAATTGCTTCCTAAATAGAAGAGATGACCGAATGCCTAGATGCCAATAGATATAATTCAAAAGATTCCGCTGCCAATTGTAAGAACGAATCAATTCATCTTTATTAGTTTAAGATTTTCGATATCAGATTTAAAATAAACTTATATGTTTGCATTTGTTGATATTGTTTACAAAAAAATTAAATATCAAATATCGAGATTTGATAATGATCAATGAGAAAGAGGATTGGGAACATATCAACACTACTTATTTGAAAAATAAAAGTATTCATTCTGTAAGGCATACGAAGCACATGAAGTAGTCTAAGAATGGGGGAAATAGGTAGGTTTACCTTTAAGAAAACAAAACAAATTATGTAGTGGGGTATAAAGTACTTCGTTGATAAAATACTCATCCCTAGATCCATTAGTAGGTAAGCGAACCATCTAGCACACCTGACCATAACGATAGCCTTTTAAAATCTCATTCAAAAATAAAAGTATTCAGTCTGTAAGGCACACGAAGCACATGAAGTAGTCTAAGAATGGGGGAAATACTCGTAGGTATGTTTACCTTAAGAAAACAAAACTAATTAGGTAGTGGGGTATAAAGTACTTCAGTGATAAAATACTCATCCCTAGATCCACTAGTAGGTAAGCGAACCATCTAGCACACCTAACCATAACGATAGCCTTATAAATTGTCATTCAAATAAAATTATGTAAACTGCCAAATTATACAATAAATGGGTGGAGACAGATGTTTGAAGATGTATCTAATTATAAGCAGGTAAACTGGTATTTCTGCCCGACTGACATAGACATCAATGTGTTCAATTATACATTGCGCAACTGTTAATTCAAATCTTATATCATATTTGGTGAACTAAAATAAATCTTGTCCCATTAAAATATTTATCTATTTTGCTCCGTGGAAATGTAAGTGCCGTACATTACACAGTACCACAGAATAAACGATAGTACCTACAATGAATGCTGCAATAGATAACTGACTCCATGGAATTGTCATTTACGATTATCTACTAGCTACTCTATAATCACCTACTACAGCGGCCGTAATCGTAAAGCTGGGTATCGAATGCTAACAGAAAAGAACAGATATAAGTAAAGAAACAATCGTTCAATGTAATTGTGTCATACGCTACTAGAGCATGTGACTGGTTAAGCAATCTCAATTACATCAAGAGCACTTCACAACAAACTGTTGCGATCGAGCGCCTTGCCCTTCGGTCGATTAACTGGGATATCTATACAAATAAAAGTGTCTGTTTTTTCAACAACTTTTCGAACAATGCACTTGAATGTTGAATGAATGAACAAACCTATATGTAGTACTCACATAAGAAAAAACTAAAAAAAAATCAGTGACTGTCTGTTCTGGGTAATCTCCTAAACCGAATAATTTTTTTTTACGTAAACTAAGTTTGATTTTAAAAAATATTGGGTTTTCCCGGGCCACCCATTAAATAAGTCTACGCGGGTGAAACAGCGGAGCACAGTTAATAATTAACTAGTGACCTTCAATGCACAGTAGTATCTTTATGAGTTCATCTCTATGTCCTACTGTCACTATATTCACTGAGCCCTTATAACTCGTGACGACATCTATACTTAGTATATTAACCAAATCCCTACAAGTGATGATCGATGTGCGTGCTGACTACTGGCGTCACAAGAGAATGTCCTTGCTGAATGTATTCGTAAGGCTTGACATTTGGACTCTTAGCCGATGCTTATATGTCGTACGTGAGACATGTCTCGTTCGACGACATTCACGTGTTTATAAATAATTTTATTATTAACATTAAACGATTCGCATCCATCTCAATGCAACGCTTCCAATTGCTGGAATTTGATAATTACTATCGCCCTATGTGTCACTTGGTACGGAAAAGTTCAAAGTACACAGCAAATACTTGTATGCATTTGTATGTATTTGATTTATACTTTAAATAGAGGATGTCACACAGTTTTACCCACGTAGTTCCCGTTCCCGAGGGAGTACGGAGATAAAATATAGCCTATATTAATCAGTGATAATGTGGCATACAAACAGTGAAAGAATTTTTTAAATCGGTCGAGTACTTTTTAGCCAATTCGTTACAAATATATATACAAACCTTTCCTCTTTATAATATTAAGTAAAAAATATTTACCTGACTGACATCACTCACAAAGAAGACATATATGTATAACAACTAAATGCAATAAAGGTCCCGTGACAGTGTCCCATTCAATTCAATGCACGTTCAATGGATGAATTATTTTCGTATTTAACTTATAATCGTTTCATTGTTATTATTGGGCGTATTGTGGAGGCACGCATTAATCAATTTAGCTTACGACTGTTGTATGAGACCTACATTCTATTCACATTGTAAGTTCAGAGGATTTGATGAAATTAGTTTAAATATTAATGACTGCAAATTAATAGAGCGCGCTCTTGAAATTGATGCTATTGCATTGCACATAATATACGGCGTCAAATGTAATTAATTCTTAATTCTAACATCCCAAAATTAAGAGTCTATTTTTTTTTATTGTCGTGTCTGCTTATGCAATAGATAATAGAAAAAACGTGCCTGTATTCTCCAATACAGTAGGCAGATGAGTACAATTAGTAAAACTACATTTCTCCAGGTATGTTTAGGTTCCATGTACCTAACAGGGGGCGAGCCTAAATCCAGCCTCCGGGCTGCTACTGGGGAATTGCAGATATAAAACCCATTGACACTGCTCGACCCGGGGGATCAAACCCTGGATCTCGTGTTCTGCAACCACGCAGAACACGCAAGGCTACCTAGCCTATGTAACAACAAGACAAAAAACAGAATTAAAAAAGTTTTTCATAATACTTACATTCACTAAACTAACACCAAGGCACACCATCCACGCCCAGCCACCATCAGGTGCTACCTTCTTCGTCGCTATGGGGACCTTAGTCTCCAGACCCTTACTCTTCTCTACCGTCATTGTAGCCTTTGTCACCTTCGAATCTGAAAAATGCATATCAGTACTATTGTAGATTTCAATAAGTATTCTACCTACTTACTTATAGATAACACGATTGCATACATTTTCCCTAACAATCAACAAAATAGGTAACAATAACAACAACATTGATAGTGTTAATTAGGTGTTTGTTTGAACGCATTGTAAATGTGTAACATATTCGATAGGGAATTGCAACAAGTTTAGTTGCTATATGCACTTGATGTTTCGCCAGGAATATTTTTGCATGAAATTGGCGTGTAGTTGTTTGCATTTAAAGATGATTATCGATATGGCGGCCTTGATTCTTGATTATAATCACCGTGATACATTCGCAATTTCCACGGCTTTCCAATTTTCAATCACCAACTCTTAAGTAGACATGGGTATAATACATAATGAATGTCGACAAAGTATCCGACTTTAAGTGCCACATTAGTTATTTTGGCATCTATTAATGATATAGACAGATGTATAATATCACGTGCTTATCAGTCAATTGGTGCTACATTAGAGCCAAGTTCGGGTCTCATCTCATGTGACTAACGAGTCCATCTCTGCGGCGTTACGTCACATGGTAATCGATAAACAGCCTAATCTAGCAAGTTAAATGATCTTTGTTCCGTTGTTTGACGCCCATCAGCGCATGTTGAGTTATCAGAGTTCCGATAGGATAGCCTGTTAGTTGCCGACCGGTTGGCTCGCTTGACGCTGTACTGTAACAACTGTAAACACAGGCTTCGGCACCACGCAAGTAGCACGTGTCTAAATGAAACATGCAGACACCACGTGGCCGGCCCCTACACCCGGCTTGTGATGCTCGCTCTGAGTTCCTAGCATTGATATTTCACAATGTTTCAATAATGTTAAATACAACGAGTTCATTATAATAATGTTGTAAGGAGATTCGCTAATCGGATCTATAACTTGATATCAATGCACTTTGCAAGCTATCCTACAAAGCCTGTTTAAATGAATTTAGTGATAAATATATTTAAATTGAAGAATTTAAAGTCATGGCGATTTGAATACCAGCATCAGACATTCAAATATGTCTAATGACTCTTCAAGGTGATACCCTTAAACAATTGTGCTTTTGTCGCTGAGACCTTTGGAAAGGACATACCGTAAGGACTTTTATGAGGAAAAAAATCACGCAGTAGAAGTCGTGGGCAGAAAGAAGCTAATGCTTACGTAAACAACAGTCACCCTTGACTTAACACTGCAAATGGTAATACCAACTAACACAACCAAAATCGATTTTGAAATACTTACATTACACAAAGCCTGATGAATACAAAAACAATGAGCGGCCATGAATAAATTCGTGCTTAAATTCATTAAAGATTTTCCTACCTAGATATTTATAGAAATTAAAGCTTCATTTTTTTGCTTATCAGTTTCGAGGAGCAATAATTAATCCGTCTTTATTATATTTTGACATTTATCTTAGCTGTTGTCAGAAGAGCAATCGCCAACCTTCTCCGTAGTTCGCCAATTCCTTGATTCTATTTTCTCTAGAAATTTGTGGAATTTTCAGCCTTCTTTGGAATAAACTGATCCTTGACATCCTATTTATCTTCTTTACTTTGCATTTCAATTATTTCTTTTCGCATTGGTTCTAATTTCCTATGGATACACAACCTGACTAAATTACATTAGAGATTAATGGCTTGGTGTATTAAGCCAGCTGCGCGAGATTTGTCAACATGAAACAGCTGTTCCGCGTGCCAATGAGACACTGAACCATTGCATTAAGTAAACAAGCCAGTAGTTTTTTTTTTATTTTGCTTTATGTAAGTACTAATATCATAAAGCCGTCCATCAGATACATTTTCATGTTTATACTCTTACTTCTTATAAACTAAGAAGTAAGAGTATAAATCGCTTGATGTTCAAAATTATAATTAAGTATAAACACTTCATATTTAACCGGCGTCTGACCTCGAGACATGGTGTCACCTCAGGGTTTCACATGCCCGTGCACTCGTCAGATTCTGAATACGAAATTATACATATGCCAACGTACAGACTTATTTCTATCGGTCATCCAATAGCATCACATACCTACTTTACTCATTCATTTTTATCGCTGACTGAACGCACTTATTACATTACAGAGAATATAATTTTGCTATTTGACATTCATGGCCTGGAATTCGCAGCAATATCATACTTATTACTTCTTATGATACCTAAGTGAGTATTGAAGTATGATAAACTGTGAAAGACAGAGATCTAAGATATATTCCGCGAATATTAATAGAGATATCAGCTTATTCATTTTACTTACATATTGTTGATTACAAAGAAAGTATTTTATAATAACGTTGGATGGATACTGAATACACACTCGACCGACGAACAACGATCGGACGATAACCTACAATGACGTCAGTACCGAAATAAAAAATGCACACTTATGTTTATCGCCTTCAGTTTAAGTTAGATATTGAATAAGATTTTGCTCGTTCTCAGATTGTTTGCTTTAAATCACTTTACGAACAACGAGTACTTAAGTATGTAATCAATTTGTGGGATAGCTGCGAACCACGATTGATTGCGAATTCGGTAGTTGAGTACCTTTATTTATTTCATGAAAATTTTAATACTGGAATTCTGACATCCCAAAAAGTTATCATTATTTCCTTGCGTTGTTTAGACCATGTTTTCTTCATTATTTATCAGTCAAGCCAGACATATCTAACTACCACCTAAATACAAGTATCAGCACGGTCATCTGATGGTAAGTGGCTACCACAACTACATCTAACTACTTAGTACCTAATGAGTTTTCAGGGGAAAGCAGAAAATTACATATTGAATTAAATAGTGTAATTCAAAAATAAAAACATATATATATTTATCAAATTAGAAATATTAAATTGTAAGTATATACTTAAATAAAATAAAATCTTGGAATGAAAAATGAAGGCAGGCCTTATGTCATGGTGGGCCATAATATTTTATAGTTTAAGTATATGTTGTCTAAATAAATAAATAAATATTTAAGTACGACACCACAGACTTTTAGGCATATTAGCTTTTATAGATGTTTACTTACTTCGTCTTCCTATGCGATATTACGTATTCATATAAACAATATTAGTCACGAACCCTACGAATCTCGGTCAATGATCCACTTGCTATAATTATCTACGGTCCTACTAATAAAAATGTTGTTATCAAAATCACTTCAGCGATTATTGCCGAAGCGCGATCACGTGAAGGGTATTTATTGATTGTTTTCCAATGCTTGAGATTCTTGAGATACCTAGATAAAAGTCTTAGCGAGGTTTACCTTCCATTAAAGTTAAGTTACAAAGGTGACGCAGCGAACTAGGTGCAACTGCTTGTTAGAATGTTAGGACAAAGGGTGTCCCAAGTACTTAGTTGTGTTGATTTAGGACACTCCTTTCCCACAAAACACAAATAGTGGCCTTTCTGTGTGTGTTGTCTAATTAATTCAGCCAATTATTGCGTTAATTAGAGCAGAGTCAACAACTTATTCACCAAAGTAAAAGGTGGAATTTATATAAGAACAATTTGTAGATTTTCTAGATTATTAACGACTTGCTTTACTTTCTTTGAATGTGATAGTGCCTCTTTATAGGGTACTGTATCTCTTCGAGTCAACCCCTATTTGGTGACCCTATTTCTAAGACTCCACTACCGTCTGCCCGTATGTCCGTCTGTCATCGCTGTATCTCATGAACTGTGATATTGAGTCATTTTTAATTTTCACAGAGGATACATTATGCCATTATATCAACAAATACTAAAGAACGAAATAAAATTATAAATGCGAGCCACCCAGGAAACGTTTTGCCATTTTATAAACATTGGTGCGCGAGTCCGATTTGCACTTAGCCGGTTTATTTGATATCTCACAATGTCCGATGATAGTCTCATGCACCTTTAAAGCAAATTGACACAACAGAAAAGAGTTTGTATGATGAATCCGTTTAGTTCTTAGCTTGTGTTAATGACTACAGTCAGTCAATCTAGGCTTCAAGTTTCTAGTTCTAGGTGACTTTCTCTTATAACATGTCAGAGATAACTGCTTCCAGACATACGAGACGAGTATAAGATGGTATGTATTTGACGTATTAGCCAAGTCGTTAACTCGTTACCAAGTGACTCCTGTCAGTCAAGCTTCGCATCATTATGCGCATAATGAATTTATAATAGCCACAGGAACATGGCCGGAGCGAAGATTAGAAATACAGATGCTTACGTCTTAAGACCCACGTAGGTACTGGTGATTTCTTCGAATTATAAATACTGCAGAAAAGTTAATAGCTATGTATCTTTTCCAGCTAAAACATAAGCAGACGATAAACACCGGATGCTTAGGCTAGTATTTAGAAATTGAAGCTACTGAGATTAATAACTCAAGAGGGTTTACGCATTTTTGAATCGAGTGATGAATGTCTCCGCCTAAGCGTTTGAAAGGAATTAGAGCACAGAAGCGTCAAAAAATCTTGCTTAAGTGTACCTGGGTGCGCTGACTAGACGGATGCAATCATCATCTTTGATTAATTAGAGTAATTTATAACCTACTCTTGCCTCGATGAACGAGTAAGTATCATTAATTATTTTGAGTATCTACTCCTTATCTAACTTGTGATCAGTTGTAATCTAAGCCTCTCAAAATAAAAGCCTTTGTCCTTTTATGATCTATCAAAGTAGACAGCAAATAGTCGAAGCATTGCAGAGTCCTGTGATTCTGAATCATGGTGTCACAAAATGGAAATCATTTTCTAAATCTCTTACGCCACTGAGGTGGTCAATCTTAATTGAATTGTTCACACTTTATCTATGTATAGAAATAAAATTGGCCCCGATCCAGATAAAATTTATACAATTATGCGAAACGTGGGTTGTTATAGGTTAATTACAACAAGACAATGAAACTATAGGAAGTGCTATTTTTATGTGACGACAGACACGTTCAATCGTTGTATTCGATTCTCAAGCTTTTTGCCAAGCGCGTCCGAGGGACAGTAATGTCGCCGTGAAACTCGCTACGCTCTCGGAAGTATGAGCCTATCACACATACATATAGACCATAGCTTCCTTTGTTTGGAACTGGACATGGCGGATCCTAAGAATAAGGAGAGGTCCTTGTGATCATGTTGACCAGGACGCCATACTCAGTTCCACGCCTGACATGACGGAGACGAAGAGTGACTTCTATCTCTACAGCCAGGGCCCAAAGCTGGATAAATTTACTCCTTCAGCACGCTAGTGGACATTTTAAGGCTTGCAAAGTCCTTCATTTCTTGCATTAACGCTCGAAGGTACACAGTTAAAAAAATATATTATATTGTTATTAGTGCAATACAGAATGTTTTTCCCGACTCTAACGTGAGGTGCATTTCGGCTAATATTGTCAAGCAACTAGATATGGTCGAGAAATACACATTTCTAAGGTTTCGTACCCAAAGGGTACCTATTACTAAGACTTTGCTGTCCATCTGTCTGTTCATTGGTCTGTCACCAGGCTCATAAACCATGGTAGTTAGAATATTGAAATTTTCACAGATGATGTACATTTATGTTGCTGCTATATCAACAAATTATAAAAAACAGAATAAAATAAATACTTCGTGCGCGAGTCCGACTCGCTCGACACGCGGTAACAATTTAAAAGGCAAATTTTAAGAGATCCAAAGAGTTATCTCATAACCATAATAATAAAAAGTACTTACATCTATAATACAGTATACCTAATAACAAACTAATTAAACAACACAATTTGAATGCTAGGAGATCTTCTACGATATTTTTAGAAACAAACTAAGTGCTTAGAGTCCTCAGACCAAACCAATAATTAATGAAAAACGGGAGTACCTTTACAGTAATTTCTATCACCATCAACTAATTCTATCATAACTTAACACCACTATCTATGGTGAAATGGTGAAGCAACTTGGGTACACAGCTGCTTACCCCGTTGGAGACCTCCCACGAATGTATAACAATATATTTGAAGGCAAAGATGTGTTAATTAGAGTAATTTCAACTTTCTTTAGAGAAGAATCTTTCATTGTTAATTGATATATTGGGCCAGGCAGACCATAAGTAATAATATAACCGTGAGCACAAAAGTTAAAAAAAAAACAGGGAATTTGTTTCTCTGTTTTTTATCCTGACAGGCTTACATTTGGAAATGTTAGTAAATAAACCTTAGTTAACATAAGAAAAATGACATTTAATAAGTGTTCCAAGTGTCCCTTATTTTGAATAAATTCTTTTGATTTGAATTGTATTCATTTGAGCAACACTGATTGAGTATAAGGTAAACTTATGCTTGTGTTAAACAAATATATTGATTATGTAGCTAGATATATTTTATTAAACTAATCATAATGGAACACTCAATAGATACAATTACTATTTCAAAAATTAAGTTATATCTTTTGTGTATTTATTAACAAAGAATAATTTTAATGCGTGGTGAATATTCACAATAAGTATGTTCTACTGAACTGCCTACTTATTCATTGCCTTTAATGAGTCACACAGAGAGCATGAAATCCGTTACACACGGCTTTTATGTTAAGCAACTTACAATTATTATGAACATATCTTTTTAATACTAAACAACATATGTATTATTTTAGATAAAACTTTTTAAAAGTTATATATGTGTAGTCTTTGTAGCTTTATAATAATAGTTATATATATTTGACAAATAGAAAATTTGTGAGTACATAAGTAGTATAAATTATTTCGTTTTTGTTCTCATAAATTTGTCTCCTATTTTAAGAAACAAATGAATTTATTTGAATATGGAATGGTTGCAACTTTTCGTTTTATTCAAATTATTATCTTTTATCAATGTAGAAATTTGTAGAAAAAGAAAACTCAGTTCCATGACCTTTAACTATACTGTACTTTCAAAATAAAGCATACAAAGGCGAATATATTATACTTTTATTTATTGAACACAGAACATGGAATGTATGCATAGCCTGAGTTGTGTTAAAAACTTGCTTAAGACTTGCGACGAGATTGATCGAGAAGAGTATCGTAGATCTTAGTATTATTTTAGCACAAAGTTTTTGTGATAAAGTGGTACTCACAATTTCAAAAATAATTCCCATATAGATGAAAAATTCTTCAAAAAGGTTACAATATCATCAGCATTGTTCAGGACAAACAAAGTTTCACTTGTTTATTTCACTTCAAGTTCGGAAGAAGAAAGAAAAGTTCCTTGAAATTATGTGGAAGCAGTTCCTAACAATAAAATATAAGTTACTGAAAAACTGCAAGTTCAAAAAAAATATTTAATTGCACTTTACCACATCTAGTATCGTAGCACGATAGATAGACCCTTTCAAAAATATTTTTTTAAACAATTAAAAGTAAAATAACACAACTCTACTACCGTACGTACAGTAGCGCATAGACTAAATTTAAATTTATTCAGCCACAGCCAGATAGTTTCACAGTCATCCAACACCTTGTCAGCTTCTTGTCAATCTATCACTGACAGTTTTGTCAGAATGACAGTTCAAAGCATGGATATAGAAAAAAAATCGCTTACTCAACATTCTTTCTTTATGTTTGCCTCTTAAGATTGACAAAAACGAGCAGACAGCGTGAGAATGAGTGAAAAATCACATCTTCATTATTGGACGGACGAAGCCTGACGGAGTGACCGACACGCGACCATTCGGCCTCACTGCGCACTGCCCATCATGTAATGTACTTCGTAACCGACTAGTCGGTCACAGCATTGCTACTGATCGACGTGCAGAGGTTAAAATAACATAAAAATAATATTAATTGAAATCAAATATATATTTTCCTTTAAATATTTACGTCTTTCGCATCATATGATTACCAAATATTTATAATAATTATACCAACATATAACAAAACCTTTCACTCAGACCATTTGTCTACTACATAATGTGCCATGTAGAACAATCTTTACCCCAATTAAGATTGGTGAGATTGCAGCAACAATTTTGCATTTGAAATTTTGGCGTAATTATTAGCACAGTGACAATTGGCGAGTTGGCAATCAATGATGATGATTAGCGCAGCATTTGCAACGGTTGCAAATACTGCTGTTTTTGTAACCCTGCAAATTATGCAACTGTGAATCACACGTAGAACGAATTGCAAAAACTTCACGCGGAAATTGATCGTTCAAAGATGAATGTGGATTGATTAACGTTACGAATGAACCGGATGATTCCGGACGGACATGTCACCATCGAATTGTAAAAAAAGGAATAGCTATTCCTTTTCCCAGTGATTTTTCATACCACGATCATTACGGGTGAAGGAAAACATGGCATATGTCTGAGAATATCTCAACGACGTCTTAATATGGCTGAAAGCAATTAATGATATATTGCAAACATGTAAGACATTTATGAATGAGGAGCTCGTGGCACAGTTGCTATTGCGCATATCATTCGATCAGCGAAGTTAAGCAACCATACGCCTAGCCAGTAGTTGGATGGGTGACCGCCCGAGTTCCCTCCGTGCCTCGGAGAGCACGTTAAGCTGTCGGTCCCGGTTGCCAATTTAACATCTTTGGCAATCGTTACAGGTCAGTCAGAGGCCTAAGAGAGTCTGACAACTGGTTTAACCCAGATTGCCGATTTTCCTCGAAAAAGGGGTTGCGAAGGTCAGATGGCAGTCGCTTCGTATAAAAATCAGGTGATCAGCCACATCGGGTTGAACCAAGTGCCGACCCCAAATACATGGGATTAAGGCCAGGGAGATGATGATGTAGAACAATCACAGACAAAGATGAAGGTATGCTGAAACAACCCATTACACCACACTTGCGCCTGATGAAATAAAATACTTACTACAACGACGAGAACATTGCTCGAAATAAAGTTTCACACATTGTCTATCTGTAATCACAGAATTTAAAACAACCTCGCACACATCACACTCGGGTGCCATACACTCATATTTATGTACCCTATCATAGACTGTGTTCTCGATACACTGAACACTATATTATACGCTTGGTTACTGCCTAACAAGTGGACTGAACTGCCTATACCTACTTTGAATTTCATTATTGTGCATCTATATACTTAGCCTAAGTTAGAGATTTTAGAAGGCGATTATATAACAAAGACCACTTTCGTTCCCTTTGACTAAATATTCAGGTGTTATTAAATCAATTACCTACCTAAACACAACCATCCTCTAAAATGGGTAGCTGCAGCACTTTTCTTTTTATCTATATTCATGACCTAGCTATTTTAGTTCTTAACTTTCGAGGTACCTACTTAAGTACATGTTGTATTCCTATTTATTCAATTCCAGTGACACACATAAGGAGATACTTACTTGCCTACATTTAATTCAAATAATGTCAATATTATCGCAAGAACGTAGGTACGATGTAGGTAGATACTAATCTTTCTTTATTTACCTGAGTATTATCTCGGGATTTAATACCTTTTATTATATCTGCTATTACCCCTCACTCCCACCAGATTAAGAAAGAGTATGATAAAAATAGTCAAGGATCCGAATCACATATACTATAAATAGGTAGGTACCTACCTACTGTTTGCAGACATGCGTATAGTCCGCCAAATGGTTAATTGTTTACTTTGAGCTAAGCTGCTCGACAAAACCAAAGGTGTTATTAGCTTGTTGCAATATTCACCAATTTGATGATAATTATTAAAGGCACCAACTAAAATATGGTGGTAGTATTTGATCTTCGATCTATATGTTCTGGTACCATTAATAATTGTACCCAATAAAATGTGTTTCTTGACTACCTAAGTATCTTTATTGTTTTATGATGAAAGATTAGAATACCAGCCGACCTAACGGTTTGAAGTTGTAAAAAAAATTAGAGATAAAAATGATACAGCTCCAATGTTTCATTTAACTGAAGCATGTTCAGTCGGCGTGTCCTACTCGCGGCACACGTTACCAATTTAATTTATTAGTTTATAGATAATTTGAAATACATTAAGTAATTTATCATTTTCCATTATTGCCAGTAATATCTGCTAATAAATTTGTTTAAACAGAGTTTCAAGTTCAGAATATCCGAGATTGATACGATTTCCATTGGTAAGTTTGAACCTCATTCATTAAAAGCTAAATGCACCCTATTCACTCGGCCCCATATGGCAAAACATGGTTTAACTAAAATTAGGTCATCCCTTTTGCAATGCAATCCGTATTACGAAAACAGATGGAACTACTTTCAGATCAAGGGTTATCTTTGGCTATATTAATGGAACCTTTCTCTAATTTTAACAATTAAGTACGTTGTCAAACTAAAGGGAAGTGGAGGCTCAAATTTGAAGTCTCGGTTTTGAGTGACGCTTCATTTATTAGGCCGTTATTCAAAAGAGTCAGATTTGCTTTGTGCTCCATATATCAATTTCCTTATATCTGTTCCTTAACTGTTTAACATTACTTTTAACAACTTCATCAGTACTGATTCGGAGAGAAAAACAAAAATTATATTCATCAAAGTTAGTGTTCGAGCATTGATCGCCTGTTTTGAAAAAAGAAGTGCTTAGGGTAGATTGCGGGAGCCGATTAGTAGTGTAATGTTATAGGGATATTCCATCTACAATTTCCCAGTAACAGACCTGAATCTGGGTCAGTGTCTGGTTAATGACAATAGGCTTACCACTATTATGGGACTTTACCGTTACTTGAGAAAAGTGGGAGTATTTATAATTACATCTCTGTCTACAGGGGTGAGCGTATATTTAAGTAAAATGGAACAAAATACCTCCAGTCACCATTGCAAATCCAACGTTCGCTTCCGGGTTTTTTCTGGTGACCCTAATTTGAATTTATCTTTACTGTGCCTTTTAAACGATAGCACGCTGTCAATGTGTGATTGAAGTTAAAATATGACTCGATCGAATTGTTGCCCCATATAATGGACTTCTCGACAATAGATATTCCCAAGTTAATAGGCGACTTAATTTCATAAATTTCAATAATACAAATGAGGAAGTGTATCAGTCAATCCGGCTGTCCCTCAGTCTGTGAAGCTTTACATAAACCGCCTAAAATAAAGCGCTGAGCCGATTTTGATCAAACTTTGTGTAGGGCATAAAGGGTCACCCCAAAGTCGAAAATATTACGAACACAATACATATTAAATACTCAATATGCAGTACAGTTTCAAAGTAATAATAAATTATGTGTAATGTATCGCTAAAGGCCATGAGATATATCTCATCTCTTCCACATACGCTAGTGCTATAGACACTAACACAGATTTCATACATTCGCCTTACGCACTGATATGACTGGATAACACGTAGGCCTTGGTTGCATGTTGACATGGTATTTAATCGCAAAATGCATGTTTTACTAGAGTTAGCACTCGTCACTGATACCAAACCGTTTTGAAATGCATTACTGAAACCTTTATCAGTTATGTTCGAAACGTTAAGCAAAAGGAAGGTGGCGACAATCAATGACTGATTTGCTGCTTCACGCTGTCAAGAAAGATATTTTTTGGTATTTGTTTGTAAATTGAATACCAATTGCATTCTTATTATTTACAGATTATGGCTAAGGTTAAGGAGGTCAAATCAAAGGTGAAAAAAGAAGGAGAGTTCATTCCTCCCGACGGAGGATGGGGGTGGATGATTGTTGTAGCTGCAGGATTTTCTAACGTAAGTTACTGTTAGTTCATACGTAGGTACTAATTTAAATAGACATTACTATTAGAAGACCGCCATAAGAGCCGGAAGGTTTTTGGGACCGCAACTGTGGTACCGATTTCCGACTCAGAAATATTATAAAATCTAAGGTGGCGTTGCGGATCGTGGTCCCGGTCCCAAAAGCCCCCCGACTCTACTTACCATAATATAGAAGCACAAACACTCGATTAATATCATTATTACCTAAGCTCAGACCAATCGACGTGAGAATAGTGATTGATCATGTTCACCCCCAAAAGACCTCACGAACGATGCCAAAGATATTGTTCATGCATTATTTGCTCGTTATCAGGTACATCTTCAGAGGTATCAAAGAGGACTAATTAGTAAAGACTTGCCTATAAGTATTATATAGACGTAACACACAACATTGTTCCAATTCCAGTTATCGGCGCTTCCGATCTTCCAACAATTCGGCCTATTATTCCGTGACAAGTTCGCTCGACTTGGGATCAGCAGCTCGCAGACCACAACCATTATCAACGTGCACTCAGCTCTGAACTCTTGCGTCGGTGCGTGACGCGTTATATGGTAACTTTTTGATACCATACAGGCCCCTACTATTGTCTATATAATTTAAAGTATTGTCGCTTATGCATTGACCTTAGATGCTTATGTTCTGTGTTGGGTTAGACAACAAATAGTATGATTCTTTGAATTAATAGACTCTCGATTTGAATAGACATCTTCAGTAGATAGTGAGGTGTATACGACGCCATTTACATCTGTTCTATCTACACGATCCCTGACTTTTATTTTACCTGTTTTAATCTCTGTGTAAAATAAATAATCAGATGGTCTTCTCAATGACATCTAATATAAATGTGTAAATTAATCTAATTTATTTTTCAGGATTAGCCAACGGTCCAGTGTTCAGAACATTCACCTACAGACAAGTGTCTCTCACTGGATCAATCATAATATTCACATCGCTGTTACTGACCACGTTTTCATATAACTTTGTGACTTACCTTATATCTTTTTCTTTACTTTATGGTAAGTTACAAATTTAATGTATAGTTTGTTTTTGTCAAAATTTTCTAGATACTGGCTATCAGATTTTGGTATGATGAGCACATTAATATGGATACAAAGTAAAACAATTAAATAACCCACGCTAAAACAATTGTGTGTTTCAGGTGCTGGATACGGCATCAGTAGCTCAGCCAATGCCTTAGCTCTAAACACATACTGGAAAAATAGAAGAAGATTAGCTACAGGCCTGTCATGGACGACCACGGGTCTTGGACCAATCCTGTGGCCACACATTATTACAGCACTATTTGCAGTTTTCGGCGAAACTGGGGCAATTCTCATTATTAGTGGAATTTCACTACACGCTATTGCTTGTGCACTTTTATTGCAACCAGTGGAATGGCACACAAAAAAACCAAACACTAAGGAGCAAGATGAAGAAAAACTCCTCGGACCTGAAAAAGACCCTAAAATAATAAATGAAAATAAAGAAGGAAGTTGGTACTTTAGTCAAGTAAGTAAATTAAGAAATCTAAGCGCATTTTCAAGCCAATATTTGTACAATGAAGATGACCCAGTGAACACAGGATACGAAATCACCGATCCCGGTGTGCCGATGATGTTGAGGGCTAATGACGGCTACTTCAGTCAGTCACGACAGTCAAAAAGTAAAATGTCTTCACGAGATGGTTCAAATAAGAACTCACGACTAAACTCTAAGAAACCATCAATGACTAACTTAGCTGAAAATAGATCACGTAAATCTTCAACGTTGTATTTAAATGAATCAAAGAAAAATTCAGCAGCAAATTTAGGAGCCTTAGCTCAAGAACGTGAAATTTTAAAACCAAAACGAAAAACTTCTGTTACTCTAGGAACACAGATTCCTGAATCTGAAATTGAAGATTGTCCCACGTTGAAGGCACCACAAGATTTAAGGGCAGACGAAAAAGTTGTAGTTGAAAACATTGATCCAGAAAAAGCGAAAATAATAGCAGACAGGGCAGAAAAACATTTTGATGGAAGTAAAAGCATGAAATCGTTCAAAATGGATGGTCAATATGGAGAAAAGTACAGCAAAGATAATCATAGTAACGTATCATTGAAGAATGCAGAAGAAACTGACGAGAGAAAATACTTAAAGGATAATCACAGTAACCAGTCATACCGCACTAGACACAGGAGAAAATCTAACAATTTCAACTACGAAAGCGAAGTACTCAAACAAGCATCATTAAAACTAGAAGAGTTCTTGAAGGAAAATGAGATAAAGGATCAAACAGACAAAGTCAAGTTGTTGATAAATAAAATAAGTGATGATGAGGATGACAACGTTTTTGATGATAAAAAAAAAGATAATATAGAACAAGAAGACGAGAAGGACGAAGAACTGACATTCTGCCAAAAAGTTGCTCTTTTCTTTGACTTAGATCTGTTGAAAGATTTTACGTTCGTAAATTTGATGTTGGGTGTAACTTTAGCCAGTTTTAATGAGCTGAACTTTTCCATTCTAACACCATTTATTCTTGGTGATTACGGTAAAAGCAAGGCAGAAGTAGCTTTGTATCTATCCCTTTTAGCTGGTGTAGATATCAGCGTGAGATTTTGTGTTCCATTCATAGCCGGAAAAATAGGATGGGATAATAACTCTTTCTTTCTTTTCGGAGTTATTTCGATGGCTATAGGAAGAGTAGGTAAGCTTGCTATCTTGATAGTCTTCATTTCTGAAACATTGCATAAAGTATTATTTTACTTGAATTATAATTAACAAATCTGTATTTTTACAGTTCTAGCCTACAGCCAGACATACTACGTCTTAATTCTCGTAGCTATTATAATTGGCTTTGGTAAAGGCCTAAGGACGGTGTTCATGGCTCTGGTGATACCGACACATGTGCCCTTACATAAGCTGCCCGGAGCATCTGGCATTCAACTGTTAACTGCTGGCATTGTCTATTTGGCTCTAGGACCTGTTGTTGGTAAGTTTGCTATTGTTAGTCTAGGATTTAGACTGGAAGAATACACTGCAATTGACACACCACACATGCTTGTTTTCTATAACGATATTGTGATAAAACACCAAGCTTTGATTTCAAATTTTAATAAAAAAATTGAGAATATTTGTAATGCACTTGTAAATTCGCGCACCACATGACTCCATAGCGTCCTTTTTTCTAACTTCCATGTTGGAAGGCCTGAAGATACAATCCAACCAATATGTTATTTTTCCAGGTTGGATCAAAGATAATACTTCGACAGGGGTGACTCTGCACTGCTTGAACATCTTTACATGGCTCACAGCTCTGTCTTGGGGCTTGGAGAAAATGATCACTGCGCGAAGACAAAAAACAGAACAAGACATCGTGAAGGCATGAATTTTAGATTAGCGTATTTTTATGTAATATTTCAGTTACATACTCAACTGCTTACAATAAAATATTTTTGAGTTTTTGATTACTTCTATGAATTCTAAAAACATACGACTTTCCACAACCTGAGTTGATTTCAGTACCTACCTATAGAAACAAGTACCTACATGAGAATATCGAACTTGCATTAGTCTACAAAAACGAAAAATCCAATTAAAGATCCTTAATAAATTGTTGGTTGGTATTCTACTTAATGATCAGAAGCCTAGGATTTTATCGACTGGATTGATAGAATACTTTTTTATCTCGAACAATTTCACTACGGCCTTGGCGGCTTGTCAGAATGATAATCTTCCCAGTATTGTTTATGATAGTACATTATTCCCAACAATAATGAACTGATGACCCCGATATATCAGTACCAGTATACTACAGCAATATACACTGTGGCTCCTGATGATATCACGTCGTAATCGCGTGATTTAAGCAATAAGAGGCGTTGCTCTAATTATTACCCGATACTTAAGATAAAGCTGATAAGTTAAATGGCTTAACTGATGTGCGGCAAAGAAAGTACATCATACAATATTTATTGAGTACGTTAAGTACTTAATAAATACTTTCTACTGAATTATGTGCTTAATTAGCTTCTTCAATGTTTTCCCAATGCTCATTAATTGTGGCAATGGATGATGAAGATGCTTTAATAGATAATTACTTACATAAAAAGGTGAATTAAGAGACATGGTGTCCGTGGGGCTTAAGCAGTCGCCTACTACCAGCTGGGGCCAGTAAAAATGATTTTTTCTAGAATCTTATGTGCAGTGATTTCACACCACGTGCTTTACAGTGAAGAAAAACATGACATGAAAAGACGTATGTTTAGTGAGATGCTGATAGACCATCTGTCACGTTGGCATTTAATCATCTTCGGTAAACAGTGGGTATTGTTAACACAACACCACTGTTCACCTACTGTACTGGATAGGGTTAGAGAGATAGAGGGCTTAACTACGCTCATCGAATGATAATATGTGATAGCAACTGAGCTCCTCCATAAGAGAACATTATGTATGTATATATGTGAACTAAACTATCGGAATGAACAAATAGATTTGTGTAAAACAAACGCAGGCAAGCGTGCATAGGCTTTTACACATTGACATTACGTATTAGAATGACTGGACAACTCAAAGTCCTTGGTTAGTCACATGTTGATGTTTAATCACTATGAAGTATGAATGCATCTAATTTATCTGTTTAGTCTCTTTGTTACAATAAGTACCTCTGAACAGTATACACCACCGTAATAAAGTGCATTGCGGATACAGAATTTATCAGTTACGTTCGGAGCGTCCACTCAAACTGTAGTGGAGAGATCAATATTGTTTGTTTATTCATTGGATGACACATTCGTTTTAAACAGTTTTCAAAATATGGATCAAGTTCAAGAGGTAAAATCAAAGGTAAAAAAAGAAGAAGAGTTCATCCCTCCCGATGGAGGATGGGGGTGGATGATTGTTGTAGCTGCAGGATTTTCAAACGTAAGTTTTATTTCGGTGAAAAACATTTTATACTACTACGAACAACATTAAGAGAGACTCGTGTAACTATAATATTAATAAGTAATTTGATACATTGTGGTAGACACCTACTCGTAAGTTGTTACAAAAAAAATATTCCTTAGTATTTCGAGTTAAGTAGGTACTACTCAAACGAAATTCGTAGCCCTTACTAACTGAAATCAACGCGCAGCCTAAACCGCTGATACTAGGAACATGATATTTGAAAAATTTGAGATGTGTGAATATGCACAAAGAAAGGGTTCTCCGATATTCCACCCCTAATGGGTTTGTAAGTTAGTATGTGTTGAACGCGAAGCTGCAAGCGTAAACCAGTCAATAAATCTTCTTAATTGAACCAGCACTGTTATTTTGTTTGATATCTCAAACTTTAGATATATAAATTACCGTCATATAAAATTACACCTCCCGCGTACCTACACGTGATATGAACACTGCGATATCTTTGTTTCTATTTATCCTTATAGAATAATAATAATGATCTCCTACCGAATTTCGGTTACGGCGGCTAATCTCAACGGGGATGAGCCATGTACGCAGGAGATATTATAGTGCACAAGTGTGTGCGCAGACACAGGTGCACTATTTATTCCCTCACTCTCATAGTCCGATGGGACGGATCCTTATAGAATAGCACTGTAGTTATGTTGGGTATGAACAAAATATATTGGGTCTACATGTATACTACTTCTAACTAAATTTCACCTGATGGAAAATCAAAATATGGTCCATGACAGTTGCGTTATTCTGTAAGGTTGTTGTCATTGTTGGTGCGACGATATGCTATATGATACGAAATTGAACTTTATCGTTTATGTTTTATGTTTCAATTTCATATGATTGAAACCGACGCTAGCGAAACCTTACAGTATAAAGTGGCAGGTTATTCTCTGAGAGCGGGACCGTTCACCACTTCTGTTCAGAAAGAAGCCGTTTCACCGTTCGGAAAGAAGAATACATGGGTAGGAAGGGAGTTCCACATGGCATAAGAAACTGTTACCGAACTTCTTTGTGCGGGTTGGGATCCGCTCCACTGTATGCGGATATAACTTTCAATCAATGCCTGTGGTGCGGTAATCATGGATGAGTAGATTAAAGAAGTATTTGTTTATAGGCTAGACTAAACAAATCAAGTCTTGTGGCCATAAATTGGGGTCAAGTCATGTCTCATCCCTTCCAAGAAGTAACGATAGGAAACTTATTTACAAACAAACGCGAGCACTTTAATGATATCATTTTGTTATCAACTATTACCAAGTATGTAAGGTAATTAAATGGTGACATGTGTTTTAATATTCGCCTACATCGGTGGTATGAATCTTGGACCCATGTCTATAAATAGTTATTTCATAATTTACGTGAATGATTTTCGTCTAAAGAGTCAAATATGGTTAAAAGTTCCTACTCTCGTTCTACTCCTTTGCAAATTAATTTCAATATTATAAGGCCTACAACACCTATAATTCTTGAATTTTCCCTTAGTTAATAATATACAGTTTCCAATACAACTGCACCGTGTAACAAACTCCGCACTGATAACCTATGTCGCAAGTTCTCAACTCTAAGTAATATTCCGCTCAATTCCAGTTATCGGCGCTCCCTATCCTTCAACAGTTCGGTCTACTGTTCCGTGACAAGTTCAGTCGTCTAGGGATCACCAGCTCGCAGACCACTACCATTATCAACATGAACTCGGCTCTGACCTCTTGCGTCGGTGCGTGACGCGGTTACATGGTAACTTTTTAATACCATACAGGGGGTCAATTAACTATCATCGTTTTAATCAGCAATTGTCTTAAGAAATTCTTGACTTCATGACGTTTCATTTCACATCAAATATATTAAGACGTGCTGCTATAACGATCATAGTTGACCCTCTATATTTATAACACTAGGCTCCTTATTCACTGCACAATCTGAGTTTGACTACTACTCTATGTTATGGAAATATTTCAACTCTTTAGTTCAAACAATTGCTTAACAAACCCTCAAAGCGTGTCCATTTCAAGACATTAGCGAAACAAATTACACTTTTAGACCACTATCATTACTTAGTTGGTAAAGGATAGGATGATCTCACTGAAAACAGGCATATAATGATATGGTCTATGTGTCCTTGCTGAACACGAGAGGCCACAAAATTACTGGATAATAAACAACAAAGAAACCACACTTGAGTTTTCCTTAATTCTAGGCAACATCACACAAACATTACCTGGGTTAATAAGGGATTTCTTTGTGACTATTGTTAACTATAAACCTTCTATCGAATTGCTTAATTAATATCTTATTCTGAAGGTATTCATAGAGGATGTTATTTCGTTTTCAGGATTAGCAAACGGCCCAGTGTTCAAGACTTTTAGCTACAGACAAGTGTCTCTTACAGGAGCAATAATAGTATTCACATCTCTAATATTGACCACGTTCTCATACAACTTTGTCACTTACCTCATATCATTTTCGATCCTGTATGGTGAGTACCTTATATCAACATTGAAAGTGAAAGTGTTTTCTGTCTGTTACCTGTGAACAGCTAAACAGTAGAACTGATTTTGTTGTAGTTTGGTATAGTTATAGCTTTGATCCCAAGGACACAGGAAAGTTACGTTAGTTAGGAAAGTCACGAGTTTAAATTAGTTATTTATGTATCTTCAGAACTATGAAATTCTGGTAGAGGTTTTTTTACATTCTCAGAATCAATTTGTTGCTACCGTTACCTGAGCCCCTGCTCCAAATCTAACGGCAAATCAGTTGATTGTAGAATGTTAACCACTATGTTTCAGGTGCTGGATATGGCATCAGCAGCTCCGCCAATGCTTTGGCTCTAAACACTTACTGGAAGAATAGAAGAAGATTAGCCACAGGCCTGTCATGGACGACCACGGGTCTTGGACCAATCCTGTGGCCACACATTATTACTGCACTATTCGCAGTTTTCGGCGAAACTGGTACCATTCTGATACTTAGTGGAATTTCGCTACACGCTATTGCTGGTGCACTTTTACTGCAACCAGTGGAATGGCACACAGATAAAACAAATTCAATACCTCAAGACAGAGAAAAATTACTCGAAGTTGTAAAAAATCCCAAAATAATAAATGAAAAGAAAGGAGAAAGCGGGTACTTCAGCCAAATGTCTAAATTCAAAAATCTAAGCGTTTTTTCAAGCCAATATTTATACAATGAAGACGACCCAGTAAACACAGGATATGAAATCACTGATCCCGGTATACCGATGATGTTGAGGGCAAATGATGGCTACTTTAGTCAATCAAGGCAATCAAGAAGCAGAATATCTTCACGTGATGGTTCTAATAAGAATTCACGACTTAACTCTAAGAAACCATCAATGACTAACTTAACTGAAAATAGATCACGTAAAACATCAACTTTGTATCTAAACGAATCTAAGAAAAATTCTGCAGTGAACTTAGGAATTTTAGCTCAAGAGCGTGAAATCCTTAAGCCGAAAAGAAAAACTTCCGCAACTCTTGGAACACAGATTCCTGAATCTGAAATTGAAGATTGTCCGACCTTGAAGGCGCCACAAGATTTGAGGGCAGATGAAAAGGTTGCTGTAAAGAACATTGATCCAGCAAAAGCTAAAATAATAGCAGATAGGGCCGAAAAACATTTCGCTGGAAGTAAAAGCTTAAAATCATTCAAAATGGATGGTCAATATGGAGAAAAGTACAGAAAAGATAATCATAGCAACATATCGTTGAAGACTACAGAGGAACATGATGAGAAAAAATATTTAAAAGATAATCACAGTAATCAGTCAAATCGTACTAGACACAGCCGAAAATCAAACAATTTCAATTATGAAAGTGAAGTACTCAAACTAGCGTCATTAAAACTCGAAGAGTATTTGAAAGAAAATGAAATTAAGAATCAAACTAACAAATTTAAGATGTTGATAAAACAAATAAGTGATGACGAGGAAGACAATGTTTTCGATGATAAAGAAAAAGATAATACAGGACAAGAAGATGAGATGGATGAAAAACTTACATTCTGTCAAAAAATTGCTTTGTTTTTTGATTTGGATCTGTTTAAAGATTTTACGTTCATAAATCTGATGCTCGGTATAACTTTAGCCAATTTCAACGAGTTAAACTTTTCTATTCTAACACCCTTTATTCTTGGTGATTATGGTAAAAGCAAGGGAGAAGTGGCTCTTTTTATGTCACTCTTAGCTGGCGTTGATATATGTGTGAGATTTTGTATTCCATTCATAGCTGGCAAAATAGGATGGGATAATAACTCTTTCTTCCTTTTCGGAGTTACTACAATGGCATTGGGAAGAGTAGGTAAATCTGTTATGACCATCGCCTTTACTGCCCTAAGATTATTATTCTTTCTAATATAAAGTTCTTCATCAGTTCTAGCCCAAAATCAGACATACTACGTGGTACTTCTCGTGGCTGTTATGATAGGCTTTGGTAAAGGTCTTAGGACGGTGTTCATGGCTCTGGTGATACCGACACATGTGCCTTTACATAAGTTACCCGGAGCGACTGGTATTCAACTGTTAACTGCTGGAATTGTCTATTTGACTTTGGGACCTGTCGTTGGTAAGTTTTCTCAAGGCAAAGCCAAGGTTCTAAGATGCAGCCTAGATTCATTTTATTGAAGACCACTCGTAAATTTTTATGACTTGTTTAATGCAAAGCTGGGCTATATGGTATGGAAATACGTTTTAACGTCAAGTATGTAAATTTTCCAGGTTGGATCAAAGACAACACCTCATCAGCGGTGACTCTGCACTGTTTGAACATCTTTACATGGCTCACAGCTCTGTCATGGGGCTTGGAGAAAATGATAACTGTGCGTAGACAGAAAACAGAACTAAACTTTGTAAAGGCATGAATGAAATTAACTGAATTTGTTATTTAAGAATTTAGGGTACCAAGTGCTTTATTAAAATTAAGATATAGCTATTCGTGTTTTCCATTGGTCCTTCGATTCCATACAAACATGCTACCCATATCGATCAATAACTTTCGGTATTTTTGTTTTTAGTTTCGTCTTCATGCAGATGAAGTAGTGGTCTGTCTATCTGAACCTCACAACATAAAATACCATAGTCTATTTTTCTACGATTGTAGTCTCAACTCCCTACAAGCCCTATCGTGCTTATAAAATGAAACTCTAAAATTCGTTTGAATGGATGTCCTCTTTCCGGTGGCCTATTAACCAATGATGTTGATTAAGTCAGTGTCGACAGCGGCCCCGACGTGTCGTATGGGGTCACATCGGATTTATCGATTACTATTGTCATACAAAATATAGCTTACAGACGTATCTTATTTGGTGTTAGTTTTAATTGAGTGAGTGTAGATCTTTATTGTTTATCGCCTGAATCCTTCGTACTAAGTATGTATGCGTAGGCTTTGTTTGTTCATGATTGTGCAGTAAGTGGAAGGCTTTGTGATGTATAAAACAAGGCTGATTACTTGAATGTCTCATGGAATCAATGATCACTTCATTATATTTTGGGTTTGAATTGCCTGATGATGTATGATAGCAAAAATATCAGTAGCTAACGCAATGGATAAATTTATTGTAAACTTTCTGTGCCCGGCGGATTATTCACGAAACCCTAATTTTTAAGTTACTCCTTGCAATACTAACTATCAGACATTGAAAGTCCCGTTAAAATCGATCCAACTGTTTCAGAGCTTACCCAGAACAAACAGACAGTCAGAGATTTATTTAAAATATTTTATTTGTGTTAGTATTATTTATCTGAACAGAAGAGGACTATAATTTCTAATTAAACTCTGTCGTTGATTACAACTGAAGGCTATATTAGGTATGTGTATATAAATACATATTCAACTTTAATAAACTACGTATCTAAATAAACCACGGTTACTACGTCGCGAGACAATACATAATCGACGATACGATGATAGTATTAATCCGAAGTGATAATTTACTAGCCCACTATACTTATTCCTACGTAATTGTTGTCATTTCATTTCCTGCAGTATTTATCAACTGACAGCAAAATGAGCTTATTATTATTATACATAACTGTAGGTATAATAATCGTATTAGTCCTAATGCATTATCTTTTAATTAAATAATTTATTTAATACAGTGCGTGACCATTTTAATCCTCGATATGAATTGGTTATTTAGCAATTATTTGTTTCACCATTAAACGTATATTTTAATTAAATATATCACCAATTCGGGTAATACGGTTATTTGAACCAAATCAATGTTAAATTAAGTTCCGTTATTTATTCTGTGATAGTAAATTTCTTATCAGTCCGTCTGATGTTCCGTAACAGAAAAAAGTAAAACATTTTTTAGTAAACAAATAATGGTAAATTTTGAAGATATATCTAATTATGTACTATATAGTTTTAGATATTAATCTTACAAATGCGCATTTAAGCCAAACAGTCACACGCCTAAAACTAGCCTATGGCAACAGTGTCACATACTCCCATGGACAACAACTAGTGTAGATATTTTGACTTTGCTTACCAACATCGGTTCAAGCAGATCGTATTAAGAACTTCTAATCATTGACGTTGCATATCGGTACCGGTAAAATTAAACTATAAAGCGAAGACGTTATTAATACGCGCTGCTTAAACGGTCATAGTTAGCCCCCAAAGAATCCAAATTATTACATTATACGATAAAATTTCAAACAAGCGCCTGATTGTTGGCGCAACCATGCACGCTTCCAAAATAATGTAAGATGAAAGAGTCCGAAACCCGCGTCCCCCCATGGAATACTAGCGACCTTACTCACCGCAAGAACTCAGCACTACTCAAATATTGGATGGCTTTGCTGCAATCTTCTATGAGGTCTCAAAAACCTGAGCCTGAGGGTTATGACATGTTTATGCGTCGACGAATGTCCTTGCGTTTGATCGTGGCTCAAACGTTGTTGATACTTTGTAACATGTGTCTAAACTTGGGGTATTGATGGGAAGCAACTGCCGTAGTAGGTGCGTACGTAAAAGTCTTATCGAATAAAGGTATTTTTGAGTTTGAGTAGGTACCGTATTCAATGAAACTGCCACGTTTCTAACAAAGCAATGAAGTATGAAGAATAAAGAATAAACACAGGTGTTGAGTTTTCTACTAATAACAATAATTTAAAAAAATAAGCCGATAAGAACAGGCGACGATAGAGCTGTCTTTATGAATTACATAATCATATTGTATCGATAAGTATTAATTGTGTAGACTAATTATAAAACAAGTGAAAGACTGCTAAAAGAGAGTTGGTTTTTGATAGGTTATCTGTCCGCCACTTCATTCTCGTTGTCATGACAAAATTTTATACTTCTCTACGTACTAACATACCTTACTTACATACCTTATACCAAATTTCAGCGGATAAAAGACACTTGCATTTTAATCATTTTATTGTTTGTGTGGTATAAAATGAATCATTGAGATGTAAACTGACAAAGGAGTGAAATATGGAGGAAGACTGTAGTGTTTATCCACTTATTTTACGTTCTTAAAACTGACTATAACTTTACATCTCGAATTCTAAATTCTACTAATACGGTTATAGTTCAAATTAATTAACAATTTAAATGAACAAATGTGGAAACCGTAAATTGTGTCAAACGTCGTATCAATAAACAACCAAGTAGGCGATTCCACCAATATATCTATTATTTACTCACCCGACGTACCTAGACGTTGACGTTATAAGCATACTGTAAAATTTCGTTAAAGATAACAACATTATTAAAGTCAAATTGATAACAAGTGTTGGAATATCTACTGTTCAAATAGACGGCAAACTATCTGCCAGTGTGTGCGGCTCTATACTCGGTGTCAATATGCTAACAAGTGGCTTTTATACTATTACAACATAAACAGTTCGATTAATTAGTGAAAAAGTGATAGGAAAAATAATGTGTAAATATAATGCTATTTTAATGTGCGGTACTTAAATGCAGTTTATGGAAGCAATGTGATTTGTGTGGAACAAAAAAATATTTATTATGAAGGGTGTCACGAACAAAGTGCCGCCCGACGGAGGGTATGGATGGGTCGTCACATTTGCCTACGCGCTAAACAATGTAAGTAACGTAATGGAAAATTTTAACTTGATTTATAAGCAAAGTCCCACTAACGGATAGTCTCAGGTCTTAGGGATGGCGTGGATGCTCACTTTACTTATCTTCTATAAATTCCTACACTCACAGAACTAGTTACAAATAAAAACTCAACCCAAATCAGTTTCTCTCGGGATAGCCAAAAACACTGGCTGCATTACCACGCTAATAAACAAAGCTAAGAAACAAGAAGTATTAAGCTAAAAGGAAGTATTTAAAAAATATAAAATGTACCTTCCGAAGCCCCTTAATAAACATTAAGCAGAGACCATTATCAGGCTTCCTTTAAATTCATTAATTTAACCATCGCATTTATTTTAACTAATTTGGTACTTATCTTATTGAAAAAAAACAGTTACTAATAATCATGAGTGAGTAAATGTTTGAAGGAATTATATATATAAATTTAGACATTACAGAATTGGTATTGAATTATGAGTGGTGTAGAGAATTGTCTATGGCTGTAAGAGCAACATATTCACAATTAATATTAATAGAATTCGTGTTTACATAACACAAAGTTATCTTCATGCATTAGTTTACTAGGTGTCCTTCTTCTGTCTTTGTTTCTTATGAACCTAGTCGTTGATAATTTGTTTATCAATTTTATTGTAGAATGATTCCATGGTTGTTTGATTTCAAATGCCTAATGTTATTTTGATTCAAACAGTTATTGCATTTACATAAAATCCAAAGGTAACCAATGAATCTTTTTTGAAACTTCAATATTAGTTTCCTCACCAACTTACTGTACCACTGGGTACAAGTGAAACATTTAGATCTTTTAGTCTTTTAATATTATCAACATCGATGTAAAAACTTCTGCTATTAAAATCTTCGTGAGCCACAAATAACTATTTAATCTCATTATTACAGGTAGTGGTACTACCACTAATAACAAGTTTTGGATTGGTATTCCAAGAAGCCTTCGACGAGACTGGCCTCTCAGCCACCCAAGGAACACTTATAATTGTACTCAACCACAGTATAGGAATGCTGCTATCATTCTTCGGAGGCCCTCTGTTGAAACGATTTGGATATAGAAAAGTAGCTGTCTCTGGAGCCCTATTAATTTCACTTGGGCTCATGATGACTTCAGCCACATCAAACTTTTGGCTCTTTTTATTATCTTACAGTATTATTAATTGTAAGTATTTACAATTAACCGTACCAATCGCATTAACTCTAGATTATAGCTCACTAGCTGGTGCCCGCACCAATGTCTGCGCAGGATTTGACTTATTTTTATGTTTTGGACAATTCACACAATATCGCCTATGTGTTATTCTGGTGTGTGAAGTTCATCCAAAATCATTCAGTAGTTTGCCTGAGAGAGCTACAAACGTACATCCGTACATACATTCTGCAGGCAAATGTTTTAAAACGGCTAGAAGTAACATATTAATTTATGTTTCTTTATCTTTCAAAATTCACATTAATTTAGTTATATATGTGAATATTGAAATGTATGTTATTTACGCAAAAACTACAAATTTTCAACTGTTTTATAATTGTTTTCAGCTATGGGTATAGCTGCTGTAATGGCAGCATTTACTTTAGCAATAAATTCATTTTTCAAAGAGAAGAGAAGCAGGGCCATAGGAGTTGGCATGTCTATAACTGGGCTGGGAGCTATTTACATGCCTCTCCTCATAAGTACTCTCATGTATGCTTATGGTTGGAGATATGCAGTCCTGATATTAAGTGCAATCTGCTTACACTCACTCTTAGCAGCAAGTTTACTTAGACCAGCGAAATGGTACTTAATAGACCCTCCACAATCTGAAGAGTTAGCTCCTTTAAACAATGAGACTGACGCTGAACTCATCAACAGTAGTATAACAACTTACTCAAAAGCCAATGGTATGATTTTTCTTTTCTACTTACATGAATTGAAATTTATTTCAAACTAGATGCGGTTTTACCCGGATAGCTTTAATTTCGTGAGCTTTATTTAGCGGTATTCTCCAATGTTTTAAATAAAAGTAGCCTAAGTTTATTCTTGTAACATCAGCTATCTGCCGGTGAAAATCCCGTTAAAAACGGTCCAGTGAATTCATAGATTACCCGGAACCAACAGTCAACCAAAGAAACAGAGATTTGTTTTAAAAATTAGATGATTGTATCACTACCGTATATACTAGCATATGCATTTAGTCAAAAGCTGTTAATTTTGAATTAAAAACAGGCACATCAATTTTATTTTTCTGAATGTATAGATGTAATTGAGTATCTTGCTTACAGGATTCCCACTAGCCTCGCTGCACGAATCAGTCGAGAATGGATTGCCTCCAGCAAAAAGTTTATCAATGAGATCCCTGACGAGTAGTTCGAGCATACAGACAAGAAATGCTATATCACATCCCGATATAAGGAACAAAGCCCCAGAACTGCCTTTAGCAGAAGCAAGGTACAAATGGTGGGAGTCGCAAGAAATAAATCTGGGCAGTTCAATAAACATTTTCAGTGAAACTGATCTCATTAAAAAGCTTCAACCTAGAGACTTGAATGTAATTGAAGAAAAGGAGAAAAAGTCTTACATACAAAGATTTATTGATTTCTTTGATCTAACACTACTGAAGGATCCAGTATTTGTAAATATATTAGTAGGTCTTTCGATAGCAGCTTGTGTGGAGACAAATTTTTCATTATTGCTGCCTTTGATTCTCAAGGATATGATGAAGTTTGAAACGTCTGACATAGCGAATATAATGTCAGTGATAGGACTTTCGGACACGTTATTCCGTCTCGTTGCTCCATTCATCGGGGAGTGGTGCAAAAAGCCACCAAGAGTCATGTATATGATTTCTTTACTCATGATTATCTTCATCAGAAGTAGTAAGTATCATACATTATTTGTCTAAATTCTTAAAAATGGTTAGGAAAAATACAATCATAATACAGACATATCAGTTAAGTTTGGATTTTCCAGCGAACAGGGGCCCTACCATGAGGTCTTATTGCTATGATAGATTGACTTATAAGTCAATCTATAATGTATAAATCTGTCACTGTCACACAACTGAACTATCGTTGCAATAAGAGCTTATATTAAGTAAGTAACTAATTAATTAAGTAAGTAAGTTATAGTAAGGCTCCTGATGGCTCAGTTGGGAGAGCAACTGCACCGTTTGCAGAGGTCGTCAGAGTTGGTGAAATCCTGCTTCGTGTTCGTATTTTTCCTAACCATTTTTAAGGATTTTGAATATATACTAAACATGTGTGTCATGCATTAAATCTTACAAAATAGGGTTAAAAGTTTGTATGTAAAATTTAGTACTGCAGACAGTAGCTAGTTTTAATAAGGCTAAACAAAAGAAGTCAGCGTCATAATAATGTTCATTACAGGTTGTTCAGTTATGATTCGCCTTTTCTGTCATTGTCCCAGATATTCACATGCTAAAACATTATACCTATCTTATTTTGTTATTTTCGCTTAACAAAAGAATAATAATATTTTCGGGTCGTTATACTGTAAATGAAAGAGGCATTGTGTCAATTAGAACAAACATGACCTATTGGGTCATTATGATACACTGACTAATTACTCTTGTAAACTTTAACAATACCATGATAATCACCACATTAGCTACATAATATATATTTAATAATAATAAATAATGTTAGGACGTTATCACACAGCGCCACCTAGTCCCAAAATAAGCAAAGCTTGTATTTTATATTTAACTAGCGAACGTCACGCGGTATCACCCGCATAGTTCCCGTTCCCGTAGGAGTACGGGGATAAATAAGCCTATATTACTATAAGCCTATGTTACTCGCTGATGATGTAGCTATCCATTCCTGAAAGATCGGTCTAGTAGTGTCGGAGCCTATTCAATAGCAAACAAACAAATCTTTCCTCTTTATAATATTAGTTTAGATTATAATAAACCTTTTTTTGTAAATATAGGTATAGGTACTTATAATTTGCATACCAAACACACAGACACAACAAATGTCATCACATAAAATATTTGCCCTGTCGCGAGAATCGAACTCGCGACACCTAGTGTAGGTAGCAGTAACACAGCTATACTAACCTCGACCAACGGTGTCGCTAATTTGAAACTAAAATTCCATACTTGTCCTTTTTCCAGTAATGTTGGTCACAAACACATTCTTGGGCATGATCTTCGTGGCGCTGGCGATCGGAATCACTAAAGGTGTAAGGACAGTGTACATGAACGTCGTCATACCTAGCTATGTGCCCATTGAGAGACTGCCCTTTGCTTCAGGCATACAAATGTTCTTCAATGGTATCACCATTGTTGTTATTGGATCTCTTCTAGGTGAGTTCGCTAGTTATTGCCGAATATACAACATTGAACACCATTAACCACAGTAGGCCTAGACAAAGTAACATTATCCTTCGCATAACGCTTCGCTTTTAGAAGCGATACAAAATGTTTAAGAATGAAATATGTCTCGTGATTAATTTATGTAATTTCCATACATTTTCTATTGATGCACATTTTGATCTTCGTCAAGTCGTCCCAAATGGGCCGTAGGCATGTAGGACGAATTAATGAATTACTTACAGCAGCGCACGGATGTATTTAAGAAACAAATGACTTCAACTGCAATTAAATAATATTCCATTTATTCCTCTTCATATACTCGTGACCCATGAGATAAGCATCAATGTTAAATTTTCAATTATATGCCAGGGTCCATTATTATTGGAATATCTTATTTTTCTTCGGTCTTCGTTGTATGGCTATTACATGCATATGCTCTGTAATCCGATGGTTAAGGCAGAGGTGTCTTATAGTACACCCACACAAAGTCCCATGTAGTAGGGGTGATAGGGGTGAGTCGGACACTGAAAAACTCAAAAATCCGCTAATACTCTGCCTGACCTGGGAATCGAACTCAGGACCTCATGATCCGCAGTAGCGCTTATAACCACTAGGCTATGAGGCAGTCATAGTCAATTTGCATATTTCTCAAATAATACGTTATTAGGAAGGCAGAAGTATTACAACACCCACTTTCATGGAAGTTGATTAGATGCCAACATCAAAAGTGTATTATGTCATCACCACCTCAGACACCATACGTCTTTGAATATCTTTTGAGACATGAAGGTTCAATAACGATGTTTTCCTGCACCGTATAGCTGATGGATGTAACATGCCATATCGTATTGGACTTCCGATCATATCTCTTAATGGTTTTCCATAGTCTAATTGCTTGATTTAAGTCCTCAAAAACTTTCCTTGGATCTTTTTAACGAACACTGAATTAAGGAGTGTTATATTAATACAATATGCGTAAAACTGATTAACCGATATCTACTTGTTCCACTTTAGCAACTCTTCCAAATAATGGATTTTACCTATCTTTTAATTAGGTACGTTTTATATATCAAACATAGTCATGCTTATTTATCAATTGTGTAATTTTCAGCACGTGTTCGTGATTCATCGGGATCTTACAACATACCAATAATAATTCTTAATATAGTGACTATGGGAACAATAGTTCTATGGAGTATAGAGTTTTTATACTTCAAATTTAAGAACATACCTCAGCCGCAGCAACACCAAGAAGGTCATTAAATTATTTCGTAAGTGTGTGTAAATCTTGAGATGTATTGAATAAAATTTAATATCAATTATGCAATTTATTTACAAGGACAATTCATATTTACACGTTGCATAAAATATATTTTGTTAATACTCTGCATTTAGATTTTGCTGTAGATACTTATAACAAAAATACTCTAACTAGATACATGAAGCTACCAATATCTATTGTGAAATTGTTACATATTATAGGTACATATATATAAAAAAATACTGAATTTTAAGTACATCCTACTTTGGTTCAATTAAATCACTAAGCTATTCTTATGCCATAACATATTTGATCAAATTAAAAAGAGCACAGATTGCCAGTATAGTAATCTTCTTAATTTGCTCGATAATTTCACTAACACTATGTAAGTCTTATATTTAGTGTCATGTTTCACTTAAAATGTCTCCTCTTAAACTTTAACACTTTTCTAATATGTTTTAACAAAACATCACTTTCAACTATACTTTTTGCTTGAGCAACAAATTCAATGTTTGTTTGGGCCCTCAGTTGTAGCGTTCGTATCCTGTGAAAGAAAGTTTATTTAATTTAAAATTTCAATTGTATTCGGAGATGTCAATATAGAAAAAAAAAAAAAAAACACCTCTCTAGAATCGTTGCTCTCTTTTTCTTGAGATGATTCTGGCAGCGGCGTACTGCTATTTGCTAGACTTTGTAATGCGTTAACTGCAACAAAACGAATATTTATTATACACTATATTGAAGTAACAACAACTAAGTAAGAACCAGTAGGATACTTACTGCGTTGAAACCAGCTTCTTGAAATTGCATAAGATGAATCAGACCTAATGGACTCTATTTTCCCTCCTGATGTAAAACCAAATGAGGGTCGATTCAAAAACCTCGGGGATTTGAATGGTAGAGAATCAGACTCAAAAGTATCGCTAAACATATTAGTCTTCTTTGATTCAAATGGCTCTACTTCGTACCAATCATTGGTGACATTTCTAGCTTCTCGCCATGGTTTTGATGTAACTACGTATATTTTTTCCTTAGTAAGTGGTGAAATAGACGTTTGTATTCTACCCCATGGCGCTGGCGTAGTGGACGTTGTTGTTGTTGTTGTCGTGGTTAATGCTTTACGAAAGGAAGAGGCAGCTGTATAAATGTAGGGTCTTTGTGTTTCGCTCTCAGGTTCGTTCTTAGCACTATCATATGTATTCTTTGTTCTTTCAAGAATATTATATTCTTTGCGTGGCTTACTACTGGTATCGTTGCTAACATCAGTAACGGGGTGTTGAATACTGCTTGAACCTTCATGGTCATAAAAATCGAAGTTATAGCTACTTGTATCTGAATCATAATTTGTAGGCAATGTAGTAGTGAAATATTCGTCGGGAATTTGTTTGGCATGTTTTTCACCACTCTTAGTCCTTTCTGGTGTTTTATATTGTTTTGAATACTCTTGTTCGGTCCAGTCATCAATCGTGTGTTGCAATTTTATGATATCGAAAGGTGGTTCCTTAACATCGTAAAGATCATTCAGCACAGCAGAATTTATTTGATCTGAGTTGTAATTTTCAGTTGGAATCTGTGTGCGATCTTCCGTAGACATTGTTGATGTACTATAACTTTCTGTCACTGTACTGAACGAATTTTCGGTGTGAGATGGAACTTTTCTTGCCTGATACTCATCTTCAGAGGTAATTGACCACTCTTTTCCGGTTTCATCTTTTTTTCCGGTAGTGTAAGGAACAATAATCTGTACAATCTTAGGTTGGTAGACATGTTCATGTACAGACGGTGGAGGTAAACCATCACTATAATCAGTTCTACTTTCATCCCAAGCGCTTGTTAGTGTAGAAAATTGCGGTACAGGGGTAGTTGGAATATCGTCGTAAATTTCATACTCATTTTCATTTGCAGGAGTAGAGACTGCAAACACAAAATTACCGTGTCCTTTATGCGGTGCACTTGGCTTCAAGTATAATAGAGGTGAATCAATATGCTGTAAATTACTCTCTGTGCGATATTTATCTACGTCTTCATCCTTAACTCCTCTCAAATCTGCAAAACTGTATTTGTGGTTTGACGGAAAGTTTTGTGCTAAATGTATCGGAGCATCACTATCGTATAGGTCATTACCAACATCAGTACCCGTACTTTCATAGCTTGAATCGGGAATAGTTTTAGTTGCTGAAATGTGATCTTCTGACGCCTGTGAAGATATATCTTTGACTTCATCAACGATGTAACTATTAGGTATATTCCTAAAAGCTTTTGTTACATTCGAGGACTTCGGACCTTCAATCTCGATGATTGGTGACTGAATAAATGTGGTAGGATAGTCGACGGAGTGCGTAAATTCTGCCAGAGGAACACTTTGTTCAACATACACATTACTTTTTGTTTGATGAATTTGATTCATGCCTTGAAGAGCTTTAATGGGAAATTGTGGCATGATTGGTCGAAACGGCCGTGCGTTAAATATTGGTGGCAAAGGCGACACGCTGAGATTGGGCAAGGCCACCGGTTGCAACGTATGGATATTTCTTCCCCTATTTAATGTGAAAGGTGCTGGATTTCCCAAAGCTAATGGCTTTGAAATATTTTGAGGTAGCACTTCCGTTTTAATCTTTGTTGATTCAGCAGCAGCCGATACTGGATATGGAATGTCGAAAATATGTGTGTTAGTAATAGTTTCTCCATAAGAATTCTTGAACCCAGTTGGTTCTGTTACTTTTGGTAACTCTAAGTATTGTGATGGTGTAACGTTTTCTAATATTTCAACATCAGATTGAGTTGGTAGTTCGTTATTCAATGTTCCAGGTTCGTAATGGGGAGACACAGCCCCGTAAAGATTATTCAAATTGCTTGATGTGGTTACTGCAAATGACGACGAAGGAGGATTGTATGTAGAACTTATAGGATTTATGGAATTACTAAAGATTCCTTGCGAATAATTTGGTGAATAGGAAGAACTATATTGTCCTGCACCGGATTGAGAAATTGGCGGACTTGGCTTGAAATTACTGGGTTGACTATAGGACGAACTTGGTACAAATTGAGATTGACTTGGGGCTGTGAATGTGCTAGTGGGAATATTTTGTGGAGCAGCACTTATTGTATGTGTTGGACTTGGAGGACCATATGTAGCGCTATAGACTCCAAAAGAATTACTGCTGAAAGTTTTACCTGGTGGACCGTACAGTGCATGAGGCACACCGGGCGATAGTTCAGGCACTTTTTTATCATTATTTTGTGTTTGAAAAGATTGAGGTCTAAATTGCATTATATTTTGCGAACCAGCAAATGCTGTAGGGCTCGGCGGGCCATAAGTTGAAATAGGGCTGGGATACATATGTTTAGCTCCTGAGTTATATCTAATAACTGGTAACCATGGCACTAAATTGCAAGGATTGCAATCTTTTTTAGCTGGAGCCATAATATTGTTAGAATAAACAGCTCCTGTATCGTAGCTAGTTTGTTGTGAAGGGAAGAGCCAGCCAGATACTTTTTGAAATATTGACGGCGACGGCGTTGTTGTAAAAGGTTGAGGTGAGGGAACAAAGTTAAAATTGTATTGCTTATAAAATGGTGCTGGGAACTGAAAGTCATTTGTTGGTGGGGCTGGTGGTGGAGGAGGGGGCGGCGGTAGTTGGTATTGGTACCCAACATCCAAGTTCTGCCTCTGCCCTCGGCCTCCGTGAAATGGCACGGGAGCTATTGGGCTCAATAATGGAGGTGGCGGCGGCTTCAGCAGCTTCCCAATTTGCGATGCGCTGCTCCCAGTGTTGGTACTGTATCCATTTGAGTGATCACAACGACTCCGCGTGATCACCGCAATCAGCAGCAACGGAAATATCTGTAAGTAAACAAATGAGTATTATTAAATTAATTCTGTACATTAAGCAAAACCAACAGAAGATAAGGCGTATGATATGATTATATAAGCTCAGAATTTGAACATTAATTTTGTAATTAGTTAGAAATTACGGTGAAACACGCGACGGCGTGACATATCGAAGCTATTGTGGGTGCTTCCCACGAGCTACGCTATTCTTTGCACTTTTCTCTTTTCACATAAAAAGCACGCGGTCGCGATCGGAAGACGCCACCTTTTAAATCCAACTGTGATATGAATTGGCGTTTCTTTTTAGATTTCTATGTTTTAAAATTAGTCGCATAACATATGACCTAGAGCAAAAAATGCCGGCTAACAAGATTTTATACTAAATTTGCAATGATAAAAATTCATTAGACTACAGAAAATAAAGCTCTATTTTAATCCTTGTGTATGTGGATATACATGTTACATACTAATGGATCAGGATTACGCAATACTACTCCTTGCAAAAGTCAGTATCCAGACAAGTGAATTTATTGAAAGTTCAGACATGACCATGCGCATGACTTGGCAAACCACTAGAGTAGCAATGATCTATGCAGAGCCCGTACAGCGACCGAATTTCGAAATTCGAGTGAATTCAGTACACATAATACATTTGGGCGCATCATCATTTAAATAAATACGTGAACAAAAGTGAAATTGTTTAATTGTGTTCTAGTCACGCAATTGTTGAAGTGTACTCTTACTAAAGTTACAAATTAAAATGTGTAAGTATTAATAATGCACTAAATCTTAAGTCATACTAGCCTGTATAATCTTATATGAGTCTCTGCGTGGTTTCTCTAGGTAAAGGCTAACTGCCAAATAAAACTGATCAATGGATACGCTGTAATTCAAATGGTTCTAGGTTAGATACATCCAACTCACGATATAGGGAATTCTAATAAGGCTTATTATGTTATAACAAATGATGTAAAACAAATGACGACCAAAAGTTGGTCCAATCCGCTCGCTAAGGTCACTTGTCATTGAAGACGAATGGTCTTAACACTACCCTCACGTTCGCACGCTCATCTAAACTTTTACTTAATAGCAGACCAAAACGCAACAATGCTTTCTTCCTATGACATAAGTAGGTACTAGATTTTTCACACGCCGAAAACGAAAGAAAGTGAAAATTAGGTGAAGAGCATCTAACGTTGCCTCGTTTATGAACCTTCAGATCGGTATTTAGATAAACATCTAATGTTCCACGCATAATTTACTACTGTATTGTACGTGACTATTAACAATTTAATGTTGAACTTTGTGCTATACGTAACTATTTGCATATATTTTATACCCACGTAATATAGTGAGGGCTCTGAATAACCTGTTTGATTACAAAAGGAGACATGTATTGAATAGACCCTGTCGAATGAATCTCTAGATCGCGATAATTAAGCTGTCATGGAGCGATCGTGACTCCACCTTTGTGACCGATCGTGATTGAACACAATGCTTTTGACTACACGGTCATTTCTATTTTTTAGAGAAGACTTTCAAACAAGTATTACTCTTCGTGTCTAACTTTTGGAACACGTGCTTGTTAGGACTGTATCGGTATGCATCAGCCTATTTTACGGGGCAAGTTAGGAGAACTATTTCAATCTAGACAACATTTCCTTCATAAATAAATAAACATTATTACATAACATCATCTAGTCCTAAGCTTAGCAGTGTGTTTTGCTAAGACCGTTGTCTGATGCCCTTTGTATCAGACCACGGTTTTAATACATAATATGTCTATTTTGTAAATACTCTAAATACTATTACGAAAAAAAATTTGTTTTTATTTGTTTGCTTGAATGCGTTAATCTCGGGAACTTCTGCTTCGATTTGAAATTCGTTTAGTGTTAGGAAGACCATTTATCGAGGAAGGCTAAAGGCTATATCATCATGCTAAGGCCGATCGCGGGTTACATTTTAGCTAGGTTAGGCAAGTATTTATAATATACTTAAAATCCTGACGCAGCAATTAAACCCGTGACAACTAATGTAGCACAGTAGCAGTAAGAGTATCGTCAACATAATAACATGTATCACTTCAAATAAAGAAATTTGAGAAAAGGAATAAGAAAATTATACCAACTCAGTCACGATACATTGCGGATTTCATCGATGCGGATTCCATCAAGTAATGTCGTTACATTTCAAACGGATCATCTCATCTGCATCAATTACGCTTTCATACTTCATTGCTTTGCATCTTCTTCTACAAATCGTGGCAAGTAGCAATGTTTTACGAGTATTTTATAGTAAAAATCCCGTTTAAAAGTGCAAGTAAGTATTAAAGTCAAATTCTCAAATTATGTTAATGATATGCTTATTAGTTGTTTGAGTGAAAGTGGTCGCTGGTTCCGATACTTCTGTACGGAATATATTTTTATGTTAAAATCATCGAACTACGCATGAATAAAATAATAGACATTTGATACCTCATAATCGAAATCTTTGTCAGAAGCCATTTAGCATCTGACTGTGGAATTTTATTTAAAATATAAGGAATTACTTGACGGAGGAAATATCCACCTCAAAAAATCTATTTGTCACGCCTATGGCATAACATTTATTTTCGGATCACTTTCAAAATCCCAACTCAAGTATTGTAAGACGTTTATAAAATTAAAATAAATTTATTCAATAGCTTACTATTCCTGGTCTTAACCAGGGAGCCAACTATGATCGTTTAAGCTAAGCGTTGACGTTTCATTTTTGTATCGTAAAATTTTAGGTCAAATTTAAGAAGTCTAACGCGCGCAGCTTAAGCGATCATAGTTGCCCCCTGGTTTAAAAACTTTCGCAGCCACCTTGCGACGATTGCAAAATATGTAAATTTAACAACTAGAATCAACGTAAAATGTATTGTCAAAAGCACTGTTATCTTAGACGGTCACCCATCTGATCCATCTAGCTTTGGAGTAAGGCTTTTAGTTCTCCCTTATTACAAAACATCACCTAAGAAAATGTTTGTTTTAAAAGTAGTTCCATTCTTTTTGTGATACGAAAAGGGACGGACATTACTTATTCCGAGTTTGGTCTAAACCATCTCAGAGTCTTTATATAAACCATATTTAGAAATAAGAGGGTTAAAGTCTAACCATATGCTTTTAATGCAAACAACATGAACCAAGTGAAACCAATGACCTCGTAAAGGCAAGTTAGTTTCCCCTGCAGGGGCAAAGGGCCAACTTGCACACTGCACCTTCCATTGCACGACAGCAAACGAACCTGCATAGAATTATAATCATGGAGACATATTTATACTTACTAACTATAGCTTATGTAGAAACTACTTAAGAATAAATTATTATAAATTTATACGTTTGAATGAAATTAGTAAGGTAGACAAGCAATAATGATATTGGGATTATATTTAATTTTTTTATATGATAGTTAAAACTAGGATTATTGTACAATAAACACAGGTTTCAGTTAGCTTAGAAGCGTGAAGTTCAGTAAATAACTAAATAATAAGAGCATATAAAGTAAAGAAATCTATATCGATAATATTATAAAGCTGAAGAGTTTTTCTTGTTAAATGGGCAAATTTCAGGAACTACTGTTTTCAATTGAAAAAATAATTTTGATTTGGATTGTTCATTTGTTTTGTTTGATTCATCGAGGAAAGCTTTTTAAAATCACGCTGCGACCAATAGGAGCAAAGTAACAATGGAAAATATAGAAAAAACGGGACAAATTCTCACTTAATTACACAGTTTATTATTAATCCTACGCAGTAAACCGCGAGCCACAGCTAGTATGTTACATACGCAACATATCACCTAAGATTAATATGACATCGACATACATAGATGACAGTGTAATATTATTTAAATTTCACATAATACAAGATAAAGGCGTGCAAAAAAGAAAGTGCTTCATTTGATATTTTACACAAGAGTACACATTACGATACCATTATCGAGCGTCGCTTTAAACAAGCTCTCATTATGAAACAATCGCTTATGATATGACATGGTCCTTTTGTCACATATTACAATGAAACCTTTAGGCAACAGACCCTGGGAACTAGAGAAAGCAAATAACACGTCGTGACTTAGGTCAGACTGTTTATTTAACGTGTTCATGACCTAAGGTAGGTAATTACTCTTACTTTCAAAAATTATAAATCAATAAACATAAAGCTCACTGCAGACATTCGTGACATGAGACTTTGTTTAAGCCTCGGAGATTTATGACTAAATGCAAGAAGACTACAGGCATTTAATTTTATTTACAATAAAAATTATAAAAAAAAATATAAATGTAAATAATGAACCAAAAGACCCAAATCGACTTATATAAATTTATATTGTTTTGAATTCTGCGCTACTGAGAATAAGACGAATTTCTATCGTAAAGTAAAATACAGCTATCCGTATATAAATTTTTCGGGAGTGTAAATGTAGCATTGTTACGACTTGGTGGACCAAGCCCATATTAGTCACACATGTGTGAAAAAAAAAGTTTATTCAGCCGTGAGCTACTTTCACATCAACTACTTATAATTTCTCAATAAATAAACGTTACAATTACTTGTTATATAAACTATACAAGTACCGACATATTTCCTGTTTGAAGCAATTCATAGGCTTAATCAATCTAATTCAAAACTTGTTATCCTGACCGTGTATGTAATTAAGAAGTTCATTTAAGTTTGTACGAGTACTCGTAGAACTATAACTCACTGTGGCGTAAGGGGCTGGATATTTGATACAATAAATCAATGGTTTCACAACTAGTACAATTATGGTGAAAATGAAGAGAACAGCGTGTGTGGGCGAGCTGCAAGAACCAGTTCCTATCAAAGCAAGAATAGTAAATCTTAACATTGAACTTGTCGTAATGTTTGATTACCGGTGTTACCACACGTTGCGCCGCCATCGGCGTCACGTCACGTCTCGTCACGGCGCGGGCGCAATGATATTGATCGATCGCCGTCACAGACGAATACAATGCTTATGGGTTCATCACTACCATTACCTTAACTAATCCTATTGGACAAGCCATCTTCCCTTGAATAAACGTTAAAGGATCAAATTGTGTCTCGTCTCATTATCGTCTATTCATAAAAAATACAATCAAAAATGTTTTTTTGTATCACGGAACGCAAGATAAAAGCTATAGTTAGCTTAGTGTGCGACGTACTTAAATATATATCTCAATTTAAAATAAAAAAATGATTGATGGATTACAAAGTCATCTAATTATATTGTTCTCCAAAAATTTCTTATCCATAAATGTATTAAGGGTTATTGTAACCAGACTCGAAACATTATAAGTACAAATGTATGCACGGAAATTTGTAGACGTAAGAAGGAAAAGCGAAACATTCCGATGAAGATGATAATATGATACGATTATGCAATCAAGATTATCAAAATAAAACTCGTAAATATTATGTGTACTGCAATAAACTATGGAAACAAATAAATGATTTCGACTATTAAGCTAATGGAGTTACATTACAGAATCGTGCATGGGAGATTTTGTGAACGATCGCCACCTCAGCCGGGGTGAAAGGTCTTACCGAACGGTGTGTAAATAAATGGCTACACTTTTCTACTTATAATACCTACTTCGGAAATGGAAAGCACACATTCAGTCTTTTAAATGGCGTTTATTAAAAGTAAGTAAAATAGTCATGGTTTTGTCGACCATGACGGAAACGATAGATTTTGAAGTATGCGTGCGCATAACCCATTATTCAACAAAATAATCATTACTGGTTCATTAATCCTATACTTCCTGTAATACGGCCAGAGCCTGTAGTTTTTAAAATGACCTTAAGACACTTCATTTTAGAAGCCTCAACACGTTCACAGTTTAGTTGCCAGTATGGATTTATCGTCATGCAACTGCTAAATCTTCCACAATGGAGTGACAAATTTACCTATACTAGAATAAGTTAACATAAGTTTGGTTTATTTTAATTATCTCTGATTCGATCTCTCTTATCGACTGATTAACTTCACTTTGCTGATACTAAAATACATCATTCTATTAACTACGAATATATTGCGAAGTGTTTGACCTCAGATAAAATACCTGTTTAGAGACTCTGATGGGATTTATAATCATTTTCATCTCTTCGAAATCTGTGAATCAACTAGTAATTAGTAGCGTTGAAACAAATAATGGTTGGAGATATCAAATCGATCGTTTCACTCGACTTTCGTCCGTCATGACTGGTCTGCTTTGGTGCGGTAGTGTTAATTACATACACTATTAAACGGTTCTTAGTCACACGTTATTTCTCTATTCCGTTCTTTGTATGATTAGAAAATAGTTCTCTGTTATGATGATTACATATATTGTTTTTGTTAGGTACATTAATTAAATGGAACTTTCTGATAGCCCCATCCGATTTATTGCAGGACATCAGTCTTTAATTAACTTAAAATGGTGGCAAACAAGTGTACAACCCGCCCAATGGTAAAAGCCTACTCACTTTATAAAGAATAATATAGATATGCCAACAAAATTGAGAAGATCCAAAAAATGCTGGGTTTGGGAGGTACTAGAAAATACAGTCCCCTAATTGGCAACTCCGAATTTGGACGGTGACTTCGTACTTTTCTGCTTTTGTTTTTCGAATATTTGAAGAAGTGAAAAGTCAGGAATGAAGCCGGTGATGTAGTGTAGCACACTACAGATTTAAATATTACTGCAACATGTCGCTATTTACCGCGACATATCATAACTTTTTGTTGAGTAAGCGCAAATATATTATTTAATATGGTAACATTAAAGACCTTCAACACTGTCTGAGTTCCTCCTCGTCTCCCACACACCCCCCAAGCAACTGGGTTAAGGACGAAGGCCTGAAACCTTTACAGTGATATTTTGATATATATGGTCTGCAGGTATGTATGTAAAATTATAGCCCACTTACACAACGTTACCTCTTGAGCAAATAACACGTATCACTGTGTGAACACAGTTTTTTTTAAAGAGCTCTTATCTGAGGTATGGGTGAGAAAGACGCTTTCTCGCAGAACTTACAAACGTGAATTCTCAGACGTAACAATTGCATGGAGCTAGCCGAGTTCAAGTGTGCGACTGCTTTGAGAATGAGATATATTATTATGGTGAGATATTACCCGATGACGATGGAATTTACTGACAAAAACTTTATCACTTAACCTTAGTGTCAAGATTAATTAGAAATGACATGTATATAGCAGCCGTAGAGTTTCTTTTCCAGCATGAAACTTTTTTTTCAAAAGGAGTACACGTTTTGTGTTCAATTTACTCTATCAAGATGTCTGTAAAGTTGGTAGAGAAGTTTAGAAACATAGATAGACATTTTTATGAATATGGAACATCTTTTCAGCTTTCTTAAATGCACTGGGACTAAAATCTATATTAGTATCGCGTTCATGCGAAATGATCGAATGAACTTAATGTTACAAATAACATATGAACACGAGTTGAACGATAGACAAAGCAATTGCAAATTTTATAGGTGCAGAGGTACCTTGCCATTAGCTCTTATTGCCATCATATTTCTACTGTGCGGCAGAGACAGACTTATTCCCGTCATATACATCTGTCTCATAATAAGAAAACTAAAATTAAACTATCTTGGTGATAAAGGTCATGGTAGGTCAGGGGTCGTGAATTCGAATCCAACCTTGTGTTCGTATTTATCCTACTAATTTGATGCATTTAGAAACAAAGCATTACTTGCTTTGTTTCTTTTTATAATTACTTTTTATATAGATAAAAATACCTATGACCCTACATCACGGGCTCCTTACCTAATACTTCTAGCAGTCCAAAAAAAATATAACACTTATTTCGCTCGTGTCACGCAACAATATATATAAACCCTGCAAAACTGGAATGAAACCGTATCAATCGGCTGAGCATTATTGTACCACTTGCTCTCTCCTCTTGATTAATTTGTGACTAGTTCACGTTCGTGAGCTCAACACAAGCGTATTCAATTACACACGTGAGAGGCTTATTAACAAACAATAATTTCATTTAGAAGGTGATATTCATCAGTGAATTGACTTTCGTAGATTTTGTAACAGGATATATGTAAAGTATAATGTATAGTACGGCCAGGTGGGATGACGACCTGCGAAAGACTGCAGGCAGACGCTGAATGCGGCAAGCCGAAAACATGGCGCTATGACAATCATTAGGGGAGGCCTATGTCCAGCAATGAACAAATATAGGTTGTAGGTAGGTATAATGTATAGAGTAGATATATAGGGTCTAGACTTTTAAGGTGAACATTGTCAAAGAGCGTCGATTGGTGATACATATCAATTAAAAAAAATATAAAACGTCTTATCATTTATTTTTAAAGGCATTTTAGTTATTAGAATTACATTTTAAGTACAACATTTATTAGATTAGATTGTCTTTTGTTCTACATATTATCTAATAAATATCGAACCTTTAATAATCTCTAACAACTACACTTTACCTCAAAAGTAAATAGTATGCATAATGACGTAAAAAATATGCATTTTTTTATTTTTTTATTTAAAAAGTCTCAACTGTGTATAAATAGAGTAGGTCGGATTTTAGTCGGCTAAGTTATCTTATTTACATTGATTTTTCACACTACGAGCTTTACAACCAAGTAATAGAGTTTTTTCCTTCACCTGATGACTCAATAGAAACGAACAAATACCAGGAAGTATCGCCGACAAAACTGTCGTACGGATGGTAAACATCGCGAGGAATTCTCACAAAAGCAAACGCGTCGAAATGGAAAGTGAACCCGCGACGCACGCGAGTCTCGTAAACGTAATACGATCGGACAGCGGACATGCCGCGGACTACCGATTCGGTAATTACTTGGTTTATCGTACTTGGATTGATAACTTGATTTACTTGAACGATTCATAAATAAAGCGGAATAAACGGAACTAAGAATATCTTTTGAATCTCTCTTAATCGACTTGCTGCTTGCGACTGTGCTTTGCGGTGAAGTAAAACATCGTGAGGAAACCTGCACATGTCTGAGAAATAATTCAAAGACGTATGTATAGTGCCTGAGACGGCGATGGACTCACCCTATGTCACGTTGGGACTTAATCATATTCGGTGAAATGTGGGTGTTGAAAATTACAACACCTCTGCCTACCCCTTGGGGGAATACAGGCGTGAGCATATGTATGTCTTAATCGACTTAAAAAAAGTACGACTTTTTGGGTGTAATGCGATATCTCAAAAACGACTGAACAGGGGGCCAACTATGATTGTTTAAGCAGCGCGTATTAAGAATATCTTTAATTTTGCGTTTAAATTTACGGTAACAAAATGAAACGTTAAACCTCAGAAGTTCTTAATACGCTCTTTTTAAACCAATGGTGGTAAGCCTCCTGAACTGAACGGGGTTCCTTGGCCCCATATATTTTTGAAGGATTTTTTTTTGTCTGTAACTTTATAATACTTCACTCAAATAATTAAATAAAAAATAGTAATAAACTTTTTGTATACTGCTAATGCCCGGATGTTGCCTCTTTCGACATTGATCAATCGTTTTATAACTAAATGCCAGAGTTATGTAGTATCATAAATACTACTGATATTAGGCCTATAGGAATATATTTTATATCTTACTAATTGATCAAATTCCTCCTAAATCAACCGGTTCGGAGTGTATGTCTGTATTCGTGGACTCGTAACTTTTATAGGATACATACACAACATGATTTAAATACAGACTATTTTACTTCATCTATATCTATATCTATACTCTATACATATAAATAAAATTGAAGTGTCTTTTTGTAATTCCAAAGTAACAGCTTTTCACTAAATGCATATGAAAGTATACACGCTACTGACACTAAAAAAACAAGTTTTTAATTTTTTCTCTGTCTGTCTGTCTGTTTGTTCCGGGTAATCTCTGAAACGGCTGGACCGATTTTAACGGGAATTTCACTTGCAGGTAGCTGATGTATCATGGAGTAACTTACGCTACTTTTATTTATTAAAAATATTAGGTGTCCGCGACAATAAGGATGAAACTAAATCAACGCGGGTGAAACAGCGGGGCACAGCTAGTTGTAGATATAATAAAAAAAATAACTGATGTTTCTTTTTCAATTTAAATAATACATTCCAGAAAAGTTCTCAATTTCAGAAACTCAATGTTCTCAGATTCAGAAAGTTGCACTAATCGGACTAGGGAGATCTAACATAGTTTTTTTTTCCTAGATATATGACATAATAAGGCGAGTAGATTCCAAACTGAGGTTGTTACAACGTAGGTACCACGCGGGCGAAGCGTCAGACGAACGCTTGTTATTCTCAATATATTTTCTAAAAGCTCTACGTATTACGTGACGTAATCTTACTTCATCGGCCTGTGACGTTGGTTTTGTTTACAATAAGACATGATAGTGTAGAGTTAAGACAAACCGCAGCTGGAATACTTGAACACGTACTGCCGTCGCCACTATTTACTGAAACGAGCGGTACAGTCGGGCGCTAAGTGGAATAAGCATTTTGTCCTATGATTTAATTTGGGTTATCTTGAGCCTTTGTTAGGATGAAAAGTTACGTATGTGTAAGTGAATATGAATATCAAATACAATAAGTATTATTTATAGGGTTTGAGCAATCGCCTAGTACGAAAACATAGTGAGGAAACCTGCATATATCTGAAAAGAAATTCAAAGACTTATGTATAGTGCCTAAGACGGCGCGTATCTTTTGACGCGTTGGTACTTAATCGTATTTATTTAACGCATTATGATTTCATAACTTTACTTTTGAGATAACCTCGAAGAATTGGATAGTTATACGTATAGTATTACAATATTCCATATATAAACGAAATAGGTTAGTTTTATTACATCCTAGCTTCCTACTTGCACTTGACATATTATGTAAGTTGCAGAAATAAAAACAACAGGAGTTGAAACGATCACTTTAAATAACTCTATTTCACTCCATTATATCATTTCATTAACATTCATCGAAGTTTTCAATGTACATACATGTCCGGTTCCAAGCACACATTACTTTCCCATGCTTCAGTCAGTTTATCTATTTGATCAATATAACAACTTACTATACAGTAATTAAGTAAATAAATATTTATTACGTCTACAAAATGTGGAGAACTTGTGTTTCCCTCTGTACGAAGTGATTAGAATGATTGAGGTCCGACTGGCATTTCTCGTCCATCTTCAAGCACACAAACTCGTTCTTAAATTTCACTGAGCTTATGTCAAAATACCGGATTGATACACACGGCGCATTAGTCATAAATCTTTATAAATCTCACTTTTAGCTCATTTATTCGTAATTTGGGGAAGCCAATTAGCGTTTGCACAAAGCGAGATTTGAGTTTGTAAACATTTTAGAACGCTGTCTGAATTTTAGAACGTTTGGCCAAAGGCGATTGAAGCAACATTCTTGCCTATATTATTATCATCTATAGTGTTAATATTCTAGATTATATACATACATTTATAGCACATTGTCTCTCTGTCTGGTCTCTCCTTTCATTGGGATACCAATGTAGCAAACAAATAACGTAAAAAATTGACATTATACAATTCTTACTGCAGGAAGAAACCTTTGAACGCAAGCTTTAGGGGTGAATTTATTTTAAATAACAGTTACTGTAAAAAAATTCATTTTTCATTTTCATAATTTTTCATACAGCGATACATAGAACCCGCGACTTCACTAGAGGCAAGTGAATCAACAGAACAAATCAATGAGGTTGTCTTAACAATAATATTATCAACAAAGTAACACTCAACGTGACCCATTAGGAAAGTCAAACAATAAGCCTCTAAGCACACCACAGAGATAACAACCTCCTTATCTGAACCTTTCAAAATTCCTCCTTGAAACTTTCGTACAAAAAAGGGTTAGATGTTTACACTTACCTTGATATCCCGAACGTTTTAGTGTTAAGCTGCTATTTTTAACAAGTGCCTTACCATTGAAAATGAAAATGAAAATGATTTATTCAGTTTAGGCCCTGGTAAGGCACTTATGAATGCCGAGGAATTTACCACCGGTTCGGAGGACATTAGCTCTTAAGGCCATGATAGCTCACTCATGATACGAGACAGATGTATACGACGCGTATATATATGTCACTGTCACAAATCACAACTACCATAAAAGGGCTCATAGTTGGTGCGCGGTCGATGACAACCTGTGATTATGTAACAGGCAACCATTCCCTACAGTTGGTACTTTGACAACTAATGGAGTTATTCTTCAAGTCATCGTCATGAAACAAGCTTTTCCCCATTAAATATAATGACTACATTTTATGACTTCTTAGTTAGTTACATGTAAATAATTTGTATGCAGCTGCATAGTTCGTTTATACTCGGAAATACTAAGTGAAACTTGTTAAGATAAGGCTAAAAAATATTTGTTATAAGCTAGCTAAACGGACATTGTGTATTTTATCGTAAGAAACTACATAACCGTTGAATCCTTATACAAACATAAACGGGTTAAATTTCGTTGTTAGAGATTGAAAAGTCAACTTGATAAATAATAACACAAAGAAGTACTTGGAAATAATAATGCTTAAATTAAATCTTTCAATTAGTTCATCTCGCTTAAAAAGTCCGGGTAAGTATTTGCACCTGCACGGAAGACATCAACGCGCCACCATACAGTAACAGATTAAATGCTAAGTTCTATTTATCGTCAAATGTTGATAATGAAGACGTGACAATGAACTTATGTAGAAATTCAATTAAATTTTTAAATTTCGCCAATGTAACGCATAGAAAATTATCAATGAAAATCGAAACTAAATATTGAATTTTCGAAATTGTCAATTATTTCATTGTTCCAATTACATTTATAAAACAACTTAATTATCATTAATGTTGAATGCAGGTAAGATTAAGATAATGAAAAACATAAACAAACTCAAAAATTCAAATCATAACAATAAGACCAGCAACTCACCGGTGCAACCGCCATGACTCCGCTTATCTGTAGCAAGATCCCAAACACTGTGTCTATTTGATCATCACTTAACCATTCACCTCACATGCCGATAATCGTGAATAATCTCAGTATTCATCACCACGCATGTTCACTCAAAGCTTTAAGGACGACGCGGCGTGCGCGCACTGCGGCTGTCGTTAGTGAATAGTCGGGTAAAGCACGAAGAAGTGGTAGGTTCGATGGTTCCCACGTGAGAGAAATGCGCGTGCGTGAACAATGGTGGAGGCTGCGCGCGAGTCGAAAGGCAGGCAAAAAGCGAATGAGCGCGATGCGCCGCCCGCGACGCTCTATACCTGCTGACCCATTTCAACGTTATTGGAATTCGAACCCCTTACCCCTACCGCGTCCCGTTTCGGTAAATAATAGTTCTTGACATTTAATACCCTGTGCCAGGACTTCGGCTTAAATTAATAAATATCGGGATTAATATTGAAGATTTATATATTTTTCTTTTAGCATTTTAACAAAAATACGGGATCAATTTAATTTAAATCGATATTTAAATTAAATCTGGTTTAAATTAAATGGTATTTTTATTAATTTGCGAACTGTGCTTGCGAAGAATAAGTAATTATATCAATTAGGGTAGAGTGAAGTGATTTAACATAAATTCTTATTTATTCTTAATAGGGTTGAATGTTACGAAAACCAGCCTCCACGAGTAGCACCTATTCACAAGTATGATGCAAATATCTGTCATCACTCAAACTATTCGACGAGGATGTGAACAAATCATGGCTCTACGAGTAAAACACCCAAAACGAAGGGATATTTTTGAATAAGTCCATAATACGCACGAGATTTCCTCTGGGCCTTTATTACTCGCAGCATAGGTTTGAAATGACCCTGGGGCCATTATTACTGTGAGCAATTATATATTTTTTTGTCCCTTTTTTTCGAGCACCATGACCGTAACATTAGTAAAGAATGGAAAGAATGCCCCTTAAAATTATAATAAATCGATTTACACGAAGCTTTGGAATTAGAATTATGAACACTTTTATGGGATGCTCATGGTTGCTGCCAACATCGGATAAAACATACACTACTGGATTGAACGATACTCCACCGTATATTTTATTTTACCATATTTTCATGTAAGACTAGCGTTTTGTTCAGTATGGATGGTTAGATTCGGTCGTGCTTAGGGTAATATTAAAAGTGAATCCACTTTCCCTTGTCTATACATCCATACAGATAAATAAAATTGAAGTGTCTGTTCGTACTTCTAAAATAAAAGTTTTTCACTAAATGAATATGGAAGTATACACGATTGGGATAGTAAAAACCCAATTTTAAAACTTTTTATCTGTCTGTCTGTCTGTCTGTTTGTTGCGGGTAATCTCCGAAACGTTTGGACCGATTTTAACGGAACTTTCACTGGCAGGGAGCTTATTTTACTTAGAAGGAGTAACTTAGGCTACTTTTATTAAAAAAAAAAGTTCCGCGGGCCCAAGAACTTAAGTCTACGCGAGTGAAACCGCGGAGCACAGCTAGTCGCAAATATAAAGCAAAAGTATAACTAACTGCGGGATTGCAATCCGAGGCCTCTTGCGGTAACCAAAGTTAACTGACATCTCTGCCCGAACGACATCCATCACCACTGCTTCAACTTGACCTAATAAGTTAGAAAGAACTAGCTGACCCGGCAAACGTTGTTTTGCCATATAAATAAAAAAAAAAATTAGGGGTGGACTACCCCTAACATTTAGGGGGATGAAAAATAGATGTTTTCCGATTCTCATAGATACCGGATAAGCACAAAAAATTTCATCAAAATCGGTCAAGCCGTTTCGGAGGAGTATGGCAACGAAAACTGTGACACGAGAATTTTATATATTAGATAACCACAACGTTTGTTAACATCTCTTATGCTCTACAAAATATCAAAGAAAAAATTGGAATTTCTTTAAATTTTTTGTGGCAAAAGTGACATCAGAGGCTTTGGCTTAAATATTAAGCTTAAGATAAAAATAAAGGACACCTTTTATAAAATTGGCGCTCGTCAGAAATATGCAATAGCACAGTTTAAATAAATTTATTTTCAAGCTGCTAAAAAGCTAGGTAATTTTTTGAATTAAGTGCGTTTGTTCCTTTGAGCGTGAGGGTTGAAGATTATAAAAACTTAAAGATTTATAAAATGTCTATTTTATTTACTATCAAAATAATGTAATATGTGGTTATGAAGTTCTCAAAAAAGTCGGTAAAACACGTAAATGACGTATACGCGATCAGACACGATGTAACACCCCTTGTTGTCGCTACAGCTACTCAGCTTATAATCTCGTAGATGAGCGCGTGAGAGTGTCTCAATTTGAAAAACAAACGTTTTTTCGTTACTGATTTTAAAGCTTATATTTAAACTGTGACAACAATAGTGACTATGGGTCTTCGTCGTTTCATGACCGAATATAATAATTGTTCAATAATAAAGGCCGTAGTCTTAATAATCGGCAGCAAAGTTACAATTTAAATATACTAAATGCCTATGAATGATTTATTGAAAGTAATGTAGTCATGCAACAACGTACGTAACTGTTTATAATGTTCCGCGACACTAAGTACACACATGACGGAAGAAATTATTGTAATCATACGCAAATAGGAACGCAAAGTGAACACTTAAATTTATTAACAGACTTCAAAAATGAACGAGGCTCTTCTTTTTTATAGTAATGTTTCCTTCGTGTACATGTTCACCGATTATTTTGAAACTAACTGGGTTCAAGCGTCGGTCCATAGGTACCAACCAAGATATAATTGAATTTGTTGATGATCTTCTCTTTGTGAACTGTACTATTTACCAGCAAATCAGCTAAATAAGGGTAGGACCCTTGTTGTTTGGTTATTGTGTATTTTGCAGATACTAAAAAGAGATAAGAAAAAAACATAATCCCTTTTGGGACGGCGTGAGGATATATAATAGTGCACATTGACTAGGTCGATGGGCAGCGGTCCCTTGGATAGGTCCATGTGCAGGTACTCGAACACCAGGAACAGCTTGCTGTCGGCCAGCAGCCGCACCATAGTAGTCGAATGAAACTCATTTTTTTTAAACATAAAATTCGTACGTGTTTTATCACCAGAGCGAAAAATAATTCAAAATTGCGTTCTCAGTCATTTTAAATTCGCCCAATGTTCAATCGAATGATTTCACAAACTTTTGGTTTTCAATACAATACCTGCACTTGTAATCAAATTGCATAAAACGCGAAGATCCTGTAAGAGTTGTCAATAAAGTATTGTGAAAATATCTTAGTATTCAATGATGCGCTCAGTTATTCAGTGAAATTGTTCAATTTCGTGGAGTCATGTACCTTGCATTAAACAGGTGCTTTCGCAAATAACTGCGATCGAGTCTCTACACGTATTGAGTATGACTTGACTTTTACTTGAATCTTTGATCATGAGACTTGGCGGTTGAATGCTTGAAGCTCGATGTAATAACGGATTTTAATTATATAAAAGAATATTTTTATTCAATAAGATACCACTAACGTCTTGTTAAAATTTGAGAGAGATAGGACATAACGCGTATTCGTTCAAAATTCAGAGCTCCGGCTGAGTCCGACTGACTTAAATAAATAATTAATGTTTGGAAATTCGTTTTTATTGTCATCTAGTCCCAAACAAGCTTAACTATGGGTACCATACAATGGATATAATATTTAAATACTTTGAAACAAATACTTATAATATATAGGCATAAAACAAACATTGTTTGCCCTGACGCGGTTATGGAACCCATGACACTTAGATTAGCAGACAGGTATACTAATCACTAGACCAACGTTTCATCAAACTTATCGTGTCGACAGACTTAACTTCTTAATTGCGGATGATCACAGCTGCAAATGCTAAGTAGAGTAGTGTTGTGTTCCTGCGTTGAGTTAGGTCGCCAGTGCCCTGATTTGGAAGGAAAAGAAGAATTAAGGTGTTATGCTGGCTATAAAGTTGGCAATATTCCATTCAGTTTGGTAACGCGTGAGTGACCTTAGTGTTGCAACCGCTTATAGGCTGCCAAAACCGCTTACCATCAGGCGGACCACACTTTTGTTTGCCACCTATGTTGCATAAAAATTGTGTCACACACATAATTTTATTGTTCTTTAAGCAACGGCCAACTGCATTTCAAACAAGTATTGCGCAATGAAATCGTCTCCTGTCTTTGTAACTTAGGAGACGGAGTACGTACGTGAGTATTACATTAAGTGCTACATAAGTGAGTTCATTGCAACCAGGAAGCTCATTTATAGGTATTCAGTGCAAGTCATGTGGAGACGAAAAACATTTCTACTTTCCTCCGATTAACCTAGACGTAGTAACCCGGTGTTAACGACAAGTGGTAAATGAGGTGATGCGGTTAGAACGATATCATAGATATATCATCATCTCCCTGTCCTTTTCCCATACATAGTTGGCGTCAACAGATCACCTGATTTTTATACGAAGCGACTGCCATTTGACCTTCGGAACCCCTTTTATAAGGAAAATCGGTACTCTGGGTTAAACCAGTTCTTCGACTATCTTTGACCTCTGACTGACCTGTAACGACTGTCAAAGCTGTTAAATTGGCAACCGACGGCTTAACGTGCTTTCCGAGTCACGGCGGAAACTCGGGCGGTCACCCATATAACTACTGGCTTGTTATTAGAATTCGCTGATCGAATGATATGCGCGATAACAATTGGAAGCGAACTCCTCCAAGGTAGCATAGCCATTGGTATATAAATAGTTCTGGGGCATATTCTCCTGTCCTAAATTGGAGCTGTCTGGGGACAGTACCTCCGCCTTTAAGGAAATCGCAGTCAATCGAAGATATTTAAATAAGTGTTGTATGAGAGCAACTTGTAAGCTTCGAAGAACAGGGACTGATGGATTCACTTTATACGTCGTTATGCGGTCAAATTGTAGGTATTTGGTCTACTCATTCAATTAAACTGACTCGAAATTAATGCACATCGCCCGAGGTACCATGAACTCGAAAGTTGTAAGCAAATCGTGAAATGTCTTCGAGATTATCATTGCCCATGTCATTACAAAAGACATGACGTTATCGTCAACATTCAGTTTTTATATTTATATAAGCTATCTGTTATTTTATTAAAGAAAATGAATAAAATCGGTAGAAAGGAGAGCCTTTAAATGATCAATCATTATAAATCCGTAAGCGTTCAATCGATGCTGAGGTCAGCATAGAAAGCTTTCGCAACTAACTCTACGTTTGAGTACTAGTTATCTTCTTGCTTGGGTTCGTTATTACTGAAGGTCGTGCCCGTCTTTAAAACTCGATACTTCTTTAGCTTCGAGTCTCATGTAGTACTAGTACAGTAGAGACTAACAAAATTAACAAAAACTTAGCAAATAGCCTAGAGTTTACTACAAGCCGTATAGAATTTAGGAACAAATCGTTCGAAATGACACACTCATACAGACGTCTACGAGATTATAAGCGACCCCGGCCTAATTGCAGTAAGGGGTGTCACGTCGTGACTGATTGAGGATACATCACTTACGTGTTGTACAGACGTTTTTCATGGCTTCAAATCGGCATTACTTTACGATAATGAATTAAGGAATATTTTTTTAAAACTGTGGTTCCATATTGCTGCATACGAACGTGCCTTGGTGTCCATGGGGTTTTAGGAGTTGCCTGCTACGCATGCGACGCAAGTTTTAATCCCAACGGGGCCTTTATGGTGAAGGAAAAAATCTTGAGGATACCTGCATATGCCTGAGAAGTAATTCAATGACGTATGTATAGTGCCTGAGGTGCGATTGAAACTCCATCTGTCACGTTAGCACACACATCGTCGCTGAAAAGTGGGTATTGTTATTACGAGAGAGGAATACAGAGCATAAGTATGTATTATTCCAAACTGCTTAGTATGCTTATGTGCCAAAGCACAATGATAATTCATAGAGATGTCCCTGCAAATAAGCATCAAAAGAAATGCATCAAACTTTACGAGTAGAAACACATCAAAACCCTACTTAAATTGAGACCTGTTACTCGAAATTAGCTAAGCTAATCTTTAATACCTTTTGTAATACTTTAAGTATTCTGTAACTTTCTTGTTTATCTGCGGAAGCAGTCATTAACATCCAACAGCAATGAAACAATAACACCATCGGGAACTATCTCATGCCATTTTCCCCGAGATTGACATAAGTGCATACTTGTAGTACATTGCAATATTGAACGTTATGCAGTGTTATTTAAAGTAGTATTTCATTTACAACTTCATATGAAGATAGGTGGTGTATTTGGATGATTTGCCAGACAAATTTGACCTTGATTCCGCGCCATGAGAGCCGACTCTCCACCTTATTGTGTGATTTTCATTCACTTTTTACTATGAGTTGCGATAGCATCATGCCTCTTCACATTAACTTGTTCGTTACTTACATTATTCAAGGAATGTTCACGTATTGCGAATAGTGTTTTGATCTTCTCTGATGAGTTTTGTAATACGCTCCTAAGTATCAGAGATATATAGGAATTTTATTTCAAATCCCAACTTTTTGTACGTTTTTTTTTATAATATAAATATTTTTTTATTCCTGTAGGAGAATGTAAACATTGCTTAGCCATTGGACTATGATTTAGGCATAGACACAAAATAAGAGAGTTTTTCCATATTCTTGCTCTCCATATGTCCTTATACTCTTATAAAGAAAAAAAATCGGTATAATGTCTATTCGATAAATCAAATCAAATCAAAAAGTTTTATTCAACATAAGGGACACTTGGAACACTTATTGAACGTCATTTCTCTTACGCTAAATGTCACTTCAAAGTCAAAATGACAACTATTATAAATATTTACAAATAAATTAAAGTCTAACGTAATTTAATGATTTCCTCGTTGGTAAAGTATATTTTACTGGTGCAATATATAGCTATTTATTTTACTTCAATGTGTAACAGTGTTAAAACATATCAAGTACGGCGTCTGAATGACTCGTCGTATCTAGTTACAAGCTTCCCTGATTTCGACTATAACATATATAGGGAATTAGTTACTAAATCAAAAAACAAAGTAAGCTCGATAAGCGGAGATGGTAAAACAATTACCACTGGCCTATTCACCACCCCTACTACTGTAGCTGTTGGTGATATAAAGGAGAAGGTGAAGAAAATAATACCTGCCGAAGTCATCAAGCAAGCTAGAGAAAATTACTTCAAGAACTTCTTTAACACATCAAGGAAAACTACCAAAAAATTCCCCGATACTGTACATTTGCATAAGAAAATCATCTCAGCAAGCTTAGAGCCAAATACTGGCGGTACTCTTAATCGCAACCTACAAATGGCTAGGAAATTTGCAACTTTATTAATCAGTGAGATTCAGTTCCACGGAGATTTAAAAGTGAAAAGAACCGTTTCTCGCTCCAGAAAGCGTAGGAAGAGGATTCCGAGATATTATAAGAAATAAAATTACAAAACATAATTCACACATTCAAATGCACTTTTATTGTTTACAATATTAAGTTCAATTTGTCATTTTCAGTCCACGTTGGGTGTTTACGCAATTATCCACACCGTTTAACATACCTTCAAATTAACAAATAATTTAATTTTCTTTTGTAAGTCTGCAATATATACACGTCATAAATAGCTTTTGTACATAAATAATTTAAATATGAGATAAAGTTTCGACTATTGTTTTACATAGTTTTTTAGATTGGAATTCCTTGAAGATAGCCTCAGGTTACTGATTGAACATGTTATTCCGCGGTTGGGCATGTATAACTAGTAGTACAATAACTTTCCGTTGGACTGAACACTGATGGGCTAGGACATGTATAATTGTATTGGCCATACGTTTCATCACTCAATAATACGCAAAAATAATAAGTCTGGCATGTAGTATCTGCACTATTTGCAAATCTTCCAGCTGATGTGCAAGTAAATTCAGTTGATGTGGAATTGGACGACTCCGTAGTAGTTGACGACCCCGTAGTAGTAGGCGACCCCGTAATAGTAGACGACTCCGTAGTAGTAGACGACTCCGTAGTAGTAGACGACTCTGTAGTAGTAGACAACTCGGAAGTAGAATTAGAAGAATCTGAAGTAGAATTAGACGAATCTGAAGTGGAATTCGACGAATACGAAGTAGAATTAGACGTGCTAGCAGTAGAATTTGACGAGTCTGCAGTAGTATTTGCGGACGTTGTAGGGGCATTTGTCGTTGTTGTAGTGCAACTCGAGAGAGAATTAGATCCCGTTTGACTCGGTGATTTACTCCTTGAGGTTGAAGTACTACTGGGACAAGCGGTGGTTGTAGAACTGGTCGTAGTAGATGCGGTGGTAGACGTCGTAGTAGTAGGAGTAGTTGATTGAGTCGTGGTACTAGAAGTTGTTGATTCAGTAGTGGTACTAGAAGTTGTTGATTCAGTCGTTGTACTAGACGTTGTTGATTCAGTCGTGGTACTGGTAGTAGTTGCTTCAGTCGTAGAAGTACTCGTGGAGGTTACAGTGCAGGTGTAGCTGGAACTGCATACTGCAGTACTAGGGTTGAAGAGAGAAGTCGATGCACACACGTAGTTATAAGATGAGTATGTGGCCGTGGAGCTGACATAAACGCAAAAGGTGTAGTTTTTACAGGTGGTGTCATCGGGATCAGCGAAGCGACCCGCCCCAGTCTCGGTGCAGTTGACTGCAGCATGGGCCTGCCATGTCATACAGAGTATCTAAAGGAAAACCGTCGATATTAGTATTTATGACCATTCAACGCTTCCATCAATGCATGTATTTCAAACATTAGAAACTCGTCACAATTTACTAGCAAGCTAGCTCTGAATGCTCATTATTCGCAAATAAGTTGCAATGGATTATATTTACAATGCAACACAATCTTCACTAATGGCTATGGCTAAGGTCAACTTAGCATCAGACATTGAGGTTCAAAGTTCATTCCAGAACCACAACCAAAGTAAATCATAACTCTCTATCTGCAGCTGTGTGTAAAAAGCCTTGTTAAATGGCCTTTTATACACCAAAGACTGTGCCCCGAGGTTACACCCGCGTAGATTTAGTTTCATCCTTATTGTCGCAGAACCCTAATATTTTTGATAAATAAAGGTAGCCTAAGTTACTCCTTGAAACTTCAGCTACCTACCAGTGAAAGTCCCGTTAAAATCCATCCAGCCGTTTCGGAGATTACCCGGAACAAACAGACAGACAGACAGACTGACAGAGAAATTTTTTAAAACTTGGTTTTTTAGTGTCAGTAGCGTGTATACATCATATGCATTTAGTGAAAAGCTGTTATTTTGAAATTACAAACAGAGACTTCAATTTTATTTATCTGTATAGATGTATAGATAAGAAGTTCAGAATGTCACACTAATTTGCGCCCTAATAATTTTGCCGGTGTTTGTATATTCGGTTACATGAGTGTTGAAACACCTCAGCCTTATTCATTAAATTTTAGGGTTCCATCCGATTATGCATATAAAATAAAGATTACTCACCAGAACTACACCGATTATAATTTGCCCCATCGTAACCCCTTTCACACTGAGCCAATTCTCGTGACAGTTGTGTTATTTTATATGGCTTATCTTCTATCTACACAAAGCTAATTACCCAAAATAAAGGTGATCTCCCCCGTTACATGACATAATTGCTTAATTATTTTATTGTCATGATCAGTTCGGCTGGGCATTATTACACAAAAGTCTTCAAAACAATGCCGTAAAATTTTCCACTACTGAGAATCTCGTACAAACTATCTCGGTCTAGTGGTCGCAAAGCTGTGCTGCGGATCATGCGGTCTTAGGTTCGTTCGACGGGTCAGGTAAGTGTTATTGGGTTTTACCATTTGTAATTTCCCAATAACAGCCCGGAATCTGTATCAGTGGCTAGTAAATCGGCTCACCTCTTAATTCTTCAAATTACTAGCGACACGTGGGTATACCTGGGTGGGTGTACCTCTCCGAGAATACAAGCATGTGTATATAGATTGTAGAGTAGCCAAATACATACATTGAGTATGCAATATCATCGTGTTAACTTTACTCCACTTAATAAACATAAATACTAACATAATGTCGGGTCCTTACGAGGTGGTTGTACTTGATTAACGAAATCATCATCTCCCTGGCCTTATCCCTTACATTGTTGAGGTCGGCACGTGATTCAACCCGATGTGGCAGATCACCCTTTTTACACGAAGCGACAGCCATCGTAACCCCCTTTACGAGGAAAACTGTTAAACTGGGTTAAACCAGTTGTCAGACTATTTTAGGTCTCTGACTGACCTGTAGCGAGTGTCAAAGATGATAAATTGGCAACCAATTAGTGTATCTTATAACGATATACCATATCCCACGATACTATTCGTAAATCGTATAAAAAGTTGATACCGTGCGAGAGACGAAGCGTTCATAGTCTGCAGACGTCGCTTAACATCAGGTGGTTTGTAAACTTTACCACTTTGGAAGCATACCGATGTTGATTGGTTCAATTAATCAATCTTACTCATTACCAATCACAGTTCGTTAAAGTTTGTCTTGTTTGGATTATCCCAATAAACTTGATTTCGGTAAGGGACTAACCTACTTATCTACCTTTCCTACTTACTTATTTTTTTGCAATTTTAGCATACCTAAGTACACATTACACAACAAATTATAGAGTTGTAAAATTCATATTGAGTCGCAGCTATTCAGCATTTAAAACAGCGTTTACATCATTAAACTATAACCCAGTTACGCTGATAAAACGAGTAGATGTCATGCAGGTGCAAAAATATAATCCTACTTAAATGTATTCACAAAAAAAAATCCTGATGTTTTACGGTTTACAGTATAAGTTTTGTTAGAACCACGTACTAGGTATTATTAATTAACTTGACATTTGTCTAAATATACACAAAAAGACACAACGTTCAACATAAAAAGCATGCTTTGAACATCGTTGATTGTCTCGATTTATGTAATATGGCGTGCAACTCTATGTTTGCAAACTTCATCATCTCAATCATCATATATGTAAGATATGTCAACAACAGCTGAACGCTGAGTATGTTCAGCTGCCTCCTGCATCGTGCATCCTATGGGTATCTTAGCAGGTATTATTTTCTTATCTTTGATCACACTAAATAGCAGCTCTTTAGTGTAATAAGAAAATGCAGATATGCCTGTGTTTAAATAAACGTTTAATCTTTGTGAATACCTTAATTAAAATATTTTATTTTTCAAACTCAGCTAGACTTTAAAATCTATGAAAAATATTATACAGTGTTTATTATTTCTATCAGTCCTTAAATTTCAAATAATGAGTATATGAAAACACTCATGATAATAATAATGAAATTAACCCTTTCAAAACCCCGTGACAATCTATATTGTATAAACTTTAAATAGTAAATAATAATTTCCAGTCAAGTATGCTAAAGATGCAATAAAATGTATGTATTGTAATGCATGTAAACATATCACATGATACAGAGTTGCATTCTAGACATGTTAGTAAATAAGTCAGCACATCAATCAGACTGTTAGAACATACTTTTAATTCACAAATAAGTACTTATAGGAAAGAAAACAAAGTTATTACATTGTGACGACTATAACAGCATATACAATCGTGTATACCTACGACATAAAATCTACCCACTGCCTGTTTATACAACAAAGATAGCCTTTCTTAAGATTTAAAATATAATAACTCGAGACCTTTGACAATAGCCTGATTGTATTATATTAGCAATTCAATATGAGTACTTGATAGCGGTGCTAAGACGTTGTACAAGTGTAACTAGTTGTGCAAACTTTTGACGTTGGATTGAATACTGATGTAGTGGGACAGGTATAATTATATTGCACGTATGACCCGTCACTGGACTCCACGCAATAGTAATAAGCCTGGCAGGTCGTGTCTGAGGTATCTGCAAATCTTCCTGCTGCAGTACAAGTGAAAGTTGTCGATGTTGTGGAATTCGTTGAGTCTGTGTCCGTACAGTTGTAGTCAGACTCACACAGGGTAGTGTTCGGGTCGAAATAAGTATCGTCTGGGCACGTGTAGGTTGTCTCCGTAAATGTACCGTTGATATCAACGCACTCGATGTAAGTGGTGCAGTTTGTAGAGTCAGGATCGGCCACATACCCGTCTTCGGTGCACACTGAGGTGGTATTAGTGGTGTTGGTGCTAGTCACGTTACAGGTGTAGTCTGTGGTACACTTTTGGGTACTCGGGTTGAACAGGGAGGTAGTTGGGCACACGTAATCGTAAGAGTAGTAATCTTCCGAGGAGCTGTCGTAGACGCAGAAGGTGTAGTTTTGACAGGTGGTGTCATCAGGGTCGGCGAAGCGACCTGCCCCAGTCTCCGTGCAATTGACTGCAGCGTGGGCTTGCCAGGCGAGGCACAACACCTGTAAAGCAATCATATCATTTGAATTTATTAAGCAGAGTCAAGATCCAATTAGCTTCATAGGTTTTGGACTTTTACTTTATAACGCTACAAATGCACCTGCATAGGCTATCTAAATTGCATTGTTCACAGAATATCAAATTTACCGGACAACTCTCAATTTCCTGTTAATAGTACAGAAACAAACTGGATAGATGTATTTGTTTGTGTTGACTTCTAAGGCGCTAATGGATGTCTGACATTACTTACCAAAAAAACACTAATGATCGTTTTATTCCCCATTGTAGAATCACGAAACACTGAGAAAAAACCGAGTAAGATGAGTCTTTATACCTATGATAAAGAAGATAATCTCACCAATTACCTAATTGACATTCATGATCAAGACTTTGCCGAAACACTCAAATTACTACGATTAGGTAATGTAATAATTGTAAAACTGAACGTCGATGTCAAATCATGGATGTATATTGCAATTATTTTGGTACTCAGAGTTAAGCACTTATCAGACTCTCTTAGGCTTTTAAAAATAAAACACAAGATATATAACATCATAGTAGTTTATTGAAGGTACAAATATCGCTTATGTAATTATAGATTTAACTAAGAATCAGTTTATCCTCTAGAAGGAAATTAACCGTTGACCACGAGTAAGAAGAAATTTTCAGTCGCAGCACTTTCAGTTCATGTTTTAGAACAAGTAATCTCTGTAGTGCATACTTTACTAACCGGACTAAACACGGATGATCCGGGACAGGTGTAATCATATTTTGCATAAGCGCCATTATTGAATCGTACGCAGAAATGATAACTCTTACAAAGAGAGTCTGATGTGTTCGGAAACCTTCCACTTTCCGTACAAGTGAATTCGGCAGTCGCATTAGGACTTTGAGTATTATAAGAATTGACGGAACAATTGTAGTTATACATGCAATCGCTTGTATTGGGATTGAAGAAAGTATTTCCAGGACAAACGTATCTTGTTGTGATAAAGGTGGTGTCTATTGCAATGCATTCAACAAAACCAGTGCAGTTGGTGTTGGCAGGGTCGGGGAACAATCCTTCTTGAGTGCACACGAAATTATTGCATTTGTAGTTCGTAGAGCACCGAGATTCAGTAGGGTCGAAGACAGAGGAAGCTGGACAGGTGTAATTGAAGCCTTGATAGATGTTGACAGCGACGGACACACAGAGAGTATAGTTCTTGCAAGTAACATCATTAGTGTCAGTAAAGCGACCCGTTCCCGTACAATTAACCGCGTTTGCTTCCCATAACAAACAACTTATCTGATGCAAACAAATTATAATAAATTACTAGATGTATTGAAAAGAAAGTAAATAAGTGTATATAATTCAAGGAAAATTTAATAATTACTCTCAGTGTATACTCACAATAAGTATTCCGAATTTAATATCTGCTCGCATTGTTTCAGTGAGTTAACTGAGAATAATATGAGTTTATCGAGTGCTGCTAATATAGAAGTTCTGATTGAACCATAAAGTGCATCAGTTATCAGTTATGTTGTCAATATCTTCTAGTCACTTTGATACACCAACAATAAAACTATATTATACCTAATAGAATATTAAATATGGGTTAATAGCGGTTGACTAATATATAATGGGTGTTTTTATTATTTGTGATACGTATAAGGTTTTTACTCAGTTATTATTAATATACTTGTAATATAATACAAACCAGAATTTTAGATGAAAATTATTTTTTTCTTGTACAAGTACAAAATTAACATATTTATTAAACTGTATTTAAAACATTAAACACTTTTACATCTAAATGGAACGGAGTGAATAAAATAAAAATCAGAGAATCTAGTGCCAACATCAGTAATAAATAACTAAAAATCCATAACCGTTGTTACTTTGACTGGAAAGTTGGTGTTATAAAGTCTAGCAGGTATAGCTAGTAGTGCACACCTTTCTAATGGGATTAAAAACAGTAGTCGACGGGCACGTGTAGTCGTATTCCAAATACGTCCCATTACTGGACAGGACACACAAGTAGTATGACTTACAAGTAGTATCAGTGGTATTGGCATATCTACCAGGAATTGAACATGTGACCGAAGACGTAGAATTCAAAGTAGTTGCATTTAAAGTGCTTGTAGAATTGGAAGTGCTTGTAGAATTTGTACTGGTAGAGTTACAAGTGTAATTTGTGGTGCATTTTGCAGTGCTCGGGTTGAAGAGAGAAGTAATAGGACACTCGTAGTTGTGGGAGACGTACGATGCTGAACTAACGTAAACGCATAGAGTATAGTTGTGACAGGTCGTGTCGTTGGTGTCTGCAAATCGTCCAGCTCCCGTCTCGGTACAGTTCACTGCACCTGCCCTTGACACATTGAACAGAGTATCTGCAACAAAAAAATTAATGATTTAATTCGATAATATTATTAAGGAGAATTAATCTTAATTTCTCTTACTAACACATTAATCAAGTGAAAAGCCGAAGTGCAAGCACAATTTTAAAATTCGGTCAGAACATAATTAAATTCAATGGCCCCCTAAACTTACAAATAGGAATCCAAAAGCAATCTTATTCTTCATATTGGTAGACTGACAACTTTTCTAAGTTCTGTTACCTTTTTATACCATAGGTTGAAAACTGTATTGTGGTGACCCTAATGAGTGGATTATCAGAGTTTCTATGAAGTATAATCACATTAGTTAATCTACCTCACACAACGTTAAAGGTGCCATAAAAGCTGGATACGAGACTAACTAAACAAACAATAGTAAGTAATCAACTTAATTAACATGTTGGGTAACATACCAAATAGATAGATAGTACCTGAGTAATCTCATCACTCTCATTAGGGGAGTCCTATGACCAGCTGTGGACTATGATAGGTCGATGATGATGATGACGATGAGTAATAACCATTGTATAATGTAAGGGCTACAGTTAATTAAATTTCTTTTAATACCCTCCTAATTTGTGAGTGGTCACTGCACCCTTTGCTTTGGGATACTTAGCCACCACACGAAAGATACATTTTATGCACTACCATAACTAAAGTAATTATAAACCGACTCTATTCTTTTCCGAAATAGTACGTAAAAGAAGGTGGAAAGTCGTCTTAAGTCTGGCTCTCTCACAGGCAATTCGTCTAAGACTCTTAGAAAATGGAGTACACCTATAAACTAGTTTTCTATACCAGAGTAAACAATTTTACTACTTAATTTGACTACGCTGAGTAGGCTTAATTTTTTTCTTTACTTGCCCTTGATATTTTACATTTATTAAACTAAAATATTCTCAAAAATATAATTCTAAGTTATTTTAATTAATTGGATGAGCATAGCTGTGTGTAACTACTCCCTAAATAACTCCGGTTATTCCTAGTACAGAGAAATCTTCTTGGTTGCCGAAATGCGGGCTTAAGAAATTGTAAATGAGTATTACAGATACTCACCTTGATATGACTTTTCATGTCAAGACCAAATGTGTTGGGTACAAGGTGATCAGTTTATGGTACTTATTCAAGTAGGTCCTCGACTAACGTGAAACTGTCATGTCGACTCAATCTGCAACGTTAGTACATTATTATTTTTGGTGAAGTGTCATTGTAGGGTGTGGCTTTGAAGAAGGTGAAGTACCTAAAAATATAATGCTTATAATAATAACAATATTTTATTTATTCCAGCCGCATTAGCCATAGTACACATACACTACTAGCGGACGTCACACGGTTTCACCCGCGTTGTTCCCGTTCCCGTGGGAGTACGGGGATAAAATTTAGCCTATGTTACTCGCTGATGATGTAGCTATCCATTGCTAAAAGAGTTTTCAAGATCGGTCAAGTAGTTTCGGAGCCTATTCAATGCAAACAAACAAACAAAAAAACAATCAAATCTCTACACTTTATTGTGTAGATAGATTATTATTAGTATGGACAAGTAAAGATAATTAAAATCAAAACTGGATAGTAACGATACTGCTACTAGATACGTTTATCACTTTCTGCTGTACTGATAGCCAACACTTTTTGGGGCTGCCCAGGCCAGTACTCACCACCTACATTCTATTTTGAGGGTGGAACAATCTACCCCAGAAGGAAGCTATGCAAAGTCAGACGTTATGTGATGATTGTGCAATAACTATGACTAAAGTTATATACATATGCATATGTTCACGCCTGCATTCCCCGAAGGTGTAGGCAGAAGTGTTGAAAATGAAAATGATTTATTCAGTTTAGACCCTGGTAAGGCACTTATGAATGTCGAGGAACTTACCACCGTAATTACAACACCTACATTTCACCGAAGATGATTAAGTGCCAACGTGACAGATGGTGAGTCTATCGCTGTCTCAGGCACTATACCTACGTCTTTGAATTACTTCTCAGTCATATGCAGGTTTCCTCGCGATGTTTTCCGTCACCGTTACCTGACTAAAGTTTAGAGTGGAAATCGCTCCTACTATCGCTCATACTACGTAAGAGGTGATGTGATGTGATTCTTATTCAAATTCATGTTATAGCAATGCCGACAGCATGTGACACGGTTTCTTGTCATCTAGTGAATACAATATTTACACAATTATTCACAAGTTGCAAGATATAAAAATACCAATACAAAAGATGTGTTTGTATGAAGATTATTGTTTGTGAAAATAATTAAATGGCTCATGAGCTACCGTGAGCAATCTGATTGAACCGACATAAAAAAAATGGTAAATTTGTTCTAGATTAAAAAATAATACTCAGGAGGTTTATTACCTTCCCTACACATGAGCTCTAAAAAAACCTTGTAATTTCGTGTATGTACGCGTGTTAAATGATAATAAACGACTTCATGACGTTTCCGAGGAAAGTAGGCAGTGCTAGAGTAGAAGTCAAACAACATTATCATTTAAGCCAACACAGTGATGTTCCTATGTCGAATCTTAATCCGTTATAATATAAGAATGACGACTAACAATATTCTTATTTGATCTAACTGAATATTCAATTCAGTGATATTTAGGGTTCTGTATCTACTACTAAAGTATCTATTACAGTAATAGGCTCTCGTTTTACCCTTTTGGTTTTTTGAGTTTTAACTCCGCTCTGTCTCTCTGTCACCAGTAGGCTTATTGTCGTAGGAACTAACAATTTAAATATCGTTGAAGTTCCAACCTCGTTCGATTGCAATCCTATCGAGACTTGGTATTCACGCGTTTCTCGATGAAATAACTAATATGGAAGATAAATAAGTTTTTTACTGGCTTGAATCCTTCATTGTGAAAATTATTCAAGACTTGGTATTCACGCGTTTCTCGATGAAATAACTAATATGGAAGATAAATAAGTTTTTTACTGGCTTGAATCCTTCATTGTGAAAATATCTTCCTTCCTACAGAGGTAGATTTGCAATACTCAAAAAAAATTAGTCTGTGACTAAGCTATCGATAAAGCGGTGTTTACCTACATCCATCACTATTTGTTTAGCACTACTAAGAATTGCTCACTCTAGGTTATTATCTTGCTAGAAAGTATAAACGTGAATAATTTAAGTGTAAAAAGTCAAAGAAGTTTAAAACTAGTAGCGTTTTACACGGATAATATAGATAAACAACGTTTTTATCGTCGAATTGAGCGTTAAGAAGTTCACATTTTGTTATAGTTTTATGTGATCCTCATTTGAAGATGAAGAAACTCAGTGTTTTATTTTTCTTCTTTGTAAGTAAACTTACGTACCTACATAACTATGCATAAATCTTAGTGTTTATTAAAAACCTGTCAGTGGCCTGCCTCAGTGCATTCAGTGCAGTCAAGTCGACATTCTAAAAATTAAAATCAATAAAAAACACGTTATCAAAAAGAGGTTCACCGCTACACCACCCCCCTTTAGTAATTGCCTAGTTACTATTTTATTTAAAACTAAATCGAAAACACCAAATCTTTTCTCTCAGACGTATTGTGTCAAGTCGACATTCTAAAAATTAAAATCAATAAAAAACATTTTATGAAAAAGAGGTTCACCGCTACACCTACGTAAAATGCATTTTTAATTGAAAATCTATTCCCGTCTATGCTATAATACTTACTTACCTGTATTTATGGCGCGATTATTTTTCTCAATATCAATCGGAAACTCAACACAACCTGTAAAATCATCATTTTAAATCAAGGTGCTGAATTAAAATACTAAGACTACAATAAAAATAATACACAAATATACAAGTGCAGGATGTTAACAGATTGATAAAGAAGGCGCAGTAGGTACCTCTTGACTTATTGTTATCAAAAATTTCCACTCGTGAAAAATTAAGAGGATATTACACATTACATAAATTAAACAGCTACCTACCTACGTACTTAACACATTTAAGATTAATAAAAAAAATAAAAAACACTCTGCTGCAATACCTTCTAAGATACTCATAATAAGTACTTATTACTCTATTTTTACAGAGATTGTGTCACGGAGTCAACGAGTCCAATGAATGTACGATGAGAGGCAGGTTCCCAAATGATGATGTGGAGAACTGCAGAGGTTACACCATCTGCCTGATGGCTGGGCCCGATAATTATATCCAATACAAACTCGCCTGCCCAGTCGGTTTCATCTACAGTCACTTCGAGCATCAATGCACCAATTCCACAGACTATCAATGTTTGCCGACCTATAACTGTACGCTAATGGGCGTCTTTCCCGATCCAGCCAGTGAATTCTGCACCTCATACATAGCTTGTGTAAACGGGACTAGTGAGACAGTAACAGCAACTGCAAGAGTGATCAAGTGTCCGTCTGAAACGGTTTTCAATCCAAATGTAGGTGTCTGTGTAAATACAACTGACTATAGATGCAAAGACGATTTGCCAATCATCGATAACCCTCCAATCACTCCTAGTTTTGTTATAGAGAATGCTTCTGTAAAACCATTTGATTTCTCTCTAAGCTTTGCTAATAGCTTGTACACAAATTTTATATTCACAATATCCTTTACTGTGTTGATATTTCTGTAATAAAATTATTGAAATGTAATACTTTGTAGTTTTATTACTTACTACCATAAACGAAATAATAAGAGTAGGTACCTATATCCAATAAAAAGATTGCCGAAAAATATTTGACTGACAAGATGAGCAACATTTCATGTTGATCCGTTGAGAGTTAGTTATACCTCGAGGGCGATCTGAAATCGTAAAACCAAATATTATACATATTTCCTTTATCAACCTTTATCAACTCATTTAATGTTTTCATAATATATGTTTTGTATTAGGTATTTGGATACCGTCCTTTTGCCTGTTTTATGGCGAAATTTCAATAAAAAAATAAGGAAATCATAGACATGTCAATGTCATAAATTTTGAGGTTATAAACTTGTGAGATTTGTTTATAATTTGCATTTAAACTTTAAATTATATTCCTGAGCATTATAAGAATCTAGTTTTCTCTATCTTTTGACGGCTAACGTTAATATCCTCTTAATGTATTCGAATATTGTTGTACCACGGTAAGTTTCGTAACAAATAGGTTATTAAAATCAATTTTTATTTTTTTGCATATACTCAATTAAAAACATTATTTGTAGACAATGGCACAAGTTCGCGTGTATGTGTCGCGCATTGTCCAGTATAGAGGGCCAAAAACTGCCCCAGACGAGTAAATCAAGTGACGGGATAGCGCCTCCGCCGCGCATACAAAGAAGCTCTACTGATATATTGCAGGCTCTTGCCGCCACAGTCGGACCTGATCCTACAGCCGCACATTACAAGTAAGTGATTTCACATCACTCACTAAATGCTCACCTGGTATAAAATATTGTGTTTCTGGAAAGTATTTGGATAATTATTTCAATTATAAATTGCCAGCAGCCAGTTTCTTCACCCATCAATAAATCTCGATCGTTCTTTTCTATTCTCTTCACCCAACATTAGCAAAATTGCCATTTTAAATATTTTATCCATCATGATAAATGGATAGAATATTAAATTACTAAAGTTAAGACTATAATTTTGTAATACTTTCATTCCAATAACATAACGCTAGATCAAATCTGATAGATAACTGGGAATAGCAATCCATCTCTAAACCTTGAAAGGTTATTGAAAATGGCCGATAGATGTTTTATGAACTGTTTACAGATACCATGATGACCCATACCTTATACCAATGTCAAACTTCCGTAAGCGCTCTTATGCACTGTCTGCGGAGGCTGGTCGCAAAGCAGCAGCGTGGGTCAGAGATGAGCATGCAGACTTATTCACCACTAGAATTTGGGACCCTCCTACCAGAAAGAAAACTCCCCACTTCAATGCAGATCCACACATTGATGCTTTTAAGCCTAAACCTATTTATAATGATGAGAGTAATGTATGTAACATTATGCTTTGAGTGTATACTTATCCCCTTATTGCTGATGTCATTATAAATGTTGTCTTTGAATCTTCTTGCACAGTAGTAATTTTATGAGTATGTTTCTGTACATACTGTGACTCTGTCTGTGTCTGTCTGTATGGGGTGATGCAAATAAAAACATGCACAGTTACCTCCCTATAAAAGTTTGGATACTGCCCATATTTTTACTTGCGCGCCATACATATAGCCATAGACAGCCAAGCTCATAATATTACTATAGAGCATTCAAAGGTACTCATTCATAACTTGTAATGAGAACTATATTTAACAGATATAATATAATGTTCAAACAATTCATGCTTATTGTAGAAAGAAAGAAAAAAAGAAAAAGTATTCTTCATACATAAGAAATGTGACGCAGCATTAATTATAATTATATTGTGAGGTACTAAATAAGTGGTTCAGACATACTTTAACTGTTAAGCACAGACACTGTTGCTTATTAATTGTAAGTCTGTGGGCCTCACCCCAGTCAGTACTGCCACAAAGATAAAGACAAATTACGTAATCTATGGCATGTAACAACAACATTCCAGGTAACAGAAGAAGATTTAAAATACACAATAGAGAATGCACTAATTGATGATTCAATAAAAGTGTTCCAACTACTGGGCGGAGCTGGAAATGTTAGTGAGGAATTAAAACTGAAGTTCCTTACACTCCTGTGCTTCTACAATGAGAAGGAGCCAGACTCCTTGGAGTGGCTGGAGGAGAGGTGGTTTGCTGCCACCACCAGGGACAGACAAGCTGCAACTTGGAAGTGAGGGCTTACTTTTACTTAAGGGTCTAACTAAAGGCTATCTACTTTAACTCCTTACTCTCTAGCCAATTCTATGCATAGATTAAAAAAATTTATTTGTTATGTTTTCATTAACATAAATTTTTTTTGGAGCCGTGGTGACCTTGTCATTTTTGGAGTAGTCGCCTGCTACACAAGCGAAACAATTCCGAATTTCACAAGCGACACAAATTCGAATCCCTGCGGGGACTGTACCAATGAGGTTTTCTAAAAAATTTTGATCAGTGAATTCACTTCAGTGCTTTATGGTAAAGGAAAACATCGTGAGGAAACTTGCATATGTCTGAGAAGTCATTCAAAGATATTATATAAAGGTATAGTGCCTGAGATGGCAATAGACTCACCATCTGTTAGCACTTAATCATCTTCGGTGAAAAGTGGGTGTTGTTATTACAACACCTTTGCCTACCCTGATGAAACATTCACCACCATATTTGTATAAGCCTCAACTAACTGTAGAATACTCATTTCATAGATTTGTCTTTGTTTTAAAGAGTGGGTGGCCTCGCAGATAAAATCTTCACATCAATGGAGCCTAAAACACCTGAAGCATACTGTGCCATCATACAGGGAATGGCGAAGTATTACCAGGTTAGACATTAAAGTCTAGTTAATAACGTTGAGAACCTAATATAAATATGTAATAATGTATAAAGAACTTAACAATGAGAGACTATTAGTAATAAATTCTATTACATTTTTGTAGCTTGTTTTTAATGTTCCAAATTATTTGCCTCTAGACGATCAATTGATACATTACATAAACGGACAATATATCAATATTTATTTATTTATGTTTTATATACATATCGCTGTATTTTCTATATATCTATATAATTTGCTTCCAGGCCGAGCACGCTCATACGCTGGCGCAAGAAGCTATACAGAACGGAATCCAGCTATCAACCAGTGTGTATAACTCCTTGCTCGGGTGCGTGGGATTCCTCCGTGAAGGCACTGCGCTGCGTATTGAAGCACTCAAGGCTTTACTCGTGGAAATGAATGAACAAGTATGTTATGCAGATCCTTTTATGAATTATGACCTTGAATGTAGTCATTTTATGAGTTATACTCAATAACTCCGCTATTGTCGATGCGCGCTCGTAACTCGTGACGGCATACTGTAGGTCTAGACAAAGTAACATTCTCTCGCGCTTGCGCTATTATAAATGATACATAATGTATGGAATTATGATTCAGATGTTAGTCATACATATACTAACGCCTTCCCGGTAGAGACCTTCCCGGTAGGGACCTTGAAATGGCAGAGTTACTTTCCACCGAAGGTGATTAAGTGACAACGTGACAGATGGTTAGTCCATCCCCGTTTCAGACATTATACATATATAGATATGAAATGCTCCTCGGACTTGCGTAAGTTTTCTCACAATATTTTCCTTCGCCGTAATTTGTTCTATTTATCTTTTGTCTATCAAATAAATAAATAAAAACTCGCGGTGTGTCATCGCTGAACGTAAGTTGTTACCAAAACTCTTTGTTGCTGACTGCTGGGATTTCAACTTGCCACTCGGCCACATTTGCTCAACTGTAAAGTTAAATAACACTATGTATAAATCATCTGCCTGCCCTTTCAGGGACCGGGTAGACGTTAGTATGACTTAACTCTGAATCATATCTGCCTCTAGCTATAAATAAACAATGTATTTATGTATTATCCAGGGTTTATCACCAAATGGTGCGACAATGACGTCGTGTCTCCGATCGATATCGGTGTGGGGCGCTGGGAAAATACTTCAACAGATAGCGCTGCAAATTGTAGCAGAGTTCAAAACACAAGGCATTCAACCCGGCCTCTCCGACTACTACTATTTGCTGTGCTTGTTTTGTAAAGAGAGTACGTATTTTTTATACTTAAAAGGCAATCTAGTATAAACCTTAAGCCCGTCTGATAATTAACAATGAATGTAGCCTGTTTAATCTTGCACCAACATTCAGATAACTTCCCTTGCTGCTTTAGCAGTAATTTTCTATCACAATTTGTGAAATGGAATTAAAAGTGATGACCATAGTTTTACTCCTGGTTTACTATAGCCATAGTTTCAACCCTGTTTTGTAATAAGTGAGTTAGACTTCTTGGAATGATTTTGAATATAAATTGAAGTCGTAATTTCCATACAAATTATTCTGTCTATTTGATCGCATCGTTCTTCTAAACTAAGTACGTTACAGATCTTGTGGCGACTTTTACTAAAATATATGATGGATTCCGATGAGTTACTAGCAGAAATAACTTAAAATGAAAGTCAAAGTCAAAAATATCTTTATTCGATTAGACTTTCTACAAAGTACTTTCAAACCGTCAGAATGGCATAGGGACAGAATGACGGAACAACAGGATTATACATGCTACCGCCAGATTCGGAAGCTTGCTTTTACTGAGAAGAACCTGGCAAGAAACTCAGTAATTACTCTTTTCAAAAATATCATACAATTTTTAAATACAAAATTAATATCTTAAGGAATGTAAGCCCATGGACACAGTATCCCTATTATAATCATATACATTATCGAAAATTCAATGATTTGATGCGAGAGCGGTTCGCTAGTACATAATAAAGTATTGTTTTTTCGTTTTAAGGAGGCCCCCGTATGGATATTCTGTCAGGGATACTTAACGATTTGGAATCCCGAGAAACCTTACGAGCCACAGAAGCAACGGATACAAATTTCTTTATCACCGCTATGGGCGTGTGCAGTGATCATTTACAGGTAACGTATAGTCCAATTGAGAAACTCCTCCTTTTTTTTGAAGTCGGTTAAAAAGGTTGTATTCACCATGCAATCCATCTATACCATAAATTATTAAATCTATTCATCGTTTATAGCACGTGAGCAATGTTGTTTTGCATTTCAATGTAAAATTTGGTAGCCCAAAGATGCTTAAGAGAATAGAATGTACTAGATTTTACTCTTCTCTTGTTAGTTACGCTCTTGACAGAGTTGTCGTGGTCATTATGTGGTACTATTCGGTTCAGATGTCACTTGTCTCACGATGTCTCGGCATCGATCTCTTTTGAATGTAATTCTGGTGCATTCTTATAAGGATCTAGGTCTAGATTTTACTGTAAAGTTCACAGGACCCCATAATTTTAACGATATAAAAAACAGCTTATGTATTAATCCAGGTTTCCTATGTGCTGAAATCTAGACCCTCACATTTATAGTAGGTTATCTAAGTTATATACAATTTTATACTTTCAGGATATTAATTTGGCAGAAAGATTACACGTGCTTCTAATGAAAGACAATAACTACAAACTAGTAGGCGACGCGTACAAGGAAAGCATTTATTACAGGCATTTAGTCACTGTGGCTTGCAGGTATGTTATATTAATTAATATATCTATCTATATCTATATATCTATACAGATAAATAAAATTGTAGTGTCTGTTTGTACTTCCAAAATAACAGCTTTTCATTAATGCGTATGAAAGTATATACGATACTGACGTAAAAAAACCTATATTTTATTTTTTCTCTGTCTCTCTTTTTGTTCCGGGTATTCTCTGAAACGGCTGGACCGATTTAAACGGGACTTTCACTGACAGATACAAACACAACTTAGGCTACTTCGATTTTAAAAAAACATTAGGGTTCCGCAGGCCACCCATGAAATTAAGCTACGCGGATGAAACCGCGGGGCACAGCTAGTTCAATATAAGTACTTACGTACATACATACATATTCTCACGTCTGTATTCCCCGAAGGGGTAGGTAGAGGTGTACTTATAGTACATACAACCCAGGACCTCATGTACCGCAGCAGCGTTTGCGACGACTAGACCAACGAGGCTATCATAAGTAGGTGCCGAATATAAATGTAATTTTGTTGAAAAAGTTTCGGTCGCCTCGACGACATAATAGACTTAGTGTTTTTGAGTGAGTAACCTCAGGCAAAAATAATGTAATTGTGGTGAGTACACATACATTATTAGGTAACTTTCTAAACATGTTTTTACAGACACGCGCCACTCGAAAAAACCACAAATTTGTTGGACACACTAGTGCCTAACGTTTATGTACCTGAGCCTTCTGTTATGGAGGAGGTAAGTTGCATTTAATTAAAGATTTAGTATCACTTTATTGTAAAAACTTCTATACAGTACTTTAAGTCACTGTGTGTACGTTAAGCCAACGTACACACGGTGGAATCTGCATCGGAAATACTCTCACAAAGAGAGTATACAAACAGCACCGGGGTGAAGCAAATTTAGAACTCATCGATTGAACAGTTCTTACGGAAGATCGCAGACTGTATTGTATGTAATGCTCAATCAATTGTAAGCTGACGAGACCATACGTCTACCATTTTACGAATTCATTTTCGATATATCATAATCTATCCTTGCCAAACCGTCAAATTGTGAACTCGAATGTGAAGTAACGCTTCTGGCGTGCTGATTGGTTTAGATCTTTTAGTGATTTTATCACTCATCAACTTTGCAGTTGCAGCAGATTCTTAACTTGAAATAGAGTGTGTGTGAGTGTATATGTATGTATGTGTACAGATAATAAAAGCGTTGGAAGTGGGTGGGGCGGGTGACCGCTTATCACAGACATGGTCCCAGTTAGTGGTGTTCGGGCACGCCAAAAAGACAAGACTGGTCGAACGACTCCTGAGCGCTCTCACTAGCTGTTACTCCTATCAAGGTATATACTTTATATTTTTTTGCTATAATACAGTCTTCTCCATTTAATTCCCTTTAGAATTTCTTAGTTCGTGGTTCTTTGTTTCCTCAAGTTTAGCCTATCCCTATCGCATTGCGTTAAGCCTGTCATCAGTCATGATAGGGGTAAGCTCAGTGTAATGTTTCAATAATAATAGGCAGTGTTTTGTTCGACACCATAAAACAGAAACCTCGGAATCTAGATGCATACAGAATACTGTTAAAATACTCAAATTAAAAATACTGATAATCTAAATATAAAGGTGACTGACTGACTGACTGACTGACTGACATATAGTGATCTATCAACGTACAGCCCAAACCACAGGACGGATCGGGCTGAAATTGTGCATGCAGGTAGATGTTGTGACGTAGGCATCCGCTAAGAAAGGATTTTTATTAATTCCACCGCCAAGGGGATAAAATAGGGGATGAAAGGTTGTATGTAACTAAATAAACGCGGGTGAAACCGCGGGGCACAGCTAGTTGTACATAAATGCTAAACTAATATTTCATTTCAGTGCTCATAACTCGTGATGGCACTTGTACTTACCTATAAATTACAGTGCAACAGTATTTTCATTAAAAAAAAATTACATTATGGTAATATGATTGATTCTATGATTTGTCTTTGGCTATAGATGACGAGATAAAAGCAAAAATGCGTGCCGCTGCAGAAGATATTCTCAAATTTAATCTGATGACAGAGGAACAGGAGGAAGCTAGAGATCAAAGATCACCCATGCCGAAGTAAGTATTAACACAGCCTGTAGAATTTGACTATTGTACATTCTGTAGAACCTGTGCCTACCTTACATTCTTAGCAAATATTTTTCAAAGCTATCAATTAAATGTTAAATGAGTCAAATAAGTATTACATAGTTTGCGTTTCACTAGAGATGTGCGAAGACGCGTAGCGAGGGATGTGTTTGTTGAAAACTCGTTGTAATGTAACAAGTATTTATCCGACATAATACTACTAGATATATCAGCCACCTTGGTTATAAATCAGATTACCTACATTTAATGATATTACTTTAATTTGTTGTACGCTCAACTTATAGCAATCATCTCAATTAAATTAATGTTTTTATGGAATTCTTGTGAGAAATTAATTTCCTACAACATACATAGGATACGATGTTTTCCTTCACTGCCAATGACGTGGTTTGAAATCACTGCAAATACGGTTCTGGAAAAACTCATTGGTAACAGCCCCGCTAGGATTCGAACTTGCGCCGCGTAACAGGCGACTGCTGAAACCCCAAGGCTAACGCGGCTCTTTTATAAACCTAATGAATGTATATACCTTAGGTCAGTCCACATATATAAACCGTAGTTTGGTTGTTTAGCAATTATTATATCTTTTGGTAGACTATCAGCAGCAGCGATGTGCAACATAATAGAGATATGTTCGGACTTGCAAGACGCGAGCGATCCATCGTGGGAGACCGTCCACAGCGCGCTGCAGCGACTGTTGAGGGAGGAAGCCGCAGGGTTGCCTCCCAAACCTCAAGTGTTAGTTAATGTAGCCGAGAAGGCCGCTACTATAGGCAAATATGGCGTTGCTGCTGTGAGTATTATTATTTATTTCAAAGTATTTTTATTTATTTAATTATTCAATAATTAGATATATTATATTATAGAATACTAACGGACGTCACGCGATTTCACCCGCGTAGCTCCCGTTCCCGTAGGAGTACGGGGATATAATATAATGTTACTCGCTGATGATGTAGCTATCCAATGCTGAAAGAATTTTAAAGATCGGTCAAGTAGTTTCGGAGCCTATTCAATGCAAACTAACAAAAAAACAATGAAATCTTTCCTCTTATTAATATTAGTGTAGATTTCAAAATACCCTCATTTGGACGAAGTACCATTTCGTATCAATGAACTGTGACGTCATTGGTTCTACATATAAACTTGGATTGTTGCAAAATACTCTCATTTTGGCAAAATTCTATATGTTGGACGACTTTAGTAACCCCAACTTGAGTGTTAGGATGCTAGTACCCCGGATCTAACTAAGTGAAAATATTTTTATTTTCTAGACCCTGCAGATAACGTATAATTTCTATATACATCAGAAAATGGTTAATGAAAAGTCTCTTCATTCACCACTCACTAAGAGTCTTCAAGCTTCTATTAAATAAAATTACGTAGCATTGCAGTCATATACAAATTTGAAATATTGTTAACGAAGCCTAATTGGCTTGTCCAGAGCCTTAGTAACATAATTTCAATTATGTGCAGACGGCAGTGTCGTATCTTGCTGAGTGCGGTTTCAACGAAGCCACCACAGCAAGTATACAAGTATTGGGTGTGATGCTCAACCGGCCGCCGCAAGAAGTACAAGAGTTACTGTCGCAACCAAGCTCTACGCTCGCCGCGTTACACCCCTCCGCGTTAGTGGTCGCTGAGGCTTATCACATGTAAGTATTACACATCATCTCCTTGGCCTTATCCCATACATTGATGGGGTCGGCACTTGATTCAACCCGATGTGGCTGATCACCTGATTTTTATATCTGCCATCCGACCTTCGCAACCCCTTTCACGAACTTGTTAATCTGGGTTGTCAGACTTTCTTAGGTTTTGGGACTGATGTGACGATTGCCAAATATATTAAATTGGCAACGGAGATGTGTTTTACAGACAATACTTAAAAATATAGGCCAACATCCTGGAAAGTTGAAACATTACTAAGACATAATATACAAAGGTTCGTGGTATTTATATTTTTGTTGTTTATTTTTGTGCTAGTTTAGTTTATAGATTAAATTTATAATTAAAATAAGTATTGACTTGTATTCCACATATTATCCAATTAACGAACTTTCATTAACCCCTCAACTATAATTTACCACAATAATAAGTAAAATGACGGAATAAATTAAAAAAACTGACGGGATTTGTTTTTATTGATATGTACCATCTACGGATGCCTAGAAAGTCTCCACCCTGTATATAGTTCTTGAGACGGCGAAAGAGTCACAATCCGTCACGTTGACCCTTAATCATCTTGGTTGAAAAAGTGTTGTATCACCTCCTTACCACTCTAGTTTGGTTTTGTTCAGAAGTATTTTTTGTTGCAGTGCAAAATCTGGTGGAGCATCTACCTCCGCTGCGGCTGATACGACGAGTTCAGAGAGTGACAGCGAATCCACCTCGGACGAAGAATAAATTACCTCAAGGTAAGGTAAACTAAAATATTTACCTGCCTTGAGGTAAATTATACTTACCTTGAGGTAAACTGAAAAGTTCACCTTATTCCCTGGAGTCACACTTACGTTAAGTGTCTTACGAGATAAGATATTGAAGTGGTTAGAATTATTAGAATAAATTAGACTTTTTCAATAAATTATGTTAAGTATTCATGATTCTTTACTTTTATTCTGATAATATTAGTTTGTCCTATGAAAATATATTTTAATCTATACTCGCTCGTTTTCGTATCGATACCTTAAATTAAGGTACATCTTTGTTTTACCATCTTTTATTGTAACTATTTGCTCAAAAAGTACTGGACCTATCTTGAAAATTCTTCCAGCAATGGATAGCTACATCATCAGCGAGTGACATAGGCTATATTTTATCCCCTTACTCCCACGGAAACGGGAATTACGCGGGTAAAACCGCGTGATATCTGCTAGTGTTAAATATAGAAACATGAAATATGTTTCTATGCCGACACTATAGTAAAGACAAAATTAATTCAATTGCAACGCATCTTCGCTCAAGTAAACTGCCAAAACTAGAACGCAGGCAGTTCCGTTGCGAGTCAAAATAAGGAGCCTAATGGTCCGTAACTTTTGATTGCGCTGACTGAGACCTCCAAGGGACTGCGCACCTGATTATTTGATATTAATTTGAACTTGATGCCTCCACTCGCTTATTAAACCAGAAAGAAACATATATATCCTACTAATATTATAAATGCAAAAGTGTAGTAGATGTATGTTTGATGCTCTTTGCTCAAAAACTAATGAATGGATTTTGATGGAACTTTACAATAATATAGCACATCAGAATAACAAATCCGCTATAAGAAATACATTTTTGTGGTAGTAAAATTATTGGCGTAATTAGATTAAATTATAGTAATATAATATAATTTAATCTGAGATCACTCTTAAGGGGGGCGTGTCTAGCATTAAGAGTGTGGTTACTTAACACACGCATTACGATTTACATAACGGACAAAAATGTGAGTGCAATTCAATTGGTGCCTATCTGTCATTTGTCTTCTAACAAGTACATGGTTGTGTACCGTTAAAACTCCGAACTTAACAAATGTGTGACAATGTGTCAGTGATGTGGACTCGTTTCTATCCATTGTGACGGGGATGTGTTAATTGTCCTCGAAGTGAAATGGAAGAAAGCAGTGGCCGAGCATTAGTCGTGAGCCATTCGTCGACCTTGCAACCTTGGCACTGCGAACATGGCTTGGCAAGTCGTGATCAAGTTAACTCTTTGTGCGGTGAGTAAACAACACTATTTACGTAAGATATTTTGGTCTGTGTAAAAATTGCTTCAAAAATTTCGAGTATTATTTTCACTGAATAATGCAATAAGGTATGTAGAAACTATTCAAATACATTGTTTGTTTAGAGTATATTCCTATTAAAATATAAATGAAATATTTTATAACTTGATATACTTTAGTGATTCTTTGACGAAAACAAAGATGTTTTTGTTACTTAGTAGTTTATTGATAATTAAATGATTCATGCTTGCATTAATATTTTATGACGCAAACCTAGTTTGCATTATATATAAATTCTGTGATAGTGAAATTAGGACATCGTTAAATATTGTTTGTATAAGTAAAGAGGTTTTCACATCACACGAGCAAATATTACCAACAATATTTCGAGAATAGAACTTAACACGGTTGGTCTAAGGATGATGCCATTCGTTTACTATATATATCACACTTACGTTCGCGAGTTCGAGTTCAATTTCCAGTTCAGCATAATTCAATTCAAGATATTTTGAGCCTAGTTATGTCGTGATTATAGGAAAGATGCCAGTCAGTAATACTTACAAAAAATTCCAGGTACTTGTACACTTCGAAATCGTTACTGGATACTACGTGAAGAAAATCGACTGCGGTCCTTACGGGTTCAACTGTGAGTCGGGGAGTAAAGTGAGGCTCTGCGAAGGGGAGAATTTGCTAGGACCAACCTTCCTGTGCCCTCCCAACACCGTCTGCAACGAAGACTCTAGTGAAGTCTGCGAGAAAGTCATCACCTACACATCAGGTTCCAATATCAAATCGCTCAACTGCCGACGCAACGATAGACTCGCCGACCCCTCCGTGCCGGGATGTAAAGGCTACATCCTTTGCATTCCCAACAAAAACCGCTTCCAAGGAATTAAGTTCAAGTGTTCAGGGAACACCATCTTCAACGGGTACAAACGTGCGTGCTCCTCACCTAACACCTACAAATGTCCCACACCTAACTCCACCAGAACTACAACAGACTCATTTGAAAACAGAAGAATAGACAATCCAGGAGACTACAGGAACCCTGCTCAAAATAATGTGATCAAACCGATTGAGTGTAAAAACTACAAATTTTCAGTGACACAAGACGGCAACCCAACACACGTGAGGTACTTCTGCCCCCAAAGGCCGCCCAGAGGAGAATCAAATGTATTATGCACCATCTTCTCCAACCAATTTTGCGTCACTTTAGAGAGAGATGATTACGATCAATTTATGCAGAGCAGTGGAGCACTGTTCAGGAAACCTCGTACTTAATTACTTTGAACTTACTTGACCTTACAAAGACTGATCTTCACGTCTGTTTAGCACATTGATGTTTTATTTGTATGTTATTATAATTATATCTTGTTCATCGAATAAGTAGCCTAGAGATGGAGGCAAACAGTGATGCCCTTGCCGTACCGATTCGATTATCCATTAATATCGATTCAACTATAGTTCAAATTTATAATCGATTTCGTCGCGATTTTTGTATGTATTTTTCGTTCCTTCATTTGTTATTTCTCATCACAAAAATTAAAACTAATTATTCGTTGAACAAAGTACCTGTAAGTTATTTTAGCGTATTTTAACTTATAAAGATTAATAAAAAAGACGATCTATTTATGTTCTTTTTATTTAACTCAATAAAACTTTTATAAATAAGTAGGTTTGATAAAAAATAAGTAACCAGTTTCAACAAATAAACGATCAGTATCATTTTAAACATCTGACTACGACTAAGAATAAAAACAATTTACAATTTTCTTCACTTTTTAGCGACACACAAATTCCATTTAATTCAACAACCTCGGCTAGAATTTTCGGTGCACTTTTGCTTATCGTCGTCAAAAATTTCCTCACTCTCGCATTTCTTCTTTTTCATTCTGAATTCGTTCTTTTTGTTCCTATAACAATGGTAATATTTTCTACAGTTATTAGGGTCTGCAAATTTACCTTCTTCGTCACATTCGAACTTTTCTTTCGACTTTTTTTGACTCTCATTCGGGTTAGAGGCCTTACTTTGCTCACTTGTACTACTAGAGTCGCTGTTGAAGGACTTCGATGTTTTAGTTGTATTTGAAACTGTAGATGCACTCACATCTGTTGGCTTAAGTTCACATTTAACAGCCGTCTTGTTTAAATAGTACCCATTCTTGCACTGCAGTCTAAACCTCATAAAAGTGTTCGAAGTATTTTTCACGCATATGTAATACGTGTTTTCATGAATATAATCCCCGAAGCGACCTTCAGAAGTGCACAGAAATTGGTTATTTCTTATACAGTGTGACAAATTGTTTGTACATTGCTTTCTAATTTCACTGAATACTGTGTTAATGGGACACATGCCTACAATGGGCTGGTATCTGCCGACACAAATATAGAATTTGCGACATTCTTTGTTATCTCCATATCTTCCACGGCCGTGATTCAGACAACTAAATTGAGCTTCGTTTACGGTGACTCGATTGGTATTTAATTGAGTATTTTTTGATTCCGGATTTGCCGATGTTGAATGTTTGTTGTATCCTCTGGTTATATAAGTGTTGTTTTTATCAGAAACTTGGACAGGTCTGGAAATTGTTGTCTTAGAATCCCCAGCCTGATTTTGTGTTCCATCATTATTTTGCGGAACGGGAACTGTTACGTCATCGGCGCCAATTTGCGAGAAAGTTATTTTTTGACTGCCACTCTGTTTAGTCGAATTCAAAGTTTCTTGAATAGCTTGGACTTTGCTTGTAGATATGTCACTTTTAAGCGCTGGAATAAGCACTTGATCACTAGAGCTATTCAATGCAATTGGTAAAATCGATGATGGGAGTATTTGTCGATCAAGAGTTCCAAGGTTGGATATGGACGACGTACTAACTTTGTTATGAATACCTTCGCTTTGTCCAGTAATTGCAGAATTGGTTCTCGTCTGTATATTAATGTTATTAGCTCTAGATATTACTTCACTAACTTTGTTAACTGGTAGTGGTTCAGGATGCCCAGCACCAATTTTAACAAAATTTATTGAAGTTTGAGTAGATGTTGGCATACTTTGTGATGCATACGACATAGATGTCGTGGTACTAAATGATAAATCTTTAAATTGTCCAAAGCTTGAAATAGTTTCACTTTTTGTTGCTTCAGTCTGTGTATAAATTCTGTTGATGGCTAAATTTCCCGAAGTAGTGACTCTTAACAATTCTTTAGTGCTTATAGTATTATCGTTTTGTAAATCATTAAGGATAGGCGATACAGTGGTTGACGTTACAAGATTCTCGGTAACAGTCGGTGTTGTAAGCCCATTGATATTACTGTTTACTCCATTTGCAATTGAAACCGGTTCAATATTCTTTATTGATTGCGAGTTGCTATTCAGAATATTTGATGTCGAAGTACTCTCCTGCTTGGTTATTAGAATATCACCTGACATAGGTCTTTGCTCCAACGTACCAAACGTTACTGAAGCCTCAATAATTGGCATTTCTGGACTCTGTGTTTGTACTTCGGTTTGATATTTTATTTTATTATTTTGAGTGGATTTCTTTGCAGTTGGTCCGGCATAGACTGTACTAGACGCTGTTATTCCAGTACCGTGTTTGAATTCTGATGCGACATTAGATGTTGACTGTGGATTTCTTTGGTCTTTTTCATTCAGATTATTCTTGAATGAAACTTCTGATTCGATGCCACTGTTGGAATATATATTTAGATCTGTGACAGATGTTTCCGTTATAATATTATCATTGCGCTCAGATAGTATTTCCTGATAAGCGGATGTTGCTGTAACCGTTGTACTCTCGGTTCTCTGATCAATGTATAATGAATTATGGACTGTTGATGTTAATATCGCTGGCAGAAGGATACCACTGTTGTTGTTTATTTTTAGATCTGTGTCAGGTGTTTCCGTCGCGATATTATTATTGTAACGACTAGATGGTATTTCTTGATTAACAGGTGTTGTGGCAACCATTATACCCTCGATTATTTGTTCCATGTTCAATGAATTATGTGTTTTCGAAGCTATTATCGGTAATAGAGTAATGTCACCGTTGTTATTAATTTTTAGATCAATTACAGGTTTTTCCGTATTGACTGTATCATTTTGCTCGGATGGTATTTCCCGATCAGTGGCTGTTGCTGCAACCATTGTTCCGTCGGTTATTTGTTCAGTATTCAGTGACTTTTGCATGTTCTCAGTTAATATCGGTAATGGTGTGACATATATGCTACTTTCGTTTGATATTTTTAGATTTATGACAGGTGTTTCTGTTGTGATATTACTATTGCGCTCAAGTCGCATTTCATTTGTTGTTTCAGTCATTATACCTTCGGATCTCTCATCTATGTTCAATGAATTTTGCGTGGTCACCGTCTGAGACATTTCTATTGTAGTTTGGGAAGTAGGGTCTTTACTTATTAATTGTATAAATGTTTGTGTATTACTAGACTCACCCTCTAAATCATTGACTGAAGGAAAGACATGGATACTTGCAGTAACTGGGATTGTAGTAGCAAGTTCAATATCGTAAGTAGTAGGTACTGGTGTGATTTCTATTGTTCTTTCCCCATTGAAGACTTCTTCCATTTTTTGATTTGCTACTATAAATTGCTCAGGTGTCATAGACTTATCTAATGTAGTTTGTGAGTTTTCCAAAGTACTTGCTGAATATGATTCTGTAGTTGTATAGTCCATCATATTTTGAGTATATTGATTTAATGCTTTACTAATATCTATGCCTGGAAATGCTGTTGTCATATCCGTAGATTGAGATATTATTCTCGTTACATTTATTGATTCCTGTATATTATCTGCGGGGAAAACAGTAGTCGATATTGTTATTGGTAAATTGTCGTTTTGTTTGAAATTTGCGTAAGCGTCTGTTGTAGCTGTAACATATTTTGTTGTATACTCAACATTTTTATTATTCGCAGATGATGTTAATTCAGGCTCAAATGCCAGAACACTGGGCTCAGTTACTTTTCCAGGTGGATTTGTAACTGATTGTGTGGATTCTGGTTTATCTTCAGATATATTTTTGGTATTGTTGGAATCAACATTTATGTTTGTTATACTATTTAAATCAGCCGAATTAATATTCTGTTTTTGAGAAATCTGTTCATCTGTCTTATCAGCGGACATATTCGCAAGTAAAACATAATTTGTGCTAAAATTACTCGAATCAAAAATATGCGGCAATTCAGTTGTGGTCCCGTTGAAGTCTTGTTCAATTTCCTTTGTGTTATCCAAGTTATTATTTTGAATGGTATTTGTGTCATTGAATGTTGTACTTCTTGCTTCATTTATTAATATTTTCTCAGTGATGGCAACTGATTGGGTAGTTTTCTGATCTATAATAGTAAATAGGTCTTCAGCAGTTTGTATTAAATCCTTCGTAAACAATAATGGTAATTGAGTACTTTCGGGTAAATCACCAAAAGTCGATTGTTGCATAGTAGGTGTATTGTAAGTATAATTTTCTTTTGTTATCTGAATATCATTTGCAACAGTACCGGTATTTCCAAACAAAGCATTCCTGACTTCAGTTGTTTCCATTGTGTTTGGATAAAGAATATCAGAATACTCTGTATTTGTTTTATGAAGGTAAGATGTCGTTTCCGTTGCAACTTCAGGTGATATGATCAGCGCATCTGTACTGAAATAAATCGGTACACTTTCTGTTGTTATTGTGGATTCATCTAGTTTCGTAATATTACTGATTAGATTATCTATAGAAGTATCCAAACTTTCCGTATTAGTATTGCTGAAAAATGCTTCAGACTTATTAAAATTGTTACTTTCACTAGTTGCTGTGTTATTGAGTGCACTAGGTGAAGATTCTGTGATTAAACTTGTATTATATCTTTGATTAGATGATTGGTTGCTATTGAAGGAAGTAGTAATTATATTTTCAGTAAATGATGGCAGGGAAGTCGCCGCAAATTCATTACTTCTGAATAAATCAGCTTGACGAGCATCTGCGGTGGTATTATTCAGGGCAGTATGTTGTGTATTATTTTGGGTACCATTATAAAGTGCATCTGCTGTGGTAACGGAATCATTTAATATACTCATCATTGCTTCGGTAGTTGAAGGTACTTCAACTAGTGTTAACTCACTTGTTATTGTACTTCTGACTAAATCAGTTTCAGAATAACTTGAGTCGGTGCCTTCCGGGATAGTGTGTATTGTAATATTCCGAGTACCATTATACAATTCATCTGCAATGGTAACCGAATCATTTAATATATTCCTCATTGCTTCGGTGGTTGAAGATACTTCAACTAGTGTTAACTCACTTGTTTTTGTACTTCTGACTAAATCCGTTTGAGGGAAATTTGTGTTGAGACTTTCCGGGGCAGTGAATTGTGCATTATTTTCGGTATCATACCCATCTACATTGTTTACTAATTCATGTAATACGGCATCAGTGGGTGAATCATTTAAAATAATCGTCATTGATTCGGTGGTTGAAGACTCCTCAACGGATGTTAACTCCCTTAATATTGTACTACTAACCAAATCCGTCTGAGGAATATTTGGAGTAGTACTTTCACGTGCACTAGTATATTGCGTAATATTTTGGGTATCATTATAAAGTCCATCTACATTAGTAACAGAATCATTTAATATACTTATTATTGCTTCCGTGGTTGACTGCACGCCATCTGATTTGAACTCATTTAATGTAGTATATTGCGTTATATTTTGGGTATCATTATAAAATCCATCTAAATTGGAGTCTGAATCATTAAATACACTCATCTTTGTTTCGGTGGTTGAAGGCATGTCAACTGATGTTAATTCACTTAATATTGTACTACTGACTAAATCCGTCTGAGGAATACCTGGAGTGGTACTTTCACGAACAGTAGTATATTGCGTAAGCATTTGGGTACCATTATGAAGTTCATCTGCATTCGTAGCTGAATCATTAAATACACTTATCATTGCTTCGGTGGTTGAAGGCACATCATCTGATTTTGACTCACTTAATATTGTACTATTGACTAAATCTTTCTGAGAAATACTTAGAGTGGTAGTCTCACGAGCAGTAATATATTGCGTAAGATTTTGAGTACTATCATATAATCCATCTGCATTAGTAGCTGAATCATTAAATACACTTATCATTGCTTCAGTGGTTGAAGGCACGTCAACTGATGTTAATTCACTTAATATTGTACTTCTGCCTAGATCCGTCTGAGAAATACTTGGAGTTGTATTCTCCGGGGCTGCATATTCTGTAGTAATCAGGTTAACATTATAATGTCGATCTACATTGATAGATGAATCATTTAACATACTTGTCATTGCTTCAGTAGTAACAGGCACTTCTATTGTTGTTAAGTGACTTAAAGTTGTACTTTTAAATAAGCCCATCTGAGGAATACTTGTGATGGTGCTCTCTGGTGCAATATATTCTGTATTATTTTGTATACCACCATAAAATTCATCTGCATCAGTAACTGAATCAGTCAATATACTTTTATGACTCAATGCATTGATTGCATCCGTGCTTGACGGTGCTTCTATTGCAGTTAATTTACTGAATGGTATATTTGGTTCCGATGGGCTTGTAACAACCTCGGCATTTATATCATATTGTTGAGTATTATTTGCATTTGTCTTATTCACATCTTCAACGGTGATCGCTGTATCATTTCCCATATTCAAATCTGTTGTGACATCGAGTATTGGTTCAACAGTTACGTTTATTTCTGTGTAATTAGCACTCCTATTGTTTCGAAGAGTCGCATCAAATGCTGACTCTGTACTCTGAGTAAGAATATCAAATAAAGTCGATGTACTTACTATATTAGAAGTTGATTCCGTGTTTACTTCAACAGTTGATATTGTTTGCATTGTCGTGGATGGGGAAGCCGTCACAGCACTTGTTTGCACTGTTTTAACTTTTGATGGTGGTGTTGGTAGTGTGACAGGTGCAAACTCACATTCAAAACGGTTGGTTTTCTGACACATTGTCCTAGGAGGACATGGTATGACGAAATCGTCAATTGTAGTCGATATGCCGCTGCCCAAATCCACACATATCATAAAGTGAGTCGCATTAACGCAATGAAAAGCTTTTCCATTGCAGTCGATATTCGTTGTTGCAGTCAACGGAATTAAAATTACCTGAAAACAAGTGAATTATTTTGGATTTAACATTCGGTGTAGTGTATGCTGACTTAAGCTTCCTAAGCTCAGTGATAGACATAAGAATCTATATTAATATATAAAGCTGCAGAGTTTGTTTGTTTGTTTGAACGCTCTAATCTCAGGATCTACTGGTCCGATTTCAAAAATTCTTTCTGTGTTGGATAGTCCATTTATCGAGGAAGGCTATAGGCTATATTTCATTCTCATAAAAATTAGGGGTCCGTAAGTAAATTGCAATTTTGCAACCTAAGGTGTAAAATCTAAAAAATATGCGTACGCTGCAAAAACTATTGACAATAGAACAATATGATGTACTACGGGTTTGTAGGTCTTATTAAGATCTACAAAAAAGTCCGCGAGAGCATATATCTAACTCTCATAGTTTAGTCGCAATAACCGTTTTAATGTTCATAAAAAAAAATTATCGCCTGAAGAAAGAAACTACGTTAAATGTGTATCATAATATTAATTCTTATCCGAATCAAGCATTATGCTATCAAGGATATTCATGTAGAAGTAAAATACTGTTTGTTTTATTCCAATAGGACATTGCGTTTAGAAATTATCACGAGTATAAAAACGCAAAGAATTGGTACCTAATAATGAGTTATATTCCAAAGAGTAATCTGAAACGGCTAGACCGATTTTAACGGGACTTTCACTGGCAGATAGCTAATGTTACAGGGAGTATCATGGGCTTTTTATTTATAAAGAAAATTTTGGGTTCCGCGGTAATCAAATTAAATCTATGCGGGTGAAACTGCAGGGCACAGCTAGTATAAGTATAAGTATTGAGTAAAAAGTGCATCTTGATGTGAACAGTCATATCTATTATTGTCACTCCCGGTCCCCACTCCGCAACACATTATTTGAAAAACATTGCTATGAACGTGACATCACTTTAATAAGTAAGATATTTTAGCCTCTACATCACCATTCATTATTAAACACTTAAACTAGAATGAACCAAATTTACCAACCAGTGAAATAATTCCTCTAAGGTCGACGAAGTTATTTTTCTTGAAAGCCATGTCACATCCTCGCTTGAAAGTTTCAGTAATGTGACAGCATTCAGTCGTTTTGGTACTCGTTAGTCGTTTATCTCGTGTTGTTTTCGAATGACTCTACCATACCGCTCTCACTCATTAAGAATGATTGTATAAACCCTTGTTAGCACAGTGGCAAGACTAACATTACACATTAGATTATTATTATGACGTTGGACAAATACTGGTGACATCTTATTTCCTCCGGCCTTTCTATGTTTATCCTACTTATGTCTCTCATATTGACATGTTTATTGTTTTGAACTGGATGCGCAGTTTATTTGATCCTCTTTGCCTAAATATACCTAAAACTCAGTGTTTAGACCAACACCATTAAATTCATATATCACTAGCATTTTACCCGCAAAAAATTCCGTAATTTTCTTTTTACGTACCCTTTGTCCGTCATTGGCGTCAAAGCTATATCCCCACAGAACAAGGGGAGACGTAATCCCTTTAGGACAGAGTTATTATCTCAAAAGAGAACAGCGCTACTGGTCAATCGCAACATGATTGCATTTTCTTACATCTTTATAAGCGCTCCGCAGTCTAACAACGGATAGGACACTTTAAGATGAACTTTCCATAGGCTAATCTATACAGATAAATAAAATTGAAGTGTCTGTTTGTAATTCCAAAATAACAGCTTTTCACTTAATGCATATGAAAGTATACACGATACTGACACAAAAAAACCAAGTTTTAAATTTTTTCTCTGTCTGTCTGTCTGTCTGTCTGTTTGTTCCGGGTACTCTCTGACACGGCTGGACGGATTTTAACGGGACTTTCACTGGTAGGTAGCTGATTTTTCAAGGAGTAACTTAGGCTACTTTTATTTATTAAAAATATTAGGGTTCCGCGACAATAAGGAAGAAACTAAATCTACGCGGGTAAAACCGCGGGGCATAGCTAGTTATAAAATAATAATAAAATAATTGATGATGACCATAGTTGGTATCAATTTCAGCTTTACATAGTTGCTAATATTTCTGTCTTGAGAGCCGTGGGGTTTGAGCAGTCGCCTGCTACCCAAGCTTGCGTCGCTCGAGATTCGTCGTTCGAATCTCGAGCGAAGCATCTGTTGTGCAGTGTTTTCACTCCACGTGCTTTACGGTGAAGGAAAACATCGTGAGGAAACCTGCATATATCTGAGAAGTAATTCAAAGACATAGGCATTTAATCATCTGCGGCGAAAAGTTACTTCCTGTAGATAAATCAACCATATTTAAAGTCAAGTTTGTATTCTTACCTACCTAGAAAACAGAATCATAATAATATCTATTGTTTAGACACAGCGCCGTCTGGTCCCAAACTAAGCAATGCTTGTGTTATGGTTACCAGACAACAGACATAATTTATACTTTTTGTAAATACATACTATTAGTATAACATACCAAGGCCGAATCTTATATATAAAAATGAATCCCCATTTCCCTTGGTCACGGCATCACGCGTAAACGGCTCAATGGAATTTAATGGGACTTTTACTGGCAGATAGCTAATGTTTCAAGGAGTGTTTAAGGCTAATTTTATTAAAAAAAACAGCATGAAACTAAATCTACGCGGGTGAAACCGCGGGGCACAGCTGGTGGGTTTATAACAATGAAGTAGCTAAAGATCAGTTATTCTACTTTCATGTGCTTCATAGCTAGAGTAATTGAAGGAATAGCTTAATTACTTAGCCTTCATTAAACTATTCGGTATTCCCCAATTTTTTCCAATAAAATGTAAATTACGCCGTGTACTTAGGCGATAAGGTTTTATTTTAGCTAAATGTTATCAAAACACGCGCCCCTAATGTGTTTTTATTTATCATTATTACGACTTTATCTTCTAATGCAACATTTGTTATATAAAGTACTAACTGTGACTCGGTTTCACCCACGTAGACTTAGTTTAGAGTGCCTTTTACGTTAGATTTACCTTGTTAGCTATCTGAAAGTCCCGTTAAAATCGGTCCAGCCGTTTCGGAGATTAGCCAGAACAAACAGACCGACAGAAGAAAATTTAAGTTAATAAATAGTTTTTTTATGTAGGTAAGTACTTAATCTTCACTATCTAGATCTACCTACCTATATGTATACTCTCATATGCATTTAGTGAAGATCTGTAAATTTTCAATTGCAAAAAAAACAGTTCAATTCTGTTTATGAGTTAGATGTAGATTTCAATCGAATTCTAATGGTAAGTGATCCATTAGAATTCGATTGAAAAATTATCTATAAGGTGAGTTAAACTTAGTCTCCTCATGACGAACTAAAGTGGCCGAGAGTGGTTTTACTTAGTTGGCAGTCGCATGTTACGCAAGCGACGCAATTTAAAATTCAAGCGATATGTACCAATTTATTCTTAAAAATTAAGTCCAGTGATGTCACAACACTAGTTATACGGTGAAGGAAAAACTTCGTGAGGAAACCAGTATACGTCTGACAAATAGTCAAAGGAGTATTTACGTACAGTGTCTGAAACGGGTACCTTTGATAGATCTAGGAAAGCGTGAGCATACTTTGAACCGCAGAGCGAGAGAGTAATATGTTGTCTTTAAAGACTACTGAACATTTGGTTTAAGTTACAATAGGATAAGTGACATGTTCCTAATTACCACCGATCTTAAGAGCAATATTATGTCTGCTCAAACTTTACAAGTAGCTTTAAGTGTTGTGTTAATTAGTTTTCCGTTAAAGGGATTGGTGCCGACAAGAAAGTTTGTTTTTGGCTTCACCTATATACTTACAATCTAACAGCACCAGATTTAGAGATGATTATTTTTATTGACATATCCTAGCTACACATAAAAATATTGTAGAAACCGTTACATATTTGTCTAATATCATTCGCATGACATGTCATTGAATGAGTAATGTAAACTAAATATACACGCCTATCTACTTACATAGAATGGAGCTGATTAATTAGGTCGTATTTTAAGTACTTAAGTTAGGTACTCGGTCTCCTCAATAGTTATATACCTATAGATAGTAGATAGTTACTAGAGAATGGTTAGAGTAGTAAACACAGACCTAGATAGATCTACTAGGACCAATCTATGTCTATGGTAGTAAACATTGATAATAAATGACAAACAATAATATTGCGTCCCTCATAGACATTACTACGGGAATACATAATTAAATTCTACGTTCCGTCGTCAACAGCTGAACAGGCAAATAACTTGTTTAATTTATTAGATATAATTAGTTTAATTAATGAGGAGTACTTTACAACTTTGATAGATAATTGCAGAGATATCAAATGGTTAATTGAGAAGCTTCCTAGTTGTTCCTCTTTATTTGATTTTATAAATGTAATACTGATCTGTAATACGCAATAATATTGTACCTAATATTATTGTTTGTTGTTTACGAAAAACGTAATGTTTATTCATGATAACGATATATTTCTGAACCCAATATAAAATGATCGTTCTTGAACATTCTAAAATAACTCATATTGATGTGAGTGAAAAGTCGAAAATAGCAACGATTAACAATTTTACTGTTTTTTGAAAACAATTTAGTGGTTACAAATTCCTTCTTGATTTACATAATTTTATTGTTAGGTGATGAGTCGTATTTAAAATCAAATACATAACATACTCTTTCGTCATTTACTTTACACTTACATAACATATGGCTTACATATTTTTTTGAACTTCTTAGAATATTAATCGACCACCGAGCTTCAGAGATCTAACTTTAGTCAAGTAAATAGACACTATAGCTAATATGAGCCAAACTGTTGAAATAACTGATAATGTGCAGGCTAAAATAAAAATAGTGTACTGAGTCCCTCCTGCTTCGCCTACGATAAAGGAAATTCCAAGAACGAAACCAGCGAGGATACAAGCGGATATAGTTTCCAATGGACTGTGGAGTTTCGACCATTTGCGAGCACCCACGAAATCCTGCACAGTTGTCTCCCAACAGGACGTTATTGCACCATAGCCGAAGCCAGCCACCACGCAGCCGATGGAAAAGGAATCATAATTGCCAGCATAGGCTAACCCTGTAAAATATGGACACAAATAAGTGACGGCTTGAATACAAACATTGTACGTTTGTCTTCAAGACAAAATAATTGAATGTAATTGCTAACGTACCGAAGCATGCGGCGGAAGATACCATCAGGCCGATAAGCGATATATATTTGAAATTCCTCTTTGGTGTCTGCGCCAACCAGGGTGTGGTCAACAGAAAACACATCCAAGTAAATCCATATAGAGACATCAAGAAATTCAGCTCGGTTGTCGAAATGTTTGGGCGTATTTCCGAAGCCATCATCGGGAGCAACGCTAAGCATACTGCCGTTAAACTTAATTTAGCGAATGCCAACAGCAGGGACGGATAAAATCTCCAACAAGTCAATGACCTCGTCAGAGGTTTGATAAACGTGTCATTAATATTATACATGAGGTAAAACATTCGCCTTCGCAACCTATATGCTCTATACGAAGGCATCCACATTCTCCTTTTCATCCCCGCATACGCGGACTGACATCGAAAACTGAACGAATTGAATACTTTCTCCCTTTGTACATCAGTGACTGGTGAAATATTATCATAAGTTACTTCTACTTCCGAATATTCCTTGCCTTCATTAGCGTCACGGTCGCTTTGATGTGAATCTCGTCTTATTTGTTTCCCTATGAATTCGTCTAAACTGTCTCCTAAGGTACTCAGTCTTTTGATAGCGATGCTCAGTCGTGTCCTACCCTTATTCATATTATCTGTTACATATTGTTCATCATTATCACTATCTTCGCTCTCTTCAGGTATCTCTGGCAAAATTTCAACACCGAATATGTTCCTTCGTTTTTCCTCTGGGCTCGGAGGAGGTGTTATAGTAGCTTCGAACTCTCCGTTACCCTCTAAATCCCCTAATTCACCCTCTCGATGTAAGTTGTCATCTGAAGGGCTCTTCCAGCACTTTTTACTCATGTCATGTAATTGTAATTCAGCAGTGTAAAAGTTGTTGTCTATTCCTTCGTTGCTGAATATGGCGTACGTTTTGGCTAAATCACCGTACCTGGTAAACGATACTGGTCTTCTTATACAATCATCTACTTTTAGAAGCATTATAGCTGGTAGTGTTTGAAGCATTATACCACTGACTACTATAAATGAGAATGAATATCCATAGTGATGTATCAAGGCTGATAAAATGTGGGGAAATATTCCTTGACCGACTGCTTGGCCAGCGAAACATAATCCTCGGATAATTCCTAGACGAGAATCGTAGGTGTCGAATACTACAGCATCCACCTGTGCTGATATTAGCGATGAGCCGAATCCTGTAAACAATGGCAATAATTTATGCACAGTTGAATAATACAGTCTGAACTTAGTAAAATAGCTAAAGTAATAAGATCTTACCGCCCAAAATGCCATAGACATAAGGTTGCAGATAGAGTGGCAAGAAGGCGCAGATTAGTAAACTAGCCACGACCAAGGACAGCCCTAGGCTCGCCATCACCCGGTACCCTATAGGTCCTCCCCAGGAGTCTGCCGCCTCTCGGCACCAACATTCTGAAATATATATATATTAGTGGCAGCAGGTAGGTTCAAAGGATGTTAATATGACTAGTGTCCAATCCTCTTCGAGGTTAGCCTACAGACATTCAATATGCATATAGGCTATGTTGTGGAATACAATAGGAATCAAGGTGACTCACGTGTGAGACCGTAGGTGAGTATGTAGATGGTGGGGGTGGAGAGGCCCAGCCACAGAGGCTCGAACTGTGCGAAGTGCACCAATAGCACGCCGTAAGACACCACCAAGCTCGGGAGGCAGATCTGGAAACATGGGAGAAAACATTTGTTAAAAAAGATCGACTTCATCTACTTCTATGTATCGTGTTTGCGCGTCGTGGGTTGTGTGATAGTCGGGTGCTACATTCGTACTTATCTCGTAGATGTAATTACAGGTTTGAACTAAGTACCTAGTATGATATTTTTTTGATTTGTAGAGCATGTGATTTCAGTTCATAACACATTTAAAGCCCTCTCGATGGATATGATTGATGAACGATCCTTTAATTATTACAGTGAATCAATCAAACGCAATCGTTATCGTCGCAATTATCTGTAGATAATAATACATGACGATTTTGAATTATCTATACTCGTGACCGTTACTGTTTATTTACATAAGGGAAATCACTGCCCGAAAAACTATGACTTAACGTAAGCCTAAAATGACTTCGTAGTTCTCTATGGATCTCCTGGCACAACATTGGTAGTTACAGATAGTTGCCAAATAAGATGACTGGGATCTTATTTGGTAACTATATGTAACTACCAATGTGTTTAGATTGTAAACAATATCCGGGAAAGTTATCTAGGTAAGTACCCACCTACGGACTTATGGCTCACCAAACAATCACCTTCGAGGGAGCCATCTGGCGGGACAATCTTTTTGGATTGCGGACTAGATACTTATTGCCGGAAATTTATCGAAGCAACACTACTTTGGTAACCTACCTGTATTATTGCAGAGACTAAGTGAGTGTAATGCAACACTAAAATATAATTATATTGTCTTCAAGATAGTTATAGACAAATGAAATAGATTGGGTCTAGGGAGAGGTCTCCTGAAACCAAGCACTAAGTCTTCAGTAATTCTGCTTTCGGGTGTATAAAAATTGCCTACCTAACTATAGATTTAAGAATCCAGTGGTAACCCATACTCGTACCTACCTAAACATGTAATAAATACTATATTACCTGTCTACATGATAAGATTGAAATTTAAATATATGACCAGACGAGTTCATTGTATAACACATGTAGATACCTATATACTTATGTAGGTACTTATTACAATTTTTATGAAAGGTAAATTATATAAATTGTTATGTATATTTTAAACCTGGCACCTGTGCTGTGGCTTGTGCATGAACGAACGCGCATAATTCCTATCAAATAATGGCAGTTGGTAAGAAAAGTACCTCTACATGATATGATGCATGCGATCCAGTCTTTGTTCATGATAATCTATCTTCTCTTATGTCTGAAACGTTTTCGATAAAGTCCGACGTCACTGGCGCATTAGCATTGATAAGATTTTCAAGTACATGGCACGATAATACAAAACTAATGTCATACCATAACTACATACTAACCTATGTAAGTATTTATTCACCATAAGAATCTGCAGCATTTGCAACATTATCCACAATTGCATAGTTTTACTAGATAAAATGACACTGCTTCAACAACAGCTGGCTGCCTATGTGTGTCGACAAGAGACGTAAGTGTAAAACAAATAACGAATGCAAAGTAGGCAAGATACGCACATTAAAGAACACGGCCGACAGAAGGAGAGACCACCGCCAGGACGCGTTCCGCGATCGCTCGTCAATTTCCATCTAGCTGTCTTCCCCACATTTTCCAAAGGATATCACCATCTCCGGACACGAGGTCACTACACGAACAATTGTTCACTCACAATGGCAACGAGCATTCCAATAACACTACTTAGCCGATTTTGCGAAACCAATTTTATTTGTTTTATAAACTAGTGGACGTAAGAGAGCACATCGTCGTATTGACAGGATTTCTATACATCGGACTTGTTATCAAAAGGCCCCGACTCGTCGTTACTTTGTCTTATCTTATCACCCAGTGAAAGAATACAATATTATACTTATTTACGAATTGTTTTTGTTTTAATTATTTCTGATTTCGTAAGAATACACGGTAAAGGTCAGTTGTTAAGGGACAAATTATTTAGATTTTACATGTAATTAACGTGTATACCTAGAATGCATACCCAACTAGGCAGAGTTGTTAAGTATTATTCTTCTACTTTCTTTTATGATAAAGATACAGATCTTGAGACATTCTTCGGGGGATTGACAATGTTGCTCGAGGCCTCGAGTCTTATCTACCAAGGGTAGATAAGACTAGATGCGGAAACGAGGAGAAACTTCAGACGTAGGACATACGTATTGTTGTTTCGTTAGTCGCCTGGGGTAGTACCTAAGTAAGATACCGCTAATACAGATGCAGCCAAGTGGCAGAAGGACTTACTCAATTTTGTAGGGTCGTCTCTGGCGCAAGTTAGGTGTACAAATGTCATGTATGAAGCTTTGCTTGGCAAATTAAATTATGTTTACTAAAGTGTTTCTGTGACATGAAAAAAAATTGGATCTCCATCACACACCTTTCTCTTAAAACTTGCGTTCTTGCCCCGCGTAGTTTTAATTTCATGTTTGGTGTAATTTCGCGGAACGTATGCAATTTTTCTTAAATAAATCAATGTGCTCCCTGTAACATCAGCTATCAGCTAGTGGAAGTCCCGTTAAAATCGATCTAGCCGTTTCAGAGATTACCCGGAATAAACAGATAACAGTTTTTTTTATTAGATTACTTTTGCAATTTATTTGTGTCCGCTGTACGCTTTAGTATATACATATAATAATATTAGTTTATAGTTTTCTGTGTGTGCTACCATGCTAGGTTTTTATATTCGTCATGAAATGCTGTCAACCTGTTATTGGACTGCTCAAGGATAGAAAAAATCGCTGGTCAGCTTTGTTTATGGTTTTTTTTTTTTATCAGTGTCATTTTGACAGTTTCATTTGTCATTGCATTGTTTTGATGTTACGCCGATTGACAGTTGGTGTTGATCTGTCATAAGTAAAATAAAATATAAATAATCTTTGTTACGTAGATACGTAATGTTTTTAAACCGGCAATGAAATAAATAAGGCAAGATGAGTAATAGCGAACTGTTGGAAGAATATTCACACGCTGTTAAGCAGCTGAAAAAGCAATGGATTGACGCGGGAATGAGTGAAGAAGATTTCAAAGAACTTTACTTTGAAACTCTTAATTCTATTGAAAATTCTAACCGGACAGCTGCTCCACCTCGACGACAATTTATAACCAAGTATAGAATAGTGTTATTAGTTGCAATAGTTGCAGTTTTAGTTATATTCAATTATAAGACTATTTACAGTTGCACAGTTTGCAATATGCAAGAATATATTTATCCAGGCCTAAAGTTATTGAGGAAGATATCAATCCCAATAATTTCCCTATTTCCTTCACTTACTGGTAAGAAAACAATATGTTGCAGCAGCCTTTTCCTCATGCTTTAAGTTAAATAAGTTTAATATATTTATTTATTCAATAAAAACTTAATTATATATCTTAAGTTTAATTGATTTAATATCTTATTGATTAAAGAGATTATAGAATTTTACAATGCTTTATTCCGCTATTACAAATATACAAATGACATAGAATCTTTATCATCTCAAAAAAGTGCATTCTATAATATAGTCAGTGCAATGCCCATTCACCCTATCAGCCTGTAAATGTCTGCCTGGTCTGCCCACAGTACAGGGTGTGCTGCCTTCACCAAACGCATCTACTTGTACACTGTATCATTACAACATACATTCTGTTTTCATTACATGCATCATCAATTCCATTCAATAATATCTCATTGAATCTTATTAGCCTATTTGATTATATTTCAGACTTCTACCAAGAAACTTGTTTGATCCAAAATCCCTTCTTCACTGTTGTGGATATGGACTGTTGGCCGTGCAGTGCTAATAGTAATATTTTAGAGGTCACTGATCCAAAGCCAGTGAATCAGCAACACAGCTCGCCATTCATTTATGAGGTATTTATTATCTAATGTTCCATCTATGTATATATCTATACAAAACTGAAGTGTCGGTGTGAAATTCAAAAACTTTCATTAAATCCATATGCAAGTGAATTTGGTACTTTATGAAGAAATTTATTTTAAAAAATACTGTCTGACTGATAGACTGATAGCTGACGTTATAAAGACTAACATAGGCTACATTATATTTTTTTTAAATAACAGGGGCCCAACCATGATCTCTTATTGCAATGATAATTCTTAAATTGTGCGACAGTGACAGATGTATACACGTCACGTACATCTGTCTCATGAGTGAACATATCATGGTAATAAGAGCTCATGGTAAGTTCCCAGTCTTGCAAAAGGAAGCTGCTCATGGAATTATTATATTATTATAACCTGCATAGCAAAGCTAGTTCCTAATAATTGTAGCATGAAGTAAGTCTATATTGTAAAGTGTGCTTTATGATAATGTCTTTAGTTCTATTTCAGACTGATCAGCAAGTAATAAATTTGCAGTCACTAAAAAGTTTATATGCTAAGAATAAAGATATGTTTGAGAAGGAGTCGTCTAAAGTCCTTGAAAACAATAAGCATTATGTAAACCCAAGTGATATGTTTGATAATTTATTAACAGATGACTCAAACTTCTATGTATGGTAAGAATATATTCAAAATCAATATGTAAAAATTTTATAAGCATAATAAAATTTAATTAATGAATTTAATTCATATATTAATTGTTTAGTGAGTATGGGCTTACTACATGGGCTTACATGGGCATACAGCCCCCACAAGCTCTAGCTTGCTTTTAATGTAAAACAATTTTTTAGGAAATTCAATAGCATGAATGCAGCAAAAGTGTTAAGACAACTAATTCCAAGACCAAAAGTGGTCCCTAAATTTGGTCAGAGCACAGAAAGGTTCATCATTATAGACAAAAGTCAGAAGTCCTTCCACATACCTGACACAGAGTGTAGTTTTTCCTTTCTACTGTTACTGAGTGGATCAAGGACTGTTGACTTAGTGCCAGCTGAGGAGTGCAAACATCAGTGTAAGACCTTGAGAGTGGAATTAAAGGAGAGATTTTTATGTAAGATTTTTGTCAAACTATTATTTATAAGAATAAGCAATTCAAAAGAAACACTATGTACTTTGAAATCATTATATTGCATCCTTCACATCACTACTAGAATTCCCTTTACACTGGGTGCAGCTTGCAGACTATATAATTTCATACACATGTTGCTTTTTGCAGGAATGGTTACATTGAAAACTAGCTTCACCCCACAGCTAAGCCTTAATGGCAGTAAGATTTCACACACAAACTTTCAAAATTTTTTTTTCACTACCTTAGAGGGTGAAACTTCGAAAATCCCATTCTTAGTGTAACCTGTCTAGAACACCAAGAACTCACCCCACAAATTTCATGTCAATTTCAATCATCAGTCAGGACTTTGTGCAGATTTTATAAATAAAAAATCTAAATGTCAAATACATCATTATGTATTTAGTGTGTCAAACTCATGTGTTACAATTTCTGTGCTTACAGTATGGTACAACTGGTGGTACTGGCGACCCAGGATACAACCCTCTAACGGAAATACAACCCTTATTGCCCATGTAGGCTCTTATTGCTGACAATTACCAAAGAAAACAATCCCATGGAATGTACAAAACACAAAATTATATTATTAAATAAAACACTTTAAATAAAATTAGCTAACAATACTTTTCACTCGAATTTCTGTTTTAGTTTGTCCTTGAGGAACACTGGGATCAGTGAGATCAGGGCAAATATACACAGAATGGTGATCGAGGTCCACGACCATGCTTCACTGGTTGAAGTCAGCGTGTGTAAGGTCTGACCGGCCTGGATGGCCACGAACGATGGTGGTGCGACACCTGTAAACAAAACAAAAGAAATTCAACATATCTTCAAGTAGTATTTGAATTTAAAAGTTATTGGAAAACAATATTGACCATCCAATTAGATTCTAATAAACATAAGGTTACATGCTGACACTTGACCCAACTGAATGAAAATTTAATTTAAAACAAAATTCGTTAGATAAAATCCAAAATATATTAGACTTTACAGCATTGGAACAAGGTTTAATGTAAGCAAGCCCGGCAGCATAACAGCTTATGTGCCGAAACTGGCGACTTTGGAATTTTAGGGGTCATCTTTATATAGGTACAGTGGTATACCTATAATAAATAATTCATGCAGGTTCGTCTTGGGTTCTCAGCAAAAATAGTGAAAGTCACTGTGCATGTATTTTATTCGCGTCGCACAGACAGAGACAGACTCATAAAATGACTAGTGCGCTTTCATGGTCAGCGCTCGTAACTTGCGACGGGACCTGCACTATCTTCTTATCATCCACACGCGATATCCATTACCAAAACCGGTAGCAGATAACACTTGTTTGAAAATCTTTATCTAAAAAAGTACTACTATCTTGTATGAGCGACTTAGTTCACATTCTCAAAACCTTTGATTACATGCATATGGCAGCATGTCCGTACACTTTTCTGTAACATCATTTCAGAGACACACACAGATATAGACTCATATTATACTATGGTTAGCTATGAATAACATAATTCAAAAGCATGATTGGTGTAAATGGCATTATTCTAATTATTGAATAAATAAATAAATGATATCACAATGAGTGCTTACCAATAAATGTACCTAGGGCAAATGGCACTAAAGGTACTCCTATAACTGGTGCAGTCAGGTTAATAAACCAATTTGGTAAAAATGGAGTCACTCTCAAAAATATTATGTAGTTGAGCAAGTTATTCTTGTGCTTGGCGACTGTCTTTGACCACTGCTCTGCCCGCTCTGGGAAGAACTTCTTAACCACCCTCTTGCCAAGCAGGTTGGATAGGAAGAAGCATAAACTGGCACCTATTGCTGAGCAGCAGCACACCAGAAATAATGCTACATAAAATGGGAACAAAAATCCTGACAGGATACTCAAAAATAGTGATCCTGGTATTGCAAATGTTTGCAAACTGGAATCATGTATAGGAATTTTATTAATTACATTAGAGTAAAATTGTCTCACATAGTTTTGATATTTCAGTCAGCTTGTACAATGCAAATCTAGAAATTTGTTTTGTAATCTAGATATATCATGAGAAGTATATTACAACTAGCTGTGCCCTGCGGTTTCACCTGCATAGTTCCCATTCCCATTGGATTATCGAGATATAAAGTATCCCATGTCCTTATCCAGGGTCCAATCTAATTGAGTGCCAAACTTCATCCAGATCGGTTCAGTGGTTTTGGTGTGAAAGCGAGACAGACAGATAAGAGTTACTTTCACATTTATAATACTATATAGTTAGGATTTAGTTCTTATCAGACTATAAGTTTGTATAAAAAGGATACAAAATATACACTAGGAAGACTCCAGACATGACTTCATAGAAATACTTGTCCTTGTATCTATCTAAAACCAAGCCCAAGTGCTTAGCATCTTCAAGGTCCCAAGGTATGTGGATGTGCCGCTTTTCATGCCTATAATATCAAAAAGAACAGGTTACTTAAGATTTAAACAAATCTAGCAAAATGTATATATGTGTATGCATAAATGAAAACAAATATTAACAATCCCAAAGTATTAAGTTTTTTTTATTCATACCAATTTTGACTTGGTTAATTTACAGATGGAATATTGATGATAAGTTATGAATAGGTAATACAAATCCCCATAGAGGGGATTTTCAATCATGATAGTGGAATAATCCATATTCATATTGATATCTTGCATATTCTATTTGCTCTCTAAATGCAGTTATGGTTTACAAACCCTATATTTAAAACATTATGAAAAGGGTCACTTACTCCTCCAACTGTGGGAATAATGTACAAAGTAGTCCTAATGCCACAAGTGATGATACAAATATAATAACAACTAGAACTGTAGCTTTGGAAGTTGATATCTCATCACCATTCTCTACAATACTTGTAGTTCCTGAAAATACAATACAACAAATTATACATGAGATTATTATTCAAAGTTAGGAATTATTAGTGTACATTTATCGGTGGAATTTAGCAACAACACTACCACTTCTTTTATGATCATTGAAATTAAATCATGACATTACTTTTTTTATAACCTTTAGACTAAGTAACTTTAGTACAGTGATTTCAAGGTAAACAAGATGAGGAAAATCTTAGTGCAAAAAAGATATGACTGTACCTACATTTGTGTAGTTGAGGCTTGCTAAGGATAATTTGAGGAAAAGCAGAAAGGAGGAAGGATTTGGTTTGGTAATATATAGTAAACATAAAATAAAATAGGGTAACAATACTTGAAAGCGGATAGAACAATCCAACACAGTCTGTTCTTATGTTTCTTATTCTCGGTTTAGTTATTGTTGGGTAAGGAGCGTGGACGGTGGAGGAAACAGAAGGGTCTTGGATTCGGACGTCACCTTGAATTTCCCGCTCACGAGAATTTCTTCCTCTGCGGCCTATTGTGCTCATTTTTGTGACGTTTAAAATGAAATATAGCTAAAAACTTAAATTTGTTTGTAAGCCACTATTTAATGTGAATGCCTTATCTAATACTGAACAATGAAATTTTAGAATCAACTCAATCAAGATATAAATAGGCTAGTTTAACAATTAATTTATTAGATTTATGTCGACAATTTTTTTGATCGAGTTTAGTTACATACCAAAAGGAAACTGAAACTAAAATCGATCAATAAAATGTCAGTCAGACTCAAGACATTCATGTCAGTCACGTCAGTCAGGACAAATGTCATTTGACTGTCACTCCGCGACTACTGTCAGTCGATCTGTGTTGTCATGTCCAAAATTTGTAGGTAAGCATTTTAGTGAATTTTCTAAAGTAATACAAAAAAAATCTAGAAAAAGGACACAAAATATGAAACAGTATAATGCGTAGATATAGAAAAAAATATCTTTAGTTTAATGTTATTACTAAGCCTGCTATTAAAATTAGCAAAAAGTATTTTCACAAATTATGACATTATTAAATTAAAAAAATAACGATGTTTTATAATACGCGGGCTGATTGAGTGATGCATCGATAGAGCAAGCTACCAGCTGTCTGTAGCCTGATTTAAATACAAAAAGTTCAAATATCCCGCAACCTCAGGCAGTGGCGAGACCACACAGGTGAGTACTTACTTACGTAAATACCACCAACATAATAATTGTATCAATGAAACACGTAGGATTTTTCAGTGCCTCTTGTGTAGCCTCTCTACGTCCTCTGAGTTAAATACATAAATATCTATACCTATTTATCTACCTAGGCCTTGTCCGGCGCTCTTATTTCGTATGTCTTACCAACATTTTTATCAAGTGATTTATTTGAATCACTGCCCGACACGCGCTCTAATAATAAAATAATCTACCTACCTACTTACTGCTTTAGATTCCTGAATCAGAGAAATTAAAACATCATTAATTATTGGTACCTATCGCGATCTATTGATTAAAAATGTTCACTGAAAAAATGCACACTTATTTCGGTAGGTACCTATTAGTACCTAAGTAGTATGCTTACCGAATGGTAAGTTAATAGTCTTCTATGGGTGAGGCCATACACGTGGTAGGTTTATGTGCCGTCGCGAGCTAAGAGCGCCTTGAGTACTTAGTAATATGTTTGTCTTATATGGACCGACGCGAACTAATACACGCCCACCACTATTTTCGCTGAGCGGTCATAACTCGTGACGGCACCTGTAGGTACTTTTCATAATGATATAAGGTGGTAGTTTACGGGATAGATATGAAATATACTAAGTACAGAAGGTACAGTCTACCTACCTACTTTGTGTTTCTAGAATATGTATAGTATCTTCTGGGGATAGGAGCGTAATCTACTTAAATTAAAATATGTCTAGCCATCGATCGACGATATTTTAATAATACGCACATTTCAACAACAATAGAATAAATTAAATATGAAATTAAAAGCTCTTATTAATTGAAAAACCTGGAACAAGCTGGTCTTGGTTGGATTTTTCAAGTAGGTAGTCAATCAATTTAAGATCTAGGCTCGTAACGTATATCTATTCCTAGATAAAGTATGGTGCGCGGTGTGAAAGAGGCAGGCAGAGTGTTTGCGCGCGCATCCTGCGTAGGAGTAGGGAGAATAGGGGACCACTGACGCCGCGACGACAGTTCAATGTTTGGCGTCTCTTACGCCACTCCGCGTTGTGAAAACCTACAGCGCGCACCACTTCTCAAAACATATCTTCCTAAAACAAACGATCCCAAACACAAATACTACACAACTACCTACCGTGGTTATGGATTTAAAGCGAAATTTGCGAAGTGCGTGTATTTAAAAAGGATTTTAATTATGTGAAAACAGTGAAAGTGTGCTTTCTAACTAATATCAGATGAGATGTGACCGCTCGTGAATACTTAGACAGCCTTCATGAATTTAAGTATAAAGGTAATGATTCCATTATTATTACAACCTTGTGTTTAAGTGAACTTATTAATAAACTACCTTCTTCAATTTGTTCAATTTAACGAATTAGTGCTGGAAACCTTTTTAGTAAATATTCCTCCATCATCATTCGAGTTAGCTAAAAATCTAATTCTATCGTGAAAATCTTTACAATATAATATATTTTGTAGGTAAGATAATTCATTAATTGTTATTTACACCCTTTGAACAGTAGATGGCTACAATCGTTTTCTGTTCAAAGTTGATATCGGAATTAGCAATCAAGAAGTTGACTGCAAATTGCATTACTACATCTGATATAACCTAATTGGTTCTGTAACGCAAAATTAAAATACTAGTTATTTAACTGGGTAGGTAATTTTTGTACTATCATTCGCTATAAGTCGGCATTTTAAACGTCATAGCCTAGGTACGTATCCCGAACTTTAGTTTTGTTTATTTAATATTTACCAAACTATACATACAGGACCATATTCTAATTAGGTTCTCACTCTTCTCACTCACTTCTCATAATTAGCCCAAGTAGATCGGTGCGAACTCGGTAGGTTCCTGCACGTAAAGATGACGTAGGTAATCTACAAACTGCTAGAAAGCCAGTAGGTATGTACCCAGTTCGTTTCAACCAAGAGTTTCACAGTCAATTTCTTTGCATTGCAGGTGATGCGAGGAGGTATCCCCAAGTTGTGGCTAGTGGTGGGTACTCTGGTGGGGTGCGTGTGGGGCGGGGAAGTGTGTTCTCGCGGGAGCAGCTGGTGGGACCGGCAGGCCGGAGAGTGCGTGCCGTGCACCCGCTGCGACCCCGGCCGCAGGCTCGCCGTGCGCCTCCCCTGCGAACTGCACCGCGACACGGTCTGCCAGCCTCTCTCACAAATACACATATTCCCGTTCACACCGCGAAGACCCAAAGACAATGACAGTGAACAAAGTGCGGGTGATTACGAATATTACGAGGATACGGACTACGAACTAGAGGTGTCTGATGTGAAGGTTGACGAGGTCAAGTGGGACCTTCTCACGGTCAATTTGACTTTGGCCGCAAGTGGATGTGTGGTGTTCTTTATAGTGGTGCTTTCGTTGGCGCTCTACCATACCAAGCAATGGCGGGTGCTAAAACAAGCGTTAAAGTCAGGTAAAACTTATTCCTAAATATCTTATTACTCAAACAATACTGGTTTATCCATCTTGAAGTTATCTCTTCTCATATTTATAATAAATTAAATTTAAGGTTTAATGGAGCTAGGTTTGTGTATAAATTTCGCATGCATTGAAATAACCTACCTAAGGGACCAATCTTAGACCCACATCAGAAATAAGTACTGTACTTATGTATTTCTATTTAGATGTTGATATTTACTTATGTCTGTTTTTATGTTACGTCTACACAGATAAACTAAATAATACGATTGCGATGATATTTGCTAAGATAAGCATATCGAGATTCCCAAGAAAGAAAAGAGAAGAGAAAAGAACCCTATTTCGCGATATCGTAACACAATAAACGCGTTCTATCCGCAGCTTGTTGATTTAGGTACATATTCTTAGGCGTTAACCACACAAATACAAATTCATCCAATATAATTCCAATCACGCGGTCAAGTGGCATCGTAAATCTCATGGCTTACAAAATGGCAGCTTTAAGTACAGAAGTTAAACAAATAATTCGCGTTATACAAACATGATGCTCAGCAGAGCATAAATTATCGTTTATTTATTCAGGACAACGATCAGATCGCGCGACCTCCGAGGCGTTTTTATTATCCAGTCGCCGAAGCGATGATGTTACACTACGTTACACGATTTGAATGTAACGTTTCACACCATCTACATCGGAAAACGCTTACCTAATTGTATTTTAATATGTTCGTGAGAACAACAGTAAATATGTATACGAAGCACGAATCATGTATAATAATGATCGATCGTACTTTTCATTTCGGATGAACTGATAAAAAAAACATGCATCTGGTAAATGTATGAATACATAATGGTATTATAGTAAGTGAGGTTTTAAAAATAAAAGCAGCCATAAAGCTAGACTGAGACGCAGACGCAATTCGGATGAGGCGCGCGTGCGCATGCCTATGTAAACAATACCAGTTTGTTTGAACATGTGCGCTACTAATTTTGACCTGGGTAGCGGACCGCCCGCGAAACAATAGCTAACGGTTTTTTAGTTGCATTTGCTTTAGCCCAAATTAGAACTGTAATAAGGCTCATTAGATACATTCATTGCCAAACCGCACATTAACATTGACCGCCGATAAAAAGTAATCTAATAGTGAGTTATAGACCGCGACTTAATTGCCTTTGGCTACAGGAAGGTGGATTAAAGTGATCATGTTTTTTAACAGATGTCCAAGACTTAACAGCTAAGCTTAAACTAATGGAGGCGGGCGGTGATACTCCGGCCGAGCCCGCAGCGCCCAGTGATCATCACATCTACTGTAACATCCACGTCGGGAAGGAAGCTTTGCTTGGTAAGTCCATTACCATTATTCAGTGGCCGTTGTATTACGATTGCGACGCTCTCCGCTCCACATGCTGGAGCTATGCACAAACAATGAAAGCTATCCCAAAAAGGAATGTTTACGCGGTCATAACTCTCATTAACAGGCAGGTCGAGAATCCCTGTAACGACGTCTCTGGCGCCATGCCAGTCAAGTTTAAAATACTGTCCCGCGTGGGCGTGGACCACTACGGTTGCGTCTGTCGCTGGCGCCCGCATTTTATTTATTTTCAATCACGACGTCCCCGAGGTCACAATGAGTACGAACATTGCATGCAAGAGCATTGCCTAATATGCGTATGCATTGAAAGCTCTCCAAACTTGTATCGTGCCCTTCGTGTCGTTGGTCCTTCGAACTTGATTAGCAATTCTTTAAAGACACATAGGATTAGCAGTTTTAGTCATGCATACCTACTTTAAAATTGATCCAGCAAGGACTATAATTCTTGCAAATCCTTTTTGCTGAACAATGATTTCTTCTTATTTTCTTGAATTGTAAATGAAATCACATCAAGGTGTTCACATAATTCATAAGTGCAACACAACCAGGTGCTAGTCGATTACTAATCTATGGACCAACAATTCTCATGGGCACCGATGGAACAAGCCTAGAATCGATGTGATCGAGGCCGCGGGATGCCTTCACGCGCACGTACTCGATGTCGATCAAATTTTAATGGCCCTGTCGATATCATCATTCTGTACTCGACACGTTGACATGGAACAATTGTGTCCCCATTGACAGCTTTCCAAATTGCAATACGGTATCCATCTTACACTTACAAATAATACACCGTTATACGTATACAGGTAATACCAAGTATTAATACTCTGAACATTATACTACGAACTCTCGTTCCTCATACGTGAATCCAAAATTCGATTCTAAGACGTACATACCGCGTAAACAAACACAATATAACACGCTTCTCGGTATATAGCGTATTCAAGTCGTTAATAACGTTAGTTAGTATAATTTTCCTCACATTTGCCAAGAAATTAAGGTCGATATACTTAATACCAACGGCGCAAAGGTATTTTTATTGAAACACGAAAGGCAGGTGTTAAACAAACTCGGGATCAATGTATCAAACCAAACTACCTAACGTACCTACCTAATAAATTGGATGTTGGCTTTACTGGTGTTTGTTTTAGGCATGGTGGCCATAGTATGTTGTTCGTGGATGAGGAGTGAGCAGGTAATCGACCCAATCTGGGTATAGTACGCACGTGCGTTCATTAGACGGTTATTTGTAATGCAAGCTTGTCGCGCGACGACGACCGCCGGAGCTTCCGCCCCCGAGGGCATCACTAGAGCCGCCTGGAAGCCCCTCACTTCCTGCTTATATTGATTTTTGACAATTATGTATTTATAATTATAAAGAAACCATATATCTTGATTGTTTATTATGATAAAAGGTATTTGACTCTTGATACGTATCTTCGTTTTTGAGAATTAAGTACTTTATTGAATTGTACTTACCTAAAACATTAACTATGAAATAACTATTTTCTGAATAACCATCCTAAATAGGTAATTCATAATCGCTCTAAGTAATTTAAAAGTATTCCGATTTAGCTGTTCGCACCGTGACACGACTGTCGTTTATACCTACTCGTCCATAGATACACACGATCCCGAATAATTTAATTTTGTTCGTTGTTCTTGTTGTTGCTTCGTGTAGTGTACATGAAGTACCTTCTAACACGAAACATTAAAGACGCGTGCCAAAATCGTTTTATTGACTGGCTCATCCATCAACAATTCAACAGACAACCATTCGAATGCAATAAAAACTACATTTGGTAATGTGTTATAAAAACCATTTCGAATAGTAACGTCGACATAAAAAGCTGTTGTTAATAATAAAGTTGCACCGCTCGGTCCGCTCGCTGGCCGGTGGTTGTGCATTGAACTCAAGATTTACTATTCTGTATGCACCACGTCGTGGGATAAAGGATCAGTTGGGTCCGGAGAGCTTCGACTCCCTCACGTTGACGTTTCCATTAGTATTTCACACAAGTTCTTGTTATTTATCTCGAAAGTAATACATAACCAATTCTTAGGTAGGTATATGACGCAGCAAGTCTAATTCACTAGCTAGCCATTACCAACCAGAACCAATGTGCAAAAAAGGTTGCGCCGTAGACACATTAAACAAGCTGAATATTGAAAAGTCGTTCGTCTACTAAATTTCATTTATATATATTTCAATACCACAGTATGTGTTGGAAGATAGTACGAATCGTATAATAAATACGATCGTAAGGTCTTCTTTACCGCCGCAGCCAATGTATCTAATTGAAACAACATCTTTGGCACGGTTAGAAAAGTCTGAAAATCTGCCAACTGATCACATTCAGGTCAGCAGTAATTGCTTTAATTGGGCTGAGAATAACATTCGAAGCTGTTTTTATTAATTCAATATTATATTGTGCTTGTCGTCTAAACTAGAAGTCTTTCTTGATCTTAGTTTTAGTCGAATCAGAGCTCTGTTAAAGTTGATTCGTTCGACTAAAGTCCAGCTGTAAAAGTATAGCGGCATCTAAGTGTGACATTAGAGTCACGATATGAACAGGCAAAATGTTGGAATAAAAACGTAATATAACATACCTAATAACTAAGTAATTAGGTATGTTATACGTAAGAAAATAGAGTACGACCTACTCAACCAACGCTGACCCTAAAAAATACAGTTAATTAGCACGATTAAATCGTTCTAAAAAATACTGTAAATAAGAACGAACAAATCTTTCTAATTTACAGTATTTTAGGGAAGCTTTAATAAATTCTCGGATACATAAAAATATTTCATAGAACAAAAACAGTTTGGGTTTAAATTTTTCTTTTTAGTAATCTGTGTTTAACATCGTGGGCGGCAATGGACAATTTTGTTAAAGCATTAAGTAGCGAGCAGGATTCTAGTCTAGTCACGTTACGCAGTCGTGCCCACAGCGTATCGTGATTATTATGTTCACTAGGGTTTCGGGTATCAAAGGCCGTGTCGACTTAGCTATGTATGGACAGAGAAAGTTTATGAAGGGCATGTAATAACAGCTACCCATCTATAGATGCCCTGGTTTAATTCAAAATATCTTTATTTAAACTCTTGATCAAGTAAGGTGTCATGAATTTTGAGCACTTAGCGAAAGTAATGGGAGTTACTGAACTGCACCTTTTTTCAATCGCGTCGCGCCATACAGACAGACATAGACATACATACATATATGTATATGCTCGCGCCTGTTATCCCTTGGGGGTTAGGCAGATACCACCGTTTGCCACATGCTACGATCCTTACATACTTTTTTCGCTTCATCCACATTCATGCATCTCTTCATACACTTCCTTCGGTTACGAGTGCTCCGAATTTGACCTTTAGAAGACTCATAAAATTACTACTACTACCTACCTAGTTTCAATTTGCCAAAATGACCTCACAGCTCTCAATAAATATAAATGCTACCACCGAGGTCGGAAGTGTGTGTATTATGACTGATCTTAGAAAGAAATTAAATTGCTTTAGACAGAATCCCGAAATCAATTTCTCTGTAAAGATGAATAGTTTATCACCGGACGTCTATGTGGCTAAAACAGTTAGCGTTATTAATCAGTTTAAACCCACCGCTTAAATTAACGTTTCCTTGTTTTGAAAGTTCTTAATTAAGAACAGTGTTCGCGGAGTTGTTGGCAGGAATTACGATAACAAACAAAATAGCAATTATATACGACATAGGTACTTAGCTACGTAGGTGGATGTGAAAACATTTTGTAAGAAACACAGGGTTACAAGTTAATATTTGCCGGATATTTTGCAATTTAATAATATGTAAAACAACGTAAGTACGTAGTTATCTACGAAAAACTATATAAAATAATTTTATTTAAATCCCTTCTATAAAATATTTTTTTTAATGAAGTTAGTCTCCTCCAATATCAGAAATATCCTCGTACTATGAAAGTAAACATAATAAATTATTATTAATTTTAAACGGATGTCGGTAAAAATGTGCGGCACGGTACGCCGGTAGAGCCGGCCCCATTTCTCTGGCGTCAGGAAATGGCCCAAAAACTTCCTTCCACACAATCTTTGCGCAGTCAATAAATAGACTCCATCCGATCCGATCCATCGTAAATAACTTTAAGAGGAATCTATGACGTGCTTACATTCGATACTACAATATTGATATTGAATTGCCTCTCCATTGAGCCTCGCCGGATTATTATTTCAACAAGATCCGCGTTGTAGTTGTTGCCAAGATATTTAGCATGGATTTTGAGGCATGATTTCATAATCATCCCAAATGATGCTTGTTTTTTACACCGTATATACATGTTTATGCAATAAGAGAATAATATTACATAGAGAAAGAAAAACCTATTCTCGAGACTGCAGTGTCCGCATCCAGAATATTATCGATATCGAGAGGATAAAACATTCTCTCTCAACACACATAAAGATGAAGTGCTACGATTATTAAATTTATATTTAGTGCTAGCAAGACCTAGCTGAGATTACTGCTCTTTTTTTGCGCGCGTTGGCATGGCTTAGTTAACTGAAAATACTTACTGTTTTATTATTTTTCTTTGGTCACTATTTTAAGACGAACTAATTGAAGTGTTAACATTCCTGGAGGAGAAGCTAGTTTGTTGGACTTGAATTGGTTATTCTTAGAGCAAACAAGACTGCTTTCACAAAATGATTCAATTAAATTTGCATTAGCGATCGTTGTCAGTCAGCATTGCGTATCATCTAACAGCTAGTGTTTTTTTTAATTAACTTCACTACACGTGTTTAATTGACATAACACAGTCTATACCTACTATAATAATAAAAAATACCTATATGTTCATTATACGGGTTTCGGATAGTTAACATAGACTTATTATTGTCATAGCATATAAGCCCATCTTAGCTAATTAGTATAGTATTGCATAAATGCCAATGTTTGTTCTGTAGAGGGATACCTAGGTAGCTCGTAGGTATGCTATAATTTATTCATATCTACTATCGCAAAAAGCTCTCTGACAAATGGGTAAATACCAACTGCTATGCATGGTATTAATACATTTTTCTTTTAGACATGTGCAATTTATTTACGAAACCGTGGGAATGACTTGGCTAGCAAAAACTAAAATGTTTAAGTAAAAAAATGGAAGTTGTCGAAAACAAGTCGATCGTCGCTCGATAGCCGAAATATATATAAGGAATGGAACCTGCCTAAATACTACAAAATGTGAATGCAAATACTCGTTTTGTTTAGCATTTGACAACAAAGATCAGATAGCATGGGAACAGAAGGGGGACAATAACTCGGCCGTGTAATGAATTGCAAATTCGCGAGTGAATTTCCTTTCCATTCGGGGCTCCGGAAGTGCTCGCAACCGATCATTATGGCACTATTCTTTAGCATTCACAGTCTGCCACCAATGTCAATAACACTCGCTGTGAACATCAAATCTTCCAAACACTTACCAAGCGCAGGAATACTTACGAAATTATATAAAAAATCTTCATAGCTCTTATCCAACTGGTCTAAAACATTCCCATGTAGATAGGTGATAGTTAGTCTGTGGTCAGACCGCGCCTCGAAATTAAGTTTCATATACAAAAGTGCAAACAACTCCATTAGGTATTATCATCATCAAAATATACAGAACACAATAATTTACTTCTTGAATTTGATATTGAACTTTACTCAACTAAGCTCAAACTGTTGGTTTGAGCCTACACCGGTATTTTAATAATTGGTACCTACCTAAGACACGTGCCTCAATTAACCAACATTTCAAAGTGAAAAAGACAAATTAAAATTAATTTCTACCTACATACTTACCTAGATATTTAATTTATGCGTTTTCTTTTGAACTAGTGTTTATAGCCAACATTTCCGTTTTGCACTTAGTCCATTAGTGTGTTATGCTGCATCAATATTCAAACCAATACGTGTTACATCCTCGAATCATAAGACCTTGCACGTACTTAGATCCAACACGACAACGCCTTTGCAGTTTAATTATGTGTGACTGTAGGGCGTGCTAGGTTAAAGCTAATTAATAATTAGATACATTACGAATTTCGTACCAAGATCAACACCTTTTCTACACTAATGTTATTGTAAAGAGGAAAAATTTGTTTTTTTGTTTGCATTGAATAGGCTCTGAAACTGCTTGACTGATCTTGAAAATTCTTTCAGCAATGGATAGCTATATCATCAGCGAGTAACATAGGCCATATATTATCCTCGTAATCCCACGGGAACGGGAACTACGAGATACATAGCAATTTTTACTAAAAATTTCTGTGTATCTCGTACCTCGTGAAGGTGGGTTATATATAATTATTATTTGGTTATGTACTCTACTACTCAAGAGATTTTTAAAGGAGAATAATATTATTGATTACTATGCTACGGGTGTAGGTCTATGCATATGCGTTAGTTAATCCCACTATATAAGTACATATCGTCACGATGAGCTAACGCCTAACGCCTTTCTATGCAAATTTATTGTAACCCAGGTTTACAAACAGTAGTGTTTTATAGACTTCAAGTCTGCTGTTTGCAAATGACATTGATAAATTATACTCTTTCTAACTACGTAGCTAGCTGGTTAAGAGCCTTGGTTTGTTTTGAAGCCAAGAATAGTTTGTCCCATAATTTTCTCTCAAACTAACTGCAAAAGAAATCAAAAACCTTGGAAGGGTAATTATCGCAGCGACTGAGTGCGCGCATATGAGCATGTGAGTCCGTCCGACCGCCCTTATCGTGCAATAAATATCTGGCGGGATGCGGCGACGGAACGAACATGATTTATTATGTTTATGCGCCGCAAATAAGATCTAAATTGTCCGTCTCGCGCACCAGACGGAACGAGGAATTGGCGAGCGTTTGAAGGTTAAATCAAGTTGGAATGGGAATATCTGCTAGCTGTGTTTAGTTGGAGAAACGGTTCCAGGAAACTGACTGAAACAGGCGGAGCGCGGCGCGCTTGCCAACGGAACTGTTTACCCATATTAAACCCAGATCACATCAGAATAATATTGTTTGTTATGACAAATTATTTATTATTCTGATCTGGGATATCGAGGCATCATAGCTAAGCGAGGTAATCGACGTGTTAGCTATGAAATTTAAACTTAAATAATATTATAAAATAAAGAAACCGAAAAAAGAAAAATAATGTTCTAAATAAATTACTTGCTTACTTTTGAAGTTGGTGCCAAATGTAGCATCAAATTCTGTATCAAACATCATGTCGCGTATGTATTTTATTCGCGCCATACATACCTACCTAAGTACATACAAATACAGACTAAGTACTGCGCATTCAAAGTAAGCGCTCAGAACTTATGACAGCACCTGTACCTACAATGGATGGAAATAATCTAGGTAGATGTAAACCGTTTGGGGTACGGAACTCTTTTTATTTATTTATCACTGATATTTTTTAATTTCCGCAGTCGTTATGAGTTACGACAGGTAGCCACTAATAATATCAGCAGCTGCGGAGCGTTTATGATTCCATGCGCACGCGCGCACGCCGTAAATTCAAATATGGTCGCTACAAACCGCAATTAGCATCCACGGAGGAACTTTTTATATCACAAATGGCTGTTTACATAAGAGTAGACTATTTTTGGATGACGAATAAGAAAGGAGGTTCTATGTTCGACGGTTGGAAAACTCTATTAGACTTTCGCGTAAGTGGTGTTTACTTGCTTTAACAGATGCTTTGTTTGTTCCAGGTCCATCAGCTAAGAAGGGATTGGGGAACGTTTACACACAGGAGAAGCATCAGCCCTGAATGAAATGCCGACAACGAATGGAATAACCGCGGAGTAGGTAGTTTACCCCGCGGAGCCAACAGTACAAATAACTATAATGATAGAACCTCGCTTATGAACAAATAGATAGAGGAGGAACAATATGTTTATTCCTGATGAAAATATAAATTGAAGAAAGCCGCTAAACAATTTATTTCTCACTATAATTTTAAGATACCTGACTAAAGTAACTAAAAACTTTCGTTAGGGTGGTGGGTGGTTAAGGGAATATAAAGCCTTTGGCATATTTAGAAGTCCTCGGGGGAAACTGCGGGGCGCAGCTAGTGCACGATACACGCAGTATTATTTATGTGAGCTCGTATTGGCCGTGTCGGCCGCACCGCGGTGACGCGACCGCTCTCCAAATAGATTTGACCGTACCTCGTCTAGCACATATTTATTAGACCATTATTAGGTACAAACAACTGTATTACCGTGTTGTAAGGTTGTTATTTAATTGGCGAAGTGTTGTGGCCGGAAGCCATTGCTCACCGTCACACCGATCCACCTGGCCGCGCCAGCCACTCTGGCGACTGGCCGATTCCCAACATTTCAACCGGACCCTAAGAGATTCCACTATTTATAATTGCCTGAACGAAAGCTTGCTTCAGAAATGATATTATATGTATTACGGACTATGGGTCGGGAAATCAGTCGACTTTATAATTACGCCCTTTTCGGGTTTGTGTGTATCATTACGCGATGGAGGGACGAATACTTATAAACACCATGGTTTAGGTGGTGCTGTGTGATATCCGAACATTATCTATACAGATAAATAAAATTGAAGTGTCTGTTAGTAATTCCAAAATAACAGCTTTTCACTAAATGCATATGAAAGTATACACGATGCTGACGCTAAAAAACCAAGTTTTAGAATTTTTCTGTGTTTGTTCCGGGTCTCTCTGAAACGGCTGGACGGATTTTAACGGGACTTTCACTGGTAGGTAGCTGATGTTTCAAGGAGTAATTTAGGCTACTTTTATTTATTAACAATATTAGGGTTCCGCGACAATAAGGAAGGACCTAAATCTACGCGGGTGAAACCGCGGGGCACAGCTAGTCTTATATATAACCACCAAGGGTATGGCCATGGGTACGATGCGTCTGAAATGCAAAATCCTCTGAAACGGCTAGACCGATTTGTATGAAATTCTGTGTTGAGTAAGTCTGAGAATCAGCCACCATCTATTTTTCATTCCCTTAAATAAGGATGATCCACCCCAAAACATGTATGACAATACAACGTTTGCCGGACACAGTTAGTTTATTTACATAAATAAAACACAGTTGTATTACAAAATATTATATTACCGAAAATAGGTATTCGTACTAATTACCATTTACAAAACAAGATGAAAATATCGATTATATTATATTAAATTATATTAAAAGCTACTTACCAACATTAAAAACATACCTTAAATCTCAAAAATAATAATTTACTAACAAACATTGTCAATGAAAACGGTGACCTACCCAGTTCTCATAAACCACTCAAATGCAATAAGATGTATAACTACCGACTTACTCTACTTACAATATCGTAGTCTAAACACGTGTTCAGCCTTTTAACTAAGCTCACTGCCGATAGACAATACAAATTACAATTATTTAAGAGGTAGACATTTAAAATTGTTTTCAGAAATACGTCAAATTGTTAATACTAGCATGTTATGACATGCCACACCACACTCGAATAAAAGAGTTCCATATAACATTAGAATGTAGAAGAATTCTTTCACAAACAGCACAAGTATAGCTATAAAGTAAAATAAAAATTATCTGTACAATACAATTGAATAAGTTTGAACTCGACTGCATTTAATTAGGAAGATCGCTACAATAATAATGATAACAATTCCTTTGAATTCGAAAATTAAATATTTTTTGTTTATGTGAAAACATTCCGAGACTGTTTATTGTAAAATTACCATAACAACCTTGGATATTGATATGAATTCGGAACAGTTACAGTATACGGAAATTAATGAAATATTCAATTAACTATTAAATACATATAAAATACAAATTCTTAGATGCAAGTTCTTAACCGAATTTACTATTTTATTTGGCAATTGTTGCGCTTCAATCTAAAAACAGTTTGAGCATGTAAATAAATGCTCCGCGCGTTATAACTACGGTTTAATAAACTGGTACATCGTAGCGGGAAGCATTGTTAGTGCATTTTCCAAAATTACATAGCAGCATTGTACCCTAATGTGCCAAACAACATTTCTCATTGTTTCAAAAACCGTTACTGTGTCAATTATAACTACAGCTATAAACTAAGTTTGTATGTATTTACTAACTCGTCATTTTAAACGTACTATTTGGTTGAGTGAACAAAGTCAATGCAATTCAAGTCGAAATATTGTTTACACACATGTGCAACAAAACAGCTGCAATGTAAGGAAATGTTCGCACAAATGCATCGGTAGATCAGTGGCGTGCTTCTCGGAGCGAAGCTTTGTGATGAAGCGTTTAACTATGGTAACGCTTGTATATATCACAAGGCTTTTCTCTGAAACATTGCTAATTATTAGGTAATATACTAGCTGATAGTGCGTAGGGATTCGGCCGGTCTCGCGGCGGATGGTGCGGCGGGCTGGTACTGAGGCACCTCGAACATCGGCTTCGGAGCGATCGATGATACCGCGTCGTATCTACGCGAAAACACAGGTTTTCAATAACAATACCCAAATGTATAAAGTTCATGAGGTTCAGACAAAAAACATTCCAATTTATCGATCGGCATCAATTTCGTTGACATGGTGTCCACGGGTGGACGTCGCATGGTCCACTAATTTCCGAGTAGTCTATCAGTGATTGACACTAGTTCTGCGCGTGAAACACTCGGAAGCAACTTGCTGTCTGATTGTGGTCAACACATGGTAATTGTGGGAGCAGCGCATCAAGTAGTCACCGAGTGCTCTAAACTAAGTCCGCGACAACTTGCGAATGAGGCGATCCGGCTGAACGCTCCCATAACTTCCAAGATGCAGGTAGCAGGTAAACTACTCGGTGCTCATTCTCTGCTAGCATTGCCGTCGGCTGGATCTGCGTGCTGCTCGCGAGTTAATCAAAATTCCAATCACACTGATTGCCAATCGCAGACAGACTTGGAAATTCGTGGACCACGCGACAATAACTGGTTGAGCACGCCGACGCGACGTCCACCCATGAACCAGGCGATGCAGGTGGCTACGACCTCAGCGATTGCAATAGCAGCATGATGGTAAAGGACTCACTTGTTGCTCCTGTACTTGTCGGGTATGGCTTGGTAGGGTTGTTGTGCGGCGTGGGAGTGTGTGCGCGCCAGTTCCCTGAGGCACGGCTCCAGCTCCTGGAGGGAGTAGCCTGAAGCCCGCGCTAGGCCTGCGGGCCACGCCGCCGCCGAGCAAGCATGGGGAGGGCTAGTGGCGTCCGAGGCCTTGCGGGGAAAGGGCCCGCTGCAGGAGCAAGCGAGGCAGTGGCGCGCCGTGGCCAGTGAAGCCGCCGCTATGACCGACGGACGGTACTGCAAGTACGGTTCCGCCTCCAACAGACTCAGCTCTGCTATGAACTGGACATACATATGTACGCTGTTACAGATCTTATATATCAAAACACATCAATATAATTGAAGTTTACTTGATGAGTAATTCCAAATTAACAGCTTTTAAAATACTCGTAAAAAAATACTATTATTAAAATTATTGTGTCTTTTTATTAAATCTTGCTAATTCTCTGAAACAACAGACTCGCTGGTAATAGCTGATGTTATGAGGAGAAGTGTTTATGTTAAACTGCAAAATGTTAATATGTTACACTCACACATTCAAATTGTATATTGAACCTGTGCTACAAATTAATAAGTTACTCCTTTTAAGAAAATGCTAAAAATACTAAAAACACTAAAAACAATATTTTTACATAGCAGAAAAACAAAACAATAGCTTTAAATTAAACAAGACATGATAAGTAATCATAAAATATTAGAAAAGTAATCTGAATCTCGAAAACGGCTCCAACGATTTTCATGAAATGTTGTATGTTCCCGCATACAAAGTTTCTGGGATGATAAATCAATTTAGCCATTCAATTATAAAAACATTAAAAAAAAAAAACTCGATCATCCACGGTACTGTAATTGAAATGTGTACTCACGGCAGCCAAATGGAAGGTCTTCTTGGAGAGTCCATTGGAGATGCAGTAGTGGGAGAGGAAGGCGAGCGGCGTGGGCGTGGAGAGGTCGAAGGACAGCACCTTGAGGATGAGGTGCTCCATGCGCAGCACCTCGCGCTTGGTGTACGTGTCGTCCGTTATGTACACGAACTCAGACACCTCCGGCGGGTATACCTCCTCGTACTTGCTGCAATTGTCGATACACTTATTAAGCTCCATAGAATTTTTTTTATATTATATGTGCTACGTTATGGAAATGAAGTCATAAAAGCTTAGTAATAAAACAAAAATCTTATTGGCTTGTTTTTACTGCAATGGTAAACAATGACCACAAATTAGCAAAGATGAAAAAAAAAAATTTGGTACTCACAAAAATCTTAGTAAGTATAAATACAAAACTTTGAAATCTGAGTTCAGATTCAATTGGGATTATGGTCTATCTTTTAAGTAAGAATAAAAAGAAAATAGTTTCTGCTCACGCATATGCAGGTTTCATCACGATGATTACCTTCGCCGTAAAGCTCGTGGTGTGAAAATCTTTTTGATTCAGAGCGCCTAGATTTAAACTTGCGTTGCAGGCGACTGCCTAAACCACTAAGTCACCATGACTCTACACTAATAAAATTGTTTAGAAAATTTATATAAATTACCTTTACTTTTTAAGTACTTTCAAAGGATTATAAATCACCAGGTTTAGAAGGTTGCTTTTACTGAGAAGAACCCAGAAAGGAACTTAATAAGCAATTACTTATTCAAAAATATTTTATAATTTCGATTGTTACATTACAAAACACAAAAACAAAATGAATCTGACATGTATACATTTGGAAACAGTAGTAAATTAACCTAAGTTAACGTAAGAAAAATTACGTTCAATGAGTGTTCCAAGTGTTTCTTATGTTGAATTTTTTTTTTTAATTACAAGACCATAAGAGGTACTCACGCAGCAATGTAAGTGGCAGCAGTGCCGACGAGCTGCAGCTTGGTGCGCACGACGCTCATGTAGGAGAGGAAGCGGTCCACGTACGACACGGCCAGGTGCAGGGTCTCGCTCTGCTGGCCGTACTCGTCGCACACTTCTACCAGCCAGTCGATGAGGATGGACCGCATCACGTGCGTTATGTCCGGCTGCTTGCGCATGTAGCGCGGGTTGGCTCTGTTCTTTACCTGATTAACATACCGACAATAAAAGATAAACAATTTTTTTTCCTCAAGAGGCCACCACATAGCCCTATAACCAGCGGACAATCAAGACATTAGTATCCAATGATCAATTTATTGCTATCTCCTACAAACACTTTTTTTTATTTAAACGAATTTTAAACAGGCTCTTCTGCCTTTCAACCAAATTAATTTTGGCAAATGCAAAGATTTCGCTATAATTAATTAGCAGACAGACGAAGACACGTAATAAATATTCATTTAATAGTGGTATTATAATGTCCAAATAAAATCCATTCTACACAATGATGCAACAAAATTTTATTAAAAATAAAGATCTCTGCATTCACTCAACTGCAAATGATCAAAAGAATCCTTGTAATATCAGTGAATTTCCTAACAATCAGTCATACCTGCTATTATAATTTCGTCAATATAAAAACATACTCACCTCAATCTCCCTCATGTACTTGTATATATCCTGGCGGTACTCGACGACATGGAAGAACATCTCGCGGTCAGTCTGCGCCGTGGTAGCGTCCTCCTCCTCGATGTCCTCAAGTATCTGACTCTCATTCTTGGAGATGGACATCGACAGGATACTTGAATCCACCACTGACATTGGAGATTCCACTGCATCTTTCTTTTCTTCAAGTGGTAATCTGATATCGAAAATGTTTTAAGAAAAATATGACCTTGTAAAACACAATGTTACTGTAATTTACTGTATTTATATGATGCAGAATATGCAATAACCTTAAAAGATGACTTATGATGACCTTTCAATAACAATTGCATAAATTAATTTTAACACAAATAATATGCTACATTTTGAGGCTTTTAAAGCAACTGCATACAAATACTAGTTTGGTAAATAACTTCTTGGGCCACTGAAAAGACTGAGTTGCATGGGAAAACAATCATTGTTCAATCAAACTGATGTTTGGTGCCATCTTATAGGTAAGCTAGTGGACGTCTCTGATGATGTAGCTATCCATTGCTGAAAGAATTTTCAAGATCGGTCAAGTAGTTTTGGAGCCTATTCAATGCAAACAAACAAAAAACAATCAAATCATTCCTCTTTATAATATTAGTGTAGATTAGTTGTCTGTCTGTCTGTTACCTGTTCATGGCGTGGCTGAAGAACTGATTTTATTTAAATTCGGAATAGACACAACAGAGGACATAGGGTTTATATCAAGTTGCGGTTAAAAGCTATTATGCCTATGAATAAAATACTATGTTTTGCTCAATTTTTATATGAGGTCTGTTGGATTGTTATAATGTCAAAAGAATAAAAAGGTCAACACAGTACCTATAGGTGCACATGTGGTATGTCTTGGTGTATAAATGCAACATGTGTGAATAAAGAATACAAATGTTTTACATTATATTAATACTTTTCTCTATCTATCACAAAAAATGTGCAAATTTTATGTGGTAATAGCCGCTGCTGTATTGGAGAGTAAAGGTTATAAGCTCTCATTGAAAATAGTGTGGATAGCATATGTATTTGAATGTACTTGCTCCATACAAGAACCAAAAAAATTACTACTGCCCTTTCAAGGTCAACACTAATAACATGTGAAGCACCAGAAACACCATAAACATTATATAAATTATTTGATTGACTTCATAGCTGGAGGCTTAAGTCACCTTGAAAATGAGCTCAGTAATTTTTGCAGACATTTTAGAACCATTAAGTAGGTATAGGTATTTATCATGGGTAGTCTTTCACAATGATAAACTGATGCAATTAAATGCATTCAATCTTCTTAAAAACTCTCCAAGAACCAAAAATATTTGACTTGTGATATGTGCACTTTTTACTTTGCACAAATGAAAAGAAGAAATGAAGCCACAACAATTAAATGGAAAGCAAAATACACCATAACACAACGATTTAGCCAGTATGGTATGTACAATCTGTATTGGCTTAAAGTCCATTCTAAATAGCAATGAAGGATTTATTTACATCAGATGAGTAGTCCGAAATACAAATAAACTGATTTTCCTAGCAATCAATTTGATCAGTGTCCCACTGAATCTTGAGATGAGACAAAGTTGAAATACATTTACACAATGCTAATAAATTTCAACAAAGAACTGGGCTGAGTGTGGTGAGGTTCATCTCAGGTATGACAGCTTGAAGGACAACATATTTCATTAGAATGTTTTGTTAACCTAAAGGTTTAACAGCAAACCAATTTTTAAGCCATATTGGTGAATTTCTAAGTGGGTACTTCATGTACCGATATGATTATGATGCATCAGGCAAACTCTGAATTTATCATTGCAGCTAGATAGGGTATGATACAAAGTGAGTGTATGAGTTATAAATGGTATTGCACTACAAGCATTTATACAACAGGGGTAGAAAGTGGAAATAACATATCATGTAAAGATACCTGAGCGGAGGAGCATCAGCAGGCCGATCTGGTTTCTTGTCTGCCTGCGGCGGCTGTGCGCGCGCATTTTCCACATTCACGAACACGTTGTCCTTGCGCAGTTCTTTGGCGACGAACGGTTTGAATGTTGGCTCGCGTTTCTTCACCTCCGCTTCGGTCGGTTTGTCCTCATACACGCTGAACGCGCGAAACTGCGCCACGGGAGGCACGATGTTCTTTTCATTCTTAATCTGCCGCACTGTTCTGTTCTCATCTTGAACTTTACAAGATCCGTTCGTCAATCCCGGCTAAAAATCAAAATTACTTTACATTAGACAACAACAACAAAAACGTCCGTTCGTTCAAACACCGACTTACAAGTTTGAGATTCCGATTCTGGTTGCACGCGAAGTGGCTGAGGTCACCAAGCGCACGCCTCTGGTTCGCCGCAAATACATCTGCATCCTTCCTAAGCCCCAAAGTAGCATTTTCTTGATCCTCGTGGATTCTGAATGCCATTGTCCTAGTTTTCTTCCGGAAACACTAACAAATTATCAAATCAGCTATGAACGCGAGCCACGCGTATATAATAATGGCAACCAAACCGAAATACGTGGTGCCGTTCAACTAAAAGATCATTTTATTGTAAAATTGGGAGTAGTTTTAAAAAATGTTAGCTTTTATTACAAATTCACCCCCAAAACGCTATTGTAGCGTCAACGGACAACAGACATTTTGCTAGTTTCAGCTGTTGGAGTTTACGTTATTTTCTTGTCTATGCATATTCAAATATTGGCCAATAGCAAACGCTTTCCTTGGCATCCTATCTATGGTAGCAAATCATCCGTTTCATGTGGAACAAAGGCTTTTGATCGTACAAAGAAACATGCGTTTTAGGAAAATTGGACAATAAATATATAATATATACACAAACAATACTAAATTAAGATATAATGACTCAACAGGTAAGCGAAATTTTTTCTATATCTATACTCAACGGTGCTTGAAATATTCATAAAAATCCCAATCCTCCAATTACACTTTACGCTGTGGTTTACAGCTCAACTCCATGTTCATGTCAAAATCCAATATAAGGGATTATTTTATTCTAGGTTGCAATTTAATCTTTTTGAATTTTTATGCTGGAGGGACAGTCTCGTCCACAGACATAGATAGGGAAGTAATCTGTGGTCTCGTCCGAGTGACACTGTGACAGATAGTCAGTCACCCAGCTGACAAGTGTCGCAAACCACAATATAATTTATTTATCGACAAGCAAGTAAGCAAAGTAAAGTGAAATAAATATCAGAAAATTCTGAACAATTTATTCTGTTTGTCGTTTGATGCCTTTGTAAAGTAAAATGAACAAGTTCATATTTATATTGAGTTTTATATTATTTAATGGCTGTGATATAAATTTCGCTATAAGAGTGTATAAAAAAGCAGATATTTTAAAATTAAGGTAAGTGCTTCCCTATAAATATTTTCTTTTCTTTACAGTAATTAAGAAAAATAAATAATTCGAAACGCGTGTCAATGATGCGTATTGCCAACTTATGTTAAAATACATTTTTAAATCAATATCAACAGAGAGGAGGTTCGTGAAATGTTTCAACATGCTTACGATAGTTATTTACGATACGCCTACCCGTACGACGAACTCCGACCCCTGAGCTGTGATGGGGTGGACACGTGGGGCAGCTACTCCCTCACCCTGATAGATGCCCTGGACACACTCGCCATCATGGGCAACTATACTGAGTTCAGCAGAGTTGTTGACATTGTGCTGCAGAAAAAAAACTTTGATACAGATATAAATGTTTCTGTGTTTGAGACCAATATACGAATCATTGGAGGGCTGGTCAGTGCACACCTTCTGTCTCACAAGTAAGTGTATTATAATTTGTGATTTTCATTTATTTAAAAATAATCTAGTAATAAACCTCATTGAATAAGCAGTATAAAACTGTGTGGTGAAAAAAAAATCTCAATTTTTCTCCTATTTTAATTTTCCAGAGCTGGATTGGAATTAGAACCAGGGTGGCCATGTAATGGGCCTCTCCTCCGGTTAGCAGAAGATGTAGCCAAACGGCTAATCACAGCATTTGACACCACTACTGGAATGCCATATGGCACAATTAATCTTAGATCTGGTGTACCTCCAGGAGAAACTAGTGTCACCTGTACAGCTGGTGTTGGAACATTTATCATTGAGTTTGGAACACTAAGTAGGCTGACTGGGGATCCACTTTATGAAGAGGTAACTTCATTAACACTGATATGTAAAAATATAGGCCATTCTTTTGTCAGAATTTTTTATATATGTAGCAACATTATACATTCATGAAAATAAATCATACTAAGGCTGGGTTCACACAGGTTGTTACATGTAATTTTTATACATGTCTATGAGCTATATTAAAGTAGAACCAAACCTTATTTTTTTCATTGAATTATTATAGGTGTTTATACACCTGTAATAATGCAAATAAATGATTTGATTTGATTTACTTATTGAATGTTGAACAGCAGCTAACAGCTTGAGCTGTTAATTTAATAGGGATTTATGGTTAATTTTATGTCAATTTGGAATCAAGTAACACACTGTGTGTTACTTGATTTCAAAGTGACTCCATGTTATGGAATGTTGTAGAGTTGTAGTACTTCTAATTAGCCTAAATGTAGTTTAATCTATTTCCAGGTAGCATACAATGCATTGAAGGCACTGTATCATCACAGATCCCCAATAGGCCTGTTGGGTAACCACATTGATGTGATGACGGGCCGGTGGACTGCCCAGGACGCAGGCATTGGTGGAGGAGTGGACTCCTATTATGAGTACTTAGTCAAAGGTACAGTTAAGAAAATATATTTAAGGATGGTTTTGGTTTACAGATCATATTTTGCTAACTAGAAAATGTACTACTTGCACTCCAAACTTTCAACTGCATTTACTAACATCCCTTGGAATCTATAAACTATGGAAAAATTGCCTATATTTGACCATTATGCAAATAAGATATCACATCAATTCAATGCTCCAAAGAAACCATCATAAAAACATTAATATTTATCTTTTTTCAAACTTTTCTAGATTTTCCAAACCTAAAGACATATTTTTTCTCACAGGTGCTATATTACTAGAAAAGCCAGAACTAATGTCAATGTTCATGGAGGCTCGAGAAGCAATAGAGAAATATCTAAAGAAGGACGATTGGTTCGTGTGGGCTACAATGTTACGCGGGCAGGTGACACTGCCTGTCTTCCAGTCGCTAGAGTCCTACTGGCCTGGATTGCTCAGTCTTATTGGTAAGGGAAATCTATCTGTCTATTTGCTAGGCTATTTCTTGACCAGACAGATGGGTTTCATATCTGTAAAGATGATTTATACATTTTCGAGGGATGTCAAAGAATAGACCTCAAAACAAAGTATGACTTTGAAAATATATAAATGCGTTTTTTTTTATAATGTGTATTGATAAGATTCTATACAAAATTTTACAATATTTATGAATGAATAAAAATATAATAATTTATTCAGTTTAGGTCCTGGTAAGGCACGTGAATGAAAGTCGAAAAATTGCCATCGGTTAAGAAACAAGCCTTCTGAGAATAACCAGCAAGAAACTCAGCTGGCATCATGTACATTTCATCAAAACTTTTTTTTTAAATGCTATTTAAACCTGATTTATACAATTTCGTACAGGCGAGAGTGACACAGCGATGCGGATCATCCACAACTACCACAGTGTGTGGAAGCAGTATGGGTTCACACCAGAAGTGTACAACTTGGGCACGGGTGAGGCTTCATCATCGCGGGAGAGCTACCCTCTCCGGCCCGAGCTTATAGAGTCGATCATGTACCTGTATAGGGAAACTAGGGATCCCATACTGCTGCAGATGGGCGAGGATATCCTGAGGAGTATACAGCACAGCGCTAGGACGCCTTGTGGATATGCTACGGTGAGTTAAACATGCCTATTTAATATTTTTTGGATAGAAAGTCGAAACGCATTATGAATAAAATCTAATTTAAGTTTGATTGGTAATAAATTTGGGTATAAAGTTTACATATCTACGCAACATCATAAATAGCATTGTTAAAAAAGAACCTAGGAGTAAAATGTAATAATGTTAAGATATTATCACACAGCGTCACCTAGTCCCAAACAAGCAAAAAGAGAATAATACTTATTATTTTTTTGTCCACAAGGCAAACATGTGCTTCATGCTCATCACATAAAATGTTTACCCTTCAATTCAATTCAATTCAAATATATCTTTATTCGATTAGACTTTATACAAAGTACTTTCAAATCGTCAGAATGACACAATTACACAGGATTATACATGCTACCGCCAGGTTCGGAAGGTTGCTTTTACTGAGAAGAACCTGGCAAGAAACTCAGTAATTACTCTTTTAAAGAATATTATACAGTTTTAAAAAATACATAATAAATCACTCAAGCAACTATAAGCCCATGGACACAGTTACAATGCTCAATTGTCAAAAATAAAAACTAAAAAAAAAAATATTACAAATATATGTGAGCATGGCAAATTGTCCTGTCGCGGGAATCGAACCCGCGACACTTAGTGTAGCACTCAGGTATACTTGTGTCGTCGTTATAAAATGTCCTACATATTAAAACAACATAAGAACTAAACAAACTAGTTGTTTTATGAAACCATTAACAAATTGTCAGATCAAAGACGTGCGTGACCACCGCAAAGAAGACCGGATGGAATCGTTCTTCCTCGCCGAAACGACCAAGTATCTTTACCTTTTGTTCGACCCTGACAACTTCATACACAACCCCGGGGCCCATGGCACAGTGATCGACACGCCCAGCGGCGAGTGCATCGTCGACCTCGGCGGATACATCTTCAATACCGAGGCCCATCCCGTCGATCCCGCGATGCTGTACTGCTGTCACGAGGCTAGACAGGGGTTTGTATTTGCTTTACCTTATTCACGAAGCTTGCATTGTGTAGTCCCAAATGAAAATATATCATTATCTCAAGTATTAGATTTTTATGCATGACACACATGTTCACATTCTAAATTAAAACTAGCTATCCATCAAACACTTCAGCAAAATTTTTTAATAGGTTAAAACCCACGACGTTCACATTTTTTGCGCCATCTCTTGATTGGCGTACTAAACCGCAAAAACAAGGAAGAAAAAATTATGGTCACGAGTAGCCCAGCTGGCAGATCAACTGCACGATTAGTAGTGGTCGTGGGTTCGCCTCGTGTTCGTGTTTTCCTAACCATTTTTAAGAATGATCTCAAGTGTTCGATGTATAGCTAGTTTTTTTACAATTTACGTAGTCTGGAATGCCAAAAAATTCACAAAAACCGTTAAAAGTCGCGATTTGAAATGTCCTTTACTGATCCTTTTTCGTTAAGAGTTCGATATTGTTTGACAGATAATTTATGTGGGTTGAATTATATTGTGAGTTTACTGCGTATGTAATTCCATCCATATGGACTGAATTCTTTTCTTTAGTCTTACCACTTCGTATAACATACTGAATATTCGTCTGGTCAACATAAGCCTATTTTTACAGTACTTAAGGGATATACTAGTTACTAAAGGAACATAATGTGTTTGCAGGATTAACTTCAGCGAGGTTCACAGAGTTTACAAATTGTTGGAAGAAGAAGATAATATTCATTTCATGACAATGATTGAAACCCCCGTCAATAATACAGCTCCCAACAATACTGAACAAGCAGTTGAAATAGACAGTCCTAATGTAGGAGTGGGGACTTATGAAGTGATTGAACACAAAACAGATGAAAATCAAGTACTTATAAAAACTGAAATCAGAACTGGCTACGTCGACATCGACGGGTCCGAGAGAGAAAAGGCTAAAAACGAATCCACTTTGAGTGATTTAGTCAAAGAAAGGATTAATAATTATTACAATAACACTAGCAGTGTTCAACCTAAGGAAGAGAAAACAGAATCCAAGGATAATGCTATAGAATCTAAGGTTGAAGTAGATGATATAATAGTATTGGAGAAGCCCAAAGAGCCAGAAAGATTGCCCCCAAGTACTACTAGAGCAAAAGATGCATTTCGATTACTGCCTAAAGTAATCCAGGACTTTCTCAACAGTGATTGGAAGTCTAAGGCCAAATGCGAACCTCAACATTTGCTCGAAAGGATTCGGAAGGAGAAAAAGTATCCCGATCACCCGGACGTGGCGAAATACGAATTGTTGCTCACCCCTGCACCCTCGTTCTTGCAAAGGATATCGTTGGCTGGAGAGTTTCTACACAAGAAGCAATTGGAAATGTGAACAATCCTATTAATATTACGCTCCGCGGTTTCATTAAGATCTCGGTAATGGCTCGGGGTGTAGTGTAGTATAAATAAAACCAAGTCTGACAAACTGTTAAATTATTTTAATTTTTAAGAGTTTTGTTGCGTTAAGTAATAAAAATAATATGTTTATCAAATCGTTTCTGTTATAGAGTTTTGTTAATTGTTTATGAATAATGTGATGATTTTATGTAGAACATTTTAAGGCTTGACGAATTAAACGTTACGTAAAGGTGATGCATTATTTGAAATCATTCAATTTCACCACAATAGTAGTATATTATATTATCCAAAGATGAAGAAATAAATTATATTCTTGCTCTGCCATAGTTCGTGAGGTCAAATCTTGATCGGTAAGATCTTCTTTCATAGAGAAGAATACATAAACACAGGGTGACGGTGAAGTTCTGTCATTGACGTCAATAGTAATGATGTCATACAACGTAGAAAGGTAAAATTTTAGTAATGTAATTCAAATAACAAAATTCATAAAAATGCCTGTGGACATGAGCGATTGGCCAACCGAACGGGAGAGTGCGTTGGCGGGTGTTGATAGCGAGGCGGACTGCGCGGCACTTTCACCCATGTTTACTCTATCATGTCCGAACTGAAAACTACTGCATCCGAAGAAAATACTTTATCGTCCAAAGGATATAAATTGATGAAATTTGTTGGCGAAGGAGCCTATGCCAAGGTACATACAATGTAAGTTACTTAAACAAACCACAGTGGAGACGGGCATGCTTTTACTCTATTACATCTTTCGACAGGTATATTTAACTGAATACTCAAGTAAAGAAGATTCGCACAAGGCAGTGCTCGCGTGCAAAATTATCGAGACGTCGAAGGCTCCCAAAGATTTTGTTATTAAGTTTCTCCCGCGAGAAATCGACGTGCTGATACGTTTGAACCACCCACACGTGATTCACATTCATAGCATATTTCAGAGGAAAACGAAGTACTACATTTTTATGAGATACACAGAAAATGGAGATCTTCTCGGGTATATTTTAAAAAACGGGTGCGTTTCCGAGAACCAGTCGCGGGTGTGGATGCGCCAACTGGCCCTGGGGCTGCAGTACTTGCACGAGCTGGAGATCACGCATCGGGACATCAAGTGCGAGAACATATTGTTGACGGCCAACTTCAACGTCAAGTTATCCGACTTCGGGTTCTCTAGGTTTTGCGTTGACGAGGAAGACAAGCCGGTGTTCAGTGAGACGTATTGTGGGTCGATGTCATACGCGGCGCCGGAGATCTTGCGCGGGAAGCCTTATCAGCCGAAGCCGACGGACCTGTGGTCGCTCGGGGTGGTGTTGTTTGTGATGCTGAACAAGTCGATGCCTTTCGACGACACGCGCATGCGCAAACTGTACGAGCAGCAGATGGGCAAGAAGTACCGGTTCAGGTCGCGCGTGGCGGGCGTCCTCTCGCTGGAGTGCAAGGCGGTGGTGAAGCACCTGCTCGAGCCCGACCCCGGCCTGCGCCACTCCGCGCCTCAGATCCTCGCCTCCGAGTGGGTGGCTATGGACAGTAGGCTTACCAGTGAGTCGCGCACCAACTAACCTTACACACACACCACACACCCTACGCTTAACTCTGTCTAATGTAGGTAGGTATTGGTAACTCTCCAGAAATTGATGTATCGAATTGTTTTATTTACACATGCAGTAATAGACACTTGAACAAATGTCATAGAATATCCTGAAGAAGACTGATCGGTAACATTAATATAATTATTGTTTCACCTTTATGTATTAAGATTGGGGATTTAAGTAATAATAGATATGATCACTCCAAGTGTGGTGTACCACGTAACAGCTTGTTTCCTGCAGCTCTCAACGCCGTGGAAGCAGCAGCACTGAAACGTGCGAAAGAAGAACGTAGAAGATTGTCCGACTCGCATAGGAATCCACCGAAGAGGCAGGGTGATATACTGGATGTGCCAGACGATAACGCGTATAGGGTAATTAAAGAAAATGCCTTTACAACTATGGTTTTATGACGACGAGAAACAACCCTTTGAGAAACGAAAAGATCCGACATTCTATGGAGTACTTAACATTTCTTATTTTCCAGCAAAGTGAAATGTTAAAATCGTTGGCTAATGTCACGGCTAAGCAAAAGACTTCATAAATGGAGAATAAATCAAAGGTACGCTGAAACAGTATTGGACTAATATTTAAACGGTACTCGAATTCGAAGGCCTATTTAAGACGCCGAAAAACTTCAATTTCTTTCACTTCTCTACTTCACTTCATCAGAAGTAAATGTAATTCATGGGTGAGATTTAATGTTATCATGGCAATTCTGAATTAATTCAATGTAGAAATTTCAGTTGCATCATATTGAAGAGGACTTGAAACTGACTGGGTCCGAACAATTAACACTCGCTACCAGAGGTTACAAAATGATAAAAAAAGTCAACGAAGGCTCTTATGCAAAGGTATTGCTATAAAAGACACATAATACATTATTTTATTTTCTGTAGCGGTGATAAAAGTTTTGATTTGTTTATCAATTAGGTTTATTTATCGGAGTATCGCAATCCGAGCAAAAACGACAAGGTGTCAGTATTAGCGTGTAAAGTGATAGACACGAACACAGCTCCGAAAGATTTTGTGAAGAAGTTCCTTCCAAGAGAAATAGATATGTTAATAAAGCTGAACCACCCACATCTCGTGCACACACACAGCATATTTCAACGAAGGTACAAGTATTTTATATTCATGCGGTACATGGAGCACGGTGACTTGCTGGAATACATTCTGCAGAAAGGCGCCGTGCAGGAGGACCAGGCGCGGATCTGGACCAGACAACTCGCCCTCGCCATCCAATACATGCACGAGCTAGAAATAGCACATAGGGACATCAAATGTGAAAATGTACTACTCACTGCTAATCAAAATGCAAAGTTATCAGACTTCGGATTCGCTCGCTTGTGCGTCGATAAGAAAATGAGAGATATACATAGTGAAACATTCTGCGGGTCCCTGTCGTACACAGCACCAGAGATATTGCAAGGCGCGCCGTATATTCCCAAGCCGACAGACGTGTGGTCCCTGGGCATCGTGGTCTACGTCATGTTGAACAGAGCCATGCCCTTTGAAGATAAACACATCAAACAGCTGTACCAAGCGCAACTCAACCGAAACTGGAAGTTTCGATCTAGATACGTGGATATGATCTCTGAGAACTGCAAGCGCTTGATCACTTCAATGTTGGAGCCAACGAGTCACAACAGAATTAAGATCGATCAAATTATAAATAGTGAATGGATTGCTATGGATTCCAGACTGTTAGGTAAGTGGGTTAAAATATAATTACTTCAAGCTTATCCCTTTTTGGATGACGCGGTTGACCTTGCTAATTGCAGAGTGGACCGCACAAGAGACATTGGCATACAAGAAAGCCCGCGAAGAAAAGTCTCAGCTTCAGAAGAAGTTAGAAAGTCCAGAAGCTTTGAAGTCAGAAAAAGATGTGTGTTTACCGGACACCTCCATTGTGAAGGCGAGGCGAGATGTGAACGGCTCCTCGTCCTCTTGGTAAGTATTTATTTATTTCTCAGTATTTAGATTATGAAAAAAGTATATATCTATACTACCGACATAAAAGTCGTAGCCACTATGTAGGTTTTATGTAAAACTTTGCGTAGCTATCAGATATGATTCTCAAAATAAATTAAACGCCAAATGTCATTTCATTGCAATAATTTCAAAAATAAAATTCGTTAATAAAAACACAAAATGGAGCTAGATTAGACAAAAAAATATTTTAATAATATACACCATTATGTTACCGGCAAAAGTAAAAATGAAATAAATATGCTTTGGATATAATAGATAAATGGGGCCGGCAATTAATGAGAAAGCCGAGCTTAGTACCACACAATCAGACCTCACTGTGTTACAAGAGAAAGGATTTATATTAGAAAAGGTTATAGGAGAAGGGTCGTATGCTAAGGTACGTTTCATCTTGCGATTTTGATCGAACCATTCTTCAATTCGCAGTTTTTTTTTCAGTTACTCTGTGTTTGTGGTTTTACAACGTACCTACATGACAAACTCTCAATGCACATTTTACTAAACTTAAATATTCCATTATAACGCTAGCGAAACTAAGCTAAGAATTTTAAAATTGCTGCAAACTTTTCGTAATTTTTTATTTGTGTTTTATCTAGGCTATTATAGGCATCAGTGAGAATTCATGAATGATGTTTACAGGTTTACAAAGCGACGCACATGATAGACGAGACGCGGCACTCGATAGTAGCGTGCAAGGTGATCGACACAGCGAAGGCGCCTCGAGACTACCTCTCGAAGTTCCTGCCGCGCGAGATGGATGTGCTCATCCGCGTCAACCACCCGCACATCGTGCACGTCGCCAATATATTCCAGCGCCGCGCCAAGTACTTCATATTCCTCCGATTCGCCGAGAACGGCGATCTCCTCGACTTTCTCACGCAGAACGGTGCCGTGCCCGAGAACCAGAGCCGACTGTGGATGCGCCAGATCTTCTCCGCCATCCACTACATACACACCATGAACATAGCGCACAGGGACTTGAAGTGTGAAAATATTTTGGTCACATCAAATTATAACGTGAAGGTGACAGATTTCGGTTTCGCTCGGGTGGTGCGGGCGAGAGAGCGCGACATCCTGAGCGAGACGTACTGCGGCTCGTTGTCGTACGCGGCGCCCGAAGTGCTGAAGGGCGTGCCCTACCTGCCCAAGATGGCCGACATGTGGTCCATCGGCATCATACTCTACACCATGCTCAACAAGGCGCTGCCTTTCAATGAGACATCCGTGAAGAAGCTCTATGAGAAACAGGTAAGTTTTTCTGACTTCCGCCTATGAGGTTTTATGAATGTAGGTAATGGTGTTACACGGTTACACTCCAAGTTATATATCCCTTGAATATGACTTGGGGAGGAGAGTTTTAAGAATTTTGATAAAAAAAGTTTTCATAGCAATCACTCCGAAAATAATTAAAAAATGTTTTTTCATATTTCTATCTCGAGCTCCTGAGTAGTCTTGTAGAAGTCTAGAAATTATATATTACAGCTTGAGCTCTTACTGCTTTACCTTGGATAATGGCGACACTTAGAAGTTCTCCAGCCGCTAAAACTAAATAGGTATAACTTGTAGGTGATGCGCAAGTGGCGTTTCCGCACGAACGTGGTGAACCAGCTGTCGGTGGAGTGCAAGCAGCAGGTGACGCTGCTGATGGAGCCCGAGGCCAAGGCGCGCCCCACGGCCGCCAGCCTCGTCACCGGCGCCTGGATCGCTATGGACCCCAGGCTTACTAGTAATTACGTTGCTCTAATGACAGAGAGATCGACCGCTTTAATGAGTCCTCTTTTTAGGCAAAGACCCCTATGAGCTATATTTCAGAACAAACAATAATTTTCATAGGATACGATTGTTTTAATCGATTTTCGTAAGATCGATTGAAGAGAATACGATCCGATTCAAGGATCCATTACGATCCAGAATATCAATTCAAATAAAAAAATCGTGCATCCCTAGTAAGTACCCATTAAAGCGGTCGGTCTAAGTAAAACTTATTTGATTTGTTTTTTTACTTTAATGGAGAAAAGTCCATCTAAAACACACATTTACATAAACTACATATTTTCATAAATGTTTCCAGAACTAACATTCTTAGAAGAGTCCCTGTTGAAGCAAGCCTCGGACGAGGCGCACAAGAAGGACAAAGAGCAAGAAGAGGAGACCGAAGTAGAACGGTTGGCAGAGATACGGCGCAAGGGACGAGGGAAAGGTATGTAACGTTGGTACAAACTTCGTAAAAGAAAATGCTTACAGCTTTTGATGATGTTTAGTGCTAATTGCACGAAAGGTATTTTAGTCCTCATTGCTTACACAATTTTGTAAGATCTTCGGGCATAAAACATTCGTAAACATAGTTGCATATTGGCAAACGAATATGAAACATGGTAGATCTTACCGTACCGTTTATTTTTCAGAGGGCCTTAAAGTACTGAAAAACGTAGATGAAAACTTCGCCAAGTCGCAGCCGATGTTCGAAACCAAAGAATAAAAATAATGAAAATCCACAATTGTGTTCATTCAATATTTATTAACTTTTACAATTTATATCTCATGGTTTTAAAGTATCGTAAAAATTTATTTAATACATTATTGTACATAGAATTGTTCTTTTAATACGATTGTGGCGTCAATAACGCGCCACGGGGCTTTACAAAGCTATGGAAGACGAGGGTTCATTGTAAGGGCTATCGGTATTAATATTTGGCACAACGTGTTAGGCTGAATCCGATATCGTTCCATTTTGCAACCAATGACAAAATTTTAATTTTTAGATCGATACGTCACTAATATAGGCAAAGTAAGGTGCCGCGTCTTTCAGACACGCATCATTTAATTTGTTTTATACCTTGTTACAACGTGTTTAAGGTTGATTATTATTATTATTATTTACTAATGATATTAACAGGTTCATGTAGCATACTAGTTTTGCGGTCTCAGAAGTATGAATAATCAATGCAGTGTATAGAATTATGAATGAAGATATGAATGGGAATGAATACCACTATTCGGTATAAGGTCGGTCTTCCAAAATGGTACGATAGTCGGAACCAGCATTAGGAACAGGATCATGGATTATCCTAATCATAAAAATCGTATAAAATGCATACAAAAAACCAGAAACAATTCCTATAACGACAGTTCATGATATTATTTGTGCGTAAAAACTGAACGAACTCTATGGTGACTCGCTTCACACTACCCGTTTATTTCAAACCGTGTAAAACCGATCTTAAATCCTTTACAATAATAACTTTATTCATAAATACACTCCTCAAACGCTAACAATGAAAACTCTTATACGAAACATTGTGTAAGTTGTTCCAACAGTATATTATATTAAAATTGGTATGATACGTACAATAACTACATGAAAATTACTTTTAGCAAATAGAAATGAGACCAGATTAATATTGTCACCTTTCAGTCGATTCCTATGAGCTATCTAATTACTTATAAAATGCACTAAGTACTGGAAATCTTGTAACAAAAGTTATTTATTTAATGACTACAACAATAGCTGATATTTTGTTCAAAGATCGTGAACATATCTGTGTTGTATTGGAATGTCTATTGCTTGTTCTGATATATGACGATGTTTGAAAGTTCTCTCGTCTCCACACATTTACTCACTCGATCAGACATTAATTCAATAAACCTTTTAATACAAAATAAAAGTTAAATATTTATTAATTTAAATAATTAATCATTCTTTTAGAGCTCTCAATGTTAAATACTACTTTGAACCCATATAATTCATGATTTTTGGCAGTTAGACGATTAATCGTTTTAAATACTTTGCTTATGAACTAACAATGGTTGATACCTTGGACATGGTATCGTCAGCTGTGCATATTATTGAAATGTTCATTTAGCACCAATTAGTGTCAAGCTAAAAGTCGGCTTGTGCCCCTTCGAATAAGGTATGAAAACATACCTGCGAGTCATACTACCAAGTGTATCAAGACCAACTTCAATTATTACACAAACACATCAAAATTGCATCGTTTCCTCTTTATAATAAAGATCAATTTTGACGCAGAGCGCACAACGTTTTTCTGTACGTAGTACTATTCCAGTCAAAAGTATACTTTATATACGTTAAATTAAGCATAACTTTTCCTTTTCGAATAAAAATAAAATAATGTTAGTGTGTTGAGTCCAAGGCATGTTATATGCAGTGATAAGTATCCGTTAGTGTGCTCTGACGTCATCACGCGGGGGATAGACAGCCGACGCGACGCCCGCCGCTGACTTTACTTTCATCGTCTGCGAATAATCAACATTATTAATTATTATGATACAAATATTATTATTTTTTAGACTGGGCTAAATTAATGACGATTGTTACATAAATAATACGTTTGTAAGAGAGATAAGATTATCTGTCAGTATGACGAGAGTGAAACTCAAAATACTTCAGATGTTGAATGTTGTGATTGAATTTTATTAAATCGTATGGTATTCTTATACAAAGTAGTAACTGAAGATTTTAACAGTACAATCATTTAGCCCAGTCTTCAAATCCACGTTTAACATAATTATGTCATAACTTTGGTATGTTTTTGCTGTGACAAAACTATGATAAAAAAATAATACACCCTCAAACCACAAAAAGAGCCCTTGTTACATTAGTTAATGAAAACAATCACCAAAGTTTTAGGTACGAACTACATAATAACGTGTGCAAAGTACAAACAGTGCATAAAAAACGTAACATACCTTACTCCAAAGATAAGTTTTTTTTCTTTATCTTTGCCCTAGTTGGAAGAGATATATCAAATTTCGAGATTTTTCTTTTCATTTAAAAAAAATACTGTTTGCGAAACGTGGATATCATAATGTATAATCGTGTTATCTAAGAAGACATAAAATCGGCTGAAGTTTTCTAATACTATCATTAGCGAAATGAGAATTCAAATTTTTGCAGAATGTATCCTTCATTAATCAATCACATTCGTCCAGGTACACAATAGCAGATTCTTTATCAATCAGTCACGTTATAATAAAAATAGATCGCATAATATTTTTGTGACGTATATCTAGAAATCTCAGATGTTATTCAAAATATAGTTTATAATAACAATTACGAACAATTAAAAGCATCTAAAGTTAAAACTGCGACGGCGCAATTCACGCCGTCTTAAAAGGGTTCACGAAGGTGCAGGCAGAGGTGTTACTACACCCATCATTCTTTGCCCGAAGATAATAAGGTTACTCAGGCACTAAAGAAAATGTCTCAACAGTTCCACGTCAAACGTAAAAGAAAACTATATTCTCTTAAATTTCAATGTTTGATCTTAACCGTGTGTGCATGTCCCTAATAACCTCTATTATACAAGTCGATTAATTGTGTGATAGACCACAAGAATTTACTTAAACAATTTCTTCAGTACCGGTCACAAGAGTATGCAGATCTAGATACAATGGGAATTTATAACAACGCGTACTTGTATGGAGCGGAGGTAAATTATGTAATAGTTAGAGCAGGTATTAGTGATGTTAGTGGGCGACTCACAGGCGATGTGGCAATGTCACCTGAGCAGTCGTCGTGCAGCGGACACACCAGCTCGCCCAGGTCCAGCTCGTCTTTGCTCTTCTTGCGCTTCAACGAGAACTGACTCTTCTTTGGTACCTGACGCATTTATATACAATATCACTGTTTAATAACAGAAAAATAGCGGCCTTGAAGGCCAGCTGGTAGACCAGTAGGAACACCATGTTGTTTAGTCGGTGCGACTCCGACATAGACCTTAGTTTAACCGATTGTCCGAGTAAATACATTTTTGTAGGCCTAGTCAGCTCAGGAGTTTTTGCACTACGGACTGCTCAATATGAAACTTGCATTGCCGGATCGTCAGATAAGCGTACAATTTTGCCAGCAATTTCAGATACCATAAACTTTGCTGCTACAATCTACTTTTTTGCCTAAGCCATTGTGAGGATAAAAGGTACTTAAAATCACGAAAGCGTTATAATTGGGGGTGTATTTATTACCTTGTATTTGGTAGTAGCTGTCAGTAATTGGTAGCCGAGCGTTTGCTCTGCATTCCTCTTTTGCTGTATCACGTCGCGACCCAGCAAGTCGTTGAACCTACGAATTTATTATTTTTATAATCACGCCATGCCAAAATTTTTTTTTTTTTAATTACTATGAAGTATAGAATTCTATTCTACAGAATGTTCTACGTTTTTCAAAGACCCGGATTATAACACGTAAAATGTTGATAGGAAGTAATTGGTACCTTTGCGTGAGATGTCTCCGCAGTAAGGTCTTGTTGGCGGGAATGTTGAGCAACGCGGCGAGCAGTTCCGCTGTAAAGCGAGGCTCCAGCAACATTAGTCCACCGTGCACGCCTGGAACACCCACATACTAACATTATAGGCAAGGACTTTCATATCAAACCTCAGCATCAAGAGGCAAAATAATACTTTGAAAGTGCTTCTTTTGACGTTCCGAACCGACCTGATGGATAGAAATACGCATTCTTAACTAATTCGAGGTAGGCGGGCTTTGACGGTGCTGTGCAGGGACCAAATTTTTTTTCGAAATACAACGAATTCAATATTAATATCCAACGTATACAATATCAATACAATCTTATTAATATCCACTTATAAATTTTGACAGAAAGTATGCATTCTCATTATGTTTATTATACAGAAAATATGACACGCCACTGAAATTTTAGCTCACATCACTAACGTTGTTACCAGGCGCACGCAATATCACAATACCGCATACTATCTGATTGGCCTGATACATTTGCTCACGCCTGTATTCCCCGAAGGCAGAAGTGTTGTAATAACAACACTCACTTTTCACCAAAGATGATAAAGTGCCAAGGTGCCTAGTGCGAGTTTTCTCAAAATCGCCGTCACAAGTCGTGAAAACGCAGATTTGTATAGGTCTCAATAGTGTCATCTTTAGGCCGACAAAGGCGCTGTTCCGATCCCATACAAATCTGCGTTTACGTCGACGCGGTGACTTGTGACGGCGGCAGTGAAAAACTCGCACTAGGCCCTCAGATGGTGAGTCTATCTTTTCGTATTTTAGAGGTATAAAAAATGAGTGTATTTACCGGCGCCGCGTAGGTTGGGCGCGTACTCGGCGAGGTCGATTTCCTTGAGCCACTGCATGACGCGGTGCGACGACCAGCGCGCCAGGTGCGGCTCGGGCGCCCCCTCCTCCCCCCCGCCCTCGGCCCGCGCCTCGCCCTCGCCGCCGCCTGCCTCGCCCTCCGCCGCGCGCCGGATCATGCACTCAGGGTTGAACACGTTGTCACGGAGCACTTGGATACCTGTGGCGAATAACACGTGAACGTGATTATAATATGCGGGTGGATATGCCATCATAGCATAGTAATTGTCAGAATAAAATCCCGTAGTAAACTAAAGGTAAGTAATAGAAGCTATAATGGTCCTGTAAATACCGTTCCAATATGCATTGTATATAGGGCGTCGAGCGCGGCCTCGGCAGTATAGTGCAGGTGAGTGTACCTCGTCTGATGGCGAGTGCGTGCAGCGCGTGCGTGACGCGCAGGTGCAGGTGCAGGTCGGGGTGCGCGAGGCGGTGCAGCAGGCGCCCGTCGAGCGCGGCCTCGGCAGTATAGTGCAGGTGAGTGTACCTCGTCTGATGGCGAGTGCGTGCAGCGCGTGCGTGACGCGCAGGTGCAGGTGCAGGTCGGGGTGCGCGAGGCGGTGCAGCAGGCGCCCGTCGAGCGCGGCCTCGGCAGTATAGTGCAGGTGAGTGTACCTCGTCTGATGGCGAGTGCGTGCAGCGCGTGCGTGACGCGCAGGTGCAGGTGCAGGTCGGGGTGCGCGAGGCGGTGCAGCAGGCGCCCGTCGAGCGCGGCCTCGGCAGTATAGTGCAGGTGAGTGTACCTCGTCTGATGGCGAGTGCGTGCAGCGCGTGCGTGACGCGCAGGTGCAGGTGCAGGTCGGGGTGCGCGAGGCGGTGCAGCAGGCGCCCGTCGAGCGCGGCCTCGGCAGTATAGTGCAGGTGAGTGTACCTCGTCTGATGGCGAGTGCGTGCAGCGCGTGCGTGACGCGCAGGTGCAGGTGCAGGTCGGGGTGCGCGAGGCGGTGCAGCAGGCGCCCGTCGAGCGCGGCCTCGGCAGTATAGTGCAGGTGAGTGTACCTCGTCTGATGGCGAGTGCGTGCAGCGCGTGCGTGACGCGCAGGTGCAGGTGCAGGTCGGGGTGCGCGAGGCGGTGCAGCAGGCGCCCGTCGAGCGCGGCCTCGGCAGTATAGTGCAGGTGAGTGTACCTCGTCTGATGGCGAGTGCGTGCAGCGCGTGCGTGACGCGCAGGTGCAGGTGCAGGTCGGGGTGCGCGAGGCGGTGCAGCAGGCGCCCGTCGAGCGCGGCCTCGGCAGTATAGTGCAGGTGAGTGTACCTCGTCTGATGGCGAGTGCGTGCAGCGCGTGCGTGACGCGCAGGTGCAGGTGCAGGTCGGGGTGCGCGAGGCGGTGCAGCAGGCGCCCGTCGAGCGCGGCCTCGGCAGTATAGTGCAGGTGAGTGTACCTCGTCTGATGGCGAGTGCGTGCAGCGCGTGCGTGACGCGCAGGTGCAGGTGCAGGTCGGGGTGCGCGAGGCGGTGCAGCAGGCGCCCGTCGAGCGCGGCCTCGGCGGCGGCGGCCCGCGCGCCGCACACGCCGACGTCCTCCAGCCAGCGCAGCGCCCACGCCGTGTCCAGCCGCCCGGCCGCCGTCAGCAGCGGGTCGCCGTGACCGCCCTGACGACACCGCAACACATCACATCTGCTTATCCCTAATACGCTCTGTGTTCTTGACACTACTAGTATGTAAAGCCTATAATTTGCCCAACACCGCTCATAGTGCGAATTGGTGGTCTTAGTCTGGGTTTTCCGGCGCATTGTAGATATTGGAACCAATATATGGTTAACACGTATTGTTCCAATTGGTAAAAAAAAAAACGCATATTTGTGAAAATTCTCACAAATGTTTTACTGATATTCATAAAATTTTAACTAAATAAACATAACTTACAAGCAGGTCAGTGATAGCAAGAACTATTTTCTTCTTATGCATAGGATGTTTGATAGCCAGTTCCTTTTCTATGGTGTGATGTGAAGCAGCTGCTATAACGCCTCTCGCTTCAGGCGTAGCATTAAGCCAGACCCGAGCACTATTGATATACACTTCAAGGCCAAGACTCTCGAGCCAACCGCACGTCGTCTCGCAGTCCCATTGACGGATGTCTGTCGTTTGCCTGATGGGAGGACGCAAAAGTTATCTTGTGCAAAATGTAAGTTTTGTACATAACTCCTAAGACATAAGGAGCGAAGCAACGTGTTCGAAATGTACCAGTCACAGCGCACTCGTGCTCGAATTGGGCCAATTACAGCGCACTCGTGCTCGAATTGGACCAGACCCAGCGCACTCGTCCTCAAATTGGGCTAATCACGGCGTACTCGTGCTCGAATTGGATAACAACGCCCACGCGCTCGTACAAATACATGCATAGTTATTATTATTATATTTTCTAAGTTACACAAGTTAGTAGTACAGTAATCTCCAGTACTTTCGCTGAGCGCTCATTGCTGATCATCATATACAGACAGGAGTTATGTTGAGTGTGCCTACTGCATTGTGTAAGAGTGCGACTGACCATGGCATGGTGTCGGGTCTGGGTCGCGGCGCGGAGGTCCTGAAGGAGGCGCGCGCGAGGTCATCGCCCTCGAGCCGCACGCCACCGCCGCTGCCGAGCCTGGACCTCACTTCACGGAGCGACGGAGAAGGACTGCCTCTTGGTATTGCCTCCTCTTTCTCAGCTACAATTTCAATATCTCACTTTATTTCTTAGTAGCCTTGCCTAATTGCGCGTAGGATTAACAATAAAAACTATTCTATTTAGTGATATTTTTTTCATTAATAAAAGTAGCCTAAATACAACCTATAACAACACCAGCTATCTGCGAGAAGACGTTTCAGAGTTTAACCGGAACAAACAAACAGACAAAAAAATATTTTATTTTTATGTAAGTGAAAAGCTGTTAATTTGGTATTACAAACAGACACTTCAATTTTATTCATCTGTATAGATACCATTTAGATGGCGGAATTAAATCCTAATCTCGATGCTCTCATTAACTTTCTATTAAATTTTTTTCTAATCTTCAAAAGCACAGATGATCGGAACCATATACGTAACACCCACTTAATCCCAATCCTGAGGAAAATACATACACTTGTACATACGAGCATTTTTGCAAATACAATACTAGCAATAATTCCTACAAACGAGCGTTCGCATATAAGTACACGAGCGTTTATTGGGACGGAATGATACAAAAACAGACAGTCACAAGATAAATCACCCTCGTAGAATGTTGCTAAACAACAAATAGGTCAACACGGATGTTAATAGTATTTTTTACGAGAGTTGTCTAGTCTGGTTTTGTAACATTAGGTTTTACTTACAAAACTATAAAAACATTTAAAGCAAAGCGCGAGAAAAATACCAGTGGTAAGTAATGTATCATACATATCGAGGACTTATTCACAGACCATGTAGCGTTATCGGTACACTTTGTTTTCGAAATCACATTTAGAAAGAATACCATATTACATCTGCTATTAAAGTTTCTTCAATACATGCGGATCGGAGCGTTGCAATTGTATGAAAAAGCGCAGCTATTAACAAGTGTAGTCACAACATAGAGCGAGGCGAGGAAGGTTCGGACGATTTAATAAAGCCGGGACTTGTTCACACTGAATAAACTCAACATATTAGGACCTGGATTGAATAAAAGGAGGGTGCGGCTAGTTTTCAGGATATTTAGGCTAGCACTGTGTGGCCGTAGATCGCGAACCGGGTGATCTATTCCAAGTGCCTCACCAAGGTTTGAACTGCATGAATGTAGGTCTAATTTCGAGAATATGCAGGGCAGAGATGAGGCACAAATCGGCACCGAATGTCCCTTCGTAGTGATAAAGCGGGATGGGTCTAGTTGTCACCGTGGAGGCATATCATGCGCAGTGGTAATTGTGCCGCGGTAGAGACCTGGTTGGGTACCGAGTATCGCGTGACAGTAGTAAAGCGGGATTGGTCTAGTTGTCACCGTGGAGGCATATCATGCGCAGTGGTAATTGTACCGCGGTAGAGACCTAGGTTGGGCACCGAGTGTCCGCGGCCGCGCGCCACCACCATGGTGTGAGTCTGTTTACCGAACGCCACGCGCGCCTCGGACGATAGCACCGACGACCGCGGCAACGAAGAGTACATGTGCGTGTTGCGCTCGATCTGACGACCGTAGTTCGCTGGCGGCGTCTATATAACACACAACATACATTCTGTTAATTAAGCCATCAATTATATTTCTACGAGCTGGTACTCACATACGTTACTTTTGCATTATTTATAAAAAAAAACTATTCATATACTTGCTAGTACTTAGCTGAAAATAATTCACTACAATTATTTTTGTTGTAATCACTCGACAAAATTATATGGAGTCCTAAAGATGTGCCTAACTAGTTTTGCATGAGAATTACTTAATTTACATTACATTAACAGTTTTTATTTGAAACAAAAGGGACGGGCCTGGGTAGTTATAACAACCCGAATGTAAATGTGCGTAAGGATATTCATATTCGCATAAAGTAACATACTCTAGGCGGCGCTGGTCTTGCCAGCGGTGTGGAGGTAATAACGCCGTCCGGTGGAGGCGATCGCTCCAGAATTCCTCTCTCCGCCGCACGCAGGCGCACCTCACTCAACTTTGACAACAACTCCAACTTCTGAGTCTCCAGTGATGACCGCTGGAGCATTTCCTGGCAAAACGTACGTTCGTATTAGGTTCCAAACAAGTTACAAATATATAGCTTTGAATACAACTATAATACCTATTGGATCATCAGTTATAAGTAATTAAGTTAGATATAATTTCAAAAATGTAAACAAGAAACTAATAAGAACATAAATAAGATCAAACACCTAATTAAGTACTATCCTGTATCCAGATATTTGACCTGAAAATGTGTAATTTGCAAAGGTGGGCAAATAATCACCGAAAAATTCCTCTACTAAGCCTATTGATTAATTTGTTTAATTCAACAAAAATAAACGTGAACTGTTGATTTACAAAATCTATACAGATAAATAAAATTGAAGTGTCTGTTTGTAATTCCAAAATAACAGCTTTTCTCTAAATGTTTATGGAAGTATACACGATACTGACACTAAAAAACCAAGTTTTTAAATTTTTCTCTGTCTGTCTGTCTGGTCTGTCTGTTTGTTCCGGGTAATCTCTGAAACGGCTGGACGGATTTTAATGGGACTTTCACTGGTATGTAGCTGATGTTTCAAGGAGTAACTTAGGCTACTTTTATTTATTAAAAATATTAGGGTTCCGCGACAATAAGGAAGAAACTAAATCTACGCGGGTGAAACTGCGGGGCACAGCTAGTACTAAATAAACAACTGAAACCATAGATATTTACTAAAGTGTTGATACTAGTTTCTGGTACCCGCGAACGCACAGGCAAGTCAACTGATAAATAATGTGCTTTGATATAAATTGATCGTAAACTATTTATAAGTACATCTGTGATTGTTACCATACATTATAACCTTAGCAAAACCTGGCTGGCTTCGTATCTTTGTAGGTCTAATAAAAAACGCATCTGGCATAGTTCGTGGCACACATTACGCAGAATGTAAATGGACTACAGAATTAGAACGTTTCTCGGCTTGTTTATTTATTTTTCTCATTCCTGAATTCAAATTGTACATTTGTACGTTTAGTCTGTACGAACAATAAAAATGTAGGTATATTACTATAGCTATTGGGGCTTGGATAGAGGTACAATTGTGTGATTTTAATGTAAAAATCCGCATAGAACTATAAGAAAGGAGAATAAGGGTTAAGTCGCAATGATAATACGAGTAAATAGGATTCGCATGTCCGATTTTTTTTTTCAATGTTTAGGCACGTATTATTCCCGTTTTGCCTAATTAAATCAATCACAGTTGAATGTGGTAAATAAATAGTTCAAACAGGTAACTGTTTTCATTAAAATGAATTAGGTATGCGAGTATTGAAAAAAACACGTGATGAGTTGATGGATTCTCCATTAGTGTTGCGAACGACCACGTGCATGAAATATAAATGTCGATGTTTTCACTAGCCCAGACCAAAATGAATTGATGTACGTATATCACTTGCATTCCATAACACCTTACAGTTACCTACTGTGGAGAAGATATTCGTCTGTATTGAATCTTTCGTTTTTATTCAGTATTTAGATATTTACAGTTTGCATATCAGCAAATCTATACGAATATTATAAAGTAGAAAGATTTGTATGTAAGTATGTTTGTAACGAATTAGCTCAAAAAGTACTGGACCGATTTTAAAAATTCTTTCACCATTTGAATGCTACAGTATCATTGATTAATAGAGACTATATTTTATCTCCGTACTCCCGCGGGACGGGAACTACGCGGGTGAAACCGCGTGACGTACGCTAATAATTTATATTTGAGAAATATAACATCAGGTTAAACCACAACCATACTCCCACATTCGTTTAACTCCATATTTATGAGAAGCTTTCGAGTAAAGCTACAAAACCTTATATTATTCAAGCTTTGCCTTGATCCATCGCTTCGAATATAACATGGTTAGATACCTTATATGTATACAATATGCCCTGATTTACAATAACACGACGTCGGTGCTAAAAATATCTTACGTGTGTGAATATCTAAAATGAATACATCAGACGTTTAAATTATGCTAGTGAATGGAAACGAGAGCTAATCATCTCTCGAGAATTCGTATCGATTATATCATAATTAATACAGTCATTATCAATGGTAATTAACGATGCACGCACACGCAACATTTTAAGAACAGAAATCTTTATTCATAAAATGTAAAGAGAGTAAATTACAGTAGATATATGTTTAAATCTAAATACAGAAGAAATGAAAACGATGCTGTCTACAATGACGTCGACATGGGATTCAGATATCGGCCCGGTTTCTATCACTCACCTCAATATTGTAGTAATGTTAGCACGCAGTTAATACTCGTATATAGTCTTACAATGTTTGGATAATTACTAGTTTCCATATTCTTAGCCTATTTTATTATAGCTAGAGTGATTGCAAGACACGAATCTTGATTACAGATTCCGTGTGTCAGCGGCGCGTTGGAAATTGTGCGGCCCACTCTGATCATGGTTATTCAATAGCGCCATTCTACACCATTCCACTGGGATCTAGGCCGTGCTGAATGCTAACGACGTCGCCGTGTGTACCTACGCGAATTTAAAGTACAGCTATAACTGTGACACCACTACGAGGGTTCAAGTTAAACAAAAGGGGACAACACGAAACTTGAAAAGAGTTGACAAAGTTAGAGCCAAAGTTCTGAGCAAACAACCGTCACAAACTAAGTACGCATACAGTTGTTGTCGGCTTGAATGAAGTTCTAAACTACAACTTACGTACTCGCGTGGAAAATGTACGAAGGAGAACAGAACAAGATCGATATTGTTATCGGCTTGCATTCAAATAAGATCAGATTAATTTATATGCTTTCAAATAAAGTTCATGTAAGTAGCATCAGTCGGAACGGAAAAAAATACTTAGATACATTTAAATCTCGAAGAGTGCACTAAAAGTCGTTTTGATAAGCTATCTTACCTTTTGTAGTCTTTGGTCAGCCTCATCGAGCCGCTGGCGTGTATCGAGCAGGGCTCTCTCTAGATCGGCCATCTTCTCCGTCTGCGCTGCGATTTGCTCAGATAGGACTTGCACTTGAAGCTGCAGACTCTCCTTATCCGCTTCAAGTCTTCGAACCCTGTCCTCAGCATCATTCTGAAAAATAAAAACAATAATATTTTTACAGATTCGAATGACGTGATTTTTGGAATAGTAAGTCCCACTATCCATTTCCCGTTAAGTCTTCGTACGGACGCTTATTTTTTTAAATTAAATATGTATATGTACTTAAATATTAATATACTCCAAACGTCGTCGTCTATATAAAATTAACAAACCAATTTGAAGAAATAGACAGATAGGTAGATATTTCGAATATTTATTGACGAGAGGGTAATTATGTCTAAGAATAATGTTTGTAAACACACAAACAAAACATTAATTAAGATACAATACACATAAACATTAGTATACTTAACCAGGTTAGAATAAATTTAGAAAAACTAATATGTCAACAATCGATAATGATCAGTACCTTATAAGAGCGCGTAGATACCGGCGGCGGTAAAGAGGGATGTGAGGGCCAAGCACCACGGTCGTGCATACAGCATGGCGGCGGTGCCGGGGGGCCGTGGCACCAACACATAGGTGGCCACCATCCACCCTCCGGCCAGCGAAAATGTTCATACGAATTCCATCGCCTTTGCAAATCTGGTGGAGTCTCCTCATTACGCGAACGTCGCGGCCGCGGAGATGCACGAACACTTGTCGGGTGCTGCGGCGGTTTGGATGACAACGACGATCTAGATTTGCGATCACGATCACTCCGATCACTAGTTCGTCGACGCCTGTCCAAACTTGTAACCGCGTAGTCTTCTGATCTCACTTCCATTGATGTTGGTTCCAGAGCATCATCTACCATGCTGCCGGTCGGCAGCCACTTAAAATCATCGTCGCGACTTGTAGAATTGTCAAGCCTGGGTGTTAATGTCCGATAGTTCGCCTCAACATCCCGAGTGTCGTATTCTTGTTCATCAGATTCATCGTCACTAGAAGAACTTGTCTCTGTATCGGAGGAATCAGCTCGTTTTGGAATTACACCATCTGACCACGTCGTACACTTCACTGTTGCCTCATCAGGGCTATCCGAATCACCGCCTGTCACGAAATAATTAATCAGGACCGCGTTGTCATATTGAGAGCCTCAGGAACGACGAATACTCACCCATGGGCGAGTACATGTAGGAGCGCACAGCAGGGTGCACGAAACCCGCTGCTGTACGCTCCCCTTCCTCGTCGAAGGGTTCCGTCAGATATTCGCAGTCGGACATGAGGCTCTGCAAATGCGACACTGCGCGACAAACTCTCGGTACGAGTCACCTACGTGCCGCTATTTACAGTTTGGCTATGTTCCAGTAATATGCTAGGCTACGTCAGTGACTCGTCCGCGTATTGAGAATTACGTACTTTCCTGTGGGGGCGGCTCCTCGCTTGACTGGACGGAAGCGGAGTCACGTTCAGAGGCCTCCGACGCGGTAGACAAAGGACGCTCACTTGCGGCAGATGTGCGTCGCGACTGGTCTTCATTTAAGTTTTCTTCCCTTATAGTGTGAACAGCATTTCTAAACTCCACGCAAGTCGTTCGTGATTTGCCCGGTCGAGGTTTATCCTCGACTACGGTTCGGTTGTGCAATGCCGCTATGGTGGCTGCCACGAGTGAGCCCCCGCGGCTGAGTTCGCGCATGTTTTGGTTCAAAATGAACGTAGGTTACACGAGGGCCGACGCCCGCGCCCGGAAATAGATCGCGCTACAATATGCGGCCTGATGCATTACGGACACCCTTCCCGCTTTGATCCACAGCATGCATGTTTAGTGCGTTACACAATTAATAAATTGTTATGTACTAACAAACTGATTAATCGATTCTGTACAAACAATAGATATACTGCTATGTTAATGACACACTGAAACAATTAGATCGAGTGTTGTTTAACAGCAAGATAGCACACGTTTGTTGTAGTGCGTAAACAACGATTACTGGCGTGCGGCGCAACGAACGCAAGCTGGCGCACTCACCGGCGGCATCCAGTTAACGCCTTCGTACAGGGATAGACATTGCCGCCCCCACCCATCAGATTCCACATGTTCGAAAGTACATCGAGCGCAGGATTCACCACAATACGTAGACATCATTTCAGAATTATCACTTCTATAGCCAGGATTGAAAGGTGGTTGTCTTGGGTAGTACGGTGGAGCACTGGGTTCTGCTACGTTAAATTCATTTCTTCTTTTGCATGTGGTCAGGCAATTCATTTCTAATCTTATTTATACCGCCTATAGTCACATTTAAAAATTGTAAGTAATTATGTAATAAGATATTATTATAATAAAGATAAGGAGTCAAATTCAAAAGATCTTTCACAGCAAAAATATATTCGGGCATTTCCTTAACATACATGCACGTAACAAAGTGGCGCGGATGACATTTTTTAGATCACTGAAACGAAAATTCCCCTCGTCTTCGAAATAGATAGACAGCTGTTCCGTGGAGATTATTAGACAACAAAAGCGACGTTTAACGCTCGGCGGAGAGAGGGTGAGCACGTGTTATAAATCCCTAAAAATAGTCTTTCTTTCCATTCGGAAATCCTGCTTAAAAGAAACATTCGAGCGATATTATATCGTGATATTGTATATTACTTTAGGTATTTATGCATAGTGTGAAACGAAGAACCTTAGTGTTGGCACCCGTCCTAATGAGCTGATATTACATGACCTTATTATTTTAAGTGTTGAAAAATTACCAATTAGATGAGTACAAAGCTTTGCATAAAAAGGTATAATAAAGGTAAATTATGTATGATGCAGCCGTATTGGCCTTGGGGTTTGAGCAGTCACCTGCTCCGCAAAGGACGCAAGTTCTAATCTCAGCTGAGCGTGACTTGTACTAAAAACTTATATGCAGTAATTTTACACTACGTGCTTTCCGCTAAAGGAAAACGTCGTGCGGAAACCTGCATATGTATGTATAGCCAAATCATTGGCTAACAAGACTGCTTCTATTGAGCAGGCAAACAAGGACATCATATGTAATGATTCTTTGGAATATGTTCCAAATACTTTAAATTAAGTTATAAGACAACAGAGACAATCTCTGGCGATTTTATGAATAATAATGCTACTTCCTTTATTAAACTTGTTCATCAGAACATCCAAGGAATGTTAAATAAAGAATTAGAATTGGAGTTGTTCATGGACTGTAATGATATTCATGTATTATGTTTAACAGAACATTGGCTTAGGGACGAGCAGTTCATGTTCAACTTCTGTAACCATCAGGTTGCTAGTGCCTTCAGCAGGAAGGTTGCAATACGAGGAGGCTCCATGATTATTTTAGAAAAACGCATGAAATATAAAGAACGTCTGGATGTTGTGCACCTTTCTGCGGAGAGTACTATTGAGTTGTCATGTATAGAGTTAGAGCAATACATTGTTGTGTGCGTATACCGACCCCCTAGTGGAGCTTTCGAGCATTTTGAACAAATCATGGATGAAGTTTTGGTAAAAGTTTGTAAATCAGGTAAAAATATAATCATATGTGGAGACTTTAATGTCAATATTTTAGAAAATTCATCCATGAGCAATCGATTAAAATGCCTTTTTAGTTCCTCTAATTTATTTTACTTATTTTCTGAGCCAACACGAATAACAAGTTCATCAGCAACTTGCATTGATAACGTGTTCACAAACTTTCGGCCCACTAGTAATGAAATCATAAGTAAATTAGACTCTGACCACTGTGGCCAATTAATAACTTTCAGTAAGAAAAATGTGAAAGCTCCCAAGAAAAGAGTTACTTATATTCCCATAAATGCAAATCGCTTGAGCCGTTTTCGAGGTAATGTCCAAAGTAAGTTTCCTTTAATAAATAACCACCTTGCGTGTAATGCAATGTACAATTCTTTTTTTCAAATTGTAAACGCAGAACATAAGCGCATATTTACCCCGAAGACGGTTCTATTGGGAAAACGTTTGTCGTTTAGTGAGTGGGCTACCCCAGGCATTCACATAAGTAGACGAAGGCTGTATGAACTTTATCAAGAAAAATCTATTAATTTTAATTTGGAATTTACAAATTATGTTAAAAATTACTCAAAATTATTTAAAAAGGTTTGTTCAGACGCCAAGTCTATTGCTGTGAGAAATAAAATTTTGAAGTCCTCCAATGTAACTAAAACAACTTGGGACATTATTAATTCTGAAACTGGAAAAACTTCTCTTAAGAATGACTCAATAACTCTAAAAATTAATGATCATATAATTAAGACTGATATTGATGTGGCAACTACTTTTGAGACATTCTTTGCTGATATACCAGTTTCATTAACCAAAGTCTTAAATTCGTCTCCTGTAGCAGCAGAAGCCATTTTAAAAATGCATGTGGATAAATGTAACGTTGCATTTAAGTTTAAAACTGTTACCCCCAGAGACATTGTCAAAACTTTTGAAACGCTAGATATGAAGAAGTCAGCTGATTTATGGGGACTTTCTGTTAAAGTACTCAATAGTATTATTGATATTGTTGCTACTGATCTAGCTTTATTATTTAATGTTTGTATTGAAAGTGGTGAATTTCCTGATCAAATGAAGTACAGTAAAATTATTCCTTTATTAAAAGCTGGTAGTATTAATGACCCTACGAACTTTAGACCTATATCAATACTGCCAATTTTCAGTAAAATTTTTGAAAAACTTATACTTAATCAACTTTTAGCCTTTTTTAATGAACATAATTTGATGCACACTAAACAATACGGTTTCACAAAGGGTCGCTCGACTACCGATGCAGGTGTCGAGCTCATTAGAAAAATTCTTGAAGCTTGGGAAGCTTCACAGGATGCTCTAGGTGTATTCTGTGATCTATCTAAAGCCTTTGATTGTGTGCACCATGAAACGTTGATCAGGAAGTTAGATCACTACGGTGTAAGAGACCTGGCTCTAAAACTTATATCTTCATATCTAAGTAATAGAATACAAAAAGTCGATATACATGGCGTAACATCTCCGGGGTGCCCAGTAGAGATGGGTGTTCCACAGGGTTCAATTCTTGGTCCGTTTCTCTTTTTAACTTATATTAATGATTTACCTTACATGGTAAGCAATAAACACGATATTGTATTATTTGCTGATGATACTTCTCTGATTTTTAAGATAGACCGGCAAAAAGCTAACTTTGACGATGTGAATAATGCTCTCTCTGACGTAGTACATTGGTTCAGCGCTAATAACTTAGTACTCAATAGTAAAAAAACGAAATGTGTCAAGTTCACTATGCCAAATGTGAAACAAGTGCAAACCAATGTACTTATCAACGACGAAGTGTTGGACCTTGTTGAAACAACAGTTTTCCTTGGAGTTACATTGGATCATAAATTGCAATGGGGGCCCCATATAGCTGGATTGTCGAAAAGACTCAGTTCTGCAGCATTCGCAGTAAGGAAAATTAGACACCTAACTGATATAAACACAGCTCGGTTGGTCTATTTTAGTTATTTCCATAGTGTTATGTCTTATGGCATCCTTTTATGGGGAAATGCTACTGACATCAGTTCTATCTTTGTGCTGCAGAAACGGGCTGTTCGTGCAATCTATAAACTCAAATCTAGAGATTCTCTCAGAGAGAAGTTTAAAGAAATAGGGATAATGACTGTGGCATGTCAATACATATTTGAAAATTTGATATATGTAAGAAAGAATATAGATAGTTTTAAGAAAAATTGTGATATGCACAATATAAATACACGCAAGAGGGATAAACTCCGTGTCCCTGTGACTAGACTGCACAAAACTAGTAACTCTTTTGTGGGGCAAAGTATACGCCTTTTCAATAAACTACCATTAAAAATGTGTGAACTACCATTTTTAAGTTTTAAGGCAAGCATCAAACAGAAACTTTGTGAAAAAGCATATTATAGTGTAACTGAGTATATTGATGATAGCCAAACATGGCAATGAGTTGCTCACTCTTCCATTGAAATGTACTTAAACAACCCTATGTATATAGAAGGGACACATGTAAAAAAAAACCGGGGAGTTTGTTTCGCCGTTTCTTCTCCTGACAGGCTTACTTTTGGAAACGGTAGTAAATTAACTTAAGTTAGCGTAAGAAAAATGACGTTCAATAAGTGTTCCAAGTGTCCCTTATGTTGAATAAAACTTTTTGATTTTGATTTGATTTTGATTTTAAGTAGTAATTTAAAGACGTATGTATAGTGCCTGTCGCTTAAGACACCAAAATGTTGTTATTACAACACTTCTGTGTACCCCTTCGAGAAAAAAAGACGTGAACATATGAATGTATGATTTTATGAAATTAGACCATAATACCAATATAATATCTCAAGCCAAATAAAAAGTAAATATACATACTGCCTGAAACTTTAAAGTTAAGAAATCATTTTTGTAGTAAAGTAGGTCCATAATTCGTATGGGAATCTTAAACACTTTGATGATTCCGATATCAGGAGAGCATATGGCCACTGTATACATATAAGCTTGCATGAATATTGTGATACGGCCCTATGGAATTTAAATACAATGTGCACACAACGCGAGTGCTCGTTGTGTGTGTAGGATCCTATAGTCGAATCCCCATACTTGCAATATGAAAGGATACGTGAGAAACGTAATTGTATTTGCCAATGAAATGCTTATTGGCCCTTTCAACGAGATCGCAAAAATAACTTCATGCAAATAATTATGGTTTAACTATTATATTGGGCTACCATTGCATAGGTTATACACTGAACTATGCAAGTCGCGGAAGCCCATATTGCAAGCTATCTTTGTATAATAAAAAAAGTAAGTTTAAAAACTAAAACCCGAAAGAAATAATTTTCCGTAGTCAGGTAAAAATCGATGGCATTAGAGACGCTAAATTAGCTTTAGCGTGCGAAGGCGTTGTTGATTACTGATAGACGATCGCCAAGAAGTGTTTCATTTATCTTGTTTATAGGGGGCAGTGAACTTATCGATCGAATTATGAGCCAACAACTTCAATTAAACATTTTGTATCAAGACCGTTACTTCGATACAGAACGATGGAAACTTACGCGAATCATTTTCTCCAATCTCGTATTGACCAAGTTGCTGAAGCGTTGTTTCGTTATTCCGCATCACAACATCATTAATATTGCTTTGCTCTTAATTAAACTTCACTCTGAAGCGTGAGGCAACGAACCTTTATAAAATTTATTTTGATGCGAAAAGTTTTGTTGCGTTCATATAAATAGCTCCTGGAGGACTTTGTAAGTAGCTTCAAATGGCTTGACATAAATCTTAAAACCGGCTCTAGTATTTTTAAATTATTATCATCTTATGTATCATGGGAAATATTTGTAAAATTCTGCATTATGCAATGTTATCATGCATGGGTGCTTTAGAGCTCAGATTTGCTAAATCAAAGTTTTTTTTTAAATGATTATACTTTGTCATATGTATATCAAAAGCGAAAGAATATATGATGTACATTGTACATAATGTAAGAACAAAAGCTACTGTATAGTGGACATAAAACTGAGATTGAACAAGATTATAGTCCAAACACAGACGCTCGGGACATTACGTCGGAACAAGGGCTCAGTGAGGCGTATGTTGTATTCAAACTGAAAATCCACTAGTTATCCACTCTACAGATAATTTCTTCATCTGACTTCACTGTACGTACTGCATGTAGCACGTGCAATGCTTTTAAATCGAATCGGTTCGTTACGAAAGTACAGCGTGATCTGATTTATAAATGTTCATGCAGAAGCTTTTAACTTTTTTAACCCCATACACAACACACCACTACGGTATTTATTAGTTAGCCTAGCTAGAGTGAATTGCATTGAATCACTAGAATACAATCAGTTCGACAGAACTACTCATAAACTTTTTCAAATTGTATCTAACTCTAATTGTTAGCGAAACATACAAGTGCTAAGTGTGCGAATTACGATACTTCGAAAAAGAACAAGGCAATATAATAAAACATAATGGCAAGTTTAGCCTGAAGTTGACAGCGACTGACTGCCGGCTGCACGGGCGGCCGTCTAGACTCCTAGTTCCCAACCTAACCGGAACTAGTTTTACGCTTCTTTTATTCACTTTGCCAATGCAGTCGATTCATCTTGCAGTCTACTAACTGAAGCACAATCTATCAGAGATAAAATAGAACGAACGAATACTCACTTGGGGGAGATATATGCACGAAAAATACGAAAATAAATACACAAAATAGTAGAGTGTGAAACGCACAAAAAATCCCACTTATTCCTCTATCTCTCGATATAAATTTGGTAGGCTATGAACGTTGCGAGAGAGTGTTGCTAACTGATGCTGTTCAAAAATCGTCGCATTGTTGGCTGTGAAACCGGACCAATTGTGACTCGACTCATCTATTCATAAGTCGCAAGATTCTGAACACTTTTATTTCAGTATTACATTGTTTTGTATTGAGTTATTTAGGACCAGGTAAGAAGGCCAAGAAAAAGACATCCAAGTGTCGACGTCTTATCGTTAATTTCAAGCAACGTTTGATATGATTTTCGATGAAAACTAAGTAACTGCTCCTTGTATCTATCCATCCATAACAGTATCCCACGTTTGTCATATGAAAAGTAATATTTTATATATCTACGTAAATTACGTTGAGCTGAGCTTCGTTTTGGTGAACAGGATGAGTATATTACATACTTAAATTCATTGTATTTTATATACTATTTCACAAAATAATAAATAGTAGGCCTTTCGTACAAAACGTTGGTTGCCAGTCGACCCCCTTGCGGCCCGGTGGGCGGTAAATGGACTTGGGCGGGACTATAAATATAACTTGTTAACGATAATAATACAGTGCTCCATTTAATTATTGCCCGCTGAAATAGGGAAACCATTATTTACGCGGGAACGAAAGATATTTAGGTTTGTTTACTTTCATGCGTTTCACAACAATATGCCGCTATACGGAAATGCATTCCATTAAAATGGTGTTGTGTAAAATTCCAAGTTGTTATAAAAACATGTCTACTTACGGGTATTCGTTTAATAAAGAATAGCGTAAGAAATTGTTCGCGGTCATTTCAGTAACATCTATTATTTTGAGGGCATCCGGATAATGAAAAAAGTTATAATCGTGGGAGCTATACTCCCATAGCGAATACAACTACAGAAATGCAAAAAAAACTCTAATGCCGTACCGAAGCAACCCGTAGACAAGACACAACACGCTGCTAATTAGATATACTTAGTACCTAACATTGGTAACCTGCCGAAATAATGAGAAAGAAGCTAATCTGCTATAAATATTTACATTAATATAAGTACTCTGTCTGAAAGCCCATTAGCAAGTTATTTATTCTAATAGTGGTTTCATACAGAAGATGAACTGTTTATGATACGAGTAAGCCTTGAAGTGAATTAGAAACATTACATAACGGCTAATCTTTAAAGTGTCTACTTATAATGCGGATTCATAAGAGAAACAAAGAAAATTTCAATACAACTAAAATAGAAATAACATAGTTAGTAAGTATTCAAGTGATTAAAACAACATCGATCAAACGAGTGACAATGCATATCTCGAGGGTTCCAACATCTGATGTGAACACACACTGATTACATGCTTGTAAATAAGGTAGCTTGTACGAAACAGAACAATGAGGCAATACTGAGCGGCTCCGGTGCTCTGAATTTTAAATTACTCTTTACTGTGTAAAGGCACAGGCACAGGCAAATTTGCTGAGGCAACCCGCAAACAATAGGCCCAAGCGAACATACTAAACAATGCCCATATACCTAAATCCAAAATGTATTTAACAATTCAAGTTCAATATACAAAACAATATGTTCGTATAATAGAAGTTGACAATGTTAAATTCTTATAGTAGGAATTAATTCAAACTAAGCAATAAAACAATTGGTTTTGTTTTTGATGTAATACTTCACTTTTATGGGACTAACTGAATCTACGCCCTACGAAGTGTACGAAGGTTACGACGTTGCGAATGAAACGAATACTTACAGAAGTTTATTAGATAAGTCAGTCGCTTCGTTTTGGAAACTAAACCTTAAATCACAGCCGGTAAGAACTTCTTTCAGAACCAGATGGCAATTTAATGAAAATAGTTTCCGCTAACTTCGTAGACGATTGCATTGTTGTTGTGGATGCTTTAAGAGGTCTCGACTCTACGCTCGGCGTCGTTTACATTAAGTTTATTCAATCTGAAGTAATGCTCATTATTTTCTAGGATTATAAGGGTACTTCGAACAAATATTATAAAAAAGACAAGAGTTTTAGCAAAACTACAAACTACAAAATCTAACTATCTAAACTCGCGAAAGGTTACTTTACTTGAAACAAATTAAAATCTAAATATATTAGGAAATTTCATTGTTTTTCAATGAAGATGTATCTTAGTAGCAAAAAAAATTGTAAAATTAATGGCTATATTTAGATATGCCTGGAACAAATAGAAACAATCGCTCGTACAGCATGGAATCAGAGTATGCAATAACAATTCACAATCCATTTCCTCGTGAACAAATTACCCCGTATTGATTCAGCATTTAAGCGAATCCTCTCGAATATTGCACGAAGAATTTGATCATGAAATAGTCTGTCAGTGAAGGTTTAGAATTGGCATCCTATATTGTATCAATCCCTCGACATTTCTGTGCACGTAAACGTGGAAACAGGAACCCATATGTTAACATAATAAGTATCCGTCCAGGCCAACTTTGTAATTAAATCCGCAGCCATCCGGAAAAAGTCGCGCACGGACTTTCATCCAGCTTCCTTTCATTATTACTACGTGTGGTTATTAAACATTCTATATTGGGATTTGGAAGCTAATTAATTAAATATGTACGTGGAATAAACGAGTAACAATTTAGTGTAAGGATACGAAGGGAATATTCCTTGACGGAAACGGGTGGCAGGCACCGGAAGCACCACGAAGCCTACTTTCACGCCTGTCGCTTTGATGAGGCCATTGCCGAGGGCGGGCGGGAGGGAATGACCTTTAGAGAGGCAGCGATAATAACCACAGCATATTAAATTAATATTTTTTGAAGAAAAGTAAAAAGAAAAGCTTTTCTAATCATTCAGTACCCATTTTAAATTCACTATCAATTATTATTCGCAAACAGGAAAAAATTGGATTCATATATAGTAAGTACACATCAGGCGGGAAACTCGGAAAAAATATACTAACCATTTTCCAGATAGATTTTTTTTTCTCGCTTCAAAACGCCTTTCAAAGGTATCACAGATTGGTTTAACGTGTAGCCGATGCCAGTAACATTATTCAGACTAGAATGCTAGTGTCGACAACCAATAAAGCACAGCACAATATCAGACAGACGGCCCGCAGGAGCACAGGACGATATTGCGATTACGGTACACCGACTGGCTAATATTGTTGTTCAGCACAAAATGGGGCATCGCATCATATTTCTAGTAAAAGTTCCAATTTGGTTCACGTAATATTAATTTCTGTTTATCATTTAAATATCCGTAGGGTTTGGGCTTATTACATGTCACTGAAGTGAATACATTTTAAATCAATCATATCTATCATATCATCCAAAAATAATATAATAAAGCTGTTTTATTTCATTTTCATATGCAAAGGTATACATCAAATTAAGTACAAGCTTCCTCGTTGTTCTAGTGGTCGCAAGCGTTACTGAGGAATACTAGGTCCTGGGTTTAATCCCCTGGTCGTGCAAAGCGTTATCGGGTATCCCTATCTTTTTCCTAGGAGTAGCCCGGAGTTAATGGGAATAAACCCGTCATGGGACTTAAACATAACTGGCGATATGTGGGTGGGCAATAAGTACATATACCTCTGTCTACAGGCGTGAGCATATATTATATGTATGTCCATTTCCATATAATTGAAAATATACGGAAGTAATACGGAAACTCTGCAACAATATACGCAATAAATATAAATTGAATAAACCTTCAACCATAATGATTTTTATTTCAACAAAACCAATATATTCATGTAAAAAGCGCGCGCTTCCAATATTTTAATTGAAATTCTGTCGATGTCAGATCCAGCGTGAACTTACAGAAACCAAACAACATTTCCAATTTGATTATTAATTTTGAATTCAAGCTATGAAAACTGAAATGTGTTCACGGATCAGATTGCGCTACAGATATTTGCTGGACATATTGATTCAGGCGCTTACAATTCAGCCAAACCACGCGTGGAACTTTACTAATCAGTAATCACTATATATGTGGCAGGTTAGCATGCATTGGGTATTCTAAACCACAGGCATTTGAGCGATGGTTAGCTATGCAAATATTACTAGATATATAACTAGGTACATAAACAAAGCCAAAGAAACTATAAGATTCCAGCTACCAGCAATTTTTTCTTCCAAGCTTTCGTCCTAATTTGACATTGAATATTCGAGGAGATAATAAATAAGTTTTTGAGGATTCCGCGTTTTAGAACTTAGAGCTAATATTGTATGGAAAATATGGAAATAAAATGTACAGCTAAGATTCCGTCATTCGTTGACCTACTTATGTTTCAGATGATAACGTATTCTACTGTTATTACAATAAAACAATTGTAATTAATATTATCTACCTATATAATAAACTATATATGAAATTTAAGGGCTAGCAGCTAGCAGGAGGCTAGCTTGGAGAAATTCTAATTAGCGCTAATGGAACGCGCGTTCACCTGGAACTACTCTAGCCAACGACTATATCAACATAACATAGTAATGTTTAATATCATTATTATACTAATCTAGTGCCAGATGCTGATAAAGACTTGCGATTCATCTAATTTACAATGTCAAATAATAGAGCACCAAGTGAATGTCATATTATAAAGCCGTGATAACTACTCCCAATTGAGCTGGATAGCCCAAACTAAATTCCCTTACAGTTCAAATGCCAAATTCCATTAGGTATTCAGTGTCGGACGTCGGTTAGTTCGAATTTCAGCCAGTTCGGTGGTAACAAGGCAGAATGATCCATACTATGTTAGATGTAAGCTGGGTATTCAGCGAGGTTAGTTACCCCGCCCGAGAGAGGACAGCAATGAATGCTTAAGTGGTGTATGCTGCATATGGGCCCATTGAGCCTGAAGCGCGGCGTTCATTGCCGTACAGTAAACAGGCTTTTATTGCATGCGTGTCACCAGGTAGCCTAGTGTCTACTAGCGATTATATATGCAGTATACATACCCAGGCAATCGGCAACCTTTCATGAAATGCTACCAATGTTGAAAATAATTGTTATAGGTATGAGTGTATTTTCCTGCTAAGTTGTGCCTACAATTAAGCAACCGCAACGTTTGAGTTATACAGTATCGGGAAAATTTGCACTATACTAATACCCAATATGAAAATAAAGCCTAAATAACACGCGCTACGGAAACGATATTAATGCTACCACTACTTGGAACCAACTATGATCGTATAAGCAGCGCGTATTAAGAACTTAGCTTATTAGCTTTGACGTTTAATTTTACAGTACGAAAAGGACACGTCAAAGCTCAGATGCGCTTTGCTTAAACCGTTCATAGTCTTATCGTAATGATAGCAACAATTCTTAAACCTAAACCAAGAACTTTAGATATAAACAAGAGTGCCGTAATTAATCGCGTACATTCAACGGGCCTTATAAGTTTCCAATAGACTGACAGCTACACTCCCACTCAGCGGGGTGACATTGGGTGACGGTGTCCGACACAGACAGGTCCCTTGTTCGGAGAACATCTGGAGTGAGGTGATAATGGATCAATAACACGACTTGATTGTTCGAGCTGACACACTAATACGTGCCCGATATCAAGATCGACTTAATGCCAAGGAAGATCTTGCAGATATATATGAGACCGATTAGTAGGACGAACGACTCCTTTTCTATTTAACGCATTATCATGTTAACAGAGAGATATTACAAAGCAAGAAATTAGATCAGAAATTAGTCCATTGTGCTATGCAATTTAACAAGCTGGTTATTTTCTATTATATTCCCAGGTATGTGACATTAAACAGATACCTATGTTTTGTTCCCATCTACTTCAAGATCTGTAAATATTATTGAAGTCCTCTGTGAAGTAAATACTTAACAAAATATTTGAGTGTTGTGTTATCACACCAGCGGTTAGAGCAGTTTGAATATTTGAGTATGTGAAATTCTGTCAATTGAACTTGTGGTGGTTTTCAGGTGAAACTTCCGCATGAAAGGTGTCCGCCGACAGGTATTAAACAAGTTTGTTCCGTGAGCCGTGCTTGTTTTGGACAGGCATTGAATATTCAATAGCCGGGTATAAAGCCCCCAGATTGTCAGGTGTCCTTTCCCTCACTAATATTATGTTAAGGATGTCGTATGAATCTATTAACTTTGGTTGACGTTTACAATAAGAATAATAAATATTTATTTTCTTGAAATAAGATTGTATATGTACACATTGTTTTAGCTGAGTAGGTGTAGCTTGTACAGTTAACTGAAATTGAACTTAGGTGTATCAAAAGTGTATCGTATTTATTCACAGCTAGAATTCGGCGCAGTCTTGTTTTAACCTAATCTTGATCCAGCTTTCATCATACAAGCTACAAGTGGATATGTAGAAATCAAACATAGACGATAAATTTAGATTTAAAACTAGACTAGAATCTCATTATTAATTATTAATGCAATGGCACGCGACCTGAATGTTTTTGCACTAAACATATTCCGCATTAGAGCTCGGTCGACTATGCTTGTAAGATACAAAGGCAGGTTTGCGAATGAATTCACGTGAGCGAGCAGGCGTACCAAGGGTGTGCAATTAGTCCCCTTTTGCAGAGAAGCTAAAGGCTTTCACGAGCGCTGGAGCTAAAACGTAAGCCTCGCCTCCGTGCGGCTTGCGGGTACACCTGCCTCGACTGTCTCGCCGGCAAACTCATATAATTTAATTTCATACTAAAACTAATTACTTATATGGCTGTGCATGAACTTAATAACAACGAGCGTTACTCAATACTTTAATATTTACTTAACTTGGCAAATAGCAAATTAACTATAAACAAGTATCTGAAACATGAATGAATTTGTTTGCAAAGCAATCGCATTACCTTCTATCACGTACCTAGATAATATGGCGCTCATAAAATTCTACATCGCGACGAATTGCATTGCATCGAGTCGTAAAGATTCTTAAGTCTCAGTTTTATCTATGGTTTTATACTTTCTCTTACTTTGCATAATAAACTCGTAATCAGATTGGAAAGCTGAAGTTTGGCAAGACACCATTTCCATATTTGAAGAAATACACTAAACGTTACAATATCGTTTAACTCGTTACTTCATGTGAAATTAAGAAAAACACAAAAACAAGTTTTTAAATGAGACCTATAATAACAATTACCGTTATTACCAAATATTATTACCGTTATAATATTAGCCTAAATTTAAGCCAAGCAAAATGGTAATGCAAGCCTAACAGATAGAAACGGTTCGAGGTTTTGCGGCAGACGGCAAAAACGCTCAGTCGTTGGATTAAACGACTTTCTTTTGTTTCCGAAATAATAGCATGAAGGCAAGAACAAGCAACTTCCTCGCAACTAAACAGTCTGACTCATACATAGCGCCTTCGTCAGACATAATGATATTCCACTACTAGGTAGGTTAGGTAGTTATTTATGTCAATGTCGAAAAAAGAAAGGAAGATTATTCTCTAATATTTCTGCAACATCGTAATATAGGTCGACTCATCATATTCCTATCTTATCCCATACAAAGTTGGATTCGGCAATGTCAGCATCCAATCCAACCCAATGTGGCTGGTCATCAAGTTTTTACACGAAGCTACTACGGACTAAATATTCAATGGGTATCCAAGAGGTTATGGACCTCTCGAGAGGGATTTCTATAAATCCATTCCAGGCCTAGATGTGAAACGGTTGCAACCAAAGATACTTGAGTAGTGTACTCACAAGTGCGACAGAGTTGTTATTCTGCTGCAGCCACCGTAGAATAGCACTGGCGGTGGTGAAGTCAGGCCGTGGAGGTGGCGGCACTGCATGCTGGAGGGATGACGCTAGTTGCTGAGCTAGCTCGAGCGCTCGCGCCCGCGCTGCCCGCCCCGGCCCACTCGTAGGTCCAGTGCCAGTCCCTCCTGCTTCTATACAAAAATATATGGTTGATTTTAATAACACTGTAGCAACGTTTCTCAACTCACTACATAGATGGCGCTACTCCCTAACGATTGCAAAGTTTGAGTACAAATTGACGGGAACCTAAATCGCGCAACAAGAGTTTTCGAGAGCATTGCAGTATAAGTATACACAAGTTTCCGACTAGATATATTCACGGTACATGTGATTTTAGAGTCTATAAAATGCATCCATGTGATTATTATGGTAAAAACTCACCACAGTAATTGATTAGATAGGCTCAACTGGCTAAAAGTCACCTAACTAGTAGATGTGGTAATAGCGAAAATACAAAACTTATTTTACAGATACCCACGTAATTAAGTGTCGAAGTAGGAAACTGGACGATAATTACATTCCCAAAAATTCATAAATTGAGCAAAAGCACGTTCACGGCTCAGCATCAAAGTAACTTTCAAAGGTTCCAACCAAAAACTTTCCCTTTATAGATTCTCAAGAGAGTCTTTGACGGGTTGGTGGGTAATCGAGGCAGTCACCCTGTCAAATAAATTTACCACTTTTTCTTTTTTACTTAAACTTACAACTTGGGAAAAATATCGCTTAGGTTCATCTTTTAGAAGACAAAGAAAATCTTGACGTCTATTCACTCATTCAAAAGTTTCATATTGATTTTTGTAATAAGATGCTACGTCCGTAGAACGACTAATGAGGTAAATTAGAATAAGCTGGCGGAAAATTAGCAATCGCTGGTGGGCTACGTATACTTCGAATGAACTAAGTAGGTACTTACTATAATATTTCAAAAGAACTGTTCCCATTTCATAAAAAGTATACAATACCACGCATAAAGATTAGGAGCAAAATTAATTAATTACAGGGCAGAATCTAATTAATTATAGGGAAGCGGCTAAAGATCTAATTTCGTGTCTGCTTTACGTAATTTCCCAACGGACGGGCGATAACTCGAAGCAAAATTCAATACATTATTATTTAGTCTTTACAATTAGTCGTTGAGAAATTGAGACACGTCAATAAATACGACTTTTAAAACACTAGACTAGTAGTAACTATGCAAACAAGTACGCCCTATCACGTCCGTGCGGTTAGTGGTATGTGCAGATTGTCCATGTTAATCAAACAGCAGCGACGAGCTGCCTATTTTCTGACTTGCCACGAGTAGGTACTAGGCATTACATTTTTATTTACGCCTGTTCCGTCCATATTACTGTTTTGTTTGATGAGACCACTATATAAAAGGAACGATCGTACATGACAATGAACCAAATCAAGTTACAACTTTTTGCACTAACCCAGATGCCACTTGTAAACATTTAACATTACACACTGTTTCTATTAACATAGTCAGAGACGGAATTGCTTTGGGCAACGAAACAATGTCGACTAATGCATCAAGTGTAAGCACGCAAGCGTATTTCATCGTTAATGAGGCAACCGTATCGATAGCAGGTGTTAATTTACGGAAATGTATACTGTTATACGATCTTATGATGCTTCAATGCACAGCATTTTTAACGATATACATATATATATATCATGATATACCTTATTAGGTAAACAAAATTCATATTGCTACGCTGTTCAACTTTGAGTGAGAGGGTAAACGATTTGAGTTACTATCCGAAATTTTCTTCTCAAAATTGTCTATGCTGGCTGATGACCGTGCGTTTGTAAATGGAGAGACACCCAAAGATGAAGAATATAGCATAGCTATAATAGGTACCTGTTTTACTCACATAATGCCTATTGTGTATTTGAATCTTTATTCATTATCCCATACTCAACCCGCACGAGCACGACACAAATCTCTTCGAAATTACTCCACTCGCGCAAATTGCGCGGAGACCGAGTGAATTGCATCCGCCTAGGAACAATGACGCTTTTGCTTCGAGCACAAAAAGAAAAAAAATCTTCATCATTTTACCCTTCGTTATTATAATGGCGAGCAGTAAAATCTGAAAGCTTCACCATAACCGTTAACCAAGACAAATGTGGACGGACATACTTGGATTGGACATATTCGGATTTTCAAATCTTCCATGTTTCATAGCATTGTACTACATAATAATGTTTCATAGAATATGTAGGAAACTAGTCTAGAATCTAGAAGAAGACTTCATTTGCAGTCTCACTCACCACAATAGAGTTCGTTAGTTTATTGTGAAAGTCGACAAAGGATGACTGGCTGAAGCATGAAAATCCGTATGAAATATTATGAGACTCTCATTTTGATCTACGAGTATTAAGGGGTCATGGAGATATGGATCTACGCTATTAATAAAAATGTAAATGTTTATATATTGTATACTAGCTGTGCCCTGCGGTTTCACCCGCGCAGAGTTAATTTAATTCCCGCGGAACCCCAAATGTTCTTTTTAAATAAAAGTTAGTTACTCCTTGTAATATTAGCTATCTGCCAGTGAAAGTCCCGTTAAAATCGGTCCAGCCGTTGCAGAGATTACCCGAAATAAAGAGACGTATTGATAAAACTCTTTAGCAAATAACTCATTATTAGGTACCAATTCTTTGCGTTTTTATACTCGTGATAATTTCTCAACGAAATGTCCGATTGGAATAAAACAAACGGTATTTTACTTCTACATGAATACCCTTGATAGCATAATGCTTAATTTGCATAAGGATTAATATTAAGATACACATTTAACGTAGTTTCTTTCTTCAGACGATTTAATATTTTTATGAACATAAATGCGGTTATTGTGACTTAACTTTGATAGTTAGATATATGCTCTCGCGGACTTTTTTGTAGATCTTAATAAGACCTACAATTCCGTAGTACATCATTTTGTTCTATTGTCAATAGTTTTGGCAGCGCACGCATAAATAGGTTTTCAATTTTACACCTTGGGCTACAAATTCGCAATTTTCGTACGGACCCCTAATTTTTATGAGATTAAAATATAGCCTATAGCCTTCCTCGATAAATGGACTATCCAACACTGAAAGAATTTTTGAAATCGGACCAGTAGTTCCTGAGATTAGAGCGTTCAAACAAACAAACAAACAAACTCTTCAGCTTTACAATATTAGTATAGATTACTATTGTGTCCGGACTTAAAAATAAAATCGCTTCAATTCCAGTATTCTCTGAAATATGCAGCCACAGATACGATTAAAATATATTTTTCTATAACAAAGGTTCACCGTTCAACAATGGATTCATATATTTTTGGCAATCTGTATAATATATTGGTACCTATTTAAAAAAGGGCATATTTTAATTTACAATCAATGGTATGCAATACAATATAAATCGAGTACAAAAACATGTCAAGTATGTAATGTTTTAAATGGTCCAAATCTATACACTTATACACATAAATAAAATTGAAATGTCTGTTTGTAATTCCAAAATAACAGCTTTTCACTAATTGCATATGAAACTATATACAATACTGACTTAAAAAACCCAATTTTAAATTTTTTGCTCTGTCTGTCTGTCTGTTTGTTCCGGGTAATCTCCGATACGGCTGGACCAATTTTAACGAGACTCACTGGCAGGTAGCTAATGTTACAAGAAGTAAAATAGGCTACATTTAATTTTAAAAAAAACATTAGGGTTCCGCGGGACATCCATGAAATTAGCTCTACGCGAGTGAAACCGCGGGGCACAGCTAGTACATAAATATAGCTTTACATGTTTCGTTTATTCCGAATTACAGCATGACAGACATGTTCAGCCGGTGACAGACAATTTATTAACCTACTGGCCACTAAATGTGTTTTCACCTAAGGTGGGTAAAAACTAAGTACTAACTACTGATAAACAAAAAAGCAAAGCTTTGGTAACATACGCTGTGGTATCTGCGAGTCCGTATTATCCGGGTCTCCAAACAACCCCTGGGTGCAGATGTCGAACAGCCACCAGCGGGAGACATGCTCCGGGAGGTGCCAACACCCGGGCATCGCGATCACGCCACACACGCGTAATAGAACATTATTCACTGACTATTATACTCATTCACAGTTTGCGTTTAGTATTGTGTAGCACAGGCTACTCTGTATCCCTGTACCACGGATGATTTACATCGTGTATATTACTCTAGGGTATATACTTCCATAAACAGAATATTATTGTCATGTATGTAATGTTATAGAGGATTAACTAAAGATTTAAATAAAGGATACTAGTAACATAAAAATAGACAATCAGAAACTGAATTATATGCTTAGTAGGTGCTTAGTGATTGTCTTCCTAGTACAACGAATAGGGAAGTGAACTAAATAAAGGCTACTCTTACTTATAAACTTGCATAGATACACTTGAGAGTTGGGTAGATAGTGAAACAACATGTCAGACACAGGCATTAATAAAAGTAGCAACTGAAAGGTCGGTAAGTGCGTCATCGATACAAGCTTCTGAACATCGAGGCCACCCTAGACAATCCGCCTAGTCCGATACTTTGAAATATTTCGGAATTTATTTGCATTCGCAAAATATTTGCCTCAGTTATGCAGATCCAATGAAAATGGATGAATAAGTCAATTCAATGATGAGTGTAACTATTCTAACTAGGCGAAAACTATTTGTTATTCTAGACGTCGCTATTGTATTTTCAAAAACGTACAATGTCAATTTATACGTAATTGAAATAAGTGCTCCGTCCGCCCGCGACCGCTCCATTTGTATCTGGACTGGGCCCTAAAAATACCAATCAGAAAACTGGCTGGCATAACTACATCCTTTTATAGCATATCCAAGCTTATACATGGCGAATAAGGATAGTGGGTATGACATCATTTTGAGATTATCCGCTTTGTAGTGGGTTTTGGTCGAACTAGAGGGGAAAGACGAAAAAGTCAATACAATACCGATGAACACGGAGAGAAAAATGGAACCTGTTGAACACGCAGCTATCTACCCTGTTAGCTACACAACGAATGATAATTACGAAACTTTTCTGCCAGTTCGCCCGCACAAAAATAAATGAGAAATGTCGAACCCACACCAACGGATGCTCATTTGTGAAGGGGGACATTTCCTGCGAACGTTTTGCGTTAGATTATATTCAATTCAAAATTTAATTCGAATGTTACGGATTCCCTTAATTACATACATACGATACATTAGTATGCTCACGCGTGTATTCCCCGAAGGGCATTCCCTTCGGGGAATGTGATTATACTATAAGTACATTTACTTATAGTATAATCACATTTTGCCAGATATGTTTAAGTCCCATGTAGGTGGGTGAGACTCGAGCCATTAACCTGGCACTAATTCAAACTCCAAACTGGTACTGGGAAATTACAGATAGAAAAACCCAATAACACTTTGCCGGACTCGCGGATCGAACCCAGGACGAAGCGGAGCGCCGCATTAGTGCTTGACGCCACGAGTCCAACAAGGCAGTAATTACCATGAAACCTCGATTTATCATAATTAAATCAAGAATGAACCTGTTTCACTGGATTATTTATTCACAAAGAGCAGAAAGAGCGAGTATCTTGTATAATAACAATAGGAATGCGCCTATTGAACTAAAAAGCGATCAAGTACAAAAGCCTCCAAGCAAATATTTGGAGAATGCGAATGGACGATAAGACACGCCTAAAAATTTTATCTTGACGCAACCTAGCCGAGATTAAATTCTTTCTTGTACATCATTTTACAGAAATGTTACGCAGCAATGCGAAAACACATGACATGCGGGCACAAAACTACACAGCATAGTAAGCTCATTACGTATGCTGAGCCTATCAAAGAAGATTGACGCACGTGTTTCCATATATCTATTAATCAGAAAAACGGCAGGTTTCTGTAGCAGGTAGGTACTTACGTAAATTAAATTAATGTTTAAGGGAACATTAAATATGTTGATATTATTCTTAAATAACATAAACTTAATAAAACAGGTAATTATATTTATAACATAAAAACCAAAAATGTGTGTTGGAACAAAAAAATATATTTACAATTATAAAAAAAAAATGTTACTGTCTATAAGCTTGTAGATAATAATGTAAGTAATGACAACAAGTAACAAACGCGGGGTGAATGGAGACGCGTGCGCGCTCGCCCGCGGGACGTCCGGTGCGTCCGGACGGGCGACGAGCGGCGGACTGGCGCCGCCACCCTCCGTTCAACAGTTTACACCCTCCCGCACGCGCCCCTTAGTTACCGCTCAGATCTCACCCTCATACACTTACAATGTCGATATACAAACGCCTTTGGGACTGCTAATATTCATTACTTTTAACCACCAACTTGGTTACATTGCCAATTTATTCTTTGACTTATGAATGAAATTTCATACATTTTGAAATTGTAAATTTATTTTTATTTACCTATATTCACTAGTAACTTAAGTAATTTTTATTACTATTCTGAATTGAATAAGGACAGTGGGTACAATATAGTAATCCATTTAATTTGACCCAAATCACTACAACTATCCAATCATAAACAAAGTTATTAAAAAGTTACCTGTGTATTTGTACATTTTTGTGAGAAGAACACACGAATTTGAGATATCTACTCACATTATCAGAATTGTGTATATCTTATCACTAAAGATATCTTTCCCCTCCAAAATATTTATTTGGTTCATCTAGTTTAAACAACTTTATGTGAAAATCCAGCAGTCATCTATTTTATTGCATTGAGATACATAAATATAAGGAAAATTGCATAAGATTTTACCACATAGACACAAAAGTTATGTAAGTATTTATTTCTCTGTTCTTTGAATCTACTTGCTTCTACTAAAGTATTTTTCATTTTAAGTTCCTGGGCAAATAGTGCTATTCCATTAACTATTACTATTACAATTTCCTTGCATATTATACCTAAATGATTGTTAAAACTTTTATCTTTTCTTGTGACAAACTCAATAATTTTCCGATAGGAAAAAATGTGTATATGCCAACTTACAAAAGTCCCCAATTTATTTGGTGCTTTAAAGTTTGACATATGTATGCATGTGAAGATCACATTAATTGCATCGTTATTAATTTTCAGATAAGTGAGAGGAAGATATAAACTGAGCTACTTACTAATAGTTCAGACAAATTTGGTTATATATGGTGACTGAATGAATCATACATACAAACTAAAGTTAAGTTGTTCATGACTTTATAAGTTCTCATTTATATGATTTAAAATGGGCACCGTGAAATTAAACAGGACTTGACAGATAAATAGGGTAATGGGAACCCCAATATGCAGTGAGGCATGAAGCAATCTAAGTGAATGGATGCCCTAATATATTTCATGGTAAAAGTTTTTTACTGCAATTTTCCAATTGTATTGAAGTTACAGTTTAATAATAAGAGACATACCGGCTATAATGCCATCCATCTGCAGTAAAGCAGCTTCCAATAACTTGGCAGGGTCCGATTCGGTTAAAGTTGGATTGTTGTCCCCATCTACTTCTGTAGTTTTTCCCATCACACCTCGGAAAGCCAACTGGCCCCACAATAAATAAATATTCCGCTTCCAATTTGGTAACGTGGCTTTAATTTTAATTACTAACACTATAGGAATAAAAGTTTCTCGAATAAAGTTAACTTTTTACTTTTTTGTCAACAAAAGTTATGTTTGACAGCACTTTGACATTAATGACAGCATGGCATGCATGGCTGAGTGACTGTCATAAATTGTTTGCAAAGTTCCAGGCACAGATAAACGGATTTAGTAGTTTCCTATATAAGAACGTTTTTCTTCCCCATATTTTTTAAAATATTTCCATGGCTTACCTTCGGCTTCAAAGATAAAGAATGTAAATCTTTTCTATATCTATGTTGGGTTTGCTATAGGACGTGAAATTTACAAACACAAACTTTGGTCGGGTTTTCTGTATTTTCCAAATACGTCAATGTTACCATAAATAATGTTTTTTCTATATTTTTTTAGGAAGTTATAAAAATTTAAATACAGCTAAGCTAAAAGCAACTAAATTGCAGCTACTGCTACCTTCCCCTACCCTCTAAATACTTTTTAATAGCTCTTTGTGTCGTATAATATCCTCTCCTCATTCTATCATAATGGGTTTATTACTGGTAAGGGACTGAAAATAATAATCGGCTAATTATATGTCATAGTTTATTAATATTTCATTAGACCCTTTACCAAATTAATATAAGTAAATAAATAGAACTACATACTCGGTAATAAGTACCACTCTTTTATAATCCTTAACCATCGTAACAGGATGCTAAGAACATTTTTCTAATCAACTGCAAATAAACTTCACTATATAAAAACAAGCAAAACAGACATAATGCTTAAAATGAATTTATACATAAATAACATTGGACTGATTCTAATAACAGATAGTTAATAAAATCTATAATTTGACATTTATCATCTGTTTTATAAATTGCACACATCTAATTTGTTTAAAGTTATGTATATTCACACGTTACATTGATACAATGATCTAAGGCACAATGCTAGTTGATATAGTTACTATCACTCATTTCCATGCAAACTGGTTGCTTGTTATTTATACAGACTGATGTCAGATTAAACATTAGTATGTTACTACTCACAGTAATTATAACGTAATAAATGTAACAGCACAATATAAACGACACTTGAATCTGCTTACAAATACCATAGATTGCTTTCAACCATGTTAATTTACCTATCTTACATATATAACAACTTAAAATATAATTATATTGTTGGTAAGCTGTGTTTTGGTATTAAGGTGAGGATTGCTATACTAAATATTTAACTGTTGTTACCATCATTAAAATGAACAGCCGCCATATTCCACAGGATGTTCAACGTAAACGTTAATATATCTATAAGAATGGCGAGGAGATGGGTGTGCATTTGGGAAATTACGTTAAATATAGAGGGTTACTTTACAATACTGGTGTGTCTACATTACAAGGCGATGATATCGTTTTAATTAACAGTTGCGAACAACGTCCAATACTTTTAAGTTTACAGTATGTAGTACTACCACGCAAAAATAAAATATTCACTTCAAACTGCAACAACAATATTGCCACTGCATCACACATATATCAAACTAACGCACCTGATTGGTCGATCCGTTGGTCTGATATATACATCACAGTCTACAATATAATAGATGATAAATAAATATATCTACATCTTATAAACCTCTGCATTTTGAAAACATTATATAAGTACTTAAGATCTGTTCTTAATTAAGTCTAAAATCTATAAAATATATTACTCTATTAAATATTAAAGGCAATATCTATCATTAGATATGGACGGATTAAGTAAAGGCGCCCGTGGGGTTACCAATTAACATTATATTAATAGCTCTTACGATAGGTCTACACTTAGTGTTATTGCGGCGCAACGGTAGATACCAAGTAATATAAGTATCATTAAAATAAAACATTCAAGTTATACATAACAAACAATGAAACAGTATTATAAAAGAATCTGCATAAATAAATACTTGTTTCTCGTTTCAGGTAACTCACTAGGTCCACAAAGCGATGGACGGACTACCGCATACGCCGGCCCCTAACCTAATACCAATGTAATCATGTAACAACACACAAATTCAAACTTCGTTGGTAAACATAATTTCAGTTCCATCTAAGTCAATTTCGTACACTTATCAGGCAAGACCACAACCGATATTAAGTACTTAATAGCTAAAGGAATGTAAATCTCGAGTTAATAACCAAATGGAATGGACTGACCAATTGAGTAAGTACAAGGAATGTTAGGTGAAAATTAACATCTACAATAAACTAATAAACCTACACTTACTATTTAATTGCACCACTATGGAACATTTTAAAAAATAATTACATGCCTACGTCACCATTTTCGATAGAACCATAACGTAGTTGGGGATCTATGAGGTTCACATCATTGACCACAATGTTGAGCACAATCAATCGTTTCTTAAAACAATAACAAAACAATCCACCAATTAAGATACACAATCTTTAGAGAACCCTCAAAGTGCAGTTTTGGACATTTTTTCTGATTTTAACTAAATAAAGTCTTCAAATAACGCGACAACGTAATTTAAGCTTATGATATGAAAAACATGTTTAAAATGTGTAAAAACAACATGCAGAAGGGAATCCCAATGAGCGAGTTATGAGTGACGTTCGAAGTTTGATAAGAACAACAGATATATGGTCGTTAGCGCCCTCATTGCCATTGTTTTTATCAGTACCCTAAGTTTAGGTTCTAACGCTGACGATAGCGATTGCGTATTTTCCTACCTTACTTATACAGACCAAGCTGACCCGTTCCGCGTAATTTGGAGACTCTTAGGCTAGGTACCCACTGGAGTGGGGTGCTGTAAGGCACTAAAGTGGAATGCTATTGAGTTTATTGTTCGTCTCATTTGCTCAGGTGGAGACATGGCTTATGCACCAATATAAGCACACTATTTTGTTTTATTGGTATGTCGTGTACGGGACTTTTTGTGCGAGTATCCTACATGCTCCGCTTGAGCTTCCTTGAGCAAGGTTTGCCAACACACTGCACCGCACAAATATAAAAAATTTAACTAACAACGGAACTAGAAACTGCTAACTTCGTCTCAACACCAACATTCTCATAAATCGAACCATTTAAGTACATGAAAAGTTTTTAACTCTAAATAAGTATGTATAAGTATCATATATACTTTATATAATAATAAATAGTAACAACAAAATAAAATTCAACTTGTACATTAAGTATTAGTCGTGGACTTGCATCACATGCATTTTATATAAAGGAAACATAAATAAAAACGGAATGTAGAATTCATAATTCCTGTCTCTACACAATCACAATAATTAAATAATCACGGAAACGCAGGCTATGCCTTCATATAACTTGTCAACAGCGAAATGTAAAAATATATTAATTTGTACACTCTTCACAATTAAGTTTCAATAAACATTTGTATAATTCACTATCGCACCAAAATACTCTAAATTTTAATTCATCTTTAGAATGGTAATGTACAGTCAGAACTGTAGACAAATAATAAATAGATATGTCTTCTTTTAGATAAGTAGGTAGTCACCTTATTCCCCACCAAAGTCTTGATCATATATTCTCTCATGTTATGGAATGCACACATTTAAATTTGGAATGTACCAATTATTCCAGTTGCCCAAACATGGGCTACTCACGCTTCAAACCTTCTAATCCATAAATAATATTATTAGACACGCATAGCAATTTCTTAAAACTCATTTTTTCATACCCATTGTTTTTAAGTACTAAAATATCCGTATAAATATCCTTCTTCTTTTACCTACAATAACCACTTAAATTATACCTTGACGTAATTTGCACTTTTAAAATAAAACAGCTTCGGGGGGACGTTCAGCGTATAGCATAATCGAAGCACTTCAACTCAACGGAACCTCGTAAATGAGGCAACAACGAGTTCAGAAGAAGAGAGTACTAAATGTAATCAACAAGAAGTGAGAGTGCCGAAGTGCTTACGTAGTTATGCAGACACGTATACGAGAAGTGCAGTCGAACCGGACGTAGAGTCAGTGTTGGAACGGCCCCCCTGCAAGCAGTCATTGGTGGCTCTTGCTGAGCAGGTGGGAGTTGAACTCGTACACGTTGCAGCACTGTTCCCCGCAGATGTTGCACTTCCAGGGATTGGAGTCGCAGTGGCAGCCCTTGTGCAGGAAGTAGAGGGTGGAGTCCGGGAAGGAGATGGCGCAGAACGCGCACACCAGCGGCCCGCCGCCCGCCTCGCCCTGCGTCGACGTCGCCACGCTGCCCGCCGGCGGCGACCGCGCCTGCACACACAATACTCCCTTAACACACATACACCAAGGTGACGTCGCCTACACACACAATGCCTTCCTTAACACACACACCATGGTGACGTCGCCTGCACACACAATACTCCCTTAACACACACACACACCATGGTGACGTCGCCTACACACACAATGCCTTCCTTAACACACACACACACCAAGGTGACGTCGCCTACACACACAATGCCTTCCTTAACACACACACACACCAAGGTGACGTCGCCTACACACACAATGCCTTCCTTAACACACACACACCATGGTGACGTCGCCTACACACACAATGCCTTCCTTAACACTCACACACCATGGTGACGTCGCCTACACACACAATGCCTTCCTTAACACTAACACACACACAGCGACAAACACACACACACAAGCCATGGCGTCGTTGCCTACACACACACCCACCATGGTGACGTTGCCACGATGCTCGCTGATGGCGACCACGCACACACATACAATGCCTTTCCTTATGTGTATAACATACACATACAATGCCTTTCCTTATGTGTATAACATAACATGGTGACGTGGCCTTGATTCAAATATAGCTGAAGTCAAATAAAAATGAGAATTGGAGTATAAATGTTCATACAGTGTAAATGACAATTAAATGATTATAGCATGCAAATCATAAACCGCTGCAATTGTGCCGAATGTATTGTTTCGTAAGAGGCAAGCCAACCGATACCCATTTTGAATGACCGCAGAAAAAAATATTAGAATGATGAATCTTACATGGTACAAAGTTAGGTTAGAGAGGGAATATGATTAAACGCTTTCTTATCCGATGTATTCTTAGTGATAATTCGCGTTCACGAGTTGAAGACACTGCGCGTGGAACGCAATGTCAAAAATCTTTACATTTGTGTACTCCCGCCACTGGAACTCGATAAATGTATCCGACATCCACATCCAGGATTAATGTATTTGAAAGTTTAGTAACATAATCTCACTCAAACACGCTTATAATTTAGCACTGAAAGTTAGCTGAGAGGTCAAAATGACTTGAGACATAGTCATGAAGATAAGGAAGTAGGAGTAATATTGTGTTATGTGGGATGTTATGATGACGTACATTGGCGCCGCGCGCTCGTCCGCGGGCCGATATGCGTCGGCGAAGGTCCTCCCGCAGCAGGCTTTTGAGCGGCGACACCTTGATGAGCGATGAGAGGCTAGACGACACACAGCGCTTATCGCCGCCTTCATCCGTCGCCTCGCCGCCTTCCTCGTTGTTCGGCTCCTGGGAACATCACCACTCATCCTAGCACCCGCGAGCTCTACTATCTTACCCAAGGCGCGGGTGAACTAACTTGTTTCAACTGGAGACAGAATTTCATCATCTACCTTCTTTAGAACACAGATGGTTAAATAGATAGACAAAATTTTCATCAGTTTCACTTGATCAGAAAAAAAAATTACAATTTTACTGGGGATCACCAGATTTGAAATGAAATAAATTTTTTTCATCAACGACTTATGCGGAAAAATTTCGGCCTGCTGAAGTATTAAATTCAAGATAGGTTACAGGACCGAAAACTTAATAGTCTATTACGCCGTTTATGTATGTGAACGGTATCATTGTAAATGTTGTCTGTTTATAACGCGCCTAACCTTATAAAGTTATTGAAATCCGGGGCGTTGTCAGTCATAGAGTATTCCTTCTAAACTAGACTACTATGTTATGGCTCTCATGCTTAATTATAACCCTACGGTTGGTTCACCTCTGGCGGCACATTTGCATTGTTTACCATATACTTTTATAGACCAATCTCAGTAATTTAACTAAACCTTTTCGCAACAGCGCGTAGTAGTAAAAGCAGTTTGGTTTGCACACTAACATTTGAGAGTAAATATGGGTACTTTTAGATTGCACCAAACTTCAGGAACAGTGAATTTGTTTTCGTGCACCTTCAGACCATGAGAAAAGATTGTCCTAAAGGTTAAATTCACAGCGATGAAGTTTGACCGAGACAACTTCAATGTCCTAGAAGTAGAGCGCTGGCGCGACCTCTACTTACCCATAGTATAGTTATGGCTTATTGTTTATTCGTGTGGAATGGTGTACATACCTGCTTGATGGGTATGAGCGTGATCGACGGAGTGATGGTAGCAGGCAGCGTTAGCGAGCTTGTGGCAACTGCACTGTCTCCCGACTGCGGCGACACTGGCCCGTCGCCGTTCATGCGCGACTCTACACACAACACAGTTCATTAAATGGTTAAGACAATCTAGTTTTCGAGATAATTGCAAAACCATGCCTTGCAAAATTTCAAACGGAGTTTTCAGGATTCCAGATTTGAATAAGGTATTCAACAAATTCTTCAATACAATTTTAGTTAGCCAATAATAGCCAAGTGCTTACAACTTTAGTTATAATCTTATTTATTATACTTCTGGATGGACAAAATATAACCACGCAGGTCATATACTGTTTATGTAGAAGGCCTGTCTGTGGTGGGCCGTAATAAATGCTTTAGAGGGCTGGAGCTGGCTCGCGGGCCGTACTTTGCCCATCACTGCGCTATAAGACAAAAATTTTAATGTTCTTAAAGTGGACCTACCAGAGTTACCCAAGTGGTTCTGTCCCGGCGAGAAGGTCTCGTTGTTATCAGCCATGGATATCTCGACGTGAGGAGTGAGGTAGTGCATGGGTGGAGTAGCATTGTCTACTGATCGTGCGCCATTGCTGTCCCCGCTGTCAGAATAGGCTGCCGCCACCGACACTGATAGGCCTGAGCCTAACGCTCCCAAAGCACTCATGGCACTCGCATCCATAGACCCGTCCGCGTAGGCAGCGTTTGCTATACCAGCAGCTAGCAACGATACTGAGTTGTTCCCTGGTCCCGGGTTATCCAAATCTATGCCGTGCCTGACAAAAAAATACCACTTTTTGAAAGAATTTTACTGAAGATTTGTACAGTCAACTAACTCTCCAGTAAATGTAATTCTATGTTTCATTCATTGGACTACACCCACTTTTATAATGGTGAGTGAGACTAATAGTGTTCAAACAATTCTCAGGTAATTGCAAGCTATCTCTCGATGAATGATAGAATAAGATTTAGTGAGAAATCACTAAGTAAGTAAAATTTAGAATAAAGCCACATCAATATTTGAACTCACACATTGATACGGCGCTATAAAGATAATAAGTTGAGAACCAGATAAAAATTACCTGTTAAAGAAATGAACTCTAAGACTCTTCATGGTAGGTGCGCGATAACTACACAAGGGGCAAGTTTTGACGAGGTCGTGCTGGCCAACGTGCTCATTTTGGAAATGCGCGCGCATAGCAATCTGACGTTGGAATCCTCTGTTACAAATAGGGCAATGGTACGGCAAGCTCTTGGTGTGTGTGGTGAAGTGTTCCGCTAGGTGATCTTTCCTGAAGAATCTCTTCTGACAGACTCTACACTCGTAGGGTTTGACGCCGGTGTGACGCATCTTGTGCCTGCGCATGTTCGCGCCATTGGAGAACTTCATGTTGCAGACATCGCACTCGAATAGTTTCCGATGGGGGCGGGCGTCGGCTCCCTGCGCCGCGGCCACATTGTTGTTGTCCGGGGAACACTGCGCCATGTGGGTGCTCAGCGCTCGACTACTCAGGGTACTAAAACTGTTGCATGTCGTACATTTTAACAATGTACCCCCTCTTTTAGGTGTTTCTTTGCTGGCCGTTGCTACCTGAAATTCATAAAATGTGCACCCATTAACAAAGTATAATATCATAATACCAAATGCAAGTAAATTGTTTCATTTACTACAAGTTAATATAGTAGAAAACTTTCACTTATGAAAGTCAATTCTTTGTTTCAATTATTCATATAGAAATAATAAGCATTATTTATCAACATAAAAAAGATGTCGAACAAGGGATATTTAATTCATAACCTTTCTTACATAATAAATCATTGTGTGCACAATCAAATTTGAGTCCTATGTGTTTATAACAAGAGCATTGCTTTTGAGATAGATCCACTAGTAATGCTTACAAGAATACATGTAAATACTCAAAACTCCAGACTTCATTAGCATATATTTAAATAAAGTTTCAATAATTTACATTTTCATACTGGATGTTATTCAGCCAACACTTGTTTTTATACAATACTTTTGCAAGAAACCTATTAACAAGGCATTCGAGAATCATATTGAATACTATATCATGACCAAATGGGATACATTTGCTTAATTACTTTTAAATAGAACAAGTCCCAAAATAAATATCCCAACCTATTAATTGACACAATATGAAAGATTGTGCAGGCTGATTAGATAAATGGTCTGTGGTATACACAAGGTCAATAGGGAAACCTTGATATAAAATTCATATTTATATAATTATTAATATTTGTAGAACTTCCAAATAAATAGCAGCACTTTATCCTACCCCAATATCAGATAACAATTTGTTTCTTTCTCCATGTAAAGTATTTACCCAATTATGATGGGACTTTAATGACTCAATGTGTATAGTCGAGAAGATTATTACACCATTTATAATAGACATATACTATGCATGCAAACAAAGTTGTACACAAAAACAAGTGGTCTTGTTGATCTAATTTTGTACATAACTCAATGTCAAATCAGAACTACTGTTAAACTAAGGACTATCTTAGCCTGTTTTGTGATAAGGTGGAAAAGTTTGTTGTATTCAGCAGTATCACAACTAATAGCATTGTAAACTTGTTCATGCTTTGTTTATGTTGATCTCCATGTAAGCAATGGGTATATTGACACTTTAAGCCCTTTCCAGTCAATCATAGCATACATTTTTACAATACTCTTTAACATTATGTTAGGTTACTTTTATCAGTATTAAAGTAAGATTTTCCATAAACTTATTCAAATTGCTATAAATCCTCATCAGTATTATAACCCTTGTAATTCAAAACATTATGGTAATAAGATTATTTCCCCAAAAGAGCTTAGTGAAAATAGAAGGTTAATAGGTAAACCAGTTAAGAAGCACCAAACAGGTATTGGGAAATAAAAGAATTGCTAAACTCTATCATGCACAACACGGTCTAGCTAGGTCAAGTTTGAGAAATGTGTAGCTAGGAAATAAATAGTTACATACAATAATACATTATCCTCCATCATACTATTTGTGGTAGGACATGGAATATAGCATAGCTATTGAAGCAAATTTTCATTGTGAAATTTGTGTAAAAGACATTTGATTTATTAGCACTCACCGGTTCATTTTTGACTGCAGTCAAATTCGGTGACACGGTGCCTGAGTCGGCCTCTGTTTCCCCTTTAGATGACATCACATTACCAGGTCGCGGCCTTTCAGATCATCACTCTCCCGCCTCCCAATACTACGAAAACAAAAACACGTCAAATGGCTGTGTTACGACTGTAAATAATATACATACAGCGCAACATCCGCGAAATACTGTAACGCAGAGCACAAAATCACAAAACAACTTGTTTCTTATAAGAATGGCGAGGTGACCCATTTACGAAAACTTACGAATTATCGACTCGCGATATACTAGTTCTCCAATGTTATCTATCGTATCGAATACGTATCCCACATTGCATACATTGTATGCTGAGATAAATCACTAATAAACATGGTAATAAATTACGAACTCACATTAACTTGATACGTCGACAGCCAGAACAGCGGTATTTTAGGGAGAGATCGCTATGTGGCCTAATTCACTGCTCAAGCTCGATGCACAAAATACGTGTTACGCGTATAACTGTAAATGCACAAATAAATGGAACAAACTAAACAATTTTTATATTAATTAGCTCTTTGGATAGGCTATCGCACCTAATATAGCTTTATTTATCTTATTTTATGATAAATTAAAGTTTTAACCAAAATCATTTTGATAAAAAATCACACACCTGTAAAGTGTTTTTTCTTCATGTCTGTCTATTCTATTAAATTTTTTTATATAAATGGCAACACTTCGCAAAGCAGACGTCACTATTTCTTTTGGCACGAAATAAATATTTCCCCCTATTCTTTCAAAACTTCTTAGTGATTCTTGGCACGCATTCATTCAATCAATAATATTTTGTTTTATTAAAAAAAAAGAGTAAATTTATTAAGGAAAACAAGTATCTTTTTAAGACAACCAACAATTTGATTAAAAGGTATTTATGTAAATTTATGGCTCAGAAAATTCAATTTATGTATCATCGCATGGAGCTTGGCGCGGCGCCACGGCGAACACTTCAATGTTTTGTGAATATGTACAAGAGAAGCGAAGCAATTGGCAATATACTCATGACATGAAAATAATTTGAGAAATACAAATTAGGGCCTAAGGGAGGATGCTTAACCACTACTTTGTCTACGCCCCTTGATTTGGCAACTGCTCTTTACTTTACTACGACACACACCTACAAGTAAAGTAAAGGCCAGTAGCAAATTGCCGTCAGTCAAGTTTGCTAAAACCCAAAAGTCAAGTCAAGGCAATGTCATAAATTGTCAGACAGACAATTTTGTACAAATTTATTTGTTGGAGTTTGTCTTGGATGGAAGAAAGAGTCTCATAAAATACCTAACATATTTTATTTATTTACTTGCGTATTGTTTCCGTAAACTTATGAGATTGGTGTTTATTTGTTATTTTACAATATGTGCCTCCCTTTATGTATTATAAATAACGTATACGTTTAAAGCATTTCAATTAAAAGCGGAGAAAGTGTCATGGGTAAAAATCCCAAAAACTGGCTAAGCTCTTCGTGTTGGTAAATTTAATAAAATGTGCACTCATACGGTGATATCCTTCTTTAGCCAGTGGCGGCTGTGGATAAGGCCCTTCCTGATTGCGCTCTACGTAATATTAATTATAGTTTTGGTGCCTATTCTAATAGCCCATTCCATAAACAATGGATTCAAGAAATCAGATCAAGGTGCACTAGTCGCCGGAGGATTTGTTCTTCTCGCACTACCTATTTCGATTTGGCAAATAACTCAACATGTAGTACATTACACAAAACCATCGCTACAAAAACACATCATAAGGTTAGTGTAATCACATTAAGTTAGTACTGCTTTCTTTGTTTTAGGAACTTTTGCTCAAAATATGCTGGTTTCATTGTTTACTAGGAATATTGTTAAGATATTTTTTTTCATGGTGCTGCTCTATGGAGGTCATGATCATTGACCATTGAATGACTTTTTTCTATTACTTACTCTATTTATAACAGTTCATAAATTTATTGCATAACAATTAGCAAATAATGTAACTTTTGGTATCTTATATTATAAAAGTAAATGTAGACCAAAGACTACTATAAAAGTAGTCTTTCATAAAAAATTGACTATTTAGGTTTTGTCATTCTCAAAAACCTTAATGGTTCATTCAGGTAAAAAAAATTAGAACATTTGAATAACTATGTAGTAACTTAATATTTCAGAATATTATGGATGGTGCCAATATATGCATTGAATGCTTGGCTTGGCCTTGAGTTCCCGGAGCAGTCAATATACATGGACTCTCTGAGAGAGTGCTATGAAGCTTATGTGATTTACAACTTTATGAAGTATCTTCTCAACTATCTGAATGAGGATGATGACTTGGAAGCTTTGCTGGAAACAAAACCACAAGTATATCACATATTCCCTCTATGTTGTTTGACACCATGGGAAATGGGAAGGTAAATAAACATTGTCACATAGAAATAAATTTGCTAGATAGAAGATTATAGATATAAGATTGTGTTTGCATAATGCTAAATAATTTATATGATACTTACTTAACTAAGACTCAAACTCAAAAATATATTTATTTCATTTGAGTTTTTACAATGTACTTATAAATCGTCAGAATTACATGATAACACAGGATCATACATGCTACTGCCAAGTTCGGAAGGTTGCTTTGAATGATAAGAACCTGGCAAGCAGCTCAGTAATTACTCTTTTCAAAAATATTAACTTACTACCTGTAGCCTAAAATTATTCCTTACCATCACTGCAGTCTGATTGTTAGGACAAACAAATATTTGTTTGTCAGAGATCTATTCTTATAAGATTTGTTTAGTAAGTAAGGCTTCGAAATGTCCCTAATAGCTGATGGGGAAACTCATCATCTATAATTTTAGAACTTATGTGCAGGAGGATAATGGCAGATATTATTAATTTACCTATCTTTGTCAAACAATGTGACAAGCTATTCTGTTCTGTAAAATGTAATTATCAGTATGTTTTTACACCTGTAGTTAGTAATTAACATAGATAAGACCTGAATGAATGATGTAATATATTCATAATTGTTTATATTTGCAGCTGATGTTTAAAGGTCATTAATTTTTTTATTTTGTATTGATAAGAATTGGCGAAAGTGACTATGTTCATAATTTGACATATCTAATTGCTTCTAGACCTCAATTCACTGCCCAAAACCACAAGAATTCTAAGTTCTAGGAGAATTTAACGATGAAAAATACAATGTGTGTTGTTCCAGTGAATTTGTTCACAACTGCAAGCATGGTATACTACAGTATACCTTAGTGAGGCCACTGACAACGGTGATATCAGTAATATGTGAGCTTTGCGGAGTTTACGGAGAGAGTGACTTCAGTCCTAATGTGGCTTTTCCATATATGATAGCTGTCAACAACCTGTCGCAGTTTGTTGCCATGTACTGCCTTGTGCTGTTCTACCGAGCTAACAGAGCCGAGCTGAAGCCTATGCAGCCCATAGGAAAGTTTTTGTGTATAAAAGCTGTGGTGTTCTTTTCATTTTTGTAAGTATAATGTATCTTTTTTGAAAAACTTCATACGCATTTTAAAAGTTTTATTTTTACAGTTTGTTACATTTGTATGTAATTGTGTTTATCCATTTTCAGCCAAGGTGTGATCATCAACATTCTAGTGTACAGCGGTGTTATATCAACAATATTTGATATATCAGATTCTGACAAGATAAAAATTATGTCATCCAAGCTTCAGGTAAATATATAATACATGCAAATTTATCAGATTATAGTTTTTGTGCTGTTTTTACTAAAATAGTGATGAATGAAAAGAAGCATTCTTTTGTTATTTTACATACACACACACATATGCTCACACCTGTATCCCATGGGGATAGGCAGAGACCACTGTTTGCCACATGCTATGATCCTTAAATACTTCTTATGCTTCATCGTTTTGTTATTGTCCCTGTTAAAATGAGTTCAGCTAAGAAGAATGGTGTGTTCAATTGCAGGACTTTCTAATCTGCATAGAGATGTTCTTGGCAGCGATCGCGCACCACTACAGCTTCTCGTACAAACCATACGTGTCTCCGCTGAACCCTTCGCCCTCCTGCCTCGGCTCCTTCCTCGCCATGTGGGATGTCTCTGACGTCAAGAGGGACATCACCGAACACCTTGGTGTTGTTGGTACGTACTCTATCAAACTATAATATCCCATGCAACTATTGTGGGCTAGCGAGTATTAATTACATAAATGGAGCAACACTCGTGATAAGGGTACAGGCGTATGTTTCAAATCCTCATGGAAAATGTATGCCGTCCAAATTTGAAGTTTTAATCATGGAAAATTTACACCAAGTTATGCCCTCGAACAAGTTAATAATGTTTTATCTATGCGTTGATACGACATATATATTAAACTACTTAACAGTGAATGTGAAATAACTGCATAAAAAAAGCTTAATCTGGTTTGTAGCCTCGAAATTATGTTAATGTATTCAACGGATATTCCAATATTCGACTCAAGCGAGTTAGATGAATGTATAAATAAATTTATTGACCCTATCAAGTTCAGAATTGAATTAATAAACTGCTATTGTTCTTCGAACTCGTCTCGTCTTTAAAATTACAATACAAAATGGCGATACCACTTTCTTGTTCTATTCATGTTATACAGGGAGCTCGTTTAGTAGAAGATTGCGAGGCAAGTCGATGTATCACATGACGCGGGGCTACGATGAGAGTTCTAGCTTAGTGGCGTCGAGTTCAGCTCCAACGATTCTGGCTGAAGAACCGACGATCGATATACGACCCTCGCACTACGGCTCCGTAGACACTACCGTCGCAACTCACTCTGACACAGAACCTTTACTGAACATCGACGATCCACCGCGAACACACGATCCGAAAGTATAATTCTTGTGATATTTAATGTTGCACTGCTTTATAATTCAATCAAGCGTAATTGGACGCGACGAGCAATTACACCAACTCACGTTAAAAAAAAATATGTTTTTTTTTTCTAACCATATTTGGTTTTAATGACTAGTATTGCGCTAGGAATAATACACACGCGAGAGTTAACTTGAGAATATGCTCTACCGTCTCCAAAATACACACGTTGCATATTAGTTTATTAATCTCTAATTATTTTATTGTAGATTAATGTTATTAACGGTAAAACCTCAAGTCAACTCTCACATTCTACTTAACTTACCTTATGAATTTATTGAATCAACAGAAGTGATAGTAGCATAATTATTTTTTTAGATATAAGTTTTATTGACGACATCACTATCTATGTTTGTGTACAAACAACTCGAGTACATTATATTTTGTTTATGCCAAAGCTACTGGTGCAAAATGGAATTTTTGTATTTTTAGTTTTCTTGTCATTCGGATCTTTATCGTTGCCACTGTATAAATATTCGTAGGTATTTGTATTATTCTTTGATATGTATAAAATTGTGATATTTATTTACGACATCACCAATAATTAATTATTATGAATATGTTAAGTTTTAGAAATAAATTATGTCTATAATAATTGGCTTTTATTCATGATTGAAACGAAATAATCACATGTAGGTAATTTAATAAATGGATAGGTAAACCTATGCATTTATTAAATTACTACAGTTATATAGTAAAAATAATTATATTTTTTTTTAAAAGTACTTTTAACATAACATTGTTATAATAATGACAGTATGTATAGTTCATTATGATTATTACAGATATGAAATACAGTGGGTGAAGCGATGGGAGTAATGTGTAATATAATTCTTCCCTATTTTTAACATTCTCTATGCCAATTTAGGATTGTATAAGCCAAATATGCTAAGTACAATGTGTACTATTTTAGTTTTGTATTATGTCAATAGATGGTGTTGACACTGTTGACATTTGTATTTAAATCGCGCTATAGAGAGTCTCACCGGGGTTTATATATAAAACGTCAATTCTATAATAAAAAACTTTTTCCTCTTTGGTAAATCAGTATTTCATTACGATTCCAAGTACCTACCCGAAGGCCAGAGCAGTTTGTTCAAGGATTAACAGCAAATTTGGTTTTAGCTGAAATTTAGGAACGTATTGTATTAAGCTTTCAATATATTATACCAATCTACTTATTTCAGTCGAAGTCACGGGCTCCACTTACGTAAGCAAAAAGAAAAACAAAGTTTAATTAAAACAACCGTGACTAACTAAAGGAATGTTTGAAACTTGCGTCATCGCGTTGCGCTTATTCTTAGAGGCAGTAAAAAAATCGTTTACTAAAATTATGACGTATCATAGAGTGAAGTCAACGTAGTGACGTCACTCCCTGCTGATAATATGATTAGCACTATTCATTGTTATTTGCAAATTAGGTAAATGCAAATAAGTACTATAGATAATATATTAGAGGTATTCATGTAACCGAAGGAAGTGTATGAAGAGATGCATGAATGTGGATGAAGCGAAAGAAGTATGTAAGGATCGTAGCATGTGGCAAACGGTGGTATCTGCCTACCCCCATGGGATACACGAGTGAGCATAGGAATGAAAAGGTACTATTCCCGAAACAGGCTAATAATTACAGTATTTGACAAATATAATATTAATACGAATTAAAAAAATTAACACATTTTGCTGTGATCAATTAAATATTGTATTATATGTTTATGCTTACTCATAATGATAATTTCCTTACACATTACAGTATACAAATTGTATGCTCTTATAAAAATACTGTTTTACGTATTTGATTATTTCGTCATAATATAATTACGAATGATATAATAATATTCATATGTAAAAATACTGATACAATGAACTATAGGAAACCGTTAATAGAGAAGTAATGTATCAAAATAATATTTGCTGAAATTTGGATATGTGTGGGGTCTTTAGCTCAGGTTTAATAAAATACGAGTGGACTGTATACTAGGCGTATAATTAAATTAGGCGTTATGTACAAGGTGGGTGACCGACAGTAAGAATCGCGTGCGCGCGCGCCGACGGCTCGGTGGCAAGTAGTTGGCGAAGTGGGAGGCTCGTACGCCCCGCCGGGACTAGGCTCCCCGCAGCGGTTAGGGTCCCCGCCTTGTCGCTCGACTGTTCACTGAGCGTGAACATGCTCCCCGGGTTGAAGTATGCTGCTTCAAGATATTGGTAGGGGGCAGATGTTATTGTAGGCCCTAGTTAATGTGCCCTTCTTCGTCTTGATCTCCGCAACCCTTGCGACGCCATCTGCACCCTGATAGCTCCGAATGACCCGCCCAAGCAGCCACAGAAGAGGAGGTAGTGTCTTGTCCCGGATGAGGACCAAGGCGCCATCCGCTAATACTCCGGTTGACCTGTGCCACTTCGTTTTCTGCTGGAGCAGAGAGACATATTCATTACTGAATCGCAGCCAGAAGTGATGTTGGATGTGCTGCACTCGTCGAAAGCGCTCCAGCCGGGTGACGTTTGCTTCAGTCACCTGCGGATGGGGAATAGACGTGAGTGGACGTCCAATCAAAAAGTGGGAAGGAGTCAAAGCGGTGAAGTCAGAAGGGTTTGAAGATAGAGGAGTTAAAGGACGTGAATTGAGTACAGCCTCTATAGAAGTCAAACAAGTAGACATTTCCTCATAGTCGAAATGAGTGATGCTTAAAAGCTTGCGTAACAATTGCTTCGTGCTACGCACCGCAGCTTCGGCAAGGCCATTGAAATGGGGGGAATATGCGGGGACAAAAATGAATTTTATGCCTTCCTGAGCGAACTCGGAAGTGAGGCTAGCATTTTCGTTTTCAAGAAAGGCTCGCAAATCGTTACAAGCTCCGACAAAATTGGTGCCGTTATCGGACAAAATACTCTGTGGCTTGCCGCGACGCGAAACAAATCGCTTCACAGCAGCAAGATAAGCCTCTTTTGTGAGGTCAGTAGCAAGCTCCAAGTGTACAGCTTTAACGGCAAGGCAGACAAAAATACAAAGGTAAGACTTGATGAGTCTACATCCCCTACCCTTTCGGTCAGCAATCAGAACTGGCCCAGCGTAGTCAACACTACAATTAAGGAAGGGAAATTCGAGGGATGTCCTGGTTGAAGGAAGTTGCCCCATGATCGGCTGTACATTTTGAGCTTTGTTGCGAAAACACTTCACGCATTTCCTGACTACCGCTCTTGCTAGGTTACGACCCCTAAGGGGCCAATACTTTTGTCGCACGGTAGCCAAAAGAAGCTGAGGGCCTGCGTGAAGTGTCTTTACATGCTGAAAGTGAAAGATGCGCTTAGTAAGTGGATGCGTACTACACAGTAAAACTGGGTGCTTGATATCAAAGTCATACGGTGAGTTATCAAGCCTTCCGCCCACACGGATGAGATTAACTGAGTCTAAGAAAGGAGTGAGTGAAAGCAATCTATTTTTATGAGGTAACAATTTACCGCTTTTGAGAATGTTATACTCAATGGGAAACATATCTTGTTGTGCACTATGTAGTATACATGTCATAGAAGCTTCAAGTTCATGTAAAGTGAGAGGACCCTTGATTTTGGTTTGTTTGTTTTTCATGTTGTAAATAAATCTATGTATATATGCCACTACTCTTTGTAAATGTTGTAAATCTGAATATTTGTAAATTAATTGTTGTATGATTGAATTATTGTTGATCTGTGTAATATTGTTATCAAAATTATCATTAAAATGGCATACCACTTCTGATAAGTCAGTGGTTTTATTACAAGGCATTGAAGGCCATTGACTTTTGTCTAACAATAAAAACGAAGGTCCTGTCCACCATAGGGAGCAATCTCCAATAAGATCGGCCCTTAGGCCTCGGGACACAATATCAGCTGGGTTGTCCGACGATGGCACGTAGCTCCACGTACAGTCGGATGTACTCTCCTGTATTTCGTGGACTCTGTTACGTACGAATGGCTTAAGATGATTAGTGGACATACTGAGCCAACTTAATACTATGGTTGAGTCACACCAAAGAAAGACTGCATGTATACGCAACGTAAGAGAGTCACGAATTTTTGTGCACAGTCTTGTACCAAGCAAAGCTCCACATAACTCGAGGCGAGGGACGGTAGTAGGTTTGATGGGTGCGATACGATTTTTAGAGCAAAGCAATTTAACCATTACATGATGCCCATCAAAAGATCTAACATAAGCCGTCGCTCCGTAAGCTTTCTCTGATGCGTCAGAGAATATGTGCAGTTGTATGTCAGTCGGTGAGTCACAGGTGATCCATCTGGGTATTTTAAGATTGTTCAAGAGAGGTAAAAAATTTATAAATTCTAGCCAAGCCTTTTGAATGGAGGGAGAGAGGGGGTCGTCCCACGAACATTTGTCTGTCCATAATTGCTGCATCAGAAGTTTTGCCTCGACAATGCATGGACAAATTAGACCGAGAGGATCAAAGATCTGTGATATTAGTGAGAGTATATGTCGCTTAGTAATTTTATTACATTGGTCAATGTTAATGGAAAATAGAAATACATCTGGAAGACATTGCCAATTAAGACCTAGCGTTTTTGACATGTAAGAATTTAAGTCCACCTGTTCATTAATATTGCTTTCTGAGGAAAGAGCTTTTAGTATTTTTAAATTATTAGACTTAAATTTACGTAAATTGAATTTTGCCGAACTGAGTGTACTTTTAACACCTTGACACAGTGAAATGGTTTTCTCAATAGAGGTGGAACCAGAAAGAAAATCATCAACATAAAAATCATGGGCAATAGCTCGCTTAATATCGCTGTCACTGCATTCATTAGCTAACTGTACAAGACATCTAGTTGCTAAGAACGGTGCAGAGGCGGTTCCGTATGTTAGTGTCTTCAGAGTATAGATTTTAACAGGCTCCGAGCGATCGGAACGCCACAACACCTGCTGAAGCCTATGTTGACTTGGGTCCACCAATATCTGCCGGTACATTTTTTCGATATCTGCAGTCACAACGTATTTATACTGTCGGAAACGTAATAAAATTGAAAGTAGGTCATCTTGTACTGTTGGACCGATCATCTGTATGTCGTTTAACGATTTACCTGACGCTGTGACCGCAGATGCATCGAACACTGTACGCAGTTTAGTGGTGGTACTGTCTGCGCGTAAGACTCCATGGTGCGGAAGGAAATACCTAACGCCTGCGTGAGAATGGTATGAACTTTCCGACATATGACCAAGGTCGTTATATTCGGACATAAAATCAACATATAAATTATTGAAATCGGGATCTTTATCTAGTCGACGCTCTAGCGATGTAAATCTACGTTTGGCCATGATGTAAGAACTACCTAGTACATCTGGAGATTCTTTTAAAGGGATAGTTACTACAAAACGACCCTCGCTGTCACGTTTTGTATTATCTATAAAATTTTGCTCACAAGCACGTTCCTCTGCGGAAAGGGCATGTTGTGGCAACACTGTGTCTAATTCCCAGAAACGTGTGAGGTCGGGATTAGCATTAGTTGACGCAAGATTGCAAATGTGTGATGTATGTGAAGTGGTTGGACGTTGAAGACGGCCTATGGGACCCGATACGACCCATCCTAACTTAGTGTCACACAATTTTGGCTTATGTTTGCCTAAGTCTATTGACGCCTGACCTAAGACAGTCCAGAATATCTCAGCTCCAACGAGAATGTCGATATCGGAAGGGACGTTAAAAGAAGGGTCGGCTAATTGCAGTCCTTGTGGAAGAGGAATGCTGCTAATGTCGACTTTAGTTGACGGCAAGGCTTTTGTTATATGGGGCAGTACAAAACAATCAATATTAGCAGTGTAGTCACTGTATAAAGACCCTATTGTGAGGCTACAAGACTGTGCACTGAAAGTAGTCTGACTGTTAATACCTGTTATTGTGGAGCTCGCGCCATCCCGCGACAAGCCCAGGCGACAGCATAAAGACTTGGAAATAAAATTAGCTGTGCTACCACTGTCCAGTAAGACACGGGCGTGAAGCTGCTGACCGTCGCAGCTCACGACACGCACCAATGCTGTGGACAGTAAAACAGTGTGCGCTTCGATATTTGTAGGTAAAGCTACATTTTCGTATGTGGAGGGCAAAGGATTTTGAAAAGTAGATGACTCAGAAGTCTCTAAGTGCAAAAGTGTATTGTGCTTGTTGCGACAATATTTGCAGTGTGATAATTTGCATCTATTTTCTTGATGACCTGATCGCAAGCAATTCAAACAAACTTTAAATTCTTTAGCTTTTGTAATTCTTGTTTCAATAGGTAGCTTTCTAAAAGTTTCGCATACAAAAAGAAGATGATTTTGAGAACACAAAGGGCAACAAGTTGTATACATCTTTTTATTTAAATTATTTTGATTATTAGTTTTAGTGTTTGTGGCAATAATAAATGATTTAGATTTTTGTGTGTTTATTTGAAAATTTATTTTGTTTGTGCTACTTTCTTCCAATGATTCTAGTAGATCAGCCCGATTTCGAATAAATGTACAAAACTGATTAAGGGTGGGGGTGTTGGATAGTGAGTTCCTATGTTCCTCCCACTGTCTGTTTGTCACAGAGTCCAGCTTATTTGCCATTAAATAAATGATTAGTGTGTCCCAATGCTCTGTGGGCTCTTTTAATGTGTTTAAGGCACGTATATTTTTATTAGTTACGTCAAGAAGACGACGCAATGCTTTGCTTGACTCAGTGACAACATTTTCTACGTTAAACAAGGCTTGGACGTGATTGTAAACTAAAAGACGGCTGTTATCATATCGTTCACACAACAAACTCCACGCAGATTGATAATTCTCGCTATTAAAATCAAGATTTTTTATTATTTCGGACGCATCATTCTTTAAAGAAGCTCTCAAGTAGTGGAATTTGTTTATGTCATCGATGCCTTTGTTATTGTGGATTAGGGAAGTGAAGGTGTCCCTAAACTCAAGCCAGCCCTGATAATTGCCATCGAAACGAGGTAGATCGATTTTGGGTAAGCGCACAAAATTATTAAATTTAGTACAACCTGGTATTGATTCCGTGGAGCCTGCTACTACACCTGCACAATCGACGAACTGCTCGCCAGACGCCTGCACGTTTCTCGTTAGGAGAGAACGCGCTCGTGACAGTAGAATGTGGTACTCGTCTTCAAATTGAACTCGAGATGCGAGGGCTTCTTTTGGATTGTCGGTCAACGTTTCTAGCTCCAACTGTAATTCGTCAAATTGACTATATAAGGCATCAAATTTAGAAACTCGACATTCCAGATCTATCCTGTGGATGTCATTCAAAGGGGAATTTTCGTCAAATCTAGCCAGATAGTTAGAGAAAATTGTAAGCTTGCCTTTCATGGCGCTGAGTTTTCTTTGCATTTTTAAAAGGTCTGTAGTTTCAGGCATAGCGAATGATGTTTTGTAAATTTTATTCTATGAAGAAAGATGATATGCGAAGAAGTGCGCAAAGCGAGCGATTAACTTATCTAAATAGTAATGGGCATACAGCTGCGCAGGTAGTAAGCGACGATCAGCTGATGCGAGGGGATAACGGTACGACAAGAATGCAAGCAGGTAGAAAAAAGGTACTCGGCTAATGAACGACCTTGACCGTGGTGCACGGTGGCAACAGCTGAGCAGATAAGACACTACCAATGCAATGCAAGCGCGCTAGGTATCTAATTGTTTGACTTGCTATTGGCGAAGTTTTGGAAAGATGTGAAAAAAGTTAAATATTAATGAAAATGAGGAAAAGGAAATATTGAAACGATCTCACTCAGTCGTATCCTTAGCCACAGAATGACTTCCAGACTCCAAAATCAGCGATGCAAGACGCAGATCGATTCCACGTTGTCGGGGTCGAAGTCCACCGCACACGTTGCACACGTTGTACACCAAATCTTCACGTATGATTTCGTTCTGACGGTAGAAGGACCACTGTGGGGTCTTTAGCTCAGGTTTAATAAAATACGAGTGGACTGTATACTAGGCGTATAATTAAATTAGGCGTTATGTACAAGGTGGGTGACCGACAGTAAGAATCGCGTGCGCGCGCGCCGACGGCTCGGTGGCAAGTAGTTGGCGAAGTGGGAGGCTCGTACGCCCCGCCGGGACTAGGCTCCCCGCAGCGGTTAGGGTCCCCGCCTTGTCGCTCGACTGTTCACTGAGCGTGAACATATGTGTTACTATAATTTATTATTAAATTATCACAATTGTGTATTAATAGAGATCAAAGCTCATCGAAAATAGTGACAAAAACGAGTCGTTTTGTACTTAGATATACAAAGGGAGCATTATATGCACATTATTCACTTAATTATACAAATATTGAAGTACAAGCATGTGTAACATTAGACTTAAATCTTAGGCAAAATTGCATACCAATAGATAATGTCCTTACCTTAAGCAAAGCTTGAATTGGAAATCATTAATTATAGAATTCAGAAAGTATGTGAAGCTGTCCATTGAAATTCTCTAGCACCTCTGAATTACAATTGATTTGCACTCCATAGGAATCCAATATCTATTATTTAATAGACATTCAAGCATATCCCAATTCAGAGCCATAAAAAAAAGTTAATACTAGGATTTCTATAAAAAGTAATAAAGATCTTTCAAGGCCGACCTTAAATTGATAAAACATTCAAGTAGTTATGATACCAAAATATCTGCTTTCAGTGGGGATCAAATCCGGTCGAATTACCTCTAATCTATGTACCATTTTACAAAGATATTCTAAGTGTGTTCTTCATCTAAAGTGATTTGTTGTCTCGCCCTATTGAAGTTATTCAACGCCGTGAGGCCGGCCTTCAAACTGTTCATTTCAATCCTATTCCACAGCGACCCCATGATCATATAATAGAAACAAACGGCGGTCACAATGATCCTTACTACGTCGTATAATACATTGTTGGGCCAAAACCCTACAGTGCCTAGAAGAAACATGAATAGTAAACCTCCCGTGGTGAGGAATAGTTTTTTTGATCTGGCAACATTCCCGCTCGCTTCCTCGCAGACTTTGATAGCTTGTGATATGGTGTCGTCGAAAGTCCCGTTGATGCTTTTCTGACGTTCATTCAGTTTGTTATCTGACGGTTTGACGATGATCTCTAGAGACACAGCGTTGTGGTCAGAGTATGAGAATGGTTGGTCTGGCACTCTATCCTCTAATGGGTTGCCGAAGTTGATCACTTCTACCTGCAAATTGAGAATGATTATTGTTAGCAGCCGCATATAGTCACCACTTTATAGTACAGGCTAAATTAGTCTTTCACTCAACCTTCAATTTTGGATTGAATGTCTTAATTGGGTTCATTATTTACTTCGGAAAGAGTAGGTAATATCCAGATCTATTTACCACTAGCTGTGCTCCGCGGTTTCCCGCAGCGAATAAAAGTAGCCTAACACACTCCTTGGAACATCACCTATCTGCTAGTGAAAGTTAAAATCCATCCAGCCGTTTAGGCGTGATGCCCAAGGTGACCAAGGGAAATGGGGATTCATTTTTATGTATAAGACTAGCTGTGCCCCGCGGTTTCACCCGCGTAGATTTAGTTTCATGCTGCTATTTTTAAATAAAATTAGCCTAAAACACTCCTTGAAGCTTCAGCTATCTGCCAGTAAAATTCCCGGTAGAATCGGTCCAGCCGTTTAGGCATGATGCCGTGACCAAGGGAAATGGGGATTGATTTTTATATATAAGAAGATTAAGAACCTTCAAACAAAGCTTAAAGATCGTACATTACATATCTATACGGTAACATACTGAGATAATTTGGGACCTGCCGAATTATTCACTAAGGTTTCTCAGCGTGAAATTCGACGACAAGCGTTGGTTTCAATCATAGGAAATTGATACATAGTACATAGAGGATAAGGTTCAATTTCGTATCTTTAAAACTGACACTCGACGACGAGTGCGACGCTGAGAAATCTGAGTGAATAACGCGGCTGATGATAGAAGGCTTATATCTTAAAATATAGGAGAGATAAAAAAGTTCTAATATAATACAAAGCTTACCTCCCACTTCGGGTTGACATGGAAAAGAATATGATCAATCCTTTTGCCCTCCGGTGCCAGTTTGGCTAGCTTCGGGTCCGAATAGCTGTTGTTGGCGTTGTCACATGTTCCTGATTGTTTTGTTATCGAAGGGTCCTTGCATTCACACTTCAAGTCAAATGGATCTGTCAGCAACGGCAACTGTGTGATCACTCTGAAATTATTTGTATATACCTTTACATATTTATTCAACAAATTGAATGCTGGTTATTTTTCTACTTCCCAGCTTAGGATATATGGGAACCAAACTACTGATACAATATTTTTCTTAAATGCATAAGAAATTGTACTCTTTCATCATCCTCCTGCCCATATCCCATGTTATTTTTGGTCGGTGGATTGTTTTTCTCATTCTTTTCTCATTCATTTCTCTGTATCAGCCGTTATATCTGTATTCACTCTCATTCTAGCTGTATCATCTTCCACACACTATACATTGTTTCTTAGGTACAGGTATGGTACTATTTATGTAAATTGATCACTAGTAAACTGGTTTGTATTTAGCAAGTAAACGGTCATAAAATTTTTAATACTACCTATATATAATGTAACTACCGTCGGTGAAAATAATAAATAAACACTTGGTTTAAAGGCAAATACAAATGTTCTTTGTGTTAAAACAGGGATGAAGCCTGCCACACCTAGCATAAGAATATCTTCCTCTTACATATTAACGCCTCAGGCTCACGCCTGTGTCCCCTGAAGGGGTAGGCAGAGGTATTATAATAACAACACCCACCTTTCACCAAAGATGATTAAGTGCCTACATGACAGATGGTGAGTTATAGTTTCCTCTTATATTATTAAAAACTACATCAATTATTCTAGCCTTTTGTCTATGTTCATTATTATAATCAATTGAATAAGCTTGCCTGATATTTTATTTAGGTACTAGCTGTGCCCTGCGGTTTCACCCGCGTAGATTTAGTTTCATCCTTATTGTCCCGGAAACCTAATATTTTTGATAAATAAAAGTAGCCTAAGTTACTTCTTGAAAAATCAGCTACCTACCAGTGAAAGTCCCGTTAAAATCTGTCTAGCCGTTTCAGAGATTACCCGGAACAAACAGACAGAGAAAAAATTTAAAACTTGGTTTTTTAATATCAGTAGCGTGTATACTTTCATATGCATTTAGTTAAAAGCTGTAATTTTGGAATTACAAACAGACACTTCAATTTTATTTATCTGTATAGATGACAACATTTTATGCTCAAATACTCATATTGCGTAATGGTTGATTTGTTTGTATAGAATGGTTAAGTGGTAGTACATACATTGTTTGATACAATGGGAAGGTGCTAATTTACTGATGTTATGTGTAGGTACTCAATATTTGCACTCTATTTAGGGAATCATTTGCAATAAATGTAGGTTTTTGGGCATTACATTTTTGTACAAGAAATAAAATTTCTATGTAAATATGGAATCCTACAGTATAGAAAGTTTCCTACATTTTGTAACCAAATGAGCTAAAAATTTGAGAAAACTTCTATTTCATTGTAACATAAAGTTTTGTCTGGCTATCAAGTAGTGAGATATGATAAAACTATCTCATCATAAAATGTACAGGTAAATATGATAACTTATCTATAAACACAAATATTGGATATTTTTTGAGATGTAAAATTATTCTCAAAGAAAAAGGAATCAAGTTTTTTTCTTTCAGGATATACTTAGATGAGGCATGCATGTGGCAAAACAGTTTTTTAAATATTTACTTGTATGATAAATCGCCAGGACCAGTGTTGAGATCTCCTGCCAATATGGAGACATCAGCTGGTGATGTAGTCAAGTTGACAAATTCTGCTGTTGAGTATGCTTGGAGTACTCTATGAGCCAGGTATATGTCATCTTCATGGTACTCCGCATGTAGCTGGCAACAATTATGAAGATATGTTATTATTTAATAATGATTATTGCTGTCTCACACCTGTTATTAGTGACTAGGCTAGACCATATATTACAAAATTGTTAAATTACTTTTTCAGCCTATTAACTGTTGGTGTGTCAATAAAATAAATAAAATAAAATGATTATGACAATTATTTTGCAACAAACAAATATATGCATTGGGTGGATTACGGTATACCATATAAATATGTTATTGTAATTAATATAAATTATTTTGTCCAAGATGTAAGTTGAGTTTCTTGCCATTCTTCTCTAGGCTAGTCTCCAAACCAGTGGTCAATTCTTCAACATTCATAAGTGCCTTATTAGGATCAATAATCATTTGCAGTTGATTAGAAACTTCTAATCAGCTGAGGTATGATGTTAAAGCAAGCCTAATGCTTAACCCTTTCACAGCAAACATCTAATCTTCTTCATAAAGTCTCTCACAGTTGGATGTGCAGATGCATCATCAGCAGTTAATACATTAAACAAATCAGTAAAAAAAATTAGGATAACAGGGAAATATTTACTCAACACCTTCACTATTCATAACTCAATAGTCATTAAGAAGTCCAAGCCCTCTAGGCAAAATGAATAAATTTTTTACAATGAATGTACCTATACTGAAATGTCAGCTCCTATTTCTTTTGGTCTGAACACTGGATGTGTCAATAAGCTAAAATTCTATAAATTGAAAATCAACTTACATGTGTACAGTAAACATTGATTAATCTGTCTCCATATTTGATTCGGCAGAGACCAACCCCTTTCCCTCCGAACCAGTCTCCATGATGTATCTTGTGAATGTAGCCGTTCAGTGGCCACTGGTGGAAGAATACATCTTGTATCAGCCATTTTGAAAATACACACAGACCTGACCCCAGTACACCACTAGAAAGAGAAATATAAACAGCTGTTAGTTCTTCAAGAAGCATAAATCTTTATGGTAATGGGATGTTCCACAGAATTATGTTACTGTTTCATTTGTTTTGTGAATGTTTGAAGAATGATAATAAAATTATTCACTCTACATTTAACAAATGTTCTGCATAAAATATGTAAATTAATATTGGTTAAGACAAAATTATAAATGTATGATGGTTTTAAGGATATCATAACTTAATTTCAGTTTAGTAGCTGCTCAAAATTATTCTACATACCTGTAAAAGTAATGGGAGAATGGCAGTACATTCTGCAAGCTTTCCTTCAGAAATATATAGTCTGCCTCACTCCAAACTTCTTGGAGGCACACAATAGTGTGTGAACTTCCTGAGAGATATTTCGATATAGCCACCATTCGCTCCTTACGGTTCTTGGACACGAGTGGAATGCCCCTGAAATAAGTCATATTCAATTAGATTACAATGACGTGGATCACAATTAAAATTCTTATATTAATCAATATCTATGCACTATCAAACTTACCAACAGTTCAAGGTAAAAATATTCAATTTAAACTCCATATTAGTAATTTTCTTTCTATAAGTGATTGACCTAAAATCTTATAGAATCAGATATGCAGCACAGGAAACTGCTTGACTTTATTTCTTATCGAATTTGAGGCATCTTGATAAACTTCGTCGACGAAATTATCACAATTTCTGTTTTGTGTTTTGATCGTCCGTCGTTGTATGTGTGTTGTTGGTTCGTTTATTTGTGAGTAAAGCCTGACAGATGACAAGATGTCAAATAATACTTTTATTTTTCGTGCAAAATACCTTAAAACAAATGGCAATGATAGCGTTCAACATTCAGTTTCTTTATTTTTATGTGAAACAATAGGCTATAGGTTCACCATCGCTCCATACAAGACACAAAGTATAGCTACTGCTCGTTCTATGTCAGCGCTATGAGCGCTGTGAAGGTGCCCTACAATTAAAAATTAAATACACACAAAATATATATTTTTTTAATATTATACCGTCTGAAAGTAATAGTTGTCGAATACCAAAGAATTGGTAGAATTTTATGAAACTACATATAAGGGAAATGAAACCATCTGTTTATTAACTTTTAAAAAAGGAGGAGGTTCTCAATCCAATTATATTTTTTTTTATTTAAAGAAAAAAGTCCATTATTAAGAGCCGGTAGATGGATGCAATTTTTCTCTAAAATATAAATTCATGTTTTCGTAGCTTTTCCTTTCAACATCCGCTATCTTCCAGTAAACGTCCAACTAAAATCGGTCCAGCAGTTTTGCAGATTAACCAAAACTAACATATGGACAGCCTAGAGAAAATAACTTCACTACCAAGACTATACGTAATAGTCTACTATAATGAAGGAATAAATACAAAAGAAAAAAACTGGTCATAATATTGTGCTTTAATAAATTTATTATTTTTATTATGTATATTACAGTATATAGAATACACTTATTATGTAAATATTGCTACTAAATTTAAGAAAACGTTGTCAATTATACCTACTGCCATAGATAAGACTCAACTCACTGTATTTTGCAGATAAGTACCTAGTATACTATGCTAGAGCTATTAGATGTTTTAATGTAAGTACTAATACAGCTATGATTGTTTACTTCAAGTGTACCATATATTTAAAAGCATAGCTTATAGATAACTCTGAATTTGCAGTTTATTATAAACACATTCTATTTCTTTATTCTTTAAATTTGGAGGGTAGTATTGGGCCCATCGCGCCATTAAAGTTGTTGCCTACTTTATACAGTAATATGATTGTATGTCTGTGGTTCGGTCAACATCTCCATATCCAAGATGTCAAATAGACCAAACAGTTCATTAATTCCTTCTACTGCGGTACGGCACTACTTTTTTTATTACAGGTGCCATCACGAGCTATAAGCGGTCCGCGAAAATAGTGAGGGTAACTGCGCATGTATTTTAGTTGCTTCGCGCCATACGGAAAGACAGAGACAGACTCATAAATTGACTACTGCGCTTTCAGAGTGTTATAGCCCGTGACTGCACCTATACCACCCCAATATTCATCACATATAAGTTGGCTCATCAGATACAGTATATCACTGCATGTTAATTTTCAGTTAAGAACTCAATATTAAAATCATATTTGTCAAATTTTGAATTTTTTGACTCTGATAAATTTTCATCATCTGAGCTAGGTGGTTCATGTAAATCTTGGGCTCTGTGTGGTTTACAACTATATTTGGGTTCACTTGGACTGGGTGATTCATGTAAATGTGGTTCAGGAATATCTTGAGGTTTGTCTAGACTTGGTGATTTAATATCATGGGGTTCTCCCGGGCTGGGTGGTTCAAGACTACCTTCAGCTTCATCTGAACTGTATGGCTCCAGTAAATGTTGGGGTATTTCAGGGCTGGGTGGTTCAAGTAAATCCTGGGGTTCAACTTTAATTTCCAGTACTTGTAGCTCATTTATGTCTAATGATGGATTGTCTTGCGAATCTTCAAATTGCTCAGGTTCCTCTTTAGGAAGAAATGAGCCAGTGTTATTGTGAGCTTCCTCTGGGACCACCATGCCATTTCGCTCGTGGAGTTTAAGATGATACGTTAATTTTGCCTGAAAAGTAAAAATAGTGATTAATTAAAGCTACAAATTTAATATCATATTAAAATACTTTGACGGAAAATAATTTGTCAATCAAACATCTTATTACTTATTATTAACTGTAAATTTTATTGCAATACATACTTTTGTTGACAGCCGAGCATTACAGAAAATACAAACATGAAATATTTGCATATGTTTTACAGAAATGTGTTGTTTCAAGTTACTTTTCGTGGTGTAGACTCTGAAAAAAACACACTACATTAGCAAGCTTTCTTTAACATTATTATATTTTTAATATCAAGGGTAGTCATCACACTGATAAGGGGTTGTAGTAACAGAACTACTTGGATCAGTTCGTATATTTTGTCTCTAGTTCACTTACTATGAATACAATTTTCTTTATATGAAAACAAGACAATGATATACCAAACTGCCTGTTCAATTTTTATGAGCAAGGGGGAAAATGTTCTACAACCTCCAATAAGAATTCTGACGGTACTCAGAACTGCAACCTTTCAAAGGGTGAATAAATACCTTTCACAGTTGGTGTGTGGACACATGAATATTTTATTTCTATGTGGTCTTGTGTGAGTTTTGATATGCCTCAGTATTTCACATCTTTGTTTGAATGATTTTCCACATTGATCACAGACAAAGTCTCCATCTAAAAAAAATGCAAATATATTTAATTGGCTTGATTTACCTATAAATATTATACATTTTGTGGTGTATGTTTGTTTATCATCCTTTTACTCTGCAACAGAGCACTATATCAGTATGATTATTATGTATAACACTACTTAGAATAAGAAAAAGTAAGTTTGAAAAGGAGTAGTAATCTATACAGATAAATATAATTGAAGTGTCTGTTTGTAATTCCAAAATAACAGCTTTTCACTAAATTCATATGAAAGTATACACGCTACTGACACAAAAAAACCAAGTATAAAAATTTATATATAAATTTTTTCTCTGCCTGTCTGTTTGTTCTGGGTAATCTCTGAAATGGCTGGACGGATTTTAACGGGACTTTCACTGGTAGGTAGCTGATGTTTCAAGGAGTAACTTAGGCTAATCTATGCAGGTTAAACTTTGAATAAAAATGTGGACAGGAAATTTACCGTCCACATTTTTTTATTAGAAAATGTCCTCCATATTTTGAACTCTGCTGAAAATAGAAATGCAAGCCTGAAATAACATTATTATTAATGAAAATGGAAATTATTAGGTTAATGTTAAGGCACTTATGAATGTCGAAGAATTTACCACCAGTTCAGAAACTTTCTGAGAAGAACCGGCAAGAATCTCAGCTGGTATCATGTACATTTCATTACATAGTAAATAATGATTAATTACAATAAAATTATGAAGTAAACTAGCAGACCAACCTCTTTTATCATGTACAGTTTTCTTGTGCTCTCTGTATTTATTCCAATGGTTGAACTGACCACCACACTCTTCACACTTGTACATCTTGTGGTATCGCATGTGTCTCTTCTTCGAATACAGAGTAAGGAATGTCTCCGGACACAGTTCACATCTGGAGGTTCACAAGTCACAATCATTATTATACCATTGAATTAATATTCTTGGATGTTATTGATATAATATGATTTACATCCACCTGCAACTTTGCTTTCATGGCAGTGAAAATACACATAGAAACAGATTGATTTTAAGAGACTTTCACTGGTAGATAGCAGAGCTGACATTACAAATAGTAGATAAAGAGGGTATTATTTAAAAAAAAATGTTTCTGCCAAGTAAAGCCTATGAAATAAAAATATAGTCTACATGAGTGAAACAGTGGGGCACAATTAGTATGTATTAATTAACTTTTGGAAATGTGGAAAGGATGCCTTTGTTTAGCAGTGGGACCCAATAGGCTATAAATGAACTTAGTTTAAATTTTATACTAATATTACAAAGAGGTAAGATTTGTATGTTTGTAAGGAATTGGCTCAAAAAGTACGGGACCGATTTAAAAAAATCTTTGACCATTTGAATGCTACATTGTCACTGATTACTATAGGCTATATTTTATCTCCATATCTCAACGGGATCGGGAACTACAGGTGAAACTGCATCACATCCGCTAGTATAATAATAAGTCTTAACTTACACAAATGGCTTGACTCCCGTGTGTTGATATTTATGTGTGGTCAACTGATTGTCATTTTTAAATTCCATTTTGCAAATGTCACAAGAGTAAGACAATCTCTTGATGTGAGACTTCATGTGCCTTTTCAGGTTCTGATGGTTGGCATACAGCTTCAAGCAGGATGGACACCTGAAAGAATTTGGGCTAAACCTCACAAGTTATTTATCTGATTATAAATTATAAGATAAAAATTATAGAGGTGTTTTATACCTATAAGTTTCCACTTCTCTTTTCATGCCCAAGTGAACACTATTTACATGGCGATCCAAATGGCTTTTACTAGAGTAGGATTTCTTACAATCAACTTGTGTGCAAATATAGGGTCTCTGTGAAGGGAATCGAAAGTTTAGGATTCTAAATGTAACTTCCTCGTACATGAATACCTATGATTCAAACAGAAAACGTACAAAATTAAAATGCAGTAGAATGTGTTGTTCCAATCGGTACGGTCTGTTGAAAGTTGCTGCACACCCTTCGTGAGGACATTTGTGTAATTTCTTTTCTTGTTTTTGTGTCGGCATCCACCCATCCATCGCACAATACCTTCACTTTACTTAACAACTATCGCAGATTGCAGAGGCACGACGAATGCCTACAGTAATGCAAGTGGTTTGTTGATTGCAAAACATCAAACATTATTACTTAACTATACGTATGTACCTATTTTCCTACATTGTTTAGATGAATCAACACATTTCTTGAACCATTACACGAATATTATTTTATAAAAGGTAATGAAATCTGAATTCAAGTGTATAAACTAGAAAATAATAAAAATATTAGGTATTAACTTCACGCACAATCACTGACCCTAACTAAGCAAGAGTTGGTAGGTACTTAGAACCATCTTTCTTTACACAAAACGTCAAACGCGTCAACGTCGTCTGTCTGTCAGTTGATTCACGACTGTCATTTCTATACTTTTTATAGCCATATTATTGTCACTAAGGCAAAGGGAGCGTCGCATAAATATATTTCTTTAAATTCCAATTACTCTCTTAATTGTTGAGTGCCTTATTGGATTCTAGACTTTGAGCTACGAAACATGAATGTCATATTGATGGAAGAGTACAATTCCAGCTAATTTAGATTTCTTGAGTATGCAAAACGTGCTAACTGGGACTACTCAATGTATTTTGATGCAGTTTTCAGCAATATGAAGAGTGATACGAGAGCATAGTTTATGTATATAATTCCTTGCATAATGATTTGTCGCACCCGTGCGAAGCCGAGGCGCGGTAAATTATAATATGAAAATTAAACTTCACTTATATGAAAATAGAAAAACATAATGTAATTTCTTAGCATAATTTAATTAAGTAATAAAAGTTTCCATCAAAGCTTCTCCTTGAGCTTGACTATCATTAAGTAGCACTGTTTCTTCGTGTTCTCTGTTCTGCTCAGAATTTATAATCCCGGCTAATTTAAAAGCTATTGAATTTTTAAATAGTCCTTTATCCTTCCTCTCTTTTCGTCCTGTATTTTTAGTCTTAGGTGGTTTCATTTTTATTCCACCTTGGTTATGGAGTTTCAAGTGGTAAGTCAACTTGGCCTGAAATATTGCAATACAGGTGAATAATGGAAAATTTAACACATTTCAGTGGTCAATGATATAATAAATAACTTTTATTATGAGACAGATAAATCTGTCACTGTCACACAGTGGAATTGTGATGGCAATAATCCTCATCCCACCGAACAATCTCCGTCGTTTATCCACAACAAACACGTGACATTGGCGGAATAGTTGTACTCAAGCTCTTCGCCACCATTAAAATAAGAAGAAGAAGAAGACCTTAGGGTTAGGCCCTAGGGCATTTGTCATACTAGGAAAGGAAAAATAAAAATTACCTTTGTTGAGAGAGACACATTACATATATGACATTCATGAGGAACTTTCACATGTTTCATCAAAATGTGCTGCTTTAAATTGCTATTCCTTGAATAGGTCCTGTAAACAAAAAACAAATTATAATTCGCAGATTGTCATATTAGTTAGTCATTTGATTTACCATTATTCTTTACCTCTGACAATTTTCATATGGGCAATTAAATTTGTTTACATTGAAGTGTATTTTCACATGCCTCACTATATGAATTCTTTTCTTAAAGCTCCTTGTACATTCATTACAAATAAACTCTGAAAAAAATTTAATCAAGGGTATCATAGTGTTTTTTTTATTCCAAGTTTTCAATAATAGATTTTCAGTATGGACAAACAGGACAAAAGCAATGCAAATCTGTGGGACAAAGGTAGTAAAGTGTAAAGCTATAATCATTTAATTGTATAACCTTTTTGTTTAATGTGCATTTGTCTATGCTTCAAAAGCTTGGACCAAACACCAAACTTAAGTTGACACTCTTCACATTCAAAAGTTTTATGGTATCTCATGTGTTTCTTTTTTTCATACAAGCTCACAAATTCATTGTTACACACCTCGCAGCTGAAAAGGAATAAGGTTTTTTACATACAGATAATTAAGATACTTTTTCAAAGGCAAACCACATCAGTAAGGGATTTTTAAAAAATTTGTTTGCTTTGATAAGGATAGATATTGATGAAGTTGGTAGTTTGGTAAGTGAAGGTTTTCTTTTGTAAAATTAAGCTGTCTTTACACCTTGTTATCAATTTCTGACCTAGTTTCTTGCCGGTTCTCTCAGAAGGCTAGTTTCCGAACCAGTGGTTGATTCTCAAAGTGCCTCACCAGTACCAGGGTCTAAACTGAATAAATATTTTTCATTTGCATTTTCTAATTTAAATAAGAAATGTGGACATCCGAGCTATATGGTTGAATCCAAATGTTCTCAAAAGGAAATTCAACCCTATGACTCTGATGTCAAGAAATATATATATTATTATAGTTACCTGTATGATTTGATACCAGTGTGCTTGTACATGTGAGCCCGTAACTGATTCTTCTTATGAAACTGCATCTTACAGACATCACATGATGGTTTTTGCAACACATGCTCTATTCTAATGTGCCTCTTTAGATTTTGACGGTTTGAATATGATTTCAAGCATGTTGGGCAGCTGAAAAAATTACAGTGCAGTTAACATGAAGAGCTTTTCACATGCATTGTCAAAGATTATACATGGTTGCAAAGAAATATATTGCTTTATGGACATTAAGATGTTTTATATTTGTGTGTTTTACCTGTAAATAATATCAGTGTTAGGCTTACGATGTACATTGTTTATGTGACGATCCAAATGGCTCTTATTCGTGTAAGACTTGTTGCAATTATTCTCAGAGCATACGAAAGCTCTCTGAAACAAATACATCCATGAGCACGTAGACATAATCTTCTCATAATTTTTATTACTAAATACCCAACCATTAGACACCAAATTCCAATAAAATAACCTTTGCTTATTAACTTACAACGTTCTCGTGGGTTAGTAAATGCTGTTGCAATCTATACGGCCTGTTATAAGCTGCATTGCAGCCTATGTAAGTGCAATTGTACTTTTTTAACTCAATTGACATTTTGTACCCTTCGAATAAACTACTGAGACTAGTTTATTCTCTCTGTCTGCACATTTTATACAGAAAATTCATTAAAGGCACTTGCTAAAGCTGTAAAACAGCTAAAGAAAGTTCAAAATCAAACTAAATCTGAAAGCATGTTATTTGACATTGACATATTTAGCCATTACTTTGACAGTATTGACCAAAGATACATAATGTCAGTATTGGCAGTACAGATTAGAAAAATGTATTTATTAATATATGAAATTGTATTATTTCCCTGCATTTTATCAGTAATAAAAAGAACAATGTTTTGCCATGTCCATAGATAGATATAGAAAAAAAATCGCTACGTCGTATCCAATTTCAATACGTCAATCTGACACAATCGGACTAGGACTGACTCATGTCATGTTGTACTGAATGACTGACGTTATAACTTTACTCTTTGGTAGGTTGGTTGACTGGGTTTGCACTTTGCATTCATTCGCATTCTATTTTGTCCTAATTTTCCAAATAATGCGACATAGACCTGATTTTATGTGATGAAATAATAAATTCGTGTTGTTTTGGTCTTTGTCTTGCATTTAAAACGTATTTTGACTATTGTTGTACATCAGGGTCTGTGGTCAGCTGACGTACGTAAACAAAGGGTATGCCCGTGAACTCCCGAAAAACGTAGTGATCAGTTTTTTTTATATCATATTTATCACTTTATTCACAATGGATATTGACGGTTCATCAATCTCTGGGGAAATCGACCAGAATTTACTTTTACAATTTAGTTGTATGAACACCACAGATCGGGAAGAACTTATTAATCAAATGCAAAGATTACTTGGCCCTAGTCTAAATTATAATACTGCTAGTTTTTTCTTGGATATGAGTAATTGGTAAGTATCAGACCTTGTTGATATTTACTTTTCATCCGTGTAAAACATCAGCGTAATATATGACGTATATAATAATTTAATTGCAGGAACTTGCAAGCAGCAATATGTTGTTATTTAGATTACACTCTGCCACCAAAGCTGCCATCTATGTCACTGAAAGCCGCACAAAGTCCAGAAACATCTGTTGGACCAGGATCATGGTAAATGTATTTATAACTTTAATCTAAAACTACACCTTGCACAAAAGCTGGTGGACCTACACTTGGAATTAAGACGCAATTTCTTGGTGGTGGTGATTTAGACTTGATTGAAGTGTGGCACAAAGTCAGATAATTTTTATTAATACTTACTAGTAATTAATCTTTTGTTTTGTTATAGTTTTGAACAAGGTTGGTGCATTGCAAATACAGGAGCTGAGGGCTGGCCGGGAAGTTGTAGATTGATACAGGCTGGTGGTGAACCACTGGGTGCCACTCCTACTTTTGTACCACCCTTGCCTCCAGGACATTCCATTACTGTTTCAATAAAATTAGTAGCTCCTGCATCCCCTGGCACCCACAGAGGCTATTTTCATTTGGTGACTGATAAAGGAGAACAAATAGGTGGTGAGTCTATAAACATATTTAGTAACCTAAAATTTTTAACAAAAAAAAAACATTCAAAAAGTGTACCAGGATGGAAACTTATACTTCTTTAAGCTATTGCACAATAATGATCCATAATGTTAATGTAATGTGTAAACACCAATGTTATTTATTAATTTGATTTTAGATACTCTTTGGGTTGAAATAACAGTGGAATCTGAGATGACTATGGCTCTAGTGGAACAGCTAGCTGCATTGCCGGTCCCAAGTAGTAGGCTAGAAGATCCAGTCAATCAGGTATTCTTTCTTATCTTTTATCTTATTACATTAACACTTTACTCATCAAATTAATTTTTTGTTCTATAAATGCTATTATACAAATCAATTTTGCCATTATTTCAGGTGCCACCACAGGATGACCAAATGTGTTGATGAAGTCTCAAAAATATTTTGTAAAATTTCCAACAACTAATTATTATAACACTGTATTTGTTATTAGTTATTTAAATACAAGAGGCACTCACCATTTAAATGTGCAAGTACTGAATAAATATCGCTTAGGCAATGACTAATAACAGGTCACCGGGAATAGAAATGATTTGGCACTGGAATTATTGGATGATAAAACATGTGATCATGGCATACCTCTGTTGATGTTTTAATAAAGTTTGCAATACAATAATGTAGCTATCTAGATAATTATGACTAGATAATATGTATTTTAAACATAGTATCATGTAATATTTTGATAATTGTATGGTTGTAGAAATGAAATGTGATAAGATTGCTGTCTATCATAAGTATATTTAAATCTTTTATTGGAACGCTAAGTAAAGACAATTCATATCCAATTGTTTCTTGTTTCTATATGCAATAACATTTGTTAGTAAAATTACGAACTTTTGTATAATTAAGGCACAAATTTCGATCAGTAGTCATGAAAGCTTTATAATGCATTCTCCTTGCAATCAAATCTTACTATAGCTGTCACAATTTTAGTCTAACCCAAATTGGGTTACCGTGAGATATCTTTAACTAAAAGTAGATAATCTTAATTAAATCTAATGATTGTTACTTGAAATAAAGTGATTACAATATAATATGGCGCGGCTATGATATGTTTTATACGCAACACATCACAAGTCCTTTTAATTTATTTCCATTGTCTTAATATTTCAATGAAATTGATGTACAAAAGCAATTATAGAACTCCGATGTGGAATAGCTGTAAGACAACAAAAATATTAATAAAAATATATTAAGAGATTGTTGAAATTTTACAAAATGTATATTAGTAATGATTTTATTAGATTTGCTAGGTACTTATTTTAAGATCGAATTGCCATTTAAAATCGGGGGATTAATTTTATTTTATAGTACTTACCAATAAGTATGTATAAAAAAGATATTACAAAAAGTTTCCAAATTGTTTTTTTTAATATACTCCACAATATTGTAATATACTTTTTTTTTTAACTATTGATAGTGAACATTAAGAAAAAATATAGTGCTTTATGTAAACTATATACCTATGTAGTATGCAGTATGTAATACACATGGATGGAACACCTATTAACCTGCTGATAAAAATCCATTTATTACGATACTGTTTACTACACATACATTATTTTAAACATAACTAACACTTAAACAGCCATTTCCATTTCTATTTTGGGTTGTGGTTTGTAGCCTTTGATAATGAAATCTTCATATTTGAAATCATCAATGGATTGTACTTCCCTTGCAAACTCTAGAGTGGGGAACTCTGTGGGCACCCTCTGCAGCTGCTGTTTTAGAGGTTCTATGTGATTGAGGTACACATGTGTGTCACCAGTTGTGTGGACAAATTCTCCAGCCTGCGGAAGTAATTATAAAAATAATTGTATCCTTACAAAGAATGTGTTGGCTACGCTTTGTTTTTGAATGAGTGAATAAAGAGTTCTACTATAGGATGAAAATGATAAATATTTATTCAGTTTAGGCCCTGGTAAGGCACACTTGAACATTAAAGTTGGCTTTATTATTTAATTACAGAATCAATCCTAGATAATATAGGAAGCATATACATTTCTCAGTGCACCATTCAATTACAATTTCTTGGTTTTTCTCAGAAGTTTCAGGTTCTTCTCGGAAGGCTAGTTTCCGAAACGGTGGTAAATTCTTCGACATTCATAAGTGCACCTAAACTGAATAAATCCTTTTCATTTTCAATAGGCCTTCTGAGCGACATGAATTGATTTCTGAAATTCATCCATTTATAAACAAATATTACCTGCAATCCAGTGATGTGGGCTATCATATGCGTTAATAATGAATAGCTGGCAATATTGAAAGGGACACCGAGCCCCATGTCTGCACTCCGCTGGTACAGAAGACAGGACAGCTTACCACCAGCCACATGGAATTGTGCCAGGCAGTGGCATGGTGGTAGGGCCATTTGGTTCAAGTCTGATGGGTTCCATGCACACATTATAATCCTTCTGTCTGATGGGTTAGTTCTGCAAGTAAACTCATGATTCTCATATCTATAATATCACTTGTATGTGTGATTAGAGGTGGAGTAAGAGTGTAACTTGTGAATTCAGTACTGGTTCAGTAAATGTAACAATTATTTACGATCAGGCCAACATCGAGGAGAACAATATAACTTTAAAGTACTTGATAAATTTAATATAGGAAAGTGACACTACAGTTACAATGTTTGCATACAAAACAAAGAAAATTATAGTTTGGATTTAAGGATGTTGTGGCATTTTTGACAGGCACTATTTTAGTTACCTAGCCTGCACACATGCATACCACTACAGTAAAAAAGTTTTCGGTTGAAAAACTTTATTGCGATAATGTGAGAAAGAGACCATTGTATGCAATGACAAGTCTGCACTATGAATCATCAAGTGTCACTCAGTAACCTTAAGATAAATAAATAACCATCTCTTTTTATAATTATTATAAAAATGAATTGTGGTTACTTTATCACAGCACACTGATAATATTCTCAGAATGTAGATACTAAAAAAATTCATACTTTATAGTATTTATCACATTTTGTAGTTGGTCTACTCCTTGGTCTGTATAATTGGTTTTTGCATCAATATATTTAGCACCACTGTGCCTCCATTGGAAACCATAAACAGGACCAAGATCACCTGAAAGAAGACCATTATTTAATAGATTACCATCAACAGGAGTATGCCAGCTGAGTCTTGCCGGATCTTCTCAGAGGGCTAATTTCCCAACTGGTGGTAAAAAATTATGACATTCATAAGTGCCTTACCAGGGCCTAAACTGAATAAATATTTTCATTTTTTGTTATCAGTATGTAACAGTAAGTGGGTAAACCCTTTCTTAATGTGCATCTCACAAAGAATAATTTCATGACTCTAAGACTAGCAGTTGTGGCTGTGCATTGATTTTAGTCAGGACTTTGAATTTGATCTGATAGTACATACCTTAAAGTACTTCTACTAAGTAATTTATTGTAGAACTAACCTTCCTCTCTATCAGTAAAACCTAAGTTGTCGAGAAATGTTCTGGAACCGTTTGCATCCCAAATGTGAACTCCTTTAGCAGCAAGGGTCTTTGAATCAGTCGATCCAGATATCATCCACAGCAGCTCCTCAATGACACCCCTTGTAAAAACGCGCTTGGTCGTAAGTAATGGCAATGTATTATTTTCCAATGAATACCTCTGCATAGCCCCAAAGACAGATAGGGTGCCGACACCAGTTCTGTCTACCCTTTTATCACCTGTTGATTAAATAAATAAGGGTCATAATAAAGGCCATTTCTAGGGTTTAAAAAGGAAGACGAAAGACTGACTTACCAGTTTCAATAATCCTTTTCACAAGGTTGAGATATTGATATTCGTCATGGGCGGAATTTACACCATTAGCATCGGTATCACCCATTTTTTTATTTATTGTCTCAATGAGAAATTAAATTACAAACAAACTTCAACACAATCAAAACGTAATTTTAAAGATATTTTTTACTGCCAAACTGAAAAAAGGCGCCAAAAGTTGATTGACGTTTGTTGGTTGACAATTGACATTTCAAAAATGTTTTTTTATTACAAGCTAAAGACAAAATATGATGTTAATTCTATTTTATGGCAAGGGGAGCTTTGCGCATGCAATCTAGCATAATACTATATATCTAGAAGTGGCATCCATCCGGCGACTATAAACTGTTACTATATCCCTATATAACTGACCCTTGTAAAATCTAGATTTTTTTATATTTGAAAACCAATGATATAGTCTATCTGTTGGTAAACGACTACTGCACACTATAGTACTGTGTGATGTACTAGATTATAGTACAGTGCCAACACCGTGACAGAGGTAGAACCCCACTATAGTTAGCACAGCGCGTCCATTTTTTATGTTCTGTATAATGGAACATGGTGTTAGTAGCATTCGTTGTCTGCGATCTTTTGTTAGGTGGTGCTGGATACAGTCGGGTAACTCCAAATTATAAACGTGAGATTCCCTATTGTTGTTAAGCCGTACCTATCTTATGTAAAGGAGCACAAAGGCATAGAGCATCTAAGACTAGGGCACACAATTTAGTTCATCATAAGATAAGCAGTCAGCATGGATTAAACTTCCGAATGACCTGCTTGCCGCTGTAGTACCTATGTAGGTAGTCGTTTTTTGTAGACTGAACAGGTAGATCCACTAATGCCTCTGCACGGGGCGATTAGTGGAACAGCTGGGATAAATGAATGATCTCATTCTGTATGGGTTTATTAATAAAAGCATTACTTTTAACCCCTGCACAAATTTTCAAAATTCCCTAATAGTACTTTTTTTTACACCTACGTGGCAAATAAGCAATCACGCCTGATGGTAAAGTATCAAGCGCGTTACTTACTTACAGTTATAAGTAAACAGTGGAATGACTGTGCCATCAAACGTATAGGTAGTAGTAGGTATGCACTTAGGTAGGTAAAAATATCGCTTTGGCACAGCACATAACATCTACTCCCTCATGTGGCCTTTGAACCTTGAACAAAGATTTTTTTGTAGAAACAAATGCATTGTGTGATATTATCTTGTGTTTAAGAAAATGCAAAATGTAATACATTATCATAAAATTTGAGTAAGTAAGTACCTATACCTATACACTTCATACGAACGTAGAGAACGATTGTCACGATTAGATTTATCCTTGTATCTAAGCAACGAAAAAAATATGGCGGATCTAAAGACAGTGTTGTTTACGAAATCTCATAAAAGCATTAATAGTTTCACAAAATATTCGCATTGAAAACCGGTGGGTATTCTTTAGAAGGACCTAGACTTTGTTTACTATTGTATCTTGTGTAAAAGCATCTTCAAATATATAATTTTTACTAAAAGTACTTATGTTCGCCGTTATTGTCTATCCGACGAGCATAATATATTATTTATCTTCTCTTACTCTATCAAAAACCCCTCATTCAAGATCTACTGTAGGTAATTTGGTCCTTGCATATCCTTGATTTGTCGACGAAGAAAACCTAATTATCATAAAATTAGCTGTATTTCAGTTCCTCAACTTGAAGGGCCATGCATTCCTAATGCATGGTCAAATGTGTTTCAATAATATCAAATTGGGTAAGTAAATCTTAAAATGAAGGGAATCATTAGAATGTTTACAGCCCGCCTTATTTGGAAAATACTTCAGAAAGAATTACTTTACCGCGACTCACAAGCATTATATTAGTATCATGGATAACTATTGACAGAGTGGGGGCTGCTTCCAAAATCGTACCTAGAGGATTTCCCGAACGGTGGGTTAATAAGAAGAAGAGTTCTTTTTATAAATACGTGCTTGTTCTAGAAAATCGTCAAGATGCCCGAATATGAAGCCCCTAGCGTGGAACTCGGCAGCGCCCCAGAGCCTACCAGCATGGTTACATCTCCGTCGCCTTCAGAAATTTCCAGTGCAAGCTCACCTGAACCACCGAATGTACGAGCTACGCCGTTATTTAGGTATCTCCTCAATACTCTTAATCATAGTTTGTACCTATAAATGTTACCTAGAAGTTATTGTTACTAAATTCGTAGTCATTTTATTACCAGAGCTTTGGCAATGCCTCCACCGGACCCTGAGCAACCACCAGGTCAAGAAGAACTGGAGCGCCGCCTTCCAGGCTACAGGCGCATAGTCATACCAAGGGAACTTACATTGATAGAGCTTCTGGTAAGATCAATTAATGGTTTTACACTATCATTTTATTGATTTCCTTTCTTAAGCTTTGCAATCATACTTAAGCAAGTACTTAATTAGGTATCTACAGTAATTTTGCGAATATTTTTGTTGCTGATTTGATCTCAAATCGCAAAGCCGCGCATTTTTCAGTTTAATTGGAATATTTTAGAAACAATGCAGTGGCGTGACTACAGACGAGGAGGTACTGCGTATTCGTGAGGCGAAACTGCGAGTTGTGGCTGAACGCGTCGGTTTGCGGCGTCTGCACGTACTTTCTCCGAGGCTGCGCACGCTAGTATTGGATGGAAGCGCGCTTGGTTCCTTGCGTGATTTGGGAATCGGCTTGGTTCATCTGAAAGTATGCACATTCTTAGACATTGAGATTAACACAAGGATAAGTTTTAATTTAGGTTCAATCTAAAAATCTGTTGTATAAACATACAATCTATTTTATTAGTAGATAGATTTTTACTATACAGGATGATTTCTTTCAGAGCGAGTGCCTCCTATTAAGTAATTTTTGCTATTCCTCTTAGTTTCGGATTTAGCCATCCACTCACTCATGAAATATTCATCCTGCACATGTAGGTACCTATTAATGGTCTACAATAAAATAAATTTTCATTCAGATTCTGAGTGTAAATCGATGCGGTTTGAATAGTCTCGACGGAGTGTGGGGTCTGGGAGCCCTGCGAGAATTCTATGCAGCTGGCAATCGGATTCAAGATTTGCAACCCTTGGCTGCACTTCAAAAACTACACACTCTTAACCTAGCTGAGTATGTGTACTTACACTACCTACTAATTCACATGAAATTCTGTTCTTTGGCGATTCATATCGAATTCAATTAAACGTCAAAGCTAAGAAGTTAAGCCACGTTGGCTCCGTTAGTGATTGACGAGGTACCTACATTATTGAATCTACATAATTTAATAAATGTACTTAAAATGTACTTCAAGATATTTTGAGTTTAAGGTTGCAGCTACAGAGAATATTGAAAAAACGCATGCTTAGTATGTATATACTATTTACAGAATTAAGTAGGTACCTATTTAATAGAGATCTAAATTTATTTCTGCTTCTTTTAATACTCACTTTAGTATTATAAAAAGCAGAAATCGTTATAATTCTTATAATAGCTCAGTAGATATCATCAGATTGCTAAGTCTATAATTGACATGATTTTAGCAATCCAATCTCGGATACGGATCGCCTCTGGACCCTGGCGGTGTGTGGGTCTCTCCGCCGGCTGACTCTGCGCGGGACACAAGCCGCAGACACGCCCAACTACAGGGCCAGCGTGGCAACTGCATTGCCTATGTTGGTTTATCTGGACGACTACCCGATGCACAATGATGTCGATTGTGCGTAATTTTATTTCATTTAGTAATATACCATACATACATACATAATATGCTCGCGCCTGTATACATATACTCCGAAATTGACCTTTCTGAAATGTACTATTAATTTGGTCATAGTAGTTCTTTCTTGGACGCCCTCTACCGACACTTCCGCTCTATAAATTTATTTTGTTAATATACAAAAAAAGTAAAAAAAGCTCACGCTGTCCCCCAAGGTTTCCTGAAGGGGTAAGCCGAGGTGTTGTAACAATAACATCCACTTTTCACCGAATTTGATTCAGAGCCAACGTGACAGAGGGCGAGGCACGTTAGGGAAGCTGTTCCCTTACGACTTTTTCCATCACCATAAAGCACGTGGGGTTATATTATTGCACATTTTTTTTTTGAAAAACCCGTTGTTGCAGGCCGCTACAGGATTCGTAATTGCATCGCTTGGCAATAATATACAAGTATTTTATGTACATACTTAGTAATGAAATAATCCTTTTGCAAGCTTACGAGAAGGAGAAGAAGATAGCTAGATATAATCACCAACAATTTTTAAACAATCCGCCGTGATAAAAAAAAATCTGATTGCATGTATACCTAATTGACAGATGACATCGAAGGCTTACTTGGACCAATAGTATCGTCATCGGATTCTGAAAGTGATGCAGAAATAGAAAAGCTTCTACCAAGAGCCATTAAGGAAACACCTCCAGCTGAACCAGAACCCGGCCCTTCCTCTAGTAAACATGAGGTAAATAAAATACCTAAAAGAAAACTACTGGAAAGTGTATAGCTAATTGGTACAATAACCAACTTCTAGAAATGTATGGATCAAATATATTTGGGTGTCTTAAAATAATCGGGCTCAGAGAACAAATTAACCTACAGCAAAGCTATTTGCAAAAAAATATTTGTCTTTCTGTGTAGGTAAATTGTGTAATGGGCTCAAAAAATCCACAATGAAATTCTTGTCGTGGAAAAACGCTTTCGCAACGATAGCTGTTGTAACCTCCACGAGACTTACCTAAGTACCTATTGACGGTAAGCACCATCTAGGCGTTTTAGGTATCTTCTCTTGGTATTTTTCTAAGAATATTCTTTAGTTTTATAAACTTAAATAGGAACCTAACTATCACAATTTAAATTTAATGTAATGTAACTTTAAACGTGCAATCAAAGAACCATCCTACTTATATTATAAACGCGAAAGTTTGTTTGTTTACAATTTAGATGTCTTGATATACAACAGTTTAGTAGTTTTAGCGTGAAACTGTAACTTTCACGCTAAAACTACTGAAATGATTTAAAGGAAACTTTACAATAATATAGCGTGTTATCAGAATAACATGTAGGTATGCTATAATTTATAAAGATATTTTGTGAATTCTCCAAAATATAAAGATAAGTAAAACGCTGCGTAGGCGGAGTCGAGGGCCAGCTACTATTTAATATTATTGTTTTAAGGAATTCACAGTCATACCTTACGACTCTATGCAACATAATTTGCAGCATTTGGACACAAATCAGCCGGCCGAGTTAGGTCCAAAAGATAGCATAGAATGTTACGAGCTGGACACTCCGTTGGCTCCGGTTCATCGTAGACGTAGGCCAGCTACCACTGAAGGCGCAGGTATAAGGCCTTCCAGACCAAATATACGGCAAAGACCAAAAACTGCTTTGGAAAGGCCTAACATAGATGCTCCAACGAGGCTTCAGATACTGAACACACTTATGGGTGAGTACATCCGTAAGTTATAATTAAAATGTTGATTAGAGTATATCTGCCTGTCTATCACCTAGCTTATATTGATGTAGTTTTGTAGCTAAACTGAACTTTGTTGTGCGTTACCTTCTCCTGTGTTTAACAGCTGCTCTCTCGTAGCATAGATATCTAGAGAGAGGGTCATAGTTTATGGTAACTGAATGATTACACGCATACATATGCTCACGCTTGTATCCCATGGCAGTAGACAGAGACCGCCGTTTACCACATGCTACGATCCTTTCGATCGCTTCATCCACATTCATGCATCTCTTCATACACTTCCTTCGGTTACGAGTGCTCCGAATTTTCCCTTTCAGAAATACTATTTACTAATTTGGTTATAGTAGTTCTTCCTTGGACGCTCTCTACTGAATGATTAGTAAGTACTCTATATATCTGATCCAGATGAAGAATGGCGCTGCAGCGGCAGTAAACTGACATCTGGTGGAGCAGTTTGCGGGAACCTGGCGCGGGCGCTGCGACGACCCAACACAGGCTATCATAGGCGGTGTCAAGGTACCGATATAGGTACCTACCTAATTTTGTTACATATTAGCTATACAATTAACAGTAATATGTTGTATAATAATTTGACATACAATATCCAATCCTAGGACAAATATTAAACGTACATAATATATAACTATTGTATAATATACTTATTGAGATTAACGTTGGCTTTGTGGTTTCGCTCGGTACGTCATAGTAAGAAAGCTGTGAAATGTGTACTTACATGCTGCTGTTGATTCGGCCAAACATGCGGCAGGCGGAGGTCCCAAGCCCAGCCTTGTTAATTGCGAAACGTGGTTTCTCTTGAGCCTTGTTATTCTCAGCATGGTGTTAGGATTGTCAATAAAGTGCGTATGTTATGTGCGTCGGCACTTTTGAAATTTGAAATCATAGCATACACTACGTCTTCGTATTGGCACTTTATTTTCCGATAGGAGAGTGACTCTATTATGTATGAGGCATATTTTTGATTTAACGCTAGATTTTAAAGATATTTTTCAATTTATTGTTAATTATATCCAAATTATAGTTATAGTTTTAATATTCGTGATGACTTTGACTTCACAAAATTATGTGAAACCTATTGTCCCATCTGAGTATCGTAATTAAAATACCTTTCGGTTCGGTTAGTCTTTCAAAACAATGTATATGTTGAAGAGAAGTTCTAATTCACGGCAATGTATTAATAATGTTTTGTATGAGTACCTACATTATTTAAATCAACTGACCAAAGTGATGTAATTAATATGCAAGTAGGCGGCTTTAATAAGCGTTAAATATGGGCGAGAATGTCAAATTATTTTAATTAGTAAAAACCTATATGAGCTTCGTTATATAATACCTACCTGCAATGTGTACAATTTAACAGAAGCAGAAAAGGAGTTAGTTGAGCAAACAATGGAAGACGCAACTAGAACTTTGGCCGCTGAAATTCCACGAGCACCCTGCCTAGAAGATTGGGCTAAGTTTAAACTAGATACCGGGTAAGTGTATCACAAAATAAAATTTTTACGTATTTAGGTATTATAAGAAGTCAATAACGTTGTCTGTCCAGCAGATTACAGGATGCCATCGTTGATACAAACAATACATAATTATTGTTGATTGCGCACGCATTATAATTTAATGGTCACGTCGCCCCGCTCCATTTATCATTAAATATTTATTTATCGCTTGACTTGTCAGCGAGCCTGAGACGCCGATGTGTCTCTGAATAAATGTTTGCCAGATAGATTATGACCGAACATGAACCGTTGTCGTTCACTACTAGTAAGTAGTGCCGTAAAACGTATGTCCAAATTCAGTTTTGTTTTGCGGAGTCACGGGAATGGCATTAATAACTTGATTCAAAGCTCTGTGAATGCGGACATATCGTATAATATTTTGATTGGAAAATGTACTGCGAATTGCTGCAATTTAATAGGTATGTATTATGTTAATTACAGTATCGACATCGACATAGATTTCAGTAGTAGACCTGAGGAGGGCGACCCGTCCGCCGCTATAGAACGGTTAGAGCAAATCGAGAAGGAAACTTTTGAGAGATTCAAGGATGGGGACCCTGTTCCGGGTAGATCTGATAGAAACGATTCGGCGACTTCTTCCACGTTTACTTACTCCATGGATATAAGGAATGATTTTGAGATATGGAAACTGGATCTGACACCATCGGAGCCCGTTTACGATGTGGATGCCTTGTTCAGTGGCTTAAGTGGATTAAGTCCAAATCGTAGATCCCCAGACTTGTATGAAAATAACGAGCCATCAGAGTAGCCATTCTCATTTAGATAAGTACCGATGTCGTAAACATTGAACATAAAAAGTATGATACAAATTTCGACCCACTTATGGTTTTAGCCGCGTGAAGAACTAGTTACTCTTGAGAAGTGAAGTGACATGGACTTAATTGTTATTTCTTACGTTACCATTTAGTATGTTGCGATTTGTAGCTTTACATGATTTTTTGCTACAGCACCTATGCAATACTGTGCATGTGAGCGAGTGTGTACATAAAACACAGATTTAAGTAAATAGGTCTGTATTATGTGTACAATGATTTTGAGATATTTTGTCGCTACCACACATAAATGCATGTGTGTGTGCGCAATGTTTTCTCGATAATAACTATTGCATATTAAAATCATTATTTATTTCTTTACCTAAAGTTTATATTTTAATCCATAATCTGAAATGAGAGTTTTCGGATTTAGTACAAAGAATATTGTTTTTATTAAAGGTATTTTTAGGCAATACCTATCTATAGTTGTGTTTTTTAAATAGGTATTTTCAACGTCTAAATTATTTAATGTTTTAAATACAAATCGTACCTCTTTGTTTATATTATCCTTTACCTATGTTATGTACTGTGTTGTTCCTCAATTAAATACATTTGAAATGTTTTTTTAAATTATATAATTTACGTCTATCACTATTATTTGCATGATAACTCAATTCTGAGTTATTATTTAGATACCTATCAAAACAATATTAAGAACACGAAATTAGTAATAAATAAAATAACTCACCAATTAACGTAAATTCACAAATCGCATATAGGTAGGTACTGACCAGACGGGTAATTTATGCAATTTGATGTATCTAATGTGATGATAAAAACAAACTGAAGGGTTCCGGAAAATGACGAATTCGTGAATAATTTTAAAAATACGTGTAAGGAACATTTGACACGGTTGAGTTGTCTGATTCGTTGCTTATATTATATGATATTTTTGATACAATTTATCTTTTAAACGACTAACACAGGATAATCGGATTTAATTGGGAACGAATGTACTCTTAAAAATAATCCAGAATGTCGATTTTTGTACGTAAATATGTCATATTTAAAAAGATATGGGCATCTTTAGGGGACCGTGCTGAAAAAACTAAAATGGTTTATTGTTCAAAATAGCGAATTATATGAAAAACCAAGGCGGTACATAATATGTTACGAGCTATAAATTAGTTATGTTTTAATAGGATTTGGGTAAAGTTGCTTTGGTTCTTTTAGATATTTTCTTAAAATCATTTGATTCAGCACGGCCCCCTTTCCATGTCTATATATTATTTGTTATAATGAATTTTCAATATCTTTTGCGGTACCTACCATTAACGTATTAATAGAGTACATTCGATGTGCTTAAGAATTTTTTAAATACGATTTATATTAGCCAAGTTACACGAGGGCCGTGCTGAAAGCGTTTGGCTGGCATGGCCCCTTTTGTTTATTTATTTCTTCCAAAGTACAGATGTACATTGAAAATGAAAGCGGTACATTCCTTTGGTACACGCCAAAAGTTCAAATTCAGTGGGGCCGTGCTGGGCAAATGTACATCCATAATCGACATGCTATAAATTTCATCACGTCAACATTACAATGTCGTCGGCGTCACTCAAGCAAGACACATCGTATACTTATCAACAATCGTTATCTTAAAACATCCTCTCTGTCTACTACACTAATTGAATATCGTACATACATTAAGGAGGAAATACACACCGCTCGGCCGATAGTTAGTCGGGCTCTTGTTGCCGGCCCTAACAGACGTGCCGACCGTTGGTCCTACAATGAACATGCAACAATCCGTTTACCGGTTCGCTGTGGCCAATGCATTAACTATTTACTACTCTACTGTCGCGATATTGTGGTATGCTGCCAATTATGTGATGAATATCTTCTCAAGCCCGCCTCCGCTGAGGCTCGAGCCGCCTTCCCGCCTTACGGACCCCAAATTTGGAGTGCACAAGTATTTAAAAGTAAACGTAAGTATTAAAATAATTTAAATAATTCACGCATTTAGTTGATATGATGAACTCAAGATATTCACCTCAGTCACAAATAAAACGAATAACATAGCAAGCATCCAAAACCACGGAGATAAACTATTCATAAGCTGAGAATGTTTATACTGGTTTAAACCCGCAATGTCGTTTTTGTTTAACTACCAAAGGCGCTTTAGTAAACTTAACCTTTTCGTTAATCAACTTACAGTATAATGAAATCAAAATAATCTCGGTGTAGCAGCTCTATGAAATAGAATAATTAGCTTACTGTATGTGTATTGTATGTATTTATTAGCTTAGTAATCATTGCTTATTATTTTGTATATTGGGAATTAGATACGTGACGAGCAACTTACATATATATACTCGTGTATTTAATTGCTATTTGTAAACAATGATTACCTACCTACCTATTCGGCGCATCGCAGTTTAGAGAAAACCGAACACGCATTTTAGGCACCTAAGTGGGTTCTGAAGATTTTATAAAGTAACTCCTTTTTTTGATAAAGAGAGGAAATTTCCCACTATCCGGAATCTCAAATAAAAATATTATAATCCAGTTGAAAATTATATTATGTAGTTAGGTAGGTTACGTACGTAGTACGTAATCCTAGGTCTGTAAACAAAGTAACATAATCCTCACGCTATATTCGATAGAAAAAGTACGGGAATGACATATGTCACGTGACTGATTTACCTCATCCATACATTTTGTATCGTTTCTATTAGCGCAAGCGAGACAGAATGTTACTTTGTCTAGGCCTACTGGTAAGATATTACCGACATAATCAATCACTACCTTGCAAAATAGGTAGGTTACCCTACATTGCAAAGCATAGGTATTGACTGGTAGCCTGGCGCACAGAACGATCAAAGAGAATGGTCCTTGTTACGAAACTATCCAAGTACTAACTCTAGTTAATGTTCTACCTAGGCATATGGAATAGAGACCGTTTATCTATACATCTATACAGATAAATAAAATTGAAGTGTCTGTTTGTAATTCCAAAAATAACAGATTTTCACTAAATGCATATGAAAGTATACACGCTACTGACACTAAAAAACAAAGTTTAAATTTTTTTCTCTGTATGTCTGTCTGTCTGTCTGTTTGTTCCGGGTAATCTCTGAAACGCCTGGACGGATTTTAACGGGATTTTTTCACTGGCAGGTAGCTGATGTTTCAAGGAGTAACTTAGGCTACTTTTATTTCTTAAAAATATTAGGGTTCCGCGACATTAAGGATAAAACTAAATCTACGCGGGTGAAACCGCAGGGCACAGTCTCAAGTAAAACCTCTTCACTTAGGTAACTATGAAACAGTCGGTTTCACGTTAGGCAATACTAGTTAGGGCCCGGGCGTAGTGTCATAAGAAAAACGTACTTAAACTATCGCTTTACAAATGTTACAGTTAACTTTACAGAGTTGAAACATGGTTTTCTCTTGTAACAAGAGTTGAAGAACAAGGAGAACATGAGCTCTTATCGCAATGATAGTTCAGCTGTGTAACAGTGATAGGTGTATACAAGTCATATCTCTCATAAAAAGAGTAAAACTATAATGTCAACAAGACATGGTAAAGCCCCAGCTGCCGGTACATACATACTTGGAAGTTACACCTTCAGTATTGTGGAACTTAAGTTAATCAATAATAAATTGTAGGTTATACTTAATTTAAGATATCTAAGTACAAGCGAACATCTGTGTTCGCTTGTAAATTATTCCAGAAAGTGAAAGTTTGGTATTTGGTCTTAACCATTTCTACATTGGTACATAGAAACCAAGAATCAGTAATGTGAATTTTATCTATTTGTGTATGTAACACATTTTGTTCCTAGAATCTTAGCCTGTTTCTTAGCTCTATGACCTCATAGAGCTAAGAAACAGGCATATCCTGGATATACCTATATCCAGGTTATAATATCCTGTTTCAATCCCATATACGTATTATGTTTATACATGCATATTACCTATTTACTTTATAGACGTCTCATTACATACTCCTATCCAATAACGGGGTAACTATGTTCATAGATTAATAATCTCTATACAGCAACAATGTATTTAATTAAGTGCGCGCATGCCCCCTGCATGCAATGTGCGTCTATGCAACGCAATATATTAAGTATTGCACAAATAAAATGCGCACGAAAGCCGTTCCGCTTTCCGACCCAACAACTTCTTCCGTCGAGTTGTATAAACTGGATCAACCTGTTTACCTCCTGACGTGTTCCTGAGATCTGAAATCATAGATTTCACTCTTATTCATTCCGGTTAATGGTCTCTCATTGATGCCCGGTATCACATAAATAGTTTAATTTATGTAGCTTTTTTTGGCCAACCACAATTGTGGCATATTTTACGCTCTCGTAAATCCAGTGTTTAATACTCAGTTTATTTATTATAATAATATGCTGGATGCCTTAGAATCGGTATTATCAGGCCCGGGTTTAGGGGAGGGATCTCCACAATAAATACTTCGGAAAAAAACCTTTTCATTAAGATGTTAACTTTAAAAAAATGTAGAAAATTATTTTGCTACGACCTTAAATCCGGGACTGGGATTATATTATGTCTTTACTTGTCTTGTTGTTAAGATGGACTAGAAGTGCACGAGGATTTATTTCACAAATCTCATCACTAAAAAAAAAAAAATACGGTACTCCATCCATAACATCGGCTATCTGCCAGGGTAAGTCCCGTTAAAATCGGAACAAACGTTTCAGAGATTAGCCGGAGCAGACAGACAGCGAATTTTATTTGTAGGTACATACATATACAACTAGTTTTTGATTGAATAACAAAAAGAAACTTAAACTTTATTTATTAAAAACATAATTTCTGTCTTATAAACTTCGTTACGGGTCTTGATAAGGTTGTTTTTACTAACATGTTGCAGTTACTCCGATGACTTTATATCTAGCTAAAATAACCACGTTTATAGAAAGCACAGAAATATCAATGTTTTGAAATAGGCTTAAAAATCGTAACCCGAAGTGAAGCGAGGACTGGGGCCCTACCGTGACCTCTTATTGCCATGATAGTTTAAAACTCATTATGAGACAGCTGTATATGACATGTATAAGTCTGTCACTGTCACAGAGTGGAACTATGATGGCTATAAGAGCTTATGGTAAGGCCCCTGTTGAGGTGTAATTTTTGGGATGATAAAATACTTCATAATTGCACATTCAAAACAGAATAATTTAATTACCTAGGTGTCTATACGTCATTGACACAGGTGTGTCAACACGTAGGTATATATCTATGTTATTTTCATAACCACAACAACATGAGACAAGGCAATTAAGTTCTTTATTTCTTTACTTTCAGAACACAGTACTTCACTATGTAGAAAGTGGTGACCCTTCAAAGCCCCTAATGCTATTTCTACACGGATTTCCTGAATTTTGGTATTCCTGGAGACATCAAATTGTTCACTTTAATAAGGATTACTGGTAAATATATAATGTTTATTAAGTATCTAACACAAAACACCTAATTGTTAAGAAAACTGAAGTCTCAGCACGGTACCACAAGTATACGTTTTAACGTTGACTATGTCGATTAGGTACGTATATTTTCTGTGAGTATATATTAGAGTGTGGTCAGTTTTACGTTCCCATACACATGAGCCATACGCAATCGATATAGTCAAATCTAAATATTTGAAAAAATATACTTTATTCAATGATCTAAAAAAACACTAACTATTTTACCTACCTACCCATTATTAGGTATGCAACAGATGTTTCTCGACACCACTTGGATATAACTGTCAGAGGCAATGTTAGAACTATCTGAAAAATAACTTAAGAGACGACTTGTAATATTTCTGTAAGCGTCGAGAGAACATTTTAATTTAACAGGACGGAAATCTGATAGTATCGACTAAATTGCAAGACAGAGATATTATGTCAGCAAAAGACTCCTTTGTTACAAACAAACTAATGCATGCGAATACAATGTGATGCGATGAATGTTAAACGAACGATTTTCAGATTAAAATTAATTGATTTGATATTTCTTCTCATTCGTTTCCTCATTGCTGACCAATGTAATTTTGTTTTGACATTAATATAAAATATCAATCAGTTTGATATTTATTGAGTATTAATATCAGCTCCGTTTTAGTAGATTCATATGAATGCCTATCACAAAACTGCATTGTCGTGCTAGTGAATAGAAAGTCACTGCTTTGTTCTACTTACGATTACAAGTCGTCAAAACCAAGCCGGAATTAGTTTTATACGTTCTTTCAGGTGCATAGCTGTGGATATGAGAGGCTACGGAGACTCTGAGAGGCCGGAGGGGGTGTCTTCGTATAAAATTGAGTTGCTTGTGAAGGACGTGCGTGACCTTGTAAGGCAATTGGGTAGGTATAATAAAATTTCTCTTGTAGCTTGTTAGTGACGAGCTGAGGAAAAACCCGTTGCCACAGATGACATGACGAATTATTGCGTCAGAAAATGTAATATTTAGTTTCTCGTTACGCATCACTTTTATGGGTTTTGTTTAAACTGATATTACGATAGGTACTTAACGATAGTTTGTTTACGACATCTTATAGCAATAACATGTTTCTTTGTATAACATGTGTTAATTGCTTTGCTGTATTTGTTAATAAAAATAAATAATCAATAATAATAAAATATTACCTTCACTTGGCGACACCGTTGATCTAGTGGTTAGCATACCTTACTGCTACGTCTCGCGGGTTCAATTCCCGCGTCAGGGTAAACATTCTATGTGATGAACATTTGAGTTTACATCATTCATTATATAGCTTTACTTAGTTTGAGACTAGATGGCGCTCTGTGATGTCCGAACACGATTACTCATAAATGGTTAAATTTAAATAATTAATGACTTACTTGTTTCTTTTGTTGTTTTGTAGGTCGCGAGAAGTTCATCTTAATAGGCCACGATTGGGGTGGTTTGGTAGCGTGTCAGTACCGTGACATCTACCCTGAGACGTTAACCGCTTTGATTCTGCTGGCCAGCGCTTCTCGGGAAGCTTGGCTGAATGAGGTCTGGACCAATCCTAAACAGAGGAAAAATTCATGGTGCGTATACTAATAAATGACATTATTATATTCAACTAAACTAAACGGTAGGTTTTTACTAACGTGACTATGACGTATGAGCTAATGTTGTTTCTTAAATATTAAGTCTCAGATATTCTCGTTTCTTTTGATTTTTGTGACCAATTTGCGTGATTTAATCATTTTTATATACATTGTAGCTTATATTAAATTAAATTATTGGTCATTTTCTTTTATTGTTATCGGTGTTTTATTTAGGTAGTGATCTCGTCTGGCATGGCATGTTAAACAAGTATAATATTGCGGTGGTGGACTTGTCACATATGACTCCCGATTTGTAGCCATCGTTCTTTCAATCACTTATCAGTTTTACACATTGCGCCTCGACCAGCCAAAAGAAGATCCAGCTTCGTCGACAATTAATGATTAGCCCTCATCACCTACCGCTTGGTGTTCAAGCGTCGAAGCAGGATCTCCTCCGCGATTCGCGTGTTCTCGATTAGTGGTACCGAGGTAGTATCGGCTGCGTAACGGAGGTTGGAAATCTGGGAACTCTCCGTTTCAATCTTCCAATACTTTACGAATTATGTACTCGCCGTATATGTGGTGTATATATGGTTAATAGTTATTATAACCGGTTAATATTTGATATTTTGATATATACAATTTAAGTTGCATTGCAACCGCATACCGTGTAACATAGCGACTTTAACAAATAAATGTTTGGTGACGCATCATTGTGAGATAACGTAATAGGTATCTAGACATATTACTTATTATATATATGTGCGTATTTGGGGTGACCTACAAATCTTTTTGTATTGTATTATAATAGTATATTGAATGTATGTGACCGGTTCTGTGAATGGGCAGCTAACGACTTATTCTAAATAGAATTGTGTAATCGAGTGTCATCCTTTGTTGCGTAACTCAAAATGGCACATGTGCATTACAGGCTTCTAATAACTCAAAGAAAGTTCAAGTATATTATGAAAGTTCAGCATTTATTAAATGCCAAACAAATGACAGTCATGCCATTAAAACTATATGATGCTGCATTACGTAGCGTTTTATGATATCAATTAAGTATATTGTTTATATTATTATAAACTAGCTGTGCCCCGCGGTTTCACCCTCGCAGATTTAGTTTCATCTTTATTGTCGCGGAACCCTAATATTTTTTATTAAATAAAAGTGAAAGTCCCGTTAAAATCGGTCCAGTCGATACAGAGATTACCCGGAACAAACAGACAGACAGACAGAGAAAATATTTAAAACTTTGTTTTTTTAGTGTCAGTAGCGTATATACTTCCATATGTTATTTTGGAATTACAAATGGATACTTCAATTTTATTTATCTGTATAGATGTAATAGCCATTGAAATCTCGATTCAACATTAGATAGATAGGTACCTAACTATAGATGTAAGAAAGAAGGCAGGCTTACTTGACAGTCACAAAAAAAACTGTTTCGTAACGTTAACTACCTATAGTGCAATAGTTAAGTACTTCCATGTTTTGCGGAGAATTATGCGTTAGCGTCAGAAGGTATTTGAAGCTTCAATAAAAACAAGTTTTGCACACATATTGTTGTGGATGTGTGACCTTTGTCGAATCAAAGAAGCATGTTTCCGTGTTCTGTGATCGAATTCTTTAGCACTTTTCGTAGTTCTCATGTCATGTCTACACTACACTAGTGATATTAAGTATTAAGATACCGCCTCGAGGAGAGAAGTATAAATGTTTATTATATTTTTTCAGGTACGTTTTCCTGAACCGAATGCCTTTTATACCGGAATGTCTGTACCTGATGAACGACTTGCAGATGTTCGAACAGATGATGACAGTTCCCGGAAAGCCCGCGCCCGATACACAAGACATATATTGCTATAAATATTGGTTCTCTAAACCATGTAAGTATTTATTGCCATCTGTTTCACGTTGCTTGTTACCCACGCAAAAATGTATCTACAACGCGAAAATATATTTATTTTTCTAACCCTTTTTGTTGAAAAGGTCAACAAAATACAATACGCATACATTTTTGACTGACATATTTTTTCTTTTAAAATATTATTTTTCAATTCATAATTGAAAAAAATATTAAGCCGAGACTGTTGACTGACTAATAATGTTTAGTATTTCACATAAATATATAATCATGGCTTGAACAACAATGTTAGGCCGTCATCTACACTAAAAGACCGACCTCCACGTGTTTTGACAATAAAATGAGCAACTCTCTAATCTGATATGTATGATTTAAAACATGATTGCAAATGTATGCATGTTTTCATGCCATTTACATTTCCAGTTGCCCTGACTCCACCGTTGAACTACTACAGAGCGAATTTCCCGCTCAGTGTACCAGATAAGTACAAAAACGAAAACCTGCCTATGTTGGTGGCCAATGCTGCTAATGACATCTACCTTGAACGTGGCATTCTGGATACCATGAAAAAGGAATATGCACAAATTGAAACGACTATTGTCGACAACGTGGGTCATTTCATGCAACACGAAGAACCGGATAAAATAAATAAACTGATTAGCGACTTCTTGTCGAAACACAACATTTGAGTTTAGTTAGATTTTTCAAATGACTGAACAAAGAATCCTTAAATAAATTTTATAGCAACCAAATATGATTTATGTTTATAGTCGAAAAGTAAGTCCTCGGATAAGTTTTAAATTAAGAGTAGGTAGATCATGTTATTCATTTTTTCAAATTTGTTTGTCTTACCTACTAATTATATTAAAATGGTTAATTAGGTATGATCAAAATATAAAAAATGAAATGTAATTTTTGTGTTATTTAAATACCCTACGTACCTATTTGAACCTGAACGATTCCCTTACAGACTTACTATGAGTGCTGAGATAGAAAGGTACTTGCTATTATTTTTCATAGAGGAAGAATGAGGATAAAACAGAAGAAATCTAAATTAATGGAGGAATTCCTACTCTCTTCGATCATTTAGTTACGAGTAGGTAGCAGCCTGTGGCAGCAACTATGATGCGTTCAAACTTCAGGCACGAGAAATCGAAGACTATCGGGAATCCATATTAGTAAATAATTAGGTAGGTAAGTCAGAAGATACATACTTAAGTGTATTTAACGATTGATGTTCTAAGGAACAAGTATGGAACATCCGAAAATGTAGGTATGTAGGTAGGCAGAGGTATCTAAATTTACTACCTAAGCACTTACTTACCTATCTAACTTTAGAATTGACGCAATGATTCGAGTAAAAAAGGCAAAACAAAACAATTGTAATCATAAGAAAAATACACTTGTTTCTTGGTTCAAGTTAGGTATTACATGCATAGAGCCTTACAATAACATATTAATTTGTGAGTGAGTCATATTTTAGTACTTACCTACAGTATCTGGCAAGTACCTACATTTATCTAGGGTACAGCAGCTATGCTAATATCTAATGTAACCACTGGGTCGTTACGAGCTACGAGCGCGTGCCTTGAATGCACAGTATGTCTGTAATGTATGGCGTAAGGCGAATAAAAACATGAAAATTATCCTCACAATTTTCGCTGCGCGCTAAAATCTCGTAATATAGAAAACAATTCGTTTACCCAAAAGCAAAAAATGCAAATTTTATCCATACATAAAGAAATAATTTCGCTGTTTTATCCCCCAGTAATTTTATTTTTTACATCGACGCGTGGACACATGTTCTTTTAATCATGGAAGAAAGCAGTGGAGGACTTGTTAGATTAAAAAGTGTCTCAAAGAAGCCATAGAGCCACAGAGAATCATCCCATATAGCATTAATTGTATTATAATTTTTATCACCACTCAAATCTGCTTAAAAAATCACATACCATATACATTACATAAATTAATATATGTTTCATATTCATATTCATTCGTATATTTATTACATTTAAGTTAGTTACATAAAATACACAAAATAAACTTAATTATAATTGTATTCTAAGTTAAGCAACATAAGCCCTGTTAGGGCACAGCAATGTAAAAGACACTGCTTGAACCTATCATCTATCTAGATATCAATATATTTTTTTTTTTTTTTTTTATTCACAGCAATTAAAAAAGAGTTTTTGCACAGAGTGCACGCCACTCTTATTGGTAACACAAAAGGACAAAATAACAACTAGTTTCGTTACTATATTTATCAACACCAACATCATAATATCAATGGTTATTTAACAATTTCATACATGAATCCACAGCCCTCCTCAATGATGAATCCTACATTTCTTTGTCAAAGATTTAATGATAATATGGAAAAAATAAGATTTTTAATAAACTTCACATTGTTGTTATACCATAGATAAAGAAAAAAATCTCATTCTTCTATATCATAGACAGAAAAAAACGCTATAAATGGCATAGACATAACAATGGTTATTAATTCTAAGGCCATCTCTGGGTTGCCAGAATAATTATTCTCATACATTTCAAGGTCATGGCACTATAAAAATGTATAATCCTAATAGTTTTGGTAAGCTAGAAGTGATTTCTTCTATCTCTTTCTTGCTTAGGCGTTGGTACCTTATCAGAGTGGAGTAATATCTCAAATCGGGGCAGCATTTTCTAGTGTCAATGTTATATTTCGCTTCAAATGAAAGCTAAAGCTAATGGCTGCCATACTCTAATCACGAAACAGCTGATGTGCGTCGTTTGGCTATTCAATGAAAAATTGTGTCTTGTATAAATAATTGAGTGAATTAACTTAGATGATACCTTATTCGTGTTATTATTGTGTGTGGAAATCAGGGTAAGTGCAGTTATATTTCGGAATAGTATTTGTATGTTAGATTGGTCAATTTTCTAAATTGCTGGCCTTTTCAGATGTCACTGACCATACAGCAGATTATTTTGGATGCAAAAAGACTCGCAGGTCGTCTCAAGGAGCGTGAAACAGAAGCTGATGCATTGTTGACTGAAACGCAGACAGCTTACAGACAAATTCATACAATGAAACAGGTAATCAAAAGCTGTGATTCGGTTGGAACGCGTCTTCCATTCATTACTCGTTGTGAAACATCATGTTTCGCATACTTTCCTAGTCGGAATCATCTGACCCGGTTTATGTACCACGTTATTTAGATATTTCACCTAATATTTGTACTTATTTATGGTAAAGGTTTAACGACCTTGGTAAAACGCCTTGCCGATGTTGTGTAAATATTTGGGATTGCTAGTTTACGATTTTAATTTGCTCAATTAATTAAGAAACAATCCTGGCTGCTTTAATTACAATACCAATGTTCGTTTGGTATCATTTTCATAAACTGTTTATGTGGAGCTTTTGGTAAGTACATTAACCATTTGTCAGTGACACAACGTCTCTGATCGACTCCTACACTAGTGACACTCATTTGTGATTATTTTGGCCGGCATAGAATAAGAGCATAGTTAAGCAGTGTAAGACCCTAATTTTACAAATTATATGATGACCTACCTATGCAGTTTCATCTGCATTGCCAGCTACACAAGACAGGAACTATGTTTTCCTGCAATTTGATGTTTAGTTGATACATTGTGTCGTTATAATATTACAAGAATTATTATAGTTTCTGGTTTACCTTAGTTATTAATTGTATTATTATAAATAGCAGTGTTAGATCATGTTTATTGTTTTACCCATCCAAACAATTAAAAATAACTTATATTGTATGCCCTGTTTTTGAGTCTTAACACTATTGTTAAATTGTTAAAATGAAACTTACAATTTCAGTACAAAGAAGAAGTGGATACACTTAACGAGGCATCTCGTGAGAGGCCACGGGGAGCCCTCATTGCAAGCATAGAGAGGGAGTCACGATTGATGCGGGATGTTCAGAGAGAGAACGGGGAGCTGAGAGCTGCTCTGGAGGACCACAGGCGAGCTCTGGAACTTATTATGTCCAAGTACAGACAGCATACTGAAAAGAGGATATGGGAGTCCAGGATAGATTTCACTGCTGCTGTCAATGAGAAACAGCAGGAGGTAATCAATTATTAACTTTTTTTAGAACAATATACTTAACACGTTCACTTCTAACGTCACATCTTCTTAGTAAATTTACTCACTGTTGAACGCACAGATGCGTCGTTAGCAGTGAATGTGTTAAATGTGTTCTTTCCGAAACTAGTATTGTTACAGTTTTGATGTTATGCTTTGCTTGTCTTGGTCAGTATGTATGTTCATCTTCTCTGGTAGTTGTTACTGCATACATAAAGAGTCAGGAGTTATGAGCGCTGACCTTGAATGCGCAGTTGAGTCATTTTATGAGTGTCTATCTGCATGGTGCGTCATGAATAAAATACATGTGCATTTAGCCCCACTATTATTACTGAGCGCAGATATTGTGTGATGGTACGTGTACCACAATTTTGGATCAGTTTTATGTTTAAGCCCATAAACCATCCTTAACTTGAGCTGTGAGTGATAGTGATAATGGTTCAAAAAATATTCACATGAATAATATGAATTCTGGTAACAAAAATAAACCTGTTTTGATTCCAGTTAATTTATAACATGTGTAGGTGGCAAGAATTTAGTGCTAAAAGTGTTGGTGTAGGTGTCAAATTAATGTGCTTGCTTTTTTATTTAACACTGTATTTGTATTATTCCAGTTGATTCGACAACAAGCAGAGAGAATTAACGAGATGACTAGTGTCATGTACAAGGCGGTGAACTTGGATGAGAATGGTGATTTGAGGAAGGAAGAGGAATTATACCAAAGGCTCATTACTGAGAATAAGGTACCAACTTCTTTCAAAATAATAGGGAAATGATGCATGATGAATGGAGATTGGGCATGGATATGGAATTCATTATTTTGTAGGTCATAACCAACATAGTTAGTTGGTATCTCACCAATTCTTGCAGATATAGCTACAGATTTGTTATTCAAATTGATTGTTGGTGATGAGAGCCCTCTATGACCTTTGTCAATATCTGAGGTTTTAATAGAATGCCATATTTTTAGGATTGAACTAAAGTTTGATGGCATGTTATCAAAGGTTTCAAATTACAATGAATTTGAAACCTTTACCGTCAGACAAGCAGTTGTTGAACTTATTTGCAATATATTTGTATCAGAATAGGGGAGTACTTAAATGGATAAAATTGTACATCATATTGTTCAGGGGCTCCGAGAGATGTTGGATATGTCTCGGCGATACGGGTCGGAGCGGCCGCTAGCGCCCGCCACCCAGGACAAGGACGTGCAGACCGACCCGCCGCTGCCGGCCGCGTGACGCCCCGCGACCCGTCCCACCAACTAGGCGACACCTACACCACCTGTCTGCACATTTGACGACACATACTATGGTCAACTAGACACTGTAACACGGAAGACACAGTAGTTATTCAAAGTAGATGTACAAAGCGATTTTTTAAGTATCACCAATAAATATCACGATATATGCCTCACAATAGTGTAGACAGAAGAGCCTCTTCATTCTGTACTTACCAAATGCGCATGGTCCACCCTCATTACAATTCTTCAAAATGAGTCCACTTTATTAAAACTTGACCAGTCAGAATTCTTTAACATATTTATTTAGCTTAACATACTACATGATATTTTCAAAAATAGTTTTGTTAGTCTACTTTTGATACGAACCGTATGTATCGTCATATTTGTGCTCCAACACAATACCCACACACCTAAATAATGCTTTTAATTGAGCAGTTACTTAGTTTACATAATTGTATGCATTTAAAGGAGTACCAAGGCTTCTTGGAGTTAAACTAGGTGACTAAGAATCAATATTAACATTAATTTCTGTTGGAGACAGATTGATAGTCGGTAACAAATGTGTGGACAAGGACAAGATTTGCAGTCACCGTTCCAGTATACAACTTGTACTTTGCTACTCGCAGGTTTTGGATCTTAGGTCTTTTGACATTATGTACCTTTCATATTTCGCATTTCGATCGAGGAAATGCGATCATGACTTGACAAAAATATACAGCGAATAACTACAATGTAGCTATGAAGCTAAACTTATAATTTAAACTTCGGTTGTATTTGTCGTTAAATAACAAAATTATAATAGGAGTATATTGCTATGCTATGGCATTTTCAAATTAGGCCCATGTGACATGTACATAGCATGTAAAGAAATATATCGTGTTCAGGCGTCATCTCTAGAGTTAATGCCATTTGTGCTCATTTGTCAAACCAAATCTTGAACTGTGGCAGAAACTGTGATCTTTAGTATTTTGCTGTTAAGTTATAGATTGATCCACTGATGCGTAACGACTTAGGTCCATTAATTACCTTTTTGAACATTACGTAATTTTAAATCAAACTTAATTTTATATTCTAAATTTAAGCTTAGTTACTTATGAAATGTTTTGGAGGATCGATTCCTCGGTGGTTAATTATAGTTATTATAATATTATAATTTCACATTACCTCCATCATAATGACTATAATACTCGAAATGTACCACAATTACGTTGTAAATTATAGTGAACGTACCTTTTAGCTTGATTTTAGATTTCTTGAATTCCCTAGATTTAAAACTTTTAATATTAAATGTGAGTGCAGTACTGTTGGAAAAACACACCCTGCAATATGATGCAGTCATAACGGACTCTGAAATTATGTCAATGTACAATCATAATCATCAGAGAATCAAAAAGTACTAGTCAATTCACGAAGGTATAGGTGGAACTTGTTAGGTACCTTTTATTGAGACGGTCCCTGAAGAACATATTCGGGGTCATCTTTGCCGCTCCTTCGACAACCATCTAACGTATCAGTAACACCTTATGGTCCAGTACTTCACTGACATTTAAAACTAGAATTTATATTTTTATCTCGTGTTGTTAAAAGCGTAGTTGATAGTATCCACTTATCGTCCTCCACATTGCCGTCACGCATTCGGAGTGAGCGCTAGTGTATATCAATAATGTAATGTATAACTTAATTAAAATACGCAATATTTTTTCATGCGATTTAGCGGGATCAGCTTTGGATGTTAGAAGCGTAATGTAGTATGATGAAGATTGTAGGTAATTCTTGGTAGTGGAAAGTAACCAATGCCCGAGGCATGCAGCAATACTGAACTGTTACATTATAAGTCGTACATTGATTGTTGACATTTCTCCCAAATGTGAAAATAGCCGTCCTTACCTTTATTCCTGTCATTACCGCGACTTTCAATGAAGACAAAATTGATAAAAATATTACGATATTTCTGTTGTGTAAAAATATTTCTATTGGAGTTATTAATGTGTCCCAATTTTACAGTTATAAACTATTTGTTGAAAATGTTTATCCTTAATCATTATTTTTATTGTTAAAACATTGTACTTATAGAGGTAATGAGACGATCACATTTTGTTACATAGCTCACGAAAAATATCCCAATGAATATCTTAATATAATCGAATATTCATGTTTAGTTTGTATTTCGTCCTTGTATGTAGAATAGGTTTCAATAAGATACATTTAAGTGTTCTTACTCGATTCATTGTACTATTGTGGTAGAATCATACCATTATGCACAAATCGTAAACTTTTAAAAATAAATTAGTAAAATATTTGAGATTCTGTGTTGGAATACTACTATTTTTACAGTTGGATATTTTAAAACACTGTTAAACAATGTTTTTCATTACTCCCTGTTTTTGGCTCCTGACCTTTAAATATATTTTATAATAACATATGAAATGTCAAATAATATATACTCATGCATAATGCTTGTGTGAGGTCTTACATTTATAATTAAAATAATGTGTAGTGATTGAATACTGAAATTTAGATTAAAAATTGCTATTTAGTCTACACGCATTTATATTATGATACCTCAAATAAATAATGAAAATTATGTAAGTCCTAAATAGCAATCTAATGGGTACAATGTTACATAGGAAAGTTTTGTGTGCCTTGCACAAAACTTTATGAAAATATAAAAATTGATGACAAATGTTGACACTAGTATGAGGATTAATCCCTCCACTGTATGACTTTTATAGTTAAATGTAACAGTATTGTATAATAATTCAATAGGTATTAACAGCAAAATAGTCAAATGTATCCCATAAACACAAACAGCAATCATAAAGTATAACATAGTTTTTTCTGCTGTAGAACAACACTGTAGAGCAAAAATAATAAATGTATGTTTAAAACCTAATTGATAAATTATACCATAATTATAATATTATTTTGTGTTTCTGTTGCCCCTATTTTAGCAATACAAATTTCCTTTAACCTTAAGTCTTTTTGTTTCAATAGGATTTAGATAAAATATTCATCAATCGTAGAACTACCAAATATTAAAAAAGAAAAATGGCCTGTTGGATGTGGGGTTGCACAGTCGCCTTTTACGTAAGCGATGCAAGTTTGAATCCCAGCAGCCTGTATCAATTTTTCAAACAATTTAAGTGCAGTGATTTCACACCACGAGCTTAACAGTAAAGGAGAATTGTGATGGTCATCGTGAGCAAACCTGCATATTTCTGGGAAGAAATTCGAGGATGTATAATGTGTGAGATGGCGATGGACTCACCATCTATCACATTGGCACTTAATCATGTTCAGTGAAATGTGGGTGTTGTTTTTACAATACCTCTGCAAACCACTTCTGGGATGGTATGAGCAGTTTTTTATTATTTATGTTAATACTACCAATAGTCTGAATTTACACTCGAAAGGGGTTAGGCAGAGGTGCATGGTGTATAGTACACCCACATTTTGTCAGTCATGTACACATTCACTGCTGAAATTTCGTGTTCTCCGTAAATTCTGTAACAGTTGGACGCGCAGGTGCGTCGTTAGCAGTGAACGCGTTAATCCAATATACTATGGACAACACTGTTGTCATTGCAAGAATGTCTGAATTTTGAAAGAAAGCTTCATATTAAGTAATTATGTATGTATTATACAAAATATGCTTAGTTTCGGAATAGGTGTTAAATTTACAAAACCAATTGGAAGTTAAAAAACTAAGCTCTAAAATTAAAGTCCAGATGATTTTAAAAGCATTTTAATCTTACCATGCTCCATGAGCAACATTCACCTACTCATACATTCATCAACATGAGGATTATACCCTCGTCTGGGTGTACTCAGAGGGGAATTTGAAAGAGTGCTGGCCGATGGCTTGGATGTTGGGCAGAAGACCAGCGTTGGGGATGATGTTCCATGACAAAGTCAGTGTGATATTGCTGTGGCCCCTGTGTAAGGAAAAAACAAATATTTATATCCTTACCATGATGTTAAGTTATTTATCTTTATTTCATGATTTTCCCTAGTGTAATTCACACTGACTGTTTTAAAAATTAACAATTAGTTTGCTATTTAATTAACATTTAAAATTCCAACTGATTCGGTCCTGGCAATACTACATAAAGCCTATAAGTTATTAATGTATGTTACTGGTATACTAGTGAATACTTATTACCCTATTGCTAACACCATTAATTTTTAAAGTTTTTTCCAGTTTGTTGATACTCCGCCATTAACATTATTAGCAACTGGGAATGTTCTGTATTGAAATAGAATATTTCAATATTCTAGAGATATATTAGAGTTAAAAGCTAATTTATTTACATATTTTCAATAATATAAGTCTTTGATTTGTCTTAACTTTCTAACAGCAAAGTGTCAGCTAAGATAAAAACTATGTATGGAATTTATATGCAACCTAGCACCTAGTTCAAAGATAATAGAGACACAAAAATTGTGTACTTACTTTAAGCCATTGCCATCATCCCAGAAATAGTACTTAGTGTTCATGTTCTTAAAGTCTAGGAGTGCATTTTCACCTCGCAGGATAATTTTGTCCCAAAGCACCACTTGGTTCAGTTCATTATTTGGTGTAATGTATTCAGCAGTTAAGTACAGGAACAGTTGCTTCACATTCCAATTGAAGAGGTTGGACAGATCAGTTTTCAGATCAAACGTGAGGAACCCAAGATCATTCTTTTCTCTTGATGCCCCGTAATCTGGTACATTTTTACTGTAATCACAAATACTTTTTAGAATTGAATAAATGTATTAATGAGGTAAGATATAACAACGTTTACTTACATGACTACTTTTACTGTATTCATTTGTGCGGCTGTTCTGTAGTCCACCGTCAGAGTGGACAGAAAACACAAGAACGTAAGACATGCTAAAACACTTAACGTGTAAGTCAGTATTGCATTTCCTCTCGTCAACACAGAATACATTCTAATGGTTTTATGTTAGTTACAAATTTAAAAAAACATGCAACGCTGGCAGAGAATTTTACAGGAGACTTTTTTGATTTCACTCGCTCGATCTACCCCATTGACGTTGACTTATTTTTGACGGACACGTCACGTCATAACAGCATTGTTAGTTTTAAAATATTGTTTATTTTGTGTAATGGCAACTTAATGTTCACACGAAAGTATTACTACCACTATAATCTGTGGCTCTTTTTAGGGCTTTTTGGTGCCGTTTTATCTAAAGTAAAAACAAAATATAATAAAATGAATATGACTGCTTTGTATTTACATACAAGAACAACAAATTTTTTATAGCATATTTTTTGTATTTACTATGAAAGTTCGCTAACGATGTTTTTCTTCACAATAGGTAAAGTAAAGATTTTGCTCCCCTTGCTTGTCTATCTATCACTGTACCTTAGTTCAAAAAAGAACATATCGGTTTCTATAATTAATATTAGCTTTTTTAAACCATTAGCTATAAGAAAAATAATAAGGTTTAGAGGACTTAAATAAAATAGTTTATCACCGTAATACGAATTTATTTTAATCCTAAATACAATAATACTCTACATTTACCGACTGCAGTTAATTTAATATCTAAACGAGTAGACTTCATTCGTAGGAACTCTAACTTCCAGCTCGTTTGTAGGAAGGAATATTTTATGGTTTATGAAAGTGACGTCAGAGATTTCATAGGTTAGATGTAGGTTGATGAAAAGATTACTAACGTCTACTCGAAAGCTTTGAATTCGGAAAATTCAATGAAAATTAGGTTGAGTGATAAAGTACCTAAGTAATACCAAATTTATTTATTTTATAATAAATTAAGTTTGGATCGAACCAAGAAATTATTTCTTTAAAAATAGAGTAATAGCTAGGATAAAAGCTGTTAAAGATAAGACTGATGTCGTATGTCCGCTGTTACAAGGCATCGCGCCAGGGATTGATCGGCAGAAGCATACTCTAGTGGTGGAACTGCCATTGACTTGCTGGTAGCACCCGTTGGTGATTGCTTGTCCTTCAGTGTCCACGGCACGTGTGCACATGTACGTTGAGTTTTCAACTGCAACATACAAAACAAATTACTTACAATATATACTCTTCTTTTATGCGAAACAAAATGATCACGTACGTGACGTCACAGACGGGTGTAGATGGGGCACTAGACTGGGCCGCCCCCAGACGGAACGGTATTTTTGTGTTTGTAAATAAAAGTTATTTGATTATTTTAGCCGTCCGCCTCTTGTGTCTCTCCCAGAAAAAAACCTGGAAAAGCACGCAGAAAAAAATTATGGATCCGCCCTTGGTCAGATTTACGAAATTTACGCAATGCAAATTTAGGAAGACGCGAAAAATAAAAGTGCATGGAATATATTTTAACCTATTTTCAAGGTATACGCATATGAGTACCTATATCATGCGGTACGTTTTCTTTTTCACCTTCACCTCTGAACGATGTCTGGAATAGTTATACTTAGGCACCTACACTCCTGTAGACATTAGTTAGAAGGCAACTTAATAGTTTGCGTACTTACCATGACCATCAAAGTAATAGGTGTATTTAGCGCAAATGTCGTTGCTCGCTAGAATACAAGAGGCATTCTCCAGATGATTCCTCCAAATGTACGATATGTCGGGCCAGGTGCCATCATCTGTAAACCAAAACATAACACTTAGGTAGCTTATTAAAATATTATTTAACCCGCGTCTTCGTGAGCGTAATGTTATTTTAAATACCTTCCTTTTGTCTTCGGGGTTAAATCTATCTGTAATTCAAATTTAAGCAAAATCGGTTCAACGGTTTACTTAAATAGGAACGCATTTGAGTATAATAATATTATAATTGATAAAACGGATAATTGCCATACTTTCCTATGAATGCCTATGGTTAATTGGGCATTGCGAATCAATGAAGTATTTACGATCAAATACCGAATTTCGATGATTATTGGAATTAATACTCGGAATTATTTTTCAATACGCTCAGATAGGATCTATGAAAAGCTAGTGATAACGGATCTATTAAAAGCTAGTGATAACTTATCGATATTAAATACCAGCGATCAAATGAAAAGGATCTTGATCCAATACAGAAATAAACTATATTTATTTAACTATATTCGTGGTGAGTAAATTAGTGAAATCAAGTTATTTACTACTTAGGTAAACCTAATGTTCACACGATACTTAGTGACCTACTACGGCAATCTTTACTCAGGTAACTTTATATTCGGTATCAGTGTTCTTGGCTGAATCCATAGGTAATAATAATTCTGTTATCAGACAAGAAGAAAATTAACAGATTTAAGAAAACGTAATCGTGTGTGTGAATAAGTTGTCTAACAGACAGACTTCAGGGGCCCAACCATGAGCTCTTATTGCAATGTTAATTCAGTTGTGCGACAGTGACAGATGTATGCACGTCACATACACCTCTCTCATAAATGAGTGAAACTATCATGGCAATAAGAGCTCATGGTAAGGCCCCTGGATCAGGATTATGATTAAGTAAGTATTAACTTATTAATTGATTTGGCAGTAATTCAATTATTTTTTAAAAGTCATATCTTTACACCGGAAAACTGGTAAGGGACGTTTAAAAATAATAATGCACAAGAAGACGCAGGTGAAAGCTGGCTAGGAAAAGCTGACTCACTAACAAGTGGCACTTCGATTCGAACGTGTCAAAACCTCCCAAAACTACACAAACACAAACTTCTAATAATAATAGTACCTAGTAGGTATAGATTTTAACTTACAAGAAACAACGAGTGGTTGAAAACAGGGAACCCCTTCTTCCAGTCTGGTAGCATCTTGACAGGTGGCGTTGAGGAAAGTGCTTTCGTTATTATACCGTGGACCTAGCCACGTGAACTGGAAGCATCGGGCCACGTCTGACGTCTGTGCCGACACCACTATTGTGCCTGCAGGCAATGGAATTAATGATAAGGCAGACACTCGCCTCAGTCAGGTAGACCTCTCTCAGTAAACCCACTAAACCCTCTAGCAGCTTTAACGTATCACCATTCATAATACTGAGAATGTGAATCAGTACGGGCAAATTAAAATATAGGTGATATAGTAGATCATCTACCGTTACATTCACGCATACCCATAGTATCACTAGTATTGGTCCGTCATGACTTAGGAATGAGACTTTTGAATGCGCATTCGTGTGCGCATGAGTAGTCATTTTATGAGTCTGTCTCCGTCTATATGTATGGCGCGAGGCGAATAAAAAAAATCGCAGTATCCCCATTAGTGTTCGCGTGCTTTACTCCTGACGGGAGCTAATTTAAAGTCAATCGTTAATAGGATCAGTCCAATTGGATCCCAGATCATCATATGTGTGCGAGTAATATTTTATGACTCATTTAGGAAGCCGTCCCTTTTTATGAAATGGCAAAGTAAATTTGATTTAAATGCGTGAATACTGAGAGAAGAGGAATTATTGCTCCAAATGAGTAGTAAGCCTCAGGATAGAAGGGTAGAGGAGGAGACGATAAAAACATTTTAATCATAACACATACCAATATATTAAAAGATAAACAAATAAATATATCTTGTTGTTGTTAAGATAATAAAATAAACGTACTCACAACTAGCCACGATGATTATTTGCAGGAACTCACGTATTTGCCACATTGGTGACATATTTTCACTATAGAAGCATAATCAAAAAGAACCGACGCAAACAAATACTTCCCTTACACTTCCTATGTCTGTTGTTTATCATGTGGGTACGATTTGACGTCGAATTAATATTGCTATCAATGCTTTGTAATTTAATCATAATCTTTCATTACCGACAAAACGGGGTCTGATTGTAATGATTTACTCTGATAAGATTAAGGTGATGTACCTTTTGTTGTGGTTCGTCATAGTTATTTGGTTAAACAATGTAGGGGCATTGTTCGTATTATTTGAAGGTGAATTCAATATGTTGTTCTCTCTCTGTTTTAAGACATTCATCACATAGAATAGGCAAAGATATAAAAAGGTTGAAATTTAATTTATACTTTACCCACTTCAGGAATAAATTTATATCGTTTTATAAAAGGCCCTGAACATAACATACGTACCTCTAAAGCCTACCTCATACACATTACATCAAGCAATCATCTCATTCATCGAATTAGGTTTTCCATCAACGGTAATCCAAAGCGCAATTTTATTATATTGGCGATGCGATATACGGGGATATTGTCAATTTGTAGGGAGAGTCGGCCGCGTGCATACTCAAATGAAATTATACCTCACTCGCCATCGGCGGACGTAAGCTGATTTCGTCTAACCTGCTTCAATCAGCCCCTACCGCACTCACGGAAACTCGGAAATTCGTTTCACACACTTGGCATTTTATAACGACGTTACGAGAACATTATAGGTTTTCCATATCGAATTCATTAAAATTTTCGATTTCGTTCTCTTAGGATATATATAATTTACATCTACTTCAATAGTAATAAATTCCGATCTCTTCACAGGGTAACCTAAAATTTATTTAGAGAAAAATCTTGGTAATAAATTATATTTAATATTAAGGCGACGTTATAATCTAAGTATATATTTAGATCTTCATTATTTACCATAGCTAATACCAAAATATCTACCGCCTACATTATTATGTAAATTTATTTCAAAGTCTACGGACTATTTTGCGAAACAAATTATTTAATCTATTTAACAATTTTTTATTAGTTACTGATATATAATGCCATTTTGTTTGGCGATCATGAAACTCAATTTTCACAGTCCGTGCCTGGACTTAAGCTACATTTTGAATTTGGATTTCTCGTAAAGAAAATATTGAAGGCTCTGTCGATGAGGCCAGTATGAAAATTGTTAAGCCGATTTTATCCCAGACAAATTGTTTACGATGGAACGAGCTTCTCTAATTAGATTTTTTATCTTTGCCTTTAGCTCTAACAGTTCAGTTAATTAACGCTTTTTCCTTTGTAAGAGGTCAAAGAACAAAGGTCATACCCATTACTAGATAGTTTTTTAATTAAGGCGAAAAACATTCATTACACTTCTCACATCAATAATTCGAAGTTTTATTACTATACAAATTTAGTAGTGGAGAAGTCGGCTTAAAACCAATATTTATTACTCATTGGCGACGATTTACAACCGTATTTACATCACCATAGAATGAAATTTAACCAAACAATATTTCTCGACTAGGCACTTAATAAATTTACTAGTTGTGCCCCGCGGTTTCCAGTGAAAGTCCCGTTAAAATCGGTCCAGCCGTTTCAGAGATTACCCGGAACAAACAGACAGACAGACAGACAGACTGAGAAAAAAATTAAAAATTGTTTTTTTAGTGTCAATAGCGTGTATACTTTCATATGCATATGGTGAAATGCTGTAATTGTGTAATTACAAACAGACACTTCAATTTTATTTATCTGTATATATATATAGATATTAGACCTTATTAGGCTGCTTTATTTGAATTTGTGCGTATACTTTACTTATGATTTTTACGTCAAATTCGTAGCACAAAGCGTTTGAAAGAGGTTCAAGCTTTATTTCTCCTCGCTCCAGGTAAGTCAGCCGCTAAGGAGATAGGAAAATATTCCCCGGGATAATATTTGCTCTGTCTGGGTCCTGTGTGTGGACATACCCCGGGAGTGCTATTGAAGGATTTGTACCAGTGCGAGGCCAGACAATGGCATTGTAGCGAGCTTTTGTTCGCTGGATAAACTAAACTTGGCAGATGACAGCTACTCAATAGCAGGACTAGGTACACTTGTTAGCGTTGCTTATACAACTTGAATTTAACGGTGTGCAGTTAGAGCTAATAACAAAATATATAAACAAAACGACTTAATATAAAGTGATAATAAAATATTATCTATGCTGTACTAATAATTATAAATAAGAAATTGAAGGTATGTCTGTTGAACTGTTTCAAAACTTCAAAACGACAAATATGCACTATTTTGACAGTAAATAAAAGTGTCAATTTTGAAAATTTAAAATTTCTTGTAAACTGTTCTTATTTCAAACAATGTACGCTTTCACAATTGACGATAACGGTAACGACACGATATCGTCGGACTATTAGTTTGATACAATTACTACTGAACGGCTTTACAGTATGTCGTTGTAGTCAAGTATCGGCGGACGATATCGTCTAGACGATAAGGTTTAGATTCATTACTGCACTATGTGCACACTACAACTTATATGAATACCTGTACTGTGACGTCGTCTACTGACAAGTTGCAATATCAAAACAAAACATGAAAATAAACTTGCCCAATATTGACAACGCGGCCTAACGAGCCAGCTAATACTTGTCATGCATCACAACAATGCCTCTTATATACGATGAGACGATCCAAGCCGAGGTATAACGAGATCATATTATCCTCGAATGAAATGTGTGATTATAATAAACTTACCCGAATCATAATGAACGCATGTCGTCGTCTCTTTAAGATTATGTCGACTATTGATAAGTTATGTTTTCATGAATAAAGAGAAAATATTATCAACGTTTATAAGTAGGTAAGGGAGTATGTAGGTAGATTTATAAGAGCGAAAAGAGCAGGAGCATTATTTCACCACTTACTTTACTTACTTACTTACCTAGCATCTTTCCGTTTCATCTATGTTCCAATTTGGAAAATTAAAGATTTTCGTACATTCTTTTGATTTTTTTAACTCCTTTTAAAGTATTTTTTAACCGACTTCAAAAAAGGAGGAGATTATCAATTCGACTATTTTTGATAAGTTAAGTTGAAAGAATAACTGTTTCATTTCATATCATTTAAATAATTTCGATTTTAAAAATAATTTAGTGGTACAGACCTGGTGAGACAGGACCTTACGTACCTATGTAATCAAACCGACTACCAAGAGTTTTATGCTGAAAGATAACATTGTGAGGAAGCTGCATATGTCTGAGGAGAATTTTAAAGACGTGTGTATGTATAGTGCCTGAGACGGCGATGAACTCACTTCATCATCTGTCACTTTGCACCTAATCTCTTCGTTGAAAAGTAGGTGTTGTAATATCTTTGACCTCCCCTTATGCACCTTTCTGGGAAGGCGTGAGCCTATATTAGCAACAATATGATATATCATAGTATGTTAGTACATAGAAAGAGTTACTGAAAAATATAGATAAATTCTGCAATAGATGTCTACCAACACAATGTTCACAACAAATGTGTCTTTGTTGAAAAGTATGAAATATGTTTACAAACCTGTAGGTAAAGTTTCCCGGTGCGATACGATACTCCTGAGCTTACAAGATCGCTTCTTCTCGCGTTGTTTGTTCCGTGTTTGTTCCACACTTTCTGTATGAGTGATTTGACATAGACAAATTTGCCATACCTTTTAGGTCTCAATATCTATACTTACACTCTAGTTTTGATGACGACTGGGGCCTTACCGTAAGCTGTTATTGCCATCATAATTCCACTGTGTGACAGAGACAGACTTATACACGTCATATACAACGGTCTCATAATAAGAGTTAAACTATCACGGCAATAAGAGGTCATGGTTGGGCCCCTGATCCGCATCCGAAAATGCCTCGTTGGACTAATGGTTGCAAGCGCTACTGCGGAACACCATCTATAATTTCAACTATCATAGTATCACTGAAGTAAAGTGGACATATTAAGAATTCGAATTTTAAAAATAATCGGTACTTACTGGGTGTCGCTGTGTGTATGTGATTACTTTTAATTTAGTGACAGCTAAGTGCCAGCTACTTTTTATTCTTTTTAGCTACTAGGTTTAGGTTTTTAGGGACTTTTACTTTGGAAAATAGCACTGTTATAGTGTTGTTTTAGTATTCGGCCTCTTTTCTCTTAATAGAGTAACACAAGTAGTGAGTAAATTCATCCACCCTTCTTCGTAATACCAGTCATAAACTTAACGAACTCAAGTTTTCACTTAGGCGCTAGATTTTGAGAGAGCGTGGGAGCTTTGTAAAGATCACTTTAGTACTCGCCTACCTTTCGTAACATCTGTTGTTTTTCTCTAAGAAATAGAGGCTGAATATTTAAAATGTTTACTTTTACTTATTAAATACACGGAGCGAGTTCCATTAATCTTAGTTTCATAACTTGAGGCCTCTTTGTTTCTTTCGGCGCCCCTGTACAGTGTGAAACGGCTTTAATTAAGATATCATGGGAAATAAACCTCTCAACTCTGTGAAATATTAGCGCTCGGATCTGAAGTAAATTGGATATTTTTCTAGAGGAAATGTAGGTATGTACTGGAATTTATATTCCATATTGCTGGCCTTCAGTGCAGCTAGTGCACTAACTACGTCCTGCTTCGTGCACATGAAGTCTCGTTTCCTTTGATTATTTCAATTATAGCGCTCTTTCAATAACATAATAATCGTTTCCCGGTAAAGTCAGCTGAGTGTGGTTCAATGTTGGAGAAAATTTAAGTTAAAAACAGTACATCTAATAATTATTTATTGTATAAACCCATTTATTTAAGCGATACATGTACAAAAGTATGAAATAGATTTATTACAAAATAGATATATCTACAGTTTAGGCTATGTTTTACCTAAATATACATTATATTCATCCACTTATCTATGTACAAAAGTGTTACACGTATAAATAATAATATTATGTACAAAGCAATTACCTATTAAGGGAGTAAATTGCGCTACATATCTTCATAAGCTGTCGGTCGACATTACCTCGCGGTCTAGCTACGCATTGGAACGCCGAGCTCACAAAACTTTACAACAAATACAAGTTTACAGTTTTCGTGTTCCCACAAAAGCTATAAATCCTAACGTTCTTGCTTCTGCACTGTTTACTGCCCACCCACTCGCAATATAGTTTATCACGTGCACTGCAACAACGCACTCACATTTTAAAGTTCCTTCAGTTAAACTTATGCTATCATCACTTTCTTTCGTGTCCGCAATATACGATTTATGCACTTCAATACACAAACTTGTTAGTTCAGAGCGTGGGATGATTTATCCCACGTATGGGAAGGGAGCGAATGGCGCGGGGAAGTATCCAGGATAGCCACCGGCGTTCGGCTGTACCGGCACAGATGACGTTACGTAAGAGGTCAGAACTGTCGGCACAACTTTGGTAGTGAACAATGTGGTGTACAGCGTCTTCGCGCCAAAAGTTAACTTCAGAATTTGGCTGTCCGTTGCAGTAACTTCGGTGTTCACGACAACTGGTGTCGAAGTTAAAGAGAACTGTTGTTGTGGGTAAAGTGGATTAATCGGCTGCAGAGGCAGCGCCGGAAGACTGCTCGTGCCAATTTCGTATTCAGTTTTAGTCACAGTCGCCACCGGCCGGGATATGGTGCTATGAATTGTATTTTTGCCATCGAAGACGGGGATGACATGAGATTCATAAATGGTTTCGTATTTAAGAATAGGCTTCGACGTGGTCACCACATTGGGGATTTGTGCAGCTGCGGCTGGGTTCAGCAATCTCAAAAGCGCTAGCTGCTGAGCTTGTTCGGGGGTCAACGCTGGAGTAGGTGGGTTTGGCGCTTCAGTTACGTGGTTGCCTTTGCTTTGACCGTTAGCCTTTTTGAGTCTCAAGTGATTATCTGGCACACTATACTTGTCTACTTCAGTAAGGTCAAAGTCGGATCCAATGTTAGCGAGGTCCAAATCAGGTGGGAACACGCGGCGCGGAACTCCATCCTCATCTTCACTACTGTCACCAAAGTCCAGTTCTAAGTGTAGTTCAGAGCCAGCTTCGTCTAGTCGACTGTTGAATTCCTTCAATGTTTTGCTGGGAATAAATTGGAAGAAGTCCATTGGTGGTAAAGTTTTGGTAGCCGTTACAAATCTGGTCACTTGGTATGTCTGTATGAATGTCAAACTGCTGGTCATATTTACATCTCTTACGACAGGTAATATGTGGGTTTTCAGCATGTGTTGGGTCGTACTGAAAGTTTCAGTTACTGTTTCTAATGGTGGAGTTTCCATATCGGAGGATAATGTAATTGCTGGCAGTGTAGCTATGCTTGAATCTAAATTGTGGTCTTTTCCGTAAGGAGATGCAGTCGCTAATATATTTTCTGTCAACGGCTCGTTGAGAGAACTTTGCGAGCTAGGTACTATGGTAGGCTCTATGCGTTTCTCTATTGTGGATGTTACTGTAATAATACGAGTGTTCTTTACACGTCCAACCTGAAAAAACAGACAAGATTGTGTTAAAAATAATTATAGTTTTAAATTTAAAGAAGTTAGTGTCATGTCAGTCATTAGTGTACCTGGAAGGTATAAGGAGACTTGATTGTTGCTATTTCGTAGTAAACATCTCGGAAATCAGCGGGTGTGGATATTTCTACTTTCAATGTTTCCACTGGTGGAGGTTTTTCTATGGAATTATCTTCAGTGTCGTTGTCAAGAAGAGTACCGGGGCCACTTTGGGATCCGGATAACTCGAGGTCATTATCGGACCTTGCTTGAAGAGACAAGTCGTTCGACTGAGGGTCATCGAGAAGGGGATTCGAGTTAGGTGTTGTTTGTTGTTCATCATCGCCTGCACTTTTTCGGATTGTTACTTTGGGCTTAGGACTCGTTTTGTATTGCCAACGTCCAGAACCAGGAGCACGGTTTAGTTTAAATTTATAAACACTCGTGGAGGATGTAGTCACTTGCTCGACTGGGGTCGGTTGAACTCGATGCTTGAAGCCTCGTCTTGATTGACTCTCGTTGCTAGAAGGCGTCACAACCGACTTATGGCCCGCGTTACGAGTAGTCTTCCTTCTGTTAGAATATGCAGGTGTTGATGTTTCACTGAAAACAGATACGGTTGCCAGTTGAGGTGTATTCGCCGGGCGGCCAAATCTTGTACTGAAAACATACAATTAACAGAACAATATTCATTGATCAACTTTTACGGGCATGCACTATTAGTAACATAACTAATCATAAGCCTGCAATGAATAGGAAAAGCTTAGTGGAGCAGTCGGCTTTAACGCGATATTGGATACTCCACAGTCTAAAATCCAAGTATAATATGTTACCTTTGAGTTCGTTGGGAGTTTCTGTTTTTAAACTTTTTGCCTTGGTTGGCAGCAGGGGTGGTGTCGTGACTGTCGTTATCCACGCTACTTTGCTGTCGGTGACGGTTTTTGAAAGAGCTACCACCTGTCGGTTGCCTACGTGTAGTTTTGCTAAAATTACTATCATCGTCGCTAATTGACGGTGTCGGCTCTAGAGTGTGTCTGTAATTCTTAGGGAGTGCAGGTGCTGCTGTTTTTAATATTCTATTCGTTGGTGAAGGTGATATTTTAGCTCTGTGTCCGGCAGGCTGGAGTACTTTAGAGTTGCTGTTTAATACTTGCGCATATTTTCCTGAAATGTATGTTCCAATGACGCTAGTCTCGTGGACTGTTGTGAGACCATCCTTGACAATGGTCCCCCCGAGGGTGGTCACGAGGCCGATTGGATGCTCGTCATCGTCAGGAGGAGGGGTGGGTTGGTGTCTATTCTTGGGACCATGCTTTGGTTTCTGCACGTGAGACTTGGACGGCCGTATATTTATTACTTTGTACGTTTCTTCGACAAATTCCGAAGGTTGGCGGGACAAGAAATCGTATTCGGGCTCTCCAATGTTATTGTTGGTAATTAAGATGGCGGGTTCCTCTGCCTTACTTGATTTTATTGACACTACACTATTTACTTTAGAACTGATTATTGACGGAGGAGGACCTTGTTTTACTTCTACTTTACTACTGACTACATTGGTAACACTTTTGATTTCACTCTTTTTATTTTTGTTATTACTAGACTGGGAATGTTTAGGTTTCTGAGCAGGTTGTTTTGGAGAGCCAAGTTCTACGATTTTTGATGGGCCCGCAACAACTTCGACTTTGGTGATGACTTGTTTTTGTTCCTTTATAGTCGATTTAGGTACGTTGGGTACTTTTTCGTCCTTTTTGGGTGGCGAGGAAACGACAGAGACAGCGCTAGACAGAGCAACAGGTGCATTAGGTTTGTTTGTTTTGTCTTTGTCAGACAATTTGCTGGGTTTGATTGCTTCCGGCTTAGTGACGGTTACACTCGGTGGAGGTGGTTTGGTGTCTATTATATTTTCTTGGACAGATTTTTCCGTACTGGGTAGTTCTGAAACGTGATAAAGAATATAGTTAATAGAAGTATTCATAGACAATAATAATATTAAAATGACATAGGTATGTTCATTTGGTAAATGTGTTTAGAGAGCATTTAAAAGGTTCATATTATTATTCAAGTTTTAGAGTTATAAAATATAAATAAAATAGTTTGCCAGGGGCACTATAGTCGGATTATATAATACGAGTAAGTATATTTTTTAAGACCATTAATTACCTTTTTCGTGTAGTGTATTCATATTTAAAGACCTAAAGATGATTTATTACTACACAACGTTCTAATGACACGTAGTAATTACTCTCGCTTAAAATATTATAATTTAGTATCGTTATTAAGACAAGGGTGTAACTCTCTAGGTCGTTAGTTAATATTTTCAAGTTTAATGACATGCTACCACATGCCACAAGCTACTCAAATTAGCCTATACAAAAAATAAGTTTTTAATGAAACCAAATCTAACGAAACATTATAGGTATATTGTGAGATTTTACAAATAAATTAATCACGGTGAAAGAATTATCCGAATATCTTGAAAAATTACAAAGTGGAAGAAGAAGAATGAAAAGTTATTCAATGTTTACTTTCATTTGGGTAATTTCATTCTGTGACGCCACAAGTTCCATCGCTTTGCGTAATTACATTCGTATTAGTACACTTATGCATCACTTTCTTATCAGTGTCATAGTTTTCGTGTTGATTCCGCAGCGATATCCGACGTATTGAGCTTATTACAAGTACCCTTGCTTGTGACGTCACGCATAAGTCGACCGACATGGGAAAAGTATCATAACTTCGTAAAATTGAAAGATCATAGAAAATAAATATTAGGGCTATTAGGAAAAAAAAATGGAAACTTCTTTATTGTTTTCAAACAACAATAAGGTAAATATAATAAAGTTTTGACCTGGCGGTGGTGCAGACTGGGGTGAGAAGACCATGACGGTGTTGCCAATAGTGGTGGTGAAGTCGAGGAAGCCGTAGACGGTTTGCGTGAGGAAGTTGCCAGCGGGGGCTGCAGGAGCCGCGGGCTGCACCGCCGCGCCATTATAGAACGGCCCATCGGCGATTACTAAGCTACCTGTCAACAACACAACCTACATTTTATCTACGATTAAGCACAAACAATATCTAGGTGTAGTGACGTCACACCCGAAGCTTTACAGTGGAGGAACGATAATATACGTAAGCAAATCCGTTCAACGGTTCAGACGCGGTAAAAGGTATCAGACAAGCAGTCAACTTTTTACCTTCAAGATGGCGCACCATTGATGTGTGACCGCACAATAATTAAATCTTTAATTTGTTAGTTAATCTTTAGTTTTCTTAAATTGTTCTCTGTAATTGATGACAGAAGGTCAACTATGATCGTCTAAACAGCGCGTATTAAGAACTTCTTAGCTTTGTTACGTTTAATTTTACGGTACCGAAATGAATGTCAAAGGTCAGGAGTTCTTAATACGCTCTGCTTAAACCGATGATCGTAAGCCCCCAGGACACCTCGAATTTATAAAATAAAAAATATGGATCGTGTGTCCTAAGCCCATATATTTTATGGCAAAGTCGTTTTGCATCAGTGTAAGTTGCCTACTTTATGTAAGTTACACTGTACTTGAACTGACTGGATAAGTACTTTACGTTACATAAAACTGGAGGCTCATAGGCTGCCAAGAGGGCTTGTTTATTGCAGATACGATACGAGGGACTATTCTACAGAAAAAGTCGTTATTTGATAAAATATGCGTTATAGGTGTTTGTATCGCGTTCACTTACGAGAGTTTTATGTAAAAGTCTCCGGGGAATGTATCGATAAAGGCGAAAAGTCAGTAACGGCGTTACTTCAGTACCATTGGTTGGCAAATGACCTGTGCTAGTACCTTCATATGCCTTAAAAAGAAAAGGGTGTGTACAAACAAAGTCATCGACAAGATACGATTGTCGTTAAACTAATGGCTTGTGAATGTTTAGTTGCGTTGCTCTGAAGTGAATACCTATTTGTACTTATCTAATGGTTCCTTTGTTAACTAAACAAGTTTAAGTGGAAATGCTTCTACTAACATAGATAGGTTACCGAGTAAATTAAGAAATAAATAAATTGTTTTAAGAATACAACATAAAAAAATATTGTTTTAAAAAGTGCTAGTCAACAAGGATGTAAACATTTCCAAAATTTGCATCTACAAAACAGCACATTAATATTAAAACTCCGAAAGTAGCTAAAGTATTTTCGGCTATGCTGATTATGATGTCATTAACGTGGCGAAAACTGACAGAAGCAAGACATTTTTACCCTGATTATTTTACCAAGAAAACAATTTTAATCGCTACAAATTTAATTTTACACTATTGTAATTTTTGGGGTTCTTGTTTTGGTTTTTTTTTAGGTTAAATTTATTTTTATCGTGTAAAATAAAACGTAGATTGCATAGTCGTATTGGAAGCGTATAGCAAATAGACGGGTGTTGTCGCTACATCCACGTTACTTCCACGCAATTTGCCACCAAGTGAGCTGTGATAGTCCACCTTAGATACGTATCGGGAGTGCCCTGCGTGCTCTGCCAATCTATGTGTTTCCAATTACTTTACTTGGGAGCCCTTCAATGTTCCCTTTGTTACAATAAATGCGCCTTTGCATTATTCATCAAACGTTTGGCTTTTATTTATGTGCTGGTAAGTGATCAATGGGCTGGATGTTTATGTATCGCATTAAAATTTGCCATTGTCTTTAATCGGAACTGCATCTGAGATAGGAAAGTTTATGCTATAATACGCTATGATCTGCGATACTAGTAAGATTATATTTTTATTCGTTTTGTAGTACGTAGGCGCAGTATAAATATAAGCCTTTCAAGCAGGAAGGGATATAGGCATATTTTTTAAAATAAGAACTTTTGCTCCGGTGAGCGTGAGGGTTGTAAATCTTAATTTTTTTGTACTACTTTATTATTTACAGTTGAATTAATCTAGAAATATTCATTTAAAGTTGACATTATATATGCGGTCGACCATGAAGTGACATTTCTTATTGTCATTACACCTATTCCGCTCATTTTCTCGTAGATGCGCGCGTCTGTGTGAGTGTTATTTCGAACGATTCGTTCCTAGATTCACAACTGCTTGTAAAGCTTTCATGTATATACTGTGACCTAGGTATGTGTGCAGTTTGCTCCACGCACACTGTCTTCGATAAAAGTTAGAAGTCAAATGATATCCACTGTCAATTCTTCATCACATTCACCTTCAGTAAGACAAATTATTACAAAACTTTGTTTCTTTAAAATATTGTAATTGTAGTTTAATAATTTTTTTTTCGTCAGTTCTTTGAATATTTATAAACGGACCATCCATTTGTACCTTTGTATAGCTGTAGTAACGTTCTGGTATCTTATTCGGAACATTAGTTTAATTGCACTTACAGAAATGGGCGGCGACCGCCAGAAGGACGATTACTCGGCGATACATGGCAGGCGCTTGTGTTTAACTGTGTTCAGTGCGAGCTGTACTTCTATGGGAGCATTCTGTATAACTGCATTATCTGCTGTCAAACCTGAAACAAAAAAAAACAATCAATTAGTAACGGAAAAAGGGCTTTATATCCTACAGCTAAATATATTGTTTTGTGTGTGTCTTTATTGGTTAACTTGGAGGAATCAATATTGGGTTTATGTCTTACTTAATCACAAGGTAAGTTCTTAGATATCAAAGTTATTTTGTTTAAGCTAGTTACTTCACGTAGTAAAGTGGTCGGTTAATAATTTGAAATTACCTGATAAGAATTATTACATAGAGCGAGAGTCCAGAAAAGCTTAATAAAATATATTAAAGAATATGGTTACAGACCAAATACTTAATAAAATGGTGAATACGATTTAAAATGTATCAAATTATGTAGATTATACATGAAACATGAACATACGCAAATGAAAATACGAACGTTATAAAAAAAAAGTTTTTAAGCCCAGACTAGTTTAAGCCCGGTATAAAATTATGTCCATCCGCCTAATATCAAACTCCTAAGGCTATGTTTGTTAAAAGGGGGCTAATGACTAAAGTAAAGTACCTACCTACTTGATTTTTAACAGAATAACAAACACATTATTTTAATCATTTCCCTGATTTAATTATGTTAATTAAAATACAAAATGAATTCCAATTGGTGGTGCGGTGGACTCAACGCACGAACGGACAAAATAATCACTCGATATGCAAAACGGGGGTGTGCGGTCGCGCTTCTCATTTCAGCGGTGGACCGATTCATTGCGCCGGACCAATAGAGCTTTTAATATCAACGTGTTTGCCCAAATGCTCATAGCCTTCATTATTATTAATATTGTATTCATCTCCCTGGCTTTATCTCATACATTGTTGGGGTCGGCACTCGATTCAACCCTGTGCGGCTTATCGCCTGATTTTTACACACAGCAACTGCCATCTGACCTTCACAACCTTTTCATTATTATTACGAGAAAAACGATGATCTGTGATGGGTGATCTCAAAACAGTTGTCAGACTTTCTTAGGCTTCCGATTATTAATATTGTATAGCAAATTAAATAAGGAAAGCCAAGATATTAAGGTCGTATACTTAACTTTAGAAATGATAATTATAGTTTTCATTTGATTCGGCCATTACTTCGATTATAAATATAACGTCGATGAGCGTTTTTCTAATCAATATAGGCTAAGTGTAAAAACACCGTCTTTTCACACATACACACATACATATGCTCACGCTTGTATTCCCCGAAGGGGAAGTTAGGTAGGCAGAGGTGTTTTAATAAGAACAACCACTTTTCACCGAAGATGATTAAGTGCCAACGTGACAGATGGTGAGTCTATCGTCGTCCCAGGCATAATACATACGTCTCTGAATTACTTTTCAGACATAAGCAGGTTTCCTCACGATGTTTTCCTTCACCGTAAAGCACGTGATGTGAAATTACTGTTCTTAAGTTTTTAGAAAAACTCATAGGCCCTGCTGGGATTCGAACTTGCGTCGCTTGCGTAGCAGGTACCTGCTCAAACCCCATGGCCACCACGGCTCTTTCCACGGCCAACGTCTTTTCACCGAAGATAATAAAGGTATACGTGAACGTGGCAAGACTGTTTTCGTTTCCTGTCATAATTACTGTCACCTTCGGCACCTTCTCAGACGTATTCAGAGGGCCTAGTGCGACTTTTTCACTACCAGCAAAATAGAGCGTTGGCGCGATTTCGATCTCATACAAATCTGTGTTAACGTTAACATGACTACTGACATCGATTTTAAGAAATCTCGCACTAGGCCATGGATGTTTATTATGTATCTCAAACCACTCTGCCATGACGGTTTTCTCTTGAACTTGTATTTAAGCGTAATATTAGTAAATACATCTGTATTACAGTTTTATTTTGCCGAAGTTAGTTTGTCTTAGTGAGATACGACGTCATGCTGACCTTGTGGCTGAGAGCCAAATCCTCTCATTTCGGACACAACATAAGAATAATGACGCAACCTATCCATAACAATATTATAAATGGGTATAGTGTTTTGTCTATTGAGGAGAGCATTTACAGATTTAAGAAAACGTAATCATTTTTCGATCTAATACATACATACATAAATAAATTGTCTGTCATTTAGGCGTGCTTATCTATATAATACTAACTGTCTGTTTATATTAATATATAATACTAGCGGCCCGCTCCGGCTTAGCACGGGTATAAAATATATAGCCTACTAGCTGTGCCCTGCGGTTTCACCCGCGTAGATTTAATTTCATCCTTATTGTCGCGGAACCCTTATATTTTTAATAAATAAAAGTATCCTAAGTTACTCCTTGAGACATCAGCTACCAGTCAGTGAAAATTTCGTTAAAATCAGCCCGGTCAGAATTACAGACATTTAAATGTTATTTATCGGTATAGATAATCATCTAAGTCTATTAATAAAGGTTTCAAAAGTAAACAACTTAATCGTATGAACATTACATTGCAGTGAAGACAAACAAAGGAGTGTAATGTAAGATCTGCTGTACGATTATGGCTGGCAATTCACGATTGGCATCCTTTGTGGGGTTGTGGCATTTGAGGTACGAAGGACTAATCTTAAAGCCGCTTACATTACAGAACCCAAAGATATGCTCTATTGCATTAAGCAGTTTCATAACGGAAATTTAATTAAGAGTCTAAACATAGACTCTTAGATGTGCAGTCTTGTTGTAAAAAAATATAACAAGTCTCTTCTAGATCTGTAAGTCATCTATATACATAGATAAATAAAACGTATGTGTCATTTATAATACCAAATTAACAGCATTTTCACTAAATGTATATCCCTACTAATATTATAAATGCGAAAGTAACTCTGTCTGTCTGTTACGCTTTCCCGCTTAAACCTCTCAACCGATTTTGATGAAATTTGGCACAGACAATCTTTAGACCCTGAGAAAGGACATAAGCTACCTTTTATTAAAAATATTAGGGTTCCGCGACAATAAGGATGAAACTAAATCTACGCGGGTGAAACCGCGGGGCACAGCTAGAGACATTATGCTGAACTTGGGAACTTGCACCAAAAAGCAATTTGTTAAAATATTGTCTTTTGTTTTGTTCCGGCTAGTCTCTGAAACTGGATGTACCGATTATAGCGGGACTTTCACTGCCATATACTTAGCTGATTACAAGGAGTAAGGGTTCCGCGAAATAAGTAAGCCATCTATGAAAATAAGTCAATGGGTGTGAAACCGCGGAGCAAATCTATTCTAATATATTATAGAATTCTTCTCGTGTCACAGTGTTTGTAACAAAACTCCTCCGAAACGGCTTGGCCATTTTTTTTGCGTTTATATTCTGCAGATCTGAGAGTAGATAATGTTTCATACCCCTTTTGGTTTTCCGGGCACATGTAGCATTTGTATAGTTTTTAATAATTACAATATTATTATTTGAGAGTAGATATCAAGGTAGTATCATATTCAGTTAATACTAGATAAATAAAGATCGTCTTGAAATGCTTAGAATATTGAACTACATCACACGCCTATATGACTTGTACGTACTCGAATTAATGACCTGCCCAGTCAAGACACAGATCCTTCAATTAAATGCATGCCTCTTGCGAGGACATTTCATTGTGCTTAATATACGTAAACGTAGATGCGTTCATGCCAAATTCCTGTGCAGATTGGCATCTATTGTGCCTATCCCGCCCAGTCAGTCTGGCATAGCGGAGCGCATTGAGAGCATTTTGAATGCTTACTGAGTTCGATTGTAGGCACCGGGCACCATAGGGCTCGAGCGATGTAAGCCACGCAGAGTTATGCAAGCGTTGCGTACATATGCACACGTAGGTAAATGTACTCTGTTGCTAGCAAAGGACCAGGTGCCGTAACGAGTTATGAGCACTCGGAGAAAATAGTGGCATATTGACAGACTGATACATACTCAAAAATAATTGCTGCGTATGTAACTTGTGACGGCAGTGCATTGAAATGGCTATAATTTATTTAAATACATAAAATATATCCACCCCTTGATGAAAAGACGACTAAGGGGTTGAGGTTTAGACAAGTGTCAACATTATAAATATTTCGCAACAGCTTTTTGCGAGTCATAGCTGTTTACAATTAAATTATTTGATGTGATGACGTTTCCAATTATGTATTAATTTAAAAATTACGGGCCCAGGGAGCGAACTTAGGATAATGTAAAAGATTTCATACCGATGAGCTACAGCAACAATAAATACATTATCTAAATATACAAAAGAGTTTTTCAGTAACGTCTTAATTATCATGAACATATTATACAGGTAAGTAAGTGCAGGGAGGATTTGCATCATAATAAATATAATATATAATAAACACCTCTCGTGTGATGCAGCAACGAAATAAACAGACACATATGAATATTATTTTTCATTTTTTATGCGCACATTTTTTTTTTATGTGGTAATATAAAAAGACAAATTATTCAGGTCATCATAAAAGACGTGTAGTTTGTGTGTAATAAAACGTAACATACCATTATGACACTGAACGATAAACGACTGTGGAACAAATAAATAACTATCTGCAAAGTTCCATAGTGCCTCATCAAAGGCCATAGTGCTTCATTAATAGTGGCTTTTATTTTAATAATTAATTAATTGTGGTGAGCGTTCTTATTCCCTATGCCTAGTAAACATAGTACCCTAAACTAATAAAGATAGACCCTCGCGTTCATTACAACTGGACGTAAAGCAAGGAGTAGAAGAAAAGAATACTAGTCCTTTGCTGTTGTGCGTGTGTGTGTGAATGGTTGGTGTGTGTGTTTGGTGTTTACTCTCGAGATGGGTGCTATGATGGAGCGGTGATGTTTGTGGCTCCCGTCTGGAACTATTCACTCGATTCCCCTGTACGGACAGCGCGACAGGCACTGTTATTTCATATTTACTTGCAAAGGTGGAATTCTTTGTGGAGAAAACAAAGACTTCGATAAGGCAGAAACCCCCTTGTTATAAAACATAGGCTAAGATAGTAGTTGTTTTAAATGTAGCTCAGTCTTTTTTTGTGATACAGATTTAAAAAAGGATGGAAATTGTTCAGTCCATGTTTTGTTTTCGCTTAAACCAATATGTGTAATAAGGGGGAAAATTCCAGTAAAATCAAATAATAGGTATCAACCCTTAACAAGCAACTTACATTTTACCTCATTATAATTTTACCACAATAATATTATGTCGATAATAACAGACGGAAGAATTTTACGCTACGTAAATAATTGATACGCTGATATTTTCAAGTGATTGTAGAAATTCGTGATACTATCGACGTTTGGATACGAGTCATAAATAACACTAACTAAACTTGCTTGATGACATATCAAACACAGAAGAAACAACACTACCATTGTCCCACTATTATAATAAATCATTCGACTTTAGTAAGGTGTATTTATATTAATACAAATGTAAATCGAGATGTTATTTTTTTGTCCTTGTAAGATCGTGAGTGAATTGTCACAGGGTAATATGTAATTGTTTGTTCCGGCAGCGTTGGTCATTCGGTCAGCGCGTCTGTAAGGTCACAAAATAGAAACTTTACAGAAGGCTAGCTTTCATACATTGACAGTAACAGGCGTACGCACATGTTCATACTTACGAGCGTCTCCTTTAGGTTCCTACTGAAATTTGCACGACTTGATCTAAACTCGTCGAATTTGCGACGGTTCTTGATTTCTCGACTAATATAGGAAACTGCCCTTCTGTGTTTTCTAATTTTGTACTAAGGTCGACTAGTTATCACGCTCTATACACTATACAAAATTCCATCGTGTAATGAGATCTGACAGGGGCATTAGTTGTAAATATATTTTCTTTATAATCAGTACGGCCAATTTTTTGTATGCCAATTCTTATACTAATTGAGTGGCAACAAAGCATGCGGCCCTCCTGATGGGAAATGTACTGACCCTGTGAAAATCTCCTCATACTCTTATAAATGAACTCCCCATTGTACTCAGAGAAAAACCAAATTGGGAAGCTCATAGTATAGCCTGAACAATCCCGGGAGGAACTAATACTGATGGCGATTTCATGTGCACGATTTTCTTCAAAACTGCTGACCTGATATTATTCTGATGGACAGTAATGAACGGTTTTATAGAGCGTGTTAAACCAAATTTATGACAATCGCAATCTAACATTGAACGATTTATATTAAAAAAACATTTAGTGATTACAAGACTCATATACTCGAACATAACTTGTATCTATAGTACTATATTTTGTAAGGTTCAATTGTTCATGTTTTCTTAGTGAATAATGTTAGCAAATATATTGTTCTGACGCTACCACCTGTATCTGACCAAGTAGTACCGGTGGTTCATCCCTCTATTCAAACAAAATTTAATGAGGCGTGCGTCTATAGAGAGCACATCAGCACACACTCGCAGGCTTACGGGGATACGAGCGGCATTGTGTAGCCTACCCGAGCACTTATTACGGGTATTATGACGATCAATAATATTGCTATTGAAAAATATTCATTAAATAACCGTGCTTTCGTACAAACCTACCTCATTACATAGTTACATAGGTTACACACATTTTGTCAAATATTAATTTTCGCAGAATGACCCACAAAGGGGTAGCAAAGGCAATCACTTTTCACTGTAGCTACATGCAACTATACAAGTCGCAATTTTTTTTCTCACTTTGTTATTTTTTGTGTGTTGTGTCTATTGCTGCTTAGCTGGATAATGACGTGACTAAGAAAACCTCCAGCCAGGCCAAGCCGTTTAGATACCACGGCTGCTTTATTAAAACACGGCAAGCGTCTCAATTTTATCATATTTAGAAATAACGTAGACTCTTTACTCGTCTAGACCATTTGCAAACGCCTGCTAATAAGGCTTAATTGAATGAAACTCAATTGGCAGGCACAAGGCTACGTACGTTAAAAGCTCTAGTTAATTTTTCAATTAATTTTATTATAACTCACACAGGTAGTCAAATCATCGTAATGTAAATATTTGTTCGTTTGCATTGCAATTTTGCTACTCTATGGCAATAAAAAAAATACGGGAATCCTCATAGGCCTGAGTTGATCCACGGAGTGGGCATACGACACTTTTTTTCCACCGAAGATAATTAAATTGCCGCCGTTACAGTTACGTGCCAGTGCCACAATACCTCGATGCGTCTTTGAAAATCCTTACAGATGTATGTAGTTTTCTTCCTTCGCCAAGCTCATAACGTGACGTCACTCCATTTATGTTCCTAGAAAAACTCATTAATACCGACCGGAGAGATTGGAACTTGCGCCACTTGCGTAGCAGGTGATTAAAACAACGTTGCCACCATATAGCTCTTTGTACTTATTCCAATTCTGAAGAAAATGTACGAGTAGATGCAACGCATTTAAAGTCCGGTAATCTATATCTATATACAAACATACGCATTAATAAAAGTGTCTGTTTGTAATTCCAAATTAACAGCTTTTCACTAAATGCATATAATATGATAGTATATACGGTACATAAATTAATATTATTTTTCGATCTGTTTGTTCCTGCTAATCTTTGAAACGGCTGGACCGAATTTAACGGGTCTTTCACTAGCTGATCTTACAAGGAGTAACTTATGCTTCTTTTATTTAGAAATAAAAATAGGTACATGAAATTAAGCCTGCGCGGCAGAAACCGCGGGGCACAGCTAGTCATTTTATATACATAGTAAGCATAGTATGTTGACGAGTTTCTATTGAATAACAGAAGCGTAAGCTTCTTTTCAGATTTCCAGGCGTCTTATAAAGGCCTTAATCCGCGCCGAGGAAATGTACTGATGCGCGACAATGCATCACGTCTTCACTTTGCTTATTATATACGAGGAAAAGTGGATTTAATACTCTATCCCTTACATTTTCAACGCAATGTTTCCAACTTTATACGATAAAGAGAAAACATTTCTGTGGAAATATCTTCGCAAGAGGTATGTTAATATTAGGCGATCGTTGTTGGTAAACTCGAGACGAATGTTGTCCGATAATTTATGTCGGCGACCGCGCCTATTGTCGGACAAACAACGTGCCGGCTCGTGGCCAAATTTATATTCCAAGTAACGGCTAGCGGGAACTACCCACAGAAACACCCCTCACAACTCGATAGACAAACTTACTAAGCAAAACTGATACAAATGAGCGTAAATAACGGAGAGCCCGATGCTTATTCTTTGTTTGTATGAAAGTTTATCTATTTACGTAGCGTCGGGAAGTTCGAGATACTCCGATGGAAATTAGATGCATTTGTAGCGAACGTTTTTGATTCAATAAAATGCAAGGATACGAGTGAATTCGTAGTCCGCGTAGTATATTATGTTAAGTAAACAAGCTCTCAACTCCACTATGGGCTTGGTCGGTCTGGCTCTCTTTGGTAGATATTCGATTGGGGAAACAAAATATATTTAAGAAGAATGTTATTTTATATCTTGACTACCATACCACACCATGTTTTTTAAATTGTTGGTGAAATGAAACTCTTTATAAATGACAGTATTTTATTCTTACCTTGTATTACGCAGAAAAAGCTCTCACAATTAGGATTATCCTTTCACTTTGAAAATTTCAGGGTGACCCGTGAATGGTACCAAAACACAGACGGAATGAGACACTTTCCCGTTTCTAATAACTATCAAATATGGCGATGAGAGCCAATCAAGTATTGAATGAAATAAGAAGAGCCCGCGAGGCCCGAGGCGCGGTGAGCCGTTTTGGCTGCATCCCAGACACGTTTTGCATTTTATTCAAAACGTTGACGTGAAGGATAAAGTTTTATTATTTTACTACTGTGACGTGACCTGACTGTACCTGAGCGGACACTCCCGACCAATGCCAACACAGATATGTACGTCTTATTCAAATTCACCAAAACGACCTATGAATATTTTTATAGCGTGAGAAAATTGAATCGTTCGGTTTTATGTGGAGCCAATGCGCATCAATGCGAACTGTACGAGGTTGATATTGGTTAATTTCGTAATAGATTGTTCGGACTATTGGTTCGGAAAGGAAGCATTCAGATAAAGTTGCCAGTGTGGGTTCCGCTCGGGGAATTTTAAACAGTTGCTTGTGAATGCCGCTTGTTTGCACGATGGCTTCGAGCATGCAAATGAACTAAGTGCAGGGCGAAAGGTACAATCTGTGAACACGATTCACATGTCCAATGAGTCATAGTAGATCATTTTGAGAGTTGTTTTTGTAAAATCACGAATCGACATTATGAAAACGCACTTAAAGTGATTCAACAAGTGTGGTAATAAGTTCAGGGTATTCTCAAAGCGTTTAGCTTTAACCTGTTAAAAGGTGGTTGCGAAACAGAAAGGCAACTTCCTCCAATGGTTTAAAGTTAAAGTGCTCCTTAGTAATTTTGTAAGGCGCGGCTCACTAGCGAGGCATTTTGATCAGCTTCGCCACTATGAGCTCAGTATAAACACAAAATAGAAAAGTAGCAGAAGGGCGGCTTCTTGAATTGATCGACAATTAGCGTCCACTCGCATAAACGTGTACCCTTGACGTACATCTTGGATCAAATCACGCTTATTCCGTTAGTAATATTTGAGCAAGAAGCTCGTAAGTATTCGTATGTGTGCGTGCCTCTGTTTCTCCCATTTTAAGGGCGCCGGCCTTTTGTAATTTTTTATTTCGTGGTATTGCAGCCTATGAGTCAGCGGTGCAAGCCAGTATTAGCAGTTGGCAGCGAAGGCGCGCCGACACACTTAACTTCAGAGATAACAACAATAGATGCTAACTGCCGTGCTATCGCCCACATTAGCCATCACTGCTAAAATACGGTTGTTAACGATAACAGATTTTGGATATGGGTGCGGATATTTTCAAGGCAAAATCGGTTGCGGTCACGAATGTAGGTAAATATGTGTCGGAGTGCTGTGAGAAATGACAATGGGACATAGCGAAATATGGGTGTACTATCCACCTTTGCCTTAGCCTTCGGAGAGTTCAGGCGTGAGCGTATTTATGTATGTAAGGACTAGTGTAAATGGAAAATGTGTAAAAGTAGTGACAGAGTCATCTTTTGTTCCTTTGGTCCCACATCGGTATACCTAATCAAGGTCTAAGACCTCTGCACCACTTCGCAAAATATTTGCGACAAGTACATTTTAAATATATTTTTATCTCATTCGTTTACGTCTGCTATATTTTATTTCGGATATGCAGTTTCTGCTTTATGCCCCACGTCTACTCAAATGCAACCTTACTTGAGGTCACCCGGGGTCAGATTAGTCATAAGAATATGCTCAATAGACTGTTATGATAGTCAGATATTATACACAAGGTGAGTTTTTATTCGTCCATTGTGGCAATATTCATACTTCGGTCTCTTTGTACACTGGTAACATTATATGGTGTGAATGGTTTTATGACTGGTCTTATAAACATTTGGGAAACAAGTGGGAATTGCGTCTTAGTATTTAGTATTGTTCCAAATTAAATTAATTTGATTAAAAATATCACAAACTTCAGAAAGTGTTCAACAACGTAAATGAGTTGATTCATGATCTACTCGCATCTAGCGAATGTTTCGCTAAATGTATCGGGTTTTATAAAACAGTCTTTCTTTTTTGACTCCTCCGGGCCGTACATACAGCCATACAGTATAATATACAGATAAACAAATTTTGTTTATCTGTATAACAAAACAAAAGTGTCTGTTTGCTTTTTTTCAAATGCATATGAAGTTATGTACAGTAGTAACAGGTTCAATCTGTTTCTTCCAGCTATTCTCCGAAACGGCTAGATCGATATTAACGGGACTTTCACTGGCAGATGACTGACGTTACAAGGAGTGATTAAGACTAACTAATAATTAAACAAATCCACCCTCGAAATTAAGTACGAGCTTGTAATAAAATTATAATTTCAACTATCAACAAATGTATGTACTGGATTCAATGTGTATATGGTAGGTAAGCTGGGACCCCAGTTGGGGTTGGGGCGAAGTCTGCGCGGCATTGTTAGGGCGATCGATGCGTCCGCAGTCACCAGACAAAGGATACGGGAATATTGTTTGTCACAGAATTTATTATGGCGGCCGCCAGTGCGCTATGTGAGACACACATTCAATATATCAGCCGGTAACGCCGGGCGTAAACATATTTTCCCTCGATGTTAGGCTACACTTTATAAATGTTTGTTAAAACCACATGCTCTATGACAATAAAAAATCCAACGTGTAGAGATTATTGTAACAACGCTAAACTAAAAGACTCTCTTTATATATGATCAGATTTTACAAAGGTAATTTCTAAATTAACGCTTAGAATCTGTAAAAAATATATACATCCTAGCTGTGCCCCGCGGTTTCTTCGGATTTAGTTTCTTCCTTATTGTCGCGGAACCCTAATATTTTTAATAAATAAAAGTAGCCTGAGTTACTCCTTGAAACATCAGCTACCTACCAGTGAAAGTCCCGTCAAAATCCGTCCAGCCATTTCAGAGATTACCCGGAACAAACAGACAGACAGACAGAGAAAAAAAATTAAACTTGGTTTTTTAGTGTCAGTATCGAGTATACTTTCATATGCATTTAGTGAAAAGCTTATTTTGGAATTAGAAACAGACACTTCAATTTTATTTATCTGTATAGATATAGATATAGATTACAACTGATTTTCGGAAGGTTTTTGAGGTGTTTTAATGAATTCTGATTAATAAGTATGAGCAAGCAATTTTAACACGATGTTTGGTCACTTTGGTCAGCTCATGTCTCGTAGCGCGCTCTACGCCTACGCCGCGTAGCACCTACTCTAATACAAAGCTATTAATATACATCTTTCTCTAAACATATATTAAAAATACTCAATAGTAATAATGTTCTACACTGGAAATACTGAAATATTCCATACACTTTGAATAGACCGTTGAGTTGTTTGAGAAACAAACACATTCATAGGGAGCGTTCACCCTCTGCGTGGGACCTCGCCCAGTTTAATGCCCCCTTTATAAGTCAATTCCGAGCGAACTGTTTTATGCGACTTGTTTGAATTTCTTCTTTATGCTCATATTGTTTAACCTATAGCTCTTTCAGTTTCTTTATGTTAAACTATTGTAAAGATAGAGGAAGTAATTCTTCCTTGGTTAGATTATAGGTGAAGCTGTATAATGTCATGTTGACGATTTAAAAGTAGGATACTACACTATACTGAGGAAAAGTCTAAAGTGCCTTTTATTTATCCCTTTTGCCTTCTTCGTGAGGAATTTTCATATAAACCATACAATATTATGGAGGTTTATTTCCCAAATGCGTATTTTCAATTAAAGTATTTAAGAGTCTGTTCATAGTTTCAGTTTAGAAGAAGTCGTGAATAAGCATTATAAGTTTTAAAGCAATGAAGACACTTATCCAACTATTTCCTTTTTAAGGTTTAGATTTTAAATGCAAGGAAATACGTTGACTCCAACATCCAATTTAATAAACTAATTGGATGTTGTCGCTACGATCCAATATAATAAACCAGAAGACCGGTTCTTCGGCACTTAGATAGGAATTATAAAAATTCTCTCTTTTTTTCTTTAGATGCACCTTGGATGGTTTTATTTCAGAATATAATTAAAAGATAGTTAGCAGAAGGATGGCTTATGTGAACGTAGCAAGCACACACGCGCACAAATGGATGTCGGAACAAGTCAGGATAATTCCAGCAATAATTTTGAAGTGTTCATTTTGTCTGCGCCACTTATCTATATCAATATCACAAACGCAAAATATAGACATATCTGTATGTCTGTTTGCCTGCTACTTTATTACGAATAAATTTATGAACCAATTTAGTTTAAATTGGTATAGAGTTTTGACCCCAAAGATGAACATTGGGTATTTCCAAATACAAACATGCTGAAGATAAAAGCTAGTTGAAAATTATCAAGGAGCTGACCATTTGTATTTTTAATTGTGTGGTTTTATGGTAAGAGGTAATTAATTAAATGCATCAGCAAAATCTTGGCTCCGAGGGTTGGCATTCTTTCAGCATAAACATTCTTTTGCGGAATTATTCATACGCATTCAATTGAATAACATTTAAATTAATTAAAGACTTTTGTGGCTATGTGAATAAAGTAGTCTCTTGTTACGCGTACTCTGTACCAATGTGTTACACAGAGCGTATTTTATCTTATCCTTAGAAGGGGCATTATTGGGTCCGATTGCCCGTAAGCACGTGAACCGTTGGGATCTTTTGTGGCACCCTTGCGTTTATGCTTTACGTACCTGACTCCTTAAATACTTCCCGAACAAGCCGGTAGATCATGCCTATGGGAAAAAGCTAGAAGTTTCCTAGTCCATTCGCCATCTAGCTAGTACGTCGCAAGAACGTAGTTATGGTTGATAATTTACATCACTATGAAAAGAAACAGCGGGAGGAAGCAGCGGTTTTTTCATTCCATATGGACTTTTCATTCCGAAATATCTGTAACCCGTGTCAGACATTTTCAGGAACCTGATGTATTTATAACGATTGCCCTCTCGAGGCAAAGTGAGAAGAGTCTGGGCGGTCACCAATCAAACTACTATCACTGAGCGATGTTGTTTAACTATCCTAAACCGTAACGAAATTATTAAAACTCCACATTCTCTTACTTCTGTTAATTCTATTACTTAAGTGACTTTTTCGCCGTCTTATTCAATTACTCAGGATATAGGATGACTTAAATTAACGATGGCTTTGGGGCGAGATAATAATTTGATAGATTTTCTCCTAACGTCATATTCGGATAATCCCTTTAAATTGCCAGTCATCCGTGGAGCACCATTTGTCATCACCTTAATACCCCATGCGTTAAAGTCCTCATCACTGCATAATGAACCCATTTCAGAATGACAATTCGGTTTAATTTTGCCCATTATTATATGATGACATCCTAATTACTGTATTACTTTACCGGACTATGGCCTGTTTAAATTTAGACTTTATGATCTCTTGTATCAACGTAGGTATTCAAGATAGGATTCAATCGTTATTTTTTTATCAAATGAATGTACAGCTCATTCCCGAACCAAAGTCAAAAACTGTTTTAAAAAAAAAAAAGTTTTTGAAAGTTGTTGGTCCAGCTGAATCTCAAAGGAGTGATTTAGGCCGCTTATTTTTTTTATTATAAACCAAATCTTCGCGGATAAAACCATAGCATAACTAGTTCTAAATAAATATTAAAGTAAGGTGCTACGACAAATATGAATTTCATAATAAAACGGACATTATTCCGTGCCCCCGCTATTCCCATTATTCTCGGATTTCACAACGCTATTTAGAATCGCGTTGAATATTTGTAATAGTCTCCAGACGAAGGAATTCCAACCATTTGACTGCTTCAACGAAATTTTTGAATTTCAGATCTACTAGCTCAGCAGCGGTGTCTGCTATTAATGGATGAATAATGCCCACTTCTATATAATAAATACTTACACAAGGTTAGCTCTTATTTATCATTATACGATATTGGGATCGATCAAATCTCGTAGCTGCCCTAATGTAGACTGTACCTTACAGAAGCTCTCTTCCAAATAATACCTGAAAGTAGCTTTGAGTTCCACACAGTGCAGGCGCTGTACTTGCTGCTATAAGCAGAGCTAACAGTTTACCATCAGTTGATCTGTACGATTATTTGCCACCTTTGTTGTAAAACACCCACAAAATTATACGATACATATCAAGATCGTGTAGCTACTACTACGTAAGTAGCTCGACTCGAGCAGACATTCTCGACCAATGTCTGCCCTTCTGTTACGTTTTATTTTGAGCCACTTCTTTCGGTAATGGAATCCCGAAATGTATTTATGAATTCACATTATTATGACATCTCGAGCGCTTCGAGACAGTTCCCTTAAATTAAGATGGGCAATAATTTGATTTGCTAAAACATTCGTAGGAATAATCTACCTGAGCGCTTGTGAAGATTTCTCTCTGAACATTTTAACATAAAATTTGATTGTATCGGGTATTGTTGCAATGAATCCATGACATTTAACATTTTAATATCTCTTAGTAATAAAAAGACTCTCCAATTAATATAATGCCAAGTCCCATCTCAGCTGGATGCTGGATGCTAAAACTGGGTACTTATTCAAGATACAATTTATTCCGAGAGCAGATTGAAATGGTTTTCGTTCGTTCTTATAGCTCCGAAAGTTTTCGTTATACTAGTCGAGTTTATGGACGTTGCTTTAAAATGATCATTGTTTTTATTCAATATGCGATTTAGCGCTAGCACTTACCAATTGCGAGTTGTTTTATACTTGCATATTGGAACGATCATGAATATTGTATGAAGAATATTTAATATCGGAATGGTAAACAGAGCCATAGATTTTTATGAATATGACTTTACTATTCATGTGAGAAGTATGAATATTTCAAAGTATGATAATGGTATTATGAATGAAGAAAGTAATAACAGCCTATTATTTTAACCACAAGGTTTCGACGGATACGGAAATTCCAGTGAGTTCGACAATATCTATAATCTTATTTGACCTCCCAATAAATCGACCGGCAAACTCCACGTTCCCGGCGGATAGGAATTAAGAACATGACCTTTTAGAACAATGAAACTTAAATAATAAGGTAATGTTTAAGAAAGGTTAAACAAAAGATGATGCATTTTGAAAACCACGTAGATACTCGTAATTTCACAGAAGAATCAAATTATAATAAACACATATATGGTGCTTATCTGGGTGCCAAGTAAAGGTTTTGTCATGGTAAGTACTTGTTTCAAAGTCGACGAATTTCGTTGCGTTTTAGCATGACTCGAAATGAGTTGGAACCGACTTGGAATTTAATCACAACTCGCTTCTAAATCAACACAACAGGGCGCTCTTCTAACTCGAATGCGGTATTTTTTCTTCGATATAGGTATAACTGTGATCTTTATAATCATAATATTCAAGAATACTTAGTAGTGTATGGGGTATAGGTCACGTAGTAATCAATTCGTGTGACAATCTGATCACCAGCCATAACGGGCAAGTGCCAAACGCCAAATTTGGAAAGAATTGCATTGCGTTTATATTCGACATCTTTTTTAATATGAAAAGGGCACGTTATGTCCTTGAAACACTAACGTACGTTGCGGAAATGGTCTAACATCTAGGATTAAATGCTAAAGTCGTGATGGAAAGGTCTAGTTTTTGTATTATTCTATTTAACTTTTGACAGCTCGATTGCTTTCGGTTTGTTTAACGTAGTATAGTTTTTTGCTGGCATTTTAATGGCAGGTAATTAGTAATGTTATATGACTAAGATTGTTGTGTGCACAACACACCCAGTTTCTGTCACATAAAAACCTCTTAGATTGTATACCAACATGTTTTTTTCCTTCAACTTGGGGGTCGCATGCAGAACAATCGGCGACCTACCCGCTTTACTATACGTTCACAGTAGGATCCATTCATCTGCTAATATATACGTAGCAGTCGGTATCAGTCAGACGTAAACACCACTGCGAAACACGAGAATTCGATCCTCGGATCGGGCAAAGTGTTGTTGGGTTATCCATCCGTAATTTCCCAGTAGCTGCCTGGAGAATGGATTAGTGTCCGGTTAGTGGCAATAGGCTCGCCCGCTATTACATGAGACTTATGAGTACGTATTTGATTTACTATCGTACAAACAAGAGGCGTCACTTTAAAAGTAAATCGGGCTATAGTAGTCATACTCCTAGTAATATTTTAAAGTGAAAAATGTACGTTATGATATCCAATCTTCCCTGAAACAAATTTTGCAAGCGTTGAATGTGTCTCATTTAAAACGTTCTTATTTCTAGTCGTTTATTCAAAAGAGTATTTCGGGAAACACGTGTTGAGCTTTCTCGGGAGCGGAAAATGTTTCGCGGATTTAAGCCCTTTGCTCACCTTTTAGGAACACCCACCCTTAACGACTGGGGATTTGTCAACCTTTGCATTGCTTTGAAGGGCTTATCTATTGCCATATTAAGGTGTGATTTATTCACGACGATTACTTGATTATATTTATCCCATTGGTCAATATTTGTTTTGATTTTGGGTCTACTTGCTATTTACTGTACTTTTAAGTCCTACGGTTATATGCAAATAAGATTTACACATTTCAAAACTATCAAATTCTTTGAGATTTTTTATTATTCTTTTAAATAAAAATACTATATTGATTAGTATCATAATATTATTAAGTTGCTGAGCGTATTAATAAAAACGTATCACATGATATTGGACACCTTTTATGACATGACGCTTTCATTAAAAACATCATAGAAGGGAAGATAGAAGGAAAGCGAAGAAGAGGGAGATCAAGGATTAGTTATGTACAACAGCTGAAAGAAAAAGTCAGCGTCATGTCGGAGGAAGTCAAAGTGTTAGCGGACAACCTAGCTCTTAAATAAATGATGATTGAAGAAGAAGAAACCTATACACACATAAATAAATCAACAGTTATTCACTAAATACATAATACGAATCTCGCATTCGGCTGGACCGATTTACCAGTAGAAAGTTGACGTTATAACTCTCTTAGACGTCTATTTTTATTTTTAAAAAACATAATAACACTAACATATATTAATACATTGTTAATCCTACACAGGTGAAACCGCGAAGCATAGCTAGTTCAATATAAATATTTGATGCTGTTTGCGATAGTTTATATTCGGAGAAACTAATTCCAGGAGCGAAGTGTTAAACCCCGGGATATGAATCGTCAGTTGCATGCATCATTTCCACCGGTGTAACAACGGATCGATAAACTTCACCTTCCTCATATTGATTAAAAGTGTTTTGTAACTCGGGATGTTGGCTGATTACTTTAATATCAGGATATAGAGTTTAAAACCGTATACAAATAACGATATTATACTTTTGTAATCAAAAAGGCAGGCCATAATGAAGTGACCGGTTTGAAATTCTATGCTATGTTAGATAAATGTTATATATCTCCGGAAAAGGGTGGCAGTTTTGCAGAGCAATTTTTTTAAGCAAAATAATTTAATTTGTAATACCCAGGCTGTATGGTAGTTTATCACGTTTGAAGTATAAAAAGAAGCCCACAATAAGGGAAATAAGGCTTTCGTTTCATATCTTACTTTTTATTATTTATTTTTAATATCGTCATATTCTCAGAAGGCTAGTTTCCGAACCGGTGGTCAACTCTTCGACATTCATAAGTGCCTTACCAGGGCCTAGACTTGCACTATAATTTCAGCATTTTCATTTTCAGTATCCTGGTGGTAGTAAATGTTTCCTTCTTTGAGTTATACAAGTTAGAAGTTCTTGAATCAGTAAATTCGCGTTTTAGTTCACTAGATGGCGCAAGGTAAACGCAAAAATCCACGAAGGGACTCGTATTTCAATATTTAATTAATAAATTTTCTTATCCTCTATAAAAAAGACTGTATTTAATATATTGTTCAACCGACGAATACATTACAAAAATTGCGGTTCCTTACAAAATAAAATTAGTTCACTTACCACTTTACTTGGTTTCTTGACCTTTATCGCAAAAAGTTCGAATATGCTTCAAATGAGTTGTATCTGCAACAAAAAAATATGAAGAATAAATACACCATTACGGGATGACATGGGACTTTAACACAACTGGCGAACTATGGTTGATAAGTACACCTCCAAGGAGAAGAAAATGAAAATGAAAATGAAAATTTTATTTTGTTAAATGTTTATTCAGTTTAGGCCCTGGTAAGGCACTTATGAATCTCGAGGAATTTACCACCGGTTCGGAAACTAGCCTTCTGAGAAGAACCGGCAAGAAACTCAGCTGGCATCATGTACATTTCATTACACAGTAAATAACGATAATTACAAAAAAATACATCAAAAATGATTATATAGAAGGCAGGCAGAGGTGTAATATAAGTAGTCCTTCGCGGAAAACAGGCTATATAAGCATAGAAGAGTGTGTAGTTTAACTTTGATAATTGATTAAGAAGAAATTTGTAGGATGCTATTTTGCATAAGAGTCCACAAAAAAGGGGTCACAAGTCCTGACATGGTTTTCCTAGCCCCCTACAATTGAGTTATGAGAAATATTTTTGTGTAGTCAGTACGTATCTTAAGTTATCAAATAAATATGTCCTTTTGAAATGTCATCCTCAATTAGTGCACGACTGTAATATTAAGGCTAATGTATTCTAGTATTTCTTAATAGGTACTTGAATACTATGGCGCATTATAAAAGTTCCAGACTTGCGGACTCCATGCCGAGACCGCACGATAATATTGGAATGATTGAACGAGAGGTAGTGTTGTGATACAGACGCTAGGGTTACTACAAATAAGACTACTAAAAAATACATGTGAAAATAATTCTTCAAGGTCATTAAAACAGTCCCAGCGTGTATTCGCTCGACGAGGGGATCGAACCCAGGACGTCATGTTGGTTGGTTAATCCTGGAGTCGGGAGAAGTAACTTCATCTTTAACTTTTAATGCCGGTAAAAAAAATTAAGGCTTGCACAATAGTTTCTTATATGCGAAATTCCAATAAAAATACTAAGGTCATTAATTTAAGAAAAAAATATATCTGACGATATATAATATCTTAATCAACAACATTTGAAAATATTACTTTAACGGTTAATAATTTCCAATTCCTACCCAAATACATTTTATCCGAATCCATTACTGTATTTTTTAATTCGATTGCAGATCAATTATTATTTTGATGAAATATAATAGCGTAGATCGAATGGCAGCCCTGGCCGAGGAGACTGGCTTATTTGAATGAGCGGCAGTGGAACCGCAAAACGCCGAGCGGGTAACGAGAGTACTTGGTCGGGAATAGACGCTATAGTCCGATACTACACGTGCCCGCAAATGAAAGCTGGACGTGACTCACATGCGTATGTAACTATATCGATTCCACTATCGAATGGAAATTGAATAAATCGATTAATGTTCGGATAAATACGGCACGTACGACTAATCGAATCTGATTAGGGGGATGCTTCGCTTCGGCAACAATAGGGCTTAGTTTCGACATCTCTGTGTTCGCAGTCTGCAATTATCAAACTTCCAATCGCACTGTAGGTGTAACATTTAAGTACATTTGTAGCACAGGTTTACACAGGATGTTACCACACGTGAAATAAAATTTAAGCTATAAATTAAATTTTAATTAACGTTTATTAACGAGTGGAATTATTACTAAACAAAAGTAATAAAGCGCGCAAACTGTGTAGATAATATCTTTGGTTGTATTAAGAAACTAACGGCACCTCGGGTGCTAATAACAAAGCTGTGGACAATCGTTAAGGAAACACCCCTTAGATTATAATCAAATGGAAACGTAAACAAACTTTTGGGGCCACGTGCCGAGCATCGCAACAAGCCGGGACGATTCTAATTTCACGGCGTGACGAAGAGGCCTGCTCATTTTCCTGACGGTTGCGGATATTTTCAATTTTCCCGACGGTGGCTCCTTTTTATTAGTTGTTGTTTCGAGTGGAATACTAATAAGAGGTGAATTAACATTCACGCGACAACCCCATTGCTTATCCGATGAGATGCGCCGCGGTCTAGCTCGCTGGAGTCTGTGCTCTCCAAACAGACAAATTAATTTCGCCTTCCAACATATCTAATTACTTGTAGAATATGATATTGTAAGGAAAGGATTATTTAACGTTATATTTCATTAATGTTGTATCTGTTCTTGTACTGGTTGATATAAAAAGTAATTGAATGACGATTCTAAGGTGGTCCGATAATAAAAGTGAATTGTTTTCGTGATCATTGTACGAAAAAATCATTCAAATAAACCATCATCAAATCGAGTGAAATTTTGTAAACTTAACTTGAGCGCTTGCGTTATGTACCCACATAAGGCAACATACATACTATGTTATAAATATTTGGCCGAATCACATCGTATACATTACAAAGGAACGTCACTTATTGGTAAGTTAATTTCATTTAATCACTTCATCATTTAAGAGTTACACTTTTGTCGGTGCAGCTGATGAAGCCCTCCATTTGTCCCTATCGAGTGCTGTTTCTTTGAACAAATATATTACTAATACTATAAAATTCAAATTCAAATTGTGTCATAATAATACCTACTTACACAGAATTTGCAGTTAATCGTCGAGTTAAGATGGGCTTCAATATACCATAAACAGCAACGGCAACTCGATCGATATAATTGCTTATTAATCGTTCGACAAGCGTTTTCATTAAGCAAGAGGTTATTACGATGTCACTCGGCTCCGCCGTAGCTATACACTGCACTAGTTATTGCCGTGTTACCTAACTTATTATGATATTCACTTTACACGCTTTGTCTCCAAAGCTAAGTGCACAATGCTTAGACAAGTTTAGGGCGTCGCGCTGCCAACTTGATTACTTAGCCTTTTGGAAATGTACTAATTAGCATACATAACGTATTAAGCATAGTTTTAGTTGGTAATAATGTAGAACGAATAGTTAATCAGAACATTGATCGATCGTACATTAGTTTGGTTAATTGACTAATAGCCGAGCGGTGCCGTGGTTTCTAGTAATAATGATAAAAGCCGCTGTTTCAAAGCTATAGTGTACCTACTACACTATGCTCACTCAAATATTCTGTATTCAATAAAGCTCAATAATTCCGTACTAGTTCATCGTAATCGGAGGCAGAGCGATGTGAAAGGGGATACACTTGCATTATGGTCCTTAAATACTACCAACTTATCCAAGTTACATATTATTTGGATATACCTAAGATGCAATTTTTAAGTTTAATCTCCACTAGCTGTGTCTCGCGGTTTTCCCCGCATAGGAATAACAATAAAAACAATGCAACTAAGTGATATTTTTATCTAAAATAACAGTAGCCTAAGTTACTTCTGATAACATCAATAATCTGTCGTCTGCAAGTGTCATTATAAGTAATCGGTCCGTTTCAGAGATTAACCGGAACAAACAACCGGACAGACAAAAATCTAAATATTGATTTTTATATCAGTAATTTGTTTATTAGAAATTAAAAGCAGACATTTCAATTTTATTTATGTGTCTGGTTAGAATAGATGTGAGAATTCTAAGCCGCCTTGTTATTGCTATACGAAATGTCAGATTCAACGTCGCATAAAATGAATTACATACACATTTTGCATATGATTAACGTAGATAATACATTCCGCAACAATAATTCACAGTAAGTGCGGAAATGAGGTGAGTTAGATGCCTTTCGTGCGGCGGCGGCAGGCGGTCTAGCATCTAGCACTAATTAAAAAACTTACAAAAGGTCTGCTTCCATGCGTTGGTACCACACAACTATGTAGCTATTTCCAAGCCTTTCACTTAAATTGAAATAAGTCCGAAATGCTTCAGGATTGTGCGCGTAGGTGTTTTTTCAAAACATAGCAAATAACATCACAGTGTGCTTGTTGGCAAGTGGCTATTGCAGCTTATGAACGCTTGCAATGAAGCACGGAATAGCTGTAACCACAAAACGACGACTTTTGCTAGCAGTGAAAGAAACATCTTAACGAAACATGATTGGGGATCTTAACACATTTCACGTAATTGAATAGGCTTATTCCCGGACACCCATGATTTTATTACCATCACCATCACGGCTTTCGATTTTTAAGCAAATAAATTCTTACGACATCGAAAAAATTTAACTGTCGGATAAGACGCGGGAATTAATGTATGAAAGTTTAATTTTCAAAATCTATTGTCTGTGGATGTGCCGAATGTGTTCGCCTGATAAGTCTAAGCGCTGTTGAGAGACAAGCTTCTGTGTCTTTATAATTATGTGCATCTAGGAAGTCTGTCTACCTGTCTACCGAGCAGTCTAGTCTAGCACGTGGAGTCTACTGAAATGGCTAGAGTCGTAATTAAAGCTGAACTTAATCTCCTGTCACCGGTACACGAACTGAAGCTCCCGACTTAATTACCTTTTTGATGAATTGCACTAGAACTTACACTTTATTAATGCCTTGTTACTGTTTTGATTTAATGTCGTTTACGTTCAGTGTTATATGACAGGTATGACATATGACAATATTACACTTACTTATATAGTCGGCGGTATACTGATTTTTTAATTACCCATTTAGCGCACAATGCTTACGTTTTCATAAATCTGTAAATGGACAAGAGTCCATTTACTTGTTACTGTCCCGGTTCACACTTTTTCCATGTAAGATATTAATTCATATGTAATATGGTTAGGTAGAAAAACCAGGATGAAGTTTTCTCTAGTTTTATCGTGCCAAAACCTTGTTTATATCATAATGTCAGGCTTCAAATGATTTGATTTTGATATGAAAGGCAAGGTTTGTGGGTGCCACACTAACAAAAGCTCACAAATAATAAGCTTTGAGTCAGAATAACACCTGTCGACATTTGCTCTACGCGGACATCGAACCCACGACCCTGAATCACTTGACCAAGAGACAAACCGGGTCATTCAACTGATAATTAACTCATACCTAATTCTATAATCAAATATTAAACTAGATTATCACAACAAATAATCGCAATCGTTATTATTATAATCCATAAAATCCATTGTTGTATCGTACAATCTCGTTGGTCTATAAACAATATAGTTAATTCAATTTATACTAGAGTCGGACGTTTGGATCCTTATTGAGAGTTCAATCGACCGTGACTCCAATGGTATTCGAAGCCACGGTTAAGTGGTTAGAGTACTTTTGACGTCGGCAAGGAGTCGTTCACAATAGCAGCGGGCTACGAAGGAACGCTTCACAGATAACCTTTGGCCCAATATTTTGATTGAACCGATGTAATACAAGGTCTCCGTCATTGTGATGCTATTGTGAATATTGAAGGCTCCGCGATCCTATTCAGAAAGTCCAATTATATAGACCGGCTTTGAAAGCGATCCATCATTTCAGCCACAATAAATACAAGTAAACAAAGAGTTTTAATTATGAAACCAATTTTATACGCCTCTACTTCGATTGTCTGGGACGTGTTGGTTGCTTATACTTCTTTTGATTTCGGCATTAAATCAATAATTTTCAAAGTAGTTTAAAAGCTGGTGAATCTATTATTTTATTAATTTATTATTATTTTAATAATCATCATCAGCCGGAAGACGTCCACTGCTGAACATAGGCCTCCCCCTTGGACCGCCACGCCGAACGACAATGCGAATTTTAATAATGTAATATTATATTTATGTATAAAGCTGAAGAGATTATTAGTTTGCTTGAACGCGCGAATCTCGCGAACTACTGGTCCGATTTAATGTTTTTTATCTCAGTGTTAGATAGCCCATTTATCGAGGAAGGCTATAGGCTATATATCGTCACGCTAAGAGTAATCGCGGCTTAATGTTAGCTTTAGCCCAAAATACTTTGATTAGTGTAAGTCAATCAATTTAGGTCAATTTTGGGAGTGTGTGAGTCATCCATAATTTGTCCTTAATATCATGCTGTGATGTTTGATTTACATACACATACATGTACTACACTGAAGCGATATATTTGCATAAATATTTGACTTTCATTGTTTGCGTATATGTTGTTTACAATATGTTGTGTAACTGCTCGTGCCTCAGTCTAGTGTAACTACAATATACGCTTAGTCAAAAGGTCGACTGATGCCAATTACTTAGAACAATCCTAATGTTTAATTACTTAAGCTTAATTGGAACTGTCAAGTTTCATGACAGCTATGCACGCTTAGGTTACACTTCAAAGTTCGTGCGGCCTCTTCTTTCAAATTCGATCAAAGTGTCATCTTGAAAATTTGCGCGTGAGTCAGTTTACTAATAAACGATTCTTATACGGCTTACCGTCTCAATTGAGTTCAAGGAAACTTAATGTGGACATCTGGGAAAGTAATCACGCTCAGTCCCTAATTACAGCGACGTTAATTTATACTAATACATTATATTGAAGTGTCTATTTGTAATGCCAAAATAAAAGTTTCTTACTACTAATGCAGACGATAGGGAATTTAAACAAGATTAGAAGAGGAGCAGTGAAAAAAAGGAGCTGACATAACAACGTATTTATTTTGACAACTTAACTTCTAAACAAGTGAAAGATAAAAAATACAACAATAAAAACCTAACCATAAATAATAAATATATCAAAATAGTTTCCAACAACTAAGAAAAAACAAAAATACTTGTCTGTCAATCTGCTTTCAGGGACTGAGATTATTCTCGGGAAGATCAAACTGCTGATAGTATTATCATTTAAGAAATAATAGCAAGGTACTTTTGCTTCATTTAATACTAGCTGTCTGATTGTTTGACTTGTCTTTATATTCTGGACAATTCACACAATATCTTTATAAATTATAACTGTAAGTGTAAAGTACATTATTATAAAGTTTCATCATAATATATTCAGTAGTTATTTCGTGAAAGAGTATCAAACATACATCCCTACAAACATTCTTACAAACTTTCGCGTTTATCATATAATAGTAGTAGGATATATTAGGGTAGAATATAAATAAGACATGCGAACCTACCCTGTGAATCATAAAATATTAAGTACTGCAGTAAATATTAACTTGTTATTTTTGTATGACTATCAATTTATTATAATCATGACGCTTTCATAATATACAGTAATATATGCCTCAGTTATTATACGCGCATCGTAGTCTCTTTCTTAATTACCATGAAATGTTTTACGTATAATAAAACTATTATTGTAGTAGCCTCGACTATCATGTTCAAAAGTCAAGGGCGCGTACGGTTATTGTTTACAAAATGTGCGCGGGCGATCGGAATTGGTCATAATTATTTTATTTTGAGAATGAGTGACGATGAGAATCAATCATCACAAGAGGTAACAGAAGGGCGGCCTCCTACATTGGAAGAAGAAATGTTGCACGCACATATTCCTACACAATTATGGGATTTTACATGATTCAACGTTGATAAATTTCGTTGTATATTAGTGTGATTTGCAATGAGTTGATCCATCGCAACAACGTTCGTCAACATCAAAACATGTCAAAACCTATAAGAACATGCTCGGATTACGAATCAAATCGAGGTAGTTCAAGAACGAAACAATCGTAAACATGCATCAATCTGTGCGTGCATCGTTGACGGTCAACGTAAGGAGGCTGACTTTTTGTAAGGTTTTATTCTGAGCCGTCATGTAGATCTTTAATTGATGTGTTTAGTGATTAACGCCTCAACACGTGGGTTTGATTTGTGGGTTTTTCTATTCAGGGTCTGTAGGTTTTATGTTGTCAGCTAGTAATGCATCATTTCGGATACTTTAATTGTTATACTAACAGATAAATAACTGAGTAGTGAGCCTTGGGAGATACTATGACGCACTCAAATTGAAATTAAAATGTTTAACTAAGACCAAGGTACTCTCCCAGTCACTAGTATTTTTAAGGCTTTTTAGTCCTTCCTATTTGTTGGTGTGTTGCAAGCCTAGTATGCATTTATTTCACACAAACTGTGCCTCGCGGCTTTACCCTCGATTTTACATTTGATGCTTCGCACTGATTAGTCGCAGCGTGACGCTATAAAACCTAAAGCCTTACACACTTATACATATTTTTTCAATTCAAACCAATACTTCTTGGGATTAGCGTGATCAACCAAACAAACAAACTCTTCCGCTTTTCAATATACTTATAGTTAATGTATATAATAGGATGTGTGTTTTTGTATATGGGCTTACCGTGAATGATAGATAAGTGTCTATAGTAAAGAAGAAGGTTATACTTTGAGAAAATCCTTCAAATACATGAGAGACATTTACATTTTAACCTTAACAAATTGACATCAATGACTCAGAACTGATATGAATATTCACAGAAGAGGGGCTGTTCCCATAGCTACGAGTGTTGTGGATCGTGTTAACCTCGTGTTGTGACGAGCAATTATAACCACGACTCCTGTTAGTGGGCAATCAAACGTTATTACCGTTTGAATCGATTACTTCACTTCAATACTATGTATGTAGTCAAATGCGTCTGCAAAGGACAACACCTTTCGATTATAACTGCACGACTATCATAATTATTGTCTTTAACAATAGTTTTACAACAAGTTTGTTTCATTCACGAGATCTCTGTATTTTATTCTATTTACAGTCTTAAGTTCGTCGAAAAACTCGTGCTCGAATCCGAAGAGGCCAGTACGTGGATGGGTCCAGTCTTTACTATATTCACGTTCAACAAGTTCAACAAACGATTGAAATATCGTTAAACGATTTCGATCGAAATCCTCTAACAATGTGGTATTCTCTTGATTCGAAATCGTAGGTCAATAGGACTTCAACGCGTTTTCGCGACGACAGTTGAGATATTCCGTTTTGTCTTTGATATAATCAATATGAGAACACTGTCGCTGCGATATCGTTACGTTTTTCATTACCTGATTCTGAATAAATCAATCATATAAGGTTAACTCGAATATCTGATGCATTGGCTTCTCATACAAAACTCTATTATGGTGCATTATTTATCTATATCAATGTAATTTCAAAATCACAAACACCTTCGCTAGCCTTTTCCAATAAGTTTTGCAATTCGTCTTGATGCCACGCTGAGATACAAATTACATTTCTTTTGACAAGTCCGTCGGGCTCCAATTATGCGCAAGGGCAAACAAATGAAATCATTCAGATAATTTAAAATACGAAACAATGCGGCTAAATTGGCATAGAATTATTATCTATTCACGACCCGTGACTTCTTTTGCGTTAGATTAGCTTCGAGGTATTAGACAAACAGACAGAAACCGATACTTTTACATCTATACCGATAAATAAAATTGAAGTGTCTGTTTGTAATTCCAAAATAACAGCTTTTCACTAAATGCATATGAAAGTATACACGCTACTGACACTAAAAACCCAAGTTTAAATTTTTTTCTCTGTCTGTCTGTCTGTTTGTCCGTCTGTCTGTCTATCTGTCTGTTTGTTCCGGGTAATCTCTGAAACGGCTGGACGGATTTTAACGGGACTTTCACTGGCAGGTAGCTAATGTTTCAAGGAGTAACATAGGCTACTTTTATTAATTTAAAATATTAGGGTTCCGTGACATAAAGCATGAAACTAGATCTACGCTAGTGAAACCGCGGGGCACAGCTAGTATTATATAAAGAGGTTATTAAAGAAATGGAACAGGCAAGGCTGATATGAAGGAAAATTATGTTGAGTATTATTATCTTAGCAATGATTTACACTTCATGTGTACAAAATCTAATTAATTGGTCGGCATTCAAATCAAGAGATTGATGTGGTAATCAGATTATCTCCTTGTAATTAATTGATTGATGGAATCGTTTACACCCACGGATGCGGCAAATGAATGAAGCTGGTCTATTTCAAACTAATGTGCATTATCTATACTTGAACGTGTTAATCTCAGGAACTTCTGCCGCGACTTGAAAAATTATTTCAGTGTTAGCCCATTTATCGAGGAAGGGTAAAGTTACCGCTTGCCAAAAATACTTAACTATTCACGTGGATTGAAGTCTAGTCATCAAATAATAGTTATTTGTTATACAAGAGTGCAAAGTTGCTTTTTAACCGCGTGTTCAATTTTGATGACCGAGCAAGCGAAGGATTCAAAATTAGAATCCTGAGCGTTAGCGAGGGAATCAAAAGAGCACGAGGTGAAAAATCTTTGCACTCGAGTGCAACACGTAACTTTTCATTCCACCTCAGCGAGGAAATGACAAAATGCAAAAAAAAAAAACGTTTACAATCACAAGATAGGTACACTTTTATTTCAGTTTAGGTATTAATTACTACATTATGACAGGTAAGTATTACAGAATAATCTTTTTAATTCACAAACTTAGTGCACACGATGTTCTAAATTCAATTTACTTTATCCTCTATAGAATAAAAACGGCTTTTCCACTCAGATATTGAAGATTAAAAATACTCTTTCCGAGATGGTGGGATGAAAAGAATATTAACTACTTTTTTATATATATATTTATTCTAACAACATATTATTATTTTCCAAAATTCATGATAGAAATATTGCTCTGGTGTTCTGTGGTCATGAAAATTGACTTAATGACGACATCGACATTCAACGTTCAAATAAATATTAAGAGAAAAGGAATTAATTTTCTTACGTATTGTTCAACCATCTTGGCTAATAGATTTCTTCATTCACCCTACGGAAGTAGAAATGAATGGATTTTTTCGAATAAAAATTTGCTTAAAGAAATTTCTACAAAGACGAAGATTAAGTTGAAACTGCGCTCGAGGGAGGCAGCCTTGCATTGCCTTGCAACGAGGAGTGTTAATTAAAACACATTTTTTATTTTATTTATCGGGGTGTAATTGAATGGGGTCTTTACATACGGACCTTTTGCTATAAATTAGAAGTATTTAGCATATAAATTACGCCTCCTTATATTTTTATTTTTATAGACCCAGACTTGCAATCCTTTATGAACTATTAGACGGGTCATAATTTCTATGGTAGTTGTGTAATTTTAACTGAATACATTTGATATAATCTAAGTAAATTGACGTAGGAGGCCTCCCTATTGAAATGGTCTGACTTTTAAAATACTTGGTTAGGAGTTCTTACCGAGTAACAAAGCTATATTATTTAAAGTGGCAGTGTAAAATGAAAGGGATGGAAGCTATTGTTTAAAAAAAATATAATCTGATAACTACAGATTAAAAGAAACGACTTTTATTTTGGTCTCTTGTTTATAACATCCCGGAAAGTTTGAGATGAATACGTATGTTGCATATTTCTCGAGAAATATATATTTCCAAAATGAACGTACATAATAAAAATATATGGAGCATTCAAAAGGAGCAGTAAAATGGTTACAAGGATGCACCTGCCTGCTCGAAAGAGCGCATACGCTAGGGGGTACCACTTGACCGCGTTTCCGTGATCATATCCCTGGTATTCACTGCAAGCCTTGTCGGAAGTGAAGGGCATCGCTCTCCCTAACGAGGAACGAGGAACATAACGTATCCAAAGAAACGAGAAATGTATTTCAGTTTCATGTTTTTGGTCCTTCGACGAAGATTATAATAAATTGTTAGATACTTATGATTGGAAAGTAAAGATTTCCCAGAAGTGAAAAGAAGGTGTTTTCTTTCAAAAATTTCATCAGATGGTGAGTATAATATCGACGGTATATAATATATGAGTTTTTCCACCATGAATGAAAAGAGATGGAATTTCCATCAACGTCCCAGGGCCCAATACCTATGTCTTTTGCCTTTCTTGTCACACTCTTCTTCACCAAAAAGTTTTTAGATAAACTCATTGGCATAGCACAGACAACTGGGATTTTAACAAATGCGTTTGAGGCGACTCAAACTTCTATTAACGCAGCTCTTGATATTTACAATCCTTGTGTAGAGTAAAAAAATCCGTTTTTAATAGTGATCACATTCCTTAATTAAAACAATGTAACAAGTAAACCAGTGGTAGACGTGTTGATTAAAGAGATTCCGTGTTCACACGTAATACTGGTGCATCATTACCCAGTGGCCGGTTACATGAGAAGTAGGAAGAATTATAGTACACCGCAGTTGATTACGACTCCCAGACTTGCTTTTCCGGATACGGGAAACTAGTTTTTATATTAAGTATACATAAGTGCGTGATTGCTGTAATGTTAGCATGCTCTATTAAACGTTAGACACCTGTGAAGTCATGTCATGATTAGCATAAAGGGAATGATTATAGGCCTTCAGCAATGCAGCTGTTTGACGAGTCAGCCGAATGAAATAATTATATGGTTAAGACATCGAAATATCTGAATATTCCGCTTGTTTAGTATAAGTCAGAGGAGTCGTGACGTACCCAAATGCATGGTATTTTTGTCGAGGCTACAACAGCAAAAATAACACAAGCTCATCTAGGAGAAAATAAGCGGAAAGTGACAGTAACAGGAGTCACTTCGTGGCCGATCGCGTATACGTCATCCCCGTGTATAGTAAATAGATATCCCCGTGTATAATATGATAGTACATTTTAAAATATTTAGGATACACAACCCTCATGCTCAAAGGAGTAAACTTTCTTATTTAAAAAAAAATATTCCTTACTGCTTGTAAAACTTATATTTATACTGTGTTATTTTAGAGAACTTCGGAGAATCAATGCGTGACTCGAACTCCTAACCTTATGCGCCTAACACCATTCGTCTGTCAGCTCAAAGTGATAATTGATTTAAAAATCATTGAGTAAGGTCAGATAGGTATAATAAGTATTTCATAAATTCAATAAACCAATAGTCATTTTACAATACAGTCATAAACGTTATGTTATACACTGCATAACAAAAGATGATAATTGACATGGGAAGGCCTTCTAAATACGAATGTATTGCTATTATCCAATCGCGATTATCCTTTCATGAATAATGTATATTGTAGTCCGGTTGACAGTCGAATACCTTCGTAATGATAGGAGTGGAAGTGTAATTACAGTGTCGATACAACGGGAGCACGCGAAGACGCGACTTAGCGTAGATATTTGTTATTGTTCGGTAAACATGTAAATGAACGGCTCTACTATACCCTCGCCGACGTTTTAGCCACTAAATAAATGCAAACAGAAAAACGACTTTCTAAATCGGGTATCTCCGATTAATTTGGCCTAATTACGTGACGTCACCCAATGCACCCAAGACGTTTTCACAGCAACATGCAGGAGCATTCTATTTTTCGAGGGTACTTTACGCTATGTCCCTAAAACAGTGGCTGTTGTCACTAAATTGCGAAGATTATAAGTTTAGTTAGATAGAAACGCTTTGAATATGTATCCATGTATGTGTGCGCGCCTGTTATGGTCATGTATGTGTGTGAGTTGGTCTTCTGTACCATTTTATTTTGTGCGCCAGGGTTATATTGCGAAGTATAAATCATAAATTCAAACCATAAGCAAACATAAATGTAAGGTAATAGAATTCTTAGCATTTAAGTATCATTCGAGTCGAGCTTTTGTTTGTTCTTATGAAATACGCAACACACTGAAAGTTCATTAAACATATAATTGCTTAAGTTAATTAATATTAATGAATGGAGGTTCCTTGAGAGTTAATTAAAAGTGTTTTCGTCATTATGAACATACTGTGATAGAGCAGACCTTTCTTAATTTCTTTGTGTACATAGTAGAGGGCAGTTTTTACGGCACGCTGAGCTTAGTTGGTATCAAAGCGATGCTTAACAAAGGAAATTAACTACATTTGAGTGTTGTTGCGAATACTATGGGAAAAAATTGTGTAAAATTAGGTATATAACCAAAGCTATTAAATTACGTTAATTAGAGTTATAACCATCATGTTACCTTTACAACGGTACGTAGGCTCATATTCATGTGTAGTCTATGCATACAGATACATAAAATTGAAGTGTCCGTTTGTAATTCGAAATTAACCGCTCTTCACTAAATGCATATAAGTATTACAAAAAAAATTTTTAAAAGTCTGTCGGTCCGTCTGTTTGTTCCGGCTTATCTCTGAAATGGTAGAAATCTCCCGATTTAAATGGGTATTTCTCTGGTAGATGGCTGACTTTACAAGGCGTTTAGGGTTCCGCGAAGTAAAGCCACTATGAAATTAAGTCTACGCGAGAGAAACCGTAGGGCACAGCTAGTACTAAATATAACGCTATTTTGTTGTACGTCTATAAAACATATATAGAGTATTACGATATGTGAGAAGTGCATTAGTGTGTGAAAGGTAATGCATGCACTTATTCATCGTCACGCGTGCGCCGGTCGCGTCATTATTCGCAGACATGTGTGTGACGCAACGCTGGAGCCTGAGGACTCTTCACCTCCCGCAATTTATGCACAACATCTACTTCATGTAACCCGTACTATTATTTATTCTGTTTTCATATCTTCGTCATATCATTAACGTAACACGTAAGCTTTAAGTCTGCACGCAGGCATACGAGTATCACTCCATTAGCAATAAAATTTCTGAGTATGCTTGCTGCTACTCTCCTGGATTATTCAAGAAAATAATGTTCTAGCTAAATTTTTATACTGTAAGTTAGACTCTAAAATTTCAATTTTGAATAGGTACAAACATAAAACATCGATAGACATTTTGAACTGAAGGAACTTCAAATAACTGGAATAGAGCTATAATACAAGTCGCATCCCGCATTCGATTCAAATATTTCAACAAAGGATCAATTGACTGGCGTTTAAAAGAGAAATACCATCAAAATCGCTGGAATAAAACTAATACGAATGTATTGAGACTGAAGTGGCTCTCGAATCGCGCAGTTGGTGCCGAGTGTCGAGTACAATGGCACGCGACAAAGGGCGGTTGAAATAGTTCGCGCACTATTGGACGTGGCTAATCGACGTATTCGACGTGGCTCGAGAGCCTTCAGCTTCCACGAAGCTCACAACACACGGTGACGGGCAATTTAGACGCGTCCTTTCAACGTGTCAAATGGACGAAAATATAACGAAAAAGACTCAGTTTTGGAACGAACTATCTACGTGTTTATTTATAAAACTGAGACCATTAGGCAGAGAGAATATGGGTGTGAATATGTATAAAGCCGTGGTGGCCTTGGGGTTTGAGCAGTCGCCTGCTATGCAAGCGACGCAAGTTTGCATCCCAGCAGGGCCTGTACGAATGAGTTATTCTAAAAACTTATGTGCAGTGATTTCACACCACGTGCTTTACGGTGAGGAAACCTGCATATGTCCGAGAAGTAAATCAATGACGTATGTAGTTCCTGAGACGGCAATGGGCTCATCATCTGTCATTACAACACCTCTGCCTACCCCTTCGGGGAATACAGGCGTGGGCATAATAATATGTATGTAGAATATGGCTTTATTTTTCATAAGTTTCAATTATACCACGATGTTTCAAAGGTTTCCAATTTATTATTACGTTTAAAAAAGTAAATACTCGTAAATATGAAATATGGTTCGTTTCTAAACTCAAAGACGTAGCAGTGTGCACTAGAAAACGTTTTATTCAAATAAGCGGGAATGCTCTTCAGTGGCTTGAAGTGCACTCGGTTGCTTTCCACTAATTAAGCAAATTCATATTGAAACGAGACGTCTGAACATTAAAATAAATATTGTTTGTGTGATAGTTTATGATATGTGTTCGTTTCTTACTATTTGAGTTGACAGAACAGAAAGCTCTCAAATAAAAATAGTTTTGACATCCAATTCAAACGAGTTTCTATGAGTGCTCTATGTAACTGTTATGAATTCGGGGTAATATCTGACATAACATTATAATATTGACGTGCTTTGATTTTGATCAACAGGTCAATAATTTGCTTACTTATAGATCTAGTAGTTAAAAGCTGAACTTTGGAATACGAGGTCCTGAGTTCGAACCCCGGGCCGAGCAAAGGTTTTTAATCTGTAAATGGAGTCTGGATTAGTGCCCGGTTAACGGAAATAGCCTTCCATTACATGAGACTTAAACATAGCTGGCGAAATGTGGGTGTTCTATACGAACATCTTCGTATACCCGTTCGCGGAATACAGGCGTGAGCATATGTTATTGTCATTAATTATGTTATAGACGTAACCAGAATCATATTTTTAAATACGGTAAGTCAGTGTGATGAAATGAATTTCGGATCGGTCTGTCCATGTCCTTATTAAACTTCAGCAACCGCAAAGGCTAGATAATATATAATTATATATCTTTTGAAATATCATTATCATATTTCTACCCAGATAATTACGGTATGTTTCCATAATAACAAGGTAAGTTTATGTAAGATAGGTTTATGTTTCAGTACAAGCACAAATTGAATAAATAGTTGGTACGTACACGGTACAAGTACCAAATAACAAGATACAGAATTTCATCCTACTACAAGTGCCTAATTAGTAGAATACATCCTTTAATTATATTTCCTCGCGCACAGGGTGTATACGTTGCTAGCTTTATATTTACAGGTAATTAACATTTAATATAAAGCTGCAAAATTTGTATATGTTATCAAACTACATTATTTAATTTGTTTAAATAAAAAAGAGGTAAGAAGGTTAGGAGAAAAATAATTTTTCTATCTTAACTAAATGGGAAAGTTTGTTAAGCTTAAAAGATGTTTGTGATTTTTTATCAATCCGACATTAAAACTAAGTACATCAGCCTATCATTTATGCAGATATCATTAATTATCAATATGCAAAACCGCGGTCGTAAGCTAGTATGCAATAAGAATCCAATATTCTAGGTATTTAAATATAGTCAGTGTAAGTTCACTCCTAAAACCTCACACAAAATTATTTCGATATCTACGACGCATAATTTTGTTTATTATGCATGAAGTATGCATGTATATGTTACATCCATTCATATTTCGATTGCATCTCATCGGGATTCGCGGCAGATCTCATAGTTCATTTGGCATCATTATTCCGCATCACGTCGTGTCGCGCGTCACGTCACGTGTCACAGTGTCACTCACACCTCACTTGTGCGGAGGCTCGTGACTTTGCATCGCTTATGACTGCTGCAATTTATAGTTTTAATAGTCTGGTAAAGGCCTTTGGTGACAAGTGGTCTGGGTTTTCTTCGGTCAGAGAATCAGGGACACCAATTTAGTTCAATTTTTTTTATTAGAACATTCCTATCAAATGTTTACACCTATATTCCTCGAAGAGGTAGGCAGAGGTGTTCTGATATTATACCTACTCTTTGCCAGTTATGTATTTAGTTATTTTAGTCCTCGAAGTGAAATTAAGGAGCCCAATAGAGCCTTAAATAACCCATAATCTTTTACTATACTGGACTTGCAGTTTGATTACTAGATTTTTTCAAACGTACTTAGCTGTTACTGTTACAAACAGATTATTTTATCGATACAACAGACAGAGAACTCAAATTTCTGCCCCTTCTCCCTGGTTTAAGTATATTGTAAAGTAGCCCATCAACATACACTTTGTATCACCGTGAATGAACAGAACACATCATTATAAAATTCTTAATAACATAAGAAAATGTACTACGAACGTATTGATTCACTTACATACTTTCTATCATCAAGGTTTTGTATTTCGAGTACGCTTTCTAATAATCGTTGAAGATTACAGTCATTACGCGAAGATAACCGTATTCAATCCGTCGTAGCGAAAGGCCTATAGAAAGATTTATTAGCCCTACCACGACAAATACGAAAAATAGTTAGTTTGTCCGTTTGTTCGTCAGCGGGAGGAGTAGGAATTGAGTTCCAGTGGGGGTGTCATTATGATGACTATACGTGAGTGACATGTTTATATTCCAAGAGTTCATAGGCTGCAGTAGCTGCTTTTATCATGCGATGTTGTCTCTTAATGCTATATGCTTAATACATAGTCTGTCTATCTGTTTATTCCGGCTAGCTAGTGATACAAGGAGTTATAAAAGGAGTTATAAAACTTATAATTAAAAAAAAAATTTAGTGTTCCGCGTCCGACAGTCACCCATGAAATTATTATTATCATAATATTAGACATTTAGTCAATGCTATGAACAATTCAGCTGCTAAAATCATTGTTACAAAGGGATAAAATTAGAATGAATAATTTGATATGGAAATACGTTTCCTATTTGTGATTTTACAGCTGTATGCGTGATGCCACGATAGGATGGAAGCGTTGTCAAATTGAGTTTTGATTGTGTTTACGTCTGCGGGCGTGTTGAAATGTGTCAGTAGTTACGTATTCGACACGCTATTCAGAAGCCCTTTATACTTTGACGTCGTATTAAAAATCTTCCACTTACTTAATGAGCCGTGATGGCCCAGTGGTTTGAGTATTGAGTTGTTTTCCCATCCGTCTGTACTTACGACTTTTACTACTACTTACTACGGCTTAAACCGGTGATGGTAGCATCCCAGGGTACTAAAAACTTCTGAGCTTTGACGTTTAATATTAGTACTATGGTACTAATTTTACGAAATTAATTGTCAATACTAAGAAGTTCTTAATATGCGCTGCTTAAACGATCATAGTTGGCCCTGTGACTGATTTATAAGCCGAAATCGCAAGTCCTAATGAAATGCAATTAGGTGTGTTTTAGACGAGGTATAAGTATACTAAGAAAGTGTTTTTCTTAATTCCTTTTTGATTTTTTGTATGTCGGCAATGCTGCAAGTGGAAGCTAGTGTTTGTATATTTAATGTTATTGTTCACACAAAATAAAAATGCAAATTGTGATTTCAAAAATATCTAAAACGTACATCTAAACGCTAACGCAACCGTACATCAAGCTAAAATATTATCATTAAAGTAAACTATTTCGTTATTCAAATGAGCAATGCGTTTAAGCGGTCTGATTATCACATACGCTGGTGTATGTAGGTGGCAAGTGAGTTAATATACGCACGTCTGATAGGTAGTACTGTGCATTTATGGAAATGAGCTTATAATCTAGGCGCAAACAGGGCCATGATTCGGGCGGATTTCGAAATAGAACGCAATCATTGCGGCGCGTTTCTATTCACGTTTTGGTGATCTGAGGGCTTTTTGTATATTAAGTACTTTTGATGTAAAAAGGGTCTAGGTTCTCTATGTTTGTTATTTACAATGTCTCGCGATTTTACTCGCGTAGGTTTAAAAATATAAACTAAAATAAAAACTATACAAAAGTATTTTTTCAATTCGAACCAGTAGGTACTTGGATATTGGCGTGTTTAACCAACCAAACAAACAAGCTCTGTAGCTTTATAATATTAGTATAGATTATATATTATAATATTATTATAGATAAGTCCTATCCAATTTGGTACATAATATTATGGGCAATAAAGTGAAAAGATTTTATTATTTAAATGGTACTCACACATCCTTTCATTCATAGTTCACACTTCCTTTTTTTAAGATTATGTGAAAAAGATCTCAGTTCAAAGGTAAGCTGTGTTAATAAGGTTCAAAATATCCTTATCTGTAGAACAGATATGGAATCGTCAGCAATAAAGGTATATTGAACGAACAAGTGTTCTGTTAACTGCTTTAATCAATGCTGACTACCAGTTTAGTTTAACGATCGACACTCTCCGAATAGCGAAATAATTAAATCGACGATAGAAATAGCTTCATGTTATAAATGCACTTTAATTAAATTGATGTTTGCGAGAAAATGCTTTTGTTTCACTGCAAAGCTAAGTTCTGACTTAAATTTTCGTAAGAATGTTACCTATAAATCTATATCGATATTTATAAAAATGAATCCCTATTGCCCTTGGTCACGCCATCACGCTAGAACGGCTGGACCGATTGTACCGAGACTTTCACTGGTAGAAAGCTGATGTTTCAAGGAGTGACTTAGGCTAATTTTATTTAGAAAACATATTAGAGTTCCACGAAATAAAGCATGAAACTAAATCTACGCGGGTGAAACCACAGGGCACAGCTAGTAAATACATAAAAATCATGAATTTTGCACAATTTTTACTTACCGTAAGTAATTCAGTTTGTATATATCAGTTAGCAAGTTATACCTACTTGATTTAATATTTTTTTGTGTGATAGTTACATATTTATACACGTTATTATATACATATGTCTCATACGATGAGTCAAACTATCTAGGCAATAAGACCTCAAATTAAGGCCACTGATTACGAAGAATGTAAAAGGTGAAAAAAGTACCAAAATTACAGTTAAGGGCCACAGTCTATAATTACAGTGTTTAGTAAGCCACACTTTAATTGCCTAATCATTATTATGTGAAGTGGTCTTGGTGAATGGAATAAAAAACCATGGGACGAAACGTGACTGTTTAATATAGTTTTGGTCTTCCGCACTACACAGGTTAATTAATGAAATACTGATTTGGTTGCGTGATTTGACTAGTGAGATTACTATTCGATTATAAGAATTAATACTAAATCATTTTCATGCTTTATTTTATTATATTGTCAGGCGGTTTGCCTTCAAGCAAGTTTTTTTCGAAAGAAAATGTTTCTCTCTTTTTTGTAAAATATCAATAAAATTTGAAAAAATGCATTTATGACTGATATAAAAAGCTATACGTCGTATTATATGAATCACTAGCTGTGCCCCGCGGTTTCACCCGCGTAGATTTTAATTTCATGATTACCCGCGGATCACTAATGTTTTTTTTTAAATTCAAGTAGCCTAAGGTACTCCTTGTAACATTAGCTATGAGTCATTGAAAGTTCCGTTAAAATCCCTCCAGCCGTTTCGCAGATTACCCGGAACAAACAGACAGACAGACAGGCAGACAGAGATTTTTTTTTATACTTGGTTTTTTAGTGTCCGTAGCGTGTATACTTTCATATGCAATTAGTGAAAAGCTGTTATTTTGGATTTACAAACAGACACTTAAATTTTATTTATCTGTATAGATGTATAGATAATAAATAAATCGAGATGAGTCCCATTGTTAAATAATTATACCAACAAATGAACAAGTCCAATTAGGATAGTAATATGTAACATTTGCAACAATATAATCCAGTGGTAAGCTTGGGGCATTAGGATCTAATCTATGGAGGTTTTCCACAATAATTATCGGGCTCGGATCGAGGCGTGGCCAAATTTATAACCGCATAAACTTTCAACGAAAATGGCTAAAGTCTGCGTTATACCCAACGGTTTACTACGTTGTAAATAACCGCGCAACATTAAAAAAGCTACTTAGATGATATCATTGTATCGCGCTATGTGTATTGTGATAAAGTATACTGCCGGTTAGTCACTTGTAATATTGTCCACGGAATTTCTTAAAATGAAATCAAACATGTTTATTTTTCGTTTAACGAGGTTTCTAAGTGATTTTCGAAATTACTAAACGATATTTAAAATGGGCATACATGGTTTATACATGGCATACAAGTCATGCTCGTTTAAAGGTATTAGATAGATAGACTAGGTGTCAAAACGCGACAGTCAGCCTGCCACTGCCTCTCATGCATAGGTCTTTATATATATCGTTGAATTATCTCTGGCATTAGCAGATTTTTAACGATTATTTCCTTTCATGAAGAAGGTCCTGTTGTAACACGATCTAGATGCCCTGTTGAGCAACACGAGCCACGACCTCATTATTTCACGTAAGACTAAAGTTAAATCAACGTTATTTCGTAATATTTGAACGTATTTACGAGTGTAAGTGACATCAATCGCTAACCAGAGAAATGTAGTCACAATAATTTGAAGGTTAATAGTTTCTAACGATATATATTTCGTAATTGGTCTATTACGAGCCTTATTCAAATGGAACCAATTCATTTGTCTATTTAATACGAACAGAATCGATTAAATAATTATATATTTTTTAAATGAACTAAGTCGTTCTTGTAATTAATATTTTGCAATAAATTAAATGACCACCAGACGAATGGCAGGAGTATATTATTTTCTACTTAATAACATATGATGTATTTAATACATAGGCACGTTGCGTCATAGATCGCAATGTCAAATATCGATTTGTCATAAATGTTTCGTGATTGTGGGTATATAAATATCATAGGACGTATGGAAGCTTAGTTCGGTCTGTGAGTCATATACTCGTACACTATTGAGTGAGTGGTAAAATGGTGATTCGGGATTTTCAGATTTTAATCGAAAAAGACTGGATTATCAATCGACGCAAACCCTAAACCACTGGTCCTGAAAAAAATAAATTCCGAAGGTGTGTTCTTGTCGAGGTGTAGGTATATACTAATGTAAGGTTTTTCAAAATTCCACTTCTAAAGGTTAAAGAGGGGTTGATAGGTTGTATGTGAAATTACCGCCACGCTGGTGAAGTTGCAGGAACAAGCTATTTATTAAATAATTATTTTCTTAAATCTGTGTTTATATAATTACCAATATATAAGATGATATGAATGATGATGAATATAATCATAAAGCCATTACAACAACGCGAGCACAACAAATTGTATTATTATATTATGAACCAATTCAGTTGGACAATGAAATATATTTTTATGCAATTAAAGCGACGATAAATAGATTGGTCTGCGCTCGCATACACTGTGCAACACTATGGGAATAAAACTCAATTAGCGATTATGGCGTTCGCAGTTTTGCTCCATTTTAATACACTCGGGTGTTTTTGTGTACAAATCGAGTTATATACGAATTGTGGTGCTGTAACTGGATTGCTTTATCGGATTACTGTGCGGGTCGTTAATTTGGGCCACAGTTCAAAACCGTGCCTAATGTCATAATTGTCCATTTGCGTAAACTTTGATATCGTGCAATTTTACGTGATTTTTTTATGGCATGGCGGTTAACAAGTCCCCGTGATTTTATCATGGACGGCAACTTTGTCATATGGATTACATAACCCGTTGTAAGAAAATATACAACACTGATAAATTCAGGACACTCTATTTTACACCTGCCATGACTGTCTCTGCATCGCCCAAGGGTCGACTTTTAGAGATGACTGTGGCATTATGTCCGCCTATGCATATTGCAGGAAGTATAAATAAATAAATACGTACAAAATCCAATCTGTTTGGAAGTCGGCTACGAAGCCAAATCACTATCCCTTGATACTTACTCCTCTAACTTTATATAATGTCTGTTAATACTCGTCAACATCAAATACAATTTATCAAGAACGATAAACACTTGATTGACTTGATTTATTGATTCTAAAAGTGTATGTCTTGATATGACATGTCAAGATACGTAACTCACGCTAAGATGGGCTTTTGAAGTACGTAGGTAAGTAAAAATAAAATGTGTTAGAAATAACCTATTGCATATTATCTAAGGATTACTCTGTCAAAGGGTCGTAGTGAATAGAACTAGTTATACGAACACAACTAAAGGGGATCCTTTCATGTTCGATGTGCGAGTTAAATCGGAGTCAGTAGGTACTAGCTAACGGGATTATTTTCGGAAAGCGATCGCGATCCCGGCTTTAACCGTCAATAATCAAGTGTAAAACGAAAGTAGTAATTAGTGCCGATTCGGCAAGATAAAAGATGTTCTGATTACGGATTCTTTTCATATATTTTTTATAAATACTTAGTTTTACTTATAAGTAATAAAAATAATAATAACAACAATCATAAAACTTTTCAGGCTTCAATATCAAGTTAAAATTAAAAAGGAAACTTGAACATACCAAAGCAATACAAATCAGTTATCATTGACTCGTACTTACGAGTAAACTAGGTATATAAATAATAAGCGACTCAAAAATCTCTCGGTTTCAGTAGAATCAGCAAACATCGTCCAAGCAACCATTTTCTGTAGTCAAACACATTTTCGAGAGACCTAAATCGAAAATGAACCGAGTAGCAGCAGTACAAACATAATATCCATTAAATGCCACTAAACACCAAGATTCCAATGCAAGAGCGCTCGAACTTATTTATCCATCGTTAAGCGAGGTGTTGATGGCAATACAATTGGCATCGGCATACGTAATAGGGACAAGTATCGAGCTAGTGAAGCCAGAGAAATTACTTTGAACGTTAACACCGACTTGATTGCTTTCAGAGCGCAGTTTCCGGGATTCGCAAAAGGACCTGTTGTATGAATCGGGGCGTTTTCACCAGTGCTGGCGACTAAACGTGACTCAACGTACACTGGTTACATTATTCAGATTCCATGCAGTGAATTACGAGCGCTGCTTCACTATCTGTCTTATTTTAGCTATTTTACTAACTAGTTTTGTTTCATTCCTTTAGAATACATATCTACGACAAAAGTAGCATTGTTTTACTAAGTAGTTAGAAATATATTTATTTTATAAAAATTTGCAGTTTTTTGTTTGAACCGACTGAACAGAATGGAATCAGCCGAATCGAGTTAAATATTACCGTTTTGTTGGATATTTTACTTATGTTTTATAATTTTGTCAAGTGATTACTTCCAAGTCACAAGCCGTTTGCAAATGCCGCTGAAAACAACGATCCAATGAATATTCATGAAACCTTATATATATATACCTTAATTACTTACGGATTACAAAACATGTATCGAGTAATCAGGGCGCAGGCTATAGCTAGTGGCACATTGTTACCGCACTCGGCGCGGGGATTAACACAATTTACGTGAAAACAACGTTTATAGCATTCAGATGTGAAATTGAAAACTGGCAGACTCGGCGCAATTCGCTGTGAGATTAACTTAACTAAATTATACAATCAAGTGTGCATTCATGGCGCACCGCTGCGCAAAACATTGCTCGTGTGTAGCGCGGGGTAAATGCGAAACTATCCTTCTGGCTCAGATATATCATACGGGAAAAATGCATTTAATCTGCGCTCCGCGAACCGTTAGAGCACCCAGCGGACACGTTCGCCGATAAAATAAACACTAAAACAACGTTACTTTACAGATTCCACTCATATAGCATCATATGCAGCATAATGCGGCACATTTTCTAAACAAATTGTTTTATCGTTTCTTGTAAAGTGGATTCGCTCGGTGGCGCACGTAATTCTTCTCAGTCCGCATACAAACAGCCCCTAAGGAGGCGACAATCCTCACCGCAAACAATAAAAATATACATAAAAATAAATTTGATACTTCGAAACCGCGGACCGTGAGGAATATGCAATGGGGAGGCGCTGACAAGTTGAGCAAAAACGTGTTGTATTGTTGTAGTCAACTTGCTTTGTGGCGGATGCTTCGATAGCGACGACTGCCGCTTACTACTAAACAGAAAAGTTACAGAAGCGCGACTTCCTACAAACCATTAACGCGCGCGTATGGGAGTTCCAGATCCAGTCCATCTTCTGGTTGTTACTTCATGGCAATACGCTCAATAAGTATGCGTCTATGCGTGGACCTGTTACCGCAAATATACGGGAGCTGGTCTTCTGTATGTTTTTTCGCACTGCGTTATTTCGAGTTGCTTTGTCAAGATGAAAATAGGGATGGTGGGGAAATACACAACGCGTGTCGAAACGTCCAATTGTAAATTGTATCGTAACTGGTCGCGACACAGGCGACGACTTCGAAGTGGATTGCGCACTATCTAATAATCCCGATCGTGATTTGCAATGATGATGATCGTGACAAATCTTTACTTGTACACCTCGGAGTGGGCGGCAACGACATACTTTTATTGCATGTTTAAAAATCCTGTATCATTCGAACAAATGTGTTCCAAGAAGTTAACAATCTGCAACATTCATGGTGCAATCAAAACTAAGTGGTCGTAGTTTGTTAAAGGGATGATAAATAAATATATACAATTATAATATGCTATTGTGTGATATCTATTAGAATATACTTACATTGATAATTTCATTAATGTTAATTGTATTCTAATTTCATAACGCGGGCGTCGCTGAATAAATAAATATTTATAAATGTGTGGTTTAACCACCCTGAATGCGCAACGCCGCGCCCAAATCATAAAATAGAAACTTAAAGAAGGACAGCTCCCATACATTGACACGTGACATGCCCACGCACATATCTACGACGCGCGTCTTTGCTCTCAAGTATCTTCTAGAAATAGCCTTACATGATCTTAGATTATCGTACACACGCATATAAATATCTAATCAATGTAAAAAGCCGCCCTTCTGATTAATAATTGCCTACATTTTATAACAATCTATCAGATTAGCATGAGTATATTAGTGAGAACAACGTGTTACTTACTCTTTAAACTCGCACCTACGCCTTAAATTGATATGGTGCAAATTACAACGACAAATTGAGCCATTCAAGAGCTGTCATAAACGTAACAAGTCGATAAATCTCTTGAAGCTGACTTTTAATTAAGTAACTGGCAAATTATAAAGTGAATTATAATGCACAGGGATCAAAGTCAGCTGCGTCGGAACGGAAAAGGAAATATGCACCGAGAGTAATTAAAATCTATGCAAATTTTGTATATAATACTGTAATACGAGTAGTTACCATTTTGTTTTAATGGCGCAAATAGTTTGTTAGAGTATAAAAAAATGCTAGAACTATAGGAACATTTTAGACAAACTGCTATTTTACTGGAAGGCATCAATTGTTGAAGTAGGTAATATCAGTTAAAAAAGTGTGACAAGAAAAGCAGTGCAAGTGATTTTTGTAAGTGGAGTATCATGGTTACCAACTAAATCTAATTCATTGAGGTGCAAATAGTTGGCTAACAACTAATTATTAGGTTGTTACACCACGTGGGAAGATCCCACGAGTGGCATTGTGTGCGCGTGCTCCGATTGAGTGCACGCCTGGGCGATAACGCACTGTGTGCGCGCACACTCCACCGAACAAAGCCCTGTCGCATTGTTGCGTTTACCTCGAAGCTGCACTTAGCTCCAAACATTAATTATTCGTTACGCGGCGTGCTGTGTATTATACACAATGTTCGCCTCCATTCAGTGTGTAAATTGCCACACTCGTTAGGCAAACGCCCTGCGAAAAATAGAAATCACTATTCTCAAGGCAAAGCTTACGTGTTACACTTCTGTGAGCAGAGATTTATGTAGTGATTAGTGGTACAATTAAACCCGATTATCTATATAATTTCCTGCAACATTTTGTAAACTTTTTAAGGATTGTTTGAGTCACGGTTACGCGCAAGATTCTCGAGCGAGAACGAGAAACACGTTTGATTTGACACTTGTCTATATCGAGCTGTGAAAGTATTGTTAATTAATTAGTCACAGATTACATACACAATGGGCCTATTAAAACGTGTAGCTAGAGCTATGCTGTTGTCAGGGCTTTTAGATCACGTACTTTTTCTTATATTTAGCTGTCGGGTCTACAATAGGAATAAGTATTATAAAAAATTAAAAACTACAATTATTACAGACTATGACTTGTAAGAAACCTCAGCACACGAAATCACGTGCATAAATTTGCATAGATTGAAAAGTACCTAGAGTAGCATAATATTTGAGGAAAAAAACAAAACTCTGTCATAGAAAAGACGAAGTTATTAAATTAATAAATTACTTTGGACGTACGAGACTGAAACTGTAGTGTCTGATACTACAGTAGTAGTTGAAAAGAAAGTAAGTAATTCATTTGAAATAATTAACTATGTCGCATCGCTTCGCTTTCTTTGGTAACACAATTTTCATTCTTTTTCGTAGGGAGCTTAGTGTACTACACAGAGCTTTCTATTATGTTCTATAGACTTATGCGTTTGCTAAATTTCATTCCCGCAAAAATCATGCATATTGACCAAAATTTCTGGAATGTGGTTTTTATGTTCTGTCGAATGTACCGTAAATCATCCCAATTTCCCACAATGTCTAGTAAGTAGTTGTTACTTGACTCCAAAAAAAGAAGGAGGTTTTATGTGCGACCTAGTACTAATACCATTACTAGGATACCCTAGTAGTATTAAGTAACCCAATAGCCAGGATCTAAGAATTTGGCTATGGTATCCCCTGCCTGTCGTAAGAGGCGACTAAAAGTGGGCTGGAGGGCCTGCTGGCGGTGGTCGGGGTGGGAGCTTTGACCACCGAGCCGCGGGCCCGGGAAGGTGGCAGCGCGATGTGGCTCGCGCTGCCTTGTACAGCGAGGTGTCCAGGGACGGCGATACAGTTGCCCCGGGGATGTGCCCTGGCAAAGTGTGGGGGGACACCGGTGCGATCTATCAGAATACCCGGAGTCCCCCCTGAGCACTGAGGATGGCCACCGGGGGGGTTTTAGTGGGGTAAAAATCCCACATACCCCGATCTGCCTCGCCCAGGGCGGTCGGGGACCTTTTGAAGGTTTCCCCCTCGCCAAAAAAAATAAATAGTGTAAGTAGGTGCCTATTGACAGCGATGTACAAATATCTCCTTACAATCGCAATCAAGAATTTACACAAACTGAAAAGTTAATTTCATGAAAGAATTCAGTATTGGTAATGTTTTTCGTTTTTAATATGTTTCCGAACTTCCTCAAAATGTTCAGTTTTAGGTCGGTAAAATAATATAGGACTGCTCTTGGACTTTCATTTACACAATGCTTTAAACTATATATCCCAATCAGTTAAGACGTTTTCGAGGTGTACAAAAAGAGAAAACATACGCGTCGAACATAGAACATCTGACATTTTAAGTCGGTTAAAAATTTGTGCCTTCTTATTAAATAAGTTGTAAAATTATTAGAAATTCCGAAAGAGTATCCGGGCGCAATCTTAAAGAAGGTTATTTGAACCTTGAACTTATGATGCATTGTTAGTACTCAACGTTGAATACATATTAGTAACAATAGGTTACGTACCAGCGATAGTTAATGAACAATTTAAAATAATTTTATCGAGTCACATAAAGCAGTTCGGGTCCGTCTGGCATTGAGCTTGTAATTGTCTCGCCATGAATACTAATACGCTTGTGAAAATAATGCTTCTCATAGCTACAACATCTAATGAACGTGATTTCTTAAGGTATTTTTAATAAGTTATAAGCATTATACCCATTTTTCACCATGGTACGCCTTGAATCATCATCATCTCCCTGGCCTTATCCCATGTATTTGGGGTCGGCACTTGATTCAACTCGATGCGGCTGATCACCGGATTTTTATACGAAGCGACTGCCATCTGACCTTCGTAACCCCTTTTTCGAGGAAAATCGGCAATCTGGGTTAAACCAGATGTCAGACTTTCTTAGGCTGACTTGTAACGATTGCTAAAGATGATAAATTGGCAACCGGGACCGACGGCGTAACGTGCTCTCCGAGGACGGAGGGAACTTGGGCGGTCACCCATCCAACTATTGGCTAGGCGTATGGTTGCTTAACTTCGCTGATCGTATCATATGCGCAATAGCAACTGTGCCACGAGCTCCTCCAACCATGGTACGCCTTGAATGTCAATGAAAAATAATGCTACCTTAGAGAGAAGATTGAAGTGCAGGCATTATGTTAAACATAATCTTACGTCTTTAATTACTTTTCAACGCACAGGGATTTAATATATACCACCTGCTCCACAAAGTTCATCATATAACATTGAAAGACAATCAACTTACAGCCTAAACAGGTGTTCCTAGAGACATGATATTTGGAGGGATTATTTTACTGCCATCCAAGTGAAGCTGCAGGCTGAAGCTAGTTCCTTAGAACGTTGGTTACGATTGATTGTAGTAATTGTCTATTCTCATCATCTGTTATCAGTATTTTTCACTTGCTTCCTTTAACCGTTAGACCTTTTAGATAAATTTTACCAATATCTTATTCTACAGAATATTCGCACGTAAACAGCGAAACAAACATTGCTCATAAAATATCCTTTTGTTTGAACGCGTACGCTGAATTTGAGCCAAGGATACTATTTGGCGTGTGGCGAGCATAAATCAACGTTGACAAGTCATGCCTATTTTCACAACAAGCATTCGGTAGCGTCTCGACAAAGTGTCGTCTCTTCTCCATTCATTGGTATGCACCACAATTACCACAAACAATAGCATTGCGAAACAGAATAAAGAAGTAAGTTAATCCATACTAATATAACTTAATCCATCGTCATAAACACCTTGAATCATACAGATACAGTGGCCCTACCATGAGCTCTTATTGCCATGATAGTTTAACTCATACTGTGCGACAGGTGTATAAGTATGACATTTATACATCTGTCACTGTCGCACATTGCAATCGGAGTTCATAGTTAGGCCTCTGATCTGATCGGGAAAAGGAATTAACCTCAAACTCATAGAGGACACAACTCCTAACTTTATATATTTTTTTTAATTTATAAATTTATATTCGGTCATGTACAATATCTGTATTGCCAAACTGCACTGATTTTGTCTATTACAAAAATGCATGCGGACGAATTCGAACACAACAAGGCGTGGGAAATACCGAATCAAAATTATTTAAAAATGTCAGTTTCGTAAAACTTTCATTTAGTGTTTCTCCTAAAACAAAACAATAGAATAGGGGGTTTCATTTCGTGGCCAGGCGTGTAATCACATTGAATTAGTGACTTGCTTGCAGTGGTTTCTAAAAGTTGTGGCAATTAGTCGATCGCATCCTGTTCAGAGACGGCTTCTTTGTAATCTTAGTCCTTCATTACTTTTGAAACAAAAGACGCATTCTGGTGTTAAATGCGCGGGAGGCTATTGTGCAATAGAATTAGACTCCCGAGGTTATTTAAATTAATTAACAGTAATATCACCGTTTGCTATCTATCTTAGAAATAATCACTAGCACTTAACGTTAGAGCAATTTTTCAAAGCATTCTGGTGTAATTTTAATGTGTTTAGATTGTTTGATAACTCTTTATTTAGCAACGTGTATATTATACGCTATTCTTTTAATCTGCTTATTAATGCCATATTACCAAATATAGGCCTCGCATCGCATTTCATTCAACATTGAACATTCAACACTAGTCAGAGGTCAAACATATATCACGTCGAATCTCTACGGAGAAGGCATAGATAATAAAGATCTATTGCTATCCAATTTTAAACAGTTTTGAAAATTCGAACGAAAGTACTTAAATCCGATCCAAATCCCAAGAATTTCAATTCGATAAATTCTATCGAAGTAACCGAAATGACGTTAGATATTCAATTTGAACCGAACTGGGAACTATTTGTAACTGGAAAGTCTGGAGCGAGGATAGTTCCAGCCCGTCTAATCAAGGGTCACGGAGTTCTCAAAACGCTACTGCAATGCAACTTGATGGCAACTGCTTTTGATGAACACACAATTGAAACTAAACTTACTGTCGCAGTTGGCTAACTCATGACTAACATGCTTTGACTAAAATTACGACACACAAAAGGCACACGATGAAATAACTTTGTTTTGATGTTGAATACGTCACTGCTTACCTATCTCAGTAGCTTTGAGGTAGTGTCAAAGCAAATAGGACTTGAGTTACTATTGACATAGACTCTGTATACAGAAATTTTGTAGAAATGTTAAAATTGTACTCATTTGTGTTTGCTTGACTTGAAGGTCTGATAAAGGAGGTATAACGAACGAAAACTAATTTTACTTTTGTCAAAATAAATACTCTCTGAGAATGAATTTAAAGGCAATGAACTTTGTTTGTTAGTTCAAGCGAAGCCACGAACGATTGTTAAGGACATTACGGTATTTGATGAAGCCAAACATTATTTTGCACTTCAAACACAAATACATTCTAGGTTGATATTTGCTTAGCGAGTTGATCATAGTTTTGTCTTTGAAAATTTATATTTTTTGCTTTGACCTTTTAATTATTCCATGCTTTTTAGTTTCATGGTTACTATTGTATACTTCTTGTATTATATGAACGTGTTAATATTTTTGGTAACTCAATATACATGAAGAAAAATGAAACACTAGTTTTGTTTATTGAACTTATTCAATTAGATATAATTATACTTTTCGTAATTATGTAGAATAAATTAGAATCAAGATTGGCATATATCATTGCTGTTTAGTTAAATAAGGTTGTAACTAATAGCCAATTCATTGTCAACTATATCTCGATAAGAATCCTATTTGCATTCGATTAGTATTGATTGACAGAATAATTTACACGAAGAAAAGCTCATTTGATATTCAGATCCTGTTTGACTTGATAGATAAATTTTTCATGCATTAACCATTACGTTATGACGAAATGTTTATTTTTCACGTACTGAATTTATTTGTGTCAAGCCAGAGGTCAAATGGCACCCTTTCCTTTGCAAATTAAAGTCTTACAATTCCATGAAGAATCAACAGGGTTTTTGGGATTGTTACGGCAAATTGTTTTAGGGATGTAGAATGGATTGTAACTTGAAAATATTCAACATTCGCTTGGGGGATATAAGGGGTATTTGGTTGAAAAAGACCCTACATCCAGTAACAGATTGCCGTCACAGTACCAATTAAAATTAAAAACCAATTATAACCCTATATATTGGGTAATTGGGGGCCAGCTATGATCGTTAAGCAGCGCGTATTAACAACTTCTTAACTTTGACTTTCAATTTTACGGTATCAAAATGAAACGTCAAAGCTCAGAAGTTCTTAATACGCTCTGCTTATACCGATGATGGTTCCCTGTACTGTGGCTCGCATAGAAAATGTCAATAAGTGACAGCAATTTGACAGCTTGGATTATGACGTTTTCTAGGTATAATCGTGGGAATGTAATACCACAAAAAAGTGTACTTCCAAGTATTAGGGGCCGAAGGGGCGTACGTTTTTTACCACTTAAATCAATGCAAAATGAAAAATTATTCATGCATTATTACGCGGGCTTTCAATTAATGGCTGTTGTTAAAAAGGCAACAATTTGTCGAGTGCATGATGATACACGTATTCAATGCGGTATTCGATTCTTCTTCATTACGATGCCCTGTTATTTGACTCGTTATGGAAATTGTAGGTACTCGTTATTTTATAACCGTTTAATGTTAAACTGTCCAGTAATTTGCAGTATTACCCCTGTATAATCCCTGGGGAATCATGATTGATTGCTCAATATGTTTTTCTTTCATGATTGTATGTACTCGTATATTCAAGTTGTTAAATAATTGAAAAATTGCTTCGTATTTGCCGTCCATCCTACGTCATCTACTCTTAGCGAAGGTTCTAAGGTTCTCTCTCTTTCTGAATTCCTAGGATCCATGTGGTATAATAATGCTGTAACGTTCTGGATAATAGATAGACTACCGCATTCAGTTCACTAATACTACCCATTCAACATTATGTCTGCTATTGATCAAAGCAGCTAAAAACTCTCTCATCCTTATTAATGAAAATAGTTTAATCTAAGTCTACGCTCATATAAACATGCATATGCTCACACCATTATGCCCATAAGGGGTAGGCAGAGGTGTTGTAATAACAACACCCATATTTCACCGACGTTACAGATGGTGAGTCTATTCCGTCTCAGGCACTATACACACGTCTTTGAATTACTTCTCAAACATATGCAGGTTTCCTCACGATGTTTTCCTCATATAAACGATAATTATTCAAAATTATATGAAGAGTCTTTTACGTCTAGGATTATCAATGATCAAACTGACGCCATGTTCAATAACAAGGCGTATTTTTCATTATCATAAAAAATAATCAGTGTCGTCGAATAAAGAAAAGAACAAATAGAATTGTCATCGAAAACATCACTATTGTTTATGGAATCAGCTAGACGGGCTGAATTTAATGCCAATAGGCAAAGTTTGGTTTGGCGGCATCTTCGACAGCCGTTACGGATATAATTAATGGGTGAGCTATTAAGGCCCTTTACTCGCGACGATTACGATTTGATGGCTAATATATTTAAATTATGATCACTCGAATGACAACACGACTCATCGTTATATCCAAGTGCTCTATTCATACATGGATCATCCCGAATTCACGTATTCTTATTTACTAACTTTAGCCCGCGACCTCGTTACTATTTTGAAGCACTCTATGTCCTTGCAGCAATTTCTAATCCAAATTTCAGTACATAATATAAAATACTGTAAAAATTTATAAGAAGAACGACAGACAAATTATTTCCCAAAAGAAGTCGCGACACACCAGTTAGATCACAAAATAACAACATTTTTCTTAAATCTGTGAATATTATCTGCGTTTGAAAACGGACAGAACACTTTTCCTATTATAATGTTTATTTTTTGTTATACAAGCTATGTTCTATATAACATTATATACGCACATTTACGCAACTTTCTGTTTTAACTACGAATTCACATAATTTGTTTCGAATTCGGTACATTTTGTCATTAATTACTCTTACTCCAGCAATCCAGATTGTATTCACTGAGAGACCTTTCACATAAAAGTGTAAACATTGATAGATTCGCGATCACACGAGCGCATTTAAAAGTAACTGAAATCCAGTGAAAATCTGTGATTGGCGGTGGCTTTGCAATTTATTCGTGTAATAAATGAATCGTGGCATATAAACGACACGGTATTTGTATCATGGAGCAGTGGCAGACGGCAGCGATCGTGTGCGTGTCAACCGGAGGCTGAATAATGACGTCGGGTGACATTTAATTTCGGATACAAAAGGCTCTTTATGCTGTTTACCCTAATCCATTTAGCCCTGGCCCCTCCCGGCCCGCACGGATGATATTGACAGTGAACCTTTTAACTTGGCCGCGCTTAATTGCGTTAACGGGATTTTTGCCGCGATCATCGTCATTTTTTTAAGTGTCATAAAGTTTAAAGCACGTGAACTCTTTGGCGGTTAACTGACGTGTAGTATTACTAAATTTATGACTAGCTATGCTCCGAGCTTTCATTTCGCGGAACCATAATTTATATAAACAAAAGTAGTATGAGTTAGGTACTCTTTGTAACATCAGCTGTATGCTAGTGAAAGTCCCGTTAAAATCGGTTCAGCCGTTTCAGAGAAACAGAGAGACGGACAGAGATTTTTAGATTTATTTTTTCTTTTAATGTAAGTACCGATACTTTCGCATTGATATACTGAAAAGCTATTATAAATTTAGAATTACAAACAGACTTAAATTTTTATCTATCTGTATTTTGTTGTATGCTTATGAGCAACTTAGACATCAAGTCTACCAGCAACTCTTTCGGATTTGTGACGTCAGTTTTAAATATCCGAAAAGTATGAGGAGGATATAAATCAGTTGACCGGTTTACTCATTATGCAGCTGCAATGAGTTTCATGGAGTAACTGCAACACCTCTGCTAACCCTTGGGTAGAGAATCGAGGGAAAGCGTGAAAATAAATTTTATTACAACTTATATGGTACTCAAGTTGGTTGATCGTTTTGGAGTTTTGTGGCATCAAAATTCCCGATTTTAAATCGATCTATACTAATCTATATAGATAAATAATATAATAATATAAAGAGGAAAGATTTGAATGTCTTTTTGTTTGTTTGTTTGCATTATAAGCTCCGAAACTACTTGTCCGATCTTAAAAATTCTTTCAGCAATGGATAGCTACATCATCATCGAGTAACATAGGCTATATTTTATCCCCGTACTTCTAGAGGAACGGGAACTACGCGGATGAAACCGCGTGACGTCCGCTACTTGTATATAAATTTAATTTTTCTAGAAAAACTAAAATATGGAAATTGAAGTGCCGTTTAATCCCGAAGTGCTTATCTTCTGTAGCCGTCGTTCGTTGGCTGTGAAAGGGTTAAACCTATCTCAAGTTAATCTGGTCTGGACGTAGGGCAGCTGTCAAATTATTCGCGCAAAATGAGATTGCATTTTGATTGTTGACAATCTACTTTAATTGGAGAATGGCGAAATATTCGAATTTGCGTGTTGGAATTTATTTGTTCATTTCAATTTGAACAACTATTTATTAAATTGAGTCATTTGGACATTGAATTCAACTTAATTAATTTACTAAATAAATAAGGGTTTTACAGAGGAATTTTAGAACGTATTCGAATTGTTGTTCGAATTTCAAATTCAATCAAACTTCATTCTTAACTTTTATTTCGAAAAGTTTTTTAATCACCGTAAATAATAAATAAATTAACCTTTTTTTAACGGCTATAAAGCTATAAAAGAACGGCTATAATTAGATACTAACAATTTGTATTTGTAATTATTGAAATTGGTCAGGAAAAACACGAACACGGGGCGGGACTCGAATCCACGACCTTTGCAAGCGTGAGTTCGAGTCCCGCCTCGTGTTCGTATTTTTCCTGGTAATTTTTAAGAACTAACAACGTTGTTACTTACGCTTATTATATTGTTATGACATACTACCCTTAGGGTTTCAGCAGAGTGATCACATCACATTGGTGGGTGGTAGTTCCTAAACATTTATTTACAATTGTTGTTGTTTATTTTATAAACTTTTGAATCAGTAATATGTATTGCCGATGCTTTGTGCAAAAAATGTTTGCTTAAAATGTGACGACTCTGTAAATATTATATATGTATAGTAATGTATAGTATTGCAAAATAGACACACACAGTAACAATAAAGGGGAGGATACACAAACGTAACGCTTAATCATACCAAATGAATGTACACAAGTTGTGTGTTAAACAGTTTATCCGGTGAATTTGCATTGATGTGGAGACAAAGGGTATGTGGGAGGCAAAGGTTATGCGATGGGCGTTATCATCCATCATATCAGAGTAACCGGATGGTTTGATCGGCGCGGGCTGCGGTGTAATTGAGTAACAAGCACTACGATATTATTGTCTGGAATTCAGGTTGAGTGTCCTAAATGTCGAATATGTTTAGCTGTTAGCTTTTCACGGTTGAACTGCTAAAGGGACTGAGCTAACATGTGTAAGTAAGGTTATTTGATAAGGTATTTTTTATTTTAGTAATCTCGCCATCTCCTACGGGGCCTGCCGCGTTGTCGTTTCCTGCCATTTGGGGTTCATTTTGTAATGGTTTTCGCCCATAGCTCATCCGACATGCAGCAGACATGGCCAGCCCAGATCCACTTTAGGTTGGCAGCAACGTATGCAATGAAGAATAAAATATTCTAAAAAAATATTTAATGAGCTCACGACATCTCAAAGGGGTACCCGAGGGTAAGGTAAAAGTAACACCCACCGAAGATGATTAAATGCCAAGGTGACATATGGTGAGTCTATAGCCGTCTCAGTCACTATACAGACGTTTTTGAATTGCTTTTCAGACATGCCGTATTATGAAGGTTCACTCACGATGTTTTCGTTCGCCGTAAAGCTCGTGATGAGTAATTACTGCACTTAAGTTCTTATAAAAACATTTGGTGCTGGCAGCTGGGATTCAAACTTGCCTAGCAGGCAACGGCCACCACGGCTCTTAACTAATTATCTTCTTCTTTGAAAAGTGTGTGGTGTGCAACTTCTGTTTATCCCTTCGGAGACCCTTCTGAGAAGGCGTGAGCTTACTCATGAGATTAAATAACAGGAACCGATTATCTGGTTACAGTATAAAAAATATCAAATTTGATGACTGCAAAGTGTTCCGAATCATTGGATCAATGCACTGAATATGTACGAATGTCAATAAAAAAGTCACGTTACGTCATGTCCCGTATCGCCCCGGAATTCGAGTCGCGACAATCGACAGAGATGGATTGGATTTACAATATCGAGGTTCACATTTCACGGAATAGATGCTGACTCAAGTCTTTGCTATGTTTAGATTTATTGGTTTTTAGTATAATATAAGTCTTGATCTGAATCTAGATTCAATAAAAACTTGACTTACTTTATTGATATTTGCTAACATATCCACTTTAGTCATAGCTTTTAGAACATCCTTGGATTTTTTCTCGGATAGAGGTTCTCAATTTGAATTTATATTTTTTCGGCATCTGTCACTTTACGTCACAATGTCTCACATTTTTGACGTACGGCCACATGAGATATTATGATTACGTATTAATTATCCTACTAATATTATAAATGTGTATATAAGTTTGTTTGTTATACTTTCACCCGAAAACTACTTAACCGATCATCACGAAACTGTACACATATTCTATGAGGTAACATAGATTACTTTTAAAAAAAAAATATTGCGAGCCAGCCGTGGTTAAAAGCTAGTTTTATTTATATACTTTATCACCAACGAGATATAACATCATTACTTATAAATATAATACACAAAATGATTTATGTCTTGAACAGTTTAAATGCCATTTTAATAATAGGTAAACACTTCGTTCATGAAAAAAAAGAAAAAGTGAGATTGCGGTGTTTGGCAAAGTTAGGTACCTATTTGTATCCTAAAATAATATTTTGTTTACTTAGATTATATTTTAAAGCTTAATTTTATATAAGTTCTTTATTGTTTATGGTTTAATAATAATCTATACAGATAAATAAAATTGAAGTGTCTGTTTGTAATTAAAAAAATACAGCTTTTCACTAAATGCATATGAAAGTATACACGCTACTGACACTAAAAAACCAAGTTTAAAATTTTTTCTCTGTCTGTCTGTGTGTCAGTCTGTCTGTTTGTTCCGGGTAATCTCTGAAACGGCTGGATGGATTTTAACGGGACTTTCACTGGTAGGTAGCTGATGTTTCAAGGAGTAACTTAGGCTACTTTTATTTATTAAAAATATTTGAGTTCCGCGACAACAAAGATGAAACTAAATCTACGCGGGTGAAACCGCGGGGCACAGCTAGTTTTATATAAGTTCTTTATTGTTTATGGTTTAATAATAATATAACATATAAATCCCCAAAATGTATAAGTACAAAACCGTACGCGCTAATGCAATCTTCGAGTCAATCATAAAACATTGTGAAATAAGTAATTTCAATAAAAACCTTACTAATAGTAAAATTATTATCATTACGCTTTCATGATACCTCAGAATGTTAGCAATGTACACTTAATAATCAACTAAGAATGCTATTCGAGAACTTCATTATGGACTCTATTGTTTTGCATTTAACCTTTAACGTAATGAAAGCCTACGCCTAAAATTACAAACACCTATTAGAGGTGGTTACATTTACAAATTAATATGTGTGATGTATTATATTAATACCATATTGGTTGCATGTCGTTAGCGGTACTTTTTTACGTGGCATTACGGTGCAATATTAAAAAATATCGCTTAAGATAATCCTTGGCTTAAAGGTAGTTTCTTCTCTTTCTGTGATACGGATTTCAAGAGGGATGCACAAACATTTAGTCCGAGTTTGGTGTAATCTTGGTTTAAACCATGTTTTGTGCTACCATGTCTTGATGAATCTATAATATAAAAATAATAGTTTAAAAAAACTAAAAAAACACGCTTTCATAAAAAAAACAACTAAAAATCAGAAAATAAAATTTAATAAATTTGGATAAAGAATATTGTAAATTAGAAATGAATGTACATTTTTGTAAAAAAGCGTGGGGTGCATAGTGTTAATAATTATAAACATTTTATTGACAGATAATGAGTAGAAGAATCATCACTTTGATAATATAATATCTTAAAAAGCGCATTGAATACACCCCACGCTTTTTTACAAAAATGTACATTCATTTCTAATTTACAATATTCTTTATCCAAATTTATTAAATTTTATTTTCTGATTTTTAGTTGTTTTTTTTATGAAAGCGTGTTATTTTAGTTTTTTTAAACTATTATTTATTTTTCATTTTTTAGTTAAATTTTTTAAACTATATATTATTTAGTTCGATTGGCTAACTATCAACCGCCCTCAATACCACAAACCGCCCGCACTAGCTCTATCTCGTCGTCTCTCGTATTGAAAGTCTCGTCCTCATCATATTCCTGGCTTTATCCCCTAAGTACATTGCTGGGGATGGCATTTGATTCAACTTGATGTGGCTAATCACAGGGACTGCCATCTGATTTACAGTAATTTTACGAGGAAAATTGGTACACTTATCTACTTGTTTACAAAATTATATTAGCTGTGTTAGAATCCGACAAAAATTGGGTCTCGGACAAATCGTGGCTGCATTGTTACGTAGATTTGTTGAAAAGCCTTTTATGGGATGCTAAGGCAATTAGCGCTCCAGGCAGTTTTACCTAATTTAGTTGCATAATAAGCTTCTGAATGCTTTGTCATGCCATCATTTGCAGCTTACATTTTGACCTATTTGGCAAAGCACTAGCATTACAATTTTCGTTATTAAGGTTCGTAGGAATTGCAAGTTTATTGTAACTGTATGCACTAAGATGCATTCCAAACAAAAATATCAAAGTCAAAGGCAAAAGATGTTTCTTCCCAATTATTTTTATTTACGAATATATTTGCATGTTAAGCTTAGTGCTTGATAGAATATAAAATACAGTTTTTGAAATAAAAATAAATGATTTAAGAAACTTACCTTCACTGTGATTGCGCAGAAACGACGAAACTCATCAACGAATACCTGCAAGGAATATAAAATACACTGTTAATATTGTCCAAAGAAAAAAAATTGGATTTTTAAATTAGGAAGTGAATAAATTTATGCGACTTATAACTTTGCGGAAATTAATTTTATGATCCGTGATTAAAGACACGGAATTCTAAAGAAAAAGTAACGGATCATTTTTCTTTCTCATTTACATATTTTTATAAGCACGTTTCAGATTTCCATTCGAAAGGTGACATTACATTGCTTATTCATAAAAGCAAATTAACATTGACTAGTTGCTGCCCGCGACATCGTGTGTGTTGTTTTTCAACAATATTGTTGTTGCTGCTTTGCTATAAAAAAGTATCAACCTTTTAGTTAGGGTTCAAGAGCTAGGTTCAAGGTGCTTATATTTGTTGAAAATTTCGACAAGGAACTTTTACGTTGTTCAAGATGGAAATGGTTTATGTGTTTTTTGGATACAAAACCCAATTTTTCACATACTTACATCAGTTACATTAAGCATATTCAATAGTAATCTTATATAACTGTCACAGTCTAGAAAGGCTAGGGCAAGCAGGCGCCAGTGTCACAAGTTGGAAATCTTGGAATAATTCATGAGGGCGTCACTCTCCAGGAGGTGTTACTCTCGTTTTGTAACACTGCCATTGTAGCATTATTATGCAAAACTCTGTGGCGGCTGCCGATCGCTGAGCTAAATTTCTTTGTATTAAAAGGTTATTAGAATGTAGGTCTCGGTGCCAATGCACTCAAGGTCGAGTTTTGTTTTTTGGGAGTCATTTGCGTTTCCTATAGAATTTTAACGCTTATGTAAACTAAGTTGCGTCGTAATTGCGTTTGTTGTCATTCAACGGTCACCGATATTTCTTTGGGCAAGTTTCTTTAAGCAACAGTTGTCGTTAGTTTTCATAATAAAGACAAATCAACGTTACCCCCAGCAGCGTTGATTCGACTTTTTGTTTGAAGGCAAGGAAATATATACAACAGGACAGATTGCAAGACAATCTAGGATAGATTTATTGATTTACGAAGTGTGTGAGAAAATCGCTTTTAAATAAAAATCACTCATGCCTGAATTAAGTCAAGTTGTTTAACAAGGTAAGTACCCAGGTCTGGTCTAGATTCACTTGTTATTCTCGTACATTTTAACGTTAGTCTTCTCACAAAGTTTATGGAATAAGTAAGACATTTGCATAGTGTTTGTATTAGCATGATATCATACACTAGAGAACGTTACAGAATACATAATAGTTTACGTAACATGTAAATTAAATGCAGTTGGCGTGTCGTCGTTGGAGCGGATTCTACAGACGAATTCCGGAATAGCCGTTGACGTAAAATGAACTATTAAATATACACTAGCAGTAACATTAGAATATATGAAAGGAAACTTTTGAAAATAATCATTTTAAATCTTTTTATGTATTTCATGAAGCCATAACTGTCCCATTTCACGTACTCGTATATTCTCTATCTTCCTCACACATATTTACCCAGAGCTTGTCTGTAGACCTAGACAAAGTAACATTCACCTCGTGCTTCGCTAATATATACAAAAAGTGTGCGAATGACTTGTGTCACATGCCTGATTCATGTCATTCCCAATTCCCATACATTTTGTATCGTTTCTATTAGCGCAAGCGCCAATAAAATGTTACTTTGTCTAGGCCTACTGGAGATAAGTCCGCGTCTACACCCATATCTCGCAATTTCCCTAACATATCTATTACGTACAATAATCAGTTATATTATAATCAAAAGTACATCGCACAGAGTCCCATACGTTTTGGAATATGAAAATACCAGAAATATAACTATTTTTCTTACTAAAGGAGTTTAGGTTTTTTATTTTTGTAAAGTGGGTAACACAATGATAACTACTACTGACACAGTGGCTTTGCCTCGGCTTACTCTCTTCTACGGAGCATTCTACATAAGCATATTTGACAGTGATCTTCTGTATTTTGAAGGTAGAGTTACTTAATGGAGTTTTAGGAAAGTAAAGAAAGTTTATTGCCGATATTGAATGGCCTTATTGCCATAGGTTTTATATTATATCCAATTCTGTGAAAAGTTTACGTAACAAAGGATAAATTAATGAGAAAATAGATATTTCAACGAGCCTTCGACATTGTTTAGAAGCTTAACGATGGCTGATTCAGAATGCCATAGTAAGCTTTGTGTATAATTAATGCGTTCCTTACGTAATATAGAGATTAAGTGAATTGGGTAACAGAATTATAAGTGGGAAATTTAGTTGCGTTGTAACAATGAAAAATTGCTCATCTTTTAAAGTACTTATTGTAATAAATAGCAAAGTTGGTGAATAGCTGATGTAGGTGCTAAAGAATACACGAAAATGGGATTAAAATTATATATATTCTATAAGATGTCAACCGCATGATGACAAAAATTATGTTCACAACAATCTAATAGCCAACGACACAACAAAAGCGTTGAGCCTGCGTAGACATGGCTATACATATATCTGGCTATGGCTATACAACCAGCAATGGCTATTGGCTTAGCCGGCTCACGCCAATCAATCGCCCAGCCGATACAGATTGATGTTTGCTGTCCCTCGCACGTGTTAGGAAAACATACGTACAGAGTGTGGATGCATTCTTTATATCTATGGAATGTTGAAATCCTCAAACCATTTTCAACCGACTTCAAATAAAGAGGAGGTTATCAATTCGCATCCGCGAGAGTTACACTTCACATTTTACTACAATGGTGTGCATATTTATTTAGCAGGTAATCTCATTTCGTATCCTTCCTGTTATCAATCAATTGAATAGACCAGCAATGAATTCAGTTGATTTTTTCAGAGCCGTTCAAGAATCCTGCTAGTATAGTTAATTTATAGGTGGATCTTCTGTGGAATGGGTGTGATACTATGGCCTACCTTATATCGTGCTCTACGTGCCCGTCCAGCCGTACATGGGATGATATAGGTAATGGCTACCAAAAATAATGCTGTACACTAGGCCAAGAAAATGTTTATCACGGAAATGATATGATGAAGTAGCTCTTCTTTGTAATGTTATTTAACGGAGTGCAAAAAATATTTTAGCAGACAAATAAATACTGTCTGCTCCCTTTGATTGTTGTATAGGAGAGATAGATAGATAGATATTCGATTTGTTCGTGGCCATAAACAATACATAAGTAAGTACCTACCTTAATGAGATTCCAAATAAAACCGATTATTAATTTCTTTTGAACCAACATAAGTAATGTTATCTTACGTAATATGAACACGGCAACTAAAAAAGATACTTTAATAAGTAAAATAATCTTACTCGTAGGTATTTGTTTCTATTAGTTAATTACTAAACAAAGCATCACCAAGTTCGTTAGCTAATTTGTGTTTTGAATTAATATTTTATGCGGTGAAATCCTTTTGCATACCGCCATGCTATTACGTTATGCGAAAGAAATAAAAAATACTGCAAATTACAAATTACTTTATGATCGATGCTTAACTGCTTAATGCTTACATCATCTGTAAGGAAACATAAATTGAAAGAGTTTTTTTATGTATTTATTGATTATAAATCAAATATTAGATACTAAATCGTTCTTTTGTTCAATTTTAATCAAACAATCAATGAAGGAAATTGACTTATACGATAATTTGCTGACAATTCGGTTGGGATGCTTTTAACTTAAAATGTATTTTTATTTTTTACTAGCTGTGCCCCGCAGTTTCACTCGCGTAGATTTAGTTTCTTCCTTATTGTCGCGGAACCCTAATATTTTTAATAAATAAAAGTAGCCTAAGTTACTCCTTGAAACATCAGCTACCTACCAGTGAAAGTCCCGTTAAAATCTATCCAGCCGTTTCAGAGATTACCCGGAACAAACAGACAGACAGACAGACAGAGAAAAAATTTAAAACTTGGTTTTTAGTGTCAGTAGCGTGTATACTATCATATGCATTTAGTGAAAAGCTGTTATTTTGGAATTACAAACAGACACTTCAATTTTATTTATCTGTATAGACTGTATAGATGTATAGATTAATTTCAAAATCACTTGTATTGTAGGATGCATAAACATAAACTACATGATAGGTCAAATAAGGCGTATGTCAAATTAGATACGACTTCACATACGCCTTTATCCTCTTTGATGCATTTCTTCATCGTAAAGTTCATGATGTCACCGTTGTTTATATTCATTGATGAAGTTTTTGTTCATATCGAAGCATACAGACCGCAAACCGGTCACAACGATTATAAGTCTGCATACAAAACCGAATGGTTTCAGCAAACAAATGCATAGAAAGTAGTTAGATTTATTAACAGCTTGTTAGTTATTATAATGACCTTTAGCAACTCTCACACACCTTTTACTTTCACGTAGTTTCATGTTCTAAGACTAGTTTATTTTCAAATAATTCTTCATACATTTCCGGAGAGCTAAGGTCATTGTCACTAACAATAAACAAAAGTTAAATACAATAAGAAGTTATTGCGCACCTTTATTAGGTACCCGTATTCACCCGAGGCCTTATTATAATAAAAACCTACGTAAAATTCCCTTGAAGTTTTAATTAAATGTTTTGAAAGAACCTCTCTATTGGAGAGTGGGACTTGGAGCTAAATGGATTGGAATGTATTACAATAGGTAATTAATACGGTTGCAATGACAATGGGCGAGCAATGTCGGGCAGTATGGCAATAGTACTGGCGATAGATGGATGGACCTTCATCTGGCATAATGCTGCCAAGGTTATGTCAAATGTCATTATGAATGTCATGTAGTAACAGGTAAGGCGGGCCGGTGAGTAATGTGACCTATTTGTAAATACCTGTTGCTTAGGAAAAGGGAACTTTAATAACATTTCCAGTCCTAAGGACTCTTATGTAATGGTTGAGAAAATATTGATTGTTTTAAATTTGTACACTTTACTAAAAAAACTTATACCTTAGCAATGGAACCAGGATTGGAATTTGACTGAAACATGTTGCCTCTCATGTTGCTGTGCCCTAACAGCGTTTGTGTTAGCTTGCTAAGGATATCATTATAATTACGATTATTTTGTATATTTATGTAACTGACAATAACGCAATAAATAAATAAATAAACATAATTCAAGTCTAGTTATGCTAAATATTTCTGTCTTAATCTATATTGTTCCATATTTCATGTGAATAAATATTATTTCTATTTCTATAAAAAAGCGCTAACTTTTGTATGAATCTACGTACAACATTTTGCGCTTTCTCATAGAAAAAAGTATTTTATCTGGTGTTAGTGTACATCATAAGGAAAGAAAAAAGAATAAATGCATAGCCTGGTCTTTCGTTCGTCTAGCATATATGTGCCCGAGAAATAACACCATTATATAAAAAAATAAGCTTTATGCACACAGCTTAACATTATTTAAAAAAAATGGAATTAATTTTGTCTTATGTAACAATTAGAGCTTAAAAGCTCATTGTATTATTGCTAACCGCAGAACCAACACTTATACAACCACTAATAAGCACAGGTAAATGTCACGAGATAGCCATCGGTAAGAAAGCCTTCGCCTAAGTGATAAGTAATGTCTAATTGTTGGCCAGCTATTCGTCAAGATAACTGATTTCGCCACTCGATAATGATCGGACTGACCACTCGGCTAAACACTAAACGAGTTAACCATGCTATCGAGTTACCAACGACCCTGGAACAACTCGATGCTATCATAATTGACGCTAATGTTAAACAATCGAGTTATTATCATCAAGAAATAGTATTCAAATGCAATTCGATACATCAGTTTACTCGTTAAGATATGATTGTATCAAATTCGTTTATTAATATTTCTGACATTGAATGTTTCGTTATGAGGTGCATAATTTATTACGTGATTAGTTATAACTGACAAGAAAGACGTAACTTATTTTGATTCATGCTGTATCTGATTGTATTTTAAAAGGATTTGTTTTCTTCATTCAGATATTAGTGTCCAGAAATACAGAGAACATTTACCTACTTAGCTGAATTTATCCTACTAGTCCTATTAATATTATAAACACAAAAGTTTATAATAATGAATGTTGGTTACTTCTTTACGCAAAAAGCACTGAATCGATTTTAATGAAAAAAAATTAGATCTTATACTTCAAAATAACATATAAGCTATAATTTATAACGTTATAGTGAGAATTGTCCAATATATGAAAGTAAAATATCATAGACCGAGTCGCGGACACCAGTCTGTTGTTTATGTTTGACACAGCGATTTCATCTTTATCTATATATTTAAAAATGAATCCCCATTTCCCTTGGTCACGGCATCACGCCAAAACGGCTGGATGGATTTTAATGGGACTTTCACTGGCAGATAGCTGGTGTTTCAAGGAGTGTTTTAAGCTAATTTTATTAAAAAAAAACAGCATGAAACTAAATCTACGCGGGTGAAACCGCGGGGCACAGCTAGTTCTTTATAAGATGACTCTTGGTGTAATAGCCTAGTTTGTTTGTCTTGGCCAAACTCTGAACCTGCTGCCGGAATGCAGCATACGCTTTTTTAGTATGAAAATAGACAGAAGGTTGGGAAGGTTTTATTCAATTTGTGCGAGTGACATTGGTGTTCGTGACGTTCATATGATACAGTAGCCGCTGTCCACCACCTTTGTAGCTAATAATTATGTTACGTTGAGATTAATTATAATTACGGAAGTTAAGACAAGTGAAGGAAACTAGCCCTTACTGGGCACTAAGGTATCAGAGAGATCAGTTTAATTACTTTTCATAGCAACCTTTCTTGCAGTGTATTACTAACGGAAACGTTTATTAAAGAATTACTAAAATGGTATGTATAGGCTATGAGTGTTATTATGCAGGCTTTGATACTAATCAAGCAACGATAAATCCAATAAATGTCAATTACGCGAGATATAAATAATAATAATCTGTTTAATAAAACACAAAGTTGTAACGTAATTAATGTAACTTAACCATTTGAAGTATCATGTTCTGAATTGGGTTTGCTTTAATAATCAGTACCCCAAGTAAAGGTTTTAATATTTTTTTATTCTGACCATATGGATTGCGTATTTTCCTCATTTTGTATGGGAAAGTCAAAGCGTTCCCAGTGGCGAGTGTAGGTAGTTAAATATATATATGCACATATGTATTATACCTGTACAATGTACATATTTAAAATATAAAATTCTCGTGTCGCTCTCTTTATTACCAAACTCCACCGAAACGGCTGAGCCGATTTCTATGAAATTTTGTGTGCATATCAGATTTCAGATCTATTTTCCATACTCCTAAATCCTAAAAATAAAGGGTGATCAACCCCAGAAAATAATATGGCTATACAACTTTTGCCGGGCAAAGCTAGTACGCATATATTATCTCATTTCATGTAGGTTGTGACACGATACACATAATCATTACTTAATTTCACCATTATCGTAGAGTTAACAAATCGTGGTTTTGACAATGTAGGCGTGGTTAGTGATTTAAGTATGATTGATCAATAGGATTAAGAACTAAAATGTAGTTCGCCTTTGTAAGTAATTTATGAGTAAGTAGATAACAATGAGGACACACCCTAAGGCGGTCCTGAAAACACAAGGTCCATTTAAATTGTAGCATTGTTCGTGTTTGGGTGAAAGGTCGTTAACATTTCAATGATTTATGCTAATTACATTTCTATAAATTAGCCCGTAGAGGTCACTATCAATCGAGCAAGGTCGGAAATGGACGGAAATTTTATTGTTCTAGAATCCTGAGTGAAGCGCATATTATGAGATGTTATTATAACGTCTATCATAGCCTTTAAAGTTCATGTTAAAGCCTTAGATCTTAGATTGTGTCTACATCATTGCATCTTATTGCTTATTCATGCTGATAAGCATATTGGTGATGTACGAGTTACAGTTAAATAAGCTTAAAGTCGACTTGACGAGTTTCATCACAACAAAACAATGGTGGTCCTGAAAATAATAATAACTGGTCATACAAGTTAGATGTTGCGATAGATCCCGTCACAAGTAAAGAACGCGTAGCGAAATATAAAAGGAAAAATAATAATAATAGGGATACTGCACATGTTTTTATACACGCCATATATATAGACAGAGGCAGATCCATAAAATGACTACTGTGCCTGCAAAGGTAATCGTTCCTTACTCGCGACGGGAAATGTAGTAGCATTAACAATAGTAATAACCTACCAAAAATTTAGATTTTAGTAAACAAGAATTAATCCGTCTGATGGTAAGGTACCTTCGCGTCACCTACTAAACAGCGACTTAATTTATCCTTTCCCGAAGACATGACTTTATTTCTGTCTAATTTATTATAAGAAGCAAGAAGGTCCAGACCCACTTATTGCTGGCTTTCTAAATGAAGAAGAAGAAATTGTTCAAATATTGAATTACTTTAGATTGTCATTTGTTTTTTCTATGTACTATTTTATTATTACTATCGAATTCATTAATTTTGTTGTTGTACATCTTATTTTTGATATTGTTTTGTTTATTCACATCTAAGTGTTTGCTTAAGAGGAAAAATGGTTGGTTTGATACGACATGACAAGCTATTACAACTAGTGCTGGAAGGAAAAATCGAAGGGCGAAGAGGAAGAGGAAGACCAAGGAGAAGCTACATGGACCAACTTAAGGAGAAAGCGGGTGTAGTGTCGTATCAAGAGGTCAAGAATTGTGCTCAAGAGAGACAAGAGTGGCGATTGCTCCACCGACAAGAGCAAAGCTCTTAAATTAAAGAGAAGAGAAGTGTTTATTTGATATTTGACTCTTGTATGACTCTTTATAAGCTTTTGGACCCAGTAAAGTAAGTACCTAATTCAATTAAGAAACCTCATATCAAATGCCATGACTAGTGATAAAAGTGCAAAACAAAGCGGCATTAATCAAACACCTATCGAAACAATGACAAGATAGCAACCGTAGCGAATTAAATTCATGAATCAATTGTGCCTATGACAGGTCATTTGCTAAAACGTACCTCGAATTTGTTGTCAGTTCAGCCGTTATCGTGATTATGGTAATAAATTGACCTAAATACTTCTGCCCTGGTATGTCAGAGGGTCATGCTATGGCAATGAACTCGTAATGTCCTGTTAATCGCAACTAGCTATTGTCAAACGTCACTCGGTGCATGTTTTGACAGACACAAATTGTTATTGTTTTGTAACACAAATAAATAAAGGTTATAAAAAGGAACGAGTAAATATCAAGGCGATATCTAAAACGAATATTTGATTAAATCACAAAGGTACCATGGCTTTTGAAGAGCACGAGGTGTTGAGTTGTGATCATTATCGAACAATGCGAATCGATTGGATGTAGGCATCAAAGCCTTGGATGCGGCGGATCTGTGTTATGTACATACTTACCGTATCCGTGTATCAGCTAGTGTTTGCGAAGAGGATATGCTTGATTTTGATAAGAGTATAGATACCCTGTTAGTCTGTTAGCTAAACATGTGTTTACGTGAGTTTAGCTAAGGCACTGATTTTCTATCGGTTTTTCTTGAAGGCTAGATTCCGAACTGGTGGTATTTTGCCTTACCTGGGCCCTTACCATAAGCTCTTATTATCATCAAAGTTCCACTGATAGCCTAAGTAATAAGAGTTAAACTATCATGGCAATAAGAGGTCATAGTTGCCCCGTGCCTTAGTACTGAAACAATTAAATGAAATCCTAATGCAGCAGTGATATGCAAAATTGGGGTCATGAAACCCCCTTTACGCCTACGGTGCTCTCAATCAATTCACTATGGTGTGACCATAGCTTTAAGCAAGTGTCAGATATATTTGTCGAGTGCCTTAAATTCAAGACGATCTCATGAACCCACGACTGTAAAAACTTTACGTAATTTACATTTTCAATCTATGTTTGTACGAAATAAGTCTCTTGAACACTGACACTTAAAAGGCTCTAACTGTGAACGGTATTCTCTTTGATGGCTGAACTTATATTTTTTATATTGCAATAAAGCTTTACACGAAGGAAACGTCTTTGAAGATGGTAAAACGAAATCGTGACATGCCTTTGATGTGTCATCTTTTTTGTTTTTATTTTTGGTGGGCCACACGATTGAGTTACTGCTTCAAATAAATAATAATTAATGTTTATCCTACTTTAGGATATTGGTAAATTGACTTTCATTTTATTCTGCAGGGAATATTCTTTTTAGATTTTATCTCTGACATAGAAGTCGATATTATATTTTATTGGTACAGACTACAGACAAATTAGTTCGGAAGATTCTGGATTGAAAAAAATTGCAGCGACAATTCAGATCTCAGTTAGGCATTAAAGATTGTGTCCTTGAATTACTTTTCAGACATATGCATCCTCACGATTACTGCAAAAAGGTTTTAGAAAAGCTCATTGGTACAGGTCGCTGGGATTCGAACATGCGTTGATTGTGTAGGAGTCTTCAAGCCCCACAGCCACCACGGCTCACAGTGATCTCAATAATGTTGAAAATTGAGTGTGACTTGTCACACCACTACCTTTAAGGTGAAGGAAACATCGTGAAAAAAACTGTCAATGTTCATAAACCTTTATTGCGTGCAAGCACGTGCAGAGGACTAATAACTGTCACGTAGGCATTTAATTATGTTAGACGAAAAGTGCCCTTCTAGTAGGGCATAAGCACAGTTTACATATGAGCTTACTACAAGTAGTATGGAATTTAGGATCAAATCTTTCGAAATGACACAGACGCGCAAATAGGTACGACTGGTTTCAAAGCGATCCCGACGTAAAGTCAGTAGGGTTTGTCACGTTGTGGCCGATGGCATATACTATTCTAAACTTCAAAAAATCTACATTACTAACATTGACAGAAAATTAAAGAGTGAAATCTAAAAACATTGCTCGATGGCAAACGTTTTATTTAGAAGAAAATTTGTCTAGATTCCATACTGCTTAGTAAGCTTATATACTGTGGCATGAGCTTAAGTTTTACATTATCAATCGCACTTGAACAGTAGCACCTGTTCTGAAAAAGAAACAATGAAATATCGATATTAAAATAATAAGTAACTATTTCATGGGCATGCCATATCAGTTATTAAACGTGACTTTTGTTGTTATCGATTCAACATCGATCAAGAGGTGTCGCATACAATACCGGCCATCGAGTAAATCGAGTATCGATAACTATTATAGAGAGAGTTATGTAACAAGAGACCTTGAGGCTTGACCCTAATCGTGAGCCACCGATATGACGTGTGGTGCAAAAGTGAGAGGCAAGCGGAATAAACAAAAAATTGAATGATATAAAGTCTTATTGTAACATATCCTTGAATGCACCTAGGTATGTGTGAGTTATGGCACTAATAAATTACGCGATAATATCGATTCGGTAATGAATTATGTGACATGTCGGCACAGTTTTTGTTAAACTTCAATACGGCTTCCTAGCTTATTGATAAATTAACTGCCGAATTGTTTAACATTAATCAGAGAGGTTTACATGTTCACCAACGGCCATATTAGTACTTTTACAAAAACGACAATATGCTTGCTACAATCACCGAATAGGATTGGCTTACCGTAATTATACTATAATTCATTATGGAAGGAAAGAGTTCGATCTGCAAAAACTTCATAATAATAATGTTAACTAGAGATACGTTATTGTAATTAAATTATGGACAAGATTCTTCATTAGTAATTAGTTATTTTAAAAACCTGTTGTATATTTCCTTTGCTCACCAAGAGCTTTACGATTAAGGAAATTGTTGAATGATGCATACAAACTTCCATTGCTTAATTCTTCTGCCTTGTCCCACACGTATAGGCCGAAGTTCGAAATGTCGTGATCGCGTGCATTTTGATTCATAACTAGTCTCCATGTTTCTGCTCACTTACAAAGGTGCCGTGACTGACAACTGAAAGTGCTATGAAGCAGTACACTAATGTCAAAGGGCATTTACAATTTATAGACTCGCTCACGGAAATTGCCTTGAACAAATTTCTATAAGGAACAGAGACAAATGACCCAAAATGCGTACAGCAAACAAGGGGCACGCAACAAATTGAAAGTTTTGATAATCTGACACTGAGTCTTTGTGTCACTTGGCAAGATATAAATGGGTGTCTGGAAAAGGTAAATGTTTCCTTATCATTGTTGAAGGAAATAACTTTTGACATCGATATATGTAACATAGATATCGTTGGCATTACATCGGCTCATTAGCATTTAGTTGGGTTAATAGATAATCATACTGACCGTGAAGTGGAAAAGGTTCGAACCCACTGTGGTATTAACATTATAGCGTAGCCCAAGTCTCATAATGAAGAAAACCGTATATTTTCGCATTCAAGTCAGTCAATCGGACCTGAAAGACACCGGTTATAAGTCGTTTGAGTCGCAGACACATATTAACGTACCATCATCGGTTTAAGCAGAGCGTATTAAGAACTTCTGAGCTTTTCATCTTGGTACCGTAAAATTTGATCTCAAAGCTAAGAAGTTCTCAATACGGGCTGCTTAAACGATCATAGTTGGTCCCCAGGTGTTTGGTATGTATTTACGTCTATAGTATAAGAATTGTATTTCTAAATATATTTAAATAAACATTGGCTGTTACCCGCAATACCTACAAGCTTTATTTGGGACTTGATGGCCCTGTGTGATAATGTCCAAATATTATTTATTCAATTAATGATAAGAGTTTACAGTCACACATAGGGGTCGCATTCAGCCGGCTATGCATTCATAATAAATTACGCGTTAGACTTATCTCGACTTATATTTATCTAGCTTCCTTATGTATCAATAGGTACAAATTACATGTATAATAGGCTGATTATGGATCTATCATTCATTGTGACAGGTCCTTAAGAATTCAAAAGCTTGTATGACATGTTTTGTCAGAAGTAATGACTCGTATGCACACAATTAGCTGGTAAATAACTTCACCATTTGTCTATAGGGCACATTATGTGCATTAATATTTAATTATAATGTATCTAAATCTGAGTATGACAGAGCATGAATGTAGAATAAGTGCGGTTACGATGCCAAATGATATTTTGGTAACAGGAAAATTTAGAATATTATTTTAAATAAATTATATTAATTAAAAAAATACGACGTCTAAATTATAATCGATAGTAAATACATTAAACTTCAAATTATTATGGTGCGTATTTTGACGTTTTTACTACTTTCGCTGAGTGAGAATTTCGATATTAGAATTTTTTAAATTTTGCTATAACTAAAATTTACTTAAAGTGGTTTTTTAATTCAATATTTTATAGTAAGTAAGAAGTACAGTTTTTGTAAGTTCTTGTTCACTTTTTGCACTGTATTTTAATGGTACCTAGTTTTTGAACGTATGACCTTTGTGCTTGAAATTATACAAAAAAATGCCTTAGTTACGTAAAAAAATATATCACCTAAGTCATATTAAAGCTATGATCTTAGTAGATTTAAAAAAAATCATTGCATTTCCTCACGATCTGAATACCTGAAAAAATGCCATAAAATATTTGCTAATAAAAGTGGACATTCTGAATGATTTGCGGTTTTCATCGACAATGGACAAAAAAACAATTTGATGGTTTCCACTAATTCAATTATACTATTTCCGGAACGTTTTTCTGTGACAATACTATTAACGATTACATAGATAAAATTAGTTACAGTATTTCTCCTTGGAACCTTTTTGTATACTAAATAGTGAAGGATTTAAATAACTATAATATTGTTTTTTACTAACCATCTTGCAATCTACGAACTAACAGGTATTAAGTCCACATGTTGGTAACTTAATTCTTATTTTCCTGCATAGATAGGTACTATATAGAGTCTAGACTTTTTAGGCGAAAATTGTTGGCACTGAGCACCGGTTCGAGGCATATCAATGTGTTTGGAAACTGTAGTAAATTTACCTATGTTCGTCTTAAAAACTACCTTCAATGCACTCATCCATCCATTGTTAAGGAGAACAGATTACTGTGGGGAACAAACCAAAATTGAAGGGGAAAGATTGGCTACCTCGTTTGACATGACAGCTTCTTTAAAAACATAATAGACGGGAAAATAGAAGGGAAGAGAGGAAGAGACGAGAGAGAGAGAGAGAGAGAGAAGACCAATGCTAGCATACATGGGACAGGTTAAAGAAAAGGTATCATCTGTCATGATGCATAAGGAGGTCAATCAGATGGCACTTGAACAGAGACAAATTGGAAAGAGTCTCATCGGTTACACCGACAAGAGTCTCATTACTCTTAAATTCATGATGAAGACGATGAGGCACTCATCCAACGTCATTCCCAAGTGTATTGTATTGAACTTATTAATATATTGAATAAAAATATTTGATTTGATTTGACGTTATATATATATATATATATAAAATCGTAAGTGATTGCGATCAAAGTTCCTCAAATAAAATGCAAAGTAAAGCACCATTAGAATAATTAAGTATGTTTCTGCAAGCGGAGGTCAACTGAGCGGGGACATTAATTAATTGCACCCGACTCCAAACGAGCAAACTAAGTTCCATTGAATCTTTCAAAAGCTTTTGTATGTGTGAGTGAAATATACGTCTCATATCTAAGTGGTAATTGGCCCTGTCAAAGAACTAGAGATATTTTGATAAGCCGTGGCGGTCGAGTGGTTTGGGTAGTCGCCAGCTCACCGCCATGTGCTAATAATTATTGTGTGCTGACCACGAGCTGTACGGTTAAGTATTTGTATTTGTATATTTGACAACAAAATTGAAAGGTTTCTTTAAAGTGCCTGAAACGACTATGGACTCACCATTATTATGTCATGTTGTCAGTTCGTTTAAAAGGAATACATATTTATGATTTACCTATTTATTTATCGCTACCACAATCATCATTATCTTATTTCAAAGGTACACATGAGCGCAAAGGCATAAGCTACATACATACATATGCTCACGCCTGTATTCCCCGAAGGGGTAGGCAGAGGTGTTGTAATTTTCAACACCCACATTTCACCGAATATGATTAAGTGCCAAAGGCATAAGCTAAATGCCGTAACACACAAAATGTATTTTTTTTAAGAAAAAACAATAAGTTTGGTTTTTGCGATCAACCTTCTTCTTTCGTTCGAATTTCACGTCACATTTTAACGTCTTTGTTACCGTATTTAAATTTCGAACCTAAGAAGAAGAAATCGAAGAACAAAAACAAATGACATTCTATTATTAGAATGTCAAATTCATCATACTATAATTACTATGCATTATTCTAGTATGACGTTTTAGTTTTTATAAGGTACATCGTTTTCACGCAAACGTTATTTTAATAAAAATAGGTAGAAAATTTAACACTCATCATAGTCGAGTTTAAACACATGGTAAGTACAAAAGTAAGTTAAAGTAATAAAAAGTATATACTTGTAAAACATCTGCCATTTAGTATGCCAATATGTACTACGAATAACGTACTAAAGGAGCGACGGGTTCAAAGTATTAGTTTAACATCTCCAATGTTTGGTGTCTGACTTCGACTGCAACACGATCGCGGCAAATACTAGTTGAGTAAGAAAACCTGGGTGTGTTCCATTGTTTATACAATTAATTACATGTCTCGAGTTAACGTTAGATACTTCTAACTTCTAAATGGCTTCTATTCAGAGTGTCCTTTTGTATGCATGCACGTATATGCAGTATTTTCTGTAATATTGACGTTATCCTACTAGTCCTACTATCCTACTTATAAGCGCGCAAGTTTGTAAGAATGTATGTATGTTTGATACTCTTTCTCGCTAAAACTAGTGAATGGATTTTGATAAAACTTTACAATAAAATTGCTTATACATTGAGTAACATATAGGGTATATTTATAAAGATTTTGTGCGACTTATCCAAATTTAAAGATAAGTCAAATCCTGCGCAGACGGAGTCGTGAGCACCAGCTAGTATGTATTTTTTTTGTGTATATTATACCTGTCGTGAGGTTTCAAAGTACATCATTTGAAAGTTGTTCAATGAAGGGGAATACTAAAAAAATCTACCAGTTCTCACTAAAATAGCCTCGTACCAATATGCACTTTACTTTCGATTACTGTCGATTTGAAAGTAAACATTCTAACAATAATTAATATATCGCACTTTTATCAATCTCGGTTCTAGAATTCCACTCAGGATAGACAGTATTTTAAAATATGTTTTTTTTTACATCTGGAATCCAAGATTATATAAAAATCGTAAGTAGTTAGTTTACTGTTAGTATAATCTAACATAACAATTTTATTATAGTCCCAAATGCATTTTCATCGCACGAACAATCTTTAACCTACCTATTACAAGATGATTTTGTAACTAATAGCTGTTGTATACGCATTTATAATCACGTATTACTGACGATGAAAGGAAAGTTAAATATAGTTCAATACTTTATTACATAGAACGACAACTTCAATTACCTATAATATTAAGTCTGCTAAGAAACTCCTTTATCGTTTTAAGCTCTCATTGAATAACAAGGTCTATTTTCGTTTGTACGTTTGTAATTTTCGTTCAATGTAACGATTATCACTAAGACGTCTAACAAGATTAACATATTTCAAATCTAAGCTGTAGAACAGTATACATATGAGCTTACTATAAGCAGTACGGAAACAAATCTTTTGAAATAACACACTCACACAGACGCGCACATCTACGAGATTATAAGCGGCAGCAGTATAATGTCAGTAAAGTTTGTCATGTCGTGTCGTGACCGATCGCGTATACGTAATTTACGTGTTTCACAGACATTTTTCTAAACTTCATGTCGATAAACCGGCATCACTTTGACAGTAAATTTAAGCTTTGAAAAATATTAAGTGTGTCTAGGCAAACGTCCTTATTTTAAAGATTCGGTCAAGATTTCATACTGCTAAGCTTATATTTATACTGTGGCCGCATAGCAGTCGTTTAAACTTAATGTCCTCAAATCTAGTAAAGCACATTCATGATTGACCAAAGAAGCCAAGAAGGTTTGCATTTTCAACAATAAAGTTAAGATACTAAGGTTTATTTCGCCAAGCACTACCTTGGCAGGCACTACCTTCAGCTTCAAACTGAATTACACGGCACGTGATTACTGTAGGGGCAGTTAGTATGTTAACTGGTTTGAATGGAAATTGGAATTAATATCAGATTTCCAACACCATTCAAATTGATACCAAAATATTATACGTTCTGTGTCTGTCAACTTTTTAGGGAGTCTAGTGCAAGTTGTGATAAATTAAAACTATCGAAAATATTTCTAAATGCAAATCGGAAGAGAAAATAACAAGTTTTGTCTCAAGGATTGTACTCAAATCGCAATAAAAAAAACTTACGGCGAAAGTTGCTTGCGTAAAAATTAGAAGAAAGTTACGAAGTTCTATTTTATTTGTGGAGACTTATCGTTGTCATCTAGAAAGACATTGCTTTCCGTTATAACAACAACTTTTGCTTATTACGTGAGTCGGCCATGACTCGGAATGCATCGGAAAGTTATTGACTTTTGATAATGAACGGAACCAGTTTGCATCGAGCTGACCGCGAGCCGAGAGCTATGGCCTCGTTCAATACCACTGCTTACCATGAAACTGTCTCCAAACCACGCATTTCAAAATCAAATCATACATTACTGCCTTTATTTGCATCCTTTCGCCCAAGTTGTGTTGCGAGCAAGAAGTGTAAACCGCAACTTCTAAAGTATCGAGCTGTTACATTATCGCGTACAAAATGTTGTAAAGGCATAGTTTATGTTTGCTGACCGATCCTAACTTGGCCGGTAAAATTTGCCTTGAGGCTTTTTACTCTATGATATGGCTAAAAGCGGCGAAAGTAATTTATGTTGACAATTGCTTACTAACAAGCTATTTTGGGTCGCATGGGAGATGATATTGTCAACAAAGAATAGGTATGTATGGCCTTTGACCTGATGGCAATTAAGTTGCAGAACAATATGAACGTCTTGCGACGCGAGATAGCATTAGAGTTTCGGCGAATAAAGACCTCAACTTACTGTATTTTGGAAGTAATATATTGATGGTATAAAATGTATAAGTTACAGCAAATATGTTGCAAAGAAGCGTGTGTATAGATAGAACACAGTGCCGTATCGGATCGGGACGCATACTTTAATAACTCAAGTTGAAATACCAACCGCTAAGGCCTCCTATAAGTAAATTGCTTGACGCGGAAAGCTGCGGTTTAGCGATCACGACTAGTTTCGCAAAACATTCGAGACATGGGCTCGTTCATTGTGTAAGGTTTTGGAAACATTTTTTTAATAATTTTCTCTTGTTCGCATTAATCGCAATAGGCCGAGTAATTGCTACATAGAAATATTTCCTAAATTGTTTGAATTTACAAAGTTTTCGTGTAGTAAGGAATTTCATAGAAAAAATATTATTGTAACAGGTGATCTTGAATAATACTATATAATACTGAGTACAAAGGCTATGGCCTCCATTAGTTATAACTTATGTCCTGTCATTATAAAAAATAATAATAGAATATTTTTAATTTTAAGATGTTTTTATATTTTTTTCCTTAGAGGTGAGTATCATTTTTACTATTACAAAGAACACGGTAACCGCTTACAGCGTGACATTCAAAACATTACACAATACGGAGATAGGATAAATAGAAAAATAAAGTCTTCCTACGTATTGCAAAAAACACATCAATATACCTTTCTAGAGTACCTATTGTAACAAAAGTCATCTTAGTAATGTGACATCATTAGCGTATGCGCATACAAAGCGAGCGATGATGCCTCGAGATTGGCATATTTATCTAGGAGGAACACTTTCTCGTCGTAGGAAGCCATTGTTCTGTACCGAGGCGTCCGAGACTGGCTTATCGCACCACGCGACCACATAACACCCCGCATTTACATACCTTCACAATTTTCATTAACGACGCACATAAATAACATTGTTATTCAGATTTATGCATTATAAAGACCAATAAGCGAAAGTATATCACGCCGTATTTATGAGGGGAAGGTTCAACCAACCTATTTATAAAAATAAAATCTGTAGCTTTACAGATAAATTAAGTTGAAGTGTCTGTTTGTAATTCCAAATTAACAGCTTTTTACTAAATGCATATTAACGTTTAGTTAATATACATAGTTTTTATGTATGTGCAATGTGTATAAATAAAAAACTCTATTCAAATATATAAAAAAACAACTAGACCAATTTTAACGTGACTTACATTTAACCAAAAAAAATAAGGTTACGAAATAAAATCACTCGTGAAATTAAGTCTACGTGGGTGAAACCGAGGGGCACAGCGAGGCGCTTTATAAGGTACAAAATCTCATCTATTTGTAATTTTCTTGGAACAAACTAGTTGAAAGTGAGAAGTTAGCTTGAAAAGGGAATTCCTTGTCTGGGGAATTTCTCTAGCGATAAACAGTTAGCAGTTGGGGAATGGGAGGTGAGGAGCCGGTGAGAAGCGTGTTGCTAAAGTTGGTTATGCTAGTCTGTACATTAAATTTTAAACGGATCTCCTTTGGCCAGAAATCTTCGCTTTCGGCGCACTCGACGCGACGAATTCAATGCATTAAAATACAGCGCAGGCTTTCCAAGTCAGAAGCAAAATTTTGTTTACTGATATAAGGTTTGATGTTTCATTTTATGGTACGGTACCAAAATGAAACGTCCAATGGTAGAAGTTCTTAGTTCTTAATACGCGCGCTTAAATTATCGTAGCAGTGGGACAACTATATACTCAAAGTATACATCGCGGTTGTTCTACTGGAACTACTCAGATAATGATATTAATATTTTTTATATTATTTTCACGTCTAGCCAAAGGGCTAGATAGTTAAGTACTAACATACAGATATTGAGTCTGTCGCCTTTTATATTTCCACTCAGTGGGGATCCAAACCGCTATATTATCTAGCTGTGCAAGCAAATATATATTAAATGGTTCCTAGGATCTGTTCAGTATAAAAAATTGCATTAATCTGGGATGAGTGGGGCTTTAAATAGAAAGGTAACAGAAGGACTCACTCTCACTCTCAATCCACTTAAAAAGCCGTTGCTTTTTCTAAACTCGTCCAACTTGTACACACGAGGATCTTGGATCAAGTGGAGTCAGTTTGTATATGTGTACCAGCCTGTTACGGTCAATGTACGGGAGGTGTTTTTTTGTAACTTTTTATTCCGTTTCAGTGTTGAGGACTGCAACAAAGTGGGACTTAACGACCTGTGTTACGCTAAGCAGTCGCTAAATTCTACCCGTTTCTTACAGACTTGAGCAAATGCATTCTGCACTGGACTTTATTTTACTCTTTCAGTTTCACTGTTTGTCAATTTGTTAAACTATCAAGGCATTAATGCCTTAGCTAATCTACATTAGGTTTGAATCAAGATTATTATATTCTTACAACTTCATTCAAGTTTACGAAACTGCTTACCTACCATTTATTATAACCACGCACGCTAAGCCATGCTGTGGAACAGTAAAGAATCAGAAAGTAAAGATTATAGATTGCCATTCTGCCATAGAACCCATTTTTCTACAAAAAAGTGTTAAGAAAGTTAATATTCCGCTGCCAAATAAGAGGAATTAATATAAATTGAAATACATCTCGCCCAAAGAACACGGGTCACGTATTTCGCAAAGTAATTCATTGATTTCTCACAATAAGCCTGACGTTCAATCAACCGTGAGAGATCACTCCTTAATATTGGGCTCATCTGGTAGTACGTCGGAGGTCGCAATATTATATTTTATTTTTGAAATTCCTGATTGGAAGTTGGGCGTCGGGAGGAAATGCTTTCCCTTCCTGAATAGATTCAAGCTGAAAAGGAAATTGAAGGGTCGTTACGTACGCCTTTCAGCCGTTCATAATTTACGAACGGGACCTGATTATTACAAATTTATATATGTATAGACATTCCCCTACGACATACCCATCTGTTTTATCACCCGTAAAACGACCCAATTAAATTTATTTTAGAAACTAACAAGCTGGTGAAATATGTAACAAATTAAACGGTTTAATATTTTCTAATTCGTGACATTGACTCGTTATTTTTGCAATAGTTAACGAGTATTTTTGTATATTTGAGTGAGCAATTTAGAGGCACGGGAGCGTGAATGGTTAGTAGGTGCGCTTGTTATTAGGGTAGGGTGGCTCTTATAACGGGATTTCACGCTTGAAATTTGGAGCCACTCGAGTGGGGACTGTTACTCCACCTTACAGAAGACCGCTAGCAAATAACGTTGTCTCCTTCTATTGCAACCTTGGCTTGTGTCGCTGCCTTGATTTTAAACAACGTCCGATGCATCATAATATTTATAATTCAAAATGAATTATAATCTGACTATCACAATAACTGACAAACTAATAAATATTGTGCATGTACCATATTATAATTAACTAGTGCGTGTTTGTGCGCGCTACTTACATATTCCAGTTACGAAATATCTAAGTCTTAACTTAGTATTTAATAATATGCTAGAATTAAATGTTACAAATGTGGTTTTGTTTTGAGTGCTACATGCTTTATAATTACTGGCCAAAACATATAGCTGTAATTCGGCGCCTTGAAGAGTTCGCTATTTGTAACGCTATTTCCCTTTCCTGCGTGCCAAAGTAATCACGTCGTTAAATGGTCTAAGGAGAATTAATACAAGGTTCAATTTTCTACTAACTACTCGCATGGAATGTTAAACTATCACCTTGGAAATAAAGGACATTATTAAATCAAAACAAGTGCAAGGAAGGTTCAATAGTTCTTTTTGTTTTGTTACTTGATAATGGATACAAGAAAGACCTTAGAAACGATGGATGGATTGTTTGAATGATGATATGACTAGACACGGTGTGAATATGGATAGAGAAATGGACGGGAAAAACACATTGCGTCGATCCCAAACAAGTTGGAGTAAGGACATGAGGATGATGACTGTAATGGGATGAAAATGAAAATAAAAATGATTTATTCAGTTTAGGCCCTGCTAAGGCACTTATGAATGTCGAGGAATTTACCACCGGTTCGGAAACTAGCCTTCTGAGAAGAGCCGGCAAGAAACTCAGCATCAAACTGGCATCATGTACATTTCATTACACAGTAAACAATGATAATTACAATAAAAACAATTAAAATTATTCACAATAGTGAAAATTGTATCAGCATGCATGTGTAAAAAATAATTAAAAAAGTAAAAACAATACCAAATTATTTACATAACATGTTTGCATACCATGTCATTGCCAGGAGCTACTTGTGCAGAGTTTTAATTCCATATGTCTTTATCATTAATGTAATCCGAAATTGTATAATAAGCTTTCTTCATCAGTACAGTTTTAACATGTGTCTTAAATTTATCATAACTTAACGCGTTTAAATTTGTTTAAAGTTCTTGCAAATGATCTCCTAAACATAAATGGACAAACAGGTGCCAGTATTAAATATAAACTTATAGGCAAAATTAACGCATTCCCTAACATAAAATCGCAAGCAAAAGCTTGTTAAGAATAAAAATATTCAATGATAAATATCGTTGAGGTGTTTAACCTGGATTTGATCCACTCTCGCAAATATTCATACCTACTCATAGGCATTCATATATTTGTCGAATGAAGTTTTGTTTCTTCTTGTTAGTAGCAACTTCCCCATTATTTTTTTGCAGCTCAATTTTATTGCACAATTTGATTTATGCAGTCAATTTGAGATAATAATGTACGTATCAACATTTTTAAATTCCTTGTTGCATATCATTCTATTGTATGATAATAATATACTGGTAATATTCTAGCTCCTGCCAGTGCACTGCGAAAGAGTAGTGATTACTTTTATTTACGACTTGTGAATATCATGTTTGAAATACTGTGGACCTAACCTCGGATATGTTAGGTCCACCGTATATCTTTGTTTAGAGTTGTGTGCGTCAATAAGGCGTAGCACAGTTGTTTCACAATGTTTTTGTGTCTTGCCATCTTTGTGTTGCCTATTTTGCATGTAGGTACATTATTAAAGGGTTACTGCAGCTGGTAAGTATCCTATGTCAATTTCATTCCTTGTAGATATTTCCACACTATTGAAGGGTAGCTATTGCTTGTGTTCTATGTTGTATATATCTATACTGTATATACCTTGAAACTGCCTACAGAGTTTTTGTATGGTACTGTATACTGTATGACACAAAAATTCATTGAAGTAGACAATTTGATTCACGCGAAAGGTATGTCAAAAAAATTGCAACTAAAAATGACCAGTATTTATTAGATTGTTATTAAATGAGAAGAAATGTTTTAAAGTTAAATATCTTTAGGACGTTTTTCGCCAGATGTCAAGTCCATAAGAATAGACGAAACAATATTTCACACCACTGCAAACACTGCATCTGTATAAATACGACCTTAAGTTAGTTGAAACAAAGACTTAAGTATTATGAACGGTTGAACATAGGAGTACATAACATGAGAGAGTACAAAGGGGTCAAGACGCGTCACCTGTTTTTGGACATTGACCCAGTATCCAGTTTGAATTTTAATTAGTCTAGAACATTATGTTGCGAGTGCACTACAGATGGTGCCAAATACTGTTGGCTCAATATTGTTTCGTTATTTGCTTATGTAAACCGAGAACATGTTGCAAACTATGTGTATTAGTTAAGTTAATAATTTCACGTGTAACGCTAATGGCTTAAAATAATTAGGATTTATTTGGTCATGCACAGAAGGTATAATTGATGCGTTGAACAGATTATTTTAATTAAGTCGTATAAAACTCAACTCATAATTGCATAAATGTTCTGTTTGTCGAATTAAGCCGATATTGTAATATAAATAACATAATGATCCGTATTAGATTTATAATAGGGAAATGTTTGATTACATTGGGCCAGATTTTATTTACAAATATAGACGTAGATTGAGCAACTAGTATGATTATCCGAAATAATAGCGCGCACAGCGTGTGCCTAATGAGACGGGTGAAAAGTGGTCAGTTTCGTAATTGACACTTTTACTTTTATCTTTTCGACTGCCCATGGGTGAAAGTGTAGCGAGTGGTTTTGTTTGACAACTTGTCACAAGTCACGCGACGGATGGTTTTTTTAAACAATTCTGTGAGACGAGTCAAGTTGTGTGCCCGAACATTCGATTGGAATTAACCTGTTCAAAATTAGGACGCGTTTTCAATTCATTTACAGTATTTGTCTTCTTTTTCACTTTCAGCTATCCCGTTCTAAAATACGAACAGAATAATAAAGGTATCTACACAAAAAATAATATCAGCTTTAGAAAAGTTTGTTTGTTTGTTTGCTTGAACGCGCTAATCGACTAGTATGATACGCGCTAGTAGACGATATTCTGTTTATTGCGGAAGGCCCATCGCCCATATTAATTATTTGATGCGGAGGAATTAGCGGGCAGAGGTTAGTTTACAAATAGAAATGTATGTATGTAAATAATGTAAAATAGCTATGCTCATACTCTCAGCGAAATGATGATGATTGCCCCAGCCTGCTAGGTACGAGAGGCCTCTACCAGACGACGTGTAACCTCTTTAAAGTTATGGCGAGCATCTGGGCACCAAGGTCCTAGAGTTTCAACCGCAACCGCCACAAATATGTATCCGTGACCGTTTCAAGCATAACTTAAGTCTAAGAGTATTGCACACAAGTCACAGATAATCCCAGTGGGGCTGTAATTATATATAAAACTGTTATAAAAATTATGTTTTGTGCGACCTTATTGGTGAAACCCGATGAATGTACACCTAGTCTTGTTAAGCTTTGAGAACATAATTAACATTGTACTTCAAGGCCCTGAGGCAGAAAAGTATTAGCTGCATAGTTTTTTCTAGTGTTGACATTTTTTTAATAGAACAGACAGTAGATCACGTTTTGAAAATCACTCGTGCGTATAGGCATTACCTACAGCCGTATAACAATAGTATCTATAGTATTTTTTGATACGGTATTATTTTCGTTCATTATAAATAGTCAATGCAAGCAAACGAATTCAGTACACCAAGTATTGTGTATTTAAGTGTATGTGTAAGTTCAAACGTCGTCGCTTGGCATTGAACCACAACCCGCCTCCGATAAAGTACAATAATAATAATGATCTCCTAAACTCCGGGCATTTATTGAGAATTTCTTGACAGAAAATATCTATTTTTTACCCGACCTGGGAATCGAACCCGGGACCTCGTGATTGGCAAGCAAACTTACAAACCACTATTACAACGGTGGCAGTTAAAAAAAAGAAGTATAATGAGGGTGTCAAAACATATATTTGGAGCACTGCTATGTTTGCATAGTTACTAAGTGCTTCCTAAATTGTTAACATAAAATTTTAAATAATCTGATTTCTTTAGAAAATGTACTAAAATATGCAACGCAAAAGCAATGCCAATTGCGACACAAATCAAAATCGTATTGAATCGGACTAATATATTTCCACGAAGCGCAATCATATGGTGTCCTAATATCAAAAATGCTTACATTTTTTTCTATTTATTTTCATTCGACTTAGTACACAAACAGTTATACAGTTCATAAGTATTATTATATTATATTCTACAAATGAATTGACGCTAGATTTTTTCATAAGGAAAGTTTATTTTCGAATAACAATTTTATTGTTACTTTGATTGATTGTACTTTAGCACTCGATGGACTTCGTGATTTGTAGGTCAGGCTTAATTTCGAGAGGCCATGGGTTCGACACCGAAGATTGTTTCTTAATTATTTATAATTTAATATATTAATAATGTCAAAATGATTAATCATTATTATATTTAATAGTAAGTACCCCATGGTCAAGACGATGTATCAAGGTCAACGTTTACACTAAAAGTGAACAATACGGATGGCTTTTTGGAAATTCAACCCATAAGGTGGTGAAAGGGGACGAAAATCTGCATCATTCATACTTCATCATCATCATCATCATAATCATGGGATAGCGTTATCCGAATTTCCGGATTATTAGTTTATAGTAGTTATATAGGGAAAAGTTTTATTGGTTACTATATCTCACTGTAAAATTTTGTATTAAGACACACATGATTATTTATTATTATTGTTTCAAAATGGTAAATAAAATTACGAACACGAGGCAGATCAACTGCACGGTTTACAGAGGTCGTGGGTTCGAGTCCCGCGTCTCGTTCATATTATTCTTAGCCATTTTAAGAACATAGCTGTGTCTGTGTTCTCCGAAGCACGGAATTAATAGTATACTATAGCGTAATCAAACCATAAATTAGACCCAATAACCGGTTATTAAATTAATGTAAATGCCGAAAATAACTGCGGTATATATAACATTTTCAGTGGTCTATACCTCATTAATACGGTATTACAAAAATGCCTCGGCTTGGTCACACTCTAGTTGCACTTAAAAATGTATGTCTATCGCGAATTGCATATTCTACGGTTTATTGAACACTTGCCTACATTGTTTATGAAATTGTATTTTGTTTGTGTAATGTGCTAGTTCAAGGTTTGGTGAACCATAAATTGTCGCACCCATTTCAAGGGGTCGTGGCACAGTTGCTATTTAGAAGATAATACTCTTCGGAATGTTAGTAAGAAACTGGCACAGAATGTTTGTTTTAAGTCTCGAAAAATGAACAAATACCTTTAAACTCACAGATGTTCTAGTGAAACATGCAATACATTACAATTTTGCAAGTATTTACAGCCTTAATTATGGCAAAATCAAAGCAAAAAGAGTAAAATGCAGGTTCGCAAAGAAAATGCAGCTTATGATCATTTAGAGTGCAAAGTACGAATGCCACAACCCTACATGATTCCGTACCAGATATTTATTATGCTCCCCTTTATAATGTTAATGACTTGTGTGTTTAGACAAGATGGCACATTATGAGAAATTATGCGTGCGGCTTCTGAATTGGGAAGCCAAGTAATTAGTCAGTTTTAAAATAATTAATCGTTTGATTCATTTTAATTAATAACTAGACATATATTATTTTGCTATGAGCATCGTAATTTATTTGAGAGAGCTTCTTTAGCTCTGCGTAAATTCGTTTAGGAGAAGCTTATACATGCAAATACATACTTAGATAGAGTACCTACGTAACCAGAGAGTTAATATAGAAATACGATTGGAGTTTTATCGACATCTCCCGCTTTAAAAATACAATGTAAAAGTATTTTTAACATGCATTTTTCCTTAATAAGTAAGGCCTATTATTTGGGCTGATTAAGAAATCAAATCTTGTAGTTTATGTTTTCAATATTGAAGAATTTATATGGTATTAATTTCAGATAAAATCTTAATAGCGAGTATATTTCACGGTCGGAGTTTTGATTGGCAACTCTTATATGCACTTATAATATAGAGTGTAGTAAACTTGTTTTTCTCACAGCCATAATTGAGTTTCCAGTGAAATGAAGCGACCTATTCCGTCCTTATTATCTGTAAAGGTTGTCACGAGAAGTTATTTTCAATTTAAGTACCTATATTGTCTACATGATATTTCGTACATGTGATTTTCAAACAACTTGTTCGGCCCACAAATCACAATCTTTCAACACCCATTTTACCCCCTTAGGGGTGGAATTTCGGTTAACCCTTTATTAATGTTTAACCCCAGCTCACTTAAAATACACCAGTCAGTCAGGACTTAAATTTTATATGTAAAGATTTTAAATTTCATCCATGTTTTTTTAAATTCTCATCATGTGTTTAAGAGAAACGTATTAAGAACTTCTTAGCTTTGACGTTTCATTTTGGTCCCGTAAAATTAAATGTCAATGCTAAGAAGTTCTTAATACGCGCTGCTTAGACGATTATAGTCGGCCCCCTGTAGTCTGACGTACAAAAGTTATATTTCGATGTTATTTAAATGTAACTACTAAATAAATAACTGACGCAACCCTAAAATATCGCTTGCAAATGTTCTCAATTATAATGGTGGTAGAAAGCGCTATCAGTAGTTGCTGGCAGCTGTACTCAACACGAAAGGCTTTCGTAGCAGTTCTGCTCTTGAAATTCTGCAAGTGTTTGTGAAGGATACTGGCGAAAATATTATGTACCTAAGTATTGTTTGTATGTTATTATGTAAAACATCAATTGAGTACGTTTAATTACTTCCTTATGACCCATCGAACGTTTAGCGAAGATACATTAATTACTTGTCGGTATGGATATTTTTTTCCTTCGGGACAACAGCTTAAATTGTAGGTTTTATTAAGACCAATTTTATAAAATGTACATAGTTCCCACGCAAAAATATCGATGATCGTTAATTCAACGGAAAAAACATGATGCTATACATGTTTCGGAGTGTTTTTTATTCATGCTTGAGCTTTAAATTTTTTTGAGTAACGTAATAAAAAGATGAGATTAAGTCGAACTGCTCGTCGATGGTGAAGAAAAAATGAAGATTGTTCTATTTAATGTGAATATTATGATGGCAGAATCTGCCTTGAAGGCTTTTTTATGAAACTACATAGTTCCTTTCGTGTGCCGCTGGTGGTATGGCAATAAAAATGATAAACGAATGAAGTTGAACTCGTAGTACGTCCGCGGCGCCTTCACATTTCATTTTGTGATGTATACTCACATTAACAACGGTATAATATACTATAGTGGGGTTGTTATAGAAGCTCTGACGGCACGAATTTTGAAAACAATGGAGATGGGAGCTAATAAATCAGTTGTTTTGAAGTATTGACTATAAAATCTAATTAACGAATGTATGCAAGCACATCATCATCTCCCTGGCCTTATCCCATGTATTTGGGGTCGGCATATATGCAAGCACATTACCTAAGAATGGTTGAACAAATTTATTCAAGCTTTTTCTGTTTGTTTCATGGTTGCATTGTACGTGATGCAAATCGGGTTTGAGTAGTCACCTGCTGAGCTAGTAACGCAGGTTCAAACCCAGCGGCCAGGACATGTACCAATGAGTTTTTCTATAAGAAACCTAAGTGCAGTGATTTCACATCACGAGCTTTATGGTGAAGGAAAATAACGTGAGCGATGGACTCACCATCTGTCACGTTGGCACTTAATCTTCGGTGGAAAGACACCCCTTGGAAGACCTCCTGGGATCGCGTGAACATATTTATTTTTAGTTATAATTTTTCAACACAAAGTTTTACTTTTAAATCTATAGCCCAACTAAACTGCGAGTTTTGTGAACTATTGAATTTTATGGAAAACAGTAACATTTTAAAAATCCGTTCTCAAATGTAAGGTTTATCGCACTAATACTTATACCCACAAGCATAATGTTTTCGGCAATTTGTGAATTTGAAATGGCTCCGTAGACATTTATAACGACAAAAAGATTTGGTTTCATGCCAAGAGAAAAGTTTGCAAATATATCTGTTTGCTCCGTAATACTCGTATCCACTTACTGATATCAAATAATATGGTAAAACATTGCTTATTAGCTTATGCCCGTGAATTTGTCTTCAAGTTTATTCGTAATTAAGTAAATTACATTAGTATCGATGATCACAAAATTATGACTATTTGTTAAGCTATGTAATTATATTTTTTTACTTCGAGTTGGAAAAGTAGCGAGTCATAATATACAATTCTGTTACTTACGTGAAGTTATAAACATTACAATTTATGGGCGATGTTATTTACACCATGTAATTTATCGTCATAAAATATTGCTTGTTGCATTCATGAAATGATGGAAAGTAATTATTGAAATAACGTGGCAAATAGCAACTTGGCAAACGTTGCTAGTACGTATGCTGCGAAGAACTTTGGATACCATTGTTACAGAAAAATAAAGAAGAAATACATTACGGTAGGTACATATAAATACAACCTACTCTATATTAATCTATATATATAAAAATGAATCCCCATTTCCCTTGGTACCGACATGACGCGTGAACGGCTGGACCGATTCTAACGGGACATTCACTTGCAGATAGCTGATGTTTCAAGGAATGACTTAGACTAATTTTATTTTAAAAATATCATTAGGGTTCCGCGGGCCATCCATGAAATTAAGTATACGCGGATAAAACCGCGGAGTTCAGCTAGTATAACATAGAATAAAGTTTGTAAGTGTAGGCCCTTATCCCAGCAACTAAAGATCCAAATACAAAAACCTATCAGCGATATTTAGAATGGGGTTTCAGGCAGCAGGTTTTATTAAAGTATAAAACGCGGTAAAAGTCGTCGGCGTATAATTTGTTGAAAAATTACATCTTAACATTTTAAAAGTAGCTTGGTTACGTTTGCTACTAGAGCGTTTAACTCCAAAAGTTTCTCCTTTGACTTTATTCCTGTATCATCATTATTTTCCATGTTAAAATGTATGATTGTGTTAACTACGCAGACAATTATAAAATACTTTACCTTTGAAACCAGCTAACAAACTGCATTGGTTGTTTCGAGGGCTTAAACGGAGCTTGGCTCGTTTAATGTTACAATTAATTTTAATTACTCAGCATTAACGTTAAACGTACACTTTATATTAAGTAATTTGAAGTAAATAATGATCCTTTATTTTTTGTTTTAAATAGTTTTTATGTACTTTGTTTTACGCAGCAGTTGTCATTTCAAGGGTTTTTCGTTTTTAATTTTATAATTATTATGAGATGGCATCAAACACATGCTTTGGTATAAACTTTACTCTGCTCATACAATGGCATATTTAAATTTAAAAAAATGGTTACCGATCAAGATGTATTTAATTCTAGTTTCTGAAATTTCCAAGGCATGAGCTAAATAAATTGTAATGTCAAATATACCCTGTTATCCAAACATAAGCTAACACACAAAAATGCCACCATATTCCCAGGGCAAATCACATGAAGGAACGATGCGCACTGTTCAAGAAATAATTCACAACAATAATTGAAAGTGGATAGCATACGAACGTCCTTATATGTGTGCGAGACGTGGTCAGTGCCAGTATCTCGTATCTTAATTTCCCATGGGAGTTGGCTGCGTCGCGGACAAATCGATGATTCGTTATGTTCACGTCATAGTTCCCCGGTCGGATTACTTTATAACCTCTAATATACATGTGTTCATGAGAAAGGAAAGGTAATGCAAAGATAAGGAAAAGTTACTCGTATTGTGTTCCAGTGGACCTTGTCAACTGCAGACTTTTTGTACGATGCGCCCCCATTACCCCGTGCTACCGCAGGAACACAACTACAATAAGCTAGCATTATTTGGTTGCAAGCGTCTGTAAGGTGGGTTGAATCAAGTGACGACCCCGACAGTACATGGGAAGCCAAGGCGATAAAGATCTAGCAAGATTGAGGTACAGTAAGTACCCTCTTAAATCTACGATCAGACTGCTTTTATTATAAATTTTTTTTCTTTTTCTAATTTTTTTTTTTTTCTGATTCATCTGTCTCGTTGTGAACATGAGGTCCTGGATTTGATCCTTGGGTTGGGCTATTACGTGTGTTATCGGGTTTCTCTCCAAGCAGCCCGGAGTCTGATTAGTGTCCAGATAGTGGCAATAGGCTCGCGGTGAAATGAGGGTGTAAGTGCACCTCTGCATACCCTTTCCGGGAATACAGGCATGAGAATGAGCATATGTATTTACAAACTAATAACAATACCATTCCGGAGCTCAAGAGAGGCACTAGTAGAGACAATCCCTTTTGTATCTTTGATCTACACGTATAATGTATCACTATAAAGTGAAAAACTCAATTAAGTTTAACGAGAAATTCTCTGTACACGAACGCGAACATTCTTTGCACTCGAAGGGGAATACTTTGTTATGTAATATCTTTATTTAATCGATGTGTAAGAAAAACCTGATATATTTAATTTCTTTTTAATAACATATTGAATGTGAACTATTAATAGTTAAATAAGATAAATCTTATCATAGAATTATATAAAAAGTGAGTGCCGCTGTTTCCACATGGTTTTCGTAGCGGTCTATACTAATTCCCATGAGCGGTGAAAGAAAACATCAGGAGAAAACCTGCATTGTCAGAGAAGAAATTCAAAGGCATTTTACCTACCTCTATTTTATATATTTTGTTCGTGGGCTTCAATGTATGGAAATCTCCAAATCCGCATTTGGCAGTCTTAGCATTGCTTCAGTTAATTTTGCTCTCAAAACGAGCTGGAACTTAATTACAATTATACGTAGCTCTTGTGTTATCACTGTACCACAGTTTTTAGAAAACCTTCATTGGTACAGACCGGTAAGAATCAATCTCACGTAGGTTGCGATCCAAATCGCTCTGCCACGAAGACTCAATATAATAAATTAAATTATACAAACTCAATTCCAGCAAAGCTCCTGCCGAGTCGCAATAATGGCGACTTATATTAAAAATGTTATGTCGCCGAGCAGATTAAATGGTTGAACACGTGTCGTGCTTAGCTGAAATCCGTTATCGGGAACGATTCTCAAAGGATTTAATTTCCTGTCGACGAAATGAAAATCGATTAGTTTGATTTCCGTAGACCGACAGAGCTGGCGGGTCGATAGTTTCCGACGCCCGTGCCTAATATAATAAGGAGTGGGCTGTTATATGGGCTATGAGATTATTGAAATTTATTCAAAGGTCATCCATTTTAATACTGTTAATGGAAATCGTCCATCGTCATCTGATAGCGTCCCAATTGGGATACTTTTACAGGTGGCGTCACGAATTATAAGCGCTGACCTCGATTGCGCAGTAGTTATTTTATGAGTGTCCTTACTTAAAGGAACTATAGATAAAGAGAAATAACATGAGGCACTTACCAAAACACAACGAACGACTTGATATTTCTGTAACAAATAACTCCATATTAATATACGTAGGCATTTGTAATACGTAGTCAAATTTAGAATAACAAAAATAGTGCAATCAAATATTTTTTTTCAAACACGTATTCTTAATTCAAATCAAGATCAGTAATTTAACAGTAGCATTCAAATGTTTGACCAATTCCATTAGACGGTAAAAAGTAAAACTCATAGCGCTCCTAGCCTCAATTGAGAGAAAGTACAACACAATTGCGTGTTTCGTGGTGGCTTAGACGAGTTGTCATTAACTTTTTATAAACATCACTCAACAGGAGAGTTTGTAGAAAACAGATTTGACACGAGCTTAATGTTGAATATCTCGGACTACTCTTATTATTTTAAAGAAAATCCAAATTCAGCAGAGGTATTTTAGTATCACCTGCCAGATTTTCTTTGTATCTCAAAAGTGGAAATCAAGAATAAAACGCTGATGGTAAGCGGTAATTGCAACCCACGAATGCTTGCAGCATCAAAGCTTCTCTCGTGTTTTATTTACCTTATAAAGATTGATAGCAAACTTATAATGAAAATAGCGAACACTAAAATGCGATGCACCATTGTCCGGCAGTCATTGGCCGGCCAGAACGTTATCAAAATTATTAAATTATTGCTAATTATTAAACCTTTAAAAAAGTAGCTGTGCCCGGCAAAAGTTGTATTGCCATATATTCGGGATCACCCGTTTCTCAGACCTACCCGATATGCACACAAAATTAAATACAAATATCGGTCTAGCCGTTTCGGAGGAGTATGATAACTAACATTGTGACACGAGAATTTTATATATAAGATATCGAAATTCAATTCTTTGCCTGAATGTTTCCCTTTAATTGCTCATATCATTAGCAAATAAGCATTGCTTTAATTTTCATGATATTTTATACAAGTAGAGACGAATATGTTTTTAGTTCGTCCCAATTGTTTTTGTATTTTGTCTCTTTTACTCACACTCTCTTTTACCCATCTTCTCTGCTGTTAATTTCTGGGAACGTGGATTTCAAACGTCAAAAACTATTGTATGAACATTATCTATACATCTATACTCTATACATACTCTATACATACAGATAAATAAAATTGAAGTATCTGTTTGTAATTCCAAAATAACAACTTTTCACTAAATGCATATGAAAGCATACACGCTACTGACACTAAAAAACCAAGTTTTAAAATTTTTCTCTGTCTGTCTGTCTGTCTGTTTGTTCTGGGTAATCTCTAAAACGGCGGGACGGATTTTAACGGGACTTTCACTGGTAGGTAGCTGATGTTTCAAGGAGTAACTTAGGCTACTTTTATTTACTAAAAATATTACGGTTCCGCGACAATAAGGAAGAAACTAAATCTACGCGGGTGAAACCGCGGGGCACAGCTAGTGTTATAATATAATTGTTAAGTTTGGAGTCCCGTGACCTATCAGTTTTTAAATCACGACTTCACAAAATGTGATTAATTTTGCCGATAAATTGATCTTCAAGCTGATGTTTAAAAGGCAATTGAACTATTCAATTTAATATAAACCTTCAAAGAATGACGCTAATCTCTTTGAAGCTAAAGCTTTTATTAGAAAATCACTTTATCCAATTACAACGTAAGTCTGGTACCTACTATGTAATGGATTTTGTTATAATCCTTCGCAGTGGCTTAAAATGTTAAACCTTTCTAGATTATTTGATGAATTATAAACTTGGTGACTGGTTTAAGCTTAAGTGTAGTCATTTCACACCACGAGCTTTAGCTCAGAAATGACTACACTCACGTAAACGTGAAGGAAAGCATCGTCAGGAAAAGTGCTGTAATATATCTGAGAAGAAATTCAAACGCGATAGCGTTATCTAGGTACTATTTGTCACGTTTGCACGTTATTATTACTTAATTGGGGACCCTTTTGGGAAGACATGAGCATATTTCTAATGATATTAAAATATCTGACCATAAGAAATAGGAAAACAACGGAAATTATATCATATCGATTGAAATGCAAAATGATATGTGTAACAACGTTACGTAGAATAATTTAGCTGTTAAGTGGAAGTGTTGTCGCCCTAGGTGTGCCCTATTAGGTGTAAATTGTAGGGCAGGTAATTTTATATATTTAAACAATTCGTCTGACACACAAATTGCTGTGTCAAAGGAAAATTATTTTCAGTTATTACGTTATTGAGACATTATAATAGTTTAGTTGATATTTTAGGAATGTGCGTGATTGCTTTGAGCCAAATTTCGATTGGGTTTAATATAAGTTGGTCACTTAAATTGTTGGTGGGATATGTCACCAACAATTTAAGTGGCTTAGCATTTCACGCTTTCCCAAGAGGGGTATGTAAAGGTGTTACACCTAGATTCATCCTTATTCTTATTATAAACAAGGAAATTGTCCGATAAGAAATGAAAAATGAAAATGATTTATTCAGTTTAGGCCCTGGTAAGGCACTTATGAATGTCGAGGAATTTACCACCGGTTCGGAAACTAGCCTTCTGAGAAGAACCGGCAAGGAACTCAGGTGGCATCATGTACATTTCATTACACAGTAAATAATGATAATTACAAAAAAAATCATCAAATATTACTCACAAAAAGTAGAAAAATACAATAATAGCGCGACCTAACTGACGTGTGGCGCCATCTTGTGTATAATTATGTTTATAACGAATGAACCAGAATAAGATTGGAATAGAACTAACTTTAAATCCAAGGTTGGACGGACATAGGATGCTTGAAATAATAATACGCGGACGGTCGTCGGACGAAAGACACGGGTTGAGGTATTAAAACGTTTGTATTTTGCATTTACATTCAACGGCAAGGAAGATTTTATTTGGTTTCATCATACCGGAAATTATTATAAAAATGTTCCATAATTTCAAATTGAAGTATCGTGTTCTTTTAATACTATGAGTTCATCTAATATTTTTCAATCAATACTGTATCTAAAAATAACAGCAACTATAAAAACTGATTGCAACAATTTGTGTCAAAACACCATTTTGTTCGTATCTTGTGATCAAAACTCACGTTAAAATAATAAAGATGATTTCCTTATTGTTATCATTGTTGCATCACCGTTACGTAACGATGAGCTTCAGATGAGACCAGAGGTCAGGGAGAAAGCGGTGACCCGTTGGTGTCGTCATATCGACAATCTGGAAGTATAATATCACTGCACACGACATGATCCTCTTTAGATATATCGTCATAGTAAATGTTGAATGCTATTGTGGAATTTCAGAGTGTTGTATTTTATATAAGAAATAATCATAATAATTTATATAAATACTAACTGTGCTCCGCGGTTTCACCCGCGTAAATTTAGTTTCATGTTTTACGTCGTTTTTATTTTTTCTAAATTAAATTTGCGTAGGTTACTCCGTGAAGCATCAGTTAATTTAGACCTGATAAAATCGGTCCAGCATTTCAAGCGTGATGGCGTGACCAAATGATACAGGGATTCATTTATATATATATAATATTAGATGTCATCACAAAGTTTCAAGTAGTCCGGCTGACCAAATTTCATTATGCTTAGAAATAAAAATAAAATAATCATCTGAGAACTGTATGAGCTATTACGTAAGTAATTTGTGTCGGTTTGGTTTTTAGAAGTGTGCAGATAAAATATTATAAAATAAAATTTATGTCGTAATATACCTTGAGACACAGCAATATTGATTCATTCAATTCAATTCTACACTGACATAATAAGTTCATGAAATTGAAATGTTTTTTTTAATTGTTATGAAATAAACATTTCAATCATCTACTCAATTTCAATAACAATCCGTCAGCTGTCATAAAAGTCAATAAAGCAAAACCAGTTATCAATGCGATGCTAGCTGCAAAAAGAAACGTTCCATTTTAATATTGCGGTACCTCGAACTTGTTAATCAAACTTGTTTCATTCACCGAAGCTGAATCAAATCCCCGAAATTAATCACCGAGTAGACGTTTACTTAAATAAACGAGGAAGAATATTTATAAACTGCTCGATTCTATGGGGAAAATTAAATTTCATTGTGTTTTAAAAATAATCGCATTGATTTCCATAATACTCATTGGAACGAAACGAGTTTTGAAAAGACTTTTCCCCATCTTAACTGGTGTTTTGGAATCTTAAATGGTTATTATATGCGTTTAGGTCATTTTAATAGTATATTTTAAGATTCCATAGACATCTTTGTTTAAATAAAAACATGTTTAGAAAGAAATATTCTTTATTATTGCTGCTTCGTTGGTCTAGTGGCAGCGCTACTGTGAAACACGACGTCCTTATTTCAATCCCCGGGTAGGACAAAATGTTATTGGGTATTCCAATGTCCCAGTAGCAACCCGGCGTCTGGATTAGATATTGATTAGAGATAGTGCCCGGTCAATAGCAATAGGTTTCGAGCAGTTACCCTATTATACACCGTATAAGATGGGACCTATATGGGAATATAGCTGGCGAAATGTGGGTGTACTATAAGTATATCTCTTATCTACCCCTTTGGGGAAAAAAGGCATGTATGTACTGCCTACTGGGGCCTTACCATGAGCTCTTATTGCCATGATAGTTTCACTCATTTATGAGACAGATGTATGTGACGTGCATACATCTGTCACTGTCGCACAACTTAATTAACATTGCAATAAGAGCTCAAGGTTGGGCCCCTGTAGTCTCGCGTTCAAACCTAACTCTTTACAGAACGACCTAATTTTACGCGTATTTAAACATAACTCGCACATAGCACCTTAGGATGTATATTATTACTTATTTAGGCATACATTACTTAATTTCGATTGGATGGTCAAGACACTTATTAATAATTGAATAATAATTACGTTATTACATATTCAAGTTCAATGACTCGTTGAAAAGGTGAAGGCGAGAATTGTTTGCCGCTGATGTGCCACTTCATTGAGGAATTTCCTTCGAGTAAGAGAAAGTGAACCTTTCTGACCTTATCAACAAAGTATCTTCTTTAAAAAGTTTATTACACTAGCTGTGCCAGTAGTTTCACCCGCGTAGAATTTATTTCGCGGAACCTTATTTATTTAAATGAAAGTAACCTTATTTACTCATTGTCACATCAGCTATCTGGTAGTGTAAATATCGTTTAAATCGGCTAAGCCGTTTCTGGCAAACAAATAAACAAAACAGACAGATGAACAGGCAGATAATATTTAAATAAATGCTTTATTTTTATTTTTGTACCGTATATAGTTTCATATGCATTTAGTGAAATGCAGTTAATTTGGAATTATAAACAGATACTTCAATCTTATTTATCTGTATGTATGTAGTATGTATACCTAGATGTATAGATAGTAGAGAAAAATCTAAGTTGTAATACTCTTAAAAATCGTTACCCGAAGTGAAAATGAAAATGAAAATGAAAATAATTTATTCAGTTTAGGCCCTGGTAAGGCACTTATTAATGCCGAGGAATTTACCATCGATTCGGAAACTAGCCTTCTGAGAAGAACCGGCAAGAAACTCAGCTGGCATCATGTACATTTCATTACACAGTAAACAATGATAATTACAATAAAAACATTTAAAATTATTATTATATAAGTGACGCGAGGCGAGCCGCTAGTAAATAATATATAATGATATTGCAAGAATTAAAATGATCTGTGATAACTTCCTCGTCCTCCATTAGTTATGACTTAACGTTTTAGCATTCATTTTACTTTTGTAATAGAAATCTATACATACTAATAAGATACAAGGCTTCGATTATAATCTATACACATAAACAAAATTGTAGTGTACATTTTTGTAAGTGACAGCTTTACACTAAATACATATGAAAGCATATACAATATTTTGGTAAATTAAAATAATCAAAATTTCTTTGTCATTACGTCTCTTTGCCCGGGTAAAGTCTGAAACGGCTGAACTGATTTTACGGGACTTTCACTAGCAGGTAGCTGATATAACAAGGAATAACTTAGGCTTTAAATTTATTTAGACAAACAAAACATTGTCTAAGTGACATAGTTTTTATCATTAATCATGCGCGGGTAAAACCGCGGGGTATAGCTAGTTAAATATATGTTTAAGACCCAAGAAACCACAATAGTTGGTATTCCATATATAATCATAGATGCGATCTAATTTACTTTCTGTCACTCTCTGTGAAGTAAACCATCACTTGAAATTCAATAGAGTTTTATATTCAATACCTTATTGTCAAAGTAATTCGTTAAAACTTGTGAATTAGTTTCAAAAGGCAGGTTTGAATGGAGCACTGGGATTCCGACTTCCACTCTGAAAATTTTAATGAGAATTTCGTATCTCATTGCTTTAGAAACAGCGACGGAGGGCGCCAATCTTCTGCGTCAATTTATTCTGCCTTGGCCGAAGTTTCAGCAGTTTCAATGAAATTCCTTTTGGCAACATCTTATTTGTCTGTGCTTTGGGTTTAAATTAAAAGATAATGTGTTGAAGTTTGGTCGTTTTGAAGTTTGTCCGGTGGTGCAGATTGGAATTATTACCTGGCCGTTAGGGCCGGCCGGCCCAGCGCTAATGTTAAAACTCACAGATTTATTCCTCTGGCCAGCTGACAACAATCACTGGCGCTGATATACTGCCTTTGTGCGTGACTCTACATTTTTACGTTCCCTCAACTTTCCAACTTAGTAAAACGTACATTAAAACACAAAGCACCTGTCCAAACAGCTCTAAATAAATTCACAACTTCGTGGAATTGTTAACTGATGGCACGCCACATATCACGCATTGATTACACTTGAAAACTTATTTAGAAATAAGGTCTAGTAATCTTCAAAAGAAATCCTCCGTTTCAAATATCTGCAATGATGGTTTATAAATGATTGTAAAAAAAAAAATATTATTAAAACATTTAAACGAGAACTTTGAAGTCGCGGCGGTCTGAATTGATTAATTATTAACATAAAAAAAAAACAAAAGATTCGACAGATACGCCATTGTTAGTATTTACAATCCAACTCTTGGAACATGATTTGACATAATAAAGCTATATGTTATGATGTCATAATGTATAGAACATACGAGGAAGCCAATACATGAAATAAAAGCATTACTTTAAGTTTGTGCGTGACATGAACTCACGCCTTGAGTCGAGTTTTTGTTTCTGTACAATTCGATACAAAGGAATGCACGATCTTTTTACGTTGATGTCAATATGATTCCGCATTTCGATCTGCTACACCTTAATGTTATTAGTCAAACGTAATTAAGCTATTAATTAATTGGTTCCAGCTATTCGTAATCTGAACATTAATTATGAACAATTAGCTGTGCCCTGTGTAAACTTTATTTCTCGGCTTTTTACGCGGAACGTCTAAAACTAACTAATTCTAAAACAAAAGCATGTCGTTTTTAATCATCAGGGGACCTATCATCATCGGTTTAAGCAGAGCGTATTGAGAACTTCTGTGCTTTGGTGCTTCATTTTGGTACCATATAATTGAACGTCAAAGCTAAAAAGTTCTAAATAAGCGCTGCTTAAACGATCATAGTTGGCCACCAGTTAAATGCCAATCAGAGTTGAGTCCACATACAGCTGTTTCAGAGATTAAACCGATCAAACGTATAAGATTTTTTTTTATTACCGTATATAATTTCATTGCATATGCATTTAGTAAAATTGGCATTACACACAGACACTTACATGTTATTTATAAGTATAGATTTATGTATGCGGTTTATTTCCTAATGACACATGTATGTAACTATGTGACCTTTAGCCATTTAATTCGCTAAATTAGTATTTACTTACCGTCTCTATGAGAACTGTCGAGACAACTGAGTCACTGTTATTTTACTTGGAATTGTACATTATTATAGCTTTAAATTCTACGCCTGTAGCCACTCGTAGTCGAGAACACTACAACATAAAATGTAAGCTTTTTTTATTTTAGTATTTGGCAAACAAGAGCCTCATGGTTGGAGGGGAATTACGTATTTTTTAGTAGCTTATATTTTTTTACATTACGTATAGTTTCCTGGTACGTTTAGATATTATACTTCAGATATGTAATAGTTACCGTAATATTATCTAGTACTTATAACTATTATTCCTGGGTGATATTATTTAGCTCGCTACAATGATAAGAAGATAATAAAACTATTTTCCAAGTAAAAACAAAATATTTTTATCGATATGTTCTTTGTGAAACTTATTACAAAAACGCTGGAAAAATTATTTTATCACTTCACAAATTATATTAACAGTAGCCAAGACATAAATCTATTCATTGATAAAGATACCTCCTTCCTAGTGACACAGATGGTTAAAAACCAGTAAAGCAAGTGAGTCAGGACATGGAAACCAGATTACAACTAGTTCGATTAGTCTCGCGGCGATGTGTGGAAGAAAGCGGACAGACTCGTGTCGTCACACATGTTACGAGATTAGGGTCATCAATTACGTTAAATGATTCGTGAATATGTTTTTGTTTATTTTCTTACAAATTAATTTACTTTTTGCTTGTTCGACTAGATGTTTTGGATACCTTAATTATATAGACGAGATATTTTATGCTTTCTCGTATTTTAAAAAGCTATAAATGCTCTTTTATTTATTGTTTTGTTTGTTTTATTATAATTTAAATTAGTTAAGTTAATGATTTCATTTGGTTTATTTTAAAATTTTGTTTTAAAATATTGTATTTCTTGTAAATAATAACAAAATTAACATATATGGTTTATATAAAATTGTTTTCGTATGTTCCATTTGCGCAAACATTATAAAATTTTATTTGAACTTGCCATCCCTAACTCAAATCTCATGTAGGAGAGAGTCGCGACATGCGACTCGACTGTTTATCTCGATCACCACTATTGGTGACATGATTGAAAAAAGTTCCGGTTCGTTGTAAGCAGTTAGATAACACCTTGCCGATATGATAGTTCATGCTCAATGTATGTGGCAGAGCAGTAATGATGTATATCTGCTACGAATGCAGTTATATCACCTCTCGTGCTTTACAGTTTACGGTGAAGGAAAACATTGCGAGGAAACCTGCATATGCCTGAGAAGTAATTCAAAGACATATGCATCGTGCTTAAGAAGGCGATGGATTAATTCTGTCACGTTTGCACTTAAGCATCTTCTATGAAAAGTTGGTGTTGGTGGTACAACACATCTGCTTACCCCTACGGGGACCCTTCTGGGATATAATATCAATGGGGACTGAATATAAATTATGATTTTATGAATTGGCACTATTTTTTTTTAACACGCTTTTTATTAGCTTCACCTGTATGTATGTATGTATGTATGTAACCGACCCCTTTGAGCTCGATTTTGTCCTACTTTGTACGATCAGATTTAATTCAAACTTTGCACACCTGTCAAAAGTCGATGACAATGCAATAATCCGATCGAAGCAATTATCGTAATTAGATTCGCCAGGATTAATTAATTTCTTTCCGCATCCTTTGCATGCGAGTAAGAGAGATAGAGCTAGTGCGGGCGGTTTGTGGTATTGAGGGCGGTTGATAGTTAGCCAATCGAACTAAATAATATATAGTTTAAAAAATTTAACTAAAAAATGAAAAATAAATAATAGTTTAAAAAACTAAAAAAACACGCTTTCATAAAAAATCCAACTAAAAATCAAAAAATAAAATTTAATAAATTTGGATAAAGAATATTGTAAATTAGAAATGAATGTACATTTTTGTAAAAAAGCGTGGGGTGCATAGTGTTAATAATTATAAACATTTTATTGACAGATAATGAGTAGAAGAATCATCACTTTGATAATATAATATCTTAAAAAGCGCATTGAATACACCCCACGCTTTTTTACAAAAATGTACATTCATTTCTAATTTACAATATTCTTTATCCAAATTTATTAAATTTTATTTTCTGATTTTTAGTTGGATTTTTTATGAAAGCGTGTTTTTTTAGTTTTTTAAACTATTATTTATTTTTCATTTTTTAGTTAATTTTTTTAAACTATATATTATTTAGTTCGATTGGCTAACTATCAACCGCCCTCAATACCACAAACCGCCCGCACTAGCTCTATCTCTCTTACTCGCATGCAAAGGATGCGGAAAGAAATTAATTAATCCTGGCGAATCTAATTACGATAATTGCTTCGATCGGATTATTGCATTGTCATCGACTTTTGACAGGTGTGCAAAGTTTGAATTAAATCTGATCGTACAAAGTAGGACAAAATCGAGCTCAAAGGGGTCGGTTACATACATACATACATACATACAGGTGAAGCTAATAAAAAGCGTGTTAAAAAAAAATAGTGCCAATTCATAAAATCATAATTTATATTCAGTCCCCATTGATATTATATCCCAGAAGGGTCCCCGTAGGGGTAAGCAGATGTGTTGTACCACCAACACCAACTTTTCATAGAAGATGCTTAAGTGCAAACGTGACAGAATTAATCCATCGCCTTCTTAAGCACTATGCATATGTCTTTGAATTACTTCTCAGGCATATGCAGGTTTCCTCGCAATGTTTTCCTTCACCGTAAACTGTAAAGCACGAGAGGTGATATAACTGCATTCGTAGCAGATATACATCATTACTGCTCTGCCACATACATTGAGCATGAACTATCATATCGGCAAGGTGTTATCTAACTGCTTACAACGAACCGGAACTTTTTTCAATCATGTCACCAATAGTGGTGATCGAGATAAACAGTCGAGTCGCATGTCGCGACTCTCTCCTACATGAGATTTGAGTTAGGGATGGCAAGTTCAAATAAAATTTTATAATGTTTGCGCAAATGGAACATACGAAAACAATTTTATATAAACCATATATGTTAATTTTGTTATTATTTACAAGAAATACAATATTTTAAAACAAAATTTTAAAATAAACCAAATGAAATCATTAACTTAACTAATTTAAATTATAATAAAACAAACAAAACAATAAATAAAAGAGCATTTATAGCTTTTTAAAATACGAGAAAGCATAAAATATCTCGTCTATATAATTAAGGTATCCAAAACATCTAGTCGAACAAGCAAAAAGTAAATTAATTTGTAAGAAAATAAACAAAAACATATTCACGAATCATTTAACGTAATTGATGACCCTAATCTCGTAACATGTGTGACGACACGAGTCTGTCCGCTTTCTTCCACACATCGCCGCGAGACTAATCGAACTAGTTGTAATCTGGTTTCCATGTCCTGACTCACTTGCTTTACTGGTTTTTAACCATCTGTGTCACTAGGAAGGAGGTATCTTTATCAATGAATAGATTTATGTCTTGGCTACTGTTAATATAATTTGTGAAGTGATAAAATAATTTTTCCAGCGTTTTTGTAATAAGTTTCACAAAGAACATATCGATAAAAATATTTTGTTTTTACTTGGAAAATAGTTTTATTATCTTCTTATCATTGTAGCGAGCTAAATAATATCACCCAGGAATAATAGTTATAAGTACTAGATAATATTACGGTAACTATTACATATCTGAAGTATAATATCTAAACGTACCAGGAAACTATACGTAATGTAAAAAAATATAAGCTACTAAAAAATACGTAATTCCCCTCCAACCATGAGGCTCTTGTTTGCCAAATACTAAAATAAAAAAAGCTTACATTTTATGTTGTAGTGTTCTCGACTACGAGTGGCTACAGGCGTAGAATTTAAAGCTATAATAATGTACAATTCCAAGTAAAATAACAGTGACTCAGTTGTCTCGACAGTTCTCATAGAGACGGTAAGTAAATACTAATTTAGCGAATTAAATGGCTAAAGGTCACATAGTTACATACATGTGTCATTAGGAAATAAACCGCATACATAAATCTATACTTATAAATAACATGTAAGTGTCTGTGTGTAATGCCAATTTTACTAAATGCATATGCAATGAAATTATATACGGTAATAAAAAAAAATCTTATACGTTTGATCGGTTTAATCTCTGAAACAGCTGTATGTGGACTCAACTCTGATTGGCATTTAACTGGTGGCCAACTATGATCGTTTAAGCAGCGCTTATTTAGAACTTTTTAGCTTTGACGTTCAATTATATGGTACCAAAATGAAGCACCAAAGCACAGAAGTTCTCAATACGCTCTGCTTAAACCGATGATGATAGGTCCCCTGATGATTAAAAACGACATGCTTTTGTTTTAGAATTAGTTAGTTTTAGACGTTCCGCGTAAAAAGCCGAGAAATAAAGTTTACACAGGGCACAGCTAATTGTTCATAATTAATGTTCAGATTACGAATAGCTGGAACCAATTAATTAATAGCTTAATTACGTTTGACTAATAACATTAAGGTGTAGCAGATCGAAATGCGGAATCATATTGACATCAACGTAAAAAGATCGTGCATTCCTTTGTATCGAATTGTACAGAAACAAAAACTTGTTTGAAAGCGTGTTTTTTTAGTTTTTTTAAACTATTATTTATTTAAAGTATGCTTGTTTACAAAATAAGAAAACATTTGTCTGTGTGACTGTTTGAGACAAGTTATTATTCATACGAAGAATTTGTAAATGACATAGTGGTGTTAACCTAGATATTTGGATAGCTATAAATAGGTGTCTAGTTTTATCTTTTAGCTCTTAATGATTATAATGATTGCCATTTAAAAATATGTGCCTATCGATCATAATATGTCCATGCCACTATGAGTACCTCACTGTTTTATGTAAGACCTTTTGTATGCCATGTCATTCGCAAATAAATATATTCTGTTCTTCTTTCTATAAGTAAGGGAAAATCGGTAGATAATGTGATCTATTTACCGTTTACTTCAGCCAGGGGAGCTTCACTAAGACTGTGTCTAAATATATTGAGCGCCGCTCTAGTACGTCCATTCACTTCTTCTTATATCATATTGATATCATTAATAACAATAATTAATTATGTACATATAAATAATGAATAATTACTAATAATGATTCTCAATTGGAAATACTCAAATATTAGGAAACCATTACTCAGATCTATTTTATATAAAAATATATATATATATAACTTGAAGCTGAGTGTTTAAGCTACGCATTGAACTACAAACATTAGACTTTTTGCGGTGTGATGTCATCATGATTTTTAGGGCATAACACTTCACTTTTTCATTTAAAAATCAACTCTTATTTATTTGTTCAAGATTCTTCAACAAAAAACTATCAATGAACGAAAACCCACAATGCATCAATGTAATTAAAAAAAGAAATAGTGAAGTGCTTAAAGAGCCATTTCATCAAGCGTAACTTAAAAAAAATCTTTTTATGTTATTTACGCGTAGTTAACGTAACTTTGACTGTCTTTAGATGTTGAAGATATCGTAAGTATTTTTGTTTGCTGCAAATCACTACGAAGTCGCATTAAATTTTGTGCAATTGAACAATTTGTCTAAGTACTCTTAAAAAATTTATGGAAAAATAAACAATCGGTTTTTTAATGAAGCAAAAAAGAAAGGAGATACGTTAATTACAGTACAAAATGTGTTAATGTTACCTATGTGTATCGCATACACTTTAGATAGTCACAAACATTTTTGATTGAACAGAAAATAAAAACCTTTGTATACTTTTAGAATTTTCTTTTAACTGTACACTCAAGTTAATTAGGTATTAATGGTCCCAGTTGACCAATTCCAAAATGCTATTAGGTGACTAGGACCACGGTCCCAGTTCTTCATGTTCTCAGTCTAGTGTAGTCTGTATCCACTAAGCAACTTTATATATTTTATTTGCCTGGATTTTTCAAAGCTCGATAATCTCCTCAATACTTTAGACAGCATTCCTTAGTGCTAAGCGTAAGCCTTGGGCATAACATCTACAGTCCTGGAATGCGTTGTGTCTAATAATAGGTCGCGATTCGTGCTACGACGGAGCAAGTTCGCGCTACGGCGTGCGTTGAACTCTTTTCCACCAGAGTGAACTAGATCAATCGGAGCCGCGCAACCATCGAAGAACCATGGTTGCGCAAGATTCATTGGCGTCATTTGCATCACACTGTAATCGACACCGCAATTTATTGTATAACCTACAGGAAAATTCCTAGAGGTCATAGATCGTGTGGTTTATGGTGTTAATTTATTGGTATTAAATAATTAAACCTTATCCGCCATATTACTAAGCACAGACCAATATAGTCCTTGGTTTCAAAGTAGCTCCATCTCATTTTGTGATACTGATTTAAAAAGGATGGACATGGTTTTATTCCGAGTTTTGTCTAATCTTTGTTTAAACTTTAAGGTGTGTGATATTTAAAAATAAATATTTTGAATTTGAATTTACAGCCACGTTGGCATAATTTGAAATAGAAATATCGATATACACCAGGGTTCAATTAAAAAGAAATAGTTGTCTTCAAGAATAAGTAGGGTCTTATGAGGAAATCAAAATTTTGTTGTCCATATCAAGTGGAGTTTTATAGGATGAAATAATTTTTAGGGGTAGACTATACGTTACAGTTGACTTTTATGCGAGATTTCGTCTGAGTTAGGAAATATTTGAAAGTCAATAACGCTTGCTGAATGTACTTTAAGAACGCATCATTAGGTGCTAAGTATTTAATAATATCTCAAAATAAGTACTTATTCACCATATACTTTATGCCTCACATTGTCATCTCAGAATAGGTTCAAGGCAGACTTGTAGTATAATTGCGCACAATGACACCGTAAAGGTTTAAAAGCTAAGAATATAGCGTTTGTTGCCTATATACATATAAATAAGATTGAAGAGTCTGTTTGTAATATAAAAATTACAGCTTCTCCCTAAATGCTTTTGAAAGTATATAAATATAGGTGGTTTGTCTGTCTGTTTGTTCCGGACAATCTCTGAAAACGGCTTTTTTAATTTTAGCGGGACTTTAACTGGCAGATACCTAGCTGATGTATCAGGGAGTATCATTTATTTAAAAAAAATGGATAAGTTACCTTCCGAGTGTGACTAACGCTTATCGGTTACAGTAAACATTTAGGGCCAACTATGATCATTTAAGCAGGGCGTATTAAGAACTCCTTAGCTTTGTCGGTACCAAAATGAAACGCCAAAGCTCAGAAGTTAAACAATCGTAGTTAACGCCCTTGACTACTTACCACAATCATCTAAGTAGTTCATAAATAAATTCAAAGATATAGTTTGTATGGGGGTCTCGTTATGAGCTAAAAACTCAGGTATTCTCAAAGTTTTTGCCGTTAAATTTAATAGACGCATCGTGATGTTATATATTGGATCCTTGGCATAGTTTCCGCATAACGTATTTCGATCCATGAATGAGTTGGCTTGCCTTGATGGCAGATTCTCTGCAGTGCTCTATGCTCTAATTAGCAAACAAAAAAAGTATTAAGTGTTAAATAACGTTAGCATTAAGTATGGACCGTTTTTGTAACCATTTAATTTGTTTGTTATTGAATTGTCAGCTATCAAGGTTTCAATTCAAACACTAGGTTTTCAGAAGGTTAATGCTTAAACGATAACACGAAAAAATTAACGAACTTCCCATATTTACAGTTCAGAGATGATTTCCTGTATGTGATTTTTGAAGTTGATGATTTTATTTTTAGCCTGTAAGTTCGAGTTAAATCAATTTAAATTTAGTTATAAAAAAAAATATGAGTCAAATTTAAAAAAAAATACCTTCTTGCCGTTCACATGAAATATGATTTTTCTTTTAGAAAAAATAAGAATTCCCCGAAAATAACTTTAAAGTTCATTAAATGTTGTGTATGCGGGTTAAACTGTGGGGCACAGATAATTTTATAGCCTAGCTTGTAGCGCCCAGGGAGGAGCCCAACCATGATCTCTTACTGCAATTCAGTTCAGTTGTGTGACAGTCACAGATAGTATACACGTCAATTCATCTGTCTCATAATTTGAGCCAAACTATCATGGCAATAAGAGCTCATGGTAAGGCCCCAGGGATAATGTTGCCTTCAATCTGTGGTTTTTTTTTCAGAATCGAACCATTGTTTACCGAGAAAACCTTGTACATTCGAACACACAAATATATTTTACCTCTAAATACTATTAGTATAAACAGTGTTAAAGAATTACATCATTCCATTACAATGACCACATACAGTCGTTAAACGTAAATATGTGAATATTAATGGCGTTTTTAGTTGTCTTCTCTCACTTAACTGCGGTAAGTATTGCCATTACGAGTGACGAAACCATGCTGAATGGCAGTTATGGTGCAAATAATTTCATAAATCGATTATGTATACTTTCTAAAGTGTTTGTGACACAAGACGAGTAGGTCGTTCCCTTGATAGTAAGCGTCACGCCTGTCCACAGTTGTCACCCAATACTAATCCTTAACTTCTGCCCATGTCCATCTGTAGTTCACGTGAAGTTAAACAAAGTTGCTTTTTTTTAAATTGGTTTACTATTTCCTTGAATGCGGCCAATATGTCCAAAAGCTTAAGTAAAGTAAAACTAATCTATACAGATAAATAAAATTGAAGTGTCTGTTTGTAATTCCAAAATAACAGCTTTTCACTAAATGCATATGAAAGTTACACGCTACTGACACTAAAAAACCAAGTTTTAAAATTTTTCTCTGTCTGTCTGTCTGTCTGTTTGTTCCGGGTAATCTCTGAAACGGCTGCACCGATTTTCACGGAACTTTCACGGAACAGGTAGCTGATGTTTCAAGGAGTAACTAAGGCTACTATTATTTATTAAAAATATTAGGGCTCCGCGACAATAAGGTAGAAACTAAATCTACGCGGGTGAAACCGCAGGGCTCAGCTAGTTCTGAAATAAAATATTAATAGTTTATACGATAAGTACTGAGAGCCAACTATGGTCGTTTAAGCAGCGCGTATTAAGAACTTCTCAGCTTTGACGTTAATTTTACAGTACAAAAATTAAACGTCAAAGCTCAGAAGTTCTTAATACTTTCTTCTTAAAACAATTATGGTAGGCCCCTTTAACGTATTACTTAAATATTAGAGGATGCTTTGACTTGCAAATACTTAAGTTTAATATACTTAAGGTTCATTGCTATACGGACATTATAGAAGTAATTATTTTCACGTGTCTTGTGTCCCGATGACGCGACAGGGTGAGAGGCAGTTATAGATTCATAATAGTAACTAATAACGTTTATAGAGAATATAAATTATGCTAATTAATGGAATGGGTTTTATATAAGCATAATAACATTTAAAGTGTGTTTTGCGGTCGCATCGACTCATTAAACACATTTAATTGTACATTTCAGCTCACATTACAAGATAATTGAAGTGAATTAACAAATGCGTATGAATGGCTTTATTCAATTATCATTGAACATAATGTTTGGACATTATAAAGGTAAGCAAAACTTGTACTAGGTAGGTATTATGTAGTTTTTTATTTATTTCAAATTAGTTTTAGTACCTACCATGGAAGACCATCAAGCAAAACATTATTTATTCTTTATTTAACCCTAGATGTGCCCCACGGTTTCAGTCGCGTAGATTTACCTATTTGGGTTACTCCTTGAAACATCAGCCATTTCAGAGATTAGCCGGAACAAACAGACAGGCGGAGAGAGAAAAAAAATAAAAAATTGTGTTTAATGTCTGTAGCCTATATATTTTCGTATAGATTTAGTCAAAAGTGTTAATTTGGTATTAAATACTTCAATATTATTTATCTGTATGTAATGATATAGATTTTTCATGAAAAATATAAGAATACTCCACAACGAAATTCGTAATGACATCGTTCAAAGGGGTTCGTGTAAATAAGCAGTTCCTTCTAGTTCTAGCGTGTTTTAATCAAGTCCCGGAACATCTTGAGCCTGTATATCGTGAGCTTGTGTGGTCTGGCGAGAGCTCTCAAATCTACTTCATTAAGTTGGGATACGAAACTCCCGATTTTTGAGAAAAGAACGTTTAAATTTTTCTTTCTACTTACTAGAAATAATTGAAGTATTAGTGTTTACACTATTGAATTTTTTTTTTAAAGTATTTGTGTATTTTGGTGTTTTTTTTTATTAAGCGCGCCTGATAGTAGGCAGCTACTTGCAATACTAGAAGCCGGAATGACTGTATTATCTCTCACCGTCCTCAACAAAAACAATTACATCATGTTCGTGAAAAATGTGTTCAAATACGATAGGTAGGTACTAAATGTTAGGCAGGTAGAGTAAACATTCTAAGACAATCACAAAGTCACAAGAGGATACTTTGGTCAGCTATGCAATTGAAACTAACCTAGATATTCGGTAGTAGCGTGGTGTGCCATAAGATCCTTAATTACCATGCTCGGACATCGGCAGGAAACTGGACTTTAATCCAACTTAACTTCATTGAGGAAGGAAGGGAAATCGCTTGGCCAAACTAACTACGAAATTAATACTAACGCCCCATGAGTCCAAGGAACCATTTGGTGCGGAGATGAAATTTAAATTGGTTGGATAATACCGTAGTTAGCTGGTTTGTTACAGATTCTCTTGACTTAGAAAATAAAACTGTTACAATATTATCATTTTTGCGAAATTGAAAATGTGTGCTAGAATGTCACGTTATTTAAATGGCTCATGTTGCAATATGATACATATTAGTTCCGTGTCCATATGACAGAGTAAGGTATAGTTTAACTTATACAACATATTTATGTAATTGATACGAGCGCGACATAATGATATTGAGAAAGAGCGCTGGCACATCCTTATTGCATTTATTGAAGTTCCTTTTCTACTCATACTGTGCAGACCGCTGACACAGAAGAAATTTTGGGGCTCGGTCAATTTGTGTACAAATACAATTGTTACAGTTACATAGAGACGTATTATGGAGAAGTAATAAAGTAAAGGACTTGCTACAAAGATCTTCACGTGTGAGCATCATGGATCAAGTTGAGCTAATTCCACTAGGAACGTCAAAGCTAAAGTTAAAAGCGAGTATATAGCTTGCGGCTGTTTAGATGCCGCCAATGTAAGCTGGCCTTCTGTTGGTGTTATATTGTGGTAGACATGTGAGTAACGAGGCGGTGCGCACGCGACGAGCCGCCGCCGGTACCGTCCGGAGCCACTTTCGAATGAAAGCGACATTGCGCGGCGGCCTTGATCACCGGCCGTGGAGCTTAGGGAATTTATGGAATACTAGGTTATATACACAATTGACAACGCGAGAAATTTGATTGTCCCTCGACGCGTACTACGTACATATGCGACTTGTACGAGTATTTCACAATTTGGCTTCATATTCGCTGGCAATGGAATATTGTAGTAATACGATAATTTTATAAATCACCCTCTTAGTAAATTATCCCTTGTTCTTCGTACATCACCAAGTTACTATCATTGCGAAAAAATTTTTTTCTGGCACGAGGCATCTTTATTTCTAAATATCTAATCTGCAGGTATATAAAATATAAGACACAGTATTGAATGGTATCCTATATTACACGCCCTACCAAATATACTGTCTCATTTATTTTCATGGTTGTACTATATCCTACTTTATAGTTAAAAGTATCCAAAATCCAAATTGGACCATCCGTCAAACACTTAACTAGATAGAGCATCGTAAAGTCCAACGACGCAGTAAACTGGAACGAATGAAAAATATTCTCACGATATTGAAGTATGAAACTGGCTGCGTTCAACAAAATTTTAAACGATAATGTTGCTTCCATCTTCTAGCTCATTTCGTGTTCATCGCTACTTGGGTCATATCTACTACTATACAATATACTTACGCCTGTATTCCCCGAAGGGGTAGGTAGAGGTGTACTTACAGTACACCCAAATTCCGCAATTAAACATTATTTATTAATTATTAGCACTAGATTTAAAAAAATATTAGTGTATATTCGAATCGGTACGGCTTAAGGCATACTTTTTGTGTAGAACAACAACTCTCAGGGCTCGTTGGACAAGGCGTTGCAATCGCAAATCGCAATGAAACAACACCAGTAAAATCCAGAAAGAACAACCCACGTTCACTCGATAGGTCGATACCCACTGCAGGTTTCCTTGCTCACTTAATCTGGACGCACCATTACCAAGTTTGAACGGAATATACCCGGTACAGAGTAATCTCGACTCGGATTAAGTCTCGAACTTCTGTAGCTATCGACTCCGGAATCCATTATTTTCTGCTCCGGACTGTCGCGTTCGCTGTGGATTGTATTTTTAGCTGAACTCTTTAGCAGTTGGTTCAACTAAGTTTGTAATTAATGTCTACTGCATTGATACTCGCACAAAACCTGAGTAATTAGATACATTATGTTCATGCGCCTGTATTCCTCGAAGGGGCAGTACATAACCAACGAGGCAGTCGTTAATCCTTTCGTATTCACTGTTGTTAATTCGATTACATTATTTATACTGTTGGTAACGCGCGAGTGATCGTAGGTGTTAGACACTTACCATGATATAAATATATAGTATAAAAAAAAGGCTTCACTATTTTCAAGAACTTGAGCAAATTATAAAGAAAGGACATATTTTGTTGTCGGCTATTTTATAGTTCCACGCATTTGCTGGATAATATATAATTAAGCGTATCGAGTCTAGCTTGAAATTAGGCTTCAATGCTCATTTTCTTCATTACGATATAATTTGATCATTGGAAACTTGTGAAATATTGTTCTACTCTACGTAATTGGGAATCAGGATTACAAAATATACGACCGCAACATTGAGCCTCATGGCACTAAAAATTGTAGCAGTGTGATAGTTTGTCAAGTATGAATCACGTACGAACGTGAATATGTTCACGCCTGTCACGTTATTCTGTACAGTTTCTCAGCGACGCATTCGACGTCGAGTGCCGCTTTCAAACATACGAAACTGTACATATTACATCCACGAAGATTAATTTCATAGATTGAAATCGACATTCGACATCGACTTCCTCGCTGAGATACCTTAAAGAATAACGCAGCTGTATCCCATGGGGGTAGGCAGAGACCACCGATTGCCACCTGTTACGATACTTACACATTTCTTTCGCTTTGCCACGAGAAAATTAGCAATAACATTTAAAAATATTTAACATTATGATATGGAGCATCGAAATCAATATTTCTAAAAATTAAGGCAGTAATGTTAGTACAGAATAACGGCATTTTGTATTCAAAAGTTCAAAACAACGCAATTCGTTTTTCGACTAAAAAATTACGCTTTTACGTAATTGTTACTAGAAAATAAAATGTGTAAATTTGAATAACTAATAATAACTGGTCATTAATTTAATAGTTGTATCATGTTTGTATTGCGATATTTTTCGAATAACAATGTAACATACATACGTGAAGAATTTACGCAAAGCTATGATATATTATGTTATAATGACATGCTAATAGCTGTGTTAGTTATTCGTAATGTAATAATGTGTATAGCACTTTTCTGTATAAAACCACGTATGAATATGTTAACGGAGTTGTAAGTTTATAGTCATTATTCATTTTAATATGTCTTGGACTTCAACATCATTTGAACTACGAGATACTACGATTACTACGTGTGATATTACGATTACAACCATTTGTTTCCCTTGTCTAGGTGTTTGGTGTGTATTAATAAGTATTTTATTACAAAAATGATTTAACTTTATCGGATATCTGGGAGGCATACAAGAGGTGAGTGATTATTGTCCGAACATGTTTATTTAGGTTTGGACTCGATAGTAGATACAAAGTTGCGAAAAAACTAAAAGCAGATTTGGACATAATAGCGTTGTCAAAATACTTCTACTTTTTACCGTCACTGGATGTTGTCGTCGATGGATTTACACACGCTAGTAAAAACTTGGTCGATCAAAACGTGAACGTCTTTTTACCTTATTTTCGTGGGTCAGTGACGTTAATAGCAAAGTAAACATTGCGAATGACTAATAAACTTGATTGTACTCCTTGATCTTGACATAGATTTAACTTAGAATAAATCCTGCGCAAACCTGTTCAATCGCCACCTCATTTGCAATCGCTTATAGAATTAATGGGCAATCCTCGGACCGTAACTCTCGCTTCGGCAAACTTGAACGTTATGTAGTTATTATAATTAGTATGGACAAGTATAGATTTCTCGAGGATTTCTCTTCGGTTCATAAAGTTCCGTCTCGTCTGGCGAGTTTCGTTTCCTTTTTAGGGTTGTACTTTTTCGGATATCAACTTATTACGCTTTGCATATCGAAAGCGTTTTGTTGTCCTACCGGAGAGAAAACACAATATAATGCATAATTATCATTGGAATTATGTTATAACGGGTTCAAGAGCTCTATTTTATTGATAATTTGACAACTAACAGCTATTAATTAACATTATTAATTTCTGATCAAATTGTCAGTCAATCTATGTCCGCTTAGTTACAAAATTAAAACAATTTTTTTTACTCTTCATATTTATAGGTATTTGCATATTATAGGACGAGCGTGTCAAATATTTTTGCAAAATCCCACGTTTTTGAAAAATCTCAACAATTTACGGTGAGACATGAACTCGCGTCGCTCGCGTTGCATGAAACACACATAAGTATACTACTATAATATGGTAGTTAGTATTACAAATCAACACTAATCATGTTATAACTAAGTTCCATAAATATAAATATTTTGTTTAACTTGGCAATACTTGTTTTGAATTATTGGTCTCCCTATAAAATGCAAACCAGCTTTATTACCAAGCAATCATTCGTATATATCATTGGGTAAATTTATATCTTTACCTAATAGCTTATGTACGTGTGAAACGAAAATAATTAATCATGCGTAATATTAAGATAGGTAACTCATATTGCGTTATAAAGGAAGTACTCGTAATTATAATAAATTGTCTGTAATGCGATTAATCAGAGATAATAACGATAAATGCAAGTGCGTGTGCGCATACATGAAATGTACTATCAGTTATGTCTAAGGTCGTTATGGACTTATCATACAAATGTATCAGGTTAAGACAAATACATACTAGTTATCAACTTACCACTTACAAGACAAAGACAAGGTTGAAATTAGTAACTTTTATATTGTGCAAAAGTTATAAAACAAACAAATATGACACTGGCGCAATTAGTGGAACAAAAAACCCATGAAATTCTAATTCTCCGCTCTACATTATTTATCAAAGAGAACATTCGTTTCTTACCCAAAGCTGAAAGTGGCGGCTGGAAAAGAAAAACTTATCTAATGAAAATAAAATACTGGTTTTGTTTACTATTACAACGAAAGTATGCCTCTAAAGTTGGTTTCATTGTATTCTAGAGTTGGTTTTATTGTATCAATTATAGTACTAATAATATTATAGTTTTATTCAAAACCCAGTAAACATGGCGTTATACTCGCGTCGTCTGTCCGTAATAAGGTCTTTACAAATTCAAGCGAGTTTATAATATCACAGCAAAACCTCTTTTTATCTAGTCAACACGTAAAAACTCACGAAAGTTTGGATCTAAAACATAAAATTATCTTTATTTCCATCTTAACCGCCTGTCGGACAAGATGTCGTTACTCATAGCGTCACTTTTGCATAATATTCTGTGCCCGCATAATGTAAAAACGCAAATTTACGCAAAAATGGGTTCTACCATTTTATGACCCGCGCAATTGTAGATAAGTAAGACAAAATTATGACACCACAGGTCTTCTTGTGGATACTAATATTAAGTAACTAAAAACAAGATTGTATTTGTAAAACTAAAACTAAGATTGAATATTAGTTAGTTAGTTATTTAGGCGTGTTTCCTCTTTGTATCGTGTACTTATTACGTCATGCAATTTTAAATCAAACAAAATAATTGTGGTGGGTTTTTTTCTATTTATTTCAAAATTATTAATTAGTTATTGTGAATTTACTTTGTGAAACCTTCAGAAATCTGATTTTCTATTTTATTGTTTGCTGAAATAACAAGAAAAGAACATAAACCTGGATGTTCCGCGTAAATCTTAAAACATGTTGATTAGAATTAATATTTCTTAAGCTTTCGCGAAACGATTTGCCCAAGTATAGGTTAAAGTTTTTCAATGGCTTATTCGATTGTATTCTGAAATTATTTTCTTTTTATCTATCGACTAAGATATTAATCAGATCCGTGCAAAATGTTTTGGAACCATGAATTTTCTTTTTAAAAATGGAATATTGAGACTGCTGAAATGGCCGAGGTATAAAAATACACTCAAATAGACGATCTCATTTCGTTAAATATCTTTTTTCTTAAAAATACTGACATAAAACAAAACCGTGGTAATTTTCTACGTTAATTCATCAGTCAATTGTTGTTACTCGAAAGTGAAATGTAAAAATATGATAATTCAACTCGCACAGATAGTGCGAGTAACGGAATTATTAGTATGTTAATTACCATACTTAAGTGTTCTTGTTTTGTGTTGGTAATTTGTTGGAACACTTTTATGAAGTTGTAGACGGGTGTTTGAATATGCCCAACCGGAATTTATCTTCACGTGCTGTTAAATTCATCTCCGCAGTGAGTATATAATTCCAAGTTCATGGGCATGATAAGTTGGTATCGCTATAGTCAATTTAAAATGCGTTCTTGAATAGTATAAATTAGGCGATATGATTTTGGTTGCGTTCTCAAAACATAATGCATTTCATTTGACTGTAAACTGCGCTTTCCTTTTTTATTATTTATAAATCCAATTAATAATTCCAGTAACAAAAATAAATATCAATACGATTTGAATAAAAATGCACGATAAATTCAAGTGCAGTTACGTGTAACCAATTTAAAGCGTGAATACATTTGTTTTATATGCATTAAATCTCGGTGTCCGACAGCGGAGGGGCTGCGGAGGTTTCCAAGGATCCTTTATGTTACGTCAGCTATAAAGGAATCAATGACCTTTGGTACAAAGCGATTTTAACTATATGTTAAGTATAGGTAATATAATATTATTAAAATACATGTGTTTTTATTGCTAATGCTAAAATGTATAACGAACTAAACGTTGAGTTACTTCAATATCACACTAGAGGATAAGGGGTTTAGAGTCTAAACCCCTTATCCTCTAGTGTGTCTAAACTTTAGACCACATCTCATAAGAATCTGTAGGAACGGTAGTACCTACATATCTTTAGTTAGTGTTTCTTATATATGACGTTCAATGAGTGTTCTAAGTGTTCCATATATTGAATAAAAATGTTTGATTTGATTCTCGAAGTATTCATCGAAGATAATTAGGTCAACGTTGCCGATGTTCTTTTCCATCAATGGACGTCCATCGGCTGCTATGATGCCATAATTAGTTTATACGTATAACAATGATGCATACACACGTAATAACATGTAGTTGATCCAAATCTGGCAGGGAAGCGGAATCAATTAAAGATTAATGGCTGGTTCGTTTGGCAGCCTGTAATTATATCGTTGCTTAATTATTTTGTATCGTATTGTATTAATAACAAAACACTCGCGGTCATATTTAATTATAACAATCGTGTAACGACGACTGTGATTGATAGCTACTAGGTATTTTTACCTCCCGTAAGCTCTGAATTTGATAACATCATAAACATGAATGCTTACTTAAAGTGTAGGTAGCGCTGATATCCAGAGGCGCTGTTTTAACTGATATGGATTCCTTGTCAGTCCCGTACATTGTTAGGCCACGGTGGCTGTGGGATTCGAGCAGTTAGCAGCTAGCAGCCTTCAATTCAGTAATTTTATAGTTTTGTGGTAAAGGAAAACGTCGTAAGGCAACCTGCATATTATGTCTGAGTAGTAATTCAAAGACATGTAGGAACCTTTGCTTACCAATTCGGGGACCCTTCTGGGATGGCGTGAACTTGTCATTTATTTTAATTTAATTTTACATTGTAAGGGTCGGATTCTGCAGAACAATGAAAATTGGAAAATCGGGAAGGCAAGGCTCAAGTACTTGTTTCACAAGTTTGTCTGTCGGCAATGGGTTTTCTAGAAAATGAAAACTACAAGCGTGTGGATTCATCATCTGTCATGTACTTAGTCACTAAATGATCTTAGGAAAATAAAAAGATCGTGAAACTCATTAGCTCACATTCATAAAACATCATATAAAAAAAAACTAAAAGTTTTAAATTATGTTCACTTCCAGCCTCGCAATTAATCAAAACAAATCTTTCTTTAAGGAAAAATACATATCTCCAACACGTGACCGCTGTTAAGGTCGCATTATTTATGTGATTAACCTTTTATGAAACGCAAGTTACGAGTATTGTGATGTATTAAGTTCGCCCAATTTTATAAATGATTTATGATATTAATATGCAGGTATAGATCACGGATCTTAAAAAGTATAGATGAGTTAAAAAGTTCGAAATATAACGTAAATGTGTAACTACTTCCAATTTACGGGTCTTCGGAAAATAGGAATGTTATCAAATTCCAACTCACCTCGATCATATCATTCCTTTTGATAACTATGGCTTAGATGGATATTCACAAGCAAAGTGCACTTGATTCCTGCCACGGAATGTCAAGAGCAATGTCTTAATGCATCCGTCATCTTGACCGACTTCAAGAGTGACTTCTTTATACCATAACTTGAATAAACCTCGCCCCTTATAGGATTACATTAAACTGAACTGTCATTAAGCTAAGTACCGGTTAATTTATTATTAAAAACGAGCTGTGCCCTGCGATTTCACCCGCGTGGGCTTAATTTTATTAGTGGCCCGCGGAACGCAAAAGATTCATAAAAAGTAAATCAAAAAATCTAAGTTACTCCTTATTACTTTAGCTAGGGAAAGCCCCGTTAAAATCAGTCTAGCCGTTTTGGAGATTAGCTGGACCAAACAGATAGACAGGCAGCGAAAAAGTTTTCTTTAATGTAAGTACCGTATATACTTTCATATGCATTTAGTAAAAATCTGTTAATTTGAAATTACAAACATACACTTCAATTTTATGTATCTGTACATATAAATGTATAGATGATTAATGTGGCATGAGTTATGCGGTTATGGAAAACTACTCATAAATTGAAATACGAGTAAGAATGAGATAAATACGATAGTAATAAATGGAAATTACGAATGTTTTTATCGAGCAAACATACATTTCGGACAACGATAAAGAATTTAATACTGCATCCCTCATAGTTAAAACTACGTGTATTTCTACTCAGTTGAATATCTCTTTTGCGAATGTGCGATCTTTGAACTTGCATTTAACTCATAAACCGTTAGTCATGACAAGTTTAACGATGGCGAAGGAAGCTAGGTTGTTTCTGCATGTTCTAAGATACTCATTTGTTTTTTCTTATTCGACAGTGTAGGTTGTTGACCCCATCCGCTGTCACATAGCGATTTATTAAGATTTACAGTGAGCACGTGGTTGGAATATTCTCCAGGGGCAGTGAACTTGAGGGAGCGTTGATCCACGCCCGAGCATCCAAGAACGTACAATTGTCAACTTAAAAGCAAAGCCTTTTCCAGAACACCGTTTTAAAACTCAAACTTTGTTGGTCTTTTTGCGGTACCATGAATGAGATAAGAAATAAATGTGCACTTAAGATTCCGGTACAAAAGATATCGAAAATGTTTTATGTGGCGTTGTATCAACTTTCCTCCGAAAGGTTTGGAACCTTTGAAGGGATGGCAAAACATAATTAAATTAAAGGTTTGGGAATGGTTTTTTTTTATATTTGAAATTTGTTGAAGTTGTCACACTGAGACCTGCTTGCTGTAGGATATCAATTTGTTTTAAAATGTGGTACATTTTTTATAGTTTTACGGTTCGCAGGACAAAATCTATATTTACAATGATAAAGTTACAAATATCATCATAGATCTCCCTCCCATACAATGTTTGGGTCGGTACTGGATTCAACCCAATGTGGCTGCTCACATGACTTTTATACAAAGCGTCAGAAGATCAGATGGCAGTATCTGACCTTCGCAACCCCTTTCACGAAGAAAATCAGTAATCGGTAAATAAAGTTAACAAATAAAAATAAAAAAACCCGAGTACAAGTTATACGAAACGTAGCATTCGCAGTAAATCTGCAAATTAGGTCTAAGTGATATTGAACTTCTTGACGGTCGCTTGTCCACCGTAGGCGTACTGTCGCTACAAAAAGTGCTAAAAGAAAAGGTAAACAAAAACAGTTTCGCAGATAGCATTCTTCTCAATAAGACCTAGTTTATTTAGTTAACAAGAAAAGCAGACAGCTTACTCGTGACAGAGCCAGCAGTTTAATACACGAAGAGTAGCATGAATATTCACCGATTGAGCAATTAACGAAAGGAATAGGTGGGAAGTACTGCGATATTTAGCATATAAATTGAATTTATTTAGTTTATATAAAGCAATCCTTATTGGCTGCTATTTATAGTTTATTTTGAATTGACATTATTGCATGTGTAAGTATTTAAGCTGTTCGCGTGATATGTATAGACTTATCGTAACCTGCCTGTCCCTATTCTTTGAATCAAGACAGAAAATTATGTTTCTTTGTATTACTTATAAGTTTTTCAAATCTTCACGAGCAGGGCTCCACAGGTCGTTTAATAATCTCGATAGTCTAAGATTGTCTCCCAGATACGAATTTTAAAATAAATATTTTTATTCATCTTTCCATTTATTAATTGTCATTATAAATAATTATATTATTATTATACGTATTTAGGCTTCCCCACCATGTATTCCTTCACCTTAAACTGTTTATATACCAAGACAACCTAGACAAAATATGATATAAAAATACAAGTTTTCGAATGATTTTCTAAAATTCTCAATTTGAATTTTATATACTACGGTAATTTATTTGGACGAATTGAAACGGGTTCTTAATAATATGCAGTAGAATAAAAAAATATTTTCAAAAAGGTCCCAAAAAGATCGCACGCGCTCTATTACGTGTGACTTTCGCTTCGCTTTGTGTTCGATCCGTCTATTGAGTTGAGTTGTGTATAATTAGTTGCGTCAGAGTACCGTTAGGTGCTCTACCGGTCCGTCCGTCCCATAGAGACACTCGTGTGTCGAATACATAACGAATAAATACTACTTTCACAAGCCTTATGCGATTTTTTTAAACTTTGATGGTATGTCTCTCTTGTGATTTATTATTCGTTAGGTAAGACGTTTAATTCAACGAGGTGTTTAATGAAATATTATAAATAGAATTATAAATGCCATTCATTATAAAATTATAATTATTTGTATATATTACAGACATACAGGCGTTACGCAAACATTGAAGTTACAAAACTCAATGTGAAACTATAATTTTTTTATTCATGTAACAATAATAAATACTTGGGTGTAAACAAATTTGAATTTATTCCAGAACTCGAAAAAATTCTAAAAACGACCAAATATATTTCGAAGAATCACTAAAATAATAAAAATATATTACAGAATTTAAATAAGTTTAACGTTAAATTAAGCAAGTGTTTATTTTTGTTATAAATAGGTATGTTTTTATTAAAACAGAGCTTGAGTAACTAAGTTTAATTAAAATATTTAATACCATGCTTACCCACGTCTAACTAAGTTTGCCAAATAAAGTGTTTATCTTGTTTAATAAGCCTGTCATGATAAGATTAACAATGATGTACGGCGCTATGTGTCAGGTGTTTAGCCTGTCACTAACAACGGTAACAACCTATTTGTTTAATCTGTTATATTATAGCACGTTATGTAATGTTATCCTAGATGTATGAGCGTAATTTATTATCCCACATTGTATCGTTTAATCCACTCAACAGAGAAGCGTCATTGTGTATGAGCAAAACTTTCATTGACATTTTCAAACACGCTTTTTATAATAGTCAGTGTTTTAGAAGTGTACACTTTCTAATGAAATAACGTAATTCATTTAAATTTTGTGGGGTTTGAATGTTTGAGATAGTATGCAATTTCTGAAAAAAAAAATAGAAATCTCAATATGCGATATTAAAAAAAAGCATTGAGTAATCCTTGGCTTAAAATAATTTGCATCTTCTTTTGTGGTGCTGATTTCAAAAGGGATGGTCTTAGTTTTAGTTTAATCCATGTTTCGAACATACATTACATAGAAGGAGAATATTTTTTACCTTTTTATTATAATAATATTAGGTCATAGTTTGGCAGGTATGGGAAATGATATGATTTCTATTCTACTAAGATTTGGCTACAGCTTTTTTTTATTTGTATTATTTTAACATTCTACATAAATGTATGTTAAACTAATTACCGCATTACCTTCAATTCTGGCCTTTATGTACTAGCCGTTTAGATTTAATTCATTATGAAATATTCATAGTGTAGTTTAACGATATGCAATGCCGTTATGCTTAAAAAACACAAGTTTTAAAATATTTTATTTACTTAATAGATGTGTAATTTCAACAATTTGCAGTCTATTAAATGAGCACAGTACAGCACAGTAGGTGTGTTGTTAGAAAAAATATTTATATATAAAAATATTTGTTTTTATTAAAAGATATATATATATATATATTTAGAAAGAAGTCATATTTGTTTAAGTTTTTTTAATAGAATAACATTTATTTTCATGACAGTGTCGAGGCACTAAAATAACAATTGCAAATTCTATAAATGTATTTGAGGAACAGCACCTCAAAATAGAATTGCACAAACTAGACCAAATTACATCGGAACGAAACTGTTGTGTCAAACGTTTATTAACTTAGTTTTCGCAAGGATTTTCTTTACGTTTTCGATGATGAAAATATTTGATTTAGCGCCAATTAAAGTTTTTGCATTTGTTGCAATTGCTCGTGGTTGCATAAAGTTGGTCTCGAGTTTTTTATCTCAGGGCGGTGAGAGTATTTCTACAGATTGTAGGTCGCGATGATCACACTATTGAGTTGACGCCTGCGCTGAGCGTGAGACATCGGGACAAGTGAAAACTACACTTTTGCACTAGATTTATACAAAATGACAAACATTTTTAAGTTTTCTCTGCGTGCTAGTTACATTTAAAGTTTATTTCCGTACGTACCAGATATTTGTGTTTATTTATATTTTTTTAAATAGTATGTTGGTTTATTACAGTATTGTGTATTCAAAAACAAAATGTCGTTACTGTTTTAATTCCTTTTTTAAATTCGTGGGTACGGCTTCACTAGGCTTCCTATATCATTCTGACTATAGCTAGGTGATTTTTCTAATAGAAATTCGCAAAGATATTGCTAATGGGTTTCGGTATGGCCCAACAAAGTTACACATTCTGCTCGAACCGTATCGGTGCGTTACGAAATGCTACGTGAAAAAAGCTTTAATTTCACCGACCACCTTTTGTAGCAGGCGTATGCTAATTTTAAACGTAATCCTGTTCCAAAATGTAGTTGCTGATTCGCGAATATCTTTCATAACTGCGAAAGTAAAATGCGAAGCGAAAAAGGTGCAGGTAAAATATTGAATCCCGTAATCATAAAAAAATATTAGCAAAATAAATTATTGTATAGCATGTCAAATGTGGAGATATTTTACGAAATTTTATTATTTATTTATAAAATTATATCCTCTTTGTTGACCTATATAAAATTTCATTAAGAGCAATTAGCCAAGTAGCTATTTAAATTTGATATATAGTAGTTATATATTTTAAATTTAGACATTGAAGAGAAGATGCTTGGAAAGTGAAACCCACCTGACCATGAGATAAAAAAATATTAATAAATTCTATAACGTAATAAATAATCGTACAAAATTACTGAGTACATACCTGTATACAATTTTTTATTAAACGTTATTGCCAGAATTTTATTTACATTTTAAAACATAATTCTAGCGTAGGTACTTAAGTTTAGTTTACATCACGCTGTTGGGAGCTCATCAATCTGTTATGATAAATTAATATTCCCAGTAAAATTCAATGATTAAAAGATTGCAAGATTGAAGTTGTCTAACCCGCTTTCTTTATCGGAGAGAGCGCGAACAATTTTACGATTGAAATAAGTGTATTAAAAATAACTTACCGACTGAAATACGTATGTAAAGCACAATCACAAATAGCACATAAAGTTCACAGTTCACAGGGCGTGCGCGTGAGTCGGTTGTGTGGCTTTTTGATTTGAGTTCGTTCTCGGCCAGTGTCGTGGTAACACTGAGCGATTGAGCGGAAGAGTCGTGCGTTGCGCGCGCGCTCGCGTAAAAGTAAAACTTGAACTGTTCTCCTGCGTAAATCAGAATATCACCCTGCACCATACCACCCAAATAATAAGGTTAAGGATAAATCAGTTATGGGCAGTTTTAGCTAATCGATTCGACAGCGTGCGTAGACACCGTGACTAGATGCTAAGTGAGTTTCAACAATTGGAGCGTGTGAATCTCATCCATGACTGCTTAAACGTTTTCATTAGCTCGAAATATGTTGTGTGCTGAAAACATTGGAAAAAAATGTCTGTATAATTTATTATTGTTTTCACATCATTCATAATCTCCGGAAAAGTCTGGGACGCAGGTTTTGCTTTATAATACGTTTTGTAGGTAGACAGGATATAAAATATTTAAATGAAAACACTATTAACAAAATATTTCCATTTAAAAATGTAAGTAATGAATATTAATTAAAAATATTTCATGTTTTAATTACATAAAAAAAATTGTTTTACTAGTTTTTCTAAAGTCTAAGCGAAAAAACAAATTGCGTTCTAAAATTATAGTTACGTAATTTTAATTTAATTAAACGCAAAACTAAAAAAGTAAGTAATGAGTAGGTATAATTGTAGTATTTTGCTCAAATAATTTACCATTTATTTTATAATATTAACAACGAAGATTTAGCAGTCTAGATCGGCATTTGTCTCGATACCTTTATGATACCTGCTTATAAAGCATTGTGGAGGGGTCGCTAAGGTTGATGCATTATGCAGTAAAATAGTACTACTGCAGTTTTTCCTCCATGGAACCAATTATTTAATAACTTTAACTTCATTCGGTTTACCGACTGCCTCGTTGGTCTAGTGAGCACTACTGCGAAATATGAGTTTCTGGGTTCGATCCCCGGGTCGGGCAATGTGTTATGAGATTTTCCATCAGTAATTTCCCAGTAGTAGCCCGGAGTCTCGATAAGTGCCTGATTAATGGCAATATGCTCGCCCCCACTCTCCACTACATGGGACTTAAACATAATTCTCGAAATGTGGGTGTACTTGATAGTACCAACACCTTCACTTTCACATTGGGGAATACAGGCGTGAGCGTAATGTAATATGAGCAAATAATAATAGAATCTGGGGGCCTATCATGATCGGCTTAAGCAGAGCGTATTAGGAACTTCTAGTCTTTGACATTTCATTTTGATACCTTAAAATTTAACGAAAATTAAAAGAAGTTCTTAATACACGCTGCTCAAACAATCATAGTTGTTCCTCTGAAAGCTAACCGAAGTGATAAATTAATATATTACTTAGAAAACATGTGGGTGGGTAATATAAAAATATTCTATAATATAACAGAAACAATCAGTACCGAACGAACTCTTAAAGACCGACAACAATATGCGGTTTGCTTGCAACACGAACAATTCAGTTTAGAAACCTAAGATGCATTTATTTTATAACATTTTTTTTCCCCTCGTTCTGACAGGTTATTAGCCTAACAACCTGTACTTGTTTCAAAACGTGATCAATTTTTGACAGAACATACAATCAGAATCGTTTATTGCTGAGTGTAGGCTATAATGGTCTACAATAATTGTACGCTTAAATGACAACGAAAGTTTTCACCGTGTTGAAATGTATGTTTGCTACTTCAGCGCTTGTGCAACGGTATGATAATAACTATTGTACTTCAGAATGAACTATACTTCTATATTTAACAGGTTGTTCCGTGTGCAAAAAAACTTTTTAGATCACAGTTTTGTTTTAAAATAAGAACTTATATTTGTTCTGCCATATATATTTTGGTGATTGATTTTGAACACCGGTTTTAAATTATGTCCAATGTTGTCAGACCACGTACTTGAAGTCAGTGTTAATCATGAGAGCTATGGGGCCAATTAAAAATAGCGTGTCTCACATGACAAAAAAATTGGATCATACAAAACTTTAGTTTACTATTATATTGGTACCTCATATGACATACTGGGAGAACAAAATTATAAACAATTCTGAGCTACCCGAATGGGGACTGACCACCTGACAGAAGATGAACTCACAGCTGAATAATATTTCTTTTGGAGTGGTGCTACGTTCCTGGAGGTCTACTCTCTTTCTCCGAAAACGAAACATCGCAAACGAACGATAATTAAACGTAGTTTCAGTATCGCTTTGTTTTTATCAAATTCAAATTTTCGTTCGTTTAATACTTTTGTCAAAGTAGGATTAAAATATATGAATGTCAAAGAATTTTCTAGCAGTCCACGTTCGGACGTAATTTTAGAACGAATAAGATCCGTGGTAGGAACTTTGCGAACTTTCGGCCGAAGCTTCGTTTTTCGGAGAAAGCGAGTAGGCCCCCTGTGAGCGCAATATTGATATAATTTATAAGGAATTATAAATTATATCAATATAAGGAATTCTGTGAGTGACAGATTCGGGTTATAAGTAAACTACAGCCGCTTACCATCAGGCAGACCGCATTCATGTTTGTATTATGTTTTGTAAAAAAACAATGAATCAATAAGGAGAGAAAACGAAGTATATTATTTTAGCAAAAAATAATATAAATGTATAGAGTGAGCTCAGTACATTTCATCGAAAAAAAAATACAAAGCACGCTGAAAACAAAACCTTATATGAGAGAGTATTTTGAGGTAAACCGAAATATGCGGTTGTTGTTATATGTAAGTATACCGTGAGCTCGCAGTAAAAACACCATTACCATTCCACTGTAGGGTGTTTATGTCCTCTAGCCTATATTGCGGAAGCCCGGGACCTACGGACTACGCAATAAAATGAATAGGGAAAGGGAAATATTTGGGAAAATTTTCAGCCAGCAATTTGTATAGTGACAAAAATTTTTATACAAAAATGTTGGTCCAAATTGAAATCCATGAATGTGAAATAGTAATAAATATCATAACATTGCAAATGCTAGTTAATAACGATCTTTTTATAATAAATACAATATATATTATATGAATGCGCAATATTTATTATATGAGTCCGTCTGTCTATACAAAAGAAGCATGCGCAGTTACACCCACTATTTTAGTAGCGCTTATAACTCCTGACAAACCTGCACATAGCTGTATCAACGTTTTATATTGATCACAAGAAGCAAAAATAATCTATATGATCTTATAAGGAGGTAAAGTTGGTAATCTCCAAACCAATATTTTCATATCGATAATATCTTAAAGATTTAGAATGAGCATTTATGGACATAAGCTATACATAATATACCAAGCGACGAGGCCGGAGGCGGAAGTTAGTATGATATACAATGTCTTTTGATAATTAATAATACAAAAACTATAACTCAAACAAATTACAAAAAGACCAACACATCTCAAGACGAGCTCTAGTTAAGCCTCGCAGGCGCTGTCAGTTAAACAATCAATCTATCATTAAACAAATACCTCTGCTGATTAGCAGCCCGATGGTTTATTTCAAAACTTTTACCGATAATAAATGGATCAAGTTATGACAGTCGCAATGGTTTCGTGACTGGTGTATTTGCGTTGACAGTGGAGTTCGAGCAATTAATGCCTAGTAAAATTACACTTCAAACAATGCAGATACGATCGGCAAACGATTGAACTTTGCATCCATTCTGTCATCGGCGGCTTTTGTACAAATTACTTTGATGGGGTTTTTATTACGTGTATGACTTTGTAAAGCGCACACCTTGACGTCCGATGCCGTACCGATTTTGTTATACACTGAGAATCGATTTCTCTCTAGTAGATATTCTACTCGATTTCATTTCGTATCGAAATTCACAAAACTATAAAGTAATTGATTTGTTGGTAACGTTATAGGAAGTTTAACTCCTTCCAACTAGGGATTTACCTCTACAGTACAGAAAATAAGCTCATAACGAAATAATACTATCTTACAGTAGTGTTGTGTTTCTTCGGCGTAAGTATATGGTCGCTGTTGATGATGGGGGCAGGGGAAGTAGCAGCGTTGAACTAGGTACTAAAACACTTTTCCATAAGGCAATTATAAATGTGATATTACAGTTTATTTTTTAATGCAAACCAGCTTATCATTGGTTTGGACTTACATATCGTGAAGTAGGTTTGTAAGTATGTAAATAAAGGTCAATGCACTTTCTCTTTTATGAACACTACCTTCTGTCATCTTGACATTGTATTGGTACGTAATACGATATATAGGTTATACATAGATTGACATTGAGGTGGCGGAAAAGTGGATTGTGTTTGATAATACTACACGCAGGGAATAATTACGCAAATTTATATTATTGTATCATAAGGGATAATAAATCTATACCTAGTGGATATGTTAGGAGTTATGAGAACAATGTGGCTAAAAGAGTTTATAAATGTGAATGTCTAGACGACTTATGAAATGGTAGATTGTATGGGGCCACTTCATCATACCATCAACGGTTTAAGCAAAGCATATTAAAAAGTTCTGAGCTTTGAAGTTTCAGTTTGGAACCGTTAAATGAAACGTCAAAGCTAAGAAGTTCTTAATACGCGCTGCTTAAACGATTATTGTTGGCCCCCAGGACTAGAGTTGACGATTGACGTCAGTGTCTTACCAAGGCGAAAACTGAATTCTTCATTTTATTTTCATTCTAGAAGTAATAATACTCATCATATACTCAGGAATATCATAATAACACCCCTCGTGTTTCTAATTATTTTAAGAATTTAATCCTAAGCTACTTACCAAAACCGATTTCCTCGCTAGTAATTGCTTAGTATACTATTGTACCAATAATTTAGATTTCTCCGGTATACACTTATGTGCGTGTTCCAACTATATAATAGCACCAGTAGGTATTACTTACTTGCAAGATTAATTACAAACGATAATTATTGGCAATTTACAAATATGTATTGCTTTATTTAGAAACTATACCATGGGCTCTTAGAATAGTTTCTAAATAAACGTTAATCTACAGAAAAAATAACTTACACAAAATTTATGATCAATTTTAAAAAAGAACGACTTGCAATATAATCGAGAACGTCCTCCTTTTTATGAAATCGGTTAAAAAGGAACATTTTCTCACCATCAGATTAGGACTCCCAGCTAAGCTACCCTAAGTTAAGCAACCCTAGCCCTAGCCAGTAATTGGATGGGTGACCGCCCGAGTTCCCTCCGTGCCTCGGAGAGCACGTTAAGCCGTCGGTCCCGGTTGCCAATTGATCATCTTTGGCAATCGTTACAGGTCAGTCGGAGGCCTCAAATAGTCTGACAACTGGTTTAACCCAGATCACAGATTTTCCTCGTTAAAGGGGTTGCGAAGGTCAGATGGCAGTCGCTTCGTATAAAAATCAGGTGATCAGCCACATCGGGTTGAATCAAGTGCCGACCCCAACAATGTTTGGGATAAGGCCAGGGAGATGAGATTAGGACTCCCAGCAAAAGCAACCAAAACAAAAGTTTTTGATTTTGTTAGGCTTGGTCAGGTTTTTTTATTTCATACTAAATAGTTCTACCTTCCTTAGTTGTATCTTTTGTATGTTAATGTATGAAGACAAGCTATGATGTAATCATAATAACATAACAATATGTCATACAAATGTGTCAATGCCAATTAAAACTGACAATTCATTTACAGAAGATTATTTCAGCTTGTAACGTGGCGTAAAATATACTTTTGTAAGTCATGATTGTCAAATCTCAGTGGCAATGGACCGAATAAATACTGAAAAGGTTTCAATTACATTAATTTAAACTACATAACAAAGCAGTGGTCGCCTGCTACGCAACCTCCCGACGGAAGTCCCAATATCAGTACTAATGAGTTCTTCTAACATCTATACAGATAAATAAATTGTAATATCGGTCTGTAACAGCTTTTCACAAAATGAATTTGAGAGTATATAATTATTGAATACAAAATTAATTTCAGAGTAACATTTTTCGCTGTTTGGTTGTGCCTGTTTGCTCGGGCTAATTTCTGAAACGGCTGAACCGATTGTAACGGGACTTACACTGGTATACTACATATATATATATATACTATACATAGCTGACATAAAAAGTAACTTAATACCACCAAGTAACAAAATCTTAATATAACAATAGCACACCCGGAGATTTAAATAACTTTAATATGCATAAATGTGACAAAAAATCAAAGCAATAAATCATTTATTTATGGCCACGTTATACCTAATCGTCTTCGGTGAAAAGTGAGTGTATGGTATCTCTATTTACCACTTCAAGCACACTTCTGGAAAGTCATAAGCTACGAAGCTCCAGTGAATGCAATGGATTTGTAATTATAGCATCTATAATAAAGAAAGTGACATTATAGAAACAAATAATGTAAAATAAAAAAACAAAATGCAACGTTACCAATTTAACGACGTTCCATTATCAAAATATAGACGATCAATAGTTCCGTTTCTTATGTCATATTCGTTTAATTATGTCAAATTGACAGTTGACACGACGTTGACAATATAACATAATAACATGTCGCAAAATAACGAAACTGTAAATGAAAAAATAACAATGTACATTCAATTGGCTTCGCTTGCATGACATATTTTTTGCGCAAATTACAAATCAGTTGCAACGACGACTGGTCTATATCCTGTTTATGTAAACATATGCATAGTAATTTGTATTTAAAATGTTTATTAATTACTAGCTTTGCCCCGCGGTTTCACCCGCGTAGATTTTAATTTAATGGTCGCCCGCGGATCCCTAACGTTTTTTTTAAATAAAAGTAGACTAAGTTACTCCTTGTAAAAATAGCTACCTAGCCAGTGAATGTCCCGTTAAAATCGGTCAAGCCGTTTTAGAGATTATCCGGAACAAACTGACAGACTGATAGACAGACAGACGGACAGACAGACAGACAGACAGAGAAAAAAATTAAAACTTGGTTTTTTAGTGTTAGTAGCGTGTATACTTTCATATGCATTTAGTGAAAAGCTGTTATTTTGGAATTACAAACAGACACTTCAATTTATAGATGTAAAACCTATTTGATGCAATATTTTCTTTATAATAGTGTTACATATAGCAATCACTTTCTCTGCTTGTACTATCAATTACTATCTTTTTTTTCAATGCTATTGTCGATGTAAAATAATTTAAACTTTGGTATGATGTTAGATGTTATTATTATATTGCAAATTATTTTGTTCGAAGTTGTTTATTTCACCATCTTCATGCATTTCCTTCTGAATTATATGGGGAAAAAGGGGTGAAAAGTAAAGCCTGTAGCTGAACAGCACGTTTCATAGCTTTTCAATGAAGTATTATTAACATACATTTAAAAACGAATGTTTTCATATAATGTACCGCGGTGTGTGGCAAATAGTCGGATATTCTTAAGAGGATTATACAGAGGCGGAAGAAGGGATGTGTAGGTAACTAAGGAAAATGTGAACGTAATTATGTTCCGATTTAATCGCAGCTCGGGAGGCCCTTTCATGCGATGATTCAATTGGAAGTGAACACAAATATGGGGCCTGGTTTTGGCTGGGATTTAAAATCTGCGGTATTTAATAACAAATAGGAGTTCAAGATCCGTCACGTAGTTTAGAAGAACGATGCGTTCAAACAGACAAAATATTTATTACAGAAATATTGCACTGACTGTACCTTCATCTTACAGAAGACTGCACCCAAATAATATCTACTATAGAGTAGTGTTCTCTCTGCCTACCCCCATGGGATACAAGCGTGAGCAAATGTATGTAGAGAGAGAGTAAAAATATTTGTAGAGCAGGTTTCTGTGTTGTATTCCTGTGGTGAGTATGATCGTGACGTCAATGCATCATCGGTTGGGGAAGAGTGGAAGAGTTGTGCTAACTATTGAGACCCTTTAGTCTCCTATTATGTTTACACAGTGATTTTTTTATTCATAAGTAAAGTAGGTAATGCGTGAAACACATTTTTGTATTGGTCACGTTTATTGCTTTAGCCGCTTGCCTTGGTGTACCTTTTGTAGTATGAAAACATGTTTTCAATTATTTTGTTAGTTCATTTCAATATCATATTTATATCTTAATAATATAATTATAATTTTTCTTTCCGCCTAATAATACCTTAACATATTAATAACACACCCACCGCACGTTGACTACAAGAACTTAATTTAATATAATGAACTAATTTTCTAGGGCATTATTCAGTGTTCAATAATCAAACAAGCAAAAACTAAAATGACCGGTACAATACAAAACAGTTTGTTTAGGAAAATCGATTGTATGTGAATACAATTTATTCGGGAGCGCAATCAATTCATAGCTGTGCTGTAAAGGTATGATAACTCTAAGATAGGTTTTAACTGTTACTTATTCAATTACCAGCATTGTACTCTTTACTTCAACAAGAACGCATTGGTACAGTGTTTCAACCTGGGGTCAACTATGATCGTTCAAGTAGCGCGTAATAAGAACTTCTTAGCTTTGACGTTTAATGTTACTGTACCAAAATGAAATGTCAAAGCTCAGAAGTTCTTGATAGCTCTGCTTGAACCGATGAAGGTAGGCCCACTGTTGTTAGTTATTTAAAATTAAAGAGAAATTACTTAAAATATATGAAGTCACGCCGTCCCACAGCTTACGTCACGGGCCCTGGAACGAGTCAGAAGTACAGTTGTAACAACACCTACTCTTCACCGAAGATGATTAATATATGTGCCAGAGTGACAGATGGCGAAGCCATCGCAGTCTTAAACATATGCAAATTTACTCATTATGCTTTCCTTCACCACCTCGTGGTGAAATCACTGCACTTAACTTATAAAAAACACTTGGGATTTGAACTTCTTTCGCTCGCGAAAAAGGCTCTCAAACCAATAGGATATCACGGCTTATTCTAATTATTGTAACTTGTGGTAAATTTCGTCACGTTTCTTTCGCGTATAGACTCCATAACTCTCTCTCGCGACTTTTGGCAATTCGAAAATTACTTAGTCTGTTTGCAAAGAATCACAATTATATTCACTTAAAAAAACTTCCGCTTTTATAATATTATTTTAATAGGATGACAACTAAAATTCCTGCTAAGTTGGTCAGTAGTTCAACCAGTTAATTTAGTCTAGTTTGTATCGCCTTACTCGGAAAACGAATTTATGCGATACGGTTGCATCGCCAATGACCGAATGAATTTATAAGTAGGTTAAATGCTTTCAGCAACTGAAATGGATGACCGAATGTTGTCGTTGCGCTGGCTCTTGCTAAATACTTTTTTAGCTCTTTTTCTACTTCAGTGTGACCTAGAGAATAGATTCATGTAGATTATACAAATAAAATAAAGCTACAGAGTTTTTTGTTTCTTTGTCGAAAGAATATCTTTGTATACGATAGAGCAGATTTATGAAGAATTGTTTATAGCATCGAGCACTAAGCTGATTTGATAAAATGTTTTTTTTTGCGAGTAAAACCATAAGTGCTACTAGAGAACAAAGAACTGTATGGAATCGTGAGGAAACCTTCATATACCTGAGAAGTACTTCAAAGACATTGTATAGTGCCTGAGACGGCGATGGACACACCATCCGTCACGATGGCACTTAATCGCCTTCGGTGAAAAGTGGGTGTTGTTATTACAACACCTCAGTATACCCCTTCTGGGATTTTAACGACAATGTGAATTCCTGGTACTGTGTGATGACAATTTCATCATCTGTTAATATCGGAACAAGGTTTATATTGTTATGAAATTCGTATCATGCACAGTTTGTGTGTTAAGTATGTAATTCAGAATAGCTCAATGCTAAATGGTATGCTATCAAAATCACGAAATTGACACAAAATGTCATAATGGCCGGCGTAAGTGATGAAATGTAACTGGCGCGACTAGTAAAATAACCGTTACATGAAGCATGCGCAATTTATCTGGTTGTAACAATACATTTATTGCAGACGCAAAATTATATCATGTTATCAACTTGTTTTGAAAGCTAACTAATGATGGAACTGTGTTGTCTCTGGGTTTGCTATGCAAGCGACGCAAGCTCGAATCGTACCATAGTATTTCTAAAAACTTAAGCGCAGTGATTTCACATCACGAGCTTTACGGCGAAGGAAACATCGTTGTGTCCTCACAACTATGTATATATAATACCTATATATGTCTGAGAAGAAATTCAAAGGCGTATTATTGTGTTTGCGAGAGTGCGATGGATTCAGTATCCGTCACGTAGACACTTAATTATCTTCGGTGAAAAGTGGGTGTTGTTATTACAACACCTCTGCTTGAATATTGTCAATGGGAGCCGTGGTGGCCCAGTGTATTTAGTCATCACCTGCTACGCAAGCGACACAGTTCATAAGTATTCTCATGTTCATTATTCTCGAGACGTATGTCAGTACTGCCTACCTGGTCGGAAATACTGTTTTTTTTTGACAAGACACGATGTGAAGCCCTTATAGACTGCTTAGAATCTAGTAGATGTGCGCCTCTGAGTCAGCGTGTCATTTCAAACGTTTTCTTCCTAGATACCGTACTGCGTGAAGTAAGCTTATAATGTTTACTATGCCTACGCCCTCGCAGATTATCACCATCGAGGCGACTAATATGCCAGATGATATAGTAAGCGGATTCCTTGAATTATATACTAATTAAAATGCTAATACCTCACGTATTGTACGCAAAGCTATCAGCAGAAAAGTTTCCTAACCTATGAAATTATGCAAATTGCGCCACGGTACTGTACCATATATTTCATATGCGAATTTCACAAGTGCCTAACCTTCGCCACAGCTAGTACGTGACACTATTTCCTATAATAATATAGAGTAATTAGTCTATTCGGGGCAAAGTTGATACGTGATTGTTGTTCTAGAGATTTGATCTTTTGCTCTTTGGCAATAGAGTTGAAAATAAGTACGTGTTTAAAGTAATAATGGCTTACAATAATAATACTGCAATCATTGATAAGTGTTTTGGATAAAGATATTTTTACTAAGCTATCATTTAGATGTCGAAGGCCAATGCGATGAGTTTGCTATGTGCATAATCATAATAATATTATTATGTTATCTATAAACGAATCCCCATTTCGCTTGGTCACGCCATCACGGCTGGACCGATTTTAACGGGATTTTCACTTGCTGAAAGCTGATGTTTCAAGGAGTAGCTTAGGCTAATTTTATTTAGAAATAATATTAGGGTTCCGCGAAATAAAGCATGAAACTAAATGTACGCGTGTGAAACCGCGGGGCACTAGTAGTTTGAAATAAATTTAAATATTAGAATTCAAAGACGTATATACCTATAGTGCGATACTGAGACTGCGCATTTTGGCACTAAATCATCTTCGGTGAAATGTGGGTGTTGCTATTACAACACCGCTACCTACCCCTTACATTACGGGAATACAGGCGTGAGCTCATATGTATGTATGTTATTTGAAATAACTTATATCTTAACGGGTTGAGGTCAAATACAAATTTTAGTCTTGTAATTTTTTCGTTAGTAAATTTAACTTCAAAATACACTCTGCACCCGATACCTAGTTCTAATTAGACAGGCCAGTCGCTAGGGGGGTCACGGTGAAGCATGTGAAGACATAACACATAACCTCACTTAGCGTTATTCACTAAGGTTTCTCAGCGTCGCACTCGTCGTCGAGTCTCGGTTTTAAAGATACGAAATTGAATCTTATCCTTTATGTATGTATCAATTGCCTATGATTGAAACCAACGCTCGTCGTTGAGTTCGACAGTGAGAAACTTTTGTGAATATCACGGCAGGAGGATCACCGTGGAGTTTAGTCGATGGTAGTTCGACATAACTCTTCCGCTACTCCCGCGCTGATTGGTGTTTCCATCCATTACGGATTTTACATAAAAGAAAGTCCTTATTAAGGCATAATAATCTTGGGTTAGAATAGAATTTATTTTTTATTCTTTAGCAGTTATTACAGTTTAATTAAATTGTGTTAAAAATTGTGTTACTGCGAGGTAATTTAGATTTGAAGCATAAGAGGCTGTTCATTAGCATTTATAACAGTTTTTATTCATGACATATTAATGCTAGCAGTGTTATCCCCTTCAATTTCAATCAAACGACGTAATTACGACGTGCGACGATTGACATTGAACCCAGACTCAAAGTGAATTGACTGCGGCTCGTATTATTCATCAATTTAGACACAAAGCCTTCAATTACACATTAACAATAATTTGTGCAGTAATTACAAGCACATGCCACTTTCAAAACTAAATAATTAACCTCTGTACTTGCGTGCCCACTGTCAAACATTAAGTGACTGGGTTTCAGTATTGATTAATTGATCTGAATCCGAATAATCTACAGGGAGCCTACCATCATCGGTTTAAGCCGAGCGATGCAAAGCAGTTCTTAATACGCACTGCTTAAACGATCATAGTTAGCCCCACTTTGTTAAAAAAATTTGTTATAATCTATATTTGGGGCACAAATAGATTTAAAATGACTTATTTTAAAATTAAAATTTTGGTAGCGGCAATGTTATTAACAAATTGTGTTCTTTGTTTTATAATGCAACAATTTTAATTTGATTGCTTCATTACTCTTTGTCAGTTTTGTTACCCATACAGTTAAAGAACACAGTAATTCTGTCGCTAATGACCTAATTATTTTTTCTGCATCTTGATTCAAGTGTTATCAATGACCGCAAATTACTGTCTGTATAGTTTATTTTTTGTAAATGTCTTAAAAAATCTAATCTCAGTAATATACTAATAAATAGGCGATTTTTGAATAATTCTTCGGTAGTTTGTATAATAATATATTCTTACCCTTTGAGGACGAGTTAAAAAATAAGTAAATAATAATAAGGATATCCAGACAAATTATATCTAAAAAAAAAACTATTTGCAAAATAACTTCATGAATACTGATACATTTGCACTTTGTAACATAGGCTATATAATTAAATCTCGTTTTATTAAATAGGGATGGTAAAACTTGCGCAGGCAAAGACGTCGACGGAAGCTAGTTACTTCTTTGAATGCGTAAGAAACGTCCGCCGTTTAGTCAAGACCGATCACGTACTGAATTTCATATTTTTATTTTTTCAATGATACAGGCTGTTACTAGCTCATACCTGGTATATATACTTCAGAGGAATTTACTGTGTTGCGAATATTGAAGAATATGTAAAATTACTTAAAACTTGATCGAAACAGAATTTAAATCTTCTAACGTCGATTTGTTGATAAGAAGCCTTTAAATCAAAAAAGAAATACCATTCCGTAACCATACAGAACGACCTAAACACCCAAAATAATTTCGTTCAGTTGAATCCTATATGTACCTACAGGTTGAAATAAAGACAGCATGTGTAGCACAAAGGATTAGCTGTCCATCAGTAAGTATTTAACACAGTACTTTTCTTTAATTTAGTAGTTTTATCTAAATTATAGCAAAAATGCGACATTGAAATGCTGAAATACAGCCAATAATTTATTTTTAACAAGATTCTTATCGCTCAGTGCCCTCATTACCGACAATTATTAAGATAACTAACGCTAGTTTCTGTCTTCGGTGAGCTATTTAAGCATAACACACTGAAATCTCTTCACACTACGCTGCAGTTTCGCAAAGATGGACAAATCAAATTTTTATACAGTTCTTTTCTTGTGTATTGTCTTCAGTTCAGGTAACGAACACCGTTTTTTTTCGTAATCGTGATAACAATAGTTCTTTTCGACATTATGTTTTAGTATGGACGGCACTAGCCTCTGAAACTTTGTAATTAAATTTATTTAAAAAAAACTGCCTGGCTTTATGTTACAAATAGCATACTAACCCACCAGCAAAAATATGTAATAATATGCAGTAATAAAGGGACAATTCAGTATTAGAATTGTCCCTAACTAATCAAAGCCATAAAACTTGAGAACTAGAGAAGTACACATACATACTTAAACACCATAACATCATCAGTAAAATATCATATAATTTTTTGACTTCTAATACGCTTTCGGTAGCCATCCTATATGCTTAGGCCCGGGTTCTCTAATAGATCGCACCAGTGTCCCCCTGCACATTCCGGTGGCACATCCCCGTGGCAGCTGTGTCGCCGCCCTTTGAGACCTCGCTGTGCCATGCAGAGCGAGTCATATCGCTGCTACCTTCCCAGGCCCCCTTTTATACGCCAATTACGACGGACAGGGATACCATACTCAAATACGTACAACTTAACCCCACCGACATATATATAATGATAAGTTTTCCATTGCTTTCCAGATGTGTTGTCCAAAAAGACTGGGCGTCACAATTCAGTTGAAGAGGGTAAGATCGTAGGTGGGTACAATACCACTATACAGAAAGTGCCGTACCAAGTATACCTGCTGCTGCAGAAGGGGAATGACTACTTCCAGTGTGGTGGCTCCATCCTTAGTAAGCGTCATGTGCTAACAGCTGCGCATTGCCTCACTGGGTAAGTTAACATTGCTTTTATTTGTCGATTTTAATGCTCCTCTTTAATCAGGAATTCTAAAAAATCTTCCAGTGGTCCTCTAGACACACTTTAGGTTGGATTTTACGTGTATATAATTTAGTCAGAAAATATGTGCAAACCATCTTCATATAAGAGCTTCTTTTCGCATCGCTGGCCACTGGATTCTGAAATTAATACGGATGCACGCCACGGGAGAGGTCTGTGGTCTGAAAGATTTCGAAAGAAGACATTCAGAAAGATGAAACAGCTTAACTTACCTAGCTGCCTTAAAAAATCTCAAGTAAATTAATTAATTCCCAGATAAATAATTAGCATGTACTTTTTTGTGAAGTCTGGGTATGAATATTCTTTTTTCAATTAAATCATACGTTCCAGGATACAAAAGGTGTTCGTAAGAGCTGGCAGCTCAGACTCCGATAGCGGCGGTACTATGTACACCACTACTACCTACACTGTACATCCTCAGTACAACACTAAGACGAGCGACTATGACGTGGCTATCGTCAAATTGGACCAGGATATGAAGATCGATGGAGTTAACACTCGGGCGACAAAATTAACGGCAGCGGGAACATCTGTTGCTGCTGGGACAACGATCCTCGTCACGGGCTGGGGAACTACTAGTGTAAGTGGTTATTTAAAGATTCCTTTATATTCACCTTACACTAGATTAATTTATAAGATATTTGCCGTCGTTTCCGAGCTTATTAAAGCAATTGTTTTTTGCAAATCTTTATCACATGATTCCACTCACCATAAAGTCAGAGGCACGGTTCCTCGCTTGAAAGGTGAAACCTGCCTGATATAGCAATCATTAGAAGCCGGCTTAGCATCAGGGTACTGTATATTTGATCACCTACATATTATAAAAAAATTATTAGAAATATTTTTGCCAACGCCACTGCACATTCACATCACAAACGATGTCAACTTATAGTGACTAGGTGAAAAATATACAAGGATTATTTATTTTTACAGGAAAATGGTGACAGCAGTCGTCAATTGATGGCAGTTAAAGTGACCGCAATGGCATATGCCACTTGCAAGAAATCTTACAGCTCATTTACGGAAAGAATGTTTTGCGCCGGAGTGACTGGCGGTGGCAAGGATGCCTGCCAGGTTTGAAATAGAATAATCTCTTGAGACACTTACGATCCGCTGTTTATGGTCCATGTATTGGACAAAAGCTTTTTTATTCAATTTTGAACTGTTTGTATTGGTACATCTAGTTGCAGAGATTCTGAATTCAGAAGAAATATTTTATTATTGACCTGCGTAACCATTTTTTTTCTAAAATTGTCAGTTAGGAGTTCTGTTTACGTAACTTGTTCACCACTATTTGTACAATGTCCTTTGCAGGAGTGTAGGTCTCTAGCTAATTTGTCTAAAACTGTATTCACCAGGGAATGTTATTTACTTCTCTTACAACTTCTCCAGGGTGACTCCGGCGGTCCTGCCGTTGTGGATTCAACTGGCGTGCAAGTGGGTATAGTATCCTTTGGCGTCGGATGTGCGCGACCGAACTACCCTGGAGTCTACAGCAACATAGCCAGCTTCCGGTCCTGGATTCAGCAGAATTCTGGCGTTTAAAGTAGCTGCAGCATGTGTATTTTTTCTTACAATTCACTGGTATTCCATTCGGTATTCTACCCACCACCTTACTAGGCTGTTCCTACAGTCATCAAAAATATTCTATATCACTGCCTTGTGTATGACGATTAAAATAGACTACGTAGAATCATCATTCACGTCCTAAAAATAAAGACGGAGGAAAACATAAAATGGAGATTCCATTTTGCCTTTTCTTATTTAACTCGTGTTATATTGCTTTAATATAGGGATGCCTGTGGCAATATTTCGATATTACCATTTAAATTATGTACGCGTGTTTGGATCCAGCCAGTGATAGAAATAACTTCTGAAATGGTACCGAATTGAATATTATAATAGGAAACCTTAATTAACTTCAGTGAATGTTTATATAAGTAAAACGAAAATACACCCACAAACTTGAACTGAGCATCCAACAATGATTTGAGTACAGCTAAACAAATATTGTTTATATATAATAAAGGCACTGTTTACTTGGAGAACTTGTTACTTGTTTTATTCAACATTGTATGTCAAAGGTCTCGTTAACCTACTCACTAGACTAGAATATTTTCCTGTCAACTTGGCAACAATAGGAGCTGATGCTTAAAGGCACATTGAGGCCAATTTATTACTGGGTCACAGGTAACCACAACGAAGAACCAAATGGAGTAGTAGGTTCTTTATAGCCGATTTCTATCAGCTTGACAGACGATAGGCAGCCGTATTGGCTTCACTATTCTTCCGTGCATGGATACGTCACCATAAAAGCACCTATAATTAGCACTTGAATATTAAAAAAACTACGTACTTACGTTGATCAATTTGATACTGACTTCAGAACTCTTATGGTGAGTTTTACGACAAAAGCATTACTCAAAGCAAAGCTATGATGATAAAACCCGTCAAGCGAGGGTCTGACTCGCGCACGAAGAGTTCCGTGCCATTATCTAAAAAACGCCAAAAAAAATCACGTTAGTTGGATGGAGTCCTGTTTTGTAGTACCTATTTGTTGATAAAGCTGCAACAGAAATGCATCATCTGTGAAAATTTGAACTGCTTAACTATCACGATTCATGGCCTTATAGCCTGGTGACAAACGGACGAACTACGGAGTCTTAGTAATAGGGTCCCGTTTTCGTTGGGTATGGAACCCTAAAAATGTAATGTGTTAATAATAAAAACATATCTATAATATTATTTAGTTTGCAGTTACTACAATTTTATTCTTATTTAATTATTGAGCACTACAGAAAGTAACCTTGGGAAGCTAAAAGTAACATTTACAAAATGTATAAATGATCATAAAATATATATGATTTAGAATTTAGCTGATCTTGAATTGCCATTGATTCACACAATAATGTACTATTGAATAGGAAAAAATATTAAATTATGTTGAATAGCGTAAATCATCACGAATACGCGAGGTACACGAATATGATATTATCGAAGTAATTAGTGAGAAATCCATTGAATCGCGCTTAGGGGAAACGTTAACGGTCGGCTACATTTCTCGTAATACTTATGAAACTGTACTAATGAACGCTATAATTAAAGACGCTCTTCACACCGATCTTCAAGTAATCACGATTGCACACTTCAATTACTCGAGATAAGCAACGCAAGTTTGTAATTTGCGTATGAACAAATAACTTCTTGGCTTCTGATGTTTTTCCATAACAATCGTGCATTCATTTGTGGGATCCGCTGCGCCTCATAATTTGCTAATAGTCTCATGTTTACGAATATTTTTTCGAGAGTTATTAATGGTTTTTTGTTTATTTAATTTTATTCTAAAGTTGCTAAGGAATAACCTTGCACCATTGCGTCCCAAAGAAGAATAGAATTGCTTTGTCAATTTATTGGAAGTTGCAAGTGTCCCATTATGGCCAGTATATCGATTTAACTCTAAGGTATATTTTGCTGCGATGATCAGCTGTAAGTTGGACGAAAAGTCCCAGCCAGGTAATAAAAAATTGTGAATCCGATAAATAGATGCAGAGATTATTATGAGCGTGGAAGTATGCCTTTAGTCCCGTGGAAAAAATAAACTAGATCGATTAACAGATTTATGTTGTGTATTACTTAGTTTACTACGCTGTGTTGTGATTTAATTTTGAGCTAGTCTCTAATGGGACGCCAGGTAGATAAATAGAGGAGAACGCCTAAAGTTTTGCTAAGTTAGGGATATATTCATTAATTACATGAAGTTCTGTTAAGTACTAAGACACATTAGCTTGCTCTTATCAGAATAAACAAAAAATGCAAATTCCGGACGGCCCGACGGGGACTTTTAGAAAAAACCAAAACTTTTCACTGAATGACAAAACTCACAATGAATACTAACACGGAATCCCTTAGCATTTAAATGAAGGAAACCTATGAAACTTTTTTAATTTTGTCGACGGAGCCAGGTGCGAGGCGTCAGATCCAATTCGACAGACAATCCCGTCCTTCGGCGCTGGCTTCTCGCGATAAGGAGAAATTGTTATCGCTTTCTTTTCTTTTTAATTGGTATTATGTCGATCAAAGCCTGCGCTGTGAAATTATATTAAAGTTAGCTTCTCGTGAGATTAAGATTAAGTTTCTGTTGGAGCCTGGAGGAACATGAAGTATATATATATATACTTCCTTCATAAACGTCATATGAATTCGTATTGAAAAGACTCGCCTTTGAAATATCAATAATGGTTGAAAAATTTAAACAAGTGAAATAGGGACATTCCAAGTACTTTAGGTTCAATGATTAAATTGACTTATTTCTACATTGCCTTTGTTATAAAGCAGTGAGCGTGCATAGTTGTTCACTATTTGTTACAAAATTAAATAATTTCATGTGATATTTATCATCATCATCAACCTATCATAGTCCACTGCTGGAGATAGGCCTCCCCTAAGAGTGCTGTAGCACCCTGTCTTCTGTCTGTGATATTATGATACGCAAGCAAAGATTTTAAAGTTCTTTTTGAATAAAGCCTGTGATGTCATAGGCGTGTTAGCTCCTCCCGAGTGAATGGACGGCGGCAAAGATAAATGAAAATGTAATTAAGCAGAAGGAAAACTTTCAAGAGAGCGTTAAAAAGTTATGCAGCGCAGCTACATTATTTATTTTCTCTCGAGGATAATCTTGTTATTTGTTTGTTTGTTTTACAATTTATTTTTTATAATTTACAAGGTGTCTAATTTGGTGAAGGTTTTGCTAAAACATCTGAGATTAAGATTACAAGAACGGCTGCTTTTTGACCCTTTCTTCGTTTTGACAACAGAAATTAAAATGTTTATAATTTTCCGTGAAAACGAAGTTAGAATTTTTTAGAGGGCAAAGTAATTTCGAAATATCCAAAAGATATCATAGTAAAATTGTCCAGTGAATACTATATACATATGATGATTCGAAAAGAAATGCCATATGAGTCGTTACAATTGGTTTGTTTGTATGTAAACAGACAAGTATTCGATGCTATTTCGTATATTGTGTATATTCTTAGGTTCTTTACTTACTTGTATCTAATTGTAAAAAAGACAAAACCTTAGAGCAACGTATTCATTGAACAGAGTAAGTAGGTTTTCAAGTTATGCCAGTGAATCAAGGTCAAATATGGAAAGCACAATAACTGCAAATAACACAGACCTGTACAAAAACACAATCAGAATATGGCGAAAATAGCATCTACTCTTCATACAATTCCAGGGCAAAAAGACTCGCCCGAGACGATACTAATTCCTACACATTACCTGTGAAGGCGAAAGTAATCCTAGCGAAACAAGAGAAAGGTGGGGACTTAATTGCAAAACAAAATTACTCTGTTGCTAGAAAATCGAGCCATGGCGGAGGAAAATAAAGGTACAGTCGTCGACAACCCTTTTTTATGTACAGATTACTAAGCACAGTGTGCAATTACCGTACAGTTCTACTGTGCACGTATTGGAATGATTTGTTAACTGCTGTTTTTAGATTTTTGGTTCATCTTTACTAATATTACAAAGAGGAAAGATTTGTTTATTTACTTGTGTTAAATAGGCTTCAAAACTCCTATTAAAAAAAAACACTAATAGAAAGCAACATTATCGCTGAGTAATATAGGCTATATTGTTAATCGAGGTTAATTATGAATTCGTAACAACACGCGGGCAAAGCCGCGGATGAAAGCTAGTAGGTAACTCATAAAATTTTATTTTGAATCTTGACATAGCATAGCTGAGCTGGGGGTCTACTACCATCGGTTTAAGCTTAATACACTCTGTATTAAGAACTTCTGAGTTTCATTTATGTACCATAAAGTTAAACGTTAAAGCTAAGAAGTTCTTAAAACGCGCTGGTTAATCATATTTGGCCCACTGGACAAACGAAGAGGGAAATTAAATTAACGGCGCGGCAATGACGTCTGGTTTTACTTCAAAGTAAAAAGGCTTAATTACACTAAAGGCTTATCATCAGGCATTTTTATCGCTGACAATGAATGGTTAGTAGGTAATAGTAAATAAATTGTTATGTTTGCTTGAGGAGACCAGCCCTCTCAAATAACACCGTTTCCAACAACGACGCGAGCCCATCACTTACAAAACCGGGTTCAAATATTTACTTCCATTTTAACTAAAAGGTCCATTGGAATGCCAATACTATACGAAAAAGATACAACCTCAACCAGTGATTTAGGGCCGACCTTTGAAGCATTGTTTCGACGTTTAACCTTTAAACCTAACCTATGATTACGTGAGCGAGGAGAAATAAGTAAAACCACAACTGTAGGGAATTCTCACAAGTTTGGAATCCCTCATTGTTGCTGATGACAAAATCGGTTCGAATTTAGAACTATGCCTGTGTTCCAAATACTTCAATCAAATTGTTTGTGGGCCGTTTTGGAAGGTTACGGGCACAGTATATAATATAACGTTACTAAAACAGTATGGTTATTATGCTTACATTTTTATATGAGAAGGGTCTGCTTCATTGTAGCGTGACTATTTTTGCTTGTCACACTTTTTTTTAAATTTACTTTTAATTTCCTGTCAAAGTAATGTAGATTTACTGTGTGAAACCTGCATATTCTTGAAAAGTAATTCAAAGACTATGTCTAGTGTCTAAGATGGCAATGGACTGCCATGTTGGCACTTAATAATCTTTGGTGAGATGTGAAATTATTTACTACACCCTTCTGGGATAGCGTGCGCATTTTTTATAAATTTTAAAAACAATCAAAGAGAAAATCACTTTAATCTCTCACTCTAATTTTATTAAGAGTAACAAAAAGATATATTTCCTTACAAGAAGCAATTTTTCACAAAATTGGGGTCCCGTTAAGTACAAGATAATAGGAGTTATCCGCGAGTACTTTACAATTTATCATTAGACCATCCACTCGGCTCAAAGGAATTTGTGAAGGCGTAATTATGTCGAAAAATTTCTTTTGACTTTTTCAAATTAACAGCGGTAATTAGCTCCTCCTTACTAAGGACAAGAGTACGTGTATTATTTCATTTTGCAGGAAAAATTTCGGTCTTAATTTTTTATTTTAAATCCAACGTTGCGAGATTACTTGGCAAATTTAACATGACTAAACGACTACCTGACATTGCTTCGGGCGAATAAATATAAAATGTTTTCCTTATTCATTATTTGACCGCATTTGTTTCTAACAACATCTTACGAGAGCTTTGGAGTTAATTATATTTCTCTTCAAAGTTAACAATGCGATGAATTATTATGAACAGTACTAAGTTTATACTATATCAGACACGTACGTATTGCGAAGTTACTATCTTTTAAATCAATCGAGGACGGATACACTAACAATAACACCGCGTTACATTTTCTTAAGTTACAGCACAGACTATACAAGTTGTGAATATTCTTAAAAATAAATGCATATTAAAAATACTACCTACAAAGTATTTTGTACTATATCTATAATCAATGCAAACTATAAGTACAACATAGTACACTACGTAAGTTGGTTCCGCTACTTACGAACAAAGAAATGCGTTCATAAGATTTATCTCACTAATTTACACGCAAATGAGAACATAATCACGTTCAAACCATAATAGATGTGTTTCATTACAAAAGCGGGTTGAGAATCGTATTAGAACTGTAAATTAATGCTATTGCCTACCTGATGAACCGTTCTTGTACTATTCCGAACTATAAAAGATTAACTTTGATGTAAATAAAATAACTTTGATGTGTGAATAAACAAATCTATTTTGTCAAAATGTAACACATGCCATGTCTGTCTCTGCATCACCCAAAGGTTGAATGCTTATAGAATGCAGGAAGTTTTAAGTAAATAAATATGCACTTATGCACTTTTGTTACATTATAAGACTGCATACTGCATATTGTAGTAACTGCGTAATTTTTTTCATAATTTGTATAAATTTTACTGCCCATAGGTTTACCAACATCTAATTAACGTTTGAACACAAGGGATATATGTATGTAGGTATGACTTTTAAGTAAACATCTGTCAATATTACTCAATACAAGTCGATAGTAACAATTTTTTTTTTCTGTTCCTTCACTTTACTGAAGGTCGTCGACTGCGTACTGTGGTGTTCTGCTGCGTAGTTCTGTAAGGTATCCCAGCGTCGAACTCGACGTCGAAGGAACGTAAAACTCTACACCACTAGGGGTGCTTTGTATGGGCACGTAAAAGTGCCTCAAGCTAAATCGAACGTAAGATTACTCTTACCTCTCTTCAAACTCACACTCGAAATATATTTATTTGATTAGTCTTTTAACGAAGTACTTTCAAATTGCCATCATATGCTATCAGGGGCCTTACCACGAGCTCTTATTGCCATGATAGTTTCACTCATTTATGAGACAGATGTATGTGACGTGTATACATCTGTCACTGTAGCACAACTGAATTATCATTGCAATAAGAGCTATTGGTTGGGCCCCAGGTAGGTATATACATATGCTCACGCCTGTATCCCATGGAGGTAGGGACCACCGTTCGCCACGTGCTACGATCCTAACATACTTACTTCATATATAACCTTTAGAAGTATGAAAAAAACTTCAAAAGGAGCCAAGCGATTCGTATAAAAGTCGTCGTTGAAAGGTTTGAGTGTAAGCAGAGCGTTTCTCACAAAGAGATGCAATTTGCATTATAATAAATTGTCAGTGAAAGCCTCCGAGCTCTGATCGGTTTGTGAAGCTCAATTTTCTATAGACGTGAATTTTTCCATGCTTCAATATGACTCGTCGTGTACAATTTTATTGCGACCAACATATAATACGGAAAAATTGTCCTCAATTGTAATTTATTGCCCACAAATTGACATGCTAAGTCCCAATTAACCATGTTGTCGTACTAGTCAACCACTGAAGCCCGATCTGAAATGAGTTCACGTAAGACCCAGAGCGATTAGTTTACACTTAAATAATTGCGTCTGAGGAAAAAAACCACGAAGATAAATAAAAGTGTTTGTAATTCCATAAAAACAGCTGTCATTTGTTCCGGGTAATCTTTGAAACAGCTAGACTGATTTTAACGTGCCTTTCACTGACAGATAGCTGATGTTATAAGGAGTAACTACCTATGGCTTAAAATCAGGTTATAAAGTCCACGCGAGTGAAACCGCTTTGCACAACTAGTAGAGATATAATATTTGCCATAAGTACGTCCCACACTAATGTTTAAAAAAAATATGAGTAAACCCGTAGGTTGTCGCTAGTTGATTTTCAGAAGCACAAAAGAAAACCTAAGAATAGGAAATGTCTTTTGGATCACTGTTTTATTGTGATATTTCTAGGTGGATGGATCGCGTAAAGTCAGGAATCTAGTGAACTATAAATCATGATTAACTGCTTGTTGTCAAAATGGACGTATTTATTGAGTTCTATGATAAATGGCTACTTGGAAATATATTTTCGTCGACTACAAAGATAATGACATGAAATATTTTGACAAGGAGTCAATGTCGATAACTATTCAACTACGAGTTTATATTTTTAATTGCGTGTTCTGGAAGTATAGATCCCGTCATAGTTATGATCGTTGATCCTTAAGGCACCTTCCTTATTTTATGAGCCTGTCTGTATGGCACGACGCGAATATGCTCTCTTACCTCGGCACCTGTATAATAACATACGTACATATGCTCACACCTGTATTCCCCGAAGGGAAAGGCAGAGGTGTTGTATTAACAACACCCACTTTTCATCGAAGATAATTAAGTGCCAACTTGACAGATGGTCTTACTGTATTTGCTTGATTTACCCTTTTAAGCCGCTTCACATGCCGCACCAGCATTTGAAGCGTTGTTGTTGGTTCTATGTACATGGGAAGTGGCCAGCAAGTCTGAACAGGTTGCATTCCATACCATTACCCGGACCAGTTTCCATGGAATCCAACTCATACCAGTCAGCTCAAGTAGACTTGACACGTTGACGGTGGCATACATAACATTAAATTGAAAGGGCAGAATAGTTACCATTATTATTATCAAAAATTGTAACAACATATATATATATATATATCATAAGTATTTCATTTGTTGTGTACGATTATTTTAGTAAGCCTTTGCTTGCGATAAGGATATGTTCATACCGTGCGAGCACATTCTATATTCACCAAAAGAGCGCATTGTACACAATGATATTGCATGCCCAAAATATGACAACAGTTAGTTATCTATGTACATTATTATATCAACCGAGGTGTTATAGGTATATCTTAATCCTCTGCGTAGCGTGTGCGCTGACGAGAGGACGCGTAGCATAAGCCGGTTCCAGCTATCAATAGGGATTATCTTGGGAATTGATCAGTCAGATTATCAGCCAGCAAGTGTGAGGAAGAGTTAATATTTTTCAGAGACTGCTATTCAAAAGGTAAGTATAAAACATTCAGATACACTTTATTCTTGAAATGTAGCATACTACTGTTTGGTATTGATTCCCATAATCTATCAACTCTGCAATTTGGATTCTTTAGTCGAGAAGAACTGTTGAGCCGAATTCATAAGTTTATTCTTCTTCATATTGTGTCTTTGACAGACATTTAAAACTATTGTAGCCCAGAAGTTTATTAATAGGCAGTGAAGCTCTAGAGATTTTATCTCACCAAATGGTACGATACTCTATTTTCTACCAATTTTCTTCGTCATAGAGGTTGCTATAGTCAGATGGCAGTCGCTTTGCGTCAAAATCAGGTAACCAGCCACATCGGGTTAGTTGACAATGATGATGATACAACTCTATTCAATATAAATCAGCATCATTTGAATAGCAATTATATATGTTTTGGGCACCGGTAGTTTTGAGCAGATTTGTTGTCCCGTTGTTTTATATTCCCTTCTTCACTCAAAAAAATTACCTTATACACACATGAGCATCGTAGTTCTTCGTATAGAGAGAGAAAGATAGAGTATATAAGAGCATATAACAATAGGCTGACACCATCTATGTATAGAAGGTTCGGGCCCTTCTGCCGATACATCAGTCTATGGCCTGGCAGTTATGAATGACCAACTCGAAGCGTTGCCTAAAAGTCGCATTACGAATGAAACACCGCAGGATTGCCGTAATTGAAAATTCCCTGTGTAATATACGACTAGCAATTTCAGAGAGGAGAGCCACGAACGGTCCTACAGGGCAAGCCCATTTTTCTTGACTCTTAACGATATTATTTAACGCCACAAATTTCACAATTTTTCTTATGGCCCAGAACTGGCTGCAATTTCATTATGATAATCGGGCATTACCTACGTTATTTTATACAGTGCCGTACTACCTCCAGCGTTTTGAATAACGAATTTTAATTTGGAATCCCCGTCCAGTTTAATAAATATACTTTATGTCACACTCATTTTATTTTTCTAACAAAAAACAACAATCTCAATAGCAATTGTGAGTTTTAATTTTCCCTTTTCAATTTATATTTGCATCTACAATTCGTTTCTAGGTATTAGGGAGAACAAAAACTCTTTTGTTTTATTACCGACTTCCAAACGAAAAGCCTTGTTTGTTAAAGAATTAATCAGAAAAAAGTTGGAGCAATCTCTTTAGTCGGCAATAAAATAGCTTATTCCATCACCTGAATTCTTCGCAAGCAATATAGGCAATGGAATTGAGGGTAAACAGAGGATTCGTATTTTATCCATTTGCTGAGGAAATAATCCGCGAAGACAAGATAAGGGAAATTCTACATTTTAAAGGTAATGTACTTATAACAAAATGTAATTATAGTAGGTAAATCAGATTATAATAATAAAATTTATTGATTACAATAATTATTGATTAGATTGAAGTGTTTATTTGTAATTCCAAATTGTCTCAAAAAACAGCTTTTCACAAAATGCACATGCAAGTATGAAAAACAACTTCTAAAAAATCTCGGACCATCTGTCTGCCTGTTAGTTCCTGCGAATCTTTGAAACAGTTGGACAGATTTTATGGGGCTGGACCTTCATTGGCAGATATATGTTACAAGGGGTAACCTACTTATATTTAAAAAATAAATTGGGTTCCGCTAAATACAGCCACCCATGTTACTAAGTCTAGAAAACCGCGAGAAAATCGCGGAGCACAGCCAGTATTTAAATATTACATTTCTTAATTTATAAGTAATATTTTTTAAGCTCATATGTCAGTGGATTTGCAAGATAATACTTTTATTTTGCCTCTCTTATTTGTTTCGCAACATTAAAATTATATATTTAAATTAATTTTTCTTTTCTTTAAATTCTTACATCTGAAGTTTAAGCGCTGGAATAGCGTGTTTTAACATACTTCTTTATGTTCAAAACAATGATATTTATAAAAACAATTAAGTTCTTATTTATTGGGAAATCCTACCCTCTTAAAAAATTAATCAAACATTTTAATAAATTCAAATTAGAATGTAAAATTGCATAACCATTATGGTGATTAAGCTATTCTTCCTTATGCTTTTAGCATAACGAGCCAAGGCTGTGCCCCTAATCTTAATGAAGAAAGAATGTTGCTCTTTTATGTAAGTACAAAATAGTATTAATAAAGGCTTAAAAACTTATGGTTGGTATATCTAAAAACTAACCATATTTAATATTCACTAGCTGTGCTCCGGGGTTTCACCCGCGTTAAATTAATTAATTTCATGGGTAGCCGGCCCTAATGTTTTTTTAAATAAAAATAGCCTACGTTACTCCTTGTAACATCAGCTATCTGCCAGTGAAGTTCCGGTTTAAATCGGTTCAGCTGTTTTAGAGATGAGACGGAACAAACAGACAGACAGGATAACAGGATTAGTATAGATCAAGTCCAGCTACTGTCTTACATAGTAGAGGTTCTAAATAAAAATTTAAATTAAATAAACTGGATATCGTTTATTGGTAAATTGTGAAACAGGAGCCCTTACAACTTTAGTCAAAATCGACAGCATTATCCAAAGCACTTGAACGGATTCAGATTCAGGACACAATAAAACTACAAACTACCGTTACGCGTAAACGTAACATTGCTTAGTGGGAATCAGTAAACTGTTTTTATTGCTATTAGCGCTAATTTTCTGTATAAAAAGGGGCATTCAATTCTGCTTTGATAACATTATCTTTTGGTAATTTCGCTTTTTTTAGCCCAGCTATCGGCTTACAGTCATTGTCCATGAATATAATTCCTAACGACACTAGTAAATATGAGGGAGTAAGGGTGCCTTAAGACCATCATTAAGGGCTAATTGTAAAAGCGAGATGTACTCAGATAGAGTAGATAACAGAGGAGTTGAATTTACTGTAATTAAGCCGAACGAAACTCTTTCAAGGGAGGAAAAAAGTATTGTTAATTAAAACGAGAGACCTCTAAAAGTGCTTTGTGTTTTTAATTATTACACTTCTACCTTGCCTTCGGCAAACAAAAGTGGTCTAGTTTATGTATCTTGAAGATATTTTTTATTTATCGTCTAAATTAAGAAAAGGTTATCCGTTTGTTTATAAAGAATAATATTGTTCAAAGATGGTGTACTTAATGTTTTTATTTTTTAAAGATAACATAACTATTTCATAAGTAATCTATACATCTATACATCTATACATCTGTATAGATGTATAGATGTATAAAGTGAATACAGATAAATAAAGTGAAGTGTCTGTTTGTAATGCCAAAATTACAGCTTTTCACTAAATTCATATGAAAGTATACACGCTACAGACACTGAAAAGCCAAGTTTTAAAAAATTTCTCTGTCTGTCTGTCTGTTTGTTCCGGGTAATCTCTGAAACGGCTGGACCAATTTTAACGGGACTTTCACTGGCAGGTAGCTGATGTTTCAAGGAGTAACTTAGGCTAGGCTTTTATTTATTAAAAATATTAGGGTTCCACGACAATAAAGATCAAACGAAATCTACGCGGGTGAAACCGCGGGGAACAGCTAGTATTATTATACAATAGTTATACAAAAATAGCTAGTAATATTACAATTTTATTGTTTGATTATTTATAGACTGATTGCTTGATTGAGAATATTGAGTTTCCAAAATTAATTGCGAGAAGTGCTTGCATCATTCAATAGACTTTATCCTGAGTCAATCAATTATATTGTTAAACAAAGCGAGTGGCTTCGACGAAGCACGAAGTCTCCACTTAATCTAGTTCAAATATTAATCATCCATTATTTCAAGTCCCCAAACAACAATCCCAATTTCCAATTCCAATTTATTCGTACCTTAGCACCACCTTTTCCCTGTCTTTGGCAAATAAATATACTTTAACCCCTTTCAAAAGTTCTACCCTCATAATATGCGCGAGGTCGCTAAAACTAAGTTAAGCCTTTTGAGATTCACTTTAGAGGACAATTCCACTCGCTCCCTTTATTACCTTTTTTACTATGAGATTTGTTGGCGTCGAAGGCAATAGTGAATGACAAAGGATCAGCGATCCTTTGCACTTCTTTGGTACTTGGCAAATAGTATAATACCATTTCTGGCGTTTAATGGAATCTATTTGGTATATATACAGGCCTACTATACATCTATGAAAGGTAATTTATGTAGCATCAGTGCTTCTCTAATTTTATCTATATAGGACGAAAATGTTATTAAAAAAAAAAACACTTTTTTCCATATTTTATCGAAAGTTACATAGATAATAAACATACTGATTTGTACGTAGAACGGGTTTTAGGACCTGATATTTTTCCTGGATTTGGTAATGATGAATGCAATCTGTTAATTATATGAGTTAATGCTAATGAAACTATAATGCTGGTAAGTATTTAAATTTAAGAAATATTTTAGATCAGAAAAGTCTTAGTTATACTAGACAAGTTTTCGGATTCATGTTTTTAAAGAGATTGCACTCGGGCTGGTCTCTAAAGATATGATACAAGGGTTGGGGCTTTTCTTACACACAGAATCGAAACTGCTATTCAGCGTGGCAGCGTTCTCGTCGCGATCCTGAGCAATACCGATTTGAGATTTTTTTTAATTACTATGATTTTTGAGATGTGTATAGACTAAGTCCTTTTAAGCTTGAAGAATATTGGATACTGGTAGCAGTACCTTTTTCTAAATTGTTTGTTTCAACACGTACCAATGTTATATGAAAATTTCAAATACCTCAACACGTTAGTGGATACCAATTACCCATAAAATATCAAAATTGAGCAATTGAATGATTAGTGTAAACGAGCCTTTAATGAAACTGCAGCTGTCATAGACAAGTTAATGTCGGCTTACCACGCAAACGTAACTTTTATAGATTTCGAATCATAACTCAATGTTAATTTTTGTTCTTACTTTTAGCATGATATGAAATGTTCATATAGAGAATTTGTCATGTTTTATACAGCAGAATAATAAATTACACCTGTCAATTATCCAAGCGGGGGTAGTACAACCTATAGCTAATTCTTGATTCCGCGCCAATAAATACGATTACATTTGTACAAACCATAGACTCATAGGTAACACAGAGAGGCAGGGTTTACGTAAATATTTGTTCATAGTTGACCGTATGTTTTTAAATATAGTATAAAAAAAAAAAATTGTGAAAATTAATTACATTCCGACCCGTTACAGAACTTATGCACGTCAAAAATTTAACACTTATTGGTATCATAGTGCTTTATTATACTTTCAATATATGCATAGGCAATGCGTCTTACTTGCTAGGCTTGCTTGTAGAGCAAGCATCCCGCGAGTTGTTTTAGATTTAAAAAAATATCTTTAATAATCTCCTCAATTCATTTCCTCAGATTCTATCCGAATTGATTACTGCGAAAGTTAGAATGAATCGTTAGACTACAGAAAATGAAATTAAATCGCCTCTAATGTTTTCGTAATCTATAGCAACTGCCCAAATCGAGTAGTTGTTCCTACCTGGTTAATGGGAACAACTTTATGAGGGCCAGTTGCGAAACTATTCCACTAAATATTGTACGACGTAACAATACGCGATTTCCCTGAACTAAGCAAAAACTTGTAATTTATTGCCGTGAACGAAGAGAGGGAGATAATAATCCGGATAGGATGCTACACGGTATTGTGCCTGTTAATACACTATATATATAACTATTTCCGTTGTGATTTAGCTTTATTGCGATTGATGTCGCTGTATATACTATTATTATTGTGGATATTTATTATAAAAAAAATATTCTCACACACTGAAGGGGGGAAGGTGTTGTTATTACAACCCACATTTCACTGATTATGATTGAGTGCCAACGTGACATTTGGTGACTCCGTCGCCTTCTCAGGTACTATACATACGTCTTAGATTTACTTCTCAGACATATGCAGGTTTCCGCACATTTTTAAGTTATTCCTTGAAACATCAGCTACCTACCAGTGAAAGTCCCGTTAAAATCCGTCCAGCCGCTTCAGAGATTACCCGGAACAAACAGACAGTCGGACAGAGAAACATTTTAATACTTGGTTTTTTAGTGTCAGTATCGTGTATACTTTCATATGCATTTAGTGAAAAGCTGTTATTTTGGAATTACAAACAGACACTTCAATTTTATTTATCGGTATAGATTAATTATAGAAAGATATGAAGCTTAGCTTCACATGTTTTTTGATACCGATCTGTATCTATACCTATAATACTTGTGTTGTCTTGATGAAAATGTATGCAACAAGATGCCTGACTGGTTATCGAATTCGGGAGATGGTTTTAACCGAATAAATAATCGGTTTCATTTATACAAGGTTTTTGTTAGTTCATTCATGCACCCTTTTTGACGTTTAGTTTTTTTTTCGTTATGGTTTCTTGTAATAGGCCTTCAGAAAGATAAGGTTCACCATGTCAGGACACAAATTCATGTGGGTCATGGTGAACTCTATAATTTTTCAGGTATGTAAAGAGCATATTAAAAGCATTATCCTTTAATTTGGTACCGTAACATTAAACATCAAAGCTGTATAAATGCGCTGATTAAACGATCATAGTCGGTCCCCAATGCTATCAAAGCTTTCGATATAGGTGGCATTCAGGACAATGTGCATTAGTGTAACAATTTTGTACATACTACAGATAAGTATTGTCTGATTAATGTATTTCCTACTTTATTGGTTTGCATTCGTGTTGTGATTGATCGGCACTTATGTCCAGTTAATGCACATACCGTGTAATCAGACAATCGACGCATTATACCATTCTATGAATGACGCTAATTCGCGTCGAAGGTAAGCAACAGGAATAGATTAATATGCATTTTTGTTAATCTCTGATTACAGTTATATTAGCATTCGCTAGCCCGTGAGTGCAGTGAAAGTCCTGAGAGTGATTCTAAACATAAAATACCAATCATCATAATATAAATACCCGCCACTTACATTTGAATATTTGCAATGGTTATGTGCCTTCCGTATTGAAGCTGAATACCAAATTGCTAACTTGAATTTTCAAAATTGTTTGTAACAAAACTTATGTGGAGTGATTTCACACCACATGCTTTACGATAAAGGAAAACATCACGAGGAAACCTGCATGTCCGAGAAGTAATTCAAAGACGTATGTATAGTGCCTGAGATGGCGATAGACTCGCCATCTGTCAAATTGATGCCTAATCATCTGCGATGAAAAGTGGGTGCTGTTATTACAACACCTCTGCCTACCTCTTCGGGGAATACAGACGTGAGCATATTATCTACGTATGTATGTTTGGATACATTTTAACAATGTTAACGTAATAAAAATACCAGTTACTATTAATACCAGTAGTTGTTTAACACCGACGGTACACCACCAATTAACTTGTAACAAGCAGACATTGTATCACATTTCCCAATGAAAATAAATACTTATTGCTCCGGGGTCATAAGCAATCAACTACAAATGAGTGTATAAAACTGGCGTATTGTAACATTTGTAACAATACGTTGCCGCAACTGAGTTGTAACCCCGTAGTCAACAACATTGTTATGTAAGGGGCGAATCACATTACATTTTAACAGATATACATACACTTGCTTATGGAAATTGTCTCTTCAATGTAATGTGATTCTGTATGATGTCACGAACTTTGAACTTTATAACTACTATTAAATAAAGTAAATTTTATTTGTTGATAAATTTTCACGTTACAGTTGTAAATTTATTCAAGTTTTAGAACTGATCGACTGAAGATTGCACCTTAGTAAAGCTATCAGTAATATAATAGCTACGTAAAAGTACGGTTGATTTCCTGCAACGAGTAAAGTCCCCAGTGCTCCAGAAGATAAGTGTTTATTACTTTTGCTCGCTATATCAATCAATGCAATAGTTTGATCGAAAGAAGATTCAAACTTATAGGCGTAGTTTATACTATAAAACTATTTTTGTGTTAAATGAATGTCTCTATAATGTGAAACAACCCTAAAGATCACACAAGGCATGTTATAATCCGGTGGTTTTATACGTACACCTTCAAACTCGACGAAAACTTATATTATTTTCTTCGCTCCCACTTGTGAGTGGTTTACTCGAAAGTTTTGAGTGCATAGATAACATGAGTGCGGCCATTTTGAATAATGTTAATAGTTCATCTATACAGCAGGTGTTAAGGGTGAAGTTTTGTTATGCGCTTCGTAACAGCCTGTATGCAGCCTGTATTCATTATTCAATGCATGTACATATTTGTAAAGCCTAGTTTGAGGTGTATTCAACATTTTCAACGGGAAGTATTCCTGTGAAAAGCTAAATTTCAACAGCTCATAATTATGTTTACACTGAAATATCACTGTTTTGAAACTGAAACTAATTCCAATAAAACAAGCTGTATACATGTTGATGTAGTGAATTATTATAGCAATAACGCTTTTTAGATTTTTTTTCGAAGCATGCCTGAGTAGGTTGTAGGTATACATAATTATTCTGCAACTTCATTCCTACTGAAAGAGTCTTTTAGGGGTAGGCTGAAGTGCTAATTAATAATAATATATTTTTAATACCATTGTTTCATGGTAGGTCTACCTGATACACTCATGTCATCCCATCTTCAATGCAATTTCAAAAATGTTTGTCTTTTCGTCTGTTTATTCCAGTTTTATTAAACCAATTTTTAATTAAACTTTTACTGGTAGATAGCTGAAGTTATAAGATATAGCCTACGGATGCTGTTTTTTTAACCCATGTGAGTATTGTAACACTTCTAACTACCTTTTCAAGGACCCTTTTGTGAAGGCGTAAGCCTTCGTTGCATATATGATATAAATAACACGTTACATTTCACAAATGAACGTAATTAAAACGTGTTATGTTGTCAAATCTTCACTGGATCGTGCTTAGAGTGCAAATTTAATCTATTTTAGGCGCGTTTCATGCGCGTATTAAGCTGTATTGTATCAGGTGTGAACTTAATTGGAAAGTTACGTGTATGCTCGGAATGAACTTTCCGAGTTAATTAATATATTACTTATAATATAATATATATTCAAATTGGAATGTGCACGTGGCATAACGCGTGGTCCTGTCAGTTAGAAAGATAGTTTTGTAGTTTTGCTTATATATTTAGTTCCTAACTAATTATAGGCAGCTATTTCATCAATGTTTTCGTGGATATTAATATATAGGTACTTAGCTATCGTAGTAAGTTTAAACCTAAGGCGATACGTTTAGCACTAAAGTTAAATATGACTTAAAATATTTTTATTATGTAATATTTAGCCGACATGTTGAGTGGAATCGACGCAGGGTATGCGTCAATTCCACCAAAATGACGCAGGATATGCGTCGATTCCACCAACATGTCGGCTGGAAGGCAAGCCACATCCCTTATATTATAACTTCTTACCACGGTTCGTACCCCTGATGCCCATTTTATAGTAACAAATATAGTATTGGAAAACGTCACGTGTCCGCGTCCCGTGCTCTCGGTTTAATTGTGCCATTGGCTTAAAGCCGCTCGGTCATTTTACAGTAACACAAAGCTTACTGTCGATAAAAAAGGAAAAGCCGACTCTAGTAAATTTTATTTCACGCCGCAACTCGCCTGTATTGGCCGCCATAAACATTCGAATGCATTGGAACGAATGGATATAACAATTGGAATAATACACAGGCTTTGCGTAAATTTCTCCGCATTAAAACTTTATACTAGCCAACCAATATCGGCAATTTGTAAGTTTGTGCTTCATTGATCGGAACCGAGGCGAACACTGAGTACGTATTCTTTGCGGGTATGTGAATTAGAAAACATTACAGACTGCTCGAGCGCAGGACATAGCACAGGATATTTAATTTAAAAAAAACTGTGCCGTGAAAACTCACTGACAGACACACAGAGAAAAAAGTTAAAACTTGTTTTTTTTTTCATGTGACTACCGTATATTTATTCTTTCATATTATACGAGTATGCATTCAGCAAAAAGCTAATAATTTGGAATTATAAACAGTAAAATCAAATTTATTTATCTGTATAGAATGTATGGAATAAAGATAGCTTATTTAGTTTTAAAATTCTCAATTCCTAAACAAGCGCGTGTATTTAACGAAAATTACGCAGAAGACGTCAAATGGAGAATAATGTTTCATATCAACTTTAGAAAAACTTTAGTGAAGCTGTTAAAATCTAAACATAGTTAAGGGAAACAATTGTCATTTAGATCGGATGACGGAAGTGAAGTGTGCGTAATAAATGTATGTAGTTACGCGCGACCTTATTTGGACGTCATCAACGTCATTAGTGGCAATGACTATGACGTGTTTCAAAGTTTATTTAAGTAGTAATGTAACAAAATAACTTACAAACAACGAACGTTCAATTTCGCTAGAATATTTTATAAGGGGTATACCGTTTCGAAACAATTAAATTGTATTTTAAAGGAAGATATGGGTTTTTACCATAGTAAATTTGTAAAGACCTTAATCGATGATGGAACGCCTTACCTTGAACCAACTTCAGCCATCAAAAATGAACAGTAACGTTTAATAAAATTTCGTATAAATATTTCTAACTAGCTGTGCCCCGCGGTTTCACCCGCGTAGATTTTGTGTCATCCTTATTGTCGCGGAACCCTAATATTTTTGATAAATAAATGTAGCCTAAGTTACTCCTTGATACATCAGCTACCTGCCAGTGAAAATCCCGTTAAAATCAGTCCAGCCGTTTCAGAGATTACCCGGAACAAACAGACAGACAGACAGACAGACAGAGAAAAAAAAATTAAACTTTGTTTTTTAGTGTCAGTAGCGTGTACTTTTTCATATGCACTTAGTGAAAAGCTGTTATTTTGGAATTACAAACAGACACTTCAATTTAATTTATCTGTATAGATGTCGATGCTAACTACTCATACCAAGTATACGAGTTACGGGCGCTGAGTGAAAATAGTGGGGGTAGCTGCGCATGTATTTTATTCACCTCGCGCCATACAGACAGACATAGACAGACTCATAAAATTACTGCGCAGTAAAGATCAGCACTCATAGCTTCTGATTGCATCTGGCAGTGGTCAATTCTATGACATTCATTTCGCATTACCAGGGCCTAAACTGAACAAATCATTTTCATTTTCATTTCTATCTATATCAGGCATAAATGTTATCTTTTTTTAGTTGTTCATTCAACAGAGCAGTGTGTGCCAACTACGCTCAGCGGGCGAATATTAAAATTGATTGCGTTTTGCTACAATTGAAACTGAAGTCCGCACAAATTGAGTTGAGAACGTACGCTATCGCTGCGCCACCTGGGTCTGCTAACTGAGTTGTCGGAAAAACTGTGAACGATCCAATTACACACCTACTACACAATTGGATGGGGTTTTTAGTAATGACATTAGAGACACAGCTATAAAACCGTTTCAGTACTGTGTATCAATATATATGAGTATTTTGATGCTCTATAATGATCACTGCTTTAAAAGATTTTGTACGTAAACATTTTTATTCAATACTGATATTAATAATGTTAGAGGTGAGTCCATCGCCTTCAGGCGCTATACAAACGTCATTGAATTACTTCTCAGAAATATGCAGGTTTCCTCACAATATTTTCCTTCACCGTAAAGCACGAGTTACTGCTAAGGAAATGGCGTCTCTTGCGTAGCATGCGACTGCTCAAACCCCTCAGCCACCACGACTCTTAATACGATAATTACTCGTACTACCTAATATAAGTTCCTATTGAAGTAAATTATACATCCTACTTATTCTTTCAAGTGCCGTTAGAAGTTTGTTTGAAATATCGCATAACATTTTAGCAAACGCAGCTATATAACAGTTTGCAATGGTCCATGATTTGTGGTGTTCGAATCTCGCAATGAAAAGTTGAGAAGTTACAGCGCCGTAACTCGGGCCGAGACCGAGTTCAATCGAAGTTTTCATGATCCGATGCACGGTAACTCGTAACAAGGTAACCAATAAAATTTACACAAATTCCACACATTCATCTTTACGATATAAGTTTTTATACACTTGATAAAATGCGATCAGATAAATGTTATATTACTTTGGAGAACATTATTGTACCAAACTACATAATGTTTCATGATTCGTCCCTTTATCGAGCGCCGGCGCCGTGCTGAAGATTTAATTTTTTACTTCTCTCTCGTTTGTAGTGCACCTGAAGTTTATCATCTATTTTCTATAGTAAGTAATAATATAATATGTAAGTACCTGGGAGAGAATGTGTTTTTAGGGATATTTTTATATGATGATATGACATACATAATTTCATGAAAATCGTTGGAGCCGTTTCCGAGATTTGGAGTATATATACAAGATTTGCTCGTTAGAAGGTATATCAAATTATTTTATATTTCTGTATATTGTCCATTGACGCACGGAGATTTTGGAAGCCAACATAATGCTTACGTCTACACTAGGAATATTATTCTTGGATTCTAAACGGTAAAGGTTAGGCAATGGAAGCCGCCAAAAAGGTGTGAAAAATACCTTTTATTTGTACAAAAAACGGCTACTTAGGATGTATTGTAATGTTGAATGGAGGCACTAGAAATAAACCATTGAAAAAAATTCAATAGGTTTGTTGTGGGAACCAATGGGAATGTAATGAATTCTCGTTAAAGTGTGTCGAAATATCACGTATTGTGTTGTATGTGGTAAGAAAATGAACCTATGTACTTCTATGACAAGTTATGTATCTCTGCGTCTTCAGATTAAGACCTTCGAAGCCATATGCCAAAGAGGCTTGGATGAAAACCAGAATTCATCGGATATAAATTCCAAATTCAATTAATCGATATACCTTTATGAAGTTGTGCCCGAGAGAATGTAATATACTCGTCGCCAACTATTCCGTTTGTATCTTTTTATGTCTTAAGCACAAAGAGTATTCTTACACTAATGCTTATGTTTTCAGAGAGGTCATTCTTATAGGACTTCTCGAACACAACACTAAGATTCCTGGCAGTGTGAGTCTCCATCACATGTGTGCCAGGGTAAACTAAAATTGGAAGAATGAAACTCGCAACACTTACGTAGCAGTCAGGTATACTAACTAACCACTACACCAACGGTGAAGTAATTCTAAATTATTTATCCATATCTAAATGATTATGAAATTAGCTCCGTTCCGCGCTCTTTTACGGTGTATAAAAGTACTTAAACATAACTAAAAAATCGTAACCCAAAGTGATGCGACGGCGGATCGCTTGATTTTACGCTAATATTATAATGAGGAAATATTTTGTTTCTTTGTTTAGTACTTAACGAATAGGCTCCGAAAGTACTGGACAAGATTATAAGAATATAAGGGTTAAGAAAAAAAACATAGCTGCTGACGACACACCTGCGCGTCCAACTGTTAGAGAATTTACGAAGAAGACGAAATTTCAGCAGTGAATGTGATAGGTTACTATATTTTTAATCGAGGTTAATTAGAAAACCGTAATAGCCGCTTTCCGCTAAAGCTAGTCTCTTTACAATTAAAAAAGAATAGAAAAACAACCATTCGATAAACTCCTCCTTTTTTGGAGTCGGTTAAAATAAAGAAAAAGGAGACTTACATTTTCCTTATATCTTAATTTCGCCTGTTTCTTTGATAAGTAAAAGTGAATTTATTGCGTGGACTATAACCACCTGTGCCCACTTATTAACTGACCTTACAATGATTGATAGTGACAAACAGACACGATACCTTTTCCGCGCGTTATTAAAGATTTGAGATAAGCAAAATTGAAACAAATCTTTACTTAAGTATAATTTAGCTTGGAGCTTAATGTTTATGATGATATTTGGAGATAAAGAATGAACTCTTCTACACCTCAACACGGTTTTCTGTACTCGAATCAAACCCTTTTTGTACAAAAGGTACCTATTTATTTTATAACTAGCTGTGCCGGCGTGTAGCTTTAATGATTCCATATAAGTGAAGTCCTGCTAAAATTGGTTGAGTTAAATTCAGCCGTTTCAGAGATAGAAAGATAGATATTTTTTTATGTATGTACCGTATATACTTTCATATTCATTTAGTAAAAAGCTGTTAATTTGGAGCTACTAACAGATACTTCAATTTGGTTCAATATGTGTGTATAGACTTCGAACATGCTACGCACACCCCTTCCCTGAATGGTTGCCGAAAGGCACGCTTATACCGCTCTCTTTTTACGGTGGTTCAAAAGTGATTAAGAGTTAATGTGACAGATGGTCAGTCCATCACCGACTCAGGGACTATAAATTCTTCTCAGACATTCAAGTTTCCTAACAATGTTTTCCGTCACCGTTACTTAAAAAAAATGTCGTACTGCTCGGTCGTGCTGTAACTTGCGTAGACTATGCAGCAAGCGACTATTCTAACTACACGGCTAGCGTTTACTAGAAATGATATTCGTAAATTCTACAGACTGCCTCGATGGTCTAGTGGTCGCAAAGCGCAGCAGCGGATCCGAACCCCCATGGTTCGGATCCTATAGAAAAATTATATTGGGTTTTTGCGAATGTAGTCCACCAGTAAAACCAATAGGTACGCCCTCTATTACATATATGACTCGCGAAATGTGTGTCTCTGTGAAACTTCTGCCTACCCCTTCACGGATACGGACGGATATAGGCGTGAGCAAATGTTGGTATATGCATAAGTAATCCACGATATGTCACGCGTTGCAGCGTTGAATAATCTTAACTTTTCACAATCTGAGTAAAAAATAAATTGTTTAAAAGTAAAAATAATAAAACAAACAAACTCACGCCAAATGTAGGAAACTTCAAGCATCCAGCAGCTAAATCTCTAGAGGGAAACTTGCGGACTTACTTCATTTTCAAGTTTTCGGTGCAAAACATATACCGTATGCGAGCCAGCCATACTCTGTATTCCGAATATGAACTATGAGAGTTGTGCTTCTATGCATACACATGTAATGTACATTCTAATAAAATTGCTGGGACCGTCGTTCAAAGTTTGATTGACGTATATAATTTTCCAGTTTCTGTATTTTCGAGCTTGGCGTAAAGCAAATTCTAGAAAAATATGTAGGTAGGTGGATGAATTCCGATGCATCACATCTGTTAATTAAGGAAACTTAAAACTTAGCGATATGCTTCGTTTTAAGTTTTTAAGTAGACACTAAACAGAACATAGAAACAGAAACACTAAAGAGACACTATTCGTAGAAAGACAAACCCTTCGGTCACGTGGAACGATCATTTGTCCGAATAAAAAATGATTAAAGAAGATGATCGAACCGAATTGCTTAGGGGGACATGTAAAGACATTCAACGTACCTAACTTATTTCCCTTGTGAACGTCTGCTATATGTTTTTATCAAATATTTATATTTGAAACTGCAAGCTTGCTTATAAAGTAATCTCCTCTCGCGCACAGGAAGTAGTTTAACATCAACTCTTCCTTCAAACTAAGTAAATCCAGTATCGGAAATCAGCAAGTTGTGGAATCAACCGACTGCTCGGTGCCAGGTTATTGAGAACTTGGCGAAATATCGCTCGGTGGAAGTTCAACGACTCTTTTGTTACCGAGGTATACCGAGTTCATCCGAGGCACTACACTCCACTCCAGTGATTGTTTGTGGCACAAGTTAGCAGAAAAAGGGGATTAAACTTTGAAATTTTAGAAATTTAAAACGTTGAAATTATTTTTATCGATTCACGACGCTCTTTATCCAAAAACAGTGAGTGTACAAATTAATGTAATAGATACAGCCGTATTCTTAAACTAAAGCTAGCTGCCATACCTCAATGGATCGCTAAAATAATTCTCTGATTGAGGTAAGAATCAGCATGACGGTTACCAGAGGTGTAGATAATAGTAAAAACTTATTCTATTTGACTTTCTTATACAGACATACAAATATTGTTATTTCTGATTTATTAGCAGTGACGTATAAGGCTGTCTAATTTAGGCCTTAACGAGGTGCAAAATTAGTATCAAATCAAAACAAGCTAGATTTAACTCGAAATGCAATTTGCTAATCAACAACCAATTTGGTGGGTAATGTTTTGGTGTCAATTGCACCCATTGGTAAATTACATATCTTGTAATCCGTTGGTTTACCGAGGTAATTTGTGTTTTCGATGCAATATATCAAGAAAGTTAATTAAGGGCGGTAGGGCATAACTGGATATTCCGTTGTAATAATGTATACAATAAGATGTATATCAATTACTTGTCGGTTCTTCTCAGAAGGCTAGTTTCCAAACCTGTGGTAAATTCTTCGACTTTCATAAGTTTCATTTTCAATGGTCTATCATAGGGTCCTTTACCTTCTTACTATATGTAACCACCAATTGAATGTTTTTTTGATAAACTGATGGTGTTTCAACTAATAATTTCAATCATCTTGTTATTCTTAGAGTGAATTATCTTTTAACTATTTAGTAAGATATTTTATAACTCGCAATTTACGACATCACTATGTATCTTTATTTGTTTTCCGACCATGGCTTACATGGTAGGTCACTGCAACTCGTTACAGAATAAAATATATTAAGTGCATAAACATGTCGAAGATTATTATTATAATAAGACAGAATTAAATAGATATACTCGCGCGTGTATATATATCTATTTATGTGGCTATATATACTCACGCCTTAGTCCTGTGTCATGAACGATTCCATCAAATGGTCGCGCAAAGTATGGATGATTGAAATCCATCATTTTGAAAGATCCGCTTCGCACGATTACTTATCATGGTCATATTTTCATGTAAACATGCGTACAATAAGTAAATTCACATTTTCATTAATGCTTCCGCCAGTGATGTTTGAAGTACCATGTATAGTAGGGCGAGCTAATCCAGACTCCCAGCTTTTACTAGGAAATTACACAAGAACATAGGTGCGTTTTATGATTTGCGTTGCATTCGCTGCATATATTACATCACACGGAAACAAATACATCGACAATACGTCATAACAAATTGAACAGATTGACAAGGATATTTTAGCTATTTTCCCACCGCTCAATATAATCGTACAACGTCATTACATTTAATCAATACTGCCATACGAAAGCAATTGAAGTGATAATTCTGACGTAACGCTTTGATCACTGCGGTTGCAACTCAAACCACATCCTTAGATACAAAGGCTTGATAGGACTTGCCCTTTGACCTTTATCCCACGGCTCTGGCACTAAACAAAAATATACCGAAGGCCGGCTTCCATACAACTGTGGTAACAGGCGTATGCACACATGGACGCATATATTGAGGCTCGCCTAATTTAAGAACCCCTGGTTTTACTCAGTATATTTTTCTTTTTTTTACTTCATCATATAAACCGTTTTAATTTACATTAAAACTGTAAGTACCTCTTGTTTTTATATATTCACTATAATTTTACTCACTTAAGTCCTCATTTTTGTTTATTTTACTCTGTTATTCTGTTAATAAAACTGTATAATTATTTTTACCTTAATAAAATTTAATAATTTTGATGATATATTAAATTAATTCAAGATTAAGTGTAAGGCCGCAAAGACACAGTACCTACTACTATCAATATAATGCAAATTGTCAATAATATTGCGTGTGTGCGGTCATTATTGCGTAATTGATCCACAATATCATGACTATATTGACAATAATATTGTGTGTGCGGCTAGCCTTAGGATTCCTGAATAATACAAGAAGCCGGGGTTTTGTATATTTTTATCCCATAGCTCTGGAGGGAATGCAGCTTCGTGACGCGCGGACAATTACAGTTTTCAAGCCTCGCTTGCACCAGCACGTACTGAGTAAATCACTGTCCATTATACCTGCCACTGCACACTTTATTTAGCACCCAACATTGACAACAAAAATGTTTTGCGTTTTAATTTAAAAACATACATGTGGTTTTCCAAAAAAAAAAAACAAACAACATTGGAAGGTTAAAAGTCAAATACTTTGTGCAACATTTATTCGTTGGGTCCGGCACAAAGTTATCAGTAATAAATTTAAAAAAAAATGTACTATTTGAATCAACTTTTTAGAAATATGATTTATTGATTTTCTGACATTACTGATGTTTAATTCAAACAAAGACTTGACTATATTCAGAAGAAACAATACTTGATCTAATATGGGAAGAAAAAAGAATACAATAAAAGTAAATTTTGTCGGGTATGCACAGCTAATGGTACGTTGCTTTACGGCCGAATCAAGTTGACGGTCACGAGATGTTTGTTAACTTTTGTATAAACTTTAGCAGTGGGAAGTGTAACTTCAAAATACGAGTTGAGTAAGGAAACTTACATTTCTTACACATCTATACATACATATGCAGATAAATAAAATTGAAGTGTCTGTTTGTAATCCCAAAATAACAGCAGTATACTCGTACACGCTACTGACACTAAAAAACCAAGTTTTAAAATTTTTCTCTGTCTGTCTGTCTATCTGTTTATTCCGGGTATTTTAACGGGACTTTCACTGGCAGGTAGCTAATGTTTCAAGGAGTAACTTTGGCTACATTTACTTATTAAAAATATTAGTGTTCCGCGACAGTAAAGAAGAAACTAAATCTATGCGGGTGAAACCGCAGGGTACAGCTAGTGTTTAATACATCTAGCAAAAATATAGTAACAAGATAAGCAACTCAATTGAACATTGTGGAGCCTTGTTTGAAACTGATACGTGTCCGGAATAGCTCACTGTAGAAGCTATAATTCATACGCAAACTTCTATATCTAACTACATTTCTCAAAGCTATCAAACTTTGGCCTGCAGACAATCCAATCGTGAAGTGAGTTTAGAGGCGACTTTAGCATTTAAACTTTGCCTACGGATTGTTCGTGCGATGTCAAACTGATCCGCGCAATTGAACCAATTAATCGGTTATCAGCCGATATTTCATGTAGGAGAGATTTATCTTCCAAGTTTCAACCACAAAAGCTCATTGGCTTAGCCCTTGCTATTCAAAACCTCATTGATCAGGTCTGATTCTTCATTTGTACAAGCCTTGTAATACAAGTGTATTATGGACATGGTCACGCTTTTCATTGTATTAAAAAATCTAGAATTAGAAGTAATAGAAGCCGTGACGGCCGTGGGGTCTGAGCAGTCGCCTGCTACGCAAACGACACTTAAGTCGCCAGTAAATCAGGGGTGTTTAGAATCTCGTAGATTTGTTCCTATTAAAGTTTTAAAAAATTTCTCTGTCTGTCTGTTTTTTCCGGGTAATCTCTGGAACGGCTGGACTTTCACTGGTAGGTAGCTGATGTTCCAAGGAGTAACTTAGGCTACTTTTATTTATCAAAAATATTAGGGTTCCGCAACAATAAGGATAAAACTAAATCTACGCGGGTGAAACCGCGGGGATCAGCTATGAATATATATATTCAGTGCAAGTCTGTAGCGTGCTAACATTTATAGAGTTGTCAAAGGAACACTCTTACACACAAATTAACTGCGGAGCATACTGGCGTTTGACGTAACAGTTGCTGTGTAGTAATTTGGGAACTTACTTAAAAACTTGCAAGCAAAGATTTCTCGCTTGTAACTCTACTGGTGTTGAGTTACGGAATAACATGTAAGTTGACAAACTAACATAATAATTTCTCTCACCTGCACCTACACTGTTTGGGTAACAATAGTACTCGTATCTGTCTGGGTTTGACTTAGTTTGGGACTAGATGGCGCTGCATTAAGACAAATAATTTACATTATTAACCGACTTAGGAAGGAGGAGGTTTTTCATTTGACCCTATACATTTTTTATGTGTGTTCGCGGATAACTTCGTCGTTTTTTAACTGATTATGATAATTATTTTTTGTATTCTGATTACGTGTGGAGACCATGCACCGCTTGGTCTCTGTCTTAATTACAAATACATATATGGTATTGCGAAATTTTAAAATTATTTGGATTTTTTGACGAATTTTATAGGACTTTAGGATTAAATGGCTCTATGTGTTAGTTTCCCAACATTATTAATTAATTGTAATACATATTCCTTTTTATTACCCATATCTGGCCGGTAACCATGAATTTAAGATGATTACAGAACATTCTTTGATGTGACAAAAAGCATAATATTTCACATGATACATTTTCATGCTTCCGATTTAGCTTAGCACATACCTTGCACTCCTTTGTTTTGAAGAGATTGCGCTTTGATCATGACTACGATATCTGTAAGAAAAAAATATAATATTTATTGGTCCATAAAAAGACAAAACCTAAATAATATTGATTTAAGCAAAAATAATAAATGTTAGTGCCTCAACAAACCTTAATTATTCATAAATGTTTTCTTCGATAATTGAAGCCAATTCGTAAATATCAATAAAATTTGACTAATTTCAATAATAATTATATATTTACACAATACAATAGCAACAAGAATATTTAATAATAAGAGACCAACATGATTGAATTCAATAAAAAATATAATAGCGAAGAAAAAACAAATGACAATCTAAAATTATTCGATATTCGAATTATTTCTTACTTTTAATTTAGATGGCCTGAATATGCGTAGCTGGACCTTCTTGCTTCCCACAATAAATTAGACAATGCCAAATGAAATGTCATTTCGTATAACATGTTTGCAAATATTTTCATAAACTGCAGTAACCGCTTCCTATGAAGTGGATTGAACGTGATTGAACATTTGAAGTGCAAAATTAAATTAAGAACTAAAAATATATTTTCAGGCTAATTCATGCACAAAGCTATATATTGAATACACATAATGTATTTAATATATTTAACTACCAACTATTTCAATTAGTTAAAAGGAGTTAAGATAAGTTTATTCCTGAATAAGTCAGCGTCACAAATACGCGTCCTATTTCGAGTTGGACGAGACAAAGCAATTACCTGAAATTCAGGTCCTGAATAAATAAACATATTCCCTTTAGTATCTCGCCGGACTAAAAGGCCTTTAGCGCCATTTAGCTTTAAGTGCATTAGTACAAGATATACTGCTGGGGATAAGCAACGCAGAGGGACGATGGAGGGACGTTGATTAGTAAAGAATCAAATCGCTATATATCTGTCAAATAGTGCGCGGATCTCATTGCATGGTGGTCTTCATAGAGGGTGTGAGGTTTTGAGTAGGTAACCATAGGACCTCCAAATTTGGAACCTTTAAAAAAATATTATTTGACGTGATTATGTCATGGATATTTTTTTTTAAATCGCTAAGATTTCAGATCCATTTAGTAGTATAAAATCCATTTAGATTAAGAGAGATCCATTTAGTGGTATAAAAATTGTTGGTGTATGTTTTCATCGAAGACCTAACACATGCTTGAGTTATTCCGGTCTGATCCCCACATCTGATCCACTCCTGATTATTCTGTAGGTTCGAAATGTGAGTGTACCTACTAATAAATGCACCTCTGCCTACCCCTTCGGGAATACAGGCGTGCACGTATGTATATACCTTTATTATTATTTTTTTGTAAGAAGTGAATGTTCTTATCCAAAATTGTAATTATTGGCAACAAAATAGTGAATAAATTATGGACGGACTTCATATCCTCGAGGCATTAACCCAGTCATATTACCACTGAGTCACAAGGAGTCTTTGTTTAGGTTTACAATATCTTAACCGGTGTAACTTAACCGCTTCTCGAGATAGTATCTTAGTGTCGGGGATTAAGTTATAATTGTTATGTGCACTGCATACAGGAAGGGGAAACTTTCCCGGTTAGGGTGTTACAAGTCGAGGTTATTTTGCGACATTATCCCACCAAGTTTTATAGCTTAGCTCGTTTATAGCTCTTAGGGGTAACTTGTTGCTTTCATATAAAAACAAAATGTACTTTAAAGCGTATTATTTGCATACACAAATTTTAGAAGAGTTACATTATTTTGCAAATGTAGCAGAAGTGGAAAATGTAATAGCTTCACTGACATAGGCAGACTTCAAGGATTCAGGTTTTTGCATCGATTAATTTCACTTGAATTATGACTAAATAATTAAATTTTTCTACCTTCTGGACTAAACATATTTTAATATACGTTGGACCGGCTATTTGCCACAAGATCACAGACATAAAAAAAAATATTAGGTATACTTAAAACACTATCACACTGGAGCTGACATTGTCTATACTGGACGAGTCTTTGCTAGATAAAAGTTCAAAAAAAAATATGTATAAAAAAAAATTGTCAATTTGAAGCGCCTCTAGCGGGGTCTCCGGAACTAAATTTGAAATACTTTTGTGTTCCATCTCTCTGTTTGTATAGTTCCGAGGAAACGAAGACAAAATAGCGCACTGGATATAATCATTTCAGCGTAATTTCTAATATCACCAGCAAATCGTTCTTAAATTGTGCAGTCGTTTGAGCGCGGACAAGTAATAAACTCACACATTCACACAAAATTCGCATTTATCATGTTAATATATATAGAAGGAATATAAACAAATGGTTAGTTATGACTGTGTTAAACACCCGCGGTGAGAGATTTATTGCAAGATTTGAGTCACCAATTCATAGAAGCTGACATTTGGACTGCATATTGTGACACACGATTTGTAGCTACAATCGAATTTAAATCGTTTCCTTTTCTAATAACTCCAATAAAATAAACACACAATAGTGTACCTGTAATGGAAAATAATCTAATTCTAAATAGTACGTAGTCTCATATAAAGAGGTTAAACTCGTTGGGCAGACTATTAAAAAATTGCCGCAATTGAAATCAATTGAACTTGTCACAAAATAACTATTGTGGGAATTTGATAATAAGCCATCTAAGATAGAGAAGTCTAAGTTCAGAATTATGGGGCGCTTTCAGTTCCAGTTGCGTGGTTATTTTTTTTGTAAGACGCGTGGGACCACCCAAAATGTTAACCTCTAATTCATTGTTTAAGCCAGTTTTTGTAGATATTGTAGATAGCAGAAAACAATTCACAAATAAAACAACATACACGCAAATATGCACACGCCATCCCAGAAGGGTCCCCGGAGGTATAGGCAGAGGTGGCACAACACCCACTTTCTCCAAAGATGGTTAAGTTAAAAGAGTTCAGTAGTAAAAGCACGTTGTGGGAAGTTTCAGGTAAAATTTCTGAGGAACCTACTTTTCACACAAATTAACTTGTAATAACAATCTAATTGAAGTAGTTACTAATCTTTAAGTAAAAATGGATTAATACACAACATTTATATATTTGGTATAACATGTCATGTATTTATTATAATTATCTATCTATACAAATAAATAAAATTGAAGTGTCTGTTTGTAATTCCAAAATAACAGCTTTTCGCTAAATGCATATGAATGTATACACGCTACTGACACTAAAAAATCAAATTTTAAAATTGTTCTCCGTCTGTCTGTCTGTCTGTTTGTTCCGGGTAATCTCCGACTTTCACTGGTAGGTAGCTAATGTTTCAAGGAGTAACATAGGCTACTTTTATTTATTACAAATATTAGGGTTCTGCGACAAAAAGGATGAAACTAAATCTACGCGGGTGAAACCGCAGGCTAGTTATTAATAAAATTGAATTGAATTTCTCCAATCTGAAAGTTTCCTAAAAGTGAACCATGTACAATTTCATATAATCTATTTGGCAGCAACAGTAATCACTTTGGCTGATTGATGTATGCGTTTCTCCGATCATTGATATCGCTAATCCGCTAAGTGACTATCAGACTATTGATATTCAATACAGGCTCCCAATAGTTGCTCTGTAACTGCATATCCACTATTTGCTCAGTTCACGTCTATACCTCTATTGTTAGTTAAATGTATGGTATCAAATGCTACAGGCACTCTAAGTAAATAGACCTATATACTGTATGCTTGTGGTTACTTAGCTTTCACAGCTAATGAGGCGTCTTCGATGTTGCAGCTGTATGCAATTACGTTTGTCACCTGAATGTTCTACCAAATTTTAATCCTTACTGCAGTATTAATAAGGGTTATTTTCGACTAGTACTAAGGGTTACTTGGAGATGGGTGTATTTCGAGATAGGAAATAAAATGGTTGTCGTAACTATTACCTACCGTTGTGTAAGTTACATATAAACCGGGTAGGGTAAGTCAATGCACCGTTAATGGGTGTCTGAGAACTAAAGTGACAGCAATTGTTGGTAAGGAAGATTTTCAAAGTGACATATTTTGTATTATAATACTGGGTCTTACAAGGTGGAATATGTATCCTTTATCCTTGAAACCAGCTTAGTCTTTTGTGGAAAAAACCACTTTGATAAGACGAGGTTATTTTATATCTTCTTCAATTTTAGTTATACATGAAACCTATTGAAAAACTACATAAATGGAATTGAAAATTATAATTTCTTATATCATATTCTTTTATAATCACAAATTATCTTTACATCAGATTGCCAGGCTTTTCGGTTTTGATTTATGATATCAATCAAGTGCTAAATTAGGAAATTCAATTTCGTCTTTCTTCCACGAAACGGAGTAATACATTTATATAATTATGTAATTACGTTTGCTCATCAGTCTCTCTCATATTATAATGCTAAGAATACTATCAATATAATTCAAGTAGCTATTCATTACTACGCCTTCGCCTTCCTTCAGGTCAACGTAAAGGGATATCTTTAGATCAATTGAATATACTAGATAGTCGTTATATTAATGGTACACACTCTCTGGGGTTCAAATCCGCCGCGATTTTATTTATTTTCGGTTTGCATTTCTCAGCTTTCCACACAAAGTATAACTTCAGTATGCGTCAGATATTAAAATAATTCCTTTAACGACAATTGAATATATCATATCATACCTACAAAAAATCACATAGACGTGTAACTATATCAAATAGGTATGCAAAAGAACACTACAAAATATTTTAAGGATTGTCGCAATAAAAGGTTGTATTGAAACCTTTGGATATTGAACTCGGCGGTAGTTATTCGATTGAGTAGATACGTACCTTGACAACTTGGTTGGAATTATCCCAAAGTTACAAATATCGGTGTTGCAACAGTCCAGGCTACTTCAATTCATATTGACCATTGACTGCTGTCATGCTGAGAATTTAATTCCCTGGAGACAACTTGATTTTGTGTGGGTGAGATATAATATTGTTTGATATTGTATTCTAAACGTATTACAATAAGGTACAGTTTTGGTTTTATAAGCAAAGACATAACAGTAGCTATCATAATAAGTAGTTACTGAATAGAGTAGGGTACTTAGCAAAGAATTATCAGCTCTATATAGAATATGGAAATCTAATTTTAACTTCATAATTATTAAAACTATCTAAATATACAGTTCTATATAGTTTTCTCCTTCACTCACTTGGCCATACCATCATCGGTTTGAGAACTTCTGAGCTCTGATGTTTCATTTTTGTACCGTAAAAATAAACGTCAAAGCTAAAGGTTCTTAAATACGCGATGCTTAACCGAGTTGGCTCTCTGGTTGCATTATTCCGTTATTAAATATTTTCGAAAAGGATCGCTTTTGAAATATTAAGATGCATACAAAATTGTATTGGAAATTCCCAATGTTACATCAAAATAGTACAAAACCTATCTAGAAACGTAACGTAAACGGTCGCTAGCCCGCATTGTCCTTTGAGTTTCGCTCCATATTTCGCAAACAAGAAACAAAGCGATCACCGCATTCTATCCCAATTTGTTTGACATTTTCCTTTTACAATGCTTTAAATGAGTCTGTAAATATCTCTTTGTTTTTAAAGCTGACTAGTAAAAGACTGTCCTTTAAGAAAATTTGGTAGTGTGCGGTATTAGGTTGCAAGAGAGTTCAAACTTTATATTACAGTAGCTACTGTAATGATATTGTATACTACTCAAGTGACAGATAGGTCATTAGCGCACGTACCATACTTAAGATGATAACATTAATTTTACCCAAATCCACCAATTACATAATGCTTACCAGTTTTGGGAACTAAGTATGGCAAAATGTAATAATTAGGTACCTACTCAAAATCGTATACTTCTGCCCTCATCTACACTACTATTATAAAGAAGAAATATTTGTTTGTTTGTTTGCATTGAATAGGCTCCGAAACTACTTGACCGATCTTGAAAATTCTTTCAGCAATGGATCTATATCATCAGCGAGTAAAATATGCTATATTTTATCTCCCACGGGAACGGGAACTAAGCGGGTGCAACCGCGTGACGTCCGCTGGTTCAATAAATAAATTATTAGTTATAACTGTTGCTTACTTCACGATTTTATTTCATATTCCAGAATACTTAAAGGAAAGACATAGCTTGCCTATTAATCTAGATTACTCCTTTAGGATAGCAGGCATCATGGGTTAAACTGCGGAACTAGTTAGTATAATAAATAACATGGTAATACAATGCTAGTGGCAGCTGGTAACGACATCTAAACTTGTGGTCAAACTGCCAGGGACGGGATACCACTTGTCGCTTCTGGTTGTGAAGGGACTCACTAACTAAACTATGTAGGTACTAACATTATTCGTGTGTATAGTGCCCCAAGAATAGGTATTGAAATGTTTTACGTTGACTATATCGCGTGTATTTTCTTCATTTTTTATGGGAATGTTTAAAGGCGTCCCAAGCGGCGAGTGTAAGAAGTTTAGATAGATAGAACAAGAGCAAAACTCAAGGTCAAGTGATGATGCTCCAACGTCAAACCTATACTTGGGGCATAGATTAACCACGAATGATACCAGGCACAAAAGTCTATATTCAAATTGAGATGGATATAATTTTAGCTTTATACTATCATAGCAGATTATACAATGTTAATTGATAAGGATTACTCACACATACACGGATGAAAAAGAAGAAAGGCCTCGATGGTCTAAGGGTCTGTAGAAGATCGAAACAGCGCCATCTGTCGGCCCACAGATGTCACTATTTTGAGTCCATACAAATCTGCGTTTATGTCAACGCGGTGACTTGTGACGGCGGCAGTGAAAAACTCGCAATATGCACACAGTGTGCCTGGTGGTCGAAAAAACTACCGAGCACGAGGTTCTGGACTCGATCCCTGCGTCGGGCACAAAGAGATTAAGCTTAATAATAGACGTATATACAAACTATGAATGCAGGCAATTAAGTGGATTATGTATGTGTGCTGAGCAATATCAGCGTTCGGTTATTATAGGAAGCTGAGCTAATCAGAGGGAGCTCGCAGCATCGCAGTCTGCAGGAACAATCACAACAAACTTCGCCTTAATATCCGCAGAGGTACACTCGCACACATTTTAGAATAAATCTTTGATTAGTATTGTATATTGTTTTATGTGCAAGTGTTTTGCGAAATTTTTTGTATCTTTTCATGCTATAGGTACATGACTACAATTAGATTTTTTAATATTATCACTATTGTTTCAGTTTTAACAATTAATTAGCATCATAGCAATAAATGTGAAAATAAGTGTAAAAAATTTTTTGATGTTGTATTATTTACCCTGTCTTCGGTACCCGTGAAAACGTATGTGCTCAATTTAATTATGATTGGTTGATTATTTGAAGCGTGAGTAACATATAAGCTCACATTGGCATTATTAAGTGGAATAATTAATACCATTTCAAAATAATATTAATAACGGATACCGCAGTCGAGTGTACCGGTGCATACTCTTAATATCAACCCAGCTTCAGATATTAGCATCTAGATAACTAGTATTAAGCTTGGATGCCATGCCATGTACTTACTTTTAATATCTTATTATACTTGATACATGAAGTCCGTAACTAAATATATTATTATTTCCATTAAATGTTATATCATTTTATAATCCACGCGATCATAATGTTATTTTTTCGTACGCGACCAGTCCAGGATTGACTATTATACAGAGTGATTATTACATATTACACACAAGAAACACCGGCTAGTGGTTCACATTAATTTAAAAAAAAAATTTTTTATAAAAACGTTCATGTTTTTATTTATTTTGAAAATCATTGTATTATGTTCTTCATATCATCCAATAAGCATCGAATCTTTAGTAACAACTACACTTTACCGCATAAATAAATAGGTAGTAAGTATAAAGAAGAAAAAATATAAAAAAAAATAAGGAATATTTTATTTTGTTTTTAAATTGAACAACCAGCCGAGATTTTTGAACATTTTTAGCACAGAGTTGCCAAAAATGTGCGCCTGACAAGTCTCAACCCTATATATTAATTTTAACAAGTGTCACCAAAATAGTTCATTATATATAACAAAGAAAACCAATGACTCAAATATCCTAATATAGCTTCAGTAATTACATTACAACGTATACTTTAAGTTACTGACCATTTATGCTTATCGCAACATTAATTTAGATATGCCACTCTATACAAGGCATCCTGAATAATAATAAATAATAATAAATTTGTTTATTTGGCATACATTATGGCACAGTTTAGCTATCGATGACATCCGCAGAAGTTATAAACTGTGTCGCGGATGGCAACGCCCACCTACGGAGTAGTTACAGAAATGTATGACAGAAGAACTTAGTTGCAATAATGAGTAACAACAATTATTTATATTTAATTAAAGTAAATTTGTTATTATGTTAGTAAGCGTGAGGTGTGTGTGTGTGTGTGTGTGTGTGTGTGTGTGTGGGTGTGTGTGTGTTTAAGTTTTGTATTTAATTGTGTTTATGTTATGTGTAGGTTTAGAAGGTCTTCAGTGTCTTGATATGATAAGGACATAAGCCATTTGCTACATTTTTCTTTACATTTATAAGATGTAAGTGGATATATATTTAAGTTTTTATTTAGTGCGTTGTACAGTATAGGACTAATGTAATGGTAATGACGGCTGGCGAGTGCCGTGCGTCGTCTTATAATTTGGCACACTTTATCAGATCTACGTTTAGAACTAGTGAAGTTAGGGTCATACGGTACTTGGGAATGTTTACGTGAGACTGTGCGAAAGATAAAGAGTTGTCTGGCAGTGAGTACTTGACAAAGTGAAAAGATTTCAGAAGTGGGAAAACGGATAGGCTTGTTCATTAAAACTTTTAGGACGGCTCGTTGAGCCCTTTCCAGTCTTAACATATGATGTTTGCCAGAACCACCCCAGCATGTAATGCAGTAAGATATTATTGACTGGCCCAAGGCAAAGTAAACATTTTTCATGGTGTTGAAATCAGTGATGTTACGCAACCTCTTAAACACAAATATAAGTTTCCTGACACGTGCTGCAACAGAGTTTATTTGGAATTGCCAAGTGAATTGACTATCCAAAATGACACTGAGGTATTTGATAGACTTTGCTTGCTCAATGGTAATGCAATGACACGCCCCTTCGATATCAAGTCCAACACAGGAACAAAGGTGAGCACGTATTGAAAAAGAGGAAGGAGGCTGTGAAGATTTACGGGGTGAAAAAGGAATGAACTTAGTTTTGGATAAATTTAGAGTGAGGAAGTTGGTGTTTAACCAGTTCATTACTAGCGCTAGGGCTTTTTCTGAATTCATAGGGACCTCGCTCCAGGTCTTTCCCGTAACAAGAAGAGCTGTGTCAATCAGCGTATGTAATTATTTTACAATTAGAAATAGTAAGGTTACACAACTCATTTATGTATACAAGAAACAGCGTAGGTCCGAGGACGCTACCTTGTGGAACGCTGAAGCTCAGCGCCTCTTCGCTACTCGTGTACCCATCCAAGACAACATATTGGGAGCGGTTGCTTAGGTAGCTACGAAGGATGCTATGAGCTGTACCTCTAATACCGATGCTTTCTAGTTTAGTGAGAAGGACAGGGATACAGACAGTGTCGAATGCTTTCGAGAGGTCTAAGAATATACCAGCAGTTTTCAGTTTGCCATCGATGTTTTTGACAATAGTATCTGACAACTCTAGAACAGCATCTTCCGTTGATTTAGAACTGCGGAATCCAAACTGATTTACCGAAAGGATATTGTTTCTATTCATAAATTCTAACAGTCTATGATTAATTATTTTTTCAAAAATTTTGGAAAATATTGATAGTACGGATATTGGCCTATAGTTTGCAACATTGTCTCTATCCCCTCCCTTGAAAATTGGGTGTACTACAGCCTTTTTAAATGCAAGTGGAAAGATTCCAGAAGAGAGAGAGAGGTTGAATACGTAATTTAATATAGGGATGAGAACATGTCTTGCAGATTTTACAACCGATGTTGGAATACTATCCCATCCCGCAGCACTTTTATCTTTTAGGTTTAAAATGATATTCTCGATCTCTGCGTCATCAACATTGAAAAGCGCCATGGAATTCGTAATAGATGCGGTACGTGTGTTATTTAGTTCTGGGGAAGGATTTTTATGAGACGAGTTAATTTTTATATTACTGACTAGGTTTTTTGCTACATTTGCGAAATAATTATTAATGTAGTTAACAGAAGAGTTAGGATTATCTAATGATTTTAATAAGTTCTTACTTGAATTTTTACTTTTTTGCAGGTTAGCAACTTTCTTGATAATATTCCAGGTCGCTTTTGGATTATGTCTAGCCTTCCGAAATTCTTTTTGTTCATACTCTCGTTTGACTTTCCTTAAGAGATTGTTACAGAAGGTACGGTAACGGGTATATATTTGTAAATTTAATACCTTTTCGGGGCTAGTTTTAAGCCTACGATGCAATTTATCTCTATGTCGAATACATCTCAGGAGGCCTGGAGTAATCCATGGTTTTAAAATGCGTTTCCTAGATGGAATTGGAGATGAATGTGTATGATTTATGACTACCCGAGATACCATGTCCACCAATTTATCCGAAGCCACGTCAGCATCAGAAGCATTTAAGACGCATGAAAAATCTGTATCTGTTAAATCATTTACAATAGCCTGTATGTCAACACGTTTAAAGTAACGAGTGGATGCGTTAGTGTTTGATTTAGATTTAGTATTGCAACAGAAGACAACTGGGGTATGATCCGTTATTAAAGAATCCAAAACAATAGTTTTTGCTGAATCTACCGACAGGGCAATCACATGATCAAGGCAGTTCTCCAGTCTTGTGGGATAAAAATGGGCTGGCAACATACCATGAGACGCTGTTAAATTAAGGTATTCGTCAGAAGATGCGTCATGATTACCTGGACCAATATTAATGTTTATATCTCCTACTATAACTGCGTTTTTATAGGATTTCAAGGTTTTTAGAACATTATCCAAGCTGTCTATAAAAAGTGAGTAGTTCCTATATGACGGCGATCGATAAAGTGCAACAACAGCAAGGTAGTCCGAAAATTTAAGCACTATGCAGTTAGCTTCATAAAAATCAGGAATTTCAATTGTGCATGGTAAGCCATTTCGGACATAAGCAACAACTCCATCATTTTGGTTCTTAAAATCAGATACATGTGCATCAAAACCATGAAGTGACGGAGTATTGGGGGATTTACTAAGCCAACATTCTGACAAAATAATAACGTCTAGATCATATTTCAATCTATATAATAGGGTGAGTAGACTATCAAAGTTGCAGTTTATGCTTCTTATGTTCACGTGGATTAATTTAAAAATGTTACTATCGTGTTTTATGTGAACAATACTATCTTCTGGAGTACACATGTATGACTCGAAAACAGATATTTCTTCAATATCATTACATATAGTGTTAAGGTCCTCATTCATTATTTAATGAGTGAGTTTAACGTGTGAGTCAATTCGTGTATCAAATGGTTTTTGGTAATGAATACCTTATTTAATGTTTTTGGATTAAATCGTGATAAAAAGTAATTTTTTAAGACCAGCCCAAATAATAAGCTAAGACCTATTTTTAATATGTTAGTGTTCCTGTTTGTGTATGTTAGGATAATGTAGTGTGTATATGTGGGAGTTTCTAAGTGTGGGTTTATGATTGTGTATGATATTTTTGGTGTTAGATATGTTACGAGAAGTGGTACAAAGAAGGGGAAAAAAGTATTAATCGGATTACTTAACATGTAGCTTAAGAACATTATACAATGGTATAAAATGGAAATCCTTATATAATAGAGGATACATTTGGATAATGTTCCATGGGCGGTGTGAAGACCTAGTCATTTTTCCAGCGGGCCTTTAATCTTTTCCAAGTCGGATTCGTCAGAGATACGGGTTAACGGGAATAGTTACGAGTACATTGTTTATGTACATAATAATGCTGATAAATAGCTTATTATAGTAATAATTGATCTAAATTTAAAAATACGAAGCTTCGTTAGTTACTTTTACTACGTGAAGTTATTATTTCTTCCCGTGAGATTACAATACTATTCCACAGTACAAAGTAGCTTTCATCGACTCGGATAAAAATGTCACCAAAATCGATACAAAATTCGCGAAGTAATTACACAGAATATAGAAAAATGTCGCCTTTTGTATATCGATAACTTTTACACATTCTTTATTTAAAAAAAAATTAATGTACAGACACAAACTTGTTACAGTTTATTAATATATAAGTGTAGATGAATATTAAAAGCCTTTAGCCTGCTAAGTATGATAGGCACCTGGCACTAAGTGACTAAATTGACACCCCGTTGAGTTACATAAGGTGTTGTTATATCTATATTAGGATAAATAATATGATAGTTATCAGGGCGTTATGACTTATGAATGATAATGATATAAGTAGAAAAGGTAAAAAAAATCCCTGTACAGGGAGCCTACTCTTATTCAACGGAATCGAAATTTCGGTCGAAAGTTCCTACCACGGTTCTTATTCGTTCTAAAATTACGTCCGAATGTGGTCCGCAAGAGAGTTCTTAGATATTTATGTATTCTAAAACTACTTTAATTAAATTATTTAGCGCACAAAATTGTTGCTTGATAAAAGAAAAACCACATCCAAACATTTTATTTTCGTTCGTTTGCGAAGTTGCCTTCACAAGTTTTGAGCGTGAAAATAATAGGGAGAACTGCGCATGTAATTCTTTGCGCTAGCGTGAAACAAACCCAAAAAATACTACCACTCATTCTAGGCCTACGTTAGAATTCATGGCCCGACTCTTGTTGCCAAGTAATAATGTATCCGTCTCATAATTATTAATAATTCTTAGCATTCTTTCTTAGAATGGGCTAAAATGCATCTTTATCTACTAAAAGTAAAAAAAAACTATTATAAATTTAAGTTTTGTTTAGTATTCGAAATATAATTTAATACAATTAAGCCGTTTAATTATGCTATGAAAGCCAATATTTCCTTAACCAAGCAATCTTAACATTTCATCAATTCCGTTAAGTATAATAAATAACAACAGCAAAGTACTATTAGCTTCAAAAATTAAGTGTCGTGTGCCTTTTATAGTCTCGTGTCATTCTCAGTTGTCTAAAAACTGGACAACTTTGATTTTCAAATAATGTTCACATTGATCTAAAAATGCTGTGTGCGAACGGTTATAAAATCACATTTTTTATCACCGATCCGTGAACGTTGTCCATTTTTAGGGCACAATAGTACAGAGCATAACACGATATTACACACTTGATAAGGGCCCTGAACACGAGCAGCCCTCAATAAATAATTCATCCGGACACCGATATTAAGCCAAAAATATAACATGTTTTTGTTAAAATACGAGCGAAATAAATTAATTTTCAATACGTGCTTGGTTCTAATAAAATTAAATAAATTTAACGAAAAAACCCGCCGGTTTTATTAGGTAAAATAAATATGGAGTTGTTGATTTAATAAGGAATTTAACTGGATCTATGTGTGAACATGTGTGACCTGTTTTTGCGTTTTGTGCTAATTGTTGCATTTTTAATTTCAATACGTGATATGCCACTGGTAATGTTTTAATAAGATGTATCTTATCTCGATAGTTGTCTCCGTATAAGGTATTTGTTCCATAGTACACAGTGCAGCACGTTTTTTTTTTATTACATTTATAACATTGGCCTAATATTGCATAGTTTTAAATCTAGTCATATTATGATTACTTACTTCATTCATTAATTTATTTGCAAGCTATGGCTAGTATAAAGTGTATTGATTTTCACAACAAACTTGTTACTACCAGAGTACTAACACGGAACGAACAAAATAGGGCACCAAAGCGCCAACAACCGTGCTCCTAACGATAAAACAAGCTGGCATTTTGTCCGGACTAATTGATTTATGCCTGTGCGTTATGGGCGACCGATATGTATTTACATCGGTTGTACATAAAGGCTGTGTACCTCACTGCATGCCGATACCACGAAATAGCAAAGAACAGAAGGACGGCTTACTAAAATGGTTCAAAAAAGCATGGTAAGCTTATTATGTGACAGCTAAGCCACGTGACAATCACCCGATGACGTAGCCAACTGTGATTCGGTTCTACATTGTAATGAACATATCAGTAAATGTGCTATCATTTTATTCGTAGCGCGGCTTGGGGATGAGAAAACCTGGCGAATTATACGGATTATTAAAATAGGTACCATTGATACAGCATCGTCGCACACATATAAAGATTTTGGATTAGGTACCAATTATATTTAGAAGGAGTAATTTTAAAGCACGATACTCGTAAGTTTGTGTCTATTGAAGAGTATACTGAGTTTTTTGGCGGGATCTTCACGTGTCTTCGCATAATCCTGTATTTTAATTTATGCTGATAGCGTCGTTTTAATAACCGCCGATGGACTTTGTGAAGAAGAAAAAAGCAAAATATGAGCAAAATAATTGGAACTGAGACACAACGCAAACTTTTAATCCAGAATGTTGTCCAACAAATTATAACAGATGACTGAGCGGGTGACATCTCACAAAACAACTTTTGCCTTTGAAATTCCAGACCAAAACTCTCTTGTGGAAAAAAGACCAAAAAACGATCGTTGTTTTTGTGAAAAACTGGACTTTTTTTAGGGTAGGTAGATTTTATAATTTTTTTGCGTTATCAAGAATTTCCACACAAAGCTGATTTAAGAGTTTTCAATAGTCACTCTCTTGTGAACTTTCTATAAAGTTGTTAAGAATGGCTGGAAGCTTTCGATAAAATGTTTGCTCGTTTTTGCGTCCATTTTGTAACTTTCCACGCTATCGCAAACATATTTTGTTAAAGTTACAATGTTAAACTTTCTTCATTGTGATAGCATAATTACGGTTTTATAATTTTTCACGATTCACGAGATTGTTGCATGAAAGATTTACTTTTTATTATTATGATCGCTTATAGAACATCTTGATTTAATTGTTGAAAACGTATAGCATTTTATGATATAAAACAGTTTCTAGTGCAAAAAATAATCAGAAAATAGAATGAATCACATGAATTTTATTACTTAGGTACAAATATTATAGTACTTATTTTAGCTTGCAATTACTTCTGGAATAGTTTGTTTTTTTGTATGAGCTCGTGTCAACTATAAATTAAATAATATCGTTGTTGTCAGCGCATTTAAAGCGTCTATTTAGAATTTAAAACATGAATTACTGGTCTCGTAAAACTTTAAGACTTGCCTACTTCCGTTTGGAGACACAGCTGCCGTAATAGTTAACTAACTGTTAACTTCTAGTGCCATATTCCTGTCTTTTGAATATTATTGGAAAACCAAATCTTACCAAAGAAGGCATCCCCACATTAGATCCAATGCAATGCACATGATACTTAATTACCGGTATGATTGTACCATTTTGACTGTTGTAAATAAAGAGTATTAAGTTATTTTTTTCCCAATAATAACAAAATCAAAAATAATTTGAGGGCAATTCATTAAACATTTGTTTAGAAAAATTGCACGTTGATACGTTAACATTCGCCATGCCTGGGCTACGGTGACTATTAACCATAAGACGGGCCTTAGCAATGTTTCAAAAATTGGTCACTGGAGATTTTTGATAGATTTTTGTTTATCCCTGTGAATTATTTTGCCAGTCAGTACTGAGCTTATAGTGAACTCTATCTAGAAGGAAGGTTTTACTTCTTGGTGCCACCGATACAGGAGTTAAAGCTGTCATTAAAGAGTTATGTTCTTTACAAGTTTTGTCTAAATGCTTCTGTTGAACTGCACTAGATTACATTTTAAGTCCATTAAGATTTGACTGCAGGCGTTCCCTAACCGCTATTAACCTCGAGTCAAAATCTATAGTATCGTTTCAATATTTCGCAACGTAATTATCATTGCAATTTGGAAAGGTAGCATTAAGCAGTCAGGATTTCCTATTTATCTAATACAATTAGGAAGTCTTCTCACTGCACGACAAGGAATCGATAAACATTTTATTACTCAATTTAATATGTTCGGAGTTCTTTGTCTATATTATAACGGTTTACGATAAACTTGACCAGATATTTTTGTTCTGTGTGTATTAACTGCAATTAAATGCATACGTGTATAATTATACTACTACCTTTCTTTTGCGGCCTACGTGCTATCGGGTGCACCCGGAAAGATATTTTAAAAATGGTTAAAGATTTTTTGAAGTTTGATGAGTGCTTAGAAAACTCTAGGTTTCATTATTATCTCTTAAATTACGTGTATTCCGATTTATGACAACTTATATTTTAAATCCTATGTAATAGGAGGCGTACGAATCTGGGCTGCTACTAAGAATTTAGAGATAGAATCCAGCTTCAAACAGATTTTAATTATTCAATGCAATTAAATGTATGTAATTATTTTGCACCACTTTTGGACATGTTTATTTTAACTAGATTAAGTTTGTGACCGTAAAAGTATTTTACTGAGTACGAAGCAGAGGCGGTGTCATCGTGTACCAAATAGCAAACGGTGTAGCAAACAATGGACTCCTGTCCCAAAGGATGAAGGGTTGAATATATGTAATACTCAGATGAGCGTATTATCCTAATGACCATGCAAATTTAGGTTGGTATTTTTTTTGCGCGTCATCCATCTTCGATACGCCAATCTCTACGCAAACCTACCAGCCAGAACTCACGGACTAATAACACCCAACTACACTACATAAAAGCCAGAAATAACTCAATACCGAAAACAAATTCAAAAACTAACCACAAGATTTATGTACTTGAAGCAAACATAAACTGAGCACCTGATCCTGCGTTACCTGTGTGTATACATCTTTATTCCAAACAGATCGGAAACGATCGGAACTAGGCCTTAAATTGACAATTATTTTGTCTAACGAATGGCCTGTGTCGAAACAGCGTGCTCTTAGGATTTAAATCTTGGACACGATTGTGTTAAGATAGGATTTACGATATTGGTTAGACTAAATTCAGTTCTGGTTATTCAAAATTCTTAGATAACTATGAATTCGATAGTTTAATGTATTCTTAAATATGTATTGATAAGAACTTAACACTGTTCAGATAACATATCAAGCCAAATTTGTAGTGTGCCAAAAAGGCTGGCAGCAGTGCTTCGATTTGAAATTAATTTATACATCGATACATACATATGCTCACGCCTGTAGGTATTCCCCAAAGGGGTAGGCAGAGGTGTTGCATAACAGCACCCACATTTCACCGAATATGATTAAGTGCCAACGTGACAGAGGGTGAGACCATCGCCGTCTCAGGCACTATACATACGTCTTTGAATTATTTCTCAGGCATATGCAGGTTTCCTCACGATGCTTTCCTTCACCGTAAAGCACGTGGTGTGAAAATCACTGTACATAAGCTTTTAGAAAAACTCATAGGTACAGGCCCCGCTGGGATTCGAACTTGCGTCGCTCTTGTAGCAGAGCAGCACTGCTCTAACCCCGAGGCCACCACGGCTCTTTATATCGTGTTATTAAATAAATTTATATCGTGAATTTTAGTTAATTAATAAGTAAAATGGCTCCTAAACAGTATTAAAACAGAATTAGAAACAACTTTGCAAATCACTGACTACTATACGAAAATCTCCAAATGCAATGACATTATATTACCTACTTCTGCCTTCCGCTTTAATCGATACATTTATTAAATTTAATTATTTAAATCAGTTTAATCTTGGTTCTATTTCATTACCGTACATATTTTTCATTCCAGTCAATAACATCATAAGTAAACCAATTTATTGTAAGGATTTTAAACGTATGGCTATACATACAGCCACGCTTCTAACTTCACGTTATGAATCACCTATAGCGACACTAATTCAACAGACGCATGAAGTATGCAATTAAAATTAAGAAATGTAAAAGTTTGAATGTTCATTGCATTCTCTTATTGCACAAGTGTAACAAAATAGCTGGGGTTGTTCCAACGTTCCAAAATTTATTATATATTTAAATGCAAATCGTAACGGCCCTTTTAACTGCTTTGTAGACAGTGATTGATTTGAAGTAAATCGACAATAGCGGAAATATACGAAATATTCTGATTGGTAAATCTAAAATTAGAATATAGAATCTGGAATCCAGCCATCCACAGTTACATGAGTGTGTATTATCATATTCTGATTTTATTAATTTTCAATAATGGAATACTTTATCGTATTCAAAATATTCATACACAAATATTATTTAATTCACGGATTGTGTGTGCGAACTCGGCGGTTGAATTTAAACAATCTGATATCTGAAATATCAAGGCCCGGGTACCAGTTGATTGTAGTCCTAATTGCAGTGAACCGAGTCAGGGTAAAATTCCAAACGCCCGTGAATACGTATTATTGGTTCAAATATTACGACTGAGTGACACATAAGCGTTAAATTTATTTGTCCTTAAAGTTTAGGCTTAGTACCTAGAACTGGAACAGCTGGTGTTGCGAAATTGCAAGTTGCCATTAGGGTATCCACTAAAACCCGTACCTGCAGCCTTGATAGAGCGCCTGTTACTTAATTATTATGCCAGCCGAATTTAATGCTGGAATATTTTTGTTGTAAAACAAGGTTTATATAATCAGAAATTACAAGCACAGCTCCAGAAATTATTGGCATTAGTAAATGTCAGTGGCAGCGATCGGTTAATTAATTCACTTTGGATACGGCATTCGTTTGGGAATTGCTCAATTAATGAAGTATTTTAAGTGGAAAAATTGTCGCGTTCTAGTACTTGAAAGCGAGTTAACTAACTGGCAGTTATACAGAGTGTTTCGATCGACACCAAGTATACCTGAAACCAGGGGCGTGCATTGGATTTTCAGAGGGGTAGGCAAAAACAATAAGTAGGCAGGTAGGCAGGTTAAGTACATACCCATGTGTCGCGGCGTAGGTACTTACGTTTTGGTAAAGACGCACACACGAACAATAACACACACACACACGACACGAGTGTATTCAGTGATCACAAATTGTAACTTCTGCTTACCTGCTTATGTGCAATGCACGCCGCTGCCTGAAACTGAGGGGCAGCATATGTGAAATGAATATACCATGTACATTAGCATACAGGCCATAACTGTAAAATAAGTTCAGTGGAACTACACTAATCTGTCCTGATCATACATAAGTTTTTTATAGGCTGTTCATGCCAAGCAATAACTTCATGAAGATACCCCAACAATTTCACAAAAGTTTGGTTTTAATATGTTTTTATAGAAATAGCTTATTGCTTTTGAAAGTAGTATTAAGGACCCTACCATGCACTCTTATTGTCCTCAAATATTAACACTCAGATGAAGAGATAAGACAGATGTATATGACGTGTATTAAGTCTGTCGCTGTCACATGGACAAACTATCGTCGCAACTTATTGAAAGGCTCCAAGACAGCCTGTATAATGACTGGATATTGACCTTTATAAGCCTGTATTTAGGTTCTTAGGCTAGGTCTGGGGTAAGCACGAAATGAATGTCTACAGGTTTGGTATGGAACTACGTGAATTGATAACCAATTTCGAACAACTCTGAACATGTGTTTATAGGGCATGTATCTTTTGATCTATGTGTAAGTTAGCCGATAGATTACATGTACCAAAACAATGTTTGTTGTAGTTTACGTTACTTTTTATTGTGAGAAATGCCAGCATAATACATAATTATATATTTTTTAGATATATAGACAAAACACATAGCTAAAATAGTTTTGCGTGATCGGAAATAATATAAGATGGTAAATATTCTTACTAAAATTATAAATGTGAAAGTTGTTCGTTTGGTCACAAAAACACCAAATGTAGCAGATATATAAATTGTATAAAATTTTAAGTTTAGAAAAGTAAAAGTATTCTCACGTTAACGCAGACGAACTCGAGAGCAGGAGCTAGTAGTTCTATATTCGTTGAAATTATTTTTCATCGGAATTAATTTGATTACAATTTTCATTTTACACACTTAAAACATAGGTAATTCTTGTTGCTTGATGCAGTTTGAGAGTACTATAATACTATACTGCAATGTCCCATCATTTTTATAGACTTGAAAAGTTTTGCTCATAGTATAAAAATTCTCAGCAAAAATTTAAAATCCATAATTTTAATTAAACTGGAATTGCGTTATGCTTTGAGCTCTGAAAACTACCTTTTTAGAGAGATCTACCTCTTATTCGACACTATTAAGTTCTATGCTATAAAAGATGTACTTTAATTAAACCTTACTATAACTATGAAACTATGATAGCAACATTTAATTAATCTTGTAGCAAACGTTGGACATTGAACAAAACTAAAATTAAAATTTGTGTTCCAGCAGACGCTATTACATTGTAATAAGTATATAGCTTAAATAATTTTGTGTAATGCTTTAGAATATTCAATATGGTACAGAATCTTGACACCAAATCTTTATCCATACATCTATACAGATAAATAAAATTGAAGTGTCTGTTTGTAATTCCAAAATAACAGCTTTTCACTAAATGCATATGAAAGAATACACGCTGCTGACACTAAAAACATAGTTTTAAATTTTTTCTCGGTCTGTCTGTTTGTTCCGGGTAATCTCCGAAACCGCTGGACCGATTTTAACGGGACTTTGGTAGTTGTTGTTTCAAGGAGTAACTTAAGCTAATTTTAATTATGATAAATATTAGGGTTCCACGATAGTAAGGATGAAACTAAATCTACGCGGGTGAAACCGCGGGGCACAGGTAGTCGATAAAAAAAATACAAATGGTCTAAGAAAAATGTGGTACTTATAAATAAATACCGGTGTGAGTTTATTTTGCGGTAGTGTAATTTTTTGTACTCCTCATGTGGTAAACATTATTATTATAATGGTACCAAGGGGCCAACTATGATCGTTTCAGTAGCGCGTATTAAGAACTTTTTTAACGTTTAATTTTCCGATAACAAAACTTCAAAGCTCAGACGTTTTTAAAGCATTCGGCTAAAATCGATGATGGTAGGCCCCTGATGGTAAGGTAATCATCGCCTATGGTCGCTAGCGATGCCAGGGTCTTGTGTCCTTTGCCTATACATGATTATCTTCAAACCCGTCTTGATGAACTCCATGGTATATGGCTTTGGTAAACCACGTCGGGTAGCGCATGTTAAAGTGTACCTGTGTGGGTGAAGCTCTTTTGGAATTGACAGTTCGACATTTCAACAATTTCGACTTCACCTCTACAATTCGGAAAGCATTACGTACAAATAGACTGAAGTGAATTAAGAATATACCGGAGCAAAAACTAGAATTGAATTAAATTTATTATAGAAAACTCTGTGAATATTTAAAGACTTACAACATCGTTGTGTAGAAGAATTCTGCTGAACTCTGAATGCAACACTGATGTATACAAACAGAGTGAAAATACTTGTTCTCCAAATACATTTTGTTGTTTATCACCTTTGCGTCCAACCGTCACGCACCGCCGAGCACACTTGACCGGAATCTTATTTGAAGTTGTTGTCAAACTTACTGACCGTTCAATTTACCTGCCCGATTGAGCATCGGAAGGCTTATAACATGAATGTTCTTGGGGTGTTTTGTGTTAGGAAAATCTATACATGTATACAGATAGATAAAATTAAAGTGTCTGTAATTACAAATTAACGACTTGTTGAAAAAGTATGACAAAAAATGCGCTTCAATTCCCAAATAAATTAATGAACATGCATACGTCCACAATATGCTCACGCCTGTTTTCCCCAAAGGAGTAGGTAGAGCTGTACTTATAGTATACCAAATTATTTATGTTTAAAGTCAAATAATATGGGGTGAGCCTATTGCCATTAAAAGAGCACTAATCCAGACTCCGGGATGCTGCTTGGAAATTATAAAACGAGAAACATAATAACACTGCCCGACCAGGAACTCGTGTTCCTCAGCAGAGCTTTGCGACCACTAGATCAATAAGGCAGTCCACCAGATCACTTTAGAATATGGAAGGCATGTGATATTATGCTTGATGGATAATATAAGGATTTACGTATGTTTGTTGGTCAACACGCTTAATCATACGCGACATAGCACTGCACTATACGCAAATGATAATTTACTGTTACAGCTCATTCTAACATAGCCCAAAGACGTGTGAATGTGATTGAAGAACGTATAACCTAATGGATATGATATTGAATGGCTAACTTAACGATGTCAATTAATAATAATGTCATTGGCAATAGATTTGTCTTACGAAGAGGTAAGCATAGGTGTTGTCCAACGTGACAGAAGGTGAGTCCATCGTCATTCCAGGCACTATTCGTTATTGAATTACATCTAAGACACATGCAGGTTTCCTCGCGATGTTTTTATTCACCGTAAATCTCGTGGGGCGAAATCAATGCCCTTAAGTTTTTAGACAAAATCATTGGTATGAAGGTCGCTGCATCAATAAATCAATTGCATATTTTTTTTTCTCATAATGATAGTAGGTCATAGATATTCAGAAAATGTTACGATCAAATGTTAATGCCTTAGTAAAATAGTGACGTAATCTATTTTAACAAACGTCTTTCACATATCACCGCACCGTCGTGTTCCGAGTGTATTCCCCGATATATTTAGGGAACGAAAATGCACAGTTCGTGTCATATTCCTCGGGGAGCTCGCGGAGTCCCGACTACATTAGACAGGGCCACAAACTGATGAGTCGTAATATTTCGCAGTCTAAACATTTTCAGACTCGTCGTAAAAGAAAATTAGCTTTATTAAAAACTCCATCAGACTTTCTATGTTTATAACCGGACGGCTAAGCTTTATAGTGATTAAATTTTTGCTAGAAGGAAGTATTTTGATCGTGTACTTTTATGTTTAAGCAAGCCGTAGTTGCCTTGTGGTTCAAACAACTCTTTCTAATGTTATGTTACTTCTTGTCACATGCCATTATGTAATATGTAATTAATATATAGATTTATTGATATAAATATTAGCTCTTAAGATACTCGTACATTGCATTCTCACTTGATACGCTATGGGATTTGATTGAATAAAAAAAACAATAAATATTATAAAAAAGTACATCTATGAAAAATAATTGCCTGCTGTCATAGAGAGCATTAAAAGTGAAATCAATAAATTTCTATAATTCGAAGGGATGTAACTAATTACAAGTGATAACCATCGTGCACGCTCAGCCTATCGAAGTTTGATCGGTGACAGCCGTCATTTGCTAGTGTAGGCATTGGAACGGAGCGAGGCCTCATGAATATTTAAACGTTCATCAATGTTCCGGCTCAAGATATCGGATTTTCCGCTTCACCTATTGCATTAAGGCTCTGTAGCTCTCGTGTGAGTATGCTTTTGTTTATTCAACTAATTTATCATGAAGGCATCTACATCAGATAACCTTAGCTGAATCGAAGGAATTCGAATTGTTTTATTGATTTCTGTAACTGACGTTTTGAAAGTAGGCACTTCTTCATTGCTAAATCCAATTGCATTAAAATGTCTTCACTTTGACTAAGAAGTATTTTTATTATGTACTTTGACCTAGTATGTACCTGAAGAAAAGATTTCTGGAGGCCGATTATGATCAATTAAGCAGCAAGCGTTAAGAACTTCTTAGCGTTTACATTTAATTTCACAGTACCAAAATGAAACGTCCAAGCTCAGAAGTTCTTAATACGCTCTGCTTAAACTAGTGATTGAAGGCCCAAAGAGCTTTGTCAATATTAATTTATTATCATTCTAAATATATTTTATAAATGATTTCATATCAAAAGTTTTACAATATTTTTTCCAAAAAGTAAGTAAGTAATAATTATAGTTTATAATGAGTCTAAGGGTGAGAGAAATTATTTCTAGGAACTTGTAAAAGTGTTCAAATATTTAAGTCTTTGAGGTCATACCTGAGAGACGGCAAACGATTTATTCAGAAATAATATCAAGGAAGCAAAATCGTTTACAAAACAATTGAAATGTGGGAAAACAATTGAATATCACGAGTCGAGTTGACGGGGTTGAGAATCAACATGTGCCTCAAATTAATGAATGAGTGCAAAGCTACTGTGTTCTAGCATAGCTTTTACAACGGTTTTATACGATCCTGAAATGACCCTTGTCTCATGCATAATTTAGGCGAATATCGATCTAATGTCTTCGTAAAAGTGTTCAAATAATATAATACATTTATAACGAACTAGCGGACCTCACGCGGTTTCACCCACGTAGTTCCCGTTTCCGTGGGAGTAAGGATATAAAATATAGCCTATGTTACTCGCTGATGATGTAGCTATCTATTGCTGAAAGAGTTTTTAAGATCGGCCAAGTAGTTTCGAAGTCTATTCAATACAAACAACAAAACAAAAAACAGTCAAATATATCCTCATTATAATATTAGTGTAGATATCAGCTTACTTTTCTTCATAGAAATGTTGTGTATGAGAAATTCATCGCCATCTTAGGGCATTTAAATTTCTTCTCAGACATTCAAGTTCGCGAACCCTTATTTTTTTTAAAATATATATAGCCTATGCTAATAATAATTAATATAAAAACTAAAAATTCATATAATGTTTTGAGCTTTCTCAAATAACCATATCCCAGACTGCGGTTGCAACTCGGACCTGTCAATTTCACTACTGCATTAATTTTCCATACATTATAAAGGAGTCTGTATACCGCGAGGTGCATTAAACGTAGGTATACGATAATAAACTGACAATAATTAAGAGCAGTAAAACTTTCCCGACATTTTCTTCCGAGTAGCGAGAAACTTTAAAATTGCTTTACCTTACTTAACACTGAAAAGGTTTCAAGTCCGCTTCATTAAAACCGTAGGCGAGTTGACAATACAGAGTCGAATTAATATAAGGCTCAGGACGATGCAATTAGTGAGGGGAAACTGCGGAACCCATTCTTTGCTATGGAAGATGGTAAATATACGCCTACTGTGCCACGAGGGTCTACGAATGCTATTCTACTGGAATTGTCTATTCAAATTGCGTTTATCTAGTTTCAATTATAATGTGAATGGTTTGAATAGTTCAGGACATTTATGTAGGGACTTTTAGACACAACGTGGGGCTAACCAAAGAGCCATAGTGGTCGTTGGGTTTGAGCAGTCGTCTGCTACACAAGCGACGCAAGTTCCAATACCAGCGAGTTCAAAGAGTTTTTCTAAAACTTAAGTACCGTAATTTCACCCCAAGTACTGTACGTTGAAGAAAAACATCGTGAACCTGCATATGTCTGAGAAGTAATTTAAAGGAGTTTGTAGTGCCGAAGACGGCGATGGACTCAGTTAAAAGTTCCAGGCATTCGCAGGCATAAAATACCTAAAGAATTACCTTTGAATTAGTAGTTAATTCATTTCCTAGGAACTTAAATATAAATAAAAAATATATTTAATTTTTTTTATTTAATTATTCTTTAAACTATCCGATTTTCTTATTGCACGCAATGCAGTACGTAAATCAGCAATTATTTTCACGTTAACTACAATTCAGAATGTCGGATTTACACTGTTAAACGAGTGTGTGATTAATATTGAACTGTTTTCAACTGTTTGTGATTAACGACGAGCAATCAGCACACGGAATAACGAGGATTTATTTTAACATGCTTTAAAAATACAAATGCTGTTTATAATTTTTTAACACTCGTAATTTCTTCCCCACCAGAGGAAAAGCCGTTATGGCTGTGGGTTTGGAGCAGTCGCCTGCTCCTGCTCATTTTGGTATCGTAAAATTACACGTAAAGCTACGAAGTTCTTCATAAGCGCTGCTTAAACGATCATAGTTGACCCACAAGTGGACATACGCTAGGTTACGAAGGTAAAAAATTACGTATTAACCGTGGTCCCACGCTTTTGACCCATAGTGGATCCACGGGTAATATTTTTTACCCGTAGATCCACTGCTCTAGTTTTAATTTATTCCTTTAAAAAACATCGAGACCTTATGCTTGGAGATACCCAAATTACTCTTGAATGTTTAGCTAGAGTTTTGGTCCATGGGCTCACAGTAACTGACACATTGAAAAGGTTACTACGTAGAAAAATTACAGGCCTGTACATTGACAATTTAAGTACTCATGCTAGTAACTTTAAAATAAAAAGCATTAGAAATTATAATAGCCACTGTCAATTACGTAAAGGGTAATGAAATCAAGCCAATTACTGTTTTTCCGTCATTTCAATCATAACAACCTAAATAGCGTACAGAATGTCAGAGGTAATTGGTCATAATTTTGTTTAATAAGTCAACTGGCAAACGGAGCCGCTTTATTAGAATTCCTAGAACAACATCCTAGTCATTTTATTTAAAGCTTAGCAATTAAACATGTTAGTTCAACATATCGTGCCTAATTCAAGAATGTGTTTAAACGACATTAGCTGGAATACATTCTAATTTTGTCACCATGAGCTAGAATTATTATCATCGACTGAGCTGCAACGGCACCCAGATATTCAAAAATAAGTTTTTTTTAATACAATTAAGCAGTCAACATGACATATAAGTACTAATATAATAAAACTGATGACTTTATTTTATATGTTTATATAACGCGTTAGTCTCAGAAACTATTTCATAGGTATAAGGTAGTATAAGGCAGTCTATTATTATTATTATTATTATATTCAATCATATTCGTTCCTTATCAATAGAAAATATCACCGAAAAAGTATCGTCTTCATCGTTTAGTCTTAAATATTAACTCTCATTAAATAAATCGACTACTGTGAAAGAAAACATAGGACATAGTTTTCTAATAATACCTATATAACCTCAGTGAAATCCGTTGCATATTGGCACGATATTTCCTCGATTCGTTCTTTCATTCACTCTACATAATATTCAGTTCAGTCGGGGCGATAAGAAGCACCAGCTCTGCGGTCACGTCTCACAAATCTTCCATGTGCCATTTTTCAGTAACGTCCTTTTGATATTTGCTCTCGTAGAGCAAAGTGCTTCGAAACGGTTCAAATACTCAATTCAAAGATATTAAAGGGATATTTTGTTCGGTAAAAATACAGTTGTGTTGATAAAACTCTGAATTGCTACGTGAAAATTTTGGACTTTTCTACCGAATGAATTAAATGGAATTTGATTAGATAGAATAAGGTAATAATCCATCGAAAGTAATTTGATAAGTTGATAGCGATTTTAAGAGGAAATCTTTACTGCTTTTCAATAAGTTAAATTCTTGTTGATTGAAAAAGGGAAAGTTCTAGGTAGTTAATACTAATTGCGCAAAAACGAAATTGTCTTCACTCTTTATATATTTACTAGGTATACTATGATATATACTTAGATATTGTATATTTGTCATAAAACAAAATACTAAAAGTGAATATGAGATCGCAGCGTATTTTCCTTCCCGGGTGCAGTAGATACTTAAAAAAACAGTTACATTTGAAACCTGTAGCCAGACTCAGCGCTCCACTGAAGGGCCCTACACTCGGGTAGCTCCGAGCAGCGCCGGTAAAAACCCTGCTTTTAATTGGATTGCCTTTTATTAGCGTAATAAAATTGGATTTACTCGGTTGAAACCGGACGCGTTTCGGCGCCCCGTGTTTCGTACTCCCAAATGGAATTTGAATGAATCTCTACGTAAATTGTTTTGTTGTTCCTGAACACGATGGCGTGGATAAGATTTTGATTGGGACGTGTCATAATCAGCCTTGTTTTGTTGCCAATTATGTTGGAGTTACAATTATCGTTTTTTAATAGATAAATATAGATAGACGGCGCTACTCGCTAACAATCGTAAGTTTGAGTATAATACACAAGAACCTAAATAGCACTATGAGAGTTTTCAAGCACATTGCGGAATATACACAAGTTTCCAACTAGAACAGTTGGAGCCGCGGTTCCCCAGACATGACACCCGTCTGGCTGGAAGATTTTCCCTTTGCTGGGGATGACCATGATTACTCGCTCTTCCCACATTTTGGTTTTGGTTAATTTCTTCTGGGAGAATCTCCCATACGAATTAATATACGAATTAATTAATATTTCTATTAATGTTTCCATTATTGTTATTATTATACTGAAGTCGGTTTATGTCGTTATAATTATGACGTTTTAGTAATATTTATGGAATCAAAAGCTCTTACAGGTTCCAGTTTAAACCAACCGTATTGCTTCAGTCATTATCGATATATTGTGAAACTTAAAAAAAGTCGAATGGACCTTATTCTTTATGAACCGGATAAAACTTTGAAATATACTTTTCCATTGTGCTAGTGAGCAATAGTTTTTTATGACTGATAGTTCGAGGTCAATCAATATCATGAGTATTTATTTATTGAGCAACATCACAATTTATTTTATCGAAAATCGATACCAAAACACGCGATTGGTTCATAAAGTTAGGATTCTGACGTACAAAATGATTGCTGCGTACGCAGTTGGTATTTATTTATTATTCACTAGCTTCTGCCCGCAAGTTCATATGCGTGGAATTCGTAATACTGAACGTCTATTATAAGAATAGATTATTAACTAGCTGTGACCTGCGGTTTCACCCGCGGGGACTTAATTTCAAGGGTGTTTTTAAAATAAACGTAGCCTAAGTTACTTCTTGTATCATCAGCTATCTGAAAGTGAAATTCCTGTTCAAATCATGTTTCAGAGATTATCCATAACAAATAGACAGACAGCAAATAGTTTTTTTTATGTCAGTACCGTATATGCTTGCATATGCATTTACTGAAAAACTGTTAATTTGGAATTAAAATCAGACACTGCAATTGTATTTATTCGTATAGATATGATACATTTTAACTCTTACATAAAATGAAGAATCTTAATTTCACCAAACATAATTATAGCCGTGCTAGTAAAAAAACCGGTTACTAAAACCGAGAAAATGAAATGAAATGTGGCGAATGTCTGCCTTCCCTAGTTTACACAGGGTTTTATTTATCAGTATATTCTGTCGGCTAGTGTTTTTGCTGTAGGAAGTCTTGAGAACAGTATCTTTAGCGGCGCAGCAACGAGATTAATGATAATGGGTTCAAGGAGGTGACGCCCGGCCGTAGAGCGCAACGACACAGTATAAATATAAGTTTACTTAGCAGTATGGAATCCAGACCAATTTTTTTAAATAAGAACACTTGCACAATCGAGAACTTTATTTACTGTCAAAGTTATGTCGATTACTCGAATTCAAATTTAGAAAAATGTGTGTACTATACAATTAACGACCTATGATCGGCTGTAACTTGGCACCCCATACTGACATTACGCTAAGGACGCTTATATCTCGTAAATGTGCACGTCTGTATGTTTCTCATTCCAGATAATTTTTCCTAGACTCCATACTGCTCGTAGTAAGCTTAAATGTATACTGTGGCGACGGTAAGGAAATATTTTATACTTGCATTCTGACTCATTTAAACCGACGACGTTGCAGCTTATTTTAATAACAGGTGATACTTTTACAGATTACTTTCAGTGGATCAAAATATTATTTATTAAATCTATACATACGAGTATACAAGAGTCGTGGTGGCCGTGTGGTTTGAGCCGCTCACGAGCAAACGACGCATGTTTGAAAACCAGCGGTCTGCACTAATAAGTTTTTCTAAGAACTAAAGTGCTGTAATTTCTTCTGTCCTAGAGACATAAAATGTAGGGTGTGTGTGTTCTTGGGAAATGTAAATATAGAAAGGGTTTTATTACCTGCCATTAACAAGGGGTTGAAAAATTTTTCATTGGGTGGATTATCACGTGGGCGAAGCTGTGAGCGTAAGGTAGCTAGTATTTTATCCTTGCCTTTTAATTCATTTATATCGACGATGTTACAGCTTATTTTTAGTACAGGTGATACTTTTGCGGATTACTCTTAATCGAATAATTTATTATTTATTAAACTTAAGTGCAAATAATAAATGCGTTACATGAAACGTTAAACATTGAACAAATATTCTTATTAAAACATACGCCATTATTTATTGCCGCACACCATACATACCTGATAAGTTTAAATAATATTAATTGAAGTGGCCATTTCCATACCAAATTATTTTGTCAGTTTGAATTTTATTGAATTTTGGGAATATTTATAGATAGTAGAACTGGCAACCAAGATATGGCAAAAGACGTAGGGGTCGTCAAGTCAGGAGATGGGAAGATGACTTAAAACTAACAGCGGGACCACTCTGGATAAGAGTAGCAAGAGACAGGACCCAATGGAAGGATTTGGAGGAGGCCTATGCCAAAAGGCACACCGAACGTAGGGACATCCTGTAACCCTATGTTTAGGATTAAAAGGCTATATTATATATTATATTATATATAGATAGTAGAAAATTCAACACATTGTAAAAGTATTATTTAGAAGCGACAGCAATTCTCTTTTTACTGTACAAAAACACAGTATGTTGTTAGATGAGGGAAGCTTTTGCAGATGGCCTACCATCATCGGTTAAAGGGGCAAGTATTAAGAACTTCTGAGCTTTGACGTGTCATTTTGATACCGTAAAATTTAACGTCTAAACTAAAGAGTTTTTAATACGCGCTGCTTAAACGATCATAGTTGGCCCCAAGTTTTATTTAAAAAACGTAATTATTGTGCGTTCTATCTGACGCATTGCCATATTTTGGTAGGTACCAAAATAAGATGTCCACCTGTCTGTTACTTGTTCACTACTTACTAGCATTACTGATATCATCATCATTTATTTAAGAGCTATGCTCTTGTCGGTGAAGCAATCGCCAACCCTCTCTATTGTCCGCCAACACTTTGACTTCCTTGTACGACATGACGCTGACTTTTTCCTTCAGCTGTTGTACATAACTAATTACTGATATACGAAACAGGAATATAAATCGCTGGTTAAGCTCAAATGTATATGCCACAGTCAAAACTACTATTTTAACCGCAACGTGTATTATGTCTGATTATATAATCGACACTGATTTAGGTAATAGATGAGATAAAATAAGAGACGCTATAAGAAGCTCACTTACTTTAGCATGATAAAACACAGTGCGTAATATAGGTAAATACCTAATAAATCTTCTAATGGCCCATAATAATAGTATCCTGTTTGTTATAACTAGTTCCAATGCGGAAAATCGTGATTCTAGATTATATAGTGAAAGAAAAAAGTAAGGCTAACAGGATGCTACTGAGGACAACCGATGGTCGCCGTTCACGTAAAAGGTAAAACTGGTGTAAGGTTATTTAGAAGCATGTTTCATAAGGATTTATGTAAAGTTTATCAAGAAATATTATTGCTTATACTATAAATAGAAAATTGTCTCTGTTTGTCTACTTGTCATATATAACCCTGATGCAGAATTCGGTAGACTACTTTTGAAATGATTAGGTTAGGAGCGTGACAAATGTTATTATTATAAAATATGCATAAGCTCAAGACTGTATCCCTGAAGGGGTAGGAGGTGTTTGTAATAACAACACCCACTTTTCACCGAAGATGATTAAGTGCCAACGTGACAGATGCTGAGTCGACGAGTAAAGCACGTGCTGTGAAATCACTGTACATAAGTTTTTAGAAAAACTCATTGGTACAGGCCCCGCTAGGATTCGAACTTGCTCTAAGGCGACTGCTCAAACCCCACGGCAGCCACGGCTCTTTGAAAATGACTTCTGCTTATTATGCTAAATATACAAATAATACCAGCAATTAATACCATATGTATTTTTGCTCGACTCATACGCTCGTTAGACAGTCTCCATTGTGACTTGGATCGTATCTAAGTATTTGTCCTGCCCTCTGCCTTTGTCGTTCCACTAAGCCGACGAATCAAACACTCCTTGTACAAGCCGACAGATCCTGCCCGCAGGGAAGAGCCTGTATTTCTGGTCCCGGATAAGCCCATAGAAAAGCCATTTGACGTTTTGCAGGTGCGGCACGCTACAAACTTGCATTGTATGTCTTACTAGCTTTTGCTCGTGGCTTCCTCCGCGTGGTATTAGAACTAGAGACTAAATTTAATTACAGCAAATTCTAATAAAAATAAAAAGTTTGTGGATACCTCCCTCACTAAGAACAATGCCTTCAAATTTCATGTCTACCCCTGGGATGGGTTTTTATAAATTCACCACGAAAAAACTGCGGTTAATTTGTGTGTTGATAAATCAGCCAAGACTTCGATAGATTTGTAATTAGATAATTTGTATAGATTTATGGATGCTGTTCCATAGCTCCCACATCCCAAGTACATCTCTGTATATCTACATCATGTATAGCTCCAACATCTCTGTGTCTACTCTTTAGTTTGGTTAGATGTTTATGTTTGAACATGCCTTTATCCTCCGAAGACTGAGAATAATTGTACCAAGTGTATTGTTTTTTATTTAACCATTGGGGATATTATAAGATGCCTAAATAATCCTTAAGTATTCTAGTTTCTTGAAGTAAAAATAACTTCATTGTAACAACAGAAAAACTTATTAATAGACCTTCGTTTTACAACTCTTAAATAATTTACAATTGTATTTCAGCGCAAACTAAAAGCAAAGCTAAAATACACTTTCAGAAAAAAATAAGCAACAATGCCATCATGACAACATTGTAAATAAATATTGAAATATTTTCTACACAAAAATTTCCACCTTTGAACCTGTCAAAACTAAGCTAAATTTAACCCTCAAAAACTTACATAAAAATGTACGTGCATAAGCCCGGGACGTGTGTTAATGCAGACTCCATTTCAGACGCTAAGCGGGATGCGCTTACTCAAAAGGTTTTCCCCACTAATGAGGAGGCGAGAGTGAAAATTTTCCCTCTTCAAAAGAAAATTTCTCTCCAACTATCTACTACAGTAAGCGCGTGCTACATTTTTAAATGCGTCCATTACGGTATATTTTTCACGTCTACGCGGACGTGGAAGATTTTTAGTGAGCATAAATGCCCTCAATTAAACGAAAATAGGTAAGTATCTACTTACTGGTTGTATACTTCAGTATTTAGTTTGAAAAGTGTTTTTTTTTTTATAATACTTAGCAAACAGCAAACATCTGATATAATGGTTCGTTGCTCCTTTAGCAAGTTATGTCACAGAGATCTAAACATATAGAAGTCAAAGCCCTGACTGACTGACTTATGATTATGACTTCCTAGCGGACGTCACGCGGTTTCGCCCGTTCCCGTGGGAGTGCGGGGATAAACTATAGCCTATGCTACCCTGATGATCTAGCTTTTCATTGCTGAAAGAACTATCAAGATCGATTTTGTAGTGTCGGACGAAGTCCATTCAATACAAACAAATATTTCCTCTTGTAATATACGTATAGATATATCAACGCACACATTTAGTATTTTCATGTGTACAAACTAAGGACACAAATCATCGATTAAATCGCAAATAGCACATTTTTTAGATTATATTCAATATGTAGTCTAATAATAAGAGCGTCCGTAATAAAGTTGTAAAGTATCCTATCTTCGTCCCTGAGACATTGTCACATTCAAATTTGTCATACTCATATATTTATTACGTAGTAACCTCAATGTAAGTGCACCAAAGGACAACATGGGTACAAATCCGCGAGTTTTAAAGTAATTCAATTAAACGGATCTCCATTCGTAGTGAGCTACTCAAAGTGATATTTCTGATTACAGAAAATGTATGCACCGTAATACGTTAGTGGAGACCGCAGAATATCCGCTATTTCAGAGCACATCCAATACCAGACACTCGTTAGCGGTCATTTGCTTTTCGAATTTTCTCACTTTACATAATTTTACGTGCGGGATATCGGAGCGCTGTGATTGCATCGAAAGATAATTTTCAATGTGAATTTGTTCGGATACTACAGTCCTCTTAACTCTGATTCAATTCATGAAATGATAAGGCCTACGCTGATTTCGTGTATAGAAATAATGTACACTTTGGTTACTGGAACCCTAGTATTTATACTCCGCAGGCAGATTGTCTTTGTGTCCGTCTGTCTGTCCATCTGTCATCAGGCCATGTATCTCGTCGACTGGGATAGCTAGACAGTTGCAATTTCCACAGATGATGTATTTCTGTTACCATAATAAGAACAAATAAAAAAAATGCTTAAGGGAATTCTATACTTTCTAACTTTTAGGGGATTCTAACTTTTTTGCAAATTTTATAATTAAGGCAATGTACGTTCCGAAGGGGTAGGTACTGTGTACTTATAGAACACCCATATTTTGCCTATGGGCTAAGCTTAGTTTGGTTATAAAGAATACTGCTTTTAGACAAAATCTAGAGTCATTTAGTATTAAACTGATTATTGTTATCTAAGAAGTAGATGTATGTTCAGTATAACAACAAGTAAAATACGATACGATTAGCATCGTAGAGGCTTATGTAGCATCGTGTAAAACGTTCATTAATGAAATCTAAAAGTAATAATTAATATTCAAAGCAACGTCACCACTTCTAAAATTCTTAAAGCCATCAGTATAATGATTTTGTCACTTTCAAAGGCTTAAAGTGTCAACAGCAGTGATGGTTCTTGATTTACAAAGTGAAAAGTTTTGACAAAGTTGCTATCGGTCCGCTAAGCGACGTTGAAAAATTAATAACTCGCTTAGACCGTTATCTTCGTAATACTATACGTAAAATACATAAACGTTTAGAATTAAAAAAAAAAAAATATCGTAAGTTAAAAAAAGGCGAGCGTATAGTATATGCCAGTGAAAGTCCCTTTAAAATCGGTTCAGCCGTTTCAGAGTTCCGATAGAGCAAACAGACCGATAGACAGACAAGACAAAAACATTAAAATATGTTTTTGTGAAAAGCATTTGATTTGTAATTATAGACAGACTTAATTTTTTTTCATTTGTATAGATATCAAGCATTTTCTGATTGTAACTATAGGTACTTGAAATTTCAATTTACATTGAATATAAAGTTTACAATGTGGTTTTTGGACGTCATATTGGTTGCACACACCATTCGTGGTGAGCCTCGCGAGTCGTGCCACAAAAATGAAAAATACGGCTCCGAACCGTAATATTGTAGAAAATGCATTTTCTGAATATTCAATTTTACCATGTATGAGTTATGAGGTTAGAGAAAATCCGTTTTGGAACGCCAGTAAGTTTTCTACGAAGGTCATTAATTGAACTTACGGGGTAAGGAGTACCTCCTGTGGTGTAGTGACCGTGGTGACCGAACAGTTTGAGTAGTTGCCTAACAATTACTTTTATAAGAATGTGATAAACTTGAGTGTATGGAAACGGTTTTTTTTATTACTTGCTTACTTCACTTCATTTGCAAGATATACAATGCAAAAAAAAATAAAGATTGACATATTGCAATACATTTTACAAGTACGTTCAAAAGAATTAAAATTTTAGCGCAGGCCTGTTTAAAATGCAGTAAAATAAAATCCCATGATAGTAAATCTATTAAAACAACAAATATATACGACTTTTTCAGGTCCGTTTTTCCAGTTAGTAATAGTCGTATCTCTAGATAGGCACGCCCCACCTCACACCGAATGGTTAGGTTGCTACGCAATACATGTAACCGATTTGGAGGGACATTTATCCAATTTGTGAGAGATTATGTAAAACACGTCGAATTGCTTGCGTTTGTTTTATAATAACGCGACACGATGCGGTAATAATGTCGTAAATTCATGCCAGTACCTAGCCCACGGGAAGTGGCTGCCTATATTAAAATTCCGCCATTTGAGGCACACATAACTGGCACTCTTTTATACGTGGATTACCTCGGATACGGTATTTTGATCACGTGAAGGGTAATTTTATGAAGTTATCTGCAAAAGACATTCGGTATCTCTGCCCCAAATAAAATGTACGTGTAAAGATGTTCCTAGAAAATATAGGTTTGGACAAGTACTGAAAATGAAAGGATTTTGACTGAAAGGTTTTTACGAGATAGCGCCCGATCAACTTCTTGAGTGGATCAATTTAACTCAAACTCAAGAAGAAAAATGGGATTATTTATGTATCCCAAACATGGGTTAAACCCATAGTCTGTGTATGATCTGTGTCTGAGGATGATAAATAAAAACAAATATATAAATATTTGATTACAATTATCTCTGATTAATCCTTTCGATTTCGGCTATTACGCTCACATACGTACTAGATTAATATAAATATATTTCCTTTTTTCATGTTAATATCCCTTAAGCCGACGAATAATAGCTTAACTATGTGGTTTCTTAAACTGTACAAGTTTTTAACTACACGCAATTGTATGAAAAACTATTTAAGGAACTATCAAAGTTCGCCATGAACTTCCCGCTTGCAAATTGCCAGTAATTTTGAATGAACTTTGGAATTTCGTGTGAAGGAAACTCGACTCTCGGGCTTAATTCATATTATGAGAATTATGACTGGAATGATAGACATTTTATACCACTTACTGTAAATTGTCTTTTGATATATTATCTATTAAGATATATTTATATATTACCAAAAATTTTATGTATATTTTAATTTAGCTTTCTATTTTTAAAACTATCCCTTATACTCTTATGTATATTATGAAGAAATAATTATACATTTATCTTATAATCTGAGATGATAATTATTAATTCTAAAAATTCTTATAACTACGTAGTCTACTCAAAATAAATAGGGTACGTACCACCTGCGGGTGCCGTGCCGAATATATTCGCATAATAAGTCTAAACCCTGTATAATCCTATTGGGACCCTACATTTTTGGAATAAACATATCGAATTACTGTGCATAATTTACGTATAATACAGAACCATAACAATACATTAGAAGCGAGAATTATGATTCTCACCGACTCCCAGCTCGGGGTAGGTACGCTAAGATATGGTCGCTTCTGCATGTGTGTCACGTCCCGGATTATAAAAGCTTTTTCCAATTCTCCATTGTAGGAGCTCTCGGGATCTCACGGCGACCACGTAGGCGCTATATCTTACGCTCTCTGTACGCTTTTATTTTAACGAAATTTAGCCCCTTCCCGTCACTGCCGATTACTTTCCATTGTCTCGCCGAGTGGGTGTAATACCGTATCAAATTGGGAAATATTGAAAGAAAACGTGGTAACCGATCGCGTTATATTCAGCGGTCGCGGTCGGGTTAACACTTTATTTTGTGAATGACGACGGAGTGACAAATGTGACGCGTTCAGGTTGAGCTCACTTTGAAGTGCTTCGAGTTGTGTACGTTATTGTATTACTACAAATGTTATGTATCTAGGTTCAATAATACCTACAAGTTTTACTAAATGAGAAAAAGGCAGCATTTAAATAATACATCCGTGCCAACATAATAAAAGATGGAAATAATACACTCCTCTCTCCGACCCTTATTGAGCACTAGCGACTTTAATCCCTATAAGAACACAACGATAGCCTATTTTGTTTTTGAAGGTTTCTGTAATGTTCTGGGGAATCTACAAGCATTTCGAAACAAAAACCGTAGATCATATAACCGTCAAACAACATCGGTAAATAGCACCATAAAATTACTCACCGAAAATAATATTATTGGGTGTGAAGATTTTTCCCGTGTCCCGTCCCCACAATAGAGGGTTCTCAGTGTTTGTTGTCCTCATTCATACAAATCCGGAAAAAATAAAACAGATATTAAGGGCACCCTCGCAGACCGGGCTTCCCGCCTCGCACATTAGTGTCCCAGAAAATGTTCCATTCTTATTCAAATATTTCCGGCAATTTGTTTGTCCCGCCGTTCAGAAAGTACATTGCTCGCGGGAGGAATGGACTCTTCACTTTCAAATATTATGAAATATGACCTCATGACGTGAAATATTTCGACGCCCCTCCACCCCCCAAAACCAATACAATTATTCGAAATATTATAAATAATTCGCAATTTGCCTCGTAGGTCTTGTGGTCGCAAGCGCTACTGCGGATCGCGAGGTTCTGAATTTGATCCCAAAAATGTTATTGCGTTTTTCTACCTGTAACTTCTCAGTATGAGTCCGCAGTCTGGATAAGTGCCTGGTTGATAGCAATAGGCTCTCTCCTATTATATGAGACTAAAATATAACAGGCGAAATGTTGATGTACATACTGTTAGTATACTTCTGCCTACCCCTTCGGAGAATACTTACATAATTTCTTAAAGCAATAAAAACATATTCGCTTAGGTACATCAAAAGTAAAATGTTACAATTTATTGGAAGTTGAAATACTTCTGGCATATAGCACAACGATTCTTATTATCAACATTACGATGTTGACAACCCCAGTTTTTTCCATTCCAGCCACATTCATAGGCTTTACGTACAGCTTACCTTATATTTCCTGTTTACCGCCTTAATAGCATAAACAGTATCTTTATACTAGAATAAGAAGAGAATATAAGTTTTGAAGGTATGAAATTATTCGCAAGTATGTTTAAGACACCCGCATTATAAGTAAAACATCGAGGTTAGTTTGAAACCAAGTCCTTAGCAAACAGGGTTCCTACTTGTCAGAAACTTGGAGATGTTCATTGATGCAGTCAGCCCGCGTTATGTATGACGGACTGATTTCATTACCTCACTCTACTTACTACTTAGTTACGGCACAATAGTTAAGTATCAACATTGTTTAAATACTCGTAGCATATACAGTAACTAGTTTTCATGCATGCATATGTGAAAACCTACGAGGAAGATATTTGTTTTACGCGTTTATTCATAAAGTTCGATAATTGACCTATGAACTACTCGGATTATTTTAATGATTTTACTCTTTCTAAATTGTTTATATCTCCAAAGACTAAATTACCTGATATTTTGTTCCGTTATGAAAACTGAAACTTATGCCAAGATAATATAAGAACAGCTATTACTAGCTCAGCATCTCCAATCTTCCTTCCACGGGGTACTGTTAATCTAACTCACCGCTGGAACACATCAGAGTATCAATCTAAGGTAGCGCTATTTAACTGTAATATTAACATTATGCTCATGCCTGTGCTCTCCGAAAGGGTAGACAAGAGATGTAGTTCACCGAGATTTAGCCAATTATGTGTAGAGTCTCATTTAACATGGGGCCAACCTATTGCCACTAACCGGGCACTATTCCAGACTCCGGATTGCCACTGAGAAATTAAAATACTAAAACCTAATAACACTGCCCGACTCGGGGATGGAGCCCAGGACCTTATGTTCCGAATTATCGCTTTACGAATACTAGCCTACCTTTTCAGAAAAAGTATAACCTCCACCCGGGCCATACCTTTTTACACTGCAACAGTCTTGATATCATTATACAATACGAATATGTAACATTGAAGCTGTTGATATGTTCGGAACACATATTTCAATGTAGTACATGCTTTTATAAACCTTAAAGCACATATGATTACGATCTAAACATACATAGCGCATACACAACTCGTTCATTCTCTTTGGGCAAGTATTTTCGTCGCTATTATATATATCTACAAATACGTTATGCCTAAGTTGACAGCTAATTTAACTATGTAGTGAACTAGAACTATTTAGGGTAATGTCAGTTTAAATCACGGGCACTAATGCTTTATCAGACCTATTGATACTGCCGATACATAGGGTTACCGATGCAAGGAAATCTTGAAGTAAAGCAAAAACACTCTAAGACATTAATCACTCAATCGTAATTGCCAACCCTGGTATAACACGCGTCAATAAATACGATAAAACATTAGCCTCAGGAGCTATACCTTCGCATCAGGGAACATGACAATTACATTATTTATTCAGTTTAGGCATTTTTTAAACTTCGAACAAAAACAACAAAGGAAACACACCTTCTGAGAAGGACCGGTTAGTAACTCAGCCAGTCACGTTTGTTTTCTACTAAAATATTGTATTTTTACTTAAATGCAGGATTATAAATAAGTTTATAATAATGAACACTGTTCATTATCATTATTTGATGTAACTATATTTAATGACTGCACTCTTGTAGTAAGCACTGCTTAACTGGTAGTGAAAATCAAAATATAAGTTTCATTTGGCAGCCCTAACGTGAGCTCCGCGCCTAAGCCGAACTTTGCATGCAAATTTTGCGGAACAAGTCGATAATATTGACAGCGACAAACCGGATTTAATTAGATATCTTAAATGGTTTGAGTTAAGGCTAGCAATACTGAAACTAGCCAACTTAAAACTTTCATCTGCAATATATTATAATTACAACATTATTGACACCGTAACAAAAAAGTCGTATCAAAGTCTTATTAAATTTATACAGGTAATTTCAAATCATCAATCAAACCACTATCCTTATAGAAATCCCACCATCCTTAAGAGGCAAATAAGTACACGGCCCAGCTGTATGGTATGGTCATGGTGAGTGGTAACCGCAGCACGTTTGCAATGCCAGGAGGATCCAGTGCACCTTGCCTACCCTGTAAGAAACTCTCCACACACTTCTTGCAGAATCCCATGCTGTACTCCCTTGGGTGGCCTTCCCATTCTTCTCATTCCCTAACCTTACCGGCCGGAGGGGAAGCTCTATGATATTCATTTCGTAACGTAATTTCAGTAATATCATAATTTTTATAAATAATAAAAGTGATTACAGAAAGATATTTAAGGTACATAAATGTGGATGAAGCGAAACATGTATGTAAGGATCGAAGCATGTGGCAAACGGTGATCTTTGCCAAGGAATACAGGAGTGAAAATATGTATGTATGTATTATTCAAAAAAATTTGTTGGTCTTTAAGTAAATTATTCAAAGTTATGATTTAACAGTGTTAAATTTATACACTGTACTACTTTACTAATACACCTTTATGTTAATCAGGAATTTATAATTAGTATGGCAGCAATTAGTTTTCGCCTAGTTCTGGCCAGTTGCGAAATTTAATATTAAAAGCCCGTATTTTAGAGCAGCTTGTAATTTATATAGAAAATGTTCAACAGCTATGGCTATGAACTGATTTAATTACTATTGCCGATAAATTAAAGGGAACTTGGTAAATTAATTGCATTAAACAATTGAAAATTTTAAGGACATACAGTGCCTGAGACGGCAATGGACTCGCCAGCCCCGATAACACCTATCAAAACAAATTCGGTGAAAAGTAGGTTACACCTCTACTTAGCCCTTAAGAGACCCTAATGATAGATGTTTGCCGTCGCTTTTGAACGCTTACTATATCGGGGGCGTCACTACAATTTGAAAGTGGAGGAATTTATCCAAAACAAAAACAGCTTTAGCTCGCAGGTTTGCTGTAAGACATTATTATAATCTTGTCTCTGAAAGTTCAGTGTCAATAAGTGAAAGATTTTTGTAATCTAGTGAGCCATTTCTAAGACCACCTAATATAGTCTTTACATATTTTGATATCTATATCTATACAGATAAATAAAATTGAAGTATCTATTTATATTCATATACTAAATTAGGAGCTTTTCACTAAATACAAATACATGTATTTTTCCCTGTCTGTCTGTTTGTTTCGGCTAATCTCTGAAGCGGCTGGACCGATTTTAGCGGTATTTTAACTGGCAAATAGCTGATGTTACAAAGAGTAAAATCAAAATATAATAAATAGGGTTCCACAAAATAAACCCACCCATGTCAGTTATCATTATGCTCGCCTCGTCCACATTTTGCTTGTAAAATACTAAATATTTCACATTTCCAACAGAGCGAATCACTCAATCGAAACGTAAACGGAAATATAAAGTTTGGCTGACAATGCCGGTACATCGTGTGCAATAGTGCATTCCTTTATTCGCATAGAGGACGCCAATAGCTACAAATTGAGTGTGCGACGTGACGTGGAGTGTTTGCGAAGCGATACGGACGACACGCTGCACGCTCGACGGAGACGATGTATGGACGAAGATGGAACTGTATTTTTCACACGCTTGTACTTGGTGAAATTTTACTTTGAACAACGGTAAAGGTGAAAACACGTTTACATCTCGATTGTACTTATGGGGCACTACATAGAAAATGTTTGAGGGCTAAAAATTACAACATAAAGAAGAGATGTTAGAACTTTAAAGTGATGGATGAAAAGCTAATCGCTGTGTCAGATATAAATATAGATAAAATATTTTTCCATATAATTACTTGAAATGTGTTTCCTTTTCTACAAAATATTGGTAGCAAAATTGGAAATAAGTGAGCTTGATTATAGTAATAAACACTTTGAATATCTTCGGACTTACATTACCAACTTACAGCTGTCTATTCGTTTGTAATTGCATAGTATAATATTTAAGTTTCCTACCTTTAATGAGTTAAAATACGTAAGTAGGTAGGTACACTGTGTAACTAGTACCTACATGAGAAAAATCATAGTGGTATGTTACGCTTATAATCGATAAGTGGATGACCGAACTTTGCTCCTTTTATGTTGACGTGTTCTAAAAATTAAACCTAGCTAGATCTACTTTTCGCCCCCAAATCCCTGCAAACTAAATTTCATGAAAATCGATAGATAGAGATTTTTACTATAAAAATATGTACAAGTAGATTTTGTGGAATTAGAACTAAAAAAAATATGTGATAAACTAGAGGGAGATAAAACAAATTGGATTTCCTGAAGTTATCGTGAAACTTGTGAACTAGTTAAAACTCTACTTGCCAAGATTTATTTGCTCTTCAAAATCCGAACTCGCAGTACAGTCGCGTTCACATGACAGACAAATTAGTTGTCTCGCGCGTGACAGACTAGAATCGCTTCTGCAGCGTGCATCCGACGCTCGATTTATGTCACGAAGCGAGAGTGCAAGATTTAGCGTTTACTTGCGATTTTAGCTTGTGATACCGCTCAATAATATCGTGGCTGGGCAAACTTAGACGTCGACGTTTATGCAATTTATGGACTCAAAGTTTCATTTACCACCTTACTATTGAGGGATTTCTAAAGTCTTACGGTCTTCGTCATAGCATTTGACTATTACTTATGATATATTATTATATTACATACAAGTTTCTATCGTGGTGACCGCGGGGTTTAAGTCGTCGTCTGCTATGCAAGCGAAGCAAGTTCAAATCTCAGCGGCCTGCAACAATGAGTTTTTCCAAAAACTGATGTGATGTGCAGTATTTCACGTGCCTTACGTGACGATGTTTGGTGCCCGCCACGGTGATAGACTCAGTCAGTCACTCAGACCTGTCACGTTGGCAATTAATCATCTTCGGTGAAAGATGAGGGTTGTTATTACAACACCTCTGCCAACCCTTCTGGGGAATACAAGCGTAAGCGTATGTACGTAAGAAATTTCTGCACATAGTAAACATAGGTAGATAGATACGTATGCTGATGCCTCCCCAGGGTTCTCTATGGGAGAGATGAATTACCTCGTAATACCTCTGTATTACAATATTCACTTTTCACTGTAGATAATTAGATGCCAACGTGGCAGTGGTGAGTTCAGTTACTATATATAAGATATTGAATTTCTTACGATGCATTTCTTCACTGTAGCTCGTGGTAGGATATTATCGTTACTAAAGTTCATAGGAAAGTCCATTGGTACGGACACAATTTCATATCCCCACCAGCAGGTGGCATTCAAACCACACGGCCACCACGGCTTCTAAACTTCACGTTACATTTCATAAAAATTTAAATTTTAAGCGCAACACATGTTCCGTAGAATTTATCACTTAACATTGATAAATATGTTATTATACGAAAAAGGAATATTGCCGAGACAATATTTTCTAATATCTCCGTAAGAGCAACGCTTAAAGTGTATTCTTTTGCCATCTTCGAGATTGATTAATCTGTCAGCAGGAAAAGATTAACATCAATAAAAATGTAATCCATTACATAGAATCACGCTGTATATTATGCTTTTTACGGAGCTGGTATTATGCAATACGGATATTGAGTCTGCCAAAATATAAAAGTTTAATAAATCAATACTCGTATAAAATATTATGTAGTACCATTATACTTAAAATTCTTTAAGGATACCTGATTAAGTTTGGCGCATTTATACATATATCTTTAATAGTATGTAGGTATATAATTTAAGCATGCAATTAGTACGAATGCAAGATATTTCATCAGTTCGTAACAGGCGAAAAACAAGCACTGACGTATTTTTCAAATGTAGTTATCGTATTGTCGATGATGCTGCTTTCGCTTCTGCCCCACTGCTCAACTAATTGTCTACAGACCCTAGTAATTAATCTTGTTCTTCCTTCACTACGCTATACTTGAAAATAAAATAAAATTCAGAGTACCTACGTAGTTCCCAATATTTACTTCAATATATAACATACTTACTTGTATTGTATTCCGAAATAACATTTCAATGTATCGTATTAGAAAACCCACAACTCTTGGATGGATACATTTGCTCTCTATTTCCGCAGTTAAATATAAATCTCTCCTTACTTAGGAAAACATATTAATCCTCGCGAGAAACAATGGGAATGCTCTGGAAGCGTCAGAGACGGTAACAATAGAGTTTAAACGTTTGCTAAGTGTTGCAGAAAAGTCGCGTACGTATCTTAAGAACAAAGCCGTAAGTTTACAGAGCATGGGAAGTTGGCGCCGGGACATATACGCGACTTTGTGACCAAGTTATGCTATTAAAACATGCTCAGAATCTTCTTAAGATATCTTTATGTTTATTTATGTGTTTGCCCTCTCTACACGCTTGCCATTGAAAAATATAGCAAATCTCGTTCATTATTTGATTTGTATAAAATTTATATAAAACTAGCTGTGCTCTGCGGTTTCACCCGCTTAGATTTAGTTACATCCTTATTGTCGCGGATCCCTAATATTTTTAATAAAACAAAAGTAGCCTATGTTACTACGTGAAAGTCTCGTTACAATCGGTCCAGCCGTTTCAGAGATTACCCGGAACAAACAGACAGACAGAGAAAATTTTAAAAACTTGGTTTTTTAGTGTCAGTAGCGTGTATACTTTCATATTATGCATTTAGTGAAAAGCTGTTATTTTGAAATTACAAACAGACACTTCAATTTTATTTATCTGTATAGATTGAAGAGGAATGGAATAGTTTTTTAAATAGAATTAAGTAGTTTACGTTTTCTGATTATGTAATATAGTATACCATCTTGAGCTAATGTTGGTTTCATATTTGATTTTAATTGGACTTAGATTTTCGCTGTTATTTGACAATAGTGTGTAAATAATTAATTCCAATTAAAGAGTTGGCGCAGCAGTTCTGCTGAGTGTCGACCATATTGAATTAATCATAATTAAAAAATACTTTATGCCTTTCACCACAGTAAAAGCCTAGGTTTTCAGTAGGATTCGTCTAGAAGCATTGTTTAGGCAGTATTATAATACTATTCAATAATTGCGACCCCTAAGGCGGGCTATTTGTTGTATGCCAAGTTTGGAGAAAAAACATATTATTGTTTCGCAATTAAGTTTCAATCAATCACTTTTTCATCTATTACATGTCAAAATAACTGTTATTGGAGCTCTGTGTACAATCACAGTTGCCAGAATGTAAATATGTAATTATGTTTCGAATATGCGTCGCAAATAAATTACGTACTTGCGAGCAGTGGCCATTTACCATCACATTAAATGTATGTTATTACTACGATTTAAGTTACTCAATTTCATTTCAGCTCACAGGTGGCACCATACTATTACAAGTATTCATAGCTATTACAAGTCTTTCTGGAGCCATTTACCACTCTGACCTCTATTAAGTATAAAAATAAGCTGAACTAGAGGCCTACCATCATTCGTTTAAGCAGAGCGCATTAAGAGCGTCTGAGCTCTGAATGTTGGTACCGTAAAATTAAAACCGATGATGGTATGTGGTTACAGTCGTACATACATACATGTATTCCCCATAGAGATAAGCAGAGGTGTGCTTATAGTAAACCAATTATAAGTCGCATGTAAAAGGGGGTAAGCCTATTTACCATCATCGTGTATTACCGATATCTTGCAAATCTTCAGAAAGAAAAATCAACATTATTTCCACATTAAATAAAAGAGTAGATTGATTGATTGAACACACGCTTAATGAAGCAAACTTTATTATTTCAAAAAATAGGCTTACTGTATGTAAAACTTATATTAATACGGTGATAATAGTGAGTGTCTTGCAATCAATAGAGCTAATTAATTGCATAAGTACCAACTTGATAGTTAATACGAAACTAGAGTGCAATCATCAACTTATCAAAGTTAATTATATGCTTTATTTTCTAGGGGTTTGAGATCTAAATGAAGTGACATAAAAACTGTCCGCAACAAACGGTAGCCTCGTATAACGTGTGACTTGGCAGACATCTGTTACGGAACCATAATCCCGTTCGTTCTCTCGCTTCTTGTACCGGAAATGTAGAGCGCCACATGTGACCAATTTCGGACTTGTCGTCGCTAAAGTCCTATTTTAGAAATTGTTGGCACGTTTTTGTGGTCTACCTAATCTGGTAGGATTTATATTTTGAAATTTTAAGGTAGCGAAACGTAGCTAGACCAAAATATCGTTAGACATTATCATAACAGTTCACCAAGGATGCAGTTAGAAGGTTTCACACGATTTATATTTGTATGTTCATTGTTGCATTTCATCAAATACATAAAACGAGTCGGAAGGCTTTTGGGACTGACATCGCGGACCCTAACGCCACCTTGGATCTGAAAAATATTTTTGAGAGGGAAAAAGGGCCCGCCATATCATCTTTCACATAATCCATCCATGGTATCAGAGGTCTTCCGTTCCCCTTGTAACAATCGACATTCATTAACAAAACTTTGTTGGCAACATTATCCTCATGCCTCCGCATAACATGTGCATACCACGACAAAAGTTTATTCTTCAACAATCAAACAACAATGTACTTAAGCCAAAGTTATAGAAAATATAATGGATAAAGTACGGCATAAGTTACTATTAGAGTATAATTCCCACACACAATCTTGTGACGTACAAAAGAACTCACTGGAAATAGACCAAGGCTTGAATAATTATTATTCTTATTCATTTCAAACAAATGTTTAACAAACCAAATAAAAGTATCACTTAATTTTTATACCGATTTGTTATTAAATTAGGAATCACTTTTTGCCGTAAAGTAATTAAACTTCAATTTGACAGCCGAGATATTAATCGCAACTTGATTATAGGAATGTATTTAAGATAACGTTTTAACAATATATTATGTACTCTAATGCGACATTAAAATGAACGAATTGGAATGTAAATATGCATTTTTTTTGCGTCAAGTAAGTGGCAACTTGCTGGATAATTACGTACTTAGGTGACATACAAACGAGTGCTGTAAACGGTTGCTATGAGTAAAGCCGTTTCGTACGGCGTTTCATGTGTATACTAAGTACTATTAAATAAGATTTATTTCGTGGAATACTTGACTTGAATTGCCTTTGAAGTTTATATGATATATGTGCCCTGCGGTTTCACCCGCGTAGACTTAATTTCAAAGATGGCCAGCGGAACCCTTTTTAAAAATGAAACATGTATAGATCCCTCTTTTTGTAACATCAGCTAACTGACAGTGAAAGAAGCAAGTGTCACGCTATATTAGGACATCGCCCGCACTTCTCTTCTCCCTGTGGAATACTGGAAAGTTGTCTTACCACATGTACAACACTACTAATCTTAACCAATACTATTCATAGTTTTAAAGCTGCGTCCTTCTACATAATGCTAGTAATCGTAAGGTGTCGGTTCAGGGGCCTTACTACGAGCTCTTATTGCCATGATAGTTTCACTCATTTCTGAGACAGATGTATGTGACGTGCATACATCATTGCAATAAGAGCTCATGATTGGGCCCCAGGTGGTAAACATCAATCAAGTATTAATAACTTTTAGAATTTTATAAATGAACACCAAAATATGATTAAGTGTATTATTTTAATTTAATAAAACTTCAATTAAAAAGATTAATCCTCTATATTTCCGCTTCATACCTACCCTGCCCGACTGGATATTTCGCAAACTAGCCGGCCGAAGAATAGGCGCATGTTTTAAGCCTAGCAGAATTTTCCATTCACGTTGGCATAAGCCGGGCTGTGCAAAACCAGGGATATATAAGATTGGAGTTAAATCCCACGCCTTACCCGATGTGGGGATTTGGTGCCTAACGAATATAGTGGTGAATATTTTCAGTATCACTGCGAATGAATAGCAGGCTTAGTGCTAACAGAGTGTTTGTAAACCTTATTTCTTTTTTATCCTAAAATGTGTTGAAACTCATTCAGCCGGCCTATTAGTAATGGCATCCTGAATGTATAAGAACATAATTATTGAGTTTTTGGCGGTTATTCACGAAATACCCGAACTAGGTACTCATTTTCTTTACACTCGTATGCTAAATAATTACGATTTTAAATGGTTTAAAGACCATTTGCGAAATAGGCTTATATCTAAAGTTTTAAAAGTCAAAAAAATGATAATACGCTCACGCCATCCTACAGTCCCCGAAGGGTTACCAGTAGAGATGTAAAAATTTTTACTACAAAAATATAACTTGTAAGAGAGTCTTGATTTTTATGTAATTGGCACTGATCAAAATTCTACTACCGATAGTAACGGCAGCGTAATTGGCACCCGATCACCAGACATGAGGCTAAGTTCGTATGACATAAATAGTCGATATAATAGTGATGGTTACTGGTAATGGAAGTTCCCACTGCCACGATATCGTCCGCCGATACTTGACAACAGCACGAAAACGTTCAGTAGTAATTGTATCACACTACTAGTCCGACGGTATCGTGTCATAACCGTTATCGTCCAATGTGAAAGCGCCGAATTTTAAATCGTAGTATCCTTAAATCTGTAAATTCTCCTCTAATCTGACAGAACACTTTTCCCATTTAAAATTATTATTTAAATGGATATAGATAAACAAACACCAGTCATTATTAACCTTGGGCACACATCGCGAAGAGACAATCGCTGCATAGTTGGTAGACGCACCCAGGTCAGACAATGTGAATTATAGCAGGAGTTGCTAGAGAAGGCCGACTCGTCACGCGTTAGGTTAAGGACATAAGGGCCGCTGGTAAGGCTTGATATCCACTGGGTGGTAATACTTTCATGATGACAGAAAATATAAAACGTTACGATACTTTATTTCGCTATAACAACACAGACAGAGAGGTATTGTTATAACAACACCCACTTTTCACTGAAGATTATTAAGTTGCCAACGTGACAGATGGTGAGTCTATCACCGTCTCAAGCACTATGCATATGTCTTATGAATTACTTTTCAGACGTATGCAGGTTTCCTTACAATATTTTTCTTCACCGTAAAGCAGGTGGTTTGAAATCACTTCACATAAGTTTGTTTAGAAAAAATCATTGATGCAGTCCCCGCTGGGATTCGAACTTACGTCGCCACCATAGCTCTTTCTATTACAAATATTCAAATAACATTTATGAATAAACCATTGTCACATTTTATATTTTCTATAACCATAAACGTAGACGTCCGCAAAATAACAACGAGCGCAAATCTTAAAATATAGAGCTTCTAAAGTCAGTCAGTGGATAAAAGCTAAAAAGTCACTTGTTCTGATAGCCCTATGGCTATTTGCACCCTATAACAACCTATATCTAATAGATGCATTGTAAAATGGTTTACAATCTTACTTTACGCACTAGTTTACAATTCTACCCAGTAATCAAAGCAGTTTCCTGTGTAAAACATTTTGTTAATATTATATTATTACTAGCTGTGCCCCTGTGGTTTCACCCGCGTAGAATTAATTATTATTTACTTAATGGTTTTTTATATTCACCGCAAACATAAAAAATATAGCAATTTACTCCCTGTAACATCGGCTATCTGTCAGTAAAAGTCCCGTTCAAATCAGTCCAGCCGATGTAGAGATTATCCGGAACACACAGACAGATAGACAGATATATTTTTTAACTTGGTTTCTTTACATTAGAAACGTATATACTTTCATATGCATTTAGTAAAAAGCTTTTAATTTGGAATACAAACAGACACTTCAATTTTATTTATCTGTATAGATATCAAAATCCGAAGAAACTTCTGCTTTGATCTACAAAGTTATGTTGATCTAGCTACAATTAAGTTGTATCGCATTTGATGGGCACAAGCTTTATGTGAGCAATTACTTATATATAATAATATGCAAGTGGGAGGTGATCAAGATGAAAATGAGAGGGAATCGTCAGATAAATACTATTTATGTCCCATAGAAAGACATAAATGTCAGTAAGTCATATTGTGTTATTTGTATCAAGTACAATTTAATATACGAGTACTAAGAATCAAGAAGTTCTCACGGATAGGAAAATATTCTAGATATTAAAAAAAAAAACTACTAGCATTTGAAGTCACTATCACGACAGTTTTTGCGACAAAGACAAAAAAATATATTTCATAATTTAAAATCAAAATATCATCATTTGATTAGACTTCTTACAAAGTACTTTCCAATCTTCATAAAGACATAAAAAAATCATTATGCAAGATCATAAAATGTTACCACCGGGTTCGGAAGGTGCTTTTGCTGAGAAGAACCCGCCAAGAAACTCAACAACTACTCATTTACTTACATACTTGCTTTTCTATTCTTTAGAAAGTAAATAATATTGTGTTGTATTGTTGCAATGTCAATTCAAAATACTCAAAATAAAGCGTATATTTGTGGACACGAATGATTTTAGAGGCAGCGCTGAGTAGTATGACGAACCGCGAGTACGTGACGGTATAGCCTACACACCCCTATAAATTATAGTAATGCTCGCAAATTTGTCCTTCCACCAAATCCCGTCAGTTTTCCCTACGTGATTGATGTAAAGTGATGTAAGTGCAGAAATTTGGTTTTGCGAAACCCTAAATCCATGTGATTTGTAGCATAAAAGGTGAAGCTTATAAGAAAGAAGTAAGAATATCAAAGAAATTTAAAAGAAAAAAATCGGGTTGTATTTTGCATTCAAATTCCTTCTACGAGTATGTTTAAATTTCTAACCATTAGAAAAGTAAATCTTAGTAAAAAGAATAAAGTTTTTATGAAAAGGATAATTTATTTTTTTATGAGTTATGTAGTTCTTCACTCGGGTCTACGAAAGGCCTGTTTGTAGGAAATGCGCGAAAGTGATAAATTTGTCAGGTAACAGTGCGTGTTCCGAATATGTGACCGTGCAAATCACCCGAAATATTGTATGAGATTGAATTGTGCGGCTCCACGGGAAATTACACACTATGTTGTTGTCATAGGGGACAGATCCGAGGGTACCACCCCAAATTTATATGACAACAGTCGGATGAATAATACTACTTTTATTTATTGCTTTCTGCGTAAGTAGCCGTGGCTGGAGTGGATTTGTTTGTTATTTTATTTGTGACAAGTTTTCGAACATGCTAAACTATGCACACCAAAGAACACAAACAGAATTTACGAAACGAGTATTTTTTTTCTACTTGCCGTTGTAGTAATGTTTAAAAAAAGTCCTTTTATACCTAACTAAGCTCTGCCCATGAATACGTCCGCGTAGAATAATTACTTTGGGCTAACGCTAACTTTAACCTGCGACTTCGTTTACGTAACGTGATGATATCCAGCCTTCTTCGATAAATTAGCTATCACCAAACAGACCAGTTCCTTAGATTAGCACATTCAAGAAAACAAACTCTTCAGCTTTATTTGTAAGTAAAGATAACGTATTATTATCCCTTTTATATTAGCCACACTAATGCATTGGGTTCATGTAATGGTAGATGTAAGCTATTCATAAATAAAAAATATAAGTAAATAAACATGCATTTTATCGGTTACTTAGGAAGATACATCATCATCTCTCACAATGTCTCATCCCAGGTACAGTGGGGGTCGGTACTTAATTCAAACCCGTGTCTCTGTCTATATTGATGGCGTGAGGCGAATAAAAACATGCACAGTATCCTCACAATTTTTCGCTGCGCGTTCTTTACTCGTGACGGGACCTGTAGCTTGCATTTAACTACCATTTCGCCTGTGTCATTCGTAATTTAGAAGAGTCTAAAGCACAAGTGTTTGTGTGTACGTTACAGTGTGGGTCTGTACTTGCAAAGTTACGATACTTTTATGAACCATGAAGTTTACTTTCGTCATTTTCTAAATGCACAAAACATGAACGGCGAGGCACGTCACAGCTTACAGTTTACAGTCGGAACAAGTGAATAGGCCAATTTCTGGTTTATAAGCGTTCCGTAGTTTGTGGGGAATTATACGCGCTTGGAGGCCTTAATGCCGAGCGTCACGCATATCAGCTGGAAACGAACTGTAAAGAGGGGTGTTCATGGAAGTAACGACGTGAAATTACTGTTAAGACAAGACTAATAAGCTACTAGTTTTTAATTACTGTTTACTTAAAATTTACTCGCAAACGACATGTTTTCACGACATGCAATGCGACTGTTATAGCAAAGCTTCCTTGAACTATCTAAGGATAATGTTTGCGAATCGATTGAGGGACAAAACCACCTTGATTATTCCAAATAATTAATAAATATGCTCACGCCATCCCAGAAGGGTCCCCGAAGGGATAAGTATAGGTGTCGTAACAACAACACCCACATTTCGCCGAATAGGATACGTGCCAACGTGACAAAGGGTGAGTCCATCGCAGTCTCAGAAACTATACATACGTCTTTGAATTACTTCTCAGACATATGCAGGTTCCCTCGCGATGTTTTCCTTCACCGTAATGGTGGAGTGCACGCGGGCAAAGCCGCGGACAGAAGCAAAACCTCATGGCTGCTATTAATGTCACATGATTAGAATATGAATGTCTTATTTCATTAGTCTAACTCAAGCCTAAAACTCGGCTGCGATAGTATAAACAGGTTTATTACATAAAATTAGATATGCAATTACTTACGTGACGACTGATATCTACGGGAATTGCTCAAATGAAGCGAGGGACACTTAAACTCCCGTTTATAGGCCTATAGACCCAAGATTATTCATTTTAATATCGCTTCCGAACGATTTGATTTATGTCATGTTAATGTCACAAGTTTTGACAGATCTCGCCTGGGCTTTGCAAGTTTATAGTTTGAGAAAACAAGTCGAGAAGACACAACAGTGTTTAATTGTACTTTTGTTTAAACGCTGTACAAGTTGCCAACGAGACGTTAAAACTTAGATCTTTTATAATTAATACTTAACAACTGGAAATTATTGGTTGTTACTTAACACATCTATAGAATAAAATAAAATAAATAATCGAATGTGAAATATTTTTTAAAATAACATTATTGCCAGGATAAAAATCAAAATTAAAAAAAAATTGTCTGCGTGGCATAGGTATGTTTGTTGTTGATGGCCAGCTTTTACTAATCACAACATTGTTATTTTTAATTAAAACTATAATGCTTTTGTTTTTATGCCTTTGTTAATTTGTTTCTGTTCGTAATTCAATTTTTTTGTTATTTTTTTCACATCCTCAATATCTACACCCCGATGTAACCTATCTATGGATTTAACAGCATCATTAATTAACAATCTCCCAAGCACACTTCAGCAGGTGCTTAAATCAAGTATTATCAATTAATTAATAAGCCATATCGGTATAATACAATATCCGCTACAGATTGAAACTCGGGGACAATATTAATGGTTTATAATATATAATTTATGTAGCATTAGAGATAACTATAGATTTAAAATGGGGCATTATTTATGTTTCAATCAAATATCCGTTGGAAGACATTTGAAATTTGGTTGAAAAACATTCATAATCCAGGCGCAGAGAAATAGGATGCAACTGCAATCAACCTCGCAAAACTGTCATATACCGACGTTTAAGTACTAACTGCAATGCAAATAATACATTATTTTATAATGATAAAAATATCATCATAATAAGCATTCAGTTTATGGAGACCAGAGGGCCAACTATGATCTTTTTAGCAGCGCATATTAAGAACTTCTTAGCTTTGACGTTTATTTCTAAGGTACCAAAATGAAACTTCAGAGCTCAGAGGTTCTGTATACGCTCTGCATAAATCGATGATGGTAGGCCCGCAGAGTTCTTTTTGCGCACAACATGAATGCATTTTTACACAACTGTTAAAATTTAATACATATCTTTATTTTAAAATACATACATACATATGATTAAGGCTGTTTTTCCCGAAGGCGTAGCCAGAGGTGTTACAACAACGACATCCACTTTTCACTGAAGATGATTAAGTGCCAACGTGACAGATAGTGAGTCTATCAACGTCTCAGGCACTATACATACGTCTTACGTTCACAGGGTTAATATAATATGATGCAAATAGAAATAATATATATCATATTAAAAATTCAATCCAATATCGTTTTTTTTGCTGTCTGTAGTACTTAAACGTCAGTTTAGCCAGTGGGCCTGTCTACACGTGGGATTCATCTAAACGCGCTCTCCAAAGTTTTTTCGAGGTTGAATACTGTCAGGTTTGATTGGTCGCTTGGGGCATTTGCTGGTGTAGAGTGACATAGCTATTAAGTTTTGCTGTTCTCATATTATTTGGCTCGCTTGCTGTAGTTCACATTATAATGTGGTGTACATTTAAGTTTCTGTGGTAATGAGTGGGCTGATGAGTGTTTGTTTTACAACCTTACAACCACTCAACGGCATCTGTTTCCACTTGTTAATTAGCCTTAGTCTTCCTCCTCATCTCTTTTCTTCTAAAATTTCTTCTGGCGATGATTAAAAAGACAATAAGGCTGAAAACTAAACTTCACAAACTAACGAAAATCAAACGTTTTTTCAGTGTCGCTTTATATTTACCAAACTCGAATTTACGTGCCTTTAATAATTTCATTAAATTAGGTTTAGAATATATAAATGACATATAATTTCCTAGCTGACTACGTATGGACGTAATTTTAAAAATAAGAACCCTGGTAGGATTCTGCGAACATTCGGTCGAAGCTTCGTTTTTCGGAGAAAGCGAGAATGGAAATCTAATCTAGTAGAGATTGTTTTCCATAGAGCTATTTTGAGAACTGTTTAATTCTATCCTTATCCATCATATCTCTCTTCAAGTACATTGACGTTAATTTAAATAATTAAAGCGATCTGGGATCCGAAACAACAAAGCGTTATTCAATCTAGTCACGAAAAGTCACGTAAATAGTGCATAATGGAACTTGATGCAAATTTTACAACCGGAATTTTAATTGAAGCTTTCATTGACAATTATTTCTTGAAATTATCTTTAAACTGTACCTAGTTTTTCAGGGTTATTTGTTGGTATAAATTATCAAAGAAAACTGTTTTCTTTTAAGTTTTTAAATTAACTTTGGCTTATAAAATACTTAATGAGACGATATTAAATGCTTGTTAAATTAATAAAGTAACATAATATGCAAATATAGGATTTGATCCTAAAAGGTTTTATTAAAAGTAGATGATTAACTTATTAAATTATGTTTTAGAAGTCTCTTATTATGAATTCACAATCTTGTTGTAGTAAGTACTAATTATTCATAAAATCTTTGTCTAGATTTTGTTATAAAACTGATTATACATTAAATTCAAGATATAACAAAGATGAAAAGAATGTTAGATGAATAAGTAATAGATATGAGATAAAAACTAAATCTTAGGAACTTTTTTATCATGTAGCAAGACGATACAGGTATGTGCCTCGTTGGTCTAGCGGTCGCAAAGCACTGCTGCCGAACTCGAGGTCCTGGGTTTTCCTCGGGTCGGTAAAGTGTTATTGGGTTTTTCCATTTGTGATTTCCTAGTAACAGTCCAGAGCTTGGGCTAGTGCCTACTTAATAGCAATAGGCTCGCTCCCTATAACATGGGACTTTAAACATTAATGGCAAAATGTGGATATACTATAAGTATACCTCGGCCTACCCCTTCGTGAAATACAGGCGTTAGCATAATATGTGAATATCGGAAATAGATTAGTCGGAAGAAACAGACCGAAAGATTTTTTTTTTTATCTACTACTTGCCGTATATACATAATGTACTTTCATTGGGTATGTAGAAGGACCAGGAGAAAAAAAATGTTTGTGCAATATATATGGCACCAAAATTAAAATTCACATAACGAAAAATAAAATGAAATATGACAAAGGCCAGTTTCATTTGAGTAAAGCGAACAGATACAAAGTTTGGAAGTAGATGGTATTTGTCGAATGCACTTGGCAGAGTATTCCGCTGACCAGGCTGCGGCGTGCATAGTCAAGCAGCTCTTGTGGTAAACAAGTTCACTGAGACAGAATAAATGCTTCTGTTGATACATTGCCCACGGACGCAAGATGAATTTGAACGTAATGGTTTTGTAAAAATATACTGACTTCTATTCTATTGTTGAATTTGACAATTTATTTTCTAAACTGTCTTGTTGGTCTTGTGTTTAAAAGCGAGGTACAATCCGGGCAGGCAAAGTGGTATTGGGTTTTCTCATCTTTAATTTCCCAGTAGCAGAACGGAGTATATATTAGTGCCGGCTAATAGCAATACGTTTGCCCCCTTTCACGTGAGAAATAAAAAAAAAACTTACTTATGTTTGCAAAATGCGTTTTCAAAGCAACTTATACTACTATATTTTATACCAAAACGCAAAGTATAAAATTTATGGAGCTATAAAAGTTTTAATGTGCTTATGTTTTTGTTTTATGAGTTATAAATTAAATGGCTAAAGTTAGTTTACTGTTCGAATACTAGGATTAAAGACCGCAATAGGCACATAACGTAGTTAGTAACTTCCTAAAAATGTAAGCTGCAGTTCTTCAAGCCGCTTAAAGACATCAGAGCATTCGATCCTAATTAGTCAGTTTACGTACTTAGCGCTGAATCTAAAAAAAAAATACTCATAATGAAAATTAAAGTGTCTGATCTTAAAACATGACGTCTTGACTAAATGCATATCTAAATATAAATTTGTCTGTTTGTTCCGGGTAATCTGATAAGCGGCTGGACAGATTAAGTGGCAGAAATCTGATGTTATAAACAAATTAGGATAGTCTAATTTCAGTAAAAATTATTTACTTGTTCTTATTACGGGGATGAAACCGCGGGACGCAGCCAGTCTAAATTAAATAAAAGCTTAGTAGTAAGCAATCCATGCCTATTTATTAAATAAAAACGTTGAGCAAACGTTTTTATTTATTGAGGGTTGTAAATGTACTATTTTATTTACTGTCAAAATAATTTGCATTTGTTTTTTTTGATGTTTTGAAAAACGTGGGTAAAACACGTGAATTACGTATATGCGATCAGCCACAACGTGACACCTCTTACTGTAATTATATTATATTGTATTATATTAAGCCTACTCTGCTTATTTTCTTGTAGATCCGCGCGTCTGTGTGAGTGTGTCATTTCGAGCGATTTATTCAAAGATTCCTAACGGCCTGTAAAGCTTGTATTTAAACTATGCAACTACAAAACTTTGACAGTGTTTACAAATTGGGAGGTTGCATAACGCTCCGTAACACAACGCCTACGTGACACGTAAGTACAAACTAGGCACGTTGTCGGTGTACTATCGCTTAAGATCATTGAAAAGATATCAACAAACCAGTTCGATCATCTGATAAGATACCTGTCCGGGACAGGTAGCTATGAACGTGAAAGGATCTTAATATGTCATATTTTTTACCGAAACTAGCTTCCGTGATTCAACTGTAACTGCGCTTGAGATATGAGATGTCAAAGTATCTTGGTGAATTTCAGAAGAATATGATTAAATTCAATAGCGAAAATATTAAATATTCTATGATGTGTCCAGTCGGCGATTTTAAGAAAACTCCACTAGACACTCAAAAACCATTTGCTACTTAAATATAATCTTTTGAATCGTACTACTTGGCTGTGCAATCATTAATTTTGATATTATGAATTCTGATTATTGTATTTTATTTGATTTATAATATGGTTACTATTTAACTTTGTGACCCGCCAGGCAATCTTTTAACGGTAAACAATTTTTAACGAACTGTAACTATTATTATTATTTAAACTAAAGATAATATATATTTGGAATTCATTCCCCAAAGTGTATGTAAAAACTCAGTATTTTCACAAAAAAAAGTATTAATTACTACAACAACAACAAATAAACGAACGGAAATTCAACACAGCTTTTATTGACATAATCGCAAGATGGATCGGCAATAAATTACATTACAGAAATAAAATGGATCGCTCCATATAAATCTGATGTACCTAAACCTTCACAAAGAAAACACGGACAAAATAAAACAGACGCTTTCAAATACCGAAAAAGAAGAGATGTCAAACTGACAAATGTATTCTTGATATCAACACCAAAATTAAGACGACAAAATTGTTTGTGTTCCCTGATATGTGAGGCCCGGATTTAAAGCAAAAAACTGTTGCGTCCCGCAGCAATAAATAAATATGTTAGTTTCCAAAAAGGTTGACGATAAAACTACACAAACGATACTATGCTACGGCACGTGCTTATTATTACTGGTATATTTGATGAAATTCGTGAGACACTTAGCTACTAGAGAAAGAAGGCATGAAAGGGAAGAAACAATAATACCTTGCACTGATAGGAACTGCCCTCATAGTGTAACACAGGCATCTTCTTCACCAAAAGTAAAGGACTCCTGCCCATCACCATCAAAGGAAGATAGGAAGAAAAGACAGAGACGAAAACGAAACCAGAGATACATATCAGAGGAATGGTTGCCGAGAAGAGACCCTTGTCACAGCCACGATATCGATGATTACGAAGAAGAGTAATCTTGTGTCTGTAGACAGAGTAACATTATCCTCACGCTTCGCTAGTAGAAACGATACAAATTGAACGGGAATTATATATGTCACGTGACTGATTTATGTCATTCCCTTACATTTTGTATCGTTTCTAATAGCGCAAGCGCTAGAGAATGTTACTTGGTCTAAGCCTGCTGAAGAGAAATCAGCTTGTTGGTTTATGGTTTTGTCATGTCTGTCTAGCCAAAGTAAGCAATTAAAACATTTCTTTAAAAGTTTAAATTGAGTTTTAATTTTTTAAACTGTTCTTAGAGTGTTGGAAACATTCAGCTTTTATTTTTTATGTTCCATTGAACGAACAGATGAATACTTGGGAACTTTTTAGTTTCAGGATTATAATGTTTTCTTTCAAATAAGATTTAGAAATAAGATTAGTCTAAGCTTGGTAGTAAAGTAATATAATCATGCAAACTCGGTTTTGTTATACAAGGGGAGTTGTATTTTCATGTTCTTTCTGACAAGAGCAGAAAGCATTTTCACCAGCTTTACTAGAATATAATATATGTAGAAGTACAAAATTCATATCATCATCATCTCCCTGGCCTTAATCCCATACATTGTTGGGATCGGCACTTGATTCAACCCGATGTGGCTGATCACCTGATTTTTATACGAAGCGACTGCCATCTGACCTTCACAACCCCTTTTTACAAAGTCATATATAGAAATAAATTAAAATAATATACTAGAAAAATTGCCTAAGTACTTGCGTAACATGTCAATCCGCTATCTACCCAATCTGAAGAAGATTTAGGTTGATTTTCCAAAACATCGTTCTAACCTCTTTGTCAACAGTTCAAGTTCCTAAGCAACTTGCGAGTGTAGGTAGTTCATTCACGATACAGTATAGGTACCATTAAATCCACGTTCTTCAGATAAAATTATCAAATTCATTATTACATGAGAATATCGTGTCGTGACGTGACCCAATGGTGTGTAGAGTGCACCCTAAACACGGCGCTTCGTGTTTATGACGTGTTATAGGCCGGGAGTCAAGGTACATTTTGTGTACAGTAAAATTAATAAAACTGATACCTTGGGGCCTACCATCATCGATTTAAGCAGAGCGTATAAATAACTTATATGTTAGCAAGACGTCACTGCAATAACGACGATAATAGGCCCCCGATATAAGTCTCACGCATGTATAGACTGAACGGCCAGGTAGAAGTATTAATAATATATTAAACCAAAATTTTCGCCAGTTATGTTATTGAAAATGAAAATGAAAATGATTTATTCAGTTTAGGCTCTAGTGAGGCACTTATGAATGTCGAGCAATTTACCACCGGTTCGGAAACTAGCCTTCTGAGAAGAGCCGGCAAGAAACTTTATGTTAATTTCCTATGCAATAGGGGGTGAGCCTATTGCAATCAGCCGGGCTCAAATCCAAACTCTAGGCTGCTACTGGGTAATTACAGATGGACGAACCCAATAACATATAGCACTTACAATAACTAGTTTAGTCGAAGTATTCTAAGATAATATGGCTATTATTCTAAAGAAAGACTGAGTTTCAGCAGGATTTAATAGCCATTTGACTTATAACGTCGATATCCGTAACTGCTACTCAATACCGTTTATACCCATTAGTTCCAAGGAAAAAGTTTTATGAGGTTTAACTTTGTAACTTGGACTAGTTCTGCGAGCATAATATTATAATATCACTCTGAGCACTTCTTAAGGCTACTTAGTATTTTATATTCGTATTAAGAAGTAAGTATTATAGAATATATAAGAAAAAATTAAGTATAACGTCGTCGTAGAAAAAGTATAGTGTAACGTGCTTTCCCTTTTGTATTTCTACTCTATTATACCTTATGTGATTTTAACTTCTTCACGTAGTTTTCATTACGAAAAACCACCACAGCCACCCATCACGAACTCATACGACCCACCACGAGAAAGAGAATCTCATGCTGACTAAAATAGGAAATATTTTTTTATAGCAATAATTTACTTAGGTACTCTACATAGAACCTGTGACAATTCGATAGACCAAATGGATTTGTGCCGCCAAATATTTTTATGAGAAATTAAGCAGCGCCTCCAAGCGATAACGTTCAAAACTAAAATCTCTTAGAAATATTGTAAGTGACTCCTAAAACGGTGCAAAACACGTAAGGCAACAGTACCCAAAGTATAGGTTTTGACACGTTCAAATGTCGACGCTTAAACGCTTGCACCTTTACATCGGCCGCATGGGGCGCTTTTTTACCGTTCCCCTACAAAATGACGATAATACGCAGGCGATATAAAGCTATGCTAAATCTTATATTTGGAGGCGCTCTAAGCCTGGTATCGGTAATGCCAAAGGTTTCCTCTGTGTTTTGTTTTCAGTCTACTAAAATGTTCCCGTAAAATCTATATCGTTGCAAACACCAACCCTTCGGTCTTCCAGTAGTTAAAAAAGCAAAACGTTTGAAAGCCCACAAAGCGTTATAGCGGCGTGCATGTGCCCGTTCCTATTCCGAGGTTAATTAGCCTAAGTAACATGCCGCAAAATAGTGCGCCGCAATTAACTCCACCCGCTTTCTTCGTCCATGTTACTTCAACTTGAAGAACTTAAATCTTAACTTTGCGATGGTAATTTTAACTGTTTTCACAGCCGCAACGACCTGTGAAAAATCTACCGCCGACCAGAAAGCTTATGCTTTCCTTTTGAAGTCCTTTTAGTTTCGATGTTCGTATCTGGAACGCATTTCGAAAATGCATACTGAAAAAGATTCGGGTTTTTTTTTGTTTTCATATTCTAGTAATTAAATGCAAAAAATGTAAGAATCTTAAATGCACTGAAATTCACTTTTTAAATTGGTTTTGGGTGGCTATTTGTACACTTACTTTATTTGCAGTACATTTTACGTTTCAAGGCAGTTACTGTAACTCTTACGAATTAGAAGGCGACTACTAAGCTAAATAAAACTTGTAATAACGAAGTTCTAGTTTTCGACAGAATTCTAAGGATTATTCAACTTAAATTCAAGTCAAGTTTAAAAGAAATGTAATTTTTTATTCAACTATTTCGCTACCTTAAATCCGAGTCATGTAAAACAAGAGTATTGTATGTATATGCTGACGCAACGAAACCAAGACTAGTCGCGGTTTGGATTTCTACGTTGAACAAAGCATGTTCCAGATTTATGGCTTCCGAAGATTTATAGTTATCGAAAGGAATACAGAGAAACCTGCACGGATGATTGTGCACATACATTTTCACGATATCTCCTCTGACAAGGGAGATAAATAAATTGTACAATAATAAAACTAAAAACACACCCTTATGCAGCTGTTGTTATGACTTATTTTAACATAACAGCCGTTTCATATAAAGCACAGTATACAATAAATAACACAGATGCAGACGGTATTATTACAAAAAGAAATGAAATAATTTTTTCGGACATTATTTATTTAGAAGCCCTACTGTTTAGTACTTGGGGTCTACTACCGTCGCTTTGCAGAGCGTATTAAGAACTTCTGAGCTTTGAGGTTTCATTTTGGTAAATTAAAATTAATCATCAAAGCTAAGAAGTTCTTAAAAGCTTTTAAGCGCTGCTTAAATGATCATAGTTGGCCCTGAGATCACACTCCTCTGAACGATGGAACGTCACGTTAGGGAAAATATCCTTAGTAACCTGAGCAGTAATAAAACAAAGCATATAGCAGTGTAAGCAAACGTATGTTAATACGTTTCAAGTCAAGCTACAAGTGTCCGTAGTCAATCAATAGAAGCAAATAGGTACCCATAGCACAAGCTTTGCTTAGTTTGAGACTAGTTAGGCGGTATAACTTGTAATCATGAAATTAAGAGTAAATAATTCATGCCAGTGTTTGTCTCCGTCCTCTGTGTCTCTCTCTGTTCAGTGCCATCTCTTTGACCTCCTTATACGACATCACACACAGATATATTTTCTGTAACTTTTATATATGTTAACCTTGGTCTTACTTTTTATCCCTTCCCTTCTACCTTTCCTTCTATTATGTTTTCAAAGAAACTGTCATGTCGCATAAGGTGGCTAGTCTTTCCCCTATACATGTCATGTAATTATTACTTTTATTTAAAAAAATTGATGACCGGACTGGTAAGATGAAAATGGTGATGAATGATTAAAAAAATATTTGACATTCGTCTCGCCGTCTCTTAAACTAGGTTGTCGGATTCCCGCGGGGAGCACACACTAATCGCTCGCGAGATTGTCTGCAACTCACGTTTTCCTCTCACGTCCCAAGATTCTTTGCTAGTTGTGACATGTTATAATAACACGTTTCACAATAAATGATGTGATGCCATTATATGCAACGTGATACCCACGATCTTTACTTTGAAGTGCTTAGGGATTGTAAGTGAAATATTAAGTCGTTACCAATATATTGCATGGTGCAAGATAGGCGATTCACACACTATACGCGAAGAGCAGACCACATACAAAACACACTTACTTTGTAGTCTGATAAATAGGGACTATTCTGTTATTATGTAAGGTTTCTAAGCGTCGCACTTGATATTGAGTGTCGGTTTGAATGATATGAGATTAAACTTTATCGTCAATGGATTATTGTATCAATTCCCTATGATTGAATCCGACTCTTGATGTCGAGTTCGTCGCTGGGAAACCTTATAGAATAACACGACTGGGCCTGCATGAGTTTGCAGTGGAGATCTGAGTGCCTAGTGTGAGTTTTCTTAAAATCGCCGTCTCAAGTCGTCGCGTCGACGTAAACGCAGATTTGTATGAGCTCACAAAAGTGTCATGTTTAGGCCGACAGAGGCGCTGTTCCGATCCTATACAAATCTGCGTTTACGTCGACATGGTGACTTATGGCGGCGGCTGTGAAAAACTCGCACTAAGCCCTCTGGCGAGGTATAGTATAATGCTGCTCATCATCTAACTAGAGAATAGCGAGTGTTACACCGACCATCGGTACTGTCCCGGAGCAAAAGCGCACAGGCTCCGTAATAGACGCACAGTATTCTCGTTACACTCAATTGATTACAATTATTATTTGGGTTGGTTGTTTTCGTTACGCTTGCTGAGTTCCTTGCTGGATTCTTCACAGTAAAAGCAACCTTCCGAACCCGATGGTATCATTTATAATTCTGTATAATGTAAATTTTTCTGCGTTCTTCCGAAGATTTGAAAGTACTTTAAAAGAAGTTTAATCAAACAATGATTTTATATTAGGTCTTGTGACATACGCAATTAGCAACTGAGTTATGCGCCCCCCTCTATCCTGAACATGAACACGAAATTCAATATATTCTCTTCACAAGTAACTGCGGCGAAATGACCAAGTTTCTAGTACAGCCCTAATAAGCAGCTAACTAGCTAAATACAGTTGCTAAAGTAGTTGATATCAAACGAGGAACGCAAGAAGTTGCGATGCTTCCGCAACCTGACACCGACACTGACACAGTCCGAGGAGTATGTTTTTGTGTACTGCGGTCATAATTAACTATGGCGTTTGATGTGCAACTATGTAAGTAAAAGGCGCGTCCACATTACTATTATATAACATGTTATAAAACATAGTAATATAGCAATACTAGCTCTACCCCGTGGTTTTACCTGGGTAGGGTTAATTTCATGGGTTACCCGCGGTACCCTTATCTTTTTTTTTTTAATATGATCCATTGGGTTCTGCCTGTGAAAGTCCCGTTAAAATCAGCCCAGACGTTTCGGAAATTAGCCAGAACAAGCAGACAGATCTGTCACGTTGGCACTCACTTCTCTCTCTCTCTTCTCACAATCTTCGGCTAAAAGTGGGTGTTGTTTTTACAACACCTCTACCTACCCCTTCGGGGAACACAGGCATGCACATATTTAAGCATGATCTAGAGGCACATTTGGATATGCCACTGTCATGATCGTGTTTATTCATCATCATCATCCTCTCCCCCCTGGACCGCTGTACTATACAGACGTATTTAAGAAAGATACCGTTTGTTTATTTTAAATAAAAATGAATAAATAATTCAAATTGTACAACATAAATGAGTGAAATAAATTAGGAGTGCATAAGTAACAAGGAGTGCATCACTGGACTATGAAGTAACTGTGGTGGTGAGTGCACTTTTATTTTGCACACATTGACATTGGGTTCCATATGAGCAAATAGGCAACATACATCCGTCTCGCTTGGGCTTAACACCAATGGCACTTTTCGAACCTTAGTCATTTTCGTCACGTGCGAGCGAGATACCTATCTGTCTCTGAGAAAGGGTCAAGTTGCAACTTTACGCGCCTTCTACTCACGCATAGTATCCTGGTACTTCTGAATAATCGTGCTCGCGGCTCAAAGATGCCACTGCGCCGAACCCCGCCGCCCGCTCCCTCGCCATCGCCCGCGCCCGCGCCCGCACATGCGCCCTCTCCCGCGCCCGCACTTGCCGCGTCGCCGCAGCCTGTCCATGCGCGATGCAAGTCGGACTCGAGCGTAAAGGAATCGTCAACTTTACAAGATAATTCCAGTAGCGCGTCGTATGTAACACTGCGTAGTAGCAATCTAAAAGACTTTTTAACTCGGACAGAGTTCAAAAATATGTTGGAAACATTTAAACAAGAGGAGGAGAAACGTTTTAATACGTTATTAAAAACTATGCAGGATGGAATTCGCTCGCACACTGAACAAAACTGTGAAATCCAGAAGTCGCTTGACTTTCTGAGTCAAAAATATGATGAAATTGTTGCCAAGGTTAACATATTGGAAGCAGAGAGAGTCTCAGATCGTAAATATATTGAGACATTAGAAGATAAATTAGAACAAATGGAACGTCACTCTCGTTGCTCAACCATCGAAATTCGCAATATACCTGTCAAACCAAATGAAAAGAAATCTGATCTTATTGAGCTTATTCAAAAAGTCGGGGATGCGATTAACACACCAGTGCAGCCCTCAGAAATACGTGATGTATACCGTATCAACACTAAAGACGAGAAAAACAAGCCTATTGTAGCTGATCTCAGAAGCGTGTTGCTTAAGGATAAAATTATCGAAACCACTAAAAAGTATAACAAGCGAAATGCAGCTTGCAAACTCAACACCTCGAATCTACAGCTTCAGGGCCCTAGTCTGCCGGTGTTTGTTTCAGAAAGCCTTACATTTCAAGCAAAGAAACTATTTTATCTGACTAGAGAGTTTGCTAAGGCTAACAATTACCGTTTTTGCTGGTCATCCAGAGGCAAAATATATCTTAGGAAGTCTGAAGGCGCTCAGCTTGTAAAAATAAATAATGCCAATGACTTGGAAACACTAAAATCATAAATTGCTCATTTGTGTCTACTTATCTTGATTTAATAATGTTATTTTTTCCACTTCTTTATTTTGTTACTGTTTACATGCTAGATAATTTCGTAATACTTCTTCCATCTCCCTATTTCAATAACAGAACACAAGTATATACTCATAAAAAATTAATGACTGAAACATTCACACTCACACACTCACAATATATTCACAAATTTTACCTTGCGGGTATCCACACAAATCATTTACACACTAGCACACAATCAATTACTCTTAACAAATCAATTTACATACATTCACAAAATATTCATAAGTTTAGCCTTAACGCCTTAGGACGTCTGATACTTGGGGTTTTAGATAGTAAATTATTGCTCATTTTATTGCACCTCGTTACTTATTATATGTCATTTCATAATGAATAATGTCCTTAACAATATAGAAGTTAACCTAGACCGTCTTGATAAATGTGTATCTTACTCTTGTATTCCAGAAGAATGTAAATTGTATATCCCAAACCATACACCGCGCAAACTTAACATCATAACACAAAACATTAGAAGTATCTCACATAATTTTGATGGTTTCTCGACACTGTTGCACAGAATTGATGTAGAACCAGACATCATCTGTCTCACAGAAAGCTGGTTATCATGTAACAATAACCTGCCTCAACTATCAAACTACAGTTGCGATGCAACTACCGATTCTTACAATCAGAATGACGGTCTTGTTCTTTACACTAAGTCTGACCTCTCTTGTACAGTATATGAACCATCCTTCAATGATGCCAACTGTCTCATTGTAACAACTAAAAACAATATAGCTATTATTGCTATATATAGACCACCTTCATTTCAAAATATAAATAATTTTTTGAATTCCCTCGATAGCATTTTAACAACATTAAATAAATATAGCACTATAATAATCACTGGTGACATAAACATTGATATTACAAAGGAGGCCTCTGATAACCAGGCAGATAGTTATCTAAATCTGATTGCTTCGCATGGTCTTCATCCTGCTCACGCTATTCCCACACGAATGTCAAGCTGCTTAGATCATATGTTAATTAAGTCTAATTTAAACGCTGTGACATTAGTAGTAAAAAATACCCTCACAGATCACGATTCAGTCCTTTTATCGCTTAATATAACAAAATCAATGGAAAAGTCCTATTCAAACTCATTCTTACGAATAGACTATGAAGGTGTTAAATCACAAATAAACAATACTGATTTTAAGCGTGTTACTGACAGCTTCGATTGCAATGAGGCAGCAAATATACTTACAGATACTATAACAGACATTATGGAATCCAATTCACAGAGAGTTCAAATTTCACGTCGTAAGACCCCTCTCAAACCTTGGATTACACCAGGCTTGATTCGATGCATGAGGAACCGTGATAAAATGCATGCTAAACTAAAGAAATCGCCTGATAATGCCATAATTATTATCACATACACTAGATATCGAAATTTTTTGTCTGGTCTATTGAAAAAATTAAAAAGACAGTATGAGAAATCTGAACTGGAAAAGGCTAAAAACCCAAAAGAAATTTGGAAAGCAATAAACAAGATAACAAATTTAAAAACACATTCTACTAATCTACAATTATTAAACGGTTCGTCTAATCCTAGTGAGGCAGCGAATAAAGCGAATGAATATTTTTCAAATATAGGTGAAATTTTGGCTCACAAAATAATATCATCTAATCCCGCATCATCCTCTCATTATGTTAAGATATCCTCAAACTCAAACTCATTTTTCTTAACAGAGACTGACAAAGATGAAGTTATTTCAATCATTCAATCGCTCAAAAATAGTACTTCAGTTGGCTTGGATGGCATCTCCTCCAGGATAGTTAAAGAAAATTCTCTAGCTTTATCTGGTCCTATATCACATATTTGTAACTTATCAATTAAATCAGGCATTTTTCCTAAAGCATTTAAACAATCAATTATAATTCCAATCCATAAATCAGGCCCAAAAGATATTATTAATAATTACAGACCTATATCATTACTGCCTATTTTTTCAAAAATCTTAGAACGCATAATAAATAAAAGATTAATTAACTATCTAGAAGAATATAACCTCATATCTAAAAATCAATATGGTTTTAGAAAAAACAAGTCAACTTCTGATGCGGTAGGAGATCTAGTTAACCATATAGTTAATGGTCTAGATGCAGGTGACAAGTGCCTTGCAATCTTTCTGGACCTCGCTAAGGCATTTGACACTGTGTCCATTCCTATTCTGCTTGGTAAATTGGAAACAATGGGTATACGTGGCGTACAACTCCAACTATTTACTGACTATCTAACAAACAGAGAGCAGACTGTTCGTTTAGGAGATGTCACGAGTAAACCTTTGTTAGTACGATACGGCGTGCCTCAAGGAAGTATCCTTGGTCCGACTCTATTTTTGGTGTATATAAATGATCTATGTGATATTAAGATGCATAATGGCAAAATCTTTACATTTGCAGACGACACTGCTTTAGTATTCCGGGAAGAGAGTTGGGACAAGGTCTATACATCGGCGCAGCGAGGATTTAATACCATAAACATCTGGTTAAAACAAAATCTGCTTAGTTTAAATGCTGACAAAACTAAAATCATGAATTTTTCAATTCTAGGTAAATCACAACCTCCAAACCATACTTGCCCTAAAATCTTAGCACACTCTTTCGATCATCCCATTACCTGCTCATCTAACACCTGCAACTGTATAAAATTAGAAACAGTCGAAGCACTTAGATACCTAGGAGTAACACTGGATCCACTGTTGAAATTTGATAAACATATACAAATAATTACAAACCGATGTCGTAAACTAATAGCAGTGTTTAAAAACATTAGACACGTAGCTGACAAAAAAGTACTTAAGATGCTATACTTTGCCCTTTGCCAGTCTCTCATCACATATTGCATTGACAGTTGGGGTGGTGCTGCTAAGACACATTTACTACCATTGGAACGTGCTCAACGAGCTATTCTTAAAGTCAGCTATTTTTTACCCTATCGGTATCCCACAGCGACGCTGTATGGTGATATTGGTGTACTCACTGTCCGTCAACTTTTCATAACCAAATTGATTGCCAAACAACACAAGCTTTGTCCCATGGTAAATTCTAAAGTCTGCACTACGACAAAACGACGCTCTGATAAAATTTTCTCGGTACCAAGGTCTAATACGGCATTTGCCAGAAGGTTTCCATGTTTTCTTGGTAGTCGCTTATATAATACTATTTCCAAAAGTAGCAAATTAGTCAATCTTAACTCGTATAATCTGAAAAAAGTGCTTAATGATATATTAAAGAAACAAGATTATGACGAAACCGAAAATTTGTTATCTATAATCCAATAAGTTAATATTTATTAGTGAATTAGTTATATTTTCTTAATAAAATCTTCCTTTTACACCCACACACACACACACACACACACACACACACACACGCACAAACATGCGCACACACACACACACAATATACCGAGTGTAAACGAGCATTTATTTATACTTGAGTTAGTATTAAATGAGTACAAATTTTAAACTTTGGTAGGATACGTACCTGCCTTTAATTCTATAAAGCTATTGTTTTAATTCATCCATGTTTGTTTTCCCACAGTCAATAAATTGTCATTACATTACAAAGTATAAAACTGATAATCTGTGTTGGGGAGCTCAGATGTCTATATTACAGGCACTCCGCCTAGTTTAGCCATCTGCGGCAATACCACATCATTCAATATTATTATAATAATTACCCATTGTAACATTTACTTATATGACTATGTGTGTTAACTGTGTACTTACTTACTGTGGCAAATAAATATTATTATTATTATTATTATTATTATCATCATTTCAGCCGACAGACACCCACTGCTGGGCATAGGCCTCCCCCAACGATCTACACGACGACCGGTCTTGTCAGTTTATTACGTAAATCAATTGTATACCTACTTAAATCAAGTATCCCCTAGTAGCTATGAGTTAATAAAGGGTATGGAATATTTCTTCTTGACTTGTATTAGTCAAAAAAAAGCCTGAGATGTATTAATGCTTCTCTGATTGAGGAACCCAATCCGGTTGTAACAAGAGATCTAGATCTATCTACGTAACCTCTTTAAGAGATGGAACATTCGGGCCCCAAGGTCCCAGAGTTCAACCGCAAATGCCGCAAATATGTATCCTAGACCGATGCTGATATTTCCGGCGCTTGGGGCTGCTGAACTAATTTAATTGCTGTTAGTATAGTTCCACTTCACTTGTATGTGAACGTGTATAGCTTGTTATATACCTGAAGAATAAAATTCAAAAAGGGTTTTAAAGTGGATATCTACTTCGGAATAGATTTTGCATCGTTTATCTGCATCAGGGAATCTACTTATGTGATGTTATGTACTAGCGGACGTCACGTGGCTTCACCCGCTGAGCGCCTGTTTCCATAAGAGTACGGGATTAAATATAGCCTATATTAATAAGTGATAATGTAGCATTCAAATAATGAAATTATTTAAAAAATCGGTTCTATGCTTTTTTAGCCAATTGGTTACAAACATTTCTCAAACAAATGTTTCTCATTATAATATTAGTACAGATTTTATTAAAACGTATAACAGTATATTTTCCGCTGCTTTCAGTAATACAACTTTTCAATGAATAAATAATTTAAATTTTTATGTATACGTATAGTAATGCGTGTTAGAATTTATAAGCATATATCGGTACTGGATGCCGCTGTGTTTATTTCGAAAAATTCCTATAGTAGGCATATACAATTTCATATATTTTAAGGGTATCGTATTTGAAGTTCCTAGAACCTTCCGAATCTGGCAGTAGTATGTATAATCCTGTATAATCATATCGTCCTGACGATTTGAAAGTGCATTGTTAAAAGTCTACTCAAATAAAGATATTTTGAGTTTGAGTTTGATTAAGGGGTGGGTATCGTATTACAGTTAGTCACTCAGTTATTATACTGCGATGTGTGCCAAGATACCCTTAAAGATAATTAATTTCGATAATAAACAGGTACCTATTACAAAACTAATTTATTTCCGAATCTCGTTCAAGTTCTGTTTATAAGTAACGTTGCGTGAGATTGCAAAAGGTCGCATTTAATACCTTGACCCACCGAAGTCCGGCACAAAGACAAGTTTATCTGTGAAATGAGATTACACCCTTCTTAGTTCGCAAGTCCTTTGAAGAGCCCTGATAAGGAATTAGCTACGAGACGCGGATACCCGCAAATCGGATTGACTGCTAGTTGAAGACGTTAAATTATTATACAAAGGTGGCAAATAAGTTGTCTATCCGAACTTCTAGTATACAAAACGGCGAATCTTCTAAGAGCTGAGCCAATTTTACTTTTACTTTATTAGGCTTTAATTAAAGATGTTTCCTTAATGTGACACCTCTGCCTACCCTTTCAACGAATACAGCCGTGAGAATACAAAAGTATGAACCTATGTAAATAAGTAGTTCACACATCGATTTCATTCATAATAAGGTAGATTAAGCGATTATCTTTTGTTGCATCTAGCAGACTGTAAGTTTGTTTGCCACTAGCTCTAGAGACTTTTCCTGACTCGGTAATTTTTTGTTGCTACCGTTATCAGCTACATGCTCACGCAAGGGTATCTTGAGTGAGGCTAAAAGTGCCCAATGACACGAGCTGTTGAAACCAAGATATGCAAATAAGGTCAATTGTATGAGCCGGTCGCACGAGAGGGTTCGTTTTATGAAGTGCCACTAGCTAAAAAGGCATATTTAGCCAACAATTTCGTTCGACGTGCAACGAAGTTTTACCGGCGTACCTACTTACATAATTTTAAACTATGCTTTTAAAATAAATGTATTTACTCAATGTTTTAAAGCGAAAGTATCTCCCCAACCCCTGTCTGTGTCCATATTTTATTATTTAAAATTAATTTATGTTCACAATAAAAACATGATTGGCGAAATGTGTATTATAGGTACACCTATTTATGTGTTGTATTACTGCTTATAATTAAAGAAATATAATTTTATACTGCTGATTAAATAAATCAATATCTAATTATTGCAGTCACATTTCTACCAAATTTGCAATATTTTTGTACCTTGGTCTTAGCTACTAAAAGGGAAGGCTCAAATATTCTCAATATCGTTAGTGGAAAATGTAAGTTTTAGGTCACTCTTTCAAAGTTCCGATGCAAAGTGCATGCCTTCGCTCAGTTATAATTAAAACTAATGCGAAACTAAGTGAGTGGAAAATCTTTTTGACGGGGCACAAAGTACTGAAAGCACTTTATTTCGAGACGAAATTCCGCTATTTATTTTCACCCAGATTTAGATAACCGACACAACTTTTACACAAATTTTCCGCTCAGTTATTTTGATTGAAAATAATCCTCATGTTAGGAAAATTTTGACGTAATTACATTCTGTGGCAAACACAAATAGGATTTCCTTTAATGTTACTAGGGATATTGACATCGGCATTTTTCTTCAAATTTGATTGAAATTATATTTGACTGGCTTCTGGCCACGACTTCCTCCGCGTGGAATAACAATAAATTTTACCTACCCGGGATTGGTCTTAGCGTGATGGCATATATCTAAAACTGAAATATTTTCATCATCGGTTTAAATAAAGCGTATTAAGAACTTCTGAGCTTTGAAGTTTCATTTTGTTACCGTAAAATTAAACGTCAAAGCAAAGAAGTGTTTAATACGTGCTGCTTAAACGATTATTATAGTTGGCACAGTACTTCCTGAGATGAGCGCGTTTAAGCAAATAAACAAATTGCTTTATAATATATAAGTATATTTTTGGAGCAGTAAAATATTGCTAACATGTCTTATAAGTGTAATATTGACTTGGAAAAATAGCTCTTAAAGGCTTCTAGTGAAAATTGAATAAGGCTGACCATTCGTAGATAGATCAATCTGTATCCATTTGGGCTCCAATAACGTGCCGGAGATCCATCAATATTGCTCGCTCTAAATCCACCAACAGCACCAACTGCGGTGCGGTATTAATACCAAGTTAATTTTCATTTTGACTTCGCTTGAGAAGTTTAATTATGTGTATAGTTTGCAAGAATTCATTATTTAAAATTACGTGCAGTTAAAATGAATCAAGTCCCACATTTTACAGTTTCAAATACACCTTAATTAAGTATTAGTAGAAATAGTATAATGATTTATAATTATTTATTTTTATGATGTTTGATACAATATATTGGAAAACAATTGGTGAGTTTCAGATAAGCTAATATTATTTTATTAACTCCATATAGCAGTAAAATTAAGCAGCGCGTATTAAGAAAATCTTAGCTACGACGTTAAATTTCAAGGTACCAAAATGAAACGAAAGCTCAGAGGTTCTTAATTCGCTCTGCTTAAACCGATCATAGAAGGCCCCCATGATTCCATGAATAAGGAAAGATTAGAACAACTCGATCAACACATTATCAAATTCATCTGATGTTGAGCTCAGAATGTTCAAAATAATGTAAAACTAAACTATCAGTACACCTGGCCTCGTGCTATACGATAATTTACAGGAGTGATACAATCTTCCTCAACAGCATTAGTTTCGTCCCACTGGTCGCATAACCATCATGTCACATTGTAATTAGTCGGGTTAATTAAGTAACAGTACGATATCGTGGGAGTAGCAATCGGATTGTCAAAATGTGATTATAAGCTCTTTGTATCGTGATATCGTTTGTGGTTGTCATGCCAATTTGAACCTTAATGATTATATGTGTAAGAATAATATTATGAAAAATGTGATTGGTTATGATTTAAGAGTCGAGTCTAAGAGAATAATTTTCATGTAGCAGCCTACTATCGATAGGTTATGATTTTACAACGAGTCGGTTATGTAGACGTAAATAATTTTACTAGCTGCGTCTCGCGGTTTCTATACATAATTTAACTGTACATAATTTAACTACTTACCACGAAAAAGTACCTATTCGTATGTTTCGGGATAAGCCTATAACTTTCTTTTGATAATATTAGTTCGGAGATTACCTTAAGACCTCGTCTCATCAGACTCAGAAACTTTATTACATTAATGGTACAGAAGATAAGTCAAGTTTGAAAAAATTGGATGATTTTTTGTGGGTTTCTCATTTTACTTCTGTTTGACTACATGCGGCTGACAAAGATTGTTCTGGCTACCTCCCCGCGTTCTTCCTGCACGATTGCACTGTCTGGACAGCTTTAATGACAGACTATATATCGTTAGAATCCACATAATACTCAGATGGAACAATACAAAAAATATTTGTGCCAACAAAATACCGCTGTAATTCCTGAGACATTCACAAAAGCTTGACTAAAGCCCAAATCGAATTATTCATTCATAATGACAACGTATTTCATAATGGCAAGAACTCTACAAGAATTTGCCACATCAATATCATCTAAAACTGAATAAACTACGAAAAGCTCGAAATAAATCCACCTAATTTTATTCAGGCCCAACCAAATACTGACATTTCTGGCAACTTCATCAATAAAACACAGTTGGCAATCAGAACTGTCTACAGTCTAGACGTTATTAAAGGAATAAGTGAGACTTCCAAGGCTTATTTATTTCTTTGATATATTAGCAGTCAATATTTGTGCTCTGTTTATTTACATTCGATGCAAGCGAATGGTTTAATCAAGACCTCCTTAAAGTTTACCCTGTCTTAATAATACACAGTCTACATTACTCGCTCCAGTTACTCACCATAGCTACGTAATATAGATTCCCAAATTAACTTGAGCTCCCCCGGCCCCTGGGGTTGGTAGAAAATGCGAACTACAAGGGTTGTTTAATGATGCAGCAGAGGTCATGTGACCTGGTGTTGTTTGCGGCGGTGTTTAGCTAACTAATACGCATGGCAAACATGCTTCGTGATCCGCTTACACACGCCTAAGCTTCAATCGAGTATAATTATTAAATTCTATAAATATTAGTAACTCATCCACGGTGTAATTATATGAAATTAAACAAGCGTTACAAATACATGTGTAAGTTTATGGTCTCGAATGGGGTAAGCAAAGGTATTGAAGCACTTTACTCCCAAAGATCTAGTAGAACGTGACTTACTCTACCTACTCAGCTACTACACATACGTTCGCATTTGATTTTTTTAAGATTGTTGTAGATTGTAGGCTTCCTCACGACATTTCCATTCATGATATAACTAGCGGTTTAACATCACAGCACTTTGTTTAAGAAGGCATTGGGTACCATTAGTATTTAAACTTGCGTTGCTTACGTAGCACGCGACTCAAATCACAACACGAATACCACGACGACGGCTCATTTAAGGCGCCGTATCTCACGGCATTATTTATAATATGAAATACATTTATAACAGATCGAGATGTGCTATTCGCATAATGGACGTCTATCCAAACTGGAATCAATGGGATGATTTATGAGATACAGCTCTTATTGTCCCATGTAATATATTCATAGGAATAAGTAAACATTTTCTACTGTGCGTGTCCTTTTTTTTCCCGATTTTGTCTTAAGATCCTGCAGGTACAATCCTAATTTGAGCAACTCTACACAAAAGTCGGTGAATTTTGATAGTTTCTTTTTTATACTGGCTATATGAAAAGATGTTAACTTGGAATTACAAACAGACACTTCAATTTTATTTATCTGTATGCATGTATGTATAGATGCGACGAGCAACTTTACTTTATGTACATAAATCCAATGCGCTGAATACTTACTGACAAAAAAATTACCTGAATGTTGAGACACATAATGCTCACGCCCGTATTCCCCGAAAGGGTAGACAGAGGTGTTGTAATATCAACACCCACTTTTCACCGAAGATGACTAAGTGCCAACGTGACAGATTGTGAGTCTATCGCCGTCTCAGGCACTATACACGCGTCTTTGAATTACTTCTCAGACATATGCAGGTCTCCTCACGATGTTTTCCTTCGCCGTAAAACACGTGGTGTAAAATCATGTTGAGACGCTTTAAAAAATATATTGTAAAGTTATTAGAAACTAAACCATTTATTTTCTTCTAGTTATATTTAACAGTATTAATAACCTGAATAACATTTCAAAGATAGAAGGCAGTAATTCGGTACGGTTAGTACAAGATTAATATGTTGACATCAACAAACATATCAAGTCGGCAGGAAAACATTGGCTCAGCCCGTTAAATCCACTGTCTTACGTCCAGGAGAATATTGCTGTAATAAATCGTAACGTTGAGATAGAACTCGAGAAAATATAAATAAAATGAGCTTGTTTTGACATCTTGCAAAAGTAGCCTTACTTCGCCAGGCCACAACTGTCTTGTGATATTAAAATGTATGCAAACTTGACTCTCTAATGACCACGAAATTTAAATCTTAAGGAGAAGTCGAGAACAGACTTTAAATAAGAAAAGTTTCTTTGATACCTTTTTTATATTTCTATTTCGTATATCGAATGAGATGGAATTTCGTAAACAATACAAGAAGAATAAAATGCTTGATTAGTTCCAAACAATTTTCTTTTCTGCCTTCGGTAAATGTGAAAACAGAATGGATGATTTTCTTTTCGTCTTCCAAGAAATTATACGATAAAATTATAATATAGTTCTTAAAAAGATGTTTGTGTTTACATTAAGGTCAAGCAATTCATTATAAGAAGGTATTTCTACGAAATGAATACTTAATGAATACACCGAAATATCAGGCAGCTTAGGCAGGTAATTTTATTTTTTAGGTCGCGATATAAATGCCAAAAAACCTTTTTCGCAAATAAGAAAATACTTAAGTCTCCTCTTTTGTATATTTCTGGGAAAAGTATTTCCTTTGTTAGTATATTTCCAAGAAAATTAATTTCAGTAAACTATCTTATTTAGCTGGATAATTGTCACCATGTCCTTGGGACTAGACTATTTTCTGAGATTAGCTCAACACTGTATAATATATTAGAATACATTGTTGATCTAGGATTCAGCTAATGTTTTCTTTGAAGCCTAAGCTTTATACCGAACTTTATTGACGTTAACCAGGTAAGTTACGCACACAAGAGCTACGGGTACTTTGCTTGGGAGTTTATTTGACTAACAGCGACTTCATCAACGTAGACTCAAGCGTTGGAGTAAACTTTGAGGTTCGAGCTATCTATATGCTGTCAGCAAAATCGCTTGAGTCACACTATATCAGCATACAAATATATCTACCAGTGTAATTACCAACTAGAAACAGATTACGAAAATAATATTTTGCTATTTTTTCTTTACATATATACCTACGCCTGCGTTCATCGAGTTTTATCTGTATAGTACTCCCACATTTTGCCAGTTATATTTAAGTCCCATTTAATAGGGGGCGAGTCTATTCCATTCACCGGCCACTAATCTAGACTCCGAGCTGCTACTGGGCATTTATTGATGGAAAAACTCAATAACTGTTTCGTCCACTTGGAAATCGAAACTAGGATCTCGAGTCCACTAGGCAGTCAGATTCTTTTTGTTAAGCAAATTTGACTCGGTACCTGTCAAAGATATTAAACATTTTAAGAGAGAGGTAGATATGTCACACGCGAGCTAAAACTGAGGCGTTTAGTTTCCATTATTCTAGCTTTTAATTTTAAGCCTACCTATTTGACAAGTAGTAACACTGCGTATGGAACGTTTTTGACGCTGAGCTATAGTAGTAAGCAAATAAAGCAACGTGATTATATTAATAAATAATAAACGCATTGTGACGTTACCTTATATGTAAATTCACAGTCGATGCTAGAACGAGCAAATTGATAGTAAATTCCGGACGGGCGCGTATTTTGTTCGTGTCAAGAACTTTATAGCCCATATACAATTTTCCAATTGGAATGTTGGCACTTCCACATATCTCTGTAGCCAGTGAAACAGGAGGCACACAAATCATCACTATTGTGCTGCCATGCTTGCGCCGTTAAAATGCTGCACGGCACATTTCATAAAGCTGGATTATAAAATTGGATCAATGTCGTCCTTTAGTGAAAACCTCGCACTTGGCCCTCTAATACATTTAGTTTACACCCAAGATGATAGAGATGGCTAAGTTGGAGTAAGTAGTAGGTTGGAGTAAGACATACTTACACGATATATACATTTAACTTTGTTCAAAAATTGGTTCAATTCAAACTTTAAACAAACTCTGGTTCATTGTTAAGCTCGGTGTTATCTTAAATATCGTGGTTTTAAAAGTACTACGATCTAAGACACTTCATTCCTTCACTTTTTTGTATATCATTCGAACAAGGAATTAATTAACTTTTAGTTGCCAAGTTTACATATCCTTTTATGTTTGATCCTATCTGTAAATGTATTTAAATTAAATAATAAAGTCACACAATGTAATAAGAACTAGATTGTGAGATAAATCCGCTAAATAAATTGTTCTCGCTCGCTACTACTGCTATTTATATTAAATTTACTTTTCATTCTGTGGCCTTATTTTTGCTGCCAGGTTATACTTCAATTTAATATAACCTAGTTTGTGAAGGAAAATGAAAACGTTGTGGGGAAAATATAAGTCAAAATTTGAACAAAAGTATACGCACCGCAAAGATAGCTTGCGCTGTACATAAAACTTTTTGTCATCATAATTCACAAAAATAATAATTATATTAGATATACGGCCACGTAAAAAGTGTTGTCAGATTTGTTGACACAATAATTTGAGAATCAAAACAATTTCCAAATCTATATATGTAAAAGAAAGTCGTGTTAGTTACACTACTTATAACTCAAGAACGGCTTAACCGATTTGGCTGAAAATCGGTGGGGAGCTTAGAACCAGGAGAAGGAATAGCATACTTTATACCGTTCTCTTAAAACCTGAAAAAAATCGTCATATAACACACTAAAGTCTGCGCGGGTGAAACCGCGGGGCACAACTAGTATTTTATATTAACCATAACTTATATAAACCACTTGATCTCTACGGCTTTCCACTAAATAGGTATAACATTAAATAAGTACTTACACATTTTCTATAATAAATCTACTCTGTGATAACTCAACGGTGACTTCACAGTACGTTTCGCAGTAAACGAAATTTCTTTAAGAGCGCAATTTTATATATTAATGGAAGACAATGTCAACGTTTACTAGAAAATATTTCTCTTTGCCTTCAGCGATGTTTGCAAGGATGGGGTAGCAAATTAATTTACCTGATACATACATAATTTATGGGTACATTTACCTGCTGTGTTATTAGTTTATTTTCTATTATACGTTGCTTTATTATTGCGGATACTTTGAACATTAGATGCTTACTTCATATTGTTAAGTATTGAGCATGAACAGTCTATACATGTCCTGGTTGACCCCGTTTCCTTTTGCTCACAAAAAAGGAAAAAATCGAGCCGTTAGCAATTTGGTCTCGAACCGGGATAGTCCGAAAATGAAAATGAAAATGAAAATGATTTCTTCAGTTTAGGCCCTGGTAAGGCACTTATGAATTTCGAGGAATTTACCACCGGTTCGGAAACTAGCCTTCTGAAAAGAACCGGCAAGAAACTCTACTCTAGTTTCATTATCGCCCCGTAGGCGTCTGAGTTATTATAACTTGACAGATGTCAGTGAAATTAACTGATTATGATATTTAAGGACTTTTGCATTGCCTTAAAACATGGTCAAAACGTTTTTTTCTGAAAATGAAATGAACTCAGCTAGATATTTTTTTGCCCCTAAAACCCCCTACATATAAAATTTCATGATAATCATTGGAGTCATATGCAAATTTATTAAAACAACGGTTGTATTGTAAGCCATACCATTCAGTACAGAACTCAATACGAAAGCAAACACAGACAGACGGTAGTAAACAAGCAATCCGACAACATCGGATTTTCAGTCCGTTAATTGTTTTAATGGACTATAAATAATTAAATAATTGGATACATGTATGACTAGGTAAGGCATTTAAAAAAAAGTTCTGAGAATACAATTCAGTTTAATTTTTCAGAAAAGACTTCTCCAATTTAATATTGGATGTGCATGACTGGGGACTGTAATATATCTATATATATTATCTACCTATATATATATCGGCATTGAAGAATATTTTTAGTGTTATTGGGACGCAAGTACCATTTATTGGCACTAGACGGAGTCTACATAGCGGAAGCACTGGCGACTGGGGGGGATCGGAACGAGTGTATAAATACCACGTGTAATCGTATTAACGACTCACTTGTTTGCCGGCAGTCGCACAGTGCGGTCGTGTAGAAACTGTCTCGCGTTCCGTATTTATAGTGTTCCGTGATTATAGTTTCAAAGTTAAATATCTTCGAACTTCTTTTATTCACCCAGCACTTCCCAGTATACGCCCAAGTTATCACCAAAATGTCTGATAGCAATCCTGCCGCGCCGTCATCAGAAGTGGGATCGGTGCTGGTACAGGACCAAAGTGAGGATCGTTGGCGGGTCATTTTGGAACAGCAGAATGCTAATATGCGAGCCCTTATCGAAGCCCTGCAAGCTCCGAAGACAAGCACCCAAGTGGACCTGCCCGAGTTTGACCCTGACAAATCGGACACGGATGCGAGACTTTGGTGCACGACAGCAGATTTGTGTTTTGCCGAGAATCCACTTCACGGCAGTCAACTTGTCGTCGTGATCAGCAAAGCCTTAAAAGGTACTGCTTCGACGTGGCTATCGCAAATAGCATACCAAGGAATGACATGGGGTGAGTTCAAGGTTCTTTTTACGGCACGCTTTGTTTCGATTGAGACCTTGGCAGGTTCCCTCATTAACCTAAAGGATGATAAACCAAGTGAGAAGGAAACTCTAGTTGCCTATGCAAGTCGCCTGTTGACATCTCTCACAAACCGATGGAAGGATGCAGATAAGGATCAAATAGCAGTAGCAACCGTACTTGCTCACGTATCACAATTTGATCCTAGGTTGCAACGCCTAGCTTTTACCACCGATATTTCTTCAAGGCAAAAATTGCAGCAGGAACTCCATGCTTTTTCTCACCTGAAGCGTAAGATTACCCTCGGTGAAAATTCGAATACACCTGATATTAAAAGGGCCAGGATACTCCCGCTTAAATGTTTTAACTGCGGTAAATCAGGACATAAGCGTTCAGAGTGTAGGAGCAGACCCATTAACACCCAAGGACGAGCTACGACATCTGTACCTCTAAGGCAAATGACTTGGCAGCAGCCACCAGTGAAGACCCTGACTTGCTTCAAATGTGGAAAACCTGGTCACATAGCGATCCATTGCACAAATGCAAGCAGCACTACTGGCGATGTGGGTGCAGCACGGACCGAGAGGAGGGTGGATGTCTGCTTTGTTAAACCACCTTTAGGCTCATTAGAACATAAGGGTAAGCGGTATTCCTTTTCTTACGATTCTGGTGCTGAATGCTCATTGATCAAAGAAAGCTTAGCTGAACATTTTTGTGGTAAACGTACAAACAATGTAGTTACAATGACCGGTATTGGACAGACTTGTGTATTCAGCACAGAACAAATTCTATCTTGTATTGTAATTAACGATAATCCTCTTGATGTTTTATTTCATGTTTTACCTGACAGCTACATGCAAAGCGATATAATGATTGGTCGAGAGATTTTAAACCAAGGCTTTTCTATTAACATGACATCAACAGAATTATCGTTGCATAAAAATGTGAGTCGTGTAGTAAATTCAGTTAGTAATAAAAAGCAACAACTTAGTCTGAGTACCGTCAATACCAACGTCACGGGTAAAGACAAGTCTGAACTTTTGAGAACTCTAAATCAATTTTCTGAATTCTTTATTTCGGGTATGCCTACGACTCGTGTAAATAAGGGTGAGTTGAAAATTAAGTTAATTGATGCCAATCGTACTGTACAGCGGCGACCGTATAGGATGTCTGCAGACGAACGCAGTGTGATTCGGGATCGTATCAAACAACTTCGTGAAGCGAATATTATTAGGCCTAGTTATTCCCCTTTTGCAAGCCCTGCTCTTTTAGTAAAGAAACGTGACGGAACAGACAGAATGTGTATTGATTACCGTGAGCTCAATAGTAATACTGTTCCAGACCGGTATCCACTTCCCCTCATCTCCGACCAGATAGCACGTCTTAGTAATGCTAATTTCTTTTCAAAATTAGATTGTGCCAGTGGCTTTCATTTGATTCCAGTAAGTGAAGAGTCCATCGAGAAAACTGCATTTATAACGCCGGATGGCCATTTTGAATTTCTGACCATGCCCTTTGGCTTAAAAAATGCAATTTCCGTTTTTCAAAGAGCCATTATGAATGCTTTAGGTGACCTTGCTTATGACTACGTGATCGTTTATGTTGATGACATACTAATCGTCTCTCCCAGTGTACAGGTTGGATTGGAAAGGCTTTTCATTGTGCTGGAGATTCTAACTAAGGCTGGTTTCTCTTTGAACCTCGGGAAATGCTCCTTCCTTGAGACGAAGGTAGAATTCTTAGGGTTTGAAGTAGAAGCTGGCCAGATAAGACCCAATCGCAGAAAAGTAGAGGCATTAACAGCACTGCCACCACCCCAAACAGTGACCCAATTAAGGCAGTTTATCGGGCTAGCATCTTATTTTCGCCAATTCGTACAAAATTTCTCTAGTGTAATGGCCCCACTTTACCGGTTGACCTCGCTTAAAGGTGACTTGCTTTGGAGACCAGAACATGAGAATATCCGTCAAAATATCATAGCAAGTTTGACTAATAGCCCGGTTCTCATGATTTTTGATCCCCAATATGCAGTAGAACTTCATACCGACGCTAGCAGTCTTGGGTATGGAGCAATCCTTTTTCAAGTTGTTAATGGTAAGCGTCAAGTAATAGCTTACTTTAGCAAGCGGACATCCCCAGCAGAAAGTAAATATCACTCTTATGAGCTGGAGACGCTCGCCGTCGTCAACTCCATTAAGCATTTTAGGCACTATCTTCACGGCAGAAAATTTACCGTAGTTACAGATTGCAACTCACTAAAATCATCACAGACCAAACATGACTTGACTCCTCGCGCACATAGATGGTGGGCTTTTCTCCAGTCATTCGAGTTTGACATCATTTACAGGGATGGCAAGCGGATGTCACACGTGGACTTCCTTTCACGTAATCCACTGCCGATCTTAGCCAATCCTAACCTGTCAAATTCCCAGTTAGAGCAGAAACGCATTGATGTCACGGAGCTATCTCCAAATTGGCTCCAAGCCGAACAAATGCGTGATGTAGAAATCTCTAAGATAGTTAGTGATTTAGAAAGTGGTCAATTGAACGACGAACTAGCTAGGACCTATACACTTCGTTCAGGAATTCTTCACCGTGAGGTTCAACGCAATGGCAGATCTAAATGGTTACCCTACTTACCCCGAGCGTTAAGGTGGTCTGTCGTTAATAATTTTCATGAGTCCCTCATTCACCTTGGTGTTGACAAAACACGTGACAAGCTTTTTGACTTTTATTGGTTTCCCGGTATGACTTCGTATGTGAAAAAGTTAATTGACAATTGTGTAACTTGTAAAATCGCAAAGTCACATTCCGGAAAAATTCAGGCTGAACTTCACCCAATACCAAAAGTAACGACCCCTTGGCACACAGTTCACATAGATGCGACCGGTAAATTAAGTGGTAAAAACGACAGCAAAGAGTATGTTTTTGTTCTTGTTGACGCTTTTACAAAGTTTGTTCTATTATTTCACGCGACTAATATTAACTCTACGAGTAGTATATGCGCGGTAACTCAAAGTGTAGCACTTTTCGGAGCCCCGACACGAATTATAGCTGATCAAGGCAGATGCTTTGCCAGCAAAGAGTTTCGCGACTTTTGCGAAAGCAAAAACATTAACTTGCACCTAATAGCTACGGGTTCCTCTCGTGCAAACGGTCAAGTAGAGCGTGTTATGAGTGTCCTGAAAGCAATGTTAACCGCTGTAGAAATAAGTGACAGTAAGTCGTGGCAAGATGCGTTGGGTGAAGTACAACTTGCAATCAATTGTACAGTTAACCGCATTACTAAAGCTTCACCACTTGAGCTTTTAATTGGCAAAATCGCGCGGCCTTTGTCCCTAATGTGTTGTGACGTAGTTGACACCGAAGTTGACATTGATACGGTTCGCGAAGTAGCATCAAATAATATTCAGAGAAGTGCGGAATACGATAAGGTTAGATTTGATAGTACAAAAGCAAAGATAGTAAAGTTTTCGGTCGGTGATTTTGTTTTATTAGAGAATGAAGAACGGAATCAGACTAAGTTGGATGCTAAGTTCAAGGGTCCGTTTAGGGTTGAAGAAGTGTTAGAGGGTGATAGGTACACGTTAAAAGCCCTAAACTCTAATCGAACTTACAAGTATGCCCACGATAGATTAAGACCGATGCCAGTAGGTCATGTACCAGTTGAAGTAAGTGACGATGAAGGATGTGATAATGATGAAAATGCCTAATTGACTGGGAATTCGCAGAACGTCTCTAATGGCCGTAGTATTGTTGGTAATGTTGACCACATTAGTAGCTATTACGTAGCCGTAGCCCAGTGAAATCAGAGTCTCTTGGGGGAGCCCAAGTGGTCTGTGGGTGAGCGGTGCGCGTTTAGTGCTGATGGAAGTGGAGGTCTGGAGAGACCGGCCGTGTGTAGTCACGGAGTTTTATCGTCGGCTAAGAGAGCCGTGGCATTAGAGAGGTTCTACGTATAGTTGTGATTGGTTAACATTTAAATAGTTATGGTACATGACTCTGGCTTAAGGATTTTGTTAATCTTAGCATATCGTAAGTTTTAAGTTGAATCGTTAGAGATCATAGATGATTAAAAAAAAATGTTAGAAATTCGATGTCGATTTATTTCCTTTTAAGTAAAGATGGGTCAGAGGTGGCCGAGACGAACGAATACTTTCGTGAATTCTTTGGTTACAGATTCAATTTCACACGAGGACGTGTGCTAGCAGGATGGCCGTATCGGCATTGAAGAATATTTTTAGTGTTATTGGGACGCAAGTACCATTTATTGGCACTAGACGGAGTCTACATAGCGGAAGCACTGGCGACTGGGGGGGATCGGAACGAGTGTATAAATACCACGTGTAATCGTATTAACGACTCACTTGTTTGCCGGCAGTCGCACAGTGCGGTCGTGTAGAAACTGTCTCGCGTTCCGTATTTATAGTGTTCCGTGATTATAGTTTCAAAGTTAAATATCTTCGAACTTCTTTTATTCACCCAGCACTTCCCAGTATACGCCCAAGTTATCACCAAAATGTCTGATAGCAATCCTGCCGCGCCGTCATATATATATATATATATATAAATTAATCTCCATTTCCCTTGGTCACGCCATCACACGTGATTGGCTGGACTGATATTTACAGGACTTTCACTAGCAGCTATGATACACTGCTTAAGCCGATGATGGTAGGCCCCAGTTCCCCCCGCACATTTCGCCGAACGCTTTTAACCCGTGATAAGGTATATTTTTGTTTGCACATTTAATGTGACAAATTATTACTAAGACGCCTATAAAGTAGGACGTATTCCAAATTAGAGCCTGAAATTTTCATTAGGTAGTTGTTTTCAGAAGTAGTAAACTTTTTTCATAGCCGACATTACTCTTATTGAACTTCAGTTGAAGTTGGTGCCAAGAGCCGAGTAAATTTTAGGTTTGTAATGATGATGATGATGATGATGATGATGATGATGATGATGGTCCGACCGATTTCGGCCATGGCGACCGCTTCAACTCCGGTTAACGTCGGTAGTGCACTCGCATGTGGCTAATGTAGCCAATCTTCTTTTGGAAGATTCTCGCGCATTGCGTACATGTGAGCACACCGTTCTCAAAATTATAGTTTATAGCCGCAGGTGGTCGGGCTTTTAATTCGTTGCGTTTCGTATCAAGTTCAGAGCGCCGGTTGACTTCAAATTTCGTAATTTTGTTATTAATGAAAGTCCTCCACTCTGATCTCTTTGCTGCGAAGTGCTCCCAACGAGTTGGCTCTATGCAACACTTCTTCATGTGCCGCTTTAGCACGTCTTTATATCGGAGAAGCTGTCCTCCATGCTTACGCTTGCCGTCCTCCAGCTCTGAATAAAACACGCGCTTCGCGACTCGTTGCTCTGACATCCGGGACACATGACCGCACCACCGAAGTTGTCGCCGAATTAGGTAAGCCTCAATGCCGCTTACATTGGCTCTACTCAGCACTTTAGTATTCCGTACACGATCAGACCATTTGATTCTAAGTATTTTCCGAAGACATCTTAGATGGAATCGGTCCAGCATGTGGATATGTCGGCGGTAAACGGTCCAGGTCTCGGCTGAGTAAAGGATGTTGGGAAGTACGACTGCCATGTATATTGAGATCTTGGTAGCCATCTTCAAATCATGTGAACAGAAAACATTGGTGTTTAATTTACCGAATGCTGCAGCTGCAGCGCTGATCCTGCTGTTGATCTCCGCATCAAGATCACACTTAGATGTTAACGTGCTCCCAAGATAGCGGAACTTGTCCACCTGCTTCAGTGTGTCCTCGCCAAGTTTTACAGTCAGTGCCTCGTTACCGTCGATATCTAACTGCATGACCTCCGTTTTCTTGACGCTGATCTTAAGTCCGAATTTGCGACAAGACTGGTCAAAAATGGACATTAACTTGTAGACAGGTTTGTAATATGAGACATTTAAAAACTAAACTATTCATTTCATTGAATAACATTTATCACTTTAGGTGTCTGGCAGTCGGTCCACTTTATTGTAAAGAAAATTGATTTACGGTCTGTTTGTTCCTATATAGGCTACTCATCGGTTTTTAAGTGGTAAGTACATTTAAATCTATAGGTTATTGATCTTATGAGCTTTAAATTTAAATTAGCTGTGCCCGCCGGTTTCAACCGATACTTAAATTTTATTTATTTGTATGTATAAATGCAAAAAAACAAGCAACGCAAGTTCGAATCCCAGCGGGGCCTGTACCTATGAGTGTTTCTAAAAACTTATGTACAGTGATTTCACACCACATGCTTTATGGTGAAGGAAAACATCGTGAGGAAACCTGCATATGTCTGCGAAATATTTCAAAGACGTATGTATAGTGCCTGAGACGGCGATGGACTCACCCTCTGTCACGTTGGCACTTAATCATATTCGGTGAAATGTGGGTGTTGAAAACCTCTGCCTACCCCTTCGAGGAATACAGGCGTGAGCATATGTATGTATGTATGTATAAATGCCAACAACATGAAACCTATATAACATTTTCCATATGAAATCAAATCTACTGAATATTGCCAATGCACTGTTCGGAGACGGTATTACTTTGCGGACTCACAAATCAAGTTTGCCGACATGCTGAGAGCAGTCGTTTTAGTTTTTCGCTGGAGCTTTTATGCTGAGCCAACCTCTTGCAAGGTATTTCAATAATAACTCCTTACTGAAATGATTCATAATATTCTTTTTTTTAAATGCCCTTCTGACTTTCTGGTCGTCCTTCTAAACTTACTCAGGGAATATATTTAACTTTTATTTATAACATATTTTATTACTTTGTAATTTGCATTATGAAGTAAAAAAAATGTGTAATTGTTATTAGTATGAATAACATAAGTATTAACAACATTTAAGTTTTATAATCGGATAATGTTGAGCTTATATTGTGTTTTCCAAAGAGAGTTTGTCCTCTTAAGATCTTCTCTAAGGATGTGAAAAATGTTATAAGGATCGGCAATGCTTTTCATTCTTTCAGTATCACAGGTATCTATAAATCTATAACCTATATATATATAAATGAAGCCCCATTTCCCTTGGTCACGCTATCTCGCGTTAACGGCTGGACCGATAGCTGCAATTATAGCCGATGTTTCAAGGAGGCTAATTTTATTTAGAAATAATATAGGCTCCGTGAAATAAATCATGAAACTAAATCTACGCTAGTGAAACCGCGGAGCACAGCTAGTGTATAATTAATGCTAGCGAAACTTCAACCATACAGACTGTAAGGTACGTACCGACTATTAAGATTCAAATAAAAAAAATGTCTACAATTTTGTTTTGATGCTCAAGCAAGCCTGCCTACTCGTGTTAAATCCTTTGTGCGAAACAAGTAGATACACTTAAGAATGCCTACGCTCCAGTAAACCTCAGTTACGTCTTACGACACGTGAGGAGAAACCCTTTATCAGGTTAAGTTACAACACGCCTAGATCTCCGAACACAGAAACCACCAAGTACACAGTACAGCACAGGTGACATAGCACTGAAGGAGTTGCGGTTACATTTACTATGTGATTGCCTTCACGAGTACGTACTAAGTTACTGGGTTATTTGTAGGTATCAATCTTTGTATTTATGTGCTCACAAAAGTAATACAGATACAAACATATACAGACAAGAGACAAAATAATGCATCGACGTACAAAATCATAATTATTTGGAATAGCTGTGCCCCGCGGTTTCACCCGCGTAGATTTAGTTTCATGCTTTATGTCGCGGGACCCTAATATTTTTAATAAATAAAAGTAGTCTAAGTTACTCCTTGAAACATCAGCTACCTGCCAGTGAAAGTCCCGTCAAAATCGGTCCAGCCGTTTCAGAGATTACCCGAAACAAACAGACAGACAGACGGACAGACAGAGAAGAATTTAAAAGTAAAAAGTTGTTTTTTAGTGTCAGTAGCGTGTATACTTTCATATACATTTAGTGAAAAGCTGTTATTTTGGAATTACAAACAGTCACTTCAATTTTATTTATCTGTATAGATATTGTCTTAAATGGTCCGTTAGACAGTGAACTCTTCATTGTTACTTTTTTAATCTTCAATTTAAATACTATACGTAGGTTATTTTTGTAAGGATATTTATTATGTTCAAAAAATTCATTTCAATTAAAAAAATAATCACCAATATTTAGAATAGACTTTTAGATTAACATTGTCCATACTCACGTTTGAAAATTAATTCTGTATAGTGGGCATTGCTAGTTGCTCTATTTAATGTGATGATAGCATCTACAAGATACCAACTGAGTTTCTTGCCAATTCTTCCGAACCGGTGGTCAATTCTTCGACGTTATTAAGTGCCACGTACTACATTGAATAAATAATTTGTTTTTAAATATTTCTTTTATATAATTGTGGAAACAAAAGTATATAGTTCATAATAAGATGTCTACTAAGATTGTTATATCTCCCCTACGACCCCTCTGATTGTCACAGGTATTAAATAAACGAGAGCTAATTCCAGCGAAGATGTGCCCCGTGACCCCAATTTCTGAACATATTTTAATGAACGACATTCTACCTACTGTTACGTCACAGATCACAGATTTTCCTCCTAAACGGGGTTGCGAAGGTCAGATGGCAGTCGCTTCGTATAAAAATCAGGTGATCAGCCACATCGGGTTGAATCAAGTGCCGACCCCAACAATGTATGGGATAAGGCCAGGGAGATGATTCTACCTACTGTTACGTGTAAATCTTGGGAGTGTGGATCCAAAATTCTTTTGAATTTTCAACGTACTTTTCCCTTAAAATTATCCCATTAAGAAGCGTTATAAGGTAAAGTTGTGTAAATAAACAGTCTTCAGTCGTCCCTATCTAATAATCTTCATTTATTTTCAAGTTTGAACGTGATAACAACAATATTCATATAGAACTACATATTCCAAGATGTCCCGATAGTTTTAGTAATCAATTGAAAATGAAAGCAATCTATACAGATAAATAAAATTTAAGTGTCTGTTTGTAATTCCAAAATAACAGCTTTTCACTAAATGCATATGAAAGTATATAAGCTACTGACACGAAAAAAACAAGTTTTAAAATTTGCTGGCTGTCTGACTAAATCTGCACGGGTGAAACCGCGGGCCCAGCAAAAATAGTATCCCACAATTTATACATTTTTGATGTAATCATTTACAGTATGTATTTTTTTTATTCAAAATGTTTAGCATACGATTTTCTATCTCATATAGCTTCTTCTATGCTTAGAAGAACAACTTGAAATTGAAGTCATACTTATAAATAAATAAATAAATATAACGTTACTTCCATACTTATAAAAGAAGTTTCTCGCTTAGGAATTAGAAGTACTCTACACAAATAGGTAAATACTCCATAATATTCCACTAATTAGTTAATAGCATCCGTCTGCGAACGTCCTAAATACCATCGCGAGCCAAATGCATGTTTAAATAACATTTTCTTACGTGCACCATATAAAAAATAGTATTTCGAACCGCCAATTATAGTATAAAAAGGCATACTTGAAGGCACGCTTAGACCTACATTTCCAAGTAAAAAACAGGTTGAGATTGATTGCATGGTATGCATTTGCTAAACAAAGGCTTGTAAGAGCAGAGGCTCGCACAGCGCTGGATAAGAAATGTATCGCTAAAAGCCTGATCCATCAGCGAAGTACCCACTGTGGTCGCTTTTACCCTGAATATTGAAGATGCAAATAGTAGTCTGACAGTTGGAAACAGGAAGTATAGATTATAGGTGCAGCTAGTAGCGTGATAAATCTATACATATACAATTCAAAGACTCAGGTCTTGAAGTCTACGCACAGCCTGAACCGCTAGTCCTAGAGACATGAAATTTGGAGGGTGTGTTCTTTGAAACGTGTTGGTGTCTACTATGTAATGTTTTTAAAAAAATCAACGTGTAAGGGATTAAATAGGGGTTGAAAGATTTTATGTGAAATCTTACTACCACGCAAGAAAAGCTAAGGGCGTAAGTTTGCTTATCCCAGATTTTATACACTCTGCTATGCTCTGCATGGTGATATTAATTTTGACAGATATTCAAAATAACAGGTTACGTTATTTATTTATCTAATCGAGATTTGATTCTATACTAATATATAAAGTTGAAGAGTTTCAGCTAATTTCAGGAAATACCCAATATGAAAAATATTTCAGTGTTACATAGAAGTACAAATATACAGTCCGACTGATAGTAACGCCTGTGAACTCTTGCTCTATCAATAAGATACTGTAAGTTAACAAACTTACTTAACCATGAATTGTACTGACATTTTATACGAAACATAAATTCAAAAGAGACATTTTCCACTCTATAGACCAATATTTTAAAGTTTAAGATGAAACGCATTAGGTACGTATATTGAAGTTAACGTAAGTACCCAAGTAACAGCTGCGATGTTCAAATATGATCTAAGCCCCAGGCGACATGTGGAGGACATTCGTACTCTTCGTACATTTGTCGGAGGTTAAGTGAATGTCGTGCACCCGGCCAGTCCATTTCCGCCCGCCCGCCCATTGTCGTTGGGCGGAACTGGTGCGACCCGGCACATAGCGCGATGATTCTGTTATAATGTCGGTAGCGCTTATGGAAGGTGATCAGTCGAGTTTATGACAAGAAACCACAATGCATTGGCAGACTTTCCTTGTGTTATATATTATTATGAGATTGTCACAAGGTAGCTAGCTCGATATGAAGTAGTCGGCAGTAGTGTTTTTGACTCGAAATAACGCCCCTCGGCGTAACGACTGCTCGGGGGGAATCGACGACATGGGAATTATTCGGTAGATCGACATTTATACAGATAACTAAAATTTAAGCGTCTATTAATAATTTCAAATTAGCGGTTTTTTTCTAAATAATTTTATATTTAGAGAAAAGCCGTTAGTTTGGAAAAAGTACAGTTATTCAGTACCTACACAAAAAAAGCTGTTTGTATGTTCGTCTGTCTGTCATTCTCTCTGTTTGATCCGGCTAATCTATGACCCAGGCGTGTGCCAGTGAGGGGTGTCGCGTCGAAGCTGATCGCGTACCTACATGACATTTACGTAATTTTTAGACTTCTTCTAAACTTCAAATTGACATTACTTACACAGCAAAAACTATTAGACTACAGCACCCTCACGCTCGACGGACCAAACGTTGTCATTTCAAACCTTAGGTCTAGATTCCATACTGCTTAGAAAGCTTATATGTACTGTGCCATAACTTTCCAATTTGTTGTCTGTGCACAAAATATCCAATAGCGGGCAAGTTGTTTTGGTAATTGTTCCCAAGCGGCTGCACTATAAATCTGCGGCGAGTACGGACCGCGAAACATCAACCGCACGACGAACTATGCCGGCACTGAACTACAAAAACCGTATAATTCGGTAATTTGTGAGTTTAGTTGCACACTATACACGATTTAGAACTAAAGATTTTGTATAAAACAGGCTAGTTATAAATTAAGGCCCAGTCCGCTGTCACATATAAATAAAAAGACGTGAGAGTATTTTAGCAAACATGAGATTGTTCTATATTATTTTCTATACCATAATTGGAATAGCAGACAGTATGTCGATACCTAGAAATGAATATCAATGGGATACAAGCGCGAGCATATGTACCTATGTGTAAATTTCATGCCGATTTGGAAACTTTTTTTACCGACTTTAAAAAAACAGGATAAAAGCAGTGTCAATTTATTTGAATATGCATTTTGAACGGCCAGTAACCATTTCCTCAAAATGCAGCAATATTGCATAATATATACAGTACACAATACCTACATTGAGTTATATACACAGCATACTATAATATACTCGAGACATGCCGACAAATAGTTACTAGAATACCTTCATAATAGGGTATGATAACATGATCCCGAAAGTTTCGTTTCCAGGAAAGCCTTTGCAGCCGTTCCTGCATGAGTACTAAAAGTGATAAAAAAGAAGGGATCCTATTCGCAATTTTCCTAGTACGAGATGCGAGTAATATGAATGCATGGCATAGGTATGTTATTAGTAAAGGCGCGATAGTCCTTCTGCGAGCATATTACGACTTCGAGGTTCAAATATATCACTGCTACTGAAATCTGTATTTTATTTTTCATTGTTAGCAACGACCAAATTGGTTTTGCATGACTACATAATCTGCACACACTGAGTATCTCCCAGACTCTATTCAATATATCTCCTAGACCTCCGTCCTAGGGTACGTACAGAAATATTTCATAGTAGATTTTAATCGCATCATCTATACATCCTTATCTGTACTGATAAATAAAATTAATTGTAATTCCAAATTAAAAGTTTTTCAATTTTTTTTTTTTTTTCTATTTTTCCCAGTCCGTCTGTCTATCTGTTTGTTCTGGCTTATCTCCGAAACAGCTAGACCGATAACTAATGTTACAAAGAATAACTTAGGCTACCTTTAATTTAAAAAAAAACATTAGTGTTCTGCAGGCCACTGATGAAATTAAGTCTACCGCGGGGCACAGCTAGTCTATAAATAAATCAAATTGAAGTGTCCGCTTAGAACTACGTTTTACAAAATGCACTTAATACATCATTTAAGGTACTTAAAAAACGTTTTAATATTGTTGCTCAACTCAGAAGAAATGCTGGACCGATTTCAACGGTTTGATTTTTAGAATAATAACAAAACCCTTATGTTTCTAAAAAAAATATTCTTTGTAATTTATGAAATTCTGTGTTCGCGGGTGAACCAGCTGGTCAGAGTTATATTTGAAATAAAAACAGCAAATAAAACATCTAATATTAATGAATGAATCCTTTTTGTGATGAGGCCGTTGTGTTTAAACAAATCTGAACTGGAAAGCCCGAATGTATTCATCCCCAGTGAAAATGTGCGATAAACTTTTTCGTCCTGTCGGCGTCCCCAAAGCTTAGTTTCAAACTGTAATTAATTTTTAATCCGCTATCCTTACTTTGCGGCTTCACATAATAAATTAATTTCAACAGCGCTTTGGATGATAATCGGTTAATTCGACGTTCTTTTTTGTGTCAAAAGGATTTACAAGCTGACTGAAACTGGACTAATTAATTTATCAGAGGTTTAATATTAATAATATTGATAAATTTTAAAAGGAATTTACACCAAAATTAATATTTACATGCCTTGGATATTAAAATAATTATTTTATACCACGCGTTTAAAAGCGAAAATTCCTTGTTAGCAAATATAAAATTGAGTTAATGTAAAATAATCTGTATTCTTCAAACAAAAGTAAAATAACATGAACATTCAATAGCAAAATATATTACATTGGCATTTGCAAATTAATTCATCCCCACAGATTCAATAGCATATCTGTTAATACCTGTTTATTTTCTACTGTCCTTAAGTCATTTTCTATTTTTGGCGTGGATAAGACTAAGAAAGATCATCCTTTGCATTGGTAGTTTTCTGTTAGAAAGATAATCTGGTAGTGTTCAAAGTTGCTTATAAAAAACCCTGTTTATATGCATTGCGCTTTGCACACAATAGCTAAACAATCCTGGTGTAAGCGGCCAGCCGAGCACGCTATTTTTGCTAGTGCCAAGCATTAAAAAAATACGTCTACCGGTTGGTGATAGAGTAATTTTCTATTCAATTAATGAAGAAGTCAAGTTAATATGGCAAGAATGCAAAACCACATACTGTATATTTAAGTTAAACATTTTTACCAATGTCTTTATTGTAGCGTGATTTGGAACCCACACTATGATGTGTATACAAAAAGAATAGAAGCAATCCAGAAAAGATTCCTTTGGCACCTCGTTTATAGATGTAATCTTGGAACGAAACTGAAAACTTATAATGAGCGACTTAAATACTTCAATATGATACCTCTCGCCGATCGTAGACAAATAGCCGACCATTTAACTCTCTTCAAGCTCGCCAATGGTATACTGGATGCTCCTAATATTTTGCAAAAATTAAATTTCAATGTCCCAACAAAATTGCCCAGAGCCTCCAGATATAACTTATTTTTACCTTCTCATAACAAGTCAAATTTGGGCCTATACTCGCCAATAAACAGATTAATCCGAAACTTTAATGCTATTGCTAAAACTAAACAGGTGGATATCTTCGCACGCAACCGCTCATCTTTCAAAAGATCTTTAAATTAATTTCAGTAAAAAAAAAAAAAAAAAACTATTCATACCCAGTCTTCTATACAAAAACATTGTCTCTGTTATTTTACTGCATGCTGTTGCTACCTATAATTGTAGTGGCACTTACTTATGTTACATCTATCATGTACTCAAACTAATGTATTGGTGTTCTCTATGTTGGTAGCCTTAAAAATAAAAAAATAAATAAATAAATTATAAAGGTGACACTTGATGCATTCCGCTTGATGGAGGAAGAGTGAAAGTCGAGAGGGTATAGTGAGCACAAACCACTCCCCGCCCTTTAAACACTGGCAAGTGGCAACCTTACTCACCACGGGAAATCAACGCTACTCAAAGGTAGGATTATTTAGTTGCGATCTTCTCTTAGTGGTGCAGTGACCAGTGGGAAAGTTCTGAATTTCGAACAGTAGACCCTGTTTTGCTCTATCTAAACCCGTGCTCGAAGCGTTACGGGTGATAAACTAGTCAAAATATACAGTTGATAATCATATAAAACATAAAGTACACGCGCTAATACATTCATGTCAAATGTCGACAAAGGCCGGGAATTCCCGATGATGGATTGAAAATGGCACACGGCTTTCCAAGTCCCACATGAATAAATTAACGCTCTTATTAAAGTCACGGCTCGACGTGGGGACTGCCCGATGACTTATTGCACTCTTCAACCCACCCGACATTGTTTGAAGTAATAAATTAGTGGGCTGTGTATGTTGGGCCTTTCAAAGGAATAAGTAATTGTTGATATCTTTGTATTTTCGGTAGAGCATAAATAGAGGAGTCATACACACAGAAGGTTTAACGAGCGTATTTGCAGTTCTGCATCTCCCTAGCCCTATCTCATACATTTTTGAGGTCGGCAATTGATTAAACTCGATGCGGCTGATCACCTGATTTTTTCTCACAGCGAGTGCCACCTGACCTTTGCAACCTCTATTACAAGGAAATCGGTGATCTGGGTTAAACCAATTGTCAGACTTTCTTAGACTGACCTGTAACGATTTAGAAATATGTTAAACTTGCAACCTGGGCCGATGGCTTCACGTGCTCTCCAAGGCACGGAGAGAACTCGGGCGGTCGCTCATCCAACTACTGGCTTGGGTTAGGTTTATTTAACGTCGCTGATTAAATTATATGCGCAATAGCAACTGTGCTACGAGCCCTTCTCTCAAGGACCACAGATTTGATACAATAATGAACGTTACCGCAGCAAGAAAGTGTCTCCTATATGAATGGAACGCATAACAATGTCCACTTTTCACGGAATATGATTAACTAAGTGACAATGTACTAAGCATAAGTCTGTGAATTTCATCTCCGGTATAAGAATTGCTCTCGATGTTCTTCTTACCATGAAGCTTGTGGTGCATAATCACTGCACTAGAAAAACTGATTGGAGTACCCCAAGTATATGTTCAAACATTGCGTTTTAACGTGACTCAAAATGTGTTGATACCAATGCCAAAGATGGGGGATAAACTTATTTCACGTGTCACGTGATTGAAGTGTCAAAACCTTCACTTTGGACACAGACCGTAGGGATTTTAACCAGAGCGATTGGGTAGCAGTTGACTTCTCGAGCCACCACGGCTCTTATTTATATTACTTCATCAGAATGTAAATTTCTTCGTCGTGTGAAGTCTACTAAGCATTATTTTATAGAGAGAAGTAAGCACCATGTCACTATAGCTTTGCTGATTTTTGACCTCCATTTTTATTCGCATAGCTGCACGTGACCATGCTAACTTGTCGCGTGTTAAGAGGCCGTACCATGAATACTAGCACATAGTCAAATATGCCTGCATAATTTAATATTCTTGCTTCTTTATCAGAAATAATTGTGGTTTGTGCTTCTAACTAGCATGCTCACGGCTATAATATTAAATTACTTTGCAAAAAGATTACAGGTATGCCGACCCAAAGAGCACAGGTCGATGGTATTTCTTTATTCAAATTTATAGAACAGTGATGGCCGTGGGTTGGAGCAGTCGCCTGCTTAAAGTTTGAATGCAAGTTTCAATCCCAGCGGGGTCTGTGCCAATGACTTTATGTGCAATGATTTCTGCATATGTCTGAGAAGTTATTCAAAGACGTATGTCAACACTGTCACGTTGGCGGTTAATCATCAGCGTTGAAAAGAGAGTGTTGTTATAACAACACCTCTGCCTACCCCATCGGGGAATACAGGCGTGAGCAAATGGATGTTTATTCAAATACTCAGTTTAAAACGACTATTATAACCAGGAGTGATAATACATATCGCTTGGGCCCATCATGGTCCACTATAAGTATTCCTAATTAACCGGTAATATAACCTTTAGAGGGTCCCCGAAGGATTAAATGGGGATAATAACATCCAAATTAGAAAGGATGTGGTGCAAACGTGACTGAATATTGAGCCGTCTCAGGCACATTCGCAAATATCAGAGGTTCTCTCACGATGTTTTCCTTCACTTTAAAGCTCGTGGTGTGACGTGTTTAGTCTGAAAATACATTGGTAGAGAGCTGAATCACAAAAATATAGTGAGATGACTGAGTTTCCCAGTAAATTTGATTTATGACTAAAATTTAATAAATATTTTTAATAACAGTACTTATAACATTGCAACATTATATTCAGTAAGTAATGTCATTTCTGCCCGAGGCAAGTATTTATCAATTACCAATATGGAGTCACATGATCACAAGCCCTTCGTTCTAATTTCAAAATGGAAATAAAAATAATTAATCGTTTCAATTGGCTATATTTTCCAGAATCGTTACGCCTAGCACCTGTGATTTATCCCCTTCCATTTGACAAGGCAATTAATGGAAATGTACGAACGAAAATGCAGTACTTTGTTGACATACCTACCACTGTGCCCGTATAGTTTTAATTAAACGGATACGTGATATGTCGACATCACGACTTAGATATTTTACTCTTCATTGCGCAGGGGTGATGTAAGGCCGAGTACAGGAGATTAAGATATAATTAAAATGAACCAAAATCTTCCAAAACCTATTTGAAAATATAAAAATAATGTTTATTTATATCTTAATAATATTACAATATTATAAATTTGAATTACTTAATATTTTTTTAATTTGTGAACCCTCAAGTAAAAAAAACTAATTTACATTACGCACACAACTTACATATCTATTAACATGGTAAGAATATTTTTTACTATGTTTTAGTTTCAATGTATCAATGAATTCTTTTAATGTATTTTTTAAGTACAAAAATAATGTATTTTATTGACTTATTTGCACAATACCTTGTAGAAGCATGATGTTAAATTACTCATTTGCAGTAACAGTTTTACAACCTAGTATACCTATCTTTGGAAATGGTATCCGATTGATAAATGGAATAAGTAAAATATGTGCAATTTTTCTTTAAGTTTATACGTAGATTTAAATGTCGTCCATATAATAAAACAATGGTTGGTATTAGGTCTGAAACTACAAGATAAAATAAGGTTTATTGTTTGTGTAACAGCCTTTACATAACATAGTAGTCAAGACATTTTCATTGTTAGAACATCTGTCGCTCGTGTGTACACGGCTTAATGGATGTGATTACTTGTAAATATACTGCGAGCTCGGCAAGAATGTGAACAATGTGTTCAATGTAACTTTATTCACTAATTTTGTTCGCAAATTATTGCAGTTAAGTAAATGTCAATCCGTATCAAACAGCGTGTTTTGATATAAGCAATAAAGGTAACAGCCGAGGCCTCGTGATCGTCGCGCTGGTTCCTACCTCGGTCAGAGGATCAGTCTAGCAATCCAAGGAGGTAGCTTGCTGGTCGCAAATTTAAACTCCGTTCTTTATGCATAAATTATTTTTATTTTATTAGTTTAACATACATACGTCTGATCACGCTTTATTGGCCGAAGGGGTAGGCAGAGGTGTTGTGATAACAACACCCACTTTTCACCGAAGATGAATGAAACGAAATGAATATTTTTACAACAAAAAGCAAGTTTTAATTTTTTTTACTGAAAATAATATACACCATCACAGTATACTTTGGTGCCGACTTCATTATTCTCTCTCAAAATATAACTAATCATGACAACATTATTTTAGATTCGATCCCAATCAAATGTATTATACTACCCACAACTCTGAATGTAATCAGTTGAAAAAACTAGTAGAAAATTATTTAGCAAAAATATATCACAATTCCCTTCATATTTTCTTAACATCTGGGAGTAATATTTTCGCATTTCTTTCATTCGTTTGTATGAAAGGGTCCACAAACGTGGATGTGAAGTTAAGAACGGCTTGCATTTTGGTAGAAAAATGCTAGAAATTCACAGCTTAAGAGCACTTTGCTTAGCCGCTTTGCACGTGTTTCTTGCACGCAAAATCCGTTTGAAACTCGAGATCTATCATCGTGTAGAGGCTTCACACTATACCTCACACCACAGTTTAAATGAAATTTTTATACTGTGCTAACGCTGTGTGTTAAGCGTTAAGGTTGTTATTATATCAAACTGTTACTTATATGGTTTGGTTAAATAAATACAAATACATTAAGGCGACACTAAAAAATATAATTTTAGTAACGAAATTGAGGACAAAAATGAGAAGTAAAAAAATCAACATGGCGAGCAAGAATTTACAAATAAAATATTACCTGTTTCTTGTAGTATCGAGTAATACAAAAATATTTTATTCACATGTTACACTCATCAATATTCTAACCAATATAATGCGTACCCAATAATTCAAATGTCAATATTTTATATTAAATCGAAACAAAAAACGGTTTCACTTTCAAATCGTTTTTACTACGATTTTATCTTGATATACACTAATTGACTTACTAAGTAGTTGAAATAAAGAAATCTTAAACTATGTCTTGTTGCAGATCGTGAGATTCAAAAAGATACATACTGCGTACCCTAAAGTAAATGTTTTTATTTTTTTTCAAAAAATAGCTATTAGTTAAAGTAACCTAAGTTACATGTAACATCAGTTATCTGCATGTGAATGTTCCATTAAAATCGATTCAGGCTCATAGCCGGATCAAACAGACAGACGGAAACATTTTTTAACAATTGTTTTTTATGTCATTACCCGTATGCATTAAGTGAAAAGCTGTTCAATTATAAGCACACACTTCAATTTTAATTATCTGTATAGATCTTCACGACTAATCTTGAAGAGTTCAAGTCAAAATATCAGTACAATCAAATCGAATCGATCAATTGATTAGATACACAATATTAGAATTCGATACATCGTTTCGTAGATAATACATTTAAGGACGGAAGAACCAATGGTATTTCTATTGTCATTTTAGGACTACGCAATTCCAATGTTTGTACTTTGTTGTGCTTTTCGTCCCAGCGTCCCTAAGGGCGCAACGTGGAATGGTTGAAGAGTTTCGCGGAAATCCCGGCCACAACGGATTACGTGTCATGTGAATTTTTAATGGCTTTCATATTCCCGTCTCTTTTAGTATATTATATTATTTATTTTATTATTATGTTAGCTACAAACAACTCCACAAGCGTTCATATGGTACATTATAATAGAATTTAGTTCGTATATAAAATAATGCTTAATCTACTTACTATACCTACTTATATATTAAGCTGAAGAGTTTGTTTGTTTGTTTCTTTGCTTGAACGCGCTAATATCAGGTACTACGAGACTCATCTATACTAATATAATAAAGCTGAAGAGTTTGTTTGTTTGTTTGTTTGAACGCTCTAATCTCAGGAACTATTGGTCCGATTTAAAAAATTATTTCAGTGTTGGATAGTCCATTTATCGAGGAAGGCTATAGGCTATATTTTATTCTCATAAAGATTAGGGGTCCGTAAGAAAATTGCGAATTTGTAACCCAAGGTGTAAAATCGAAAACCTATTTATGCGTGCGCTGCAAAAACTATTAACAATAGCACAAAATGGTGTACTACGGAATTGTACGTCTTATTAAGATCTACAAAAAAGTTCGCGAGAGCATATATCTAACTATCATAGTTTAGTCACAATAACCGCTTTTATGTTCATAAAAAATATTAAATCGTCTGAAGAAAGAAACTACGTTAAATGTGTATCTTAGTATTAATCCTTATGCAAATTAAGCATTATGCTATCCAGGGTATTCATGTAGAAGTAAAATACCGTTTGTTTTATTCCAATCGGACATTTCTTTGAGAAATTATCACGAGTATAAAAACGCAAAGAATTGGTACCTAATAAGGAGTTTATTTGCTAAAGAGCTATATCTCTTTAGCAAATACGTCTCTTTATTCCGGGTAATCTCTGCAACGGCTGGAGCGATTTTAACGGGACTTTCACTGGCAGATAGCTAATATTACAAGGAGTAACTAACTTTTATTTAAAAAAAAACATTTGGGGTTCCACGGGAATTAAATTAACTCTGCGCGGGTGTAACCGCAGGGCACAGCTAGTTTTAATATATTATTAAAAGTACAAGTATAAAGTATATAAAAGTAAACCACGTTTCCTGCTTGATACTAAACATATTTCACAATTTAAAATATCCCCGTGTTCTACTTGCATGTAATTATTGGTTGGACACGGTAAGCCATAACTTCATATATGCTTATAATGAGCCAGATTGTAATGCAGCAGAAAGTAAATATCAAGTCTCGAACATGCTCAATATTACAAGCCTCTAATATGTGTAAGCACATGTAAAATATGGTGTTAAAGATATATTTCAGGAATGTTTAGGAAAATATGAGCACAAGGCGGTTTTTATTTTTAATATATTTTAAACATTTATGTCCCTACTTTGTTACACCATTAATTCAAACCTAGTATAATAGAATGAAAAAAAAAACACAAAATTTTTAATTGTGTTTACGGGAATGGAATAATTCTTAGCAAGCTGACTGTTCTATATCGCTGGAATGCTATACTGATCCTCTGACCGAGGTAAGAACCAGCTCGACGGTCACCAGAGACGTTAACCAGGCGTTTTGAGGGATCCATAAAAAGGATTTTCGCATTTGGCTCCCATGACCCCAAGACCACAAACGGCAGAAATATTATACAATTATGACTGATATCTGCATATTTCCGCCGCTTGATGTTTTCTGGACAGACTGCTGCCGCCCCAGAAAGTATGTTACTTACCATGAATTTAGAATCAAAACACGTAATTCATGCTTAAAAAATAAACTGAACGGTATTAATAATACCTATAATATGTTATTATAATGCTCCTCTTGTTCTAAAACACATCCGGCACCTCGAATGCATTCCAATGTTACATCAAATCAACTGTACGTAATTCTGACAAGTTATAGAAGGAACCTTTTAATTAATACACGCTTGAAGTTCAAACGTACATTTCCTATTGTAACCAAATTACCTTTATTATTTTATTGACAAGAAACGACTGTCGTAAACCAAGCTCGTCTGGAAAGGAATGGTATATTTTTTGTTGGGTCAGTTGTCAGTAAAGTGGGCAGCGTCGTGTCATTTCAAATGATACAACCAGTCACGAGTCAAGCTCAAGGCTGACGCACTAACCCTGGATCGCAATACACCCATTATTGTAATTACTGGGGCTCCGCGACTTAAAAGTACTAGATATGACGTGACTACACATTGGCATCTTTATACTGAGTAGAGATTTTTTAGGCGCATGTTTTTGTCACAGCTGCAGCATATCGGCTGGTTATATAGGTACCTATGTCGATTTAAAATCCCATAACTTTTTAAATTCTGTCGTTATTCTTACTATATATCTTGAAGTGTGATGAAGTGTAGTTATCGTAACGAGCCGAGGTAGCCTTGGGATTTCAGCAGTCGCCTGCTACGCATGCGACGCAAGTTTGTATCCCACCAGGGTCTGTAAGGAAAACATCGTTAAGAAACCTGCATATGTCTGAGAAGTAATTTAAGTTAGAAAGACGTTATGTTTAGTGCCTGCGACGACGATACACTTACCATCTGTCACGTTGGCACTTAATTATCTCCGGTGCAAAGTGGGTATTGTTATTACAACACCTCTGCCTACCCCTAAAGGCGTGATCATATGTATGTATTTATCATTTTTAAGTGACGATAATATCTACCGAATACTATTTATATAAATATTTTATCTATACAGATAAATAAAATTGAAGTGTCTGTTTGTAATTCCAAAATTACAGCTTTTCACTAAATGTATATGGAAGTGTACACGCTACTGACACTGGAAAACCAGGTTTTAAAATATTTATCTGTCTGTCTGTCCGTCTGTCTGTCTGTCTGTCTGCCTGTTTGTACCGGGTAAGCTCTGAAACGGATGGACCGATTTTAATGGGATTTTCATTAGCAGGTAGCTGATAAATCAAGGAGTAACTTAGGCTACTTTTATTTATTAAAAATATTAGGGTTCTGTGAAAATAAGGATGAAACTAAATCTACGCGGGTGAAACCGCGGGGCACAGCTTGACTTAAATAACACTGGCTCTTCTTTGTTCTTTATATCCACGGTGCAAACGACAATGCTTAGATTACAATTGGATTATTCAAATCCAATACAGTGGGCAGCGATTTGTTCAAAATAAATAACAAGTCAAAGGCAGAAAATATGTACAATACCTACACTCGTAACGTATTCAATCAGCGTATTGAGTAAGATATCGATTGTAATCTAGTTAGAACTCGATGTGAAGTAACGATTATCGATTACACAACCTAAGGGCGTGTTATTTTGATTGAAAAATAGACTGAATTATTGGGGCGGTTTCTCGATTGATTGAATTTCGTTCTAGGGTAGCTAGACAGATTATTGGTGTACAAGTAATGACAGATTTAAATGTTGGTTTGCTCCACATTTCGAAGACGAAAGAAGATCACGGTAATTAGGTACCTAACGAAATGTTTTTCTAGAAATAATAAATTAGCTAAAGAAGTAGCCAAATTTTATTTTCTTGCCAAATTCAGGACCCAATTCCATTAGCTTATATTTATTCGTTTTAATATTTTGTTTTAGGTAAGAAACGACTGCTAGTAGATAGTTACTAGATGTCAATCAAAAAATAATATTTATGCCAATAGTAAAACATAATAAACGCCGACCCCAAATAACATGGGATAAGGGCAGGAAGATGATGATGATGATGATGAGTAAAACATAATTTTCTGAAATTACATTTTCAGAAAAGTTAAATATTAATGTAAAAACGTGAATGAGTACGAAAGAAAAATAAAAGAATCCACACGGGTGAAACCGCGGGGCAAGGCTACCTCTATAAACCGTCATTATAAATGTGTGAGTGTACGTTTAATATACATTATGGAATTAGATAATTTAAAGTTCGTGTCTATGATTAGACGTTATAATTTTAGCGGAGTGGTGCTAATGTGCTTAATATACAGTTATCATGTAGGCTTTTAACACTGCATAGTAAGTATTTACTCCACGCCTACAAATCTTTGTTCTCCACAGTACCCTCAATCTAATTCAATGTCGTTGAATGTATTGTGTTTCAAATATTTTATGGGCCACATGAATCTTGGTCCACGAATTATGAATCGTATATTTGGTGTTGACAAAATGTTCTCTGTGTAAAAAGTTACCCTTTGGTTGGGTCTTTCATTGATATACGTTTTATTTCATTGGTTTACATCACAAATTTATCTTCCAAAATAAGAGTAGCCGACGTTTTTCCTTGTAATATCCGTCAATTCCGTCAATATTGACCCAGCCGGGACGGATAAACTTTAAAAAAATATTCTTATCAAATAAATACGTCCATATGCATTATGTAAAATACTTAATACAATTTTTTTTTTATTTATTTGTCTCTATTTTATAATTGATCTCTGTGAAATATTGTAATCATATCTAGCGTTGAATGCGTTAATAAGGCTGGCTTTACGGAGAAGGAAACCTACATAATGTCTTTGACTTTGTCTGACGTCTGTCACGTCTTCCCATAATTATCTGCGATGAAATACACTCTAAAGCACCCACAATATTATTGTCAATATGCACTAACAGCTCTACCTACTTTGTGCCATTTATGTATCTAGTACCTCCATGGGATACAGGCGTGAGCATGCATACGTTTGTATTTAATACTAGCTGTGCGGTTTCACCCGCGTAGATTTAGTTTCATCCTTATTGTCGCGGAACTCTAATATTTTTAATAAATAATAGTAGCCTAAGTTACTCCTTGAAACATCACCTACCTGCCAGTGAAAGTCCCGTTAAAATCTGTCCAGCCGTTTCGGAGATTACCCGGAACATACAGACAGACAGATAGAGAAAAAAAATTAAAACTTGGTTTTTTAGTGGCAATAGCGTGTATACTTTCATATACATTTAGTGAAAAGCTGTTATTTTGGAATTACAAACAGACACTTCAAATTTATTTATCTGTATGTATGTATGTATGTATAGATATAGATGTTACTAGCTAACGTAACGCGGTTTCACCCGCGTAGTTCCCGTTCCCGTGGGAGTACGGGAATAAAATACAGCCTATGTTACTCGCTGATGATGCCGCTATCCATTAATGAAAGAATTTTCAAGATCGGTCAAGTAGTTTCGGAGCCCATTGAATGCAAACAAACAAACAAAAAACATTTATCTACATTAGTGAAGATGTGAATATAAAAAAAAACATTTAAACCATGTAAAAGAAAACTGATCTCACTCCTCGTCGTATGTACTTATTTAAAGATCTGCCCGCTGATTTCGACGATAATTGAATACCATAAAATTCACGACCTTTAAGACCAAGGCTAAGTACTGTCGCATCCTTGACCTCGTCGTACCTTATTTTACTGTGGAAACACTCCTAACTTTACGACGATATTATTGTAATTGCCAATTGAGATCCCTGATATTTGTCGTTTGTCAAGAACTGCTGAATGTAAACTTTTCCCCCGTATTACAAAACATGTTTTGTGTTTTGTTAAAATCAAGACTAGGCCGAACGTGAATTAAATTCATCCTTTTTGTATCTTCGGAACCTTGCCTAGGGACTCCCTTTAATAATATATTTTAATTTTATGGTTTTTAGTGTTAGTACTATATTTTTTTAATCTGTAATATGTAAACTGTTGTGAATAAACATTTTATCTTAGGTTATGTATTTTTATAAGGGGGTTTATGTGTATGTGCCATTCCGGCTACTTAATAGTGTATTAGGTAAGGAAAATTCTAGCGTGGCAGCCGTGGTTTGAGTAGTTCCCTTCTGCGTAAATGACTCTAGTTCAATTTCACCAGCACCCATGAGAAGTCCTTAAAACTTAGGTGTGGTATCAAATCGTATGTTCTGAGGGCCTACCATGACCTCATATTGACATCATAGTTTGACTCTCATTATGATACAGATGTATATGAAATGTATAATTCTGGCAGTGCCACAATGTGTAACCATATTGTCAATAAGAGCAAATGGTTAAGTCACTGGTCTTAATTGTCTGAAAAGAGTCTAAAAGAGGTTATTTATGTTTAGTACCTGGGCAGGCGTAAGCTTATTTACTTTCGAATAACCCCTTTTGCTAACTAGGCGTATTGAATCTCAAACAATTTGCATGAACTTTATAATAAACTATTAATAAACCTTACCTAATCAAGTGATCAAGACCCGAGCATACCCACACACGAACACTACCGCCCCTTCACGCTTTACTCCACACCCGTAACCAAAACATTACCAAACTCTGCATACAAAGCCAACCGCCCATACCGGATTCCGTACAATACAATGCAAGAATAGGCTCGCATACTTCCTAGAACAGCTTTATTTGTCTCTTAAAGGTGTGAACCATGATGTAACAATCTACTGGTGACAGCTTTATCCGCCGTGTCATCGTGTCCAGGAAGATGGCGACAAGTGTGAAAAAATCAATTTGAGATGCCAGCAAATGTCATTTCCTTAAGCTATGAACGTAAGGTTATCAAGGCTTTCTCGTGCGTAGATTGAGCCATCACGTCATATCTTGAAAACTGTAATATATGAAAGGGGTTCGTTCAGCTCACAATATTTATCAGTGATACGTTTGAACGAAATAAAGTTTAAAGCTTCCATCGATATGCGTGGGTGCAAATCGTAATATGAAATAAAAAACAAGATTATGTGAAGTGTGACATATAAGGATCCCGTTTGAAATGCGAAGCTGCCCGACTGAAAATTTTGCCTTATAGAAGACTAGCTGTGCCCTGCGGTTTCACCCGCGTAGATTTAGTTTCATCGTTATTGTCGAGGAACCCTAATATTTTTAATAAATAAAAGTAGCCTAAGTTACTCCTTCAAACATCAGCTACTTGCCAGTGAAAGTCCCGTTAAAATCGGTCCAGCCGTTTCAGAGATTACCCGGCACAAACAGGCTTCAGTAATAAAAACTCTCTATTAATTTTCATAATTCATAAGAGAGAATGTATCTCTTTCAAAGATATCCGTATTAAGAATAACAGTTATTTAAAACAATAACTTTCTTTGAGCGGATAGAAAAATCTATGCAGATAAATAAAATTGAAGTGTCTGTTTGTAATTCCAAAATTACAGCTTTTCACAAAATGCATATTAAAGTATACACGCTTCTGACACTAAAACACCAAGTTTTAAAAATTTTCTCTGTCTATCTGTCTGTCTGTCTGTTTGTTCCGGGTAATCTCTGAAACGGCTGGACAGATTTTAACGGGACTTTCACTGGTAGGCAGCTAATGTTACAAGGAGTACTTTTATTTATTAAAAATATTAGGATTCCGCGACAATAAGGATGAAACTAAATCTACCCGCGGGGTACAGCTAGTATATAATATATCGAATCCCCGCTTCTCTTACTCTTAGATAAACACTAAAAATTAATTGAAAAATGAATTATCCAATATTCCGCTTGTAGCAAATTAATTTTCTAGATACTTGTAATAAACTTTGAGGCGTCCCCTAAACCAGGGGAAAATTAATTAATTTCTCACATTCTGAAACAATTGGCGAAGTTCTATAGATCGTATATAAGAGCAACGAATTATAATTTCGCATGTTTTAGTAAACTCACGGAAGCCTAGTCCACATCCTTGTACAAATTGTTTTATCCACATTGTAATTAATTTTCATACTTACATACATAATATGCTCACACCTGTATTCCGAGGGTAGGCAGGGGTGTTGTAATAACAACACCCACATTCAGCGAAGATAATTCAGTGCCAACGTGTAAGATGGTGGGTCTATCGCCGTTCAGGTAGTATACTTCTAAGACAAGCAAGTTTACTCATGAGGTTTTCTTTTACCGTAAAGCACGTGGTATGAAGTAACTGCATCAAAGTTTTTGAAAAACTCTAGTACCGGGCCCGCTGGCATTCGTACTTGCGTCGCTTGCGTAGCAGGTGTAAGACATTTACTTTATAAAAAAAATAGCTGTGCCCTGCGGTTTCACCCTCGTCGATTTAGTTTCTTTATTATTGTCGCGGGATCCTAATATTTTTAATAAATGAAAGTAGCCTAAGTTACTCCTTGAAACATCAGCTACCTGCCAGTGAAAGTCCCGTTACAATGGGTCCAGCTGTTTCAGAAATTACCCGGAACAAACAGACAGACAGACAGAGAAAAAATTTATAACTTGGTTTTTTAGTGTCGGTATCGTGTATACTTTCATATGAATTTAGTGAAAAGCTGTAATTTTGGAATTACAAACAGACACTTCAATTTTATTTATAGGTATAGATAGGGTGCGGAAAGAAAGCCATACACGAAATTAAGTCTACGCGGGTGAAACCGTGGGGCAGAACAAGTGTATGTATTAAGTCTACGCGGGTGAAACCGTGGGGCAGAACAAGTGTATGTTTTAAGTTTTCCAGACGAAGATTGTCCCAATAAAATAAATTATACAAAAAAATACGTAATCAAATTTCAATTAGGCACGTCTAAGGTGAATACTAATCATAGCTCATAATTCGCCACCTGGGACAAACAAAAAGCTGCCCATCAGACTAACGATTTATTAATAAATATTATCTAATGTGCTCATCATCATCTAGGCAATGTGTTACGCGTTTTATGTAATTTATTACCAGCTAGGTGCCTAAATGAATATCTATCAGACACCTACATAAAACAGACATATTACAGAAGGTCCCAGTCATATACTACTCTGTGTATAATATATAATTTTATGCTAACTTTTATCGACATTCGCGAAAACTATTTAATCAATCATCATGAAACTTTGTACACATATTCTTAGACGTATTAGAAGTAGCATAATATGATACTTATTTTAAAAACTAAATATTTTATCAATGCGAGCGAAGCCGCAGGTAACAGGAAGTGAATAATGAAAGAACAGAGGCAGTTCTAATTTTGAACTGCGGATCCCTCCACAAAAACGGTTCCAATGTAATTTGACACTTACTTAATGTCAATAAAGAATGCATACAAGACATGTAATGATATCTATGTTCGATAAGTTATTCATGTTCCTAATTCAAACAGTAAAATATTTATCTGTGCATTTTCCTCGTCGATACATTCAAATTTATTGAGGTGCAAAAGCAGCCATGACCTTAAAACCATGACCCGAACTCTAGCTCTGACGTTCGATAGATAATTTGCTGGTTTTATCGTGACATCCTGTAGTAAGGTTCCTTATGTAGTCTTAAGTAATGTTATTATTAAACTGTTATAATAAACACCTATTTCACTAAGCAATTTTTTTGAAGGAGTTATACATATTTCTTTCTGCACTCATATTATTCGCAAAAATCTGTGTAGTAAATCAACTATAAAGTTGATTTTTTAAAATTAACTAGATAGTTTTTTAGCGTTAAGGAAAAACGAGATCTCCTGTTCGAAATTCAGTGCTACCAGAACCGTACCTAAAGAAGATCATCATCTCCCTGGCCTTATCCCATGTTTTTGGGGTCGGCACTTGATTCAACCCGATGTGGCTGATCACCTGATTTATATACGAAGCGACTGCCATCTGACCTTCGTAACCCCTTTTTGAGAAAAAAATCGGCAATCTGGGTTAAACCAGTTGCCAGATTCTCTTAGGCCTCCAACTAACCTGTAACGATTGGCAAAGATGTTAAATTGGCAACCGGGACAGACAGCTTAACGTGCTCTCCGAGGCACGGTGGAAACTCGGGTGGTTACCCATCCAACTACTGGCTTGGGTTAAGGTTGCTTAACTTCGCTGATCGAATGATATGCGCAATAGCAACTGTTCACGAGGTCCTCTCATGGGGTAACTGTACTGTACTTAACAGTAGCAAAGTAGGAACAAATGACGTAGTAAAGTCAGCCTGCACTTGTTCGGTGTAAAAGTACTTTAATGTGTGTCTAATAGGTGTCATTAGATTATTATTTTGATATGGCACTGACAATAGCCTATAGATAGTCAAAGGGAAGGGAGACCGCGTCACGACAGTTTTCAATAGAGTCATTTTGTAGTCGATAAAATCTATTATAATGCATTTAAGCGACAGTTTGGTAAAAAGCCTTTTGATTGACAAGTTTTAAAGTCGTGCGGTATGCATAATAAGTTGGCAAGTTATTGCATGTAGGCACTGTCCAAACAATGGAACAATGGAATAATTAAGTTTGCATATGTTTGCTCATTTCCTACAAATTGTGCTTCCGTAACTGGTTTAACTTATTTGAATATTGGTTGGTGAATAATCCCCTAAATTATTGACGGGAGTAGCATTTCCATTCGGTTATTTAAACTCCGCATGTGAATTATAGAAGATAAAGGCAGATTAATGATCAGTTTTTTAATAGGATTTTTTGCTGCAGATATCATAAATTTCCAAATATTGTGGTGATCATCATTCTAATGTTATGCATAAATCTAGTCACACAATTTAATGCACGTAGTCTACCACCATTCCATTTTATTTATATATAAATTGTCTTGTTATATCATGGCTTAGATAAATTAGAAAAAAAAAACAACGTGGGTTGAGGGCAGGATGGTGAAATCACCTTTGGCTCTTTATTCGCTATCTAATCTTCGTTACCGCTTTTATCAGGAAAATTGGTAATTGGGTTTTATTTTAATGAGTGACTTTATTCGCAACCCCTAATTTATTTTGATAATAAATATAGCCTAATAAGAGGAGCTCGTGGCATAGTTGCTATTGCGCATATCATTCGATCAGCGAAGTTAAGCAACCATACGCCTAGCAATTAGTTGGATGGGTGACCGCCCGAGTTCCCTCCGTGCCTCGGAGAGCACGTTAAGCCGTCGGTCCCGGTTGCACATTTAACATCTTTGGCAATCGTTACAGGTTAGTCGGAAGCCTAAAAATAATCTGACAACTGGTTTAACCCAGATCACAGATTTTCCTCCTTAATGGGGTTGCGAAGGTCAGATGGCAGTAGCTTCGTATAAAAATCTGGTGAACAGCCACATCGGGTTGAATCCAAGTGCCGACCCCAACAATGTATGGGATAAGGCCAGGGAGATGATGAATAAATATAGCCTAAGTTTCCTCTTATAACATCAGATAGTTCCAATTAAAATCGGTCCAGCCGTTTCATAGATCACTCGGAACAAACAGACAGACAGACGGATTGTAATTTAAAAATATATTTTTTTTTACAAATATCTGATCCGTATGAACTTTAACTTAATAATTTTTATAAAGCTGTTGATTTGGGATTACAAACAGACACTTAAATTTTATTTATATGTATATATATAGGTATAGATTTACATCGCATACAAATTGAACAATACAATGGGTAAGGTATTCATAAACTCAGTTTGTTGTTACGATCCACATCTGTTGTATCATTAATCTGACATCCTTTGTAAACGGAGGCCTGGCTAATGGCAGAACAAACAGGCTAGACACTTCACGTCAAACGCACTGACATTATTGTGTGGTATCTGCAGAGACACTCTACTCAAGAGCGATGCGGCGTTCAAATGGAAACTGCACTCGAACTACTTGTCCGACTTAAGGGACAATATGAATATTTCAAACTGAATAATTTTGGAGCTTAACTTGCAGTAAGCGATTTTCGCTTTTTATTGCACTAGCTGAGGCCCGCGGTTTCACCAGCGTATAATTTAACTACCACGAAAATGAATTTCTTATAGCATGTGTGTTATTCCGATGTGAACGATATGTTATTGTAAAGTTTCATCCAAATCCAATCGGTAGTTGTAACAAATAGAGTATGTTTGTTACTGAATGTGTTGCTGAAATTTGATAGCGCTTTGACTCTCTGATATACGGTACTTCAACCCGAAGAATCCCTGAACTCAAGTGGCAGTGGGCGGGGCACGTCGCTCGTAGAACGATGGCCGATGGGGCCTAGAGGTCCTTGAGTGGCGAACGCGTACCGGCAAGCGCAGTGTGGGTAGGCCCCTAACGAGGTGGACCGACGACCTGGTGAGGATCGCGGGAACCCGCTGGATGTGGGAAACACAAGACCGGTCGATACCTATGCCCAGCAGTGGGCGTCTGTCGACTGAAGTGATGATGATGTTGATACGGTACTTAAAATGCAATTCTTCGGATTTCCAATTGTTCTCAAAGTGACATCCGACCCTATGGCTCTGATGTCGACATTTGAAGTCGCAGGTAAAAGCTAACATAGATATAAAACAATATAATAAAATTGATTTATGATTTATGGACAAGGTGTCAAAACAGAAAACTTCATTAAATTCCGTCCGCCAGTTATAATGCAACCAAATGTCTTAAATCATTAATTGTAACGTACGTATATTTTGATAAATGACTACTCACATACAGTATTAATTCTAGAGTCGATTGTGTAATTATGAACTGTAGGTTTCCTGCCCTCGGCAATGGTAAGTAAAATCTATTTCACCGTTGACTACTCAAGGAGAGCCGATAATTACGCGCCCACGCACGAAAATAAAGTGTAATTTATGATACCTTACATTTACGAATTACTTGCGTTGACATATTACTTATATTCATTATGAAACAAAATAGTTAGATATTAGTACTTACGTCTTCACATCTACGTGTTTCAATATCAATGTTTCGAAGACGGAGAAGAAGTAGTAGGTACCAGAATAGGCTTATTACCAATGACGTTCTTACTGTAAGGAAGCGTGATCGCACAAAAAAAGGCAAATTTGAAAACTGCTGTCAGTGTCGTTTTTTGGTTGTAAAAATTGTAACTTGAGTACCAGTTTAGGTTCAAACAGAAAAGTATGGGCAGTTAAAGTTAATAGACAAAGTCGTGACGTCATCAGGCAATATTAAAATGCTGCAATTTTAATTTTATTTTCTTGAAGAAACAGTACTTAAAAAATTATGTAGTCAGTTGACAAGTAAACAACTTAAATGTGATGTTATCGACGTTTAAAATCTCCAAAAATAACCTACAGGAGACAAGATAAGGGGTTCCATCATCGGTTTAAGCAGAGCGTATTAAGAACTTCTGAGCTTTGACGTTTTATTTCTATACCGCAAAACTTAACGTTAAGAAGTCCATCGTGCTTAAGCGACCATAGTTGCACCCTGCACGTAATTTGAAAGAGAGCGCCATACACGCGCTATTGACAAATCTGCCTCTATAGTTGTTTAATATTAGTGACCCAAAGATTACCTCTAATAAGGTCATGTAATAGTTTATCGCGATATACTTGAACTAATTACCTATGTTCAAACACTAATTAATAAAATATTGGCGCTATTCGACAATCCATATTAATGTGGTGCAATTTAATGATAATATATCATACATGGAATATTGCAAATTGTTTGATATCCTATTAGGTAATGAGACATCCCCGCAGACTAATAAATAAACGTAGAATTCTAAATTAAATTTCTGTTCTCATGAACTTCGTAGAAAATGTAGGTCTAGTCCACATTACCTTAAACATCCTTGCTATCAGGCTAAACACTTTAAAAGGCTATGTTTGTTTTACGAATTGAGTGTTTAAATCACTTATTTGATTAAGAATCTCGTTTCAAACATTGCTGCGACACAAGGTCAATTTGTACAAGCATAATCGAAATTGTTTTTAATTAAATGGTAATTACAGAAAAACATTTCCATATTTTATAGAACCAAGACTTGTTTTAAACTAACTTAACAGAACATCTTTTGGTTACACTATGGTTATGATTTAAAAAAAAATTCACTAAATGTATATGAAAGTATAATATACGGTACTTATATAAAAAAAACTCTGTCTGTCCTTCTGTCTGTTTGTTCCGACTAATCTAAGCCTACTTTTATTTAAAAAAAAACATTAGGTTTCAAATTGTTTAGAAGAATGATATCTTCAAACAGACAAAATAATTTTGGATGGAAATGACGACATAAATTATGCTACTTGAAGATGACGCCGATAAAGTCTTATCTTGATTTGTTAACTAAATAATTAAACCACATTTTATAGGCGAAATACTCTTCCCCTTATTACAAACTATGGTTTAAACTGAGACTAGACCAAGCTCGGACTAAAACTACGTCTATCCCTTTTGAAATCCGTATCACAGAAAAAAATGGAACTACTTAAGAACCAAGGATTTTCTTAGTTTATGTTTTGTAATGACGGTATTAGTACCAAACCACCATCGTATCGGCACAAAAGATCCCAAGGGTCGAAATGCTTCCGAGCAACCGAACCCAATATTGCCGCCACCATAGTATAGTGTCAACATACAGAAGTAATATAGGGCGTATCCAGTTGTGTAAACCTGTCAATGGAACGGACTGGCTTCCTCGTTGATCTGATATTCGCTAGTGACAGCTAAACAATACGACCCACGCTATCTTACAGCTGAGACATCAAAATAGTTGTGACATTATCTCCTTAGATACCTTTATCGTGACGTGTGTCACCGTATTGTTGTTGGTGCAATGTTATGTACTTGTTAATATTAATTACTCAGGGGTTAAGAGTCCACATCCCTTTGTCTCCAGTTTCTCCTTAGAGGATATGTTGCTGACCTGTGGAAATATGATGGGACATGTCCGTAATTAATACAAGCTTTTGATTAATTTGCAACTAAACTGAATTTTAAACCATTTCATCTTATGACCGAATGAACTGAAATTTGTTATACGCGCTTATTTTGCGATGACAATGCAGTTATGTGATGTCATTCTAATTCCAATATGGCGGATCATCCAAGATGGCGGACATTTTGATTTTGTCTGCACTGTAATAAAATTATGAAATAGTTAACCCCAAGAAAGCGTCATCTGAGTCTAGTGCGAGTTTTCTTAAAATCGACGTAAACGCAGATTTGTATGGGCTCACAATAGTGTCATCTTTAGGCCGACAGAGCGCTGTTTCGATCCCATATAAATCTGCGTTAACTTTGACACGGTGACTTGTGACGGCGGCAGTGAAAAACTCGTACTAGGCACTATGATGAGCAAACAAACTGATACATTGAACAGCTTTTGCTCAAATTGTGAATCAAAATAACTATTAGTACCTGAACTCCAACTAAAACATTTTTACACCGATCAAGAGTAAAACGTCTTATAGTAAATATCTCTAAAAGAATGACTTGTAAACAACTATTAAATTCCTCACATGATTCCGGTAAGTAAACACTCAGCATAATTTATCAACAGTTAAAACTTGACAGCTCTCAAAACAGCTATTAAAAGTAATTAAGAAAATGGAAAGGAACTTTTTTGTACTAGTATCACTTGAACAACAATTAGACAATATTAATTAGGCAGTGGCCTATGGCATTTTTTTATAATCCGGTAGTAACTGTTGACTATTTGTTTGGTTTTTTGTTATCTTTATCTTACTTTTTGATTTTAAGGGCGTGTTTGTTTATGTGACATTTTTATGTTTCGCACTTGTCTATGGGTTGTTTAAATTTTTAATACCACTTATTAAAATGTATGATTTTCGTTTGATTGATATTACGTTTACCTAATAGTGAAACGACTTTAACTTCACCTAGTTTTTGTTTTGTCAGTACTTACTAATTAATAACCGAAATATTTCCAAATGAATATAAAATTACTGTTATTAGCCGACTTCAAAATAGGAGTTCGATTGTATTTTAAATTAAAAATAAGTTAATATAGATTATTCGCTAAGCGTATTTCAAAGGTTTGAATGATGCAAGTGTAACAACAGATCGCAACAAAAAAGTAAAACTTAACACACAATTAGTCGTTAGCAACATTGTACATACGTTTTACCATTACAATTTGTTCAAACAAGCACGATTTAAGAATGTCTCTATAAAATCTAATTATATCCGGCATTCCTACCGTAAAGTTATTTTTATGTACCCATTATAATTTGTGTAAAAGTACACATAAAAAAATAATCGATAACTAATCAAAGTTTAGGACAAAAAACCTTAGAACGCCGCAAGGCAAGCCTGGTAAGACTATCAATATTAATTAAACTAACTATCGCACTTGACTTTACCATATTAAGTATGAATAACGACGCCCAGGAGGGACACATACGCTTAGAATATTCATACAATACATTTGAAAGTTGTATGTTTAATAATTTGTTTATTTTTATTATTATGAACCCAATATGTCTCAATCCTGGACCTTGATAACCTTTGGCAATGTCAAATCTTTTCAGGATGTCTTCCAGTTCATCATTTCAATTTCTTTCCAAGTCTGTGGGCCGCGTTTCTTGGGGCCTCATCTGCATGTGGGGTTTATGATTTCTCTAGCACAGTTCGTTAATAACAGTGTGTCCTACCAAGTATCATACATTACAGAAAATAGTACTTTGATTGTATGTAAAGGGAACTAAGGCCCTTAAAGAGGCATCATATGATGATATATTGTTTATAATTGCTTTTTTCCCAATAACCGTTATCAACACCAGGGGTGTCTATTACTTACGTAAACTAGAGTGTAATTAACTCTGTAGATTTAAAATCAACCCTAAAAATATCTCTATGAACAAACCGACAAGAACATTTACCAGGATAGCCTATTCACGATTCATATCAGATGTGTATTAAATTAAATAATATACTGCATTATTTTATTGAGTGCCTAATTTGTTTTTTCCAGAATATATGGGTAAATTAATTGCTATCGTAAATCTAAATGTTTTTGTTCCGTAATGAATGCGACATGCGAACGTAACAATTAGCGATCTAGTCGCGTCATTATGATCGATCTGATAGATTTTAAGATTACATTCCTCTGATTTGTACATGCAGCATTTGTGTAATTTGTGACGCTAACTGCATATTATTATTATTTATGGTTTCGCTATATAGAACATCTTAGTCGAATGTGCATATTTACTGAGGTTGATATTCATTAAATAGAACATAAGTAAATCAATCATCAAATGATAGACGTATTTCTTTAAAAGTTTGGTACGAAATAGAAACGTGTTCAATGAATATATCAACCTCTTGAAACATGACACCTTCCAAACCATGTAATATAACAGCCTGTATTTTAGAGCCTGTATATCGAAATCCTGCGATGAGTGAGTATGGTGTTTAGAGCTTCTTCATATGAGCTTGTAATAGTAATATCTTTGATATTACTCGGTGACGATTCTTCTTTACTGCGGTTACCAATCGTCGAAATGAGATTACTAGCGTCATTCTTGTGTTACAGGTGTTCATAGGGTGCAGCGACTTACGATTTTTTTAAAGTTAAATTTTATGATTAGTGTAACTTTATAATTTTTGTTGAAGGAGTTGTATACCAATTCGTCATGCTTTCCCGGAAAAGTAAGTAAAATATAGCCGTCTCAAGAACTAGACATCAGGGGCCTTACCACGAGCTCTTATTGCTATGATAGTTTCACTCATTTATAAGACAGTTGTATGTGACGTGCATACATCTGTCACTGTCGCACAACTGAATTATCATTGCAATAAGATTGGGCCCCAGATGTATTCAAGCTAACTCCTAATGTAGAACTTTTGGTATGAAATTACTGCACTTGTGTATTAAAAACTCATTGCAACAAATAACAACAGGGTAACAGGCAAGCAACTATTCGATCACTCGGCTACTAATGCTTCACCGTTCGATAAACCGTTTAAAATTACATAAGTAATTAATTTGTTATTAGTCTTGAAGGATCTTGACTTCGAGAATAATGATTGTTCAAAAATTAAAATTTTCTAATATGGATTAGTTCAACGTCAAACTCAATAATGATTAAATCAACAGCTCCATCATTTTCGTTCATGTCACACGCTTCCGACAGCCAACAAAACCACGCTTAATTACTACAAAATATTCAAAATCCTCTATGACATGGTTAGTGTTACTAATAGGACGTGACAAGGTTATGTTTGCGCATTGATGCGTGCTGTATATGATCAAACAACCACGAGAATATAGCGTATTCAATATTGAGATTCAGTACCCCATGTCTTAGCATAGTTTAACGTTGATTATATCGACTGGGTATTTTCCCCATTTTGTATGAGAACCCAATTTCATGTCTCTAGGACCAGCGGCTGTGCGTTGACCTTTTTAATTTAATATTCGTTCAAACTAAGAATAAGAATCTTAATTTTTAAACCAGATGCAAAAAAGGAGGTTCTCAATTCGGTTGTATGTTTTTAGTCCATCCATTTTTTGTCATCGTAATAACTGTAACGTCTAACTTCATGGCTTTCGCGTTTAATTTAAGTATCGCCAAATGAAACGTCAAAGCTAAGAAGTTCTTCATAGTTCGTAGTTCGTAGGCCCCCAGAGCATAGTTAAGAGATTCTTTGGATCATAACAAATTTACGTATGTTTGGTATTTCTTACCAATATTACTAGGTATTTTCCTCGGAGAGCACGTTAAGCTGTCGGTCCCGGTTGCCAATTTTACATCTTTGGCAATTGTTACAGGTCAGTCAGAGGCCTAAGAGAGTCTGACAACTGGTTTAACCCAGATTGCCGATTTTCCTCGAAAAAGGGGTTGCGAAGGTCAGATGGCAGTCGCTCCGTATAAAAATCAGGTGATCAGCCACATCGAGTTGAATCAAGTGCCGACCCCAAATACATGGGATTAAGGCCAGCGAAATGATGATTACTAGGTATTTTCCATAAAGTTTATGTACACTCATAGATGTATTTTGCATAATGTGTACTTATCAATCAATATATCTAATGTTGTAACATAAAAAACAGTAACTTGTTCAAATCAGTGCATGTTTGGATTGGCCTTATTTCCTATATCTTAATTACTGGTGTTCTAATTTATTTTTTAAAACACTCAATCATAATTTGATAACATCAATACGTCTGTGGTTAAGGTTTTGACACCGCCTAGCTATCGATCTTTATCTGTGGATAGGCCAGAAATAATTTGTTATATAACACTGTCGGAAAAATTATAAAGCTAATTCGATTGAAAGCAGTCAATTGCTTATCTAACAATCGTTTTGTGGCCTTTGGTGATGAAAAGAAGACATGTCCAAGGTATGAGAATTAATATACAGATACAACGTAGAATGCTGGCATATCGCAGTTTTTTATTCTCATCATCATCATCATAAATTTAAGAGTTGTGACTCTTGTCGGTGTAACTGATGCAATTTCTTCCATTCGTCTCTATCAAGTGCCATCTCCATGACCTCCCTATACGTCATGGCAGACACTTTTATTTTAGGATCGAACATTTTATTGCCTAATGAGGTCCAGACTACCGACTGAAATACATATAGGTATTTCAATCCTACTAATATGATGAACGTGAAAGTTTGTGAACATGGATGGATAGATGTTCTTTCTCTTTCACGCAAAAACTAGTAAATTAATTTAAATTAAACTTTACAATAATACAGTTTATACATCAGAATAACGCACGTTATAATTTATAAATATATTGTGTGAATTGTTAAAAATATAAAAAAATCAACTAGAAACATTATAGATGTGAGTAAACAGATATGAATAGAATAGAATATTATGTTCTAATTGACGTGAGGCGCCATCTTGTGAGCAAGTAAGTCGAAAGTCCGTCTGTTTGTTGCCACTTAAAAATACACTAACCGGACAAACTCAGGGGTAAAGTTAGGTAAAATTAGGAAAACAATGACATTAAAAGTGTGGTGTATATGAAAATATTCTTAATAGGAATTGATCGAATTTGGTATGCATGTCTTTCTCGGCTTCTAGTTTTCTTCGCTTTAAGGCTTCAACGAGATGTATCGTATTAAATATCCATACTAAGCTATTTAATTTTCCACAATGAAAATAAATGGAAAAGGCACATATCCCTGTTAAGTAAATTTCAGTGAAACCTTGTATGAACTGCGATATATTTTAGGACTTGGAAGTCAAAACGGTCAATTTATGTCTGAGTGTGAAGTGTGATAGAGGCGTTTTTTTAGATTTGTCAATTTAAATGCTAGAGCTACTCGGCATGTGAGTCGTAAAAGTTATCTTTAGTGGCTTGAAAATACCGTATTTCTACTTTGATTCTTAATTAATTACGGTAAATAATCTATAGTGCCGTTCGTGATACGTTCATTTAATGAGTATGGTTCAATGATTATTATTACAGGTGATTGATCGAATTTGTATTCTGTATTATAATATTCCTTTTTTTGTTTATTATTTGAGGTCTTATAGTTAGAGCTGTGGTGGCCTCGGGGTTAGAGTAATCGCCTGCTACGCAAGCGACGCAAATTCGAATCCCAGCGGGGTCTGTACAAATTAGTTTTTCTAAAAACTAATGTACAGTGATTTTCACACCACGTGCTTTGCGGTGAAGGAAAATATTGTGAGAAAATCTGCATATGTCTGAGAAATAATTGACATTAAAAGTGTGGTGTATATGAAAATATTCTTAATAGGAATTGATCTAATTTGGTATAAATGTCTTTTCTCGGCTTCTCGTTTTCTTCGCTTTAAGGCTTCAACGAGATGTATCGTATTAAATATCCATACAAAGCTATTTAATTTTCCACAATGAAAATAAATGGAAAAGGCACATATCCCTGTTAAGTAAATTTCAGTGAAACCTTGTATGAACTGCGATATATTTTAGGACTTGGAAGTCAAAACGGTCAATTTATGTCTGAGTGTGAAGTGTGATAGAGGCGTTTTTTCAGATTTGTCAGTTTAAATGCTAGAGCTACTCGGCATGTGAGTCGTAAAAGTTATCTTTAGTGGCTTGAAAAATACCGTATTTCTACTTTGATTCATTTCGAAGGCCGATTTTATTACTATTCCAATTTCCAGTCAGAGTTTTACTCTATTCACACTTATGTATCCTGCAACTTTACTCGCATTTACTACTATAAAATGTATATTTATATTCGTCTCCTGCGGGGTTGGATTATATTTATTTTGACCTGGGGGCCTACTATATTCGTCATAACAGTGCCGTCTTACTAACTTCTTAGCTTTGTCGATTAATTTTAAGGTACAAAAATGAAACGTCAAAGCTAAGAAATTCTTAATACGATAAAACCGATAATGGTAGTAGAGTACTAATAATAAGTATTATTAAATTTTATAATCCAATAATTATTTCACGCTCAGCTTGTTTGGAATCCACGACAATGCAGTTTTGCAACACCAACTGCAGGGTATTCGTGAGTGCACATCTGAGTAACTACTATGGCCATAGAACGCGCGATTATACAGCTTTGTAATACCATCCAGATTTCAATGTTGACTATATTACGTGTATTTATTTTACAACAGGAAACCTGGATTATAAAGTTTATATTAAGTGTATATTTTTCTCTGCCCTTCTGATGATTTGAAAGCACTTTGTAAGAAGTCTAATCAAATAAAAATATTTACATTTGAATTTTTATGTTCTAAGCGCGGCCTAAAATATCCGTTATTTTGGTCACGAGTTAGGAACGCGCAGTCAAACTAATGGTACATGTTTATATTCGCCTTGCGTCATACAATTAGAGAGAGACAGACTCATAAAATGCACATTCCAGGTACTTACGCGCTCATAATTTGTGACGGACCTCTAGCAACAGTAAGAAATCGCTCAAATGTCATAATTAAATAATAATTTAAAGTTACAGTGAACTTAGTGGCCACAAAATTATGCAACAAATGGACCTTTTGCAGTTTCTCATCTTACACCGCAACCCAACAACGTATATGATATTTGAACAATTTTAGAATTTGCGCTGAGTATTTACAATATAATTATGAAACCATTTGCTAGCGTTTAAATATGGGTTTCACCACGATGCCATTTATACCGAAATACCTATTATACTTAAGTAGATGTTGTGGAGCCCCCTCGATTGACCTTACAGGTATTAGATTATTATAGTGTTAGTGAACCTACTGCATATGTCTAACATTGCATATTTTTTTTTATTATATTAACTGTTCAATATAATAAGTATTAAATTTTACATAAAATGACAGCAATTTCAGTGAAAATTTTGAACATTTTTAGAATTTCTTCAAATTCTATGTTTATAATACTAATGATTTTTAGTAAGAACAACAAAACTTTCTAGTATTGGCGGCGGCGGCGCGTCAAGTACTTATATTGTTTTAAATTTGAACTTGCGTATTAGATGCTTATAATATTCATGATTCATATTTCTTGACGTAGTACTAACTATTATATTATAAGCGTAACACTGAACACAATAATTAATGTAGGTATATATTTTATTATTTCCTACTTCCTAACTTTTAACAACACTATCAATATTGTAGGTATAAGACTGACAAAGACTAAAATCAATCAGAAACTACACGGTCAATTAACGCGTCACCTAATGATAATGTTGGCATATACAATAGAATCATTATAAACGTTATTAATTGACATTAATGTGTGAGTGAGCTTTCATTAGTACAGACACAGTATAAATATAAGTATTAATAGCAGTAAGGAATTTAGGCCTATTTTTTGAAATAAGAACGTTTTCTCATTTGACAAATTTCATATTCGTCAATTTTAATGATTTAAAAACTTACTCTTTTATTTATTGTCAAAAGAATGAAGAATTGTTGTTTTGAAGTTTTGTAAATTGTCGGTAAAAAACATGAATGGCGTATACGCGATCGGCCATGACATCTCTTACTGTCTTATGACAGTAACAGTGACTAATAGGTGTAATCGCCTCTTCCGGTTATTTACTCGCGTGTGTGTCATTTCGACCTATTTGTTCCTAAATTCCTAACTGTTTGTAAAGCTTCTTATTTAGACTATGGTGAAGCTGTAAGTTATCATTACGATTTTAATTAATTACGGTATATAATCTATAGTGCCGTTCGTGATACGTTCATTTAATGAGTATGGTTCAATGATTATTATTACAGGTGATTGATCGAATTTGTATTCTGTATTATAATATTCCTTTTTTTGTTTATTATTTGAGGTCTTATAGTTAGAGCTGTGGTGGCCTCGGGGTTAGAGCAATCGCCTTCTACGCAAGCGACGCAAGTTCGAATCCCAGCGGGGCCAATACCGATGAGTTTTTCTTAAAAACTTATGTACAGTGATTTCACACCACGTGCTTTACGGTGAAGGAAAACATCGTGAGAAAACCTGCATATGTCTGGGAAATAATTCAAAGACGTATGTATAGTGCCTGAGACGGCGATGGACTCACCCCCTGTCACGTTGGCACATAATCATATTCGGTGAAATGTGGGTGTTGAAAATTACAACACCTCTGCCTACCCCTTCGGGGAATATAGGCGTGAGCATATGTATGTATAAAATATAATAAATCTTGAGCCTAATCATAGAACTAATCGCAGCTTCATATATTTTTATCCTGTTAAATCCTACATCTCTAGTTTAGAACACAGATATATGCATTAACTTGTAATAACCGAAATTTTCCACCACATGTTCCATGCCCCGGGTTTATGATAAATGGGAGTACCTATAATCGAAGGTCAGAAGGAAATTTAACCAAATACGGAAGGTTATAGGGTTTTTATTTCCTTGATATACAATTTGGCGTATGTAACCATAAATCACGACTCGATTAGGTAATGTACACACAATATGACGTTAAATTAAAATCATTACGGAAGCCAACAGATATGATCTAATCTTTTATTATCACTGTTTTTTGTAATGGTTATGTTATTTGAGTGTAGTATTTTTAATTCAAAAAAATATTTAAAAAACCAAAACTATATTTCAAAGCACCTTGGTGACCGTGATTTAATCGCTTTTTTCGTTTTCTAAAAATGAAACCTACCTAGATCGATGTATCGCCCCCAAAAACCCTCTACATACAACATTGAATGAAAATCGTTAGAGCCGTTTCCGAAATTCAAATTCAAAGTACCTTTACTTGATCAGACCTTTAACAAAGTACTTTCAAATCGTCAGAATGACATGATTATACAGGATTATATATACCGCTGGGTTCGGAAGGTTGTTTTTGCTGAGAAGAATTCAGATTACGTATACAAGAATTGCTCGTTTAAAGGTATTAGATTATATAAAGAAATATAATACTTTATACATTATATGAGGCGATAGATAGCAAAACCTCAGAGTCAATATTAGCAAATTCTTCCTCAAACAATAGGAAGGGCTCCGAATTTTCGATTAACAAGATACATTTTTCACATTAATATGGAAATTCTATGACAAAATAATGGATTACCATATTACATTTTTATGGGCCAAAGTCATGAGGGAGAGTCGAGAGCAAAAGCATTTTTTATATAACTTGCATTCTTTGGTTATGCGAAAAAATTCAAGATGCCTTACCAAACATTGTTTAACTTGCTGCGCCGTTTGGCGTTACCCGCTTATTCCTAAGTGCTCAAAACACGAAAGATCAAAGTATTTCTTTATTCATTTAAAAATAAAATATAATTTTGTCGGTCTGTTCGTTCCGGCCAATCGGGGTAATCAACCCTACCGGTGGCCATCCTCAGTGCTCAGGGGGGACTCCGGGTACTATGTAATAGCTGCACCTATTTCAATGGGACTAGTAGATAGTTGATGTTATAGGAAGTAACTAATATTATAAAAAAATATATCCCTTCGTAAAAAAATATATTGTAATCTTACGCGGGTATACCCGCAAGGCACAGTAAGTATGTGACGCAATTGTACTCAACTGTTAGCGGCTCATAAGCTGCATATGAACGTTCTATTTAATTATCCAACAGGGCTAGAAGAAATTAACTCCAACATAATTTTGTACCGAATGGCTCAAATAAAAGTTTGTCACGAACAAAACGAGCTCGACTATAATACATGCAGGCTATTAAAGTTGTGATGTTTATTTCACATAACAAAGTTTGTTAGCGCCGGTCGTTTTTGTCAAAGGCTCCGTGTACAAAGCCGGCGAACACGGCCGCGGTTGCTTACGGAACAGATACGTATGGCCCAATTACATAACCGTTAGGACCACGGGTTAGGTCTAACAGCTTTTTTTCATTTCAACTGAAAATTTGTTTGTTATGTTTTGAAAATTGAATTAGTTGAATAAATCAAACAATATTTTTAATTTATAGCTGTACTTCGCGGTATTTACATTAAAGCCTTCGTTACTTAGCAATAATGTGTTAGCAAAAGCTCTATCAACATGAGTTCTAGCTCATCACAGAAGTAACTATGTGTAAACAAATATAGACGTATTCATAATAGGTAATGACGCGTTAATATTCCAAAACGTGACACATCGTCCGTTATAATCCATCTGCTCTGTGTTTCATTGATTATCGATTCAGAGGGTAGTTCTAGCAATTACCGGCGTAGTGACGTGTTGGTCGCATAGATTAGGTTAAAACCAATATCGACTAATCCAGTCTGTGCTCGCCATAATCAATTATGCTGAACAGACCTCGATTTATGCCTTGAGATTAGCTCACACAATGCGATGACAAGAGGTCATTGACTTGACATACATATTGATGTATTTATATACGTACAATATAAACACCAATAACCTTATTACGCGTTTCATAAATACTAGTTTATTATTTACTAGCGACGTAGTGACCCTTTACTTCGGGTTACGATTTATTAAGACTTTTTTAGAACTAATGTATTTTCAAACTGTATAAAAAGACATTTGATTGCATCTACCCGTTGGTATAGCAATTTAAAGAACTCATTGGTACGGGCCGACTTTACCATTTTAAGCAGTGCGTATTGAAAACTTATACTATATCCTACCATCATCAGATTAATTTTGGTACCGTAAAATTGAACGTCAAAGCTAAGAAGTTCTTAATACTTAAACCGATGATGATAGGCCCTAATAAAACGCTGGGAAAATGGTTTACATGACAAGAATATTACAAAGAAAAAAAAGCATAGAGTACAACAATAGAACATAGACTCAAGTAACAAAAATAAATATGCTCACGGCATCCCAGAAGGGTCCCAACCCCAAGGCTCGAAGGGGTAAGCAGAGGTGTTGTAACAACAACACCCACATTTCACCGAATATGATTAAGTGCGAACGTGACAGAGGGTGAGTCCATCGCCGTCTCAGCCACTATCCTTTAGTCTTTGAATTACTTCTCAGACATATACAGGTTTCTCACAATGTTTTCCTTCACCGTAAAGCACGTGGTTTGAAATCAACATAAGTTTTGAGAAAAACTCATTGGTACAGGCCCCGCTGAGGTTCGAACTTGCGTCGCTTGCGTAGCAGGCGACTGCCCAAACCCCACGGCCACAACGACTTCCCAAATTTACAATGTTATGGAAAACAAAAAGGTTTAATATTCATTTGCGACACACACACATACAGCAACAAGAGTAGGCACTCGAAACAACTGACTATTAGTGAAATGTCAAGTGGTTCTGTAAATGGAATAATAATGACATTTACTCCTCGACCCTCTTAATAAGACGTGGAGTGCTTTCTATTCTAACGATTGTTATTGTTACTCGCTATTAAGGGCCTTCTAAGATATATTCTCAAGTAACCTCTAACTTTTAACGTTCTTAATAATTACTAGCTGTGCCCCGCGGAGACTTAATTTAATGGACGGCTGTATTCGCGGAATAGTGATGCCTATATTGTTTTAAATTAAAATAGCCCAAGTTACTCCTTGCTATATATTTCATGCTAGTGTAAGTCACGTAATCGGTCTATCCGTATTATAGATTAGCCGAAACAATCAGACCGAATGAATGATAGCGAAAAATATATTTTTTAAATTATTAAAGTATCGTATTTAATTTCATAGGTATAAAGTGGAAGGCTTTTAATTTATAAACAGACACTTACATTTTAATTTTTAGTCACTACTAGCTGTGCGTAGATTACTACTTTTGTTAAATAAAAGTAGCTTAAATTACTCCTTGAAACATCAGCTACATGCCAGTGAAAGTCCCGTTAAAATAGGTCCAGCTGTTTCACAGATTACCCGGAACAAACAGACAGACAGACAGAGAAAAAATTTAGAACTTGTTTTTTTAGTGTCAGTAGCGTGTATACTTTCATATATGCATTTAGTGAAAAGCTGTTATTTTGGAATTACAAACAGACTTCGATTTTATTTAATCTGTATAGATTAATCTATGTATAACTATGTATGTATAACACATACTTATAAATATTTTTTGTCGTCTCGACGGCCCAGCGGTAATATAATATCAAATGTTATACTGAAACTAAGTAACGCAATCTTTAGAACCAGCCAGATTACAATTTATACGTAGGTACTTATAAAAATATGTAGATCTAGGTATACCTATTTTTTTGTTATAGATCAAATCATTACAGGGAGGTTAATAAGGCATCCATGTTCTGTGGGGGATAACTATGATCATAAGTTGGTATCAAAATGAAAAATCGAAGCTAAGGAATTCCAAATACGCCCCTGCTTAAAGCGATCATAGTATTCCCAGTCCCCAGATACATTTTTCAGACTTCCATTAAGCCACGCGCGCCGACCGGTTTTTTGTGTATATTCAGACGTAGGATTTACCGAAAAATATAAAATGTTTAAACCAAACATACATCAAAATTAAAACATAAACGGCCCCTCATACATAAACATAACATTAAATTCCCTATTCATACAAACTCGATACCAAAACCTCATAACGCGGTGTTTACTCCTATACATGAATAAAGTCCACAAAGCTCCTGATGGTATTATCGTTCTTCCCATCATCGATAAACCCTTTTACCTAAATAGCATATTGGGTATACAATGAGTCCGTACGACGAGACGTCTAGGGCACAAAATAAAAAGGCAACAGAAGGACGGCGTCCTGAAATTATCGAGAATCATTGCTCACAGTTATTTTTTTTATTAAAAACCATATTTACATCTTAATAGTTAAACGAATATGAAGACTAGAAAAAACATGTAAACTTAATATCTATCTATCTATTGTAACAATACTTACAAATATAAGATTTAATTATGTTACAAATTATTTTTTACTGTTTCTTTTAGTTTCTTCGGGCTCTGGTGAATTATATCAATATCGTTGCCATGACGTCATAGATGTGCGTGTAGGAGAATTTGAAGTACTTATAAAAAGGTACCGCCGCGCTGGTTTCAAAAGGTTACTGAGTAGAATCCGATTAAAAAACTCAGTAATTTTTGTTTTAACATTTAAAAAGATACAATCAGTGTTTAACACAATTAAAAAATATATTGTATCATGATAAGCTCCAGCTCGTTAAAACAGAGCGAGGTGCTGGTTAGTATGTCTACCTAACTGCGAACGTAACGAGAGCTGGCCTTCTGTAACTTTTTATTTATGTCTGGAGGCAGTTTGCATGAAGGTATATGGCGCTAAATGGAACGATAGATCAGACGCGTTCGTAGGCAAATGGGGCACCAGATGGTCTTTGAAACTCGTAATAATCTTAGGTATCGTATTCAAAGGGTTACCTGAGATAACGAGCTCCTTTCATTTACTCCAGCCCTGTACGAGGTCTGTTCAGAAGATAGATGCATTGCTGAAGCCTTTACAATTTATTTGTAAGCATAGTGCTTTGATGAAATAAATAGTTAGGTTCGTATTTTGATTTTGGTAATAGATTTCTGTGGTACAATTTTCAAAATTTTCAATTTTTTTTATTGGATTAGACTTCTTACTTTCAAATCGTTAGAAAAACGCAGAAAAAATACAATATATAGGATTATAAATGCTACCACTGTATTATATTTATAGCATGATACACACACCTACATGGGCTCTGGTGCACGGGAATTAATCAAATATTTATGTACTCATGATGATAACATTCAACTTGCACCACCTACTGTCGCATTTTACAAACCAACGTGATAAACACTAGGGGGGAATTAATTGAAACAATCATATTATCTTTGGCGATCTCTTCTGTTAACTAACGTATACTATTGCGAACAATGTGATAGATTGTTACAATATTATCAGATGGAACAAAATCGTTTTCCAATTCTTGTACTGCACAATTATCCCGGGATGTAACAGAACCGAACAGAACACATTGGATCGTACGAAATGCATTTGCTTACCCGACAGTATAATGAAACTGCATGGTGAACTCACTGCGCTATCTGTGCTTAAATGTAGCTATTTACAGTTTTTGTCAAAGATAGCAACGATAATGATCAGTGTTGAATAAATACCATATATTAGCAATAATGGTTTCTATTGTACTAATTGACTTTACCCACTTTAATATTAGCACGGAATAGACTATATGCAAAAGCAGTAACAATATCAATTATTTTGGATTAAATAATATAACAAGCATTAACTACGCCTGTACAAATTGTATTGCAGGACGCAATTTAATATATAAATACATTAATAATAATTAAGGCGATTAACGATTAGATGCTATACATTTGTATGTACACTACAGTGTATAAAAGTATGTGAATCCACCACAGATAGGTAAAGTGTTAATGTAAACTTTGTGAAACCTATAGTAAAGTAAAGCAAACGAGTATGGTTATGGGGCTAATAAAGGTAAAAGCGTGTATTGAATAAACCTAAACGCTCACCATGGTGATTACGCTAAATATTTAGCTATTAATTAAATACTGCAGGCTATTTAGTTAGATACTCATTTCGAGTGGTAATCCTGCTCATTAGTTCTTCTGACCAAATAGGTAATATTAAATTCAATGGCCATTCTCTAACAAAGGCACAGGTTGCTCTTTGCATACAGTGCTGACCATTTACAGCCCGAGATCTCAAGAGAGTCGTGAATACGTAATGTGATAAAACGATGCATAGTTAAGGATAATTGCAGTACACAGCACTAAGTCCGGATTATTTACCTAGTGAGTACAGATTAAGCTCTCTAGTTACTGCAATAAGTTACAAATTCTGATCAAAATACATACGTACTATGACAGTCTTGGCCTTTATGTTAGTTGAGAGTATCTTTAGATCAATATGAACAAAATTACAAAACATATGAACATTATGAACAATTTAAGATACCTACAGTTACTATCACGAGTTATGAGCGTTGAGCCAAAATAGTGGGGTTTATGTGCATGCACTTTATTAGTCTCGCGCCATACAGACAGACAGGGGCAGAGTCATAAAATTACTACCGAACATTGAAGGTCACTTTTAAAACATAAGAGTGATTCTTTTTGTTGAGAGCAAATTGAGAACTGAAGAGGAAATATGATACGGGATTTGGCTCATACTAGAAGGTTAAATCAATGGGAGAAGAAGACTTATTAGGGGTTACATAGCCCAACTAAAAGAATAACAAACTGTCAGACACGATTCGACTAAAGAGGCTTAGCCTTTTGAGTTCAGTAACCCCTTGGGAAGGCGCTTAAATGAGAAGAAGCTTGCTTGAACTCTTTCTTCTCTAAGAAAGCGCTATGTCAGTAGGTACAGTTATTTCAACGCATTGATGTTTGCGATTAAATGTTGGATGGATAACATACTGTACCACTAAAACCTTCCTGTGCCCTGTTAATACTGAAATTACTCCATTTACCAAATTGAATTACTTGATGGAGATTATATTCCACATATATTTTTTTCGGGATTCAGTTGACGATAGGTTATATTTATCATCATAATAACATTTGCTAGACATATTATCAAGCTTATATTAGACTAGGAAAAATGTTAATATGAAAACTAGTTCGGTCGTGTTGGTTTTAAGTGATATTTAATGAAGCAAACGTAATACGAATAAAAACATAACTAGATGTACATGTCTGACACGACATGAAACCCACTGACCTACAATATATTAGACAAAAAACAAACTAAAATATAAGACCTATTTGAAATAGGTATTCTTAGTAATATCTCACACAGCTTGTTAATTAAATTAAGTAGTACGACACAAAAACTGCAAGGAGATTTCATCGCTACATTTTTTTTAATAATCTTTGAATCTATACAGATAAATAAAATTGAGGTGTCTTTTTTAATACCTTAGTAACAACTTTTCACTAAATGCATATGAAAGTATATACGGTACATAAATTAAAAAAAAACTTTAAAAAAATTCTATATAATTTTTTTCGGTCCGTCTATTTATTCCGGCTAATCTCTAAAACGGCCGTACCGATTATAACGGGACTTTTACTGATAGATAACTATGCTGAAACTAAATCTATACGGATGAATCCGCGGGGCAGAGCTAGTTATTTAATTAAAGAAAACGTTTGACGTAACCGCTTTTTATTATTGCTATTTGACAATCACTTGCCGACGCGCAACTTGCCAGCGCCGCACATGTAGATGATTAGATACATATCACGATTAGAATTAAGTAATTATTTATTAAAAAGCCGACATATATAATAACGCCGAACGTAAACGATAACTGAAGCCGATTAAATAGTGGAAATACTGCCCTCATTAGAGACCTCTGGGGCCTTAAATTATTCTATGACACAACTTCAATATATTATCATCCACATTTACGTATCTAGACGTTTTGATTGGTGTAAGCCGTATTATCATGAGCCCCGAACTTTTAATATGAATTTAAATCGCGAAAGTTTAAGAAATATTATTGTCATCCGCGACTATGCAAAATAAAAAATAAATTACCGTATTCCCGAAGAAAACTTTGACCACTTACATAATAATTACAGTATTAGTATAGTACTTTAAAAATTAAGAAATTTTTCCAAGCGATAAATCCAGTTCTTTCGTCTATCCAGAAAAAGAAGACCTTATTATTTAATTGCGATAGCTAGCTAACTTTGTAATCGGACTGAAGGATCTGTTTGTAGAGTAACTTTGGTGCTATTACGGTAAAGTTTTTAGAATGCTGCCAGCTCAGTGACTCTACATTGCGACTTTAACACAGATGAATCTCAAGTGATAACGCCTCCAAGGAGAAAATGGAGAAAACCTTTAATTTATTTTACAAATATAAAATGTATATCCATAGTAGTAAATACCACAGCTCAATTGTAGTGCAAGAATTCCTTAAGGCCTAGAAAACACCGCTTTTCCCCAAATTGATAAACCAACGTGACTCGTACTTAGTGAGGCCATTTCTCTCTCAGGTTATTACTAAAGTCTTTGAATTTTCTCTTAGGTATAAGCGGGTTTCCCCACGACGTTTTCCTTTACCGTAAACTCGTGGTATTACAACACAACACTGCACTTACGGTTTATAAAAACTCATTGAAACAGACCGGTAAAATTGGAAATTGCTTGCGATCGGACGGTTATTTCAACAAACAACTTTGAATTGTCGATTTACCTCCGTTTTCGGTACTTACCTCAAGTATAGGTTTTGACACGTTCCATCTTGACTAGATCCGCCACCTTTGGCATTGGCATTTGGCAATGACGGATGGTAGCCATCCGCCACCGAAAAAGTAGCAACACATTTTGAGCCACGCTAAAACGATAGGTCAAGTGACGACGATTGAACATTTACAGACATATAAAAGGACTACTGTGCTTATAGAAGTGACAATACCCTTTGTACGGATATTTGTAGTGTGAATATGCGTATAAAATCATGTCTGCGATACGGCTGTTATTGACAGGGATAATAACAATATCCAAAAACAAAAGTTCAATATCCAAAATATAACATAACCTAACGAGATTACCGCCGAGACTCTTCGCAAAATAATTAGAACATCCAATATCGACTATGCGCGTCTTTGTTTGGCTTTTATTAACGGGTTATTGAACTGAAGATAAGGCGAGGCTTTCAGCCGAAGGCTCAAAGAAAACTGCGCTTCAGTGTGGTTATTAATGCTGATAAAATTGGCAAAGGCATACTTTAGCTTGCTTGAACGCTATCGCAGTATAATATCATATTATGGAGTAAGTATAAGACACGTGTAATACAAACGAAACGCTTATCATACACGCTAATACAAATAAAGAGCTTATTAACCAACTTCAAAGAGGAGGGGATCGATTTTTTTTATGACTTATAGACACAAGGCGTGCTGTTCCGAGATCCCGTTATGAAGTCTGCGAGATTAGATTATGCTTAACCAAACCATCAAAGGTTAATAAATTTAAAATCAACTCCCGATAATTGTTTAATATTAAGTGAACATAAACTAAACAATTATGGAATTATACACGAAACAAGGGTTACTCAGAGCCCCGGTAAAGATGAATTTAATCTAAACTAAATAGAATAACAACACCCGGAGGCGTTGTTCAATTTTCGTATAATAAGAAAATTTCAAGCCAACAAATGGTTCAAATCAGAAACGCTGAACAATTGGAGGGCCGATTGGAAGGAATAAACAGACGGCGCTATGAAATAAATTGAGATACATTTATTTAAGATCTACTGAAATTACAAACGAATTTTTTACACAGAAGTTGACAACCTTCCTGTAATTGATCGGTTCTGTAAGTTACTGAGGACGACACAAATTCTGCCCAGTCATTATTTTGATTGAAATTAGGTTATTTATATCGATAAACCTTATAAGAATCTGCCTTTCAACGACTTTTTATACTCTATACCTTTTTGTACTTACTCAATATAACATTTTTACAAGAAATTTTGTCATACAAGCGTACAGGGGGCCTACCATGAGCTCTAATTGCCATGATAGTATGACTCGTATTATGAGATAGATCTATATGACGTGATACGTCTGTCACTGTCACACAACTGAAGTATCATTGTGATGAGCTCATGGTTTGGATCCAGTCCGATTGATGGTATATGGTAGGTAGATAGTAACCACAGCATACGATCGTATGCAACCTCAACGTTCAATGACTGCCTGCCGTAAGAATAAATATTAGTAAAAACAACTTATTGATAACCCTTGGCGACTCCCCCATGAAGCCCTGGCGAATTAACTAACCTTCTAATAATGATAAAACGTATATTATGCATAATGTAATATGAATAAAGTCTGAATTACTCGAAGTGCTATAGTTATAATCAATGAAACTATAACCTAATTGAAAGAATTCTAATCTAGTAAACAAAAACCTAAAATAAATTTCGGTCTTATACAATGGCACGAATTTGTTCAACCCGTTTGCGATTTAAAACCGACGAGAGCCTTTGTCGTTGCAAATAAATTGACTAGAAGACGTGAATCATCTTTTAAAGAAATAAATAGGAAACGAAGCATAGAATTGGAGGTTTTGTGGGTGTCCTTCTTTGAATTATCCCTTTACAATCCTTTGTACTGTCCTGCTGAATTCACTTTACAATATAAATTCTTTCAACCGTCAAATTGCGCGCATCCTGTTTGTGTTTTGTGGTTTGTGGCGAGCATACAAATTAGGTGTAGTTTGCCAAATGGAAAAGTTAATATTTGCCGAATCATTTATTTTGCATTTGTTTGGTAACAGGAACCTACCTAGTTTTAGGAAGTATAAAAGATCCTAAACTACCTATATCAAATTTCAGTATTATTAATTCGCCTTCTCTGCAGAAAACACATCAGTACGCAAGATTAATTTTTATTTTATATTTTAATAGCTGCGCCCCGCGGTCTCACCCGCGTAGATTTAGTTTCATCCTTATTGTCGCACTGCCCGAACCCTAACCCTAATATTTTTAATAAATAAAAGTAGCCTAAGTTACTCCTTGAAACATCAGCTGCCAGTGAAAGTCCCGTTAAAATCGGCCCAGCCGTTTCAGAGATTAACAGACAGACAGACAGAGAAACATTTTAAAACTTGGGTTTTTAGTGTCAGTAGCGTGTATACTTTCATACGCATTTACCTTCAATTTTATTTATCTGTATAGATGTATAGATGAGGGTAAACCTTCAAGAGGTACCCGACCGCTCTAGAAGAGGCAAGTCGGGATATGTGAGATTCTTACCGCACTAAAACCTCTCGGTTGCCATCCTCCGTGCTTAGGGGGGACTTTGTATACACTGATAGATCGCACCGGTGTCCCCGCACTTTGCTGGGCACAACCCCGGGGCAGTTATGCTGCCCCTGGAGACCTCGCTGTAAGTTCAAGCCTACTTTAATGTGATCAGTGAATACAGCACCCACCTTTAACCAAATAATTTAATCCAAAAACTCAAATCACTCGCCCAACACGGCTCTTTACTTCGGATCGAAAACGAGAAGAAATAAAAGAGACTTACTCATAATTTTGTGTAGTATCTTTCAAATATTTCATATTATTACCTAGTAGATACGTATTAAGTATGATGTTCAATCCTGAAACACTGAATGAACGAGAAAAAAAAATTTTCCTCGTTGAGTGACGTTATAATTACACAGCTTAAAATTACCAGCGGCAGTAGGTAAACGCGTAGTAATTATACCGCGTGGAAATTTAAAAAGTAGTTCAAATCGCATAAATGCCAGTAATTTGTAGCAAAAAGCATTTGGTATTATTAAATTGTCATTTACGCCGGGTACCCTTTTTGCAGTTATGCAGCCACACAAACACTAATGAGTTGAATATTGCCGAGGAATCTTAAGAGGATTGCGGCATTTATATGCTAACAAGCGAGGGCACGCTTTCTTTATTAATTGCTAGCTCTAGCCGTTGCCAAGTCATTGTTTGTTAATGTCTATGCTAATAATTTCATGTTTACCTTATATTGTTGGAATAATTTGGTAGTTTTGCTATGTTACGTAACTTTTCTCAATTAATTTGGTTTTATAAAAGAGACAAAATGACTACTATCATCGTTATAGCAGTAACGTCTTAACTTAATCCATAACGATACAAGAATTTCTTCTTACTATTAACTAGCTTAGCTGAGTGCCGCGTGAGTTACACACGCGTAAACTTAATTTTATGGGTGGTAACAGAAGCCGAAGCTACTCCGTATAGCATCAGCAATCTGCCAGTCAAAATCCCGTTCAATTCGTCCAGCCGTTCCAGAGATTTTTTTTTTACTTGTCTTTTCTGTTTTGATTCGTATATACCTTCATAATGTATTTAATGGAATGAAGTTAATTTGGATTTACGAACAGACACTTAAATTTTATTTATGTTTAGATATAAACATAGATGAATACATATCCACCGCCTACAAGATACAGATAGTATGAGTTATTCTTAGATATTGCATGTTAATATCAATAGGCGCTGGTATATATTATAACAACGAAGCCTGCGTACATTGACAGCCTATCGCTGTGTTTCCAACGACTCGATTAAAATGTATGGGGCCCAATGAATGTAGCAACATCAGATTGAAATAACAAGGCTCGCAAGGCCCGCTTTTGTTATCATACCGTTTGTATTGACTAGTGAACAAAGAAGATTATTTTTATTGCACTCTAAAAGGTGCACCGGACCGAATATGTGTGGAATTGGGAGGAAAGTCGATATGAACAATTTTGCATTCACAGACTATGGTTGAGAAATTGATTCTATTATCAAAAATCTTGAAGTAATAGATTCTACCATAAATTGATCTTTACTGGACCATAATGGGTGAAATATGACTTTAAGCTGTTTTCGATGTAAGAATAGGTAGCCACAGTCATAAAATTGACTAAATATATAGAAATGCATATGAGTAGGTGTTTTGACTGTGGATGGACACTCACACATACACAATTAAAAAAAATAGGACAAACTATCAAAATTTAACGTTAAATTGTTTTATTATAGCTATAAATAGTATCGTGTACTTTATTGTTGTGCCTAGTGTCCTAGTGCTCCGTGGTTTGACCGGCCAAGATTCAAATTAATTGGTATTTTTTTATGCCCTGAACCCTATTTTTCTAACCGAATCCATATAAATTCAGCTTCTGGCAGTTTTTTTGTAATATGTAAGTAAGTAACGATACTTTAGATGCAATCAGACATTTAAACTTTATTTGTAGGTAAGGTTCATGTACATAAAGTAAATGTAGATTCTCCGAGGCGTCTACGTGAAATACCTACATTCCTTAATGTTGATGAACAAAAGCCTCTTACACAGGCATCTAAATTCCTACACTCAAAATTATGATTCGTGTATTTATCACTCAAAACAAATTGTGTAACATTAGCATTAATTTATGTAGGTACAAATATTAATTTGTGACGTTAACACCCTTGTCAAAGACATTTTGGTCCGTACCCTTGGTAGGACCGGATATGTACCCGTCGGGGGACAATGCCTTAGGTACCCACAATACTATTCACATGAATTTCTCACAAAATCCCGACTGTCACATAAAGTGCACTATTATTCATAAAGGGGTACTAACCCAGTTAGTATGACGCAGATCTCTACAATGATAAATCGGAAATTCCCAGCGCACAGCTTTTTAAAGTGGGAAGAGTTTTAAAGAAACGTTTTATAATAGCGTCAAAGTTTTTAAAGAAGACAATGGGAGTATTATACTTAAAATTCTAGTTCAATAATGAATGTAAGCTCACGCAGAAGGGGAATAACTCAACTAACTATGCCCCGTGATTTCAGCCGCGTAGACTTTATTTCATTGATGGCTATTGGGTTAAGCGTTAGGAATAGCCTTCCTCGATAAATGAGCTATCTAGTATTGAAATATTTTTTCAAATGGGTACAGTAGATCCTGGAAAAAATGCGATCGAGCAAACAAATAAACTCTTCAGCTTTATACATTTATAAGTCTAGATACTAGGGAAGGTAATGTAAACTTTGTAATAATTCAATATTTGCAATCTTCCGTAAAATACATGGGTAAGGTAAAAATACATACCTATGTGTAACAAACTCCCCCTATAGGCAGATCACATAGGTAGATAGCTAGGTAGATATCAAACGTGTTGTCACAATACAATTAATTTATATTCGTAGTTAGCTAGTCTTTGACAGCAATTATTTTCTTAGATCATTGAAATATAACTTACCTACATTTATTATTGTAAAACAATAACCTAGGAGAATAATGAAATGATATAACAAACTTGAGTGAAATAAATGCTTTGGATGAAATATACGAGGATAGTAATAATTGTTCATTTCTCCCTTACGTCTATTTCGCAAAATAATACAAAAAGACAGTGTGCTTTGTACTGGTATCGTTCAAAGAAAGCTTTTATGAAACTCTCTGGTAAGACAGAAATAAACGTGGCTTTATTGCAAGTTTGATTAAAAGCAACAGCCGGATGCACGGCTACTTGCATAAAAATTTATTACACTGGCAACATTTTTACGCGAAATTTCATATTCATTTTGGCGTTCTAGAATTATTATGCAAGTTAGAAAAGTGTTATCATTATCTCATTTTATTACTATAGCCCGTTTTAAGGGTAATGTGAAACTTATATATTTTAATTTAATATTCTTTAATAATCTATACATACGTTTATAAAGATAAAATCGAAGTGTATATTTATAATTTCAAATAAACAGCTATGAAAGTATTCAAGGTACTCCAATAAAAAAAACAAATTAAAAAAACATCCTACACTCGCCGCTTGGGGCGCTTTGTAACGTTCCCGTGTAAAATGAAGAAAATACGCTGGCGATTACGTCAAAATTAAAAATAAATAATTTTTAATATAAATGGTTCGGAACAGGCGGGACTCGAACCCACGAACTCTGCAAGTCGTACAGCTGTTGCTCTGCCAACTGCACCTCATGCGTAAAATGTTTCCTTCCTTTGTTTTTTAGGGTTTTAGGGGCCGCCCTGTTAAAATCTATGCTTCAGGCACAGTATACTGAGTAAACATAAGAACGAAGCGTTCTTACGGTTGTAAATAACAATATCATTAATGTGTACGTCAAAATGTCTGTAGTGGTAGTCTTGTGAACCCTTTTCAAATAAATATCAAGGGTATCATAACTTCAATGAATTTGTCGGACAACTATGCTTTCAATAACTAACTAAGCCCCGGGGTTTCACCCGTGTGGAGTTAATTTAATGGTTGACTTTATTATACATTGACAAAGCTGACAGGTTATAAGATATATCTTTTATTTTGGTCCATCTATCCATATGCTCACACCTGTATTACCCACAGTGGTGGGCAGAGGTCTTGTATTATAACCCACCCACTTTTCACAGAATATGATTAAGTGCCAACGTGACAGATAGTGAGTCTATCGCCGCCTCAGGCACTATACATAACTCAAACTCAAATATATCTTTATTCGATTAGACTTTATACAAAGTACTTTCTAAACGTCAGAATGACACAATAACACAGGATTATACATGCTACCGCCAGGTTCGGAAGGTTGCTTTTACTGAGAAGAACCTGGCAAGAAACTCATACGTCTTTGAATTAGTTCTCAGACCTATGCAGGTTTCCTCACAATGTTTTCCTTCACAGTGGAGCACCTGGTGTGTATTCACTGCACATAAGTTTTAAGAAAAACCCATTGCTATAGGCCCCGGTGGGACTCGAACTTGCGTCGCTTGCGCAGGTGACTGCTCAAACCCCAAGGCCACCACGGCTCTTTTTTGGTTTTTGTAAAATATGTAGCTTTATTCGTGAGTGTGATTTTTATTCATATAACCATGCAGTTTTCCTGCTAATTGAACTGCTTGTGACTCTCATCATGTGTGCAATTGCTCTTGCGAAATAATGTATATTTTATTTATAATGTATTTCTACGTATCATCATCTTTTGCAGTAAGTTATACAACATTCTAGCATAAGCCGATGGGCACATAATTCGATATACCGAAACGGTAGCCACGTGGTTGACTCCCAAAAGCGTCTATTTTCTTCTACGGTTTGACGTGTGAAAAATTTTCGCCTACATATTTGTGAAAACTTGGCACGTGGATCCCGCAACGGTGAATGCAATTTGCTTAGTAGTAACGTCTTTAGCCCCACAAAATAGAAGAGTTGCAGAAAGGCGACTTCTTATATCAGTCGAGAATCGAACACGCATAGAAGCATACGAGAATCTCGAGTCAAGTCAGGCTTTTACTACCCCTCAGGCCTTAAACTGCGACAACACGGCAAAGATTTTAATTCAGGCGAGGAGCAATTTAATTTACGTTCTTTCGGTCTTCATTTGGGTCCCAACGTGATGTCATCATGTTTATTAGATTATTATACTTTAAAATTGTATTATTTTAGTTCACTTCAGGGCACATCGGGCTTTTTATCTGCTTTCCCTTCTACACACAATATGCCCATGCCTGTATTCCATGAAGGCAGAGATGTTGTAATAACAACAACCACTTTTCACTGAAGATGATTAAGAAGTCATAGATGGTGAGTCTATCGCTTCCCAGACATAGTTACTTCACAATGTTTTCCTTCACCGTGGTGTGAAATCACTGCACATAAGATTTTAGAAAAACTCGTTGGTACAGTTCCCGCTGGGATCCGAACTTGTGTCCCCTGCTGTTCTGACTGCAAATCACCACGGCTTCCACCTCTAATATTTAGATATTAACGACCTTTATCCGGATGGCTTTAAATTGTGCATAGTATTTTTCTATTATCACACTAGCTTGGGTTCCCTACTTTAAATCTGCGATTTCTAACAAAATTTTCTATTGTGTTGAAGTTTACGTAATATAATACATGAGAGGGAGTTGACTTTGTGTACGTGTTTATTTTGTGGTAGTAACGTCTTTAGCCCCTAACTGTCAGGGGGACGGGTAACGGCAAATTTCTCGTGAGATTTCTCATTTCAAGCTCAATTTAAAAATTTGTTTACTATCGCTACATTATTTACCTTAATATTTTTCACGGTAATCTTGATGTTTCCGCTTCGATTTACACGTAAGTTGGAGGATTGATGGTGCTAAAAAGATATTTCGTAGAGTAAAAAAAGCGTATACGCATTGCTCGTAAATGGGAAATTAATTCCTTATTGAATTGTAAATTACTAATCAAATTCCTTTAGATCAATAGATAGAAAACTCGTTCCTGACACCTAAATAAATACATACGCCTGTATTCCCCGAACGGGTAGGCAAAGGTGTAGGTACTTATAATACAACCAGAGTTCACCAGTTATGTCTAAGCCCCATGTAATAGTGGGCGAGCCTACTGTCATTAATCTAGGCTCTGGGCTGCAACAGGATAATTACAAATGAAAAACACGCAGCCCAACCCGGGGAGGGAACCCAAGACCTCGTGTTCTGCAGTACCGTTTGCAACCACTAGATCAACGAATACAGTCTAAATAAATAGTCGGTGAAAATTGGGTGTAGTTACACCCCATTGCACTCCATCTACTCTTCCAACTCGAACAAGCGGAGATGTTTGTCTTAACTGAAATTAACACCAATTTCTCCTTCAAGATTATATTTTAATCGACTTCAAAAAAGGAGGAGGTTCTCAATTCAACTGGGAGCTTATTATTGTTATAGCAAAGACGTCTAACTAACTTCTTAGCTTTAACGTATAATTTTTGTGTCACAAAATGACACATCAAAGCTAAGAAATTCTTAATACGCTATCATCTTTTTTACAAAAATATTATGAAAATCTACTCTGAAAGTCGCACACCACACACACACCAACACACGTCCTCTCTTGGCAGTTATAATGAATGGCAATAACCTGAACTATAACTCTTCGGAGTGTCATAGAGCACATGTGTGCCCCCTATACTAACAGTTTTAAGGGGTCCGTCGGGGGTATTACTGCCGCACTAGGTAAAAAGGTCGAGCATTATTTCCGAACTGCTACTTTGGGAAGCTAAATTGATTTCCAAGATAAGTATTTTATTTGTTTTAAGCAATCTATGTTACACATTTAGAAATACCTTTATATATACAGCTATGCAGCTTTCTATACACAGCTATCGAACGAATATTTTATCCCTTGGATGGTACTTTGACGCCTAGTACTCAAGCGACGCAAATTTAATTCCCAGCTGTCGGAGCTAATGAGGTAAACCTGCATATACCTGCACTCCAAGTATAGGTGTTAATATGTTTTTACGTTGACGATATCGTCTGTGTATTTTCCTAATTTTGTATGAGAACGTTAAAAAGTTTTACGTCTCCATACAAAAAAGCGCAAAACGTAAGGTCAAGCGACGACTTTCGAGCGTGCCATAACCTATTTTTGGGACTGAAAAGAAATCCAAATACGTATGCTTGGGACAGCAATAGGCTCGCCATCGGCCACGTATCGAATTCGGGTATATACTAATTGTAGGTAACAACTCGATTTTTTTGGGAAAGCGTTAGCATAATTATTCATTTAAAATTAATTTTACTATTTTTTGTATAAGCCGCGAGCTGAAGCAAACAAATAATTTGGTATCAATTCAACCCAATACGCTAATTCCTCAAGGAAATAGCCAGGCTCGTTACAGTATAATATCATCGAGTTAGCTCGCCCGCCCTAGTGATCCGTGAAAACGAACAGCGATAACCTTTCACTGTCGCACAAAGGACGCATTCAGCCGCGAACGGACAAAATTGATTTTTGCTCATATTGGACCGAAGACCAAAGTGGCCCGTACGGGGCTTCAATGTCCCGCTCCTGTGACAAAACAATGTCATTACTTTCAAAAAGATGCCGAGCGTGTCAAGCTATTTTCGCAGCTATAATATGAAAGAAGAAGAAGCGACTTCACCATATTTTTCTTGGTTCTTTTAAACTTGAATTTCCTCCATTATTGACGTAACCAACTATGATCTTTGGGGGCCAACTATGATCGTTTAAGCAACGCGTATTAAAAACTTCTTCATTTTGACGATTAATTTTACGGGACATAAATGAAATGTCAAAACTAAGAATTTAGTAAGAGGTCACTGCAATAACGATGCTAGTCGGCCCCGTTTCTAAATTTGTTTTTTCGATCTATTATGGCACATAAATCGACAACACGAACCATTATTTAGTAAATAGTTTTCAAATTAAAATTTCCCAATTATATGGCAAATTTAACCAACACTGCCAGTTTTTAATTTGTTCTCGTTGTTCTCAATTTGAATTAAACGTGCGTGCAGTACGTGGGTTCTATCAAACGCACCCCACATCAGTTGCAGTACACATACTGCAAAATAAAGGCATTTTAAGCACGACTACACCGTGATAGCCTGCAAAAAATTAAAGCAAAGACAGGGTCCCACTCTTTTACATATCACCTCCTTTACACTGGTGCCCTTACTCTCATACAACATGGGTAGCACGAGTAGTGTTATTTGACTCTAATCGCAGTTGGGCAACCCCGAATTTTGAATCCCTAAGGGGCTTAATTGAAGGTTAAAATTGTATGTAAAATACAACCATGTCAATCAATTTAGTTTCAACTTCGTGTAATCATACTCTGTCAATAATCAACATCAAGGGGTCAACCATCATCGGTTTAAGCAGAGCGTATTAAGAACTTCTTAGCGTTGACGTTTCATTTTCTGATCCTTACAATTAAACGTCGAAGCTAAGAAGTTACTAAGACGTCACTGCAGTAACGATCCCATGCCCCAAGTCAAAATGTTAAAAAAAACGTGAACTTATGTTGGTCAACTGGTAATAAAAGCTGGTAATTTCTACGGAGCCGAGTTTTAACTGGCTGAATCCACATTCGCAAGTAATAAAGTCAATCGGTTAGAATTATCATTAGGCATGATATTGAACGACCGCTTGTATCACGCTTTTATACACAGCTGGCTCCCTCGTACATATGTTTTGACAATGTGAATTAATTGCGCAGTGAATGAATATTGATTCACAAATGAATGCTCAATCAAGCGTGAGCAATTCTGTCGCAATACAGTTCAACTGAATCTGATTTCAATGACTAGACTTTATTATCCATCCAGCTTTCCACATGAAGAATTTCGTGCCATTCAATGGGTACCTTATTCAACATGATATAAGGCTCAGTTCCGAATTGTTATAATACAAATATAGATCTTTTTACATCTAAATACCCTATACGAATAAGATGCTGTTTGTTGTAAATCTCACGCACAGGGCATACATAGGTGGTACTTACAAAAAAAAAACAAATAAAATGTATTTTTTTTTATAATCTGTTTTGCTTCGACTTTTATATTCAAGCTTCTTAATTACAAAGCACCCATTTAGTAATAACGAAAATGTATTTTTTTTTATACATATATTTTGGGACGAAAATATAACCACTTAAAATAGAGAGACTTTCCTAAAACAGAGACATTTTCCTTCCCATTTTGCCTTCTGCGAGACTAAAAAAGCAACAACTTGTATTTTTGATGTAGGGAGTGACCATATAAAAACTCATATTTATGGATATTCCCTAAGCGCCAATACGTAGTCATATTCAGAGTGGTTATTGCCTTAAATTACTTTCGACCCCACGCATCAACCTGCCTACATGTCCGAAACGTATTCTATTCTAATAACTTTTGGTGCCACTACCGCAAAACTTATAGTTATTGCTCTTACGAGTTTGCCCCTTTTCCATTTCAATTTACAGATGTGTTTTCGATACTCCTGGGGGTACTGCCTCTGTCCCTTTGAAAAAAGCAATAACGGGAAAGGGTTTCAAGTTGAAACTGTTTCAAAACCGACTTTTCTTTTTTTGTTTGATACAAAGTGGCTTCTTAAGTTTTGTCGGATAACGACGAATTAAAAAATTACAAAAAAAAATACTGTTTAAATTTTAACAGAGGAGAACTTACTTACGCTATAAAATAATACTGACCAAACGATTGCAGTAGAACAATTTTCTGCATATCCCCAGATAAACATCATTTTTAATTTTTTATAAAAAAATACCATGGTACCAAACCTAACCTAACACAATAATGCTTAAATTCTCAAATAAAAAAAGCCGTGGTGACCTCGCGGTTAAAGAAGTCGCCTGCTACGCAAGCGACGCAAGTTCGAATCCCAACGGTGCCTACACATTGTGTGAGAAGTAATTCAAAGACCTATATATAGTGACTGAGATGTAGATAGACTCACCCTCTGTCACGTCGGCACTTAATCATATTCGGTGAAATGTGGGTGTTGTTGTTACAACACCTCTGCTTACCCCTTCGGGGACCCTTCTGGCGTGAACATATATTCTCAATTCTACTACTTTAAAGTAGGTAACCAATTTCTTTTTTCAAATTAAACTCAAAGTGGTTGGATAGAACATATTTTTTGGTGTTATAAAACGCGTTGACAAGAGAATCTTTATTTTTCTTCTATTTGAAAGTTCTTATTTTTAATTACTGTCATTAAAGTAAGAAACAATCAGGGATGTATATTTAATTTCTAATTAAAAGTTGAATTTGAATAATGTCATTTGGAATGAGAATTTCCAGGGGGCTATTGTGAAACTTGATGAAACTTTTCTAATATTCAGAGTGAAAATTTATTCTTTGGCCGCGATCGAAATAAACCGGTCCCTTAGTAAGATTGATTCAAATTTATTGGGAAATTGAAGTAAGGCATCCGAGGCACTTAATAACATAGCTACAGAAGGGCGGTTTACCACATTTATCACGGATCATGAGAAATAATTCGTACGCGGGCTTAGTTCCAGCTCTTGTCTTAGGGTGTTTTAATAAGAATCAGTGCTTTAATAAGATTTCACCCTGTTTCTGGACGCAGATAATTAAAAAAATGAAGATTTCGAAGTACATTTCCAATCTATACAGATAAATAAATTTGAAGTGTCTGTTTGTAATTCCAAAATAACAGCTTTTCACTAAATACATATGAAAATATACACGCTACGGACACTAAAAAACCAAGTTTTAAAAATGTTCTCTGTCTGTCTGTTCCGGGTAATCTCCGAAACGGCTGGACCGATTTTAACGGGACGTTCACTGGCAGGTACTTACTTAGGCTACTTTTATTTATTAAAAATATTACGGTTCCGCGACACTAAGGATAAAACTAAATCTACGCGGGTGAAACCACAGGGCACAGCTAGTATACGTATAAAAAACATAATTTTCTGCAGAAGGTCTCCAATGCAGACGGTTTTTACAAGAAAACTGTAGTAGACATTACAAGAAAACTGTAGTAGAGTAACACTATCGTAAGTGTCTACGTGTGCGTGCGCCTACGCGCCTGTTACCGCTAATATAGGGAGCTGGCATTCCGTATGTATTTATTTTATGTTCAAGGCAATGCAGAAGCCGATCAACGACTGTACATTGATGAATTGAGCCTTTGTTATAACTCCCTAATTTGGAATTTTGTTAGGTTCTTAACTGACTTATTTTCCGACTAAAGTTAAAAGCGCGTAAATTTTTCCCGAAGATAATTAATTGGTTAGATGGTGAGTCCATCACCGTCTTATATCTTAGAATTTCTTCACAAATGCATTGATTCTTCGAGAATGTTTTCCTTCGCTACAAAGTTTTTTGCCACCCTACTTTTTCTAGCATAATCATGAGAGTAATGAAGTAACAATGTCCTTAAAATACCCACGTTCTACAGGTATGTACAGATCAGCAAATTTAAGCAACCATACGCCTAGCCAGTAGTTGGATGGGTGACCGCCCGAGTTCCTTCCGTGCCTCGGAGAGCACGTTAAGCTGTCGGTCCCGGTTGCCAATTTAACATCTTTAGCAATCGTTACAGGTCAGTCACAGACCTAAGACAGGTCTGACAACTGGTTTAACCCAGCTTGCCGATTTTCCTCGAAAAAGTCTGTTATGTTAAAAAATCTGTTATGATATGCCCTTGTTTAGTACTCTCTTGCAAAGTAACTTTATCTCGAATACCGTTCTGTATATTTTTGTCTTTATTGCGATTATATTACAGCACGAATTTTATGGTAGCGGAAACCTGCATATAACTGAGGCAAAATTTAAAGTAAGTAAAGTGACTGAAACAGCTATAGATTCACCATGTCACGTAGGGACCTTAGGGCCTAGTGCGAGTTTTCTTAAACTCGCCGTCACAAGTCACCGCGTCGACGTAAACGCAGATTTGTATGGGCTCACAATAGTGTCATCTTTAGGCCGACAGAGGCGCTGCTCCGATCCTATTCAAATCTGCGTTAACTTTGACGCGGTGACTAGTGACGGCGGCAGTGAAAAACTCGCATTAGGCACTAAGAGTGCCTAGTGCGAGTTTTTCACTTTTCATTTTTCACTTTTCACTTTTCATTTTCACTTTTTTCACTTATCATTTTTGGTGAAAAGTTTGTTCACTACAACTCCTCTGCCTACTCTCGGTACCCGGTCTGGAAAGGCGTGAGCTTATTAAAATAATGTGCAGCTATCTAAATATGAACGAGTTAAAGTATTTAGCTGTAAGAAAAAGTCCTCAACTTAGCATAAAAGCTTAGAACGTGCGCTACATTAACTTAATTTGTGAATACTCTACATGTGAGGAGAGTGTTTGGTTAAACAAATTTTATATGAAAGCTTAACAGGTGCGAACTTTCGAGGAAATTGCATAAGTTCACTTATATTAAAACTACTAAATTAAGGTGTGCGTTTTAAGCTAGAATTTATGCTGCAATGTTTGGAAACTAAACCCTCTAGCTGGGTCATAAGAGCTATTATAAAATGTATACCTATTTTAAAGTTTCTTGTATGAAGGTTGGTGGTTGAGGATACCTATTTAATTCTCCTGAGGAGAAAAGACGAGTCGAAAGGAGGCAGTTGTCATGGCACTGAAACCTAAGGCAATGGATTGGCATAAACAGGGTAGAAGAATTGTTTAAGCTTGCAAAAATAAGGACAAATTTGCGGTGCTGACGGTCAACCTTCATTAGTGGAGAGACACCGAAAAAAGAAGAAGAAGAATTTCTCAGGGTTGACACATTCATGAAATCTATTTGTTCTTTACAAGCAACTGATACGTATTGCATGTCTTTCTTCGTAGTTCTTCTTAGGAATCTAAGTTCTTCTTCGTAGGAATGTATAGTTCATGCTTTCTCTGGTACGGTGAGAAGGTAACAAATAGTACATATGATATTTCACAGTCAAATTTTGAAAAGTATGCATAAAAATATGGGGTGTATCAAACTTAGAACCTTATTTCGTCACAACCCAAGCATGAATACAACTCAGATTCGAGAATTCGATTAAAAATACCCACCGAGCGGAGTTGAATGAATAAAAGTCACACATTCACTGGCTTGTTATGTGGCATCTGAAACACCCTCCTACCGGTATTCTGTATTGAAAATTTAAGCAAATGGTGCATTCGACTAAATAACGAGTAGACTGAATAGCTCATTCCAATGCAAATGCGTTTGTTGCGTACGCCGAGAATCAAAAGGATAGTTGGTGTCCATTCCTGGCTTATTGATTCGGATACAGAATCGGATTTATTGTCTGAGAGTTATTGTGGCCTTGTGGTTTGTCTAGTAGCCTGCTCCAGAACCGATGCAAGTTTAAATCCCAGCTGACTGTACCAATGAGGTTTTTTCAGTGCTCGCTGCACTTTTCACTCCATGGTGAAAATCGCGTGGAGTCCTGCATATACCTGAGGAGAAATTCAAAGACGTATAGTGCCTGTGACGGCGATGGACTCACCATCTATTAGCACTTAATCATCTTCTGTTATAGGTTGATGTTGTTGCGAGTATTACCACGTGCCCGAACTATTTCTCCAACCTGAATTGACTACGAGGAATAACATTTCCTTATGCCCACACTCATAGATCAGGCAAGTATAATCATGAACAAAATACTTTCAGTTTTCATATTAAATGCAACATTCTAAGTGTGATCATTTTAAACACCTCTTTGCTTACAGAGACCCTGCTGCATGTATATTTCTTTATTAGCTGTGCCCTGCGGTTTCACCCGCGTAGATTTAATTTGATTCCCGCGGAACTCTTAATTTTTCTTTATAAATAAAAGTAGCCCATGTTAGCTATCTGCCAGTGAAAGTCCCGTTGAAATCGGTCTAGCCGTTTCAGAGATTACAAGGAACAAACAGACAGACAGACAGACTTTCATATGCATTTTGTAAAAAGCTGTTATTTTGGATTTACAAACAGACACTTAAATTTTATTTATCTGTATAGATATTATAGATTACTGTACTCTTCAGCTCAGCTCATAAATAGCGTAGCAATCATTATTTGTTGCAATACCTCACAATATCATAAAAACGCGATGGATATATGATGACTCATGAAAAACAAACACACCATTATAACTCGCCAAAACATACACATCATTAAAATGTTGCTTACATTACGTTACAAATGCTTTAAAAGCATCTATGACAATAATTTCAGATGTAAAAATGCGTAAAAAACCATGTGATTTATGATCCTGTTTCATTCGTTTTGATTTACGGTACTGGCGCGCGAATATTAAAGATTCGTATTGATATATTATTCTTTTATCCCCATTCTATCCTTATTCTCCCTTCGTGCTATTTACGAGAGTTTCCCCTACCCTCATAACTTTCATCGTCTTTTTATGGTGAGACTTGTAAAAACAGCAAGGCGTTTTTTACTTCAAGAATAAATAATGATTTTATTTGCGGTTAAGTGGATGTTTTCGATGGGACCGCCCTGGATCGAAACCTTGGTCGGCAATGTTCGCGGCTTTTCGACGAAGGAAATATTTCCACCGAATTTCCTTACGTGCTGAAAATAACTATAACACATATACCCCTATACCAAGCAGGTAACTTCTTCTAAAAATAAAAAAGCCTCAATTGGTATAATGGTGATACTCGTGACTCGAGTTATTTATTCAGAAATCTAATTAGACAAAACAATAGTTATGAATACAAGACAAATATCGATACATACACATAAATACAATTTACGTGTCTGTTTGTAACTCCAAATTAACAGTTTTTTAACAAAATGCATAATATAAGTCTGTATATCTGTCTGTTTGTTATCTAATCTTTGAAGTTAAGTTAAGTTTGTAATCTCTGAAACAGCTGGACCAATTTTTTTTGAGCAATTTTAATAATAAACGTTTATTGATTACAATAAACAGCAACAAAACAAATAAAACTGATACAAAAAAAAATATACAATAAAGAATACACAAAAGAAAGAAGTAGTGTTATTATGGTGCAAAGTGGTTCGCACCAGTACATCGGGTGTTGCCGCACATTGTCATCAAAGGGCCACAACTTAACTATACCCGCAGACCAAACTGGAGTCCAGTTCAATCTAGCGGAGCTGATTTTCAGTGAAATTAATTATATTCGGGTAAAACCACGGGGCACAGCTAGTATTAAATAAACACGTATGCAGCCACGAGCAGGAAGCTAGTATAATGGTAGAGGAAGATAAAGAAAGCATGATTTGTGATTGGTGCGAACGCTTAGTCATCAACATTCGTAATGGACTCCGATTGTGATCTTTTCATCTGCAGCGAGCCAAGAGTAATTTACTTCGATGGAGTTATAATGAACACGAAAATTATATTATATCTCTGATTACTCTATTGTTCCAAGGATTTTGATTAAACGGGGCTACGCCGCCTCAGTTTATCAAGACAAATCATTTCGAATCAACGCGATTTCTTGTTTAATATCGATTAAAAGTTTAACCCGCTGTTATTTAATAGCGAGATTCCATTGAAAATAACTTTGCAATGAGATTTTTTGTGGAGTGTATTTTATTGTGAAGTGGTGCTCATAATGCTATGTTGAGAACGTATTTAATTTTATCGCTCGATGCCTGACAGTGCTTTTAAAATTTTACTTTAAAAATATAGATCTGAATTTACTCTGATTTTAAAAGGTTAAAATAATATGTATTATTCAAGTTGAAATGAGTTTTTCTTGTCTCAACAAAAATATATTGTACATACCTAATTAAGACATAATAGATGATATATATCATAATAACATGTAGGAAAGTCCTTTAAGTTGTCCGTCTATAAGCTAACATATGGCGACAGTACGCTGTAGAAATGGCGTACATAATATAAAATAAACAATAGACATATGAACCCGGTTCAAGGGATATACTATGCAATGAAAGTTTAACTCTTATTATGAGACTGCTGTATTTGACGTGTATAAGTCTGTCACTGTCACACAGTGGAACTATGATGGCAATAAGAGTTTTTAATAAGGCCCCAGGACAATAATATCATCATAAAATAGAGGTGTATTTTTGTATGGAATAGTTAGTTAAGAAGGCAGAGGGCAGTGACTCTAATCACAACGCATTTTTATAGTTTATTTCTAATTCAGCATTGCAGGATATGGAAATAGAATCTAGTATCAGACTCTCCGTGTTTTTTAACATACCCATGAATAGTAACCAAGAAATATATTCCAAACTGGGAAAAAGCGAACAGTGCTACATACAAATGTTCATCCACGTTGTCTTGTTTTCCTCATTTCCTGCAGCGACGGCAGGAAATAAAATGGCCATCAAGCCGGTGCTGGTAATTTAAAAATAATGCTGCAAAAATACGTGGGAATGTGAATTTGGGCCAAATTGCGGTGCGCTCAGATCAGGCGACCGGTGCGCAACGGCGCATTCTGCCTTTATTCTTCTTCTCTTATATTTTGAATTCATTGGCTGGGTAATTATTAATAACAGTTCAGAAAATTGCTTACATTTACATAAGTTATAATGTTTAATCGCTCACACATGTGATTCCCTCAAACATTTAAGTTTAGAATTTTACAAGCGTTTTGCTCTACAATTTCTCAGTAATAATTAATAGCACAATAAATCAGTTTTTAAGGTTTGGTTTGGTCAGGAAATTAAAGGCAAAAAGGTTCTTTGTTTAAATAAGATTTTACTAAGGTCAATAATTTCGTGACTTAGTTTCAACAATACGTTCATGCAGAAGGTTAGAAATATGTCGGCTTGAATGCTAGTGAGACATATACCTCTTATGAAAAAGACTAATTATTACACACATATATAAAAGTATCGGACGTCACGCGGTTTTACCGCCGTAGTTCCCGTTCCCGTGGGAGTACGGAGATAAAATATAGCCTATGTTACTAGCTGATAATGTAGCTATCTATTGCTGAAAGAATTTTCAAGATCGGTCAAGTAGTTTCGGAGCCTATTCAATGCAAACAAACGAACAAAAAAGCAATAAAATCTTTTCTCATTATAATATTGGTATAGACAAAACATAGACTTAGATAGTCCTGGCAAAAAAACAACATATGAATTGATAACCTCCTCTTTTTTTTAAGTCGGTTAACGGTTAACATGTGCACTTCTCCCCACTATTTTCTCATAGTGTTCATAACTCGACATATGTAGTAGCAACACAAAGGTTATACCGATCGATGATAGGGGAGTAGGTATGTCAATTAGGGAATTGGAAAATATCAAGGGCTCGGATATTGATGTGGCTGACCTTTTGTTTTAGGGCAGAGAAGACATGATGGAGGGCGATTCTCCTGATTTATTAAAGGGCTGGAACTAATCAATCGGTGTACGGTATCGTTTATATATTGATATTATACTTGGATAGAGATATATGCAGGTATCCACAGAGGTGTCTTTATGTTTAGATACATGCCAGAAAGTTTATACAAATTCATGCTTATATATTGCTTTAGTAAATATAAAAATAACAGACATGCCTGTCTGTCAGTAGGTACGATTCTATCCCATAAGCTGCTTACTGATAGAAATACTATATTTTATTAATATTGCATAAAGTAGTTCCGGTTCACACCTGTATTCCCCGAAGGGGTAGGCAAAGGTCTGCTTAGAATGTATTCAAATCGTCGGTTATGTTTAAAATGCCATGTAATCTAATCCATTCTTCTTCTTCTGAAGATAAATTTTTGAAGCAAGAACCCAATAAGACTTTAACCGACCCAGGAATCGGACCCAGGGCCTCGTCTTCCGCAGTAGCGATTGCGACTACTAAACCAATGAGGCAGTCAGGCAGAACAAATAAATAGTAGAATAAATATCAAAAAAAAATATGCAATAATAATATACCGAAACTCATTAATTGAGAAACCATTGTTCTCAGATTTAAGTAATACTCGTATATCGCTTCACAGCTAATTAAATTAAGAGGATTAACAAAGCGTGCTTCTTTATTTAAAAGGCAGAGACTCGGCTTTGGTGCGACAGAGCGCCTAAAATACGACTCCCAATTACACCGAGATCTTTATTTGCCCATAATATTCCTTCTCCCCCAAAACCTAGGGCCAATACGCATTATTTAGCGTTAAGCAATGATTTAATATATTAAAAACCCAACTTTATCTGCAGCCCGGGTCGACTGCTGACTTAGACTGTGGGTACGTCGTAAAATGTCCCCGAATTTAATAAAAATTATTCAGAGCTCTATAGGGTGTGACAAATCATCATTTCAACGGAATAAGTACTGACATATTAAGTTAATGCGTGCCGTAGAGGTGGGCAAGTTTATGTTTCCACTCTTTGGGAAAATTCTTGATTGATCTGAGGAAAATACGCTATTTCTAGGTTTATTTTCATAACATAAAAGGCTTAAAAACTTTTTATTTTATCCGAAAGAGCATTAAACCAATAAAGAACATGACTCAATGATATAATATATTTAAAATATTTCTACTGCAATTTCTAAGACTGGAAAAAAGTCAGTAACATTTTTTCTCTGTTATGGAAACAGTTCAACAAAAAATATCAATTAGCAAGCTGCATAAAATATCTTTTGGGGTTTACTACTGTAATTACTACTTACTTACATATATATATTTAATTGACAAGGTAAGTTGTCAAAGAAGATTTTTTTTTCAAATACTATGCCATTTATATCAAAAAAAAAACTTGCTAAATGTCTCAAGGATAGAAAATACTAACCGCTTTATACAATAATTAAATGAATAAAGTAATACTTTGTTTTAGTACAAAACTTAATTCTCGGGATTGACGCAAGCTTTAGATATAACCTTTTTTTTTTTTTTTTTTTTTTTTTTTTTTTTTTTTTTTATCGTGGAGAATCCGTTATGGATACACCAACCGCCGCGGGGGCAGCGGAAGGGTTATGTCGGACTCGCACCGACTAAACTCCACGGTGTTCCTCCAGGTCGCTAAGTGGGGGGGTGCACGTGATATGTTTTCACATGCTTCGCCGTGACCCTCCCGGCGACTGGCCTGTCTGGCCTCTCCTTGTGGTACCAGGCTGTACCCGGCTTTACCAGGCTGTACCTAGCAGACGCAATATATTTTGGGCTTTAAAGAACCCTTTAAGGCTTTATTTATAAGAGATCGTTAAAATGATATACTTTAGGATATCTCTAGACTATTTGAATACTGTGGGTCACTAGAAGGACATATTATATTACGCTAAGTATTTTTAAGAAGATGGTCCTGATATGGTTTGTGATGACTGCGATCGTCTGTAAGGTGGAGGTACAAACCCCAGGTGGGCAGCTCCGAATTTCGGACGCTATTTTAATTATATCTTTAAATGATACGATGAATAAACAGATATCGTCGCGGAACCCTAATATTTTTAATACGTAAATAAAAGTAGCCTAAGTTACTCCTTGAAACATCAGCTATCTTAAGTCCCGTTAAAATCGGTCCAGCCGTTTCTGAGATTACCCGGAACAAACAGACAGACAGAGAAAAATTTTAAAACTTGGTTTTTTAGTGTCAGTAGCGTGTATACTTTCATATGCATTTAGTGAAAAGCTGTTATTTTGAAATTACAAACAGACACTTCAATTTTATTTATCTGTATAGATAGATGTATAGATGATGCGACGAATAAACAGAGATAGTCACAATAAATGGAGAGTCAACACTTCGCAGGCCTTGTATTGTGTCCCCAAGAGTTATATGTTCAAAATATGCCATGGTTTTGGTAACAATAAGCGAGAAATCCTACAATTAACCTCGCTCAGAGGTTTGGAATAAATGTTACGATAAATCAGTTAAATTGCCTTCAATTACGCTTCTTACGTCACTTTAATTGAGACAACCTACGCAATGTAATGGGAACTTCGACAATATCGTCTAGAGTAACGTTTTGGTTGGTAACATCTTTCTATACATACTATAAAATGTAACCCCCTTTTCAACACTCATTTCATCCCTTTAAGGGTAGAATTTCGGAAAACTTTGCTAAGTGGATACATCACAAAGAACACGCCCTTAAAATTACATGGACCAGCGGTTTACTCGGAATAAAACAATGTCTATCTCTTTTTAAATCCGTATAGCAGAAAGAGAAGAAGCTACTTTTAAACGGACTATCTTCGTCTGTTTTGTAAAAAGGTCAAATAGCTGTTTAAGATTTGTATGCAAAAACCTAAAATATTTAAAAATTCCATTCAGTTTTATTTTAATCTAGCTGAGCCCCGTGGTTTCCCCCGTGTAGATTTTGTTCATCCTTATTGTTGTAGAAGATTATTATATTTTTATTAAATTAAAAATTACTCCTTGGAACATCAGCTACCTGCCAGTGAAAGTCCCGTTAAAATCGGTCCAGCCGTTTCAGAGATTACCCGGAACAAACAGACAGACAGAGAAATTTTTTAAAACTTGGCTTTTTAGTGTCAGTAGCGTGTATAAAGTATACACGCATATGCATTTAGTGAAAAGCTGTGATTTTGGAATTACAAACAGACACTTTGATTTTATTTATCTGTACTGTACTGTATAGATGTAATGATATATATTTGTAAAATGATAGAGCGTTGAGCGTTTGTTAAAAAAAAGTGAAAATATAGTAAACGTGAGAAAATTAATTATTCTCCCTTTTGCACTTAATACGTTAGTCCTAGTTTCGTGTGCTGAAACGCTTGGAAAAGAGAGAGAAGTGGTACAAAAACAGAAGTGGTACTTGCAATAGTTTCATGCGCGAAATGGGCCATTAACTCCTCGATAATGGGGCGCAGGTGGCTGTACCTATTGCAGCGGATCCCAGGTTTGTTAATAGGTTTTTAATTGCTTTTCCATCCCTAAATTAAAGTAGTTGTTGAAATGAACGCTTTGATTTTCAAAGCAAAGGTATGTAAGTATTTTTGTCTTCAGATCAGATAATTTACCTACGACGATTATTGAGATGGTAGTTCGGTTGGATGTCGTGACAGATTTATTCACGTCGTATATCTACATTTGGCTACTATTACGAGACTATTTCGGAAATTACGAGGCGTTTATTATTTAAAAAAAGAATCTGCATTTCTGAAAGGTCAAATTCTGAGCACTTTTAAGCAACGGAAGTGTATGAAGAGATGCATGTATGTGAATGAGGCGAATGAAGTTTGTAAGGATCGTAGCATGTGGCAAACGATGGTCTCTGCCTACCCCTGTGGGATACAGGCGTGAATATATTCCGCATATTCCATACCGCAAATTCTGTTAAGGCTTTCAAATGTTATGGTAGAATAAATTAAACATGAAGCCTAGAAAAAAAATCCACTTCTTTTTTGCGCAGCCGTGTGAAAATAGAACTTTCAGTTTTAGTATTCACTATATTATATTACAAGATTTTCTGCTCAGTCTGTGTATTGTTCCAAATTATTTATGTATGCTTCACTCAAGGTACAAGTATACGGGAACCTAAACAACGTTGTGAGTGACAAGCGCAAGTGTAGCGTGAATAAAATATTTCATTCACAAAAAGTTTGAAGAGATGCTTTAAAATATTTTCATCCCGCTAAACATTGTAGGGAGTAAACCCCATACGCTATTTACCCCTGCTATGCCGATATTCAGATTGTCTATGCTACAGACTCACACATCCGTTTGAGTGGAATAAAACCTTATACATATAAGGTTTTATTACAACATTAAATTTAGTTTTGGAATCTAATTGGTTTTATGATTTATTGGCATTATTATTAACAATTTTACGCTGTTTAATAATTACCCGTTTTAATATTACTTATGTATTTTCGACACTATTAGAGAAATTATGTGATTTTAGAAATTGTTCTCAGTTTGCAGGTAGGTATATACATACTAATATATACAAATTCGTATTGTGTTACTTATTAAGGCCTATCATTTGAAACCAAACACGGATCTATGAGAAAAAAAATGTTTAGTTTACCACTTTTTCTCTTCGAGAGGGCGCCACATCCATTTTTTGTAATCTGATATAGTCTATAACCAGCGCGCAATAAAGACGCATCGAACGACACCTCGTTGTACGAATTACGTTTAGTTGTTTTGGAATCCTGAGTGAACAGATACATCATCAGAACATAAATGCATCATCACCATCTGGCCATTTCCCATACATTCTTGGAGTCGGCACTTGATTCAACCCGATGCGCCTGATCACCAGATATACGATGCGACTGTCAACTGTTTCGCAACCCCTTTTACGAGGAAAATCTGTGATCTATCTATATGAATCTTCAGTTGTCAGACTATTTTAGGCCTCCGACCAGTCAAAATCATCCTCCTTTTTGCTTCACCGTAGTCGGGTAAAAACACAAACTTGCCTTTGCATAAAACATAATAAATATGTAAAATGGTAGAACGACTAGAACGAATTTGAAATGCAGAGCAGAAATAAGTCATCCCTAAAACCCGATGCATAATCAATGTGCTGTTGAATTCGTCACGTGAGAAGTAGCATGTGTGGCCGCGCCTTTACCCTCGGCTTAGAGTTGCGACCGCTTACCGCTACAGCAATCGGCACTCCCAACTTCGGTCCCCCCTCCGTACTCTCGAAAGAACTTAATTTGTTTGACACAATGGATCCACTTTAATTTCACGCAAACATAACAAAACTTCATAACAAAACGGTTTGTTTGCTACCAACGCGTAAAGTACTTTGTTTTAGTTGGAAGAGCACCAAGTTTTTGGGTAAACTTTAGTATTAGCAAGTCGATATCCAGTTGGTTTCTGAATTTTGGATATGAAACCGTGGTATACTTAAGGGACTTAGCGTAGTTAATGTTACTTTACTCTTAGGATTTGCTTAAGAATACCACTTTATGTATATTTATTTAATCCATAGTAATATAATAAATAGGAAGTAGGAGTATTTAGTGTTAACATAATCATTGCGCTATATTATTGATGTGAGGCACCATCGCATAGATATATTGTCTGCATTTCAAGGCCAAGACATTGAACCGATTTTACTGAAACTTGTACGCCAAGAACTGATAATGTGTACTAAAAAAACATTAAGTGGAGAAAGTCGCGGCTAAAACATAAAGACAAGAAGAAACAAAAAAAATATTGAGAAGAACCTATTTTAAGAATGCTAACCGACTGACCATCTGTTCGATAGCACTTTAGATAAAAAATTGGGTCCATGAACACGAGACGTGGCTATGGGATATTATAAAACTTACTGATATAAAGTAAGTAGATAAAAGTTCACTGGTAATTTGTTCAAACTAAATCCCATTTCTCTCAAACCTTGGATCTCAGTTTACTCCATACGAGGCTTCAGCAAAAGCACATCTGAGCGAATCTCACCGACATATTAGCGGCAATAATTTAAGGATAATGTTCGTGTAATTTTGCCCGAGCGACCCGCCGAATCTATGGCCTTTAATAAACGTGAACGAACTCTACGGATACAATTATTTAACGAAATTACTGTTTTACATGATACCTTTAATGAAATAACAAACAATGCAGCTCTGGGGTTTAATTTGACAATATAATTAATACGTTTCCATTATGAACTCACCGATGTTATACGTATAGTAGGAACTCGGGATTGGCGCCTTGTTCAATTTATAATACAAGACGTTGTTTTGTGAGGTTCCTATTAAAGGAGATTCTTGTATTCAACATTTTGATTGCTTGGCTATATTTTGTTTATTATTTGCTTAGATTCGATGACTTACTTGAGACGGAATGGGATTCCGAAGGAGCTTTTTTATAAATTGAGACTAAATCAGGGGATAATTCTGATAAAAACGTTCAATTCAAATATCGTTGTAGTTCCAACCTCGTTCGATTGCAATCCTATCGAGACTTGGTATTCAAGTGTTTTCCGATCGCGCTTCGATATCACTACAACGAAACACTGAAACTTGAACGCAGCTAAGCTATTACTCAAAGATTTGTTGTCAGTACTATCATCCTATTTCCTACCAAGTTAAACATAATTTAAAACGATTGAAGTACAATTTAATTTACGCTTCAATGACACTTTGACCTAACGACTTTAGAATCGACGCCGATTGACGGATCAGAATACGAAAACGCTGTCTGCGACCAATTGCTACGATATCGTAAAGTTTTTCATTACGAGAATTAGCCTACAGATAGCAAGCACTCACCGAAGTCATTGAACTCATGCAACACTAAAAAAAACGGCCAAGTGCAAATTTGACTCGCGCACGAAGGGTTTATATAATCACTAAAATTGCTGTACATTTTAGGGTATAACTATTTCATTTTTGTTTAGAAAAGTTTTCCACCTGATAATATTTTATTGAGGTAAAGAAGACGTTAATTAGAATAGTTGATATTCATTTATGTCTCACCTCTCAACTTATTCGAGGCAAGTTATAACAAGTTAAAATGAAAGCTTAATAACTTTATGACAAGTTGTGAAAGTTATAAGACCTAAAGTAACGGATAGTGAAGATAAAGTTGAATTATATTTTCAAAACCATCTTATGTATTCTAACGAGTAAATATTTTCATGACTTAATGTATACTTAATTAAAGTTGATAGCATCAACGGCCTTGTGTTTTAAGTAGTAATTTGTAGATGAAGTAGGTGTTATGTTTCAGTCAGTACCAATTATTTCAGTATATTTCTTCTTTGACTTATGTACCTAGGTCTAGCAATTTATTTCCAACGAAAAGTTCGTAGTGTGACAATATTTGTGGAATAAATTGGCAGTATCAAAGTAATCAAATGATCAACCACTTGTATGTCAACCAACTATACGAGTATTGTGGGGGCTAACTATAATCGCGATACGTTTAAGAGATCATAGTTGGCCCCTTGGGCGTGTAGATTACGTTACCCTCACGCTTCGCTTGTAGAAATGATATAAAATGTATGGGAAAGACATATGTCACGTGTCTGATTTCTGTAATTTCCATACATAATGTATCGCTTCTCATTCTCTATACATATTAGCGCAAACGCGAGGGAATGTTACTTTGTCTAGGTGATCTTACGCACTCGACAGTATTTTAAGTTCACTGTAAGATGTACAGTCGTCTCTAGTCGGACAGCTCTGATATGGAACGGGCGGCTCAGTTTGAGACCTAGTAAGGCATGAACGTCGAAAAATTACCACCGGTTCGGAAACTCTCCTTCTGAGAAGACGTGTGTTAAAATTAAATGTATAATATTAAGAGTAAATTATGTATAATTTAGTCAAAACCTTGCTTTGTCGTTTCAGATTTCAGTCAAGGAAGACCTTGAACAGGGAATGTAATTTACTTTTAATTGGTACTCAAGTTTAAGAAAATTATGAAGCCTTTCAGAAGTAAAATGTACAACGTATGAATATGCTCATTATTTTATTTGAATCCTGAAACGTCTTCTAATATAACACAATTATTATTACGACTGTTATTAAATCTAACTTTGGTTTTGAGTTAGTGCTGGATTTAATATCGCTTCGAAAAATCACTTCAATCTAATTAAATATTAACATAATATCAAAACATACATCTAATACTTATATGAGCCGCTGTGGTTTGAGTTGTCACTTGAGTTTTTCTAAAAATTAAGGTGCTGCGAGGAAAACTGCGTGTTGAAACCCGCATATGTCTTAAGTCTTTAGATGTGTTCACCAGCTGTCATTTTGACACCTAATCTTATTCTGTGAAAAGTGAGCGTTGTAACACCTCTACTCGCCCCTTCGGAGATTCTCTTGGTAAGGCATGAAGATGAAGAAGAACATGGCTTATATCAATCGAACAAAATACACATTACGAATCCATTATAATATAATATGTAGTAATAGGAAAGTATGATAATATGCCCCAACCAATATTTATAAATGACCTCCTTGGACGCCCATACACTTTGTATAGGGGAGCGAGGAAAATTCTGCCCCATTCGATTCCCTTTCCAAGGCACAAGTTACGTCAAATTGCCATGCCTTAACCCACGCTAATACGGGCGTTAATTGGCGACCCTTCCGAGGTACCCTCGTGTTTCACAGAAATAAGATTGTAAGCAGTAATTCATTGAAAATATTTGACGCCTCCGACGCGGGGAAAATATTGAATTTAATTTGTAGACAGGGGTGAGTTTATACATAGATAACGAGGACGTTTTCAATGTGCTTTGTCTCGGAGACAAGAGAGTATTTACAGAGTTATATATTGAAGGTGTTACTCTGCGGAAGTCTATGTATATGGATGTATTAAGAATATGAAAATACGTACTATGCCTATGTGCATATTGAATAGCGTATACTGAACTACATTTCATGAAAACAGCTATATAACTTTGTATATTTAAAACATGCACTGTAATATTTGATATATAGACAATCGCATAGTGTTAAGTACATGAAAGGATCCCCGAAAGGGTAAGCATATGAAAGTTTAAGAGTCTTAAGATAAACTCGCTTATGCACTATTTACACGCAATGACTCCGGAAACTAAAATATTGTTATTTTAAATTCAAGAATGTCTTAGAAACGTTTTAATTGACGGGTGGAATGATATCAAGTGGATGATAACAATAAAGAGGGTGGCCCTACGGTTTACCCTCTCATAATTGGAAACACGATCGGTTGAATCTCGAGTATCTATAAAGATCGCCTTTCGTTTATGCTTATGTCAGTGAGAGCAATTCAGTTTCCTATTGTCCCATTTTTAGGTGTAGGGAATAACGGAGTCTAGCGTTCGAAAATTTTGAACTGCCCATCTAAGGACTTTCACCTTACAAAAGATAATGTAGACAAATAATGGAACCATGGAATAGTTTGCTACTGCCGCCAGTGCTCCATTGGAGAGGTAGGGGGAGGCGCTGGTCTAACTGTAGTAGTAGAACTCTTCAATGTCTTACACTGTTGACACAGTGTTTCCATGTTATATAAGGTAGGCGATGGGGAGTGACACTCTGGTGTAAGTCGTGCTCATGAGCTACAATAGCCGCTTACCATCAGGCTGAATGCTTGTTTGCCAACTTGACAGCATAGACAAAATTAGGTCTCCCGTTCAAACTACGGAGCTGCCTGAGTAGGGGCTATACATCCACCTTACGGAATATCGCAGTTAAAGAATGCTGTTTTACAGTAGTTTTGTGTTTGAGGAGCAGAGGCACTGTACTAGGGAAAACAGTTACAAGATATTTTGAAGTTGCCCCAAAAAACGGAATATTGTTTTTCTCGACAGAAGACTAAAACGCTTCTATGTGGATCTTTCTTAGTCTTAAAAGGCGAATTTACAGAATATTGCTTTGGATTATTATCAAAATAAATAGTCCAATAGTCTAAGTATCAAATTATTCCCATCCGCAAACACCGAGAGCGCATTGTCACTTCGGACCCCACTGACAAATGAAATAAGAGGATTGTCGTGACACCGTATGCGGTGTCTTTGGGGAACCGTATGCTACCGTGGGAAGAATTTATGATTCGTTTGTGTTGAATATAAGGGTCTGTCTGGATGTAAGGATACACTCAATTAAAAAAGCAATACATTGGTCAAATTCGGAGCCATCGTAACCGAAAGAAGTACATATTATATAAAGATCGTAGTATGTGGCAAACGGTGGTCTCTGCCTTCCCCCATGAGATACAGGCGTGAGCATATGTACCTATGTATGTAAAAAACAACTCAATTAATCAAAGGGAATTTTGGTTCAGAGACTAGAGATGAGGAAACAGACAGACCTATGTAACATAGCATTGATGGCGTGAAAATATGAATGCAAGTTTTCACAGGATTCAATTTAACACATTTAATTTGCATAATAAAATGAAAATTTTAAAAAAATGGTTTGCCACCTTTGTAGTATTGAATAAAACAGAATGACCATACAAATACTCAATATAAATTATATATATAATATATTGTATAAATCTCCTTAATTCTAGCAGCTGACACGTCTTGCCTTGAAAGCCGTAATTAATTCAAGGCAATAAACTTGCAACAGACTGGACCTACGGACACTACCTATATTATGCAGCGCTGCTGCTGACGGGCAGTAAATGGATCACAGACGATAACGATTAATGTATGATGAAGTAGTATTTGTTTTGTATAGCCTACTAAATTTATGACAAGAAGTTTTATGTTTTGGTGGTAATGCTATTAACCAAATTCGACTTTCTTAAGCGATTTTAAAAAAGGAGAAGATTTTGCAACATGTATATTTTTTAATTTCATTTCATCAGTGAATGAGTTGATATTTATGAACCGTGCGCCGGTTAGACACTTCTAATGTCAACGAGTGATTTAGCGTTTGAAGAAATGAGAAATAAAGTGACAAAAAAAGACGCAACCGCAATACCGAAAATACTTTAAAATCGCCCAAAGTAGTAGCGTTTTTAGTATGGTTGAAATGTGTTGATACTCTTGTTTAAGGTTTTTAGTTGAATTTCAAAGATGGCAGATTAAGTAATTTACAGCCACACCATTTTAATCAGATGCACAACCAAAATGTCGACAACGTTTAAACACGTACACAGCTACACTTAGGCACTGAATATGATAATTACAATACCTACGTCACTTAGTTTAAACAAAATGTAATTTTTTATGAAATAAAGTCGTTAAATAATTTGGTATAATTACGTGTATGTTTCCCAGCTTCCTTATTCACCGAATTGTATATTCTAAGTCTAAACTTTTCCTACTTTACCGTTACATTAATTTAGTCTAAAATTCCTTGGCACAAAATTTGCGCTCATAGTAAGTAATCAACGTTAGCCAAGTACAGCTCAGTCGGGATGAAATTATCTGACGTGCCGAGTCTGGCAGGCGTACCTATGGTAAAATTACTTTTTCATAAAACTTCATTATTTTCCTCAAGTTATATATTTTTCTGATATTTTATTAAAGTAATTCGAGTGAGGCGTAATTGTAATTAAGTCATATTTTATGAAGCAAAATATGCACAAACACTTACTTATGGATACAAGAGACAAAATATGACGTTAGACAAACTAGTTGGCAATAAACGAAAAAAATTGTAACTGGCTGGTAATGAACTTAAAAAATAGTAACTCTACTCTGCGACTTATTTGAGTATTCCAAGTTTGAAATTGTGATAAAATACGAGATTAAACTGAGAGCCGTGGCTCCTACCCCGCGATACTCAATACTCAAGAGCCACGCAATCATCTATTTAAAAAAAGCGCTTTCCTTCGTCTCTCTCTTTATGATTGTTCTTCTTTTATTAGAGTACTTTTGTTTCTTAAGTGAAATTTCCTAAGTTCGAAAGGCGGAGCTTTCGCTGTAAATCCGTACTTACTTTTGTGTTGTAAAAGTTGGCCGATTGAAAAAATTGTTTCTTTTGTACTCTAGCTATTTGGGGACGACGTTTGATTTACCTTTGATTCGGATATTGACGCTCCTTTTGTGACTGAGTAGCCTTCATAGCCAGGTGTGGGTAACTTGGTTTCTTTCTTGCCATGCACAGTTCTAAAATTTTGAACAAAGAATTGTTATTCTTATTAATAAATTATGTTCAATTGCCAGAACAGACAACCCAAGATAGAGTGACTTGACGGCGAAAAATGAGGAAATCCGACCCCCAAATAATGGGAATCGGGGTGGAAGATGTGAAATGTTTACTATGTACAATGATAAGCACATTGACTAATTTGTTATTTTCTTGGCTTTGTTAATTTACATTTTAGTATCTAGGAGGTTCTCAATTCGACTGTGTTTTTTAGGTTTGTTACCTCTGATCTTTCGACCGGGTGAACCGTGTGAATGACTATTTTTTATTACATCGATGATTTTGCTCACGTAAAGTACCTATTATGGAATTTTAGGAACACTCTAAGATAGCAATATTTTGTGATCATCTGTAAGTTGGAAGTACACTCCCCAATCGAGCAGTTCTGATTTTCAAACGTGAGATACAGTTATGCTCTTACCATCATAATTGCCGCAGCACAAAACTATGACACACACGCGCCTATAAAGTTTATACATTATATACTGTACAAATGCTTGTCCTTACTGTCAAAGTCAAAGTCAAAGTCAAAAATATCTTTATTCGATAAGACTTTTTACAAAGCACTTTCAAATCGTCAGAATGACTCAATTTACAGGATTATACATGCTACCGCCAGGTTCGGAAGGTCGCTTTTACTGAGAAGAACCTGGCAAGAAACTCAATAATTACTCTTTTCAAAAATATTACTGACTGACTGATTTATCAACGAAGAGCCAATTTGGTGGTCGAAGAGACTTTAAATTTGAAATTCGTGATGGGTATACAGGCTCGACGAGAAAAGGTAAATTCCATGTTTAATGGGTTTAAAAAGCAGTCAAATTAATGCAAAACTCTGAACTTGCAAAGCAATGTTAATTAATATATGGGTTTTTTTTTTTAAATTAGGGTGTTTCAGTAATTTCACCATTAAATTGGGGGTATTTCTCGGAAAGAAATTCTGGCGCCCTTGTACTATTGGTTAATTAAGACCAGCTAGTTTATTAAATGCCTATGTTTCATGCCTCCATCTCTCTCTATGGTTCATAATGGACTTTTGAGGAATACTTTGGGTGCGTTTCATTACTTGCGCTCCAACGATCCGAGGAATATATTTGGATAAATAAATATTCGAGGTGGACTGACGACCTGGTGAGGATCGCGGGAACCCACTGGATGTGGAAGGCACAAGGTCGTCGTGGAGTTCGTTGGGGGAGGCCTATGCCTCGCAGTGGGCGTCTGTCAGCTGAAATTATGAAATAAATATGTTCACGGGAGAAACCGCGGGTAGTTGCTAGTATGAAGTAAATAGTAATAGCGCACAATGCAGCTCGTGCAGAAACATAAAACTGCACCAGTGGAGTGGATTGACTAATAAGATTAGCATAATTGCGCCGAGCCAGCGCACGCGAACTCATAGCTTTTCATAATTAGCACCCGTTGTTATAATAATGCTCCTGTGTTGGGCTAAATTTGTCACATACTTTTCTAAGTATAGTATAGAGAAAAGTGTACTGAAATGCTCGGTGCACTTAATTGTAGCTTTTAAATGCATGATGCTTAAGTGCAATTTTAATCGTTACAACACGAATATAAGGTTGACGCACTTACCCATTACAACTCACTTCTCAGACCCTATTAGGTAAATCATCTGAGTGCCTAGGGCGAGTTTATTTAAATCGCCGTCACAACTCATCGTGTCGACGTAATCGCAGATTGGTATGGGCTCACAATAGTGTCGTCTTTGGGCCGACAGAGGCGCTGCTCCGATCCTATACAAATCTGCGTTTACGTCGACGCGGTGACTTATGACGGCGGCAGTGAAAATCTCGCACTAGGCCCTCGGTACATAAATTGCTTATATTTCTGTAAACTTTTCTACTCTAGATTATAGTTACATGTTTAATAGTTGCGCCCGTGTCGTTAATCACATAAAGAATTTAGCTTTCTTCATTGCACTGCACACAAACTATTGTTTGGGCTTAATATATTTTTTCGACTTATAAATAGTTCGAGAAGTACTATACTTTATTTTGAGGAATTGAGTAATTAGTAACCTTAATAAATTAACTTGAATTGTAATATTTAGGCTCGCTTAGATCCCAACAAGTTTACATCACGAGTACAAAGTAACACCGATACGTATGTACTACCCTTAAACAAATTGTTCAGCCTCTAGATTTTACTAAGTTGTCAATTGTCGTACAAATTTAGACTTTATATGAAACACAATAAAGAACTATACACTAAACAGTGATAGGCGAAGGAAAATATATACTCAATAAATGCTGACAACATGGAACGAGTGAGCCAGCGGTTGCCCGCTGAGTAAATATTCAATAAGAGAACCCGTGTATTGTATTGCACCCGCGATTCTGTTTGTTCGCTCTTCAATATAGCGATATTGTTTTGCTCGTATTGAAAACGGAATCAAACGGTACGTTTCCCGGACGTTGCGGGCTTCTTTTTCCTACCTCTAATAGCACACAAGAGCCAAACTACGTAAGCAGCGCGTATTAAGAACTTCTTAGCTTTGACGCTTAATTTTACGGTAGAAATGTCAACTTAGGAATTCGTAATACGCTTTGCTTAAATGATGATGGCAGGCCACTTGTCTAATTCCATTATTGTTATGCCACTTATAATACCCCATACTTATTAACATTATCACACAAAAAAACATATTTTATCATAGAATTAGCTGTTCACCCGCGTAGAATTAATTTCGTGTTTTTTTTAAATAAAATTAGCCTAAAACACTCCTTGAAACATCAGCTATCTGCCAGTGAAAATCCCGTTAAAATCCATCCAGCCGTTTAGGCGTGATGCCGTGACCAAGGGAAATGGGGATTCATTTTTATATTTAAAGATAAAACTGACTTTAGTCATAAAAACGTGAAAATAAAAAAATATATAATTTAATACTTTTCCGAAGTTAGTGTCCAAAATACAAAAGTTTCCAATCTTAAAAATTCGACAGTTGGCAAATATTTCGTCACTTTGTGGTGACTGAAAATATTTTTTTTCTCGAAATTTTTTTCCTAGCAACGCTGCTCTATTGCGTCAATGTAGGACTAATTACTTACCTTTCTGGAAGTATAACGGTAGATTTATTTCTATTACGAAATATTGTTTTCAAACCGCATATCCAATACCACTTCAGTGCAATCCAATATTTGGGTTTATTCCAATGTGTTTACGCCATTACCCATCGAGAGCATGACCTTATGCAAAAACGTATTGACTTGAAAAAGGGTTTCAATACACACCCGAGTCGATATGTTAAGAATACGATATTGCGGCAAAAGTTATGTTGAATACACATAATTATTTATTCACCCGACGTTTCCGGCTTATTTCCTTCGTTCGTATTTTTAACATGACTTCGGATATCATTCAAACCGGTCCGATCGGTTGGTCGCTCCATTATATTGTACCGTTAAGGGCTCGATTAATATAATAATAGAACGTATTTATTGTGCAGTTAATAATGTATTGTGGCATTAATATATTGAGGAACTTCTTCATATATCACTTATATAATTTAGATCAATTTCAATGTATTTTTTTTATTCTTTAGATTGTATTTTTTTGGTTCCTGTATATTGTCAAATTGTTTTGTTTAATTTGTTCTTATTTCTTCAGCGGCGTTGACACTACATGCTACACTCACTAATAATACTTCTAATTACTCGTTAGTTTTTATAATTATAAAAAAGAAAATATCTGACAGACTTGCATGTCAACCCTCAGTCCAAAATGCATAAAATAAACAACACGAATAATGAAAAATGATAGGGAGTTTTATTCTATTTTTAAATTGATATGTACCATCAGCTGATAATCTGTCTAAAAAAATTTTATCAACATCATAATTGCAGTAATGCTACAATGACGGAAACTTCTTACCTCCATTCATTTCTGCTGTAGGGAGCAAAGAACACAAAACGCCTATGATTATTAGCACAAAAATGAATTAATTAACCCGTAAGCAACTAAAAGATCGAGTAGGACGTGAGTGGTAATTTTTGGCAGGGGTTACTACAGTTTTACGGGCGGGCGGGAGAGATGAAAACGTCAGTGCGTCGCCAACCGGTCTCTATGGTATAACATTTGGATTTATTCAGTCGTGAAATTAAACAAGCCCCAGGACTCCCTCTATCACAATTTATGTTGTCACGAGATTGTAAAGGTCCGAGAAGATATCTGGGATTGTACCCTCATTAATTGGGCCAGGATTGGCGACGTATTTTGCGCTTGATTCAGCCGCTACAATTCGTACGGTTAATTTTCTCATGAGTCTTGTCATATTTTTGTTGTAACTGTTTAGTTTTATTTAACAATGTGTGACTCATGATTTCGTCCGCGTAGAATTATTCTACGGCAGCTAATTTAAAAAATTAGCCTTGTAACCTCAAGCCTTAATCCTTGTAACTACAGCTAGCTGCCAGTGCAAGAGCTGCTAAAATCGGTTTCAATGATTAGGTGACACAGACACAGATAGACAGAAAAAAAAAGAGATAAAGTTTTTTTATTTTTATGTAAGTACTGAACATATTTTCATATGCATCGCGGTTGTAGCTATTTATCCTGGGCTGCAAACAAAAAAAACGAAACCAAAGATACATCTTTACAGCATCTGCTAATCCCATTGGTTCAGCCAAAGTAGTTGGAATAAACAGACAGATAAATATTGCTTACTTCACTGTAAAATTTTCATACAGGCGCTATAATTATTAAGGATATTAATTTTATTAATGTGGAATGAATTTGTACTCACGTGCACGTGTATTATGGGATGTATCTATCCGACTATTATTTTTCTACCAAACAATATTTTTATTTTTGTTTGGTCACAGTTATTGTTGAAACAATATTGACAAATCTATTTTTGGGTACAACTAACATGCATTTTGTGTTCGGCGCAACTTTTTATTTTTAACGGATTTTTAATGGAACGTTGGTCGCGGAAAAACATTTATACGGAATTTTTTTTGTTCAATAGAATTAGATGCCTAGTGGAATAAAACATACCTTACCATTTTTTAAATAAATTTCAATGAAATCATATACAGTTTTTTCTTATTGTTTTCATAACTTTTATACTATTACAATTTTGTGTAATATTATTATGATGCAAGTGACAGTGGAAAAAAATCATTTTAAATTTTTAAATTTGCATTCTAAAGTTAAAAAATAAAAAACCGCCACCCAAATTAATATAAGTAAAAAAAATTCTAGGGTTCTTTATTCAAATTTTGACATAGACCTTGTTCTTACATACATACCTAGATGAGTTATTATTATGTTTAAGAATAACATTCAAAAGTTGTAACACAGTGCTGTGGATCAAAAACATACCTTATTCTAAACCTTCAGAATTCAAAGTCCATAAGACATCATCCTCGAAATGTTGTAACCTGGGGTATTTTATGCCTCAAGTCATTTAATGTCACTTCTAAGACCACACCTGCAGCTCACTCCAGTATCTCTCCCCATAATATAATACTTACGTATGTACATCAAGATAAGGGTTGAACTTGTGAGCTCGTAAATATTCATTAAGGCCGCGTGCATTGAACTCTTGTTCAAGAATCATATACGAGTAAGTACGCAACCCTAAGTTTGATAAGTAATTTTAATTTGCGGTGGAGTTCAAACGAAATTGCTTTTTGGGTGTTAAGAGTTGTTTCAGTTCGTTGCACATATTTAGAATAATATTTTTTTTAACATTTATATAGCATATTCGAATATATGTCTGAGTAATACAAAACTGATTAACTTCAACTAAAAATATTATCAGTAATCAATATCATGGATTTAAGAGTAACTCTTGTCGGTGTAACTGATGCAACTCTTTCTATTAGTGTTTTTTAGTCTTTATCTTATGCCAGGCTATTGTAAGTAAAACAGTGACAGTATATTATTTTACTATTTATATTTTAATACAAAAAATATTTAAGGAATGCATTTTAAAAATATACCCTTTAGTAATTTCTAGGCAAATTTCTATAATTCTCAAAGATTCGTATGTCTTATATTGTGCCTACTCATTTAGTCAGTTAGATAAGACGATAGTTTAATATGAATTAAATAATCTCATTTATACCAAATTAGTGTAACATTTTCAACAGCACTTGGCGCACTCCCAACCTAATAACAGGTAAGCAATATTTTCCCTATTTTTACAACACCAATATTACCCCAAGTCCGGTCCGGTAAAATATATAAACATCAATATTTATCAGTACTTAGGGGTGCCCGTAACTTTCCTAACAAGGGTACAGAAAATAACGAAGGAAAATATATATCTTCGGCCCCACATTTAGAAATTATTAGTTGGTTTCAATTGGCACGGATGTAAGAAGTCGGATCGCAACCTAATTTATTGATGCCTCCATGGTTTATTTAAGAGTTGTTATACACTAACTCTCTTAGATGTGAACCAGGTGAAACTCGGTCTGACTGCTACGCCTACATGTCGTGGATTAAAATATCCTTTGCTGGTTCTCCTAGTACTAAGACCTGCTTAGTTTAGGCCTAGATGTCGCTATGTGATAAAAATAATAAATATATTTTAATTGTATATCTGAAATGTGAGAACCTATTGGTTTTCTATAATGTACTGCACTGCTTACATGTGTAACTTAGCTGGTTTTCCAAATAAAGAAAACAAAATAAAATGTTTTACACAGAAGGGTGTAGCACAATTATACTGCTATAGAAGTGTTGTGTTTCTGCGTAAATATAAAGTTCAATCCCCTATGAAGGAGAGGCAGGGAATCTGAGATAGCTCTAGATCTAATGAGTATTAACACGGTTGAAGAACACACAATAATTCTTAGGAAGTGTGCCTGGTATACGATCAGAAGCGAACAGCGCCCTAAATATACTCCAATAGTGTGTAGATTTTCAACCCTCTTACTGCCCTTCCTTCGTAATTCTTTACGTAAGAAGTGAACATATATACCGTTGCTTAACATAAGACTTATGTAACCGTTTCAAGCAATTGGCATAAACAACTTCAGTAGTCATGTTCTGTTCGGTAATGTTGCCGAGTTCGCGTAATGTGCGAAGCCATTAAAACGCCATAAATATACAATCGTCCGTATAAACGTCGGCTACGTTGTTTGTAAAGAAAATGCATTTTCATACAACACTATGTTATGCCAAAAGACATTTATTTGAATAGTGATAGAGTTAAAAATCGAAGTGACTGAAGCTCGTCGCCATTGAATAAATCAAAGAAAGAAAAAAAATCGAAGGGATTGTGGTGATGCATAATATCTCAATACAAAACAGTTACCCGCAAATTCGTTCCTACGTTATTATTATGCAATAAAATAGGTTACAGGCTTTTTCTTAGGATCCGACATATTCACATATAACAAAGACAAATACATTATTTAGCATACCAATATTCACTAAGGTACGAAAGCACAATACAAGCGTGTACAGTGCACCTCCAAGTGAATTATGCTAGGGATTTTAATAATTATAAAATCATTCGTGAAGAAACTTGATATTATGTCTGAGAAGTAATTCAAAGACGAATAGTGCCTAATACGGCGATAGCCTCACCATCCATCTCGGCACTTAATCATCGGATAAAAGAGGGTGATGTTCTTACAAAACCTGTGCGTACCCCTCCGGTGAAGACAGGCGTGAGCATAATATATTTTTTAAATCATTGGTCCACATTAACTTACTTCGTGATCATTATAAGTCCCACCATCAGGGCACACTCTCCTGGTTATAAAATGAAGGCTTACTCATACATATTATTATTCTGGCTAATTAGTTTAATGAACAGTTTACGATGCGTTGTAAAGGTCTGATATAAACATGAATAATAAGTAGACCTTTGTAAGTAGTATACATATATTAAATGTATAAATACTAACATAATATTATTAATTTATATATTAAAAATTTTGCTCTGTATAATTATGGACATTTTAACTGATTAAAACAAATATCGATGAAACATTGACACAAATATAATATTTTATTTATTTATTTATTAGTGTAAAGGAAACATACAATTTTATGTAAAAGAAATTAAACTAAACACATTTAAATTAAACATAAACCAATTAAGTTTCCAAAATTAAAAAAAAATTGTTTTCTGGGACAAAGTCAAAGAGGTATACAATTAATAAAAGAGAGAGGTATATAATATAATTAAGTAGGCATTCAATACTTAGCTGCTTTGTGTGTACGCCAAACGTACAATCACTATGTTCTTTGGTATCCTGTTCGTGTATTTACTGTGGCGTAAGGTTATCATGTTTGCAGCGGATTAAAGCAAGTGATAACGACCTTTTAACATTAAAAACTTAATACAAGGAAAACGCGAAGTCGTGAACAAATTAAATAAATAAAGTATGGTTAGTTGAAGTTGAACATGGTTTAAGTCTGTATAAAAGAAAGTCGTGTTAGGTACACTATTTATAACTCAAGAACGGCTGAATCAATTTGGCTGAAAATTGGTAGGGAGGTAGCTTAGAACCAGGGACACTTAGGACATTAGGATATTATAGGACCTGTTCCACAATATATATAACACAATAAAGTCTACACGGGTGAAACCACGGGGCACAGCTTGTATAATATATACTAATATTATAAAGAGGAAAGATTTGTATGTAAGCTTGTTCGTAACGAATTGACTCAAAAAGAACTGGACCGATTTTAAAAATTCTTTCACCATTTGAATGCTACATGATCATTGATTAATATAGGCTCACGGAAACGGGAACTACGCGGGTGAAACCGCCGACGTCCGCTAGTGTCAACAAACAAACTCACTCCAAGTAGGTGTATATACACCTAATTAGTGTGTCTACTCTCTTGGGGAAGATGTAAGAAAATAACATATTAATTACTTTTATATAAGTACTTAAATAAAATTATGAATTCAATTTAAGGAATTTCTAAAACTGAATACACTATTTATTAACTAGCGCATCGTGAAATCCGAATTTATATCGTTAATCGAAATCCAATAGTTTCATTTCTGACTACAAAATTTTAATATAACTCTTCGATAACATGGGTTTAATTTTATTATTGTAGCGAACAAAACACGTCTACGATTTATCGTAGCGGGTCTACGGCGTAGCGTATTCGTAGCATTCTGTTTATGACTCACGTTTTGCTTTGAAAATTGAACGTTCAAAACAAGAAATTGTTTTTGTTTTATCTTAATATTAATACTGATTTATATTGTTATTTCGTGAGAACATTTATTTGTTGTAAAACCGCTGTTGCGTGTCGCCCAACATTATTAAATGAAGGCAAGGGTGAAACTCTTTCACCTAGGATTTTGATAACATCAAATTTGTGGATCTTATAGAATTACAGCAATTATTCTACCCACGATAGCAAACTGAGGCAGCTATTTAATTTCTCGACTTGAATAATGAAAACGTGTTTTCAGAAGTGCGCTAGGTTACGTATTTGGTAAATAATATTAATGACTTCGTAATCATGCTTCTACCTTTATTCTTATTCATATATGGTTATTGTTATTATTGTGTCCCACTGTTGGGCAAAGGCCTCCCTTGCCATCTACTTATTGTGCCTAGTTAATTAAGCACCATATTGTCACTGTTGTCTATATAATAGTGAGCATGTAATGTGGATCTAAGAGCTCCATTTTTTTGTCTCCTCTCGCCATCTCAGAAGGGTCCCCATAAGAGTAAGCAGACGTGTCGTAATATCAACACCCACTTACCACAGAAGATAATTAAGCATAAACGTCTCAGATTGTGAGGCCGTCGCCGTCTCAGGCACTAAATATACGTCTTTTTCAGAAAGGTCATTGGTACTGACCGGCAGGATTCGAACTTGCAACAACTTTTTTTTTCAATAAACGTTAAAATAGTTTCAAACACCCTCATTTATTTTGTACTAGCTGTGCCCCGCGATTTCACCCGCGTAGATTTAGTTTCATCCTTATGGTCGTGGAAACCTAATATTTTTAATAAATAAAAGGTAGCCTATGTCCATTCTCAGGGTCTAAGATTGTCGGTGTCAAATTTCATCAAAATCGGTTGAGAGGCTTAAGCGGGAAAGCGTAATAGACAGACAGAGTTACTTTCACATTTATAATATTAAGTAGGGATTTGATAGTCCTTATACTTGTATAATAGAGGACACTGCCTTAAGTTTCTCTTTACCCTTAAAATATGTTTACATGAATAGTCCGCGAGCATCTTACATGAATCAACCGTAACCCATTTTGAATCAACCTTACCCCGATGATCAGACAAATCATATGGATTAATTGGGAATGAATTAAATTATAACGTGCTTAAAGGCACAATCGCCTCTCAAACATGTTTGATCTAAGCAAAGCCTCGCAGTCCGTTATCTGGGATTGAATGGAATAACTAGGTCAAAGCTTATTTGAGCATAATCCTCGGCTTTGGGCGCCGCCTCTTGAACTAATTTCAGTTTATTCGTATTCTAGAGAGCCTTTCGTCTTTATGAAATTACTTTTGTATGCTCTTGAATTTTGTTTCTTATATTCAGAAGTATGTACTAAGACTGCTTGTAGAATGTATCTTAAGATTATTTTTTCATATTTTAAAATGGACAAGCTTATAGATTGCTATGAAGTCTGTCAAAGCCACACTTGCAATCAACACATTTGATAGATTATTCTAAATTTTAGTATCAAACTTGCTTTGACCAAATATATTGTATAGATAGGCTTAATGGCATAGGCATTTCCTACCAGTTGATCTTTGGGTGATGTAGAGAGTAACATATCAGGTAAGAAATTAAAAATATTGTGCTCGAGACAAAAGAATTGATATCGTACGTCGTATTGAAACGACTGCATGACCAAATCCAATTACACCAGAACTTTAACATAGATACGTAGTGGTCACTCATGAGTAGGGTTGCCTGCTTATATAAAGATCTGAAAACAATATCCAAACACATTCTTTGTTGAAAAAAAAGACATTGCTCTAGCCACATTGATTGAAGTAACAATGTATATAAAAAAGGAGTCAAATGTTTTTGAAATGCCTACAAATTTGATTTAAATATTGAAACTCATATGGAGAGTATTCATACAATGGTATAGTAGTGGCAAAGATTAGAATATTATAAACTAGTTGTGCCAATTTTTTATGACGATTTTTTTCAGATTTCAAGAGAACAGTATAAAGTATCCTATGTCCTTTTCCTGGTTCTAAGCTACCTACCCACCAATTTTCAGCCAAATCGGTTCAGCCGTTCTTGAGTTATAAGTAGTGTTACTAACACGACTTTCTATATAATATATACATGTATTGGCTGAAATAAATATACTATGCAAACCTTCGGCATATGCAGACAGAGCGTTATGAAGCTTTGCTTGAAAATCAACTTTTATTTCTTCTGTAGTATTCTACTGTTACTGTTGGCATCCCTGCTCCTGAATAACCTTTACAAGCATTGCGTGCATTTCCACAGAGACATTTAACAAAGCAACGCGCACCTAGCACGGTCGAAACAAAAGGTCGACCGCGTCGCGTGCCACCCTTATCGTAATCCCAACTAAAATATACCTACATCTAATTAAAAGTTTACCACCAAATGAAAAACAACGCTAGCTGTTTCTTTATCATGTTACATGCTAGCTCGAGGTTTTTACGACTGGTCAGGCGACTGTTGACTAATCTATTTGGTTAATTATTTGCGTTTAGTGGACTGAGTGAAAAAAAAAACAGTTTTAAAAATAAAGTTTTTTTGAAGGAAAGTGAAGTAGACTACATAATCACACTATCCTAGATTTGTCCTCGAAACGTAAACAGAGGTGTCATAGCACCCAATTTTCACCAGAGATGTGTAAGTGCCTACGTGACAGATGAATTCCATCGTCGTTTCAGAGGCAATACATTTTTCAGAGTTTCTTTTTATTTCATCTTCGATTTAATATTATGAACGTTGTTATAAAAATAGATTACATACGTGATATTATATGTTAGTATTTATTTGATTGAGCAAGGTAATTAAATTAAAAACACGAACTGAGCAAAAACAATTTAAACTACGTATATTGGTGACAAAGAACAGATTGACAGATCGCAGAGATAAACGTCATAATTTGACAATTGCACAACATTCATTATAAATGGCGTTCAGTGCTGCAATTAATCATTTCAACAATACGTGATAAAACTTTTATAGTCCATTGATAACTATATTAATAAATCTAATATTTGGTGAATTTCACCGTTCTACTCCTCACCTTGGTTGTAATAGAGTGCTGATCCATAAACTCAATGTAAATACTACCTACGAGGTAAGATCGGAAATCTATTAAAGTGCTAAATATATATTTTGACTGTAATTCCTTGTTTGCAAAATTAATAGTTTTCTTAAAATTAAAAACTAGTATAAGGTTAAAAACTAGTTTTAATCGATATATCCAATATTTTAATTTTGACTACTGTACTGTATTGTAAATATACCCTGACATCTTACAAGGTGCATAATATTATGATATTCGACCTTAAGGTGACAAAGGACTTTCGTGTCCGACTATACATACTAAAACGCTACTTTGTCTCTTCGACGTAAAATCATTTAACAAACGACCCCTTATTTACCACCTATTAAAATACATTGTAATGCTAGCCCTCGCAAACATGTCAACAAAGAAACAGGCTAAAGTAGTAAATTAAAATGCTTACACGCACCCTCGGCAATAAGATTGCATAAGTTACGCTTATAATTACTTAGGGTTATCGCGCCGGCGGCGTAAACATCGCGAAACGTGGCGTGCCCGGTGGGTTAGTTACGTATAGTGTGGTTATAAGCCAGTTATCGTACACCCCTAAAGTATACCTAATAATATTACAAAATAGTTTACTGATTTTATTTGTTTGTTGGCTTATTGGTTTCTCAGATTATATAATTGAAAATAGTAATTGCTGAGTTTCTTGCCCTTCTTAGTAAAAGCAATCTTCCGAACGCGGTGGTAACATTTTATAATTCTATTTAATGTGGATTATTACCATCTGATGATTTGAAAGTACTTTGAATAAAGGCTAATTAAGTATTTAAGATTTACTTTTTGTTCATTTGGTGTTATCCCAAAAGGTGTTAAACTCGATAAGAAATAGTACCCCTGTGTCTAAAACAGGCGGGCAGAATCGCGGGTATAAGATAATGTTTAGAACAAGCATGATCATAATGACCAAATGAAAAGGAAATAAATTTATTCGATAAAATAATTGAATGCGTTTTACCGCTCTTACGTAACTGAGTATCAAATTTATCTTAATGGAATCTTTTACAAATGAATCACAAATAGATGGAGTCGGATATGATTTAAACAAAAAACTGTTCGAGTGAAAGTCGGACTCGGTTTCCGTGGTCCCTTAAAGGATGAGTAAGGATCAATAATTAATTATTATTTTCTGAATATTGCATTTTATTTTATAATTACCTCGTCCTCGTTTTCAACGTATACTTAAATTCATGGGCGGTTTATCTCACGTAACCACTTTTTTGTTCAAATAAAACTTGCCCAACCTACTGTATCATCTACTATCTGTCAATGAAAGTCTCGTTAAAATCGGTCCAGACGTGCTAGAGATTAGCTGGAAAAAACAAACAGACTGAAAGACAGACAGTTTTTTGAAACACATTGAGTGAAATGCTTGGAAATTTCAAATAGACACATAAAAATGCGCGCGTTAGTGTAAATTCACAATCCGTTAATTCTCAATACATAGAATCCTTGACCATTTTTTTTTTTTTTTTTTTATTGACGAGGGGGAAACCTTCAAAAGGTCCCCGACCGCCCTGGGAGAGGCTGATCGGGGTATGTGGGATTTTTACCGCACTAAAACCCCCCCGGTGGCCATCCTCAGTGCTTTGGGGGGACTCCGGGTACTCTGATAGATCGCACCGGTGTCCCCCCACACTTTGCCGGGGCACATCCCCAGGGCAGCTGTGTCGCCGCCCCTGGAGACCTCGCTGTGCAAGGCAGCGCGAGCCACGTCGCGCTGCCACCTTCCCGGGCCCGCGGCTCAGTGGTCAAAGCTCTCACCCCGACCACCGCCAGCAAGCCCTCCGGCCCCCTTTTAGTCGCCTCTTACGACAGGCAGGGGATACCATAGCCAAATTCTTAGACCCTGGCTATTGGGTGGAGAATCCTTGACCAACCTCAACAATACATACTTTATCATACTTCTTTATCTTACTACAAAGAAAATAAAAAAGCTTCCTGTATGTGTTCCATACATACAACTTAAGGATAATAAAATCGATAGAAATAATAATGCAGAGCTTCAAGAATCGGTAATAAAGCTAAAGTGAATAATAACGCTTTTCGGTGAACGTGATTAAAGAGCTCGAGCCATGTAAAGCGGGAAGCCGCACCTAGAACTCGCCCGCGCAAAATTAATAAGCAGAATTACTCTTCTTTACCGTCTCATAAATAACAATGATGGTGACTGGCAGCAGTTACAGAAGCCATAAAGGTACACTTTATTAGAATCAAACAACAGGGAAAATGTATGTTCGACATTAAACGTGTGCGACTGACGCAATAACCACTTGTTTTAAGGGTTCGTCACATTTTCATCTTTTGGAGTAAATGAAACTTCACGAACCTTCACACAGTTGGATATCCAAAGCTTGTACCTGTAATTAAAACAAAAATAAGATTGATTAAAATTGTTTGATCTACGATTTGAATTCACGGATATTTCTAGTTTCTTGAGTGAAAAATATGATTCTTGATGATATGATAGTTCACTAGTACATCATTCGTGTAAAAAAATTGAAGCTATGGCACTAGCCAGAATAACTTCAGCCCTTTATCTGTTTCACACAGTATAAAATTGTCTCGCTCAGATCAAGGCGAGGCTATTATAAATGTCAATAAATCACCAGCGGCACATTAAAAAAGCATGAGATAAAAATGTTGGATAAATTAATTTCTAGTCGCGTAGTATACCTTATAAACAGTATACATAGGCAGATGGTTCTTGGGAACATACCATATATGTCATCACCGGGCCTTACGTGGGTGATTGGGACATTGTGGAATGGGACTGCCACCTGGCCATCACAACTCCTTTTATATGGAAATGTGAGTTAAACCAGCTGTCAGACTTCATAGCTGAGAAGTTCATAATACGCTCTGGTTAAACCGATGATGGTAGGCACCCAGATTGTTAAGTATACATAAAGTGAATATTAAAACAACATTATGAACTCCTAAATAGGAGAAATCAAATATAATTTAAAAGGGATAGCTAACAATTGACGTCGAAGGGAGGCATTCATATCTTTATTTCCATTCAATAGTATTGTCTTGTACATTTTTATTGTGAGCGTTGTGTAAGCTATCGGAGCATTCGGAGCGTTGTCAGTTCGTAAGAGGGATTCTATTGTGTACTTAAATCAACGAGGGGTCGGGGGTAAAATAAGAACATACAGGAGGTCTGCTTCATACTTTTTTTGAGATTCGACGCATGCACGTAGACTAGTTGAGGGGCTAATACGTAAATATTAAGTTGATAACTAAACCAGAGAGTCAATCAATTAATATCCAGGACATAAGTTAATAGTTGAATATGTATATATGTAGTATTACTTACTGTAATTCTTAACGTAATACATTAGCTTGCATGTTTTTTTAACCAAGTAATTGCAAGAAATATAATTGCGACAACAGGGGCCCTACCCTCATTGGATTAAACAGAGCGTACCGTATGTACCGTAATATCAAATGTCAAAGCTAAGAAGTTATTAATGCGTACTGCTTAAACTACTGATCGTTTAAACAATAAACTATGAAGTTGACTCAATGGTTATTTTAGATCTTTGTTTGAGTTTGGGTTCTGGTGAAGGATTTACGAAGGTCGAAAATGTTTCATTGCTTCAGAAACCAGATTTCTAAAAGGAACCAGTAAACTTAGTCCGCCATATTTTAATTCATCGAGACGCTCGTTAGAATGTGTCTTTGTGAGCGTGCTCCCTGTGTCAATGTAAAGGAGCTGGTGTTAAGTGTATATTTATTCTGTGGCGGTATGGTTAACAGAAACAAAGGCAGTCTCTATAGTCAACCTCGATGCTTTTAAAAGTGTCGCTTTCGCTTCACTGAATTTTCCTTTTGTTCTTGCATGAAATCAAAAATTTTAGGACGGAATTTCGTATTATACTAAATTCAAAGGCTTACAATTCATTTGAATTTAATTGAAGGCTGAGTATGTAAACCTTTATTGTGAAATAATAATGTTTAAAACCTATTTTGTGATTCAATACTGCGCTTCAATTGCAGAGATACAATTTTACTAATATGTTGTGGAATTAATTTCCCTTGAAATCATTATTTTAGATGATTATTTGTGAATTACTATATCGCTTTTCATATATTAAATATCGCTACCACATTATAAATGTTTTGGTATTTATATATTCAGTACCATACGCTATTCACTATGATTTACCAGTACTTCTACTTATCATTACATATTGATTTAAATATATCAACAAATGGAGGAGTGAAAGTCCCAGCTATTATTTATTTATTTTATTACTGGCCCCCACGACTTTGTCCGCGTGGAGTTGTTACTTTGGGCTACAGGCTATGTACCATCAAACTAAGGCCATTCGCGGGTTAAGGTTAGCGTTAACGCAAGATAACTTCTCCAAGCTAGTGCATATATCTAGTCAATTAATAGTTAATTGAATCTGCAATACAGTAGCAGTTAAGTTTACTAACCAATGGTGCCGTCAGACATAAAATTATAAGGAGACATAAATCTAAAGTTATTATGGACGATGCAAACTTACGCGAAAGAGATTTACAGTGGTAATTAAGACACGTAAAGGGGTTTAGAGAAGAAAACAATGAGTGTGCCTGTGGGCAAACAAGCACGTACAAGGTGCGGGCCCAAACCGTTTTGTGGTGGACTGTAATTAAGATAATGTTTTTTATTTCACGTGTAAAAGGAAGCCACCCACCAAAGCCATTAAAACGCACGGCAATGTGACTAATTAACGTAGCTACCAAATTATGACACAAAATTATGAAAGTACCGCATCGCGTGTAGGAAAAGTGTCCTAGAATGCGTAATTATATTATTTTGAGTAATTATAATGAGCGTTAAGTAATTGTTGGTTACTTTTTTGGTTGTTAGATGGATTGCTATGGGTACGCCCATTTGTACAAATATGTTTTGTTTAACAGTAAACTATGATAGTCACTTGGGGCTTAAACAGTTTGGTAGGAACAAATATTTTATTCTGTTTTTTTTATTGCTATTTATGTCTTCTTTTTTAATAATGTGTTTTGTCTGCATGTATCTGATGGTGTCTCCTTAAATATTAAACAAGGCGAGAATATGTTTATATATCTATTGCAACGCATATTCATATAATAGCTCGGATAACCAGAAGACAAAATTTTTTAGCTAAGAAATTATTTGAACTTTAAAAAACATTACACCATTTCACCATGTCAAGAGAACAAGGAGTTGTACTAACATCAAAGTTATTCAAACGTCCAAAACAATACCACTCTAACTCATAATTTTACAAAATCAATTACAGCTAGAGAATATCAAGCAACGACTAGCTTAAAAAGCCTTACACCAGTTCACCTTACACAGAACAAGGAGTTGTTCTAACGTCAAAGTTGTTCAAAAGTCCAAAACAATACCGCTCAAACTCACAATTTTACAAAATCAATTACAGCTAGAGCATATCGAGTAACGACTAGCTTAATGGAAAACCAGGGTGTCTGGTATGAAGCATTTAGATGAACGTGCGCTATTAATTGAAGTGTCAATTCCTAGGTTTTGCTCCTCCGTTTTACAGCCTTTCCCTATGTGCCAATGAACAAGTTAATGAGTTTTTGTTGAACTACTGCCAACGTACTGTGCGTTCTGTGTCATTGAGTTAAATAAAGATCCACACTTCATATTGTAAATGCGAAAATTTTATTGTTTGTAACTTCTTCGAGCTCAAACGGATTCTGATTAAGGCAGTATTTTTTCTATTATAAACAATTAAGTATTAAGATACTAGATACTATAGGTACTTATTATATAATATTATCGCCTTGTCCGTACTTTCTAGTCCGATATGATTGTCTACTTTATGAAGTTCTTAATACGCTCTGCTTAAGCCGATGATGGTAGGCCCCGAGTTGAACTAGTTATCAGAATTTCTTAAGCTTCTGTACTGATGATCATTATTGTTTGAAAGGCAATTAGATTGACAGCCTCGTATAAGTCCAGAATGGAACTTTGTAAAGTATCATAGTGGATTCAACTATGTCAGGAAAATAAATCAATGGATACTAAGCAGCTCTGCTACGAGCCACGGTAGTGTAGCATTTGCACTCAACCGATGTAAATATTTGAAAAAAATACCAGTTTCATAATTTGCAATAAACTACGGAGAAAATGTACAACACACTTTTTTAGTATCATTATAATTCAAAAAAGGAAATTAAGTACTTGCATAAAGAAGAACTCCGAAAGACATACAATCCGCAATAAGCAACCCATGTAAATTTATACACCCACCGTAAAAAACATTGCGAATTCCTCTTACATTGTGACCACTTAAATTTTCCTTATCTGTACCGCGAAGTCGCGCCAGCACCTAATGAAAACGTTATTTTTAAAAGCGTATTTTCATTTTGCGTTATTAAAGTCGTGCGTCGTAAAAATGTGGAATGAATAAAAAAGGCGGCCACTCCTCGAGTGATGTAGGCACTGCATGCAATGCTACGAAGTTGACAAATGAGACTGGCATTCACTGTGTATTTTCTCGGATTCCCTTTTTAATGAGGGCGCGCTGAATGCCTTATCTACAGCGATTCATAATCCGCGATAATAGGGCCGACGCTATTTTTCACAAGTTACCGTTGAGGCGCGGTTTCCGACGCGTTTGTGTTGCGAAGAATACAAATGACGGAACCATTGTCTTGTGGTTTAGTAAACCTTACTGCTACGCTAAGTTCGATCCCTGCATCAGACCAACCATGACTCAAAATTTGTGTTACAATTTTTCAAGATTGTTCACGTCATTGACGTCTTATAGTACAAACTTTGCAAAAGGTTTTGGACTGGAACAAACTAGTAAACAAGTGATGCCTAACGGATGTTTATTTTATTAAAAGTGAAATGTTTTATGAAGAATTATACAACTTTTCGAGTACAATCTGCCCGCATTGCTAGAAGCAAATTGCATCATGGACAAATGATGCTTGCTCAAAGCTTGTTGTTCAATATTTGTGATGTACTCTTCTTTCACACAAAGCAATGTCTTTATAATATCGTACTCTACGGGCATACCGTTATATTTGACTTATTTGACAATTCTGTGCACTATCTGTAATTATCCTGAAGCATATATTTTAAGTACGTTTGTCGAGCGCTTACTTATAGGAATATTTAATTTCAGCTGCTCTATACATGCCTCTTGCATAAAGAGCAGCGTAGAACAGCCCATCTCTCCTCTCTTATTCTTCTGATCAAGAGATCTCAAGAAATATCTGCCCCACTAGCCATTCGTTTCATATGCCCTTTGAGCCATATCTCATCGCACATAGAGGCACAAGCGTACCTCTTTTCATAAGACGTTGAATTACTTCTAGCATTAGCTGTTGTCTAAAAAAGGCCACGCCTTCGGCCTGTCTGATGGTAAGCGTGTGAAACAAATTTAAGCTACCAAATATCGAAGGTATGCTAAGAGTAATGAACTGTGCTCTAAGCGTGATAAATGATTTAACTTTAGAGTCTTATTCATTGTTATTCCAAGAATAATACAAAATTTCAGAACGGAATCATCATTTACCCAACTCGGTGTAAACGACATTTCGCATAGTAGAAGTAAAAGTTTTTATCCAAACAAAATACATTTCCACCAAATCGTTTAAAACTGTTGACAAGTACAAATGACGCCACAACGCTTATTCGACAGGCCGTCGGTTTTTACAAAAGCGAAACACGATCTTGTACTTTATTCACCACTTCAGACGCCGTAAGATTTTTATTATTATACTTTTCCTTTTTGCAGAAACACACCGCGCAGGCATATTCTTAGTAAGGTGCTTGTAACGATGCGTGGAGCGTGAAATACGCGCACATTTCGCTCCGAGGAAATGGAATGCACCTGCCTCCTTAGGTTTTATGTGAAGTTTCCTCACCTCCTGACAGAGCTTGGTAAGGGCCGCCAATATCGCCGTACTCACTTTGTGACCCCTCATAATATACTGCTTGAGAGGGTATTGAACGTGGGCGGGTGCGTCGCGTCCGCTCGTAATTTTACGAGCGGACTTCTACCTATCCAGTTTGTTTTCCTTCATGTCATAAGAATGTTTGACATTAACATTTTTATGATCTACCAAGTTGGGATGGGTTGCGTAAGAATTTGTTCACATCCATTATTGAGGTTTGCTTGCGCGCCTAATATTACGGTCTGCTGGGCTATGAAACCTTCGTGTTGAATGTTATTTGTACATGCTTTTAAATAGATTTAAGTGGAGTACAAAGTGAAGCTTGATTCATTTTCCATCGATCAATTTCTTCCAATCTGCCCTCAATGATTTTTGATTTAGGAACTATAATCTATAGAGCTACAAGCCTGTTCCCAATCATATAACAGAACTCAAGATAATTGCAAGTCGAGTTGGTACAATGAATGTACTTTGAATAAAAAGGTATATACAATAAAGATGAAATAAACATAAAACATAAATCTGAGTGCGATATTAAAATACCAACAAAGGCAGGAATTGTATTCAGACTAGAATATTATGACTTGAATATATTTCTTAAAGCACAATCCATCATTTTTTCGTCTCATATTATATTTCTTTATTGTAGAACTCATTACTGCCAGTGTTATATTGTATGATTTATTTACTAGTGATAGTGAAGACATTATGGAGCTACTAATGGAAATAGCTGTTATTGTCAGTTAAGCACACGAAATTGAGCGAAAATTCCTATTCAAGGGGTTTTTCAAGAAGGGTGTTAAGATTTACAGGATTGGCAACGCGCGCCTTATGCCCCGCTATTGCAAGCGACCATAGGCTGTAGTAATCACTTACCATCAGATGGGCCGCATGCTTCAAAAAATTCAAAAAACAATACTTGTTAGATACATATAATGCTTAAGCCTGTATTCCCCGAAGAGGTATACTTGTAGTACATCCAAATTTCGGCAGTTATCTTTGAATTTCATGGCAGACATTAAAGATTTCTTCACTATTTCTCCTTCACTGCACGGGGGTTAAAATCACTGTACTTAAGTTCTAACAAGAAAAAAATATTGGTCCACGTCTCAGACAATATAGTCCTCTGATATTTATATATTCAGGTTATTGTAGTTTTGAATACTGTAAATAATAATGATAGTCTTATTTTATATTTACATAGTTTAATCGTTAGTTTCTTGCTCTGTGTATGACAATGTTACTAATATCACCATTATTCTGGCACCGCTTGAGATAAATTTAATAGTTGAATTTATCAAAGTTTAAGTGTATTCCGCGCTAAGAGTTGATATCGACTTTATAAGTTTCTCACTAAGAATGAAGTAGAGTTCCGAAGTGGAAGATTACAGTGGAGTGACATTCTAGTTCAGTTAGTTTGTAATGACTGAAGATATCGCTGATTCCACCCCCTATTTTACGACTTAGAAACCTACTTAATCTGTTATATATACTGAGTGCCTCGTTGGTCTTGTGGTCCCAAACGCTACTACACACACGAGGTGTTGGTTCTTGGGTTGTTATTGGGTCTTTCCATCATGATAAGTGGTCGGTTAATGGCAATAGGCTCGCCCCCTTTTAAATGGGGATTAATCAAAACTGGCGAAATATTGTTGTGGGTAAAATCAATTTGGGGGTGAGATTGCATAGTCTTTAATCCGTGCTGCTACTGAGAAATTACAGATGGCAAACTCCAATAACACTTTGCCTGACCCGGGGATCGAGCTCAGGACCTCGTGTTCCATACCCGTAATTTTTTGGAAATAACTTTCTAAAAAAACAGCATAAAAACGCAAAGCAAAATAGTTCTTTCAAGAGCTATTTGCTTCATGCTAGTTGACGTCAGAACATCTGCCAATGAGATATCTCTGAACTCTCGACTTATTCCCTAGAAATGTAACCAGTGATCAATTTCTGTACTTTCTGTGTCCTATTTGGACACTTCGGCAAAAGACATTTGTTGGTCTGATAAGCCAACATTGAGAACCACCTTTTTGCTGTGAAGTAGACCGTTTCAAATGTTTTTGCTCGGCACTCCGGCGGTAGCGCGAAAGTGATTTATCATAAGGCAACACGCTGTGGTTGAGACGAAAAATAAAAGTAATTCCTTTTGTATTTGCCGAGTAGGGCGGTCGCTTGGAGACATATTTGCCAAACGCGTGAATAATGGTACTTCTCTTTGATCTAACCTGAGCCATATACTATATGTTTTTGTATCGCTGACAAAAGATGGGAGGTAGTCCAACGAGCAATTTTTCTTTGTAATAAATAATACGACAGGTAACCAAGAGGTTGTTTAGCAGTATAGACGATATTGTATAGTACATCGTGGTGAGGACTTGCCCTTACAAATAAATATAATACAGTTGACTTCGTTTCTTAAATCGGTAAGAATAAAAACTTCAGAAACATTTATTAGCAGCTCAATGGTGTCCTAAACAAGTGCATTGCAAGTAAGTGTCTATAATGTTTACGTACCGAAATATAATATTTTGGAAGCAATAAAATTCTTTCTTTATACCCTGTGTGTCCATGAAAAAGACATAACAGTGTGCGTTGAATTTATCGTGGTACCAAAGGACCCAGATGGCTTTCCTCATAAAATACAACGAGTGGTTCTGTTAGTAGCAATGCTTAAAGATAATCACAATTTACGGGAGCCGTTTGGCTGAATTTTGGGAGAAGTTTCCTTATACTGGACGTGCGAGCAATTACAGCCTCTAATGATGTACCTTCCCAGCTCGCATTAATGGTGTGCCGAAGGATTTTTATAGGCACTTACGCGTTACTTAGCTTTTTCTAGAGGCTATGAAACTAAGATCGGTGTTAACTTTTATTGACGTTAATTGGCTGTTAACTTACGAGAAAACTACTCGAGTGGAACGTAATTATACTAAAGGTGATGGGAATAGGTGAAATAAATACCTGCATTTATGAGACGATCACTATAACATTTAATGGCACTAAATATATATTTACTTCACGTAAATGAATTTTTAATGTTAAGAGGATATAGCTTTTGGCTTAGAAATTTTACTTTATTAAACACAGAAGATAGTAAGTGCGTCAGAATATACCTTATTTTTATTGTGGAGAATCCGTTATGGATGCACCAACCGCCGCGGGGGCAGCGGTAGGGTTATGTCGGGCTCGCACCTACTATACTCCACGGTGTTCCTCCTGGTCGCTAAGTAGGGGAGTGCACGTGATATGTTTTCACGTGCTTCGCCGTGACCCCCCGCGTCAAAATATACCTAAAATAACATTAAATGACCGAAAGCTATTCTCAAACGGGGCGACGAAAAAGGTAGTAGGAAGTTCGATGATTAAGAGACAGATGTATATGACGTGCATAAGTTAATCACCTACGACGGTGAATAGTAAAGCGTTAGATCACATAGTTAAACGATTAACACTAACACAGTTAGAACATATACAATACACGAAGTTAAAAGACTATTCTTATACTTATTCTTTAAACAGACCTTAGTTGTGTTAACATATAATGCAGCCACAAGGCTAAAGTTCCCAGCACTGGATACTTTACATTAGCATTAGTTTAGAGAAGCAATTTAATTTAACGGCAGCATGTAAAAGACACAATTGTGGTTTGCAGTTTAACGGTTCCTGCTGGCTTTGTTGTTCTTGTTACTTGCAGTAAAGCCACGAACACAATCCACAGCTAAAGGTATAAAATAATCAGTTTGTTGAGTCGTGGTAGTTGTGGGGATTGAGAGTTGCCCGCTACGAAAGCGATGCTAGTTCGAAACCCAGCCCAGGTGAAGGAAAACATCGCGAGGAAACCTTCATATGTCTGAGGAAGTAACTCAAAGACGTAATTCAACGAGAAGTAATTCAAAGACGTATGTGTAGTGTCTGAAACGGCGATAGACTCACCTTCTGTCACGTTAGTACTTAATCATCTTTTTTGAAAAGTGATTGTTATTACAATACCTCTGCTTACCACTTCGGGAAATGCAGGTTTCCTGACGATGCATCCCTTTATCATAAATCTCGTGAATTGAAATACCACCTTATTACTTGACTAGGTTCACAAGGTTGCATGTGGAAAATACGCATAAATTTTACTATACTGTAAAAACTTTGTTCTTTCAAAAATAAATAAAAATAATAATAACTGTATTAATAATTGAAGGATAAAAATAGCGTATTATTAAATTTTATTTCTAAGTAACCCTTTAAACCAAAATTATATGTAATAATACAAAGTGAACGTTTCATTATGAATATGTTAACAAAAGCATTCGACAAAGTAATTCCTAACAAAGACGTGAAGCTCAAACGATATATGCCGAAAGTGCCTACACAACAGAAAGACTGAATTCAATGGCTCAATTACGAGAAAAACACATACTCGCGCAACTTCCACGACGGGAGTTATTCAGCAAAACGTTCCTGGTCTCCATCTAGGGAGGCTCCAAGTTTTCGTCACAAAATTTGAAGAGTTAACACGAAAACAGAGCGTATTTCAGCCGACGTTTGGTAACATTCGTGTCAATTATCCGGGAGTTTTCCCGGGCGACGATTGCGGGCAATAGCCATCATTTAGCCGGGTGGGCGCCGGTCCCGTAATGCTGTACATTTCCACAACCATCAGTTATGTATGTGCGTTATTAAAGGAGACCCGTTTGAGCGATCCCGCGCTTAATGTCTCAATTAGAAAACAGATGTTGCGCTCCAAATCGGTGGATAAGCGCTTTTTTATTTGCGTCTCATTTTAATCGTTAAAGTGCACTAATTAATTCATCTCGGCTGCTCGTTTCGCTTGAAATGATTCAGTGAAATTGCCAATTCATATCGCGGCGGTATATTAGCTGTTATCGATAAGTCGTATAAAGTGCTAGGGTTATCCCTTGGTCACTTTTTCGAGCATCCGATTTAGAGAAAAGTGTACGTGGTAGCAATTTATGTGAGCGATAATATCTGGATATAAATTCAAAGGATAACAATAAGACCCTTTATTGCCCCCGTTGTTTTCACAAAAACGATTCGGGGACGATGTGAAGTTTTTTTGCGAACATAAAATTTCGTAATGTCTCGTCCTTTGATATATGGATCCGCGTCAGGTTTATTACTATTTTAAACGTAGGTAAGTAAACGTGGCGATATATCCCGACTATTTACACTCAGCGTTGACAAATCGTGACCACAGAATAAATAAACGCTGCTACAAGCAGTATGTAATCTAGGAAAACATACGAAATAAAACACTCACACAGACGCACGCGACTACGTTATGATAAGCGGCCCAGGTGTAACGCAGTAAGGGGTGTCACGACATTGGCCGCCCAATAGCATTTGCGTATTTTATGGACCTTTTTCTAAACTTCAAATAGAAAACCTTGGCATTAAAGACTTTTAAAAACTTTAAGAGTGACAACCATCACGCTCTATTAAGCAAACGTCATATTGTAAGCTAATATGTATACTGTATCGTGACGGCACATGTACATCTAAGCGGTGTATCTTTTATCTAACGTCGTAACTACTAAAACTTTAACCAGTGTGTATCGTCCAGTTGTCGAACAATGACACAGTTTTCAGGGTATAAAACCGTAATTGGGTACCTGAACTGATGAGCCGAGAAACTGCGACCCTCGCTTGCATAACTTATGAAGCCAGGCCCTTGCCTTACACTTCGCCACAATTCTTCGGAGGTCACCCACTTTTACATAAATTATGTTAAGTGTAACCTCCGTAAGACGTATGGGTAAATTGTTAGTTAACAGAGTTGGTGAATTATGTTTTAAATTGAAGGCTGTGTTGTTACAGACAAAGAAACGATGTAGGTACGAACCTTCAAATTTCCCAGGAGTAAGTTATAGTGAGTTGAAACCGAACAAATGCCGAGTTGTAGCAACTATGAGGATGTTCTAACTACAATATTTTGGGTAACTTCCACTTTGTACCAAACAAGACAATTTCTGTATTATGGGAGCTAGACTAAGATAACATACCAGTAGGCCTAGACAAAGTAACATTCTCTGGCGCTTGCGCTAATAGAAACAATACAAAATGTATTGAAATGACACAAATCAGACACGTGACATATCCCATACATTTTGCATCGTTTCTAAAAGCCAAGCGTGAGAATAATGTTACTTTGTCTACAGGCCCAGGAGGCCAACTATGATCGCTTAAGCAGAGCGTTTACTTCTGACCTTCGACTTAATACGCCTTAAACAAATGACGGTAGGCCCCCAGAAGATACTAAACTAGTAACATTAATACTAGACTTAGGCAGAAATATACAAAGAAGGCAATAAATTAATCTTATTAACCGATCAAACGCAAAATACTTTTCTAACAATGGTATTTAAAGTTGCCTAAAAATGTTTGATAATATACAGTAAATTATCAGCAGAGTAACCCATGTGATCTACATAAAGAGCACACGGATATAATGAATTCGCTTACGAAGCGTTACGGTCCTCGGATCATTGAATATAGATGAGGGATCAAAGGAAATTACGAGTGCTCGATAAAATTTGTGCTGCGCAAAGAAATTCCACTCACTTCTGACTTCTGAGGCATAATCGTTTGCATACCTTGCTATTACACATGCATTTTAGACAAATTACAAAGTAAAAACCAGGGGCCTTACCATAAGTTCTAATTGCCATCATAGTTCCACTGTGTGACAATGACAGACTATACACGTCATATACATCTGTGTCATAACAAGAGTTACACTATCATGGCAATAAGAGATCATGGTAGGACCCCAGCTCAGCACAAGTTGGATGTATGCAAAACGTGCAGCGTCAGCGGTCGACGCCGACGCATCATAGCATACATAGGTTAAGTAAACAACAATTACATCAAGTGCATTTTTAACCCAGTTCAGAAAAAGAAGGGGTTCCTCAATTCAACCGTATATATTTTTTATTTTTCGGACAGAGCGGTTTTTTCCCCGCAATCAGCACTCAATATCAGTGTCATTTTATATCGGTTTTATTATTATCATCATATAGTGTAGGTTACCCCTACAACATACATTGTGAGGGAACAGGTAAATAGCCGAATGCCGTGAATAAAAATTTCATATGTTCGTATTTTCTTTGAGCTATAAAACATTGCTCCATGTCTCAATCCACGGTTTTAGTCAACGAAAAGAACCCTATGCGTTTTAATTCCTTTGTGAGTGTCAAAATGAGCGGCATAAGCGGCAGTATCTTTTGCATTGACTTAGAATTTCACAGCTTCAAAGGATTGCATACTTGAATATTAAATATTAATTCCAACTTGATACCTCCGCGCGTTTACGATAAAGGGTTTTGACAGACTGACAGACGGACAGGCGTACAACGTACAGAGGTGAGATTCCTTTTTCTCTATTCGGTCACGAAATTACCAAATCCTAAAAAACCTCGCCCCCAAAGATGTAATGGGTGCTCTTAAAGTGTGCGTTAAACAACTTGTTATGTCTTTAAAATCGATGAAGAAGGCTCTATGAATTTGATGGCAGAATTATTAAAACAAAATCAATTACATGCAATTCTCTAAAAAAAAAGATGAAATAAGAGGCAGAAACAAGAGCTGGGATTAGCCAGTAACACCCCGAGATGTGAGCCGCAGAAGATTCAAATTTATAAATTAACATATAAATCGAAAAGATTTACCCTAAACAAGATCAAAGGAATTTGTCCGATGCTCGGCAAGACTGGGGCCTGATGACTGTTTATGGCAGGGGTGTCGAGTGGAATGCGTCAGAGGTCTTGCTACACACACTCCCTTTCACATTTTGTACCCTTTTGATCGGAAAACTTGATCTCTTCATATTATATACACGTCCACAGGGGAGTATACACGGAAGATATGAAATTGGAACATGTGTTTTTGCTCGCCTTTTTCGTAAATGTATACAGTAAGGACTGAATTTCGGTAAATTAGGTCACTAACCCTGTCCTTTTTATCAATATTACCAATATTAGATCCAGGGCTCAGTAAATCAGAATATAACTGTATAAAATAGTTGTATATCTTTTAACCTTCATACTTACCTTAGAAGAGGTAGGTAGATAGATGCTTCAGCACCCACTTACACTGAAGATAAAGGTCAAATTCGGAGCTCTTGTAACCAAGGAAGTGTATGAAGAGATGAATGTGGAAGAAAGAAGAATTGAAAAAAGTATGTCAGGCTCGAAGCATTTGGCAAATGGTGGTCTCTGCCTACCCCCATGGGATACAGGCGTTATCATAATGTATGTATGCAGAGCGTATTAAGAACTTCTGAGCATTGACATTTAATTTTTGTACCTTAACGTCGAAGTTATGAAGTTCTGAGCGCTGCTTAAACGATCGTAGTTGACCTCCTGTTTAGGCAATAGAGAGTTAACGTAGGCATTACAATAACAAACAATCAATGAAAGCAATCCAATTAACGGAAGCCGGGCCGGGCCTTCTTGGGCGAACGGTTGCTATAATCATTACGGTTAAGTATTACGTCTTTGGTAACAACCACCAATGGATTACTCGTATCCACGTGAATTCCATTTTGTACAATTGGATCGCGTCTATCTGTTGATGAAAAGGTCAGTTAGTGATATTTGTTCTGTGAATTTTGTGATTCATTCTCAGATAACAAATAATTAGTTATATTTCTTAAGCTATCGCGATTTAAATTAATATTTTGAGTTGGTCAGTTTGCTAGCGACCAAGGTTGATTTTGTTGGTAACCTAATCGAAACGTCGAGGTACGTTATAGTCAAAATATTTCCGTGTAGCTTAAAAACATATAAAAATTAAAAATGTGGCTTACATTTGTGACTTAGTTCTGACCAAGTTTATCTATATCTCAAAGAACCCTCAAAATTCCAGGTTTCTAGGACCAGCGGTTTTCGCCGTGCTTCAATTGATACATAATTCAGTCAATCGGTCAGTCAGGGCATTATTTTTTTATCTATATTTAAAAGAAGAATGATTTGGTTTTTTTTTTGTTTGTAACGAATATGCTGCTGAAAAAATGGATCGATTCAACAAAAATGTTCATTAATGGAATGTTATTATATCGCTGAGTAACATAAGCTATCTTCAAATAAGGCTTCGTAATAACAAACGACCAAACCCATAGGCGGAAACTAGTAGTAATAAACAATAGGTTTTACAAACGCGCGAACTCTTCTACCTATAAAAAATATAATAGTAAAGCCTCGAGACTGGAAATGTCATTAATGGCCAGTTTCTACCATCTGTTACGAAGATGCCTAAATATATCATCGAGGAATGAAACGAAAGGTAGGTATTTCATCTCTGCCTAACCCTTCTTGATCCTATAAGACTTGAATAATGTACCCAGGGGCGTGCATTGGATTTTCAGAGGGGTAGGCATAAACAATAAGTAGGTAGGCAGGCAGGTCATGTACATGCCTATGTGTCGCGGCGTAGGTACATACGTTTCGGTATAGTCCCACACACAAACACAAACACACACGCAGACGACACGAGTGTATTCTGTCATCACAAATGCTAAGCACTGCTTATCTGCTTATATGTAATGCACGCCACAGGATGTACTAAGAATAATTTAAATCACTATTAAATAAATTTGGAGTATGTTTAAAATAATGTTAGGAATCACATCTCTGATACTGTAGGTACATTTTTACTGGGCGTTTTATTAAAATATTTCCCGGATTTAAAGAACCTTAGGATCCAGGATTTGAATTTAAAATAACATTTTGCCAGAGGTCATAAAGTAGAACCGCAGTTTTATCAAAGGAAAATATGTAAAATTCGTATATATAAGGTTTCCACACCGAGAGAAATAAAGATTCACTATGAATACCTTGTATAAATAAACCATTCCTTATATCCGAGGTAGTTTCATCATAAAAAGTGCGAATAAAGGGAATACCAAGCGTATGCCGTTTCATCCATGTTCATGATTTACGATTGCGATGGATAGTATTATACTTATGATTTATAGACAGTTCGGGCCTCTTCAATATATGCACGTATAGGTACCAAGGTACAACCTGCTGATTTTACATATTTAATAACAATACCACTATTATAGATAGACTCACCAGAAATAAATTAATATACACAAACTTAATTATATATACAAGGAACAGTACTTAAAACTAATTAAAGGTAGAAAACTTGTCCCAAGTCGGTGTCTCTCGGGATCGTGCCAAGAAGGCTGGCAGCGTTGCCACGTTGAATAGCAATGCTGATTCTCTGAGCGAGAAAAGCCCGAGCTCTCTTGTCACGAGAGGCTTCTACCAGACGATGTGCAACCTCTTGGAAAAGTTGATGAGCATCCGGACCCCAAGGCCCCAAAGTTTCAACCGCAAATGCAGAAAATATGTATCCTTGACCAATGCAAGCATATTTCGGGCGCTTGAGGCACTCCTGCTGAGCAGCAGCAGCACCGGCCGCCACAGCAGTGCCGGGGAGATGGGACGGAGCCAACGTATCGATACACGACCTACCATCTGTCACGTTGGCAGTAATGTGGGTGTTGCTATAGTACAATACCTCCGTCTACTCCTTCGGGGAATAAAGGCGTGAGCATATGCATGCATGTATGAAATATCACTATTAATATAATAATAAATTAATGAGTAAATTTAAAAAAAATTACTAGTTACAATATTCATAATAATTCTATACAATATTCTATAATGCTTGTAAGCTGACAATTATATTGTCACAATACGTTTGGTATTTTTTAGAAACTATTGAAATGTTACTAATGACTTTATGAAATGCCACTGATATGTTAAGGCCTCCCATATCTTAATATTCAGTGGACGATCAGGAGTTTTAAGGTGAAGAACTTTAAATTTGCTGATGTACACGTATCAAACATGCCTTGAATTATTAAAAAATACCATCCGACTCACGCTGACCGAAACAAATCCGCTCAATAGTGGTTCAATTGCGCTCGACTCTATCAAACTTCCATAATTCAAATAAAACCGTTAAGACACAATAAAGTCACGTGCACTTTTGGATCAGGCAATAAATATATTTTCACAGTGGATACTTCAAGACAATACTCGTATTACTAACTATAGCAGTATCCGTTCAATACCTTGGAAAAATTTCATATCATCCCTATGTAAATACACGATCTTCCTAGTTCCTATATGGAATTGGTTTCCATTGGCTTTGTGTTCTTAGCCTTATTGAACGGAATACAAACACACACTATTGCAATTGAAATGTGTGTGTGTTCAAACTCAAAGCATGTCCTATGCTGTTCATTTTGGGTAAATACTACATGCACCTCGTTTCGGTCGAGACACTTGATCATATTCGGTGATATGTGAGTTTTGTTATTACAATACCTCTACTTAATCGTTCAGGGATCCTTCTAGGCTGTCGTGAACATATTTATTTATTTAGAAACCTCGTTTTAACAAAATATTGTAATTTTTCCCGGCTTTGCGCGGTGGACGGATAAGCGGCTCCGCTGTGCTAGCTTGATTGGGACATTTCGTCTTAACAAAAATGCAATTTTACGCACAACTGATACCCCATTTTTTTCAAATAATATCGCCTAAGACAATTCATGGTTTAAAGTACTTCCATCTCTTTTGATGATACGAACTTCAAAATATACTGACATAGTCAAGTCCGAATCTTGGTTTAAACCATGTTTTGTAATAAGAGGGAACCATCATTTTCAGACTGCACCAATCGCTAGCCGACATTTACGCTTCGCGACATCTATACTTCTTGCCATTGGAGCGGAGTCATGCAACCTTTGGATCCTAAATGGTATAAATCTAGCATTGCTCTTTTCCAAAGTTTTTGCCTTGCTCGGACGCTCAGGTTGACGCAAGTGGTTCCCAATGTGTTTTTTTCAAACAAGTACAGCATGGCGTACTTCAAGGTGTGAAGAGATATTTACAAGATCGCCAACGCGCGCGTGATACCGTAAACGCAAGCGACCGTAGGCTGCGATCATTACTTACCATCAGATGCTTGCCACCTTAATGGAATAAAAATATATATTTACAAATTTTATTTTACCTACCTACTAATCGTCAAGCTTTTATAAAGAGTCTAGAGAGCTATGATTGTTTAAGCAACTTCTTAGCTTCGACGTCAAATTTCACGGTACCAAAATTAAACGTAAAAGCTCAGAATTTCTTAATACGCTCTGCTTAAACCGATGATGGTAGGTCTACAATAACATCTGTTCTGTGACTTAAATAATGTGCAAGTCATTTCTAAAGTACCAAACTAGGATAAACATTGCATAATAAAGATGAAAGTGGAGGTGGCCCGTCATAGAATAAAGATGAGGCCATAGTATCGGCTTGCTATCATCCCCGTTAAATGAGATGGCTTACACCCTGATAGGTTCCATTTCGTTAGAATCTACGTAGTTAACCCTCATCCATAGTTGGCCTTTGAGCGTGTGATCTTATATCTGAGTACTTATTTGTAATGTTAATTTGATTGGCTATTCGAAGACAATTTCATGTTATGACTATGAATATAGTTTTACTTTAAGAATTCATAGAATCGTCACTATCCTCTAGCCAGTATTACATGCTATTTGGGTCGGCGCAATTTATTTTTCTTTTCTTTATCTCTCTGGCAGCCGTCATGTCTGCATTCACTCCCTTTCTTGCCATATCATCTTTCACACAATATACAAATTCGCTACAATTTCGGAAATACGGTGTAAAACTGTTGTCAAAAATGTAATAACCGTAACAAATAATTTACCGTTCAACTTGTCAAAGGCGGCGTTCAACGTGCTCAGTCAACAGTCGTTAAGATAAAACACGCCCAAATGGAAATATACACAAAAAATAATTACTTTAAGAAAGTCGTTTAGAAAACATTGTGCGCTTTAAATGGAAATTATAACCATTCCGGTGCTTGAGGAGATCATTTAATATCTTTTTGAAGACACGGCATGAACGGTCGAGACTATCAAACGTGCCTGAACCACAGTATATACGTACTAGCGGTATCACTGTCATTGAATTAAACTGAAATTTAAACGATAGAAAGGATTATGTTCGTTTGTAATGAATTCAAAATTGTCTGTATTGATGACGGACATTCAGGTATAATATTGTTTAAATTAACTAAATGTTTGTGCGGCCGAAATTGTATCAATATTTACCTTACATTTCCTAATTGATAACTACCCGATATTTTAGCGGTCCGTTCAGGTTTGATAATATATTCAAAATAGCTTTGAATGAAGTTTAGGGACACAATAAGGGGTTTTTTTTCTTACATGCTCCTTTGTACAAAAATCTGCTGGGAACTTATAATTAAAAAAGAAATAACGACACATTTTATAATATAATTATGTATTTAGTCTATAGAATTGGGCAAGTATCTAAGTAGTTGGTTACTGTATTGGTTTTTATTGTGTCCTGAGCCTACCTACCGGCAATTGCGTGGCAATTTTCAATTATTTTTTTATCTCTCTCCTGCTGCCACTTGATATGCAATCTGGATCTTTATCAAATATACTAATGTACATATTTAAGTAAGGTACGAAGGAACAGATAACAAAGAGCCGTAGCGGCCGTGGGATTTGCGCAGTTGCCGGCTACGCAAGCGATACAAGTTCGATTCCCGGGGCCTGCACCAATGAGTTTTTCTTAAAACCTACGTAATGTATGTTAAATCACTGTCACACCACGTGTTTTTTGGTTCAAATTTAATTCACCGCATTAAAATTAATTTTAAGGGCTATTATTTCTGTATTCTGTAAAAGGAAAAAAGCGTTTTTAGTCAATTTCCGGTATGCTTACCAATATTTTTCGGGGTAAACAATTTGTTTGTCGGTTCCCTCAGGATTTTAAACAATGTAATAATAAAGATCATTTTATTTCCGAATGCGTTGAGTATCTACTGAAGCGTACGAAACAGACTTCTGTTGATAATAATAATATTTTCTTGGTTTCTAAATTATACCTTTACAAGACAATTCCAAAAGGTTGGGATTTTTAATATGGCATATTCTTTTTACATTTTAATGGGCCTTATGTCGTTAGAAGTGAATTCATCCAGTTATTAAATAATCATGCACTGTTGCTATTGCGCATATGATGCGATCAGCAAAGTTAAGCAACCATACGCCTAGCCAGAAGTTGGATGGGTGACCGCCCGAGTTCCCTCCGTGCCTCGGAGAGCACGTTAAGCCGTCGGTCCCGGTTGCCAGTTTAACATCTTTGGCAATCGTTACAGGTCAGTCAGAGGCCTAAGAAAGTCTGACAACTGGTTTAACCCAGATTGCCAATTTTCCTCGAAAAAGTGGTTGCGAAGGTCAGATGGCAGTCGCTTCGTATAAAAATCAGGTGATCAGCCACATCGGGTTGAATCAAGTGTTGACCCCAAATACATGGGATAAGGCCAGGCAGACTAGAATGATCACTTTAGTTTTCGTAAAATATAAATAGTAGCTTCCACCTGCAACAAAATTGGATATACTTAGTCGTCATCCACCTTGAAAATCTAATTTTAGTGTTAGTCATATATATTCTTAAGTCAGGTGAGTATTTTCGAAGATTACTTTCTACAGTCAAACTTTACAATAATTATAATAAAAACAATTATCTGCCTTTAATATAAGTACCTACCGACTGAGTTTAAACTGAAATTTTACTGACTTCATTAAAGAACGTAGATATTACAGAAGCATGTACATCTAAATACATCAATACTCACTACACGAGTCGTAAAATCACCTATAAAATATTATGTGCTCACGCTGATAGCGCGTTATAAATTTTATGAAGTTGTTACCTTTCATGTCGATGAGAAAGTGTATTTGAGTTCAAACATGAACTTTTCTTAAAGAAAATACTTATGTCTGAGAAGACATTCAAAGAAGAAAACGGAGACAGGATCAATCGGAGCAGACCTTGGTTAGTTGGAATGCCACACCGTAAGTGGCCAGTCCTAGAATTTATTGGTTTGACATCCTGATAACGATAACGATATTGATTTCATGTTTTTCATCGAAAAATATAGGTAACTAAAAGAGACTCTCAACATCGCGATGTAGAAATAGTACAACGCCATCTTGTGAGGAATGATGTAACTACTTATAAGTGATAAGTGCCTGGGACGGCGATGGACAGCCTGTGACGTTGACACCTAATCATACTCGATTAAAAGTGGATGTTGTAACACCACTATCTGCTCTTTCAGGATATCTAATTTAGGAAAGAAGTTGCGCTTTTTTAGAAAAATTTAGAAATATTTAGAAAAAAAATGTTAATAACTATCCACCCAAATGCCAGCATTTTTTCAATACGTGTGTAGACCACAACAAATATTTTGATTCAAAATTTTCTTTCCATATTTCAGACGTTCTTAAAAATCAATTAAAATTATTTTTAGGTCTCACAACAGCTCTGTATTACAAGCACGTCACACACTAGCGTGACAAACTGACCAGTAGGTCTAAAACGGCCACTTTGGAAGAATCATAATGTGATCCGAATATGATTCAGGAATTATTCATATTTCGCAATTCACCTGTTTGACACTTTTCTATGAAGATTCATAAAATGGTCCACCAAATTTTAATTGCTTTTGTGACAAATAGCAGAACCATAAAAAGTTACTTAGGGACTAACATCTACAATTATTGTAATCATTCGTGAATCATAAATATGAATTGCACCTAAGTGACCATTTTGTCATTTTGATGATGAATCATATTCGGATCACATTATGATTCTCGGAAAGTGGCCTTTTTAGACCTACAGAACAAATTGAATTTGATTTGATTTTTCGCCAATAAATTGGCAACTCGGCGTGTTACCTTATCACGTTGTAGCAAAATACACCTCAGTGTATTGGTATCGTTTGGAAATCGGCAAACATAAATCGTGGCCAGTCTTATCGGGGTCTGTGCGTGATATATTATTAGTTGGTGACTTCTCGTTTCGCCCCAAGTTTGTTATACAGCCATAACGAGCCTAATTTATCGTTAGTATACACAACTATTGTTTTTGCCGTGAGATTATTTGAACTTTGATAACAGTGTATGGTTTTCGTTAATATTACTGTAAATTGGAGCGATAGAAACTTCTTGAAAGTTTTTTCGGTGGAATTGTTAATGTAGTACTAAAGAGATTTAGCGAGACCTCAATTATTTTTAATGAATTTTTACGTACACTTATGAAATAAACAAAGAAAATTAAGATATATTTTGTTTACTCTTATGAATAGTAAATTACTTATAGGTACTTGTGTGAAAAGAATTTTGGCAAATATTTTTTTCTGCTGCTTTGCTGAAATCGGTATCCTGAAAGTACAGGTATAGGTTCTATAGACCTCAGAATCTACTAATCTACCATGGGCTCTTAGTGCCATGATAGTTCGACTCATATTATGAGACAGATGTATATGACTTGTATACATCTGTTTCTATCACACAGCTGAGCTATCATTGCAGTAAGAGCTCATCATTGGGCCTGAGCTTAGGTAATTGAGTAATAAGTTGACAGTAAAAGTAGCCTTAATATTAATTTGGGTACTAATCTTAATTTTATATGGTGGAATCCACGCAATAGGTTTTAGGTTATATAAAGGTTGCTATAAATAATAAATACCTATTCGCAAAAGAAAGATTATGAACTGATAACTAAATCAAATAAAATCCGATTATAAAGCCGAGTCTTGAAGCGCAATCATCAAAATTATACGGAGTCTGATATAAATCGTACCTACTCATGCATTAAACATTCAGGCCCTCTTAAATAATAAGAAAACTTTCTCGGAGGTACAATTGTTTATTCTATTCTTTCAGGGGTTCAGATTGGAAAGGCTTTTTACACCCATCCATTTACTAGGAGAATACATTCGCCTTATTGAGGGGAAAAAAATAGGAAAGCGCTTTATCGACAAATGCCTGTTATTTTCTTGAAAGGTTCTATAAAAAATGTACGTAAAACATTTACGCACCGTAAATTTTTACATTGAAAGTTATTTGTGGCTATTAACGAAATTACGAGAGAGAAATATTCGCGTTTTGAAACATGTATGAAAACTCACATGATAGCAACAGTCAGAATCTTCATGTACATAAAAGTTTCAATTAGGTGACCATTTTACATGAAGATGAGTGGCCAAGAGTTTAAATAGTCATCAGATACTATATATAATAGCGGTAAAAACTTCAGTGCAATGATGTCATACCACGAATTTTAAGGCGAAGGAAAAGCATTGTGATTGAACCTGCATAAGTCTTGTAAGGAATGCAAGACACATATTTTAAGGTCATCCTGTTCCACATTTGAATGTATAAGTCTTTTCGTTGAAAAAAAAACCTTTGTAACTAAACTAAACCTTTGTAAAAAAAATTTACTCTGCTAAACTGCAAACTCGGACTAAAACAATGTCCATCCCTTTTTAAATACGTCTCACAGAAAGATATGAAGCGGCTTTTAAATTAAGGACTATCTAAGTCTATGTTTTGTGACGAGGGAATCCTACAAAACAATTCCTTAGGCAATGGATCAAATTTCTCAATTACACCAACGGGAAATGAGTCTGAAATAACCCAGATATATCGTAACGTTGTAACGGTGTCAGAAATAGGAAAAATAAATCACCTTCCTGCCAGGTGGTTTATGTCAGTCGTAATAAACGTTAATGAGTCTGGTTCTTCTCACAGATTGGCGTACATAAATTGTGACGGATCTTATTTCATGCCTCGATGAATTTTGGGGAACACTGCGTCCGTCTGGGTGGTACCTGATGGCTGTCATTGTTAACTATAATGAAGTTATTAATATACAAAGCTTTGATATTATACAATCAAAAACATATTTAATCTATTTAAAGGAATTATAAATTTGAGTCTCGTGAAAATACTATTGGAATACTTTCAAATGATAGCGGTATCTTTTACTCAAATGCTTACCCTATCTGAATGTATACTAATATATAAAACTAAAGAGTTTGTTTGTTTGCTTGAGCGATAATCTCAGATACTACAGCATGGATTTGAAAAAACAGTATTAAATAGCCCTTTATCAAGGAAGACTATTGGTTATATCGTCGTTACGCTAACCAATCGCGGGTTAAAGTTAGCGTTAGCCGAAAGTAACTATTCCACGCGGACGAAATCGCGGGAAGAAGCTAGTATTTAAATGAATTATTTTATTTATCGATAAGCCACAGGCTTACATCCTTATTAGATGTACATTGACATGAATAGATTCACTGGATTTAGCCTTCGAGAGACTTACATTATTGTTATTAAGTACATGATTATATGTTTAGCGAACTATATTATATTTAATGTTACATGTAGTATATGTCTAATCAAATTAAATCAATCAATGAATATGTTATAAATGAATATGGTTCGTTTTTTATTTATATTATACCTGTGTAGTGTTTTAATTATCATTGGTTTATCATTCTTAAATTAATAATCATTTTTCCCAAAGATGAAGATTGTCAAGGAGGACTTTAAATTGTAGATTATTTTACAGGCTAGTTTCTGGAGGTTTTCAGACAGTCTGTCTCTATAGAAAGTCGGACATGACAGGCAAAGAAAATATAGCAGTCTACATATGGTCGTCGAGGGCACTATATAGATGAATATTAAATCTTTTCAGATGTATCCGATGTATTGCATATTTCCATAAAAAATCAAACAAAATGCTTTACAAAAGTTTATCAATTTTAATCGTTTTCCAACAAATTATTTAATTAAATTAAATTCTCCAAGACAGTTTGTCATCAGCTGGATAATTTCTACTGTCAGCTTGATTGATAAAATCTAAATATTTGTCAGCAACTCCGTGCAAAGTCCAAAGGCATTTATGACGTGTTTCGGAAACTTACGACTTTGTTTTATTGTTTTGTTTGTTTACGAACTGTTACAACTTTTCTTAAATTGTTTTCATTGTTTTGTAATACGAAGCAATTTGCACTGTGTTCTGTTTCATAAGTAGAAAAATAATTATACTGAGATCAACTGTGCCCCGCGGTTCGCGTAAACTTTATTTTGCGGAACCATTTTATTTAATTAAAAGTAGCTAATTCCTTCTTGTAACTTAAGCTATATATTAGTAAAAGTACGTAAAATCAGTCCAGCCGTTACATGGATTAGCCGAAAAAAAAGACATATATACAACTTTTTAGCAACTTTTTAGGTTTAGGTTAGTTTCTAGAATCCCACACCTCAATATGTCAACGCTGACAATGAACATAAATAAAATAAAATATTCAACTCTACCACCAAAGAAACAAGGTTCACAATCATAAAATAAAATCCGCTATCTTTCTAAACTAATTTGTAAAAACGCCAAGTTAACCACCGTCAATATTTCACCCGCTGTAACTGCAAGAGTCAGGAAGTGTAAGGAACCAGATTACCGCCACGAGTCCCAACGCGCGGTAGATTCTTATCATTTATAAATCGCTAACACCTTATCGCGCCGCCAGGTATTGTAAAAACCCCGACCGCTTTTCCTTTTTTGAAACTTTTAACCAATAAAACATTCTTAAAGACAGTTTTGTAAGTAACGTATATTGTAAATAAATTGCCGGGGATTATTATTTTCTTATAAAAACATATGACCTAAGAAACGGGGAACAAATTGTGTGACACCTTATGTTGCTCATTCACTTTGTTGCAGCGATCTTAATCTCCGTTGATGTAAGTACCGTATATTGATCGTAATAATACGGCCTCTGTTAAAAATCTAATATTATATCGCCGGCCGAATCTATTCGGAGGCTTGCAAACTGAGTTTAGTATTGAAATGCATAAAATAAATGCTGAAGAATAAAAGCTGCTAAAAGGGCAATTCCATTGGAACCTAGGATCAACATGCCAAGGCTACGCACGCTATATTATTATTGTTATATTAAAATAATAATAATTATATATATATATATATTATATGATGAATTATAATTATTATATTATGTATAAGTCTGTCACTGTCACAGCTGAACTATCATGGCAATAAGAGCATATAGCAATAGTAGCCATAGTAGGCCCTCAGTTGCGTGAATGCATAGCGTGCGTCGCGTTTGACTGCGTGGGACACGCATGTGTTGATGACGTCATCAAGCCACGCAACCACACAGCGTGTCTTGGCAGCTATTTACTGCGAGTCCTTATAGTGCCTATAATCGTATTTGAGGAAAACACGCAGTGAGTACACCAACACGGATTCTAAACGTGTTTTAAAAGGTAATCAAATACGTTGTGGAATGAAAATGAGCTGTGGTGGCCATGGGGTTTGAGCAGTCGCCTGCTAAAGTGACTCAAGCTCGAATCCCAGCGGGGCCTGAACCAATGAGTTTTTCTATAAAATTATCTGCAGCGATTTCACAACACGTGCTTTACGGTCAAGGAAAACATCGTTAGAAAGTCTTTATAAGTCTGAGAAGTAATTCAACGTCTTTGAATGTATAGTACGGACGGCGATAGACTCACCATTTGGGCACTTAATCATCTTCGGTGAAATGTGGGTGTTGTTATTACAACGCCTCTGCCTACTTCTTCGTGGACTACAGGCGTGAGCAAATGTATGTATTAAATTAGGTGTATTAATAACATTTCAATAACATTCTGTGAATGTAAGTACAGACATGAAAGTGTTTGACTTCTACCTGTAGAGCTACAGTTGTTGGTTAGTGCATTTTGTTGCAAGGTAAACTTTGTACGCGTTATAGGAATGCAACTTCTGATGTATGCAATGACGTAAATATTAGGGAAATTTCTGAAAGTGTTATATTGTCTGGTTGTAGTTCATTTCACCATTCTACGAGAATCTTGTCACGGTACTTGTATATACTGGGCGAAGTTCCAATATCGATGACCTGATATTATAAGCCTGTAGTCTGCTACTTCTTATCCCGGCCGGCTGTACCAATGAGTCTTTAAAACTTAAGTGATGTCACACGATGAGCTAACTTTACGGTGAAGGAAACATGGTGAGGCAACCTGCATATAAATGCAATTCAAAGACGTATGTTTGGTGCCCGAGACAGCGATGGACTCATCTTCTATGGCGTTGGCACTTAGTCTTATTCTGTGAAAACTTGCTGTTATAATACCTCTGCTTACCCCTTTGGAGTACCTTCGGGGATGGCGTGAGCGTAATAATTTCCAAATCTATATCTATACATACATCTATACATCTATATTCTATACATACATACATACAGATAAATAAAATTGAAGTTTGTAATTCCAAAATAAATTAATAATAAATTCAAAAATAATGAAAGTATACACGCTACTGACACAAAAAAACCAAGTTTAATTTTTTTTCTCTGTCTATCTGTTTGTTCCGGGTAATCTCTGAAAAGGCTGGACCGATTTTAACGGGACTTTCACTGGCAGGTAGCTGATGTTTAAAGGAGTAACTTAGGCTACTATTTTTACTTTTATTTATTAAAAATATTAGGGTTCCGCGACAATAAGGAAGACACTAAATCTACGTGGGGAAACCGCGGGGCACAGCTAGTCAAGTAAATAAAATCATAGTTGCACGTTGCCACCAGACATATAAAGACTCATAAAATGACTAATGCGTATTCAAAGGTAGCGCTTATAACTCGTGAAGGCACTTATATTTCGGTAATTGGGGTATCAAGCTTTGTCTTATAAATTATTGAGTCTGTAGCTCTCAGGCAACCCTGAATAAAGAAAGCCTTAAATTAAAATAAACTTTCTCAATAAATAGTTAAGAGCCTGTATCGTAATTTATATTCCGGCCCTTACTTTTTTGTTGAGCTAGAGAGTACCTAATTGAAGAGTCCCCCATAATTACACCCTATTTTTGTCTCCCAAATACCAAAGACTAATAAAGCACACCAAATTTGCCGGAGGCTCCGCAGAACAAAGAATAGGATTTGGTAACGAATACACAAAAACAATACATTTCTTTGTCCCCATTGTTTCCTCTCTCATATTTCACTTTGACCTTTCCTATGAGATTTTAAAATTTGTATAACTAACTACTCTACACCATTTTGTATTCAACGAATTTATAATTATACTAGCTGTGCCCCGCGGTTTCACCCGCGTAGATTTTAATTTCATGATTGCTCGCGGATACCTAATGTTCTAAAAAAATCTAAGTAGCCTAAGTTAATCCTTGTAACACTAGCTATCCTTTAGTGAAAGTAAATATATCCTTTAGAAAAAGTAGTCCCGTCGAAATCCGTCCAGCCGTTTTGGCGATTACCCGGAACAAACAGACAGACAAAAATTGGTTTTTCTATCTCCGTACCGTGTATACTTTCATATGCATTTAGTGAAAAACTGTTATTTTGCAGTTACAAACAGACATTTCAATTTTATTTATCTGTATGTATGTATTAATAGATAGATTAGTCGGTTTCGGCTTTAAATTTAAGATACAAAGCTCTTTCTAATCAAACTAGTCTCCTGGACACAAGCGACGCAAGTTCGAATCCCAGCGGGGCCTAAGCCAATGAGTTTTACCAAAAAAAATTCATGTGCAGTGATTTCACACCACGTGTTTTACGGCGAAGTAAAACATCGTGAGGAAACCTGTATATGTCTGGGAAGTAATTCAAATCAAAGACGTATGTATAGTGCCTCAGACGGTGATAGACTCGTCATTTGTCACGTCGGCACTAAAACATCTTCGGTGAAAGGGTGTTGTTATTATAAAACCTCTGCCTACCCTATACATATAAAAAGTGCTTTGAATGATAATTACGTGTATACGTGTTACGTGTAATACTCCTATCCTTCGAGGCACCTCGTTGGGATGGCATGAAGACAATATAATCAATCTCAATTGTAGTTCGAAAACCCATTCCTAATTGAGGTGGAAATTTCCATTAATATATAAATAACATCAAGGGACTTCAATTATAAACTAAGAGCGCGGGTGAAGTGTTTATTTGAAGTTCACGAAGGCCTTTATATGCGTCCAAGTTAATGCTGAGTTTCAGTTATTGAATATTCATTTTGAGATAGTAGATCCAGGTTTGGGATGATAACAGACCAATAATATGTTTATTAGACACTTACATCTGACTGCGACTTCGTCTGAATTTAATGCCGACTCTATCTATTCACTATAGCTTACAGCTAATTCGATGTAGAGGCTGAAAGAAAATCATCTTATTGATTAAATGAATAAAATAGCTCGGTTTAATTCGGGTCCGTATAGTATTTTTCGTTACCATTTTTAAGAATATAAAATATTAAATTGAAGCACTACTTAGCTTTGCCCCGCATTTGTGGCTTTATTTTACGGTACCTATTCTAATTTATTTTCACTAAACTTAGGTTTAGTTATTCCTTGTAGCATCAGCTATCTGCCAATGGTAGTCGGTATTTATATGTATAGGTAGGTATAGATGAGTACTATACAGTCAGCGATACCGAGGAGTTTGATTCGTCATTTTCTCTCCAATCAGGCATTTAAAAATGTCGGTAAAATGAACATAATTTCGATGAATAAATAATATTATTGATTTTGAATGAGATACTAAGTTTTAACAAAAGTACTGTTGTTCTATTTATTCCCACAGTTGTTAAGAATAATCTGTTGTCTGCGCTGAGATATATATCGTTAGTCTGGCAGGCCGCCGGTCGGAAGCCTCGTTCAAGTTGCGATAGAAGCAAGTTTAAAGATAAACCTTAATTGAAATGTCAGAAACATTCTTTGCACACACGTACAGCATATTATGTATATGGCGACTTATTGGACTGTAAGAAAGATTTAGGCTATATTTTCGTCGGAAATGTTTGGGCTTGAAGGTACTATAATCTATCGAACAAATAATGACTATTAATTGGGTCATGAAATAGTCCTAGTAAACATGTAGCTTGATTAGCAATTCTAGTACGTAATATAAATTTGCTGTGCCTCACAGTTTTAGCGACGTAGGCTTAACTATGAAAAGCATTTGCTTAGTGATATTTAGTATTTTATTTTTCTAAAATAAAAAAATCCTCCTCAAATCAGTAATTCCAGCTAAAATTGCTGCAACTGTTTCTGAAATCTGCCGGTACAAACAGACAGACAGACAAAAATAAATTGGTTTTTATGTGAGTACCGTACCTATATGCCTACTTTCCTATGCATTCAGTAAAAATCTGTTATTTTGGAATTACAAACAGACACTCAAATTTTATTTATTTTTAAAGATAATATATAAGTGTAATAGGTATAGTATATTTCTGTTTGAATCATAATTAAAAAAAAAGTATTTCTTTCTAAATTATCTACCTACATAAGTGGTTAACAAGCGTGCAGTCCCCCTGATATTAAGTAGCCACAATTAATTTTGAGTTTATTCAACACAAACGAAAATACAATACTATCTTTATATTACGAGTACAGATATAGACAACTTGAGATAAACAAGCTAGACTGTCTCGTACAATTTCCTGTTTATTTGGCGTCTGTGATCGTGGTGTGCAGAGAAATATGATCAACGGAGCCAAACGTATTTATTTGTCTTGTTACTGCAAATCTACTGTAGGAACGACAAGCGCATTCCTAGCATTGCGCGCTACTGCCGAGCTTTGTGTGCTTGTCGTTAATTTTGATACTTACATTATATTGATCATCTCATGCTACACATCTCTAAACAAATACATAAAATGGAAGTGTCTGTTTGAAATTTAAAATTAACGAATTATGAAAGTATATACAATACTGACATAAAAAAATCAAGTTTAATTTTTTTCTCAGTCTGTTCTGGCTAATTAATTATCCAAAACGGCAGGACCGATTTTGACGGGACTTTCACTGGCAGGTAGCTAATATTACAAGGAGTAACTCAAGCTACTTAAGAAAACGTAAGGGTTCCGCAGGACATGCATGATATTAACTCTACTCGGGTGATACCACAGGGCACAGCTAGTCAATAAATTAAATTGAAGTGTCTGTTTGTAATTTAAAATTAACAGCTTTATCTATATGAAAGTATATACGGTACTCACAAAAAACAAATTATTTTTACATTTTGTCTGTCTGCGTTTTCCGAAACGACTCAACTGATTTCGTTATTTTATTATGAAGTTATAATTAAAAGTTAGTTCTATGAAGAATTTTGATTCGGGTATTTGATGACGTCGTAAGAAGCTTAGTTTTAAGCATGCTACGTCACTATTGAGAAAGACGTCATAGTATTTACATCACTACGTCATAGCTATGCGTGCTACGAGAAAAGGTGTTTTAACGCGTAGCTGGTATCTCGTAGCGTCGTAGCACGTAGCGCATAACTCGTAGCGCATGACACGTAGCTAAACTCCCCGCTTTGATAGTTAGGGCATAACGGGAGCCCATATTACATACCCACGCCGAAGGGGTAGGCAGGAGTAGGAAGTAGAGGCGTACTTATAGTCAATCCAGATTTTAAGTTTGAACTACAACATAATAAATAAGCAGACACTAATCCAGACTCCAGACTGCTGCTGAGAAATTACAGAGGTATGAACCCCAATAACACTTTGCCCGACCCGGGCTTTGAACCTATTGAGAGTACTAGACCAACTGCGATACTGAAGAGCGTATCTTACCGAAGTCAAGTGCTTTAAGTAAGTATAGATAAATACTACAATAGAATAGTAGTATTTTGCCACCTGACATATTTCCAGTAAATTTATCAAAACCAGTCTTGATCAGGGGCCTATCATTATCGGTTTAAGCAGAGCGTTCATTTTGGTACCAACAAACTAAACATCAAAGCTAAGAAGTTTTTAATACACGCTTCTTAAATGATCATAGTAGGTCTCCAGTAAGTTTTTACTACTCGAAAGTATTTCCAACTTACACAAAACAACGAAAACACTGTGACACAATAACTGTATACTGGGTAATATTGATTAAATCCGGCTGACGTCGCCTCACTTATTATTTATAAGGAACATTTCCGACGAGAGACAATCAGACTACATTAAGCCAATGGTAAGTGTACGTTGGTAGCTAGCTTGGTATTTCATTTAATAAATAGGTAACAGGTATAATAACAAGATGGTCTGACTTTAAGAGTATAGTGACCGATGGTGCTCGCACTATCCCCAAAGTGAGACAGATTTTTGTTTGAATTTTTTTGCAATTGCTATAATTATAATTTAGACGGTTCCACCCGCGCACACTTAATTAAACGATTGTTTTTTTTTAATAAAAGCAAAGTAAAATAAAAGTATTGACTCCGTAACATCATCTCTGTGCCAGTGAAGGTCCCGTTAAAATCGATCAAGCCGTTTTAGAGATACGACAGAAAAACAGACAGAGAGACGGTATATACTTTCATATACATTAAGTGAAGCTGTTAATTTGGAATTACAATCAAACTCAAATATAATTCATAAAAAAAACTATAAATAAAAAAAATATGATACTATAAACTCGCGGTTACCCTTATAAGAACTACGTAATTGGTTTAATATCCTCATATTAAATAGACTTTAGATTAGCCTGCCACACTCCTTACGAACACTAGACTAAATTGGGACTAAAAATTATATCCATCCCTTTCAAATCCGTAAGAGATGGAACATATATATAGCTTAGTCTATGTTTTGTAATAAAGTTGAAGTGTTTTGTTTGAGATTTAAACAGCTGACGGTGTGGTTAACTCGGTGAGATACATTCATTACCCGAATTCCACCCCAGCGTACGTCTACCGACAACATTCGATACGATAAATCAATCGGAGCACAGCCTTTCACTCTCACTTCTACCGCTATTGATAATTAATAGATGCTGTTATTTAACCAAATCCATTGAATAAGAAAACGCTTCATTGAAGTCAGTCTGGATTGATGAAGCCTCCGCCCACCGTCAGAGCGTTGATATACCGGTGGTATTTATTAAAACCGGTACTTTTCAAATCAACTCAGTACCGGTACAGAGTTACTTCCAATCTATAAATCTATATCTGTACAGGCAGATAAAATTGAAGTGTCTGTTTGTAATTCCAAAATAACAGATTTTCACTAAATGCACATAAACGTATAAATATACTATACGATACTAACATAAAAAAAAAATTTTGAATTTTTTCTTTGTCTGTCCGTCTGTTTGTTCCGGATAATCTCCAAAACGGCTGGACCGATTTAACGGGACTTTCGCTGGCAAGTTAGGCTACTTTTATTTAAAAACAATCGTTAGGTTTACCGTGAAATGAACTCTATGCGCGTAAAACCGCGGGGCACAGCTAGTGCTAAATATACCTCAGGTACCGGTTCTTAAACCGACTAGGCAAAGCGAACTAGCGTGGTGCACCTTGCGGTTCATATTCAGCCTGGCATACTTTTTTGGTTCCATACCGATTCTAATTAGTATCGATGTTCGGAATTGAAAAACCGGTAATTACCGAAAGTGAACCGGAATTATTGGTATTGCTAGCAAACCTTCCCACAGCATCATTCCAAATGAAAAGGTAGTAAAATGTTTAATACCTCCTCTTAAATTAGAATTTAAAGCCTCCCAAGTAGCGGAGTTTTTTTTATTACCGCTTTTTATATAACTCTAGGGTCTGAGGCTTTATGAAATAGAGGCATCCCCTTTTATTTTTTATCACTCATATTTCCTCTTTATGGTTAAGGCATTTGATTACTGAAACATTCAGGTTGGGTGGAATAGTTAAGTGAGTTGTAAATAGTAATACTCAAAATACTTGAAAACAGAATCAGAGGGTCTAGTGGGAGTTTTTTACTGTCGCAACAAGTCACCGCGATAACGTAAACGCAGATTTGTATAGGGTCGTAACAGCGCCATCTGTGGGCTCACGGATGGCACTTTTTTGATCACATACAAATCTGCGTTTACTTCAATGCAATGTCTTGTGACGGCGATTTTAAGAAAACTCACACTAGGCACTCAGAGTGAAGAAAGAATTCCTTTTAAAGCAGTACAAAGATCAAGAAATCCATTCATATGCTCACGCGTGTATTCCCCGAGGGGGTAGGCAGAGGTGTTGTTACAACAATACCCACTTTTCACCGAAAATGATTAAGTGCCAACGTGACAGAGGTCGAGTCTATCGCCGTCTCAAACACACAAATACTTAAGTCTTTGAATTACTTTTCAGACATATGCAGGTTTCCTCACGATGTTTTCCTTCACCGTAAAGCACGTGGTGTGAAAATACTGTACATAACACGTACTGTGTTCGTTTCTTCAATAAAATCCCACAGTCAATAAACGCGTTAAATTATGATAAATTTAAGACACACATTAAAACTGTACTGATGAAGAAAGCTTATTATACAATTTCGGATTACATAAATGATAAAGACATATGGAATTAAAACTCTGCACAAGTAGCTCCTGGCAATGACATGGTATGCAAACATGATATGTAAATCATTTGGTATTGTTTTTACGTTTTTAATTATTATTTTTTACACATGCATGCTGATTCAATTTTCACTATTGTGAATAATTTATGATGTTTTTTTTTTTGTAATTATTATTATTTTACTGTGTAATGAAATGTACATGATGCCAGCTGAGTTTCTTGCCGGTTCTTCTCAGAAGGCTAGTTTCCGAACCGGTGGTAGATTCCTCGACGTTCATAAGTGCCTTACCAGGGCCTAAACTGAATAAATCATTTTCATTTTCATAAGTTTTTTTAGAAAAATATTAGTTGTTGTTCAAACCTCAAGGCCAACACTCTCGGATCAATAAATCCATTGCATCTTTAACCCATTTAAAATATGGTTGTTAATTTCCAACACATATACGTTTATGCCAGGAGTTACAACTTTGATATCACACTGCTCGTAAAAATGTACCTATAGGTGATAACATGTCCCCGACACATAAAACACTGAATTTATGCCCAATATAAATGCGGGACGCAAAACGAAAACAAGGAGTAAACATACTATCCAAATACCTGGATGAAATTGACCACAGAATAATATTAATTTACTAGCTGTGCCTCGAAGTTTCATCCGCGTAGACTTAATTTAATTTCAACCTAAACGTTTTTTTTTAAATTCCCAAAACCCGGCAAGAAACTCAGTAGGTAATTACTCTGTAAAAAAATGGTTTGAAGACAATTTAAATCACAAAAATACATTACAAGCCCATGGGACCAAAGGAGCCTAAGTTATTCCTTGTAACATTACCTATCTGCCAGTGAAAGTCACGTTAAAACCTGCTGACAGACTAACAACAGAAAAAATATTGAAAATTGTTTTTTTTTTACATGTGTACGGTATATACTTTCATATGCATATACGTACACACTTCAGTTTTATTTATCTATATAGATATCGATTAGCAGACGGTGTTTCATTATCTATTCTAACTAGACATAAAACTATCTAATATACTATCTAATCTCATATACTAATGTACATCGCATACCAAAGCAATTCCATTAGGGAATTATCTCTTTCAAAATGTAGACCGTGATCTGAAGCGAGCGCATTTTGATCCCTGCTCAAAGCGTTGCATATTGTGCAGAAATGTATTGAAATTCCTTTGATAGTTATTACGATTCTTAACCTCGGTTCAACTCTTATATCTGCTAGATGATTTTACAGAGATTGCAACGGTATTTTATCATTTTCTAAAGTACCTTTGTGTGAGAACAATGATGATTCGCGTTTACAGGTACAATTCATATAATGAAGATGGGTTTTACTTTAATTCGAGTTTATCGTTCCTCATAATGTACAAAGATAACTTAGAAAACTGGCTTTTTAGTAAAATCCGAGTAAACTGAATAGTTGCGAGATGTATTTTTGGATTCTGTATTAATTAAATTACCTAAATCTAAGGAATATGTTTCATCTCCTGGCAGGCTTTAATTTGGAAAGGGTAGTTTAACTGAATTTAGTCTTAAATATGACATTATATTGTTGACTATGTTGAATAAAATTATTTGAAATAATTTTTTCATCGAATAACAGACGAAATCCGTAGAGAGCGCCAAAGAAGACCTATTAGGATTAAATTATATAATTTCCAGAAATGTGTATGTAAGAAATGTAGCATGTGGCATAAGGTTATCTCTGTCTTCCTTCTTACACGATACCTAAAGCATTACTGTACAAATCGTACATGATTATGTTTCAGTTTCATTGTTTGTAAGTAGATGGCGTAAGTAGTTAAATAGATCACGCCATTGAAAGTTATATCGTATTACATAAATACGTCTACCATTATATTGCTTTCTCTTCTTCGACGTAACATTATAACAAACCTTTGGATATGAAACATTTTTATTTGAACCATTATTAGTTTTATTTAGTTCCTGCAATCTTTGTAAGGCCAGTTTGATCCCTCAAACAATTACATATTAATTTTCTCACCCGCAGGGAGAGGGAAAAACGTTCCGGTTTTCACAGGTTCGTTCCGAACTTTATTTTTAAAACCAGTGTGTGAAAATGTCATGATCAACTAACAAATCGACAAAAAACTGTATGATTGGTTGTTTATCTAGGCCAGTTTAGTCTTAGAGCTTGCAAATACCGTGGGATTCAGTAACTTCAGTATCGGGTGTTAGCTTCGCCGTAACAATGGACTTCAATCCATTCCCGACACAAATCTCGCACCGACGACGTTGACTTTAGCTGAATATCGAAACTGGATCTCCGGATCGTGTTTTCGGTATTATTTCCGGAGTATCCACCCCTGTGGATTTTGGGATACGTGCTTTTGTCTTTCATTGGGAATGAATTACGGTTGTGGAACGCTCCTAATGTTTGGTTTTTAGGATCAGCGGTTGAGGCTGTGCGTTGGTATATAAGTCAGTCAGTACATTGATTTATTGATAATTTTATATAAAAGTTATTTCTTTATGCAATAATTAGAACGGCATACAATGCCAATTACGCTAATTAGACACATAAAAATATAATATAATTTTTTTTTATGTAGTTACCGTTTTAAAGAAAGTATAACATTACCACCACTTATACCGTTTGAATTGAACGCGTGAAGTTTTATACAATCAAAATGCTAGAAATACGAATAAAATGTGTCAGGCACCCTTAATAACTATCTTATAATTATACTGTATCTCTTAAATATACGTACTGTAGGTATACAGATAAATGAAAATGGTCTGTTGCTATTCACTGAATGCATATGAAAGTATATAAATTAGATACTCATATAAAATACAAATTTTAATAGACAGATTAATAAAATTGAAATGAAGGAGTAACTTAGGCTTCTTATAATTAAAAAAAACATTTGGGTTCTGCAGGCCAGCCATGAAATTAAGGGTACGTTTAAAACCACTGGGCACAGCTAGCTATATGTATAAAAATAATACACACACATTCACACAGTTCCAACAAAAACAACAAAGAAACTGATGCATTCATGCGTCGCCTCATCTCTTTGTGTCCAAGAACAGACATCTAATAACAATTAACTGGCAAAAAGGGAGCAGGCGTGTAATATAACATTTCCTATTATTCCTAAGAAAAAGTGTAAGTCTAATGTAATTGGACTGGACGTGGGACGGGCAGATACCATCTACATAGTAAATATATATAAACTTACTAAGCAGTATCTACACAATTTTTTTGAGTTAAGGGCGTTTGCTCCATTGAGCGTGAGGGCTGTTACTATTACCCCCTTATTACAAAATATGGTTTAAACGAAGACTAGACCAAACTCGGAAAAAACTATGTCCATCTCTTTATACATCCTTATCACAGAAAGAGATAACAAAATTTAAACCAAAGACTATCTTGGTCTATGCTTAGTAAAAATTAAGGGTTAATTTACTGCCACAGTAATGACGATTTGAAGTATAGAAAAATGTCAGTAAAACGCATAAATTACGAAACACCATACTGACATTACACCTGGGTCGCTTATTATCTCGTAAATGCGCGCGTCTGTGTGAGTGTGTCATTTCGAATAATTTGTTCGTAGACTCCGTACTGCTTGTAGTAAGCTCAAATGTATACTGTGCCCTCTATTTGGGCTTTGGAAAGGACTTAGATGAGGTTAATTAGTTTAATGAACGGATGTTTGTTGAACTAAGCAAGGGGATTTTTTACCTCTCTGCATTATGTTCCAACATGACACAAACAAGGCTTTAATGGCGCTCATTTATTTACAACTTATCTTTCCTGCCTCGGATTTCTCTAAACAAATAACTATGCTATGTCAGTGTAGTAAAGTTCTAAATTGCAAAAACTGCATGATATCTGTCCGACACAGCAATAGTAATAAAACAATAAGCTAGGAGAAATAATATTTTTATCTGGAAAAATCCTGAATTTCAATCCTGAGTCAGATATTCATAGCTTCCGAAATATATGGCTTTAAAAATAAAAATCTGAAAACACTCACATAAAACCGAGAGGTAGGGAATAATGGGATCTCTTGTTCCAAATTCGGAGCTGCTCAAATAGGTACTGTTTTAAATCGTAAAGAAGAACCCAGCCAAATAATTCTAGTTTAGAGTACTGGGAGCCAACTATGATCCTTTAAGCAGTGAGTATTACCAACAGTTCTGACGCTTATATTTACTCTACCATAAAAAACCTCTAAGATCAGAAGTTCGCTCTGCTTAAACCGATAATGGTAGGCCCCCAGTATGCTACGGGATTGAATGGGATGAATGGCGGTGTTGTAGTCCACTGCTGGATATGGCCTCCCCTAATGAGTGCCAAAGCGCCCTGTCTTCAGCTTGCCGCATCCAACACCTGTATGCAGCCTTTCGCAGTAATACAAATAAAATTGAAAGTCCCACTGGCGGACCTATATTTATAAATGGACAGCTTTATCTAATGATCCTAAACATATTAAGCTACTCTAAAAAAGGGTTTTCCACTTAAAGAAGGAGGGTGGGTGTGTTTTTCGTAAGGTGTAGACATTCACTGAAAAGGATTTTCTTAATTCGTCCCTAAGGGGGTTAAATAGGGGTTTAAAATGTATTTGTGAAATCTTACTGCCACGTTGTTGGGGAAGCCGCAGGCGTAAGCAAATATTTAAAAAAGTCTTACAGTTTATGAACACCAACAACGTTCTCATTTTTAATTTCAGTGAGTATGAATGAAATAAATAAAAAAAATTTTCATTATAGTCTTTTCAAATATCCCTCTTTCATCAAAGATTGAAGCGACCGTTGAAGTGAAATGAGTATGTAGAATTGATAACTACGCCATAACATGAAAGCTCCTCGCGATCCTTGGTTCTTGTGAAGATTGAAATATTCATAGGTTCTTAGTAATGACATAATATATCAAAGATATTATGTTAAAATACTTGGGAGCTGAATCATTGTAATACTATTATATGGATATTTGAAAACTCGCTGAGTTTTGTGTAAGCTTCCGTATATCGGGCAAAGTTTCTGGCAAACCTTGTGTTCCACAGTAGCGTTTGCAACCATTAAATCAAAGAAACAGCCTTAAAGAATATAATTAAAAGAATCAATTTGACATGACAAAAAGTGCCGTGGTGGCCTTGCGATTGGAGTAGTCACGTGCTACACAAGGGACGCAAGTTCGAATCCTAGCTCATGTGCAGTGAACTCACCCCACTTGCTTTACGGGAAGGAAAAAATCAAGAGGAAGCCTGCATATGTCTGAGAAGTAATTCAAAGACGTATGTTTAGTGCCCGAGACGGTATGTAGACTATAGACTCACCATCCGTCACGTTGCAACACCTCTGCCTATGCCTTCGGGGAACGTGAGCAAATGTATGTACAACTAGATATTATCCCAAAGCCTTAAAAAACTAACCGGGGAACCTAATATTTAAAAATGTCCTTGAAGAATGTGAACACCACATCCCGACCGAAACACGAGACGTATACTTTTTCCTGCACAGAGTGTGTTAGCAACGTTTTCATCAATCATGACTGTCTCGTTTCTTCCGTGCATCGGGGTTACTTTGTACGATATCTACTAACTGTTTTTACATCACTCTGGTATATTCATGTCATTTCTTAACTCTATATAACTTTGGATATTAAGTGAGATATGAATGAAAAAGATAAATTATTTAAAACAGCTGCAAAATACAACTTCACGTAACAATATCGCAGCGACTAAATCGTTGAAAGCGTATTTCCATTCAATGTATCCAAGAAGCATATATGACTTAAAAATCGTGGAGGTTAAGATCCTAGTGAGCTGTTGGAAGTTCTTTCGAACTGCAATTTTAGAACACGTGAATACCACATTTAGATAGGACTTCAAACTAATAACTTATCGTTCAATGATAATTCAATAGTTTATTTTACGTGAATCGGGTACGTATAATATGATGTATTAATTCAATAATTAGATCCATGGTGGTATGGTGCTCTCTCCCCTCTCTGACCAACTTTGTAAAGAATCTAGCGTCACAGTAAATATAAATAGCTAACTATTTCACGTCACGTACAATGTGAAACGTGAGATAATTACAAATTAATAATGTTAATAATCTTATGTTAATTCAAACTTTATAACTTAAGACTAAAATCATAAAATAATTTATAACTCGATCCCACAATTTATGCGACGGTTATTCAATTTATTCCATATTTATCTCAAGTTCAAAACCCATTTGCGTAACTCTTCTACAAACAAAACATTATTATCGCGTCAAAAATTGCTCTGGCAGGCTTGTGAAATGTGAAAGTTTAAAATGTTATTGCGAAGCACCTCTGTTACATTATCGGATTAGCAACGTACCTTTTAGACCCCAGCTGTTAGGCACAAATAAGAATTTCATAGAAAGTCATCCCTCTCATACATTTGCGGTAACAAGAACACGCACGCATACTTTTAAGGCACAAGAAGAAGGTGAGATAAAGAATAAGAAAATACAAGAAAACAAAACTGGGCCTAAAGATTTTAAAGCAATAAAATTAAATTATAAACGTCTCTCAAATTAATTGTAAAAGTACGGGAGCTATAGTCCGAGATCCTCGCACCACCGTGTCTATGTGTGTGCGACGATACTAGACAAATGTAGGAAGCCGCCCTTCTAATACCCTTGAATTTTACGTGTTAAGGGTACGTTGAAATTACGAAGGCTCTTAACTCAAAAGCTTATTACTCGCCTAAGCCAAGCAGAGCCGTTATGTTTGGAGCTTTCGCCCAATCCGTTTCTGGTATTCGTTGTTACAGCAATGTGTTTCCACTATAGTTTCAATACATGATTCAATACATTTCTAGGTATTGAAACATTGTAACTCACTGCAAACATAAGCAAGCCACCCGATCTCTATATATATATAGCTACTGTTACTATTATAATTACTCAATTTTTTTTTTTTTTAATAAAATTGGGTCATGTTTTTCTACATATTGTTACCAAGATAGTTTGTTTGAAATGACACAAGTCACAAACTAAAATTAAAATTTATAATACTTTTGCAAATTACACCATAATCATCAAAATTTCACCGCATGTATATATCATTTTTACACGTATATTACCTAAATTGAATAAAGTTGTAAATATTTTTTTAGACTAATTAATGCAAAACAAGATAAAAGGCCGCCCGGTACAAAATGCATAGCCACTGATTTCCGCTAACAACATTTAAAAGCAAATATTTTGTTTCCATCAAAATATATCGTGTATTTTCGATGCTTTAAAAAACAGATTGCAAAATTTAATTTCAGTATCGTAGCTTAACAATATCGCTGCAAAATCTGAGCTCATCGCAGCGTGAACAAGCAATAAAATAATTATAGTCGGAAGGCAAGCGAAGTCAGCATCCAACATCCACCCAGTAATAGGATAACTTGGCAAATTAATATCTACCGGTTTCTGAGTGTATTTCAATTAAATGATAAATGTAAACAGAATATAATTACACCCTCTTTTCAGCACGCAACTTTACCCGCATTTCACCCCCTTAAGGGTGGAATCTGGACCCTTTCTTCATGTACACTAAGTACAGACACTCCACATATCATGTCTCTAGTACAAACGGTTTGGTCTGTGTGTTGTCAGGAACGTGAAATGAAAAAAGTGTCTTGACAGCCAGCTGTCAAATGATAATAATGAAATATGTATGTTACGCACATCGTCACCATCGCGGCTGTATAAGTGCATGTCTCTCACCTAAAAGCAACTCACCGTTAAAGCTAGTACTAAGGAATAATAAATAATTTTGTTTTAAAATAAAACAGGTATCAAGAGGCAAATATCTGGTTACGACATCAAAAAATAGCCTTTAATTAAATATGTGTTTGGACCGTACTCAACCAGAGATAATTTTATAGCTTTAATATTTTTTCAGCGTTATTAAAACATATTCCACAAATACTTTAACGGCTTATTTTACAAAAGGCTGTCAGGCCCAGCGTGTTGAACGTACAAAGATATCTAGAAAAACCGTTATGAAAACGTTTCTGCAAATATTCCGTATACAAAGCATCCTTTACAACGTACGTCTAATATACATAATGTATTTGTAGTGTTTTGTTATCCGCTCATAAAATATGTATGTGAGAAATCGCAAGTGTCTCAAAGGCGCAGAAAACTAAAATAGGGAAGAAAGGGGATTTTGGAAATTAAGAAAAATGGGAGCCCGCCACACGACGGTGAACTTGTAAATAATAAAACGGAACCAGCGAAATAAAGAACTATAAACTATTCAAAACCATTTCAACTACTCACGTGTCTGTTACGGTTAGTCGGCCTCTACCGTCAGGTATTCGAGGGATAAGGACCTTTATTTCCACTATATTTAAGGTTAGGCTCCCGTGGGGTCGATTTGCATTCCGCAATCAGGTGAGCGACGAGGGTCTAAGGATTCGCACATCTCAACAATTCGAGTTTGTTGTTGACTGATTTTGTTGAGCGTAGCAAAAAGATGTTTTACATAAGCGATAAGCCTGGCGTTACGTGGAAACTGTTCCTTGGAATCCTCTTTAAGAAGGTTTTAGGTAAAGTTTTTCTATTGTACTACAAAGGCTGTTAAAGTCTGTAACATGCGATCGGAACTTAGAACAGAGTATAAATCCTGGGTCGGGGTTATTCACAACCATTGGAGCGCGGACCAGGCGGACTGTAAGATACTTTTTTACAGGAATTTTAATCTGTACTAATATTATACAGAAGAATGATTTGTATGTAAGTATGTTTGTAACGAATTGACTCAAAAAGTACAGGACCGATTTTAAAAACTCTTTCACCATTTGATTGCTACATTATCACTGATTAATATAGCAGTATTTTATCCCCGTACACCTACGGGAACGGGAACAACGAGGGTGAAGCCACATAACGTCCGCTAGTGTCAAATAAATTGTTTTGGTAACCTTGACTTTGTATTTTTTTGATGTTTGACATTGAACTTTATACCGCTCAAAAATACGTTCAATATAGCAGCTTTATATATTTTCATATCAACAAAAGGTGCAGTGAAAAGTTCGAATAATGTTTATAAACCATTTACGGATACAACTAACAAGCGTTTTGTTTTGGAACTACCTTTTATTTTCAACGGCTTTTAAACGGAATGATGGTAAAATCATTTATAACTTTTTCTATGAATCCATACTGATATTATAAGCCCAATATTTTGTAGTTTAGTTCATTCTCCACGTAAACTTTTCAAACTCTTTTTCGAATAGAAAATGCGTAGGAAGAGATGTCTGTCAGTTAGCCTTTAGGTGATAGAGAAAAGATATGGAAGATGGAAAATAAAAATTTACAGTGAGAGAGCCCTTTACTCAGCAGTGGGACACGACAGGCTCATAATAATAATAATAGCAGAAGGGTGAGTTTTAATACAATTTCCTATCAGTTAAATTACATAACATTACTAAATCCATTAAAAATGCAAATATATAGTGTAATCTGCATTAATTTTCACATTGTCCGAGACACTTCCCGTCCGACAGAGGGAGAGCGAGATCTCTCTCTCTGAATAGAGTCATTACCAAAAATATAGGTGCCATCACGAGTTATGATCGCTGAACTTGAATGCGCAGTAGTAATTTTATGAACCATTCTCAGTCCGTCCGTTTGGCGCGATGGGATTTTAATCTCCTCGATAAATAAGTAACAACCCACAATCCAAAGAAATTCCTTCAAAAGGTTGTATAGTATGGTAATCTGTACATCCCCAACATTGTAGTGTGCCCAATTTTTCCGGCGTATATCGTAGGTAGTTAGTGGGCATGGAGCCAAATCTCGAAAATCGTATGTCTGAATAATCAAATTTGTGTTCCTAACCTACTTCTTTTTTATTATAGACCATCCCGGGACTGCAACGACGGCGATTATCTCTGATTCGTACCTTGATTCGTATGTACATTGTTCAAGTTAAAATACGCCTTGTAATGTTACGTACATACTACACAATATTCGTTTATTTAAAGTAGTTAGTACCTCGACTGCCTCGTTGGTCTTGTGGCTGCAAATGCTTCTGCTAATCACGAGTTCCTGGGTTCGTTCCCCGGGTCGGGAAAATTGTTAATTTTGGTATTTTTATCTGTAACTTCCCTGTAACAGCCCGGAGTCTGATCCTATTATATGGGAACATAACTGGTGAAATGTGGTTGTTCTATAAGTACACCTCAGCCGTGGAATACAGAATAAATTTTTTTAGAAAGTTACTGGAATTTCTACATAGTATCTATACAGATAAATAAAACTGAAGTGTTTGTTTATAATTCCTAAATAACAGCTTTTCACTAAATGCATATAAAAGTATACACGCTACTGACACTAAAAAAGCAAGTTTTAAATTTTTTCTCAGTCTGTCTATCTGTCGGTCTGTCTGTCTGTCTGTTTGTTCCGGGTAATCTCCAGCTGGATCAATTTTAACGGGACTTTCACTGGCTGATGATTCAAGGAGTAAATTAGGCTACTTTTATTTATTAAAAATATTACGGTTCCGCGACAATAAGGATCAAACTAAAGTTACGCGGATGAAACCGTAAGGCACAGCTATTCATAAAAAAAAATATGTTGCTTTCTTTCCCTACTAAATGAGTCTTTTAGTATCTAGACTAGGGACCTTAAAAATATTTAAGGCCATTAACCTGATTACTGTGAGAAATAAAAGACAATCTATCCTTACTTTGTTCCGCAACCTAGTTTCTGGTAATTATCAAACCTGTAGCCCTAGCATGGTACTGTAAGACAAGACAGAATTTTGGTTAGTATATTATTTTGTTACCATTCGTTATACAAGAAGAGCAGACTTGGATATACCATTATGCTTTACGACGTAGGACATAAACTACATATATTTTTATATTATTTAATAAATTCAAGTACTTACCTATTGAAAATTGGCCATCTCATGCGACATGACAGTTTCTTTAAAAACATAGTAGAAGGAAAAGTAGAAGGGAGGAGAGGAAGAGGAAGACCAAGGCTATAACATACATGGGACAAGTTAAAGGTGTCTGTGATGTCGTATAAGGACGTCAAAGAGCTGGCACTGGACAGAGACAATTGGAAAGAGTTGCATCGGTTACACCGACAAGAGTCTCATTACTCTTAAATTCACGATGATGATTGAAAATGATAATATTAAAAAAGATAAATAATTGAAATATAGTTATTCTACGTACATATACAATTAAAAGCATCTATACAGATAAATAAAATTGAAGTGTCTGTTTGTAATTCCAAAATAACAGCTTTTCACTAAATGCATATTAAAGTGTACACGCTACTGACACCGAAAAACCAAATTTTAAAATTTTTCTCTGTCTGTCTGTCTGTCTGTTTGTTCCGGGTAATCTCCAAAACGGCTGCACCGATATTAACGGGACTTTCCCTGGCAGGTAGCTAAAGTTACAAGGTTAACTTTATTTAAAAAAAAACATAAGGTTTCCGCGGGACACCCATGAAACTAACTCTACGCGGGTGAAACCGCGGGGCACAGCTAGTAATCAAATAAATATGCTCACGCCATCCCAGCAGGTTCCCCGAAGGGGTAAGCAGAGGTGTTGTAACAACAGCTCCCACTTTTCACCAATGATGATTAAGTGCCAACGTGACAGATGGTGAGTCGATCGCCATCTTACGTACTAAATTTTAATCACTTCTCAGACATATGCAGGCTTCCTCACGATGTTTTTATTCACCGTAAAGCAAGTAGGGTAAAATAAACGCACTTAAGTTTTTAGAAAAACTCATTGGTACAGGCCATTGGGATTTGGACTTGCGTCGCTTGCGTATCAGACGACTGCTCAAAATCACGGCCTTTTTTATTTTTAATATCCTTCTCTTAGCCCTATGCTACGTTTGCAGCGCTAATTATTCAATGTCTTTACCCATTGAGTTACATGTCAGGATACGACGAGGGTGTCCCACCATGGACTAGACGTTTGAACTGAGTAATAAGTCACTAACTCTATGTTGACTCAAATTAAGATCCGCAAAGTGATCGGGGTGTGCCCTGCTGTTATACGGAAGTGATCTCCCAATGTGTGATTGATATACAAACGAAGAAGAACCTAGTCGACTATACGCAAGAGAATTTAGAATTATGAGCCCAAATGGGCGAACTGGACGCAAATGGTTAACAAAATATTTATAATATACTATAAGGTATAAAAACTATATGGGTTTTATATTCAAAAGCAGGTATGGTTTTGAGAATAACTATACACACAGTCCAATACAAAATGTTCAAAGTTTGAACGGCGAACTTCGTACCATCTAACAGCCTAAGGAATATTCTAAAAAAAGAATTAGCATAATCAGTCTCAGCTGCTCTCAAGATTTGCGCTTAGCAACAAATTAAGCGATTCATTTTTATATTATACTAGCTGTTCCCCGCGGTTTCACCCGCGTAGATTTAGTTTCATCCTTATGGTCGCGGAAACCTAATATTTTTAATAAATAAAAGGTAGCCTATGTCCTTTCTCAGGGTCTAAAGATCATCTGTGCCAAATTTCATCAAAATCGGTTGAGAGGTTTAAGCGGGAAAGCGTAACAGACAGACAGAGTTACTTTCGCATTTATAATATTAGTAGGGATAGGTAGTATTATTTGTTGTAATAAAAGAAAAAAATGCGATAGCGATTAGTTGCTTGAGACAAGTAAATATAAGTGTTTGTATTTCAAATAGCTTGATTACAAGTCGTTGAAGCAAAATATTTTCTTGCTACAATATTTCCTTAATTCAACTTAATATTTTAAAAACTCCATTGCTCATAGCAGAGCTTTCTCAATTTGTCGGCACCGGCGTAATATATTGAGGACTGTTAAAAAAATTTACGGTCGAGTATTTTCAGCAATTTTATATTGTTTGTCGCAACCAGCGTTGTTATTTCTCGATGTTTTCACATCGATCTCCTTCAGTAGATCGCAGCAAACGAAAACATCGAGAATAATACGAGTATATTGTCCAAAATATAAACTAAAGAGCGGCTCTCACATATTGGCTAAAACAGACGCACGCACGCAGACGCATAAAGCTAGAAGCAGAAAGAACGTCTCTATGACTACCTCTGTTCTTATACAAGTACCTTAGGCTGACTATTCGATACAAAATCACACATAGATAGTTTATGAATTTGAAGCTCTAAGAGCCCTCGTGTGACTAGCGAAACAAATTTTGACATCATGTACGGAATCTAGAAACAAATCGTTCTAAATGACAGATTCATGGAGGCGCATGCTCTACGATGTATTAAGTGGCCGTTGACAATATAATGACGATATAATAATGTCAGTAAGGGCCTGTCACGTCTGCCTGTCGCTTTTACGTCATTTACGTTGCAGACATATTTTTCGAAACTTCAAATCTAGAAATCAACATTACTGAAAAATAAAGGAGTAAATTCTGAAAACTACATGAGTGACAACGCCCACGCTTGATCGGGGAAACACTCTTATTTCAAACTAGCTGTGCCCCGCGGTTTCACCCGCGTAGATTTAGTTTCTTCCTTATTGTCGCGGAACCCTAATATTTTTTATAAATAAAAGTAGCCTAAGTGACTCCTTGAAACATCAGCTACCTACCAGTGAAAGTCCCGTTGAAATCCGTCCAGCCGTTACAGAGATTACCCGGAACAAACAGACAGACAGACAGAGAAAAATTTTAAAACTTGGTTTTTTAGTGTCAGTATCGTGTATATTTTCATATGCATTTAGTGAAAAGCTGTTATTTTGGAATTACAAACAGACACTTCAATTTTATTTATCTGTATAGATGTATAGAGTTTTAGATTTGGTCACGATTCCATACCATGCTTGGTAAACTTATATTTACACTGTGTTAATAGTCAGTCCAGCGTACCTACTCGTATAGTAGAAGTCAGTGTTCCGAAAATGCTCCGGAATGCGTAAGATGCGTCTATGCCTGCTGTGTACGAGTCATGTAGGAAGCCGACTTTCGTCTATCTTTGTATTGTGTGATATTGATAAACGAGCGCTTAGACCGCACGGCACGCATACAAATATATTGCGGGAATATTTCATGTTTAACGTCTGCTCCCATCCCCGACGTGTAGGCCAATGCGTTGATTTCAGACCCTGGGTGGGTTAAAAACTCGTTTGGCTTAAGTATGTTTTGAATACGCTACAGGCCTGTGTGTTATTGTTCACGGCTTCATATTGCTTCATGTATCATTTCGCTTTGTAGCGAATGCTTAGTAACTTAATATGTAGTTTATCGTTTGCGAAATTTACCCTACTAGTATTGTTGGTGTATAGTTAATGCTCTACATAATGGCTATAATGTTATGGAGACTTACTTGAGATTTATTAGATCCTTAACATATTATCATAACATTCGAATCCAAACCTTGTAATAATTACTTACAAACTATTTGATTACGCATCATTATTTTAATAAATTTGATGTTTGGTAATTCAGCTGAATGGCACGCATCCAATTGATAAGACGAAAAAGCACATAGAATACATTATATACTAAAAAGCTATTTTCATAAATTAGCAAGCAATGAACAAAATAATCAATGTATGCCCGAATGTGGTCTGATCGTCTCCCGCTGCAAATGTACCCTATGAATAATTGTTGGACCGAAATCAGAGTGACATCAATAATACTAAGCATACAATTATTGTGCCAGTGTATTAAGCATACACATGTGTAGTGTATGGTGTAGTTACTGAACCATTTGTCAGTGGCAATATTCATGAACAGTTTCTTAGTTAAGCTTAACACGTGACGCTTGTACATTAATAATAGCTGGGCAGAGAATCTGAGAATTAATTTAAATAATAAATTGTTCCGATGTATGAAATGATTGAAAAAAAAACCGATAATTTGAAAGAAACATTCTTGGAAATTTCATAATTAAGGCAGTAGATATTTTGTTTCGGGACGCATATTTGTGTTTTGCTGTAGGAATTTGGTATACAGGTACAACCCTTGTTGCAATATTGCGGATAATTCAAATTGCGGACTAGTATTTGCACTGCACTACCACCGTATGTGAATAAAAAAAAGAGCTGCCAAGCAGAAGAAGACAACACTTTTTCTTTGATTAAAACGAAATTTTTATAAGAACAGGTTTTTAAGTACTTCTTTATAGATATAGCATAATATCTCTTACTTTGTTCATATCTAGTATGATAACACTTACAACGGTGATAATTTCCATATATGCCTACCCCGTAAGTTACGATAAATATTTATGTAAATATATAACTCAAAGGTTTAGTAAGAAAATTATGCCAAAAATCCCTTAAGAAGATTCCATTAAGTAAGCCCAAGTAGAAAACGCGGGATATTAAAGATATTTATGAAGCTGCAACGCTATCTCTAGCGACTAAAAATCATGCAAAATATTATGAGGGAACGTGGCAAAGGCTCACGGGAGTCGGCCCGCGATAATATTCGATTTAAGATGGTTGTAAAATATTTTACGAGGACAGCCGACGTCGCGGCCTGCGTCTGGTGCCATCGAGACGCGCTCCCTTGCCAATTATTACTGAATACTACCATACGTATAATAACATTGTCATACGTAAGAACACTTTCGTCCCTTCGTAGTTGATATTGGGGCTCCATTTAGACTTATGATCCAGCTTCTGCCCGCGACTTACGAATAGTTATTTTGGAAATTTGGGTTCTGCAAATTATAGTCACCCATAAAACAAATTCTACGCGGGTGAACCCGCGAGGCACAGATAGTAACGTAATATAATCGACAGGTTAACTTTATCTGTGATGTTTTTATTTAACTGTGACGGCGTGTTTGCGCTTTTTGTTTGTTTCAACTCGAAGTAAATGTTTGTACAAAGGATTTTATGCTTTTATTCGACATTTTAGCGCACAAAAAATAAGTTAATAGATTGAGAAGTGGCCTGAATAAAGCTATATGTCAAAAATTGTTTTTATTTAGTTTTTAAAATTTTGGTAAATAATCGAAGAGGAGCCGAAAAATATTTAATCATGTAATATTTTATATTTGCAACATAATAAAGGACGTTTAGTATCATGAACATTTGGGAACATTGTTTCACATTGCGATGATTTTAAACTCGGCCTTTATTCTCTACTAGCTGTGCCCCGCGGTTTCACCCGTGCAGACATAATTTCAGGGGTAGCCCGCGTAACCTTAATGTGTTTTTTTTAAATAAACTTAATCCTAGTTACTCTTTGTAACAAGACCCATTAAAACGGAATTTTCGTATAACGTAGTGCTTCGGTAGAACCGTGCTCCGCTTTTGAACTTGCTTGTTCCAGCCCCTACGATCTGTGGCTACGTGTTTTCAGTAATGTCACACAATGAGTTTTAGAGCGAAGGCGGAAATCGTCTGTAAAGCATTTCAAAGACGTATTTGCTTCGGCATCACATAATCTGTAGTGAGAATGTGGGTGTTGTAGTACCTTTCACACATTCAGAATGCCGTGAGCTTGTAGTGCTTACGTATATATTCTATTTATTATGTTTTAAAGTTAATTTACCAGATTGTATAACATGAGAAATGGGATATGTTGAATTTTCAAATTAAGATATTGAACATAGTCATACGTAATAAGTCAAGAATACTGGAGCTTTATCATAAAGTATTATAAAAATAAATAAATAAATATGCTCACGCCATCTCAGAAGGGTCCCCGAGGGGGTAAGCATAGGTGTTGTAACAAACAACACCCACATTTCATCGAAAATGATTTAGTGCCAACGTGACAGAGGTTGAGTCCATCGTCGTCTCAGGCACTATACATACGTCTTTGAATTACTTCTCAGACATATGCAGGTTTTCTCACGATGTTTTCGTTTACCGTTAAGCACGTGGTGTGAAATCACTGTACATTTTTTTTTTAGAAAAACTCATTGGTGCAGGCCCCGCTGGGATTGGAACTCGCGTCGCTTGCGTAGCAGGCGACTGCTCTAACCCCAAGGCCCGACAGCTCTATAAAGTAATATTGGTATAATATTTGGACATTGTGATCAGTGTGTGCGTGTACTAATACACCCACATTTCACCAGTTATTTTTAAGTCCCTAAAAGTGGACGAGACTAAAACATTAACTGGGCACTAATCCAGACTCCGGGATGCTACTTGGAAAATACAGATGAAAAACCCCAATAACACTTTTCCCGACTCGGGGATCAAACCCAGGACTAATGTGTGCGACCAATAGACATGTAATCATGAAACTATAAAAGTAATTATGACTACGACACAGGTCCACATATTTTAATCAACTCTGTTATAGCAGTGCTTCGATTAACCTAATCTACTATTAATATTGCGGCACTAATTTGTAACCGACAGACCGCCCACATAGGTTTGATTATCTCATTAATTAATATTTCCATTACAGTTCTCTACCTATCGTGAAATGAGTCAACAAATTTTGTGCACCTACTAATATTATAAGAGGAAAGGTTTGTATGTCTGTTTGTAACGAACTAGCTCAAAAAGTGCTGGACCGATTTTAAACACTCTTTCACCATTTGAATGCTACATTGTCACTGATTAATATAGGCTATATTTATCTCCGCACTATCACGCGAACTATGCAGGTGAAACCACGTGACGTCCGCTCGTTTATTTTTCAATTTGCGAATTTCCAAAGCAAACAAGAGTGCAGTCCACTTGATGGTCAGCGGCTACCAGAGCCTATGAAAGTTTATAACACCAAGTGCCACGCTCGCGTTGATTACGAAATAAAACGAAACCATACACATGCTCACGCCTGTATCCCATGGGGGTGGAAAAAGACTACGGGCGCCACCTGTTGCGATCCTTACATACTTCTTTCGCTTCATCCACATTCATGCATCTCTTCATACACTTCCTTCAGTGTTCCGATCTGACCCTTCTGAAAAAGATTTTTTATCTGACCATGGTAGTCAAGTCTTCCTTGGACGCCCTCCACGCATTCGCTTTATGAATTTATTTCGTTCATAACCTTTCACTCATCCTTTTGATATGTCTAAACCATCTCAACATACTTCTTACGATTCTGATCTTAAGTAAAAGGCTTCTAAGCAATTTAACCATATAATTAACTTGCAATTTGTCTTGTATTTTAGTCACGTGTTACATTAACTTGTTCATGCATATATAATCACGTATAGAACTCGATCGTATGTATACAGTGGCTATAAATACAGTAAACAGAGACACCGGTTTACGACTGAAAAGCGCCACAGTTCGCATGAATAAACATGAATCATAAATGTTTTATGGCATTCAAATTCAACCAATAACGCTCATGGGAATTCTAGAAACTGCCATGTGATGAAAATTACATCGTTTTACAGATGTAGATGTGACTCTCAATTGTTATGTGCGAAGGGCAGTAAATGTAAACGAATCTACCGTTTTATTACGAGTACTGGGATTATATAAAGTGGTGTGCCCCAGGAACAGCGAATCAGGTGGTTTACGCTTCTCATTGGATTCTCTTGCATTTGTAAAACTGTGATTATAAAAAAGCATTTATAATAAATAATATTATCATACAATGCCATATCATCCCAAAGAAAACAACTGATATAATTCTAGGTTTTCACTACCTAATATATGAGTTCGTGACAGTGATTTGAGCCCGCGACACCTAGCGTAAAAGTTAGGTATAACCCTTTGATATAATAATGTACGATTACTTTCGATTTTATTGCGACGGCGCAGCTGATCAAGTAATTGTAGTAGTAATTGTTCATATATAAATTGGAATAAAAAGTTTTTTTTTTGATTTTGTCAGATTTGCAAACTTGAGAGCTGACTGACTGACACTAAGAATGTCGCGGAAGCCCCAATTATTCCTATTCCAATACTTACAGCTCTCAAGCGGATTTTTTACCACTTAATGCCGATTATTGTATATTGTATACACGTATTGTATGGTCGTGTCAAACTTTGTAAAATGATAGGTCATAATTATATCATTCTTTACCCTGCCTCTTGGGAATCCAATAAACCGGCTCTTAATCAACTACCAAGTACGTAATTAAATTGGTGGCAGCAATTTCATGTAACCCTAAAGCATTAACTGTCAGTTAACACCCGACCATTACGTATTAATTAGGGGTCTGCTAATCCGATTTGTGTCATAAACAAAATAGAGTTGAAATCATATCGCGTTGAACGTTGATAATACAGCCAATCACAAGATTCGGTCTCTTATTCGTGCTACGGTTTGTAAAGAGCGGAGCCGCGGAGCACGTGACCAGAATCCAGTAGTTCGTGATAACGCTTGTCGAATCAGATTTGAATATGAATGGAATATTAATGAAAAACTTGCCCCCGACTATCAAGGTGATTTGGTTCAATCTCCGTTATCCAACCATGGTGCATTGATCAGTGTTTCAATGACAAATCTTCGTTGCTTCTGTTAGCGAGACTTTTAATGCTTGAAACTCAAGACCCAGAAATCCCTTGGTCTATGACTGGTTTGTCTTTATATACTCACGTCATCCCAGAAGGGTCCCCGAAGAGGTAAGCAGAGGTGTGATAACAACACATACTTTTCACCGAAGATGATTAAGTGGCAACGTGACAGATGGTGAGTCTATCGCCGTCTCAGGCACTATGACAGACGTATGCAAGTTTCCTCACGAGGTTTTCCTTCACCATGGATTAAGTAACTCATTGGATTAAGCCTCTGGGATTCGAAATTGACAGTTATCGTGTCTAAAGGGTTTCATACATTTTATTATATGATCACGCATGGGGAATACTGGGAAAGGGTAGGCATATTATATTAATCATCATTCATCATTTCAGTCGACAGACGCGCACTGCTGGACATAGGCCTCCCCCAACGATCTTCACGACGACCGGTCTTGTGCCTCCCACATCCAGCGGGTTCCCGCGATCCTCACCAGGTCGTCGGTCTACCTCGTAGGGTGCTTACCCACACTGCGTCTGCCGGTACGCGGTCGCCACTCAAAGACCTTTATATATATTATGTACTTATAATACACCCACTTTTCACCACTTTTTGTTGATGTCCTATGTAATAGGGGGCGAGCCTATTGTCATTAACCGGACACTAATCTAGACTCCGGGCTGCTACTGGAAAATTACTCCCTATAATACTTTTTCCGACCGAGCTTGGGACCTCGTGAGACTCTTGCGACCACTAGACGAACGAGGTAGTCCAACCATTTAAGCTAAATTTCCCCGGGAATAGTAACAGACAGTAAAGAAGCAATCTCTTTTCTAATAATTGTAGTATAAACGAATGAAATAAATAATTAGGTTATGAAAGCACTTTGTTATAACTTTGATACGGTACAAAGATATTCTCCATTTTTACCGTCCAGATTTTATCGGGAGTTTCACTGGTAGATAGCTAACGCATTAGGGTTTCGGGGGCCACCCATGCAGTTATAGAGTAGTCTTACTGTATAACTGCAGATGGTCATAGTAGGGACTCAACTGCTCCATAAAACTATACGGTGAGCACCTATTATTATCAAGGTATTAAAAGTGCGCTGCAGAACAGTAAAATTTTACCGCTGCGGTTACACTCAAATTAACCGACTAAATTGCATTGCCACGGTACAACTAAGTTCGCTAGTAATTAACCGCAAGCTTCTTAAACATAAAGCGTAGTTTTGAGGAGAAATACATTTTTAAAAGTCGACCCTCGGACGTTGAGCAATTGCCATACTTTATGCTAAGCGCCATTTTAATTACTACTGTGAACTTAAGTTACTCGTTGCAAGATTTTTCATGTTTAAGAAACTTTTTTTTATTACTGCTTTTACCGGTTTCTTAAAGTTTCTTTTATAGTCAGTCGCTAACTATTAAGAGTAATGATCCGACGTTAGTCAGTTTAGTAGGTACTATAATTTTGTACTTTAAACGAGTGTGAATTTCAACTAAAATGCAGCCTTAATCCTTTCAACAACCCTTTTTAATTTATGTATCACAAAATGTTACGTCAAAGATATGAAGTTCTTAATACGCTCTGCTTAAATCGATGATAGACCCCCAGTTTCAATATAATACAAAACAAACAGAAATCAGTAATACACGCAGGAGATATAGAATTGTGATGCGTCGTACAAAAACAAGCAGCGCCTGCCGCTTAGAATATGTTTCGTTTGCTAATGTAAAATGTATGGAGATCGATCCGAGTGGAGTCACGGTGTGGAAATGATCCGAATTTCCGTTCACACTCTTTCGCATACATGTTGTAGGTAAAGTTTTGCTGTTATGAGTTATTAGGGGAGTTATAATGTTTCCAATTGATTACTTTTAATACTTATTACAAAACATAGACTAAGATAGGCCTTAGTTTAAAAGCAGCTTCTGTGAGATTTAAAAAGGGATGGACAAAGCTTTAGTTCGACTTTGGTCTAGTCTATGTTAAAACCACGTTTTGTGTGTACGATAATAGTTTGGAAGTCCACTTATGTCTGAGAAGAAATTTAAAGACGTATAGTGAGACGGTAAATTTATCATTTGCGAAAAAGGGCAAATGAAAAAAAAAACTATCACATTTTTTTTTAAGTATATTATTTTACCGCATTTCACTTGATTGACACTTAGTTTTTTCAAACAATTTAAAATTGAACTATTGCCTTAAACATTTACCACTTATTGGTGCAAAAATACAGAAATTATTTTTCCATTAAAACTCATTGATTGGTGAACTGTGACGTAATATCCACAGGGTGTTTACGCAAACAATGTAGTGTACACTTCACGCTGGACCACACACTGTAAACAGTCATAGCACCGTGTGATACGGCAGGTACACTTACAGATTGCATGACATCTCTAGGTTGATTTTAACTGTTTTGGTAACCTATACAGATAAATAAAAATGAAGTGTCGATTTTTAATTCCAAATTTACTTTTCACTAATTGCATATGGAACTTATATTTAAAAGAAAACAATACCTATTTGAAAAAAATAACTGTTAGTCTGTATGTCTGTCTATCTGGTCAGAGTCATCTCTGTAACGGCTGGACCAATTTAAACAGGGCTTTCACAAGTAGATACCTGTTGTTAAAAGGAGTAACATAGTTTATACTTATTTTCAAAAAAATTAGGTCCCGCGAATAAAGCCATCCATGAAATAAAACGTATGAACGAAGCTTTAACTATAATTCACTGAGTATTTCTGAATATTATTGTTCCTTCGAACAGTTTTTAATTAAAAGGCGAAAGCCCGAAAATAAATATATTCAGTTCAATAGTCATAAATAATGTCTCTAGATTAACACTTACATTGTTACAATATAAGACAATGCTTTAATGGAAACATTTTAATTAAACTAAGGGACCCGATACTAACCGTTCATTAATGAATACGAGAAACGGATGGAAATGTAAGGACAATAAGACAATTGTACGAGTAGGAGATATTGTTGTTGTAATATGAAAGGATCTAAGGTTTTGACAGGTTTTAGTTAGCATGTAATTTCCGGGACAGGCAACCGGAAAAGTTGTGTCCGTATAGCTAGCGTACACATGGTGGAATCCAGGGTCGGGAGTAGTCTTAAAAAATAGTGCCTAAATAGTGCCTAATTAGTGCCATATTTAAAAAAATAGTGCTACAATATTTAGGGAAATATAGGGCTTTCTTTTTGGTACGCTAGCTTGACGTCAAGCTAGCGTACACATCCTAGATCTCGATAACGGCTTGCACTAGGATGATGCTTTTACTGCCAAAAAATAGTGCCTAAATAGTGCCTCCGGAATGCAAATTTTCTGAATGATTGCTCCACGGAGAGCTTCACAAATAGGCAAGCAACTCAAATGACATTCGTCCCATCGTCAAGCTAGCGTACACACGCTGTTCATAGGGAAAGGCGATGGCACTAATTATGAGGAGTATACCAAAAAATAGTGCCTGAAATAGTGCCTCCAGATCTGCAAAAATATACTGGAAATTCGCAGAGGAACCGTTTAAAAAATCTATGTATTAATACACTAGCTGTGCCCCGCGGCTTCACCCGCGTAGATTTAGTTTCATGCTTCATGTTGCGGAACCCTAATATTTTTCATAAATAAAAGTAGCCAAAGTTACTTCTTGAAACATCAGCTACCTGCTAGTGAAAGTCCCGTTAAGATCGGTCTAGCCGTTTGAGAGATTACCCGGAACAAACAGACAGACACACATAGAAATTTTTTAAAAATTGGTTTTCCTGTCTGTTCCGTGTATTTATGCATTTAGTGAAAAGCTGTTATTTTGGATTTACAAACAGACACTTACATTTCATTTATCTGTATAGATGTATAGATAATTTATTTGCGATAAACTTTACAGAAGAGTACCTTATCCACCTAAATATTCGGTCTTTGCTACATATGTATTAAGTACTATTTTCTGCCGCTACATAGGGTTAACGTGAACTTGAACCTGCGATTGGTCTTGGATAATAATATAGCCTTCTTCGACAAATGGGCTACCTAACATTGATAGAATTTTTCAAATCGGACCAGTAGCTCCTGAGATGAGCACGTTCTAGCAAACAAATAAACAAACTCTTCAGCATTATATATTAGGATAGATAAAAAACTCTTTAACGCAATATTCAACTATCAAACTGAAAAGGGAGTGAAATGGAAATGTTATTTCACGGCTGTTGCAAACATATAATGTGATTATGGAATCGATGTGGGCCTAAGCAAACACTAATATAATCAGGCGTCCCCGCACAAAACACAATATTACAGAAAGTCGGCTCCCATACATAGATGTACACGAGCGTACTCGGCGTATCACCCTAACATTAACATTAGAATTACAAATTTTAGTTCTTTACGTTACCTATAGTAGGCGGTGAATACTTTCTCATAAAAACATTAATTGTGCAGTGATACTAGCGAGTACCTATAGCTTTAAAATATTACGAAAGCAGTGCCTAACTTGGGATACGGGTATGATAAGAAAATCTTACTAATGAATTGTCTCGCGCTTTCACTAATAGGAGTGATACAAAATGTATGGATATGTCATATAAATGAGGCACGTGACATATGTCATTCCCATACATTTTGTATCGTTTCTGTAAGCGAAGCGCGAGGATAATGTAACTTTGTCTACAGGTCCTAATCAGTCACGTGACTTATGTCATTCCCGTGCAGTTAGTAGCGTTTCTATGAGCGAAGCGCGAAGATAATGTTACTTTGTCTACAGGCCCTGGTATTAGCCAGATTGATGAAGCTCCATGTACGCTCAGATCGAAGTGTGTACGCGATGATTATTGATCTATATACAAAACCGACCTTTTGTCTCCATTTTTTTGCGGTCCCTATGTGGCCGCTGAGCAAAGTCGCTAAATATTTGGACGAAGCACGTTTATTACATTTCCTCCGAGAGCCCCGTACCTGTACAATTTAATTGTACTCACGACCTGTACTCAAATTCCCTTATACACTTAAGCTCCCCGTTCCTTTTACTATGTTATTCGGTCACATTGCGGGTGGTATTTTTTTAAGTCCTCTCTAATCTAATAATATATAATTAAGTTATGTCCGTTTTATAACTCTCCACGAATGGACCACTTCAGTTCTTGATTTGTATAAAAATTTAAATAAATACAATATTTATTCAATTGTGTGTATTTTTTTTAATATATAGCGTACAAGTAATCTCGGAGCTACAGTAGCCAATGAATGCTACACCGAAATGAAAAGATTTGCCAACATTATGAAATACGATAGGGTCCTACTTAAAACCATGGTAGACGTGGGGTTTGAGCAGTCGCCTGCTACACTTAAATGCAGTAAATTCACCCCACGTGCTTTACTGTGAAGAAAAACATCGTGAGAAAACTTGCATATGCTTGAGAAGTACTTCAAAGACGTATGTATAGTGCCTAATGACGGACTCACCCTCTGTTACGTTGCAATTTAATTATCTTCAGGAGTCTAACAACAACATCCACATTGGTGTTATTACGACATCTCAACTTACACCTTCACGGACCCTTCTGGGATGGCGTGAAGTAGCTAAGGCAGCTTTATTTGATTGAGATCTTTTAAAAGGAAGATCTCCCACTCGGTAGCTTTGAATTTCGAAAAGAAGATCCCGTTTGCCATATCTTCTGTAAGGCAGAGCTACAGTCCCCAAGCTTCGAATTTTGAACGGAAAATCCCGTTATGCCTTTACTCTTTTAAAAGTCACGCATACCCCTGAAGTATAAGTAACTTTTAAAAGGGGTAGGGAATTTACATAGTAATTTTTACATTCAAAATTAATTTATCTTTTATAAGCTTGATAACTAATTTTATTTTTACAGACTTTGAATAATTCAAATCGAATAAACAAAACTTTGAAATAATAGCTATTGAGTTTATTATTTTATTGAAATTTAAACAAAGAATAAGCAAAGCAATAAACCCATTATAAATAACAATTATTTTCCTATAACAGCGTACCGTTTAATAAATACACCGGTTATTTTGTATAAATCTTCATAAAATATGAATGTGAAGCAAACAACTGTTTATTAGCTCGGTGGTAGGGTTTTATGAAACGTTTATGTTTGATATGCATATCCATATATTTTTGTTATGATATTTTATAGTGGGTATACATTACCTAGGAAGATTAATTAGACTTAGAACAACAATATGTCTTAGAACACATGAAATATCGTTCTTATTATAAGGTTTATAAGGTACTAGCGGACGTCACGCGGTTTCACCCGCATAGTTCCCGTTCCCGTGGAAGTACGGGGATAAAATATAGCCTATGATACTCGCTGTTGATTTAGCTATCTATAACTGAAAGAATTTTCAAGATCGGTAGTTTTCAAGATTAGTAGTTTCGGTGCCTATTCAATGCAAACAAACAAACAAAAAAAACAATCAAATCTTTCCTCTTTATAATATTAGTATATACTAGCTGTGCCCCGCGGTTTCACCCGCGTAGATTTTGTTTTATCCTTATTGTCGGGGAACCCTAATATTTTTGATAAATAAAAGTAGCCTAAGTTACTCCTTGAAACATCAGCTACCTACCCGTTTAAAGTCCCGTTAAAATCCGTCCAGCCGTTTCAGAGATTACCCGGAACAAACAGACAGAAAGACAGACTGACAGAGAAAATTTTTAAAACTTAGTTTTGTAGTGTCAGTATCTTGTATACTTTCATATGCATTTAGTGAAAAGCTGTTATTTTGGAATTACAAACAGACACTTCAATTTTATTTATCTGTATAGATGTATAGATAAGACGTATAGGGAGGTCAAGGAGATGACACTGGATAGAGACGAATGGAATAATTTGCATCAGTTACACCAACAAGAGTCACAACTCTTAAATCTATGATGATGAAGGTATTGAGAGCCTAAACAATAACACAACACAATATATTGGGTAACTTGGTACACTAGTGGGTAACAGTTTGAAATGTCACGTAGCTCAAAGGAACATAACTTTAGAGAACACGTGTTTGAATGGTTTCCTTCGTCGTTGCTAAGACTTCACTTCATGCTAATAGAAACGCTATTAATTAAAAGTTGTCAAAGAAATAATATAGAAGGTATGAATATTCGTTTATAATTTGAAGGCTCGTTGGTCTAGTGATAAGCACTTGCGCTTCCCTGGGTTCGATTCCCGGGACAATTTGTTATTGGGTTTTTCTATCTGTTAATTCCCAGTAGCAGCCCGGAGGCCGTAGTAGTGTCTGGTTTGTGGCAATAGGCTCGCCCCCAATTGAATGGGACTAGAATATATGTACTGTGTGTGCTGTGTGATTTAGTTTCTTCCATATTGTCGCGGAACCCTTATATTTTTAATAAATAAAAGTCTAGCCTAAGTTACTCCTTGAAACATCAGCTACCTACCAGTGAAAGTCCCGTTAAAATCCGTCCAGCCGTTTCAGAGATTACCCGGAACAAACAGACAGACAGACAGAGAAAATTTTTAAAACTTGGTTTTTAAGTGTCTGTATCTGTATGTGTATACTTTCATATGCATTTAGTGAAAAGCTGTTATTTTGGAATTACAAACAGACACTTCAATTTGATTTATTTATTTATTTATTTATTTATTTATTTATTTATTTATTTATTTATTTATTTATTTATTTATTTATTTATTTATTTATTTATTTATTTATTTATTTATTTATTTATTTATTTATTTATTTATTTATTTATTTATTTATTTATTTATTTATTTATTTATTTATTTATTTATTTATTTATTTATTTATTTATTTATTTATTTATTTATTTATTTATTTATTTATTTATTTATTTATTTATTTATTTATTTATTTATTTATTTATTTATTTATTTATTTATTTATTTATTTATTTATTTATTTATTTATTTATTTATTTATTTATTTATTTATTTATTTATTTATTTATTTATTTATTTATTTATTTATTTATTTATTTATTTATTTATTTATTTATTTATTTATTTATTTATTTATTTATTTATTTATTTATTTATTTATTTATTTATTTATTTATTTATTTATTTATTTATTTATTTATTTATTTATTTATTTATTTATTTATTTATTTATTTATTTATTTATTTATTTATTTATTTATTTATTTATTTATTTATTTATTTATTTATTTATTTATTTATTTATTTATTTATTTATTTATTTATTTATTTATTTATTTATTTATTTATTTATTTATTTATTTATTTATTTATTTATTTATTTATTTATTTATTTATTTATTTACAAATCAGCACGACATAACATCAATTACGCTAATTCGACAAAACGATAGTTATAAACTCAACACAAATATTAACACAGATGATAAAATACACGAAACAAATATGAACATATAAAAATAAGAGAACAAACTATTCTAGTAATAAAAGTATAAACATAAAATAAAAAATTAAGGTAACACAAGTCTTTCACAATAAATTAAACATTCATTCAAAATCACCTTTCATTCACCACCGAGCACATCACAGTCGGGGCTTGAGTCCAGGAGGGCATTCAGCGCACACAGCGATCTTGGAACTGGAGACCGAGCTCGCGCGACAGTTCGGCATGAAGGTACCGAGAACAGTTTGTGCTTTCTATTGCGACCGTACTTGTTGGGAACAAAAAATCGACACAACGCATTGTGCAAATCAGGAGCATCTATTTTCCCATGAAGGATTTTGCACATCGTAACTAGTTGGTCATTAGCTCGTCTGACCTCCAAGGAATTGTAGCCTAAGCACCCTAGCAGGAACTTACTAGGGTACAAATAAGGGTAGAGACCATAATGTTTTTTAAACAGAAATCGTAAAAATGCCTTCTGCACCTTCTCCAGAAGTAACGTATACTTGCTTTCATGTGGGTGCCATACACAAGAGCTGGCTTCAAGTTTACAGCGAACCAAAGCACCAAAAACAAGCTTGGTCACATGCACGCCTTTGAACTCTCGTGAATTTCTCAGTACAAACCCAAGTCGTCTGAAGGACTCTTTGGCTAGTGTAGTAATGTGGTCGTGAGAGGTTAATCCTCGATCAAATAGGACCCCCAGATCTTTGGTGGTTGTACATCTTGTTAGGGTGTTGCATTCTAATTTGTACTGAAATTCGGTAGGAAGCCGCTTACGGGTGAAAGTCATAGTGGAGCACTTAACGGGGTTAAATTCCATGCTGTTAGCAACCCCCCACTCATAAACGGCATCAACATCGTTTTGAAGTTTTTGGCAGTCCTCCTCAGTCTTTATCTCATTTATTTATCTGTATAGATGTATAGATAAGTACACCTCTGCCCACCACTTCGGAGAACACACTGAACCGAAATGTGAACATTTGTAGTTAAATAATATAGTTTTAAAAGCAGTTTTCCTATAATTCTTATTGCTTTTATATAATAGCGATACAATTAAGTTATACTATGGAAAAACACTCTGATCTTCTAAAGTATGAACATTTTCCATTAATATTAAGTTTTTTTAAACGTATCTCACTAGATGAGCTACCGCAAGAGGTTTTCACTTCAGTATATAATGTAAAAGAGTAGGTACTATATATTATGTATATTAGTATCTTAAGTCAAAAGTATATCTTCCCCGTGATAAACAAAAGCAAGAGAAGGTATATAGTAATAAATTGTAACAACGAACCGTTATATAGTAACTACTCCAAAATCAATTTGTACCTGACGTCGTGTTGAGCTAATAACATTGTTGCGTTTGACATTATCGACGCCAAGCCCTATTAAACTTACGTCGCCTTTGAGCAAAGTTACCTGAATTCACATTAAATTGCATCTCCCGAACGTAGGAAATCAATTTACTGGGCGAGTTATCTAGACTCCAATCGCGGGCGGGAGCGGTTTTAATATTTTTGCCCGAGTACGACAACGACGCTTTGCGCGAAGACGGGTACGGTAATCAGGAAAATTATTTACTCATGTCTACGGCCCTAGTTGGAAATGTACGCAGGGTTGGCAACGATACGTTTCCACAGAACAAAAATATCATGATCATCAAATTTTATTTTTATTTCTTTATTCATCCCTGAGCTGTGATTCTATACAATACCAGTTCGAAAAAGACGTAAAAAGTTTTCTTTTTTACGAAAAATAGTGTCATAAATCTGCTCAAAAGGATAGGTTTTCAAGTGGTAATTTTTGACATTAAACTATTTGCAGGATCAAAATTAAATAAATCAATTTAAATTTAATTTCTATTCAAAAAGTAGCTTTTTGGCTATTTAAAGTAAAGCTTCCAACCTTATTGCTACCGTTACTATTCTAATAACAATTTTAGAATATAATACATTTCTAAGAAGGTGTGTCTTTCCTGGAGACGGAGCGACAACCCTAGATCATTTCGCAAGCAGAATGAAGAGCCAAGGGGAACACGCTCGGAGGACTCTTTGTAAATAGTCACCGCTATGGCTTCCTGCAGATTAATTTCAAGTGAGAGTGCATCGCTCCGCTATTGAAAGCAAAGCTGCGTCGTATGACTTCCTACGAGCACTGTCAAGCAATACACTGATATTAATAAGTTAGTTATTGCTTCACGTTTCGCTTGATATCAACTTTACTTCATATCTCATAAGGCTGGGAATACATCGACTTAGATGTGAAACTAGTCTAGGAAAATGAGAAGCAGTCAAAATGGAATATGATGTTCGCGTAAATAATTGAATGATTTATGTTCATGATTGTACTTGTCTGAATGTCTCCTGCATTTTAATGTCATATAGGAGTACGACGGACAGTCATAAATACTTCCCGATTAAACAATTTGCAATGCAAATTGCGTTCTCATAAAAGCTTCGCTTTAAACATTTTCATTAATTACGCTTGAAAAATAATCATTGGTTCGATGGATCAAGTTTTATTAACCTTATGTTTTTGTACATCGAGGTAAATATTTTAATTTAACTTGATGTCGCTTCTATTTTTCGAACTTAAAAGCTTGTTAAAATAATACTAACCATTTCTCTCATTTCAAATGACGTTCCAGCGAAAAATAAATTCACCCGTACAATTTCCAGTTTGTTACCCGACAGACCGTGAAGGTACATTATTTGATGTTTGTCAACCAATTCTATTTTCTTTAAAATGTCGCCGTCGTTGAAAAGTGTTTTCAGAAACCGAGCAAAGTGTAGAGTACCAACGCGAATGTATATATACCATTGCAGGTTTAAGATTTAGTGTATACGCTCCATGCGTGGGGTTCCTAAAGCATCGTAGATCTTCGTTATTTATGTTTACAGCTTATAGCGGCCACATCCATTTCGTATATAGTTTGAATTCGTTTATCGAATTTCGAACACGTTTCGACCGAATCCCATATCGACGGACTTGATATATAAGAGTGGTCGGCTACCCTTATAAAATTACTGCCAGGGAAATGAATCGCAACGATTGTGCCGCGATTGAGGGTACAATAAGGATATTCAAATGGACAAAATTTATCTCTCGCGCAAAGGGTAATATTTTACGAAACACATGGAATAATTCATTCTGTAAATTTGTTACGTATGTGTACCTACATAATTTTTGGGGAAACGAAATAAAATCGCGCTATAAAAGGAGTTGATTTGCATTTTTGCCAAACTCAAACGAGACAGCTATTTCCCGAAATAGTTTCGGAATGTATTTACGAAACATTCATAAACTCATTCATTTGTAAAAGTTAGAAGATGACCAGTTCATTTATTTATAGGATGATTATAAAAATATGAGTTCCGTTTTTAAAAATACAAAGTCCAGAAACTTTAAAACCATCATCAAAGTCAACATACAACAAATTACAGGTGTGGCAATTCACGGCCCATTATCTTTCATACACTTTATCTTGGCAAACATAGATAACCTAGCTATGTGTAACGCGTTATCTACCTGATAGGCCAGTCACGATTCGATCGACGTGGTGTAAAGACGGGGGAGTTTTATTGAAAATATTGTGGTGAAGTGTTTCTGAAGTGATGGCGGGCGCTGGAACGGGCGTGGGCCGCGGCCCGATCGCCGGGACCCTCGAGTCTCAAATCTATTGTATCAAGTATACTTTGTTCTGCTTCAACGTAGTTTTGTGGGTGAGTGTACCGCAAATTGAAATCTCTGTACGACTTTTCCGTTTCATTTTCTCGTACCGTGTTTGCTTTGAGTTACTGGGTGTTAGTGCAATGGTCCTCTTAGGAAAGGATTGCAAGCTTTGCTCTCTTGCGTCTTCAGATGCGTTCTCTTTAGTTAGAAGGCTGACTTTCTCAGATTCTATTTACTTCGTCTGGAAGCTAACCTTAGATTTAATATAAGGAATAACTATATCATATTGTGGAGCTATACAGTCGAATATATCAGTCATGGTACTTAAGTGAGCTAAACTTATCCGTGACTCATTTAGCACAAAGCACTGCGCGCGCCTACGTTTATTCGCATACAACATGTCACGTTTCTTAGTAAAGTTGAAATAAATTTACATTATTGTATACATACTTTACTCGTTCTACACTTCATGTAGTTCGCCTCACTATGTAGTTTGTTCATTCTAGTTAATTAAGATGTCTATAAAGCTTCTGAAAGCAATAGAAATCGAGGATATAACTATAATTTTTATTCTGTTTCCATAATTATTTTAAGAATGTTGCTATAACATACCGTGTGTTACATTTTCATATTGCTATAAAAGAATCATAAAGCAATACATAAATAAATATAGCCTAAGTAGACTTCGTCAAACTTTAAGGGTTCTCTAAAGACCATTAAGAAAACAACTTGAAAAATTGCAATTATAACAACGATAAATTATTTTTATATCTACAATATCCACATAAATAACCTAAAATAAAGGGCCAGGTACAAGTCCTTATCAGTTAAGATAAGCCAGCCTCGTTTTCCAAGTACATCGCAGTCATAGCGTGAATCAGCAATCAAAATATGCTGATATCAATGAACGCATTGTTTTCATAAAATGGTTGTTCCGTTTTAGTTTCCTATTTCTGTTTGTAAATTAGATGAATCACTGGGCTTCATTAATAATCTTCTTGCAAATAACTTTTTGAACAAAGATAAGTGTTGTGCACTAATGCGAAACATAGGTGTTTGTAGATTTGACAGAGTCTATTACTTTCCTACTTGTTTGGTGCGATTCAATTACATACGAAGGTACAGAGTACATACAGAGGGTGAGTCCATCGCCGTCTCAGGCATTATACACATGACTTTGAATTACTTCTCAGACATATTCAGGTTAGCGCACGATGTTTTCTGTAAAGCACGTAGTGTGAAATTAATACACATATGTTTTTAGAAGAACTCATTGTCATAGATCCCGCTGGGATTCGAACTACTCAAACTCCACGGTTATTCTTAGGTTTAATGTAATATTTTAGTGAATACTATCACCCTTTACTAATAATCTCCATTTCTCTTACATACTTAACATTTAAACCTTGCCCGAACTTTCAGAAATACGTCAAGGTCAAAATTACCCACATCGCTCCAGCCATTCTCAAGTTTTAGCGAGACAAATTAACAAGTAATTTCTATATTATGAATATAAGATGAATATTATCTGACATTTAAATAATGTACACAATGTTATTGCTTTGGAATAAGATAATTTATTTAACTTTAACTAAAATATATTACAATTGTATCAAATTATAAACAAGACACTTACCTGGAATAAGAGAAACGACATTTTGTTAATTTTAATCCTAACTACATATTATAAAGCAAACACAACATATTTTATAATAATCGTGAAAATATTTTTCTGGTGACATCTATCATAACGTCAAAATTGTTTTCCTCTGGCCGTATATTAAGGAATAAATACTCCTTAGATATAGAGATAATCCATCAGTAGTGACTGACATTAAATTAGATCATACAGCTTAATACAAAACCCTTCTTAATCTGGGTCTATCTTAGGGACTTGAGGTCGATAAATTACTAACAAACTTAGTGGCAGACTACAGACATTAGCAGCACACGGTGAGGGCAGTAAATCGCTAAGTTGCAAGTTTGCACCGCAACTTGTCCACCGAAACAATGGTTATTAAGCGAGTTAATTACTAAAATCAAATAATATTCGAACCATTAACAGTTATATAGGTATTGAAACGGTCTGATTTAACGATAACTGACTAACGAGATAACTTACTTTTGTTTTGGATTAATGTCGTTATTATATTCATAGCTGCACAGTTATGATATAATAACGACTTGGTTGGCTTACCCGCATATTAGCAGTAGCTACATACTGTATATAGCATCAGCTATCTGCCAGTAAACTCGCGCTAAAATCGGTCTAGCCGTTTCAGAGATTATTCGGAACAAATCTACACTGTGTTCTTCACGTGATTGATCAAAATATTTAAAGACACCTGTATCTCATTTTCCTTGTCTACTTCTTTAACAACAAGCAATAAAATATATTTTAATAAATAATTGTTATGCAAGCGACGCAAGTTCGAATCCCTGCGGCCTGTACCATGAGTTTTACTAAAAACGTATGTGCAGTGATTTTACACCACGTACTTTACGGTGAAGGAAAACATCGTGAGGCAACCTGCATATGTCTGAGAAGTATTTCAAAGACGTATGTGAGACGGCGATAAACTCACCACATGTCACGTTGGAACTTAATCATCTCCGGTGAAAAGTTCTAATTTATTACCAGTTCACCTGGTTAAGTTCGTAACACCTTTTCCTATACTTTTCCTTTTCCTTTCCTATACTAAATAATTTAAGTTAGCACCTTTGGAACCCCACCGAAAACTCATGAATATCTTAAGATCAAAATAACCCAAATCGGTCCAGCCATTCTCAAGTATTACCGAGACTAATGAACAGCAATTCATTTATATATAGTTTTATATAAGACTAAAATAAACTATCATTAAAACATAACAAAAGAAAACGAAAACAACAAGAATCAGAAATCACAAATGCAAAAGTCCCAGACGTAAAACCTGCAACCCGTTTCCTGAACAATTATTTGTGAGAGAAGTAGAACAAGTGAAGCGGACATAAGAACAAGCAATGCGGTGTTTTTAATCACCGGAGTTGTTCCATAAATTGGAGTGCTGAGTCGGCGCCAAAAACGCGCCAAGCGACGTCAAGTGTCGTTCAAGCTGCACCTGAACAGCATGGAGCCCGAACACTCGTTAAGGCGTTCCGACACAAATGAGAAATAATTGCTGGAGTTAACCAAATAGGGGCTGCACTCTCTATTGGAGTTTATTGAAGATCGAGCCATTGTTGACCGAACTGGAATTATTGCAATTGGAACTACGAGTACCTGTATGCGCATTTAAGCCTCTGTTTGTTTCAATGAGATTTACAATACCTATTTAGGTACCTAGTAACTATGTTATATAAGAGATATTTTTCCGTTTTTGCAAAGCTTTCCATTGATCCTTTTCTTGAATTATTGGTTGAAGCGTGATACTATAAAGCCTAAGTACACACCACACTACTCTTAAGTAGCATAATTTGGCTATTATATTTATTATTCTGAGGTGAAAGAACAGTCTCGTATACAGTAGGTCTGGGTCTGGAGACAAATTAACATTAACCTCACGCTTCGCTAGCAGAAACGATACCAAATGTATGGGAATGACGTATGTCAAGTGACAATTTTTTGGTTTCCATACAATATGTATCGTTTCTAGCAAGCGCGACGAATGTTACTTTGTCTAAGCCTACTGTATTTAGGGGGTTCCCTTATGTCCTACCTCACTCAAATTGTAGTTTATATAATAATTATATACAAACACCTAATTTAACAGGGAGCAGTATATAATCTCATCTCCTGCCAAAATAAGTATGATAGACGAACTTTTAATATCTCTATTTTAGAACTGTTAAAGTTAAGCTCGTAATTTTCGCCCAAGCACCTATTTTGGTAAAAATTATTCTTGATAATTTCCACTTAATGGAACTTTCTCATGAGCAGTTTTATCGTAGTTAACGTAGCTTGTTCGTGTGTGAAATGTAAGAAGTTTCGTAATGAAACAAACTTCCCTTAAGCGAATACTTAGTCAAGGCTCAATCAAACGTATCCTTAACAATTAAAGTTGATGTTGGCTCGAAGATTTATCCTAACCACATAGAGATGTTACATAAATACCGACCTAACATGGTTATAAATGAGATTACAGTCATTTGGGTCTTTATCTGGTTGCAACAGAGTATAAAGTAGAATATTAAGACTTAATTTTAGTGCAATAAAAATATAGACCACAAGTATAAAACCACCACTGGGTATAAAAGTGATCTAATTCAGTAGCTTTTTTTTTCGCCAGCTTTCGTATTAACTGGATGTGTCCAGTGCTGGTGGTGTGTTTTAATGTAAGTCTCCCTATGTGGGCACGCACAATAATCTTGGCGTGTCCAGATGACGACATAATAAGTGAAAATCATTTTGAGTTTTAACTACTGTACATACGTGTCCAAGTCCCTTGCGTCAGGTGAATAACCCGTGTGCTTTATAGAATACATTAACAAATTCCACCTCACACATCTATAATCATGAATTCTTATTTCCTGAAACTTGTTACTCACACATATGCGTTTTAAAGGCGATAAGGGCAAAACACAAAAGTCTTTTTTGTATTCCTTGGTGTTAACAATGTCCCCCGTGCCTAATTTGCGTGTTATGAACACTGTACCTATGTATCATTATAGCTCATAAAAATATGGTGAAGTAAATATGAGGAAGACATTAGGGGCCCTTCAAAGAAAATCCACGAGGTAACACTCTCTGAGATTTCGCTCCGTTGGGCGATATGTGTCGTTCTATTTACAGAATTTATTCCCCCATAACGTTACACGTAAACCCCACGTTTTAGAGAAGCCCATAAAATGCTAAATAAGTAAAGACACGTATGAGATCCGTATTCCATGTGCGGGGAGGTTGGCTTAGAGACCTCTAAACCTTGATTGTTGTTCTACCTACTGACTACATTAATTTATTGAGGACTAAATAAAAAATAATGTATAATTCTTCTTTAGTAAGTATAGCTGTGGTTCGCGGTTTCAACCGCGTAGACATAATTTTATGGGTATCGTAAAGCACCCAAAATTATATAAAATCGGTCCAGCCTTTTCAAGAATTAGCTGGAATAAACAGTCAGACAGATAAAAGAATAAAAAAAAGATTGGAAAATTTTCGTTATTTCAAAAGAAACAATTAACTGGTCCATTTATGCACAAACATGAGCACTGTAACACTGTAACAGCCTTTAACAGAGCTGAACTAAAATATGTAAATGTTCAGTAAGCGAGATAAAACGGACGTTATAATAATTCCATAAGGTTTATTATTATTTTCGGGATACGAGTATTCACACGCCTTCATAATTATTTTAAAATGTAAATTTAATAATTTTAATTTATTATATATAAAAGGTACCAATACATATTTTTGATTTATCTTCTCTGATACTATTAACTATAAATATAAAGTAATGATTTCAATGATTGAAATCAAAGCACAGCCTAAGCTGTTCATTCTATAGATATCCAATTTGGACGAAATGTGATGGAAAATTGTATGAGACATCTCATTGCAAAGCTGTGCTCTGAAGGTTTTCCTAATACTTTAACATTACATTAAATATCTCATTAGGTATTTTTGTAAAGTGTTCTTACATTAAACAAATACATATCTTTATTATTTAAAGACATTACCATTTTAGTAATCTATGAACACTAAATAAACAAAACAAAACACTAAAATTACCAGCTATTTAGTACGTTACACTTATACGTTACGTTACGCTACATTATAATCGCACATATGACCTAATACTATTAACTAAGAATATATTATACATGTCTAACTACCAAATACCTTGACCTACTATAGAAAACTTACAAGTCACTATCAAACAAAATAAACAACCAAAAACCAAACTATCGCACCCCAAATCGATCTATTTAAATTGACAAGCCAAAACGTTGAGGGAATTGTTAAAGGACTTAAAACGTAAGGAATTCATTGGAGCCGAAGTTGCGTGGAATAGATAAAACCTACCATATAAGATATTCAAATCCCTTAAGTGCACGCTGCGGTTGAATTGCGAGAAAAAGTCCCATTATGGAACGCTGTAAAACTCTTTATTATGCCAGCTTGGCAGGTGTCTTCGAGAGATACAATAGGAGACGGGACTGACTGCTGCCCGAAAGCATTGCAACTGGGACGGCATAATAGTTTGAACGCTCTCAAAATGTTGTTTTAAAATTGTAGGATGCAAGAGACTCGATAATACGCTGCACTATGCAGTGGTTTTCGCAACTTTGGTTTTTATAATTACTACTTAAGGTATATATTTGAGTAGTTCGTGAATGTAGGTCAATAGTTATGATGAATCATCTTCGTCTAAGTATTATCATTTGGGATAAGGAACTTAACGTAAACACGACTAAAAATTTTGTCATCTCAGCAAACAATGCCCGTTCTAGCTAACTGTTTCTACATCTTTAAATAGCATAAATTAAAGTCGTAATTTCCAAATTATTTAGTTTGTTTGAACGCATCGTTCTTCTAAACTACGTAACGCATCTTGATATTTTATTTTGGAGAGTAATTTTATTCTTGCAAAAATTGTTTTGACAATTCGTAAGTGAATCCAGGGCGGGTCTCTAGTGCTTGCATAATTAGGGATGTCACTCACATTATCACAATTATCATCACATCAATCACGCATACGTACACAGTACACCAATTCTCAGCCCGCCACTTAGACCTGACAGTGTAATGTCATATTCGTACCTAGCCGTTCCCGCTGGCAAACGAGCTCGGTGCGACTTTTTACGACCCTATAAATTTTTAACGTCTCAAAAAAACTGCCTTTTGGCACATGAGAAAGAGCAAAACGTAGTTACACGCGGCCGTAACTGACGAGAATATGTAATGTACAACTTCATACCCATAAGTTCGGCGGAACGATTTAGTATATTGATATACGAAAAGCGCCCTTTAAGGTATTTTCTATCGATCGGTTGTTTTTGATCTCGCCAAGGACTGTTTGAACAACCCTGGTTAATATTGCATCACGGTCCGGAGATAAATCAAATAGTAATTAATTTATATTAATTTGAGGTTGCAACAAAATGTCATAAGTATGAGTAATTAAAATGTATAGGGTTGACACTTTAAGGTACTCGCAATTAATTCCAACAAATACACTAATGAAGCAACACACCAACTCTCGCAACAAAGTTGAAAGGTCGAAAACTAAAGCCGCATGCAATAAATCTTCCATAACAAGACTATTAGTTTGTTACCAACAATTTATCCTGTAAATTCACTAGTTAGTCAACTTCGTTCACAGATGCTCTCATTTATCATCGAGCGAGCGTGTATCAGCGGACTTATCCGGGCATTAATGCCGCGTCCAACATTGTACCGGGGATTTATATGATTTTTCCACCGACAAACATACAAGTCAACTTTCCGCGTCATTTGGCAACACCCTAATGGATTGCGGACAGAGCTGTTGTCTCGACAACGCTTTTTGCAGACAAAGTAGTAATGATGGGTGGTTTCGCTCTAGTGGCTCTATTTTGTTTGCGTCCAAGGTCTACAGAAGCAACTTAAAGGCTGCCTTCATATTTACCAACTTAGTTTTCCCAAACAACGACGACGCTTTTAGGATTCTTGTGGGTATACAAAGGATTTAGGTAATATATCTCAGGATAGATACGGGGAAACGAGAATCAACAATAGTGACAACATTTCTTTGAGATATGGACCGTGAATTTTTTCCTGGAGATATTGTTATCCTAATTTGTTGTGATGAAACTAATCATATGCCAATCATCATACGATTATGATCAATCATATGATATTTACAAATATCCTAACCATTTTTATAAATAAGACCTTGCGAAGTTCAGTGACCTGTGTGCCTGAAAGAAGGGTGTGTGCAATCATAATATTATTATATCTTTCGAGAAACATAAAAACAATTTGTCTTTTTATTCCCGAATTCAGTCTTAAAAGAAAATAAGGAAAGAAGGGCAAAGAAAACATTCAGTAATTCAAAAAAGAAGGTTGTATCCAATTTTAATTTACTATTCCTATTTTAAAACTCCTTTTGCATCAAAAGGTTTTTTTTAGATTTGTGTTCGTCTTTCGTGCTTTGTGTAACGTTTTGTTTTTATGGTGTAACCTTCTGATCATAATTCCCAATTTTTTTATTTCCCTTTACGCTCTCAATTGGACTTATTCAAACAGAATTCATGTTCCTCCGAACATAAAAGGGAAATTAAGGAATAAAACGCCTACATTGATGTTTATTATTTCCTTGTATTAATTTTATTTCCCTTCCTTATCCAGTATTTCATTCGAACACGCGACCAATTTCGCCGACGCTCCCCGGAGCAAAGACTAACAGAACTCTATTATAAAGAAACAAATGCCATGAAAGGTTAAAATATTGTCTGACTTTGAATAACAAGCGGAATTTGAAATAGATGTTTTATAATTTATATTACGTATTGCATTCAGAAAGTTTGGACACCGAAGTGATATTACGGTTGGGGTTTCAACACTCTAGATATTTCTCACGAAAATTGTTTTCTAGAACAAATTTGACTTTTACTTTGGGGTTATGGACAGAAGAATTACTTACAAATTTTCAACTCTATATTTTCAAAAACAATCATTGCCTTTTTCATTAAAAGAGTCTAGGTACTATTTAAAACCGACGAAGTCTTCCAAAAGTTAGAAAAATTAAGGTATCGTATTAATTAATTTTAAATGTATTAAATATTACGCTAATTGAATTAGATAAATACTTTCAAGAGCTCGTTCTTGAAGTATTTATTTAATTCAATTAGATGAAGATGCGTTTCGATTCAATACCAAAAAAGATAGTACGTACTAATAATTGTGTTTACTCTTGAAACATCTAACCACTAAATTAAAATAATAACCGACCATTTTCAACAACAACACGCAGATTATATGAAATAGAAAAGCTAACTTATCAGTTCTGTAGTCACAAACAATCGTAAACCAGTCGCTATTTTGATAGCATCGATTGCGTAAACTAACAATACCATTTAGCTTACAAAATGTGTCACCAGTAAATATTTCCGAGGGAATAGCTATGCCCTTTATCTTCTATTTGTAAGGCAAAAACAAGACTATTAAAAGTAATACGGAGATCAACATCGAGCTAAAATATAACACTAGAATAGTCATGTGTTGTTAAGTAAGCAATTAAATCAAACGACTCAGGTCGCACTAAAGTGACAAACAGACAGGTGTACAACGTAATTGTGAGAGTTCCTATTTTCTTCTTGAGGTGCAAAACTCACAAAAGATAACTTACAATTGAGTAACTTTCATTGAATGAAACGACCGATGTCAAACAAGCATGAATGGGTCCTACAACATCCGTTCAGTTCCGAGTTCGAAAGATTGTAATAACCGAATGACACGAATTAAAAACTAATGCTTGACCAAAAAAAAAAATAAACGATTGATACAGGACTTGAATGGGAATTGAAATGAAGATATTGTTCCATTCGCAAGGTACCAGGCCGTAAGACAGAATAAGAGAGACATACATTCATACACACTCACATTTATACATGCTCACGCCTATAGTCCCCGAAAGGATAGACAGGAGTTGTAAAAACAACACCCAGTTTTCACCTAAGATGATTAAGGGGTAGATGATCGCCGTCTCAGGCACTATTCCTATGTCTTTTGAATGACTTCTCAGACATATTTAGGTTACCTCACGATGTTTTCCTTCACCGTAAAGCAGGTGGTGTGAAATCACTGCACATAAGTTTTTGGAAAAATTCATTGGTAGCCCATATACAGCAGGTGACTGCTGCAACCCCACGCCCAACGCGGCTTCGAGAGAGATATATTTCATAGTCAATACTGTTTTCACCACAAAGGTACTTGGAACTTCACCGATAGAGTCTTCACCGCAATGCGGTGTGGGACATAGCGAATGTTCCGAAAGCCCAGTCTAGTGCATAGATATCGGTGGAGATCACTGATCCCTTATTCAACTGTCGAATAAAGCGAATGGCACTCACCGCATTAATGAGATTATAAAACTTTCACGTCCCGAATTTGCTACATTCGTGTTTTATCTCTATGTTAGTTTTATTAGTTTCAGGGTTCAACATTCTACTTTAATAAGCTCTGATAAAACTCTAGTTATAGTGCTAGGTCACTTGGTAATTATAATTTTATTCACGTGGTAAAATGAGAATTATGTTGTGACGGACCATGGTCGGATATTTTTTAAAACAATGTATGAAAGTACGATAAGTTCGCAATTATGCCATAATTTTATTAAAACAGCTTTATAATGAAAGATTACAGAAAATAGACATAATTAGAGAGAATTTTCGTAGATTTGACTATGAAAGAATAAGAATGAAAGATGAATGAAATCAATCACGAACCTTGACATTCTCGTTTTTAGTTGCAACCTAATTGGAACACAGTTGAATGAGCACACAATTTACAAATCAATTTCAAGCAGAAAATTCTTGAAATCAATTAGAAATATTTCGATTTCGTCACTATATTTATTACTGATTACCAAAAATATTTCATTTGTGGTGTTTACGAAATCATTAATTGCCGTTTGATTACATTACAAATATTAATAATTGAATAAATAGAGTAGGCTTACTTAATGACCATGCAAGACTGTCTCTGTCAAAACTGCTAAAGAACTCAGTAACAAAATAGCCTTAATCACAATATTATTGTAGCTAACGAACTTCTTGGCACGATCTCGAGTAATACCTCGGGTAATTTTTTTTGTTAATTTTGTGTAAAAAGATATTATGCACTATCTAATAAAAGTTTTTGTTTCAGTTGTTTGGTGTATCCATATTCGCTTTGTGCCTATGGATATGCATCGAGCCCGGATTCAACGAATGGATGAGAATGTTGGAACTGCAGAAGTACTTCATCGGAATCTATATCATTCTCATCGCTTCTCTCGGTATCATGGTCGTAGCCTTCCTCGGTTGTGGATCTGCCCTTATGGAAAATGTTCTACTATTGTATGCCGTAAGTCACTTCCACATATTATACACAGTTCACTTTAATGTTCATATTATGTTTCGTTGGGTAGTTTGGGATAAACCAATCTAGATCTTTGCGGTTTCTAAATCACAATTTTAGGCCCTGGCCTTATCCCATGCATCGTTGGAGTTGGCACTTGATTTAACCCGATGTGGCTGATCACCTGATTTTTTATAGACAGCGACTGCTATCTGACCGTCGTAATCATCAAGAGGAAAATCAGTAATCTGGGTTGTCAGAATTTTTTAGGCCTTCAACTGACCTATAACAATTGTAAACCGGGGCCGACAGCAAAACGTGCTTCGACGCACGGAGGGCGGTCACCCATCCAACTACTGGCTTGGGTTGGGGTTGCTTAACTTCTCTGATCGAATGATATGCGCACTAGTAACTGAACCACGAAATTTTCTTTTTAACCATACCTTATCATAGTTTATAAATGTTCAGAATAAGTATATGTTTAAAGTAATCCCGCCCTACTTGTAATTTTGGAAATCCTATCCTAAAAAAATACGTAGTTAAAGCAAATATGCAATCACAACACGTAATAATAACAATAGTTAGTATTCAAAAGTGAGTTTTATTGTTATTTAAATATGTGAATGTTTGAAATGTTTCCAGTACATAGGCACGCAAATAGCCCTATTCGTATTTGGGTTAATCGGCGCCAGCGTGGCTTTAGACTTCTCGACTTACGACTCGAGCATTCAGCCTCTCATCAGAGAGGTCGTCGTGAGGCTTATCAACAACCCACAGCATGAAGGGAGCCGAGAGATTCTAAGGATGGTCCAGGAAGGAGTAAGTTTCTTGACACTAATTCCTTCAGCATGCGTAGTTCCAACTAACGGCTTAGCGTGTCGGTAGAGCGAGTGTTTTACGAATTTTAGAATTGAACATAGATGCCTGGCTTACAGGCTAATTAAAATATATTCAAAGATATATGTATAATGCTTAAGACGGCGATGGACTTACCCTCACATTGACACTTAATCATCTGCGGTGAAAAGTAGGTGTCGTCGCTCCAACACCTCTGTTTACCAAATCGGGGACCCTTCTGGGATGGTATGAGCATATATTTTTTTAAGACTTTAAATACTCACTGTAAACTTAGTTCATCTCAAATTCAAATTGACGTCTTATAAAGTCAAGATGGCATTAAACTTTGAGTGATGTTTTAGTATCAGGCCATGAAAATATAATGTTCTCAATTAGATAATAGTATGAAATAATCCTATACAATTGATCAAAATGTAGAGAAACAAAACATATACTAAAAATGCTGAAAAGCTAGCAATAACCATTTCAAAATCTGTCCAACTGTAAAAATTTAAAAATGGAATCGTCATACGTGACAAATAGGAGCACCATAGTCTCGTCAAACCATTCCTACAAAAAACATGGCTGCCTAACGAAGCAAACACCGAAACGCATTTGCCGGCGGACAGTTGACGTAGAAACTGCATGGGACTTTGGGAAATGTTCCTGGGATAGTGACGGTAATCAAATGGACCCGTGCCACGCTGCACGCCCGATTGGACACGACTCCAATCATAAACTCTCCGAGCCGAAACTTTGCTTAATTGTGAACCAGTTCAGGTCGTAATTGATGCATGCTTCGTGATTTTCTTCTTGTGTTAAATGGATTGATAGTCGGTTATGAACCAATGTTTCTTTATTTCTTTCGAAACAATTTTTAGAAACTTATGAATGTTTTTCAAATACAATATGATACGTATTTTTTGTTCAAAAGTAGCTTTCTGTGACACGGATTTTAAATGGGTTGAGCACAGAATTAGACCAAATTTTGTATAAACCAAATTTTGTAATAAGGGTGTCTGATTTCTGATATAAGTAATTATGAAATTATATCTATAAGTTATAACGTTCTTGAAAAAATCCCCGTTGATCCTTTTATGTGCTATCGATAATGAGCCTACTAGAACGTATGCATTGCGTATAACTAAAAATATCTTCTAATCTATTGGATTACCGTTTCAGATCGGATGCTGCGGTGCCGATGGTCCAATGGACTACATCAACCTGAACAAGCCCTTGCCGTCAGAATGCCGTGACTCTGTGACCGGCAACGCTTACTTCCACGGATGTGTGGATGAGATGACCTGGTACCTCGAGGGCAAGACGGGATGGCTCGCCGGCATTGTACTCGCCTCTTGCATGATATCTGTACGTATTCTCAATTTATTAGCTTCTTCCTATAAATAAACCAAGTTAATTGCTGTTCGTTACTAACGCCCGACGAACAGCTTGACCAATTTGAATATTTCTCGTTCATATACAGGGGTGTTTAAAAAAAGAAATCCTAAAGTAGAGAAAAAACTTAATTCGGCGAGTAGCAGTAGTCGCGCTAGTTAATAATAGTTTGAATGAACTTTGTACATATATTTTTTATTTCACCATAGAATGAGCTCGTCTGTCAAATTAATGATATAACTTTATGAATAATATTACTTTCAAATATATACAACATCAAAAAGTCAAGTAAAGTAAGGCCTGATAAAGGAGATAAATATCTAAGTTGTAATCGTACCAGAATTTGCTTACTTAATAGACATGTGGATGGATATGCTCGGGTCAACCCAGAAGGGTCGCCGAAGGGGTGAGCAGAAGTGTTATAAAAACAACACCCACTTTCCACGGCAGATGATTAACAGACAAAGCTTGAGTCCATCGCCGTCTTAGGCGCAATACATGACCGTCTTTGAATTACTTCTCAGACATATACAACATTCCTCACGATGTTTTCCTTCACTTTAAAGTACGTGGGAAAGATTATTGCACTTGAGATTCTTTTATAAAATCAAATTTTTTTTAGTATTACAATTTTTTTTCGGTTGCTTTTTTACAATTTTTTTGTTTTGTTTTATTAGGTGGTGAATGCAGTTATGTCTCTGATTCTCATACAAGCAGTTAAGAAGGAAGAAGAGGAAACATCAATGTACAAGAATTAGTTTAGAGTTAAGTGTTTGCAGTGTAGTCACTACTTTTCATAAATTAAGTTCTGTATTTTAACAATAATAATGTAATTTTATTATTATATTATTGTTAATAATACCTAGTTTGACATAATATCCACCGCGTTTATAAGTAATATCAAATACCTAGTTAAGTAAAAAAATATATTTTAATGTAATTTTTATCTTATTATTCTTAAATAAATATTTTTATTACTTAGCTGTATTACACTTATATTTACATTACATTACTTATTACATTAGGTACCTAATATTATGATTACTACTCACAGACCAGATTATTAGCTTTAGATAAACTATTTCTTACTTCACTCATTATTAAAATTAACGCGATTCAGCAATGTAACGCAACCAGCTTGCTGGACAAGTAGGGTAATACACTTTACATACATAATACAGTCAGATATATAAAATTAAAGTGTATGTTTGTAATTCCATAACAGTTTTTCACTAAACGCAAATGAAAAAAAAAACGTTTTTTGTCGGTCTGCCAATCTATCTGTTTGTTACGGCTAATCTTTGAACCGGTTGAATTGTTTTTTACTTTCACTGACAGCCGATATTACATTAAGTAAAGTAGTTTTTTTTTTAAATTGGGGTCCTCGTAGTAAACCACCCATACAATGAAGTCTACGCGTTAGTAACCGCAGGGCACAGCTAGTCCTGTGTATATTTTAGGGTTCCAAAACTTATGGTTACTACTGTACGTGTGTATTGTCTGTAGGTCCAAGTATTTAAAAAAAATCAATATCAATAAATTTGTATACTACTAGATACAAATTAATTACAGTAGTGGTTAGTGCATAGTTTGAGTTTGCGTGCCTGCCCCGCGGTACAGTCAAACGCAGTGCAACGAAGTTTCAGAGGTGTTTCAAAGCCAGATACTTGGTTGAAACTTCTGCCAAGAAACAATTCCTTGCTTGGTTGGCTTACAAAAATATCAAGCACAGTATTAAATCTATACAGATAAATAAAATTGAAGTGTCTGTTTGTAATTCCAAAATATCAGCATTTCACTAAATGCATATGAAAGTATACACGCTACTGACAAAAAAAAAAAAGTTTTAAAAATGTTCTCTGTCTGTCGGTCTGTCTGTCTGTCTGTCTGTCTGTTTGTTCCGGGTAATCTCTGAAACGGCTGGACCGATTTTAACGGGACTTTCACTGGCAGGTAGCTGATGTTTCAAGGAGTAACTTAGGCTACTTTTATTTAATAAAAATATTAGGGTACCGCGACAATAAGGAAGAAACTAAATCTACGCGGGTGAAACCGCAGGGCACAGCTAGTTTTATAATAAAATTACTCAGAAACCCCATCCTTAGCTACCGCAAACTAAGCTTAGTCGATACTGAGTGTTTTTCTGTGAATTAGATGGTATGAGTGGAATTATTAGATTCTTAGAACCAAGTCGTCGTAGGCCGCTTTTGCTTTAAAACTTTGCAGGAAAATTTACTTTCTTGTTCTCAGACAAGTTATCAATTTGTGCGTATAGCGTATTGAATATTGGTATAAAATTGAACAAATTGATCTACGGAGCGTATTGAATACGCTCGTGCCAAATCTCTTCAAGATGAGATTTGCATGAAAAACTTTCTTGGCACATCAATACATACTTACAGAAAATGAATAAACAATAACTTAGATTCGGGAAAGTCATTAGTATTGAAAGCAGAGATTTAATAAACGTAGAAGAACCGTAGTGGTCCAAATGTTTGAGGACTTACCTGCAACGCAATCGGTGCACGATTCAATCAAACTGCAACAATGAGTTTTTCTAAAAACTTAAGTATAATAATATACACGAGACTTACATTGAAGGAAAATATAGTGAGGAGAATTTAAGATAGAACGTATAATACATCTATACACATGGGCATCATCGACCCCAAGGTAAGAATGATTATTTCTTCAGGAGTGTTGGAGACGTTCTAAATATATTGTAAAACAATTTCAGAGATACATAAAGAACACGTTTACCAAATATGGATTCTATAAATCAAAAATTGCTAAATTATTTGCCAATATCAGTAGGTTACTATAGTGACTAATAGATAATCGTGATCTATAACGTTTGAGCGGCAAGTGTTGTGAAAGCAACGTGAATCAAGTATGTTCATCTTCCTGTCTCGGCTGAATCCATTTCCGCGACATAACTACCAACACCGCGGAAGACGCCGTACTTTGAATGAATTTCCTACTTCAGCACCTTGTGAACCAACCAGTGAACTCTGAGCTATATCAGAACGAGGTAAAGTACAATCGATGCAAGGCTTTTGAGGTCGCGATAAAATGGACAAGTTATTAAAGAACATAATAAAAGGCTGTGTCATCGAGTCATTTGATGCTGTAATAAGTTGTGATCCACCGACGTCCGATAGGTTTCTTATGGAAGGAAATGACAATAACTTTATTGCGTGCTTTGGAGTTTGATACAGGAATAAGTATTATGTTATAAAACGCATCCAGTCTAGATTTCTATTCTTTATCGGTTCTTTAATGTGGTTCTTAAGTCTTTATGAGTCGATTTAAACATGAATAGTTGGTTTTGGCAAGTCTGTGATAGAAAACCCCATCTCATTGTTTTACAATCTTGGCGAAAGCAAAAGGAAGTTAATTAAAAGAACCTAAGTAATTAAAATAATCAAATAAGGATTCGCTTCGAACAAGGATAAATTAACGAAAATTTACTTGAGTATTTTAGAGGCTAAATTATTTTAAAATAAATAAGCTATCGCCATCCTAGAAGGGTTAAGAAGAGATGCTGTAACAGCATCACCCACATTTCATCGAATATTAATAAGTGCCAACGTGACAGAGGGTGAGCCCATCGGCGTCTCAGGCACTATACATACGTCTTTGAATGACTTCCCAGATATATGCAGGTTTCCTCACGATGTTTTCTTTCATCGGAAAGCACGTGGGGAGAAATTTCTGCAAATAAGTGTTTAGGAAAATTCATTGATGTAGGCCGCTCGCATTCGAACCTGCGTCGCTTGCCTGGGCGTCCACGGCTTTCTACGTTAATATTCATGGATCTAGATTATTAATATTCTTTATTTTTTTTCTTTCAAAGCGTATCTCTCGAATGAGTTAGGTTAAACAAAAGGAACTAATAGAGATAGAATCGAACGTTCTTTCACACATCCGGACAACGGTAATATCCGGCGTGGAATGTTTATAGTCAACAAACATGGACTTAGAGCAAACAGATCCGGCCAGTCCGAGCCTCGGGCCTAACTTGGACTAATTGTTTGCAGCCCGCCAACTTTGTTACAAATGGCGGCTGATATTTACCAAATCAGTAATCCACATTAAGCATTAAATCACAAACGTATTAGGCACTTAGCCCGTATAATGGTATCGCTCCATTTTAGCTATAATTTGGGATGATTTTGTAATCCTGTGCAGAATGTTTTTGAGCAATATCTGTACTAATATATAAAGCTGAAGAGTTTTTTTTGTTTGTTTGCTTGAACGTGCTAATCTCAGGAACGATGGGTGCGATTTGAAAAATTATTTCAGTGTTAGATAGCGCATTTGTAAAGCCGAAATAGGCTAAAGGCAATCATCTCGCTACGTAAACGAAGTCGCGGGTTAAAGTTAGCGTTAGCCCAAAGTATATATTCCAAGAGGACAAAGTCGCGGGCAGAAGCTCGTTAGTTATATAAACGCAAGAGTCTCTGACAACCAAATCGTTTTGTCTTGCAGTATAGCATCATGAAAGCAAAGAACATGTTCCATCGAAAATAAATTGTTAAACATTAAATACTCTCTACAAAAGTTGAAATCAATAAACCTATTCTAGACTTTATACCCATTCAAGTACTGTAATGGCGATCTCAAATACGCTTGAAGAAGCAATTACAAGAACTTTATTGAATCAAAATAAGAGTCAAGTAAAGAGGCGAAAGGAGGAACATGAAGTTTTTGAATAAATTACGCCTCGGCATAAACTCTTGAACCGCAAATTGATCCGTAGATTTTATTCTGACTAATCGGATTCGTATTACGAACGATTTTGCAAATTCTAAAGAAACGAATGCAAAGCCCCAGACGTTCCTATTGAAATTAATACTTCGGTTAAACAGATTACCATTTTCTAGCGGTCGTTCCCAACGAGAAACATTGAAAAAAAGAGCTTGGAATCTTAAAAGATCGAGACGACCTACAAGTTATCTCTACCTGAGATAATTCAATTACTTTTACGCTATCCGTGTTTAGGTTGATTTGATATTTTGATTAGTTTCAAATTAATTTGTACGTTAACAAGCATCTATTAATTATTCATCGGTCGAATATTATGATGATAAATGGAATTAGACCTGGGCATGTGGAATAGTAAGGGATACACCATGTTATTAGTGTTTTGTTTTAATGCATATGAGATGAGCTTTGATTTTGATAGTGATCGCACAATACTCTAGCCAATAAGATTCTTTAGGTCAGTATATCGATTATTTATATGCGTATATCAAAGGCGGCAAATAAGCGAACACCAAACACTGCAGCCTATGAATGATCGTAACATCAATTGTCACTTGCGCTTTGTCTTCCTTAGATATAACAAAGATTATATAGTCTATATGTATTGTATGTACTGTATTACCAGCAGATCGACTTAGTTGAATTAATACTTTACTTTACTTTAAGAACCGTGGTGTTTGAGCGGTCGCCTGGTACGCAAGCGACGCAATGAGTATTTGTTAAAACTTAAGTGCAGTAATTTAACCCCACGTGCTTTACGGTAAAACATTGTAAGGAAACCTGCATATGTCTGAGAAGTAATTCAAGACGTAAGTAAGAAGACGGCGATGGAATCACTCTCTGTCACGTTGGCACTAAATAAAATATCTTTATTCAATAAAACTTAATTATATATACAAGGAACAGTACTTAAAACTAATTAAAGGTAGAAAACTTGTCCCAAGTCGGTGTCTCTCGGGATCGTGCCAAGAAGGCTGGCAGCATTGCCACGTTGAATAGCAATGCTGATTCTCTGGGCGAGAAAAGCCCCAGCTCTCTTGTCACGAGAGGCTTCTACCAGACGACGTGCAAGCTCTTTGAAAAGCTGATGAGTATCCGGACCCCAAGGCCCCAGAGTTTCAACCGCAAACGTTGGCACTTAAACATCTTCGGTGAAATGTGAGTGTTGTTATTACAACACCTCTGCTTACTCCTTCTCTGATTGCGCGAGCATATAGTTTGGAAACTAGCCCTCTGAAGAGAACTCAACCAAGTATCTTTTTAAATTCCTCAATAAATTAAGCACCTTTATTTATTTTTATTAAGGCCAAACGTATTCCTCCTGCAATTACCGGGTTAAGCCGAGTATATAAAACGCGCTCCAATCAATTAGCCGCGAACATGGCATGCTCAGCCCGCAGTACCAATATCCGGCATTCAATGACCTAATGCTGCCAAGTGGCTCTATGTAAATACTGGCCGGATAGCTAATGGAGGGTTTGCTCCCCTTAACTATTGAGGAAATTTAAAAAGTTATTCAGGGATTTTGATTGAGGAAAGAAACGAAATTAAATTTTAAAAACACTCATTCTTTATAACAACCCAGATATTTCTTTAACCTGTAAACGTGATAAAATATAGATTAAATTATTAGACATCGATGTGAATACTAAGTACTTTACTTCTATGATTACAAATGATTTTCCGATAGAATATAATAAAGTATCGAATGTCAGAACAGATAAATCTATACATCTATACAGATAAATAAAATTGAAGTGTCTGTTTGTAATTCCAAAATTACAGCTTTTCACTAAATGCATATGAAAGTATACACGCTACTGACACTAAAAAACCAAGTTTTAATTTTTTTCTGTTTGTCTGTTTGTTCCGGGTAATCTCTGAAACAGCTGGGCCGATTGTAACGGGACTTCACAGGCAGGTAGCTGATGTTTCAAGGAGTCACTTAAACTTCTTTTATTTATTCAAAATATTTGGGTTCCGCGACAATAAGGATGAAACCAAATACACGCGGGTGAAACCATGGGGAATAAAGTTAGCTAGTAATAAATATCGAAAAAAAAAACTATAATTCCGAAAGTTTTTATATCTCATAACCACTAAGAAAAGTTTAACAAGATATTAACATTTGCATAAGCAATTCAACGAGCTGAACCATAGATGCTCGAAGCGTTCCAAATCCATAGAGTATTTAAATTACCATTGAGAGCGGGGATATAACCACTTGGGAATCACTTGGTTTGCTAGTTTGGTAAGTGGAGATCAATTAGTGAGATCAAATAACGCGCGACGCATGTAGGCCGCAATGCGGGGGCATATGTTTGAGTACTAATACCGTTATAATTAGTGAGAAACTGCCTCGTTGATCTTGTAGATGTAAACGCTACTGGGGAACGCGAGGTTCTGGATTCGATCTTCGGATATCCAGGGTCTAGATTTAACTTAATAACACTACCTAGTGTTATTAAATTTTCCGAAATATGGACTTGTGCCCGATTAATGGTAATTGGCTAACCCCTTATTACATGAGAGAAAATATAACTTGCTGAATGTAGATGAACTATACATAGACCTCTAAGGGATAGGCCCTTCGGAGAATTCAGTCGAGAGCATACATTGCATGTATGTAAGTTAATATTTAGGTAACTACATAATCAATACTAATATTGAAACCGAAGAGTTTGTTTGTTTGAACTCGTACAGGAACTACTGGTTTTAATTAAAAAATATTTTTGAGTTGGATAGTTCATTCATCGAGGAATACTTTAGTCTTTACAACATCACGCTGCGATCAATAGGAGCGAATCATCATTGGAAAGTTTTGCAAAAATGGAATACAATTATCAGTGAGTAACTTATTTTGTATTGCTCATCATAAGTATATAAAACCGCGAGGCACATCTAGTATTATATGATACTATAATATACCTATTTATACCTAATTGTGTTATACAGATGATTCTTGTACAGATGATTCTGGTAATCGTTTGTAGCAATGCTGCTTGACTTTTGATTTAAAATTATTGCAGTTTGTTATGGTCCTAATTTTAAAGTTCCTAGACATATGTCATTCCCGTTCATTTTGTATCGTTTCTATTAGCGAAGCGTGAGGATAATGTTACTTTGTCTGCAGACAAAGACAAAAAACAAAATCTTCAAAAAACAAAGCTGTATATTGTAATCACATATTATAAGCTTATGAAAGTAAGTATATATGGTACTAAATTAAAAAGCTAAATTTTTTTTTCAGTCTGTAGGTATTTCTGTCTATCTGTCTTTTTTTCTGGCTGATCTCTGAAACGGCTGGACTTTATGACGAGAGTAACGAGACTTCTCTAACGAGAGAAGAGATCGACGAAGAAGAGAATACTCTAACGAGACTTCCACAGGCAGATAGCTGATGTTACAACGAGTAACTTAAGGCTACCTTAATTTTAATGTTACGAGAAATAACCCAAGAATTAAAGTCTGCGCGGGTGAAACTGCGGGGCACAGCTATTTATTATAAAGCCAGTCAGTAGGCGAACTTTACTTCTGTTGATTTAACAATGAATTGACCATCGAACCCCGCTATGAATAAATTGATGCTTAGATAACCGTAGAATAATAGCGAAACCTGAATGATAACAGCCGTTACCTAAATGTTTTACCTGTCCAAACCGTGGAAATTATCTTTGCTTGAAAACTTTGTTTGACTTCGTGACCTTAACAGTTTCATTGAGGTTAATATTAATTTCTCTCCTTGAGGTACTTCACCATTCAACTAACTATTAATTTGATTTTGATAAATTGATAAAGAATACATCATTGTACCTTAGAAGATTCTGCACTCGTAGAAAACATTATTTCAATTATTGATCGCGTTTATAAGTGATCATATGAAAATTTGATAACGAGGTGAAAGTGTTTTTATAGCATCAGTATAGCAATGAAGCATAAGGCTAATAAGAGATGCGACATATCACAAGCTTTTCACCGACATGATTAGGTGCCAACAACAAAAAGAATTAAACAAAAAATAATATTAAAAATTTTGCTCATGACATCGCCGGGATCCACATTTCACTGAAGAAGATGATTAAGTGCCAAAGTGAAAAAGGGTGAGTCCGTCGCCGTCTCTGACTATACATACCCCTTTGAATTTCTTCTCAGACATATGCAGGTTTCCTAACTATGGTTTCACCGTGGGGTGAAACGTGGGGTTGCGTAGCTTGCGTGGCAGGCGACTGCTCAAACTCCACGGCCATTTCGGTCTGAATTTCTTCTTAAGCAATGTGGCCTCAATATGTTATCCTGCTCCGTAGTCATGAACATGATGATGTGTCATAACTACACTTATGTTTTAAAGTACTTAAACACATTAACGAAGACACAGATTGGAACTCGTGTCGTATGTGTTGCAGAATCGCTATTATGAATTTGGCACCGTTTTCGTACCCTATAATACCTAGTGGCACCCACACTACTTGTATGAGATATTTTAGTTCTTCACGTCACCGCTAGGAGGCGCTGTACAATTTCTCATACAAATATTCGGCACAGTACTCTGCTTAAAGCACTCGGTTACTGTGGTTAATTTAAGAATAATAAGAAACGTAGTAATGTAGAATAATTTAGAAGTAAACTATTCATATTATGTACACACAGTAGGTACCCATTCTGTTTCAAAAAAACTTCAGAATGGATGTGATATTGAAATAGCAATCAAATAATCAAAATATTGTTTTCTGTAAAGAAAGTAATATAACGAATATTATGATTGTTTCTTCGAACAATAGTCGGGTATAAAGAACATAATAATATAAAATTCTTGGAAAGCAAAAAGTAAATGAAAAAGCAATTATTTTACCGTTTTGTTCCATCACCTTAGTAGAGGTTAGTGGAAGGTTTTCGTGAATAATAAAAACTCTTTGTAATAAATATTTTGTAAAACCGGCGCTGATTCTTTGAAAAAATATATTATTGGTGACTTCAATAAAATATGCCTTCGCTTGGAACATATTGTAAAAGAACATATAAAGTATATTTGCTTCTACAATTTCTACAAAGAAAAAAGTGAGTAGATGATCCCAACATTCATAAATTCTTTGAAGTTTTTGTTGTTTTCCTCACAGGATGTTTCTTCTTTAAAGGGTAATCTCTTGTACAAGGGCTGTAGGTACCTATTAATATTTATAAATAAAAAATATTTCAAAAACACTGTTATCTTTATTGAGTTATTTATTTCTTCTAATAGAAAAAATCCTACGTCTTAATTCATAAGTTTATGCGACCAATTTAACACTAATCTATATGTACTACAGGCATTGACTCTATACAGATAAATAAAATTGGAGTGTCTGTTTGTAATTTCAAAATAACAGCTTTTCACTAAATGCATATGAAAGTATACACGCTACTGACACTGAAAAACCAAGTTATACATTTTTTCTCTGTCTGTCCGTCTGTCTGTCTGTCTGTCTGTTTGTTCCGGGTAATCTCCGAAACTGCTGGACCGATTTTAACGGGACTTTCACTGGCAGGTAGGCGATGTATCAAGGAGTAACTTAGGATACTTTTATTTCTTAAAAATATTAGGGTTCCGCGACAATAAGGATGAAACTAAATCTACGCGGGTGAAACCGCAGGGCACAGCTAGTCGTTAATAAATAAAACGCATGCACATGTGTGAAAGATTACCGTTAGTAAAGTTCTGAGCACCTATGAAAGAAATTGTATGGAAGCCCAGCATAAAGGACTAACAAATTGCTTTACAACCACAGCGCAGTATTACACAGGAAACCTTAATATGTCAAAGGACTGGAAACCTACCACAACAACCAACTTACTTTACAGTAGTGTCATTTCGCCGGGACTATTCTGTTAGCTTAGCTCAGTTTGAGAGTACCCGGGCCTCCCTACAGCGTTGAGAATGGGGTTTTAATGCAAAAAAAGTCTCACATAACCTGATTGTTCCGCCAGTCGGAAAACTTTTGAAGGTTTCTCCGTATATATAAAAGGTTAGTGTGAAATTACGAGACTGGTGCCAACTTGTAAAATGAATATTGTAGTGCAATATTATGGGTATAGAAATACTTTCTACCATGTCCTTTACACATCTGTCGGTGAAAGTCCCATTGAAATCGGTCCAGGCGTTTCAGAGGTTAGCCGGAACAAACAGACTCAATTTCAAAATGATTTTTCTTACGTCAGTACCCTATATACTTTCATATCCATTTAGTGAAAAGCTTTTAATTTGTAATTACAAACAGACACTTCAATTTTATTTATCTTAAATGTTATGTATTTAATTTGTTATATATCCTTTGTAGCATATAAGCAATCAACGGTAAAAATAAAGCAATGAAGATAACTTACCAGTTTCGAATCTAATCGCAATTCAATTGCGACACTACCTATCGCCAAATTCGTATTAGAAGTCAATTTTGCACCGAACGCGTCTAGATTGGAAAATTGAGACAGAGGGAGACAGTATCGACGGAACCTTAGGTGAAATTGTTATTTATTGTTTGCATTAGGTCGGTGGAAGTGCGATAGAACCAATAGAACTTCATTAGTTCGAAAGGAACAGGTTGTAAATCTCAATCAGGCCGAACCGTTCTAATAAAACATTAGCTTTAGTATCAATGTCTGTTTTGTATGTTGTTTCACTTTGTTGTTTAGTCTAAGCGTTTATTCTTTATCCTGATGTAGGCAGGGGCGTGCATTGGATTTTTAGTAGGTAGGTAGATAGGTTAAGTACATACCAAAGTGGCGCGGCGTAGGTAGGTACATGCGTTTTATAATAGACACACACACACGTCACGAGTGTATTCAGTCATCAAAAATAGTAAGCACTGCATATCTGCTTATATGAAATGCACGCCCTTGGATGAAGGATTTGTGTGTTTTTATTACCTACTTTATTAGTATCTGACGAGTCATTCAAAAAGGTATGTATAGTGCCAGAGACAGCGATACACTCACCATCTGTCACGTTGGCATATTCGGTGAAATGTGAGTGTAGTTGTTACAACACTCTATTTATACCTTCTGGGATGGCGTGAGCATATTTTTGTTTATATTTTATTTTATTAAAAACTAGCCTTGCCCCGCGGTTTCACCCGCGTAGAGTTAATTTCATGGGTGGCCCGCGGAACCCTTGTTTTTTTAAATTCAAAGTAGCCTAAGTTACTCCTTATAACATTAGCTACCTGCCAGTGAAAGTCCTGTTAAAATCCGTCCAGCCGTTTCAGAGATTACTCGGAACAAACAGACAGACAGACAGACAGAGAAAAATTTTTAAACTTAGTTTTTTAGTGTCAGTATTGTGTATACTTTCATATGCATTTAGTGAAAAGCTGTTATTTTGGAATTACAAACAGACACTTCAATTTTATTTATCTGTATAGATGATGGTATCTTCATAATTAATTATCAAAAGATGTCTAGTATTGAATAAGCGGCACTGTGGCTTTTTGCACTGAGCTATAATGGCATTGGACTCGAATAACTTCCTATGATCTGAGCACACTAATTGCACCAACAATGCATCGTTCAAAGCCAAGGAAGGAAAGTAAAAAATCCATTTCAAGGGTTCATTACATTACGTTACATTACCCTGACATAACGAAGGTAGGTAGAAAATAAACGGATATGTGTTCGAAAAGGAAGAAATACGTTACATCTATACAGATATCTATACAGAAAAATAAAATTGAAGTGTCTGTTTGTAATTCCAAAATTACAGCTTTTCACTAAATGCATATGAAAGTATACACGGTACTGACAAAGAAAAACCAATTTGTAATTTTTTTTATCTGTCTGTCTGTTTGTTCCGGGTAATCTGCAAAACGGCTAGACCGATTTTAACGCGAATATCACTGGCAGATAACTAAGGTTACAAGGAGTAACTTTTAATTAAAGAAAAGCATAAGGGTTCTGCGGGACAGTCATGAAAATAACTCTACGCGGGTGAAACCGCGGGGCACAGCTAGTTTTTACTTAAACACACATCTTTGCGCTTGCATCTTAATAAATTCCAAAAAAGGTAGGTACGTAATAAAAAAATATTTTTCCAAAAAACTAGAAAATAAAAAAGTTGTACTAGCCCAACTCGGGCTAGGATGGCTAGGACGGGTCCAGGATGAAGAACCTCTTTTGTTCTTAAAGTCCGATTTAAAACACTGCACGACACTTAGTAGTATTTACTTGAACTACTTAAATGCAAAAGAAGCAGATTTACAATTTCACGAGCGAAGATTGTCTCCGACGTCATTCGCACACTGTTATCTAGAACCAACTGACGACCGCGTTTATTTCGATTTTTAGGTTGGAAATTGAGGGTAGTCTTAAAAAAAGTGGATAGCAGTTCTAAATTTGACAACTGCGTTTCGTTACGTCATACATTTATGCTATTAAGTAAAAGTATTCAAAATCAATATTTATTTGGCTCATTAACTAAAATAAAATATATTCAACACACTCTTTCTCCGTCTAAATCGATCGTCTAGATCGCTCACTTCCCTCTATAATGGTTGAGGAGGGCGATGGCTGGCATTCTCGTCATACTTGTGAACAGGTGCTGCTTGTGGGGGCTGGTCATCTCAAGCTACGCATTTAAATATAAATAGAACTACTAGACTTTTCTTTATGTTAATTTTTATCGACATTTGTACATTGGAACTGTGTCCATGGGCTTACATTTCTCAAATGATTTATTTTGTTTAAATTGTATAATATTTTTGAAAAGAGTAATTACTGAGTTTCTTGCCAGGTTCTTCTCAGTAAAAGCAACCTTCCGAACCTGGCGGTAGCATGTATAATCCTGTAAATTGTGTCATTCTGACGATTTGAAAGTGCTTTGTATAAAGTCTAATCGAATAAAGATATTTTTGACTTTGACTTTGACTTTGACTTTGACTTAAATCCAATGGCTGCCTGGCTTGACATTCGTTCAGTTTTATGAAAAATCCTACATTTATAAATTATAATATTTAATCCTGCATATTGAGTCTAAGAAGTAATTCAAAGACGTATGTACGACCTGAGACGGCGATAGACTCTCCATCTGTCACGTTGAGACTTAATCATTTTCGGTGAAAAGTGGGTGTTATTATTACAACATCGCCGCCTACCTCTTCGAGGAATACAGGCGTGAGCATTATGTATGTTTGTATGTATTTAATCGAATAATATTAATTTTGTGACCCTATTACGCGGTGACTATCGAATCAAGCGTAGGGAAGTATAGCGTGTTGCTTATATATATCTGTCTTTCGTACCCACAAAACGTACTATTCGGCGAAATAAAACACAGAATGACAGATAACAACATGTTGCATAGCAGAAAGTTCGCCGTGTGCTTGACAACTCTTTCAGAACAATTTAATTGCATGTCGTTCGCTAACAGCGACCGAAACATATTCCCCATACTTTGTTGTGGATGCTTTGCTTTCTCATGTGAACAAATATCTGTAGGTACTATCAATACACTTTATACTTCACAACATCCCTCGAAGGTTCTCAAAGAGGTAAGCAGTTGATTTTGTTAAAATAAAATTAAGAAAAAAAATCACTATAAAAGTAAGTAACTTTTTTAACTTAAATTTAATATATTTACTTATACTAGTTTAGTATTTCTGTCCTTTGTACTAGAATTAAGATTTTGGTTGAGCAATAAATTGTATTGAATTAAAACGTACGAGGTACAATGTCCACTTTCAATTAATTTGTTGCTTACTTGACCAACAATTAATTTATCGCCGTCTCCCAAATAATATATCTATTTATACATTGTAGGCAACTAAATACATAGCTCTGAACAATTTTCATCTTACGCAGTTAATGCAGTACGGCCTGGCAATTTAAATTAGAATCTGAAATTGTCAATAGTAAAACAACAATTATGAGGCCACACCAGTAAATTAATCTCGCAAATACAATCTCAATCAACCGCAAGCTTCCACAGCTCAGTAAATGCGGTTGCATAACGCAGACATTATCGCACACCCAGTCATTACCGGCACATTGTACCCGGTGTCTGTCAAGCAATTTACTATGCGATGATTCATCGGAAATAGACTTCTGTTATCACACTTTTGGGGGTATAAAATGCCAGAGTAGGTATTAACCAGCTTCCGTCCGCGGCGTCGCTCGGTCGCTTTTTGTTAGGGACCCTTTAACTCGCACTAAAAGAAAGGACCATATACTGATCAAATCAAAATTGTGATGTCAGTTCTTCTGTGTGACATTGACAGATTTATATACGTCATGTACGTCTGTCTCACAGACAAAGGCCGCTTTTCCACTGCCACGATATCGTCCGCCGTATCGGGGCGATATCGTCCGCCAATACTTGACTACAACGGCACAGTGTGAAAGCGTTCAGTAGTAATTGTATCAAACTACTAGTCCGACGATATGGTGTCGTTGCCGTTATCGTCCAATGTGAAAGCGCCCATTGTCATTCTATCATGGCAATAAGAGCCCTTGGAAGCAAGAACACAGCACTATAATAGTCACTAAAATAGAGTAGTCATGTCCACAGACATAAAATAAATTGACCTATGTTTTGATACGTAACTTTAATTAATTATTTAAACTATTAGATCTAGTAAAATGTATTAGAATTTCTTGGTTACTCATCATATTGCTATAACTTTTTACCATATGTATTAATAGTAAGATGCATGTTTCCGAGCTGCAGATTATTCGCATTCTTACATTGTCTGTGGAAAACTGTGGTATATTGCCATAGATTACGCAAATTGTTGGCAGTCTTTATCTTTGTGCGGTACCAACTAGGGTGAGGCCCACAGTTATACAATTATTAAGGAACAGAGAGAGAGCAGTATTGTCTGCTCAACAGTAAATGTATGTCTGTGACGTCATAATGTAATTAAATTACCCACATATTTAGTACTTAATATTATAATCATCATTAATGCAGCGTCGCATTCTATGTATGAAAAAGACATTTTCTTTCTTTCTTTCTTACTTGAGGGTACTTTTCTATAAAGTGGTACCGTAGTTTTACCAATCTATAAGGATTAGTCAGCGCACATTATTTGTATAAAGAAATTGAAGGCGCACAATATTTTAAGGTAGCATAAATGTCTGTCTGTCTGTTTATTCTAGCTGATCTCTGAAACGGCTAGGCCGATTTTAACAATAACAAGAAAAACATTTATATAAAAAAAACGTTTTCTGCGTTATAAAGCCAGTATGTAACTAGGCTAACGAGTAAAACCAATTCGTGGCGCTCTGTACTTAGGAAACAGCTCTCGAACGTAACGCCTGTCTTGATTCTAATGTAGCTTGTAACACTACATGTAATGGGCGAGGTCATTGCGTGTGATCGTTGTGGTTCCGTCTTTAAAGGATATTGAACCATTTCCCTTGTAAGTAATTGCTTTAATTTCTACACGTGTATATGTGAAGGGCTTGCAACATAATGTTAATGCAAAATACAGCACTGGAGGAATGTAATTTGCACAAATTCATTTCGTTTCTCCAAGGATAATGAACAGAAACGTACAAGTAAGTAGTCGTACGGGTGTGTCTGAAGTTGGCTTGCTCCCTCGAGCTTCAATTTAATTTAATTTTGACGGTTAAAAATATTCCAGCTGCTAAAAGAAACGGAATTTGTGAAGAACCTTACTGAGTTTTTTTTTAAATAGCGTCCTTAATTTACGAATGACAAAAAATGTCATAAAATTAAATTATGCAATGAATTCAATCAAGTTTCAATCCTACTTCACGGACGTTAAAGAATAGAGATATTAATTAGGTAACTAATATTGTTCGTAAAAGATTATTTACAGTAATGCATTAATACCTACTATTACAGTTATTATTTTAATAGTACTTTTTGAAACTCTAGCTATCTTAATAGATAGTTCTAGCTCTAACCTGCGACTTCTACCGCGTTTTCATGAACGCTATGTCCAAATCCTACTTACCTATTGACCTATAGGTGCTTTTATCAAATTTCAGTGAAATCCGTTCATCGATTTTAAGAAAGATCAGATAGTTAGAAAGATAACACAATCAGACAGACAGAGACATTCCCCACATATAAATATGAGTTGAGAGTATAAATATTCCGCATAACACAAATATACAAGTACAAACAAAATAAAAGAAAATGATAGTACCTACTCTAGCGAAACAATAAGTGAGTTGTCTTGTACAAGTTAAACAAATGAATATCGTAATTCAAACAGAAGTTAGGAATCACGATTACTTCGCGTTCAAGTCACAAGTTGTAACTTGCGACAATCACACGGAGCAAATTTATCGTCGCAACTTACTCGTTATTACCAAACTTGTAAAGTCACAAATTGATATTATTAAATTTCGTACACGTAGTTTGCCTACTTGCTTTTCATTACAAGTTTCATTCTTTGGACTCTATGACAAAACCCGGCCCACAGTTCGTCTGACACGCGACGAAACACGTGTTCGGACCAGTGGGCCTAGACAAAGTAACATTATTCTTGCGCTTCACTTAAAGAATACAAATTGTATGGGAATGACATATGCCACGTGCCTGATTTATGTTATTTCTATATATTTTGTATTTTTATTTTATTTATTTTGTATTTGCTATTAGCGCAAGCACGAGAGAATGCTACTTTGTCTCGCCCTAATCCTCCTGCCCTAATCCCTTGTTATTCTCCTAGCAAGTTTTAATTTAGAAACGATAGTAAATTAACCTAAGTTAGCCTCAAAAATCACGTTCAATGAGTGTTCCAAGTGTTTAATAAAAAAATAGAATTTAATTTTGATAAAAACCGGATCACTGCGTATAGGTTGCTTAATATAAATAATAATTTAAGTAACTTTAATAAAATCCCCAGCTGAACTTTTATCGAAACAGTTAAAGCTAACCAACTCTTGATTTCCAAATATTTAAGGACGCCCCGGGGCCGTCGGTATAATTGCATTCTGTCTCAATCTCGGCCGCTCCGGCGGGGTATTAGGGGAGCTATTACTTCGCAGGATATCCTCCTAACCACCCCTGATACGATTTAATACTGCATTTAAATATTATTTGGATGTAGAGCTTGGTAAATATAAGCTTAGTTTCAGCAATATTTAACGTACCCGAGCGAGATTATACATGGGGTATTGTAGAAAACGGAAAAATATCGATTTAGGCTCACGTGCAGTAAAATCGACTGTAATGGTGGGTAGTACTACTATTATAAAGAGGAGAGATTTGATTGTTTTCTTGTTTGTTTGTTTGCATTGAATAGGCTCCGAAACTACTTGACCGATCTTGAAAATTCTTTCAGCAATGGATAGCTACATCATCAGCGAGTAACATAGGCTATATTTTATCCACGTCCTCCCACGGGAACGGGAACTACGCGGGTAAAACCGCGTGACGTCCGCTAGTCTATACTACTTAAATTGGAACGTGATATTTATCATTTTCGTTTATATGGGCCTGGTCTTAGGTTTTAAAGAGGTAGATCTCTTGGGGGATCTCTTGTTGAAAATATGGAATTGCCCGACTGGGGACTGTACCACCTCCTTACAGAAGCCAAATAATGCTATCTTAGAGTAGTTTTGTGTTCCATGTGATATGAGTTGGGGATAATGTGCTAGTTTTACTGGGACAATTTCGTCTTTCACTGTTGGCAGAGCGGTTCCATTATCCACACTCTTGATGTTGGAACCTTTTATCGGCTGCAGTAGCCGCTTATCTATATATATTAGATAAACCGTGCACTTGTTTTGGAGTATAATCAATATAAATATCTTTGTAGTATATAAATATCTTTATCGTATTGTATAGCTATTAAGGGTAACTAACTCCTGTCTGCAGCTTCGTCTGCGTGGCAGTAAGATTTCAAATGCAAACTTTCAACCCCAATTTAACTCCTGTACCCCTGAGACAAGTTAAGGAAAAAGTGTCTGTCACGACTTATCAAGAGGTCAAAGAGATGGCACTGGATAGGGACGCGTGGAAGAAATTGCATCTGTTACACCGTCAAGAGTCACACTCTAAAATTTATGATGGGGGAAGGAAATTCGGAAATTCTGGAATTTTGGAAAAGCCTTAGTGGATACCTGCCGCGTTATTCCTCAGCGTCGCACTCGTCATCGAGTGTCGGTTTAAAAGGTACGAAATTTAACCTTATCCTCTATGTCTTATGTATCAATTTCCTATGATTGAAACCAACGCTCGTCGTCGAGTTCACTGAGAAACCTTAGTGAATCACGAGGCTGAATCTTACAAAGAATACACTCTCAAGATTTTATATCTCTAAGACTAGCAGTATAGGCTAGGTGTTGATATATAAAGATCCCTTTTTTTTTTATTGACGAGGGTGTAACCTTCAAAAGGTCCCCAACCGCCTTGGGAGAGGCAGATCGGGGTATGTGGGATTTGAATGTTATGTGTATAGTTAAGTTTACTTAGGTATCTGTAAAGTTGGCATTGAATAAACTCATTTCCATTTCTTACCTTATTCCAATTTATTTAATCTAGACATTTAAAGCTGAATGTAAAATACTAAGTTGCTTTTCCAAATTACTGTCTTAATGTTACGTTTACGTTACAATGAATTTAGAGTGCCGAAAAATACCGCCTAGATTCGCGTGGAGAATGAAAATTAATACATTAAAGTGATAAAATGTAACTGCGATATTCATCTTGCAGTAATTCTGTACAGTGTCTGGAAATAATAATGTGTAATAAAACTCTTTGGGTTATACCTACGCGGGTCGAACAAAAGGGCGCGTGGTTTAATTAAATATAACGCCCGTTTTCACCGGCCATTTTAATGTTATTAAATTGTTCGACGGCCACTTTAACCTGGCGGTTTACGATGTGCTCACACAACGATGAGATTTTATTTAACTCTCTTTAATCAAACGTGTTCTTATGTACCATCCAAATATCTAATTCTCACATTATTTATTCTAACATGACCCTAGACAAATTTATCTAGCAACTACTATTGTAATAGTAGCGAGATAATTGTGGTAGAAGTTACAAGTATTAATAAAATTTCCTCATGTTGGTAGGTACGTTGGTAAATATGAGTCCTACACTGAATATAATAAAGTCACAGTAATTAATTATTACGCCTATGTCCGTGTTTGTTATTCTTTATTTATTCTAATACATAGGTGGTATAAAAGTAACAAAAAATTTGAATATTTGTATCTAAATTGCCACTAACCTTATGCTTACTTGGATAATAGAGCGAGTCCACTAGTCTGCACTATATAAATAATATAAAATATTTAATAATATTATAAAGAGGAAAGATTTGATTTTTGTATGTTTGTTTGCATTGAATAGGATCCGAAACTACTTGACCGATCTTAAAAATTCTTCCAATAATGTATAGCTACATCTTTAGTGAGTAACATAGGCTATATTTTATCTCCGTACTCCCAAGGGAACGGGAACTACGCGGGTGAAACCACGTGACGTCCGCTAGTTAACAATAACACCAGTAAGTAGACATTTCGTATAATACGTAGGTATAAGTAGTATTTCTGAAACACTTTTCACTAAAATGATACAACTTATCGCGTATGCCTTCTAAAGTAATTACAAAAGTCTAAGCAAGGCTTATAAACCCAATTTAAATTAGCAGTATTACGGTGCTAGGGGCAATTGTATGTAGGTTTTATTAGGTTTAGAACCTTTTCTCTGTTACTACATTAGTATTTGTCACATCAACAGACTAATTAAGGGAGACCAAATATAAGGAACAAAAAACAAGTCAATTACGCCTACAAACAAATGTGACACACACATCGACAACAAAGGTCGGTTTCAGACTAGAATCACAGTATATATACAAGCAGTTAGGAATCTAGGAACGAATTGTTCGAAATTACATACTCTCGCAGGCGCGCAGGTACGAGAAAATGAACCGGTGTTTATCAAACCATCAAAACGTCCTACATTATTTTTTCTAAGTTCTTATTTCAAAAAAATATTAGGACCGGTCGAAACCTCCTCCTTTTCTTGAAATCGGTTTAAAATAGGCCTAGATTCCGAACTGCTTGAGAAGCTTATGTTCAAACTGTACCAAAATCTTTATTCAAAATATTTATTCTCTAATAGAAAGTTTGTGACGCAAACGAGTGTGTTAAAACCATAACGTATTAAAATGTTGTTATTGCAGGAAAATGGACGTATGAATTAGCTTGGGACCCGTCAGCTGAATAAACTCGCAAAGCCGCTAGGGTCACATAGTAAATATTTTCCAATGTATTATATTTTGGGGAGGATATTTGGACATGCGTTCAAACATAATTTGAAACTATAATGTACTCGGCCCAGGGATGCTTTCAGGGGTGTCACGTACACAGGGGTAAGTAGCATACTCAAATTTGAGTTTGCAAATAACCCGAATTGAGTCAAGTTTATTATTTTTAATGAGCTATATACTTTTTTTTGCCTGCTGGCGGTGGTCGGGGTGGGAGCTTTGACCACCGAGCCGCGGGCACGGGAAGGTGGCAGCGCGATGTGGCTCGCGCTGCCTTGCACAGCAAGGAAAGTGTGGGGGGACACCGGTGCGATCTATCTATAATGCGGTATATGCGGTAAAAATCCCACATACCCTGATCTGCCTCTCCCAGAGCGGTTGGGGACCTTTTGAAGGTTTCCCCCTCGTCAATAAAAAAAAAAAATGGCCCCGTTGCGATTCGAACTTGCGTCGCTTGCGTAGCAGGCGACTGCTCAAACCAGTCACCAAGGCTCTTTGGTAAGTATATAAGTATAAAGTTCCTTTCCTTAACTTACCTGCAAAGGCTGCAAATAACTAAAAGGAAAAGAGAAACAGTGATCACAAATAGCCACCATCCTGTTTACAATTCCAAAATTGTATTGTCAACTAAAGCAAAGTTTCAAAGAGCAATTTGTAAGAATAACAGAAAAGTCACACAGTTTCCGTGCTTAGTTGTAAATAACACCGTTTGTATTTGGGTCACGTCAGTCGAGTTGTCCCCCTTTCGTGACAACTTCCTGTCAAATTATTAAATCTTTGTGACAAACACACCTGAGTCAAAGGTATGTGAGTGCGTGACATCCAAACTATATACCTCCTTGCTAAATTATGGGTGGCGGTGAATGTTATCGTGGAAATAACAAAATACGATATCTACTGCCGATATCACTAGCGAATACGTGTGATTGGGTACTCAACGGCATTTAAGGGTGTGTGACGTTTGCGCGAATTTTCCAACTTATGCGGTTTTTATGGGGCCCTTATTTGAACGCTGGAATATAACGCGACGTGTTACGATAAATGCATTTGAGTTCGACTGTTATTGAAAAGTTTCTTAAAATTGAATTCTTCTATACTTGTTTTTTGAAAATGGAAATGAAAATGATTTAATTTAGTTTGGGCCCTGTGTAGGCATTTATGAACGTGCAAATGGAAGTTACACATATATTTAAGTAACTATTGGACTTTATTTAATTTTAAGCATTATTGTTATTTGTGCATTCAAACTGTATCCATCTTCTAGAGGCTAGGCTTATATTTCTCATGTAATTGATTTTGTTTTTTTAATTGAAATTGTTTGATGTTTTTGAAAAGAGTAATAACCAGCTTCTTCTCAGTAAAAGCAACCTTCTGAACCTGCCGGTAGCATGTATAATCATGACGTACTAACGATTTGAGTGTACGTGGGTAAAAGTCTTATCAAATAAACATATCTTTGATACCGTCGAGCTGGTTCTTACCTCGGTCAGAGGATCAGTTTAGCGATCCAGCGAGGTAACGCAGCCAGCTTACTTGCCACCAATCCCGCAGACACAAGTTTAAATTCTGTATTCTATTTATAATTATTTATAGTTCTACTCTACTAGATTTAAGTAAAATGTATAATTGATGTTGATATTGAGTTGAGTTGAGAGATTTGAAAAAAGAAACGTACCTGCATAAAAAGTCCGTGCTTTTAAAAATATATCTTAAAAAACATTTCAGCCTGGTATTCCGCAAACAGCCAACCTAATCGCCCCTAATACCCGGCACTACTCAATCTGAAGGAATATGTTTACATTCCAAGACCTGCTATATCGAGTCTTATACCGAGTCTTGGGAATATTGAGGGAATATTGGATGCAGGAAACGACTCGTGCCTTAATCGATCTTCCGTTAGACGTTTTGGTATTTGCCTATTTTTTTCACTACGTACATTGGCTGGAAATTTAGGAAGGTTAATGCAAACTTTCGATAAGTTGATTGTTGACTTATGCCCTCTTATTACAAAACATCGGCTAAGATAATCCCTGGTTTAAAAGTAGTGCCACCTCTTTTTGTGATGCGGATCTCAAAAGGAGTGGATATAGTTTTAGTCTGAACTAGCTGTGCCCTGCGGTTTCACCCGCGTAGATTTAGTTTCATCCTTATTGTCGCGAAACCAAAATATTTTTTATAAATAAAAATAACCTAAGTTACTCCTTGAAACATCAGCTACCTATCAGTGAAAGTCCCGTTAAAATCCGTTCTGCCGTTTCAGAAAGTACCCGGAACAAACAGACAGAAAGACAGAGAAAAAATTCCAAACTTGGTTTTCTTGTGTCAGTAGCGTGTATACTTTCATATGCATTTAGTGAATAGCTGTCTTGGTGTTAATCATGTTTTGTAAGGGGATGAAGTTGAAGTTTAAGCAAATAAGCAATAACCTTAGTTAATATTTACGTGCCCTAAAATTGGGTGCAATATGTGACAGTTGTACCTTAAAAAGACCTATTATTTGTTACTTTTTCTATTTTTGAAAAAAACCATACAGAATTTGACGGTAATGACAATTTTATTACGGTTACAACTGCTTTAGTTGAACTCACTAATAAGAGGTGTAACAGCACCCATTTTCACCGTGCCGAAATTTAAAGGAAGCCTTTATGGATAAGGTGTTACGCGCTGGCTTTCACGATGTAGCGTGAAAGGTAGAGTAATCATAGATGCGAGTCCGAATATTGCCAAACTTTCCGAAATTGTCAATGAGTATTGAATAAGTTCCAAATAAGATTATTCCAATCGATCTATTAAGCAACTGTATTACACTTTATAAGTTGTCACATAAGTCCTGAACATAACTACGCTGTAAGATAAAAACTTTTCCAACAAAATCGCTTTCACAATATTGCCAAAAGTTTTGTTGTTTAAATAAGGCTTTGTTGGTAGTCTTCTACAAGCGCCAAGTCAATAGGATCTCGTTAAAACTTGCCTCTTGCTGTGTGTCCAAAACTTGAGGAACTAGCAGGACAGATACGTATAGGTTCCGCTGCGAGCTTTGAGCGCTGATCTTGAATTTTTTTGATCTTGTATGAGCGAGCGGGAACACTCCCGCTATTTTTGCTGAGCGTTACGTATCACACCAGGCTGTACACTTGAGTTTTAATACTAACCTAAGTTAATTTTTGTCGCAAGCTTTGCAGTAGTGGAAAAATGGGAGGAAGGAAAATATTTGAAATGACAATAAAAATAATTGAATTCAATGACGTATTGAATAGTACCCCATGTATATAGTAATAGTTGTCACCGTGTTACGTTTGCAAATAATATCCGATTTAGATGAAAAGTGAGTGTTGGAATACTTCTACTTATCTCTTCTACTGGAAGCTGTCTTCGATGTCATGGTAAAATTCTAGCACTAATTTAATTTGAATTTCGATTTATTCTCAACGAGATTATAATTTGAATTTTAATTGAATGTAAATAATATTATGAATTTCAATATTAGTGTGCTAACTTGGCTTACCATTATTGTCCTCTTAAAGTAAAATTATACTAATCCTAATGCCTAAAAGGGCCTATCCCCTAAAGTAATACGTACACGTTTCAAATAACAAAATGCTATCAATACATTATCACGAAGGGTTATCGTAGAAAAACGTCAGATAGCCACATATATATCATACAAAGCGTTGGATCATAACCAAATAGTTTTTTCCGAATGTTTCTATCCATATATTTTTTCGTTGGAATAAAAGGGAAGATTTATGTCGTGAACGCTGTACTCCTATATTTCATTGTTAACGTGAATTTGTTTGTTATTGTAATAGAGTAAATGGACTGTAATTCAGAATCGATAGAGAACGTACTTACAATTTTCTATGAAAACAAACGATTACCTTGTCCAAACAAATTATCAATTGCGATTAAATGTGCATTTGGTGAACTAAAAACTTTGTAGAATTGGTGAAACATAATATATAATAGATTTGTTTGTGTTCAAAATGTTTCTGGTGATGAACATCTATGCATACATACATACTACATACAGATAAATAAAATTGAAATGTCTGTTTGTAATTCCAATATTACACCTTATGACAAAATGCATATGGAAGTATACACAGTACTCATCATCTCCCTGGCCTTATCCCATACATTGTTGGGGTCGGCACTTGATTCAACCCGATGTGGCTGATCACCTGATTTTTATACGAAGCGACTGCCATCTGACCTTCGCAACCCCATTTAGGAGGAAAATCTGTAATCTGGCTTAAACCAGTTGTCAGATTATTTTTAGGCCTCCGACTGACCTGTAACGATTGCCAAAGATGTTAAATTGGCAACCGGGACCGACGGCTTAACGTGCTCTCCGAGGCACGGAGGGAACTCGGGCAGTCACCCATCCAACTACTGGCTAGGCGTATGGTTGCTTAATTTGGCTGATCGAATGATATGCGCAATAGCAACTGTGCCACGAGCTCCTCCAAAGTATACACGGTACTGACATAAAAAACCAATTTTAAATGTATTTATTTATTTATTTACACTTTATGCACAAAAGTACAAAGGTGGACGAAAAATGTATAAATTAATATACTCGTATCAGGAATAAAGGAAAAAGAAATTTATTTAACGCAAGAGCGAATTCATACGCTTGAGTTAGCCTACTTGGCGTCACTTTGGTCTAAGTGGCACTCAAATTCAACGTCTGAAAAAGCCTAAATCACTGCACCGCGCGCCGACGAAGCCATGATGGTGTGTGAATGTTGATGAGAAGTACAAATTTAGACCGAAGACTATTCTCAATTCAAAAAGTTTGAAGTATTCCAGTTTGGAAGTTAAGATTCATTAGCCAGCGTCAAAGCCGCGATGCTTGCCTAATGGCCCGTTGTCACTTTCAAGTTTCACCATTTTGTTATTGTTACACATTTGTCAAACTCATTCTATTTTATTTGTCTTCTCCTGATACGAAAGTTGTGAGAGGATAATAACTATCGAATTATTTAACATTGTAGATTAATACGATTAACTATATGACCAACCAGCCTAATAGATATGGGGCAAAACGGGATCTACCATATGAAATTCGAAGGTCGTAGTCGCTCGCTAGGTAAACTCTGCCTAACAGTTCATTGCAGCGAAATAAATTTACCATAGTGTGTGTAGAGTTTCTGTAGATACTATTATTCAAGAGGGGAAGAAATTTACAATCAAAAAAAAAATTTTTTTTTATTTATTTTTGTTGGTATTATTTTAGAGAGCATATTTATCCAAAGCTATGTAAAATAACAGACACTTAGAAACTTTAAAATACAAATATTTATTTATGTATTCTATAATTGGAACAGCCATGAAATGTCAAGTACACAATTTAGACATACCTAATTATAGATAATAAATACTTGAATAATTATTTATCTATGTTATATTATCATATATACTTCCATTTACGGTAATAAATTAGGTTATTAAAATGTACCCAGACTTGTTTTCCATTTACGGTAATAAATTAGGTTATTAAAATGTACCCAGACTTGTTATCAAGAATAATAAAATAAATGATTGTCGAAGAATTGTTCCCTAAAATTACGCCAGGTAATAACAATCGCGAATATGATAAGGTGTGGAGTCGTAAACAAAACAGCAGTACACAAATAGCCCAGTTCCACTTATCTCACAAATAAAACGTTGACAATGAATCTTTTCCGGGCTTTATCAAGGAGGGTGGTAGAAGACGGATACCTTTGGATATCCTTACAAAGTAAATAAAAAAAACGAATTTATGCAAACACAATCCGATTTCAAAACCCACCTGTCCTAACAATACTATTAAATTCTACTGGTATTTTCAAAACACCACGTACCGCGGAGGCGAAAACTGCGGATGGAAACTGAAAAATTTCAGTCCATGAAAACAAAATATTAGCGTTTTTATGCATGACACACATGTTTACAGCTAGTTGAGCAATAAGACATTCTGAATTCATAAAAATGGTAAGGAAAAGTACGTAAAGTAAGTAAGTAGAGGAGCTCGTGGCACAGTTGCTATTGCGCATATCATTCGATCAGCGAAGTTAAGCAACCATACGCCTAGCCAGTAGTTGGATGGGTGACCGCCCGAGTTCCCTCCGTGCCTCGGAGAGCACGTTAAGCCGTCGGTCCCGGTTGCCAATTTAACATCTTTGGCAATCGTTACAGGTCAGTCGGAGGCCTAAAAATAATCTGACAACTGGTTTAACCCAGATCACAGATTTTCCTCCTAATATGGGGTTGCGAAGGTCAGATGACAGTCGCTTCGTATAAAAATCAGGTGATCAGCCACATCGGGTTGAATCAAGTGCCGACCCCAACAATGTATGGGATAAGGCCAGGGAGATGATGATGATGGTTAGGAAAAGTACGAACACGAGGCGGGACGCAGCCCCTAAAAACCGCGAAATGCATGGGAAGGGAAAATTCGACGCATGAGTCGTCACGAGTCATCACGAGTCGTCACGAGTCATTACGAGTATCGAAGCTGGCAGAGCAACTACGGTTTGCAGAGGTCGAGTCGCGCCTCGCGTTCGATATTTTCTTTATCATTTTAAAGATCTAAAAACAAAACTGAACAAAATTGTCAAACATAAAATGCGAAACCATATAAATATAGTCATACAAATCAGCTATTTCCTAGATACGCCTAAAAAAAAAAAAAAAATTTGTATTCGTATAATTTAATGTGAAAATTAATTATTTGTACGCAGAGATTCACTAGTCTGATTTAATATTTACTAGCTGTGCCCTGCGGTTTCACCCGCGTAGATTTAGTTTCATCCTTATTGTCACGGATCCCTAATATTTTTAATAAATAAAAGTAGCCTACGATACTCCTATCAGCTACCTGCCAGTGAAAGTCCCGATAAAATAGGTCCAGCCGTTTCAGAGATTACTCGGAACAAACAGACAGGCAGACAGACGGAGAAAAAAATTTAAACTTGGTGTCAGTAGCTGTTATTTTGGAATTACAAACAGACACTTCAATTTTATTTATCTGTATTATCTGTATGTATGTATACATTACTAAGCATACAATAATAAATCCAACAAAGAAAAGCTAAAGAAAATGCTAGGAGGAATTAATCATTAAGGTCATAAGAATTCAAAGTAAAATAATTGTGTTAGGTAAAATGTCACCCGTTAATGACGCGTGGCCGCCGGTAAAGGGTGACTATGTTTTGGACAACTATAAATTGACAAATGGATCGTTATGTGAGTGACGTTTATTAATAGCTCCTTTTGGATTTTGCTCGTTATCATTTCTTGAGCAATCAACTTTTGTAGGAGTTTTCATGAGTTTGGGCCAACTTTCTTTATACTAGCTTCTGCCCGTGGCATTAATCTCGTTTCAGAGAATAAAACAATCACAGAAGATTCTGACTCAATTTCTCGGGTTGCACAATATTTTTTTTAAAAGTAGCTTATGTTATTCCTAGTAACATTAGTTATCTGCTAGTGAAAGTCCCTTTGAAATCGGTCCAGCCGTTTCAGAGATTATCCGGAACAAAAATGTAAACTTGGTTTTTCTTTGTAACGTAACTAACGTGAAACTAAGTAACTTAATACTTTCATATGTATTTAGCGAGAGCCTGTTAATTTAAAATTACACTCAGCATCATACATCAATCACATTTTATTTATCTGCATAGATATAGTACAGATAAATTAATTTTAAAATAGCCTATACTACGTTTGCATCATTAGGCATCACTAATGGGCGTCTTTGCGATATCCACAAGCAACGATTTGATCCCCTACATACTGTTAACAAATCTTCTAAGCCCAGGGGCCTTACCATGAGCTCTTATTGCCATGATAGTTTCACTCATTTATGAGACAGATGTATGTGACGTGCATACATCTGTCACTGTCGCACAACTGAATTAACATTGCAATAAGAGCTCATGGTCATGGTTGGGCCCCTGATTTAGAGCGAGACTTCTATTGTCCCCACCACCCTTGAAAACAAAGAAAATATTGCAAGCGTTCAATGGTGTCGTGTTCAAATCTGAATGCCTTAAAATGTTTTGGTACTTTCCTAATATATTTTTATGTAAAGAATAATCAATTTCCTACATCTTTGTAAGCAGCAAAGTAATAAAACCACTTTCATTTCCGAAAGGGAGCGATAACACAAAAAAATCATTTGTCAGATGGCAACTAAAACAAACTCTTTGCTATAATATTTGTAACCGACCGGATTGCGGTTATATTTCATCTTAATCTGGTAATATAACGGTAAAATATTACCGTATCAAACTTCCACGGAAGCAATTCCCATCGTCCCTTGTTCTTCAAAGAGTTTGTATGGAAAACGGACAATTCGGCGCGCCCACTGAACGTATTCACTCGAACTAGTCGAGGCCCGAACCCCTACGGGAAAGTTTTGATTTAGTACTTATAGCTGTCGCAGTCCGGGCGAGCCCTCTTTAAAGTCGTGTAATAGAATAAAACTGGGCGAACAATGCTCCGGCATTCATACCTCGGTTCGGCAAAGCATTATCGCAAATGTAGAAACTTATTGCTGGCAACGCTCGCCGACGTAAAATCTAATGGTACCCCATTGACTGAATATTCTAAACTTGGTACAACAGCTGAGCTGGATATTTAGAGCGCTCACTCCATGAACCTCAGAGGAATGTTTTGTATACTTTGCATCGGGGTAAGTTATATTTTATTATATTAAGTTTACAAAGTTAACATGATTTGTTACAAATTAATCAATCGACCTTAAACAGACATCTTCCTTACGCCTACTCTGTACATCTATACAGATAAATAAAATTGAAGTGTCTGTTTGTAATACCAAATTAACAGCTTTTCACTAACTGCATATGAAAGTATATAGGGTACTGATACTAAAACACCTCTGTCTGTCTGTTTGTTCCGGGTAATCTCTGAAACGGCTACACCGATTTTAATGGGACTTTTACTGGCATGTAGCTGATGTTTCAAGGAGTAACTTATGGTACTTTTATTTATTAAAACTATTAGGATTCCGCGACATGAATCATGAAACTAAATCTATACGGGTGAAACCGCAGGGTACAGCTAGTTCATTAATATTAAGTATCTTTTAATGCAATATTGAAGAGCAAGTCCTTGAAACATATATCCGCCAAATACATAGCTGGATACTATTCTACTCCTTCCAATAACTCCCTTAAACAGTCACAAATAAGTATTTATATAACTTTGGTTTATACTTACTCGTGTAACATTTTATGTTAGCCTTACAGTTCAGTTTTCTTCTGATCTATGTTAAACAAGTTTCCACGGTCGGTGAAGTTCCGAGTAGATTCCGAGACTTCACAGACTTCCGTTGAACTTTTACAATGATACTACTCAATGCACCAGACTTATCTATTTTGTAGATTTTCTCTTGTATTGATTTTGTTTCTTTGTATTCTACAAATTTTGCCCTCTGTGCTTTGGGGCTTAACCTGGTGGGATTTTAACATCAGTTTTCATACTAATAGGGACTGGATTAAAAAAAAACATTGATACTCTATCTAAAGTACCTACTCTATCTCATTTACAATAGTAAATCTATACCTACGTCAGATGAAAATAAAATAGGCACACCATTACAGCCTGTGATTTGTTCGTCAATTAACCAGTCTTAGTACGTATTGTTATTCGTAAACAAAAATAAACTGAATTAGTATTTATTATATTCGTAAATCAAATTAACAATAGTTTGAATTACATAAAGTATGATTGCTTCGTCTTCTTTTTTATTCTTTAATTTTATGCAACTTGATATATACTTCATATTTTTATACGTCTTCTAAAAAGGTAGCCGCTTCTTAGAAAACAAGCATTCAAGTTTAGGATAGAAGGGTCATTCATTCATACGGACTTCCGCAAAGTAACGCCAGATTACATTGAATAAAACACATAATTTTATCTACCAAATCAGTCACCGCACCATCCCAGCGACAAACCATACATACCATATTAATTCACCGTTCTCAACTTTGTCCAATAACGACGGAATAAACGCAAGTCATGTTTGTTTATAAACATGAAAAGTATTCTATAAAGTGAAAATGTACAACGAATCCGCTTCCCTCCAATCTAACCGCATGACTCAACAGAAAAGCTATTTAAAGAGCGGTAAATAAGGACGTATTAGATGTCCGGAGCTTATCTATCACATGTTGCACGACCATCTGTCACGAGCACAGACTACTGGTGATTGATGGACAACTTATATTGAATAAACCACACCGATATTACGTTTTAAATATATAGCTTTCTATTACACGTTGAAGATTGATCGCAGCATATTTTATGAAGACCAAATTGACGCAGTGACGGTGGGTCCAAAATTGAGTTCCGTATTTTTTCTTGTAAAAGAAGTACCTACTCAGAATTTGACAATTTTCCGTGTGTATAATTTTTAATGGAAACTTGATTACTTATACACGGAACAGTACTTAAAGTCGAAGGACCAACTCGGCTTTTTTCTTTCGAAATCGCGCTAAGAAGGCTAGCAGCATTGCCACGTTGAATACAAATGCTGATTATCTGAGAGAGAAAAGCCCCAGTCCACTTTTTACGTATGTGAGGCTTCTACCAGACGATGTGCAACCTCCTGGACAGTGGATGATCATCCGGACCCCAGGTCCCCAGAGTTAAAAGCAATATTTTTGGTTATAACTAGCTGTGCCCCGCGGTTTCACCTTTATTGTTGCGGAACCCTAATATATTTGATAAATAAAAGTAGCCTAAGTTACTACTTGAAACATCAGCTACCTACCAGTGAAAGTCCTGTTAAAATCCGTCCAGCCGTTTCGGAGATTACCCGGAACAAACAGACAGACAGACAGACAGAGAAAAATTTTAAAGCTTGGTTTTTTTAAGTCAGTAGCGTGTATACTTTCATATGCATTTAGTGAAAAGCTGTTATTTTGGAATTACAAACAGACACTTCAATTTTATTTATCTGTATAGATGTATAGATATGTTTTTTTGCTAAGTAGTGTTGTCGAATAAGAGATATAGACATTATTCATAAAGCAGGCCTTTATAGGCACTGTAATAATTTCAGTAGATGTATTATAATTGTCCTCACATATTGGGATGTTTTTCAAAATGCCTGGGCATTATGTAAAATAGCCAATTAAGGATCATTACAGATGCAAAAGACGTTGATGAATGCTATACCCATTCAAAGTCGACGTTTACACTTTTAAAACATTCTAAGAGGAACTATAATCCCGACCGTAGTTCGCTAAATTCCTGTTTCAAATTCATTGTTCTTACTAAATTTCCTGAAAATTTCCAACATCAATCAAGTTGTAAACCCATTAGAAAATTGAAATGATGAATGTATTAAGGCGCTAAGTATCGAGGAGAGCGTAATGACGCCACGAGCACGGTGCCTACAGATACAAAATAAAAACTAACGAAAAGCCAGCTCCCATTCATTGACCTATTGTTCATCATAGACCATGTGTTTTAGCGCGGCTCATAATATATTTATACTTTTTCGGAGACAGGTTGGTTTAGTTACAAAGAAGGTGTATCAACATATTTCGAGTCAAACCAATACACAATCAAATATCGACAAAATGTAAATATCAACAAACCTATACTTGGGGTATTGGTTTCCACTCAGACGAAAGTAACGTACGTCTGGAGTTAGCCTAACATAACCTCAGATTAGCAGTCGTCATGAAGTCAACGAAATATGTAAAACCCTGTTTTTTAAAAGCGCACATTATATATACTTACATTTCACAGCTCCTTGTGTTTGTTTTTGTGTTTACGATTATCCGCCAATGTAGAAAACCGCCCTTCTATCACCATTATGTTTTGTACTACTAATGCTAATGCTTAACTCGTGATTTAAGGTCGCGTCCCACAGTGAAGTCAGAAAACAAAGAAATATTTCACTCGTGTAATGGATTGAAGTGAGCTTCAAACTTTTTACATTCAGCAAGTTTTCCAACAAATTTATCTGTAGAAGAGCCCGTGCAAATACATCAAACTTGAAGCAATTTCAGACATGAGAGTGTTACAGTGATAAATATTAATCGCATTTTATAATTTTGCGGTTTGCAACAATTAACATATTAACTTATTCGTATACTAGCGAACGTCACGCGATTTCGTGTAGTTCCCGTCCCCGTAGGATTACAGAGATAAAATATAGCCTATATTAATCAGTGATAATTTAGCATTCAAATGGTGAAAGAATTTTGAAAATCGGTCCAGTACTTTTTGAGCCAATTCGTTACAAACATACTTACATACAAATCTATCCTCTTTATAACATTAGTATAGAATTAATAACGTGAGGTATAATTATAATATATATCGATTATGAATTAATGACAATCCACGGCAGAGAATTTTAACTACTAAGAATTTATCACAGACATATGCTGGAGCCTAAGTGGTGTGAGAAATCAATGTACTTTTTAGGATTTCATACCCAAAGGGCCCTATTACTAAGACTCCGCTGTCCGTCCATCCGTTTGTTCGTCTGTCCGTCTGTCCGTCTATCCGTCTATCCGTCTATCCGTCTATCCGTCTATCCGTCTATCCGTCTATCCGTCTACCCGTCTGTCCGTATGTGTGTCTGTCACCAGGCTGCATCTAGTGAAACGTTATCACGTTTAGACAGTTGACATTTTCACCGATGATATATTTATATGTATCAAAGAATAAATAAACAGAATAAAATAAAAATTTAAGGGGGCTCTCGTACAACAAACGTGACTTTCTTGTCGTTATTATAGATGGTACAGAAACCTTTGTGCTCGAGTCCGACTCGCACTTAAAAGGTTTTTAAATAAAAATCTTTGATAAGTACAGACCGGTAAGGTTTGAACTCGAATAACTACGCGATGTAGTATCACTACAGCTCAGCTCATAAAAATAAATATTTTATACTTTTCTAAGAATGTGTTCTTCACTTCTGCGCTATTTCTAAAGGTGATCAAAAATAATGGACTACCTGACTCTTACCTGAAGGATAAATGAACAAGTTTCTTCTCCATGAGCGGCGACAAAGTTAAAAATAAAGTCAAAACTTTCAGCTGGTTTCTCAAGGGTTAGAGTCATAAAACTTTCAAGACAATAAACTCGGCTCAAGAAGTGAAGTTGCCTCGGTCCGATGTGTCGTACCCTTACTTACTCTCACGCTTCGCTTAATGGTAAAGTTTTGATTTATCTCGACCGAGATCAGTAAACGGAATATTCTTAATAAAATTAGTTTTTCCGCTTATATTATTTTTGAACGAAATAATATATAATGTAGAATAACTGCTTATACAGATAAACAGAGATTTTAAAAGGTTCAAATCCCAGTGGGACCTGTACCAATGAGTTTTTCTAAAAACTTATGAACTGTGATTTCACTCCACGGTGAAGGAAAACATCGTGAGGAAACACGCATATGTCTAAAAAGTATTTCAAAGACGTATGGATAGCTCTTGAGACGGTGACAGACTCGCTATCAGTCACGTTGGCTCACTTCGGTGAAAAGTGGGTGTTGTTATTACAACACCTCTGCCTACCTCACGGAATACAGGCGTGAGTTTAGATACTCATTATTTCTTAGAAGTCCAATATACTCACTTTTTGATGAAGTTAACTTATTATAGGAAGAATTGTGTATGTAATTATTATTTTGATGAATTATATAAGATGCCAGCTTAGTTTTCTCGCTGGTTCTTCTCAGAACTCGCGAAGTTTCGAAGCTTATCAAGGCAACTGAATAATTTTCATTTCATACGTTCCAAAGTACCTTACCAAGACTTAAACTAAGTAAATAATTTTCCTTCAATACTTTACCACCTTATACTATTATTATAAAGAGAAACGGTTTGTATGTATGTTTGTTACGAATTGACTCAAAAAGTAATAAATCGATTCAAAAAATTCTTTCACCAATTGAATGCTCCATTATCATTGATTAATATAGACTATATTGTATCTTCGTACTCCCATGGAAACGAGAACTACGGTTGAAACCGCGTGACGTCCTCTAGTATGATATAAAGGTACAATACAATTTTGTTGTTAACGTTTACATACGTGAAAAATATTGTTCTGAACATGACATTAACACAACAAAGGAAGTCCTTTTAAAGTATGACCGACAGATAGACACATTCAGCTTATTTATCAATGGGACCCGGAAACCCGGTACCCCAAAATTCGAGGGTTACGGATAAATGCAAAAAAATTACGGCAATAAACACGAACACGCTCCGATACGTCTCTCCTGATGTTTATTTCCAAGCAGATTTAAACAAAAAGTGGGTAGTACGGTCGCCACCTGAGGGTCGTTGGTGGACGCCGGTATTCCACCCATCAATCACGCTCGTACAGTTTTTCAGTCCTATCGTTCCCGCAGGATCCTGGCACCGACGTCCCTTGACAGAATGAACCTAAAAAATCGCGTGAACCCACTCCCTAGAGGGAAATGAATTAGCCTCTTTTTCGTGTTTTTGATGTTTTATACACGGTCAACCTCTTTTTAGGTTAAGCCAGATGCTCCTTGCCAGTTTATCATGCCGCTGACCAATAGCAAAAAGTATTTATCCTGAATAGACGGTAAAGAATCTGTCTTATCACCGAAAACACTAATAAATAGTGAATGGGACCGATGAGTAAGTGAATAACATTTCTATGAAATCAATAACTTTTAAAGTACTAAAAGCAACTAATTCTTTTCTATTTATTGAAAAGTATATTTTAAATAAATTTTACTTGAAATATTTATGCTAATATTAAACATGTCAAAGTCTTTTTCGGACAGCTAAGTTTACGCACCTTCGCCGATGAATTAGATTTCGTAGAAATTTTGTAAAAATGGAATATAGTAGCTGGAACTTTATTGTAGAAAATAAAGTATGAACTGAATATTAAAATAGCTTTGAGCCCAAGAAGTGACATTACAATATTTATATTTTTTAGTCAACATAATTGAAGTTCTTCGCGGACTGTAGTTGATTTACACCACTTTTACGTAATTAGTCCAAAATAACTGGTGACCATTTAAATACGTCACGAGGTTATACAGTTACCAAAACATTGTGTTCTGTTATTTGTAAGGGTGCGCGCTCACAATACGTCTTTAGAAAACTTGCAAGAGGCCCTTTTCGAAAGGAAATAATTAACACGATTGAATGAAACTCCTCAACTTACCATCGGGGTACCACAAAGGGCCTAAGGAGCCCGCGATGAATCGTTACTGTAATTGAAAAAAAAACCGTTTGATCTGAAAAGTGGGTAGAGGTATTGTTCGCGAGCTGTCAGTTACTTAATGAGTGAATCGAACATTCGAGACTGTTTCAAGGGCGCTTTTTATGTTCAATCAAGGTAAGTAGCCCTGTAGGTATTTCTGTTACTTCTATTCTCAGGTACAATACGAGGAGTTCTGGTAAAGGGAGATAAAACACGTTTTCACTCGATTCTGAACTCTATTTCAACAATAAACCCTGTGTTTTGAAGAATGTTCAAAATGCCTATATTTTGTTTATATGTACGTACGTGGTATGTATTGGTATAGATATAAACCTCATTATATCACACATCGCTGAGATTAGATCTTACATCAATGCATTGCAAGCAGCCGCTGTTTTCTAGGGAATTTACAAATCCACATTAACATTATAAATAGGAAAATATCCTGTCAGATCCCAAATGAAGACGAAATATACAGATTTCAGATAACGCAATCATTGTGCGATCTAACTGACGTGTGGTGCCATCTGTGGACGCCATCTTGTTATTCAATAAAAGCTAAAAGACTACCCACTTATCGCAAGTTTATCTTTAACATGATATTCAACCGCCTTGAGAACTTCGTAATCCCGTCTTGAAAAATGTTATCCTTGTTTATTTTACACAACAAGTTGGAGTTAAACTGTGTTCCAAGAGCTATTGATGCATTTCTCAGAAACAAAAAGGAAAGACTAGAAGACGTTCTGAACACGGAAAGCCTTTTATCAGAATTAACTTTTTATTAAAATGAATCTGCGATCATGGAAACTTTCGCCTGTCGACGACTCCGTTTGTGGAATCGATTGATGGAGGTCACGGATTGATATTTTCAAGTATTTTTTGTTCAGAGTTACTTCTAAGTTACTCAGTTAATAAGTATTTAATGGAAATAAAGAACTGCGGATTAAGTCGATGGAAACCCTTACAGAAGAGTGTTGAAGAACAGAAAACTATTTGTATACGTACCTACCTATCTCTGTGTTATAGGTACCAATTTAGGTATGTAACACGGAGCATGAATTTAGGCTCATATGATAAGGTCAATCAAATTTGTTCATAAAACCCCTTATTACAAATCATGGTATAAACGAACACTAGACTAAACTACTTCCATCCCTTTTTAAATCCGCATCACAGAATGAGATACTTTTAAACCAAGGACTATCTTAGTCTATGTTTTGTGACAAGGGAGAAAATCTTTAGATACCAAAGCACGGACAAAAGGTACCTAAGTAGTTGTGTTTATAAGCAATCTCAATATTTAAGTACAGACCCGATATTTATGCAAGGTGCAATTAATAAAACCCATTGAATAACTGCCATACTTCCCCTAAATAACTTACCATATCTCGTTCCCGTCTCGTCTCCCGATACTCCCGAACCGACCAAATGTCGTCATCAACATTACTCCCCCCTCAACCCGCCCGCCGCTAACCTCTGCCGGGCATGCGCCCCAAACGTAGGGTAATCTAATTGCGATAATTTGCCCCTGCACTCAAATCACCCGTGATTGAATAGGGATGTTTTTCTATAGAACACTTACCTAAAGCTGTATTTTCATGCAATTTATTCTGAGGTTCGTAGTTCTTTTGTTATCGATTCAAAATTAAATCCCCGCCACTTAAAAACAGGTAGCTGAATACGTGAAGATAATAAGGTATAATTTTGAAGGCGAACACCTTTATCCCTTCTTTTTTTGTTGTGGGCAATCTTCGTTTTCTCACGAATGTGCAACAAAATATTTTGCCGCCAGCCGTCATCACACACGCACGCATGCGCCATCTCAAAACGACCCGCAGTAAAACGACTGGTCACGTGACTCGACGCGGCATTCACTCGTCGTTCTTCGGCAGTTGTCGGCGAGAACGCCTAGCGAACGGGTGTGTCCGTGCGGGTCGACACAAAATCACAACATAAATGTCAAATGAAATGATTTCGACAAAAATAGTGACATGTGATCCGTGATAACCTAAACATTTACAATAACAACGCGTTTTTAGTGTTTAGAAGTGATGTATCGCGTTTTAGCCATTGATAACCTCTAATTTCGTGTGTAGCAAAATTTATAGTCCCGGTTCTGTTTGTGAGTGTGTTTTCGCTAGCTCCTCAAACATTCTGGAGACAGCCTATAATATAGCAATTGACTATGAGTTTTATTAGAAACAATAGTGTTGTATATTATTTAGAAAAGTTTAATAGTAATTTTGTGTAACTTCACGATGGACCGCGTAAGTGGAGTGTGTAGGTTTGGAGGAGTGGTGTCGGCGGTAAGAACTCGGACAGGCAGAAGCAGGCGGCGTCTCACTGGCCATAATCAAATGTCCGAAGACCTGCCCGAAGCCCCTCGACGTGGTCTCGGTGCCATCCTAGTCCTCGCCTGCATCATCGTCTACCACAACTGCCTTTATTGCGGCTTTGTATTTGACGACATAAGTGCCATAAAAGAAAACAGAGACTTAAGACCACAGACACCGATTTCAAATATCTTCCTCAACGATTTCTGGGGAACACCAATACACAAGGTGAGGGCATCGTTCTGATAAAATCGACATAAGACTACTTTATCTTATTGGCATATTTGATATGTTCGTATTAAATATTCATGAGTACCAAGAACGCGTAGGATTTAAAAGAATAAATCTACCTGGCTATTCGATATTCCAAAATGTTTTGTAATTCGTACTTGTTCAATCAATAAACATATCCAATGGTTCATCTTCCTTTCCCCAAATCCAATCAGAAAATTATTATGCAGAGAGCATAATTTTATGAGAAAGCCAAACATTTGAACATTAATGAAGTAAGCCTTGAAGGGAGAGCTACTTAAAACACTGGCTTATCAGAACTTATTTAAGGGTAAAAGGCAGCATAATAAAAAAATACATTTTCAGAGTGAAGAATTAACGTAATAAATCTCCGTTCTCTTGTGGATCCTTCTCAGAGAATCTGGATCCCGGCGTTTTGTATACCTTCATATACTTTATATTATATACCTACAACATTTACCCGAAAGATAGTAGGAAAAGGGATTGGAAGATCTCTAACGCACAGATATGAATTATTTGCGCGTTTCGATCTCACTCTGAAATCTAACCTTAAAGGTATTATTTATTTAGTACCTTGTGAGTCGGTAAACGGTTCTTGGACTTCAATATCTCGGATTTTTCCAGTTTTTCTTATAAGAAGCGCCCCAGTTGGTTCAATATAGGTATTTTACACAAGAAAGTTGAAACTTACCCACTTTTAAGTTTAGTTGAATTCCCTAAGTAAGTAATTATTTTTAAGGAATTTGGATTATACGTTAATTTAGAAAGGTATATTGAGGCTGTTAACGAAATATCCGTTAGTTATTACATTGAATTAGTAGGCATTATGGTGATTTGCGACATATTAGTTACATGATTTAAATAGTTTACAAAATACTGAACCGCATTTTAATGACAATAAAAGACAACAGGCCTGATTTGCTTATATTTTCTAACTTGGCATTCATCTGATGTAAGAATAATCCACCAGACTTGACGGATTGATTGTCATATTAAACTTCTAAACTCATATAACTGCAGATACCAGTTACTAGATTATCAACTTCTGATTCGCCATATTCGCTAGAAATAGGCGATGAAATTACGATTAGAAATAAGTTATGAAGGTGTTCAATACATAAAGTCAGAAATCCAGTTCCATAAACATTTCTATGGCCTCGAGTTTTGGATGTTAGTATTTTACTTTTATTATTATGATTGAGAGCTCGAAAATGATCATGTCAAAATAATAGGTAAGCATGTTGGTAAGCACGTGTAAATATTAAAATAATATTTTAGGGGACTCCTGTAGCACAATTCCTGATGCAATCATAAATCAGCCATTTACGCGCAGGTAACTGGAAGATTTATGAGTGTAATCATCATGAATGTTTCAACCTTGTGCATTACACTGGTTTGCCGTGATTTATACTATTTTACACGGTCGCTGTTGCTGGAAATGTTAGAGGATTTGTCACGTCATATCATAAGCCGGGGTTCCAGGATCGCTATACTTACATCAGTATATTATTTTTATTACCTCAATAAGTTTACTTTTATATATTCGTTTTAGGGTCGTTGTGTAGGTAAATTATATATTTGCAAACTACAGGGCTAATTGGCACCATTTACCTAACCACCAACTGTAGGTTTCGTTATTTGTTCGTTTCCAATAAGCTCGATAATAACGTCTTCCAATATCCGAAAATTTCTCCCACAATAATTTGGTTCATTTGAAACACTAAGTTATTATACCATCATGCGTGTTATCGACACGTCGAAAGTGAAAATCGTCTTTAAACTACAAGTTAAAATCGTGCCAAGCACGCACTCCATCTGCCAACAACTTTTCGAAAGATATCGAAACATCCAGAATCCAGTTCAAATCTCATTCAGTTCTTAACGTATTTACTTAGCTATGAAACCATATTTGTTATCCCATCATCATCCTCTTGTCCTTATCTCATGTTTTTGGGGTCGGCGCATTGTGTTCTTTCATTTGTCTCTATCAGTTGTAATCTCCGTATTCACTCCCTTTCTAGCCATGTCATCTTTCACACAATTAATCTATCGTATCTAAGCAATAATGCCAGACTTCTTGGCACGCACCCGGGGTTCACAATGTTTACTACCAATAACGTAGAAAATAATATCTTTCATCAGAATAACTGCGAGACGTTGATTTATTTCAGAATTTAGCAATTCTAAGAGTGGAATAGACCATTTACAGTGAATTCTAAAAAGGATTACTTAATTAACCGTAACAAGATTTTTATTATTATAAGTAGTTTCACATCTTCCATTCGCAATTACTTCTATATAGAAACCCCCTTATTACAAAACATAGCCTACGACAACCCTTGGCTTCAATCAGTTCCATCTTTTTTGTGATACGGATTTCAAAGGGGATGCACATAGTTTTAGTCCAAGTTTGGTCTAGTCATGGTTAAAACCACACTTTATAATAATAGGGTATTGGTTCTATTTTACTACTCGTATGGATGTGTAATCATTAAGTAACACATTTTATAAAAAGTTGAGACTTAACGATGAATTCTATTATTTTAAAGTTTAACATTTAGAAATGTGCTCAATTGCCGTAATCGTACTTCACCTGAGCTCAAGATTACTTGGTAAAACCTCTCTGGGAATCGAATAGAATGCAAGTCTAGTTCTGAATTGGTTGAGAAAACCAATCTACCACGTCTTACTTTACATAAAATTCCTTTTTGCATTTTCTCATCGACGTAGGTTGAATGTGAGGTAATAAGTTCCAGGGAATAAGTCGCATTGATTTTTCAATCCATTCATTCTTCTGCTGAATAGGAATCCTGGATTCATTAGCAAGTGAATGGAGCGATCCGTGCCGTGACGTCATTATTGAGCTGCTGGATTAAAGACTAATATTCTCTTTATGTTTCTGCCGATGCTTTGATAAGCATAATTAGAAGCTTTTAAAAACTCATGAATATTTATGCAGTTGTTTCTTTAGAATTAAGATACTTAAGGTCTGTTGAATGTTTAAGTATAAAAGTTCCTATTGATGGGTGATTGTAATATCTTTATGGTATAAGATGGCCGTTTTCCTGCTCTTTTAATTTAAAACAGTTACTAGCTGTCTGGTGTGCAGTAACGATACATAACAATTATGCACTTACGTGCAATGATCCTAAATTACCTGAATATCGGTATAAAGAATCAGGCTTCACTTTTTTGAATATAGTCACATAGTCTTGGTCGTTGGTAAAGAAATACATTTCTACAAAATTGCAATTTTTTTCAGTACAAAGTTATTGAATGTAAATGATTAATTCAGCTTAGGCCCTGGTAAGGCACGTATGAACGTCGAAGAATTGACCACTGGTCCGGAAACTAGCCTTCTGAAAAGAACTGGCAAGACACTTATACACTGATTCTATTTTCACATCTTCCCACACAGATAAATTACTACAGTTAAAAATAGAAGGCTACAGTTTTAAGAGTACTCGTCACATACTGCACATCTACTTGATGCTATCTGTTTTCGATGTCTTTTCTAGAGTGATTACAGTCATTAGTAGTTAAAACATGTATTCACCCCTTACTACGTGCCTACTAGATAGGAACAATGGTTTTCTGTGCCCTTTCTATAATTTGGTACGACTTACTAATCACACTACGCGTTTAATTAACTTGCCACCTCCCCACACCAATCCCGCCTTCTCCTATTTCCGTTACATTATCAGTTATCTAACATTGCATCTAGGTTCAACACCTGAAGTTCCACTATTAATTAAACCGTAAACTCATTCCTCGAAGGCCCAAAATCATTTGGCTCAAAATGTCGAATACGAATATTGTATCAGGGAAACAATCGAAATCGAAACTTTCCTCTCGTAAACAGACTATTTGAACGTAAACTGAATGAGGGAGTTAACCAATTGTTTTCCTCAATCCCCGGTTGCCTTGTGAATCTTGTGATTATTCAGATAACATGCCTGTCAGATACCAGCCCTGTAGATTAAGGGAGAAACGAGCAGGGTTTGTAATGCATTTTATTTTCCCAAACTTCGGCTTAAAACCAGTGGCTGTGATTAGAATAATACGATGTATTTGAGATTGTTTTTAAATCCATTAAGTACCATACGCCGAACAAAATAAACATCCATGATATTTCTCATTGTATCGAATTGTCTACAAACTGTGGTAAATAAAGGTTGCTAAAACCAGCTGGGCCCAAATTTGCAGTTAACAAATTTGTTCATAATATGTAATGTACCTAATCTAAATCAAATGAGACACGAGAAATATCTGTATTCGCACATGCACAGCAAGGGTCGTATATAATTTAATCCCTGCCGTGTACAATGTACGTAAGAGTATAATGTATAGGGTGGATTCAGCCGATTACTCAGTGTTCAAATAAGAGACTAAATGACATTTCATGTGTCAGCTTTGCTAAATCCGGGGCCAATGTTATTTCTACTGCGTAATAATTTAATTTAATTGGATTAGCCTTAGAATGCTATTTTGGTTGGTGCATTTAGAGCCTTAATTTATTTAGTAGCATAGATACTGCAAAGCTATAAAAGTCAGGAATAGACGTCAGGCGATCACGCCGATCAGTTGAAGTTGAAATTATCTATATGTCAAACTCATCACTAAAGGCACTAATTATGGGAGTTTCAAAATAGCAAACCAAATTATTTAAACATTCCAATGCGTTTAATCCACGAATCGGCTGCCCGATTGCGTACAGACTACAAATAATGTTATCTTAGATTAATATTGTAAGTATAGTTGCCAGTGGTTCTTGAGAAAGAGGAGTGAAGGCGCTGTGCTAATTAAATTCGATTCTTTATAGGTTAGGCATCTCGCGACTCAATGAATGTTGCAAGCTTTCAACGGCTGCGGTAGTCACTTATCTTCTTGGCTCTTCTAGAGAACTGAAGTTCATTTCAAGGATAAGAAAAGATCCTTATCCTTGAAGTCGTCAAAGATGTCGACGTCAAGGATAAGGATCTTTTTTTTTATTCAAGAGGTTGTATTTTTTATAAGAGATGAATGGAAATACAAAATGGATGAAAAAAAAAACTTCTTACCAGTTCTTAGAGGTCAGTTTGGACGTTTTCATATTCAATGGGTTCACTAAAATATTCCATTTGAAATGTTGTCCTCACAAAAAGCAGGCGCTGCGAAGAGCTCCAGGCATGTGTATGCAGTTGGTTTAGTTTTTCGTCTAGATATAGGTATCCATGCTTTTACGTTTAGCAAAATGACCAGTGGCGAAGCGCGTTTGCCGATCGCATTCATCAATGTCAGCGGAACAAGTTTTTCTTTAGGTTCCGTCGAAGCGTGCGCTCCATGTTTTTGTTTACAAACTTTCAGCCTGTGTCACTTTAAATATTAGCTTTCTTAAGCTTTGATTAATTCTACCAGTAATAAAGACCAAAAATACAAAAGGAACGCCGACTTTGGAATTTGCTAAAATATTCTGTTAAACTATTTTGTATTGCATTAAAAAAATATCTTCGTACATTTTCGGAGCTAAGGAATAATATAAACAGAAAACATCACAAAGCCTTTGAAAATCCTAGAATATGAAGTGGCAAAAATTCTTTACTGTTCTCGGAATCGAGGACATTTGTTTTGTTTTTTTATTTTTGCACGTTTCTTTGAATTCTAGCGTGGGTAGTTTACACCCAGCCTTTCTGGCGGGTCGTGTTCATTACGTACATGTAACGTTGGTGGCTCACTTTTACATGAACGTATGAATAAGTAATAAGTCGTGAACGTGAACATGGAAGCCAATCAGAATTGTAACATGGAGCGCGCATGTAATTGTTTGATCGAACACCTGGTGAACAAAGTTCGGCGACTGTTTTCGACAAGGGTGACAATCGAGAGTAAATTATTCACCAGAGCAGAACACATTTTATATTGCTTATGCATGGAATATCAGGGATCGCAGCGTATCGTCCGAAGTGAGTACTTTATCTCTCGATTATTTTATCCTGCAGTCGATGCCGCGTCGATTTATGAGGGGCTCTCGCGCAATAATCCGATTATTTTTGTGATGCTCACTTTTAGTGCCCTTTCTGGAACCTTTGCAGTAAACACGTGCACATTAAGCCATCAATTTCGGTTCGACAAATATTTCTGACCTGAGCCTGCAGGCAAAGTAATATTATCCTCACGCTTCGCTAGTAGAAACGATACAAAAAGTACGGGTATGATATATGTCACGTGATTGATTTATATCATTTCCATACATTTTTTATCGTTCGCTATTAACGCAAGCGCAAGAGAATGTTACTTTGTTTAGGCCTACAGAGTGACTCTCTTAGGAAAGACTGACCAGTGTTCACCAGCTGAGATAGTAACCGTAGTAAACTGATCACTACGCTGATACATAGATAGGTACAAAAAACGTGATTATAGGTAAGTACTAAAAAAGTGGCAAGCTTGCAAGCATTTCGACGATCCTGCTGCATCCATAGTAATCTATGTCTGTGATATTTACGTTTAAACGTAAAAAGCTAGACTCGGCACTTGACGGTATCGACTTTCAAAAAGATGATTTCAATTTTTACTTTTAAACTTATTCTACTTATAGTATTATGTCTGACGGGGTAGAAATGTATGACCAGTACCTACTCCTAGTTTAAAGGGGTGGGGACCCACTCGTCTGCTGAAATTCACACCCTGTACCCATTCATCCCCTTACATTTTTAAGGTTTCCACTCGTCCTCTGATCTATCTAAAGTACTTACTAGGGCGCCAAAAGTTTAAAGAGGTAGATCAGTGTTTTTCGGATATATATTGATATTATAATGTAACATTTATACCAGGAGACGAGTGGGTTCCTTAAAATATATTAATAATTGACACCTATATACGCTCTACAACTTTTATTCTAGGGGACGAATATTGGGGGCCCAGTGGGTCCTGACCCGTGTAAAGTACCATTATTCTAGAGTGGTTAATTATATAGTATTACCTACACAGCCTATTCATATTATGTAGTTTTAGTGGGCGTTAGTTAATAACGTGTCACAAGGGTAGTGGATACGTCGCTGTTGAATAATACGGCAAGTAAATATGTATAAATAGTTTGTAGGTTGCGTGACCGGACACTAACGTGAACTTCTAATTTCTAGGACCTTTTCAAGAAATTCATTTGGGTTATTTATGGGATCGCGTGGTAATACGTACACGATGCGATAAAGCGGTTAAAATTGTTTACTACAATCGTGAAATTAAGAGCAGAACAATGTTTTCGACTTGGTACTTTACAATGAAATGGTCTTTGAAAGTATGCGAGCCTTACGCCCAACACCCACGGTTCTACTAATGTTAAAATTCTGTCTGCTACGTTTTACGACTAAACTACAGCAACTGATGAACGTAACGAGACTGCATGGCGCCACGTTTATTTACTTATGCTATAGCGGACGTCATGCGGTTTCACCCGCATAGTTCCTGCTTCCGTGGGAGTATGAGGATAAAAATGGCTTTGATACTCGCTGATGATGAAGATATGCATTGCTGAAAGAATTTGTAAGATCGCTACAGTAGTTTAGAAGAAACAATCAAATCTTGCCTCTTGAGTATATAAGTATAGATTATAGATAATACTATTATTACTAGCTTCCACCTGCGGCTTTGGTTGCGCGTACATGTACTTATTATGATAGATGAAGTACCTACTAATTAGATATAAGATACCCCTAGATAATTAAAATATATAGACAGATAAATTTAATAATCCTTAAATATTTAATTTTATGAACATGTTAAGATACCGTTATGCTAATTATCTTTCAAGAATCTCTTAGTAATTCAAGGAGGATATAAAAATACGAAGTCAGAGTCAAACAGCGAAATTCATATTTAAACCATTCAACATCTGGTTGTGGAATAAAATTATCGAAAATGGCGAGTTATTGAAATACAGTGAGCGTATTGGGAGCAACACGACAATAATGAAACCTTGTAAATATTTGGTTGGAGCGTTTAAAACGTTCGACAATGTTGGACATAGGCCCTCGGCGTCGCCACAGTTTATGTCCACCATAACGAGGCCTCGCTGACATGAGCTTTGTTTCAGCACAATTTATTTGCAACACACACTTGCTGGACAAATTGTGAATGATGGTCTTTCATTAAAACTCGGATTCGTGTTTTAATTCCAATGTAATTGTGGTTTCATTCCCAATGTGTCGTGAACTATCTATACATCTATACAGATAAATAAAATTGAAGTCTGTTTGTAATTCCGAAATAAGACTTTTTTTAGATATGATTTAATTGATGAAGAGGATCAATTGTATTAATATTATTGAAATCTATACTTATATTTACAGCTTAAGTGTTTGGTAGTTAGCTAGAAAGCACCAATCAAGAACTACTGGTCCAATTTGAAATTAAGTACAAATATACGAGATCCTAAATCGGATTATAAGTAGGGCTACCAACTTTTTTTACAAGAAATAAACATATTCAGGTCTGTGAAGAATATTAAACAGTATTTTAGAAAACTGAACAGTATTTTATTTATTTATTGTTTTTAATACAATGTTTTAGTACTTCTTGCACAAGTTAAAACTTCATACGAAAACAGTATTAATAATAATATACAGTGTAATACAAAATATTGTATTTTTTCAACAGTAAAAAGTATAATTTAGTGAAAAACAGTATAATACTGAAAACAGTATAGTTGGCAACCCTAATTATGAGTGATTTCAGCGCATAGTTGATTTCCCACAAAAAACAAAGTACTGCCAAAATAATATAATTTTGAAATTATTTTTATATACACCCGCCTGACTGGAAGTCCTTCCTTTTGCCTGGGATGAGCATGATCATTCGCTCTCCCACAGTGGCAAAAACTAATCACGCCTAATGAGCATAGAAAGACGTTCGCATATCAAACTATTAACCACTAGCAAAGCTTCTATCATATTATTAGTCAAGAATATCGTTGTAAATACCTACCTAAGGCTCAGTCGAGTTTGTCGGTAAGCTGTCACACTCAGCCTCTCCCACAAATGGGAATTGATTTTGCCGAGACGAGACGGCCTTCTCAACTAAAGCAAGGTTAATTTATCTCTCACTTATACACTTAAATGTAGGTATGTAAATAAAAATAGACTGCCACACCCCACGGTACCGCCCGTGTCCCACAGGCATTGTCTATCACCGACCTAATTAAGAAAATCTTTAGTGTTTTTAAAATAAGTGTATGCATACCAGGATAGCTTATTTTGTTAACCGAATGAGACCAACTGGATGTTTTTTTCAAAGAATTTTCGTCTTTAATGACAATGAAATTAAACTGTTATTCACTTGGAGTATTTAGGAACTCGGAAACTGCCACGACTCATTTAAGGTGGTAGCAGCCCGGACAATTTAGTTACATCCCCCTCCCGTATGCGTAAACAGCAATTTCGTCCAGTAATTTGTAGTATGCATTAGAGGCGCCTTATCTTAACCGGTATTCCGGGATGAACCGGAGTCGGGAGCCAGCTGTCTCCGGGACAAACAAACTGAGACATAAATCAACGTCAGCACACCCAAGTTTATCGCACCACCGAGCTTCGCCCCCGGACATAGACACGAGATCCTTTAATGTGTTTGTTCTCTAGTGGAAAAAGTTTCCTAACTTCTATGCAGATAACGTTAGCTTAAACTTCATTCATTATTCAAACGATAATGCCGGTTGAAATTCCCTGTACCGGGGAAAGTTACCGGGAAACTAGCGGCCGGGGTGTTGAAGAGACGTAATCACAAAACTCGATTTTAAACTTGTATTGTTTGACGCTTACTAAACGTGAAAGATAATTGAATACTTAGCTCCAAAAGTTACGACTGACTTTTTGCTAAAATGTGTGAACACCAAAAATAAAAATGAAATAATTTCAACATCTATCTTAAAAATGTTAACAAAGCAACGAAAAATCGGTTCACCCAGTCAAAAATTCTAACCAACAAAAAAAAATTGTTGAATTGTGAATCTCCTCCTTTTTTAAAGTCGGCTAAACTGAATATTTCTGACAGCAGTGGACTGTGGCTACAGAAAATGTAATTGTGGAACGGAATACGCTCTGTACGAACTTGCAAAATATTCTATTAAATACCGGAAAGTGACAAAACGGAATCGAAACCAAAAAAATATACGCAGAAAGCACGGAAATAATGAATTAAGTAGCTCTGTATTTTCTCTGGTGAATATTAAAATGGGAACATGGAAACATCTTAAAGGACAAAGGGAAAGTAAGCATGAATAAAATGGAATTTGAAGCTTAATAACATTTCGTTCAAAACTCCGCGTAAACAAATTAAGATTGCGAATTACTTGCGCCTAATTAGTCTGTCAGTAACAATTTGAAGGTGAATAAATTGTAATTCTACTGTCGTGAACAAAGTGGAATTATAACAACATTTATTTATTTATTTAAGTATTTATTTATTACACATTATGCTGTTAATACTGAAATGGTATTCTTAAGTCAAATTAATTATTATATTTTTTATATAACAAATAAACGTACAGACCGCCTAACTTTGAACTCTTATTGCGATGATAGTTAGACTAAAATTATGAGACAGTATCTCTATCACGAGTTTACCACAGTTTTCGTAATCTATACTCGCTAGCGTCACCTACAACATTTGTATGAGATAATTTAGGTCTTCACGTCACCGCTAGGAGGCGCTGTACAAATTTCTCATACAAATATACGGAGGAGACGCTAGCGACTATAGAAAACGAAAACGGTGACAATACTGATGTATATGACGTGTATACCTCAAGTGATGACACAATAAGAGCTCATGTTTGGCCCCTGATAGTAATCGGCCACTGCAGCCCAGAAAGAGTCGTATACGCTAGCACAATGTCTTCACTCCTATCCAGCCCTCCCCCCTATAGAGCTCTAGCGACCTTACTCACCACAGCATCACAACACTTACTCTTAAGTTCTTTTGTTGTTTTGTGTACACAGTTAAAAAAGGTATTTCTCCAGAACAACTAGGTATCCTAATAGTTTTATTATATCAAATTAATAGTAGTTTAGTAAGTAACCGACTGCAGTTTACAGTCCCCTGATGGTGACCGGCTACCAAAAAAGAAAAAAATATGTAATCTCTGTTTGACCATAAATAATTCTCGTCTTCCCTCCGTGGAGCCTAGGTGATCTTCGTCACCACACACGCAAACCTACCCTAATGTAGTATTCCGTATATCCGTCTTGTGTATTTACACTTAAAAGTAATGTAGGTATATACAAAGAGAGTATGGAAACTATTACAATACCTGAGTCTTAGATACACATACTCGTTTTCATTTATTATTACTTTACCAAAATAATTCGACCATATTATGTCTGATATTGTGATATTCATTCCGATAGAGTGATTAATTATCTACGTTTCTATGGCTTTTGATGAGTAAAATTTCGCAAATCACGATCCACTTAACAACATTATTTAATCCATGACCTTGATTGTATAGCCCTTGGCCTTCATACAGCTATAGTACGAGAACACCACTCTCATCCGAGTACTATATCTTTCACCTCGCTTGTCCCACGAGGCACTAGTTCCACTACATCAGGCCGACCTACAATCACGCTTCTCACTCAGAGCTCGTAAATCGGCTCATAAAGTAATCGTAACAGTATACCTCCAACGTCACTTTCTTTCAGCTCCATTTTTACATAGTTTTGGTGGATTTTTGTTGATTAGATTGTTTAGAGGGCCAACTATGATTGAAAATGAAAATGAAAAATATTTATTCAGTTTAGGTACTTAAGGCACTTATGAATGTCGAAAATTTACCACCGGTTTGGAAAATAGCCTTCTGAGAAGAACCGGCAAGAAACTCAGCCAGGCATTATTGCGATGCAATAATTGGACTAAAATACATTATTATCTTTTTCTGTATTATTTTGTACTTCTATAATTTCATGCTTCCAATATTTTATAGATTATCCGTTACGGTAGACGGATGAGCTACAGCTTTTGAAATCTAACCTAGTCATCCTACCACACGAAAGTGTAGAGCGCTTTTTCATGCTCCCAGTCTTTTACTAAAAATGTATCCTTAAAAGGTTCACGTGGAACCATTAAACAATAATACATTAAAAAGAGAAAAGCTTTATACGAAACAATGAGTACTGTTACTAACATTATATTAACAATAAATCTCTTGGGTTTCTGGGTCTGCTAGAATGATTCTAAATTTATCAAAATCATGATTCGCCCATTAAGCACCGAAAGCATTACCCGACCACAACATTCGTAGCTATTAATAAACGAGCCGAGCCATTACAGATGGGGTAAATCTCCCGGTTGTTGGCGCCAACTCACAATAAAATAGGCAACATTGCCAAGGCGTCCTGCCAACCAAGTTTAGGAGGTATACTCGAAAACAATACCAACCATCCCTCGTCCTAAGACTACACTCCCTAGTGAGTACCAGACGTTTTAAATATACTTCAAATATCGCTTAGTTACCACTTGCCGCCTAATTGCGCAACTACAAGTTCTAAATGGCAAGTTTGTCCGTCAAAATGTTTACGATTGCTGCCCGAAGTTACTCAAGCCGCGTAATGAGCTCTACTTTACCGTAATGTGTAAACTACTTACATTAAATTTAAGTTTAAGATTTCAGCCCTCCTAAAGATGGAGGCTCTGACAGTTGCCACTTAGCAATGGAGTTTGGAACAGTCTTGTGCCCAATTTGTTAATTACCTCGCTAAACTTTGTTGTTTAACTATTTTTTTATTTGTTTCAGGTAACATTTAGAAGAACCCGCCCAATACTTTTAAGAGCATATAATTATTTTATTTATTCATCATCTTTACCTTTAGTATATGGTAAGTATTGGGGATCCTCGATCCACAAAGAAATGTCCTAAAGAAACTAGACAGTGTAAACTTTTGTGACGGTAATAATATTTGAAAGAAGTCATTTACAACGGAGTGTCCCACCAGTAAGTTCACATCAAAACATATCCTTTTATCGTGAAGTTGAAGTGGGTCGCCACCGCATTGTGTCACTGGCCGAAATTGAGTTACAATACCGTGAAAGGGGAAACTTTCGTCCTTTTCAGTAACACGTTCGAAAATTGCACATTTGGCTGCGATGGACCCACCAGGACGCTCACCGCATCAGTCATTGTCAACAAAGTTTATCGCTACGCCGTACTTCCCACCCAAATGTATTTGTTGTGGTCTCAAGGCATCCGATCTCCTGCATTAGTGTTTCTCGTGCACTCGATATGTCCCGCTATAAATGTATGCTCTATCCACTTCGGGTATAAGCTACATAGTTCCGCAATGTTTTGTTGACTTGACGATTTCCAGTTGTGGCAGCAAACAATAGCATCTTGGATTTGGTACTTAGCGATAAGTTTCGAACATTACTACGCTGGTATTGGGGTAAATCCCTCGGAAATGAGCTGATTGTGTGTGTTTAGTAATGCTGTGTTGGATGTTTTATTCCCTGCGTTAATTGCCAGCTATCAAAATGAGGTTGCCCTAAACGAAACCCTGCAGGAAGCCCCATTAAGTTGGCTCATCATATCGTATTACGTTGACAAACTGTGGCTTACGTACTTAGGTTTATACTTCAACTTGCTATTTGTAGGTAATTGAGAGTGGTATTTCATATCTATCAACTGTTATTGTATTTGTAAACGTAGAAAGAATCTTTAATTGATGACTTGTCGAATTTGCGGTCAGTAAAGAAGTACTGGAACTCCGTGCTTAGGTAATTAATCGAAGCCATATCTTTCTTGGCCAGCTCCCCATGCGTGTAAGGGATCTATCTGTAACTCTTCCCCTTTTATTACATATCATGGCTCAAACGAAGACTAGACTAAACTCGGACTAAGCTATGTCCATCACTTTTGAAATCTGAATCACAAAAAGAGATATAGCTACTATTAAACCAAGGATTATCTTAGTATCTGTTTTGCATTAAGGGGGTTCAAGTTTGATTAAGTTTCTATTTCCCTCATAAAAGATTGCCCCAACACTATTACATAACAGACTGGTCACAAATTGCGGGCCGTATCTGTAACGCATTAACTACATTTCCGGACTACGAGTACATTAGGGGCAATCTCATTTAGTCCAGTTTATCCTGACGTAGGAGCCACATGGCTTATTGATTGCGACGGCCACCGCACTGCCCCTGGCCACATAATCCGCGGATTACCGGGGACACACTGCAAAATGTCAGCCTCCGAAATGAAAAAGTTTATCTGGCTAATAGAGGAGGATTCTTTTGTGTCAAATTAATGGGTTGAGCGATACGGAGCAGGGTTTGTGCTGGTATTGCGGATTTTGTCGAAGTTAATCGTGTAACTGGCTACTGCTATTGTTTTTATTTTGAAACGGATTTACGTGCACAACTTCAGTTTGGAGTTGGGCAAAATGCAATTCTGCAGTTAGTAATTAATGCTTACTAACGATTACTTAGTTTTTTTATAATTTCTTTAATCAATTACTTACTTATTTTTCAAGATAATAATAGTATTAAGTAAGTCTGAAAAAAAAATCATATTTTCTTTCAACACGTTATAAAATTTCCGATCTGACACAGTCGGTACCTTTTAGCGAAAAGTGGGTGTTGCTTTGCAGAGGTATCATTAAAAAAAATTGAAATACTTAATATAAAAATAAATAGAAACCATGGAACAGCAAGAAATACTTGTCTCTTAAATTACTTATCTCCGTTCCTCCTAATCTGCGTTTGATACGATTTAAGAAACAGCCATTTCAAAATCAGCTCAACAGTTGCATAGATTATGCCCCATCCAGGATAAAAACAAACTTACAAAAATATAAATAAATTTTTATAATATAAGTATAGACTCACTTTCATCACGGGCTTGAACATTTAATTCACGCTCTCTTCTCTTTACCCATTAAGAGTATAATCCTCTAGTTACAGCCTTACTCGGCAATCGCGAGCCCACCTAGCGTTCCACTATTAGTTTACCCTACTGAAGCTTAAATCGCGAACTAAGCAGCGATTACATTAAAGATCGGAATCTAAATTTAAACGCAAGAATTCGCGTCGCACTAATCCCGAAGATGGAGTGTTTGGCGGGAGCTGGGTTATTCTGCAGCTTTATTGATGGCTCGAGAGGCTGTCTGTTGCAAGGAAACCGAGACTCGCTATGATAATTATTCATGTCTCGCCGCGAGATCTGTTGTATACTCTTCGTACTTGCGGTACCGTCATTTGCGTCGTTTGTTTTCGACTAAAAGTTTTGATTCAATATAACATTAAATTTTTATAAGCTGAACCAACCGCCGCGAAAGCAGCAAAAGGGTTATGTCGGACTTGTACCGGCTAAGCTCCACAGTTCTCTTGCTGCTTTAATCTGTAACATACGAAATTGAACTTAATTGTGCATGTATTATGTATCAATTTTCTATGATTGAAACTGACACTCGATGTCGAGTTCGTCAGATATCGTAAATTATAATGCAGCTGTGCACCAAGTCAAGTTTAAAAACGTTCGAACATCGTTGCTTGTCTTTGCGCTTTTTTTGATTGAGGCTTCTAATAACAATAAAAAAAATATTAAGTTCCCATACAAAATGAGGAAAATACGCAAGCGATATCGTCAATGTAAATACATGTTCTCTTGTCTTCACAAGCTTTACTACCGAAACAAGCAAACAGAGATTTAATACCACTATTCATACGTTTAGCGAAATCGTACTGGCATAATAATAATCGTATCGTACTATCCCTCTCATTACCCCATCGGAGACTTGAGTAGGAAGCCTTATGGATATGATTCTACATTGTTTAAATAGAAGATATAAAGTAAAAGTCGTGCCGTTAAAGGAATTTGCAAAAATACTACAAAAGAGACATTTATAAGAGTACAAAATCGTGTTATGTAGCGTATGAGAGATAAAAACATACTTTTAGTCATTATTGCCGCGGTAATGGCTATATATATCATTGCCAATGTCATGATATCTCTCTAGCCTAAGATTGTAGTACATAAAAATACAATACGTAAATTGGCTAACTTCTAGGACCGTTTGACTGGAACCGCAAATGGTTTTGGTTCCAAAAGATGAGATATGAGATCCTTATCGATAGATACAGATGTGAGAAGATTGCAAGCATCGCCTTTATAGTCCCACTAATGCAAATCGTATTATATTGAAATTCATCTGAGAATAAGTTAAAGCATTGTTCAAATGAACTCAATTTCTTATATCAAAGGCTAAGAGAATCTCTATAGCGCATTGCAGTTTTACGGCCACATAGAACAACGCCATCTTGTAGTCAATATGCAAACTAAAGTGCAAAGAATTATAGCGACTGAATTCGTTTATTTTTTTGTGGTTCGATAGTAGATTCAGTATTATCACCATTCGGATGAAACCCAAATGAAAGAACAAATAAATGTGTTCTCCTATAAAAATAATGTTTTATCAACACATCGGAGAAAAATGAGGAAAATTTTATCGATACTTCCTACGTTCATAAAGTACAATAATATAAACATTTAGGTACAATACAAAATAGAATTACGAATTACACAATATAAAAATCTTCAAGCGTTAAATAAAAATCAAACGCAGAATATTATTCTACTAAACCCTACTTTTGTGAATTTCTATTACAAATTGAACATGAAAAATTCGTTGGTTACGCCTCGAGCTGAAATCGGACCGTTGATGTAAATTACGATTTCCAGCAATCAGGATCGGCTACCCAAAGTTCATGCTAACATAACTTGTATAATAACAAAGAATAGGTAAGTACTATTAAGCTTTTATAGGGCCTTTGAATAACCACTTCAAACATTGAAGTTATTAGCTACCAGAATATTATTGGAGAGAGCGTGTATTATGCCTAACTTCTTTTTAAAGTCTACAAAGGAAAATTCCAGTAAGATCAAGCTCTACAACATCCATTTGAGACTTCCAACCTCTTTTATTTATCTACAAGCTGTGCCCCGCGGTTTCAGTTCCCGCGTTGAGTTAATTTCATGGGAGTCCCGCGGAGATCTTGTGATCTTTTAAAAATAAAAGTAGCCTAAGTTACCCTTTGTAAAATTAGCTTTCTGCCAGTGAAAGTCCCGTCAAAATCGGTCCAGCCGTTTCGGAGATTAGCCGGAACAAACAGACAGACAGACAGAGACATTTTTTAAAACTTGGTTTTTTAGTGTCAGTAGCGTGTATACTTTCATATGCATTTAGTAAAAAGCTGTAATTTAGGAATTACAAACAGACACTTCAATTTTATTTATCTGTATAGATAGATGTATAGATTTATGCATGCATGGATAGTTTCCATTTCAGCCGTGGTGGCCTTGGGGTTTGAGCAGTCACCTGCTACGAAAGCGATGCAAGTTCGAATCCCAGCGGGGCCAGGGGCCCAACCATGAGCTCTGATTGCCATGATAGTTTCACTCATTTATGAGTCAGATGTATGTGACGTGCATACATCTGTCACTGTCGCACAACTGAATTATCATTGCAATAAGAGCTTATGGTTGGGCCCCTGTACTTATGAGTTTTTCTTATGAGTTATGCGCAATGATTTCACACTACGTGCTTTACGACAACGGAAAATATCGTGGCATATATCTGAGAAGTAATTCAATGATGTATGTATAGTGCCCGAGTCGGTGATAGACTCACCATCTGTCACGTTGGCACTTAATCATCTTCTGTGAAAAGTGGGAGTTGTTATTACAACACCTCTGACTACCCCTTCGGAGAATACAGGCGTGAAGCATGTGTATGTATGTAGACATGGGTTCATAAGCTCGCTTTTACTAAAAATAACACTAGGTACATATCATACTACGTCTGCGCAATTTGAAAATGAAATAATAACGGGGCTTTCGAATGATTGCACTCCCCAATTTTCTGGATGGACTCAGCAAATCAATCATCGTAAAGTTATAATGGATATGGAAAAAAGTAAAAGATTAATCTTCAAATTGTATTCGTATAGCTTTCATGATTTCATTTTGAATATAGGCAGTATTATGGGCTCAGAGTCGAAATTATTTCTTTTCATGTCTAACATGTCTACATGTTTTTCTAACGATACTCTGCCGCGTTATTCAGGTTTTCCAGCGTCGAACTCGACGACGAGCGGTGGTTTCAATCATGGGAAATTGATACATAACAAGTTGAGGATAAGGTTCAATTTCGTATCTTTAAAACACGACACGAGTGCGACGCTAAGAAACCTTAGTGAATAACGCGGCTGAGCCTGCCTGCTTAGGCGTTGTCTGTCCGCTTGATCTATTCTTTTCTAATACCAAAAAACGAGTACCAAAATAGTATTTGTTTACAGCTGTCGTAAAACATTTTCTTTTGCTAGGGAATATCAGTAATGATCGAAACCCAGCACAAGTTAAGTCCTGACCTATGAAAATGAAAATGAAAATGAAAAATATTTATTCAGTTTAGGCCCTGGTAAGGCACTTATGAAAGTCGAGAATTTACCACCGGTTCGGAAACTAGCCTTCTGAGAAGAACCGGCAAGAAACTCAGTTTAACTATGTTTAAAACAATTCAACGACATGTTCGTTGACTTGTTTTGCACCCGCGTAGTTCCTGTTCCCGATAAAATATAGCCTATGTTACTCGCTGATGATGATATAGCTATCCATTGCTGAAATAATTTTCAAGATCGGTCAAGTAGTTTCGGAGCCTAATCAACAAACAAACAAACAAAAAAACAGTCAAATCTTTTCCTTTCCCTTCCCTTTCCAGTCCCTTTTATAATATGAGTGTAAATTACATTGTGCAAACCAGAGGACCTAGTGCGAGTTTTCTTAAAATTGCCGTCACAAGTCACCGCGTCGACGTACACGCAGATTTGTATGGGCTCACTATAGTGTCATCTTTAGGCCGACAGAGGCGCTGATCCGATCCCATACAAATCTACGTTAACTTTGACGCTGTGACTTGTGACGGCGGCAGTGCAAAACTCGCACTAGGCACTCAGGGGTCTACTCTTAGCAAACGAACGAAAATCAAACTTAGTTTCAGTATCGCTCTGTATTGATCAAACTAAAGTTTCGTTCTTATTAATTTTATTAAAGTAGGTTTAGAATATATAAACGCCAAAGACTTTTCTATCTTCGTTTTTCGGCCCCAGCACATAATGCGAGAACAACACGCACTTAATTTTTGAGTAGTGTCTACTTATAAAACATTCTATAGATTAGTTCAAATAATAGTAGATACATCATATTATCAAAATAAACCTCTGCAGGGACATAAATGCGCATCACAAGTTATATCGGTTCATTCGCATGTTATTATACGAGTACATTTTGGAAGATATATTATCCAGTTTATTTTTCCTCTTTCTATGAATAAGCCGTGAACATCAAAATTTCTCCCACCCGATATATTAGCATAACCCCTCATCTTGTCTTACATCGGTCGTCGTAACAAGGGACGAAAGGCTCATTCAAAAACATAACTTATCGCTACCAACACAAAGTATATTATTGATCTTACAAAGCGCACCCAGGCCGAACGATCATTCAAACAATGGAATTTCATTATTCTGGTATTCAAATAAAAAAAACTTTACTAAGATAGTTTATTCAGTAAAAGAGCCTATTTTAGTACCTAAAATATGAGTTTTACGGCAAAGAAAAATATAGAGAGGAATACTTATAATAAGGTTCAGTCATGTATTAAGTTGGCAAACAAAAGTACAGTCGAGCTAATAGTAAGGGACTATTGCCACCTAAAGTATTAAAACTTGCAAAGCGTGTCACTCGCACGCTGTCTACTTTATAGAACAAAATCGCCATGCCATCATCACGACAACTAACTGCTACCTGCGACTCCACTACACCTTACCCACATCACGAATACACTCCTATGTTATGCTTAGTAAAGCATTATTTTCCTGCCACTTTCTATCAAATGGTCCCAGCTTCAATGTTCGAACGGGAGTGCCCGCTACCACAAGGTTACAAATTATGAGTTTATTCATACGCATACTTCTACTTAACCAGTGAGATGAAAATGTGGTAAGTACGACTTAATACTTTGATAAGTATTCACGAAGAAAACCCTCAGTTTGATCGATTGTGAGATTTTTAAAACCTCCCACGGAATCTACACTAATATTAATAAGAGGAAAGATTAGATTTTTAGTTTGTTTGTTTGTTTGCATTGAATAGGCTCCGAAACTACTTGACCGTTCTTGAAAATTGTTTCAGCAATGGAACGCTACATCATCAACGAGTAACATAGGCTATATTTTATCCCCGTACTCCCACGGGAACGGGAATTAAGCGGGTGAAACTGCGTGACGTCGGCTAGTTTAATATTATGACGGGATTAAACAATACAGTGTTATTAGGTATTGCAGTAGGTACTACGACACTGTAATGAAGTAAAATTGGCTTATTTTAGTTGAAAACATCAATTAACTTGGGGGCGGGCTTACGTCAAGGCGGGTTGCGTGCGAGTTGCTCAGTTCAACGTTCAATAATTTTATTTTATAACCCAATAAGAACAGCCTATAAATTACGAGCGGTTAAGGTAAATATTTTTGCCAGACTATGTAATTGCTCACGTCATATATTTCCAAATCTGCAGTTAATAATTTTATTTCAGGGGCCAGCGATAAATAATTTGAAATATTTCATTTTATTTATAGCTTTAATCCTGAATTCGTCTGGCATGATTAAAAATGTACTTAAATAATTCTTTGTTTATTATTATTATTAAACAAAAATATAACATTTTAACTTATCTAATAATCTTAAGGCCAATATAGGGAATACATTTGAATAATAAATAAGAATTATCTGTAACTTTTATAATTTTAAGTTTCAAAATTAGCTTTTCTCGATAACAATGAATAATTGAAGGCAAGCTTTTCCCAGCGCATTACAATTTTAAGGCTACTGAATAAAATCACTAATCTTCTGCTGGATTTATTAAAGCAACTCGTATCTTCAATTAAGGAATGTTCGCGAACAATTTTATCAAGGATTACTTCAACCATTCCGCGCTTCCCATGGGTCCTCGAAGGGATGGGTTTCAGGGTGGTACAACACACACTTTACACTGCAGATAATAATATAAAAAAGCCAACATGAAAGTGGAAATCTTTCTTGAAAAATATTATATTTAATATAACGGAATATCAAAGGCTTTTTAAGTCACTAAAGATGAATCCTACGAATCTTAGGTCAAAATCATATATAGCAATATAAAATTCTAATTTCTGCCTGTCTCCCTGACCTATACGTCAACGCAAAACCTAGCTGGCAACAAACCTCTGGTTCCACCTAAAGAAGACTCTCTAAAGCTGTTTATTACTACAGCTAAATTAATCTTTATATACTATATATATATTAATTAACTGCCTGTTTGGTCTAGTGGTTAGTTGGTTCGCCTGCCGATCACGAGGTCCCGGGTTCGATTCCCGGGTCGGTTCATTAACAGATATTGGGTTTTTCTGTCAAGAAATTAACAATAAAATGCCCGGAGTTTGGAAGTTGGCGGTGTTTACATCCCCGTGCCTCGGAAAGCACGTTAAGCCGTTGTTCCTACGCCCGATCTCTCTCCGGTCGTGTCGGATTGCCGACCCATCGGACTATGAGAGTGAGGGAATAAAGAGTGCACCTGTGTTTGCGCACACACTTGTGCACTATAATGTCTCCTGCGAACATGGCTAATCCCCGTTAAGATTTACCGCCGTAACCGAAATTCGGTAGGAGATCATTATTATTAATTTACTAGTTGTGACCCGCAGTTTCACCCGCGTAGAACCCTAATGTTTTTTAAATCAAAGTAGCCTAAGTTACTCCTTGTATCATCAGCTATCTGTCAGTGAAAGTCCCGTTGAACAACAGACAGAGAAAAACTTTGCAAATAGTTTTTTTATGTCAGACCGTATACTCGTAAATACTTTCATGTGCAAGTGAAAGGCTGTCATTTTGGAATTACAAACAAACACTTCAATTTTATTCATCTGTATATATATGTAAAGACTGTATAGATATAATAGCACCCTAGAGTGTCGTATAGATGCAATTTGGATAATCTATGACGATCCTGGACTCCCACAAATCTTCATCAAAATGTAAACAAATCAACCATTAATCTTGCTGAGAACCCCAGTTTGACTGCCTTATCTCCCGACTTATCCGCAGATTGTGTCGCAGATATAAATTAATAATTAACATCACAAAATATTATCCTTCTTTATTTCCTTATATATATATTTGTAAAGGCGATGGATTGGAATTATGAAATTCTGCGAAATATTAAGATCCAAATTAGGAATTAAATTAAGCGGAAATCATCAGATTTAGTTTCATGCTTCATGAAAATGAAAATGAAAATGAAAAATATTTATTCAGTTTAGGCCCTGGTAAGGCACTTATGAAAGTCGAGAATTTCCCACCGGTTCGGAAACTAGCCTTCTGAGAAGAACCGGCAAGAAACTCAGCCAGGCATCATGTACAGATCATCGAAACAATATAAATCATATGAAATCATCATACAAAATCAAATTTGATAATATATATATTCACGTCGCCGAACCCTAATAGTTTTAATAAATAAAAGCAGCCTAAGTTACTCCTTGAAACATCAGCTACCTACCAGTGTAAGTCCCGTTAAAATCGGTCCAGCCGTTTCAGAGATTACCCGGAACAAACAGACAGACAGACAGAGAGAAAAATTTTAAAACTTGGTTTTTCTGTGTCAGTAGCGTGTATACTATCATATGCATTTAGTGAAAAGCTGTTTTTTTGGAATTACAAACAAATACTTCAATTTCATTTATCTGTATATATCTGTATATGTATATATGTATAGATTACGTATAAAAGTTAACCGGAACGTAAGGTAATAAATAAATCTAACTACGTTTTTTTTCACCCATTAACAGTTCTTGAACTTTATATTGCTTATATGAATTAATAATAGCTTTCTTCAGACTTTGTAAGTGTTTTGAATTTAGCCTTCAGATAAGTAAAACGTCTATTGAAAGTTTTCATTTCCAGACTTTATAATTAACAGGTGAATAATTAAACCCCGTAGCTATCACGACAAATTTACATCGTACTATTAGCTCAGAAATATAATGGTCATCATCATCTCCCTGGCCTTAATCCCATGTATTTGGGGTCGGCACTTGATTCAACCCGATGTGGCTGATCACCTGATTTTTATACGAAGCGACTGCCATCTGACCTTCGCAACCCCTTTTTCGAGGAAAATCGGCAATCTGGGTTAAACCAGTTGTCAGACTCTCTTAGGCCTCTGACTGACCTGTAACGATTGCCAAAGATGTAAAATTGGCAACCGGGACCGACAGCTTAACGTGCTCTCCGAGGCACGGAGGAAACTCGGGCGGTCACCCATCCAACTTCTGGCTAGGCGTATGGTTGCTTAACTTCGCTGATCGAATGATATGCGCAATAGCAACTGTGCCACGAGCTCCACTCTCAGCTCCAATGGTATTAAATACATATTCAATTATATTACTCGTATATTTTAAGTTCATTATGAGTTACTTTATTGAATTGTGTTTCCCTCTTCAGTGATATTAATTTGTTAGTATTTACCATCACCGAATATTTAGTCCCGTTTCGTAGTAAATGTGTATTTTCATAATATTAAAATTATCGCCACTAAAGTAATTCTAAAATTTTATATATTCATTCATTCATTTCACGTCGAACGAAATCACCCAAATAACATGCCATACAGGATTATCAATTTTAGTATTAAGGTATGTATGTGTCAGGATTATAAAAAATATTTTTTTCAAAGTTCTTTCAAGTCGTCAGAATGACATAATTATACAGGATTATACATGCTATCGCCAGGTTCCGAAGGTTGTCTGAGAAGAACATAGTTCTATATCATGAATTTTAGAATTTAAGATGATTTAACTTATCGTAATAATTTACCCTCGCGCGTTAATAACCAGTAGAACTACGAGAAGTTAATTTAAAATCAAATTATAAACCAAAGCAAATGTGATTGAAGTTGATCATTAATTTGACCTCGTCATTGCGGGCTGATGTTTTAATCAATCAACCGTGCGTTAATTAATGGTATGACCCAAAATGAAATGGCCTTCACCCGGTTTTCATATTTGAAGTACATGGTGCTTAAATATTAAAAATACTTGTCTGATAGAGCAAATTTAAATTAAATTATTTAAGTAATTTATTATACAAATTACATTTTCTTTAAATCTGATAATATTATCTGAGCTAAGCTGACCTCATGTAACTTTTCAAATGTTATTTTTATAATTCTCTATTTAGAACCTATTTTATTTTACCTTGTTCATATCTGACTTTCCTACTCTTACCTCACAATAGCTTTTGAGTACGATTATATATCAGCAATAGCAGTAGGTAATTTCTTCTTTCTATGTTCTGTCATGTTATTCTGTAAGGTTTCTCAGCGTCCCGGTGTCGGGTGTCGGTTTCATAGATACGAAAATGAACTTTATCGTTTATATATGACGTATCAATTTCCTATGATTGAAACCAAAGCTCGACGTTGAGTTCGACGCTAAAAAACCTTACAGAATAACCTGTGCTTAGAAGACTGCACCTTCACGTTAGCACACACCAAATATCCTAAATTATTTCGCATCAAAGAGCTAATTCAAACAGTAACCTACAAGCAATAAAACATGGAAATCGTCTGGTCAATAACTAACTAGATAGTTATACTAACTAACTAACTAGATACACAACTAACAAACTATCTAAAAGCTAGACATTTCCACTTATCATTCAAACAATTAAAAACGTAAAAGCGACCTCGTTACGTTTTACCATAAAACAATAACGCAACAAATTGTATCGAAGCATTGAAAGCGCACAGAACTCAATTACCGTCAGCTAATAGCTGTTTTAATACCCTCGCAACATGCAAATAGCATTATATGTATAACGGCGGCACGACAATTAAAGTTGTAAACTTTAATTAATTGATATGCATGGGGCTGTAGTAAACTTGGAAGGGCGAATTTCGGAAACCCTCCAATGTTCTTCTTGGCACTGTCTCAACGGTGAAACGCTCAATTCGACACACAACCACAAGGTTGTATGTGGTTGTTTAAAGTGTATATGTGTCTTCCAGTTACTAAAGCTAGACTGGTTGATGAAAGCTGTGTTTTTACTAATAATGTAGAGAATACTATAATCAAAGATGTAGTGACCCCTAGATAAAGTAAAAACCTCTGGGTCTTATTAATACAGCAATAGATCACTAAAACTAACTATCATCTCCCTGGCCTTATCCCATACTTGTTCGGGTCGGCACTTGATAAAACTCTATGTGACTGATCACCTGATTTTTATACGAAGCGACTGCCATCTGACCTTCGAAACCGCTTATTACGAGGAAAATCGGTAAACTAAGTTAAACCAGTGGTCAGACTCTCTTAGGTTTTCGACTAACCTTTAACGATTGCCAAAGATGTTAAATTGGCAACCAGGACCGACGGCTTAACGCTCTCCGAGGCACAGAGGGAACTCGGGCGGTCACCCATCCAACAACTGACTTGTGTTATGGTTGCATAACTTGGCTGATCGAATGATATGCGCAATAGCAACTGTGCCACGAGCTCCTCAAGATGACATCGGTAACTTTTGATGTTAGTGATAGCTACAGCATCTTTTAAAGTTTTAATTATGAACTTAAACACCATACACAAATAGGGCCTGCATTCAATCATTAACTGCATGCAAAGTTCATGGACTAAATCAATCTAGACCATTCGCTTTTAAAGCCGCCTGGGAATTACACAGTAAACACAAAAGCGATTCTTTTTCGATACAGACAGAAACAAGAGCCTTTTGTTTGTGAAAACAAGTCGAACAACAGCCGACACTTAACGCCTGCAGTTTTTCCAGAAAATCAAAGGTTCCCGATTCACATTCTCGAATTACTGGCGCCTCGTTGGGGTATTGACCTACATATCGTCAGTTTGTTTCCTGCGCCAAAACTCTTAGGATCACGAAACTCATCTCCATAAATAACGAATTCAATCTTTATTAACATACTAATAGGATTGTAATTCATTTAACCGGGAGATTGAACTTGAAGTGATTAATATTCACGAGGTTTTTACCGCTCATTCGTACCTATCAATTTGTTTAATAAATGACACTTCGGTTTATTTAGAACAGATTTTGGTGAGCGTATTTATTGGAAAATTATTTATTATTTTTGCGTCTTGATTATAAGGTTTTAATTTGCGTAACTTGTTTTATCATGTGTTGTATTGTGGAGTCTAGTTTGAACAGTTAGCTGTCTCGTAGACTAAGCTCCGAAGTGCCCCGCTCCGACCGGTTTGTGCAATGACACCGCTGGGAAGGCATCGACATTGTTAATCCACTGTCCGCTTTACTTGTTCTCTTTCCACGTCCAATTTAGCTTTGATAACAAAGTTTTATTAAGCTCAATGCTTACAGCAGTATCGAACACAAGTTAATGGTTCCGATACTATTTGTTCTAGGAATAAAGGTTTATTTACGCGATCCTTCTTCGTTAAAGTAAATCCATATTATATACGAATTAGGTGAACCTCACGGTTTTATCCGCGTAAGATTATACTATGCTACTTACTGATAGAAAAAGTAGCCTAAGAAACCTTATAACTTCGGACATCTGCCAGTGAAAGACCTGTTTAAATCGGTCCAGCTTCAGAGATTAATCGGAACAATCAGAAAAACAGACAATTTTTTTTTCATTTAGCAAAAGTCTACTTTAAACATAATGAGATTGTGACTTCTTTACAAGGTACTTACAGTAATTATAAGTAGAAAACTTGACCCAACTCTGTGTCTCTGAGGATCGTGCCAAGAAGCCTGGCAACATTGCCACGATGAATAGCAGTGCTGATTATGAGATTGATTGAACAAAATAACCGAATGATTAATGATTTCTATCTGCTCTACGTAAAAAAGTAAATTAATATCCACCAGCCCGGAGTAAAATTATCAAGGGGCAAAAAACCTACTTCGTGAGAAATTACATTATTGTTTGATCAATATTTTATAATGATCTAGAAAAAAACAAGTCCTTGATAATAAAAATCTAATTAAAGTAAGGAGTTTCAAAGACGCGCATCTTTGCGCCGAACCCGTCTCCGAACTAATTAAAATTCTTTTTTTACCGGCGTCAAGGGTCGGGGCGAAATGGAACCATTAGGGGGTCAATGAAAAGGCTTCGGCGCTATTGGAAATAGACTTAGAGATGACTTTTAAGGCCTCAAATTGACATGAATATTTATGAGAAAGTACTTCTTTTAACGCTACCGGTTCGCCATGAAATGTCAGACTGGCTTTCATGTTCAATTATTAATTTGTTTTGACAAAACAATAAAGCCATTTGCTGTGATTTGATCCAAAGCTTGTTCAAAAGTCAAATGAATTTGTATTCTTGGTCTTTGTTTTAGGATTCTTTTTAAGGGCTTCCATCTCAAATACGACGTTAAAATATTTTATGAAGTGGCTAAGGTACATTATTCAAACATGTAGCGAAATCTATCGTATAGGTACAACAATAAGGATGAAAAATCTTAGTCTTTAGAAATACACAAATCATTTTTGTTATGTCATTCATGAACTTGCTGATGTACTTGTAATTTCCGATACAGAAGCCTTAAGTGGGGTAAAGCAAAGTACTTGTTTTGTGACTAAGTTATTAATTCTCTAACTCAAACAAGTCTTAGGTTTGATTGATTTATTGTCATCGGTCTCTGCAACTTTAGCAGCAACTAATGTTTATATGCTATAAAACAAGACCCATAAATTATTTACTGATACATTTTGGAGCATCGTCCGATTTACATTATTTCTATTCGGAAGAATAAGTTTTCGAAGAAGATAAGAATGTGGGTAGACTCACCATCTGTTAGCACTTAATCATCTTCGGTGAAAAGTGGTTGTTATTACAACACCTCTGTCTGCCCTACAGGGAATATAGGCGATAGCATAATATGTAAGATAAGAATGTGAATATGTTTTCAGTATTTTCTTTTTTTTTTTTTCTTAAAATTAATATAAGTGGGGAATCCAGAAATCTCAGTGTCCATAAATGTTTATTTTACTAAAGCTGCAAAAGCGGTTTCTGTTTATTGGAACACATCTCGACACCCTGGTTCTAGACAAGTGTTTGTTTGTTATGGAAATGTCTTCATTCTCACTTTACTGTGGGTGCACACATCTTTAGGATACCAAAATGAAACGTAATACCTACACGCTTAAGCCAATGGTAGCCCCTGTACTAGGTACTCTATAAAACTGTTATTACGTTCTTGTGATGTGGTGATTTACGTACTGTCTGTGTATGTATTGTGGATTCGAAATGTATAACTATCTTATTTTGCTTAGGTTATAAACTTTTAGATATCAAGACACAACAATCAATCCCAGTATAATATCTCCACTTGGTGCTTTACGAGTAGGTACATACATACGTTCCCAGTATAAAGAGAAGTCCCATTATACAGACTGTCTATGTAAAGAAAGGTCATCTTAAACTGGATAAGTATATTGATGTGAAGCCGTGCTTATGTGATACTGTGTAAAGATAAGCTTAGGGTAAATCACACAACGCCAAAACAGATCGTGCCTCCAGAATCCGGCAACCGATATGCATGTATGAATACATTTAAGGGATATCGAATCATAAAAGAGGTTGTATTATTCCCGAGCCCACCCTCCTCCCCCTTCTTCTCTATAATAAGGATATTGCGTTAAAACGAACAGACGCCGACGAAAAAAACTTCTCAAATGTATCCAAAGTTTCGATACTTATTCAGAAACTTAATATCGTTGAAACCGACCCCTTAACTAATTATTAATTCAAACATTTTAGTTAATAATATCCCCGTCAAAAGGAAAAGTGAAAAGCACTTATTAACACTTCATGGGAAAAACAAGTCGACCTAAAATTAAAGTTGATTAACCCAAAACACATTTACAAAGCTAAATTTGATACCAGCAACATTATAATTGTTACCTTATTGGAATAAAACGGCTAAGTATCTGTTTAATAATGAACAGCCTATTCCCCTGTTCTACGGTGTAATGGTTTCAGTTCCATTAAGAACTTATTAGTTAGGGTTCTCGTAACAAAAAGGGCTTGCATCCAGGCATTTGTTAAGATGTAAATTTATTCCGGGAGACAAAGAGGGGTATGACAAAAACTGTATGAGGTTAACGGCAGCCCGACATGGGCCGACATTACCACAAATTTTGAAACTCCCCGCTAATTTCACGGACTTTGTCCTTTTTGCCCATACACAGTTGGGAATGGAAGAAAAACTTTTGATGTATAATTTGATTTAGGTCCCTTTAGCTGGATATTAACTCAGGTTAAAGGATACAAGATTGCTTCTTGTCTAAGCCGTGGGGTTCCTCAGGGGACGATATTGGGTCCGTTATGTTTCAACCGACTTCGTCTCAGAAGATTATGTCTCAAATGTATTATACTTAACAAGACGCTTTGCAACCAAATTACCTTTTATCTTATATCTGACGATACATCTAATAATACTGGCGATTTGTTGGCTTTAAGAGTAAATATTTATTACAGCATTGGCTTTCTAACCATCACTTCATCTGCGTGAATTATCATGTTATCAAAAGGATAAGGAACGCTTTGTCCATCCCAAAGTTCAGTAGGCCTAGACAAAGTAACATTCTCTGGCCCTTGCGCTAATAGAAACGATAAAAATGTATGGTAATGACATTAATCAGTCACGTGACATATGTCATTCAGGTACATTTTGTATCGTCCCTACTAGCGAAGTGTGAGGATAATATTACTTTGTCTACAGGCCCTGGACAGTCAGTTGTTGAAAACAAATACAGACAGACAGATAGAAAGACTCGGCTTTAATATGTACTCATAAGGTTCTAAAATTTTTCTCATATATAAAGTAAAGCATTGTTATAATATCCGTGGCAAAGTCAACACAGGAAAACATATAAATAATCCGAAGGGTGGATAAAAATCCTGTGAATACGAAGGAGGAAGTAATTGTGTGATATTACATCGGACCTCCATTAATAGGACCAGGCTATTGTTTCATGTGAAGCAACTTTTAAAATATTTGCGGGTTGCTAAGCGCGGTCTGTGAATGACAGCGTAATAATAACCTCTCCGCGCTTGCCTATTTCCTAATCGGTATTGATCGGGATCGGGGCAAACCTAGTTTATATTAGCACGAATGTATTAGTAGTAAGTATAGGCGTAGCTGTTTGTGATAGTTTTTGTAAAAGGTTGAGAACCTTTTGACCTACTTAACTGCTCCCCAGATTAGACAAAATTGCTTACCTATCATGATCGTTATTGTAATTTTTAATGTCAGTTTTATGAACGATAGAAATTTGCATTCTCTTGAACACTTTGTTTTTATCTTTATGTAAGCCTATTGTGATCAACTAGCAAACACGTACATCATTTCTCTAAAATTATATCAATATACTCGTATTTAATTACTTATTTAAAATGTATTTGGCGGCTAAACACAGGCAGTCATTAACCATAAGAATGGTACATTATTTAACTATAATTTTTATATGGGTACGTTTTTCCAAAATGATCCCTAAAGGGTAGGCAGCTATGGGTATTGTAGTCCACTTTTAGAGATTATAAGATACCATCGCCGCCGTGCCGAGCTCAATAAGTACTTGTGTGTGCTCTAGTTCTTGTGGGTATGTCTTTAAATTTCTAACTAGACATAGACAGATGCTGCTCTCTTACGAAGTTCGCTTCTTAACTTTAAAACTCGTAAAGTACGTAATTAATTATCAAAATTCTCAAAATGTAGCAAAGTAGGTAAGTATATAGCTTGTCCTAAAACAGAACGGGAGCGGCGCAGCGTAGTGTCGCGTCTAAGGCTGGTGTTTCCATTTGCAATGTTTTGTCTTTTGTTTCTTGCCAGAACAACATCCGCTTTGTCTAAGCCCGGCCCGTTTGTGGCACATGCAAATATTTACCTAGTCGGGGTTTCTACTTTGACGTTCCTACATAATTTTCTGACTTCGCAATCCCCGGCCTGAGCGCTGTACGTTTCCACGCCTTTTACGAGTATTTGTTTTTAGCAAATTGTACTTTGTTACATTATGTGTTGTTTTGTTTCAGGTATTTATCTGCATAAACGCTTTTTAAAACTTAATTTGTCATCCCATTGGCAACAAAATATATTTTTTTACACCAAAATACTTCAAAGAGCATTCGGCCCTGATTGGACAAAGTAAGTGCAAATTCAATAGTAATTTATCGTTTAAAAAAACTAAGAATTTTTCATTGTACCTATTGCCTTATAAATAATTTGAATGAATTCCTTTAAACATATATTCGTACTCAACCACATAGCAATAAATAAGTACAGTGACAACAAAAGTCAGCATTATTTCTTGGACCGCGTTCAAACACATTCTACTCAATATCATTTGGTGCGTCCATTTACGTCACAAGACCGTCAGGATAGTGACGTCATCGGAAAGTAAGGATTGAGATTACAAAGGAAAGCCTAATTCTAAGAAGAATACATCTTATTATGTGGGTAAATAGAGAGAGTGTATTTCAGGGACGAATGTTTATTTATTATCATTTCATATACAAATACTGCCGTAACAGCGTATGTATATTTTATACAACAATATTTGCCGGTTTGAAATTCAAATTACCTTGTACCTAATACAATGTTACCATAACATCCGTACTAAATTATGAATACTAAAGTGCTTCTGTCCGTCGCGTCTGTTAGCGTACCGACTTTGACATTTGCTGAAATTTGGAGTTAGATACATTGTGATGGAATAATACATTAAATAGGGCGATTTGTACATATAATACGTAATCTAAAAACAATAATTATCTCTTGCATACATCAATTTCATTAGCGATAATATTCGAATTATTTACTTACCAAGATAAAAATTATAAAAGGCCTGATAAATATCAGTACTTAAATAATTCGAATATTGTACTTGTACTATAATAAATGCAGTACAAATTTAGTAACTCCTATTCAATAAAACCCCACCTATAAAATAATATCCGCAAGAAAACAAATAATCAAATGCAGTAATTTAGTTAAGTCAGCATTCTCTAAATTCACAATTCTTGGCAGTTCCGCCAATAGCCGGAGTCAATTTCTCAGCCATAAGAAAGCGAACAAACTAAAATAAATGGCGCATAGTTGAACCTCTCAGTGAGATGAAATTCCGGGTCATCTCGTCCCCTCAGCCGATATGATCAAATATCCGTGCCGGCTGTATATACAGCTCAATGCATTCTATATACGACCAGAGGAACTTGTAGGAAAACTTATTAAATAAATTAACATGAGTTGGTTGATGAATTGTGAGAATGATGATGACGTGTTGGTGAAACTTAAATCTTCTTAAAACTTCACAGTAAAGTAAATACCAGCATAATAATATGTCTACGAAGAAATTCAAAGGCGTATATTAGTGACTCTAGACTGTAGTGGTCTCATCATTTTGGCGCCTAGCCTATTATTACACCTCTGCTACCTATAGTCATAACCCTTCCAGGACCCTGTTTAAAAATAAAAACGTTATTCCCGTAATTTTTGAAGTTTTACGTCTTCATACAAAAGAAAGCGCAAAACGCAAGGTCAAGCGACAACGTTCGAACGTGTCAAAACCAATACTTGGGCCATGGTCGGGACTGGTCGAGTAAGTCCAGCGCGTCAGTGATGATCTCTGATCACATTCATCCTGACCCTGGGCTATCAGTCCATGAAGTGTTCTTTTCTCCAAGCCATACAAAGGAGTTGAATAGAACATTTTAGTTTCATAGACATAACACCGTCTTGCACAGGCTTCACGTAAATTACAACTTTTAACCGTAGGCGTCGCTGTCAAAGGGAGTAAGCCAAGTTTTCTTTGACGTACGGAGATTTCAAAAGGAAATACATTAACAACGTAGCACGTAATTTCAGTAGCACCTCAATCTTCAGAGTTTGTGTGCAGTGTGAACCTTAAAAGCTGTTAAATCGTGTACTTTTGTGACGTAACTAGCAAGCCAACAAACATCTAGAAATCCTAAATGTGGAGTTAAAATATAAGACCAAATCTATTAAGAGATATTAAAGGAGTTAGGAGTATTCAGCAAAAATAATGGGGATAAATGCGCATGTGTAATGTAACAGTACATTAAGTGACGAGGACCGGATGACAAGGTTATTATTAATTTCAAGTATTTTATGATTTTTGTTTAGTGTTTATATCGGGGCTATAGTTTAGATGGGTAAATATGTCAATGTAGCACTATGACAAAGTGAGACGAGGCGAGTGTCGTGCCCTATCGACACGGCCGCTCTTCTTTTTGTCTCGATATGATTGATGGACATTGTGCCCCGCTGTTGTGGCACAAAATAAAAAATATAGAAAAGGTCAGCTCGTATACACAAGCGGACGGTGTGATAGGGGCGGACGCTGACATAGGAGCATACTTAATATTTTTTTCCTTTCGTGACAGGCTTTAATTTTAGTTAAGTTAACTTTAAAAATGACGTTCAATGAGTATTCTAGGTGTCCCTTATATGAAATTTTTTTCTGTTTGATTTGTTTTCATATAACTTTTTGCCGCTGGTCGGGGGAAATCTCCAATGCATTACCGGTCAAATTGGGGCGATGAAAACACCCCTAGGCGAGAATAAACTTATAGACTAAGCAACACAGCTAAAGACGCCCCAGTGAAGCCGAGCCCTTCACTTCGGCTTAGCGCTTTGCTGAAGCTGAATTAGGATCTGGAATAGAATAGCTAGGACGGAGTTATATTATTTGGGAACATGTTTAAAGCGAATGATACGTACTGGCTCTAGCAGGGGTTGGCCATGCTTACAAGCGTCTCTTACTGAATTTATTCCAACTGGGGACCTCAATCACGCTGCTCGACCAATGTAGGAGTCGGTTCTTCTGTTATTTTTCTATTTGGTGGTTGTAGCCTCCGATGACAATATTGACGCGAGATTCTTTGGCCCCGTATCGGAGCCGTTATTTCCGAAAATGAGGCGGCTTGATGTGGGAAAAGATCTAAAGCTCCCTCACTCCCTGTTACGTAATGATGCCTACGCTTATTGATCTACTCCACATTATATATTATCCTGTTATTTTGACACGGATATTTCGTACATTATTCCCTATCTGAAGAGCATAATGGACTTATAGTTTTGATATCGTCTATGCCCAAATTAAAGCATAAAGAATATAATATAGTATAAAATATCAATATTAAATAGCGGTTCCTTTACTACTAGTATATGGGCGCGCTCAACCGAGCTGCCATCTAGTTTCAATTGTAGGAAACAAGTCTCAATTTAAAATTGAGACAGGAAACAACACTAGCTACTTTTCGTAATAATGTAATTCTTAAATTTAGGATAATAAATTGTAATTCAGATTCTAGAATTAATTAAAAGTACTAACGAAGTAGAATTTCCTATTTATATAATTTTGTATTGTAATATGAATTAAGTGGGTCACTAATGTTTTTGTTGTGTTTACACTACTGTATGATTTCCGTATGTATTATTTTAAGAAACGAGTTAAGTTAATTATGTAAAATTAGAAGTTTAATTAATGTTTCATTATTATCTAATATTGTTGTAATTATTGAATAATTTATTTTAAAATACAATTATGATTTACTTTTGTAACAAAACTGTAAACTTTATAGGGTGTTTCCGGTTCATTTTATATTGTTATTTAAAATACCTAATTAAGCTAATTAAGATGTATTTCGACTTTAGTTAACATAAAAATAATGTTTTATTGTTTTTAGAATTATAAAACCTTAATATTAAATAGTTTTGTAATAATGTGAAACACGTGGTCTTGTAATTAATAATTAAATAACTTGGTTAGTCGAGGTTGCAGTATGTGGCATTCTTTCGCTGATCGTTGAAGAGTAAGGTTGTTAAAGAAATATAATTATTTATCCTGCTGTGTTCCTTATTTTTCTTGACGATTATAATGGATCCTGGGGCGAACTCCGGTGAGGCGCCGACAGCAGCGGTGGGATCGCAGCCCGGTGATCCCGGACCACCACGTCAACTGGAGCCAACTTTCACCATGGAACAGGTCATGAGTCTTGTTAATTCTATTACGAAACAATCGGCAGCTAGTGCTGTGACCGCTGCCCTCTCATCTGGTTCATTGCCATCGCGTCACCATCACGATTTTTACTTGCCGCCTTTCGACCCCGATGAAAGATCTCATGATATTAGGGATTGGTGTGCTCACGTGGACGAAACGATATCAAAATTCAACATACCTTCATACGAGGCCCGCATGAAAGCTATTTTACAACTAAGAGGAAGAGCAAAAACATGGGCTGACACGTGGTCGCTGAGTTCTACCACGTGGGACCAAGTTAAATGTGAACTAATCCAAACGTTTGGCAGGGAATTCCGGTACGCGGACGACGTTCAGAAGTGGAGAGCCTTCACTTCTGATCACGCGTCGAGTTACGCTGAATACGCTACAAAGGCCTGGACGCTGTTCAAGCGAGTCCGACCTGAGGCTTCGGATGCGGAGGTGGTTGATGCTGTGGTGACAGGTATTTTTCCAGAATTTATTCGCTCAGATTTATTACGTATTACGCCAGAATCATTGCCCAAATTAATTTCTGTTTTGAAAACTTATCGCAAACGCAAGCTAGAACCGTCCATAAAACCAAGTATCGATCATCATGACTGCAAAAAACCACGTTTCGCTGAATACAGTGTTTCTAAAAGGGATCATGTTGTTAAATGCTATAACTGTAATAAGGTGGGTCATGTGTCTCGTGATTGTAAGGAAATAAGGGTGGTCCCTAAGGCCAACCCAGTGCCGATGCAAAATAATAATAATCAACCCAATAAACCAGGTCCTTCTAGTAACTCGAATATGGCTAAAAATATTGAGTGCAGGTATTGTCATCGTCCAGGTCACGTTGAAAGGAATTGTTTTCGTCGGCAGAATGATGAGCGCCTCAAATCAATAAACAAGTCTGTAAACTATTGTCAATCCTTAGAACGCAGTCTGATTACTGTAGAAATAGGTGATAAGGGTTATTCGTGTCTTTTTGATACTGGTGCCGACTGTTCATTAATTAAAGAAAGCGTTTCTCTTTCTGTACCCGGCAAACGTAAATGTGTAGACGTTACCTTTTCGGGCATTGGTGGTTCACCAATAAAGTCAAATAGAAGCATCACCTCTGTAGTGAAAGTAGACGGTATTTATGTAGAGCTAGAATTTTATGTAGTTGGTGATACTCGCATGAAATTTGATATCCTTATCGGATTCGACCTTTTGAATGTGCCAGGTCTTAGCGTGACACTGAAGAAAGACAGTATTTCTCTAAAGCGTGAGCTTTTTATTAACAACGTTTTGCTTGATGTTGACCCGACTTTGAGTCTTGATACTGATATAAGCGATCCCCAACAACTTAAAATATTACGGGAAATACTTACTAAATATAAAGATAATTTTACAAGTGGGAATCGCGTTTCACAAGTGAAAACTGGATCTTTACAAATTAGATTAAAGAATCCGGACAAAATAGTACAGCGACGACCATATAGAATGTCACCTGTGGAACGTGAAAAAGTTAAAGAAATAGTTCAGGATTTGAAGAGTAATGGCATTATACGAGATAGTTCATCTCCTTACAGTAGCCCTATTTTACTAGTCAAAAAAAAGGATGGTACTGACAGGCTCTGTGTCGATTTTCGCGAGCTTAATGCCAATACTCTCAGAGATCACTTTCCTTTACCGCTTATAGCAGATCAGATCGATAAGTTAGGAAAAGCACGCTATTTTACCTGTTTAGATATGGCTGCAGGTTTTCATGGTATTCCAATTTCACCCGATTCGATCGAAAAGACCGCTTTTGTGACCCCCGATGGTCAATTTGAATACTTGCGTATGCCTTTTGGTCTCTGTAACGCGCCGTCGGTTTATCAACGTGCTATCAATTCGGCATTAGGAGAACTTAAAGATAGTATCGCGTTAGTTTATGTTGATGACATTCTGGTAATATCCGAAACAATTGACGAAGGTTTGCATAATCTAAAATTAGTACTAGATCGACTAACGCAAGCTGGTTTTTCCTTGAACGTTGCCAAATGCTCTTTTCTTAAAACGCAAGTAGAATATTTAGGAAACCTTATAGAAAACGGAACCGTTAAACCTAGCCCACGGAAGATCCAAGCCTTGGTCAATTCACCCATTCCTAAGAGTCCCAAAGAAGTCCGTCAGTTTAATGGATTAGCTGGATATTTCCGGAAATTTGTGCCTAACTTCTCCTCGATAATGGCTCCCCTGTACGAGTTAACAAAGGCGAACGTTCCTTGGCGTTGGACAGATCGTCATGAACTTGCAAGACGCGAGGTCATTAATCGGCTTATATCTTCTCCCCTTCTGACTATTTTCGATCCCTGTTTACCCACAGAGCTTCACACCGATGCCAGCTCTCTGGGGTATGGCGCCGTGTTAATTCAAAGACAGGATAAAAATCCATTGGTAATTGCTTATTTTAGTATGCGGACGACTGATTGCGAGAGTAAATATCATTCGTATGAATTGGAAACCCTCGCAGTTGTAAAAGCAATTAAACATTTTCGCCATTTTCTACACGGGAGGGCTTTTAAAGTCGTGACGGACTGCAACTCTTTAAAAGCTTCCAGTCATAAGAAAGAGTTGACTCCCAGGGTACATCGATGGTGGGCTTATTTACAGAATTTTGATTTTCAAATTGAATACCGTAAGGGAGACCGCCTTGCTCATGCAGACTATTTCAGTCGCAACCACGTAGATACTGAAAAATCCGTTCGAACTGTCAGTGTCGCTCTACCACCAAAATCGCCTACTCAGGCCTTAAAATTCCTAGTCAACTCGCTTGACCACAATTGGCTGCTCATTGAGCAGAAACGCGATCCTATCTTAAGTAAAATTGTTGATCAATTAAAAGGAGACTCTATTCCCAAATCTATTGCCGATACTTACATCATTACCCAAGATAAATTATTGAGGCGTAAAGTCCAAATTGATAATAAAACTCATAAGCTCATTATTGTCCCTGCTAGATACAGATGGAATCTTATCAGTCACTATCATAATTCTCTTCAACATTTTAGTTGGGAGAAAGTTCTTGCTAAATTACGTGAACAATACTGGTTCCCAAATATGTCGCGGCTGGTCAGAAAATTTGTAGAGAACTGTGTTAGTTGTAGAGTTCGGAAAGGTGTTTCGGGTGCTCGACAGGTTACGCTACATCCAATCGACAAAGTCCCAATTCCTTTCCACACTGTCCACGGCGATATTACTGGACGAATGAATGGCCAGCGAAACGTAGCGGAATATGCTTTTGTTTATATAGATGGTTACAGCAAATACGTTCACATGATCTATACAAATGACCGCACTACGGAAACCGCAATTAAGTGCTTTCAAAATTTTATATCTATTTTTGGCACCCCTACGTTATTTATTACTGATCAAGATAAAAGCATGACATCCACAGAGTTCAAAAGTTTTTGCGAACGTTATGGTATTCAGCATCATGTGGTGGCAAAAGGCGCTAGTAGGGCGAATGGACAGGTAGAGCGCCTTATGAAAGTAATTAAAGACAATATGTCGGTTGTAGAACTTGATATGCCTTGGCACTCGGCTATTCAGGATTTACAATTAGCTATAAATTGTAGTGTATCCAAAAGTACCGGCAAAAGTCCACTGGAAATTTTACTGGGAAAGAAATGTTCACCACCGAGTATTAAGTTATTACAAGTTGATGACGATGTACTAACTGATGATCTAGAATCAATGCGAGCGGCTTGCAAGGATAGGATGGACGAGCGATCCCTTCAGGATAAGTCTCGTTTCGATAAAGGTAAAGCTAAAGTCAAACCTTATAAAGTTGGCGACTTTGTTCTACTTCGGCGCCATGAACGCCACACCACTAAACTCGGTCCCAAATTTGAAGGGCCTATGGAAGTTTTAGAAATCTTGCCCAATGACAGATACAGACTAAAACATGTCAATCTCCGCGGTTGTTCAGAAAAAATTGCTAGTCATGATTCCTTGCGAGCTGCTCCCCTTGCACAATATGACCCTTTTGAAAGTGACTCTGACTCTGAGCAGTCGGCCGTATGGGCGAATAACGATAATTCTGGAGTACCTGTTGAATCACTATCTTCCGCCACTGCATCCGCTAATAACTGTGGGAACATACCAGTTAATTTGGGGGCATCCACTTCCAATAATTAGCCCCTGCTTTATTTTATTGTTGGTTCCTATCCAAAATCCTTCCTTTCGCGCTGGCTGGCCACCATGCGCATCCTTTATACCGGTCTTAGAGGCTATAGCCCAAGAAGGGTGATTGCCTATTTTGATGATGGCTAGACCCCAGGATGGGTGATTGCCTGTTTTGATGATGGCTAGATCCCGGGAAGGGTGATTGCCTGTTTTGTTGATGGCTAGATCCCAGGATGGGTGATTGCCTGTTTTGGTGTGGGTAGATCCTAGAATGAGATTGCTAGTCTCAAGAATGATTTATGTTTATGAGTGTCAAAGTATTGTTTTTGACGAAATGTTTACTAATTAATCAAGGCTGTAAAGTTACCATATTATTTGTTAAGTTATAATTTACAAGTTAAGTGTTTATCCTTAAAACAAAAGAGAACCTTGTTATAAGGAAATATGAGATTGGTTTGATTTGATTATGTAATTGTGTGTACGTGCAATCTTATATGATTTTCAATTCTGTCAATGATTTTCTAAATTTGTAAGCGCAGAGAACGCGCTTGAGTCAGTATGGCCGTATGGGCGCGCTCAACCGAGCTGCCATCTAGTTTCAATTGTAGGAAACAAGTCTCAATTTAAAATTGAGACAGGAAACAACACTAGCTACTTTTCGTAATAATGTAATTCTTAAATTTAGGATAATAAATTGTAATTCAGATTCTAGAATTAATTAAAAGTACTAACGAAGTAGAATTTCCTATTTATATAATTTTGTATTGTAATATGAATTAAGTGGGTCACTAATGTTTTTGTTGTGTTTACACTACTGTATGATTTCCGTATGTATTATTTTAAGAAACGAGTTAAGTTAATTATGTAAAATTAGAAGTTTAATTAATGTTTCATTATTATCTAATATTGTTGTAATTATTGAATAATTTATTTTAAAATACAATTATGATTTACTTTTGTAACAAAACTGTAAACTTTATAGGGTGTTTCCGGTTCATTTTATATTGTTATTTAAAATACCTAATTAAGCTAATTAAGATGTATTTCGACTTTAGTTAACATAAAAATAATGTTTTATTGTTTTTAGAATTATAAAACCTTAATATTAAATAGTTTTGTAATAATGTGAAACACGTGGTCTTGTAATTAATAATTAAATAACTTGGTTAGTCGAGGTTGCAGTATGTGGCATTCTTTCGCTGATCGTTGAAGAGTAAGGTTGTTAAAGAAATATAATTATTTATCCTGCTGTGTTCCTTATTTTTCTTGACGATTATAATGGATCCTGGGGCGAACTCCGGTGAGGCGCCGACAAGTACGTAGTCGATTCTTCCAACGCAGTGGATTTTCAATTGGCTCATGGAAAAATATCAGGATATATCATTAGAGGGTTTCACGATAATATCTAACATCTACATCTTTACCATTCTCAGAAAGGAACATAATATTTGAATATGAAAATCAAAATGATTTTAGTTAAGGTCCTGGTAAGGCAGTTATGAAAGTCGATAAAATAACCACCAGATTTAAATTGTAAGACATATACGCGATAAATTTCGTAATATATACAATAGTGGTAGAATGGTACTATTGTCCCTTCGTCTGTATCTACCCTTGCCCATCAAAGCCTACCGACCTTTGTTTCAGCGTGATTGATGTCTCCATGTCACCCTTCACTCCTCATCTATACACACCCACCTATATCGCAGTGACACACTTTAACACCCTTTGTATACGTCACAAAGACTGCGAGGATTTTTTTGGTATAACGTCGTCAAAATTGCTAACAAAGGCCAAAGAAAAACATTGATTTTTCAACTGCGTTCACCGTACCGTTGCGTCTGTACTTTACTTTAGATTTACGAAAGCAAAATATTTTTGTGATCTAACATGACGTGTCCTTTAGGGTTACATTTTTTAAAATATCGAATTGATAACCTCCTCCTTTTTTGAAGTCGGTTAATAAGAGAAGTCGCGGGCACAAGCATTCTATAAAGTACAGAACACGCGCAATTTACAATAAAAATTCTTCGACAGGAGTACACAACCATGGTATTTTTCGACTAGTGAAAATTGTTAAACTTTTATATAACAATGGGCCTCTGACAGTCTGGCAGAGTGGAAACGTGCCAAACTAGCGATATGCTTTGTGTAGCGCAAAATGGACCGCACACGTAGCTTGTGTCTGCTAACTAAATCATACGGATGATGTGCTTGTGTAGATTTTGTAAGTTTTTTCTATTCTATTCAGGGAGTCTACACTCTTTCTCCAAACCACAAAAGGGCCTTTGCGTGTATATGTATACCATATGTATGTGTGTTTATCCATCCAATTCACCAGCCCTCTTAAGCGAGGGGTCGTATGACTCATAGCAATAAGTAACGCAATTGTTAGCATCCCATTGCAAACCCCTAGCTCTTAAAATATAAAACCCTATAAAAAGAAAATGCCTTGCCGCAAAGTGTGTTACAGTTCTCGATAAATAATTTAACTAGAACAAAATAAATATACATGCATGTAGTAATAATGTTTCATCTGAACTATAAATAAGCAATTTCTACAAAATTGATTTTAATAAAACTCTTTTATTTGATAGTCCGCCATCTTAGATGATCGGCCATATTGGAATTAGAATGACGTCACATAGCTAAGCATTGTCATGCAAAATATGTGTGTACATAACAAATTTTAGCTCTATAAAGATAACTGATTTTAAATTCAATTGCAGAATTCCACCAGACGAACATTGCAAGCGCAATAATAGGTTTATTCTCGTCATAATTAACCAGCATTGCTAAATAGGGATAAATATAAATAAATCGTACATAATATTTTCTCATTAATGCAATTTACTGCCGAATACGCTCATATTATTATTGCAATCATAAAAGCATTTACGAGTGCACAATAGACTTTTACAGGTGACTATAAAGATATGAGCAAGCATAAACGTTATTAGATTTGGTATAGGAATTAAGGGCGGCATTTTCTCATCATATTATAACTTTAGGTAAAATGTACGCATCTGAAGCAACCGGATTCCTACTAGATCAAATTTATCAAATAATCGAGATAGCTACGATGAGACCGAAGAGTTTTAAAATTTCTAATATCTTTATAATTCCTATATTTATTTTAAATTACCTTTGCCTTGCTGTTTTAGTCACGTAGGAGTAATAAGAGAAAGAAAGAAAGAAAATGTATTTTTCAAGCACAAAGTGAGACGCAGCATGGATTTAATTTAGGTAAGGCACAAAATAAATGGTTTATTTAACGTCATAACGTCACAGACGTCACTCTTGAGCACAGACACTGTCTCTGCTAAGTTGTATGGAATAAAAACTATTTTATGTATCGTATGTAATATGTTTCCCGTTTTTGTAAAATTGTCCATTGAAGCATCGCCCCTATTTTTCGCAGTGTCATGTTATAAAGCCTTCCTCTATAAAATAACTATCCATCTAACAACCATTTTTAAATTACTTTATATCTGGGGGCCAACTATGATCGATTAAGCAGCGCGTATTAAGAACTTCTTAGTTCTGACGTTTAATTTGACGGTACTAAATTGAAACGTCAAAGCTCTGATTCTTGATACGCTCTGCTAAAACTGATTATGGTAGGCCCCCTGTAGTTCCTGAGATTATCGCGCTCAGCCAACCAAACAAACAAACTATTCAGCTTTATAATATTGGTAAATATGTATGTAGATGTTTCTGTCTTTGTATTGTGTATGCATGAATACTCAAAAGTCAATGATCTGGTAACAAAACTCACCACGAATATGAGTTCTATATTATAAGAGGCCTACAAAGAATTCGATTCCAAATTGTTCATTAGTCTTTCGCAATTTCTGGGTGTTGAATTGTTCATTCCGATTGTTAAGTATGAGTTGATGTGGCATTCTCGTGACAGGAAATCAAAGTGTCGGGTTTTGAAGTTGAATTCGAATCTAACAAAGCAATTGCAACATTAACAATAAATTCCACGTTTTCATAAAAGCATAAATTATACATTCGCATAAAAACAAATAGAGTAGAAATTTACTTCCATAATATCGAAATAGTTTGCCAATGCGCAAAAGTTACTCTGTTAACGACTTATGTTACGACGATTCGCTGTATAATGACAATTTTATTGGTTGAACTTATTTTTATAACTAAAGTAAGTGATAAACAAATTATTCTTCTTTAAAGTCTATTTAACCGTGGTAGGTGGATGGTTTGATTCTTCGCCTCCAAGATTATAAAAAAATTAAATTAATTTACCCGAAAAAATGCAATATGACTGTTCGCGTGGATATATTATGATACATATTTCTTGCCAGCTTCTTCTCAGTGAAAGCAACCTTCCGAACCTGGCGGTAGCATGTATAATCCTGTAAATTGTGTCATTCTGATGATTTGAAAGTGCTTTGTATAAAGTCTAATCGAATAAAGATATTTTTGACTTTGACTTTGACTTACATGGTTATTTTTTTTACCCGACTACGACGAAGTGAAATGTAGGGTTATGATTTTGTATCTATGTGTGTATGTATTGTTCCCTCAGAACTTCCAAATTAATTATTTTAAATCGGTGTAGTCCAAATACAAACACTTTCTTGCATCTCTTTATAATATAACTAACGTAGTATCCCTATATTTAAGGAATATTGATGGGAAGTGTCGGAATCCATTGGCTGTCAACGAGTTTACCAAAACAGGAATATCGTGTTTCGCTAATCCCATCCCGGCGCAGCACAGTAATCGATGCCAACGCCGGCATAAGTAATGTGTACCCCGAGGCCTAGTATAAAACAAGGAGCGGGGAATTTACTAGGGAGCGTCCCCGTCTACGCTGCAAAAGTTTTTCTATCAGGAAAATTTATAACGACAATTTTATGTCGTCTGCATACAGCCTATTTAACTCATGCAAATTAGCCATACTGTTTGTTTTGTATAACATCCGTTGGAGTTTGCGGTTGTAGCATGTTGTGGCTAGTTCATGCTGGGTTAATGACCTCCGCACATGACTGTACAATACAGTCTCGCAAAATGATGATTCAAACTGCTCTAATAGTTAACGTCAACAAGAAACTTGCTAACTAAGTGAATGAGAAAGTGTCCTCGAAGAAGTTGCAGCAAATGAAACAGACATTATGTTCCCTCTGAGTTTATTTTTCAACAAACCGTAACAAAAGCAAACTGCACATCTGCGCGCGTAATTAGATTAGAGGAATTCTGTACTATGCACCCCCGAGACGACAATAAGGTGCCGCTCTCATTAAACTTTGCTAACGGGGCTGCCAACAATGAAATATACGTTCCCTTTTCCTGTTTATTATTTAAATAAGGCTATATCAGTCCTTGATTTCCAAGACTTAACTTTATGAACATAATATAATAATGTATATGTATGATGATAGCAAAAAAAGCTAGATGAACCAAATTCTCCTTACAAATCTCAAGTTACATTTTATCCTCTTACAGTGAAGGAAACGTTGAAAGAAATGAAAAAAATCTCAAAGCAGTGCTGCAAATAGATTGAATAAAAGAATCAGTCCGATTGTTCCTTAAATTTATAAAAATGCATGGAATAAAGTAATAGCTATCTTATAATTAAAACCAAACCGAAACAAAAAAAAAAGGCGGCCTACCATCATCGGTTTAAGCATGGCGTATTAAAAACTTTGGTACCGTAATATTACTTAAATGATCACAGTTGGCCCAAAGCAGTTTATTAACTAAAACGCAATTAGATTAAATTAATCTGAATCTTTGGTCACTTAACGCACACACAATAATATCAAGCGGTTATATACTCGCACTATTAACTATACTAGGATAGGATACAGCCAGTCAGAGGGCAGCAGAGGCCAGGGATTAATAAATTACAAACTTGGCCACTTGAGATGTTGATGTGGAGCAATATTCAAATATACCCGTGCCATATATATAATAAGGGTCTTATGACACGACCCTGCGGCACTCCGGGTCACATATGAAATACGCATCTGGCAGTTCCCCGTAGGTCACTAATTCTGCCGCCAACCCGCCGTGAAACCTACTACTGTTAAGGCCCCTATTAGATTTTATACCACCATCATCGTCGCTATTACGTAACTCCTTCGAGGGTGCCCTAACCTTCATTAAGGTTAGTGTTGCGCCCCCTTTATTCATTATTCTTAAGTACTTTGGCATTATGTTAGAAAAATGTGTGACCATTACTCTTGATTGTTAGTTCTCCATGAATTGATTGTTCTATTTCATTTAACCCCTTGTCTGACATGGGTGGGTATTTTACCTAATTTGTTTATTAAGTTTTAATACTGCTTCATATGACTTGACGAACCCTTCCGAACTTTACCTTGGAAATGTTCCTTCCCTTAACCCTATAATCAAATTAAAATCAAATTACATTTCAACTATCAATAATACACAGGTCCTAATGATAGTCGTTCTTGAGTTTCGTAAATAAGTTAGCGCTACCGATAAAACTTTCCTAATGGGAGCAAAACTACACGCAGCGAAACACGGAACAATTCACATGATGTTATTAATAATTCAACACAAGATTGTTCCTCATACTCAAAGTTACAAGAATTGATTTATTTTTTGTGCAGTAAATCAATATGGCATTTTCTCTTCTCGTCTGTGTTCCCCGAACTTTGGAACTCTTTTTAGAAAACGGGTTGGAGTGGACCGTCTCAATTTTGACTTCATCTTTCCTCGTGCACGAAACTTATTAATACGACTCAATCTAATAGAAGACAACGTAGCTTTACAGTATAGGATTTAACATGTTCTAACGTTGATGATATCAATTGCGTATTTACGTCATTTTGTATAGGAACAAAAAGCGCCCCATAGCGGCGAATGTAGAAAGTTTTAGGTTACCAAAAATAATGAGGAAAATACGCAGATGATATAGCTATACTTGGTACTAAATTAAACACACAAAGTGCTGTTAATGCTTCGCGAGAATTATGATATTTTTCCTCAAGTACCCACCATTTAAAAGACATCTCGCCAATATCGCTGCAAACTAAGTAAGCGACCCTTGAGTTGTGGGAGGAAATTACTTAAACTTAGCTCAGCTAAGTCGACAAACAAGGGCTTTTTGACTCGGCCGTGTCGGGAGCTCCGGACTAATGTCAACATCAGTATTTGTGTCTTGTAGAAATTGCTTGCTTTTGAGAATCTCTTTATTTGCCAGCTTATGGACGTCGAACGGCCCAAACTCCGTAGCTTGTGTACAGATGTAATTTTTCATTTCCATTATTCACAGTGATTAAACACTGTTTATATTATTTGTCAGTCTGGGGACTTTATCACATATATGCCCTAAAGCTTAGTAGGTAATGTATGATTTAAGTAGAGACCAAAACAGGTCAAAGTAAAAAAAGTCCTGATACACGCTGCTTAACGGTCCTTTACAATATCCTTTCAAACATTACTGATGAATTTCCATCCCTGTTATCTGTCAGATTCGATCTATAGATACATACATACATAATGCGCAGCCCTGCATCCCATGGGGGTTGGCAGAGACCATCGTTTAGCACATGCTACGATTCTCACATACTACTTTCGCTTCATCCAAATTCATGCATCTCTTCATACACCATTCCTTGAATTTAATTAATGCTAACTAGCGATAAATTATTATTTTACCTCTATTCACCTCGATTAATATACATATCGGCCAAGGGAGGTTTTATCTAAGAAAGACTTTCCCGATCGTCTGATTCGTCTTACATCTATCTCGAACGAAACTAAGACATCGTCAAGGGAATTAAACAATCTATTAATTCTGACATAGGCTCGGGGCCGGACAATCAAAAGTCCTAATCCCCAAGTATACGGAATTATATCCGTCGGGAACAGACATCTGTATCAATAATGAACGACTCAACATGAGCTGTCTCTTTTGGTTGTAACCAATAGAAAAGAGAACAATATGTTTCATACGATACATGTATATGTAGAAGAATTTGTATTGTCCCTTTATGTGTGTAAGTACATACCTATACATTCGATCTTGATCAAAGTGATCAAACAGTGACATGTCATCTTAGCTCATCTGTAGGTGCCCCAAGTATTTAACATGCTTTAACGTTGACGACATCGTTTGCGTTCCTCATTTTGTGTGAGAAAGTGAATCTTACTACACTTTCCGCTAAAGACAATCATACAAAATTAGGAAAAAACGCAATCGTTATCGTAAATAAAAATAAAATAAATATAAATGCTCACGCCATCCCAGAAGGCACCCCGAAAGGGTATTTAAAAATAAAATTCACCGAATATGATTAAATGCCAACGTGACAGAGGGTGAGTCCATCGCCGTCTCAGGCACTATACATACGTCTTTGAATTACTTCTCAGACATATGCAGGTTTCCTCACGATGTTTTCCTTCACCGTAAAGCACGTGGTGTAAAATCACTGCACATAAGTCTTTAGAAAAAGTCATTGGTACAGGCCCGCTAGGATTCGAACTTGCGTCGCTTGCTTAGCAGGCGACTGCTCAAACCCCAAGGCCACCGCGGCTTCTTCGTTATCGATAACGTCAAAACATGTTAAGTGTATTTTGGATACTGACCTTAGACTCACTCATAGCTCTAGAGCTTTCTTAAATAAAATCAAAGGTAATTTTATAACTTACCTACCTATTTTGTCGGTTGCTTAATTTCGTTATAAAAGTTCCCATGGAATCCTAATATTCATCTTAATAAGTTGGTGGAACTATGTCTAGTCTACGTAGACTGCTTATTGAAATACTGTTGTATAGTTCCTGTCAGAACTTGGCTCTTTGCTGATAACTACGAAGTCAATAGTTTGAGAATGTCTTCATCGTTCCTTGCAAACATCATAATATAAGCTAACTCTCTTATTCAATCTACAAGTTATAAGCATGTTCGTTACTGCAGTTACATATATAACACATTGATCACAAATTTTCATGCAAATACTAAACGTGAAACTTTATTCTTCTTTGTACCTGCGACATTATTAGCACTATTACCAACGTTATTAGCTTTATCATCGTGATTGTTATGAAAATTAAAAATGCATACAAGTAGTTATCGATTCCACCAATCGAATAGATACTTGTCTGACTCCGCAATTTTAGCGATATGCTAGCCTAGTATAAGTTGTTGTTAGATTTTCGAACATACTGCTTTGTAATAGAGTTCAAACAACCTCATGTCCGATCTGATCAAAACCATCCTTAGTGTAAGTACGAGCCGAGTCGTGTCGGTTAATTGACCCGGGTATGTTTGCGTTGGCGCGGCGCCGGCGATGTGTTTGCAGACCACCACCGGCCGGGTGTGAACGTTGCACTATTTTTCCAGCGGACTAAAAGGCTGCAGGTTGTAATTTTACAAGAATCATGAACAAACACATTCAACTGTTTTAATGTCGCATTTGATTACTACAAGAGACCCAGTATGATCCTTTAAACTACTGTTTATGGGGTATTTTAAGGAATAATTTTTGGCATAGGGCTTCGGTTGGTGCTACATATCAATTTCAAAATATGTAAAAAACGGCTATCGTTTAAAATTTTAGAAATTAATTTTACCACATAAATAAGCATTGTCTTATGTTCCACATAACATCCAATAAACATGGAACCTTTAATAAGCCCCTGCACTTACACTTAACCACAAACATAAGTAATAAGTAAAAATAAAAAACTATTTAGGACTTTTTATTCTTAAATGCGTATATGCCCTGTGCCAATATTAACGATTTATTTATGAGTGATGCTTTGCTCCCTTTGAACTTTAATTTCTCTCTCTACGACCACCGGCTTGGGCAGTGTACATAAGTCAGCCAGTATTTATGCAAGTAAATTACCTTTTTATCTTTAACGCTCCTTGGAAATTTTAGTCGTGAGTTATACAGAACATAATTGTATATGAATAACTTGCTGAAGAAATGTCTCAAGCTTACGTGTGGAGTAAATTAAATTGTTCATTGTCGTCTCGTCTCCCGAGCGACACACCTCACAACTTCCAAATTACATCTCCCTTCAGAATGTAGGCATTGTCGTCAGCCCTTACTGCTGCAATACTAATAATATTATCATAACATTAATACAAATAGGTATAAACATCTGAATTTGGACGAATTCCAGGAAACTCCAGTATGCTGTTCATTTCGCCTTGGAGCACAAAACTGTCAGTGCAATTAACATTCCAATTTATTGTGCAACGATTTATGCAGATGTAATGATTTTACAATCCTAATTAACATGGTTAAAATTAAAATTGTTTATTAGATTAAGCGACTTTGTCTGCCCCATCATGCTAATTCCATTTTATTTGGGGTCGAGGCAATATGTTCCTCCTTATGTGGCAAAACCTTTATATGAATCTAGCTTCTTCACGTGACTTCGTCAGCATTTCTTTGGGTTGCCTATTTAAATTTCTCAGAGCTTTTTAAATAAAGTCCGAAAAAATTGTTTCAGTGCCGTAAAATGCAACAGATAGACATTCACATTTTGTAATATTAGTAATAGATGACTGAGTGAGATAAATGATGAGGAGCTCATGGCACAGTTGCTATTGCGCATATCATTCGATCAGCGAAGTTAAGCAACCATAAGCCTAGCCAGTAGTTGGATGGGTGACCACCCGAGTTCCCTCCGTGCCTCGGAGAGCACGTTAAGCCGTCGGTCCCGGTTGCCAATTTAACATCTTTGGCAATCGTTACAGGTCAGTCGGAGGCCTAAAAATAATCTGACAACTGGTTTAACCCAGATCACAGATTTTCCTCCTAAATGGGGTTGCGAAGGTCAGATGGCAGTCGCTTCGTATAAAAATCAGAATCAACTAAAAAAAAAAATCTGCCACATTGGGTTGAATCAAGTGCCGACCCCAACAATGTATGGGATAAGGCCAGGGAGATGATGAGATGATGATGAGTAATAGATGACTTAACAAATTTCCTTAAACAGGACAAGAAGATGTTGAGACGGTAACAGTCTCACCATCTGCCACATCTTCGATTGTTGGATCATCTTCATTACTTTTGAAAATGAAAATGAAAATGATTTATTCAGTTTAGGCCCTGGTAAGGCACTTATGAATGTCGAGGAAGAACCGGCAAGAAACTCAGCTGGCATCATGTACATTTCATTACACAGTAAAATAATAATAATTACAAAAAAAACATCTTAAATTATTTACAATAGTGAAAATTTTATCAGCATGCATGTGTAAAAAATAATAATTAAAAACGTAAAAACAATACCAAATGATTTACATATCATGTTTGCATACCATGTCATTGCCAGGAGCTACTTGTGCAGAGTTTTAATTCCATATGTCTTTATCATTTATGTAATCCAAAATTGTATAATAAGCTTTCTTCATCAGTACAGTTTTAATGTGTGTCTTAAATTTATCATAATTTAACGCGTTTATTGTCTGTGGGATTTTATTGTAGAAACGAACACAATTCGCCATGAATGATTTATTTACCTTTGCTAACCTGAATCTAGGAGCTACAATTTTGTGTTTATTTCGTGTTGAAATTTAATGAATGTCCGAGTTTAAATTAAATAGATGAATATTTTTTTCATGTATAGCAAATTCTCATAAATGTACAGGTGACGGTAGGGTGAGAATATTTATTTCTTTAAATTTATCTCTAAGAGAATCTCGGGGGTCCAGCGAGTATATTGCCTTGATGGCTCTCTTTTGAAGTATAAAAATGGAATCTTAGTCTGTTGCAGAACCCCATAACAATACGCCATATGACATGACACTATGAAAGTAAGCGTAATAGACTAGTCTAGCAGTATCAATATCCGTCATTTGTTAAATTTTTCTAACCGCAAACGCAGCTGAACTAAGCTTTTTTGACAATGTTTCAATATGGGCGCCCCATTGTAATTTTGAATCTAAGGTAAGACCTAAGAATACTGTGCTTTCGACCAACTCCAAATGACTCCCAACTAATGATATATTTGTATCCTTTTGCGATGTATTAGGTGGTGAAAAACGGATACATTTTGTTTTTTTAGAATTTAAAACGAGATTATTGGCATCAAACCATTTTGAAACAGATGTTAGAGTTTCATTTAGTGCCTTAAGATCTTTGTCTTTTCTACTCACTTTGAAAACTAAAGATGTATCATCTGCAAATAGAACAATATCACAGATATTTTCTACAACTAGTGGTAGGTCATTGATATACGCTAGAAACAGGAATGGGCCTAGTATAGAGCCTTGCGGCACGCCTGTTTTGATTATTGACCCCTTGGACGTTACACCACCGACGCCAACTTTCAGATGACGATTTGATAGGTGCGAGGATAAAAGGTCGCCGCTTGCTAGCCGCATAGCCACCCCTTAAGAGACCATTGCGGGAAACCGTGAAGACATAATATTTGTTGATCAATCTGCTTAGTAGGCGTTTGATATGAATGGAACAAGCCAGGTAAACACATAGACAAAGGACCTGAATGTGTATCAGAATTTGAATCTCGATCTATACGCAGACGTGGAACACCCGCGTCACCGACCCGATGCTATCAAACTAACTAGGACACTTTGAAGAAACCTTATGTATTCACAAAGTGTAACTGGGACACACAATTTCGACAGGTGGGAGCAAAATTCTCTCGAACACATTAAACCAAGTACTCTCCCCGACGTGTTAGGTAATGTAGATAAAGCATTAATATGTATGAGCCTCGCTTGTTTGTGGTAAAAGCTTAGATTCTCATTCATCTGTATGAATAAACAGTGACAATGTATGTATTTTATACTGCGAAAGCAGTAAACAAGCGTACGACGTTATTTAATGGAGATTGGTTAACGCATCGGATATCAATTTTGCGCATATACACTATTCCCTTGATTACAAGGTTCTTGCCAGGTTCTTCTCAGTAAAAGCAACCTTCCGAACCTGGCGGTAGCATGTATAATCCTGTAAATTGAGTCATTCTGACCATTTGAAAGTGCTTTGTAATACGTCTAATCGAATAAAGATATTTTTGACTTTGACTTTGACAAAAGATGGACTAAGAAAATCCTTGGAGAAGTAAGTCTCTTTTTGTGACATGGATGTCGAAGGGGACATAGTTTTAGTCAGAGTCTGGTCTAGTCTTCACTTAAACCATGTTTTGTAATAATGGGATATGTATTAAAGATAGACAGAGATATCCACCTGGTTTTCTTTCATGATCAGCACGCCGCAGTGTATAGGACGCTTGAAATACCAGGAAAAATACGTGTGAGTTGCAGGTCTTACAAAAAATGGGGTTTGTTAAGTCTGCAATCCTCTATTGGAAACAAAATGACATTGGTATGAATAGATACCTAAAACGAACCTTTTTCTTTCCAGTTTTCGGATGAAGACAGTTTTACGGGTTTATCTATTTGCAATAATTGTGCGATTTAACGAAGCTAGCGATTCCTAATTATTCAAGAAATTTACTGTGTCGAATACCTATCTGTTGCCTTTTCAAACGCAAAAAAATATTCGCAATATCTTATACCGCTAACCCATGTGCTTCTTAGCAACAAATAAATAAAGTTACCTGGTCGGCTCGCGTGACTTAAACACCGCTATTGAGTGAAGCCCCTCGTTATCAGTGGGCCGGCCCTGGCCAGGAAATAGAACATTCGTGCCACTAGCGATTACTGAATAACGGACAGGGCTCTAATAAGCTAAAGGGGTTTCAATGTCTCTGTAGAATGTTATCTTCAACAGACATGAGGGTACTTGCTTGACCGATCGTAGAACGCCGATAAGGTTTAACTTATTGGTACAATGTGGAGTTCTTGGATCTTTATACCTTGAATAATATAAGGGGCTTAAGTAATAAGATATTACACCTATATACATCACGTGTTTGCGACACACACATGCATAAAGGCATTGTCGACAGAATCCATGTTCGACTTCGATACCAAATGAGCCATAACGTCCGTTTTGACGGTAAATTGAATACGAATGGCTTAGAATCTCGTTTAAACCCCTGGTAAATAGCGACTTGTAAATAGGCAGGGACGTGGAAAACATTTAGGGACTCAATCCACCCTTTTGCCTTTTCTGCAAATTAAATGAGAGTATACCTACTTAGAGCGCAAACGGCGTTTCGACTGCGGACTCGCCAGAACCTTCGCAACTATTCTGAAACTGCCCAGTAACGACTAACTTTACAACGGTACTAAAATAAAAAAGACCCAGTTGGAAATTCAGTAGTTTCCACAGCGCTCTAGAACTATTCCAACAATACAATATTTTTAAGACTGATGAAAATATGTGTATTTTTAAAGGGCTTTGTATATTTATCATACTTTGACAACCTTCACTTGACGCGTCACCGCATAATATAGTAAAAATTTTGTTCTGTACGTAACCGCCAGGAGACGCTGTAACACTTTTACGTAAAAAGTGCGGTGACATTAGCGAATATAGAAAACGGTGATAAATATCATAATAGTGAAGCTTAAGATTTTATTATAAGGTGAATCTCTACTTAGGACCTATTAAGTACTCTACTAGGACCTATTAAGTACTAAGGTGACAACTATTTTAATAGCACCGTACATATCAGTCTGAAATGTACTTAAGCTATTCCTACCCTAAAGTTGTTATCTGAATTTAGGAGTGACTGAAATTGCGTCTATCGCATTCTAACACGAAAAGTGTCGTATGTATCCACCATCTGAAAACTTAGGACTTTACGACTGCTTAGCTTTAGAGTTAAACTATAAAATTAGGGATATTACCCTCGTACTGTGTAATTATCTCTCATATGTTGAGCTGGCTAGGCCATTTGACGACTTCATGTTGTCGTTAAAGTATCTAGGTACGTTTGAAACTAAACAGTGACTACTGACATTAACGAATAAATGTCTGTTTAGAACAAGGAGATTAATAAACGCTCTAGAAGTAAAGTTTTAAATCTTATGAGATAAGTTGGACCTACAAACTATAATATCTATTTCTTGGCAATAATAGTAGGTACATTAATATATCGTTACGTTACATACACTTAACAGTATAATTCTATGATCTTACAGCACGAAAGCTTACTCGAATATCCAAACATAATAGCAAGATGCTTTACCGCTGCCAGATTACTGAAACATATTCTGAATATTCCAAACAAGCGAGATATATCTAATTGCAACTAGAATATTATTTTCCGCAAGACTACACATCAAGCCTCATATTTCTAGTGTAAGCTAACCTAGCATTGCATAGAATTTGCACACGGTGAGAGGTCACAGTACACTGGAATATTTTAGCTTCTGTGTACACGATATTCAATACCTATATTAATTGTGTTTCAAATACGGTGATACCATCTGTTTCCATTTAATTGTAGAAATGGGAAACAACCTGTCGGTTATGAATTATATATGTAAATATACAGGAACTAGTAGAACATTACTAGTTCCTGTATTTTTATATATATAATTCTACTGTAGGTGCGTATGTCTCTGAACTCCTCCTGAAGGGCTGGAAAGACATGAATGATTTTTTTTGTATGCGTTTGAGTGGCGCCCTGGATGGTTTAGATTCACAAATCAGTCCGACAGATAGCGCTGTAGTTGTATATAGGACAACGTCTGTCGGGTCCAGTAGTCTAAATATAAATAAATCACTATTGCTCTTCCGAATCTTGCTAGTAAGATGTCGAAGCGGCAATTTGGCCATACATGCAGAACAAAGAGACATGACCGAAAACATTATTTTTTTAGTTATTTTGCATCAGGACAGTAATTAAGCTAAAATATTGAAGTTATTTGCAATAAATACATAAATAAATATTCATATAATTTACATTACAGGTGGGCCTTAAAATGAATATGGACAAGACGAAAGTCATGTCGAATGTTCATGCGGCACCCGTACCGGTTGTTGTTGGGAGCGATACTATCGAAGTTGTAGACCATTATACTTACCTTGGACAGATTGTGCAGCTAGGTAGGTTCAACCTCGACAAAGAGGTCGCCCGGAGAATCCAACTCGGATGGGCAGCGTTTGGGAAGCTACGTGACATCTTTTCATCGAGAATCCCGCAGTGCCTTAAGACTAGGGTGTTCAACCAGTGTGTATTGCCAGTGATGACATACGGAGCTGAGACGTGGTCTTTGACAGCTGGCCTTTTAGAAAGACTAAGGGTCACTCAACGAGCAATGGAAAGAGCTATGCTCGGAGTTTCTCTGCGGGACAAAATCCGGAACAAGGATATTCGCCAGAGAACCAGAGTCACCGACATAGCTCTTAAGATTTGCAAGTTGAAGTGGCAATGGGCAGGCCACATCGCTCGTAGAACTGATAACCGATGGGGAAGAAAAGTTCTCGAGTGGCGACCACGGACCAGAAAATGCAGCGTAGGCAGGCCTCCCAGACTAGGTGGACCGACGACATCGTGAGAGTCGCGGGCAACCGACGGATGCAAATAGCGCATCGTCATTCGGCGTGGCGGTCCAAGGGGGAGGCCTATGTTCAGCAGTGGACGTCTTCCGGCTGATGATGATGATGATAATTTACATTACGACTATTGATTTGTAAGTAAACATACTGTGAATATTCTGCATCAAAACGGCTGTCAGGTTAAATTCAATTCGGCGCACTCGCGATGTACTGGGCAAGTCACGAAACGCAAAGGCAATTTGTTTCAATATAAAATTGTACGGTTCAGTTCATGTCTACAGTTTTATTCAGGTAAATAATCTTGTTTTTGACACACGATCAAGAAAAAATATGCGCTACAATTTTTTTGTTCTACAACACTAATATAATATTAAGTAGCTATGACTTAGCATTATATTACGTACTTGCATCTGCCCGCATATATGATATCTTCAAATCAGTATTTTTTTAATCGGACCAGTAGCTCTTTAGATTATCCCAAGGCTACTTTATCTGAACTAAAATGTGTTTAATTAAAATATTTTTTTTATGCGAGACACGAACGATGCTTTACCCGTGAGCCGGTCCAGCGGTTTCGGATGTAAGCCCGTAAGTAAGTACTTTAATACAAAACTTTGAAACAAACTTGATAAATAGTCCATTTAATTGAAGTTATTGCTATAGAAATCTTAAATACACCAGTATTAAAGAAATGCTCGAGAAACAATGAATAAATTCACCGTATTCGAGTCGAAACGTTCACCATTGGAGCCTTGCAATTTTTAAATGGACATCGTGAGATTCGTGAGTACTTTCAATAGCCCACGGGACATTGTTCGCAATGAATAAAAGCCTTATAGAAATATTAGCTCGGAGATGCCTTTACAAGTGGGTTCGGTGGTTTCACCGTTATCATCTCACTCTCTCCCTCTCGGCAAATATACTGTTGATTGCAAATTAAATTGAAATGTACCGACCGAACCCAACCTCCGGTCCTATTTTACGCAATGTTTTAGGATACTGTTCGCCTCATTCTTTGAACACAGTAGAATAAAAATAATATATTGTTACTAGCTGTACCACGCGGTTTCACCCGCGTAGATTTAGTTACATCGTTATTGTCGCGGAACCCTAATATTTTTGATAAACAAAAGTAGCCTAAGTTACTCCTTAAAACATCAGCTACCTGCCAGTGAAAGTCCCGTTAAAATCCGTCCAGCCGTATCAGAGATTACCCGGAACAAACAAACAGACAGACAGACAGACAGACAGACAGACAGGCAGACGGACAGACAGACAGAGAAAAAAATTAAACTTGGTTTTTTAGTGTCAGTAGCGTGTATACTTTCATATGAATTTAGTGAAAAGCTGTTATTTTGGAATTACAAACAGACACTTCAATTTTATTTATCTGTATAGATATGAGACTGTTTTATTTTTTTGTAGTTATTATAAATATAAAGCTACTTTCGACATAGATAAGTTATGTAAAATAATATCTCATGCTAATCTATTCATGAAATTTGAAACGTATAAAGAATGCAATATTATTCTTTGGTCTTATGAAAATGATAAAAAGTACGTACATAAAACATATACAGATCATATCGCACACTATATTAGCATCACCTTTGACAATAAAGACAAATAGAATAGTATCTAAGTAAGCCCCGGCTTGCTTTGTCACTTTGTGCGTCAAAAGCCTAATAATAACGTCGACAATATTTGCACACTTGACTCAACAAATTCGCTTTATATTTCACTGAAGGAACGACAGCTAAGAAACACTACAGATGTGCTAGTCATTTCGTACAAATACTGCAATATCACGTCTCTATCGACTGGAATTCAACTCGGAGCACATAAAAGCCATCCACGACAAAAGCGTCGTATTCGGGAAAGAAATGAGCGCGGAATCAGAGAAATTAAATTTTGTATCTCGGAAGAAGTTTGCCCGCTCCGCCGTCTTCGGCGCCGCTCGCTTTGTCCCACCAGACAATGCCCGGCGAATAGCGAGCTCACCCATATTTCATCCGAATAACAATGATCGCCCTCTGCTTTATCCAATATTCAATACTCGATCGAAGTATTATTTTTTTGATACATTCTCTTGCAAACTATCGGACAAATCGCAAAGTTGTCGTATATAAACTTTTTATTGTAGCAATTTGTTCGCTAAATCAGAGTAGAGCTGACACATTTGTTTCCCCAAACAATTTTATTGTGTACCCCAATTACTGGAGGCCTTTCTGCGCTCTCATTAATAACCTCCAATTTACGATGTTTTAACAAAGAACCACACGTCGTAACCCAGAAGCGCGACCCGAGCAGCGCACCCGTTCGTCACTCGACAACAAAGGTCTCTTCAGATTGCAAATTAAATTAGAACATCCAGCCGATCCTGTTTACGTACCCTCTTAAATGTGGAAGTTTTAAAGGGATGCTTAATTCATGAATCTTTGCACAGTTTGACCGTTCAATTTACATTTACAAACTGATGCTAGCCGGAGATGATTTGCATTTTCTGACCTCGTGTGTTGCATTTATACACTGACCAACTAACGAACTATGGTAATATTATGCAACTTTTGAAATTGCAACCAGAGAAACGATTAAAAGAAATTTATCGCGCTGAACTGGATAGAGTGGTGTTTACTAACGGCGCCCATTGCCCCTCGTAAATCGTTTAAAGGCTGGGCGTTCTCCATCCTCAAGATGAATGCCCTTCTCGGGTTGATATATTTACTGTCCGCCACATGGTCTCCCCCCGACTCACTATTTAACATGTATCTGCAGTGGCCTTGATAAATAACCTTCATGAATAATACATCTTTAAAATACGGCAGAATGTTCTTCACTACTAACAAATGAAACGAATTGTTCCTATTAATGCACGGATTACCGCAGCGGGCTACTATGAAATGCTTTTTGTTTTTGTTGCGGCCTCACAAAACGTGCTTGTGAATAAGCGAATAAGTAACACCAACTATGTGGCTGGTACAGTACAACGAAGCAGCGGCTACATATGCTGGTATAATATTCGTAAAGCGCGATGTGGCATATTACCTAATTCTCATCTAAATCATGTGACTTTTACCCCCACGAGGGTGTAATGTAGCGCACTTTACTGCCAGTAATCCTCCCATAACGAGACTCCCATGCTCCTCGGGATACGTAGAGCGACGAACTGCCACTGTTCGCGATACATTGTTTCCATGTAAAAACGCCATAAAGTTAACCGTCGAAGCCGTAAACTGGGCTTTAAAATCTTGAATCACTTAATTTTCTCGTCGCGATAGCCTGTTATGGACTGCACACATAAAATCAAACATGCAAGTAATAGTGCGCAGCCTATAAAATCTCCCGTCACGTAAAGTTTTTATTAGCTCAGAGCCTAATGGATTTCCTTACCTTTTTATTATTCGATAAACACGACAGGCGTACAGTTGACTCGAGATTCTCTTTGGAGTCCCAAAGTCTTAGATACACTCGGTGCTTTTGTGGTAAGGAAGTAACTACTGAGGGTTGAGCGGAGCAAACTCGTTGAGTTCACCGGAATAAGCCCCTAAGTTTGTGATTCTATAACCTTTTCCCATACAAACTCTTTTGAGCGAACATGTGTATCGTAGAGTATTCTCGGTTATTATTACTGTAATATTACTTGATATTCTACCTACTTAAATGTTCAAAGAAATTCCTGCTAATGAAACGTCAGGGAACATTTTCTTGATCTCGTCATATAACAGACATGAAAATTAATTTACTTCACGTTTTTTATTCTACAAAGGAACTTGTTTTTTCTTAAACCTACTCAGTGGGGTGAACAACCCTTTCCGTCGACCCATAAATAAAGGCGATGAAGGGCTGTAGAAGGTAATCCTGTCAGTGTCAAAAGAATCAACTCACAGATTCTTAGCGAGTTCCCGATTAATTATTTATAAGTCAATTACTTTTAACCAACTCGACATATTTATCTTGACTCTATCATCGTCTATCAGTAAGGTTTTAATTCTGCATTTCATGATTTAACTTTTTATGTACCCATTATAGATGTGTTGTTATACAATGTTATTAAATTGGATGGGCAAAAACCTCATTGGGAAATCAGTCCTAACGTTCATGGAAAATGCATTACTCCTCTTCTAAAATTGCCTGCCTTAGCCAACTTACCTTTCACTGCTATACGTACCCTTTCTGTAGTCCATAGTTCTATGCTAATAAGTTTGTAATTTTTTTAACCGCACATCTGATTTCAAAAATCCTTTCTGCAGTATTTTGAATGAATTTTCGCAATTGAGGTTGACTATGGGCGAAACCGAACCACACACTAATCTTCTTGCACCCAAAGTAACTGGGAAGGAAGTAATTTATAACCAACCAGGCCTTTTTCAAATATTGTTTGAGACAGCACCCAATCTGACCCGATTGGATTCTTACACAAAGCGACGACAATCCGGCCACCGTAACCCATTTCAACATGTACTCACTACCAATGACAGCTGTGTTTTCGTACCAGATACTCCTAGTTTTTTTAACCAAGTAGTGCAAAAACTAGTTGAACAACGGTTGTTTCCTTTTTCTAATAATACATATCCAAAAAAGCATAATACAAAAAAATACAAAAAAAGAAAAGAATACTCATATAACAATCTTGTTACTGGCACAAGGTGGATTGCATATATAGATAGAGGCCTAGATCAAACTGGGATCCAGTTCAGTCTAGTGGTGCTGGATTCAGTGTCACCGATTATTTTTAAGACCCGTTTATAATTGGAAAACCTGAATACATCTACGAAGTAATTAAAACAAAGGTCGCGAAAATTTCTATCACTTGGTAGAATGTGTGTATTGCGACGATCGGACCCTCCAATGCTTAACCAGTCAAAAGGGCGAGACTCAACGGCCACCAGATAAGGTTTATCTTAGCAACTAAGTAACACAGGCTAAGGGCGCCCCGGTGCGGGGCTCGGACCTCGGCTTAGTGCGTTTCTGAGGGATGAGCTACGGAGCTGGATCTGAGTGGTATTGTGAAGGGAGGGACGTGCTTATGGCTAATGGCGCGACGCGTGCCGGCTCTAGCAAGGAACAATCTCTTGGTTATTGGATCTCAATTTGAAGATCTGCTCACTCAATTCTCACGTGACGCCTGACTACACAGCAATACGTTGTTCGACTGTTGTTAATTTGAATAGAAATGTAATATTTATTATTAAACTAACACTTATAACACCGTCTAACTTCGTACCGTCGATTCTTAAATATTTTTTTTACCTACGAATCGATTGTATTTAAAAAAAAAATCTCTCCGTAAGAACCTTCCTCGTACTTCAAGGAAAAATCGGTTCACCTGCTCTCGAGATTTGCGCTTAGCAAAACATTCAGCTATTAATTTTTATATTATAGATAAAAGATATTATTTGTATATTAGAAACGGCAAAGAAGGTAACATAATTCAGTATCAAGATATAATATATTATTAAGATATATAAATGTCATGAGATATATCACTAGTGTAAGCAAAGGCAGTATGAGTACAATGCTCCTTTCCCAGCCACGACCCTTGTCATCGTGTCACATATCTGTCCGACTTAATTTTAACGCTCACCGAAGGAACCTTTAGAGGCTACGGTTAAATAAACTGGTCTGTTCTGTTTTCCATATATAACTTTGTCATTTTGATAGCTATCTGAATACAGTGGTGTCCGTTTGAAACTATCTATCAGTCATTAGTAGCAATCTTAATACGCAAAAAATTAGAGAGAAAGCTTCGACTCACGACGTAGGGACACGAGTAACCCAAATTGTCTGAGTAACTCCAAGGTCGCGGGTTCGAATCCGACCTTGTGTTCTCATTTTCTAAACCATTCCAGGAATTATAAGCAGTTCTGATAATACTTTTGCCACATTGAAAGAAATTATTAGACTGACGGAATATTAAACTGCATACCTGCTTAAAATGGCAAGTTTTAGATGCAAACAAGTAGCATTTGATCGGCCGTTGTAAATTCGAAGAAGAGAAAGTTATCCTGTCTGTATTTAATTCAATTTCATCATTTTCTGCTTAATTTGGTTTCTATCAATAAACTATATAAATTCGTAGAACACAAAAGAATATAAATTCATCAAACAGCTCCAACTTTTATTATCCAATTTAAGGAGCGTTAAAATGCTTTTAATTACTCACTATAAAAAAGCGATTACAAACCACATAAGCACCAATAAATAATAATGATCGTTCAAATAAAACAAAGATTAATCGTTCCAATGGAACGTGGAACGATTAACTGGTCAAGCTAACACGAGACATCCCATCACGTTCTCGCTACGATAAGATGCTCCGCTGAATTTTGATCAATTTTCTCAGCACACGATAACTGTGCCAGAGACCAGGGTATATTCGATTCACTTCACCTTGGGGATTCCATTCCCATCTCTCGGCTGGGAATTTCATCAAATACGCTCCACTATCCGGCTTGATCAATATTATCGTTGCCGGAGATAATAATTTTGTATAGCACTCTATTCCCCACATTTCCGGCTTTTTACTTTCAATAGATTTAATAACTGACAACTTTTACGAGCTAATATTCAACGTTTTTATATAATATACCAAGTAACATCTGCCGACCCTCATTTCCCCTTAGCCAGCAACATTGTGGGAGGAATTTAGTCGAATGACGATGTAATAAATTTTCTCCTTCATATGATCCATAAAGCTACGGTCTACGGCATTCAAGGGGCCCTCGCGGAGAACAGAACACTGTCATTCTCATCCAATATTGACCTGAATATGACGTCATAAAACATAAAGGCACAAATTATTAATCATTTGCCAACAAGTTCGATAAACTTTATTTACACGCACTTATGTAGGGGTTGCTATCAAATCGACTAAATGTACAAAACGACCTGGGGGTACTATCATCGATTTAAGCAGAGCGTATTAGGAACTTCTTAGATTTAACGTTTCATTTTGTGATTCAAAAAATAAACGTTAAAGTTAAGTAATTAGTAAGACTGCTATAGCAATGATGGTAGGCCTGTTTTGCATAAGGACTAGATCGCAAAACGACTACAGATGAATCTATATCTCAAAATGACATGGTAGCAACACGACTACCACGTAGAAGGCATCAGACCAATTACAATTGTTAACACACACTTATGTAGGAAGCCCATATCTCGGTAGTAACAAGAAATAAGTTTTTTGTTAGTATTACGTAGTAACAGTTGTATTACATATTAGCAATTGACAGACCACCATTATCGAGGGATAGAATATAGGCTTCTATCGTACAGTACATTATGATAATAATAGAAATGAGTAGCTACTACAAATAGAGCTGCTTATTAGGATTACATAAAGCCTACATTCAAAATAGGTATTAAATCAGAGGCGTCTACACGAATCTCCTTATCTCTTATTAGAATGTTTTGATTGTAAGATTGTACGTATAAAATAGGCGCCCGCTTTTATAACATTATAACTGCTTATACGATAAGTCTCAGAGTAATCGTAACGTTGATATTTGCACTTCAATTTTAATACAAACTTATTTTATTTGGATAAGGTTTCACTAACATGTATGAGTTGATGTTCCGATAGGTTTATAGCTAAAAATAGATATTATCATATATATAGAGTAATGTCAACGTTTAGTAAGTCTTAAAAAGTCATAATCCGAAGTAAAGTGAAGGCTAATTGCTAATAGATGAATAACATAAAGGCAGACAAAGTGACGTACGTATTTTGAATACTGCAAATTATTTTAGCCATCCCATTGGGTTCTATATCAATAGTATGTAAATGTAAAATTGAAATATACCAAAATGTTTTTAGGATATTGCGACAGCGATCGTATAAAATATGCATATGAAAAATGGAGATAGTACTTTCGTCCGGCTTTTATCGATGTTTTATACAGTAAAGCTCGTACATTGAATTAGATAACAGGACACATAAATAAATATGCTCGCCGAAATATCGCAGCGGTGCTCTGACGGACGCTTGTATTTGCTTTTAACTAAATTGGATTGTGCGGTGCCCGTTGCCATTCGGGGGTTGCAAACGGCTTATCATCTGCTTAATAATACATAAATATATTGAGATCTATTCCTATTGTAAGCGGCATGTTTCTATTAGTGTTAAGCTCTAGAGAGCTGGTCAGAGTAAGGGTACTTTTCACCACAGATGAGTGAGTTGCGTAGCGAGGGTTGTGTTTTAGGAGAGCTTGCGAGTTTCAGAGTTTCATAATTGTATAAAGGCTGAAACTTCCTTATAGTAGGCGAGCCCAAGCGGGGATTTCGTGTTTTCCTAAAGAGCGGCAGATTAATATACAGGGAGATACCTTGTACCCGGTTAAGTACCTCCACCAAATATGAACCTCATAAGTAAGACCGCGCGTCCAGGATAAAGGATCAGATTAGTAAAAAAAAATTGATCATCAGAAATTCTTGAGCGCGGCAGATTAAGTTAGGGTGAGTTAATTAAATGCTAAAAAGTGTATATTCCACTAATCTGACAATTTGAGAGTGACGAAAAGAAAGGGGAGGGCTACAAAGTTGTAAAAAAAACGTCATCTGGACATTTTCGAGCGTGGCTCATTTTTTTTTATTTTAAAGAAAATAATTCAAGGATAACGAAAAATATATAATCTGACCATTTCCACAAGCCGAAATAACAAAAATTCGTCGATAAAGTTGAATGCGTGCAGCTGCGTAATGCCTATATTCTCATCTCTATGAATAAAAATAAAAAGCAAGTAAGTAAGCTTAAAATCAATGATAGTATTATATCGGATAAGTTAGAAGTCGCGACTGCTTTTGAGATTATTTTTTCTAACATTCCTACAGAGACTACCAAACACCTTAACTCTAGTCCGAATAAAGCTGAAAGCTTATTGAAACAATCGTTGCGTAAAAGCTTCCCAGATTTTAGTTTTAAACATGTACGTCCTGTCCTGATATCATTAAGGCATTTAAATCGCTTAACATTAAAAATACGGAGGACTTATGGGGACTCTCAATTAAAATGATCCAATCTATTATTTCAACGATTGCTCCCGCATTAGCTTCTATTTTCAATTCATGTATAGATGAAGGCATATTTCCAGATATTATGAAATATAGCAAAGTAATACCGATTTTTAAAGCAGGCTCTAAAGAAGATCCGTCTAATTATAGACCGATATCAATTCTTCCCGCGCTTAGTAAAATATTTGATAAAATTATGCTTAATCAGATGTTAGCTCACTTTAACGTACATAACATCTTGCACGATCACAAATTTTGTCTTCACTAAACGTAGATCTACAACGGATGTTTAATTAATCAATTAATTACAAAATATTGAATTTTTTTGGGCATGTTTTTTTTAATTATTTTCTTGCAAATACAAGGATTTGACTTATAAAACATAAACTTTTTTATTTGCATGCCATTTCCTGAGCTTTTCAATTAATTAAGTTTAATGATTTAAAAAAATATTTCTTTTTTGTCAGATTAGGCGAATCCCTCTAGATAATCGTCAGATTATGAGACAACACGTTTAGGACATAAAGATGAACCATATATATCTTAATCTGTCGCGCTTGAGTATTTCAAAATGGCGATTTTTTTTTACATATTATAATAATGGCCGCGAGTTTGCGTCACATCGAAATCGTCAGATTATTGCATGAGAGCTTTATTTAAGGTTCACTTAACACCCCCTAAGAACCCCCTTTTTTTTTTTCATTTTCAACCCTTTCCTACGACCACCCCCATCATGCAAACGATCAGATTAACATACATACATTATTAAAAATACGTAAGACATTTATGCCATCAATATCTGACGCGCTCGAGTATGCCCATATATCAGTTTTTTTTTACAAATTTGAAAGTCTATAGCCGCTTCCCCCACCGATGAAAAGGTGTACATTATATGACATTTTTTTCTTATTATCATCTAAGCTTTGCAACCCTAAGGTCTCTATGACGCTCGAGTAAATCCCCATTTAGCATCGTGGGCTCCCCTACTATTAGTACATGGTCTAAGATCAAACCCCGAATATGAACTTAACTTGACTTTAACAGATATGAGCGTCCAAAGGCGAAAAATGTAAACAAAACTTGTTATAGTATAAAGCTTAGTTTAAAAATATTTTATTAGGGATAGTGTTAGAAATCACGCCGTCTATAGTCGGACCGTTACTGCCCTGAGCGAGGTTAGGTAAAAGAAGCGATTCTATTGCTTCTTTAAAACGCTTCCCCCGGTACGCATCATTCCACATCTCTGCAAACGCATCTTTAGTTAATTCTTTAACCGCATCATCGATTGTTTAACTACGAAGATTGACAGCTATACTCGACAATATTTGGGGGCTTTCATTAGCTTCACAAAGTAAAATCCATTTCCAATGAAAAGGTATTATGAAAAGTAATGCATTATCAAGGGCCTTACTATGAGCTCTTATTGCCATGATAGTTTCACTCATTTATGAGACAGGTGTATGTGACGTGCATACATCTGTCACTGTCGCACAACTGAATTAACATTGCAATAAGAGCTCATGGTTGGGCCAGTGTACACATTATATCAATGATTGCATTGTATTGATTATTGCAAAAACATAACATATTTTTCCGCCATACCTGCTACTTCATACAAAATTGAAGCACGTGAAATTTAATGATAATTCCAGATTTTAATATGTGATAAAATTATAAGTAACCTTAGTTAAATGAAATAGTTGTGCGGATGGCTAATTTCAACCCATGTGGAGCGAACCAAGTAAATTATGTTATGAAAGAAAATGCCAGGGCTTATAAATGGTTATTTCTCAATAGCAAAATGTTAGGGTTATTTCTAGTGGCAGGGCCGTGCCCGGCAATTTATTTTTCGGTCGCGATCCAATTATTTTGGGGCATGTTAGCGACGCATAAATCTGGTGCGGCAACCCTGCACGCACCAAACGACACCTGGCAATAGTTCGGACGTAGGGACTAATGCGATAAGCTACTAGATTTATTGTTACGGCGATGGATAATTTGACGCGCCCCTATATGTATAGGTCATAGGTCTACCGAAAAAAACGTTAATCATATAACGTTTTTTGCTTCAAGTAACAAAAACAAGTTTCGATGTCAGACGATTTAATTCATCATGATAATTATATATTTTACACTAGCTGCCGTCCGTGGTGTCGCCCGCGTTTTAATAGGGACCCCTGATTTAACTTCATTAACAATAAATAATAATTATGAAGCATTCTAACAATGAAAGAATTTTTTAAATCGGTCTAGTAGTTTTGGAGTCAATTCGTATTTTGTACAATAATTCACAAAACATAGAAAGAGTTTTTTTTACTTGAACTCACTAATTCTAAACTCAGGAACTGCTGGTCGGATTTGAAAATTCCTTCAGTGTGTCATCACGCTAATTCCGGGTTAGCGGGTTAAAGTAAACGTTATCCCAAAGTAACTATTCCACGCGGATGAAGTCGCAGGCAGAAGCTATAGTAAAGTAAAGATTATCATGATTTCCAAAAGGAAAATCTTACCAAGTATCAACGACGCCCATCAGTTAAAAGGGTAGGTAAGTCAGATATTTCGGTCTAAAATCTTGTCGCGTAGATGAGTGACTCGTTACAACAGCAAAATCGATACACCACCAACCCTATAATTAGGGTAGTCTAGCCAAAGGGCACATAAAGGTTATACCAGTACTCTATCCACGCCCGTTAATCAAAGAGTAAGGTCATGTTGCTTCCAATTTAATAACACCACTATGAATTGGCAACTTTCTTTAATTATTTTCTATTAGCATAATATAAACTAATGATCTATTTGTGTGTCACGTGATCGATGATTGTATGAGTACAGCGTTCATATATTATACCTTATTATAGATCTTTTTGCTCGTTAATTATTGTATGTGAAATTATATTATGCGAATAGTTGAATGCAGCTGAACTAGAATTACTGACATGTTATCGCCATCAATAAATCAAAATGAAAAATATTAAAAAACTTGTTTTAAACATCTATTTTTCTTTTGCAGGTAAACAGTTGCAGTAAGCAGAGAATCACTATAATTTGGTTGAGGACCAATTTTGGTAAAAATAAAATTCGCTTCGGAATATTTATTCCCGTGGTATAGTGTTAATTTTTTGACCTAAGCCTAGTGAGAATAGAGCTCATTTTCATTCAACATTAGTGATAAAGCAGACCTTCATTACGCAAACAGGAACTAATATAAAGGTCAGAATTCAAAAACAACTTCGATAAAATGTTACTGGATAAAAATTAATTATTAGGCCGGGCGCTTAGGTTAATTTTATCCATTTAACTTAATTACCAAGTAGGTAACGCAGTTTATAGCCCTATTATTAATCTCGCGACGTGCTCTCGAGTCGGGAACAAAATTAAAACATACGGAAGGACGGCTCCTTCACTTTGACATAACAAACGCACCCGTAAACATAATATAGTTAAGAGCATCTCGCTTTACATCCGAGATCAAGTACCTACCACCATCGCACCCATCGTCATTGATGAGGCTATTTCCACACACTAGAACCAAAAAATCCATTCCAAAGTTATATACTTTTATTTCTAAAGATTTACTCTCCGGTGTGATATCCAACTGAGTACAGCATAGAATTCTTCAAGAAGAGTAGAAGAAGATTCTTAAAGGGTTAGTAACTCGTGTATACCTCTGATATTGCAAGTATTCATTGGCTAACCTCTTTTGGTATCAGAAAATATACGCTCTGCTCAATACGATGATGGTAGGCCCCCAGGTCAATAAGAAAATGCTGTCTGAAACATTATAAAATTGATAAACATTACAAAGTACTTTAGCAAATTTGTATTCATATTGTATATGAGACTGACAGAGGTCGTCTTGGGTGAAATCCTTAGATTTGGCAAAGTGGTATTGGGTTTTCCATCTGTAATTTCCTAGTAGCAGCAGGCAGCCTGGATTAATGCCAAGTTAATGGCAATAGGCTCGCCCTCTATTACATGGAACTTAAATATAAGCGGCGAAGTGTGTGTGTGCTAAAGGGCGAGCCTATTTTTTTGCAACCATAGTAATAAAATTATTTAGGAAGCCATCCTTCTTTCAGCTTTCTATTTCGTCACTCGGGGTTATAACTACAAATGGCTGCTTTAAAGCTTTGAAGGAGCGATTAAGGACTTTGCTCTGCCGACATACTCTTCATGTCGTACGTTACGCAACTACAATAGTTCTGAATATAAATGTGGTTTTGTGGCATCTGAGCAATTAACTTGTAAGTACATGAATTAGTTTACGGAAATTGGATGAATTTATGTGCGCCTCTTACTCGTGTAAGGGGTTACGACAAAATAGTATATCGCGGAATAATGTCCCATCGACAATGATACACAGGGCTTAGACTTGGGCGAACATTTTCAGTATAGGGCATCCGTAGGTGGTACTAGTACACATCAATTTAAAATTATACAAAAAAAAATCCTTCAACAATTTTTGAGTACATTAATTACTTAAATATAAGAGGATTCAGGCGACTAAGTCCGCTACCTAACTGGGCCCGCGATCCCAGTTTTATTTTTATCGACAAGTGAATGGGACCACCCGATATGTTAACTAAATAGTAAGTGTAATTACGAAAAACATAAAAAAATAAAGGGATTATTTTATATTGGGTAATGCGTGGCTTAAGGGAAGATAATGGGATATTATATAACAGGCAGGTATATCAGGCATGTAAATAGTAATATTAAACTTCCCATTAAGAATTTAAGAGCAGTTCGGGCCTCTTGAGAAAACTTTATAACGCACGTGCCGGAGATAAGGAGAAATTTGGAACACGTCTCTACCATAACTTTCATTCCACAATAAATAATAATATTATATTAATTTGTATTCTGCTTTGAAGGTGATAAACAAGCATTGATCTCACCAAAATAAGTTGTATTTACAGAATAACACAGCAGCTCTATTCTAACGGCCATACTGAAACCAAATCTCGGAGCAAAACTCTCAGACTACTCTGAGACTTGGTTTCATTGAGATTACTGTGTCATTAGTATATTTGTGATAGCGGAATACATCATTGTAAAATCATATATCAACCCTTATATACTAATATTATAAAGAGAAAAGATGTGTATATTTATAAGGCTTTATTTAAGTCAAAGTCAAAGTCAAAAATATCTTTATTCGATTAGACTTTATACAAAGCACTTTAAAATCGTCAGAATGACACAATTTACAGGATTATACATGCTACCGCCAGGTTCGGAAGGTTGCTTTTACTGAGAAGAAACTCAGTAATTATTTTTTTAAAAAAAAATTTTTAGGTTAAATAAGAGCTATATTTCTATAATCGTAAGAATCAAACGCTTATAGAGAGCACTTTGAGTCTTAGGTTATCACGCGTTTCTGTTTTGTTTCTTCAATAAGTGAATGAAAAGAAAATAATTTTCTAATTTAAGATTGAATACTTCTGAGTTATTACAGACTTTATAATGGTGAAGAAATCATATTAATTTGCTTTCAAAGAAATCTTAATTATTCATAGCTTGAGTTTGACTCCGAGAGATCTTTATATTAGGTAATTGCCAGTTGTACTGTGCTATATTTATGTTGAGTGAACTGTGACCTTTCATTTAAAATCGAAATATTATCTAACTTTACAGATTACAGAAGACTACAGCCAAATAACACTCAATATAATGTAGCTAGCTTTTGCCCGCGACTTGTCCGGTTGTAATATTCACTTGGGCTCGCGCTCTAACCCTCGATTGGTCTTAGCGTGATGATATATAGCTAGCCTTCCTTGATAAATGGGCTATCTAACACTGAAATCATTTTTCAAATCGGACCAGTGTAGTATAGATTTTGGAAGTCACGCTTTCAAGAGATCCCTAGGGGATGCAATTGAGTGAACTTTTAATTCTCTACGCTACCTCAACATAGTTCTCTCTAAATCTCCAGTTGTGTATCTAAGTTCATGGCTAGTTTTTGAACCGGTGGTAAATTTTCGACATTCATTCTTACCTTACATAAGGGCCCAAACTGAATAAATATTTTCATTTTCATGACCATAAGCAATATATCTGGTGCTAAAAGGGTTCATAACTTCCACATCGCCTACAATCAGATGACCCATCTGACACTCGGTAGTAAATAAATAATCTACTGACATATAAAAATAAACAATTTACACTATCCCACGGGGGTATTCCTGAACCCCTTTTTACCGAAATGTGTCTTTGCAGCTGAAGCCTTACCATACGCTTCTATTGCCATCATAGTTCCACTGTATGACAGTCACAGACTTATACACTTCATTTCATTACATTATGCTCACCCCTGTATTCCCCGAAAGGGTAGCCAGAGGTGTTGTAATATCAACACCCACTTTTCACCAAAAATGTTTAAGCGCCAACGTAAAAGATGGTGAGTCTATCACCGTCTCAGGCACTATACATACGACTTTGAATTACTTCTTAGACATATGTAGGTTTCCTCACGAAGTTTTCCTTCACCGTAAAGCACGTGCAATCACTGCGCATAAGTTTTTAGAAAATCTCATTGGTGCGGGCCCCGCTGGGATTCCAACTTGCGTCACTTGCGTAGTAGGCGACTGCTTGAACCCCACAGCTACCACGGCTCATAGACATCTGTCTCAAAATAAGAGTAAAACTATCATGGTAGAGCCCCAGGTGCCTCTAACCTTTATTCTTTCTTCTAAATGTAACACTGAACACATAAAAATAGTTTATACTGTCCCAAGTATGTTGGTATTTCAGAGCAGTTTGTTACGGAATTCTGTTGGTGTAAAATAGAGACGTATTATTTCAAGATTTCATTGAAATAGTGGTCGAGATCGCGGTCATTTTCGACATTTCCCGTGGCGAGCGCGGCGTCCGCCCGACGCTTCGTCGCTACAATTTTTATGAGCCCATCGTGCTCGCTCGTTCCTTTTTCTTTTTTCAAAAATGCTCCGTGGGATGCGACGAGATCGCATTTTCGGCCAGCCGGCATTTGGCACACCGCGATCTGCGCCCTGTTAGAAAAATAAATATTTCACACAAATGTATTTCACATTTCCAACGGAATTATTTCAGGTGTGCTCTGGTTTCCGTCCGGGTCACTATTGTTTTAGCTTTGTATTCGCAAGCATTCGTTATTCGAAGATAATTGAACACACTTTACACCACTAAATCGAAAAGGAATCAATTCTCTTAATATACCTACATAAATACAAAAATTTGTAAACTGTAGTTTTTACTCCCCACCTACCCCCAATGAAAGTCGCTGAGTTATGTATGTATTTATTAATATTCAGGCTCATTCAGTTTCAGAGTACCTGAATTGTTTGAAAGTTTATATTTTTTGCGCCTTATTAAATATTCAACCCCATGTCTAATGAAGCGGCCCGCCGCACCGCGCCGTTCCAATACAAGGAAAATTAAAATATTTTTACTTTATTTCCTTACAAAATAACTACTGTTTAAATTTCGCCACTTTGTACACTATACGTAATCGAATTCATGTTCAAAGGTTTTCCGTGTTAGTTCTTAAAAAGTATTTATTTGTATCGGGTAGTAATTAGTTATGTACGGCCTGACGACATAAAAAAAGTTGCTAGAGAAAAATGGACAGAGCTAGCACAAGACAGATATACATTAAGGCAATTGGCGGAGGCCTATATCTGATAAGAAGCCTAGATATCATCATTGTTTTTCTGTATAATTGATGTTGATTCTCATTTTGAAACAATTTTTAAAACCTTAACTACGTTCCGGTTTTGCAACCATTTTTTAAATTGAACTAGCAACACGAGCCTCGATTTTTTTTCACTGGCTACAGTAACCTATTATGTTCTAAGCCTTTGAAACGCACGGTCACGGTCGCAAGAGCCGTCCCCCCTTTCTCTGCTAGCGCCGGCGCGCACCGAGCCACTAGCCTTAAACATGTCTCTAAATAATTCAAATCAGATCCAGCTCCCTAGCTCATCCCCCAGCAACGCCCTAAGCCGAGGTCCGAGCCCCGCACCGGGGCGCCCTTAGCTGTGTTGCTTAGTATTTAAGTTTAAGCTCGGCTGGAGGCCCTTGGGTCTCGCCCTTTAGTCCGGTTAAGCAGTGGAGGTACCTCCCCCCTACCAACTGCGAGAGACCATATTGTAAAAAAAAAAGATCGCAGGAGCCACATAGAGTTCAACGTGCCCAAGCCCGTATTGTAATGTTCACAGTAAATTATGTACCCATATACATAGAGACCATTTACAAACAAATAGTATACTCGTTTCACACATGTAAATAAGCGGTATAAAATAGCTTCAATAAAAACAACGAACAAAACAAATTGAGAGCTGGAATATTTCAACTATGCATTATTAAACCACATTCAACATTTAATTAAACTTAGTTTCGCTAACAACAAAGGCAATAGCAGTTATGTTACAGCATCACTAAAATGTAAATTCAAGCAAAACAATAAAGCAGGAACCTTTGTCAACTTCATTATGAATGCTTCCATTGCCATCTGTTCCAATTTAACGCACAATAAAAGTGTTGGATTCCGTTGTTTCTACAAATGAGAGATGTGGAATGGTATTGTGCATCGAAAAGCACGCCGCCCATTGTGGTGGCCAGGGTAAAGACACAGTATAAATATATAAGCGTTACAAGCAGTATGGAATATGGGAACAAATCGTTCGAAATTACACACTTGCACAGACACGCACATATATGAGATTATCAGCAGAATAGCAGTAGCTTCAATTAGGGGTGTCACGTCGTGTCGGATTGCTTATACGTCCTTTACGTACTTTGCTGACTTTCTTCAAAACTCTAACATTATTTTGACACTAAATAAAAGAGTAAATTGAGCAAAAAATCTCAATGGAGCAAACGTTCTTATTTCTAAATACAGGCCTAGATTCCTTACTGCCTGTGAATGTGATATTTATACTGTGGTATAGTGACAGCCGCTCTCATTCACCCGCGCCCGCGATTACAATGGATCCTTATCTCTCTCTTTTATGCTTCTGCACTAGAAGTTATTCAGATTGTAACAGAAGATAGTTTAATCAGCTTAAGGGCGCAAGCACACACTTTAAAGTAGGTAAGCGCACCCACTGTTAACCGAACATGATTACGTAGTCCTTAATCAAGGATTCAGGCAAATGGAACGACGGTCCATCTTGCCTACAACTTGACATACATAGATGAATTTCATTTCAGTAACATATAGTCTTCCAAGTTCACGAATTTAACCTATCTTGTCTTATCTATTAGTTCTTTTAGAAGTGTGAAAGTTTGTTACGTTTTCACGCAAAAATAACTAAACGAATTTGATGAAAATCTACAGTAACGTAGTGAATATATAAATGCTTACAATACTACATAATAGGCTTCTATTATGTCATTATGCTGCGGTACATCATACGGTGATGATTGTTAGAAAAGTATCTATTCACAGAACTAACAAAATGTTGTCGAAAGGTCAGTGTGCCAAAAGTATTTTCTGGCTAAAACAATAGAGCCGAATTTATTGTTGCCAACTTTTTGCATTGAAAGTTTCCACTAGTTACAAACGGTATTGGACAAAACGGACCGGCGCGGCGTGCGCGTATGTTATGGCTTTTCTAACCGGCACGAAATGAACGACCGACGTTGCCGAATAAATAGTTTCACTACACTTTTTAAATCGCGTGTTTGTGCAACTTTTTAGTTACGAAACGAATGTAATACCTTAAATATTGAATACTGTGTTAATAACAACTAATATACTTATCTTATTCGATACTCAAGTAATAACTGAGATATTCAATAAGCAAAGCGCTTAGAAACTTATAAATAACATAGGCTAGAGCTATGGCCCAAATTTTTTTACTAAAAGTAGGAAAATTTTGAAGAATGAGTAAAACCGACTCATTCGCTAAAAATTAAATGCAAGTACCCTCATTTGCAAGCAAGTACTTAGAAAATTACAAACCGGTTCACCTGTTTATAATTATCGTGTGAGTGGTTTCTTCATGATCATCATACATTTTGGACTATGCAGCAAAAGTAATATAAGCGGTAGTGAAAAACATAAAGCCTAAGCTAGCACACGGTATCAGCACAGCTAATATAAAAGGCAGAAAATTAATATAATTTAATCTGCAATACAATCCTTACATCCTGTTGAATAAATTGCCCCAGATACTGAGTTTAAATTAAGAACACGTATATAGATAAGGCGGCCTATTCACGACATAATTATCTTCCTTCATGCGTGATTCCTTGACATTTTCCTCCGTGTACCTCCGCAATGTCGTCTACTTAAGGGTTTCCTTTTATTATTATAATTCGTATTCTTATTATTTACGAGAGGGTAGGAGATAAGTAGGTACTTTTGGCTTGATTATATTTTAATGACGCGCGTTATAACAGTGGAAACCAAGGACGAGTGCGGGAAATCGGAAGAATCGCAATATTACGCGGACTACATAAATTATGGGTAGCTTTAAAGTACTGAGTGCCTAATTAAGAACGGCCCACGGCTAACTGAGCCGTCGGCTTAATATTTTAACATTATTTTCTTTCTTACTCGCGTTTCAAAAGATGTAGCTAAGGGCTTTTCCAAAGTACAAGGCCGGAGTACTCGTGGAACTTCGCATTATTATTTTTTGTTTGCGAAAACAGGTTTTTGTTCAAGTACCTACTTATTATGCTCACGGGCCTCTGCTAAATTGTAATGTAATCGTAAATTTGAAAGAAGTGGAAAAGCCCTAAGTTAACAATTTACAACAAGTACTACTTTTTTTTTTTTTTTTTTTTTATTGACTAGGGGGAAACTTTCAAAAGGTCCCCGACCGCCCTGGGAGAGGCAGATCGGGGTATGTGGGATTTTTACCGCACTAAAACCCCCCCGGTGGCCATCCTCAGTGCTTTGGGGGGACTCCGGGTACTCTGATAGATCGCACCGGTGTCCCCCCACACTTTGCCGGGGCACATCCCCGGGGCAGCTGTGTCGCCGCCCCTGGAGACCTCGCTGTGCAAGGCAGCGCGAGCCACATCGCGCTGCCACCTTCCCGGGCCCGCGGCTCGGTGGTCAAAGCTCCCACCCCGACCACCGCCAGCAGGCCCTCCGGCCCCCTTTTAGTCGCCTCTTACGACAGGCAGGGGATACCATAGCCAAATTCTTAGACCCTGGCTATTGGGTGGACGGTCCGGGGCGTGCGTTGCCTCCGCCCCGCCGTCGCCGTCTTCTCCGAGAGGGATCGGCTCCTCCTTCGGCGGCGATCTCCCGATCCCGCTCGGAACAAGTACTACCTACCTTAATGGGACGTGGGGCTCGATAGCGATCTATATACGTTCTTAACTCGGACTAGCAAAAATTATGAGTTTTACTTTAGACTAATGTTCGATGATTCAATAATACAACAAAATGACGTATCATGAAATCACCATAACAGAAATTTAATTAGATACAAACTTAACTGCATTCCTTAACATGAGGATTTTTAGAAGAGTTATTAGAAACAGATAACTTTCCTAATAAACTCAGAGAATTGTTGAGTCCCAGAGACCGAATACAGAAGTGTAACATAACAACAACGATAGTTTCATTAAGGATATTCACCAATTGGACCAATTTGCCAACTTCACAAATTTATAGCCTGCCGTTAACTCTTTGGTATGTGTATTTTTATATTTCAACTAAGTTATCTCCATATCTAAATATTTAATTGTTTAAAGTGTGCACAGTATTCTTCACCTATTGAAGTATAGGTCTAAAACATCACACCCACAAGCGATAGCAACGAATGTTCGAATATTGCGAATGTTATATTAATAGCTTAATTAATTAGTCCTACCAACATTGTAAGTGTTTAATTCAATAGTTCCTAACACAAATACATAAGAGCTTTCACAATTTACGTTTGAATTTTGATTCTAGAGCTTTGGGCTCAAACTTTTGGGGTTCAAACAATCTACCAACTGTGGAGTATGTACGTGGTCATAGTTTGAATGAGAACAAAACCAGCTTTTTCGAGTAGTTCCACCTATTAACTATTGTTTCTGCGAGGGCGGGGACCGACTGCCTATTGTTATTGGGAGCTGCCCCACGTTCGCCACCTCCATTTGATTCCAGATAATATTTCAAATCAAACAATGGACCGCTCGAATCAATTCTGCAGTATTAGCATTTCAACAACCTAAGAGAGGATTAAGAATTTCAGAGTAAACGAAAAACGAAGCAATTACTGATTCGTGCCGAGAGCAAACTTTGTTTTACTTGAAAGGAATTAATATTCATTAAAAAATCTTTCTCGGCATCATTCTGTTGAAACTTTGTAATCAGTCTCGCGGTAAGAGCAGAGAGGGGCGAGAGGGAAGGGCCAACTCCAAGTCTGTGTCAGCGAATTTGAGACGCCAGCTGCAAATGGATTTTTACTGCAGTATTAAATTGAACAATCTGCCTCAAGTAAGTAGGACCACAATGGCGCACGTCCCAAGTTTCCGATTCGTCCGGTAATCCGTCAATTTTAATATTATGCGAGTTTTCAATAGCTCCCATAGCCGTCCCACGTAGAATTTTAATTACGAAAGTAATTTGGAATTAGGACGAATGATTGCGTATAATATTTTAGCGGGCTAAAGCAAAATGCTCGGGTCGGTACGTAATTTGAAACTTTCGGACCGGGCCCCATCATTTGTCGGGAAATTCCGGAACACATCCCGTACCGCCGGGCCGGGATTATTTCTCTACGTCGTGTACTACACCTACGTCCAACCTTTCCATTACTTTAATTTGTTGTTACTCGTTTTGTCGACAAACTGTCTCAGCGTCGTATCCGCACAGGACCGTGTCACACAAACATATGTTACATTCATTCTTCATCTATTCATATACATAGTACATACATACATACATATACATACAGATAAATAAAATTGAAGTGTCTGTTTGTAATTACAAAATAACAGCTTTTCACTAAATGCATATGAAAGTATACACGCTACTGCCACTAAAAAACCAAGTTTTAAATTTTTTCTCTGTCTGTCTGTCTGAGTGTCTGTCTGTCTGTCTGTTTGTTCCGGGTAATCTCTGAAACGGCTGGACCGATTTTAACGGGACTTTCACTAGCAGGTAGCTGGTGTTTCAAGGTGTAACTTAGGCTACTTTTATTTATTAAAAATATTAAGATTCCGCGACAATAAGGATGAAACTAAATCTACGCGGGTGATTTTCAACTATAAAACTCATTGTTTGAGTTTTTTTCTATATGCATAAAGATGCCCACGAATGTGAGCCTTGACTATTATTAACATATGCATGTTATGGCACTTCCAACATCCTATTTTCTTCTTACTGCTCTCGAGTTTTTAGAACTGCACATTGGTACACAATGGTGAGATAGGGAGTTGCGTCACTTGCGGTAGCACTGACAGAAAACTATGTACTTAAAATATCTCGAACACCTAAATTTTTTCTACAATACCGTAGAAATTATAATACTCGTATAATGTTTAAATAATTATATCTATGTAAACTACTGCTTTTTTTTCGTTTTCAAACTTTCCACCCCCATTTAAACCCACGTAGGTGGGCTTTGAAAAAACCCTTTCTTAGTGTAAATGTGTCTAGATAAGTCTCTAAGTCAGGACTTTGATTTTTATATCTATTCAAATAATGTACGCAGCCAAATCAAAACTTCTCAGAACATGACGACAAATACAGGTACCTAGTGTAAACAAGAGGTTTACGAGTTTACCCGCGTTGAACCAGTTCATTGTGACGAAACTGAAATTCAGCACTGAACAAACTGCGTCGCCCGATTCGATCCAAATTGTGCTACCAAAAGAGAAAGCCCATTATTCCCGCAGACATCAATCCATGAAGACAAAGGCAACGCTGATTTGTCTTAATGTAAAGATCTAGGTCCTATTCTCATTGCGTAAGGCTCCCTTATATCAAGGGTATATTTGTATAAGATGGCGAATTTATCAAGATGATACTTTGTACAATATGTGTATAAACACTTTTAAGCAGATTGCTTCTTAAACATATATCTATCGTACTAATCAATTTCTGAAGATATTAAAATAAAAAAAAACCATAACGACCGTTACAATCAAACAGCCTAAAATTTATATATTATCTGTATCTGTAAATAAAGAAAAACTAATTTTTACTAAAACATTAATCTGACTAATAATTTTTCATGTTGGTGCTAACTGCTGGGTATGAAATTGGTATTACTGGTTGGAGTTTTTATATTAACCTTCTAAAACAAATTCAAAACATTACCTCTTAGTAATATACGTATAAATAACATTTAAGCCACGTTTGATTATGTAAAACAGAGGCAAAAGCTGTAGTTATTATACTAAATTCTATGCAGAGAATGTGAAGTTAGAATGTTTATTCTGGCGTGAGCTGAGCTGTGGTCCATGAAACAAACAATGATATCATCTACAATGCTACATCTACGCAATACTAAAAACTTTACGTCCAGATATAAAAACTTATAACCCGCAAAAGGACATTTAAATTTCGCAATTATGTAATAAAAATACGGGAGGCCAAATTGTAGGCACTCGCTTCTAATACAGCTCTTCCGCGATCCAGCGGTAAGCATGAAAAATTGTCGGGTCGGAACCCGAAATAACTTTTTATATTATAGCTACTGAAGGCCTTGAAGGGTTGAAACATCGACGGTCGGATCCGCAAACAGTACATAAAGATCTGGCAATCTCACGGTTTTTCTGTATTAAGTCGTGAAAGGCCGGCCCACGGAGCCCTCACTGAATTTACCTCTCCCACACTCGACGCATTATTGAGCGCTTCCATAGAAAAATCATCGGAATTCCTTCAGAATAAGAATGTTTCACTAACTTTTAAGGTTTCGCCATTGATTAAACTCGAAGGATATAATACGCCCACAGACTGTAGGCTATTTTATTAACAAAGAAACCTTGTAAAATCTGACTTCAGTCACCAGAAAGATAAATCTATGAAGAATATTTTTTTGCCAATGTCACAAACCAGTATAAGACATAGCTAGTTGTATTTTTTAAGAATGGTTTAATACGTTTTTGTAATTTTTGTGGTTTATCTGTATTTGTATACACTTTAAAAAGTAAGCAATTGTATATTATTTAGATAAACACGGTATGAGACATAATACTACAAAAAATATTCGTCAAGATGAGAGTCGTCGAAGAGATGATGACGTGAAAAATAAGTTGATGTCCAAATTAGAGATATGCCAAAAGTACGAACGAAAGATATACGAAAGTACTTTGTTAAAAGTCTAATCAAAAAGATATTTTGAATTCATAATACTACTAGCTGTGCCCCGCGGTTCCACCCGCGTAGATTTAGTTTCATCCTTATGGTCGCGGAAACCTAATATTTTTAATAAATAAAAGGTAGCCTATGTCCTTTTTCAGATTGTCTGTGCCAAATTTCATCAAAATCGGTTGTGAGGTTTAAGCGGGTAAGCGTAACAGACAGACAGACAGAGTTGCTTTCGCATTTATAATATTAGTAGGGATGAAGACCTACGAGTATACAAGAATAAATAACTACTTCGTATATTGAAATAGTTGTCAGTTAGAAACATTTTGAAAGGTACAACTTTATATTGAACATTTATAAAGGCTATTTATAGTACACAAAACTCTTTCAATAAAATCAGTTATAATCATAGAAGATGTAGAGATTAATGACTTAAAGGACCGTATAACCAACGTAATTCGGAAGTTTTCTAACATCATTCGACCAGTGATTATGCCACGGGGTAAATATGAAAGAACACAAGTTAAGGAAGTTCCCACGGCCCCGAAAGTTACCAGGGGCCCGTATCAGTACCACAAAATAAAAAATATATAGAGGGGCCACTTCCATAGGTCGTAAATAGTCGCAAGGACACGTGTTCAAGTCAAGTCAAAAGTAAAACATATCTTTTTTCGATTAGACTTTTTACAAAGTACTATCAATTCAAAAACGTCAGAATGACATCATTATATAGGATTATACATGCTACCGCGTTCGCGACTGCTGATACTGTTTAAACACCGTGTAAGATAACTTCACTTTGCATACAATTTGTTACTATGGCAACTCGTTATAAAACATTTACCAGAACACACTTGCTGCTAGATGCGCTGCGTTGTGTGCTATATTAATCTATACAGATAAATAAAATTGAAGTGTCTGTTTGTAATTCCAAAATTACAGCTTTTCACTAAATGCGTATGAAAGTATACACGCTACTGACACTGAAAAACCAAGTTTTAAATTTTTTCTCTGTCTGTCTGTATGTTCCGGGTAATCTCTGAAACAGCTGGACCTATTTTAACGGTACTTTCACTGGCAGGTAGCTGATGTATCAAGGAGTAACATAGGCTACTTTTATTTATTAAAAGTATTACGGTTCCGCAACAATAAGGATGAAACTAAATCTACGCGGGTGAAACCGCGGGGCACAGCTAGTCTAATATATAAAATTCTCGTGTCGCGGTGTTTTTTACCAAACTCCTTCGAAGCGACTAGACCGATTCTGAATTTTTGTGTGCATTTCGGGCAGGTCAGAGAATCGGCCAACATCTATGGTAAAAATATATGGCAATACAACATTTGCCGGGCAGCTAGTAATGCTATATAAATAATTGACGGTATTCGAATTTGGATGTAGTGACCCGAACGCTGTGCGTCCGGTATATGAATGGAGGCTGGTCTTCTTTATATTTTTATTTTGTTAGTGCCCTTAACCTAGGGACCAGTTTATTAACATTGCTTCCGTACTTGTAATATGAACTTATCTCTTCCAACTGGAGGGCTGACATATAATAGCTATATTTTTGAATTTATATGTATAAATTTCAGCAAGTTTGTAAAGAGAGACCCTAAGGAAAAAAGTTCCTTAAACTCGAGAAAAACATGGTGAATATAAGTAGAGTCTTAAATTTGTTAGAAATGTCGCGCTTATTATGGAAGTCTCTCCGTTTATTCTATGGTGAAGACTGCGATATACGTTTTTGAACCCAATATAGTAAAATCCTCTTTATTACATTACACGATTTAAGCGAAAACGAGACCAAACTTGGACTGAAACTATCCATTTCTTTTGAAATCCGTGTCAGAAAGAGAGATGGAACTACTTTGAAACCAAGGATTATCTTAGACTGTGTTTCGTAATTATGCAGTACCGGATTAGTACTGTAAGAAGAAGTTGTACCAAAAAGCTACAGGCCCCGCACATCAGGTGGGACAGTATAAGTGTAGAAAACGCCCAATAAATTTCCCAGTACTTTTACCTAAGATTTATGCTATCGATTCCCAAGTGGACAAAGTTATATAATTTTCTCGTGCTTGCTTTTCCTAATGCCTTAATCCGGCACTGTGTTTATATTAGAAAATACTATCTGGAATGTAAGCGAAGATTCAACAAAAATGATTTAATCTGAACATCAACATTATTGCTGTCCTTTAAATATTCCATAATTTCTTATAGTAGCGACGTAATGCGATGAACAGTGAGATTTTTGAGTTATTATATAATTATAGTTAAGGGACTTAGATTCTTAAAACTAAAGACCATGTCTCAACATATTCTCGATAACTTAACTTACAAGATGTTAAGCCGAAATCATGTCATAAAATCTTGGCTCGTCCCTTTACATAATTCAAATGGCTCCTAAACATGTACTTTCAAATGCGTGTACTCCGATAAAGTTGTCCACGAACGCTCGTATAGCCCGGGGGAGACATTATTCCAGTTAAATACGCAGGGCTGCCAAGATCAAGTTTTCACCACGCAATTCTCTGTGCCTAATATCCGTTGAACCAGACAAACTAGAACTTTCGGAGAGAAATACGATAATTGAGGTCGTTGTTAGTTGCGATTTGATTTTAAGCAACTTTTCAGATGTAGTTGCGGAAAGTAGCGTGGACATTTGTGAGCTTTCTACGAGAAATTATTAATTATTGAATATTGTCTATTTTAAGGATTTGCTCTTGGCTCTTGAAGAAACTGGGAGTGGGAATATGAACGATATTGTTACTCATTAAAATATACTGGATGTTTCCGTTCGCTTTTTTAAGACTTTTATTATTCGAGCCCTTATTATATCCTACTTACTACCTACTTACTCTATTTCATGCGAATCATTTTCTAAACTTAATTTTACTGAAATTATTAGTGCCTCGTTTGTGTGGCGGTCACAATCTGTATTGCGGAACACTATGTCCTGGGTTCAGGTCGGACTCAGTGTTATTGGCTTTTCAATCTATTATTTCCCAGTAGAAGCCTGGAGTCTGGATTAGGGTCCGGTTAGGGGCAATAGGCTCGCCTCCTATTACATGAGACTTAAACATATCTGATGAAGTGTAGGTGTATTGCACTTACACATCTGGCTACCCATTAGGGGAATACAGGCGTGAGATTAAGTGTGTATGTCATCATCGTGAATTTAAGAGTAATAACTCTTGTCGGTGTAACCGATGCGAGTCTTTCCATTTGTCTCTGTTCAAGTGCCATCTGTTTGAGCTCCATACGTCATGACAGATACCCATTCTTTAACTCTTCTCATGTATACTTATCTACTACGTATGTATACTATCATGTAACCTTGGTCTTCATCTTCCTCTCTTCCATTTTACCTTTCCTTCTTTTATGTTTCTAGGGTGAATGTAAAAATATTAAACACTATCGGACGTCACGTGGTTTCACCCGCGTAGTTCCCATTCCCGTGGGAGTAAGGGGATAAAATATAGCCTATGTTACTCGCTGATGATATAGTTATCTATTGCTGAAATAATTTTCAAGATCGTTCTAGTAGTGTCCAGAGTCTATTCAATACAAACAAACAAACAAATCTTTCCTCTTTATAATATTAGAATAGATTATAATTAGCAAGAAAATTGTGCTTTATATTTCATAGTTACCAACCATACCTGCAAAACATTTAAGAAGAGCTAAATTTAGATTTAGAATTTCTCACCTCATATTTTACTTTTCTTTTGCACCTTACATAATTTAAAATCTAGTATGTAAGTCAAAAAGCAGCCCTATCGTCAAAAAGTGTCGTTGTCCGCATGCCCTCGTCATGTTGCGCAAATTGCTCCCTGTATAATTTATACGGCAGCCAGATACCGAATTTACCACTTAGTAAACTGTATCATCCGCAAACAACCCTTGTTTTGGCTCATAAATATATATTACATCGATAGTTTTATGAATCCACTCTCAGACACGAACATTCTATTCTTTGTTTCTCTAAAAATTTTAAAATTACACTTTTCGCTTTCACCAATCCATTATGATTGCAATGTGCTTTTTGGATTGGCGATGTTAGCGTACATACGTACACGCACACATATATATGTATTCACGGCTGTATCCTTCCTCTTAGTTCCTATAGATATAAGCAGAGACTAATTTGGTAAGATGCAAATGTATCATTAAAATACTAAGCACATGTTTAAGTAAATGTAATATACATTTTGGATATTCGAGATTCGTCAACAGTCCTGCGGTGGTGAGAATCTGAGACTATCGAAAAATCACGCTGTTAGAAGTAGAAATAAAGCAGTATTCTCATCTGAATGTATTCCTTGTGATTTTCATAATATTGCCGCGGTAGTACTTTATTTATGGTGGGTGGTGGGCAAGTGATGTTCTTAATTACTTAACTCTTTTCATAAGCACATTGTAATACCTATAATGTGTGTACAAACAGTAAATTGAAACGGCCTTGTGCCATTTTTACAACCTTTTTATTTACTTGCAATGTTACTAGTAGAATCTTGCAATTGAAATTTAAATCAGTTAAGTATCTTTAAACACTTGAGATAACATTTAGTATACTCGCCTATTTTAGAGGACAATGCATACTTAGCTATGTGACGTCATTCCAATTTCAATATGGCGGATCATCCAAGATGGCGCACTTTTTTTTTTCTGCGCTACATAGTATGGGTATCAAATGAAAGGACTTGCTGAGGAGAACATGATTTATCATTAATTGATACGATATATTCATAAAAGCTTGCTTTAAAAAAATATATATTTCTGTTAAGTAACGAAGCATATTATCCATAGTCTGCACGATACTCTCAAAAAATGACAACAAATTGCTTCGAGAATGTGATTGAACAGCGTACGTGCGTGATAAATTAGTGTTTTCCGTCAAAACAACGCGTCTCCCCTCTTTGAAATGCCTAATGGCGCATGGTATCGCATGAACATAAAATCCTCACTAATGCGTATGCAAAACGTATTCTCCTCCATACATTCTGAAAATAGCTAATAATATTATGTACACACATCCCAGCTTGATTTATATGCGAGATATGAAAAGAAAATGTTGTAAAAAAATGTCGTTAAACGCTACGAAGGCGTAATGATTTTGTTACTTCTTTGTTTTCATCCTTTTACTACCAATTCGTCTGTTCATTCACTTGGAAGGATTTCTTTGACTCCTGAAAATACAACTAGCGGTCTAATATGTCAGTCAAAATAAAGAACATCTTTTTTAAGGGGCCCTTATATTGTATGCAAAAGTGTGTGGTTTGTCGAAGTCTTAAATATGTAGTTTAAAGAACCTTAAAGTTTGAGTAATGTAAAACGTTACGTATTATGTCATTAGTAAATTTATTCCCATGGTTAGTAGTAATTCATTATACAAACGAAAAAAAATGTTTTCATGACGACTAATACTTAGAACATATTTAAAAAAATACGCAGTACATAATATTTACTTGTAACTAGTTTAGAGTGTGACGAGTTTGCAAAAGGAGGTTAAAGTAAAGCACAATCATTCCGTCCCAAATCTGTATCAAATTAAAACGGAACTGCGCCAGGTTTTTGAAATGGCGCCAAGCAGCCTTCGATAGAGTTCCAAAGATTAGTCTTTACTTTTTATTCCTTGGGACATTGGCTTTTGGCGCCGAACTAATTGCGTAACAAACGAGTCTTTGTCGTGGAGGAATTGCCAGGTGACACCATAATCCGGGTGCAATATAGAGCTTATTGAAATACCTGGACGTCTTCTAGCTAATAGCACAAAATTTAAATGTACAAAAGGTCAGCTTAGAAATGTAGCACTTCACAATAAACTCTCGAACCCAATAAGAGGAAAGATTTGATTGTTTTTTTGTTTATTTGTTTGCATTGAATAGGCTCCGAAACTACTTGATCGATCTTGAACATTCTTTTAGTGTGTAAGATAGAGATTAGATAATGTTTTTGATTAAGATTACCGGTTACAGACACAAGCTAGTCTTTGTATGCGTTCGTCGATTTTCTATCCAAGAACCGATGTAGGCAACCTCCATTCTGTTGCCATTATTTTTCTGCTAATAGGTAAGAAAATCTTAGGACATTCGATCTGATCCGATGTGGTACCTACATTGGAATTCTATCGAAGTGGATTGATACGGAAAGTCCTATGCTATATAGACAGGAATCCTTTGAGAAGTGGAGCGAATATAAACTGAGCTGTTTCCAATTATCGGGCATCAATCTCATTGGGCTAGAATTTACTTTGTATCTTTGACCTATCTTCTGAGATCTCGAACCAATGAATAATAGCTGTATTTCCGACTTATTCTTTATATATCACCCAGAATAAATGTTTATTGAGATAAAAACGCTAAATGTATCTATCCAACACATTATATTTCTATATTATTATTCGACACATCCAAATATGGAAAGGAAAATTCGGCACTTGACCATGAAGCTCTTAAATATTTGTCGTCGTAATTCATGTTGATGACGTTATCGTAAATCAGATAATAATTACACATTGCAATGTATTGGTAATATGAATATCCAATTCTAGTTGATACTAGATAATAATATAAGTACAGGAATAAAAAGTATTGCCTAGTAATCTTTATATATAAAAATGAATCCCCATTTCCCTTTGTCCCGGCATCACGCCTAAACGGCTGGATGGATTTTAACGGGACTTTCACTGGCAGATAGCCGATGTTTCAAGGAGTGTTTTAAGCTAATTTTATTTAAAAAAAAGAACATAAGGGTTCCCACGAATTTAACTCCAAGCGGGTGAAACCGCGGGGCACAGCTAGTAGTTAATAAAAATAATAAGTATTGAAATCTGAATGATTTCAATATGATTTTGATACTTCATACTAAAATTTGTTAACTTCGATTGATCTATTTATTTATTCCTGAATTTATATATCCATGGCATAATATAATTATCATGTGAACTTCAACAAACTTAACGAATATCTTATTAACTAGGCAGATTGCCAACTTAAACTAGATTGATAACGGAATAGTCAAAAGAAACCCCGTTTTAAATCGGAGTAATAGAATTACTCAGAAGTACGTTACAAGAATAACATAAGTAGCATGAAACGCCCGGAGCAATAAACCAATAATTTCCAAGCAATGCACAGATGTGATCTTAAAACCAGTGAATCTTTCGAGGCTCGAGGCTTTTCTATTTTGTCAAACATCTATGATTTATTGCCTTCATAGACTAAAACTATTTTTATAGACCCGCACTCAGAACTAAGAACTATTTTTTGTAAGGTGTTAGTTTAGTGACGACGTTAATAGCAAAGAATGCGTTTAATTCAAAAGTCGCTTATAAAATCACCCTAACTTATACAGTTCTTAAAAAAGGTGATTTCTCCATATATTTAACGAAGACCGTAAGCGCATTATGGAGTACGTTACTGGGAATTTATCCTTAACTGGAATTTTCTTAATAAGATTAGAGTAGCGAAAGTCCGATGGATTTCTAGAAATTCTAATAACAACAATTCGCCGAACAGCGAATTACATCTGTATTTGTAAAAATATATTAATCAAGTGTCTGTATTTCATCATCATTGTTTTTGTTTTGCAATGCGTGGGATTGCAAGAATGCATGCGGTAAGTACCGTGTTTAGATTAAGAATAAGAAATAAGTACTCCTAAAATCAGCCTCGACAGTCTATTATGTAGTAAGCGTGAGTGCGACTGAGGAATACAAGGTCCTGGGTTCGATCTTGGGCAATACGTTATTGGGTTTTTCCATCTATAACTTCCCAGTTGCAGTCAGGATAAGTACCCGGTTATATTACATAGGACTTAAATATAACTAGCAAAAGATACGTGTACTATAAGTACACCTCTGCTTACCCTTTTGAGTTATACAGGCGTGAGCATTACGTAAAAGTACCTATTTACACTAAAAAATATTGTCTCACCTGCAGAAAACTTTTCGCTTAGGGTTGCAGTATATTTAAGTGTCTGTGCAAAACAAAAAAATCTTGAAATCAATCTAAAATAAATCAAAGATAGATCTTGCTACTAGGAAATAGGGAATTGTTTGACGTTATCAGATATTAACTCAACAATCGCTTTTACAAAAGAACAATAGTCATCGAAGCACTTAATGTATCATTAACCTACTATAATACAAGCCGTCATAGAGTAACAATGCGGTAATATTGTATTATTGTTACAGTTAATAGCTGCCACAGAATACATAATACTTCAAAACTGTTTCTATATTATCAATAATTACATATAATAAAAAGTATTTGTACCTATCACTATACGGCTAGAAGTATTACATCTGCGGAAACTATAACGAGAACAAATGTTATTAATATTTTGTAGAAGGGTGTGGGCTACTCCCATTATACTTATTTCTATGTTTATTATATACTATCCCTCAAACGCGGCTATTTGTACCAGCCTGTCGAATACTGCACGCAGTTATTATTTAGTAAGTCAGTGTTATGTTTTGGTGCATTGGAAACGGGCCTCGAGCCGCATTCCATTGCAGCCGCCGCGGCGCCGTGCGCCGGCGCAGGGATCGATACGAGCCCTCAGTCGGAGTTAATTCACCTCGCGGTGCGCACGTCGGTCGATCCCCCAACGCTTCTAATAACTCGCCGTATAAGTGGTTTGTGACTTGTTTAGTAATAAGTTAAATAAAGAAATAAATAAAGTTACTTCCAAAAGGGAATGATGGAGGATATATCAGTAGTAGTTCAAGGCTACCCATCCGAATGGGGATTGTACCTGAATCGCACAAAATTGCAGTAAAATTATGCTATCTTAGAGTGCTTCATTTTGGGTAGAAGTGGAGTCACTGTGCTAGTGTGTGCACTGTTATAGTAGGATCCTTTTGTCTGCATTTTGAGGACTAACCTACCAGGCGGTTCCAGTCGCCTATATGAGGATATAGGCGACTGGAACCACTAGGAGCAGAGACGCCATCTTTTAAATAAAATTCCCGAATCACATTGTAACGAAAGTCCTCCAAAACGGCTTGATCGATTATTATGAATTTTTGCGTATGTTCGGTAGTCTGAGAATGGGACTTAAACTATTTAACCTGAGATAAGAGTGATCCACTCCAAAAAATATATGACAAAACAACGTTTGCCGAGCACATCCATTAATTTAAAAATTAGGTAACGTGTATATAATACGCGCTGCTAAACAATAATAGTTGGTCCCCCATACACTTGATAGACCTTTGCAGACAAACTACCTTTTTCAAGTGCATTTTAGCATAAAAACAGTACCTAATCTGGTAGAATTTTGCCGAAATAATTGTTGGTCCCCCGTACACTTGATAGACTATTGCAGACAAACTACCTTTTTCAGAATTCTTAGCACCAAATGAAGAGAATTTTAGCATAAAAACAGGACTTTGGTAGAATTTAGTCGAAAATTCGCATTAAACTAGTATAACGTTGGTCAATAAACAAAACTCCATTCCAGTTCTATCTCCATTGTTAATGGGTTTACGAGCGTCATTGCTATTTTATCGTTTAGTCAGCCATCAAACCTCACTTGGCTATCACTCGCTAGATTTACGATCCGGTTAATAGGGTTCGATGGTGATATGGTTTTATTTCGTTTAGTTTACTGGTTTTATTTCGTTTTGATTGACTTTTGCACTGTTCTAAGTTCGAAATTTCTTCTCGAAATTCGAATAACCTTCGAAGTAGGTATTCAAAGTATTTAAACGCAATGTATACATACATACATATACCCACGCCTATATTTCCCGAAGGGGTAGGCAGAGGTGTAATAATAACACCCACTTTTCACCGAAGTTAGATGGTGAGTCTATCCCCGTTTCAGGCACTACATACGTTTTTGAAGTACTTCTCAGATATGGAGGTTTCCTCACGATGATAAACACGTGGAATGAAATCACTGCACATACGTTTTTAGAAAAATTCATTGGTTCAGGCCCCGCTGGGATTCCAACTTGTGTCGCGACTACCACGGCATATAGGCAATGTATGCAAATAATATCTAAATAAGAAAAAATAAACATGGGTACATACATAATATTATGATCGCACCATGGAGGTAGGAGCACTACTTTTTGCTATATACTACTCTACATACATTTGCTCTATTATCATTCATGCATAACTGTTTATTCTTTCTACGGTTAAGAGTGTATTGAAATTGACCATTATTGAATACATTGAATTGGTCTTGGTAGATTTTTCCATGGACGCCCAAAAAAAATAGATAATATCCAATGCTTTTCTTAATATTGAGGCTGTCACACTACTTAGAAGCAACTTTAAGCGAGTAAGACAAAATACTTAAAAACATGCTAGTTTCTTGGAACACCTTGGTATTTAATACATTCTGTACCTCCACAAATTCCACCTTCCCATAACACAACAGTAATAGTGCTAATAAAACGAAATAATCAACAAATTACAAATCGTCCGAAAATGGCATCGTAACGTTAAACGATTTTGACCTACATGGTTCGCTCGTGCCATTTTGAAAAGTGCTTTAGTGATATGGATTTAAGGTCGGCTTTTGTTGTTTTATGGGGTCAGGAGTGGACCGATTCGGACTATTCTCGCTATCTTAAAAACTTAATCGCAAGCGAGTTCTGCGCAGGCAGGGCTGCCGGTCGTTTTACCGAAGGAAAATGCTCGAGCATTTAATTTATATGCTAATATAGTAAGAAAGTGACCACTTAACCAGCTAACTGGAATACGGGCACGTATAGTCGACTACAATTTTACTAAAAGGACTCTGAAAAATGTTGCTTTTATTTATTTTGTTTACATATTAATGCGGGCCTTGGGTGCAATTTGATAATCTACCAGTTCGGGTTTCGTCACTAGTTATGAGCGCTCAGGAAAAATAGTGGGGTAACTAGCAAAAATGGTGGGGTAACTAACAAATATAGTGGGGTAACTAGCAAAAATAGTAGGGGTATATGTTTTATTCGAGTCGCGCCATACAGACAGACAAATTACTGCTATTCAAGGTCAGCGCTCATAACTTGTGGAGGCAACTGTGCATAGGTAAGTAATAGTTATACCATTATAGCTAGCTATACCTCTTCACAAAGTTTTCGATTCAGACGCAACCATAAATTAACTGAACTGAATTTACCTTACCTGCATATCTCTGAGAAGTAATTCAAAGACACACCATCTGTCATGTTGGCACATAACCATCTTCGGTGAAAAGTGGGTGTTGTTGTTACAACAACTTTCCCTACCCCTTCGGGGAATACAGCCGTGAGCTTATGTATTTAATGCTAATGGCAGCTAAAGACAGTGAAATTGTGTAATATTTACTTAGGGACAATGTTTTCTTTAAAACATGTAATATTGTCCATAAAAGCTGGAAAGCATATTTTTTGTACGCAGGCTACGATACGACAAAGACCAAAAGTTGAAGCGACTGAGATGATTGACGTATTCAATCAACAAAGGAAACTATGAATAAAGAATATAATTTCTAGTCTAGACGGAATAATCTTAAGTTTGTGTAATCTTGATTTATTTTAATCAAAATAACGCTAAGATATTCTACTTTAGAAACTATTAATTCTCGTGGATTTTAAAGCTACGCTACATGCAAAGCTAACCTTATGATGACTTCTGGATAGAGTATGAGGCTGATTTTAAGCCTATGTCATCTTACAGTGCTGTTCTGCATTTTCTGAGGGTCTAGTGTAAGATTTTCACTGTCAAATAGTGCCATCTGTGGTCTGTGTGGCCTACAGATGGTACTATTTTGATCCCATACCAATCTACCTGTGACGGCGATTTTAAGAAATCTCGCACTAGACAGCTTTAAGTTTCAATGACATTTAAAAAGTAGACATATTCTAATTTAAGATCTGCTATTATGCTTAGGTCACGGTGAAGCTTGCGAAGACAAAACAATAACACGTGTACCCCCTAAGCAACCTGTGCCCCAAGTATTTTACGTTGACGATATCGCTTGTGTAATTTCCTCATTTTGTACGAGAACGTTAAAAAGCGCCCCAAACGGTGAGGGTAGGAAGTTCTCCATCTGCATAAAGAAGCGTAAAACGCAAGATCAAGCGACGACGTGTCAAAACACCGAACACCGTAGAGTTTAGTCAGTGCGAGTCCGACGTAACCCTTCTACTGCCCCGCGGTGGTTGGTGTATCCATTGCGGATTCTCCACGTATTAGTAGGCCAGATGTGTTTCACATATAATTTTTAGATATATAGCATTTACTAAGAAGTACTTACTAATTAGTTGTCCCGGGTAATTATATCCCGGAAAAATATTATTATCCGCCAGGGCCATCCAAGGGAAAGGGATTGAAACTTCATTGTAGATAGGTACTGGCATCAGCTACAAGCACTGACCTTGAATGCGCAGTCCTCATTTTATGGGTGTGTACATACGCAGTTACCCCCCCTTCTTTTACTGAACTCTCATAACTCGTGACGTCACCCGTCTCTTCTATTCTTTCAACATATTGTTCAATGTGACCGCTAAACACAAGCGATGTTAATTAGGTATAAAACATTAGAAATAGAATATATACCATTTTATTCAGCAACCGCACATTTTCCGTAGTCCCTATTTCCACTGAGGACTTCGAAGTAGAATGAATGAAAACAACCCTGTCACTAAAATAACAGCCGACTTGACCTTTTATATTAAATAACAGGCGCGTATTAAGTAGTAATTTTGTCTAAACGAATTTGCCGAGGGCACATCAATATTATCATTGTTTTTCAGGTTCCCCTCCCTATAAGAATAATCGAATCTTTTCACAGAAACTACACCGGCGGCAAACGGAGTGTTTACCTTTTATCGGTCAAGAGCGTAATGACCAAACTTTGCGGGTAATTCCAATTTCAACTCAACTTTGGAATTCGGAACGTTTATTTGAATTCGTTGATTTCATTGGTGTAAGTAAGTGGGTTGTAAAGTTATTATTGAATTTAATTATTTTAGGACGTCATATTAAAATGCGTACTAGAACAATTTTAAATTATTTTACATTTAAATTAACTTTAGATATTAGAATGGAAGAACTGGAACTCTGTTATTTAAAATACAACCGTTATAGTATTTTTTTTATATTTATAGAACTAAAAGTATTTTAAATCTATGGCAACAGAAGGCGGTCTTTTCGTTAGAGCGATCTCTACTAGATAATCTTAGAACAAGGAAAGTTTCTATAAAAATATGTTCACGCTATCCCAGATGGGTCCCCAAAGGGGAAAGCAGAGGTGTTGTAATAACTTTCACTGAAAATGATTAAGTACCAACGTAACAAAGGGTGAGTCCATTGCCGTCTTAGGCTCTATTATACATACGTCTTTGAATTACTTTTCAGACATATGCAGGTTTCGTCACGATAGTGAAAATGAAAAATATTTATCCAGTTTAGGCCCTGATAAGGTAGTTATGAATGTCGAAAATTACTACCGGTTCGGAAACTAGCCTTCGGAGAAGAACCGGCAAGAAACTCAGCCAGGCATTATGTACATTTCATCGATACAATATAAATCATATAAAATCATCATACAAAATTCAATGTACCGATTTTTTGATTCACCGTATAAGTTTCTACGCTAATGTAAATGATAGTGTTTTGTAAATGTTATGCTATTGATTTACTTGTAGGCCAATAATAGCGGACTGTATATATATATTTATATATCGTTGTTGTTACCTTTGAGCTTCAGATCTTGCCTTTAAATCTTGTTTACTCTGTTGAGCGCCGAAGACGAATCACCCTACCCCGAATTGAACCCAAGTGACCCAGAGCATAATATAACGCGAAAATCCCCAGGTGTTTTGCTTAATTGATTCTTTCTAGCGCGCATACCAAGTATTTAGTAGTAACTATAACATAGTATTTTTTGTTTTAAGATTTATTTGAAAACCCGCGGTTTTATATATATTACTAGATCTTATTTGATGAGTTGCTTTTTTGCAGAACCCTTTGTAAATAATTCTTACTCCTTGTAACATCAGTTATCAGCCAGTGAAAGTCCGGTTATAATCGGTCCAGCCGTTTCAGAGATGAGTCGGAACGACCATACAGAAAAAAAATATTTTATTTTTTATTTTTATATATTTTTTCTTATGCATTTAGTGAAAAACTGTTAATTTGCTTTCTCAAACAGATACTTAAATATTATTATTTATCTGTAGGTATGGATGAAAACGTACTGGGAACGTAAATAAAAAAAAAATTCAATAATAAGAACGTGTCAAAATAACAATAACGACGAACCCGCAGGTCTACCTTAATTGATTGTGTTTTAATCGTTCGGCTTGGAAATACACATGGCTTGTTAATATTAAATGTTGTGACGATCAATCAGAGCTGTCGCTGGTTACGAACCGTCGTGGCGCATGCAATCTGCACGATCTGCTATTCATTTTCATGACATTTTGTTCGACTGCCCAATATTAATAGGTAACAAAAGAGCGGCTTACTATACTGTTTATTAATAAATCGAGTATTCCCATATGTTGAAAATTATAAAGAGGAAAGATTTGCATGCAAGTATGTTTGTAACCAATTGTCTCAAAAAGTACTGAACTGGTTTTAAAAATTCAATTACCATTTGAATGCTACATTATCACTTATTAATATAGGATATATCTATTCCCCGTACTCCCACGGGAACGGGAATTACGCGGGTGAAACTGCGTGATGTCATCTAGTACATACATATGCTCATGCCTGTATTCCGGGTAGGCAGAAGTGTTGTAATAACAACACCTGTTCACCGAAGATGATTAAGTGCCAACGTGACAGATGGTGAGTATAGTATTATACATATATGATGCCTGTGACGGCGATAGAGACGTATGCGTCTTTGAATTACTTCTCAGACATATGCAAGTTTCCTCACGATATTTTCCTTCACCGTCAAGCACGTGGTGTTAATATTATTTAATTTTTTATGATATACCATAATGAAGGTCAGTTCACGTTATCTTAGTTAGATTTAAGATAACACAAATCTAACTTATACAAATTATTCCCGAGTTTCTCAAAATTGAATTCTTCTAGACCATCCATCAAAGTCTGTTCAGAAATGAGAATTATTTGTCTTGTTACGAAAAAACCGTTCATCGCCTAAACAGTTGGAATATTTTAATGTCTTCCTTAATTTCAGCCAGTACTGACGATGACAAATTGTTATGTCTAGACATTAGGGATACCTAAAACCTTTATATTCATTCCATTTTTTACCGAGCCTTTGGTGAAAACTTTTTTGCCTTTGCAAATGATTTGTTAAAATTCCTATTTCAACAATTTAACTCAAAACCAGATAAATCAGGAATCCTAATTCTTACACTTGTAAACTCGAATGTATTTTGCACGAAATGAAAAAAGTTTCATTGTGTTACCCTCAGGCGCACATTTCAACAATGCTCGACTTACGGTCGCTCTATTTACCATGGCACAATGTACCTCTATTTACATATACGTTATATGTTCCGAGATATTTCAGTCTGACAATATGGGACGAAATAAACCACATTGCTCGGCCCTTATCCCAAATATTATTAGGTATTAACGTTCGGCGTTCGATGTAATTCAAAGTATCAGAAAATAAAATGTTACATACACAAATACGTGGTTTCTTGACGTGTCTGGTGGCCGTCGAGCTGGTTCTAACGTCGGTCAGAAGATCAGTTTGGTAATATAGCGAGGTAACGCAGCCAGCATACTGGCCACCATTCCCGCAGACACTAATTTAAATTTATATATTTTTTTATTTCTCTTTAGTTCTATTGTACTTGATTTAAGTTAATCTATACATCTATATCTATTCTACACGGATAAATAAAATTAAAGTATATGTTTGTAACTCCAAAATAACAAGTTTTCACTACATGCATATAAAAGCATACACGCTACTGACACAAAAAAACCATGGTTCAAAATTTTCTGTCTGACTGTCTGTTTATTCCGGGTAATCTCTGAAACGGCTGGACCGATTTTAACGGGACTTTCACTGACAGGTAGCTGATGTTTCAAGGAGTAACTTAGGCTACATTTATTAATTAAAAATGTAAGGGTTCCGCGACAGTAAGGAAGTAATCTACGCGGGTGGAACCACATGGCACAGCTAGTGGTATATATGAATAATTTAACAATTTGATCAATACATAGTTGTCCTCTAAAGACGTTGTAAAAAAACATCAATACTAAAAGCGCGTAGTTTTAATAAACCTTGTATGGTGAGATATTGAAATATAAAAAATATTTTCCGAGTCGAGCTAGTAGTAAAAAATACTCGTTCGAAATATATACTAGTTCAGACGTATGTGTAACGTAAATTGACTATTCAAATCTCTCGGGCATCGAAACACAGTACGAGATTGAAGCTGTCGATAGTTTTATTTCTATTTTCGTCCAGATTCAAACGCAGATTTATTATTTGAACCAAAAAATTGCTTCTATCCATTTTTCACTTTGTTTAATCCAATTAGTTATATGTTCGACTGGGGAAGTAACTTCTGAATGAACTCTCAATTGAAGTAGAAAGCAATTTAATTGAATATAATTGAATTATTGACCGAAAAAATCGGTTCCCTTTATAAATACTTTTAACCTAATCTTTAAAAACGTAATTGTCGTACGTCGTTTCCTAATTATTTGAATATGTTGAACTCTTTTTAATTTCTTATTTAATTATATTTAAAACGTAAATGGTAGAAAATAATATTAAATCTAATCCTGTTAGAATTTAAATACGAATGTGAGTTTGTTTAACTTTTCAAGCTATACTGTACTACTCACCCGATCATCATGACATTTTGCCTTGCATACACGTTTTTGTGGTTGCTAAAAAGCACGCCACAAAGGCTAGCCTATTGCGGTATTTTTTAATAATTGGTGAATACTGACATACTATATATGTATATATAAAAACGAATCCCTATTTCCCTTGGTCACGCCATCACGCGTGAACGGCTGGACCGATTTTACCTGGACTTTCACTGGCAAATAGCTTATGTCTCAAGGAGTGACTTAGGCTAAATTTATCTATAAAACATATTATCGTTCCGTGAAATAAAACGTTAAACTAAATCTACGCGAGTGAATCCGCGGGGCACAGCTAGTTTTTTTTTTGTCCCCAAAAGGTTGCCCACCTTTTGGGGGAATTTATTTCTGCTATTTGATACAGAATACGGTTGTATTTTAGAATATATATAATTAAAATTAATGCGTATTTACATTGGTACTTATGGTATTATTACATTTGATTAAGTATTATTGAAGCGTTTGAGAGTGCTGATGATCTGTTTTATGTCTCAAGGGCACAGCTAGTTGACATTAATAATATGTGTGTGCGGCGAGCCATAAAAAGGTACTTTAGTTAAATACAATTTTGATTAACAAAAACTACAAATTTCCATTTAGATTTCAAACTACGTAACTCAGCGCAAAGTATTTGCGACAAAATCTTTGTACCCAAATAACATGTTATTCGATCCTTGTTATCAATAAAGGAATCCAATTTTCGTGGAGTCACTGGCTGTCGCAGACACTAGCAGAAAACTGACACATCATTACGTGACTGTACATTTGACACCTAACAATATTGTAATGGAGGAAAAGGCGAACTGCCTTGCTCAATTCCAATATTATGGGAACTATACTAGTGTAGTGTGTATGGCGGAGGAGATTGGGTCACTTCGTACATTTGGGAATCGTTCTTGATACCTAACATTGAGTACCTACTAATAAATGAGTAATCTAAAAGTCTCATTGTATATTTTTCTGTTACCTTGTCATTATTAAACTGCTAATATGACAATATCAGTATCTTATATATAAAAACGAATCCCCATTTCCCTTGGTCACGGCATCACGACTAAGCGGCTGAATGGATTTTAACGGGACTTTCACGGGCAGATAGCTGATGTTTCAAGGAGTGTTTTAGGCTAATTTTACAAAAAAAAATGAATGAAACTACATCTACGCGGGTGAAACTAGCTTCGGTTCGCGACTTCATCCGCGTGGAACAGTTACTTTGAGCTAACGCTAACTACAACCTGCGACTTCGTTTACGTAGCGGGATGATACCTACCTCGAAATGGGCTATCTAACACTGATTTTTTATTTCATATCGGACCAGTAGCTCATGAGATTTGCGTGTTGAAGCAAATAAACAAACAAGCTCTTCAGCTTTATACGGCTTATACTCTTAGCCTACATCAGGTACCATTCTCTCACTGAGTTTTAATCAACTATTGCTAATAAGGTTACCACTGTCATCCATACAGAACAGTTTAGTGAAGAGACAGTAAATGCGACTAAACGCGTAAATTACATGCGTCCTGTGGAATCAATTTTTAAAATAAAAATAGCATAAGTTACTCCTTGTAACATTTTCTATCTGCCAGTGAAAGTCCCGCTAAAATCGGTCCGGCCGTTCCGGAGATTAGCCAGAACAAACAGATAGACACACAGACTGTCAGAGATTTTTTTTAAATTGTTTTTTATGTGAATACCGTATATACTTTCCTATGCATTTAGTGAAAAGCTGCTATTACAGATACATAAATATAAATTATAATTACATCTTTGTGTTAGTGAAATTGATCTACCATTTAGCACCTAAAAGCCTGCCCTAGATTCTCACACCTGTATCATACAGAGAGACGTATTTGTTATCATAATGAAGGTACAAAGAATAATGATCCTTAAATAATACCTGCGAAAGTCTAACATACCATTAGTTGATACATTCGTGTGTCTTAATAAACTCGAGACGAGTTATTTGTCTTTGTAATTGTAACAATATAACACCGCCTTACCTCAATCCTGCTGTATACAGGTTGTCCTGAATGAATATACATTGCTTTGACATAATGGTGTCTTATGACTCGTTCGTCTAGTAGTCACAAGCGCTCCTGCAGATCATGAGGAAGGTTTCTCAGCGTCGAACTCGATGACGAGCGTTATTTTCAATCATAGGAAATTGATACATAATACATAGAGGATAATGTTTAATTTCGTATAAACAAACCGACCTTTCACGATGAGTACGACGCTGAGGAACCTTACTGAATAACTCTGAATTCGATCCTATATTTAATTTCCCAATAGCATAAGCAATAGGCTCGCCCCCAATTACATGCGACTGAAAAATATAACAAGTGAAATGTGCGTGTACTATAAGTCTCCCTCCACCCCTTCGGTAAAAGCAGGCGTGATAATGGATGGATTCATTGTTAGGCTCATCATAAGAAATGAGAACTTAATACCTAATTTCACAGCACAATATGAAATATAAGGGAACTTAGCTGTATGGAAAGTAGAGATTGGTTTTTAAATAAGACCGTTTGCTCCAATGAACGCGAGGGTTGTCACTCTAAAAGTTTAAAATACTTCTTCTTGTTGATTTGGTGGTTTGAAGTATAGAAAAATTAAGTAATACGTATCGGCCACGACGTGGCACCTCTTACTGACATTACGCCAAGGCCGCTTATAATCTCAATTAACGCACGGAATTTGGAACGATTGTTCCTAGATTCCGTGTTATTTTTTGGTAGAACAATATTGATATCATGCATGAAGATCGCCGACTTAGGCACTTATAAACGTGTTCGATTCTCACCTCAAACAAATGCAGGTTTCCTCACGATGTTTTTCCTTCACCGTAAAGCTCGAGTGTGACATCACTGCACTAAATTTCATCATATTTCTTCATCGAATTATAGATTAGCAAACAATACCCATTTTATAAGCAAACCAAGTATCACTAATTCCATCCACGCCTTTGCAAAAGGTGTAATACAGGACACTCTGTAGCGAGAGAACTAAATTGCTTTTTTCTATGTAATAGCATGGCAACTTCGAACGGGGATTACGCAAAGGCGACCTTTAGCCAAAAAATAAATATCTACAGAAAACCCACTCCCATGAGTCCCATATGATAGTGCATGTACACAAAGACGTTTACTTACCAGTCAGGCTCCAAAGTCACTGTTGTACCGCAGCGTATAAAGGTATTATTTTGAGATGATCATAGGGCACTAATTCTATGATACATGTAAATAATCCCGTGAGAAAACAATTAAGTAATATCCAATATTGTATAGTGACGCTAGTGAATATTAATTTAGTCAAGTTTTTATTTATAAAAACTCACTAACATAGGAACTGACTCAACTTGTTCCGAGTTTCTCATGAGGTAACGCACTATATACGTGCAACGAATATCAGCTAGGTATATTAATAAATATAAAGCAGAAGAGTTTGTTTGTTCGTTTGCTTGAGCGCGCGAATCTCAGAAACTATTAGTCTGATTTGAAAAAATCTTATAGAGTTAGATAGCCCATTTATCGAGGTAAGCAGAACTATATTATATCATCTCGGCAAAACCAATCCCGAGATAAAGTTAGCGTTTGCCTAAAGTAACTATTCCACGCAGACGAAGTCACGCACAGGAGCTTTTAGAATCTATAAAGCCGCCTTGTTGTTGCCTTTTTGTTTGTAGATTTAGCTCTGGGCGATTTTTCCGACCCTGCTCTTTGCGAGTTGTGCTTTAGACGTTTTCTTCCCCTTTGCAAAATGAAAAGAGTTCTTTGTGTGTGTTTGTGCGCGACACAAGGTTTATATTAACGCTGGAATTAAGAAATGGGGTTGAAGGTGAGCTTAGTGATTGTTCGTTTTGTTTGTGCATTTAAGTAATGTGGTGGTGCTTCCGAGTATGACTCAATTCTGTCAGTAATGTGTTCACTGTCATGATATATGCTACTCGTCTATATACAAATTAACAGCTTTTTACTAAATGCATATGAAAGTACATGTGACGATCTGTCTGTATGTTTGTTCCGGTTAATCTCTGAAAAGGTTTTAGCAATTGTCACTGACAGATAACTGATATTACAAAGAGTTCATAAACTACTTTTATTTATAAGAATAATTATGGTTGAATCAAGCCACCCTACTACAGCCCACCCTACTGCACCCCACACAGCTAGTATTCTATTTATAATTCTCACTTATAAAAGTCAAACACGTGCTACGAAACTTCTTATTTGTAATGTTAGTTAATAAACATAGAAATATGAGTAGTTTCTAGTTTCTAATTTGGACACTAATATAGTTTGACTCAGAAACAGGAGTGAAATAATAATTTTCACATCACCGCCGTCCACCCTCTGATGAAAGTTTCCTTGCAGAAATCAAAATGTGACCTTAGAAACTCACAGTTAGGGTTTACCTTTATCAAATTTTATATTACGAAGTCAGTGTTGAACAACAATGTAATAAACGTAGGATACAGTTAAAAGTAAATGATCGGCTTTATTTTTATAGGTCTCACAAACTATGCACAAACAAGATACCGACTACTTTCAGTGCCTAAATAATTCGTATTTTTCCAAGAAATACCAATTCTATTGGCAATTTTCCTAATGTATCTAATCACTTAGGCATTCATAAAAGAAATATAAGCGAATTCTACCATATTTGATTGCTCGCCAAAGTTATATAACGTTACTGTCCCACGCGGTTTCACCTGCGTAGACTTAAGGGTGACTTAATATCACGGAAACCTTATTTTTAACGATAAAATCAATCAAGCCGTTTCAGAGATCAGCAAGAACAAATAGACAGAGAGAAAGAGACATTTTTAGTAGTTTTTTTTAATGTAGGTTCCTTATTTGTTTTTACAGTTTTAACAGTTTTTCACTAAATGCATATGGAAGTATGTACTGTAAAAAAACAATTATTTAAAAATTGATCTGTCTGACCGTCTGTCTGTCTGTCTGTTTGTTCCGGGTGATCTCTGAAACGGCTGGACTGATTTTAACGGGACTTTCACTGGCAGGTAGCTGATGTTTCAAGGAGTAACTTAGGCTACTTTTATTTATTAAAAATATTAGGGTTCCGCGACAATAAGGATGAAACAAAATCTACGCGGGTGAAACCGCGGGGCACAGCTAGTAAGTAATATTGATATAGATAAAACCTGTACCTACTCGAGGCGACAGTCAGTCTAAAAACACTCTTCGAGGAGAACGCAAGGACAAAATCTAAATATAGGCACGGCCGAAGCCTCCTATTACTCTCAGCCGCAAGATCCTGTCCTCGGTCCTGTTATAACGCGACAAGACAGCGCAGACATTAATCTCCTCAACAAATGTAAGAAACTGTTAGCATCTGCCACCGTCCCTTTAGCGGTGTACAACTCCACGACCTATCATTGCAATTCATACTTTAAGACTTATCGTGTACGGTACGTTTTTATTTACACTGAAATGGCTGAGACTTTCACGTCCATGTGTAGGTTTATAATACTCACTGCTTATAATATGACACGCACTGGTTTTTAACAAACTCTAAAACATATAATTGTGATATTAAACTTTTTGTACATTATGTGTTCTGCAATGTCGTAGTATATTACGTTGCTCTATTATCAATAGTTTTCGCAGCGCACGCGATGTAAGGATTCTTTTAGGTATTTTTATTACTCCTACGGTTACATTATTGGAGTTTTAGTAAGGATCCCTAATTGTTTTGATAATATAATACTGTCTATCTCACCTGGGGACATTAAATTTAATTGAAATGATTAAATCGTTCCAGTAATTTCGGAGTCTATTCAATGCAAACAAACACAATCTCCTCTTTATAATATGAGTATAGAAAAGTCCCATTACAAAAATTTCACTTAATGTTGGATGTACGGTATTAGCTCGTAAGATACGTTATAACTTAATTCTTAGAAAGAATATTACTTACCAAGACGGATTTGATCGCAAATGTCATATCACAAGTACAATATCAATATCTAATTATATTCTATTGTACACAAAAGCAAACATCACTCGAGCTTGAATTCTAAATGAATGCCTTGTAAAGATAGAATGACGAAAAAGTACATATACATGGCCTTACGAAAACTTTGCTGAAATAACCCGACCCGAAACAAAGGCTGTTTGCATAACTGGGTTGTCAGCTAATTGATGGTATGTTATTAGGGAGGAAAACGTCTTTCATATTTGGACGGGTGTTCGTTAATATGATAAGAATTTTTTAGAATCACAACGTAATAAAATATTTGTTCTGCTACGATGAATAGCTCCATTCAAGATATTTGAGTTACGCAAACATTGCGTTACCTCGTGGGCAAAATATACAGAACAATAAGAGATGTTTCTTTGAGTAACAATATCGTAATTTTTTTCATCATAATAACAACCCGGAGACAGCGGTGTTGTACCACAATCAAAAATATGGATAAGGATGGAAGGAAGATAAAAACAAAATGTTTCTACTGCGGTACATTATACATTTTAGAACATTTCAAAGAACTCATTTACACATTTTAGATAGACCATAAAATTATATTCGTTTAGTTTAAATTAATAATAATTTACTATTAAAACATAATGAAGGCCACATTTATCAAACCTTTATTTTTCAATCTTCACTATTTAAGTTACTTCCTCTCTAAAGTGAAGAATCTCCTATCTGCAAGAAAGTGTTGTGCAAGCATGAATTTTCAACATTGGGATTTTAATTTATAAAAATATTTTTTTTTAAATTTGATAATTGGTGTCTATCTAATATTAACTTTATACGAACTTAAAAACATTATCCCTTACAAACATTATTCCAGTTTGAAAACGAACCACAATTTGTGGTCCACAAACTTTTTCGTAGGTATCATATAGTAGATGTTAGTGTCCCATTTTGCCCACACATTATTCAGACAATACGAACGGTTCACACGTCACCGTGACGTATCCGTAACGGACACGACCTCGCCGGGGACATTGTCTATCTATTGTTATATTATAGTCAATATATTTCGGTTGCTATGAGCGCGGGTCAAATTTGGGATGGGTCATGGTTATTTATACATGCGTAAATTATTTAGGTCTTATTAAGCTGCGAATTGTGTAATATAAGCTGCGCCTCGCGGTTTCACACGCGTCGATTTAATTGCATGGGCTATTTTGCGGAATCCAAATATTATTTTACATGAAAGCAGCCTAAGTTACTCCTTATAACATCAGCTATCTGCAGGTGAATGTCCTGTTCAAATGGTCCAGCTGTTAAATTGGAAAAAAAATGCACTTTTCATTTAAGTACGGAATATACATTTATATGTATTTGTGAATACCTGTTAATTTGGAAGTACAAACAGACGGTTCAATTTCATTTATCTGTATGTATAGATGTTTAAGCTTCTAATGTGTGATTTCAAATGTAGCTTCAAATATACAAATTTCAATAGCGTAGCGTTATATCATTCGACCATCACTATGTACAAGCAAACAAACACACGTATGTGTGAACTGTGTTGTTTTGTGATTATACATGGAAATGTGTCACTGTCTCTCCCTCTGTTTCAGGACGAAACCGCTGTACGGTTTTAGTTGAAATTAGGTATAGGAATAGCTTTGATCCAAAGGACTGATATTGGGTACTTAAAAATCACTAAGCGGACGAAGTCGTTAGTAAAAGCTAGTGTTATATATTACTATTTTTACATTAGTAAGAAACAAATTATAATAATGAATATTTGATTTCATAACACTTTTAAAAATACGCTTACCATTCAGGTGGTGTGTATCTTAGTTTTTTGCGGCCATATAAAACTACCTTGCTTTCTCGACAAAGTAAAAAACTTAAAACAAAACATCCAATGTAACATAACAACAATCAATATCCGTTAAAAATCCCGTCCCCTCGCGTCCAGACTCGGTCGCGTACGGAGCGACCTTTAATAGGATTTGGGAAGTTATGACAACTGATATTTATTTGACTCCACATATTGTTGGTGGTGATATATGTGCTCCCATTACCGCACTACCTGACAAGGAATTTCATTTGGTGAAGACCTAGCCATGGTACTATGCCACTTGCTAATTTCCTTAGCGCATGAATCATATTTTATGAGACAGCGGTATTTTTGTACAGCCTTCCGCCGTATAAAGGCTAGTTTATTAACATATAAATTTGCTTTTGAAGAATTCTAATTAAAGTTGTTTTAGATTTTTTTTTATTTTTTTTTAGTTTGCCGCAAAGAGTGACGGCTTCAGTGTTAGTGAATTTTCTACGAAATACCTGCACCGAGGATTAAAACTAGGGCTTTGTGAGCTTGTCACGAGCACATGGGTGAAACGCAGACTTGGGTTTTATCGACCGTAAGAAACCTGTAATAGGTGACATAATTTATCCCTGGTTTCTGCAATCCAATCATATAAATACATAAGTAAAGAAAATATTGCCACTAAAAAGAAAATTAGACTAAAACAAAATAATAAAGAGAAGTATTTAAAAGACAAAGACGGAAGACGTTCTTTCTACATTGATTGAGAATCATTGCACACACACAAAGTCGCGCGTGTACGTGTTTTTGATAATGGCACGCTAATTTTAAAAGTAAATTCGGGATGTTCCAATAATCCCCATCAATCATAGTTTAGAGGTCATACGTATGCAATTCTATTCAGTAACATCTTATTTTGCACTTCAATTTGGCAAAACATATTTACTTAATCCTCGAAATGTAGTTGTTACGAGAACCACTTCATTACAGTATCGTAATATCGTTACACACAATAGTATCCTATTGTACATACTCTACTTTGATACGTCACTCCCACATGACCCTTATCATGGCGAATGAATGATGTTCGGAAAATATCGTTTTGTGACCTCACGCTTGCGTCTGTCGTATTTGCCATACAGATTAATGGTATATATTTTAACTTCATAATAATCTTCGGTAATAACGTCTTTCTCATCCAATAGAACTGGGGGCCTACTACCATCGGATTAAGCAAAGCGTATTAGGAACTTCTTAGCTTTGACGTTTTATTTTGTTACCGCACAATTAAACGTCACAGTTAAGAAGTTCTTAATACGCGCTGCTTAACGATGTGTTAAAGGATCATAATTGAGACCCCCTGTTTCGTAATTATGAAAATTTTTACATACCTTGTGAATCCGCTATTTGATGTTTATATAACATTTTACTCTTTCTAATATCACCTATAATCAGTCGTAGCCGCGCTATTGGCTGTTGCATCACCAGCGCGCCCAACATATTGCGCTACGGGGAAAATTGTCGCTCTGATTTCACGTTTGAATGTTTTATAGAGAAAGGAATGAAGACGCAAATAAATATTAGGCTTAGAGGAACTTAGCAAGCGTTTACCTTGTCCCCATTCACATACCACCATTTTAAAGAATAAATACCATGAAATTAATACTCTCTGCGTTGTAACTTACTCCACGATTTTAATAAATATGTGTTGTTCCAGGAGCAGTCCCACAAATCGTACCGCCCGCTGACGGTGCTGACCTTCAGATGGAACTATGCTGTCCACGGCCTGCAGCCAGCCGGCTACCACCTCGTCAATCTACTGCTACACGCTCTAGTCTCCCTGCTTTACTACAGGTAACAATTAAAAATAAAATTAAAATTAATATGCTCACGACATCCCAGAAGGTGCCCTGAAGGGGTAAGCAGAGGTGTTGTACCAACAACACTCATATTTCACCGAATATTATTAAGTGCCAACGTGACAGAGGGTGAGTCCATCGCCGTGTGTACATGGCACTATACATACATCTTTGAATTACTTCTCAGACATATGCAGTTTTCCTGATGTTCTCCTCCACCGTAAAGCAGTGGTGTGAAATCACTGCACATATTTTTTTAGAAAAACTCATTGGTATAGGCCCCGCTGGGATCCGAACTTGCGTCACTTGTGTAGCAGGCGACTGCTTAAACCCCATAGCCACCACGGCTCTCAATAACTTAAATTATATACGCACGGTAATACATAAAGCTTTGCCCCGTGGTAGACTTAATTTCATGCGTGGCATTATTTAGCGGAACCCTAATTTAAAAAAAACGTAGCCTAAATTGCGCCTTCTAGAATCAGCTATTTGCCAGTGGAACTAGTGAAAGTCCCGTTAAAATTGGTCCAGTCGATTCAGAGATTAGCTGGAACAGCAGACAGACAGACAGACAAACAATTTTTTTTAATTGTTTTATTAGGTAAGTACTGTATATACTTTCATAATGCATTTAGTGAAAACCTGATAATTTGAAATTACACACGGACACTTCAATTGTTTTTATCTGCATAGATATAGATAAAGCAAGGATATAGCTACGCTGTCGTCCTTATCTCAAAGTAAAAGTTGAAAGATCATTGAGCAGGCAAAAGGGATTGATTAAAGTACGAAGGAAGTCTTAATTGGTTAAGGAAAGTGCCTCTACATCTACAATAGTCCCTCGAAAGCCTCCGAAACAGCGTTACGTAATTCACTTAATTAAAACGAAAGTACCTACGAATAAGAAATTTATTAATGTTTTATAATTATACTAGCTGTGCCCTGCGGTTTCACCCGCGCAGAGTTAATTTAATTCCCGTGCAACCCCAAATGTTCTTTTTAAATAAAAGTTTGTTACTCCTTGTAATATTAGCTATCTGCCAGTGAAAGTCCCGTTAAAATCGGTCCTGCCGTTGCAGAGATTACCCGAAATAAAGAGACGTGTTGATAAAACTCTGTAGCAAATAACTTTTTATTAGGTACCAATTCTTTGCGTTTTTATACTCGTGATAATTTCTCAACGAAATGTCCGATTGGAATAAAACAAACGGTATTTTACTTCTACATGAATACCCTTGATAGCATAATGCTTAATTTGCATAAGGATCAATATTAAGATACACATTTAACGTAGTTTCTTTCTTCAGACGATTTAATATTTTTTTAAGAACATAAATCCGGTTATTGTGACTAAACTATGATAGTTAGATATATGCTCTCGCGAACTTTTTTGTAGATCTGAATAAGACCTACAATTCCGTAGTACATCATTTTGTGCTATTGTCAATAGTTTTTGCAGCGCACGCATAAATAGGTTTTCGATTTTACACCTTGGGTTACAAATTCGCAATTTTCTTACGGACCCCTAATCTTTATGAGAATAAAATATAGCCTATAGCCTTTCTAGATAATTGGACTATCCAACACTGAAAGAATTTTTGAAATCGGACCAGTAGTTCCTGAGATTAGAAGCGTTCAAACAAACAAACAAACAAACTCTTCAGCTTTATTATATTAGTATAGATAATATTTGCTTCATTCATGGAAACTCTAACACAAACATCCTTGATCAACAAAATTAATTACAATTTATTAGTATTGACGATAAGATAAGATGATAAGTGCTCTACATAAGTTGAAATCTATACAGATATATAAAATTGAAGTGTCTGTTTGTAAATCCAAAATAACAGCGTTTCACTAAATGTATATGAAAGTATACACACAACTGACACTGAAAAAACAAATTTTAATTTTTTTCTCCGTCTGTCTGTCTGTCCGTCTGTCTGTCTGTCTGTCTGTTTGTTCCGGGTAATCTCTGAAACGGCTGGACGGATTTTAACGGGACTTTCACTGGTAGGTAGCTGATGTTTCAAGGAGTAACTTAGGCTACTTTTATTTATTAAAAATATTAGGGTTCTGCGGCAATAAGAATGAAACTAAATCTACGCGGGTTAAAACCGCGGGGCACAGCTAGTTAATTAATATGAAATTCCAATCAATATCCCTTACCCTTAAATTGTTAATTGAATTGGGAAACTTTTAATTGTAAGGACTCAATAATCCAGTCATTTAAGCCGAAGGCTGGATCGACCGTTTAATTATACAGTACAATACCGAATTCAGTGCTTTCAGCTTGTTTACGTCGGTTCCAGCATTTTAATTTTGTGGCACGTGGCCGTTACACCGGCTATTATTGAACTCTCTGACAAACCTTCAGAATTTAGGCATTCTCTTAATCACTCAAATTTATAAGCTTTATTTAGAAAATGTATATTAAGTCATAAGTAAAACCTGTTTGTATTTAATTTAAGTAAAACTAGTGTATAATTAGGGTATACTCAATTATTTCACTGTTTTAGTTGTCTTCTTTCATGCATGCAGTTTTCACCTATAATTAAGATGGCATTAAGCATGCTCTCAAAATTATTACAATGTTTGTTTTTGTTTGTGATGGTGTACATCTTGTTGGTGATCAATAAATAAATAAATAAATAAATAAATAAAACTCTGCCTTGAATCCAGTGTGAAATGCCAATTATCGCCGATATTAATTAATTACGTAAGTCTCGACAGCTACTCAACTTGATAAATAAATAATTGGGTTTTTAAAACGGAACATTCTTTTGTTTTCGTCTATTGAAAGTGAACACCGTTCGAAATTGGAAACTAATATTGTTTTAATCGTCAATCATTTTAACTCACTTTTTGGGCAAATGGGTGTATAATAACTTGCTGTGCACCGCGGTTTTACCCGCATAGACTTAACTCATGAGTAACCCGCGGAACTCTAATGTTTTTTTTTTTACTAAAACTAACCTAAGTTAATCTTAACAACATTATCCGCCAGTGAACGTATCATTTATATCGATCAAACAGACAGACAGATAGATAGACAGAGAAAACATTTTTAAATTGGTTTTTTTAAATAAGTACTGTATATACTTGCTGTTTACCGTATATACTTGTAATACGTGCTGCTATCAATATATCAGAGCCAACTATGATCTTAAGCGATCATAGTTGGCCCTTTGAGAGTATATTGCATGTATGACGTACCAGCAATTGCTGACATTTATCTCGCAAATTGGGAACAACGTTACGCTGACATGTGATTCACATCGACGAGGAAAACAATATGTTAACCAACATGACAGTTATTGACATTATGCAGCATATCATTTGTAGTTGAAAAAGTCACGTGGTTTGATTGAAAGGTCTAACGAGTAGTGATTGTTTCCTGCGCTTCGAAATTTGATTAAGCCAGTGTTCTTTTTAAAACACAGTACAGGTGCACCGTCACGAATTATAAGCGCTCACCAAAAAAAGTGGGGGGGGACTGCACATGTAATTCATTCTCGTCGCGCCACACAGAGACAGACTCATAAAATAATTACTGCGCAATAAATTTCAGCGCTTATAAGTCGATTGAACTCATGTTTTGATGAATAAAATTTTCCCTGGCTGTCTATATCTGTTCCGGCTAATCTCTGAAACGGCTAGACCGATATTAACTTGAATTTTCTGTGGTAGATAGCCGATTCTACGAGGAGTTACTTAGGTTAAAAAAAGGGGTTCTGCGATAAAGCCACCCATGACATTAAGTCTAACTTTGGAAACTTCGTTCTAAATAATGTAGCGGATGCTTTTGGTCTTAAAGCCTGCAGAAACAGCTTACAATCTAACGGCAGATCTGATCTGGTTCCAGGACTTAGGTGGACCACTAATTGAACATAATTATTTTATTTATATATTTTGTCACCATACACATTTTATGTAACTACAAGCTACAAGCCTTCAATATTTAATTAATTTAATATAATATAATAACTTTGTGTGATGGCAAACGTTTGAGAACGTACGCATCGAAAATATTAATTTAAAAAAAATATGAATTAGGTTTGGTACGCCAACCAACAGATGGCGCAAGGCGGCCACTAAAACGGCAAAAACAAGGGAAGGAAAAATTCGACGCGTGAGGTGAGATCACGAGTAGCTAAGTTTAAAAAATCGCCGTCACAAGTCATCGCGTCGACGTAAACACAGATTTGTATGGGCTCACAATAGTGTCATCTTTAGGCCGACAGAGGTGCTGCTCCGATCCCATACAAATCTGCGTTAACTTTGACGCGGTGACTTGTGACGGCGGCTGTGAAAAACTCGCACTAGGAACTGTTCACGAGAGCAATTGCACGGTTTGCAGAGGTCGTGGATTCGAGTCCCGCCTCGTATTTATATTTTTCCTAATCTTATTTAAGAATTTAGAATGTAAACATGTGTTTCATGCATAATAATCAAATATTTATAAAAAAGTTTGTATTCGAGTCGTACATCGCCGTAACAATTTCCATTGAGCTGCGTAAAAGGTGTATTTTTACAGAATCATTTATTATGAGATCAAAGGCTCTGCAGCAATGTTCGTGAATTTCCGAGAGTCCCAAAGGATCTTAATGCTTATCCGTATTTCTAAACTGGTTCCAAGAGTCGTCGCCTCTTACAATACTCAATAGGAACTACTCTATAGGCTTACATGTGACGTGAAGTGACATATTACTTGACTTTCACTGGCATGTAGCTGATGTTTCAAGGAGTAACATAGGCTACTTTTATTTATAAAAAATATTATGATTCTGCGACAATTAGGATGAAATTAAATCCACGCGGGTGAAACCGCGGGGCACAGCTAGTACATAAATAAAATTAGAGATCTTCAGACACATAAATACATGGCTGACTGTGGTATGCCATATGAAAAAGTATAACAAAAACTAATTGGAAATGTCAGTGTTAAGTTCTAGCTCAACATATAAATTATGTATGAGAGAGAACTAAACAAACTTATCAAACAGTTTATAGCAATGAACATTAAACTAGGAACTAACATAGCCCGCACATACAAACGGGTAAGTACAGTTAAAGTTAAGCCAGTTTTAATCAGGCACCCGATCCCCTTAGTTACTGCTAATTACGGACTTGCTGTCCACCAACTTACCCTGGCTTATGTTCGATCATCCAATTAGCAAACATAATCCTATTAACGATTTTCGAGCTCTCATTACGATTCTGCCACGGTTTGGTAGTTTTAGTTTAAACCTATTTTGGTTCACTATTCAAGATTATTCCGTATTCGTTTTGTTTAATGTGTGTTGAGTACCCCTCGTTCTAATATGTTTCAACGTTGTCGTATCTTTAGAATTCAACCACATCATAAACTGGTGGCCGAAAAACTATCAAGTAATGTCCCACCAGGGCAATACAAACTATAGCCTAATAAAATAAAACCTATTCTTGGGGCACTAAACCCAAGTATATTGTGAACTTGTGAGTGGTTGGGGTATATGCTTGCAACTCGTAAATATACAGATGCAAACCTTGGTCCGTCCGTACCGATAAGTTTCCTAATCTTAAGAAGCCAAAAGCATGCTTTTCCATAGAAACAATAACTTACCTAATTATTACAAACCCCTTAAAAACGTTGATAGATCACAGGACAAGATCTGCGATCAACAAAAACAGCTTGAGAAGTATTTCAGGACATTAAATAGCATAATATATGAAGTCGAGCACCTTTCACCTCGGGTTTCACGCCATTGCCCACTCTTGAGGGAACCCTTGAGGGAATGCCTGAAGTTAAAAAAATTTCATGTATTTCATCAAGCAATACGTAATAGCGAGAACGAATCTGTAATTCACTCGCACCTAACACTACGTAGTACGTACGTAGAAGGTTGGCAAAATACATATTTTATTCAGAGACCGTTACCGCGTGGGCCCAAATTGAAAACATTTTGTACCTTTGGAGCGGTATATTGGAAGAAATCTGTAGGCTGAATAAAATGTCCCTAAGCCACTTAGGATTTACTAAATAAATAATATAAAACTAAAGATTTATCGATTCTATTGAGGAACTTAATTATTCAATAACATCATAGAAAAAATACGTAAGTACAAGAAACAAAATTGACGAAAACTGTTCTCAAATGATGTCTCATGGGTCAGTTGAGTGCCAAGAAGGCTAACAGCATTACTTTGCTGTTACTTAATCCGAGAAGCATTATTAAGGTAGCCCATATCTGCACTATATTTTCTGTATGCGTCTTATATCTAATATATACATATGCTCACGCCTGTATTCCCCGAAGGGGTAGGTAGAGGTGTTGTAATTACAACACCCATTTTTCACCGAAGCCGATTAAGTGCCAACGTGACAGATGGTAAATCACCGTCTCAGGCACTATACATAAGTCTTTGAATTACTTCTCAGACATATGCAACTTTCCTCACGATGTTTTCCTTCACCGTAAAACATGTGGTGTGAAATCACTGTACTTAAGTTCTTAGAGCAACTCGTTAGTACAGGGCCCCGGTGGGATTCGAACTTACGTCGCTTGCGTAGCAGGCAACTGCTCAAACCCGAACGCCACGACGGCTCTTATATCTAATTGTGTCAAATTCGTACTCCCTTTTTACGACCATGCCACACATAATTATGTAGATTTCTCCACAGACAAGTTGTTTACGCCACTCTAAAGTTGTATAATGTGTTTAGTGCGCTCACTCCAATCACATTAGTGTATCATGGGGAACTTTTAGGCCGTCGCATTATTTGCAACGCGAAAATTTTACTCTCAACTTATAATGGAATTACTTTAAATTCATGGCCCGCGTTTGCATGCGGAAGCCCTAATTTAAAAAGCATGGTATGTGCTTTATTTGTTTCCTATCTCAGTATAATGGATCATCAATCAGTATCGTGCATTTTATTTCTTACTAGCTTTTGTTTCATGCGTCATGTCGCGGAACCCTATTATTTTTTATACATAAAAGTAGCCTTAGTTACTCCTTGAAACATCAGCTCCCTGCCAGTGAAAGTCTCGTTAAAATCGGTCCAGCCGACACTTCAATTTTATTTATCTGTATATCTGTATAGATGAGTTATAGGGTTGCAAATACTCTAAATTGAAAATTATATTACAAAACTAACTGTGCCCCGCAGTTTTACCCGCGTAGAGTTCATTTCATAGGTGACCCGCGGCACCCTAATGTTTTCTACACTAATATTATAGAGAGGAAAGATTTGACTGCTTTTTTGTTTGTTTGTTTGCATTGAATAGGCTCCGAAACTACTTGACCGATCTTGAAAATTCTTTCAGCAATGGAACGCTACATCATCAGCAAGTAACATAGGCTATATTTTATCTCTGTACTCCCAAGAGAACGGGAACTACGCGGGTGAAACCGCGAGACGTCCGCTAGTCTTTAAATAAAAGTAGCCTAAGTTACTACTTGTATCATCAGCTAGAAATAACAATACCTTGGAGCTACTTATTCGCTGGACAAGTTAAAGGTAGTCCCGTTGTGACCTACCTACCTGCATTCTCTTATTTAATTTAGTTTCCAAAGGTATTTGACCCATTAATAACGTAATGAGGCGGAAACACCCGTCGACGCATAACTTTTAAACCAAAAGTTGAATTTGTTTTTCGCATCATCCGATGCCCTGCCAACACCCATTTACGCAAGCCCTTTATCTTTTCTACACGTAACTAATTAATTACATTTGGTAATTGATTCACTTATAACGTAAAAACGTCGTTGTTGTGATATAATTAAGCAATTTGTTAATTAAAACTTCGTTGGTAAGTCTTGCTGTGATCACTTTAATAATGGTATCGATTTACGGTTACTTTGTAAGGCATTAATGAATACCTTTCGTGTTAAAAACGGTCAGGAATTTATATTATTAATGTGTGTGTTTAAATCACAGATAACGCTCAAATTAGCTGTCTCAAACAAAATGAAATGAAAATGAATGAAAATGAAAATGAATGAACATGAATGAAAATGAAAATGAAAATTAAAATTATTTATTCAGTTTAGGCCCTGGTAAGGCACTTATGAATGTCGAGGAATTTACCACCTGCTCGGAAACTACTAGAAAAGCAATTATATAAGACTTTTTAAGCATGTAGGTTAATTTTAATCTTTAAAACTAGTATGCTATTATATCATGAACATAAGGCAAATAGTAAGAAACAAACTACGCGGCCGAGGCTGTGAATGGAAACTAATCTATAATACAAATATTATAAAACTGAATAGTTTGTTTGGTTATCGTGCCAATCTCAGGTGCAACTGGTGCTTTATCGAGAAAAGCTTTAAGCTTTATACCATTACGCTGCGACTAATACGAGCGAAGCATCAATGAAAATAATATCAATACGCAACATACTTCTCATTGGTAAGTCTATGCTGGTAAAACTGCGAGGCACAGGTAGACATAGGCATACCTATAAATATTCATAAACGTATTTTTAAACCCTGAGGAGAAACCAAACTTAAAGTACAAAAGACTCGTTTATGCCCTTAACGAAGATGTTTTTAACCATTAAACCACTTAACCACTAGCCATACTAAATTGCAAGCAATTGATATGGAAAACTCATTAATATTATATCAAAATTAATAAATTTGTGTCAATTATTGTGCTTCCCAAAACTATGCCCAGAGCGCAATTGATTGATCACAATGCGGTTATAATGCGAACGAATGTTTGCACATTGGCCATATATACGGCCGAATACAAATTACATAAATGTGTTGGTAAGTGTTGATCTACATATTTATTGGCAGACAATGTGTGCGTATAATATTTGTATCACTTGAATTTAAGGCTTTAGTATAACAATTTTCAAGCATCAATTTAATTGTTTATTAATTCACCAGCTTATATGTTTATAGTTTTACCACAGAATTAAATTTCAATTCAAATAAATTTATTTAGAAATAATTTAATTAATAGACGTGCAAGAAGTAAACAGCTGTTAATTAGGAATTACAAACAGACACGTCAATTTTATTCAGATGTATAGATAATTGTGTTCCTATTCCATTTATCCAAATCTACCCAGTAGTTTTCGCGAACGAATAAACTTAAAAATTTGCTTATAAATTAATCCTGATGTCATGAAAGCAAAAACAAATTCTTGATCGTCTTTTGATCACCTTGACTACCTAGCTATAAGGCAATCTGCCTACAAAGAGATGTGCGAATAAATATTTTCAGAAAACAAAAAATTTAATGGATTTCCTCAGAGCATACAAAAACCTAATGCATAAATTGTATAATGATTATTATTTTCAGTGTTAATAATCATGTATAGTACTAGGACTAGGAGAACACAAAAAGGCAATTTTTTTCAGATTTCAGGCTTCGCTATTCTTAAGGCAGAGTCAACGCGTAGAATTATCCTGGAATAATAATCTCTTGTTCTAGCTATTCTTGTTAGATCTTCAATTGTTTTCTTACTAGCTGAGGTCAGTGCCCTATCCCTCATAGGTACGTTGCCTTCTCGGCCAGTGGCTTTAAATTGGGGTGTTAAGTTGAACATTTTGAAACTGTGAACGGTTCGTTACTCTTCCTGAACTTAACACCGACAACTACTGGTTACTGACTTGCTAGTTTGAACTTTATTCCTACTTTGAAACTTCACATACAATACACAAAGAGAAATGAAATAAAATAAAATAAACATTCGGACATTCTAGCCGCGAGATGTGTACCTAACTGATGAAGTAACAATAACGGCCCGTCAATATTTAACTAATAAACTGCTCGGTTGAAACCATTTATTAAGCTAAAACTAAACATTGAAATACCATTAATTTATTGAACCTGTTTCGGATATTTGAATTTCAACTTTATATGATTGCTTAATGAACATCTTTTGACTGTAGACCAAATTGTAGCTTACTAAACATTAAACAAGCAATACAAATGCTGAATTTAATATATATAATGTATAGTCATATATGTAACAGTCACTTTGGGATATAGTCTTATCCGATAAATGGGTTATCGAAAACTGAAATAATTTTCCAAATCGGAGGGGTAGTTCAGTTAGTAGAACGATTAGCGCGTTTTAGCAAACAAACAAACTCTTCAACTTAATATGTTACTATAGACTAGCGTATGTCGGAAACTTCTCTAACGATTTATTAATTGTATTTATAGGCATTTTTATACTTTATCAATGAGAATTATTTAGCGCCATCTCGTAATTTTTTACAGCACTTGTATATCGAGCAAACTCCAACGCGCAGTCGACACTACAGAAATGCTACGACAGTGCTACGACTTCGTAGCACCCGTAGCTCGTAGCACTACAAAATATATCGTAGCAAGACTTTTCATCAAATATGTCATAAGAAAACCTAGATTACTATTTTGAAACAAAATAACCTGCGATTACAGACTTCTATGTCTGTGATAGCCTTGAACAATTAGTTGGGTGAACTATTAATCCATTCAAGCAGTACCTGGATGACCGAGCTTGCTCTATTATTATTTTAGACGTTTTCTAAAAATGAAACCTATTTAGTTCGATTTATCATCCCTGAAACCCCCAAAACCCGCGAACTAAATTTAATGAAATCTAAGGAGCCGATTCCAAGATTCAGATTATATTATATATACAAGAATAGCTCGTTTAAAGGTATTCAAAAAAAAATCAATCATAGGTTAGCCCTCGATTCAAAACTAGCTATAGTAATTTGGATAAACGCATTAATTCATTTGTGTGTATTCAAAAAAGGATTTGACAAATTGAAAACCTCGTCCTTTTTGAAGTCTGTTAAAAACCCTTCGACTTTCAGTAACTTGGGAATTTCCATTATAAACATAATTGCTTCGTGTGAGCCAATTTTCAATGCGTGAAGCGAGGATTACAGAGTTTTCTGATAATAAATGCTTGTGCGTTTCAAATGTAAATGGATATTTTGTATTCAACAACATTCAGCGTTGGTATTAGAATCGATGCGTGTTCTCTGGGACGCAGTTCAATTTGTCAAACAAATTGTATATTTTAAAATGTTGAATAGCTGCGTTACTTTGATAATTTTAAATAAAATTGAAACGGTAACAGAGTATTTAGCTAACCTTCTAATTCGTGAAACATGCATACATTATTCTCACGCCTGTTTTCGTTGATAGGTAGGCATATACGTAGGCAGAGGTGTACTTATAGTTCACACCCATTTAGCTAGTTATGCTTATCTATATCTATACAGATAAATAAAATTGAAGTGTCTGTGTATTTTCCAAATTAACAGCTTTTCACTAAATGCATATGAAAGTATACACGATACTGACACTAAAAAACCAAGTTTAAAAAATTTTCTCTGTCTGTCTGTCTGTTTGTTCCGGGTAATCTCTGGGTAATCGGCTGGACGGATTTTAACGGGACTTTCACTGGTAGGTAGCTGATGTTTCAAGGAGTAACTTAGGCTACTTTTATTTATTAAAAATATTAGGGTTCCGCGACAATAAGGAAGAAACTAAATCTACGCGGGTGAAACCGCGGGGCACAGCTAGTTTCTAATACAAATATTGCATATGTCTGAGAAGTAATTCAAAGACGTATGTATTATGCCTAAGGCAGTGATAGACTCACCATCTGTCACGTTAGCACTTAATCATCTTCGGTGAAAAGTGGGTGTTGCTAAACAACACCTCTGCCTACCCCTTCGGGGAACACAGGCGTGAGCATATGCATTTACAGAATAAATTGTCTGCACCAAAGAGCATAGAAAGAATTTATCTGCACCATGCATTTTGGCACTATACAGCCTTTATTTACAGACAACGGCTTAATATGAAATATAGGAGCAATATCTGTTACATATGACGTCGCAACTGCATCGTGAAATGAAAGTTTCTATTACATGGAATAAATATAAGCTGCCAACCCCTACAGCCGCGTTATTCACTAAGGTTTCTAAGCGTGGAACTCGACGAAGAGCGTTGGTTTCAATCATAGGAAATTGATACATAACATATAAAGAATAAGGTTTAATTTCGTTTCTTTTAAACCGACACTCGACAACGAGTGCGATACTGATAAACCTTAGTGAATAACGCGGTTGGTCCACGGTCCACAGCGGAGATATTAACCCATGGCATATTCTCTCGAACTATACAAATATTGACGGAGCCGTTGGTCCAGTGGTTGGTATACCTACTTTACTAAGTTTCGCGGGTTGGATCCCCGTGTCAGGACAAATATTTATTGTTTGCATTGTACCCAGGCACAATATTTGGTATGATAAGTATACTTAAAAAATAATTATTCATATTTTATGTAATATAGGCGATATTATTGCCATAAACAGGGTACTAATACGGACTCTGGCCTGCTCGAGAAATTACAGTTGGAAAACCCCAACACTTTGCCCGACCCGGGGATCGAACACAGAACCTCATGATCTGCGGTAGCGCTTGCGACCACTAGACCAACAATCGCAGCGAAAATAACTCACACTCGCTGATACTTTCAAATCCAAGCCATTAGTTGACTTTATACGTTAATACCTCAGCTAGTTGGTCTATTTCTCTGCAAAATTAGTTTAAATCCAAGCAAAGTTATTTCCAGCGTTCAGCTAAATTATTAGGAGTTCTAGCGCAGTATACAATTTCACCGCACCGTCTGTCGGCGCTCATTAAAACTTTCATTAAAATTGTGCAAAGTTGAACTATTTACTTATAGCTGACTAACAAAATAGCTGTGTATATCTAACAAAAGCGTATCGGATTCATTACGATCGCACAAACTAGCCATAAATGTTTTCGCTAACTTCGCAAGAGATTCGCAAAAAGTCGCTAACGAGTGGCTTAATTCAGCTGGAGTTAGTCGCGGGAGCACCTTCGGTGTTAGTCTCAATTAGGAGTTGCTCCACTGGTGGCCGGACGCGCCGCTGTCGCCGGCAAACTTGCCCAATTATTGCCGTTCCCTTCTCACATTCCAATTGGAACACCAACATTCTTCCTATCGCTACTTTTATTTATTGCTTGTATCCAATCCGAACAAATTCAAACTATACGTCAAAAACATAAAAGAAATCGAATTTAGAATAATATTATGCTATTACCTTTTTAAATATCTGAATTCGACAAATAATTTTATGTTCCATTCTTAAAAAAAATTAGCAAAGTTGACAGATTGTATTGATTGTATATACTGCCAGTATTTTTTTTTCCGGTAATGATTAATATTGTTCTTAATAGCTGTGTGTGTCTTAATAGCTGGCTGTATGGTATGTGATAGCGAATAGCGGGACGGGTGACAGTAAAGAAGATTAAAGGTACCTTCAAAAAAATCTCATTAACAGAAAATATATATACGGTCGAATTGAGAAACCTCCCTTTTTTTAAACCGGCTATTACTGCAAACCTGGGTTGCGAACATGTATGGTAAAAGTTCATGTATGATACTTTTATGTGTGTGCACATTTTAAACGGAACTCTGTATACACTATTATGTTAAATATAAAGCTGTGTTAAACTTAATATAACATTAACATTTCGCTTAAGTTTTCACATCGTGCAGCAAATAAATAAATTATACTGAAAATTGCGTGACTACTGTGACAAGCCTTCACCATGTTGAAATAATTAAAAGTTTGTTTATTTTATTACAAAAACATAACGGTGCACGCAAGAATTGTCGCTTTAATTAATACTTTTTGATACGTATCGCATCGCAGCATGAACTTGTGACTCATTATTTTTTTATTTAAAAGTAAACAAATATTCATACGCAAAGAAAGAAATAAAGAAAGATTTTTTTTTTCCTTGAAATAGCAAAACATACAGCAACATGCATTCAGTCTAGATTGTATACAGCCCGTTCACTACTGCTCACTTTGATGCCTAATAATAACTCCTTCCCCTTATTACAAATCATGGCATAAGAAAATCCTTGGTTTAGCAATAGGCCTGTCTCTAATATCTGCCTACCCCCATGGGATAAAGGCGTTAGCATATGTATGTATGGTTGTTTCACTAAGATATAGCCGACAGTTATATGCTGGTAGTTACAAGGCTTAATATATAAAAAATAAAGTCACACACGAAATCAAGTTTACACGGGTGAAACCGTGGGACACAACTAATGTATAATAGTAATAATATACTGTAACAAAAGTTAAAGCACAGTCACTGGAAGTAGGTTCAGTATGTTAGTGGCACGGCGAATGACCCACTTTCTTGGTTACAGGGTGTGCGCGATGTTTCTGCCGGAGTTCGCAAGTTTCGTCGCCGCCATCTTGTTTGCCGTACATCCTATACACACCGAAGCTGTGAGTATCTAACATTGTATTGTATTATTTTGTTACTGATATGCTTGATTTATATGGATTGTTATGTTTGGATAATGTTACGTGTTGGTTTGAAGTTCATTTGCATAATATGAGCGGTGATATGTCGGTTTGTGTTATCTCTGCTTATTTAGAACTGCTGAATATATTACTTACATTGATATAAAGCATTAGTATTACATGCCTCTCAACACTTTGTTTAATTTGATAGTTTTAGATAGATAGAGAAAAGCATAGTAAATGTCTTGGTATTTTGTTTTTGATTTCAATTATATTTGATTGAACCTACTTTTTCTTCCACGTAAGTTTAAAGTTCCAACGAGAAAAAAATTGTGGCCTCCTATCATTTTTCAAAAGTTTACCTACTTCGAACAAAGTTTGAAAGTTCTAGCTAGAAAGATACATTGCAAATAACTTAGTATGTATAAATACGAAGAAATATTTTCCCTGACTGCATATTTGACTTTCTTCCGAAACCTTTACATTTTACTTATAAATGCTCTGGTGGGCGAATGGTTTGATCAGTTACTTGTGATGCAAGGCCACACGTATCAATATCACTGGTATGTACTTATTGATTCGTTTTTTAGAACCTTTAGACCAGAGACACCATGTTTATCGATGACGGAAAACTTAGTGAGGAACGCCCATATGTCTAAAAATAAATTCAAAGACCCACTCAGACACTATCCTATGACGGTGATTGGTTCACCATCTGCTATGTAACTAGAAAGGTGGGCGTTATAGCTCCTCTGCCTACCCCTTCAAGGACCCTTCTCGAAACATCTCTCTCGTCATTAAATGACCAAACTTTCAGTAAAACAGTTATGCAAAGATTTTTATTAATTGATAATCACAATTACATGTAATGAATTGGTCAAAATAATTAAGCGGCAGTTATTTCCGTACGAGTAAATATTGAATTCGGACGGAAAAAACTCGTTAAATTTTAAATGCAAATGGAACAGACGGACTGACACGTCCCATTTCCTGCATGTATTGGGAAGCTTTAAAACTTTGATCCGACCAAATGTGCTATCCACCGGTGTTCGGTTAATATTCATCCGCAATATTAAATGATTTATTCCACAAAATAACAACAACCTGTATTAGTCGGTTTTGGACTATTCTCATTCCGATCGAACTTAAAAATACTACTGGCATATTGAGTTATTTGAGCATGCTTGAAAATGGTATAATAAAAAAAAACATACAATCGAATTGAGAACCTCTCCTTTTTTGAGTATATCGCTAGATAATAGCTTCACGAAAAAGGCTACCTTACGTATACTAGTATAAAAGCCATTTTAATTTAGCCACGTAGCAAGTAAGTATGTAGGAAGTAGAGCAATCCCCAGTTTAGTATTTGTGCACTTTACGGTGGTGCTACGTCGGCCACTCCACGTACGTTTTACGACGCCAGTTCCTTCTGGTGACAAGTGCTCTCACAAGCCTCGGACTAAAATTGAATCACGTTTATTCACGTACCAACTATGAACAAAGAATATTGGTCAACAAATATTGGACGACGGACGTTGGCCGAACTCTTGGTACAAGCATGTTACGTAATTGTAGAATTTCCGGATCTCAACTCGAATGTAACAATATAAAGCAGACCTCCAATACAATATTGGATTTTGATTGTACTTTTCAAGTTGTGTTACAATACAACAGAGCTAGCTTAATAGATAGGTAGTCTCAGAAACGTAACAAGTAATTAAAAGCAAATATTATTGGATAGTTAGCTTTTTGTTTTGCTTCATTGCTTGCCTTCACAACGTACAATCATCAAAACAATTTATTATATCTATATCGAATATTACATAAGTACCTTCTAATATATTATGTATTCTTCTAATTCCATGTATCTATTTAAATATATGCTCATAATGCAGACCAAGCACCGATATACGAGTGGAAAATAAATCATCACATAATATGCCGACAACCTACCCACCCTTAGGTATTAACAAAGAAATATACGTCGCTGCAAATACCAATTTATGATTTACCATTGTAAAATTAAAATTGTGATAATTTAGGGAAATTTTATACAAACAGTTTAACGATACAAAAACCCAACCAGAGATTATCCTCACAAATCTCATTCAGTCCCTAACTAGTAAGCTACGTGTCCCGAAAATTTTGCATCAAGCTTTTTATACAAAAAAATACCGAAGCATCCCGCATAAGCCGGGATTATCTAGGACAAGTCCCGGCTACGTCCCTTAAGAGAAATAGGGGCTCGTTCCCAAAATTAATTTTATGTATGACTTAAAAATACAATTTTTGCAGATAACGACCTCGTTTTAATACTTATTTGTTTGCAAACTCTGTAAAGAGCCTCTGATTGCGGTTTGACTTTCAATGTTAGAGATAAAATGTGTTAGAGTTTTTGTCTCTCTCAAAAGATATATACAAACACTAATTGACTGCCTGACTTATAGGTATATCAACGCACAGCCTACACCTAGTCTTAGGGCCATGGAATTTGGAGAGTATATTCTTTGTGCGGTGTGGGAATCTACTAAGGAAGGAATTTCAAAATTCTACTTCTAAAGCAATGAATAAGGGTATGAAAATTGGTATATTATGGCTAAGGCTAGTTTCCGAACCGGTGGTAAATTCTCGACTTTCATAAGTGCCTTACCAGGGCCTAAACTGAATAAATATTTTTCATTTTCATTTTTTCATATTCATTTTCAAGAAGATGCCGGCGGAATCTAGTTTTTTCCTTGAATTGATGAATCCGCAATAATAAAGGGGGCTGCACGTCTGATCGGCCCATCTTTTATTCTTTTGTGAAGTCTTGCGGACGTGCATTTGAGGAAACTGAATGAGTAAAAGACACAGGCTTCATGTAATTTGAAAAAAAATACTGCCAAATATTTTTCGATGTTAGACTTTTGAAGAGGTAGATATGTCAAAGCGTGCCAAAGTTGAAGCGTTCGAGTTGTCAAAACTCTGTTGTCCTCACTTGCCCCCAATTTTTAAATACTACTACTTTGACAAGTGACAAACTGTGTACAGAAGATTTTATTCGATCGTTTCGTGACTGCGTAACGTGTCTATACTTTTAACACCATTGCTTATTGTGTATCTTTTGATTGTGTCATTTAAATATGATATGCATGAACGCAAGTAAGAAAAGATACCTAATTTTACCTTACCCTCTACAATGGCTAGCAATGGCTGATGGTAGGACTCTAAAGTTTATAACCCTCTAACACATTCGAACCGATATTGCATTTTTACGTTCGGTCAGTTGTAAATTTGACGATCTTTAAACTTTCCCGTTTATGTTGGTTCTCCAATTATGAGGCTTCGATTTAACGAGGTCGTCATTTTTGTTTAACTCGTTTCAACTTTAATCCAAAAATTCTGTTCAGTGTTGTGTAAAACCTTTTTTAGGGATGCCTATGCCATTTGATTTTGAACCCAATAATAATGAGTATTAACTCTCAGATGTTTTCGGTGGTCTATCTCAGTGCGATTAAGAGCGCCCCGAGATCTCTCAGAGAATTTAACGGTATTAAAAATCCAAATTAAGTATATTATTAAGTTTGTCCACAGCTTTATAACACTACGTACTAAGGCGATAAAATAGTGTAGATACAGTCAGCCTGATGGTAAGCGGCTGCAGTCTATGAATATTTGTAACACTAAGTAAAATAACTGTGCAAAAAAATATTACTAGCACAACGACTTCACTCCTACTCCTTCCCTCCATGGAGCGACTTTACTCACGGTGGCGATCTTCTGTAAGGTAGAGGTACAGTCCCCGTCAGGCAGCTCCTAATAGCGAACGGAAGATCCCGTCAGTACCAGAACATTCACGTTTAAAGACTGTATAAACTTGGCCTTTACCTCTTATTGCCATCATAGATTGACAATGATTATGAGACAGATGTACATGACGTGTATAAGTCTATCACTGTCACTCAGTCAAACTATTATAGCTATAAGAAGCTATAAGAGCTTAGTTTCACCGAAAGGTTAATATTTCGAGAAAGTCCAATGCTCGGTATACGACGGAGAAAAATATTATTCGAATGTGACCACATTTTCCTGAAAGCTTTTAGGCGACATGTCTCCTAACACCGTAATATAATGAAGCGGTAAGTGGTCTGGATAGACCCGACTCTCCTAGTATTTCTCTAGTATAAAGCACACGCGTTCATCTTCTCAATCTTCAGAGCCTTCTTTCTAGGTCACATATTCTTTGTTACTTAATAGCTATCTTAGATGCTTAAGTGCTTAGTTTATACCTACACATAGTGATAAGTAACAGTTTATATTCAGTCCGTATGAAACTAAACCCTAAATAGTTTGTATAATTTCTATACAGATAATTGAAATTGAAATGTCTGTTTGTTTACGAACCGACCAAAGAAACCATTATAGGATTCAATTTTATGTTTAAAGATCGAATGCAACTAAAATTTGCCAACATTTTTGATATAATATTTCAAGTTCATCATCCTCCTGCCCTTATCCCATGTTATTTGTGGTCGGCGCAATTTGTTCTTCTCTTCCATTTCTCTCTATCAGCCGTCATATCTGTATTCACTCCCATTCTAGCCATATCATCTTTCACACAATCCATCCATAATTTCTTAGGTCTTCCTTTACCCTTGTAACCATCCACATTATGTATGGATTATAATATAATATTTTAAGTTATAGGAATCTAAAACCATCATGTTTTTGGGTACAGGTAACAGGTGTGGTAGGCAGGGCAGAAATGCTGTCTTCCCTCTTCTTCCTAGCCGCTCTTCTGTGCTACGCGCGAGCTGCTAACAGGAGAAGATACACAGGTGAGTCAATTAACAAAGCCCATTAGAATGTGTTTAAAACCATAGGAATTATAATATAAGTGGGGCTTTTGAATGTTAGTTGGATGTCTTTTCTTGACATATATTTTTTTCAACTGTACCTGAGTTACAATATTTTCGATCGAGTTAAAAAATAGTAATTGGCATTTAATCTGACAAGGCACATACATTTTATTGATTGATATAGAAGATAGAGATATAGATGTTCTGAAATAACAATGAAGCCCTTTTTTATTTATTTGCGTATACACTGAACTGTGGCCCGCAGTTCTACCCTCATAGGCAATTTTTAATAGAGGAGCTCGTGGCACAGTTGCTATTGCGCATATCATTCGATCAGCGAAGTTAAGCAACCATACGCCTAGCCAGTAGTTGGATGGGTGACCGCCCAAGTTCCCTCCGTGCCTCGGAGAGCACGTTAAGCCGTCGGTCCCGGTTGCCAATTTAACATCTTTGGCAATCGTTACAGGTCAGTCGGAGGCCTAAAAATAATCTGACAACTGGTTTAACACAGATCACAGATTTTCCTCCTAAAAAATGGGGTTGCGAAGGTCAGATGGCAGTCGCTTCGTATAAAAATCATGTGATCAGCCACATCGGGTTGAATCAAGTGCCGACCCCAACAATGTATGGGATAAGGCCAGAGAGATGATGAGGCAATTTTTAATATGCGGAAACTTTTTTATTCTCTCAATGCAATTTCATCGAGAGAAGGGAAGATAAAGATGTTCTGAAATAAAACTTTACTTCCAGACTGGCGGTATGTAGCAGCCTGCACAGCCTGCGTAGGCATTGCGATGCTATGCAAGGAACAAGGCATCACCGTCACCGGAGTGTGTGTAGTCTATGAACTCTTCGTCGCTCAAAAGGTAAGTTGAAATCATACTATTCAATACATTTTAAATGTCCTACGTATTTGGCAGTCAGATATTACCCACATTTAATGGAAAGTTATGCAACGAACTCGATGTTTTTTGTCTTAACAAAGATAAGTGCTTTAATTGTAAGAATTGATGTAATGTCAAAATCATTTCATACTTAATTAGGACCGGCATGCAATCTAATCAGGTTTACTCTCGAAGCGACTACCGTTTGTTATTGGCAACTCCTAAGAACATTAACGATAACGATTCACTAATTCACTAATGCTTACAATTATATAAAAAATATAAGTATGTGTTAGTCATGAAAACTATATAAATATATTTATTATTTTCTTTAGCGTCGAAGTTCAGGAGGCGGCAGTAGATGGTCATGGGTAGACGCGTGGGGCAAAGGCTCCGGTTGGGGCTGCGCGTGCGGCGAGGCGGCGAGACGGGTTGCCACCGTGTGCTGCGCCACTCTAGCACTGCTGGCAGCTAGACTACACGTGATGGGAGCACAGCTGCCTGTCTTTACGAGGTTCGACAACCCTGCTGGAGCTGCCCATCCTCCAGCCAGGTAGGCAGACAATTTAGGTTTGAGAACTTAAAGTTTAGGTTTAATGAAAGAAGAAGTAGAAAAGTCAAACGCAAATTGCAAAACCTTTTCTGCGGTCGACAACTTTCGCATGTTTTGTGTGTATACAAAATAATAGGTACAATCCTTTTTTTGGGCAGTCGTGTAAAAACACATTTGCTCTTATTTGTCAAAGAAATGAATAGTAACTTATAATACATACATTAATAATAAGTTTAATGCCAGATCCCATATTATGTATTAATGTAATTATAATGTATTCCATAAACAACTAAACATTTCGAAAAACACAGCTAGCAAAAGTATAGAGATGTGTTTTCATATAGCAAGAAACGAATAATTTTGTCCGTGGTCTGAATAACATTAGCTTGTAACTAAAAGCCTTGGTTCCAATTACCAAACGGTTGTATAAGTAGGTTATAGTTACAAGTTGTAGCTATCTTTCGGGTACTCATTATAATGAGAGGGTACACTGATGGGCGGGTTTGACAAGCACAGCGTAAAACCAGTGGCGAGCCCAAGCACATTAATTTTACGAGCACGCTCATTGCTCAAGAAGGATAGTTGATTTATGGCTCCATCTAAACTTAAACTATGGTTGGGTGAAGCAAACTCTTCGGCGCCAATGGTTGGGCAAACTTGAACACAGATAAAGTTTATCGCAGGGAATTTAAGCGGTGAACAATTCGTTTACTTGGCTGAATTACTTTTTGATTTCTTTGGGTTAATTTTGTGGGTAATCGAAAACGAAAATTGCATTGGTTTTTTTTAAGGATTTTAATTCGATTCATTGAAAAGTTACGATGGAATCCAAAACATTTTAGGAAATATATGATTCAGGATAAAAAATGCCTTCATCATCATCATCAATCTGATAAAAAAAGTTTAAAAAAAACGCGTCGCTCAATTCTGCCCTTTTTCCACAGGCATCTAACATTTGCGTACCTGCCAGCACTAAACGCCTGGCTGCTAACGTTGCCAGAAGCGTTGTGCTGTGACTGGACGATGGGGACTGTCGCCTTGCTGAGGTCATGGCGAGACCCTCGAAACTTGGCCACCCTCGCTCTAGCCACCATACTCATCGCAGCTGCTATACATGCCCTAAGGACGCGATCTTCTGCGCTTTCTATGGTAAGTACTATTTCATTCGGTAAAAATATTAAATTTTGTTACGCATACTTAGGCAGAAGGATGGGATGTAAAAATATGTTTTATATTTTTTATGTGAATATGTGATAAAATAAAAATAAAAATCGATCTTGGAAAATATACATAAAATAATCTCAAGTAAGCTGAGGTATTTGCTATTGAATATAATTATTGTCGTTTTGTCTCAGACATAAAGAGAGAAATAAAGATAGTTATATTTCCATCATTATCAAAATATCCAAATATAGGTACCTAACCTAACTTCAGAGCCAAACTACGTTGAACTCAAAATATTATAATCACTTTTCGATTGCAGGGTCTAGCACTGTTGGTACTACCATTCCTGCCGGCGTCGAACCTCTTCTTTCCCGTGGGTTTCGTGGTAGCTGAGCGGGTCCTATACATGCCTTCAATGGGCTGGTGTCTACTAGTAGCCCACGGGTGGCGCCTTCTAGCCAAAAGACGGGCTAAATTCGCCGCTGCAGCACTGATCTTCCTCCTTCTGGCTTTTAGTGCCAAGACTTACGTCAGGAACTGGGATTGGAAGACTGAATACTCCATTTTTGCTTCAGGATTGAAGGTAATTTTTATAAAATAAACCTTGAACCAAACAATATAAGTACTACGGTTATATTTAAAAGACTTGGGGACCATAATCGGTTTAAGCCGAGCGTATTAAGAACGTCTCTTTGACGTTTCATTTTTGCATCATAATATTAAACGTCAAAACTAAGATGTTCTTAATACGCGCTGTTTAAACGATCATTGTTTGCCCCCAATTAAAAGGAATATCGTTGAGTCACTATTTTAAAATTAAAACAAAACATTTTTGTCATTAATATTGAAATAAGATTTTTGAATGCAATCCAATAATTTCCAGGTAAACCGCAATAACGCCAAGTTATACAATAACGTAGGACACGCCTTAGAAGCTGATGGGAGATACGCTGAAGCGTTGGAATTCTTCAACACCGCTGTCGGCGTGCAACCAGACGACGTCGGAGCACATATAAACGTTGGCAGGACTTACAACCACTTAGGGCGATACCAGGAGGCCGAAGATGCTTACGTCAAAGCTAAATCCCTTCTGCCCAAAGCGAAGCCAGGAGAATCCTATCAGGCGAGGATTGCTCCGAATCACTTAAACGTGTTCTTAAACCTCGCCAATTTAATATCGAAGAATGCTACGAGATTGGAAGAAGCAGACATGCTCTATAGACAAGCTATCAGCATGCGCTCTGATTACACTCAAGCGTATATAAATAGAGGAGACATTTTGATCAAGCTGAATAGGACGAAGGAAGCACAAGAAGTGTACGAAAGGGCTCTGCTGTATGACAGCGGGAATCCTGATATATACTACAATGTAAGTGGCATTTTACTTCCCTTTGATTTTACTGATAAAACGGTATATAAGGTTCTCTTTAATGTTTACATTCCTAAGCAGATAATCTCGATCAGCATAATGCACTCGACATTCTTCAATCATATTATGGGTCCTTAAATCTATAATATGAAAGACAAAAATCATAGTTTTCATCATCAAAGTTTTGACGGTACTACCGCCAGTGGCTGAGAAGGCCGATTCCGGAACGACAGGTTCGGTCACAAATGGACATACATTTGAGTGCTAACGGTCATGGGTTGATGAAGCGTTACGCATATCTTAAAATAATTGATCCCTTGGTAGTATTTGTAGTCACCGAGATTAACTCATTATCTTATGTTTATACCAAATACTTTCGCATTTCAGCTTGGTGTAGTCCTCCTGGAGCAAGGCAAGGCGTCTCAAGCGCTCGCGTACTTGGACAAGGCTTTGGAACTGGAGCCTGAACATGAGCAAGCTTTGTTGAACTCTGCAATACTGCTGCAAGAGCTAGGCGCTGCTGACCTAAGGCATCTGGCCAGGCAGCGCCTCCTCAAACTTCTTGATAAAGATGGTCAGTATATGTGCTATTGAAATGAGATTGTATGCGAGAATATGCAATATGTGAACTCATGATAGAATGAAATGACGACGGAAGAAGTGTGTTATTGTTGAGTTAGAAGACGAAGTACAGAATATTATTTAAAAAATATTTACTTTTTCACTCAATCGCACCAAACTTAAGAAATATACTGCTCCAGATGTTAATCAATATAAGTTTATATACTTATCTACTGAAGACTGTGATAAAATTATGTCTTTGTCGAAAATTATGGACTTCTTTATCTAGGCTTTATCTTAAGAGTGGATGACAAAAATTGAATGCTCGTAATAGAATAGAGAAAGACAGTAATTATATACTCACAGTATAAACTACGCAAAAATTGCTACCTTTTGTTATAATATTTGGAAGTATTCAGTGTAATGTTTCAGAATCATCATGCTTAAATTAGTAGGTACCTTTTATCTATGATTTTTTGTTACTAGAACACGCCTAAACCATGCTTAGCAATGGTTGCACAAATTAAGATGACATTTGTCTTAATACCTACTTGTACCTTTCCAGCAACTAACGAGCGAGTCCATTTCAACCTGGGCATGGTATGCATGGACGAAGGAGATGCCGAATGTGCTGAACGCTGGTTCCGAGCGGCCGTTCACCTCAAGCCTGACTTCCGTTCAGCCCTCTTCAACTTGGCTTTACTCCTCGCCGACCGCCGAAGGCCTTTAGAAGCGGCCCCATTCCTCAAACAACTGGTCAGGCATCATCCAGACCATGTCAAAGCTTTGGTGCTCCTTGGAGATATCTATATCAATTCCGTCAAAGATTTGGACGCAGCAGAGAGTGTGAGTACTTTTAAATTACCAAGGGTACTGTAGCCTGTATAATATTGATTTGTATTACGTTCAAACAGTACTGGGCCCGCCTTACCCAAATAATTGCCTTGCATCCACCTAAATTTTTTTAAATAAACTTTGTCCGTCCTTGTGTTGCTGATTTCTTTATTCCGTAAAATGCTTTCTGCAACTGACAATGGACTGGACACTTTTTTCATGAAATTAATATAGCTGTGACTGCATGAACACTTAAGATTTAATCTTACTATTTTTTGTCAGATGAATCTCCAACAAACTAATTTGACTAACAATAATCTTATTTGTTCAGTGCTATCGACGCATTTTGGAGTTAGAAGCAGACAACGTGCAAGCGCTCCACAACTTATGCGTGGTGGCGGTGGAGCGAGGCAAGCTCGCAGTCGCCGAGGAATGCTTAACGCGCGCCGCAGCATTGGCTCCCCACGAACACTACATACAACGGCACCTCGCTGTAGTAAGATCTCGGTTAGCCAACACCAACGCACCCCCAAATCCCACCGAAGCCCCGCCAGCAGAAGTCCGCGCGAGGTGGAACTACATTCCCCAACAGCCCCCCGACCCTCACGAGACTGACCCCTCATAGCCGCAATATTGACTCATCTGTAAATATAACAACACTGTAACACCAACCAATTGTCTGGCTATCGAGTTTTTTTATAATTTTCGTAACTGTCAGGGTATTGATATTTTTAAATGATTATTGAAAATAGGAACTTGAATACTTGATCTCTGACAATATCTTCATCATACATTGTGCTGGGGACCTACGATCGGTTTAAGCAGAGCGTGTTAAGAACTTTCAAGCTTAAACGTTTTTTCGTACCGTAAAATTAAACGTCAAAGCTAAGAAGTTCAAAAAGCTCTGCTTAAGCGATCATAGTTGCCCCCCTGGTACAGTTCATTTACATTTGTGTAATAAAAGAATGTCATAATAGTAGTTTTATGTTACGGCAAATTTTATTGTAATTAGTTGTATAAACTTAATTTTATTTGCTTACGTCGTATCGTAATTGGTGATATTTGTTCAGTAGTCGGTGATATTATTTACGCATTTATTATTATAAATTGTGTACGCCATGTGTAATAGATATTATGTAGAATATTTTGAACGAGCTTTCGTCATTAGCCTGGTATACGGAATAAACGGAGAGTTGTGTACTTTTATTTATTTTAACGATGGAAATATAATAATAGTGAACGAATAAAAACTATTTGGATGATAAATTGTCTCTAGTCACAGTGCAATGCTCTTGGAAATACTTAATTAATCTGTTGTAAAATTATTTCAGATATGATTAGGTAGTTAGAAATGAATATAAAAAATGTCATTGCATTGTTAAAAATAATGTTTATTACAACCCAAAGCTACATAGGGAAATATCTAGCACTAGTGATGTACCCCGCGTATCGCTAAATCAACCATAAGTACCTACTAAAGTTATCTAACCACATAATCTATATCTATATTGTATTGAAGTTCCCCGCCAAGTATTTTTCATGGATGTCGTTTTTTTTCAATACCGATATCACGTTGTTTACACCATTAGACATATTGACTTGGAAATAAGATTTGTGAGCATAGTTTGATTTACAAATTGTCTGGTATATATCTGTGGATAAAGTCGGAATAATTACGCCTCCTAAAAAGAATACCCGTGTTTGCGTAGTGTCCGCGGATCAACTAGTATTGACCTAATGCCCTCGATCTGATCAAAATCGTGGATAATTAGGTACTACTAGTTACTTACCTACTCAAAATGAACATGTCAACTTTATAAAACGCTGTGCATTCAATTATTTTAATTTATAGTCGCCTACTTTTTCGTGTTATCAATGGAAAGTTATGACGGATAAATGTGATAAATTTACACCCGTGAATAAAATACCCTCTGAAAACATTCCACAGTAGCTACATAAAAGGTACCTTAATTCAAACAAACAGAACAATTTTATTTTATTTGCCACACAAATAAAATGTTCACAAAATTGTCCCTTAAAACCAAGTAAAAATGTGTGAATTTAACCTTATATTTAAATTAAATTCCTATATGAATATTATTTGGATTATCGTATTTTTTCGACGCATTATTCTAAAGGATTATAAATCTCAATATGTCACACAAACTTCACCTCCTTCCTGTGGTCTGAATAATGTGATTATTCGTATAAAATGTTATAAATAAATAAAATAATGATAACCTACACAGGATTCGTAGCATTAAACAACTGCATACTGTGCAAATTTATCTTTGTCATTCACCTGTACATACAGTAGTTACATGGAGATACTGCATTTCGCTTAACCATACAAATAGTCACTTTAAAAAATGAATTTTCCCGTAATTCTAATTGTTTGGTATCGATAATAATGGATCTCATCTTAACTTATTCTTTATCTTGGCCTATTTTTTAGTCATCAAAAATGATTCTAATCTCAATTTTTTTTCTTTTTATAGAATTTCGGATAGGTAATAAATTCATTTTGACGTTTAAGTATCGTATAATGAAGATAATGAATATCAAACCAACGATACCATATTTAATCTGCATTCTTTTGTGAGACATCTTTGATACTGGCCTGTGTGTGATAACTGTATTATGAATAAAAACTGTTTGTATGGAAAAGTGATTGGGAAATCGTAGGTTCATCTTTTATTTGAGCATCCGTGTCAGCTGCTGGGCAAATACAAGGAATCCCACCCCTTTTTGAATTTGGTCCATCTTTGGGATTGGAAAGTGCAGCCTCGAAATATCTGTAAAGAAATTCGCTATCTATGTATTGAAAACCTTATTTTCTTAACGCTAATGTTATTATGTAAAAATAAAATGGAAGTGATCGACCGTTAATAGAATTAGATGTGAAAATTGTAACGTTGTTAATGTTTTAAGATATAAAAAGTAACTTTTGTAAAAACTGAATTTTTTACAATGTCTTGAAACATTCCTGAAGGGAACTCGCGCATGAGTTGATGGATTCGTAAGGACCCCGAATATTATAACTATTTGTCGTCAAAACGTTTATTTTTATAAAATAAAATGATGTTTTAATTGACTTCAGTGAGTGTTTATTTTCCTCTTGCCTTCCTTTCCCATACGTCGAGTGTCGGTCTAAATTGAACTTTATGATCTATGTTAACTTTATGTGAACTTTATGATCTGTATTATGTATAAATTTTCATTGATTCATGCCGACACTCGACGTCGAGTTCGACGCTAAGAAATCTTACAGAATAACGCGGCTGAAGTGGCTTGAGCGCCTCATAGGCAAGTTTGTTTTTGTCCACCTAATTTTGACAATAATGTATGATTTATTGATACTTATTCCTACAAGTTGGATAAACATGGTACTTGGTTTGACTATTTGCCATTAGATGGCTCTAGGGTCGAATAATTATTCGTTGGTTCAACAAAGTTGGACAACGTTTATTTAAAAAAAAATGCAACGGATGTCTACATTTTTGTACAAAGAATTAGAGACATGGTCTAAACCTTAAAAAAAATATGCGTATAAATCTATAATTAAATAACAGCTTATAGCGCCATCTAGTGTTGAGTAAAGAAAGTTAATGCCACCCCTCAAAATACACCTCCTGTCGCTATTTGATATCCTCGTACTTGTACTTAGAAATGCAAAAAAAATATCGCAAAAGCGGCTTAAAAGTTGGAGGAGTAGTAGGTACCTACTAAAAACTTAAACTATAAATTAGAGCTTTGAAAAAACCGGTTTCTCATTTCTGTCCTTAATTAACTGGTAAAACAAGAAACCGGTTTAACGAGACTCAAATCAATTTTGACCAGTTATAACAGAGAACAGAACCAATGTTAAGAACTTAATAAACCGATTTAAGGCTGACTAATTCCCGAATTCAAACTATAAAAACCCGATGATTTCAACCAGGGGCGGATCCAGCTTTGGCGCCAGGAGGGGGTCACGTAGTCGTTCGTTCCCAAACGTGACCCCCTTGATTGAGCTTAGCCGAAACAAACATACAGAGAATTATTTTATTGTTTTTTTGTGATTGTGTAAGTACTTATATACTTATGAAAGTATACTACTTATACTTCTATGCATATGTATGCATTTGTATAATTTGGAACTACAAACAGACCCTTCAATTTTATTTCTCTGTATAGATTTGTTATTATGATATCTAACTAGAAATGTAGGTAATACTATCTGTTCCCCGCGGTTTCACCCGCGTAAATTTAGTTTCATCCTTATTGTCGCGGAGCCTTAATATTTTAAATAAATAAAAGTAGCTAAGTTACTCCTTGAAACATCAGCTACCTACCAGTAAAAGTCCCGTTAAAACCCGTCCAGCCGTTTCAGATATTAACCGGAGCAAACAGACAGACAGAGAACTTTTTTAAAACTTGGCTTTTTAGTGTCAGTATCGTGTATACTTTCATATGCATTTAGTGAAAAGCTGTAATTTTGGAATTACAAACATACACCTAAATTTAATTTATCTGTATAGATATAAAGATATAGACACAATTTTTCTTCACTAAAAAAATATATAAAATCTTCTTTACCTTACCTTAGTTAGTTAGTGAGAGTGGAAAATAAAACAACAATACTGTGTAAAAGATTCACTATATTGTTTTGTACAATGAACACGTTACAAACTCAAAACAATATCGCCCCTATTACACACAAATATCTTAATATACATCTCATTCATTGTTTCCACTATATATCGGAACAATAATTTTATCGAATTGAAACAATTCGCTCTAGCGACTGATTTGGTGTAACAAAAAAAACCTAACAAAAAAGTCGAATTGATAACCTCCTTTTTTGAAGTCGGTTAAAACGATCGAATTCTTACAAATGTGAAAATGGTAGGCAAATATAGGATGACGCGTGACTAACCACGTGTTCTCGTTACTATAGTACTATAGTTTAAGTACTATCACTGTTTCTTTAAGAAAATATATACTTCATGTATTAAGTTTTATGGCTCATACTAACGTCATTCTGACGCGACTTACATGCATTCTCACAAGTGATGACTTGAATGAAGATCTCGTGACAGTCTATTTCAAATAATCGTCATTTTACAATCTAATCAATAAAATAAAATATTTAATGTCAATATAAAGGAATATAATATCGTAAACTATACAGTAATTCACGTCTCAAATAACAAAATCTCACTCACTCACGATTTTCTTCAAACTTACACCTATTTTTTTTCTAACTTGAGATACTAAGACTTATAATAGTGTAGAGTTTCTTTTCGATGGACTTGGTAGGTATTACTTTGTTCCAGACAAATTACATACAGTAACAAAAAATCAAGGTCTCTTTTCTTCGACCTTTCAAGGTAACAATAAAATTTTACCAAACTCTATAAAAGAACTGCCGTTCGAATTAATTCACTCACCTAAAATATTAAAAAAAATATTCGACAACAGAAACAATGTCGAAAAATTAAAAATAAACCTAACCTTACACTAACAACAACAGAAATTATAAATTTATTTTATCTACGCTCGATAAAAATTACAACGCAATTTTATTTAAAACAATCAAACCTTGGTAAGAATATCTTAATTTAAAAATACTTTTTTTTGTTCACCTTACACGAACCAGTTCTAGGATTGCTTGTCGACATTACTTTAATTTATTCCGAATTCAAAATTGCACACTTTGAGATACACTGATGTATAAAAATATTCGAGTTTATTATAAAAAGTGTAGGCAAATAGTTAGAGGTCATTGACTCGTCAGCTTTATAAAATGTGCAGAGTGCACTATGGTACAGTTTGAATTCCGAACTGCATGGCATAGCCAATGAGCAGTTCGGTTCAATTATACTCTTCATCGCCGTCGAAGTCTGCCACTTCCTCCTCGACCTCCGGGTGTGGTTGTTGTTGAGGTGTCAATGCCAGGGGACCCTTCTTATACGCCGTCATTTCCTGTAACATATTCACTTAAGTTATACAAATCCTATGTAAAATCTATGGAACTCGTTTAGAATATGTTTTTTTAAATTTTTCAATCATACGCTTATTTACAATCTTATTACTAAAAAACTATAATATTCGATGGTATGCGGCCAATCACTGTGTCAACATAGTGAAGGACTAGAAATACATTAGCACAGCGCCGCCATTTTTTTTACTATGTTAGGTTACTTTTTTTTTCATCATAGAAACTGCACCTAATAATTTTAGAAAGGCTGAATGTTTATATTCTTGCTTATATACTTCTCAATAAATACAATCAAAATTCATCGGTAAAAATACTTCTTTAAATTCTTCTCCTTTGTTAAGTCAAGCTTTCTAGACACTGAACATGCTATGCTACCATTTAAATAATAATGTAAGCACCACACCTAACACCCCAACGTAACGATGTGCGATTGCGAGATATTTTCAACTATCGAAAAAATCAGAATCGGTCAAATTTTCCATCGAGGCAACTATCGACTCGCCCTGGCGACGAAGCAATCGACAGGTTTTTCAATCATTTTAATGCAAACGATTGGTCCGAGTCGCGCCGAATCTATCCGAATGAAACCGATCGTCGAACAACGCCATGCATCGCGATGAGAGACAACTCTGTAAGCGAGTCGAACTCGGTACTATCAACTGCGATTAAAAACAATCGCGATGCATCGAGATGTTTGAACAATCGAAACAATCGCGTTAACCTCTCGCCATAGCGCATTGCTACCTTACCGTATATAGCAGAACAACTACAGTAAAAGCCCGTATGTGCGGTCTGTCTGACGGTATGGTACGTTGGAGTAAGTTCGACGCTAGTAGACCTATGATAGCAATTTCTAGCGAAAGAAGTGAATTCACAAAATATGCCCTATTTCGCTGGAAATGTTTATCATACGGTCTTAAACCATGGTCGAACTTACCCGAATGTACTATAATTGATAAGTCTAAAGCTACTCACCCTATCATACCGCGCCTTGTCTTGCTCTGATAGCGACTCGTACTTGGACTTGGCTTCAGGCTCGGTGGCGGCCCAGCGCCGACCCAACTCCTTGGCGACCTCGCCCATCGTGTAGTCGGGGTTGGTCGCCTTTACCTTACTGCGCTCGTCGTTGCAAAACCAGAAGAACGCTGATCTGTTTCATACAATCACGATGTTAGATCAAGTGCGGATATTAACAATTGCACATACTTAATCACCTAATTTTGTAAACTTGATAATCACTACATAGTATAAAACAAAGTCGCTTTTTCTGTCCCAAAGTATGCTTAAATCTTAAAAACTACGCAACGGATTTTGATGCGGTTATTTTATTACATAGAGTGATTGAAGAGGAAAGTTTATATGTATAATAATAACATCCATTAAATAGTGGAGAAATACTGTTATTTTCTCGAAGCGAAGTGAGGGCGGGTCGCTAGTAATAATATATGTGAAGTTTCTCAATTCGGCCTTATTTTTTTTTACTACCTAATCAGCCTACCCCTTAGGTGAATAGAGGTGTGATTATATGTATGTATGTATTTAATATTAGTATAGATGAATAAATGTCAATGACCCCAACTCACAGAGAACGTTTGGGAGCGTTCGGGTCCTTGGTCTGCTGGCGCTTCCTGCCGCGAACCTTCACGTCCTTAGGAGGCACGTAACTCTGCATCTCCAGGTCGTAACGCCTCTTGTCCTGCTCTGCCATGTCGTGAAACCTATGTTTCTCCTTCTCTGACATTGTCTGTTCAAAACATTCACCCATTTATCATCCATTTATGACCAAATAACAAAATGTGAGGCAAAAAACAGCAGGTAGGTAATTTGTTTTTTTTTAACCATATGTAACTTATATAACAATGCAAAAAATATCTTTTAACACCAAATATTCTGATACTTATTTATTAAAGGTATTGCATTCGATAAAATGCTTATGAAAAATAGTTTCTTAATAGTACAAAATAATCTTGAAACACTGAATCTGTCACTTAATTGAAACACTGAATCTGTCACTTAATTGTCTGGACAACAAATAAACTCTACAATAGATTAGGAAATCATAATAATATTATTAAGTCTTAACATTCGTGCCATTTTCACAGTGGCGGATATATTAATTGAATGGAACATAAGTTAATCATCTTGAGGGACATCTTTTTTAACACGCTTTTATTAGCTTCACCTGTATGTATGTATGTATGTATGTATGTATGTAACCTACCCCTTTGAGCTCGATTTTGTCCTACTTTGTACGATCAGATTTAATTCAAACTTTGCACACCTGTCAAAAGTCGATGACAATGCAATAATCCGATCGAAGCATCCGATTATCCTAATTAGATTCGCCAGGATTAATTAATTTCTTTCCGCATCCTTTGCATGCGAGTAAGAGAGATAGAGCTAGTGCGGGCGGTTTGTGGTATTGAGGGCGGTTGATAGTTAGCCAATCGAACTAAATAATATATAGTTTAAAAAATTTAACTAAAAAATGAAAAATAAATAATAGTTTAAAAAAACTAAAAAAACACTAAATACACTAAATTTGGATAAAGAATATTGTAAATTAGAAATGAATGTACATTTTTGTAAAAAAGCGTGGGGTGCATAGTGTTAATAATTATAAACATTTTATTGACAGATAATGAGTAGAAGAATCATCACTTTGATAATATAATATCTTAAAAAGCGCATTGAATACACCCCACGCTTTTTTACAAAAATGTACATTCATTTCTAATTTACAATATTCTTTATCCAAATTTATTAAATTTTATTTTCTGATTTTTAGTTGGATTTTTTATGAAAGCGTGTTTTTTTAGTTTTTTTAAACTATTATTTTAAGTTTGATATGCGGGTTCGAGTGTTGAAAAATCTTTAAAAATCTTACATTCCACCTCTCAGCACACTTCTTGGAGAAAGCTGAGAAAATGACACTCTCTTCGGGGTGTTTCTTCTTATGTTCCTCGCGACAAGTCTGTACGAAGAAGGCGTACGCGGTCATGCGTCCGCGAGGCTTATTAAACGCCCGTGCCCTCGGCATTCTCACTTTGTTCACGGTCGCCTGTGCTATTAATCCTTGCTGTTGAGCTTGCTGCTGCAGTTCCTAAATTAAATAAGAAAAATTCAACCTTAATTCAACCCTACCGAATTTCGGTAACGGCGGTAAATCTCAACGAGGATTGGCCATCTGCGCAGGAGATATTAAGGTGTGCACAAGTGTGTGCGCAAACATAGGTGCACTCTTTATTCCCTCACTCTCAAAGTCTGATGGGACGGCAATCCGACACGACTGGAGAGAGATCAGGCGTAAGACCAACGGCTTAACGTGCTTTCCGGGGTGTAAACACCGCCAACTTACAAACTTTGTTACTTGCAAATTACACTGCACTACAACAAACCAAAACTCTTTGTGGTGCATTCATACATCCTGAACAAATAATAATAATAAGTCCAAATATTGTACCTGTAATGTAGCAGATTGTCGCTGTAAGGCAGCTTGTATCTGTTGTTGCTGGACAGCTTGCAGGTGATCATGCAGGGAGTGCTGCTGTTGCTGTTGCTGTTGCGCAACTTGTTGCTGAAGAGCAGCTTGGGCCTGAACGATGGCCTGCGCTTGGGCCTGGCTCACTTGCAGTGTCTGCTGTAAGGTTTGCTGCAAGGCTTGTATTTGTTGTTGTTGTTGCGGAGTGTGTTGTTGCTGTTGCTGCTGCTGCTGCTGTTGCTGTTGCTGCTGCTGCTGCTGCTGCTGTTGTTGTTGTTGCTGCTGCTGCTGATGCTGTTGCAGCATCTGTTGCAGCGTCTGCTGCTGACTCTGTTGTTGTTGTTGCAAGGTCTGTTGCAGTGATTGGCTTTGCTGTTGCAATGCTTGCTGTAAATTCTGTTGCTGCTGCAACTGTTGCTGCAGCACCTGATTCTGTTCTTGCTGTTGCAGAGTCTGGTGGTTCTGCTGTATTCCGTTAGCCTGCTGGTTGCTTTGCTCTGGGTCCGGACTTGATTGATTCTGAGGCTGCAACAAGTAGCAAATAAACAAATATACCAGACAATTTAAATTAGTAGTTTGTTGAAGTTTTATAATAACCATAACCATATCAAAGAACGTAAAGTTATGATGGAACAACATTACATTTTATATAATATTGTGGGTCTACAAATGAACGAAGTGAATAATGTGAAAGCTATGCTAATTTGATATTATCACTGCTATTACTAAAGAATCAAAAAAATATCCAATAATTTAAAACAATTTTATGTATTGGGAACTTCAATAATTTTATAGTCTCATGTTGTGATCTGGGAAAATGTTATCATTAGAAAATAAATAAAATAATGAAATTTAAAGTTGTAAAAATAGTTGCCTATTTTCAAAAGTAGATGATGATAAGAAATCTATGAAATGTAGCATGATGATGAGACAGTGTTCTTGGCTAGTTAGATTTATCCCTCATTAGCACGTCCAGGATATGTAATCATTAAAATTAAAATTATTTATTCAGTTCAGGTACTTATGAATTTCAAAGAACTGACCACTGGTTTGGAAAATAGCCTTCTGAGAAGAACCGGCAAGAAACTTAGCAGGCAATATGTACATTTCATCAATACAATACAATATTAAAAATATTTAATCTGTAGGTAGGCATTGAACCATATTTTAGAGAACTATGATCATTTAAGAGCATATTAAGAACTTCTTAGCTTTGATATTAAATGTTACAGTACAAAAGTGAAATGATCAAAACTCAGTAGTTCTTAATAGTTCTAGTTAAACCAATGATGGTAGGCTCCCAGGTGTCATCACAAGTTAGAAGCCATCATTGAAAACAGTGAGGGCGCTTGTATTACATACAGATAGACAGAGACAGACTCATGAAATTGACAACTAAGCATTCAAAGTCAGCACTCATAACTCAGCAACACTTATACATGGAAAAGAATTGCTCAGACTATCTACATCTATACTCAGGGGCGGATCCAGCTTTGGTGGCAGGAGGGGGTCACATAGTTGTTCGTTCCCAAACATTTGCCATCATACAAAGTTATTATATTATATTAAATTAATTAAATATTGAAGGCATGTAGTTACATAAAATCTGTATGGTGACAAAATATATAAATAAAATCATTATGTTCAAATAGTGGTCCACCTAAGTCCCGAAACCAGCTCAGGGGATGCCCTAGATCCGCCGTTGAGAAAGACAGACAGACTCATGAAATTGACAACTAAGCATTCAAAGTCAGCACTCATAACTCATAGCAACACTTATACATGGTAAAGAATTGCTCAGACTATCTATATCTATACTTCCATATCCATCTATCTTCTATACAGATAAATAAAATTTAAGTGTTTGTTTGTAATTCCAAAATAACAGCTTTTCGCTAAATGCATATGAAAGTAAAAAGTAAAAAAAAGAAGTAAAAAAAATGTTTTATTTTATTTTTCTCTGTCTGTCTGTTTGTTCCGGCTAATCTCTTAAACATTGGACTAATTTTAACAGGACTTTCACTGGCAGTTAGCTGATTATCCAAGGAGTAACTTTTTGATATTTTTCTTTAAAAAAAATATTAAGTATCCGCCAGCCATGAATTTAATTATATGCAAGTGAAACTGGTGCAGGTCAATAACACACTCTGCCCCTAGAGATCAGACAGACAGACTCCAGAATCATTTTAAAACAGTTATTAAACCATTATTTATCACTTTTGTTTACAATTATCTATACTAACATTATAAAGAGAAAAGATTTGTTTGTTTGTATTGAATAGGCTTCAACACTACTAAATAGATCTTGAAAATTCTTTCAGCAATGGATAGCGACATCCCCAATGAGTAACATAGGCTATATTTTATTCCTGTACTCCCATGGTAACAGGAACTATGCGGGTGAAACCACATCACATCCGCAAGTATATTTATATTTCATAATACATTCGCTTCATGAAAACATTAAATTCATAACATTACCTAACGCTAAAAAAGATTATAAAACTCCTGTCACACTTAATTCCTCATTCACTATATTTCACTTTGGCTCTGTACTTCTGTGTAGATGATCACTTTAGCGTAAGACCACTTCTGTATACTCTTCTTAATTATTATTTCTTTGTGCAGGTCCCATCATGAGTCCAGCACTGATCTTGAATGTGTAGTAGACATTTTATTAGTGTGTCACTCGCTTTTATCTCCACATAGCAATCAAACTATACAGATAAATAAAATGTGAGTGTCTGTTTGTAAATACAAAATAACAGCTTTTCACTAAATGCATATGAAAGTTTATTCAGTACTGATATGAAATAATCTATTTATTCCGGGTAATCTCCGAAACGGCTGGACCAATTTTAACTGGTCTTTCACTGACAGATAGCTGATGATACAAGGAGTAACTTAGGCTTCTTTAATTTGATAAAAACATAAGGGTTCCGCGGGACACTCTACGCGGGTGAAACCGCGGGGCACAGCTAGTATATGAAATGAATATGTATGAATATCTTTTTTGTTTTATAGTAGTGGTTTTCCTTTGTATTGTTTGTAGTATTGTGTACAATTAAGAGTTATTTTTCTGTAGCGTACCTTTAGTGCAGGGCGAAAGAAAGATTATTGGTAAGAAAATATGGTGTTCCACGACAATCTTGGATGTTACGGATGTTGACTATTAATTATAGCTTAGTATTTTACAATACTTCTCGTTACTTGCTTGCTATCAATCAGCTGTGTTTGGATGTCACCTTGACTGTGACACAAACGCAGTGAAAATTCAAGGAAAATATTTTTTTTCTTTATCTATGCTTGAAGCAATCAAAATCAATGTGGTACTAGAAAAGTTACAGTAAAAACATTAGATTGTGTATCTAAAGTTCTTAACTTAACTAAAAAAAAATTTTAAGCTAAGACAATGTTAAGATCTTAATTTAGTAAAATTTTAACCAAGTTGACTATAAATATGAAAGTATCTACACCAATTTACTTTTTATTATTAGGTTACAGAATTTTGCAATATTGTTTTAAATTTGTCGGATCTAAAAAACTAGTTTTGTGAACAAGTTACTTATTTAAGTATTAAGCAAATAAAAACCTATGCATCCATAGACAAAGAAAAACACATTGTGGAACTTATAGTTTATTGTCAGTGCCACAGCCTATTTCTAATTAAAAAAGAAAATTGAATGAATGTACATTTAATAATCATTCAGTACAATGGAACTTTCATTTCAAAATATAAAGTTTATTTCACACTAGTTTGCTGTGATTTGATTATTTTATAGTGTTAAATAATTTATTTTGGAAACTACTACTACTGCGAATTAATTACTTTCAAAATATAATGACTACATATAACTTTTAATGGTTTTAAACAGACCAGAATATCGTCATATTTTCCATCTTCTACCTAAAGACCTTTTCGATAGATTTGACCGCAATAATCACATTACATCAAAGTTCTAGTAGAGATGACGAAGCGAGGCTGTGCCTTCAGCTCATACAAGACATCCAATCTTTGAAATACAATTCTTGTAAGTACCTTAACCTTAATTTATAAACATTGTACAAATATAACAAAGGCGACTGATGTTTTTCTTTAGTTTATTATGGGCACCTATACCAGTATGATACGAAGCATATTTTTCTCGTTACCTGTCCATGATAACTGAATAATTTGACAAACAGACAAGCAGGACCAAGCCCGTAAACCATTGGGAGAGATTTCACAGCGCCCTGTGAAATTTTCCTTCGGTTTTCTAGGGTGCATCATAGGGTGGTTCAACTTTATGTAATTGAATACCTCATATCACTTATGGCACATAAATAATCAATAATATTCCTAAGGTAGTATAACCTTTTATTTGACTAATCCTCTATTGTATTCAACATGTTAATGATTCGAAATTAATAAAAAACTAAACTTAAGGGCACACTTTGATCGATAAAGAAGATCTCCTGTTTAAACAAAGAATGTTATAGGTATAGGTTTGCTATTGATACGATCATTGTTACTTTAGAACACATCAAAATTATGATTAGTGATAATTTCTCTCATTTTAGTGCAATGAGGCTTTATTTGTACCAAACTTGACTAAACGGGTATTATATTAGGTTCAGATAATCCTATCGATCATTATTATTCATATGATTTGTAAGATACTGTACCGTTGGAGATGATGTTTGTTGAGATTCAACCGATCCTGATGCATACCACCAAGGTTGTTGAGGTGTCTCTTCTCGTGTGTTAGTATTAGACATAATACGATAATCATAATTAGCAGTCGGAGTTTCGCCGCTATTGTTTGAGAAACCCCCAGTCATTTTATAAGTGTAAAGTTGATGTGTAGAAGCAGCAGTGCTTCTAGCAATTTCTTCATTAATCTGTTGTTGGTGCTGCAGTTCACCTGCGCCACCCGGCCACCATGAGGCATCGTCGCGCGCACCCCAAGCGCCCCCCGTCGCGCCCCGATCCCCCATGTTACAATCGTCACTTGCGGTCAACCAGTTTCTCTACGCCTTTCTTGCTCTCAAATTATCTTTTGGATTTCAACACTTAGTAATATCATGTCCCTTTCTCTACAACGAATGCTTTTGCAGGAAATAGTAACTTGTAAATTTATAGCTATTAACACTTCAAACACGAGCACATTTGTACAGATCAGTATTTTATCACAAAGACTTAACACACAAATATGTTCCACATATTTTTTTAGCTTCAATTAGTTATGAGAATACGAAAAAGCACAAGTCTCGAGTGTTGTTTAATCAAAAAGCTACCGGCTGTAAGTTCCACTCTACACGCGTACGTTTTGTCTTCATTTGTACTTAAGTCAATAAAGTTGGCAACGCCGCATAAGCAGACGCCAAACAAGTGCACCCAAGCGCCCTCAACGCGCAGCGGCCATCACGGAAACGTTCGAAAATACACGAACAGGGACCGAATGTGAGAGAACTGGCAACAGCTCGTCCAGCAACCGGTCAATAATAAGACGATTAGCGCAGCTTTGGCTCTCTACGTTTGCTCGCTCGCACAGAAATTCTTTTGTTTATGCTCCCAATAAATTAACATATTACCAAACTAGTAATTATATTTCATGTTGTTTTCTGTATTTATGTCTTATAGTATACAAAGTACCTAAATGCTGCTAGAACAAATACAACAAATTAGTTTAAGCATTGAATAATCCCTATAAACAACACGTGTTGTAATTACAGTATTATAAACATTATAAATGTATACTACGACTTATGATAATACTTCCGTAAAGGCGTATTTTTTTATCTAATAGTATAACGACAACCGTATCGTATAATGTCGTATTGATTTTCATCTTATCCGTTTGGTTAGTCTAACCTTGACCGCAACAGGCGACATGAAGTTAATCGGAGAGGCAGAACTAGGACTTTTTATTCAACGTATGGTTGATCCATATTACTAAAAATGTTTACATACGCCTATATTGCATAAGAGGTAATACGTAATTAAAATTATCAAAATAATGACACAGGAATAAAATACCTGCGTATCTATATCAATACCAGCTGTGCCTCGCAGTGTTACCCGCGTATAGCATGATTTTAAAAGCCTAATGAGATAAATCCTCGATGAATGTACTATCCAAAAATCTAAAATAATATTTAAATTCGAACAATAAGTTCCTGAGAGGGGCAACAAAAAAACTCTTCAGCTTTATAATATTAAGTATAAATTACCTTTTTTACTTACTCCACCAACACCTAGGTAAGGACCAAAACAGTTAAATTACGTTAACATTGAAAATTGTTTTTAAGTAAGGGACTTAAACAAAACAGGCCTTGATCACAGACTGACTACATACATTTTTGGCTCTCGAGGTTTTCTTAAGACATATAGATTACCTATAATATATAATTGACTAACTGCACTAAATCATACTATAGTATACTAGTATAAGAATGGAAAAAAAACTTAAAACAAAAGATAAATGGCACTATGTAAGGAAGGAAAAATATATGATACAAATATAGATAAAAACTCTAACAATAAATATAGCTACATCTTCATACTTATAGCATAAGTTTAAAAAATATATCACACCAAGTTTAGGTTTTACATTTGCCTTACATTATTATAAAATACGTGTCTTCCTCAGTGTTCAATGCCCAATTGTGGAAAATGATTCCTTTACATTCGAAATTTATTTTAGTTAGATACCGATAGGTTTGACATTTTTTTATGATCTACTCCACCACCCATTCATATAATTGCAACGCAAAATTCAATTGAGTATGTTGCAGATAAAGTAAAAAAAAAGCGTCAAATAATGTATTATTTGTTATTATTAATTAGTTGGAAGATCGGTTTGGGTATGATCATAATTAATGAGAAATTGAGAGTGAAACTGTAACTCACCCGTGACATTGCATTTATTTTGTACGAAGAGTATCAGAAAAGGCCCTCAATTTTACTAGAACCTACAACAACAAAAATAGGTTGATAGAATCATCATTATACACTTTTAAATTATTACATGTAAAATAGGTATCTTAAGCAATTATATTTTGGATAGCCTGTCAATTTTCACAAGCATTACAATCTATCAATCAATCAACCTCTCCGATTTCACCGTTGGAACATACAGACAGAACTATTAGTTGAAACCAATATTATTGAACCAAAATATTCATAAATCTTGCTCTTTAATCACTCATTCTACTGCCCTTATCCCATTTTGTTTTGGGTTGGGTTGGTGCAATGTATTTTCCTCTTCTGTCACTTCCCTTCTTTCCACTCTATCAGCTGTCATATCTGTATTCTTTTGAACAATCAATCTTTCGTTTCTTAGGTCTTCCTCTCCCCTTGTAACAAAAGTTTTCGCAACAATATCTTCATCCGTCCGCATAACTTCTGAGTCACTGATGTTAGGGTCTGATCAGAAAGAGAACCGTTGTGGGATGGAAGAGCACTGCTGGGTTTAATTAGCTTTTATTAAACAAGAAACAATTTGATATTTTTTAACATATTGCTTTAGTCGATAAGTCTCGATAAGAGACCCAGATGACAGGAATTAGTAGATTAGACGATCGTAACTTTAGTTCACTTTTTAGCCGCGAAGGAACAGAGCCAACTTTCAGACTTCCCTTATTAACTCGTTCTTTTCCTTCTCGTTAAGCCACACATCCATCTAAATATTCGCATCTCAGTTACATGCAGCTTTTTCTCGTCCGACACTTTTGTGGCCTTCGGATCTATACACGACAACAGGCCTCAAAATGGTTTTCCCGAATAAATATTTTAATGCATGAAACACTCGCTTTTCTTCTAAATTCGTAAAATGGTTAGATAATCGCATCCTTGTTTTCGGTTTTTGCCGAAGATTTTTATTGTTTTTGTTTAAGTTTTCCACGATGTAATTACATAGAATTGTATTGTTAAGTGCACTTATGTTGGTTCATACCATATATTGCAGGCATGGAAAGATTCCGTTATTTAAATACTGTTCTTCTATGAGAATATACGTTTAAATGACGATTAACGTATTAATCGTAGGTATTTATAAAATGTAGCAAAAAATAGTTCTTTTTTTACCCGCGAGGGACAACCCTCCGGATATTGCAAATGATTTCAGATTACGATATCTTCGGATTGTTGTTAAATTTTACAAAAAAAATTGTTTTAAATTGGAACACTTCAACTATGTACCATTTAATATAATATTACCCAAGTGTCAAATTTTTTCATAGATTCCTTCGGTTCGATTACAGTATTACAATATCAACAGGTGACGTACATTGTCCACATATACACGATGTCATTTTACATATAAGTACATATTACTTTCTACTTAATAATATGATTGTATTAACTAAAATTAATGCTGCATGCATATCTTTATTACGTATATTCAGTAGATGCCTACGAAAGTTACTGAAGTAAGCACTAAATCAGTTATTACCTAATACACTACTTCGCACATGTATTTATTGCTATTGAAATAATTCAGATCAAGATAATAATTATTAAACATAAATGATTACTTTCGTATTGTATGCGAATATCACTTACTCTTTCATCTCGGTACATGCATATAAAATCCTTATCACTAATCACATGTGTCAAAGTATCTTGTCATCAACAAGCAGAGATTACAAACAGAACTCCAATAAGACAAATTACGTATGATTTAAATTTTAGGAGCATGATGCAGTGATATCTTCAATAACCAATGAAATCAATAGAAACTTGTCAGCGACATAAGCTATGGGTTCATATTGTTACTTTGATAAAAGGCTACTTACCAATCTCTATCTACATTGATGCATATGTACGTATAGTATGTCACCTTACTTCGGCACTCGGCAGCCATTTGCTTACAAAATTAGAATGTAAAACTATAAATATCGCTACAAGCGCAACATTAACACATTTGGTACGTTTAACTAATATCCAAGATCGCATTACTTTAGTTTAATGGGTTATTGAGATGATAAAATATAAGAATAATAAAACTCACCGAGTATATTGTTTATCACAAACGAGCACACGATTTCAGTGCTTATTACGTAGGGAACTTCGCGCTCGCCGCGATGAGTACAGGAGAAGCCGATGTCAGTGTCAAAATATTCTTATTGGTTTAAATTGAAAGTCGCGCCAAAATCCAGCCAATCGTGGAGCTAGCGTTAGCTTTATTTTTTGTTTATACTTGAATACATAGCTACGTTGTCACATTGAATTCATGCACACATGCACATGAATGATATTTTCAATAAAACAGCAATCTTGCTTAGCTAAAGTGTGAGCTATGCCTTATTTCTGTAAGTGTTCTATTTATTTGAAGAATAGCGCGTCCCTAGTGCGAGTGAGTGAGTGAATGACGGTCGCTGCCGAATAGAATAAAAGAAAAAAAGAAATCATAATGGCGATGATGTTGTTCGGTGCGGATGCGAAAGTTGCTTGAATATTACTATTATAAATTTTCATTACTACAACTACAATTTATGTAGATGCAATTATTGTTTAATTCGCTAGTAACTATCAGTTACAAATATCCACTATGGAAATGTGTACTGCCTGAAGCTGTGATTATTTTTGAACAGTTGTTGCAACAGTAGCTATGAATATTTTTGTCGCATAAGTGCAGTGATTAAGGTATTGTGATATTTCTAAAGTGCCGAAGTTTCGAAATCTTTAAAGGAAACAAACGTTGTCATGTTTCTGTTTGAACTATCTCGAACAAACAATCTGTGTTGTTATAAATTATAACCTCAATTTGATCGTCTTTGTGAATACGTCGTACTGTTTTCCTGCGCCTGGAGCGAGGTCTAATACGCGAGTTTCAATTATTTGTCATATATGATTCAACGGGAGTATCAAATGAACAACGGGTTTAGTACAGGAGAAGAAGATTCTAGAGGGAATTCAGATCAAATATGTTGCCTTGTGGATGACAGTGATCGGTGCAGGCGACCCGCAGGCAACGCCTCGTACAGCAAGCGCATACAGAAGACAGTCGCGCTCCGGAGGCTCAAGCTCAACATCGATCAGCAGGTCAGTTTACACACCATACTTATATAATTCAGTCATAATGCCCATTAATTACACTTAATATTTTTCAAAATATACGAACATACATTCTATATGCTCACGCCTGTATTCCCCGAAGGGGTAGGCAGATGTGGTGTAATAACAACACCCACTCTTCACCGAAGATGATTAAGTGCCAATGTAACAGATGGTGAATCTATAGCCATCTCAGGCACCATACATACATCTTGAATTATTTTCTAAATTTCGTGTGTTTATTCCAGGCAAGACACACATACATTTGTGACTATCATAAAACAATGATACAGTGTGCGAGGACGAAGCAGAGGAGGCTCAAGGACTCTGAGGAAGACAGCAATGAGGCAGAGATGGACTCGCCAGAAGTGGATTGGTTCCAGCTTCAAGTGAACACCCTTCGGAGATACAAAAGGCACTATAAGGTGCCCACCAGGCCAGGGTTGAACAAGGCTCAATTAGCTGATGTAAGAACTCTTTTCTTAACCCTAACTTAACTTATCCCTTGGTATTTAGGGAGTTTGTTTTACCACTTCTTCTCCAGTCAGGCTTTCATTTGGAAATAGTGGATTAAAATATTTTCAATAAATGTTCCTAATATCCTTGAAATTAACGTTTTGAATTTGAATACATAAGTACATATAAATAAAGTCCATAATCTATGTTCACTTTTACAGGCTATACAGAAACACTTCAAGTCCCTGCCAGTCAACGAGAAGGAAATTATGACATACTTCATATACATGGTGAAAACAAATGGCAATAAGCTAGACCAGAAAAATGGAATGAACTCTGACTCTGTATAGATTATAAATGTGAAGAGTGAATGTAATTTATAGATGAAGTGTGTAGTATTATCTGTAAGTAGATTAGGTCCCTTGGTTGTCCCCCAACTCTTCAATGTATGAACACTTGATGGAATATATTATGATGGGCAGTGAAAGACCAATTTTACTCAGCAGAAGAATAAATCACAATGATCTTTGAACTACGCTATGTAATATGAGTAACCTTAATTAATTAGCTGGTATTACCCGCCTAATAGTATGTTTGAAATAAAGTAATGATTATTTTATACTTCCTCTCTGAAGACTTGTAATAAACACCTAATTTAAAAAAGAATGTGAATTAAAATTAATTTGTTCCATTACTAAATTACTAGTTTGTTTGCAAACAATGTATTTTGTGCTTGTTATGTCCTTACTATAATTATTACCAGACTAATAGTTCGAAATTGTATGTGATCTAATGAAATTTATCATAGAGTTAAAATGACTGCCCATCATACATAAATAATCAAAAATGGATTGTAAATCAATGAGATATTGAAGTATATTACTTCAATCCTGATTGAAATGATGTGAGTAAAATAATTTTCTTTGAAGTAAATAATATTAGTCTTGAGAGAATGCTTATCTATGTGTTTCCATTTCAAAATGCTATTATTTATTACACATTAGAAATTAATGTATGTATAATATTATGCTAAATTCTCATGGGCTTTATCAAATTGGTTGCAGTGAATAAAGGTACTTAGCAACTGACTAAAATCTATGCAGATGAACTTATTTACCTTACAAACTGATTTATATTAGGTGTTGCCAATTTTGTATAGAATGCTTGGTGAATATCAATATCTATGGTCAATGAAAATGCGCCCAAAACAGTGTCAAAATGTAATGAATGTTAATTTGATGAGGGGAATGCAATTGCTAATATTGTTAAGAGAGATTATAAATAACAGTGGAATGTAAAATGGTTATTACATTTTATTTAACTAAATATATTGTGTATTCAATATCAGTCTTCTTCGGAGTCCGATGATATTTCTATCCATTTCGACGCCCCCTTCTTTGTGATCACCTCGGCAGTTTGCGGGATGGATGACACAACTGGAAATTCAAAAAGGAAATTTAAAACTCCTTAATAATAAGTTTTGCGTCATATGTGGCTATTTTAAGAGACAAAAGTAAAAAACTAAAAAATTTACGAATCGCATATGATTCATGATGCAGAGAAATGAGCCTAATTCCTCTCGAGGCTCAAACAAGTTTCGCTTCGCCTATATTAGTATAGTATATCAGACCGCTGTCACGACTTAGCCACCGTTTTCCTAATCTATACTCGCTAGCGTCTCCGCGGAATAGTTGTATGAGAAATTGTACAGTGCCTCCCTTCATCCTTATTGTCGCGGAACCCTAATATTTTTATTAAATTAAAGTAGCCTAAGTTACTCCTTGATATATCAGCTCAAAGTCCCGTTAAAATCGGTCCAGCCGTTTCGGAGATTACCCGGAACAAACAGACAGACAGAGAAAAAATTTATAACTTTGTTTTTTAGTGTTTGTAGCGTGTATACTTTATGCATTTAGTGAATAACTCTTATTTTGGATTTACAAACAGACACTTCAATTTTATTTATCTGTATAGATTAATCACTTATTTACTGATCCATGGTAGTGAAGAGTAGGTAGTGGAGTTGTTATTGTTTATGAAATAGGTAGCGAGTGACACTTGGTGTATGTTTGTTTGTCGCCTTAGTAGTTTAGTATATAAAAGAAAGTGTTCGTCACACCACGAGGTTTATGATGAAAGAAAATAATATAAAACCTACATACATCTGAGAAGAAATTTAACTACTTCTCGTGTCTTTAGAATACAAGACAGTTTTTGAGAATAACTTAAAATATTATAAGTTGACAAAAAGACAAAATTATTTTGAGTTTTCTAATTGAACGCCTCGTTATTTTAAACTACGATACGGATCTTGATGCGGTTTTTACTAACATGTCGGCGTCGAACTCTGATAGCTAAAAAATCCATATTGTATTTATAGATAGCGAAGAGTCATCATCCTAAAAAATCGTTAAACAAGGTAAAGCGAGGGCGGGTTGCTATTATGATTATAAGTCACTAGCGGAGCCGACAGACGTTAGTCAAAGTTGTCCTGCATACCGACTGCAGCGTCATCTGCCGGGGTGATTTGTGAATCTTAACTATCAAGGGCGCCACCCAAAGGCTTACAAAAAAAATCATTCAAATCGGTCCAGCCTTTTCGGAGGAGTTCAGTGACATACACACATTGTACATTAAAATTATCTATATATACTAGCTGTGCCCCGCGGTTTCACTCGCGTAGATTTATTTTCATCCTTATTGTACCGGAACCCTAATATTTTTAATAAATAAAAGTAGCCTAAGTTACTCCTTGAAACATCAGCTACCCGTCAGTGAAAGTCCCGTTAAAATCGGTCCAGCCGTTTCAGAGATTACCCGGAACAAACAGACAGACAGACAGACAGAGAAAATTTTTAAAACTTGGTTTTTTAGTGTCAGTAGCGTGTATACTTTCATATACATTTAGTGAAAAGCTGTTATTTTGGAATTACAAACAGACACATCAATTTTATTTATCTGTATAAATATAGATATGGATATAAAGATACTAGCAGACGTCACGACGCTTCACACGTGTAGTTTCATTTCCCGTGGGAGTATGGCGATAAAATCTAGCCTATATTAATCAGTGACAATGTTGTATTAAAATGGTGAAAGATTTTTTTAAATCGGTGCAGTACTTTTTGAGCCAATTCATTACAAACAAACTTGCATAAAAAACATTCTGCTTTATAAAATTTGATTATGTAATTAGAAGATTATGTATACCATCATATTTACTCGGCTCCGGTTCATCCTCTGACATGTCTGACAGCTCCTCGTCTTTAACCGCAAGGTCGTCCACATTGTAGTTCTTCAATCTAATGTGCAGATCCTTCCTGCACAGCGACAGGATGTGCTCGTTCGTTATTATATCAGAGTAGTTGATCTTCACCCGTTTTTGTCTAAAATGTTACATTCATATATCCAGTATCAAGTCACATACATTGATAATATTCTTATAGGTATTTGAAAACTATGTTAAGTTTATATGATTTGCTTGAACACACACACATTTTAGCTAATAGTATGTGTGTGACAAAGAAAATGTGATTGTTGTCCACAGTATTTGTTAGAAAATCAAAGTACAATCTATTGTGGGTCGAAGCAATTAACTTGTGGTTAACATTTTGTTCGTGCCCTTTACAATCTAATCATGCTCAAACCTCAGACAGAAATACGAAATGTTAACAACTTTATTTAAAAGTAAATAACATTATTTTAAAATATTCAAAATAAATCTAAAAATTCTGGAATTTTTGATTTATAATTGAAAGCTTTTTATAGCGTTAAGTTGATAAAACTTAACGCTATAAATAGTACAATAGTAAACGTGAGGGGGAGGGGTAGTGGGCCGAAGCGCAGATTAAGAAAAGAGTTGAGGAGAGATGGCATATTGGGATGTCTCGTTTGAATTTCAGAGCTATCTCAGTGGGTATCCCCACCTTTGAGAAGATCACAGCCAGACAATGCTACCTTAGTTTAGTGCTGTGTTCTTGTGTGGAGTAAGGTCGCAAGTGCTCCACGGTTTGAGAGAGGGGAAGAGTAGTGGATGCACCATTGTGTGGTACCCATGTTTCTTTTTCTATGGGACTACATAGCGCTCTCTATGCCGTGTGATAATGTTCGAATTTATTTATTACAATTATTATTAGCGGCACACCGCCCTACCTTCACCCGCGTACACACATCTTAATCAATATTTTTTGTCTCACTTACTTTTTTATAAGTAGACATTTTACTTAAAGTTTTCACTACATCTATATAGTTTTGGGTGTCCCGCGGGAACGTTGTACTTTTATTTACAAAACAAATTTGGATTCCGTGAGTTAAAGAATAAAACTCAGTTTGCACGGGTGAAACTGCGGGGCACAGCTAGTCTTTCATAAAAACCTTAACAACAAACACAACGAAAAAATTTATATAGAAAAATCACCTCAAGGTATCATCATTGACGATAGCTTTTTTCACCGTGTCAACAATCTGCTTACATTTATCAGCGGCACTTAGTACAGCTTTATGGACAATGTAAGCGTTGTATATAGCGGCTCCAGTCAGATTCAAAAGGCATAACTCCTTGTATTGGTTCATGCCTATCACTAGCAACCCTCCACCGGTGTTCAAACCTTCTTCTGTACTGCTCGTGCAAACTGACTCTTCCAGGAAGTTGGGGTCTGATATTAAGATGCTGAAAAGAAATACACGTCATCAAGCAAATTATTTATTCAGTTCAGGCCCTGATAAACTGACCACCAGTTCGAAAACTAGCCTTAAACCGCAGTTAACTGTACTGGAATCTTGTACATTTCATCACAATAAATACTTAAAAATGACTTATTCATTAAATTATAAAAGTAATTATTATAAAATTAATTACATATAATCGTGAATCTTGTCAATACTAATAGAATATAATAATTTTATTGATGAACATTAATGGAACATTTACTTTATATTTATGTAACAAATAGAATAATATATGCATTGAGAAAAATAAACTAATGATGAATGTTGCATAATCCCTACCAAAAGACGCGTGGCCCAGATCCTCTTGCCCTTAATAAGGAACAGATAAGTAATTTATTATTGTCAAGTCATTTTAGTTAGTACCTACTATTATAAGTCACTAGCTGTGCTTTGCGGTTTCACCTGCATAGATTATGCAACAGCCACCATACTACAATGTGTAAAGTGAGTGTTACACTACTGTCAGTCCGCCCAAATTTATATTGATAAATAAAATGGATGTGTCTGTTTGTGATTCCAAATTAACAGCTTATCATAAAATGGATATGAAAGTATATACTTTCATATGGTACAGTACTTACATAAAACAATGTTTTTTAATAAAACGCCTTTGTCTGTTTATTCAGGCTAATCTCTGAAACAGCTGGACCGATTTGAACAGGACTTTCACTGGCAGAAAGCTGATGTTACAAGTATTGAGTTAGACAATTTTTATTATTATTTATTTCTCGAAATAAGTTAACGCTGGTGAAACGCGGGACAGCTAGTGTTTAATAAAATACTTACTCGCCATTGAATATAGCAAATGTTGAGCAGACCGGGTAGTGGTACAACACAGTGGGTATGGGGTCCTTTTCAACTAGTGTATGAATGATAACCGTGTCTCCACTGCGGGTTACATCTGGCCTCTTGAAATGTGCAAGAGATGTTAATGATGCTATACTTGCACATTCTATCAGGTTGCCATCATGGTTTAATACTTTAATGTCGACTCGTAGTGACCATACCTGGAAAATATATTCATCAATGCTAATATTATAAAGAGTAAAGATGTGTTTTTTACAAACAAAAACTACTGCCCATTTGTAAAAATTGTTTCACTGTTAGAAGACTACATTTTCAGCTAGTAGCATAGGCTATACTGCAAATCGAAGGTATCCGTAACTACTCGTGGGCAAAGTCGCGGACGGAAGGAATCATTATAAGTTTCTGAGTGTGGGTTCATTATGTGAGATTTGAGTAGTTTGCAAACAAGTTTAAATCCCAGTTCCGTATGAGTTTTTCTAAACTTTAGTGCGGTGATTTCTCACCAGAAACTTTATGGTGAAAGAAAAATTTTGAGAAAACCTATGTGTTTGAGTAATTCAAAGATGTTGGGACTTAATCATCTATGGTGATAGATAACCTTCTCTTCAGCAACAATGCACAGTGATTCAAGATCAATGCATTTGGAATCCTTGTAGCATTTCTCTAGCAATCTGTTCAAAGAGACAGATAGGTCTGTTTGTCTGTTGGACTCAAAGTGTGGAGCCGCCATGGGGCCCAGCTCTACATTGATGTAAAGAATACCCTCATTTGGCCTTATCTGCTTAGGTTGTGTTACTTCGCAGGACACCTGGGCAAGGACCCTGGAATAGATGTAGATTTTAATTAATTCGTTGTGGGCTTTTAACACACTATGGTAAATTTTATTCTAGTGTATTTAAAAATAGCTTTTGTAGAAGGTAATCCAAAATTAGAATGTAAAAGAAAAAAATTCCTGGGTACCAAAGTATATGGGCCTGTAGAAATAGTGTCATTATTCTCACGCTTTGCTGATAGAAACAATAAAAAAAGTATTGGAATGACATATTGTTGCTTAAGTTCTAACACGCACATATGATTTGCATGTCATTCAATATAATAGAAACTATTAACTTATTGTTTTCATTAGCATGTGGTATAAACATGGTTTTTTGCTCTCCTGAAAAGTTGTGCATTTTGACTTCCGCAGTGTTAGAACTTAAGCAACGAAATGCCACATAACTGGTATATGTCATTCCCATATATTTTGTATCATTTTTATAAGGGCAAGCGAGAGATAATGATTCTTGGTTTCGGCCTACTGATCATAGACCACTGGTATAGGGCATCACTTTTTGATTCTATCGCATTCTACTCATTTATTGGACAATATAGCATAAAAACAGTGAAAAAAATTCTATATTAAGGTATATACCAATTACACTACACGAGGTACGCAAAAATAAAAGAAAAATGCATTAACTTATTTCCATACGTATTTAACCTACGATACTAAAAATATAAATAAAAAAAAACTAAAACTTACTTAGTTTCTCCCAAAGACACAACACAACTACCATAGTCAGATCCAAATGATATATCCAATTTTCTGCTCTCATTATAGTTTCTTCCATCTAAACGCTGTAAAAGAATAAGAATAAAATAAAGTCTAGGATGGGTGAGAGTTTAAAAGTCTATAAACACTGTATTATTGATCTTACATGCCCTTCAGACACAATACGCTGCAAGAAAGTTTTTTCACAATTCGATAAAAATATATCCCTCATTTTGTGTGTGCTCAAATAACTATTTGAGGTGATTTGATTTTTATTTTCACAACTTTTTCATTGTTCTTGTATGGTCGGTAAGGTTATGTTTGCATTTCAAATTTAATTTGCACGACACAACTGTCAAGTGTCGTTAGTGTCAACAACACAATACAGACAAATAAAATTTTGAACGATTTTTTTCTTATCTGTGATTTTGGCTCTCTATTTGTAATTGTTTTAATTCAAATTAGGCAATTTTGATAAAAAAAATATTCATGCCTATATTAACTATATTCGCCTTCAGTGTGCTGCAAAGTTTAATTACATTTAGTTACATTTCTTTCGAAATTAAATTTATTTAGCAGGAAGAAGATTACATAAATTTATAAGATCCCTAATAACAAACGTAATTGAAACTTCTGACGTAAAATACAGAAACTATGAAAACACTCATATTTCCTAGGTTCCCAAAGTAAGTAAAATTTTTCAATTGAAATTTGGTAATAAGCTTGTATGAAATTTATCATTTGATATATTTTTTATGAGAAGTAATCAAGCTTTCTATTGTGCTTCTTTTTACGACATATGAGTTGGTAAGTATTATATCTACATTCATATCCCGTGCTCCTGTCTATTCTTAGCGCGAATCCGCGTCCTTAGCCGCGCGCTTAGCCAATTAGAAAGGAAAAACGTTACTACAGGTAGGTATCATTATAAGCTATGGGCGCTCAGCGAAACTAATGGGCATACAGCGCATATTTTTATTCGCATAAAATGACTACAGCGCATTCAAGGTCAGCACTCATAACTCGAGACGGCACCAAGACTCTACTTTCAACAGTCAAAAAAAGATTTATGATATTATTAACCGCAAAAGTAAAACCGCCTTCAAAAAGAGAAACATAAAATTATGTGAATTAAATTAGGGACCAAGTTTGATGCTTTATTTGGCACCAACTTCAAAAGTAAGTAATTTATTTCACATAATTTTCTTTTCTCTTTTTGAAGACGGGTTTACTTATTTTATAAATTTTTTTAAAGTATTAATGTCTTGCAAAGTAAGTTGAGCGGACTAAGAATATAATTTGAAGTGAGTCATAACATAATTATAATTTGAGTGTATTGCATATTTTAATTCTAAAATCTAAGTATACGTTTATATAAACATCTTTGATCCATACAACATTAAATAGTGTTGACGCATAACGGCGACGTCGTCGATATTATGCCATGCACTGTAAATAGTGTAATCATGTATCATCATTTTCCTACTGAATAAAATAATCCGCTTTGCCGGTACCCCATTAACAGAATACCTAGGTATAGCTTGAGTAATGATTTTTAACATACCATGGACAGGCCGTAAAAGTAAACTTAGAATAAATTTTTTGCTAAGTACTACGAGGGATTTTCGAAGGTCTCGGCTTTCTGCAACTCCAACTTACGTGTTCAATGTACTTGATGTGTACTATAATAAACATTCTACAAGCACACTATGTAGGTACCTAGTTCAGGTAGGAATCTCATTACACACTAAGTAGGTACCTAGTTTAGGTAGGAATCGAATAGCATCACTGAGCATGAGAGTTTCTATCTACGTAGTTACCTACAGTAATATAGGAGATATTTCAAATTTTCAATTTTATAAACAACGTAGGTACCTAAGTATTGATCTTTAATCATTTATTTACGTGTATGAAGACAGGTAATACAGCTATTACAGGTAGGCGGTAATGAAGGGTTAACCTACCTATGGGATGGGTATAAAAAAGTAACTAAGTAAGTAGATTCAATTTATTACATAAGTTAGTAAAAAGGTACATACCTATTTCACTTAGTTACCTACTCTATAGAAGTATATGTATAGGGATAAATAAAATTGAAGAGTTTGCCGGTAATTCCAGATTAACTGTTTTTCACTAAATGCATATGAAAGTATATTTAATGGTGTAAAAAATCAATGTTCATAAAAAAAATGTATTCCTGCCAATCTCTGAAACGTCTGAACCGATTTGAACGGGAAATTTTCCTGGCAAATAGCTGATGTTACAAGCAGAAACTTATTTAGCTTTATTTCGAGGATAAAATGATTTAACTCTGCGGCATTTATTTACAACATGCGAAGTCTATTGAACGAGGGAACTCTGATAATTAAATTCTATGAAAAAAGCCTATAGGCCATATCCACATTATTCCACCATACATTAGTTACGTAGCGTGATCATAATCGTATGATCGTTATGAAGGCGCATCCTTCGCCATTCGACCACTGACCACCGCGGACCACACCATGCAATGGCCACCGGTATACAACTTATATTATCCACGATATGCAACGCTACATTCTGCGATGCGATCTACGACAATCCGCTAATAGGTGATTTTATTTATTTTCACCTTGTTTCACGTACAGGTAGCGCCAACAGTTTTGAGCGCTCAGTGGAAAAAGTGGGGGAATGTACGAGCGCGCATATTTGTTCGCGTTCACACCAAAAAAATTATTCAAGTGCAGACACGAGGAGCCTAAGAGCGCTGAGAAAAAATTGTGGCGGTAATTGCGAATGTATTTGATTCGCGTCGCGCCTTACAGACAGGCAGAGACAGACTCGTAAAATGACAACTGCTTACTCAACGGTCATAACTCGTGATGGCACCTATACTTGGACATATTCCATAAATATTCCATCTTCATAGGGTGGATGACGCGACTGACACCATTTGTGTTGCAAGCCACCTCTATGTTGCACTGCATGGGCTGCAGTAGCTTACCATCCGACAGAATAGGACTGCGAAATGCAATTAAATTTACGCTGTAGGTACGCAAGTGAAGTAAGTTAGGAGAACTACTTTTAATATAATGAAGTACTTACTTAGTATTTTTATAATTTCAATTCAGATTCACAAGTATCCAAGACCCAGACAGAAATACAGAAGCTGAGCAATGAAATTAATGGGAAGCATTTGAAAATAGCCACAAACAATGTGAGTACCTACGTAATTAATAATTATTACTTACTTAGGGACCTACCTAGCTAGAACTATATTTACATTACCGTGCACAGTTAATATTAGAAGCATATCAAACTATGGCAGTTGTTTAAATATATAACCCCTTGTGCCCCCTACCAGAAAGAAAACCTGGATCCGCCTTGGATGTCTAAGACGTTGTGTTTCATTTCAGAACTACCCTCTCAGTTATGTGGAGAAAGGACCAAATGGCACTCTGGTCGGCCGTGGGGTGGCTTTCGAAATTGTGGACATCTTGAAAATGAGATATAACTTTACCTTCGAAATAGTTGTGCCAGAAAAGAACTTTGAAGTCGGCGGCACTAGGCCTGAGGAATCTATCGTTGGTCTCGTTAATTCTAGTGTGAGTATTTTTTATATTTTTGTCTAGGATATTTACGGTAACGAGAAAAAGTCCAGTAGCAGATTATTTCCCTCTTAAAATAAAACATATAACAGTTTAAACCAAGACTAGACCAAACTCTGAGTAAAACTATGTGCATCTCTTTTTAAATGCGTATCACAAAAAGACATGGAGGCTATGTTTAGACCGAGGATTATCTTAGTCTTGTAACAAGTGGGATTAAGTCCATCCAGAAAAGGCATAGACACAGAGGTACAACGGGACTTATGACGCCTGTGTACTTAAAAGCATAAGAGGATCACCCGTCCGAATTCGAAGCTGCCCGTTACAGAAAATCACTGCCAAATAATTTAGTAATGTTGTGTTCCTACGATGAGAAAAGTCGTCATTACTCCGTGGTGGGGAAGAGTGGGAGCTGTGTATGTCCTAGGTAGAGTAATTATTGAGTTTCTTGCCGGGTTCTTCTAACGAAAGCAACCTTCCGAACCCGGTGGTAATACTTATAAACGAGTTAATGTATTTGTTGTGTCCTTCTGAGGATTTGAAAGTACTTTGTAAGAAGTCTAATCAAATAAAGATATTTTGAATTTAGGAAACATTGATTACTTAGTCTTGGTGACCTAACGTAATGACTTAGCATACTGATTACTACTTTACTTTCATCATATTATTATATTCATCGTCATATCATTATAGATCGTATCAATCAACCCATGATCCCATATCATTATTACCAATTTGGTACCCACTTACGTAATCCGAATCGAATTCACCTTATCTATGAAAATCTAGGGTGGAAAAGACTATTTAACTAATTGCGTTTGTTTTTTTTTACCCTCCGTTTGTTCTTTATATACCCATATTCTATTCCGGCCAGGTTTTTTTTATGAATGTCTAATATGGAACCCAAGCGAGTAAAGATTCAATTTAGTATGACGGAAATTGTCATCTCTTCGCAGATTTCCTTAACAAGTAGCTGGATTGCTGTTGCGTTATTCTGTAAGGTATTTGCGACGGGTGAAATAAGAGAGTTTCCGATTTCATTTAACATGAAATTGATGAAATTGAACATTAATGTGTATGTATTAGGTATTAATTTCTTATGCAACCGACTATTGGCATCGAATTCGCCGTCGATATGACTTACATATAGAATAACGTAGCTGGTTAGGTAACCAACAAATTAATGCCTCAAATGACTTTCAGCAAGTAGACATGGCAGCTGTTTTTCTTCCCAAATTACTGAAGTTCCAAAATCTGGTGCTATTTTCTACTTCACTCGATGAAGGCATTTGGATGATGTTGTTGAAGAGACCCAAGGAATCCGCGGCTGGATCGGGACTTTTGGCTCCATTTAATAACTTTGTGTGGTGAGTATCTTCTGTTACCTCTATTATCTATTCAGGTGCGTTGTCGGTAGGTTGCCAACTATACTGTTTTCAACAGTATTACACTGTTCTTTACTAAACTATACTTTTAACTGTTGAACAAAAGTAAAGTATACACTGTTTTCGTATGAAGTTTATGAAAAAGATGTATTTAAAACAATAAATAAATAAAATACTGTTCATTTTTCTAAAATGCTGTTTAATATTCTTCATTTTATTCACAGACCTGAATATACTTTATTTCTTGTAAAAAAAGTTGGCAACCCTAATGGTCGTATTACCACGTCTTTTTCATAGGCATTTATTTTAGGTCATCTTAACTGCTTAAAAAGCCTAATGGCTTTTATTTTTCAGGTCTTTATAAATCTCGAAGTCTCGCATGACCACTAATAGGCGCGCTATATTGACCTATTTCTAAGATTAGGTTTAAAATCGCAGTCTTATGATGATTAATGAAGTTCATTGGTTTTTTGATGGAAAACGGTTCACCTTAGCAGAAAAGTTTCCGAACTGGTGACCTTTTTTCAGCGTCATAAATGCATTAACTTGATAAATAATTTACATTTATACTGTAGCCTGAATGCTCTCAAATTCGTTGGTACTTAGATATTGGCCTTTCTGACCTTCCTTAACTTGTCATACCCAGGTACCTGATCCTAGCAGCTGTGTTGACATACGGACCTTGCATCACCTTGTTGACTCGCATCAGATCCATGTTGGTTCGCGACAAGGAAAAGCACCTACCGATCTCGCCCAGCTTTTGGTTTGTGTACAGTGCCTTCATCAAACAAGGGACCAATTTGGCACCTGAGGCAAGTAAGTACTTGTGATACAACATTGGTAAGGAGTGGACATGTATGTTCCTGCAAGTCGCCAGTAGGAAAGAGGCTCTTGTATGCATGAAGTTTGAAGCGTCAAAGATTTTCCTAGTGCTTTTTTATGTTTCTAAGTACGTACCCAACGTAGCAGCATATAGAAATGGTTCTCCTTAAAGCTGATACAATTAAGCTCTGATAGCAGCATTATTTGGATACATTCATCTATCTACCTACTGCTCCTCCAGGACAGATCAGGCACGTTATTCTTTAACGTTTTTCAGCGTCGACCTCGTCGTAAAGCGTCGGTTTCATAGATACGAAATTCAACTTTATGTATAAATTTCCTATTGCACTCGACGTCGAGTGCGACGCTGAGAAACAAAAACGCAGCTGAAGTCCAATGGGAATGTTATTAAACGTTCAGTATCAGTTTTCATAACGATCAATACAGAGAACATTCTGCGGATGTGTCAATTAGGCAGGGACCTGTTTACTCTTGGCTAGAGGAATTCGATTCAAAAAATTATTTGCCATGTAATTACAAGCCTTAGGACGACGTTCAATTTCAATCTCATTAAAATCTAATATATTAGGATATTGTAGCACATTTGGTAGCACAATATTTACGTTGTCACCTATTTGACACGTCGGGTCTATAATCACGACTCGTCTCCCATTATTGTGTGTGGGTAGGTTGACTCATGTACCGTCGGAATTATAAGTAGGTTGTTATATATCAAATTATTTATTCGTAGTAGTGTGGGTCACATGGCAGTCTTCTTGATCTGATTTGCTCTGATTGAATTTCGTCTCAAGTCACAGTTTTGCTTAAAATGTTCACATTTTGGTAACAATTTTGCGTTTTCCATTCATGCTTCGCTCCGATTGGTCGCAGTTTACCATACAGCCATTCTCGATGAATGAACAATCCAATACAAAAATAAGATTTCAATTCATACCAGTAGTTACTACTTACCTTATTCCTGAGATAGCGCAATCATCCAAACAAAAAAACAAACTCTTCAGTTTTATAATATTTGTATAGATTTCACTATCTTTTCTTTATTATTTTTAATTAGTAGAAATATAGGGTGTTCTGATGCTTAGGTTAGTGAGACGGTTTTAAATAAGTCGTATTTATAAATCTACTTTTGATGCTAGCAGTACCTATGCCTATTTTTTCCATTGAACACATAACTGCGATCGTATCATCGGAATCTATCACCACTAATGGTTGTCCCGCGTCACTTTTGGTCACACCCTTTCCATCAATGTTTTTGTTGTCAAAGTAATTGCACATCAACTTATATATCAACCGAACTCATAATAGAAACAGTTTTTTATGAAATTAATGAATATATAAGGGAAAGTGATGTAAAATTTAAATAGACTAAGATAGATAGATGCTTCATTTCGCGGAACCTTAATATGTTTTTTAAATAAAATCAGCCTAAGTCACTCCTTGGAACATCAGCTGTCTGCCAGTCAAAGTCCCGGTAAAGTCGGTCCAGTCCTTCGTTCTATATAGATACAGCCTAACCCATGAGCCTATGAGACTCGGCATATATGTTGCTTATTTACCCTCGTTCGGTTAAGGACAGAATATGGGCCTGTGCTCCAAGTATTATACCTAAATATTGACCCGTTCGAACGTCGATCGTCGCTTGATCGTTTATGTTATTTTTTTTGGAAAGAGACGTAAAAATTCAATTTCATATCTGCAATAGAGGAATCATTCCCGTGTCGACGATTCCCTCAACGCCGAGTCGCTTTAATGAAAAAAATTATCGGAAACTCGATTCGTTATGTCGAGTCAGAAACAATTGCCGGCTACTTCATATCGAGTGTGTGAGTACAGATGTGAAGACAATTGTTAAAATGTATTTTATTAAAATACCTACACAAAAACGATTGTGACGCCACAATCCTACAAAGCACGTTTCTAGGATTTAAAGAGTACTAGGAAATCATTAAGCGGTAAGAGCATATTACTTGGAGTTATTTCAACGGAATAATTCGATACTAGATGGCACTCCTTGACCAAAACCGTATTTTCTTCGACGCTGAACTCCGTCCATTAAAATAGCAAAAATACCCTACTATCTTTGCCCATGGAGAAGTAAAAAGGCTTACTTTCATAGCATATCGCCCTTTTAAATTAGAATCAATGAATTAACCGCTATATTAAATACCATTATGGAATATTATATAGAGAAATTAACACGTTTTAATACAAATCACCCTGACATCTAGTGTTCAATGAAGGCATTTTAAATTGAGAGGGAACGGCCTGACATCTCGTGTCGAATAAAATACCTACATAAAGTCAGCTTTTTTATAATCATGTTATTCCGCCCTCTGTAGTCAGGTAGAAATACATGAATACATGAATGCCTCCTAGTAATTTCTGATACCCTAGTACTCTGGAAATCCAAGGAACGATATCTGTTTGTCCGATAGAGGATTTTCATTGTCACGATTGATTGATATGTAAATAAACTTCATTCAAAGATAGAAGAATCGGGGTAAACAAGAAGATAAATTCTATCTTTTGTTAATTCTTGGGTCTCAAAAAATATTTGTATAACATTTAATAAGGATCTAATACCAAATGTTTGGTAGAACATAAATAATTTTATAAATAAAAAAATGCTAGCTTTTTTATTATTTTTTTCTTTAATTTTTTCGGAATTTTTGTCAAACATAGACAATGTCAGCTCCATTGAGCTCGCACATTACAACTCAACAATCATTAAACAATCCAAACATTAAACGGAAGAGTAAAAAAGTTTAAAATGTAAAAGTGATAACTGTTTGTAGTAGCATTTTTGCTGTTGGGTAGGTAATTAATAATTATTGTATTAGTAGATTGTTTAGTTCATTCATTTATCAGTGGTCTGTCGGTCAGTTAAATGCTTTTTTTGCGGTGTGTACGTCATCTAGTGTCGAAAGTTAAAGTCCTTCCACTTTCCCGTTGTATAGGGGAGGGGTACTCTAGACCGACATCTAGTGTCGAATAAAAATATTGTGTTCTACCTCCTAATACTATCTGCTAACCTAGTACTTACTAAATTCAAGGAACGTCATCTTGTTTGACAGAGCCCGATACAACCTTATGGGCAAATATTGAAATTGTGTTCGGCAAAAAATAGATAAATAATGTGGGTTTCGCTTTTTATATAAATTTACAAATTTTCATGCGTTAGGGCATAATTTGAAGATTGTTTTTTTTTACATCCATGAAATTTTTTGACGATAATGCAGTAATTATTGAGTGACATATTATATTGGATTTGCATTCAACGCGTCATCTAGTGCCGAAAACATGTATCCTTGTCCCGCCGTATAGGATACACCGACATCTTGTGTCAAGTAGAATAATATAAAAAAAGTTATTACCTCCTAATACTATCTGCAACCCTAGTACTCTTGACATCCAAGGAACGCGATCGCGTTTGTCCGATAGGGTAACCAAAAGTAAAAAGAACGTTAAAAAAGTGCGAATACAATTTTATTATTTTTAGCAATAGCATATTTGGATCGCTAGGACTCGCTATGGTCGGGTGGAATAATAGGTATTACTTAGAAGTTTATTGTAAAGATAATCTACGGTTTTAACAATTACACGAATTTCACTATCCCCCTCCTACTATTGTCAAAGTCAAAGTCAAAAATATCTTTATTCGATTAGACTTTATACAAAGCACTTTCAAATCGTCAGAATGACACAATTTACAGGATTATACATGCTACCGCCATTGAGTCATGAAGGTAACTTTTCAGTTTTTATAAATAACGTAAGATTCTCGCGGGAGTTATCTATTAGCACAGATAGATAGGTCAATAGCCAGGGTCTAAGAATTTGACTATGTATCCCCTGCCTTTTTTTTTTCTTCAATATTTCAAAAGGTCCCCGACAGCCCTGGGAGAGGCAGATCGGGGTATGTGGGATTTTTACCGCTTTAAAACCCCCCAGGTGGCAATCCTGTGCTCAGGGGGGACTCCGGGTACTTATGTATCTGCCTATCGTAAGAGGTGACTAAAGGGGGACTGCTGTTATTCACTAAGGTTTCTCAGCGTCGAACTCGATGACGAGTGTTGGTGAGAATCATAGGAAATTGATAAAAAACACATAAAAGATAAGGTTCAATTTCACATCTTTAAAACCGACACTCGACGAGGAGTGCGACGCACGGAAGCCGTGGTGAATAACGCAGCAGCTGTCGGTGATCGAATTGACGCACGCTATAAAAAAATCTAAATAGAAAAACGTATGAAAGTTCTTTTAGACATTGTTCAGAATTATTGTGCTCATTAATTTCTTTTCATTTGACAAAATATACCTACGTGTGCGTGTTCCTTATAGCGAAACATTTTTCGACCAATGTTTTATGCGTCTCTTACTAACTGCAAAAAGTACACTTATAAGTAATTGCATTGTTAACCGACTTCAAAAAAAGCAGTTATACTCGACGCGTGAGAAAAAACAGTTTCTTAGTTACTCCTTTTCCTTATAACTTCAGTTTCAGATTAGCCGGAACAAACAAGCAGAGAGAGAAAAAAAATAGATTTTTTTATTTTATGTTATTTAACTGTTTATACTTTTATATGCATTTAGAAAGAAACTGTTAATTTGGAATTACAAAGAGACACTGCATTTTTTATGTATATAAGTATATATAAAGTACAAACCATTACGAAATGTGGCAGGAAATGACAATACAAGACCCAAAAAAAATCTGCGCATTTAAGGTCAGCTCCCATAACTCGTGGCGATATGTATACGGAACCTACAAACAATAAAATAACGTTTCAAATTACTAAAAATGTTTATCGAGAATTTCCGATACCGGGAATCGAACCCGAGCCTCCTGGGTGAGAGCCAGGTATCCTAGCCACTAGACCATATCGGATCTTATAAATTGTGACGAATTTATAAATTTTGTGATCCATATTTACTATTTTGAATCGATTTCGATATCGTTATTTCATAATTAGTTCTTATATTATAACTGCGCATTCATACGCGTTTCATAGATTTTGTTCGACTCTTTAAGTAGTTAAATACCGTATGTCCTTTTCGCCCTTATTATAAAACTAGCTGTGCCCCACGGTTTCACCCGCGTAAATTTAGCTTCATACAAACTTTCATCCCCTTGGGGGAAGAATTAATCAAAATCCTTTCTTAGCGGATGCCTACGTCATAACATCTACCTGCATGCCAAATTTCAGCCCGATCCGTTCAGTGGTTTGGGCTGTGCGTTGATAGATCATTATGTCAGTCAGTCACCTTTGAGTTATATATATTTAGACGTGGCCTAAGAAAACATTTGTTTTAAGAGTGGCTGTGCTCTTTTTCGATACGGATTTAATAAGAGATGGACATACATTTAGTCAGAATTAGGTCTAGTCTTGTGTCTTCGTTTAAACCATGATTTAGCAATGGGATTTTAGTTTCGTGCATGCTGTTTTGAAACTGCATTGATATGGATGCACCAAGAACAAACTGTAAAATTTTAATAGATTTATTTAAGAGAATAGGTGACTGAAGTCAGTTAAATAAATAAACATTAATATACTTACGTAACAAACACCTCCACGACATCTAGTGTTCATTATATGCAGCAATACCAATGTGCGTCATCTAGGGACGAAAGTTGGTTTTAGGGCGTGAAGTGACCGAATACCGAATAACATATTATCATTTTAATAACTATCTGCCGCGTTTTTCACTAAGGTTTATTAGCGTCGAACTCGATGACGAGTGTTGGCTTCAATCATAAGAAATTGATACATAATACATAGAGGATAGGGTTCAATTTCGTTTCTTTAAAACCGGCACTCGACGACGCTGAGAAACCTTAGTGTATAACTCGGCTGGATTCATAAAATGTCTAAGTACTGGGCATTCAAAGTCAGCGCTCATAACTACCTATCTACTACCTACCTGAGCGCCTAGTGCAAGTTTTCTTAAAATCGCCTGTCATTGCGTCGACTTAAACGCAATTTGTATGGGCTCACAATAGTGTAATCTTTAGGCCGACAGAGGCGCTGTTCCGATCCTATACAAACCTGCGTTTTCGTCGACGCGGTGACTTGTGACGGCGGCAGTGAAAAACTCGCACTAGGCCCTCTGACTAATTTACACATCAATGACTCGACGTAACGTCACTCGGCGTAAAGCGACTCGGCGTTCAGGGAATCGACGACACGGGAATGATTCCGCAGAATGATATTCCTATAGGTATATAAACTTAAATACTAAATAAGATTCCTTGTTAGGGCAGCGCTCATAACTCGTGAATCCTGTACCTACCTATATTTACCAGATACGACTCGTGTTCTATTCGCAACATGGTGGCTCTTCATAATTCTGCTGTCAGCGTTCTACACGGCCAATCTGACTGCTTTCCTCACTCTCTCCAAATTCACCTTGGACATTGAGACTCCGGAGGACCTTTATAAGAAAAACTATAGGTGGGTGGCGGCGGAAGGAGCTTCTGTACAGTATTCTGTTAAAAATGTGAGTATTCAGTCAACGCACCAAACCAAGTATTGTTTTACCATGACCATTTTGTTTGCGTATTAATGTAACACGAAATGTGTCGATTCTTTATTGGCTCCTCAAATATGGTTGAATCCCAAATATCTGGATCCCAGAGCCGGATCAAATCATTCCGAGCCACAACAATCACTTAAGCCTTCGAATGTTAACGTTTTAATATTTACAATATTATGATTGGGCTACCTACCTAATTATTCAATGAATGAAATTAAATTATTCAATACTAGTGAAAATACTTACCCATCGCCAATGATTTCAGCCAAACGACGACCTCTATTACCTAAGTCGAATGATAGCGTCAGGAAGAGCAGAGTTCCGATCAGTGAGCACAGATGCCGACTACCTTCCTATGGTGAGAGGAGGCGCAGTGCTAGTGAAGGAACAGACCGCTATAGACCACCTCATGTACGGAGACTATCAGGCGAAGACCAGGGAAGGCATACCAGAGGCCGATAGGTGTACTTACGTAGTAGCCCCTAAACCTTTCATGAGCAGGCCTCGAGGTTTCGCGTATCCTATGGGCAGTAAGCTACAGCTTTTATTTGATCATGTGTAAGTATGGGCAATAAGAATTACTAAGGCTCTGCATAAACGGGCCACTCATTACAATCACCGGTGACCAGCGCCGCGCAGTTTGTTGGTCGGTGGCCCGTATTGAGCTGAGTCTAAACCAAGTCTTACCTATGTGGTCGTATTCGAAGTAGAAAGGCTAATAAGTTTGAAATCAAATTTCCACCCCATTTATGATTGAAATCGGTGGTTGTTTTTAGAGATGTACCTTTACTTCGTGAATTATTGAATTCTTTATTTTCACACCTTCATAGGTTATTGTACGTGTTCCAAGCTGGGATAATCAACTTCTTGGAACACCGTGATTTGCCGGACACTAAGATTTGTCCTCTCGACTTGCAGTCAAAAGATAGACAACTGCGGAACAGTGACTTATTAATGACCTACTTGATTATGATCACGGGACTAGCTGCTGCTGTGGCCGTATTTATTGGGGAGGTAAATTATCTAGTTAAAATCTAATCTTATATAGCCCGTTCCCAAAATCTCGACATCAGGGACCACTTCCTGCCAGCTACCACACATAGATTACCACTCCATCTAGCCTAAAAGTAGTTTGGAAAAATACAAACAGGAGGCGGGAGTCGAACCCATGACCCCTGCAAACCGTGCTTTGCCAACTGATCTACTTGGAATCTCACCTCATTACGTCCATTTTTTTCTTCCATTGTTCTTGGGGTTTTAGGAGTCGCCTCGTCAGAAATCTAATATTTAGGCCATGGTTAGGCACTTATTAACGTCGAAGTGCTACTGAACTACTAGTAACCTGTGGTGGTGTAATATGTAAACCCCACATCTGCTCTCTGACAAAAACCTCGAAAAGTTCTAAATATAAATACAAACCTTGAATTAAATAAATCGCCGTATAGGTTGACGAACCCATTACATTCCGAAATACACTTTGTTTCGCAGGTTTTCATCAAGAGATATTTGCGTGTGAAAATTAAATTAAATAAAGGCAAAAAGAAGAGAACTAAGATGAGTAAGCAGAGAATTCGGGACGACTCGAGGCCGCCGCCTTACGACTCACTGTTCGGCAAGAATCCAAAGTATAAAATAAATGAGAATTCCCAAAAGAAACTAGTAAATGGGCGAGAATATTATATTGTCGACGTTGGGAATGGGGACAAGAGGCTTATACCCGTAAGAGCGCCCTCGGCGTTCCTGTATCGTTGAAACTACAAAGAAAACTGAACCTTATTATAATAACAATAGCTCCGCTGTTTCCCTAACAGATGTTTATTTTCCAGCTTCGCTGTCTGTAAACAACCATGTCGCTCATAGATGAGCAATGAAACAATTTAATAAAAATATCAGTAAGCAAAGATAGTAGGAATGATTCGTATAAGAAGAGTTAGATTGTAAGATTAAAAGGTTTTATCGTAGTGTGAAAATTTTTTGTGAATTGATTCACCGTTAGAACTGCACACAAGCACATTATTATCAATTTGGAGCAGGATATTAGAAATGTTACTGTGAATTCTGGAATAAATGACTCAATCATTTTGATACATATTTTTATTAACCATGAAAATACATTTTCCAAACAACATTCAAACTTTTAAAATCATGATTGATATTTTTAAAATAATAAATTTAAATTCAACAATTGATTTAATTTAAAATAAAGGGTTTCACGAACCTATTGCACTATATATACCTATAGTTTATTAGAATATATTCGTTATAAAATATATACGAGGAGATAAGCTGCGTGCGCGCATACACTGTAATGTAGGGAGGCTTATTCTCAGCTACTGCCGTATTACACTAAGGTTTCTTAAGTTAAGAAACCTTAGTGAATAACGCGGCTGAGACAAATCTCACATGGAGATATCTCAAGTACCTAAATTTGATGGCTTTTCTGCTAAAATACTGAATATTCTCGAGATATTAGTGCTTAAGAAATCTTATAAATATGATAAAGTGAACCGCTTTTATGCGGCATGTCTTTGTAGATTTTCCCAACCGATTACGAGTGTGAGAATTCCTGTCTTGAATTCAGTTTCCATATACATACATAAAATAAATAGGTACATTGTATTTTTACTAACATTGGACGTCGATTCACCACTCATCATCGAAATTATCGTAACAAACTTCACATACCTAAATATAAATGATTAAACATAATATAAATATATATTAAATTAAGTATATTTATTAATACTCATAAATAACTAAGCTTAAATTATACCTTATTCTACTTGTAATAAAAACTATGAAAGGGGAACTCAAGAGTCAAATCTTAAATATCTATTCTCTGGGGGATAATGTCGGAATAATAGGTAAGTCACTTGACGACAATAACCAAAAAATAAGTATCTAAATTTCTTCAATCGTCTTCCTCGATCGTTTGGTTAAATTCAATGCTAGTTCGTGAACAGTCCGCCAGATGGCGCTGCTGTTTAAAAACAAAATGAAAGTTAGTAGTAAGTATGTAAGGTACATTGTCAGAACCGCAAGCAGTGATTTCTGAATTATATTTTATGCATTTTATATGATACCGGGTTATTTTCTTTTTAGTCGTTAGTTTAGTTGAGAAACAAATAGATTAAACTAAAATATTATTCATACAAATGAGTGATTTCGTCGCATATAAAGTGGCGCTTGAGAGCGCTTTCTTCTTCTCTTTTAGCCGAAGGTTACTTTACATTTTGTCAACTACAATCATGGGCCATTTGATTTTGAATTACCTTAGCAGTGTACGAAATAAAACTTGCTAGATAATTGATTTGTGAGACCTTAAGGGAAAAATTTGCCAAACAAGTAAGGTTCATAATTCTTCTTCCAATTTCCTCTTGAAAATTGTTAGAAAAGTCATAATTAGTGGAAGAAGCCCAAATAATATTACACAATATAATAATTACTTTGCAGAGGGCATGTTATCTAATTTCTAATATAATTTTTTTACTTTACCATAGCCTTCAATCAGCCTTTATTTAAAAAAAAGACAAATATTTTGATATTTATATGCTGCATTGGTATACGTGCAAAATAACATTAGAGTTATGATATAATTCTACTTATTTAAGAAAATAATGTATGTTGGCAGAACCGTTTATAACTTTATATGCCTCAGGAGTCAATACATGTATTCTGTCCTGGTAGAAAAGTCATGCGACGGAGTAAAACAGAATTATCTTAACGTTCTTCTTAACCTTCTTACCTAACTTTATCTATGCTCGCCAATTTTTAGAACACAGTTTAAATCCATACCTATAAATTTCCTAACTACTGCTAATATTTACCACAAATTGTTGGATAGCTTACTTTACTTTTCCCGGTTCCTACATTTTTCACACAATACTTCATTATAAAATCACTTTTTAAGTACTTACAAGATTTAAATGAAAATGTATATAAAGTCTGTTCAGAAATGGAGCCGTCGCGGCCAAGAAAACTTATTGCAGTGTTTTACGGAAAACGAAAAAAGACAAAGAAACATTACCCTCACACTTCGTTTATAAAATCGATACAAAACGTATGGAAATGACATATGTCACGTACGTGATATAATGTTATGTAATTTTCATACATTTTATATCGTTTCTATTATCGCAAGCGCGAGAAAGTATTTACTTTGTCTAGGCCTTCAGACTCTTGACTCTTGATATTCTCATAAAACACTGCAAGCATTTCCATTTGGAAAATAGATAAAACCGCGATCTTTATCTATTTCCAAATGGAAATGCTCTGAACTTTGAGCCTAAAATTATACGAGATTAGGTTTTTATTCAATTGAGAAAATATGCCTGATTTTAGTTGGTGTCACCTGTTTTAACACGTGGATCATATCTAGACGTATTATAATTAGAAATGAATTCTGATAACATGGAATTAGTGATCAAATAAGAGATAGCGAGTTTTAGGTAGGTACCATAATTATTAATTAAATATATAAATAATAAATAATACATACAGTATTATTATTTTTTTCTTCATTCATCTTCATAAAAATTAAGACAGTCAAGTTAAATATCCTAAATATTCGATACCGTACATAGATGAAATCCAAATTTGTATTATGTATATTAAAAAAATTCATAGTTAATTTTAAATGAACTTTATCAAGTTATCCAACACAACAAACAAATCACAATTTATTCCAATAATGTAATCTACAGTTTAGAGCTAGCCCGACGTTTCAGACTTGTTGCTTTTTGTCTACCACCGTATTACAAAGATGTAAGGTTGAAAGTAGTATTTCAAGATATGTTAAAAATCAGTTGAACCTCTGGGACTAATTTCAACTTTATGACGCTTAGTAATAAGAGCGCACCGCGAACTATATCATACGAGTATGCCTATGCTACCATAAAGTACGGTACTCACCTATTAGAACACTTGTTTCGAGCATTTGTTTCGCGAACATAGCACAGGGCCTAGACTTTAGAACATATTCGACACAGAGCATCGGTAGTTGGTATATATCTCTGCACAAAAATCTAGACCTCATATAAAAGATTATTCACGCTAGAGTTAGACCCTGAACGTTAGTATCGTCCCCTGATGAGTACCGTCCCTTACCTTCGAGTGTATACTTCAGTGTGGATACTCACAAAGCAGTTAAGGGGTATTAAGATAAGATTGTTCGTTGCGTCATCCACGTGTCGAATGTTTATCAGGTTATTGACCTGATTACACCGTAAATTTCCTTCGAAATTAAGAAAATCTGTTATTAATGCTGTTTCGAATTGTACCCACCAACTTGTACATACATAAATACAATATAAGCCTATATACCATGAGGTTAGGAGATCACTGCTTGCTTCATAATACGATCTTAATATCGTATTTATGCAGAACAGCCCAAAATAGCGTTATAATACATACAACCCTTTATTGTTATGTTGAGTTAATATGCGGAAATTATCATTAGAAGTATTAGTTATATTATTTTTTAAATTTGGAATTTGGATTTAAGAAACAGACGTGCTAATTATATCACTTTATCAGCCAGTAATTGAGTCAACGAAAAAACAACGTTGTTACAACGAGCTAAATCCAATCGTATGCAGATAATTAATTACCAAAATACTGTTCTTTTGCTTATAAACAGCATCATAGTTTTGTTCTTATATGCTATTAAGTTGAAATAATGATTCGGTACAGTACATTATTACTTCAAAGCAATTATATATATTTTTATGGAAATTTATCATTATTTGTATCTATCATAAGAATTAGTATCGACTACTCTGATTGTAAGAATAAACAATCGCAATATTGGGGGTAACTGGCGAATTTCACAGCGATTCCAAATTTAAATTTAGAGGTTACTACCATCTGTCATCCAAACATAGCTACTATACGAAGCTCGATTCACGTAACGATATCGTTGCGACTTAGTCGATGACAGTATTTTCGCCATCAATGAAAATACGTAATGACGCCAAGAAACCGTTTAGTTTTATACCATTAAGTTCTATAGATCAACGATTTTGTTTCAAAATATGCATACAACATTTGCACAGTGCCCCAAGAATAGGTAAGCCACGTTCAAATTTCGTCGCTTGACCTTTCGTTTTTAGCGTGGCCCAAAAATATGTTGATACTTTTTCGGAACAGGGTTGTGGTCGATTGCCAAAAATGGTGAATCAACGACTTTTGAGCCACGCTAAAACGCAAGGTCAAGCGCAGATGTCTGTCTGAACTATTTACAAACCCATACTCGGGGTACAGTAGGCGTAGACAAAGTAGCATTATCACGCGCTTGCGCTAATAGCAACGATAAAAAATGTATGGAAATGACATTTCCGTGACATGTCATTCCCGTAAATTTGGTATCGTTTCTCCTAGCGAAGTGAGCATAATGTTACTTTGTCTAGGCCTACAGAACTTCAATCGAGCGCCTTTAATCGTTCAACGATATTTCGATTATATGTTTTACGTGAATCGAGCTAGCACACTCCATAACAAGGTAATTTAGAGTTAAGTGACGGTTAGTCCAACGAGCTCTGCCGAGTGTCAGGCGGCGAGTCGCCCGTCCACCATGGGCGATGGAAGCAGGGAACTAAAAAACAACATCCTTATTAGCCCCCCGCACAGAAATCAAAATATTAAGAGCATAGACAGCTTACTTGGTTTTACATCTAGCACTTAATAAGTTCGGCTCCAGGGCCTGTAGACAGTAACATTCTCTCCTTGCGCTTATAGAAACGATAGAATTGTATGGAACTTACATATGTCACGTGACTGATTTATGTCATTTCCATACATTTTATATCGTTTCTATTAGCGCAAGGAGCGAATGTTACTTTGTCTAGGCCTGAAATAATTTTAAGATCGATCCTGTAGTTGCGGAGCCTATTCAATCCAAGCAAACGAACAAATCTTTCCTTTTCATAATAATTATTATCTATAGCATCATCGGCAATTAGGCGTGAAAAGGTTATAGGATACTCACTAGATGGCGCTACATGTCAGATGTCAGTTAGATCGCACTATGGTTGAGTCTGTAAAAGTTCTATACCTATATCTGAATATTTTCAAATTTGTTGGATGGATGTGCGATCGAGTTTTATCTCAGTCATCAGTCTCATATTTACTAGGGGGTAAAATAAAATTTAACCCCTATTATCTATATGATACTCGGAAGCGTCCGCGTCACCGCACAATATTTTGTACAAGGAATTTTTCAGCTCCTAGCAGTAGCTCGTATGAAAATATCTCATACATTGTGCTGTGACGCTAGCGAGTATAGATTAGGAAAACGGTAAATCATAATACCGTGTTTGAGAAACAGGAGATAGAATTTCTAAAATCTTCTTATTTTGATTTCTGTGGTTCACTTTGTGCTGCGCATGCAATACATGGTGTCAGATTAAGAAAATTAATTTTAAATTTGATTTATAGGTAAGTACCTGATTAAGTAGCGTTAATCTTTTTAAAAGAAAATATTTAAACATGCATAAACGAGAAAGCTTGAAGAATTGTTGTCAGAAAATGTAAAAGAGATGAAGTAAAGTATTAAATTTATTTAGTTAGAATTACATTAAATAGAACATGTCCTCAATTTATTTGAGTGGGTGATAAGACGAAAATACCGTAATACTGTTATTTTAATATTCATTCAAATGTATGTAATAAATGCAAAATATAGCCTTTATACATGACAAGAATCACTTTGGACCCGACATGACAGCTATTCTGTCGTATTTTTAGAATTTTCTCACCGTGAATGCTTACAATTCTTTGGTTTATCAAACATCGAATGTAAAAGTGTAAGTCAATACCCTACGAATTGTCAATATCGACGTTTCTAAATGAACGACATATTAATGTATTCGGGTCCAATGATTCCTTTTTCAAATCATAGCCTTTTAGAATTTCCTTTTATAAACAAAAAGATTCATAGCACTGTGTGCCCAACAGGCGTTCGTCACAAAAATCCATAAATAATGTTATAAACATTTTAGCTATTGTACTTACATTACTGTAGCTTGTTGGGACAAAAAATGAGCATTCAATGTCCGTTGTGAAGAGAAATGTATACCTCGTAAATTAAGGTATAATTTTCGTTATATTTGAAGCTTACAGGATGTTGAATACCTATTGTCTATTGTGAGTTATTAACAACAGAACAATCGACTGATGGATAAGGCCCGCCGCACATTGGATACCAATCAAATCCTACGTTACGTTATTGAACGCACGAATTTAGCACACGAAATGAATAAGTACGCGTTTTTCACTGCTTTCTATTTATATATATTGTGTGACATCCTTAAGAAAACACACAGAATCCGAACAATCTACTGCGTTATTTCTGTAAGGTTTCTCAGCGTCGAACTCTGACGTCGAGCGTCGGTTTCAATCATAGGAAATTGATACATAATGCGTAGACGATAAAGTTCAATTTCGTATCCTAAAACTGAGTTCGACAAAACTTACAGTATAACGCGGCTGGGTTGAATTTAGACGCGCGACTAACTTGTACTTAGTGTGCGAATTTCCATAGTACCACCAACATTAAGTGTTGGGGATTTGAGAGTTCGTGCGAGTTCGTACGAAAACTCTCCAATGTGCGACCGGCCTTAGAACGCATTGGAGTGTAAATGTGACGATATTCGCCACGCTTCTATCAGAACGGACGGTGTAAGCGCGGACAATGTTAACAAAAGCTAAACAAAACACGGTGTGATCACATGATTTGGTCCTTCGAGCCGTATAAGACTACTCTACTAACCCGCACTCTAACGCTTCTAGGTTCCACGTTGTTGGAGGCCTTGTTTGACCGCCGTTGCCTGAATTAGAACACATAGACTCAGTCCTAGAGCCCATGTTTCGTTGTCTGCACAGATAGGGGGTGACCGCCGGTGATGGGGTGTTGGTCTCCTGTAATATGAACAAGTGACGTATGAAAGCGAAGCCAAGCGAAGCGATACAAACACAATACATTTTTAATGAACCATGAATACATTGTGACTGGTACAACCAATGTTTTGAAGGTTAGTTTGCTGTATATAGTTAGTGAGACTCATGATGCAACTCTGTTAGTTTATGATGATGAACATTTATGTTTGACAACCTTACTTTTTTTAATTTGTTTTTTTATGTTTCTCAAATAGGTTATCTTATTATTATATAGGTATAAGTTAGTAGAGAATGAGACATGCTTATAAATAAAACTTAACACATAATTTAAACTCTTTATTAATTGCAATAAAGTATACAATTCGGTCAACCAGTCACCTTGTACTCTCAATATGAGTATAAATGGCCTCTCCATTTTGTATGAGCAACATACACTAACAATAATTATGATAAAATGCCTCTACATTGTTGTGTGATCCTGAATCATTATTGATATATAACTCTTAGTAAATACACAATTATCGTGAAGCGTGGGACAACATAATAAATGAATGAAAACAATTTATTGATACAATGTTTTATAGTTACTATTTCCGAATGAAACCATACGTTTAATTAACAATTAATTAATTTAAATACAATTATGAACATTTACATGAATTTGCCACTTTCGCCACTAAAATGTTACAATTAAACACTGGGTTGCATCAACTCACTTTAGCTATATATACAGCGATAAATTAGAAGCACAATTTGAACATTGTCAGATGACGTCATCATTCCACTGTTAGCTTTAACCGCCCATGCTCCTCCGTCTAAAGAAACAGATTTTCAAGTACTGAAAATTACACGTGACAGTGTAATTTCGAGCAACACATTCCGCAGTCAAAGACCTTGTCATCGTCAAATGCAACTCCTTATATGGTGCAACCAAGTGTTAAAATGTTGCATAATTTTAATGGCGTTGTGGAAAATCACAAGCTACGTAACATTTACGAACAATGGACTGTAAACAATTCTCCATACCTACAGGGCCGGATTAAACCCTTTCGGGGCCCCTAGACAAAGTAGACAATGCAATTCTCGCGGCCCCTTTCCGTGAACATTTTATTAATATATTTTCCTTCTTTTTTCCGTAGGAAGTTGCCTAATCTGTCTTATGGATAATCCAGCCCTGCATTCCTACACCAGGAAACCAGAAGCCGAAAACCAATATACACGTATACACGATCCAAATTGTTTACCTTTAACGATATTAGTGTATCCTTTCAACGATTGTGACGCGCTTTTCGAGTCCTTGTAAAAATGTGCACTTTTATCGGTCTGTCATCGAACACATATTTCAGCTATTTTCTGTATAAGCTATCCTTTTCATGTAGGCAAATCTTGTACAACACGAGGTCAACATATGCTGGAAATGTATATTTTGCCAAAATTCACACATTCTCGGATAACCACATTCGTTGGCGATCAACATTGATGTTTCGTTTTTATTTACCACAGGAATACGGTCTAATTTTTTTGAGCTTTACCATCACATACTCCAAAAAAGTCCCTGTATTGTGAGTGCCATTTATAAGTTTATTTAATCCCACTCCTAGTGTAAGAATAGTGATTGAGAAGAGTGATGATAGATCCACTTTGTGTATCTATATACGAATAGACATCTGAATGCTGTCGTAGCTCAACAGCAAATGGTTTATATACAGTGTTTATGTCTATATCTACTAGTTTATATCTACGTGGAATTATTCAATGTGAAATCAACTATATGTCGTCTCTTCTCGAAATAATTACCATGTGTATAAATATTTTATATACTTGTATCAATATTATTAAAGAAATACTTTACATTTATCATATTGTAATTGTGTTCTAAACGAGGATTATCTATTCCATAAGTAGTTGAGACGTATGAAATGTATTTTGTAAATGTTCAGGTCACGCGTTAAAAATAGAAATTAAATTAAAACAAATTAAATTCTAGACTTTTACTTTTTGTATCAAATTGTACAGTATATGTTAACAACCTTATATAATACATATTGGCACTCCTAAAAAGCACTTAATGATTTTCAATGAGTCTAACAAAACTACATGTTTCAACAACAAGTTCGTAACAAAACAATATCACAAAATGTATAGATATATTGCAATGTGAACCTTCAAAACGTTGCCTTCGAGACAAACGAAAAAGAAGCCGGAAGATTGTCCACATCCACATTCGTGTCCTTCAAATACATTTAACGAACCCTTATCGTTTCTAAACTGAAAAACTGCAATTAAAATAAAAAAATACTGGTATACGACTTAAATAAACGGCCATTGTATGACAATAAATCATGTATAGTGAGTAATTATAAATAATTCATAAGCACTGGTAAACAACAGTGCAAAAGTCGCAACTTGCGAACTCCATATAAATGCATGATAGTGAAATGCGAAAACATTATTCTCTATAATTAGGTATATTTTATAGCAAACGCACACGGCATATCAAAAAAGATATGTACATCTATTTATTGCACAAACTTTTTGGGATAAAAAATTTAGATTATACAAAAAAAAAGTTGTCTACAACAAAATGCAATGTCGAGATCGGCTAAAATAAAGCTGCGCTCTTCAACTTAACTCCGACTTTTGTGAAAAGAACTGCGAAGAAGCGCGCAATTTGAGATTAGACGACCTCTATTCTATTTACAAACAAGTTTTAGAACAATTCAACACAATTTTAAAATTTCGAATTTAGCACCCAATCCATGGGATCACGTCAGATTTATGCCAATTGTCGTGTTGTCGTCCGGAGGCAGGTCGCGTTTCACCTGACTAGTACTTGCATCTCTGGGTCAATTGGTTGGTTGGAACTGACCTGTTGGTTAGGACCACAGCACGTCGCGTTGTGGCACATGTCGTTCGGTGGGCAGTGGAGCGCGCACGGAGCCTCCGCCGATGCACCGCTCATTATCTGTGTAACCATACATCTTGAGTGAATAAGCGCTCTATGCAAACTCAAACTCAGAAATATCTTTATTCGATAAGACAATTTAAAAAAAATCCTGTATTATCAAAGACCGAAACAAAAAACAGGCGAAGCCGCGGGCGGTAGCTAGTACATATTTTAGATTACTAAACGTCAAATTCTTTTTCATATCTAAATGAAATAAAATGATTTCACATATTGACATGAGTGACACTTTCACTCATTATCGCAATAAAGTTTATTAACCTGAAAACTTTTTAACCGTAGCGGTTTGCATGTGTGCAAAAATGTCACAGCGTCCTTAAAAAATACAAGCTCATGGACACAGTTCCATAGCACACAATGTGGATAAAAATTTATCTCGCTGCATACACCTTGAGATATCCTGTGATGTTATTCATCTCTCTATATTTCCCGAAGGGGGAGTACAGAGGAGTACTTATAATACACCCCCTTTTGAAAATTGTTTTCTTTTATTGATAATCCGCAGTTAAAACCGCGAGCCACAGCTAGTAATATATTAGGTATATAAACTAGCTATTAAGGTAAAATTAACAAACCTAATTGGGTGGGAACAATGTAACTTATCAAACATAATCTTTATCAGCGATAAATTGAATGCTTATCGATCTCAATATATGGACAATGAAGGATTGTAATACTTAAGTATACATATTTCGAACACGCACGTATCTAATACGATTAAAAATAAATAAATATATAATATATTTTGTCTTTACACTGTCGAAAATTGTGGGTGAAATTTAAATATGCGCATGCACACGCCTGTATTCCCCGTAGGGGTAGGCAGAAGTGGTGTAATATTTACACCCATTTTCACCTAAGATGATTAATTCTCGACATTCATAAGTGCCTTACCAGGGCCTAAACTGAATAAATATTTTTCATTTTCATTTATTATGCAGATTTCCTCACGATGTTTTCCTTCACCGTAAAGCACGTGGTGTAAAATCACTGCATATAAGATTAACCATGTTCAAGCGTCTAAGAATGTTAGCATAGGCTACAAAAGTCACTCACAGTCAAGCTTGTTTGTAAAAAATAAAATCGATTCCAGATAAATCCGGCTTACAGTTAGTTTCTGGGTATAAAAAATGTCAAGGTGCTTTGAAGGAAATTCAAATCCATCCATAATGTAAGTTTATTCTTTAGTACCAAGATACCTGAACCTCTCGCAATAAGGAAAGTAAGGCCATGATTTTTTTATTTATTTGCAACAATACAAATATTATTTTTATTTTCATCCTTTACATTGATTGGTATCGGTTGGTCCTTGTTTCTTATCACGCAGCAATAAAGGAAGGGATTGGATATTTGCATGGAGATAGATAGATAAAGAAAATCATACTTTTTTAACTCACAGCCCTGGCCTATCTATATTATACAAGGGAACTATTTGTGACTTCTTTGACTATGGGCATACGTATTTCATTATGTACTTTTTGGAAAGCAACTGTAGTCAAGCTCGTAATATATCCAAAAAAAGCTTACGATTTTTAGTTCCATAAGGAAACTAGCTAGAATGTAAGGACCTTAATTATTTGAAAGTTCCATGAAGTTTCGAATTCCCCTCTGTAAAATTACGATCCTTATACCGACGCGAGCGAAGTCGGGGGCAAAGACTAGTACTTTAAAATTGTGCCTGCACACTCGAAAGGTACAATGTTGCATATCTAATCTGAATTATCTTTAAGTGTCATAATATTACCTACTACTAAAGTTTAAGTCATTGGGCACCGTTGCTATTACACATATCGACCGATTTAATGCACCCTTCGGCCAGTAATTGGAATTCTGATCGAAACTGCACTCACTTCAAGCTATATCAATTGAGCAATAGTTTAGGAATAGTTCATACAAAAAGATTTGAACGTTTTTATTAAAAAATAGTCTGTTTTACCCGCGTATACATTATTTCGTGGGTTTTATTTCCGCAACTCCTATTTTTAACACGCTTTTATTAGCTTCACCTGTATGTATGTATGTATGTATGTATGTATGTATGTAACCGACCCCTTTGAGCTCGATTTTGTCCTACTTTGTACGATCAGATTTAATTCAAACTTTGCACACCTGTCAAAAGTCGATGACAATGCAATAATCCGATCGAAGCATCCGATTATCCTAATTAGATTCGCCAGGATTAATTAATTTCTTTCCGCATCCTTTGCATGCGAGTAAGAGAGATAGAGCTAGTGCGGGCGGTTTGTGGTATTGAGGGCGGTTGATAGTTAGCCAATCGAACTAAATAATATATAGTTTAAAAAAATTAACTAAAAAATGAAAAATAAATAATAGTTTAAAAAAACTAAAAAAACACGCTTTCATAAAAAATCCAACTAAAAATCAGAAAATAAAATTTAATAAATTTGGATAAAGAATATTGTAAATTAGAAATGAATGTACATTTTTGTAAAAAAGCGCGGGGTGTATTCAATGCGCTTTTTAAGATATTATATTATCAAAGTGATGATTCTTCTACTCATTATCTGTCAATAAAATGTTTATAATTATTAACACTATGCACCCCACGCTTTTTTACAAAAATGTACATTCATTTCTAATTTACAATATTCTTTATCCAAATTTATTAAATTTTATTTTCTGATTTTTAGTTGGATTTTTTATGAAAGCGTGTTTTTTTAGTTTTTTTAAACTATTATTTATTTTAAATAAAGTGGCCTAACTTACTATTTGTAACATCAGCTATCAGGCGATGAAAGTCCTGTTATAATCAGTCCAACCGTTTCGGATACTAGCCGGGACAAACAATTATTTATCTGTATAGATGTAAGTACTTTGGCGACATTGTACAAAAAATCTAATTAATTCCGAAAGGTTAATCGTGACGAAGGGCAAACGATTGAAACGTGGGTTGCGGCGGTATATATGCTCCGGTTCAGCCCACTGTGCTTCTCACGCAGCTTGTGTGAGTAAACTACGTTAAAGAAAGAGCGTCGCATTCGCGTTACATTTAAACGAACACACTACAGGGTAGCATTACTTGGTTGCGATCAGCCATTCCCAGTCGGACAGCTCAGAATTACAAACGGAAGAGTGGAGACTACGCTATGCCCTAACTCTCTAAAACTGTAACTGTATTAAGAGCGTACTAGTAGGACGTCATGATCTTTTGTAGAGGAGCTACATAGAAGAAGGTAATAACAACCTTGTAGCACATCAACCAAATTGCTCGTCATAATGAATGCTATCACGCAATCAATATCGAATAAACTATAAGTATCTTGGAATTCCTTCAGAATTGATTAGAGAGAAACAAATTAAAGGGATACGGATCTTCATGGTTCCAAATTGAGAAACATGCATAGTTTAAGCAAAACGTTTTAAGAACTTCTTAGCTTCGACGTTTCATTTGGTACCATTAAATGAAACGTCAAAGTTTAGGAGTTCTAAATACGCGCTCCTAAGAACGATCACATTTAACACCTTGCTTTTCTTATATGTTATTTGTTGTGCCTCGAGAAATCCACAGGCCTTAAAAATGTACTCAAATGGTAAATTAATACTTATATTATACACTAGCTGTGCCCCGCGGTTTCACCCGCGTAGATTTAGTTTCATGCTTCATGTCGCGGAACCCTAATATTTTTAATAAATAAAAGTAGTCAGTGAAAGTCCCGTTAAAATGGGTCCAGCCGTTTCAGAGATTACCCTTGGTTTTTCGGTGTCAGTATCGTGTACACTTTCATATGGTGGTAAATTCCTCGACATTCATAAGTGCCATACCAGGGCCTAAACTTAATAAATCATTTTCATTTACATTTTAATGCATTTAGTGAAAAGCTGTTATTTTGGAGTTACAAACAGACACTTAAATTTTATTTATCTGTATATATGTATAGATGTGAAAGTCTGCCTGTCTGTGGCTTCTCACGACTAAATATCAAAACCGAAGTCCCTAACTACATTTTGTTATAGTACGTACCTCGTTCCCTCCTATAGGTAGTTCAACGAACTCTGGCTGTATAGTGGTGGAGTGGATCCCCTCGTTGTGGAAGAACTCCTTTACCTTCTCAGCTATTTTCATGTACTCCGATAAATTTCTACACCTATAAAGAATACAATATACAATACAAATTAGCATAACGTCGATTATACATAATTTCATATAACATGCCTATTTTCCATGTCATATACGATTGACTGTATGTGTGTGCGGATGACACAAAATACCAACAAGATTAAACACAAAATTAAAATATTACTAATTACATACTCTGTAGTTAATTATTTTTAACAAGATACATACATCCTATGAAGTTAGAAATCAGTTAATACTGATAAATAAATTTGAAGTGGCTTTTCATTAAATGTATATGAAAGACTATATTGTACCCAGATAAAAAAAAACTATTTTAAATTTTTAATCTGTCCGTCTCTGTAACACAGGTTTACTTTTATTTGTTTTAAGAAATAGGGTTCCACGACAAAATGAACTCTACACGGGTGAAACCGCACGGCTCAGCTAGTCTTACATATATTAACTGTGAAAGGATGCTGATTACAAGATACGGTGTGTGCATGTAAGTGAGTTAATTGCCGTTTGATATCGAGCCACCGCATCGTCCTTGATTGATAAAGGCGCTCAATTTGTTTGCAACCACTGATAATGTATTTCGACTATTTCTAGAGCACAACATTGTAACAAAATAATACGTCGTATGTTTCGTCATCCATGATATTGTTATAGATACTACTATCTAATCCATCAAGTAATTAACGAGCGAGAAATTAAATATGAGAATAAACTGTAAGCATTAGAGAAAGAGGGGGGCCACTGCGATCTTTTTACATGCCGTCACGAGTTATGAGCGCTCAGCGAAAATGACTAAGCCGCTGGTCCTAGAGACATGAAATTCGTATGGTGTGTTCTTTGTGAAGTGTGAGCACTAAGGAAAATGAGCACAAGCTAGCGTAAAATACTATTATACGGTTGAGAGTTGTGATGCTCATGAAAATAAATATAAGCTCTAGGTAAGTTTATAGGTGATTTCCACCAAGTGACATACATTTTAATGATTTTAGTCCTTTTACAGACTATTTCTAAATTTAAGGTTTTTATTTGTTTATTAATTCTAAGGCATGTTTATTGTGCCAATGACACAATAAAAATGCCTCAGAATATTAAAAATAAAATTAAATAAAATAAAAATATTAATCTAGCTGTGCCCCGCGGTTTCACCCGCGTAGAGTTAATTTTCAGCGAAACCCTAATGTCTTTTTAAAAAAAATATGCCTAAAACACTCCTTGAAACTTTAGCTATCTGCCAGTAAAAGTCCCGGTAGAAACGGTCCAGCCGTTTAGGCGTGATGCAGTGACCAAGGGAAATGGATTTTCAATAATTAGCGAAATGGTACGCTATTTTGCACCTTAATAAGATATCAACAAAATACGTCTGTTACACATAATGTACAGTTTTTAAAATGTATAATATTATGATAATGCATGGACGGTATCTCACATAAGAGTGTATGTTATGAGCAAGACACATATTCACACATTGTTATTTCAACATCTCTCGGTGTTTTAAAATACTCAACAAAGATGAGTACAAATCTAGAACAGGCTTCGAATCCAAGGTTTTTTAGAACTTAATAACTACGCCTGAAGTCTTTTTCCAACCCATTTTTACTTTCGTGTGTGTTTAGGATTAGAGTTATTGAACACTTATAGTATACGTACGCAAGTTACGCTTTCCGGCGAAGATGAATTTTATTGAGATAATGATTACGTGTCAAAGTGAAAGATTTCGAGTCCATCGGCGTCTCAGGCACTATGCAGTTTTTAAATTGTTCTCAAACATATGCATGTTTCCTCACGATGTTTTCCTTCATCGTTATGTTCGTTTAATGACATCACTGTACTTAATTTTTACAAGTACTAATAGTTTGAGATTGGAGCACGGTACTACGACTCCGTTACTTTGTTCAGCAATGAATATTTGAACAAAGAAATGTATGATTGTTACAAATATAGCATTTTTCCGTGTATACTGGAATCATTGTGTTATAAATACACCAATGCATTGGGACGAGGCAAAGCCGATTGCTCGCATTGTTTGACCCAGTTTGTGCGAAAAACAAAATATTTCGACCAACGCCACGTGGAAGCTGTTTACTTGTCAGATATAGCAAAGTGTGGGTCGACGGTAATGTTGTATACATATAATTACGCCATTATAACTGGTATATGGCGCCTGCAATTTGGTTCATTGACATTGATTCTAGGACAAAAACTAGTTCGTATTGGTACCGTGCCAAAATAAATTTATTTGTGAAACGTTTTTCAAAAGCAAGCTTTGAATGTGTAAGCTAGAATAAGTTTTCATGTAGTAGTCGATATACTTAAGTATTTAAATTCTACTAATGATATAAAAATGACAGTTTGTGCTTTGTTACTCTTTCACGCAAAAGCTACTGAATGAATTTGTATGAAACTTTACAATAATAATTATAGCGTAAATATCAGAATAAAACATAGGCTATTTATTAAGATATCGCGTGAATGGTCCAAAACATAAATATAAGTCAAATCATGCGCACGAGAAGTCACAGGCACAAGCTGGTAATGTGTATTGTTTTATCAAAGTGAACTAATTTTAGTTCCCAATGTGAGGTCCGATATTGGTCGAAATAAACATTGATTTATTTTTGACGCGTCGATGGGCTGGGCTTAACCTTGGCCCCGGTTGGTATCTAGATGGGTGGCAGACACGTGACTTCGTTTTAAAGTTGAAAAATAACTGGGACATTTAAAAAGAATTACGTGACAAATTAGTGAACTGACAGACACACAGTCTATCCAGGTGAACAAAGAAACTGAAAAATGGGCGGAAATACGGGGAACAAAATAAATAATATGTAACAAGTAGATACAAATTATGAAAATTAACTGTTGAGTTTTCGCCGACACCTTTGTCACGTTATAACGAAGACCATCATTTTCGCATTGGCACTAGCTATAAATTTATGTATTCTTAATAGCGTATATCCTATGCTTAATTATAGGCGCATAGATTAAAAAGACAACGCTAATTGAAAAAAAAAAGTGTAGGCGACAAAGTAAATCAATCACGTGACATATGTCATTCCCGTAAAAAATTTTTATCGTTTCTACTAGCGAAGGGCGCGGATAGTGTAACTTTGCCTACAGGCCCAGAAGATACAACGTTACGCAAATGCAGCTCAATTTTTTTATAAATAATTGATTGATATAAAATGTATGTATCCTTGTTCTCAAGAATTCTAAACTGTATTTCAATGAAGCAGCCTTGAATCACCGAGACATAATTTCCGGTGTGTAATTTTAATAAATTTTACATGCAAAGGACAAGCGTGGCTTTATTTTTGTTATTTGCACATTTTTATTATCATATTTCTGTGTCCCACATTTTGTGTGTTTGTCGAGTCTATCTATATATAAGGCTTACGTAGATATATATTTATTGTGACCTTATTTCGTGTATGTTGACTTTCAAGACCGATGATTTTATTCGAAATCGTGAGAAAATTGATAAGACCATATTTTGCTAGTTATATTATCTGCTAAAAAATCCCACGGCGTTACAAGTTCCCATGGTTTTCACTATGAAGTGACAAAATGTTAGTCTAGAATTGGTGACAATATTATTTACACAATACGATAGTATGTGCTATAAAAAATACTTGATAAAAATTCTAGATAATTCTCTCTTTAGAAGTTATGAAACATTATATTTCAGTAGGTATTCTATAAAGTTTTGGGTTCTTTAATGATTAACGTTTCATAGCTTCTCTAATAAAACTTAATTATATATACAAGGAACAGTACTTAAAACTAATTAAAGGTAGAAAACTTGTCCAAAGTCGGTGTCTCTCGGGATCGTGCCAAGAAGGCTGGCAGCATTGCCACGTTGAATAGCAATGCTGATTCTCTGGGCGAGAAAAGCCCCAGCTCTCTTGTCACGAGAGGCTTCTACCAGACGACGTGCAAGCTCTTTGAAAAGCTGATGAGTATCAGGACCCCAAGGCCCCAGAGTTTCAACCGCAAACGCAGAAAATATGTATCCTTGACCAATGCAAACATATTTCCGGCGCTTGAGGCACTCCTGCTGAGCAGCAGCAGCACCGGCCGCCACAGCAGTGCCGGGGAGATGGGACGGAGCCAACGTATCGAGACACGTGGCATCCCACACCAGCGGCCGCCCCAATCTCCACGGCACCAGCGACATACCATCGGGTCTCCGGCCATCGCCGCGCGCCAAACCTACTGGTTCCAGTACAGCCGGCACCCCGGCGGTGACCAGAGCCCGTCGTATTAGGTCATTGATGGAAGAATGACGAGATCGCCGACCGGCGCTTCTCTAATTAATTAATCATTATCTGATCATTTGTGTTAATATGTGTATTGTGTTTATGACTATTGCTTTGTCTAATTAACGTATTGAAGTTGTGAATAAATATATAAATCATTCTATAATATTTATTGAATAAAACACTAATAAAAATCAAACAAAATAAATAGGTATGATAAAAGCTAGGAAGCTGTGACGGTAAGCATCGCGAGAAAACAGACATACGTCTGAGAAGAAATTCAAAGACGTATAAAGATGTATCTGAGTAATGACAACTCTACCCTTTCGGAGTCCCCTATAGGGCACGCAGGCATGATTATAATGTTACTAGCTGGTGCCTGCGACTGCGTAAATTATAGCCTATGTGTTATTATGATGTATAAGCTATGTTATTGTAGTTTCATTAAAATCAATTCTTTCGTTTTTGCGTCAAAGAGTAACACGCCACCATATATCCATAGTCACAAACTTTCAGGCTTAAATAGCGGACGCGGTCACGCGGGTTCACCCGGGCTATTCCCGTTCCCGTGGGAGTACGGGAATAAAATATAGCCTATATTAATCAGTGATAATGTAGCATTTGAATAGTGAAAGAATTTTTATATACATACTTTTTTTTCTCTTTATAATAATTAGTATAGATGTGGTATTATTATTATTATTAGTGGGTGTGACTGACCTAATATGTGCACTGGCAATGATTCTGTCACCAGCCAGCTGCCACACGTGGAACTCGTGAACGGCGAGCACACCGTCCACCTTCTCCAACAGACGTCTTTGTATCGCGTCCACCTGAACAAACACACATAGGGTTGGCACACACTTACACAAGAACCTATAGGCAATGCTTTAGGGCCCGAATACACGAACTGCATAGCAAGTCTTCTAAGTTCACAAATACATGGCGCGCTCGAGTATTCGCGACTGATTCGGACGTTCGGCAGCACTGTTTCAATGACGGCATCAAGAATTTTCTGTATTTAGTGACATGGTGATATCAGTAAAATCTTTGCTGAAATTGTCTTATAAACACAGATTAAGGTCAAAAATCTAATTAGGCTATGGGTGTCTGTCCATTCAATTTCAATTGCGCAATCAAGTACTTTGTAAAAAGTAAAAAAATCCCATGATTTTAAACCAAATACTTATGATTGATGAAGTATCTGATTGCTGCCTTGAAGAATGCTAGTACTCATGTCTTGAGTATTTTATTCAACAATGTAATTGTAAGTAGATAAAGCAAATCTGTAAAAGGTGTTGATATTTAATGAGCATGTCAACTATAATTTTACTAATTAATAATAGGTCTTTTCTGAATGTGATATTTTGCCTTTAAAATTACTTTTAATAGCATAATTTGCTTGCCTAATGGTATGTTTGCCAACCCTATTAGACAGCGTACCGCTTTCAAGATGCAGTATTATCGCAATACAAACAGGACACATCACGTACTATTTGCTGTAGTACAGCTGCCTATTGCCGTGATTAGACTTCTGGGTTTATTTAAATATAAAATTATTATGCAACATTGCTACTGACAACAGTATTTGGTTTTTAAAGAACTGAAACACACCGAAAAACCAAATGGGTTGTTTTATCTAACCCTTTTCGTGCAGTCATCAAAAAGAAGTTGTTTAAAAAAAAGAATTGCAATAAAACCTTATTACTTTGTTTTGCAATATAAGCATATGAATGAAAAAAAAAAACAAAAATTCTCCCGCTGCCATGTTCACTGTTTAAAAAAGGAATCCTAATTCAAGCAGTCAAACTCGCTAAACAAAATTACTTCGTAAAACACATGCGTACCTCGTAACACGTAAAGTACCTAAGTACATGTTGTGTTATTGAAATACAATTCTTTTGCACGGAGCTTGTATCAGATGTAATCCTCATCACAATATAATTAAAAGGTCGGAAAACAATAATTTAATGATAATCAAAATTGAAGACGAATATTTTCTATATTTTCTTTTGATTATGTACATTGGATACTGTGATTGAAGTTCTGTGCAAGAGATTTGTAAAAAATATTCTCTCGCCATCCCAGAAGGATCCCTGAGGGGGTAAGCAGAGGTGTTGTTACAACACCCACATTTCACCGAAGATGATTAAGTGTCAACGTGACAGAAGGCGAGTCCATCTTTTGTTTTACAGACATATGCAGACATGTACCTAAAGCATGTGGGGTGAAATTACTGCACATAAGTGTTTAGGAAAACACAATGGTACAGGCCGCTGCTGGGATCTAAAAGGGGGCCAGAGGGCCTGCTGGCGGTGGTCGGGGCGGGAGCTTTGACAATTTGAAGGTGGCAGCGCAATGTGGCTCGCGCTGCCTTGCAAAGCGAGGTCTCCAGGGGCGGCGATACAGCTGCTCCGGGGATGTGCCCCGGCAAAGTGTGGGGGGACACCGGTGCGATCTATCAGAGTACGTGGAGGCTGAGCACGGAGGATGGTCCCCGGGCGGGGTTTTAGTGCGGTTAAAATCGCATATACCCGACCTGCCTCTCCCAGGGCGGTCGGGGAATTTTTGAAGGTCTTATAACATGTTATATATAAATATTACCTGAATATGTGTAGGTACAGTCTGCAGCAAGATGAGGGAGGATTCCCTGAGGAGCGGCCACACTGACGCCAGGATCAACACGACCAGCACTATACTTAGAGCCGGGTCGATGTAGTATTTGTACTTCCAGTCCGTGAACCACACCACTAGAGCTGAGCCGATTACTATTATTGAGCCTATAACAAACAAGGTTTTTATATTCGTAAATAATGGCCAAGAAAAATAAGTACATGAGGCGGGACTTGAACTCAGGACCTCTGCAAACCGTGCAGTTGCTCTTCCAACCGATCTACTCGTGATCACATCTCATGCGTCGAATTTTTCCTTCCCTTTTTTGCGGTTTAGTGGCCGCTTTGCTTTTTTAAGATTTTTATAAGAATACAGCCTATTTTGAGGACTTATAAATTACTTATCTTATAAAAAGGAAATATGTTGTAATAGCCATGAGAGCATAATAAAACACATGTAGGCCTAGACAAAGTAATATTCTCTTATGCTTCATCAAAGTTGATTAAAATAGAATAGGTATTATACGATGTATATTTGTAGCCACTGGTTGAGTATTAAATCAAAGTAAAATATTTTTACGCGTGCTTATCAATATGCTATTAATACAGACCAATTATGAAATAATTGGTTTTAATCACATTCTTATATAAAAACTGTTAAAATTTCTTGTACTTGTAAATACAATTAATTGTCCATTAAAATCTAAATCTTGCATCGTCAATAGATAACGCAAATCATTGGGTGTTTATCAAAAATATCTATTTCGCAATAAGACAAGGCGGGGCATAGTTATGGTGCACTATAAATCCAATTAGCCTTGGACGCAAATAATGATAGCGCTCTAATCACTTTCATACAATCACTCCGATGAATTTGACCAATGTTTACGTATGGTACGATTATGATAAGATTCCTTAAAACTAGGACAAGGTTACGACAGTTCGCATGTCTATTTCGTATCCATAATAATGTCAATGACACTCAGCGTTATTTAAAAACAAATATCGGTCGGAGGATTATTTTTGTACACATTCGCGAATTGAAATCACGAGTTTGAAAAAAAAAGTGAAAGTCAGAAATAGTATTATCCGACGGTAACTGTACTTTATAGAATATCGCACCCGAACAACGATGGCATAAATCATAACCCTCCTTTTTGCTTCGCCATAGTCGGGTAATGAAGTAGTGTTTTTCGTGCACCAACGGGGAGTAATTTCGCCAGTGATTCGTGGAGGGTGAGGATTATTTCTTTGCAACCATCGTGAAAGTAGAACAAAAAAAAACAATGGGTCGAGGTATTAGTCATATTTAAAGGTCATCGATTAGAGATCTAATACGAGAACAATTTCATTTGTTTAACATTACTTAACATAACTAGTCATCGCGTGAGTCATGACAAGTTTCCGTGAACATAATATTGGTATTTTGTAGTCGTATTTTTTCATTCAATATATCATACATGAAAGATGAAACTAATAGAAGTTAAGGAAAATATGGTATTTTTTTCGTTTGCATAAACAACAGCAACAGTCGCAATAACTGCTAACAAGAGATACTTAATAGGTATATTAAAGCACACCTAAAAATAAAAATAAAATAATAAGACTGAAGTACCTATGTATAGTGAATGAGACGGCTATGGACTCATCACCTGTATCTTCACTTCTATGGTAAAAAGTGGGTGTCGTTACTCTCTGCTTACCCCTTTGGAAACCCTTCTGGGATGACGTGAGCATATTTATTAACAAATTCTATTTTACTGCTTTCAAAACAGGAAAAGTTTTACCTTTGGTAGCTTGGACCATGAAAGTGCATGGTCCAAGCTACCAAAGGTAAAATCGATTCCATCTACAATGGCATCCATTCATACAGTCAAATTAATAATATTAGTATCATTTCTTTCCGGTGTAGAGCAGGTGAAGCGTAAATCGATACGATTCGAGAGAATTAATTTTCTTTGAAAATTTGTCACACTAGCAAAACAGCAATTTCCTCGTCGAAAGTACAATACGATATCAAGGTAAGCGCGCCGCTTTAATCAACCAAGGTCCCGAAACTCATCACAATTATAACTGAATTGACAGAAAATTTAATGGATTCAAAGTTTGATTGGTGAATTTATTTGCGCACGCAACATTATTTGACACGCATTCTCATGCGTGTCTTTCAGAGTCGCCGTATCTAAGTTATGACACTGCAAAGTCAAAGTCAAAGTCAAAAATATCTTTATTCGATTAGACTTTATACAAAGCACTTTCAAATCGTCAGAATGACACAATTTACAGGATTATACATGCTACCGCCAGGTTCGGAAGGTTGCTTTTACTGAGAAGAACCTGGCAAGAAACTCAGTAATTACTCTTTTCAAAAATATTATACAATTTAAAAAAAAACAAAATAAATCATTTGAGAAATGTAAGCCCATGGACACAGTTCCAATGTACAAATGTCGATAAAAATTAACATAAAGAAAAGTCTAGTAGTTCTATTTATATCTAAATGCGTAGCTTGAGATGACCAGCCCCCACAAGCAGCACCTGTTCACAAGTATGACGAGAATGCCAGCCATCGCCCTCCTCAACCATTATAGAGGGAAGTGAGCGACCCGTCACCCTGACGCCGCCGCAAGCAAAGGCATTTTAGTGAGCATGACAACTCAAGCCAGTCAAAACAAAGATCAAAAGAAATATTAAAATGAATTGTAGCATAAGTACAGTGTCCATGAGACTACTTACAATATTTGTCTGCGACTCCCCATTTGAGTCTAATTCCGACTGAAAAGCAGAGGCGTAGCGAAACCTTCGGTCGGGGACGTAAGGAACCTGTCACGTGACTAACAAGCGTGAAAACGCTGCTCAACTAATGTAGCCTTATTTTGCTACGATTTTCCGTAATGTGGAGGTACAGTCCCCAGTCAGTCGAATTTTGAACGGGGAAATCCGTGTCCATGTTTCATTGTCATCATCTCTAAATATATATAACTCAAAGGTGACTGACTGACATAGTGATCTATCAACGCACAGCCCAAACCACTGGACGGGCTGAAATTTGGCATGCAGGTAGATGTTATGACATAGGCATCCGCAAAAATTTTGATTAATTCTACCCCCAGGGGGATAAAATAGGGGATGATATTTTGTATGAAACTGAATTTACGCGGGTGAAACCGCGGAGCACAGCTAGTCATGAATATAAGAGTAATAACTCGGTGTAACCAGTGCAACTCTTTCCATTTGTCTCTGTCCAGTGCCATCTCTTTGACCTCCTTATACGACATCAGACCTTTTCTTTAACTTGTCTTATGTATGTTAACCTTGGTCTTCATCTTTCTCTCGTCCCTTCTACCTTTCCTTCTATTATGTTTTTGTAACTCGTACTAATTGTAGTTTAGAGTTGGACGAAAGTATTAAATGTTCGAGAACGGTCGATGAGCCTAGTACGTACACCCAACTGGAATGTGTGTCGAGAGACAAGAGCCCTAATAGAGTCGCGATTGAATAATGACTGATTAAGTGCAGATAGACAAACATCACTAGAGTACGGAAAAAACCGTTGGATACAGTTAAAACACACAATATAACAGTATAGATTTTAAAAGCTATTCTAAAAAATAAAACGGCTAGTGATCTATCAACTTCAATAGTCAGCCATTCGACCTAGACCTACAGACAAACTGGTACATGTATACATACTTACAGTCTGTCTAGTTAAAGAATGCAATGTCACAATACTTTCGTAGTTAAATACTTGCTATAGCTCTGGACGTGCCACAAATAATATGAATTCTTAACGTGTACTCATTTGCGAAAATTATAAAGAAAAAAAAATATAATAATATTTAATCAATTCGTTAATTGAAGTAGCTAAGTATGCGTATGTATGACAGAAAATTTTACGTATAATAAATAAAATTCGAAAAAATAAGACGCTAATTCTAAATAGCAACACAATATCATCTAGGACGTGGTCCAAGCTTAGATAGCTAGAGCTACCCATAGGTAAACGTTAATTTTGTTGGGCTGCCATAATTTTACATAACCAGGCAGTTTTATCTCAATCATTGAAACGAGATCATACAATCATCACATCTGATTCATTGCATCCTGTGTGATCGTTTTTGATTGACGTCATAAGTGAGATTTGTGAGACAGGCTGTATTTTAAACAACTGTTTGGTATTCTGATAGCTTATCTCGTACCAAAAGGACCCCTTGCGGCGCGCAATCGGTATCCGTTACGCCGGACAGACAGACGGTCTGCCCATTTATCACGGTTCTTTTTCCCAGTATTACTGCATTCTGTGTGTATCTTGCGATTCTTAGATGGGGGCACAGTATTTTATTGATGATTTTCAGAGCTTAATTATATTTCAGTAAGAACAGATTTATATCAGACATCCATCCGTCACGTTAGCATCTAAAAATCTACACTAATGAGTGGGTTGTTGTGTTGCAACACTTCTCCCTCCGGACTCTTCTGAGAAGGCATGATCTTATACTGGGTGGCCCCTTAACGGTATTTTTAGACTAGTAGCTATAACTATAATGAGTATCATCGATACAAGAAATTATAAAATTAAATTCTCCATAAACTATAAACAATATTTAAACAGTTATGGGGGTGATTCGGATACCCCATAGCATGAGGTATTTCAATTACAAACATACTTTTAGAAAGATGTGGTGACTGCGAAAGTCTATCAATGTGTCACCTGCATGACAAATAATTTTTTGGAATATCGTCGAATGCCTTATACAGCGAATCTATAAGGATGAAAATATTTCCGTATTGTATCCGCTCAGAGAAAAAAGCAAAACTCACCTAACGCATCAGATAGGACGTGCAAGAAAACTCCTTTCATATTCATGTTCCCAGAGTCATTGTTGGCACGACACGGCGTCTGTTTGTTTGGTACTTTGTTGGCATTCGGTGGGACCATTTCATCCGTTTCCTCCGTGTCCAAGGCGTTATGTCTCAGGGCCATCTCAGCGTTGCTGTTCACTATATCTGTCAGCCTCAAGTTGGGCGGGGGGGCAACCCTGCCGTGTGAGTGACCGTGGCCGCCGCCGTGATCTAAAATAAAGAAGCTGGTGATAAACAAATCCCTTCGACAATTATAAACATTTTAAGAAAGTTTCGACTGAAGGGATTTCTATAGTTTATTACACGCAGGAGAAGCCACAGACGGAAACTAGTCTATACTATTATTATAAAGAGGATTTGTTTGTATTGAATAGGTTCCAACACTACTAGACCGATCTTGATCTTCAGCAATGGATAGCTACATATCAGCGAGTAACATGCTGGTGAAACCGCGTGACGTCCGCAGATCCTTCAGGTCGTCCGATCCAAAAATGTTGAATTCCCATTCCAAAACTCACGTAGTCGTGGAGACCGAAAGATAGTATCTGTCGACTTTCTGAGGTAGCCGAAAAAATACGATCACGAGGTGTGACAAGTCGACGTTCATACTTTGCATATATGTATAACTTAGCACAAAGACTTTAGTAAGATTATTTTGAAAGCAGACGAGTACTTGATTAGATTGAAAACAAAAGAGATAAGGAATATTCGTTATGTTTTCAACTTGCGTGTACGACGACCCTATACCTCACAGCGGGATTCAATGTGATTCGAGGAATTGAGGTAATTCACTGAACACAGGTCGATCGATACATTCTAAATATAGACACAGAAGGCATAACAGTATAGTATAGGTATTACTCTGAATTACCTTTACACGTATTTCACTAACTCTCTATGGATATGAATATTTAAGGAATATTTAATTAAAAATAACTCCTCTGTTTAACAACAATGTAATCAATGCTATGGAATTACCTTTGAGCTTCTCGATTGATAGGTCACTTAGGAACCTGTAATATATGATCGAAAAATATCGGCACTGAATAAAACTAAATCGAAAAAAAGAATTATCAGTGCTATACTGCAAAAATATGTTAACTTAATCATTATCTATATCTATACATCTATAGAGATAAATAAAATAGAAGTGTCTGTTTGTAATTTCAAAATAACAGGCTCGTTTTCTTTACCGATGGTAATTTTTCGACGTTCATAAAAGCCTTACCAGGCAGGCCTTAGCCGGAATAAATCACTTTAAAGCTTTAAACCTAACTACATGTGAAAAACATACCTGTGATTATCTTAGGAAGTGAAAAAAACTAGGTGACAACATTGATCGTTTAAAGCAGCTTGCTAACAAACAATTTAAACGTCAAGGCTAAGAAGTTCTTAATACGCGCCGTGTTGATAATCCACTCACCGTGAAACAGGAACAAGCCAATGATGTTCAGTATCAGTCCAAGGGTGCCTACAACTAACAGTAGATGTACGTCATGGATCTTCTCGAACTCTATGAACCTCTTGACAGCCTCCACGGTGATGCTGAAGCACAGAGCTACCAGGAACACAGCGTTTACAAGAGCTCCCAACACTTCAGCTCGCGCCCACCCGAATGTGTTCTTGGACCATTTCTTTGGTGACATCTGTTGACAATACCAAATAATTTCGCTTTACGTCTCGTGAATATCAAAGGATGAGGCCGGATTTTATGGGAAATTTGTTAACATTACTACAATGACGAAGAGAGTATTTTTGTTTTAGTTCATTGTCTGGATGGTTTTAACTGGGCGGGAATCAGGATGATGTTGTTTGTACGTAGGTATTTTCAAATGAAATGAACATCGTTAAGTAGTCCGATTCACATTATGAACTAACTAATTAGTCGTTCGAAAAATCCCCAATGACTTAAAGTCGTCGAGAAATCGTTTAGTTTCGACCGTATTACTAAAAGATTCATTTAAAAGATTTTGGAACACGCGAATACCACAGTTGGATAGGACTTAATCGTTCAAAGATATTTCGATTGTTTTACATAGGCTTCAGGTCATCAAAAGGACCAACTACCACTTGACTAAGCTCAAGTGGTCTCATGTGGTCGACATTGAGAAGAATACGGAAACATGATTAAGTTAGTAGACCAGTTTTTAAAGAAATCTCAGATGCACCTTTGTTAGAGGCAACTAGATCCGTACTGCTCACACGGTCTACGACACAGGAACTATCTACAATACTAGGCAGATTTACTTCCCTAACTCTTTTTACATTGAACTCTAGAAACCTCTATCCATAAAGGGCAAAGACCTTTATTCAAATAGTTCTGACAAAAACGTACGATTAGAATTACAATCACAAAGGCATGTGCGCTCTAACCATGCAAGTCCCGTTACTCGTTTCAATGAATTGCCTTACGAAGCGCATAGGCATATTATGTCAACCGGCATATAGTTATATATTTTTCATACAGGTAGTATATTTAAATATATGGGAAGTCTCCGAAAGTGAAAGAATAATATATTATATAGATATGACGGCTGATAGAGATATTAAAGAGAAGAACACAAATAAAATGGGATAAAGGCAGGAGGATGATGATAAGGATATTATAGTACACACATTCAGGTTAATTTCGGAGTGTTTAATACATCATGATATCTTGAAAAAGTGTTGGTATGTATGTACCTAGACAGACAACACATTGTGTGAATAGTGTTTGGTAATCAGCTAGGTAGGTAAGTACATATATGGGGAAGAACCTGTATCAAATTTGAATATCGGTAGACTTTGTCTTTATCCGCACCGGGAGCTAGCGCAGTGCGAAACGCGTGGGAAATTAAGTAGTTACACGTGGAATATTTTCATAGGTGCTTACAAATTGCGTAGGTATATTTTCCGAGAAATTCGTGAATCACATACTTCTACCCATAAATAATAATTTTACATGTCTTACCTACATCACAAATATACATATACTAGTAAAGCTTCAGCTTGCAGTTTATATTCATTATTCTGCTTAGGTATACCCACTTAATTATGCCTCATAGAACATTATGGACCAGGAAACAAATACGTAATATTATAAAATATTTCAATGCGAAACAAAATCACAAGGATATCCTCCTAGAAGCGTGTGTCATATCATCTGTTATTATGTTATACTTAGAATTCATAGTACATTATTGTATCCCAACAAAAATCATTATCGTAAGTAGGTACCTCTACCTACCTAGGTATTCCAAATGCGACATTAGATTCGCAAACCACACAGAAATGAAACTGAATTTCATGCAGTGTTGCCGAAATTTGTCGGTGTAAATTACGACTTTTGATTTAGACTTAGCGACAAATGTCATAAATGGTTAACAATGTATCAAGGGTCTTTTGGAACTGAAAATAATACTCCTAAATGTTTTTTGGTAAGTGTTTCAAATTCAATTGCATGTTAATACTAGCAAATTGTGAATGAAACAGCAAAAAAAGAATTAAATCACAACTAATAAAGCCCAAGAAAACAGTTTTAATACTCTAATGCTAACATGATTTTAACTGCAAGAGCATACATTCTAAGAAGACAATGAATAAAGTCTATATACTTAAATAAATAATAAATAGTGTTTGGACATTATCACTCAGTGCCCAACCTAAGCATAGCATGTACTAAAGGTACCAGATTTTTTTTTTAATAAATAGAATGCCTATACATATAGGTAAAAAATTCAGACACAAGGCAAACATGAATGCTCACACATAATGTAATACTGACTTGGTATAGCAATGATACATATAAATGTTCACGCCTCTATTCCCCGAAGGGGTAGGCAGAGGTATTGTAATACAGCACCCACTTTTCACCGAAGATGATTAAGAGCCAACGTGACAGATGGTGAGTCTATCGCCGTCTCAGACATTATGCATACGTCCTTGACTTACTTCTCAGACATATGCAGGTTTCCTCACAATGTTTTCGTTTACCACATGTGCTGGTGATGTGAAATCACTGCACATAAGTTTTTAGAAAAACCCATTAGTACAGGCCCTGCTTGGATTCCAACTTGCGTAGCAGGCGACTGCTCAAACCCCAAGGCCACCACGGTTCTTAGCAGAGCAATGGTGTTAACACGAAATTATATTACAATACTTTTATACTCACTTTGACAGATAAAAATGCTATAATGAGTGCAGCAACATCACTTAACATGTGAAATGAGTCTGCAACCAGTGCCATTGAGTTGGTGATGTACCCCACTATCAGCTCCACAAAGAAGAAGCCACTCGTCAGACATAACATTGACAATAGTCGACATTTCTTCCCTGTGTACTTCCCCATGATATCTGTGAAGAAAATCAAATTATTTATTTCAATTTGATTTCATATTATGAATCATTTGCATATAACTAATATAGCCAAATTATTTACTATCTATGTATCAATAAATAATTCAAACCTCCACTAAACAAAATTGATTTTATTGAATACAACCGTTGCAATACAAAATGGTACCAAAAATGTATTCAGTTGACAAAAATGTATTTGGGTTATAGACACCCAACAGGTAACCAACCATTCATTTAATTAATTTGTGAGGCATCTGATTATTTGGGTTCACTCAGGGCTGTTGAACTGATTACAACTGGATTTAGACATTAAAGATAAGCAAAATATCTAGACATTTGAATAATAACTAGATTTGTTTACAACCTTAGTTTCTTAGTTTATTATCAGTGCTTTATGCCAATAAGTTCACCACCTGGGACTTAACACATTCACTGCTAACATTTCAACTTTTTCATAAATTCTCGAACAGTTGGATATGCGTTAGCAGTGAATGAGTTAAAGATAACTGGCAAAATATGGGTGTATGATACATATACTTACACTTCGCAGAATACATGCATAAGCACATGTATATCTATGTAACCTTTGTCTACATACAATAATGGGCAAGTCATTTATTCTTTATTCATTGCATAAGGAGACGCAACATATTTATATGCAAGAAGAAAAATGTGAGAAGCTGTTAATTACAACTTTGCATGTATAATATATCTTTTAAGCACTCTTTGTCTTAGAGCAAAGCTTAGAGATATGTTAAAATTTCCAGCCAAATTCATTTAGCTGTGAAAGTGTAACACACTGACAGGCTGACTTTAAAGTTTATAAACCTTGTAAAGATGGCATAGATGAAAGTACATGTATGTAATTAATATTACCAGAATCTTTGAGAAAATTCCACTATGTTGAACAATTTTATACATAATTGTAGGAACAAAGATTATTTCATCAAGGAGGTAACAAAGAGGGTGTCGTAGCTATAATAATGAGGATTATAAGGCCTATTCTTAGCTTCTTCTTTTATCTTAACCTTCTTAGAAGCCAATTTAAAAAAACCATTGCAGTAGGGGATAGGCATTACTTAAAATTGTTTACTTACATACTTAGATACACCCAATTGATGTGTAAACGTTTATCAACAGCTCATTCCCATCAGGAGCTCGTGTCAGTTCAATAGGTACACAAAATATGCACACTCATTTCACAACAATAGGTTACTGCTTCAGTACAATATCGATTATACTATAACCAGACACGAGCATACAGCACCACGGATTGTTGATAAGGTAAACAACGAACGCGAGGTGGCACGAAATTTGAAAACAAAATCTTATCTACTCTAATTCGCAGTATTCTCGAGTAAAACAACACCATAAAAAAGAAAATCCATGTGAAAGCTGACTTTTGATAAACTTGTCAATATTTTAATTTTATTTTTTGAGTCGTAAAGTTTACGAACAAAGAAAATCGTTGTTTGTTTGGTCAGTTCTTAGGCACGATTATTATTACACAATTTATTGCAAATTTATTTTCATTTGCTTTCCCCGAACAAAATCACTCAACCGACCACACACACACAACTCGACACATAAATGAATGAATACAGAATAAAAATACGAGTAAAAGAAATTATTTATATGCTCTTTGGATTGAAGATATCGAATCATAAACAAGGAATATTTTTTCTTAAAAAATACGGTTCATTGGAGTACAAGCCTTTTTGATACTTTAGACTTTTTTATTTCAATATTTATTATTATTGTATAAATTAAAATTCAATTGTTTTGCACGATGATGTCTATTCTCACACAAGGACCTACTTTAGTGCAGATAAAAAACACATTGTGCAAAATGCGTCCGAAGCATTAAACCAACGAATTACATTTTGAACCTATAATTAATAAATATAAATATCTATACCGTAAATTTAAAAAAATATACATATCTCTTATTTAAAATGAGATTATAAAGCGAATGAGCATGGAGTTAATAAGCCACTTACTACGTGTATGAGCAAAATATTGCGTTGGGAAAATAGCCATATAGATAAAAACAAAGCAGGACCTGCAACAATTTTGCCCGAAGATAAACGAAAGTTTTTATAATCTATGTTAAAAAGTTTTTGCTTTAAAGATTATAAAATCTTTAGTAGCATCAAATTTTAGTGACACGCGAATTCTTTGCTATATCTATGACACTGACTCATAGGGATGACGATTCTTTCCACAAAAGATCGATTTTTAAATCGATTCGAATCGTAACTTGATGAAACGATTCATAAAAAAATCGAGGTCAAAAAGATCGATTTCTAAAAAATCGATGATTTCTCGAGTCTGCATTTACAATGTAAATATAAATCCATTTTATGAAAAACAAGATACCATAATAAGCGATCACTTAGTATTAAAATCAGGGATTTTTTCGCAATCATTTTTATATATAAAAAATATATCAGGTAAAAAAAGAAGACATAATTTTACTTTCTTAAATGTATTTGTTATATTAAGTAATAAATTTAACAAAAGAAATACTGATTTCAAATTTTTATTCTAAAACTACTGAATAGATGAAAATCGTGTCGTGAATAGAAAAAATCGAGTGTCGATTCTCTAGGGTGAAATATCGATGCACTGAATCGATTCAGTGTTACATATCGATTAAAAAAAATCGATTTATTTGCTCTAAAAATCGATTCTTCAATTAATCGATCTCAGATCGTCATCCCTACTGACTCATTGATTGATTTCTTGACGTCTGTCAAACTGAAGTAGTTGCAGGTAATTTTGTCAAAATAAATAAAATTTACGTAATTCATATTCATAAAATTTGGAAAACAAATAAGGTGTTTTTTTGTAAATTTAATTCGATGACAAGAATGCACCTGATGTAATGAGCCAATTCTCTATCTTGATAGAAATGATTAAAAAATAACCCCACTTGTCTGACTGTGGTCAACAAACCTTAACAAAATGGATTAATATATAAATTTAAATATATTGGTCGTGACGGTTGGAAAAAATGGGGTTTTTCAAAGCAATTGGCAAGACATGTGGGTTCGTTGGCTACGTTCTACAATATGCCTGTGTCACCCACTGTGCTTTTGAATATGTAGGGGATTTTGTTATGGTAAGTATTGTGTATTTATTTAGGTTTGTACAGATAAATCATAAACTTTAAGTATACAAAATTTTATCTTGCTATTAATATTATATAATGTCAAGTGAAGAAGTTCTTAATACTCTCTGCTTAAACGATCATAGTTGGCCCCCTACCATTCTCTATTACATTATATTTCCTGTTTCAGTGTTCCGGTCCCTCAATGGAGCCAACATTAGAAACAAACAACATCTTATTCACAGAACACATATCTCCTCGTTTCCAAAGATTAAAACGAGGTGACATTGTGATAGCAAAGAGTCCTGCAAATCCCAGACAGAATATCTGTAAGAGGATTGTTGGTCTACCTGGGGATAAAGTGAGAGGACATTTTCCGAGCAGGAGCCAAATTGTACCCAGAGGTCATGTGTGGTTAGAAGGAGACAATTCTAGTAATTCAGCTGACTCTAGAGTGTATGGTCCAGTGCCGCAAGCGTTGGTTAGGAGTAGAGTGGTGTGCCGTGTCTGGCCATTTGACAAAATTACCTCATTGACACAATATTAGCAATGTGTACTAATGTGTAAGTGTATATTATATCTAGCCAATATTAATAATACCTATTAAAATTAAAATGATTTATTCAGTTTAGGCCCTGGTAAGGCACTTCTGAATATCGAGGAATTTGCCACCGGTTCGGAAACTAACCTTCTGATAATCTGCTGTCATCAGATATAAGCATGCACAAAAATAGTATTAGTATTAATAGGATACTGTGCATGTTCTTATTCACCTCGGGCCTTAAAGACAGACTCAAAAAATTACTTCTGGGCATTCAATGTATGCACTCATAACTTGTGAAGGAAATAGTCTGCCAGTTTATATTTTAATTATATTTACCTCATGTGTGATTGTGGAAACACATTAAATTCATAGTGTTATCCTCTAAGGGATAAAAAAAAGGGCTTGATCCAAAATGCAATCAGAAATCTGTTTCAGATTGAGGCTTATTTTTTTGTAAATATATCAAAATGTTTTATGACTAAAAGCCTAATTAGAATCCAATTAGTGTAGTTCATAACAGTTCACTTGCTAAGTTACATTGTGTATACTGTGATTGTGTATTCTTCATGTTCATTGCATAATATTTATTGAGTTGAAGAACTGAGTTCTTTAGATATTGTACTTGAATAGATTTTTGTATTAGGTACTGTTAAGGTTGAAATAAATACCAAAAAGGTATCATAGTTATGAAAATTTTTATGTTGAGTTCCTTTAAATGTTTTCATATAATTTAATGTTTGCAATAAGTTTATATCTATAAACTTAAAGCAATGGATATTAACTATTTTACTAAGCTAAGCTTAGACTAGAATATAAGTAGAGAAAAAAACTTGCCAAATTCATTGTTACAGTACCTATACATGTAAATGATTTGTAAATAAAACGCAAGTATGTAAATAAATAAATTATATATTATAAATAATTTTAATTGTGGTTAATTTCAATTGTTTTTATTGATAAAGGCTCCATTTTGACTTCAATGTATCTCAGCCGACTGATACGCACTTTGACATCCACTTCACGAGTTCGTCTGTAAAAATAGTAAGTAATATTAATAGGAGCCGTGGTGGGCGAATGGTTTAGTAGGCAGTTGCTACGCAGGCGACGCAAGTTCAAATAGAAATCTGTACCAGAGTTCTTCAAAAACGTAAAGTGCAGTAAATTCAAATAACGAGCTTGACAGTGGGTAAATATCATGAGGAAAGTCTGAGAATAAATCAAAGAATTTGTATAGTGCCTGAGATGGCGTTGGATTCACCGACTTCTGTCAGAAAGCCCGAAGGGAAGAGCGTAGGCAGTAGACAGCTTAACTAATACATACTAACTGGGCCCTTACCATGAGCTCTTATTGCCATGATAGTTTCACTCATTTATGAGACAGATGTACGTGACGTGTATACATCTGTCACTTTCGCACAACTGAATTATAATTGCAATAAGAGCTCATGGTTGGGCCCCTGGTTGAATGCATTGGTTACCACTAGAAACAGAGTTCGACAAAATAGTTAGTGCTTATAATAGTTACCTATTCTGTATAACCATAACAATGTTCCCAGCTGGGGTCAAAACAGCCACGTTCTCAACGTGAAGTAATGTTCTGCGCGACGCTTGGATGCGCCGTGAACCTCTAGGGATGAATTTGGAGAAGTGCCCCATTGCGTAGAACATCGGTTGCTTTATGAATTCATCCCGATCTCCGTAGACTAAGATTGGAGCGTCAACGAAGTTGTCCGCCCAGTTGGGTCCGCCATCGGGGTCCAAACACAGGTTCCAGTCAATCCATCCGACGACGAAGTTATTCAGATCCTAAAAAATACAAAAAAAATATCCTCTTAATTTCAATTGGGCAATAGTCCCAAGTTTACAGCCAGGTAGCAAGATGTTGCGACACGAGAATTTTGTATATCAGATTTGAACTTCATGAACTACGTACATACTTACCTACATCTGAGGGTCTAGTGCGAGTTTTTCACTGCCGCCATCACAAGTCACCGCATCGACGTAAACGCAGATTTGAATAGGATCGGAACAGCGCCTCTGTCGGCCTAAATATGACACTATTGTGAGCCCATACAAATCTGCGTTTACGTCGACGCGATGACTTATGACGGGCGTTAAGAATTCGCACTAGGCTGCACGCTATCCGCTTTCGTGATCTACCTACCTAGTAGCTCATAGATTTTTCAGGATTCTTCTCTAAGCATACAAATATATCGTAAACATCTTACTTGTAAAATACTTGTAGTGTATCTTCGTGCTCGTCTCCACGATCCAATTTCAACTTTCAACAAGTGCCAAGGCATAGCACCTGAAAACAAAATCGGTAGGTAAATAAATATTTACAGGAGGTACAGGGGATCAATGACCTGAGTTCAGAGTCCCGAGGGCCTACTCTAGGTTTGTTTACCTATTACAATTTAAGAAAAAGTAACGTTGAACACCAACAATATATTTTTAAAAACTTGTAAAACAAAAGAAATTGTGACTGATTGAGGTATTCAATGAATATAGGTACCAACCTCAAATATGGAATAAATGCAAAACAACATCATGCATAGTCCTTAACCATAGGATTTAAAAAAAATGGCAATCTTTTTTTTGGTAAGCAGTTGAAGAAATAGCCTACCTTCACAAGCTTCAGTTGAGAGTAGAATCTTGTTCGGATAACGATTTTGCACCTCGGTAAGGATCCTACCGGGGAAGAAGTTACCGTAGTAGTGAATAGCGAAGCCATCGATGTAGTCCAATGATCGTGGTTCAGCCTGTTCCATCTGTAATAATAATAAATAATAATTAAAATGTAGATATCGTAACGCATCGTTTTAATTACGTACCCACCTACCTACTTGTTATGATCGATTGGGTACATTTTGGCTGTTTTAAACTGCGCATAGGTATCAAGAACTTCTTACCGTCGACTTTTTAGTTTATAAGTATCAGGAGCCTATCATCATCGGTTTTAAGCAGAGCCTACATTTGATACTATGAACTTGTGAGTTTTCACGTTTCATTTTGGTACCGTAAATTTAAACGTTAAAGCTAAGTTCTTAATACGCGTTCCTTAACCGATGACAGTTGGCCCCTACTAAAAGAAATACATACTCCTAGGTGAATCGATTTTTAAGGTAACATACACCAAGAAGCCAGATTGGTATAATGTAGCGCTGGTCATCCACTGCTAGGATGAGTGTATTGTTGAACCGGGAACTTCTCACTGTTGGTCCAAGGTTGTTAGCTACCCAGCGTGCCTGGAAAAAACAATTGATCACGATGTAAATATAGATAGGATTTTCGTCTTCACTTATATACTTAGGTAAAAAATATCGTACCAAATCCCCAGGAAACCATCCCAAAGAATTGAATTGTACGAACGGAACTATTCCATTAACGGGTTCATTAGTCGTTGTTATCGCCCAGATTTTAACTTCAGCTTTTTCGTATTCCTCTAAGAATCTGTAAAAATATGATCTGTTATTTATGGGGAACAAATATTCGAAACTATGTTTTGCATGTCGAGTAAGATTGTTGTATAAGCTACTGCCCGCGTCTTCGTCTACGTAGTAATGTACCTGGTACCTACTTACCTATTCTTGTAATTATTATTCAGAAAAAAAAATATTTCTGAAAAATTTTGCTGACATGTTTCGAGCCTACCAAATCCTACTGTTCCAAAAACTGTAGATAGTTTTGAACATTCATATCTATTTTCTTAGAACTATCCCTTCCCTTATCTCCTTCTCCCATCCCCCTTGGGAAGTAATTCCTAAAATGCCTTCGTAAGGATGTAGATGTATCTAGTAACCAACCTGATGTGGTAATTGGCGTAAGCTTGATAGAATTCTTGTTTAAGTTGGGCAAATCCCGTGATCCTTTCATTAGTTTTCATCCACACTGGGGGAGACCACGTACTCGCTGTTATTTTGATCTCGTCTGTGGCCACTTCCTGACTTCTCTTGATCATTGGTAGCTGATAACCAGACATATTTACATACAGGATATGTACTTAAAACCATAATGTACTTTAGATAACTGAATTGAGGATATATAAAAAATAATTTCAAATAATTATTTTGAACAGGTTTATAAGTGTGTTAAGGTACATACTTGTAACGTAACCTACATACTTGAAATTATCAAAATTACATTAATTTATCATTATACAGGATGTAGTCTTTTTGAGTATACGTTTTTGGCACATGGCTTCGGTTGGTGCTACATAAGTATATCAGTTTAAAAATATCATAAATATTATTTACTAGCTGTGCCCCGCGGTTTCACCCGCGTAGATTTAGTTTCATCCTTATTGTTGCGGAACCCTAATATTTTTGATAAATAAAAGTAGCCTAAGTTACTCCTTGAAACATCAGCTACCTGCCAATGAAAGTCCCGTTAAAATCGGTTCAGCCGTTTCAGAGATTACCCGGAACAAACAGACAGACAGACAGAGAAAAATTTTAAAACGTGGTTTTTTTGTTTCTGTAGCGTATATACTTTCATATGCATTTAGTGAAAAGCTGTTATTTTTCAATTACAAACAGACACTTCAATTTTATTTATCTGTATTGATATAGATGTATAAATGTATAGATATATAATTTATGTCAAAAAGTCTTGACCTGTATAAAGGATTATGATGATATACCTAAGTAAGGTACCTCGAAGGTCTGAAAGGTTGCTCTAAGCCGACAAGTAGACAGCAAAAACTACTATCATTACAATAATTTTATAATGCAATGATACACTAAATGCTAAGTGGATGCAATAAGTAGGTAGGTTTATTTAGTTACGTACCTTGAAAAAGTAATCTTCGTCGGTGAGCGTGTAGTTGGAGAGTTCTCCATCATTCCATGGCATCTCATTGTACGTGTAAGGATGAGTGGAAAAGTCAGATCCTCCGATTGGTACGCGAATCAAATTATATTCCAATCCTTGCGGACCGAAGTACGAGCTGGGAAGTAAACGGTTCAACGGGTAAAAAAGTGTTTCACGATCCAGGAGAACTTATTAACGTTACTGCATACAATTGTCTTTTAGTTCATGACACTAACTATATATCTGCAGGTCCCGCCATGAGCAATGAGCGCATACCATGATTAGTACCTAGTCTTTTTATGAGTCTGATTATATGTATGGTGCGAGGAGAATAAAATGTGCGTAATATTATATTTTAGCGGACACCTGTCGGTATATACATAGGTACCTACTACAAAATCATTAACGCACTATTTTGATACTGTAATGTTTGATTTTAAATGATAAACTGTACTTCGAGACCTCAGAGTGCTCAGTGCGAGTTTTCTTAAAATCGCCGTCACAAGTCACCGCGTCGACGTAAACGCACATTTGTATGGGCTCACAATAGTGTCATGTTTAGGCCGACAGAGGCGCCGTTCCGATCCCATACAAATCTGCGTTAACTTTGACGCGGTGACTTGTAACGGCGGCAGTGTAAAACTCGCACTAGGCACTCAGAACGCCTATCGAACTAGTCGGAATTAAGTAAATGGTAAAAAAAATACTCAGTAGTTAGAAGATGGAGCTCTTATCGAATGCCTGTGTATTAACGACACATTCAACTTGTTCGTTTGATTTCTAACCTACCTAATAAAATTAGTTTGCGCTCCGTCAGATAACTTTCTCCAATTTATCGAAGCTGCATCAGTAACCGAGCCGCCAAACCCTTCTATAACTTGGTGCTGTCTGATTGTGAACAGCCGAAGAATTGCTACATTCCCGAATATCGTATCTGAAAACAAACAATCTTATCAAGTGTATAATCTTTTGCGGAATCCAATTAATTAGGTGGGACAAATCCTCTGTGTCCTAATGAGAGAGATTGCGTATTTTTGTTTTTATAGTGTTTATTGTTGTAGATTCCTGTCCTACCTTTTCTATACTTAGATTATCGTTAAAATCTCTCCTCTCGTGTGTTTTTCCTGAAACTTGTAACGTGGCTCTTCAAAACTACCTGTTCCATATAGTGAATAGCTGTTCCGTGCTGACCTCATCATTATTTAGCTGTCCAGTCAATTATAAAACAAATCCTATCCATCTATCTGACGGGCTAGGCTGTTGATGTTTATAAATTGTAGGTACCTGTATCAGGTAAGGATTCCTATTGCAGTCGTAAATTTAACGGACATCTGGCCTTCTAATTAGGGATATGTTTTTCATCACCGTTTTTACCTAATATTCCTCCGCCCTCCTCATCATCGGCGTCGAGGTCGGACTCGTTGTCTGGCATGTCTTCAGTATCAGGAGTGTCATCGTCCACGTCGCCATCTTCATCTGATGCCTCCGTCATTATGAACCCGTAGGATTTCTCGAAACGTTTGCCATCCTGTACAAAAGAATTATGCTTGGTGATAATATCCATCGATGTTGGTGATTTTGTTGATGTTAGGAGTATAAAGTATAAGCCAGCTATACAAAAGATATCTACTATACTTACTATACCTATTGACTGGTCTGTTGTCTGTCAAGTAGCCCACTCTAGTTTTCACTTAGCTTCTGTTTTGCGAGAGAGATTCAGCTAGTCCGTTCTTTTCGATGATGGATGGAATAAAAGAAATCAGAGTCTGTGTCCCAAGTATATCTGACACGTCCAAGCGTCATCGCATGACTATGCGTTTAAGCGTGGCTCAAAAAGTGTTGATACTTTGTCGGAGGCGGGCTGTGGTTGAATACCAAAGAAGGCAGATCAACACATTTCGCTAATACGCAAGGTCAAGCGACGACCCTTGAACTTGTCATAACCTATACTTGGGGTATTGTATAATGTATCGCAATGGAAAATGGTTCTCACATCGCTAGAGGTGTAAACCACGAAAGTGCCTGGTTCGGGTGGCTCCCGTGTGATCGTGTCGCAGTAAGTTGCGTTGCACACGCACACTATTGATCGCCCTTCGATGCCCACATCGCGAGCGTTGCACGGGATGTCCTCTGAAACATATATTTTTTTTTCCATCTAGGGCAAATGTGAAGTACCTATGCCTCAGACAAGTCTTCTATTTCCTTCTCGTAACTATAACTTGTGGTGCTCAAGTTGGAAATCGAAGTTTAGAGTTTAAATTCGCATATTGATCGATAATACTCTCGATCGTAGGTGTCTATATAACGAAATATATCGAGACCACGAATGAAGACCGAAAGGACATGACCATGGCTTCCACCAAAGTCAAGGTAATCAAGTTATCTTAGCGTAAAAAGTTCCGTAAATTAAAAATCAAAATACATACCTCCATATCCAACAGCGAATAGTAATAAAAGCGCGAAGCTACCCACGCCTATAGATAGCTGCATCTAGGAGAACGAGGATAATTTAAAACGTTTTCTTTTTCTTAATTTTATTTGAGTTCAGTTTATTCAACACTTAAAACACTCATTCAAAATTTTTTTAAGGACTTAAATATTCATTTTGGCACAGTTTCCAAATTAAAGCCTGCTAGTGGAACAAACACCCCGGTTATTTCTGCAGATTCAATGAAGTACTTCGGAATAACTTTCACGAACACAACATCCAAACATGTCACCGCTTTCTTTTAGACTCAAACCACTTACCTCGAGGAAGCGCGATTCACTACTGTGTTACATATATGTTATGTGTACTGATTAATGTAATCGCATTATGTTTTTTATATAAGTATTATCTTGAATGATGGCTCAAAACTTGAGGACTAATCATCAATATCTGCAGATACTTTACCAAAACACTAATTGAATTGAATGATGTATTTTTTACTAAGTCGGTAAGTAAGAAACTACAGGACCGGCGCACCCGATTATGGTGACCTCAGCTCAGCTTCAGCTTGAGCTAATACCTATAGGCTTTAATATCTTCGTGGGGCCCAATCATGGCTCTTATTGCAATGATAATTCAGTTGTGTGACAGTGACAGATGTACACACGTCGCGTACATCTGTCTCATAAATGAGTGAAACTATCATGGCAATAAGAGCTCATGGTAAGGCCCCTGGTACTTTTTGACGATATTAAGGCTTATTTAAGTTTGTTTTTTTCTGGTATTTGCAAGTTTAAAAAGGTACTGTACGCCTATCACGAGTTTGCCACCATTTTTGTAATCTATACTCGCTAGCGTGACCTACAATATTTGTAGTGTGTAATCAGATGTTTTAGTTCTCCACGTCACCGCTAGGAGGCGCTGTGCAATTCCTCATACAAATATTCGACGGTGACGCTAGCGACTATAGATTAAGAAAACGGTGGCAAACCCGTGATAGGGGTACAGATGAATTGATTTAGGTATTTAAATAATTTTCTGCCGATAAAGCCTCCTACATTTATGAGTAAATATGTACCTATTTTAAAAAATTGGCTGTGTACTTTGTTCCGTTCCGTTTTCTTCAAATACATTTTTTTTCTTAGCTTCGAGTAAGTTATACATAAGCTTTGTATGCATTGAACACGAGCGAAAGTTCTACTTAAATCCACACATATATAAGCTAGCGGTGCCTGGAGGCTTACCCAAAAAAATTGGAATATATAAGATACTGAAAAAATCATTACCCACGCGGTGAAAGTCACCGGTAAAAGTTACTTAATCAAATATACTGAATTGAGTTATACAAATATAGTTTGTTCCTATTATCGTCGCAGGGGATGATAAATTACATTATCATTAGCTAATCGAGCTGGTAAAGTGATTAAATGATAACACATTTGATTTTATGAAGACAATATAATTAAATTTTCATACAAATCTTTAACGTAGTATTATCTTTAAAATACTGTACAGTGTCGGCTAGGGTTGCAGGGAACCATTTGCTAACCAAAAGTAATAAATGATTAGTGAAGAAATAGATATTAAAATAATGAGACGCAAATGATTTTCTCCAAACCGGCCGACCAATATTTATATTTCATCTTGATATGGCAGATTGTCGATATGAAACACGTGTATAAAAGCAGAAACGCTTACAATACTAGAAAACTGAAAAGAAATGCACTAAATTATAATTATTTACACGACACGACATATTATATTGCCAAACAATTCCGTATTTATAATAAACTTACTAGCAAAAGAGTCTAATAAAACTGAGTTAATCTCATTTGAGTACATAATGTAACATTAATAAGTATAAAATCACAACAGAACAGATCTCTTTTGCTTGGTTTCCACAAAGAACACTATTATTATCATATTGCATGTATTGCCCACCGGCACTCGATTACAAACATTGGGAACATAAATAATACCAATCGAATATAAAAATGAATATAAGTAACTATTATCGCAACAAAAATTAAGTTATTTCGCTTAAGTACTAACTATGTGAAAAATTCACCTATAATTTCTTTACGACCATCGCCATATTAAAAAAAGGTCCCTTACAGCTATTCACTTTACAATTTATCTAATATAACTCTATCAAATAAATACAAAAATCTCTTATTTATTATCTAAGATAATATTTTCCTAACTCATGTCTTGGAACTAAATTACTATTTAATGCACGTAAACTTAACACCATGTAGGTAAACTTAGCGCGGCCGCGCGATGGGAGGACCCTAAACATATTTGACTAAGAGAGAGATCAAATCATCATTGCCACGTTAACACATTATTGTATTTATATTCAGGCCATTTTGAGTTTAATGTTGACACTCATTTGTACTTTGAAAGTAGAACGCGGGAGCGACCACGCAGCGGTTACAATAGGATTTGAAAATGGAAACAAAGATGGCCGCTCGGGACGTAGATTTGATAGGGCTTAGATAGCTGCCGAGGAACTGACATATTTAGGGCTTTGGTTATTATAGGATGAGCTCTGACAACACGTTATTTTACGATAAATATATCAATTAAGTACTCAGATATCTATAAATTGAATCTATTTATTCACAATTAAAAATTGTAGTACTTTAGAAAAAAAGATTTTTAATTTTTACCTTCATTGAGTTTCCAATGTGGCTGTCAGAGCTCATTATATAATAATAAGAAATCGCTCAAATTAGGCACTCAAACTAAAATTTTGCTTACAAATTATAAGGACGCAAAATTTAAGTAAGCTTTTAAGTGTCCCAAAAATATAATTTAGCTGTAGAGACGAGAGAGCAGATATGTACAGATTTTATACACGTAGAAGTGTTATTTGTACTGAAGTAGTGATCAAAGAAACTAAAGACATTATTAAAACGAAAGCAAAATATGATTATTTGTAGAAAGTAATACTCTGGGCACGATGTCAGTGCAGTAAGTGAGAAAAATATTTCAACACACGCTTGACAACTCTCATATTCATTGTCATTTGGAGACCATGTGAACACATTAACATTATTTAGTTACATTACAATATTATGTACATTAGGTACAGTATTTTCACTTATTTTACATAGGTATTTGTTGTGGCAAAGACTGCAGGAGTAAAATAATGTGGCAATTGCAATTAATCTAAAAAACAAACGAAATGCTACTTTTCAAATGACCTAAACGTTAAAAAGTAGATTTAAACACTAAGAAGTATAAAATAGATGCCACATATTGTGAAATTAATCTTAATTTGAAGCTCCAATTGATTAGAAAACAAAAAGGAATCAAAGTACCTCAGGTACTTAACCGAAGTTAGAAACGAGACGGTATTCTAATATATTTATACTTAAGCTACGAATGTTTCACGGCATTCTACACTAAATTTTAATATTTTCACTGTCATTTGTTGCTAGTTTCATGCCAGTGAAAATATTAACATGCTCACATATTTATGTTAATGTAACATAATTTTAGAGGCACTGCGTGTATTCATTTTATATTTTTCAATATTTGACATTATTTTACACGATACATACCCGACGATCTTCCTTATAATCGTCACTGATTTGAGAGCTGTTCGATAAATACTCATTATTCTGAAGAGACTGATGGTATTGAAGTATGAAGTAATAACTGGTTTCTAAGGTTGACAGGGTGAAACAAAGTCAACTACAGTGATATATTCAAAATTGAGCTATACAATAAACATTCAATTACAAAAATACTTGTAGCAATATTTTTCAGATCACATTTTGCTATGTTAGGTTATTTATAACGAATATTTTCTCATAATTTTTTGATAGTTCGGCGAAATAAGAATATCCGTCGATGTGATGGGTTATACCAAATCCGTAATCTTAGATTTAACAGCTGTTTCAGCGGTGGTTAGCAACTAAATAAGTTCTTGTGGTTTATAAAGGGTTTTTTTTAGTAATTTGCGGCTAGCGACAGTTTAATACAAAGTAACGTGGTGATATAATCTATATATCTCTATCTGGATCAATTAGTTATCTACCTTTCTTCATTATTTTTTCTAAATCCATCTCTGTTTTAACACGCGGTTGGTCTTCAGCTAAAATCGGTAAATAGCACCTCAGTCGAACATTTTCAAATTGCCGACGAATTTGGTGTAATTATAGAGTTAAATCTAAGATTGCGTGTTCAGTGTAACCTGTACACAGGATATAATGACTTCTACCGTGTGTGTGAGTGTAAGGAATGGTTGTACAGAGAGGCAGGAGGATGGGTGGCCTCGGTTCAGTCTTTGACGAGCCTGTAGATATGGTGCTGCGCGCCGTGTTCACTGTTCGACACCTCAAACACAAACGCGGCACATAACAATGTCTCTTGGGTATCCCTATTTGACACCACCTGCGGACAACCAAATTTCATTAATGTTTTGTGATCAATTCCTTTTAATTTTTCAATGATGGGATAATTAGATTCAGTCAAGGTGACGGTTGCGTTGCACACGCATACCATGCTGTACATCCTGGCAGTTCATTGCAGTGAGTCGTATGTTATAGGCGACGGCACGAGCTATGAGCGCTCAGCTTCAATAGTGGGAATAACACATAGTTATATTATCCTGTATAATTATGTCATTCTGAAGATTTTAAAGTACTTTGTAAAAAGGCTAATCTAATAAGGATATTTTTGAGTTTGAGTTTGAAGTACTTTATTCGCGTCGTGCCATAAGTAGACAGAGAAAATGAGTACTGCGCATTCAAGGTCAACGCTCATAACTCATTGTGGTCATCTCTATTCGGGGTCTACGCAAAGTGTGCAGAGCTTATCCGGGTCCTCTCCCTGCTTTAGGGATTTAGGGAGATACTAGAATATTTAGGGGATCATAAGATCTTCTAAATTGTTTATAATTTATTCAGAATCATATTGTCATAAATTAACTTAAGCTTATTCTGAATTGAAATTAAATAAGTACCTACATACGTAGAACAGTATCGCTTGAACGTACCTGTAATATAGTGAAGTTTTCCAATACACTGTTCATCATATACTTCTCAGGTAAATGTTTGAGCTTGTGTATGAAGTTGACCATGTACTCGCACATTGGGGATCGTTGTATGCGGTACACGAAACGACCGCCCTCAAAGCGGGCGTACTCCGTCTCCACCTTCTCCACCACTTGTTTACCGAAGGAACAGACCTTCGTGCTACATGTTATCGTCATGTTCTCGTTGCTTTCGTACCTGGAGAGGATAAGTTTATGTCAGATTTATTTTGTGCACTACACAGCTATTATTTTTAATTGGCAACATAGAACATAATTTAGTTACATTGGGTATGAATCTATCTATTTGAATAGAGTAATAAAAATAATTCACACTCTTTTAACATTTATAATCCAATTTAATTAGCATCTCCCTGGCCTTATCCCATACACTGTTGGGGTCGGCACTTGGTCCAACCCGATGTGGATGATCACCTGATTTTTATGCGAAGCAACTGCAATCTGACTTTCGTAATCCCTTTTATGAGGAAAATCAGAAATTTGGGTAAAATAATAACCCCGTTTAATGATTTTATTTTCATTCTGGTGATTATACGTTGCTAAAAAAATTATTTTGTATTGCATTGAATTTTGAAATCATGAAAAAACATACATACATCATAGGTACACATGCTCTCGTGCGTAAACTATGGTGCTAACCAAAGATAAGTATAGTTTATACACGTTTAAATGTTGTAAATATTCGATTGCGTATTAGAATTTGTGTGGCTCGAAATGAGTAGATTCGCCATCTTTGGAAATGAACCACAGCCCGCCTCAAAAAAAGTATTTCCATATTTTGAGCCACGCTAAAACGCAAGGTCATTCGTCGAAATTAAAACCTACAAGTACTTGGGGCTGTGATTGCGACATGTTACGACCCTTCCATACTGTTTTCGCTTCTTCTACATTATTGCATATCTTCAGTTAAGGTCCTGCGAATATGACCTTTATGCCAACGATGATTAATTTTGTCAATATCATTATCATTAAAATACTCACACACTAGTAACCCCGTAGAAGGCGCCGGGGTCGTCGAGGTTATTTGTGTTAAGGTCCGCCCAGAACTTGACGAGGAAGAACGCGTTCCTAGGTCCCTTCTCGTACAGCTCCTTGAGGCCACCCTTCTTCTCCGGGAACTTATCATTTATTTGTTGAACATCTACTGACTGTTGGGAAAAGAAAAAGTATATTAGCTATTGCAATTTTCTGATTTAAAATAATTCTATACACGAATTGTAGATAACCGAACTAAAGGGTAAAAAATATTTTTGTCATGTTCTAGTCTATTGATATAAAAGCATCCGTCGTTTGTTAGGTCTTCCTCTCTCCATGTCACCAACATTCATAAACAATCATTCTTTTTTTATTATTATTTGACAACGATGCAAGGTTCCAGCGTCGCATTTCGAACGGAATATCCTGTACCTATGCTTTGTTCGTTTTTCGAGGTAGGATGGTTTTATCTCTTTAGTCTATACAAATATTACAAAAAGGAAAGGTTTGTTTGTATGTTTGTAACGAATTGGCTTAAAAATTAATGTACCGATTTCAAAAATTCTCTCACTATTTGCATGCTACATTATCACTGATTAATCTATACAGATAAATAAAATTGAAGTGTCTGTTTGTAATTTCAAAATAACAGCTTTTCACTAAATGCATATTATGATAGTATATACGCTACTGGCACTAAAAAACCAAGTTTTAAAATTTTTCTCTGTCTGTCTGTCTGTTTGTTCCGAGTAATCTCCGAAACGGCTGGATCGATTTTAACGGGACTTTCACTGGCAGGTAGCCAATATTGCAAGGGGTAACTAAGGCTACTTTTATTTAAAAAAAACATTACGGTTCCGCGGGATAATGCAATTAACTCTACGCGGGTGAAACCGCGGGGCACAGCTAGTATAGGCTATATTTTATCTTCGTACTCCCACGGAAACGGGAACTACGCGGGTGAAACCACGTGACGTCCGCTATAGATATGGTGTGGTAACGAGTTCAGCTTACTTACCTCTAACAAAGGATCTGCGTATGTAACTGTGCCGCCTATATGAACGAATAGATGCTGCCCCGGCGCTGTGCTTGGAGGGTACTGTGGATAGAAGAACATAAAACTTTTAAATATACGTCATAGATTACTTTTAATACCTTGATATAATAGTTGATTGACTGGCACATTAATGCAGTCTATGCTACTGATGCAAATGTAATACACTTCTTGCGATCGATAAGGTGTTTAAAAAAATAATACCTCTTATGTATCTCCCCGAAAAGTTCGTAAGAATGTGTGACAGTAAATGCAATTTTCCAAAAAATAATATATGTATATATCAGTATATTTTTAGAGGGATTAGGTTTACGTGACACCCTTTACATGATGACCTGAACGAATGCCACCGAAAGCTATGGAAAGTTTAGGTGATACTAAACTTGCCTGAAAATATTAGAGATATAAAAGAAGTAACCAATCTGCATGAAGTTACGGTCAGACATGATAAGCCATAGCTTCATGAAAGAATTATTAAGATATGACTTTGTGGCATATCTGCATCAAATTCATCGTCGCTTCGTGCATAAGATCTCTGATGATTTGTAGAGATTGTCGCCTTCAAGCGATGCAAGTTCGAATCCCAGCGGGGCCTGTACCAGTAAGTTTAAAAAAAACTTATTTGTTACAACGCCATATGGGATGGCGTGAGATTATTTATTTTCTTACTTAATAGGTGTATTAATAGCAACGTGCTAAATGGCGAGTTTATTTACTTACTACCATTATTAGTGACTATTATAAACTGATTAAAACTTTTACCATTCATGATAACTTGCCTTTGTTACAGATATAATATTATCTTGACTTGTCCTTTACACTAAACCAAGGCGTTGCCTTTAATTTAAATTGCTTGTGTTTTATTTCTCGGTGCTAAAAGTTCAAGGTACTTCACTTTCAATTTATTCATTGTTACACTTGTTTCATGTCACTTTGAATTGGACTTTCTGTATTTACATATACCTATTTAGCACCGTGGTTTTGTCTGCGTTAAAATATGTTCGAGATTTTTCATTAAAACTTTGCATACTTATTATTTGATGTAAATTTTATAAATTAATTTCTTCGAAATCTCTTAATACATGTGTATCCTAAGAATAAGAATAATTTATTTACATGAAATATGGTAACAAAAGATGTTGTTTATCATTATATTTCACCCATTTTGCTTATGTAAATAAAAGAAAAAAAAACCCATGCCAGAGAGACGGTATAGGTACTTCATAAAATCTTGACTTTACATCTCCAATGAAAAGTGTACCTTAAGTAATGTGTTAATAAAGTATATCTCACCGTATCCGGGTCCCTAGGGTGCTCCACAAACGCAGAGAACTCTACAAGGCGCAGTTTATGTGTGGCGATGGCGCGGCCCTCCCAAGGAGGTGGGGGCGCCACGTCGGTGCCACCGGGGACTCCGACGCCACCGACGCCGGGGACTCCTTTGTACCCCGCGCCGGGAAAGGGTTTAACACTGGAATTAAAAATAATATATTCGTCAGTTTTTATGTCAAACTTCTGGTCCCGCGCTTTTCTTTTCCTCTTATATTTTCATACAATATGTTTTTTATTACAGTTTTTGAGGTTTCAGCAAACAAAATGTGAGTGTAAGCGATTTTTATACATATCTTATAAATATTATGCTCTATATTATTCAGGGGCGGATCTTGAATTTGTGGGGCCCTGGGCTAATACTGCTTAGGGGCCCTAACTAATTACTCAACTAATTGCCATTTTGACAAGAAACTGTTTTGTGTAGTTGTTTCGGTTGGGGGCCCTCTGTATTCGCGGGGCCCTGGGCTGCAGCCCAAAAAGCCTTTAAGTAGATCCGCCCCTGATATTATTCATCAGGATTTGTCATTTAAGCCATGTTCTTTTAGCTGTTTTAATTTGCGTTCATCAACAACTCAAGCAACGTTTATTTATTCGAACTTATTATAGAACGTTTTCGAGGCTTTATATATACCCTTAACATGTAATCCCTACTAATATTATTAATGCGAAAGTAACTCTGTCTGTCTGTCTGTTACGCTTTCCCGCTTAAGCCTCTCAACCGATTTTGATGAAATTTTGCACAGACAATCTTTAGACCCTGAGAAAAGACATAGGCTACCTTTTATTAAAAATATCAGGGTTCCGCGACAATAAGGATGAAACTAAATCTACGCGGATGAAACCGCGTGGCATAGCTAGTACAATCATAAAAAAATAAGGATTTCACAACCGGACTCAAGAAGTTCCAAAAATTAATCTCAAACAAACTTTTAATATTTTATTTCGTTTCAAAAAATAAGTCATAAATACTGCTTTTGTAAGTTTAAGAGACCAGAATTAAAGAAACTTACTCTTGTGACGTGCCAGCTTGTAAACCGGGTTGCCAGAATTGCTGTAAAAATAACATTTGTTTAGAAAACACAAATAAAATTTCTAAAAAAACAACAATAAAGCTTTAATGTTATAGATTATGCTCAAACTGTTAACGTCTAAGTACACACTTAACCACTTGAAGCGAACATTTTTAATATCAGCGTGAAAACATAAAAAGTTTTATTTCAATAACCAACGCATAAAACGATCCTATGCCGCGAATAACGGATTTCTTAGCAATCGAATATATTGTATGAGTTAATGTACATTGAATTAAGTTGTGAGTAAAGCGAATTCTCTCTGTTATTGTAGAGTACTCTTCACATTTAGCGTGCATTTGGCATCATGCCTTTAAGCTAGGCAAATAAGGGCGGATTACCATTACGTCAGTCGTATCGTAAAACGGGAGCCATGACACTAGTAAAGATTTTATGGTAGGCGAGGCAAATTACATGGTATGTATACCAGAGCCAGTATATACATGAACTGCGCCTGTGGAAAACCCGTGATAGGGGATCACGGGTTTGCCACCGTTTTCGTAATATATACTCGCTAACGTCACAGTCGAATATTTGTATGAGAAATTGTACAGCGCCTCCAAGCGGTGAAAATATGTCATACAAATATTGTGTGTATGACGCCAGAGAGTGCGATTACGAAACGGTGCAAAGCTCGTGATAAAGGTACTGAGGGCCTAGTGCGAGTTTTTCACTGCCGCCGTCACAAGTCACCGCGTCAAAGTTAACGCAGATTTGTATGGGATCGGAACGGCGCCTCTGTCGGCCTAAAGATGACACTATTGTGAGCCCATACAACAAAATCTGCATTTACGTCGACGCGGTGTCTTGTGATGGCGATTTTAAGAAAACTCGCACTAGGCCCTCTGGAAGCAACTATGAAGTTCAAGCAGCGCGAATTAAGAATTTCTTAGCTTTGACGTTTAATTTTACGGTAAGAACAAAATGAAACGTCAAAGCTCAGAAGTTATTAATACGCTCTGCTTAAACTGGTGATAGTAGGTCCCCTGTACCTATACCTACTAGTAATGATTTACTTTGAGTTATAATCAAAAATCTATCATAAATAAGTAATTCTGATTAATCCTCGTTAATTACTGTAGTGTATTTGTTTCAGGCTGGAATATTAAGCTAAATTATTATGCAAGTAGAAAGTGGTAGAGACGAGACTCTACCTACCTAAATAAGCCGTCAACTAATCTAGTGTTTGTCTCCTGTGTCACGACTTCGATCCCGATTCTCTATCAATCCTCTGATATTAAAAATCCATGCTTCTGCAATATTCATTAACAAAAAAAGTTTTTGGGATGACTCTATGGCTTACTTGCGTCTTAGATAAAATAAACAAAAATAATGCTTTTTTTTATATCCGACGTAGTGTATCCCAATCTGATACTGTAGCTGAGATAGCAATTTTAATAAAGAATCATTTCAACCCACAGATTCTAAATACGAGGGTTGAATTGTGACACTTGAAATTTCTCTTACTTCGAAAAATAGAGAATTGACTGAGAATCAAGTCCTTAACTTAGGTAATGTAAATCCGCCAAATGTTCGACATAACACTTGCATGCCTTGTGTAAGTTGAGTACCGTGTGGTGGTACGCGGGATGCGGTAACCCCGCTACGATCTGTGCACTAGACAGAGTGCTCATCGACTGCATTGCCTTCTCTTTCATCACACCACCGTCCTGATAGCCATTCGTAATACTTATTTGAAAAATCCATACTTCATTTATTAGAGAATATCGGGAGGTACTCTTTTTCATAAATTTCGTTGAAAGGCTAACAAAATTTTTATACTATTTCCAATTAGAAATTTTACATATCTGCACAATTTTTGTAGGGACTTTCATATAACTAATTAAACTTTGTTCTGTACTAATTTTTTTAATGTCACCCTAGTTTCATACACACATCTTAAATGTAGTTTCTATCGTTTCAACAATAATGGTATTATGTACGATAAGTAATTTACACTACCCTAGAAGTGTACTGTTAGATATATCGGGCTCCAAAATCTTGTATTTAAATTCCTTTTCCATATTAATTTTACTGAGCACCATAGAGTTCTAGGTTCGATTAAGTTGAAAAGTTTTGTGTGTAAAAGCTAATGATTATATTTCCCGTCTAGTGTTAATAATCGCAATAAAACCACGTCTTTTACACTATCATCTCCCTGGCCTTATCCCATGTTTTTGGGGTCGGCACTTGATTCAACCCGATGTGGCTGATCACCAGATTTTTATACGAAGTAACTGCCATCTGACCTTCGTAACCCCTTTTTGAAGAAAATAGGCAATCTGGTTCTTTTCTTAGGCCTCTGACTGACCTGTAACGATTGCCAAAGATATTACATTGGCCACGTCTTTTACACTACCAACCAAAAAACTAATTCTTCGCCGACATTGGGTAGGAGCTAAATTATAGTTTGGTATCGTTAAAACATAATTAACAGTATATTGGTGAGCTTCCATCAAAGTTATATTAATTAGATACCTTACTGTAGTCAATTACGAAGATGTTCTTACCACTTTCAGTTTGGCCTGAATCTCCCGAAGTTTCCTCCTCGCCAGCACTTGTATGTGTGACGACACCTGTTTTCTCGTGCGAGTTTTGCCCGTCCTCAGTTTTATATACCTTGCTATTAACTCGTTCCTTCCTGGAATATAATTAAAAATCTTCCTTTAGTTTTCATAGACTTACAAGTAAATATTATATACTAGTCCGCGTGGGATAGTTACTTTGGGCTATATAGCTTTAAGCCACGATTGATCTTAGCGTAATGATATAGCCTACAGCTATAGCCCTCCTCGATAAATGTGTTATCTAACACTGAAAGATTTTTTCTATTCGGACCGGTAGTTCCTAAGATTAGCGCGTTCACGTAGACAAACAAACAAACTCTTCAGCTTAATATTTAAAGTATAGATTTATGGTTTAATGCACTTTAACCTACACGCGTTATTAAATTCACACACGGCAAATATCTCAATCTAAAGTGAGAACTAATTACCACCGCTTAGTTTTTAAAACTAGTTATTTAATAACCGACAAGAAATTCAATCTTTTTATCTCAATATTTAATGAGAGGAAAATATTAAATATAATGTTATCGATTAAACATATTGGTGGGAACTGATCTCTTTTCCAACCCGTCGATGCTCGTGGTTCAACTTTGCGAAACTTCATTGCTTGTCAAAGTTAAGGAGTCTCCTAAGCGCTCAATATTAATTCCTACATGGCTTGTTAAATCATTCATACAACATTGATAAAGCCTTCTATCATAAGAACTTCGTTCAGGACCACGTCGGTCATTTATGTTACCTTCCCTAGAACAGAACGGTTTCCTTTGCGTTTTTTTTCAAACTCAAACTGAAAAATATCTTTATTCGACTAGACTTTCAACAGAGTACTCAAATCGTCAGAATGTCATAATTAATTATACATGCTACCGCCAGGTTCGGAAGGTTGCTTTTACTGAGAAGAACCTGGCAAATTTTAAATTCCTATGTTCGCCGTAACAGAATGTTAAAATCACATTTTGTTAAATAAACAAGTGCAAATTCAAAAATGTACGGATTGACATAGCCCGCGAAATGTTTTGCATAGTTGAATCAGACAACGGTCGACAATGCGAGCCGCTGCCGATCCCGTTATGAAACAATTTTCAAAATATTTTGAATAGCTATTTTCAATCATTGAAACTGCAGCCCGACTGGAATGCGGGGTGAATTGGCCTGGCAAAGCCTGCGTTGTTTAATCACTTCACCGTAGAGTATCGTCTGTGTTTATATTATTTGAATTATACAACAACAGTTTGGCAAGCTCTACAGCTTACCCGATTTACAGTTTGATGGATTTTAGCAAATTAAGTGTGGATAGATGAGTCTTGAGTGGATAGAAGGGTCTATTGCCTAAAATTTGAAGTAATTATTGATTCTGTTTTCAAAGACGGTTTTTTTGCTTTTATCCCAATAATGTGACTAACATAGGAATCGCTCATCTTTTTTGCTATCTTATCCCTAATTACTTTGGGATCAGCAAAATCTGTTCTCCGTCCCAAATCACACATGTGCTGTTTGGTTACATATCGACACTATTGTGTAAGTGTATAACCTACATTGAGGTAAAATTAATTTAAATCATGAATGTTTAATGAGGGAACCAATATTGTTCGATCAACATCAATTCATTATAGATTTACGGCGACGGCTGCATTTCCAGGTTGAAATTCAGAACGTGAATCCATTTTTAATTGACATAATGAAGCGCGCGCCGTATTTAAACATGATCAATTCCATTTAGCGACGGAGTCTGTGACAATTTTAATCAAGTTAATAGTGTATTAATTCGTGGACAACGTAGAGGAGGACTGTTCGAGAGCAAAGTAAATTGAAATCTCATTGAATTCGGGGAATGCGATGGCGACGAGGCGGCTGGTGCGAATTTAATTAACCCCTTGCTTGCTCGTTGATGCGAATGCGTACATGTACCGACACAGGCCGAACTATTCATACGTAGATTGCTGACATGGTTATCGATCGACTACTAACCATATTTTTTTACTTGATTTAGTGCAGTTTTCCTCTAAATATATAAAATACTTTTGAATGACTACAAAATTACGTTTATTCCTTCTTTTCTAAAAATACTTATTAAGTAAAATAAATTACCTGTTTGTACTTGTGTAACAGTTTTTACTTTTAAGATCATTCAAAGTGTTAACCGGCTTACTTTGTTCACAGAAAATGATAATACAATTTACTTTTATTATGAAAGGGGACTGCAAACCCAGCGCTTGGCAAACAAACTTTTGAAGACTTCTAAGTCGAACATTCTTGAAATTACTTGGAAATTATGGCACTGTCGTAAACTTTTCACGGCGGGTGTTAAGCTAAAATTAGTAAGTGCGGCTACTCTAACAAATTGCTGTTAACATGAATTAGTGAGGAGAATATAACAGTCGTAACTTCACTTGTGACATCGGTGCCGCGAATTGAACATTAAGAGTGCTTTCACCCGAAACGTCGTGTGCATCCTTCTATAAATAGTGGTGCAGAGGATCAACTCGGAACGTATCTATTCCACAGTGAATAGAAAAACAAGAGATCATTATTTATTAGTTCGTTAGTTGGCTAATTTGGTTCGTTGCCAGCGACGCGCTACGCTCTCGCGCTCGCCGCGCTAAATTGTGCGTGCACCGGCTATTCCGGCATTGTGAATATTGACTCAGCTTTTTAACTATACCATTTTACACAGTTATCTATCTTGTATTATGTAGATATATTTTTTCGCCGTGTCGTAACGTAATTTATTCGCAAACTGGGGAGTTATTGGAGATCCATCAGAAATACATTAACGTCGTGCCTGAGGTATGACATCGCGATTGTTTTGGCGGTGAAGACATTTTGTAAAAGTACAATATTATGCAGAACAATATTTAATTGTTACTTATTGTAATCAAATGCTACTTTTTCGAAAACAATTATGTCTCTACTACCACTCATGACAATAAACAATTAAACTACAATTTATTTGCCATACAAAATATTATGACTGTTTCATTCAATACTAAAATTTGGATATTTAAAAAAAAAAATACTGAGTGAAAGTGTTGATTAGTCATGGGTAATTTCAATTACATCTCTATGCAGTGATTTTTTAAGTGACTTGCTAAATGTATAAAAACTACCAAACACAGTTTGTGCGTTCTTATATTTCAACAAGAATTATATACTAGGTGACAAAAACACGGCTTAATGATGAAGTTTTTGTGAAAAAGGCGCAACTGTCATAACTATTCTCACATCGAATATGACATGTGACAGCTGCAAAAACTGTGTTTTTGCCACAGACATCACAATGTGCGATATATATTTTTCCCTTTTTATATTCTTAATTTATGTATACGTAAGCTTATAACATAGAACCTATTTTAAAGTAGATACCGTTGCCTGTACAATTGGACGAAGGAAAAATAGACGTTCGATGAGACACATTTAGACTTTGAGTGAAACGCGGGCGTCGGAGCAGAATTTCACGCTGACCCAAACAGAAGCTATGCGAAGCAAATCTTCAGCGAAAGGGTTGAGTAGCGACGGTTCTAAGGAGGATTTCTCGGGAGACAATCGGGAGTTATGCCCAAAGGCGGGCGGGGCGCTAAACAACGAGCGCGGGCGGCCCGCCCCTTCTTTATATTTTCTTACTGCGTTCGCCGCCTGGCGGCCGGGCCCCTTACACGCTCGCTCGCTCACTAATTGCGCATTCTTCGCATAGTTTAGCCCTCCCGGCGAACCCTCGCCGCCCCCCGGACCACGTGAAGCCGTGCGCCAGAGAAACTTTCATACTGCCAGGATATTGAGCGGTTTTGAATGTCTTAACTCACGAACGTGCCGGCAACGATCGCTGCTTTGTTGGCAAACTGTTGCCAACTACACCGCAGCCACGCACCGAGTGAGCCGCTGAGCTTTGCTACAACTAGCCCACTAGCATACAACCAATCACACGACCACTGTTTATTTCACCACGTACCAACTCAATATCACGCTTATCAATACAAAGTTGATTTTTGGGAAAGCACGATCGAACTAAACATACAATAAATTGATCACTTATCAATAGATACAAGTAAACGGTATAGGAAGTAATTTTGCATTCATTCAGGCAAGAGTGAAAGTTTTGGAAATGCATAAACACTGAACATGAAGCAGCACCAAACATAAAACGAAAGAGAAAAGGTAAATGTCTATAGATAAAATATATATTACCAAAACATTGTACATGAAACGATTAGTTCATACGTGAAACGGAAACAATAATTTAACCATATCTGCAGAAAGTGAAAGAGGGAACATTGGAGCGTACAAGTAGATTAGAGTTCCGTGGAGCTCGCACGGCGAGGGTGAACGAAGGACGGACAAGGGTGACGTACTCTGCGCTAGATTAAGCTCGGAGGGACACGTCCTACGGTAATGGCCATATATCGTGGACGCGACGCTTGTCCCCTATTATTATACAACCATCTACTTGCTATAATTATCCTCGGAGGCTTGCGATCTTTAATATAATATTTAATTAAAATCACTTTGATTTGTTCAGAGTACAAATGGATTTTCAATAATTACATTTCATCATTCTCATATTATCTAAAATACTAGTTAGTTTGGAAACAGAACTAAAATGCCTGTAGATTTAAGAGTATAAAATGAAGCATCAATAAAATGTGAACTCAAGCTATTGTAATGAACGGGCTTCGTATACATTTTTAATTAAGGCCCGAGAATATAAAGTTTACGTGCTCACCCGGGTGCGCCACCCGAATGCCAGTCCCATTTCCACAGGGACTGTAAGATTTGAATTAATTTAAACATCACATTTCTTTACGCCTATTAAATCACTTAAGGTGGACACATAGCCTGTGGTAAATTTGTTTAGCTATTCCATTTGGCACAGGACGAGCAGTCCTTAATTAAAACTGGGTATAATGTTGGAGCCAGCTTAATGTGTCCGGCTCCCTCTAATAATTGTTCCACGTCAATTCAACCCTATAATGTTCGGACATCACTTCTTCAAAAAGGACCGAAATAGTTATGTAAAAGACTATTCGACCTTTCCTTTATTTGTACGTTAGAGTGATTTTCTCTAATATTAAAATAATTTTGTCTTGTCCAAGGAAAATTACCAAGATTGGGATTGGCTTGATGAAATATTAACTCCTTTCCCCCAAATATGAAATCTACTTGCCCTTTCTTTCGACCCAATAAATTAACTATTTATCTGTCTATTTATCCATCTTTTAGTTTATTATAATGAATTAAAACTAAATTAACTATAGAGTTTTAAAGTGGCTTTGCCATTGTGCACTATAATTTGTATTTTTCACGTTTCATAATCTTATCTAAACACCTATTACAAACAATAACACTAAAAACCAACCCCCTTATTACAAAACATTGACTTAGATAGTATTTGGTTTAAAAGTAGCTCCATCCCTTTCTGAGATACGGATTTAAAGAGAGATGTATATAGTTATAGTCCGCGTTTGGTCTAGTCTTACTTGAAGCAATGTTGATATTTAGGCATTAGCAAACGATTAGACTGTGTAATAATGTTAAGATTTCCCCCTGATGTAGTACAATACTGTAGCAGGCAAATGGTTGCTTCAGAGCAATCGTCACGTTCACGTTAACGAGCTTCCTAAGTTAACAGAGCAACGTGAAAAAATTTGCTTTTTAATCACTCCTGAGATGGATCTCAATTCGAGACGCATGCGATGTTTTTATAGATAGTTAACACGGTTTTATCCCGAATTTATTTTGATTACCAAAATTTTTGTTGTTCTTCTACATCCAAAGAGTGTTCGAAAATTCCATTACAAACGAACTTGGAATCAAATGTTTTTCTTAAAATAATCAACACGGCGATTCTCGGAACATACCGAATGCTATTCGACCAATTAAGATACTGGGCTTAGTATTTTATGGAAGTTTACGAAGCCCAATGTTTTGTAGAGTATTTAACAGTTTTAAAAGTCGAAGTTATTTACAATAAAACGAAATGAGAAGCGGAATAAAACCAGAGTTCTGCTCCTGACTTGGTACACACGGAAAAGTTTTATACGTGACCTAGTTACATCCCTTAGGATTAAAATTCATATCAAATTCCAAATACAGTTTAAAGGCCTTGAAAAAATATGGACAGATGGACACATTTTCAATCTTAATAAAGTGGGATATAACTGGGAAGAAGAGTAGAACCAAGTGGGACACGTTAACATCAAGAGCATAGAAGATAAACTATAGAATTTGTTGCCAATTTCCAAGAAGTACCCCAGTCAGGCATATTGCAACTGTGTAAACATTGAATCCTATACTACCAGCTAGCTAACGGAGTTTTCGGATTCATTTGTTTTATTTTCTCATTTGGATTCATTTAAATTGGCGTATTCTATGTATGATACGATATTTAACGAGGCACATAATAATTGATGACGATAGGAAACCATGGCTCAAATAAATATGTTTTAATAATTTTATTCATATATTAGCAGAATAATCAAAGCAAATTGAATAATTATTATAAATTGTTATCTAAAAGTATAAACTTCCGCAAACTAAAGAAAGATAGCAATAATAAAAATTGATTACTCATTAATTGGTCAACATGTGACCCACTGAAATCCAGTATAAAAATGACAATATTGCTAATTGCGAACAAAAGCCATGCGTTCTCAGTTTCTTCTTAGAATCGGTGACATGGTCCGATCGAGAGATAATAAATTGTCGGTTCACGTCTTTCCGCGGAATCTTATTGCGCAAACCGCTTTGTCGGCTAACATCAATAGGTATTCGCAGTGGCTTTTGTCTCGTGCCACATCCATTGTTCATTTTTGGCGATATGGCCTTGATATCGCTCCATTATTAAACCGAATCGACATGTAGGTAAATCGAACATAATGTCTTTGCCCCAACATTTTAATGACACTACTGTTTAAGATTAACTTTAACGTATTTCCTGAAGTTTTTAGTGACGTAGAGCATAATGGGGTCTCCCGTTTCGATTGGTATCTTCACCTTGCGGAAGCTTGCACGCTAAGCGTAGTGGTGAGTAAGATCATCACTACTCTATAGAGCGGAACAGTTGGAGTTGAATGGTAAAGCAAAGAAGATTTGATTCTTACTATAGTGATCAAGCTCTAAGTAACTGTCGGGTTTCACTACATACTGGTAGACATACACCTTGATACACAGGTATGCCTGATCAATCCGAGATTCTCAATATATTAAAGCTTAGGTTCACCCCCCATTGTCTGAAACATACCTGGAGAAATATGTATACGTCTACCTGCCTACCCCTTGGTAAATAAATATGACTGTTGTATAAGTACACCTCTGGTACCCCTTTGGTATATGCAGGCTTGAGAATGTGTATGTAAATTATAGATTTTCGACAAGCAGAACGCCTCTTGCTAAGATTTAGTTTTGCAAGGATCGTAACACTGCCATAAAGAAGTGGGTATTAGGGTTAAATTTTGTGGGTTATATTCGTCCGGACTCACCGTACATCTTGCCCTCGTCGGAGAGGATAATTTTGCGTCGCCCACACGGGGGGTAGATAGCCAGCGCCTCTTGGAAGCTCTGCTCGATGTCGGGGCTCCAAACACCCTCTGCATCGGCCGCCGATAAGTCCTGTAAACATATTTGTTTATTGAAGTTATGGAGAGAAGGCAATCAAGTGTTATAAAGAGTGCTTCAAGATGTTAATCGTATTTTATCAAAAAATAATAAATATATATATAATACGGTCGAACTGAGTAGCCTCTTCCTTTTTTAAAGTCTGTTAAAAAAAATTAAGTTAATTTTATAGGTTACGGGCGCCCAAGGATGACTGTCATCTAACCATCAAACCAAATCAATCATTTTCTCCATATAGGTTAATTTCGAAGCACTCCTAACTGAGGGAAGCGTATGTAGAGATGCATGAATATAAACGAAGCGATGGAAGTATGCAATGATCGTAGTATATGGCGCACAGTAGTCTCTGCATACTCCCATGGGATACAGGTGTGGGCTTATATGTGTGTATGTATGTTATTGTTATGTTTTCAACCATTTTCTCAATCATTGATTAATAAATATAATTTCTTAAAAAAAAAATTGTTCTTCCTTAGCTAACGCTTAATAACTTCATAATGATCTAAGAAATATTGAAAAATCTAACCTACTTCAGAAACAGCAATAAATATAATATATTCACGTTCAATACGGTCACAAAAACCAGACACATGATCGTGTAAACTGAAAGTCGGTTTGCTTACAGTCGGATACTTGTAGAGGAGTGCGTCATTGTAATTAATAGACTCGCTGCTATTCTCAAAAGAAAATAAAAATAACGCGTTGCCCTCGAGTTGGTCCAACTGGGAGCGATCGAAAACATCGTGAATCACGGTTCTGTGAAGCCACTCGAAACGTATACTGTTCGAGACTCAATATTTGTTCGTATTTACATCCACAAGTACACAAGTATGCTCGTTCATAGAATTCGTTTGGTTGTTTTGTGAAACGCATGAAAAACACATTGTTTTGAGCATAGCTTATTTCATTGTCTCCTCCGCCTCGTATCACACTATTTGTTACTAATTGAAGTGTACATTCTTATAGTAGACAGAATACGTAATTCATAGATAAAACTATGTAGTGTAGATTTCAAGGTATTTTTTTTTGGGATCTTTTGTCTTACATAGACAATGTACGGAAAACTTTTGACTAAAGCAGATAATAAAATATTTATTTATTTATTTTCAATTATGTTACGTGAACACTCGCGTCGATGTTCAAGTGTTTCATCTCTGTGTTCTATTAATCTTATTCATATTACCTACGCATGTATTTGTTAGTTAATTTATTCGTAATTCGAGTAACTGATCTATGAACGTACGGCTGTAACAGATGGAAATATTGACATGTTAATTTTAAGTCCGAGGCAATAACTATGAACGACTAAAGATTTTGCAAGGAAATAGAATGTTTTTTTTCTGAGCTCTGAAATGCAAACAAGGGCCGGGCCAACTATGATCTTTTAGGCAGCGTGTAGAAAGATGTTCTTAGCTTTTTTAATTTTCATTTCAAAATGAAACGTCAATGCTTAGAAGTTCTTCTAGGTCCCCAGGTGACTGTGATATGCCCTACCGTCATAAAGATCGATGATGACATCTTAACTTACATGATGTAACGTCAATAATGCTGGACCTATTTATAGTAATAAATTTATCGAACAAAATATTGACTCAAATCGATACTGTGCAAGCATTGCCACGCTGAAGACCAACACTGATTCCCTGAGCGAGAGAAACCCCAATCACTGATCAAGACAGGTAGAACCACTTATACCTATCTTCTCTTTTTATTTTTAACCGACTTCCAAAAAAGGAGGAGGTTATCAATTCGACTGTATGTTACCTTTTCATCGTCACTAGCATCGCCAACGTCGAGGTGCTTGGCGTCGGCGCCGCCCGAGCCGTTGGTGTCGGGCGCGCCGGCCGCCGTGCTCCACGGGGTCGCAATGGTGCCGGCTGCGAGCGCGCCGCTCGCTGGAATAAAAAAAACAATTTAGATTAAGAACAATTATTACGTAATCTTAAAACCTTTATTATAGGTATTAAAGTTTGCATTCCTATAGGATCCATTTTCCACATAATATAGATTATTATTGTAGTAACTAGGTACTAGGTGTGCCCGGCAAACGTTGTATTGCAGTTTTTTTTGGAGTGGATCATACTTATCATTTAGGCCCCCCGATATGCACACAAAATTTAATACAAATCGGTCCAGCTGTTACAGGGGAAATTGGTAATAAATACCGCGACACGAGAATTATATTTATTAGATTACTAGCTGTGCAACGATTGCCAAAGATGTTACATTGGCAACCTGGACCGACGGCTTAACGTGCTCTCCGAGGCACGGAGGGAACTCGGGCGGTCACCCATCCAACTACTGGCTAGGCGTATGGTTGCTTAACTTCGGTCATCGAATGATATGCGCAATAGCAACTTACAACAAGATCTTAATAAATTATAGCTATATTATTGTCACGTTTCATTAAAATCCATTCAGAAGTGTTTGCGTGAAAGAGTAACTAATATACATACATCCATTCATCTATACTCACAAACTTTCACGTTTATCAAATTAAGTACCTAGTAAGATAAATCAATGCTATTATGCGTGGGATATGGTAACCTATTTCCAAATACTTAAGTTTAATTTACATTGAGGTAGGAAAGGGTTAGTAACAAGCTTTGAACACGCTTCTGGATAATACGTTTGATAGAGATAGTTACATTTTAACAGCAGTTTGATGTTACAGTCTCGGCTGCTCGCATGACGTCAGTCGGTTTGTTTGTTTATCGTGTCGGATGCTAGCGCTGTAAACTTCCAATCGTATTGTGGTCTATACGATAATACATTTATGTAAGCAGAGTGCCAATTTGAAACCTGTTTCTGCGTTTGAGTCATTAGTTGATAGTATTTTCTTTGTATTTTGTTTTAATATATATTTTGGATTGGACCTCTCCGATGAGGTACTTAGGGGTGTGAAAAATAGTTTATTTATATAATTATATTTAAAAAAAACATAAATCAGTCAAACCGTTTCGGATTAGTTACAAACATCGAGTATGATACTAGAATTGTATGTGTATTTAGAAATATTATATAAACATCGTTAGAATGCCAAATGAATATATAGGTAATTATAGGATTTCGAAGAAAACACAAAATACCAGTGTTAAAATTAATGTTAAGAAAGTTTACAAAGAAAATTAAAGCGTTTCGAATTGAAATTTTCTTAATACCGTGTAATCTTTGCTCCCTCAAGTAACAGAGGCGAGCTCGCAGGCATTCCGGAAATTTTCATATTTACTGTTAGAAATATGCAGGTACGAAATATTTACAATATAAATATAATATCAAAACGGAGAATTTCTTTATGAAGATCGGATCGAGAGCCGAGAGTAAAGTATGCGCCCGTCTCGCGACGCTCCGCTGTCCTCGCTACTTTATAAATCCCATCTTACCTTACTATATCTTTAACTGTATCTTTTAGTATATCACATATTTTCGAAAATACAGTACATCTATCTTTTTTATATCTCAATAACTTAGTTTTGAGGATTAATAATATGATCACTCTATGCTCTACCCGAATTTAATCCTACTGTGGATGTGTTTGCATAATGAGCATGCCTTTGTTGGCGTTCTTGGTGTTCTTTGAAAAAAGATTAATATTGACTGATAAGAGTGATCAGCCTGGACTGCCATTATAATTATTGATGAAATAATATGTTAGCTTTGGTAACACGGTCCTTTCGTAACTCAAAGGTAGCAAGTGAGAAAGAAGAAGGGATATATATCTCGGACTAGGATTTTCTGAGAATCGCTACTGCACCGAAGAACCTTAAAATGTTCTGAGATGTGGCCGATGGATTTGGAAACAAAATCCTTCATTAGATAGGATGAATAACTTTTTAAATCGGGCGTAGTCAGAGTGATTTCGTATTAAGTACTTACTTAATCTTTGCTACGATGCAGTGACGGTCAGCGATTTGTTTAAATATAAATATGACACTTATGTTCGTATGTTTGTGAACTCTGTTAAATAGCTAGAGTCATGCGTCACATCTGACGTGTGATGGCGTGAGTGTTTACTACATGAGTAGTATTAGATAACCCATTTAAGGAAAATAGACTGATAGACGAGAAGTGAGGTAATGTATGGGGACTGAATAGCAGTGTTACTCAATGATCACGATGCATATCATGTCAGCACACCCCACATTGATGCAATGAAATTGCAGGACATATTGACCTAGCTACAGGTGCTGTCACGAGTTATGATCGCTGAACTTGAATTCGCAGTAGCCATTTTATAGGTCTCCGTTCTCGCCATTTTATCTGTCTGTCTGTATAGAAAGCAGGGAATAAAATACATGCGCAGTCACCCCCAGAGCGCTTATACCTCGTGACGGCACTTGTAGCAACGTCAATGTAGTGTAAATATATTTTCAACTTTATTGATTTTTACACTCATCCCACAAATTAGTGCTAAACCAACTAAAGTCTGACACCTAAGCATATGCTCACGACTGTATTCCTAGAAGGGGTATGCAGAGGTGTTGTATTCACAACACCCACTTTTTACCGAAGACGATTAAGTGCCAACGTGACAGATGGTGAGTCTATCTGACACTTAAGCAAACTATTAAACTTTTTTAATGTTACAGCTAGCACACTTTAAGGATAAGGTACCTACTAACCGTTTCACCGTGGCAGAGTTGCACAACACGTATTCTGCGACATTTTCCTCAAATTCAATTCAAGTATCATTAAAATTAATAAATAGTATAATCAAAATCACGTCATTAACCCATTCAGTAGATATTATTAATAAAGTTATCAGCAGCAATGAAGGATCCTCTATTAAACCAATTATTGTAGAGCAATGACTAATTCAAGCCGTCTCGCGGTTGGCTGACAAAGGGCGTGGAGCGAACGTGCAATAATTAAAATAATAAAGCATCGCGCCGTGCTCGTTCATTGTGCTGATATGACAAGTGTCCGTAATAAGCGGGACCCTCCAATTGAAGAGATAGGGTGGCTCGCTTCATCCTATAAAACCGGCACATATGCGTGTGCATCACCGAACTCAATAGGATTCTTGCATTTTTTATCTTAGCTTTGCGATCCGAGCGCTTGCATAAAGTAAACAACATTTTTGCACAATTTTTGCGTATAGAACCGAGAGTCTACTCATTATCGTTGATAGCTGAACGATTCATCAATTATCGACCTCTTTTCTTAATCTAATACTGTTTATCCTAATGAGTGATTTTTGAAGTTCTTAATATGTGCTAAAATGAAGTACATTCATGACAAAAAGTTAATTTCCTAATGCACTCCGGATGAAAGCATAGTTTGAAATTTGATACAAAGTAATACCAACTCGTAATTTGCACGAACTTCCAGTAAAATGATATTTTGTATTCGTGTTCGGACTTTTAACTAGCTTTTGAGTGTAAGCTAAGTTACGTTATTCAACTATGTGGAAATTGAAGTAGTTTGGTTTTCAGGTACTACTTTAGAATATTGGTTACCTTCCTAGTTGAATATAGATAAAGGGCCGTTGGCCCGTGGTGGCCGCGTGGTTTAAGGAGTCACTTATGACATAAGCTAATGAAATTCTAATCTAGTTTTTCTTTAAACTTAGTACCGTGATGTCGCACCACGAGTTTTATAGCAAGGAAACACATCACCCTGCAGGTTTCTATAAATATTCAGACTATAACTATGTTGTTCAGTGCCTGAAACGGTCATGGATTAACCGGTTAACACTCGGCCCAAACTCGACTATGGCGAAAAGCGGGTGTAGTCGCAGAATCCCTTCGGGACAATCCATCCATAAGCTCCGGCATGAATGTAGAACTAGTTGAAGAAGAAAGTAAAAGACACAACTCTATAACAATTTCTTATCTATACATACATACATACATACATACAGATAAATACAATTGGAGTGTCTGTTTGTAATTCCAAAATAACAGCTTTTCACTAAATGTACATGAAAGAATACACGCTACTGACACTAAAAAACAATGTTTTACATTTTTTCTCTGTCTGTCTGTCTGTTTGTTCCGGGTAATCTCAAACGGTATGACCGATTTTAACGGGACATTCACTAGCATGTAGCTGATGTTTCAAGGAGTAACTTAGGGTACAGCGACAATATGAATGAAACTAAATCTACGCGGGTGAAACTGCGGGGCACAGCTAGTTGTAAATATAATTAGGTACACACATTGTATAAATAAAATGTGCCTACTACCTACTGGAATAATTGTCATTTGGTCAGTATGTACTTTGCGTTAGTCATACTAACAAGTGCCTAAAGGTAGCCTTTGTGGACTGAGTAAGTCACTTTATCATTCACCTACTTAGGTCACTTAAAACATTCATGCAAAAATTGTTTTTGATAATTTAAGTGTATTAAATTAGTTTTCAGGTGTCCATTTAGTCCACCAACGGCGACGTCCGACATATTTGTTAGGTAGGTAATCAAAATAAATGTTTAAAAGTTACATATTATCCACCAGAAATAACAGTAAGGTTGTGTTAAGGTTCGTTTATTGCTTAGCAACATAATATTTATTTATTTATAATAAAGTTCGACACACTACAACTACTAAATTAAAAATAAATCAACATAATTATAGCTTTATTGCTATTACTGGTTTTTAATATAGGTTTATTTTTGGCATGTATTTCGCTTGGTAATTTAAACATAAATCTCACCTGCTTTATCTAGAATCGCAAATTTAATTCCTGGGGATTTTCCAATAATGTTCTGAACATTGACAATAATGTACCTATTGACAATAATATTGTGTGTGTGTGTACGGCTAGCCTTATATGATAGGACCGATATGACATGGATACAGTATGTCACCATGTTATAATATTTTATGGTTACTCTACCAGGGAATCTATAAGGGAAAGTAGGTATATTTCTTCAAAATATTAGTTTCTTACTAGCTGTGCCCCGCGGTTACAACCGCGTAGATTTAGTTTCATGCGTAATGTCGTGGAACACAATTTTTTTAATAAATAAAAGTAGCCTAAGTTACTCCTTGACACATCAGCTACCTACCAGTGAAAAGTCCCGTTAAAATCGGTCCAGCCGTTTCATAGATTACATGGAACAAACAGACAGACAGACAGACAGAACGACAGACAGAACGACAGACAGACAGAGAAAAATAAAAGGTGTTTGAATGTCTGTATCGTGTATACTTTTATATGCATTTAGTGAAAAGCTACTATTTTGTAATTACCAACAACCACTTCAATTTTATTTATCTGTATAGATGTATAGATTTTGTAAGTAAGTACTTATGTGTGCGTATGTAGAATGGCGGAGATGCGTGATAAGTGATTATATTAAAGTGAAAATGATTTACTTTTAAATAAAACACCATGTTGCATTGTGTGAATTATGATTTATCCTCTCATCAATCAAGTGAGAGATTAAACTTCAAACAAACTAATAAAAAAACATCATGAAGAATAAAGAAATTGACAGTTACTCTAAAATTTCTGAGAGTCTTCAATGGTATTTTGTAGACTGTGTATGTCTGTTTAGATTAGAGACTTTTTAGCCTTATTCTAAGCCCACTTTCGCTAGATTCGTGACTGTAACTTTCAGTTTCATATTCATATTTGTAAAGAAGTGTGTAAGAACTAATTTATTTTAAGATTCGCAGTGGGCGGGATGAGGTGCAAGGTCACATCGTGATGAATCTTTTCTAACCAATATTTTTAACAACGATGGTTTCCTCAAACATCTTATTAGCTGTCATAACATTGCTAATTGAAACAACAAGAGTGTTCCTATATCACTATTTATTTTCACAACAGTATTTCGTCGTCGGCGGATGACGAAAATCGAAGTATAGTAAAGCTATGCTGTATCGGGCTATTGGATGATTCGCGCTTATTTTGCTGGCTTATTATGCCAATCGACAACTTTCAAAGATCTGATTTTTTTCGTATGCTATTCTGTGCCACAACTGGCAAAATGTGGATACCTACTAATATTATAAATGCGAAAGTAACTCTGTCTGTCTGTTACGCTTTCCCGCTTAAACCTCTCAACCGATTTTGATGAAATTTGGCACAGACAATCTTTAGACCCTGAGAAAGGACATAGGCTACCTTTTATTTATTAAAAATATTAGGTTTCCGCGACCATAAGGATGAAACTAAATCTACGCGGATGAAACCGCGGGGCACAGCTAGTGTACTATAAGTACGCATCTGTCTACCCTCTCTCTGGGGATATAGGCGTGTGCAAATGTATGTAAGAATCTGCTGGTATAAGATTGATGATATAATCTGTACTTCTAAACTAATATTATAAAGAGGAACGGTTTGTATGTTTGTAACGAATTGGCTCAAAAAGTACTGGGGGCCTACTCGCTTTCTCCGAAAAACGAAGCTTCGGCCGAAAGTTCGCAAAGTTCCTACCACGGTTATTATTCGTTCTAAAATTACGTTCGAACGGGGTCCGCTAGAAAATTATTTGCTGTTTATATTTTCTAAAGAAACTACGTTTAATTTTCGTTCGTTCACGAAGTTTCGTTTTCGGAGAAAGAGAGTAGACCCCCAGGACCGATTTTAAAAATTATTTCACTATTTGAAAGCTACATTATCACTGATTAATAAAGGCTATATTTTATCTCAGTACTCACGGAAATGGGAACTACGCGGGTGAAACCGCATGACGTCCGCTAGCGATTAATACGATGCAACGATGGAGACCTTATAAAACTGTCACTATTTATTAGGTACTTACCTACTGTTTATAAACTTCAATGTTATATTTACGGACGTAATAAAAACTAGTTTGAATCCTCAGAAGTGGTAAACATAGGTGGGTGGCACGCGATTCCTGAAAGAGGAATGCATTTAACATCAACAACGGAATAATTCCGGTAATTTAATGCTGCGCGGACCCTATATCGCGTGTTTCTTGTAAAATCTATAAAAGTACGCGACATGTTTTTCAGAAACGATTTGGCTTACATTATTGGTATGAAACTACTTTTTTACACATGACTGTTAAGTTGCAATGGAGATTAAAATGCAATTTTTATAGTGTGTTGTAGTGAAGTCGTTTTGAGTGGAACTGCACGCTTTACCTCTTATTGTGATGATCACTTGAATTAATGATAGTTACACATATCCTATATAGTCCTACTAATATTATTAACGTATGATCGATGAAACGTACATTGATAAATAAGTATGTATGTTTGTGACTCTTTTACGAAAAAACTTTTCATTGGAATTTAATGAAACTTTTTAATAATATAGTTTATACATCAGAATAACACATAGGTTATAATGTATAAAAATATTCTTTAAATTAACGGAGCCGCGGGCACCAGCTTGTAAACACTACATTTATAACATAGAGATCCCTAATTCAGCTGGATTCTGAGTCTAGTTATTCGATGATAAATTGTAGTTTCATAAGAAACATGCATATGCAGAGAAAATTCATTCGGAGACAAAAGATGTGCATAGGCACATCTTTTGTCCACAGGGGCCAACTTTACTCGTTTAGGCATCGCGTATTAAGAACTTCTTAGCTTTGACGTTTAATTATACGGTACCAAACTGAAATGTCAAAGCTCAGAATGCGTTCTGCTTGAACCGATGATAGTAGATCCCCAGATATAATCTCACCATCTGTCACATTGGCACCGAAAACCTAAGTAGTTATCTTGGAAAGGCACAAATATCAATATAATCATATATAGATAAGTAAGTAAACATGAACTACGCATCCTATTTAAGTATACGACTCTATACAAAAATATTGCCAGGAAGTTTACGGATATTTGTATTAGAATTAAAAATATTTCGACACGCTCAATGACAAAAGCATTTTTATGATTGTGTGCGTACGTACCCGTTATAATGGCAGTGACAGCCCCATGGCAGGGGTGAGCTAGTAGGGGGTTGAGGCCACCTGTACGCAAGCGAGGGTTGCGCGCCAAAGTATGTTAATTAATTTTCGGCTGACCGTCAGCACTCCACGGGTTCTGCTGTAATCGTCCCACCGTGCGGTTTTCGTGTATTTTGTTTCCAACATTAAAGGTCAGTTATGTTACTCAATATGTGAATTCCATATTTGAGTTTTTTTTATTTTTTAATTACCTCCGTCGGTGCGTTCAGGAATTCTGAATTCTATGGCCAGTTGTTTTTATTTAAAAGGTAACCTGACCACTAAATTTGATTACGGATTTTTTTAGGGTTCACACGTTAAACCGTTAACTTAAACTGTTTTTGTAGGGTCCAAAATACGCAAGCTTGTTTAATGTTTTATGTATGTAATCTATACAGATAAATAAAATTGGAGTGTCTGTTTGTAATTCCAAAATAACTTTTCACTAAATGCATATGAAAGTATACAAGATACTGACACTAAAAAACCAAGTTTAAAAATTTTTCTCTGTCTGTCTGTCTGTCTGTTTGTTCCGGGTAATCTCTGAAACGGCTGGACGGATTTTAACGGGACTTTCACTGGTAGGTAGCTGATGTTTCAAGGAGTAACTTAGGCTTACTTTTATTTATTAAAATTATTAGGATTCCGGGAATAAGGAAGGAACTAAATATACGCGGGTGAAACCGCGGGGCACAGCTAGTCTGTACTAATATTATAAAGAGGTAAAGTTTGTGAGTTTGTCGGGTTAATGGTGGGTAAACCCTGGATCTATAGAACCTTTTGAAATGTATATTATCAATTGCAAGCCACATTATTTGGGAGTGTTATAAACTATCCTACTAATATTATAATTGTGAATGTAAGTTTGTTTGTTACGCTTTTACGCAAAAACTACTTTATCGATCAACATTAAATTTTGTACACATATTCTTGGAGGTATTAAAAGTGACATAGGATACTTTATATATATGAAAAATTTTAAGTGCATGCGAAGTCGTTGGTTGTAGCTAGTAATATATAAATCTGAAAATGAAAAGGCTTTTTCGTAGCATTTAAATTATACGCAGGAGAAACCGCGGGACTCAGCTATTTATTTATATATTGTCTTTGTTCAAATAAAGATCAAAGCTAAGTTCCATGTCATCTGTTCTAAAAGTGATTAAATCAATAACTTAACTACGTAGAGCCAGCCATTATTAAATTCGTTCCGTGTATTAATTATTCAGTGGAGGCAACCTCTTTCTCGTCCGGGCAGAATAGGACAACGTACTAACTAACACCCTTCACCTGAAGATTATATTATAAAGCCTTGATAGTAACTAGTGTTACGAAAGCACTGAATTATTGACCAAAATTATGGAGCTTTTGTTTAAGCAAAGTAGCATGGGCAGCATGATTGTCTATTTGAATTAAATAAAAAAAAATTATAACCGATTTTTGATCATCCTACTTATGCTCGATATTTCGGAAGCATTTTATTATTTCCTAGCTGTGCCCTGGACTAAATTTTACGGATACCTAATGCTTTAAAAAAAATTAAGTAGCCTTAGTTAATCCTTGTGTCACTAGCTGAAATTACCTATCTAAAATGAATAGCCTTGTATATTAGTGAAAAGCTGTTATTTTGAAATTACAAACAGACATTTCAATTTTATTGATCTGTATAGATAAACATTACTAAATATGTAATTACATAACCTTAACAGACATTCGTCTAATACGGTAGTGTAGGTAATCACACAATGTTCAGAATAGATATGATCAGTCCATACGAACTCCGTGAATGCACAGTTAAATAGGTCAACTCATAATTCGATAGAATGATCACTGCCACATATTTCTACAAGTGTGCAAATCGATAGTGCAAAAATATTGTTCCTAATTGACATAAATTGAGTTGTGATTGTGTTTGGACAGATTCCTGCCGCGTTATTCACTAAGGTTTCTCAACGTCGCACTCGTCGAGTGTAGATTTTAAAGATACGAAATTGAATCTTATCTACTATGTATTATGTATCAATTTCCTATGATTGAAACCAACGCTCTTCGCCGAGTTCGACGCTGAGAAACATTAGTCAATAACGTGGCTGGGCTTTTGGATTCAGTCTCATAAATTAAAGTAGGCCATAGCCCCAGTCGTAGTCGATTATAAGTAATTACTGACGTTACGGCAGTACGCTAGACGTGTTTATTAAAATGTGCGCGTGCGTGCAATCAAACTGCTCACAAAGATGTTTATCTGACGCTGCGAATGTTTACTAACGTCGAAGACGCGTACGTGTGTGGGACAAAGGAGAGTGTGGCGGCCACGTGGCTTGCAAACTCTTCATACTCGGACCTCACTGAATACCACACGTACCAACGTCACCAACGTTAGGCACTAATGTGAGTGTTTCACAGCCGCCGTCACAAGTCACCGCGTCCACGTAAACGCAGATTTGTAAAGGAGCGGAACAGCGCTCCTGTCGGCCAAAAGATGATACTATTGTGAGCATATCTGCGTTTACGTCAACGCGATGACTTGCGACGGTAATTTTAAGAAAACTCGCACTAGGCACTCAGTATCACAAACGTTATGCAACCGTGCAAATCCAATTGTTACATTTACGTATGCACTGTATAAATATCCTACGCTCGAATTGGACATGATTAACTAACCGACTTGCGGTCATTTATTACGTCTAAGACCGCAAGTTCGTCGCTTCACGCTAATGGCTCCATATCTTTCATCCAACTTCATGTTTACTTAAACGTGTTTGAATATAGACTAAGATAGTTCTTGGTTTAAAAGTTACTTCATCTTTTTCTGTGATACAGATTTCAAAAGAGATACACATAGTTTTAGTATTGGTATAAACCATGATTTGTAACAAGAGGGCCTTAGTTTAATTTGTAATAACGATAGTGTACACAAAGCTCTCTAAATCACCAAAGATAGGACCAGACAGTCGTGATACCCAGTAGATATCACCTATATCTACTGGGTATCACGACTCTCAGGTAGGATTAGACAAAGTAACATTATCTCGCGCTTGCGCTAATAGAAACGATACAAAATTGATGGGAATGACATAAATCAGTGACGTGACATGTCATTCCCGTACATTTTTATCGGTTCTACAGGCACTAGACCCAGGTGAAGATAACGATGAAGATAACCAGGAGAAGGAGGGAAGACTGTAAATTGACAGATCCATGAAGAATAGAAGACGCTGCTTATTGTTTTAAATGAAATGGTGATAGAAACGGATTTTTTTAAAACGATTACTATTCACTTTTTCAAAGCGAGTTGCGCAACGCAATCGCAAACACTGAATCGAATCCAAAACATGAGCGGTGATTCATGAACAACAATAAATAAAATGTAACTTAAGCCGACTAGATGATTACCGAGTTTCTAAATGACTTTCAGTTTAAAATGGTGCTCTCGGAACGGATATTTTGTAGTGTTGCTGCCATTTTTTCGTCAAATTAGTAACTGTATCTAAGGAGATAATCGCTGCTCGGACGCAGTACTCGGGCACTCGGAGTCACGAACACTGCTGCCAACTTTAGATCGTCAATTAATGTCCAACAGACCGATGAAGGCGATTATTTATATTGACGTTTATAATATTAAACCAAACATTGCGTTTGGTATTGCAATACTTACCGTAATAAACCGTATTACTAGACAACCAAGACAAGACCAAACTCGGCCTAAAACCATGTCCATCCCTATTTCAACCGTACCACAGAAAGGGACGGAGTTACTTTTAAACCAAGGAATATCTAATAAAGATTATATGGCTAGAATGGGAGTGAATACAGATATGATGGCTGATTGAGAGAAAATGGAACAGAAGAACACATTGCGCCGACCACAAATAACATTGAATAAGGACAGGAGGCTGATAATGTTTTGAGGGCGTGTATAAGTACTGATAATTGTCAAAATGCAATAATTAATAAAAAAACTGCATTACCCATCCACATTTACGGGCAGAATTAAATTAGATGTAGTGAAGCATCAAATTCTCTCAGATACTAAACCGAATGCTATAAATCACTAGTAGGTACTTAGGTAACGTGATTAGCTGAAAATAAAATGAAAATAATTAATTAGTGCAATTAATTTCATTAATGATTCTTACTTTTTCCTATCATTAGCAGCAAAGGTTACATCATTATTATCACCACAGTAAAAAACTGTTCTCAGTGCTCTAAGTGATTTCCATTTATTAACTGTCATTTAGCTCATTTAATACTAGAAGCATTTTTAATCTATGCTTCAAATAGGTATTACGTATAAATATAATTTGTAATGTTGACAATTTAATTTGCCATGCAGATTTTATGTAAAGTGAATCACATTCGTACTAGTAGGTATAGGTTTTAACGTGTTTCAACGCTTCATAAATTTCGCAGCGTGAAATGTATTGATACTTTTTCGAAGGCGAGTTGTGATTGAATTCCATAGACGGCGGAATAAAATATTACCCACAGTAGTACGACGAAATTCTAATACGGTTTAACATGTTTATATCTATCCTTGGTGTACTGCTGTGAATTTACACTCGGAATGCATGGTAGCCATGTTGACGCGACTTACATTATGGGATGCAATAATAGGTTACCTTACATTGCGTGCGGTGAGTATTGAAACAAAATTCAGGTAGGGACATTGATATAAGACTTGTAGCTTAGTATGTACTAAAAGTTTGATAGCGAATACACATATATTCGCTATCAAACTTGTTGAAAAACTACGTTATTTTGAATACAACGATTACTCATTACAAACAGAAGTTAGACGACAACTGTTAGTAACTGCAAGACATTAGTTACTTCTGTTAGTAACTATACGTAAATACACGTGCAAAAAATCATCATTCATTTTTATTCTCATACTAGCTGTGCCCCGCGGTTTCACCCGCGTAGATTTAGTTTCATCCTTATTGTCGCGGAACCCTAATATTTTTGATAAATAAAAGTAGCCTAAGTTACTCCTTGAAACATCAGCTACCTACCAGTGAAAGTTCCGTTAAAATCCGTCCAGCCGTTTCAGAGATTACCCGGAACAAACAGACAGACAGACAGACAGACAGAGAAAAAATTTTAAAACTTGGTTTTTTAGTATCGTGTATACATTCATATGCATTTAGTGAAAAACTGTTATTTTGAAATTACAAACAGACACTTATATTTTATTTATCTGTATAGATATATTCTTACGGACTGCGTAGTAATTGGTTTAACCGCATCAGATGAATACTTAAAAGCATAAGTTTACCCAACAACAAAGCTACATAAATTACTTCTACTGAAAGATTGCAGAGATGACTCAAATATGCTACTTTTAACCCGAAAGAAAAATAGAATAATCGGTTCCGAAGCATGCGGTAAAATCCACTGGAGCAGTTAGCATCCTATAAAGGCGTCATATTAGGTGCTCAAACATGATATAGACGACATGGTAACAAAGAGATACTTATGAAATTAAGGCGATAAATCAGCGCTTTCTGGGCCCAGCCATGAATGAACGCGGGAACAACGCCTTATATGTAAATAATGCCGTATGCCGACGCCCGACGGCGACTCGCCTGAATATAAAGTAATATGTCACAGGACATTACATGCCAAGTGATCGAGTGCTAATAGCTCCCTGCGCCGTACACTACACAACTACACATACATCTACAACTAGAGACAATGTACAGACACATTCCATTGCCTTGCCTTGCCATCCCATATGAAAGATGATGATGAATTTAGGAAAGAATATAGGGGGCCTACCATTATCGGTTTCAACAGAGTGTATTAAGAACTTCTCAGATTTCACGTTTGATTTAGGTACCTTAAAATTAAACGTCAAAACTTAGAAGTTATTAATACGCACTACTGAAACGATCATAGTCGGGCCCCCTGGTCTTCTAATTAAAAGGGGTATTGTGTAATAAGGATGTGCAGATTCTGATGGCGCAAAGACTATGCCGTAGCGCGTAACGATGCAACCGACTGATAATAATGAGGCGGCTGCAGTCACTGAACACAACACTAACGTTCTACATAAACGTACAAATTTGTCTGGGAAACTTAGACGCCTTTATTTTACATAGAGTTAATCGACTTGCTAACAGTTCGAGGCATCCCATTCAAATGCATATAATAAGCGAAGCCGAAGCTCGTCTGAAATTAATTGTTTACCCATCATCATGTCTGATAGCAGATCGTTAGTAAAATAACTGTTTATTCTCCAGCAAAAAACAATCAAAGAAATTGAAGCCTTTATTGTTTAAACTAGTCAAAGATCGAAATCACGAATGCCAATATATATAGCAAATAAAATTATGCAAATAATGTATTTGCATCAGACTCGGCTCGTAGTGACGTTACGACACGATAGTGCGGACACACTACGGCGGATATGTAGGTCCAGGGTTCTCCTACACTTAATCGATACAAATCACTATGATACTGTGTCAACACAGGTGTACGCAAGTATGAACTCAGTTGTTTAATCATTAGTTTTGTTGGTAGTTGATTATCTGTTATCAAGCACGACACATGTGAAAGTAATTGCAGTAGGAATCCAGTTCTCTTAAAATGATGTAGTATATTGTTTTTTGCTCTCTTATTTTTTTACATCGTCGTACATGTTGCTCGAGTTTTCAAATGACAAACAGGCAGTGTTCGAGTAAAAACCTAATCTCCGTAGTCACCGTTTTCTATCAGATGCGCTTGTTTAGCCTAGGCAGTTGCTCGCAATATGGTATATGCTACGAGCTGGAATATTTTAAAGAAAAATGTGAAATTGAAGTCATATGAAAACAAAGCATCCTCAGGATAATCGTCCATTGTAAGTGTGAGAAGTCCTGGCTTTTACAATGGTTGATTATTCCTATTATGATTACGCAATTGTAAACCTTCTTTGTGGATTTGATCATCAAGTAGAATAGTCCAAGGGCAAAAATATCCTTTATGGAGTAAAGTATTTCAACGAAGAATTCCGGAAACATAAGAAGTGAATCAATCACACATTGAATTACTTCTAACCATATACGATGTTCTGTCGATGACTTGACATCTCATTATAATCGATGCATTGTGAAGCATACATTTAATTAACATTTACTTTTATCACTATATTATGATGTAAACGTTTGTTTACGTCGTTACAGCAATAGCGCAATCACGATTAGATTTAACAACGTAAGCATAAGTACGCATAAGAAAATAATATTGCATCATCATCAATGAAAAAAGGAAATAAAGTTAACGCAATGTGACTACGTGCGCAGATTTAATTACACTAGACGCCAGAATCGGGAGTTGGAATTATTCTCCAATAATAATACGAAATTGTTTAAGGAAGAATTCTCAAAACAGCCCATTCAATATATTAAACTTTATTATTCCATCTTCGTACAGACTTCAGACGTGACCTGAACTCTTTCCTATTGTGGTTCAATATCACACGACCAAGTCAAAAACAATGAATTCATGACCAACTTCCAGCGCAGAGTGCGTGAGTGTGGAACGCCCGCCATCTGAATATTGAGTAATAGTTTAATACAAAAAACTTCGCTGTACATACGACAAATGTCTTTACAACAACGTTATTTCATCGGGTTCGTTCCACTAAACCGCAGACACAAGCCTAATGAAGGGAATCTGACAGCTATAGCGGGATCAAGCTTCAAGGTGCGCTGATAATCGAATTAATTTCGGCATTGAAGCCGGCAATGTTGCCGACAGAGGGTCTAACTAAGTTTGTGACTATGCTAGGTACGCTCTTAGCGTGCAACAAGTTTGTTGCGAACATCTTGAGTGCTTTGAAATCGGTTATGCCATATATAGCTGTTCGAGTTTGATATGCTTCACTTGACGATCTGGGAAACTGCATAGTTGTGTATGAGTACTTGATGTGATGTGCTTAGTAGACTGTGTAAAGAGCCATAAACCTCTACAGTACTGACGGAGGCGTAATTAGTAGTAACGGTCATAGTAAATGGCGGTACAGCTGCGTTGTGGTGGCGAGAGACAATTGCTGCCGTCTATTCGCAAAGGTTCATTGACCACTCGGACTTTGCAACGACTGCAACTGAAAAAGTTCTACCTATCTCCTTATAGGTTAACACTTCATCTGTAGAATGTTCTCATAACCATTTCCGGGTTCAATAGGATTAAAGAAATACTCCTTAATAAATTGCCCACTTCATTTATAATCTGGATGTTCTTTTCCTAGCTCTTTCAAGCTTAAATCTGTATTCTAGACATGTAGAGGTATTTAATGTTTATCTTGAATAGTATGTATCTAAGTATGTCATTGCAAAAATGCTCAATGAGACGGAAAACCCTTTTTCAAATGTAAATAAGTTGCATTGTTAGTACGTTTACGATTCTCACAGTAATTATCTTGCCTTAGTATATGAGCGCAATAATATTTCTCGTCGGTATCAGGTATAATTGGATCGCAATGCGAGTTGCATCTATGCGGAAGAACGGGAGCAACATCTCTCGTTACATTCTGTGTCTTATTCTAAGAATCAAGCGATAGGTGTTCTAGGTAGAAGGGAAATTTGTTTTAGAGTTTAGTTTTATTGGAGTGTGCAAGATTATTTTCTACCCTACCAATAAAAATAATGTATTTCTCATTTCGGCCGCATTTTCACTTAGTAACTTAATTGAATTCCGAAACGAGAACTTAGCAACCCAATCCAATTAATTAGCGATAAAACTGAATTTACCTATTACAATTCCAAGTATTCGGCTTAAAAAGGCAGGTCATTTATGTAGGCAAACAGGCGGCAGTCACGGTCTGTAGCGCTCACAGAATATTTCCATCAAAGTCAACCGTGTATAGGAGTGTAAGTCAAAAAGTTGGAACAAAGGCTGGCGTGGTCTATGGGCTATTTAGTATGCATTTGGAAAGGAGTGAGGCGAGAGCAATAAGTTGGAGCCCGCGATTTGCATAGATTGTGGCGGAGGCGCGGCGCGGCACACGGCGTGTTTGGTGATTTACTCGCCGCGTGGGCGACCGCCCGATAACACCTGGACGCCCATTATGATGACACCACCGCCAAATTAACCAGACATATGCTCCAAGACAGCTCAATATTCTGTCCAAGAAATAACTAAAAACATTCAGTCATTCAACCCTGGAGACCCAACAGCGTGACTGATTCAATTTACATTGATAAAAACCCGCGTGCAATGTGGTTTATACAAAACCATACGCAGAAAACGTCCTAGCATGGTGTGTATGGCGAACAACTTTTTATCAAACAATCACTCAGTAGGCTCTACCGAGCTGAGAAGGCTGCTTGCGGTTAAATTACACTCATTTACCGCAGCAACAACGTCCATGGTATGTGTAAAATGTTGGCAGCAACGATTAGCAGAATTCCTGCCTTGCAATAGAACATAATAAATGTAAAAAAAGGTTCTTGCACGTTTGTAGTACATAGCATGTGGATATGTTAGTTGTATACTGGATTTGCCATATACGTTTCTCACTGCCTTGTGTGATGTATCACCCACCTACTGAGATAATTGTCTGGTTATGTACCTTTTTGGTGTTTGTATTCGAAGAATCTTGATAACAGCCTACTGGCATTATTAGAGTTATTATAAGTGATTGTATGATTGGTAGTAGACACGGTAAGTTGCAAAATAAGTTCGCTAATGGAATTGATAGCAGTAATTAGAGAATGAGCTGCGAGTGCTCCAACTGCAGCACGATCCATGGAGTTTCGCTTTGAGTTTCGTCACTAACAATCAGCGGCGAGGTTTACTATGCGGGTTATTATTAGGTGCAATTGCATTAATGTTGTTACAAAACTTATTTCCATTTCAGCGCCCGCGTCATTCTTTGTTTTCATTAATATTGAATTGGAAGTCAACCTAAGTACCTATTTCTAAAATGTATTTTACTATTTCTAGCTCTATGATGAACTGTCATTATAGAGTCAAAAAATGCAGTAGAAATGGTGAAATAAATTTTAAAAATAGGCACCTACTTATTATTATTATATGATAAGTTGCATACCGATCCAATATTACCGTAAAGTCTGAGCTAAGAGTACGCAGAAGTTAAATGAATCACCAAAAAACTGCCATTGAAACCGAAACTTTATTAACCTTGTATTTTTTAAACGCGTTCTTATCCGAAGTGGTACGAGAGCAGTCCCTTGTCGAGTAACTGTAAAGGCGTCGGTCACGGGCAGTGTGCCAACGGCAACGGTTCGTCCTACCGTCGGTCCGTCGCTTCCGCACCCATTCGCCTACAAGTGCCAATAACTCATCAGTTTTCTTCATTAAGCATGTTTTTTATCATTTAATTTGATGATATCTCGTAAAATAATTTAAGTAGTGAGCAAATTCAATATATGTGTAACCCATCATTACATATATTTGAATTAATTTGAATACACCTATTTCGGACAAACATACACTTCAATTTTATTTATCTGTATAGATATAGATGTATAGATTAAGAACGAAATGTTTCAGGGAACATTCTACGATTAGAATTGTGGAAAAAATGTTTGTGTTTTTTTTTGTTTGCGAAATAATGCCTGTAATGTAAGCATTATAATAATAATTGTAATAAATATTCGAATGATATTAATAATTCTTATCCACTACCCAGTTGTCATAAGCATTATATATTACTAATAAAGATTCAAGAGTCTGGCTAAAGTAGGCCAAATCGATCATGCGGCAGTGTCAAATAAAATTATCAAGCCAACAGCTTAAAGTTCATTAAACAGGGGACCAAACGCGAGTTCCTATTGGCGTGATGGTTCGGTTTAGTGACAGTGACCGATTTCAACACCACATATATGTCACTCATAATATAAGTCAAATTTCATGGCAATAAGAGCTCATGATAAGGTATGAGTATAATAACGTTTTATCAGCATTCACGATAATCATCCAGAAGTCACAAGCTACGTAAGGTACAATCTCACCGGCCTGTACCAATTTTTAGAACCACGAGCGTCTTCTCTATATCTTCTTGAGTAACATACCTACTCATGAAAATACCTAATCTGCGATGGAATATAAGGGTTGAAAAACCTCTGCTTATCCCTTCGTGCAGTTAAATAATTAATGTTTTATTTTTTATATAGATGATATTACAGGAAGATGTATCAGAAAAGTAATACTCCCATTGACAGTAAATTCGAATACCAAAGCTTCAACTGATACGGAAATGCCACCTCTATCTTCCTCGGTACGAGCGTGTCAACGTGTCGTGACTTCACTTCCAGGTTACAAACTTCAGGAAATGTGTCTAACATTTGCATCACAACCAAAAACTTTAGGAAAGCAGCTTCACAGAGCTTTATGATTGTGCTTTGAAAAGGTTTTCTGAAAAAGCTCCAAAGTAATTCGACTTTTAATGTTGACAAATATTTAAACGATATGTATTAGCGTAGGGGACATGACGTAAGTACAAAGGGTGCAGGCGTCTAAGTTGTCAAACGAGAAGTTTTTATCGGCGGCCTGTCGCTGTTGAATAGAAATGAGGCTTGAATAATGCATGTGTGTCGAGCCCCTCTCGCCGCGCGCCTCTCCGAACTGATTTGTTGCATTGCAGCCGACGTTGCAACAACATGATCTTGCTCTAACTCATAGACAGGTGTTTAATGTTGACAAAGCGAGATCTAACTTGATATCAGCGTATTGAAACCAAACGCGCCCTCCCATGTGCTGTCTGCACTATACACGATAGCTCTTTAATCTATAATGACTGTACACAGTAGCTTTTAGTATGACAATAACGAACAAGAGTTTTTGATTATAATCGTCTCGACGAGTGTTAAAGATAATATGAATGACTCAGATATCGGTTATGAAACATAATTGGGCAGAGATATACATGATTATGTTTTAAAAAGAGGCGTAGGAAAGCGTAAGGAATACGCAACGAGTGCGTTGCATCGATCCAATTTAATTGTTATGTTACAAGTAACAGTTAAGTTCTAAAGCATAAACTAGCTAGTCTAGAAGTGAGCGAGCTTGTGAAACCTATTCAGCCAAGCGACCCGAGGCCGTTTTCACTTCCTGTGCCTACAAATTCATTGATTCGATGCATCTGATGTTAATCTTTTTCGTCAGATAAGCTATCGGAACGGAAACGTTAATTGAAATCAGCAATGTTATACTGCAGTTACCGGTTATGAATCTTAGTAAGTGACCGGATATAATAACTATTATTTAAAGCGTTATAAATGAAGGGACAATGTAGTCTAGCCTTATTTATTCCTGCGCAAACACTAGTTGGAAATTCATCAAAACGTTTGTAGCAGAGATTGCAAGTACATAGAAGTAACGGGACATTGACTGGCTTCGAAGGTGGAATAACGCGAGACGTTTGCGGCAAAACTTCTGGTTACAGGCGAGTAAATGGGCCTGTTGCGTGGACTAGTACTTGTTCTACAGCGTAATACGGTGAGCTAGAATGGACAATAACATTTAACGCTTCTATTGATGGCGACAGTTTCTAATGTAAGTACTAAAAGCGATTAAAATCGTAGAAACGTGGCCTGTGCTCTATTTAAACCTGTCGTCGTCGTAACAGACCCTTCGCTCATAGGAGAACATTAATACTCTTTATATTTTTGGTGGTGTCTTATTTGTACCTAGATTTAACTTGTAGACGGTAGATTAATACTTTTTGAGATTCTTTTCGCACGTAAACTTAACTGATCTTTCATCACTTGAGTCCTTTAATATATTTTAATCGTATTTTAACAGCGAAATTATAGTTGCAAGTAGCGACAGTGGATACACGTGATGCCCAGTTGGAAGTTTAGTTTTTTATTTTCGCAAACAGTCACGCTGATTATGCGAGCCAAAAAGAAAAAAAAGTTAGGTGTTGCTGCAAGTCAAATGTGTATATTGTGTCGCTTGTATTGTAGAGCTAGTTAAAATAACGAGTTGGTTGTGTTAAGGCTAGATCGTCTTAAGTCTGTGATATTTTATTTGGAGTTTGCTTTATTTTCATTCAAATCACTTTTATGTGCATACTGAGGGTATTGACCCGAAGCAAATATACGACTGGCAAATGTATAGAAAACTTTACGACCCAAGTAAATGCACCGACACTGTCATTACCTATAGCAGTAAGAAGCTTCCAAATGCCGAGCGATAATTACCTAGACGACCATCTTAGAGTTTGTGTGGTTGGTAAAAGCATGCAACAATTAAGATACCATGGAAATGTTTGTTTATACGAATTTAAACTGCAAGTTCTAGGCGAAAAGAATCAATATTGTAGCAAATAGTAACACATAGACATTTATTATTCGTGATGTTCAATTTGCGAGCTTTACTATACGCACAAAGAGCTTATAAAACGCACGACTTTGCGTTGCGTTTTTTTTATTCCGTATTTTCGTCAATATGATCAAATATATTTCTTCGCACAATTTCAGCAAGACAGACATACTATACATTTTAATATTAATATTAAATGTTATATATTAATAAACCTATAAAAGAGATAGGTTTAAACTTTGTAATATTCAAGGTGATTGAGATACAATATAACATGTGAAAATAGATAAGTAGGTATTGAACTGACTTTCAAAATGTTAAAATTAAAAAATTGGCTTAGTGATTGAAGAAATTATGTAAACCTAATAATGAGGTACTTGAAGGTCTCATAGGATAATAGTAGCCATGAGAGGTAAATGGATATAGGTAACAATCGTAAAGTATTATAATTCCTTCATCAGTCTTTCTGACAGTTACAGATCATTCAAATAAGAACTATACAAAGTGAATAGATCAGAGCAAAATTTCCAATACAATTACTTTTGGTAAGACTACAGTGAAGCAATAAAAAGGTCATAATAGCCCTAGAAATAAATTAAGATGCTTTGTAAGAATCATTGAATGATATTTAGATTAAAATTAAATTCGGTGTTGTGATTAAATAGTATTATTAGCATAGAGGTCTCAAGTGAACGGATCTATTACAATGCCACGGTGAGAAAGCTCGGTCGTGTGCGCCAGCGCAGGCGCCGCCACAATGCTCACGTTTGCGACATCGAAATCGGCGTCGTCGCACAAACAGCTCTTAGTGTATCGATCTATTAAAGGTCATCGGGCCCAGAATAATACACTTGCCGTTTTAATTCCATACTATTTCGCAATGGTCTTAACCTGATGACTGCTTTGACGACATTTTCGCAAAATAAACCGAAATTTTAGTTCATGTGAACTGAAGTTTGAAGAGTGTGGCGCCAGATAAGGACGAATTAAACAGTTCACGGAAAAGATAAGACAATGATCCGTTAGTAAAATTGAATAAACAGTTTCAGACCACCTCTGTACACAAAGCAAGGTAAGACGAAAGGATCTGTTTTAATATTATAAAAGGCCCGCAGACCGCCGTGGAAGACATGCGGTGAAAGGTAAATAACACTATAAGATATAACAATGAAATCCTAATGAACGACTGTTTCGAATTCTATGAAGTTGACTTTTGCGCAATTGCATTTGTTTAGAAACAAAAGTTCGTTTCCTTGACTCCAGCTACCTACTTCGAATGCAACTTGGGACACTGTCCGTTGAATCATTTGATTGAATGAAAATGAAACGTTAAACGGTTATTAAACAAGTCGCATATAATAAAACTGACAGTGAGTTTCATAGACAGTCAAGGCAAAAGAAAAAGTTATAGTTATCTAGTGTGAATAGATAGAGGCGAACACAATAAGCTCTCGGCCCACGCGCCGATGAATCATGCGCCCGCTCCGTCGCCGCCCGTTGCCTCAACACACACAACGACTACAGCAAAAACATTACCTACTTTTGAATAAGTTCCCTTTCTCTTTCTACACCTCAGACCGTGCACCGTGTTTGGCGCCACTCGTTAAATTAATATAACCAATCGATCATGTCTGTACATCGGACGTATCGTCTGATTAGACTCTCGCTATGGGTGACCCAATGTCATGTAAACTCTGCAGCATCTTCAAATTAAATGTTCACAATGACTTGCGTGCTTATATTTAGAACTCAGGAGTAGCGATCGTCATCAACGGTAAAATATTGCCTGAGAATGATATAATAAAAGGGTTCATTAATGAGAAAAGTTTTAAATAAAACCCATAATCCGGGAGAACGAATGCAGAAATGTTTACATGAGAAGACGCCAAATGGCACATAAACGTTTAAAGAGCGGTAAATTTATCGATGGCACGATGACAATAAAACGCCATTTCACCTGAGAGATGCTCTTGGAGAGCGAAAATTAAAAGGTTTGTTTAATCAAGAACGATTAATTTTCCTGATATAAGCATACTGACAATTATTGTTCTGTAGGCATAATTGTGATATCAATGAAGAGTTAATTGCGTTATGAGAACTTACAGGTGATCATTTAAGCGATGGATGGATTGTGAGAAAGACGATATGGCTACAAAGGGACTCAGTACAGATGTGACGCATGACAGAGAGAAAAAAAGGAAAATACACTGCGATAAGAGCCGAACGATGATGATACCTCTCAGGTGATAATCCAACTTTGTGTAGAAATAGGTGAAGGGATTATTTTTGGTGATATCATTAAGAAACTTTGAGTCATAAAATGGTATGCACCCAACAGTTAATAAGGGAGATAACATAGTTAACCTACCAGCTTAGATATAATAGAACCAACCACCAAGTGCCTTTTGGAAATTACACATTCTCCTCTGAATATTTTTTGTAATAAGTGATGTGATTTCAAATTACCAGTCAATTTGTAAATCTTCAAAAACCTTCTCGTTCAATTGAAAGCTCAAAAAAATCTGTAATGCGTCAGTGACTTTCATTTCCTTCGTTCGGAAATTGTATTTGAAAGGCAATACTTGTTTTTTTATAAGAAATCTATTTACTTATTACTTTGGACATTAATTTATTGTCGCATTAACCGACCAGTCATTGCAGCCAAAGCGTGACGAAGTTGAACGAGTGGCCATGAAGTGCGTAGAGCGGCCGGCCGGCGCGCGGCTCGGCGTGATACGTAGAAACGGTGACTCACAGAAAGAGATCGAATATATGCACAACTACGAGAAAGATAAGGACACTGTAAGGCACAAAACAGGTTTGAGATTTCAAGTTTCGATCCGATATGCTCCCGTCTGTGCCAAGTAGACTTCACCTGAGTAGAGCTCCACCGTTCACAAAACCCAGGGAAGTTGTAGATCACTGACTTTTATTTTTTATTTCACTCGAGCTTGTTTCGTAATTAGCTTTTTTAACTGGTTTTATTGCCGTCAGGTAATGACGGTTATCGAAATTATCCATCAACTTTCCCATTTAGCCTTAAGATATTATTGTTGTGAATTAGCAAATTGTTTATCTTATCAAGTAAAGGTTACCTACTGAACACTTTCTTTATCAAGAGACGGCCTGTATTGTATGATGTCACGACTACTTCGGTTCTTATCTTGAAGACGATAAAACATTACTTAGGAATGTTGTACTGACATGCGTTAGTTAGCTAAATGTTCTAGGTTCACCATTGTTCACATGATAGTGAGTTGAAACAAATAAATGAGCTGGCATTCGGCTTGATTACTCGGTAAACTATCACAATTTACAAGTGAGTAAATCGGCACTTGTTGCGTGTTGATTGCTAACCAGTGCGGTGTGCGCTGAAGAAAGTCTCTACATGATTACAGGAATTTTCCGACTCGGTGGAAATTATCGCGTCTCGGTGAATCATTACATGTTTTTGCCTCTACACGGGCCGTAGAGAAAACGTACGCTTCTTCAAGTGTAAAAATTTAAACATCGCAGTTGTGATTCATATTTGTACCGGCTTTCTGTCCACGACTACGACTTTAGAACTATAGTTCCGTATGTTTCACTTATCAGTTCTGTTGCGATTTTCATTGAAGTGTTTCCTTAATTTTATCCTCGCAGTTAAAAAACAAGAAGTGTTCTTGACCTAACTTTACCTTTAATACTTTATGTAATTGGTTAACAAATGAGATATCAAAAACAAAATCCAATGGAAATTATTCATTGTACAAATATCACGTATGTACAAGCTATTATCATTTTAATGACACGTAGCTAAGCCAATAATTAGGTAAGTTGTGGTAAAATTGACGTCACGCGGAGACGTCGTTTGGCCTGTATGTAAATTATTCGCTAAATCTGTTGTTATACTTATTTAAAGTCGAGTTTAGCTATAGTAGATATTCTGTACACTACCGCCATTTGTATGTAGGCACATTTGACTATGTTGGCCGTTTATTTAACTACGTTGTCATAGTTTTGTACAAAGTAAATAATTTTACAATTATTTTTAAATATTTCTATTTGCAAGTTTATTTTGAATAATATATTTCATCAAACACGGTAAATGCAACTGCGTTATCCAGATCAAGATTGAATATATTAAATCTACAATTGTATTCATTGAAGTTATATTCATTATCTATAAATGTTTACAATGGAATCCGTTTTACATGAAAATTAAATTTTACATACATCTTCATCTGGCCCCTAACGTAGGACATCAATGTTCTATTCCATCGTATTTTAATATCAAATACTTATTTAACTCATAAATATTTTTTTCAAAACTAATGTCATGAAAGTCTTTGCAATGGATTTTCAGACTATTGTCATAATGGTCTTTTCTAGACTAATTCAGGCTTCGATTCAAATATATAACAATAAAAATTATAATTATAGTTAATTATTCTTTTGAATTGTATAATCCATTATTATATATTACATTAGTAGGCACGCTGAAATTAAATATAAACTAAGTGTCAAATATAATATAAACACAATTTGAAATAGTAGATGATGTAGCTACAATGGGAGCTCTCAATGATTTAAGTAACAGCAATATTGAATGTAAAATTGGACCAATTGTCTTAAACCACAGTGTAGCGCATACAGCTACAGTAGCCAACCGGTTTTACACTACTGATTCGACACCACTCGAAACCTTCATGTGGCGGGAAACTCCTTTTAGCTACGATATTGTATGTATTATGTCGTATTATTTCCATTTAATTACAATATTGTGATTCATCCCCCATGTTTTCTTAAATTTGGATTTTTTCTATATGGATTATCAACAGAATTTGTTTGCTTGTTATTTTTTTTCCTACTATTCAATTCTGAGCCGACGAACCGAATTTGTATATAAGTCTAGTAGAAGTAATAAAACTAGTAGAAGTTCTTTGGTTTGTTTAAAAGTTTATTTTAAATTGTTTTGGATATAATATAATTGTTTTCGAAGATACGAATCGATGTAAGTAAGGACTATTTGTATACTCTACTTCCTATCAACATCGTCTCGGCTGTTATTAATTTGTTATCTGATATCTGAAATACGTAATGTTTTTTAGTTCTATTGATAACATTAATGATAATGTGCATTAAATTATCAACGGAGCGTAGAATTGTATGTTCTTATTGATTTCTTGAGTAGTGTATCAGAGGGAGAAGTGCTGCCAATTCTTAGTTTACTCATTTCGCTCAATGCACAGTGCAATAATCATATTGTATAGTTTTTTATAAAAGCGTGAAGTGTAAAACAGAGCGCAATTACTTTTCGTCACGACAAACCCAACATTATTGTTTTTACCGAATTCGTTTCATTGGTCAACATGAAAATTCGTACTGATGTCAAAATGATAGGTACTAATTGTTACAACAGGATACATCATTTCCTGTTTATTAATAGTTAATACATAAGCCTATACCTACAATAAATCATAGCTAGTTTATTATCTGAAGCTAGTGCCAAGAAACACCGGTGCCCTATGAATTTGTCACGGATCCAAAACTGAATGGTTTTAATCTGTGTGCTCTGCGGAGCGTGTCTTAAAAAAATATTTTTATACCGTTTTATTTTTATTTGTCCCTTCGTTTATTAGTTACTTGTCCTTAGATGTTTACGGTAGAGTGATACAGTCACCTTCATGATTCCCTTTAAAATCACTGTTAACACTGCTAGTAGTTTCATTGTTTACATACTCTTAAGTATCAAATTATGAATAACTAAGATTAATAACTATAAGATTCTGGTCGATTAATAATCCTCGTGTTTTTTGCAACTAAAATTGGTATACATATGTTTGTAATTAATGCTATTATACAATCATTGGCAGCAATCGATTCTCACACAAGCCGAATTATCGCGTGCATCGGTGCCAATAGATGCTTGATTGATAGATGATCTGACGGGCACTTATTCATCCGTGAAACGGAGTAGGCGGCTCGACACAATCAAGACGAGACGAGTCAGACCTATGCAAATTGAAATGAGGCGAAAGTGCTTCCAAATCGTAACTTCCTGTGGAGCCCGAAATTATCCAAAAGCGTAGCAACATCGGCCACTGGAAATTTACATGTGGCGTGCTGGAAATTGGCGTGCAACTATACGAATTTAGTAGTAGGGTAATTGTCGACCAAATTTAGCGCTCGGGGGTGCGCACCTGCGGGCGCGGAGATTCATTCATGAGAAGAGCAAAATAAAGCGGCGAGAGGTCGAGAACAATCCGCGACTGATAATAACAGTTGGCTTTTCTTAGAAACGGAACAGCGTGGAGGCTTCGGCGGAGTGAATGCTGTCTCTGTCGCACAGTGAGCGAGTGAGCGAGAGGGAGTGGGCGGGGCGAAGCGTGTTATGTCACGTTGCGGGCGGTGGAGGCGTCCGAGGCGCTGGTGTGCCGCTCGTATGCTGCACTGTTGCATCCGCTAACACTTCCCCGCTCTTCATTACAACACATAAACTTTTCTTCATTCATCCGAAATATAACGGGATAACCACAAAGCAGCATTACAGTAACAACTTGACTGGTGACAAAAATTGACAATTTTTTGACAAAAATTGACAACGAATAACGAAATCATATTATAATGAAAAATCTTACTTCTGAAATATTTAGACGTATATTTTCTTGTTTTCTATCGTTAACATGGTGATTTGAAAATGTAGCGATAGTCATATTTAATTGTTATCACAAATATTACAATGTGCGTAAATAAAGCACACACGCTGGAAACGGCACGATTCAACCGCACATGGCGTGGCACAATGCCGTCGATTTTATTACGCTAACCAATAGTGAGGCGACGTTTATAAATCATACTTTTATGGTTATTCTTAGCGATAAAACCGACGTTTCTAACGTTGATGCGAACGCGTGAGCGCCGAAAGGCAACTGGTGTTCATATAGTACTTTGCATTTCTCTACACTTCCAGCCATAAGAATCATGCAAGGCAATAAATAGTGCCATGGGAGGTTCAACTGAAAGAATAATGTTAAGTTATAACGAGAAGAACTTTATTTTCCTAATTTTACATAAATAAGTAAGTCATCCATGTATACCTTCACGCAACTCTCTCAATTAACGTCAGCTGTACATAATCATTTCCTAATTTTCATAATAATGTATTGCTTAGTTTAAAGGTCATTAAGCAACGTTTGAAATATTTTATGGATTTGTGATAAGACCATAAACACATATTATTAACGTAGATTAATATTTGATGAAAACCGCTAGCAAGATTGGTCAACGCACTTTATGTCAAATAATTAAAGATAGGTTACCTTATTTTAAGACAAATACGGGAAATAAAACAAAATAACTGAGCTCTTTAAGGTTATAAAGATTAATTGCGTTTCGTTAACAAAATGGTTTCGGTAATGGAGTAGATATTAGCGGTGTATAATTGGCCAATCAATCGGGCCTGCCGCCTCACTACAAGCACCTCAGGAGAGCAATTAGGGCGAGTGCAAATGTTGTGAATTATCTACTATTAGTATTAACTTACAAAGGTGAGATACTTAGCCATTATGTTTTAGATTTGTGTAATAATACAGTTTGCGTAATGCGGTTGGGTTGAGACCTCGAGGTTCTGGGCCCGATCTTCAGAAAGAGATTATATAGATTTATGTTTGCAAAGGTTTGTAGACGTAGTGGTGAGTATGTGATGGTAAGATTTTTAGTAAGAAGACATATCAAATTGAGGAAATCTGCATAAGGCAGAGAATATAATTGACTCACTACTGTCTCGTTGGCATTGGACCCTTCTAGATAAAATTCATTATTATTATGGGTAGGTAGATGAATACAGCATCATTCCAATCTAGACATGGATTTATTTTACTTCATTCAGAAACCATAATAAACAAAACAAACTGAAAACGTCAACAACACAAGTAGTTAGACACTTAATAGTTAACTGTGAAGACTGTTTTACACCAACATGTTAAATAATTTAGGATTTCTAACTATACTGTAGGAAAATTTGACTTGGAAATTGACTTGTAAATGTAAGATGTTAATGGCTTTTTTAGTAAACCAGTAAAGATAGCGGGTAATGATATAAACTTTTACCAAAAAGCTGCGCACGGTCCTTAGTAATATATCTAGACTTAAGTGAAACATAAAGACAAGTAACTCGTTTTAATGAAGATACTGCTTATAGCTGAACTAACTCCACCATTCAATCACCTAACAAGGATTCGCACAGTAAGACTTGCACAAAATATTTTAGTTCCATGTAATAAGGAGGAGCTCAACGCAACGTCACGTGTTCTGAGATGAGGCTAAGAGATTACTGAAAATTTCTAGTGCAAAAAGTGCCCATTTACCAGATTTGACTTATATTTCTAACAATAGCTGTGATGTGGCCATTGCTTTATCAGACGATATTGAGGAAACGATAACGCGATAAGACATTGGTAATAATACAGCTAAGGAGATTATAAACTGTAAAGGATTTCATACGATTTGAAACAAATGTGACGCTAAATAATATTGGAGAAATTGTGAGAAATGCCAATAAATTGAAGGTAAATTAAAGCAATGGTGAAGTTATTATTGTAAAGTTTGTTTCGAACTTTTTCATGTAATTTACTTTTGACAGTCATATCGCTTTTCTTCCGATGTGATTGAATAACATTTATCAAAATTAGTGAACCGAGCTAAAAATTTAGGTTTTTGTTTCATTGGCTTTGGAAAATTTATTGAATGTTTATTCTTACCAAGGTTAGCGTAGTACCCTGCCGGATGCATCATTTGATAACCGATCACCGCAGTAATTCCATTTGTCACTTACCTAAAACGAATAACAACAATATTATAGATAAGCTTATTTAAATTTACAATTTAATATAAATATGATATACCTCCCAAACAACTTCTCAAAAGCGAGTACCGCATAGGGAAACGAAAGCGTTATAATGTCTTGCAATATTTTTTTTGTTAACAAAATATTAATTCATTGAAGTTCACTAGATGGCGCTTGTGACAACAAGATCACGCTATTAACATTTTCTAGTCATGGTATAATAGAGTACAAATAGATTGACTCTACAAATTGAACATTCAGTTAAAAATGAGTTCAGCTTAATGATGAAGAGCATCAATCGGTCTTCTTCATGCTGAACACTATTTTCTACACACTTTCTCCAATGGATTCTTGAAGAGGTTAATTTGGTGATTTCAAGTTACAACACTCACTTACACAACACTATTATGTGTCAAAGAAGCCAAATTAAATTGTTACAGCAAAATCTGGTAAACTAAAATAGTTTTTGTAACATTAAACATTTTTAGAAACGCCCATTGGGACAGACCAGCGAGAATGGAACCTACATTGTTCGCTTTGCTGGCGACTACTCGAATCATTAGGCCACCACGGCTCCTAAAAATTGTGATCTATATATATCTCAAGTTAACAGAAACACAGTGGTAATTCCGGTACATTTAATAAGCCTGTTGATTAACTATATGAATTTCATAGACCGCAGAATGTAATACGCGCATACGCTGGGATGGTACAGTCGAACGCATTTCAGTTCACGGGTATAGTCAAATAATTATTCCTCATTATTTTTATGTAAATGTTTTCCATGTAGTTATTCCAGGAGGCAATGTAAATGATTTATATTCAATATACTTCAGAAGACAACTCGTGCAGTTAATATCAGACATTGGACCTCACTTAAGCTAAACAGCATTCACTTGAGACCTTGAGAGAAAGTTACTTAAGTTTAAATTGAACGAAGTGCGCAAAAGAAGTCCAAACAACTGAGCTAACTTTAGAGCACTCAGATGCTAAAGTTCTATGTTTATAGTTTTGTAATGAATGAATCTATCTTCAAATGGAATATTATACTTTGTTTTGATGACACGCATAAGATGCTTGCCTAAGTTTGCCGGTTATTCTCAGAAGTCTAGATTCCGAAACGTTAGTACTGAGAATAAATCAGTTTTTTTTCTTATACGATATACAAGGCATTAGCTCTTTTAGTAGAAAGTACTAAATTTTCATTCACGTAAACAAGTAATTAAAGCATGTTAAACGTATTTATGGCCAAGATACAATCTAATTTAGTAGTGTTTACATTATACGTGTAAAACAAATACAACAACGCATAGGCTATGTCGAGGCATATTTGTCTTTGAATTCCCCACAGTAACGGGGTTTGTAATCCTTTGGGAATATGATACGCAAGAAGATGAATTAATGATAGTGTTTTAAACTCGGCTCAAGAAATAAATTACTTCTTTTTTAATTATAATCAACAAACTCTCAAAAAACCTAGATTATCGGATTATTAAGACTGAAACTCACTGTTACCTTTCCAGTACCCAATTAAATTGAGTGGACTCAAACGCCCTTACTAATAAATGTGGGAAACAATATTTTAGTCTGGGACAGTTGGTGATGAAAAAAAATTATAAATAAGGCAGATTTATTTTTACACTATAGGTAATTTACATTAAGCATTCTCTACTGGGTGGCTGTTAAGGTAATGTGTACCAAGTTGACTAGATACATAATGGTATTGTTCAGAACTGTACCTCAATCCATTATTAACCACACATCAGTTACACTACCTACCGAACACTAGTAACGTTAAATGGTTATCGACGTTCGATTTCGCCTGTATTGCTTGCATTATTCTGGTACATTATTTGCGTCCAAAGCGCATTGAATACTCGGCATATAGGGGCCAAAATTCACGTTGCAAGGGCTGCACATTCTGACCGAGGCATGCGGACGCGAGCACACGTGGCTTCCACGGCTGCCTACCTAGGAATCTGACTAAATGCTCATCGGAGCTCGATTGTTAGCTAAATGGCAATGGCTTATTTATAAGCAGAACTATGTATGCACTGGTAACAATGTCCACAGGGTACGGTTAGGTGGAATTTTTGCGCTTCAGGAAATACCAACATGTTTAGGACGGTGGGTGTGAAAGTATTTTCCCATGTGAAATGTTAGGATAATTACTTAATTCCTGTTATTCATACATTCCGTAGCACAAAGCGATTTATACAGTTTAAAGGTACATAATCCTCATAAATAGCAATTTGCGTCGTGACAAACGATGTTCGCTGTGACGCTTAGTTTGGAAATCGCGTATAATGCCGCTATTGTTAATTATACAAGTCACCGCGTCGCTAAACATACGATTTATTGTCAGCTAACTGGAACAGCGATACATCTAGCGTGAGATCTGTGCACAACCGACTCACATTGCATGTAATGAATAGCCCAAAACATTGAAAAGTAAGACTAATTACCGCGTTGCTGCTAAGCGGAAGGTGTCACCTCCACTCAGAAGATTAACTTTCAAAATCCTTGTAATATTTGAAGTGAACTAGTTCGTAACAATTCTTAATGAAGCATGTAGGTGGAAGGTATTTTTATTTACATCCTCTTGTCAATAAAACCTGGTTTTACGAGTTGAAAAATCGACATCTTTGCCTCACGGCGTAGCAATGTCAGTCGAATGGCGATCGAACAAACAGATAAACCAAATCGGGCTTCAGATCTGACGTCTCCGCGTTTAGGTTGAGAAAAACTACCGGCAGTGACCTTACCGTTTTGCTTACTTAACTTCATGCTTTTAACGGAAACTTATCACGATATCAAATCTAGAGCGGCGATTAAGAAACAATAGAACATTAATAAAAACTTGTGCTAGAGCGAGCATGAAACGTTCCGATCCTATGAATTTGGTAGTTACGTGCGTTCTTGACTTAGAGCCGGCCAGACGTGGCTAATTAAACTTTACTATATCTTTATGTTGCTATGTAAAAAAGCTAGAGAAGTGCCGGTCACAGGTGTCAGAGCGGGCTGTGTGTACGGAGGCTGTATATCTCTCAGCAAGTGCTGGACAGGGGCAAATAAAACAATGGAACAATGAAATACGCGGGACCAAAGCGCGCCTCTACTAATGAACTGCCAAGCCAAACGCTCTTGGTATTAGTTTAAATCAGTCGCAGTAGGTAGCAGTTTTTTTGGTTGAAATTAGCAATTAAGTAGTGGGTAGTGAGTGAAATTATAATGATACTTATAACTTTAGCTCGTTTAACTACCTCGTTAACTTTATAATAGGAGCTTATTATTCGGATTTTAATCTTGCTATTAAAATGTTTACCCGCGTGTCAAGTAGATTTAATTATTTATGGGTTAGTGGAGATCAGTTAGTTAGATGTAGATGCTTGAGATAAGACAAAGAGGCGTATGTTGGAATACAATAATAAATTGATCGTCACGAAGGAGGCCCAGTGTTCGGAGTGGAAGCGGCGGCGGCGGCAACGCTGCTAGATGAAAAAGCACCAGACGAGGTCCGGCGAGGAATGCGCGGAATGGGAGGGAGCATCCGGCGGCTGCGATTGTTACCAGTTATCACTGAATGTTTTCCACCGGAGCATTTTGTGTCGCCACAAAAAACCACATAAAGGGCGGGCGCGGCTCGTTTGAGACGCCGCCCCTGTGGGAAAATCGTCGCCAGAAAACTGCGACGCAAATAAATTATAAACTCTCTCATGTGGAACGCGATGCGGCATACGTAACGCATAAGCCAAGCTTTGTTAAAAATGCAACTATGTGCGGAAAATAAAAAGTTAACAGCGATATGAAGAAGCGCTTTGCCGGACAAATTGTCGGCGCAATCGGCCTTTGTAAATGTCGCGTGATCTCACGACGGCAGCGAGTAATCATTAGCGAAAACGGAGCATCCCGGAATAGACTGACAGCGGGACGATTGCAGCTCCCGTGATGGATGACGGGACTCCGCGCCGGGTTATTACTGCCCGCCTTAATATCCACACTCGTAAGCTATCGCATAAAAAAATACTACCTTTATTACCTCTAGATTTTATTCTCCACTTTAATGCGGAGGTGTTAGAATGCCAGAAATAAAATCACACAACAGGTTCTGTATAACAGACGGAGTAATTTATTAGCTAATTTGTGATTAAAACAATGCTCAGTTTCGTCGTTAAACTAAAATAAAAATACTCAGCAACTGTCCTCTTTAAAAATAAAGAATCGAGCGCCATGACTAGGCATCACGTCCATGTTCTTGCATCGAAAACTTGCAGAAAATTCCATGGCGATAAGAAAAAATTCAGAACGCTGAGCACATATAAGTACTGCACGACGACGGTGACATTCCATGAGGAATAGTTCGCATATCGAGACTTAAAGTAACCATTTACCGATTGCAGATACGCGATGGCCGACCGAGTAATCTGGTCAGATCGCTTCACTCGCATACTTGTTTCTACACATAATTTTTAACCTAAATAAGTAAGAAATACTTCTTTCCACGGTGCTTTAATGAGCCTTCAGGGTACCGCGAGTCGTATCGAATGTTCTGTATCATTTGATCATTTCGATAATTAAATCAACTTGGAACAAGTTTTTACAAACTCGGAGACAATAAATGAGATTAAAAGTCTACGAGTCAACTACGAAACAAACTTTAACTTCCTCGGTCCATTCCATTGTGAGCAACGTCTTTACTAGACGTCATTATAAGAACAAAGTTACTGTGAACGGTTAGCCGTGGTAACAAAAAAGTGGTCCTGTATTGCCTCGGCTTTCATCCTTGTCTCACATAGAAACTTTAGTTACGAATGAGTAGGATGATAGTGTGTTTTAGAATACGTCTTCTGACGCATGTTGGTTTTAATTTATAGTGCGACAGCCGTAGCGGTTCGCCGTAGCAGGAACGGCTGGATATCAATCTCCGGAGCTGAGATACTGTGGCTAAACACAACACCGTCTGTAGAATACAGATAACATAAATATCGTTCTATAATTGATCAATAAAATTTCACATTACTTACACTAAATCACGGATACTCCATTAGTAGTTCATGATGTTTTCGAAAAGGTTTTTCCCGAGTGGTCGATTGATAGATTGAACTTTTATGGGCCACCTGTTCCCATTATAGTAGTGGAAGTTATTATCGCTTTTGCAACTGATCTGGGAGAAAGAAGAGCCAAATATGTGTTATACTCATAATAGAACTGTATCAAGATTGAGTCTGAAAATTTCTCAATGGTTCTGCATAAAATTAATTACGAGTCAATATTGACACTTTTTACTGCGGGGTAAGCAAATGCAGAACAAATCGTGAGCAACAGCTCGCATATTACAACTCGACTCTGAAGGGGGGCCAACTAGGATCATCATCGAAACCAAAAAGGAGACGTCAAAGCTAAGTTCTTTATACGAACTGCTTAAAACAATCACAGTTGGCGGCCTGGGGCTCTACCATGATCTCTTACTACCATGATAGTTTAACTCTTAATATGAGATATATGTATATGACGTCTATAAGTCTGTCACAGTCGCACAGTAGAACTCTGATGGCAATAAGAGCTTATGGTAGGACCTCTTTTCAACAATAATTGGGTGTCTACAGCACGGCAGGATCCAAATCATGACGCAACAAACAAACAATATACAATTACAAAATAAAAACTGAGCTCGGGTTTTTGTCTCCGTGAGAAAGTAAGAAAAATAGATTGCAAAGAATTCCATTGATGAGAACAAAAATAGCGTGCAAAGAATCGTCGAATTGTTGTGAAATCTAAATAATTCAGGTTTGTCTTGTATACCGACGTTGTTTCAAAGTTGATGATGATTAATGTTATTATCACAGATCTATGAAGTTCTTTTGAAAGAATATACAATTACTTACTATTTCAAACTGTGTTGTGTTTCACTCAATATGTATATACCATTGTACGGTATACCTGCTATTTATAACTTTTTGTAGTAGTTAGTGTGGATGTCTTTCAAAATCATCAATGACTACATAATTCTCAATTAGCTAGTGTTTGTTTATGTCATCTCCTAAAGGAATGATACAATTATGCATTTATTTGCCATTCAAGGGTATAGTATCAGAGTATTTTAATTAGAACCATGCTCCTTTTGAAATTCTTAATGCTCTGGAATATGATTAAGTTCCACCGGATTACTCTCAAAATTATTAGGTTGCATTTGAATGACCCTCAAAATAAACAGTTGACAATCTTTTCCTAAATGGTAATGATTGGCAAAATTATATCTTACAAGCACGAGATAAGAGCGAAATCTTCCAAAACTGACCTTGAAGATTCCAAGTGTTATTTTTAGAAAATTCTGTCATTCTTCTATTGCACGAGCAATAACTCGTTAATTGTATGTCTTTGTTCTTGTATTCAGCATTGTTTTAACTGAGTCTCGAGTGCTGTTCGACACTAATGAACCGACACAAAAACATCTAATTGGTCACTTCGACATCTGTCCCACTCAGGTTTTCATTAAAGCTACGGCGATTCGCCAACAAACATTTTTCTCCAACTTTGTCCACGGACGGACTAATGTATTTGTTATCAGTCACAGCTTGAAAAAGTAACTAAGTACTCAGGTCCAAAGTTATCTCACATCCTATTTACATCTAAAGTTAGAATTTTTGTGTAATATACTGCACATTTTCTTTAGGACAGATTTGAAGGTATTTTTAAATGATAGCTTTATACTTCTCATCTAGATGAACTTATGCGTTTTTCAAAGAAACAAGTTAATTTTATGGTATTAAATATAGATCAGAATCAGGTCAGAGTTCACTGGTCTCAGGCTTTGGTACTGTTCACAGAACCCACATAAGTACACGATGCCGTCACGAGCTATGAGCGCTCAGTTAAAATTGTGGGGTGTCGTAAAAATAGTTGTGTATCTGCGCATGTATTTTATTCTCCTCGCGCCATACAGACTAGCAAAAACAGACTTATAAGCTGACTTGTGACAACTATATTTTATATCCAGAAGGATTTTGCTACCTTTAACATTTTGTTTTAATCCTGGTAATACCATTCTTGTATCTTAGTCAATGTATGGTACATTATTATTACATATTTAGTAATATTTTCCTGTATGTTGTTTGTTATTGTTCCTTAAATAGAAAGCAAGTAGTAGGCAGCTGAGCTATAACAAGTGCAGCGGTCGTCTAATAAATTATTTCCATGCGTCGTCGTTCACTTTACTATTAATACATTCGTACACTTCGCTTCTAATAATACGCGGACTAGAGGAAACACGTATGATGACTCCTTGGGGGTGTATAACGGTTCGTTTCAATTCAACTGTTTGAAAAGTAAAATTAAATTTATTTATTCAGTTTAGGCCCTGGTAAGCTAAGCCTTCTAAGAATTATCTTTCTTTATTCTGAATTATAATTTAAAGTAAGTACCAGTAGAATTATTTTTAAGTATTACTGCAGTACAAAACACACATTGGGGAATTGAAATTTTCTAGAGAGTATTAGAAACTCTCTATAGCCAAATGTATACAATTTTATTATAGCCTGTGGATTTGACAGTGAATAAACATGAAATGTTTGTTTCTAAGAGTATTATCAATCACACTGAATTAATCTGCAACTTATACATTTCCAGAGTTTCTGAACCAATTCGAAAAAGGTTTCATTAACTAAACGCGAACGAAGTCGCAGACAGAAGGTAGCGTGTAATAAAGCGTTTTACGAGACAAAGGTTAGTTCTCGCAAACCGACAGACAATCAAAGCTAACACGGGTCGGTTGCGAAAAACGTACAAATAAAATAACAAGTTTAATTAAATCGCCAAGACCGCGCTCGGAACAATCCCAACAATAACGCTAGTTTAACAAGTGAGCTTCATATCGAATTCTACCCCATTCTACCTGCAATACGCCATGCCGTGCATTCAATCGGGAACATTATTTGTAAACCCGGTTTTAATTCCGTATTCGAATATTCGCTGTTGTTGAGTACATTTGAAACGCGTTTGTTTATTTACTGTTATACAATCATTTATTTATCTACATTTTGGATTATTTATGTTGCTTTGAGCTAACGCTAACTTTAACCCGCAGATGATCTTATTGATGATATACAGCTTAGAGCCTTCCTCGATAGAGATTGGGTATCTAACACTGAGTTTTTTTTAAAGTAGTTCCAGAGATTAGCGCGTTTAAGCCATCAAACAAACTCTTCAGCTTTATAAATTAGTATCCCTACTAATATTATAAATGCGAAAGTAACTCTGTCTGTCTGTCTGTTACGCTTTCCCGCTTAAACCTCTCAACCGATTTTCATGAAATTTGGCACAGACAATCTTTAGACCCTGAGAAAGGCTACCTTTTATTTATTAAAAATATTAGGAAGGATGAAACTAAATTTACGCGGGTGTAACCGCGGGGCACAGCTAGTAGATTTATAAGTTTCAATTAACAATGTTAAAATAGTACCTACAACCAAATAAATGGTTTATTTATAAATTAATCAGATATTTTTTCCATCGTTCAAGCTTATACAATTACGATACGGAATTGATTTTTATATAAGTTTAAGTAACGAATATTGATTTTAAATAAGGAATATCGCTTAACCAAATTTATATAGATATAATAATTTTAAAATAATTACTGTCATATAATTATTTAAAACGTTTCGGAATAAAAATTTAAAATTAACAACTATTTTATGAGGTCAGTGCCCCTGTAGTTTCCAAATACGGCCACTTATGGTACATGGATACTAGTTTTAATTTAATATTTAATATTATAAATATACATCATGCCTATAGGAAAAGAAGCACTGGTTTGAAGAAAATCTATACATCTATACAGATAAATAAAATTGAAGTGAAAAGAAAATTATTGCGGATCCCTAATATTTTTAATAAATAAAAGTAGCCTAAGTTACTCCTTGAAACATCAGCTACCTACCAGTGAAAGTCCCGTTAAAATCCGTCCAGCCGTTTCAGAGATTACCCGGAAAAAACAGACAGACAGACAGACAGACAGAGAAAAATTTTAAAAGTTGGTTTTTTAGTGTCTGTATCGTGTATACGTTTGTTATATATTAAGTATTATTGGGAAGAATATGATGGAAAATTAAATACAATTATGTATTTTAATTAATGAAAGGCTATTTCATTCATTAAAATACATAATTGTATTTAATTTTCCATCATATTCTTCCCAATAATACTTAATATATAACACGTTCATGTGCATTTAGTGAAAAGCTGTTATTTTTGAATTACAAACAGACACTTCAATTTTATTTATCTGTATAGATGTATAGATTAGAGTAACAACATTGACATAAACATTCACAAAGCGTCATACGAGGGTATGTAGAGCGACGATTTCATTTCACACAACCATAATCCTCATTTGTCACTTCTTCGGAGAGCGAAATTAAGATAAATAAGAGACAAGGAGTGGGTCCTTTCGCTCGAATCTCTGTCACAGTATAACGTCGGATGAAGCTTGATACTGCGACTGAATTTAAACTCTCTTACTTTAAAGTTAAGGTTTACTTTGTCGGTTTGTGTTGGGGTTTCACACGCGAGTAATCCACAAATAGGAGTCCGAGAATAGAGCGAGGCTACTGGACACTCGTCGCAATCATATCTCCAGGCGGTGCTGTGAAATTTTTCAACACTAACATCTCTTCATGACTAAGTTTTAATTGTACAGGAAAACTGAATCACTATGCTTGTACGGTGTCTTTTTTATTGAGTTCGCTTGTATCTTTCACTTTATCATCAGTTGTAATTTGAACTCTATTGTCCCTGTTATAGGTTTTGAATGTTCCGTACGAGACTAATTCAATTGCCTCGTCTCGTGTCATCGATTTCCCTAATCATTTTTGTGTAACTATGCTCCACGGGTTAACTCGCGTAGGTGTAATTTAAGGGTGGCTTTATTCTGCGTAACCCTATTTTTTTCAAATCATAGTTGCTTTATATACCTACTCCTTGTAACATCAACTATCTATCTGTGAGTATCTGTCCCCCTAAAAGCAGTCCAGCAGATTACCCGTAACAAACAGACATTGAAAAAAAAAAATTTTTTTTTAATGTTAGTACCGTATATAAGTATTTTATTTAGTTTGTATTTAGTGAAAAATTGTAAGATAATTTGGAATTACAAACAGACACTTCCATTTTATTTATAATGATTCAACATCATATTCTACTGGATACTAAAGTCTGCCATTAGAAGACAACTTTAGGATGATTGAAACTATGAAATAAAACACAATTATTTAAGAAGAGTCATTGTAATAACAAACTTTTCCTACGTGTTTGAACGTTCTTGGGTTCATCTATATCAAACCACTTCAATATTATGATCATCCAGAAGTGTGTGACCTAGAAACCACCAGTATCGTAATAGATTTTACTGGAAATTGCATTCGAGGGTCCTAGCCTAATTATTTCTCAGAACTTCTAACTGTTAAAAGTTACTCACACGGATTATGTAATTACCGGGAACGTTTACGTCATTTGTAAATGGTGTTCCAATATTATGTGCCCATAGTAGAATTTGATTCGTGGTCATGGGAATGGTTTAGGGATTAAAGGACCTTCGGCAGGTCAATAAGGCAGGTAGCGGTAGCCGCTCCCTTAGATACCGGTCCTTATAAGTTTAAATCCCTACATTTATAGGTACATACAGGCCTATTCGACATCTATGAAAGATGATTCAAGGAGCAACAGCGGTTATTTATGTTTTGGCGGCACTTCTGCCAGTGACTGAGAAGGCTGATTCGAGGTCGACAGGTCACAAATTGAGCACACATTCGAGTGCTGAAGAACAGGGATAGCCGCACGTTGGTACCTTCGAGTACGTTTGTCAGCTAATACCCCAAGCCAGGCTCTGTCGTGTGTGATAGTACCGTCATGTAGGGTAGCATCTATACAAATACATTTAAAACGTAAAATTCTCGCGGTATATTGTTATCAATCTCTTCCAAAACGGCTGGACAGATTGTATGAAATTTTGTGTGCATATAGGGTAGGTCTGAGAATCAGCTAACGTCTATTTTACATCAGCCCTAAATGAGAAAGGTGATCTATGTGATAGCTGTGCCCGAGCCACTAGATAAAGAAAATTGACGTGTCATTTTGTAATTCCAAACTTTCTTTTTTTTCGCCAAATACACAAGAAAGTGTTATATGGCTCTTAAATAAAAAAATCTATTTAATTTTTTTTCAAAAAAATGTTTCTCCAATACTGCTGGACCCATTTTATGGGGATTTTCACTGGCAGATAGCTGGTTTTATAAGGAGTAGTTCAGGTTACATTTATTCATGATTTTTTTATCGTTGAGTTGTTAAACCTACGCGGGTTAACTCGAGGGCAACAGCTAGTCAAACATAAATTATATCACGCATACAACTTGAGGTATACAGTTATTGAATAAATTATTATATATAGAATGTTTCTTGATGCATCAAAATACGCTATAATTTTTACTAACGTATAAAATGTGTATGTAAAGTGTGATCGACGCTGTTCGGTGACATTTTAAGTATTCTGGCAACCTGACTTGTTTGCATTAGTCATGTGCTTTTAATGTCCAATATGAATTATTAGTATTACATTACCATCGCAACACATCTGCTCGGTTTTTATTGCTGAGGACAGATTGACCTTCACTGCTATCTCGGTATTTTTCTTGAAAATCTGTTACTTGATCCGTCTGTAAGTGAATGGTCAGGGCTAAAATTACAGCATCCGGAGCGTGCATCAAAATGAACCCTAATTAAGCTTGTTATGTGCAAGCTTAAATGCATCTTGCATGCAACGCTGCAAGCCTTTTTCTTTTCACGTCACAATTTCTCTTGGTCTACTGTTCCTTTCATTTTGGATTTACTGAGGATTATCTCACAACTAGTAACTAATCCACTTTGAGGATTTGGGAACCAGTGGCCGAATATTCTCTATAATAAGGAGCTCGTGGCACAGTTGCTATTGCAACCACAACCCAAGCGAGTAGTTGGATGGGTGACCACCAGAGTTCTATACTATAGTTCTATACGATAATCAAGAATGTCAAAAATATTTAGTAAATATATTTAATTATGTTATGAAAGTGCATTTAAGCTTACTACACGCTACATAATTATCATATTTTTCTGGGGAGTCCGTGTCTTACTAAAGGCCCTAATCCCATGTCGAGCATCTCCAATATATACTTCAAATAACCGTATATTTAAATTAGTATTCATTCAATAATTTTACTTCTAAATAACTTACAGTTTGAGATATCGTAAGCCCGCAAATCATGCTTTTGTATAACATGAACAGTTGAAACAAATTGCACATTAGCCAACCCGAGATAAATGTTTGCGAGTGATAGGGTAGCGACAATATAAAAGAGTTTAATCAACCGACATAATAACCATCTGCGAAGAAGCAAATGGTTCTAAATTCAATTTCCCTAAGACAGAATACGTGATAAATCGTTGGGAAGCGACCATTACATGCGACGCTGCGTGAGGGCCCGTAACGTCAGCAGTTTATAGTCTTGCAAGAAGCATTGGCAATTTGGATAAGGAAGTGTGCTTGTTTGGAATTAAATTGTTTTTGTTATTACCTACATAGACAAAATATTAAATGGACTAAGTGCATAACAGCCTTTGCTATCTTGACTGTAACAAAGCTGTATTACGAGTATAAGTTAACTTTTTTAATTTTAGCTGGACACAGTAACCAATTGCATGCACTTGCGAGTTGCGACACTTTTGGTTTGGTTTGGTCTTATATCTTTGTTAAGAATGATTATGGTATACTGACTGTCTCTTACGGGACAGCTAGAAAAAGTCGTACTATCATGAACTCTTACTATTATCATGATAGTACTGTGTAATAGTGAAAAGACAGTCATACATGGATCGAACTATCGTGGTATGGTCTCAGGTCAACATTTAGACACAGTATAAATATAATTTACTTAACAATATCGAATCTAGAATACATTTCATAATTTCAAATTAAGCACGTTGGCTTAATTGAGCGCGAGGGTTGTCACTCTTAAAGTTTTTAAATATTGCTCCTTAATTTTCTGTCAAAGTAACACCGATTTGTAGTTTATAAATTGTTTTCGGCCATAAAAAGCCGCCGCTGTTGACAGATGTCGCAAACTTTTTTCCCATACGTAGATGTTGGCAGCGAGATAGACTTGACAGAAGAAGTCTTATTGCTTGTCGGTGTTCAGAGTCGGCGTCGCGACGCGCAATAAAAACATCAACCGTACTGACCAAAATAACTCTTGGCACCCATTCGTGAGTCCTACAGATAATGTGAGAAGCGCTTCTCAATCTCTAGAAAATACGGAGTTAATACTTTTCGGATAGAGTTCCGCTGTGCGATTTAAAATCCGTTCTACGGTTTTTAGAGTAAAGTATCTTGGGAACATGCTACAAAGGACTTGAAATTTGTAATGGTTACATGAATGGTATTTACGGGTTCAATAGCTAGGAAATCATTTTATTTAATTTAAAATGTGGTCTGGATGTTGGTTGGTCTAATTAAGACATCTACTCGGAAATAAAATCAAGTATCAATGTCAGTAAGTTAACTAAGGAAAATCAACAAAATAAATGCTGACAAATTACAAAAAGTGCTGTGCATATCAAATAAATGTAAACATTTTTTTTCTTTTTGGCAGTTATTTGACGACTCCAAAACATTGATCTTTAAAAAAACCTTTTAACGTTTTTTGTTGGGCTACGGTGCCCGCGCTCATTGTCAGTTTTTTTAATTACTGTATTGCTAAATTCAAGTAGTCTTAGTAATATTTACAACACTGCTTTAATTACCAACTATACATGCTCAGAGCCCTTGATATTTCTCAATAGATGTGACTATGGAATGGATCTTTTTAACTATGGATACTTAGCTAAAAATTATCTTTCTGCCCTTAATATTTACTACCACAATGATTCTTCTATTACGGATTTTTTTTCGTTTTCAATTGCATATCATCCCCGAAGAGTCTCTCATGGGTAAGCAGAAAAAAATAGAGACTACTCTAGGTACAAGTCAAGACATCCTTTCATAACTACGTCCCGGTGTCCGTCGGTGTTTTAATGTCGGTGTCACTAAAATAGCATACGAACTTTTACGATGCATATGAAATGTTGTATTGTATAAGGCTTGTAATAAATAATTGTTAATTAGATTAATAAAGAAGTTTCTTGGTCTGAGGGATTTAAAAAAGGCGGGTTTTTTGAGAACAAGTGGAAAAACAAGTTGACGGAAAATTTAATTCTTTTTGAATTGTACCTTAACCTAAATTAAATTTAAATATGCTTAGGTCGAGTTTATTATAATTATTTTATTATATTTTATAATATTAATTAGGTACTCAAAATTACTATGTCACCTCTGGTTCATCACCCCTGCTTATAACATCACGGCAAAAGTAAAAAAAATCGAAGCATGGTAATTCCATTAATTAATTAATAGTAAGTACGAATTTAGAATTTTGCCGTAAGGACTGCAAGTATCTCCTTACATTACTTATTACTGTATACTTTCACAATAGCTAATTAATATATATTTTTCATAGAAAAACCTAGCAATTTATCAAGGGCTCTAAGGAGGATTGTTGAATTCAATAATCCGGTATATAACAATATGCTTTTTTTATTATTGTTATAATTATTAATAATTATTATTATTTGAGTACTTATATCTCATTAATTTTCTACGAATTTTAATTATAATTTACTTTTACTATTATTCAGTTTTACCGGTAATACGCAGATTTTTTTCTTGTTGGTAATTCACGATTTTATTGTGAATAACCATCCAATAATGAGTGCAAAAAATAATACATTACCTACAATACTATATCACCGTTTAAAATAAATTGAATTTAATTAAAAGTTTAATTTATAACACATTGTGTGAAAGAAGGTAAAGCGAAACTAATAAGATAAAATTATTTGGAATGAAAACAATAATTATTGTTGTTTATTAGGAGGCAGTATTCACAAAGCACGCTAACTATGCCAAGAATTCGTGGAAATATTCGGAAAATTCTTCACATATTTTAATATATCTCTTCACAAATACTCACGCCTGGGATAAAATTTCGAATAATAGCAGTCCATATCACTTAAAAAGTATTTCACTGCATGTATATCAATTTCACTGTCAATTTGTTTACGATTCACTCGCGCGATTTACATGTAAAATATTTGACATTTCATAAAATAAGCTGACAAGTGACATCACTGAGCACAAAATACGTCAAATCGCATGCAGCCACCAACGCGACTGAAGTGTATCGCGGGCGAACGATACCATACCGCGTCTTTCGAAAATTGCGCCATCCCAGTAAGCACACTCAAGCGAAATTAACAACACAAAAGCACCTTGAGCACACTTCATTCCCGACAGTTTACCTAAAGGTAGACGAATCTCAAAACTAGATAATGTTTACATCGCGAAATGCCGACACCCGAACGACCGGAAGTCGCTGCGAAGCAAACACGACAACTATGTAAAATATTGCAGGATCGCGATCGCATTGTTGACATTCCCGAATAAAAATCACCAAAATCTCCACTAGATTGTGTGAAAATCACTCAAAAAATTATTTTTACTCACCTATTATGGAGGTCGAAGATGAAGTGAAGGGACGAATTTTGATTAAACAACAATTTCGGAGTAAATTTAAAGAATATACTCTTATTGGTATGCGAAGAATGGCACAAAGAATCTCGACAACGCACGCGACGAATGCGCACCTCGTTTGCGCATATGCTGACACAACTTCACGGACGTTACTCCCCTTGCCCCGCGTTCACCCGTTTTACTGCGCATGTGTGCGTGCCCAGAGTGGTCAAACGTGAAATTCTGTACACGTATACACTAACACAAGTAAACTTTATACCTGCCCTAGCTCCCGTTTGCCGCCATCTTTGATATGACAGAGAGCGAGTGTTTTTTCTATTTCAAGTTTTTATGCCATGTAGCGCCATCTAGTGGAGTATTAAACTTCTAAAAAGTGACACTAGGTGGAGTCACTGTATAGTATGTATAGTCAACAGTGAAACTTTTAATACTTTATAAGATACTTGAACAAATTCTCATTGTGCTAAGTTTTGTATATAAAGGACTCAATTTGTATACGTGCTTACCTTTTTCATTGGTTTCCAATGCTTTTATAAGATGTAGGTGTATGAAAACTAAAAATGTTTATGTGAATATTTACTTTGTTGTGAGATTTCTTCGAACCTAAGTGGTGCGAGGATATTATTACAGAATTGTATTTAAAACATGAGTAGAAGAAGAGGATAGTCTTTTTTGGACGTCATTTATGTTCTCGTGGTGTTGCCTTTCTGCGGGTTTCCAGATTATAAGGCAGTGCTTTATCAGCAGTACCTAGAGTTATTCTATCTACCATTAGCTTAATAGACATTAGCTAATAAAAACACAATAGGAAACAAACAACTAATAGATATTTTATTAGGTTTATTTGAACGAAGAAATCTATGCAGATATTTGCACAAAACAAGTAAGGGAGGTAATATTTTCGCTTCGCCGTTTTTAAATGAAATCTTATCATCTAATTGTTTACATTTTACATAGCGAAAATGACTGTACTTAATGTAGGAATGTGTTCAGTCGTGGTACTATTCATCTAATAACAATATGAATAACATTTTTTCGAATTTCAAAATCTTTTAGACACTAAATAAATTTAAAATTACAGCGATGAAAATGTATCAAATCGAAAAGGATCTAGCTTTAACATTTCTCTCTAAATATTATAACATAATAATTCTGTGCTTTATTCGCTAATTACAAGTGTTTGATAATAATAACTATTTAGATGTTAATTTTTTATTATTATAATAATTTCAATAGGTTCTTATGAACACAATAATGCCAAGTACTCAGTTTTGCACGCAAACAGTTTCTATTCATGGGCTCATCGCCACCTAATTTACAATTTATCTACAAATTATTGTTAAAGCATAGGTATTTATTATTTTTAAAGTGTTATTATACAACTTAAATACGAAACATTATAATAGTGGAATAAAATATTAGGTATTTGGAATTTATATCTATTTCTAAAACTTGTTCGATAAGTTTTTTAAGACTAAAATTAAGTATCTAAGATTAGACGCGTATATTTGTTGGTATTTCTTAAAAAATATAATATGTGTAGGTTATACATACAATATGCCATCAAATCTATATTCAAGTCGCCCACAACCCTTTTAGGTATATCTATACATCTATACAGATATAAATAAAATTGAAGTGTCTGTTTATAATTCGCAATTAACAGTTTTTCACTAAATGCATATGAAAGTATACACGCTACTGACACTAAAAAAAAAAGTTTAAAAAAAAAATTGAATTGACTTCCACTGGCAGGTTCCACTTAGACTACTTTTATTTATTAAACATATTAGGGTTCCGCGACAATAAGCATGAAACTAAATCTACGCGGGTGAAACCGCGGGGTACAGCTAGTCTTGAATATTTCGACAAGTATCATCAGGTATGCGGGTTTGGATAAGATTTTCAGAGAGAAATAACACAGGTAAAATATAACCTTATAAGCTTATAAGCAGTTAAGAATCTATGTACAAATCGTTCGTAATGACACTCACAGAGCGCATCTACGAGAAAATAAGCAGAATAGGTGAAATGATATAAAGAAATGTCGCGTCTTGGCCGATCGCGTTAGTTATGCGTCATTCACGTGTTTTACCGACATTTTTCAAAACTTCAAAATATCAATAAACTGTTTAAGATTAACAACTCTCCGTCGTTTATCCACAACAACCACGTGACATTGGCGGAATAGCTGCACTCAAGCTCGTCGCCATCATTAAAATAAGAAGAAGAAGAAGAAGATTGACAACCGTTCTTATTTCAAAAAATAGCCCTAGATTCCTTACTACTTTTAAATCTTATATTTATGCTATGGAAATAGGTACTTACTTAACATTACATATTCTCTACTAAAAATAATATAAATAAAAATTAGCTAACGGAAGCAAAATAAGAAATGAATACAAATAAATTATTAGGTACAAACATACCCCGTTAGTACAAAACATGGTGCGAACAAAGACTAGACCAAACTCCGACTAAAACTATATCCATCCCTTTTGAAATCAGCATCACAGAATGAGATGCAACTACTTTTAAACCAAGGATTATCTTCGGCAATGTTATGTAATAAGGAGGCTATGGTCTATCTCTACCTACTCTTACATTTCTAAGGTCTTGGAAAGACTTGCACATTTCAACTCAAGTCATCGTCGACGACTTTTTTTTTATGTTTCAAGGGCCACATTTTACACACTATGAAATTGTAATCGTCTTTTTATCAACCCTGGTTGACTTACTAACTAAATTAGGTATTTACTTAAACTATTAAATTTTCTATTTAATGCAAATTGACCTACCCACTAAATATCCTATTAAGTAAAAATTTCTCCAATTTCAATAAAGAAATTTGATTTTATTCGCTTTTGTCATAGAACATTGCAAGGAATTTTACGTTGTCAATTTTGACCAAAAATATTGAATTAAGTTTTCACTTTCTGCTGGCCCACACGGCCCACACGGCCCACCCTATGAGCTATATTGAATAATTTGTTTGTAAGTAGGTTATATACATGATTATCGCTTATAATATTATTCTCACAAATATAGTTGCCGCCACGAGTTATGATCTTGAATGCGCAATAGTTACTCGTATTTTATGAGTCTGTATGGCGCGACGCGAATAAAATATCCGTACCCCTATCACGAGTTTTGCACCGTTTTCCTAATCTACACTCGCTAGCGTCTCCGCCTAATATTTGTATGAGAAATTGTACAGCGCCTCCAAGCGGTGACGTGAAGAACTAAAATATGTCATACAAATATTGCGGGTAACGCTAGCGATTACGAAAACGGTGCAAAACTCGTAATAAGGGTACAGTCACTCCAATTATTTCGCTGAGCGCTTGTAAATCGTGACGGCTCCTGTTGTTGTCATTCACCTACCTATGTTGTAATTTTTGCTTCAATTTAAAGTCTACACATTACACGAATTGTGCGATCTCACTAAATTGTGTTTTCTTATTTAGTGTAACATTTTTAATCAATATACCAAAGTATTTTATTTTATTCTGAATATCATCATCATCTCCCTGGCCTTATCCCATACATTGTTGGGGTCGGCACTTGATTCAACCCGATGTGGCTGATCACCTGATTTTTATACGAAGCGACTGCCATCTGACCTTCGCAACCCTATTTAGGAGGAAAATCTGTGATCTAGGTTAAACCAGTTGTCAGATTATTTTTAGGCCTCCGACTGACCTGTAACGATTGCCAAAGATGTTAAATTGGCAACCGGGACCGACGGCTTAACGTGCTCTCCGAGGCACGGAGGGTACTCGGGCGGTCACCCATCCAACTACTGGCTAGGCGTATGGTTGCTTAACTTCGCTGATCGAATGATATGCGCAATAGCAACTGTGCCACGAGCTCCTCTTTATTCTGAATATCATATCACTGTTTAATACATATTTTTACCTATTAAGTTATAATCTAGCTGGTATTCCCATCCTGCGATTGAACAAGCTTACGTCACGATCGTGCTATTCGTTACAGTTTTCACTATAAGTACATAGATGACATTTCATTACTAGCGCATCACAGACGCTGTAAGATTATGTATTAAAAATTATGTACTGTGCTTATTATTAAAAATTGGTGTTGTGAGTAACTTGCACCCTATTTGGAGATTATTTAGGTTTTGATTGGGTTTGGTCTGATATTAATTTGTTTGATGTTTTTCAATCAAGTCTCAATCCTAGCAGTGGTCAGGCATGAAAAAAATGTTTTTTTATTTAACCTAGCGGACGCGGTTTCATCCGCGTAGATTCGGTTCCCGTGGGAGTACGGGGATAAAATATAGCCTTTATTAATCAGTGATTATGTAGATTCAAATGGTGAAAGTTCAAAATCGGTTTTGTACTTTTTGAGCCAATTCGTTACAAACATACTTCGATACAAATATTTCCTCTTTATAATATTGGTATAGATATAGTGAAGGGTAACCAAATATTCATCGGTTTCATTATTAACTGTTTGATTGAAATCCATACATAATGATGACGTCCGCAGGAGGGTTCTGCGGACGACGTCACCTTGCTTCAATCACGCGAATAGAGTTTTTTGTACCATAGTGAATCTTCTAAACATGTTGTAAAACAGTGATTGACTTTAAATAAGATATGATTTTATTATATATTTTATCTTAAGTTAAAATCGACTATAGAATTAATAATTATAATTTTTGGTCCATCTAATCCGTGACAATTAATTGTAAGCTGATATTTACACGCATCGATCGTAGATCTAACTGAAATAATGAGAACTAAAACATACCTATGCTTAATTAAGTATTGGTAACTTTATTTTATTTATAAGGGTATTTATTTGGAAGTTATTCACATTAATTTGTGGAATTAATTAACCGTTAAGAATGTTTGTTTCGCAAGCTGACATTACTGCTCTAGGAAGCTATGCTAAAGCTTAACTTTGAGCTTACAGATATGTCATAATCTGTCTTATATACATACATATGCTCACACCTGTATCCCCGAAGGGGTAGGCAGAGGTGTTATAATAACAACGCCCACTTTTCACCGAAGATTAAGTGCAAACGTGACAGATGGTGTGTCTATCGCCGTCCCAGCACTATAGGTACATAAGTACGTCTTTGAATTACTCCTCAGTTATATGCTGGTTTCCTCATGATGTTTTCTTTCACCGTAAAGCACGTGGTGTGAAATCACTGCACGTAAGTTTATAGAACAGCTCATTAGTACAAGCAGCGCTGGGATTCGAACTTGCGTCGCTTGCGAAGCGGGCAACTACTCAAATCCCACGACCACCACGGCCCTTCTCTGTCTAACTATGTTTAAATACTACTCTCTTTCGAATGAACGTATCATCTAAATGTAAATTTCTAAGTTCTGATTGACTGAAATCAACGCACAGTCTAAGCCGCTAGTTCTAGGCCCATTAGTTTGAGAGTTCTAGAAGAAATATAGGTATACACTATGAAAGGGTTGGGGTGGAAGCATGAAAGGTAGACGTCACTTTTTATGTAAATAGTTTGAAAGTAATGTATTATGCAGTTTTTCACTGGCAATTCTACATGTAGGAGATATCTGCAGGAAAACTGTCTTAGGAAATCTGCACTCCTTGGCCACTTAATAATTTTTATCGCTAAGGTTTATCCCCAACAACGCACATAGGGTACGTTAAAAAATCATTAGTTAAAAAGACTAGAAAAATAATATTTTCTATAAAAGCTGTTCATAGATACCTAACCTATTTACTGAGAAAAAAAACTCATCCCGACTTCCATAATTTTAGATTATTCAATGAATATTCAAAGCGGAACCTAATGAAACTTTTAGAACATTATTAATAGGTGCTTCTACAGGGAACTACAAGCCTAACTTAACTTAAACGCTACGAAAGCAAAGTCTTTCTTATTTCCATTTTGGAAGATACTTTGGAACATTGGCACTAGTCCTACGTTCTTTATAAATCCAGTAACCTCGCCGACAACCAAAGGTCACGATTTGACGTACTTATTAAATAAATATTGGTACTGATTTCCACCGATTGTTTGGTATTGTATTGTTATTTGTTTTGTTATTGCTACACCTAAAGAAACGTTTTCTGTATTCTGCGATTGACATCAAGGTTGATTTTCATTCGTCATTTCATTTGAATAGCGTTGGTAATCACGTCTATACTTGGGTATCAACCAGGGTGTGTTTTACTACTAAACATTGTTACTTAATTTACCTGTGTAATGAACATTTGTAATGTAATACTTGCTATAAATTATTGAATTGAATACCTATTCCTATCACTGAACATCATATACAGCCTAATGAGTTACGCTAATGGCTAAAATAAAATCATGTTAATACTAACCAATAAGTTTTGTTGGAAGAACACAACAGGGGGCCAATATTGATCGTTTTCAGCAGCGCATATTAAGGACCTCTAAGCTTGGATATTTCGTTACTATAAAACGAAACGTGAGATCATTCCTTTGCATTCGATTTTAGTAGTGCGTATTAAAGACTCTGCTGAAAACAATCGTAGTTGCACGCAGGTTTAAGAATAGTTCCGCAAACTTTGACAATGAAAAAGATTTCTGAAACACTCTCATTAAGTTGTTCCTGAAACTATTCGTGGTTTCGCTTATCACCAACACTAATCTAAGCATAACGAAGGCTTTTCACAGGGTCCTTTTACTAGATAGTTATCCTTAAATGATTACGTAAACAATTTAAACGTTCGTTCGATTCGTTAGTTGTCCTTACAGTGTGTAGGGCTGACCACTTGGAGCTGGTGCAGAGGCAGGTCCCGCACCACGATGGCATGGAAGGCCATGTTCGCAGTCGCCAGGATGTACTCGCATACTGAGAACCACGTGAACGCTGGAATTTGAAAATAAGGATTGTTTGTACCTCGGAATAATTTGGTAATCTAAGCATGAATTAATATTAAATTTGGAAACTGCAAATTTTAAAGACATATTTCTAAGCAAGAAACAAATTCTAATTACTTAAACATTATTAATTAAGACGGTTACTAAGCCGCAAAAACAAAGGAAAGAAAAATTCGACGCATGAGGTGTGATCACGAGTAGCCCCGTTGGAAGAGCAATTGCACGGTTTGCAGAGGTCATGGATTCGAGTCCCGCCTCGTGTTATACTCTCCAGCACTGCTCAGTCAGATACCGCGGTAGCATAGCATCCTAAAAACTTGTATCGTTCTTCGTGATAAAACACTACTGACTTACTTAGGTACCTCAACAATTTTAAGTCAAGCATCGACAAACCTAAGACGTGCGTTGTCGCGTTATTCACTAAAGTTTTTCAGCGTCGAATAGATAGTTCTTGGAAGACATTTCATAAGAATAAATATCTACGTTGCTAGGTACATGTTTCGATCATCATAAATGTATTATATATAAAATGTATAAATAATATTAATGCGATGGGAGAACTCAACTCGTTCGTGTCCGATTTTATGTCAGCGGTTTAGGTTAATATCGGCGGCGGGTAAATAGGCACTTAATGTCATGCAAAGGTCGGCACATTTTAAACGTAACAAGCAATTTTCGTTTCTATTTCTGTGAACTTAAAATACAAGGTGTAACGTATTATAAATACGTGTACACATTACCTAGACACTTGTGTCTGGTACACATAAGTTAAGTAGGTATATTATGTGTAGAGAGTGGGCCGCAATTAATTATATAAAGAGAGTTCTAGACCTATTTGGTACCAAGTAAGTAATATAGTGTAACCAAGAGTACTTTATATCTTTGTACGTTTGAATATTGGTGCTAATGCCCAGAGCTGATATTTCGTCTTTCAAAACTATTTCACTTAAAAGTTTCTTGAGTGTTTGCAAGTCACGAGTTATGAGCGCTCAGCTTAAATAGTTGGGATAACTGCGCATGGTATTTAATTCGCGTCACACAGACGGTCGGAGACAGACTCATAAAATGACTAGGTACTGAGCATTCGAGGTATAAATTATTGTATTTGGACAGAATGACTTAGGTTATAATATACTCGTAATCTTACCTAAAGGGCGACACAGTAGCCGATGCTTCAGGAAGAATATAATAAGGCCTACTGTAGCGGCGATGGCTACGTAGAACAAAATCCACACCAGTTTGTTGGTCCTCACTGGTTCTATTACATCGCTGGCCACGCAGCCAACACGAGCTCGACACAGCATATGCAGCAGAGCAGCTACCATAAATACTATGAAGATCTTCTCGTGGACAACTGAAATAGATACACGCAAAGTCTTCAAGAAATGTTTACCAAATACCAGATTTCGAAACTTGGTGAATTAAGAGTTGGTTTAAGTGACAGTCTGTGAAAAATATTTGCCTATTTTGGTCCAAATTAAACCACAATGACAACATGCTATGGACACTCGCACACGATTCGGAAATACTTAAATCTTGTTCTTGTATAGAGAAGTCTTTTAGATTTCAGACTACAGATTTCTCAATTGAAAAGTTTTTATTCTGTACATTTTGTTTATTAAATTTGGATTCAGTACTTTAGAAGTCTAGATTTTATTTATATTTATGTCAATCGGCGAGGCATCTACAAAAATTAATAATAATTAATGTGTAAAGGGGACTCACTTTTCAGGATAACGTACCTACAGCACCCAAAAGTTGAGTCATATTTGAGAGGCACACATTTATAAAAAAATACTTACAATAGTTTTCCCTATTGGAAACATACGTGACGCCAGTGAGCGCAAACAATTCTATGAAATTAAGCCAATAGCAAGCTTCCCCTAGCTTTGCTGCTTGTGTTCGGGCCTGAAAATAAAAGACAGATTGTAATTCAAGCGATGCTCCAGCTTTCTTGGCACGATCCGACCATATCGATTTGGGTAAATTGTTTTACCAGTCAGATTACCTGCATACAAATGTGTTATGTCATACCAAAAGCAATATGTGTCGAGAGAAGTTTACTCATCTGCCTTTTTAGTTTCTTTTTCTGGCTAGCTGAATTGGTAGGGAGTATATTATGGAAGTTTAAAACATCGATCGTTCTTTGCCTTATATTTTGAGATGATATTGAAAGCTAATTTAGCAGTGCTATGGGCGAACGGGTCCTAATTATGACATTGGTCAAAGTTCTTTATGAGGGATAATGTACCTATTATAAGTATACGTCTGCCTAACCCTTCAGGAAATACCTACCTGCTAATAAATAAATATTTAAAGTTTACTCTCGAAACGTTGACTTATCAATCAAAATAACCAATGAGTTAAAGGTAATAGTTAAATTTAAAAATATATGAAAGTAGGTTAGCTAATTAGGTTATTTCTATACTTAAAATAGAAGGTAAACCTTCCAGTAATTTCTAAACACGTTTAGGTGCTTTTGTTTTGGTATTTAATTATAGAAATACTTGCCTTTTCCTCGATTATGTGGGCCGTTCGTTCTTTATGGTAATTGTAATATAAGGAGCCTATTAACATTCTTGGTCCTAAGTGGAATGCGATGCATATCCTCCAAATGTATCGCTGGGGGCTTATACCAGTAATCGCACTTATTGACGGCACTACATTGTATACCTGCAACATAGGGTAGGTTGGTACTTATATACCACTAATGTGGGTAGCAAGCGTACTGCCACAAATCAAATGATGAGTCATTGAGGTCTATGAATGCTTGATTGGCAGAGGTAACAGGTGCCGTGCCGTAGTGATTTTTGGGTCTTGCATACGCAGTAGTCACCACCATTTTCCCTGAGCGCTATTGGATTTTTTTATATCTATAATTTTCCGGTAAGTAGCAGTTTGGAGTCTTGATTAGTAACCGGTTAGTGGCGATAGGCTCGCCCTCTATTATATGTCCCTTAAATAAATGTCATGACTACACAAACTATGGAACACAAGGTCCTGCGTTTAATCCTTGGGTCGGGCAAAGTTTTATTGGATTTTTTCTGTCTGTAATTTCCCAAAAGTAGTTACTTAGGAGTCTGGATTAGTAACCGCTTAATGGCGATAGGCTCGCCCGTTATTACATGGGACTTAAATATGTCTACCAAAATATGGGTGTGGGTACTGTACACCAATGCTTACCCCTTCGGGTAATACAGGCGTGAGCATAATGGAGGGATATCTATTACGCAATGGAATTGAAGTAGGTACTTACCCTACAATGTGTTTCGTGTATATCATCTGATTGGAATATGGTGGCTGTCACGTAACAAAATATTAAAGCACCCAATGGAAGCCACAGTGCAGACAGGCATATCTCTCTCAACCCACAAGTCCATAGCAGACCCTTTAGGAAAAAATACACTTCATAAAAATGTACCAAATATGTTCCCAGGTTGAGTTTAATAGACAGACGGCCGACTATAATCATAGTCGGCCCCCAATCATTCACATTATAGTAATGTTTATAAGTTTGTGAACAAACGTATCGAGATATGGTCATGAAGTGCCAACATAAGCTTTGAGCGCTGAACTTGAATGCACTAAGTAATTTTTGGGGCTTATATGGAGCGAGTGCGAACAAATACAAAAGTACTCAGATATCTCCACTAAGTTCGCTGAGCGCTCAAAACTCTTGACGGCTGTGAAGTAAGTAAGTAGGTTAGGATATAATCGTAGAGAATGCCTTTTCATTTTATATCAAAAATTCTTTCACTTACATTTATAATGGACTTTCAGGGTGCCTATAATTTTGTGAACATACGGTAATAAGTCGTGGGCGGACCCTAGTTAGTTACCATGAGTGAAACTTGAAGAAGTTTAAAATAACCGAGGTACCGAAATCGGCGAAATATTAGAAAAATGGGATCCTTGTGAATGTAGAAAAGTATTAAAAAACTTCCTGAAGCTACTTTGTTTTAATAAAATAATTAAGTAAGTACCTAATAGAAAGTTATCAAACAACAATTTAATTTTTTCAGCATAAAGTTTCTCTATCGCTAAATTATATAATTTAATTTAAATTCAAATGTGCTACCAGCGTATTTTATTAGATTACCTCACGTCATATTTTTTGAATACTAGTTTTAATAAAATATATTATATATAAAAAATTGTATCTCGAAAAATACGCAAGTAGCTTCAGATCACCTTATATTCCAAGACCTTAACAGTTGTGCCTTTATCGTCACGCACATCCAAATTTGGCGGCGACTGTACTTGAGCGTCATTTACCATTTTCCCTCACACTCTGCACTTTCCACCAGGAGTTACGTGTATTCTCACATCATTCCCATTATCCAACCCTGCACTTGCATCTTACATCACTGTTTAAATACCCACTACGTATACTCGAAACTTTACGGTTCATGAATTTCGGAGCACTTTTACAAGCTTAAAGTTATCACTTCATTCATAACTGTTTCATGGTATAATGTAAACCCCTTTCTGATTAAATAAAGAGGTTTTTTTAGAATAAGGTAGATACAATGCGTGCGGATGCTTTAGCCTCTAAGGCGTGGATTGAGTGAGGTTATTTGGACATGCGCACTGCGAGGGTGTTTCACCCTCCTAAAGATACTTACCCTGCCCCTGCCATTATTGCAAGAGCCTACATGATGTAAGCTATCCATTGTTCAGAGCCAAGGTGATGTCATTGTAACTTCGTAGGTAGCTTGTATACGTGTAAGTGCAAATATTGCTGCCTATGTCTATGTATAGGTAGGCACATATTTTCACTTATGGGGATTGTCCTCTCCACGGAGTCCCTTGAATATTTTGTGCGATGGTTCATTACTTTTGCGTCGTAAAGTAAAAGCCAATATAGATAGGTAGGTGGTAAATTTAATTTTCTACACAAATTTTGTCTAAGTACCTTAATTTATTTTGAAAGATTTTTTAAAAGATTTTGCGACTTCATCTGTATGGATTATCTAATAAAGGGGTCGACGATTTTTATGAAAGAAATTACTTAGTACATTTTTTTCATAGACGAGCATCAATCAAGTACTTTCCTAGTAGGTAGGTAATCCTCCAATACGGCAGCCCGCATGAAGCTGTACCTATTCAGAAATAAAGAATTGTCTAAGATGAATGTTACCTACCTAACTGTTCAGGTAAGTATAATATTGTATGTCTGTAGGTAAGTAATGCAGTGTGTATTTGCAACATCAAGGCCATCAAAAGCCACTCGCACATTACTTCTCTAGTCTCTACCTTATAAGAAATGGAATTTATTAAAAATAATTGAAATTGTCGTTAAATAGTATTAGAGACGTTCATTTCATCATTCTCTACTGCCTACTACCCTACTGGCACAGCAAAAGGGCTAAGTATATCTTCCAAAACACAGAAACAGTGGCGTTTTTCTGCTATAGAAAGTAAAAAAACTTCTGTGGAAATTGAGAAGTGTCTTTTGACTTCGTAAGTTAAACTCCGAAAAGTGCGGATCTTTTTAAATTTGCAACCTAATACATTTTTAGGTACAAAACTGATTCGAACACAACTGGTTGTATGAGCAACGCTCTCAGCTATAACCTTTCTGTCATAGAAAAAATATTTTTTGCCAAAATAACAGTGCTGCCCTAATTAATACATTTTATACAAATCTAACTAGAACCTTTTTTTTATAAAGTGTGGTGGCAGCACTGGAAAGTCCTGTCAAATGACACGTCAAATCATCAGTGAAGTGACAATTCAATACAATGTAAATTTTGTAATGTCAAAGTTGATTCGTTCGGACGGAATTCGCGCAAAGCGTTTGTGTTTTCACCCGGACAAACATTTTCTAGTTTAAAAACTATGATTATTGAATGATATCGTGTAAATGGAGAGTTTGAAAATGGAGTATATAAAACTTTTGTGTTTATTTAGTGTTTTTGCTATAGATACCCAGGCTACAACTCATTGGATGGTGACCGAAAGTGGTCTTATTCAGCCCAAGGTAGGTACCGTATGATATCGCCTTCCTGTTGTGTTCAAAAGTCCTCTCCTTTTGTTTCCTTGAGTGCCAAATAATACTGACTCTGAAAAAAATATACTGAGTACTTGGTATATTTACGAGAGCGAGTTTTATTTTTAAGTAAGTAATTTTACTTTCAGATGGTGTATTCATTTAGTAATAAATTTATTCAAAAACGATTGAATATGTAAAAGTTGCGTATTTTTTGCACTTTCATAAAAAAAACCCGTTTTGTATTTGTCTACTTGCTGACATAATTTTTTTATTATTGATTTATCTTTGTATTTAATATTTACCAACAATTCTAGCTGGACTCTCCATTTGAGATGGCTCGTCCATATGATCTCCTTGCATTCCTGAACCAAGACACTCGTTGGGACACCATCAACACTTATTACCATGACTTAGCTAACAGACAGAAGGTTATAGACAAGCTGTGGGAATTTTTACAAAAAAATACAGATATTACTGGCCTTTTGTCCATTGATGATGATTGTGTGAATGCTGGTCCATTAAACGTATTAGATTGGTATACAACCTTCATGGACGATGGCAGATCAAAGGATATACCGGCTGAAGAATTTATGCTCTACCAGCTTGATTATAAAAGCACTGACATACCAGACTGTAAGAAGATTTCATCACTCACATTTAGTATGTTCTCTTTTGATCATTTGGAGGTTTGTATTATTGGTATATTTTAAGTAATTAATTATTACCTATGCTTAAATTTATTTTGCATTAAATATTACGAAAATGTAATATTTTAATAAGCATTATAAGTAATTGTGTACCAATAATTATAATGTTTTGTCTTGTGAAATTTTTAACACATCCAGTGCCATGAACTCAGGCTGTAAGTCCACATTAACTTCACCACAGTGCTAGAATTTCACCTAACTAGTCTATTACAAAATGTAGGCAGCATCTAAATAAAACAAATTGGAAATCATAGTGGCAGAGCATGTGTTAAATAAATATTAAACCACTACTTCTTTAGTAAAACCATTTAAAATAATGTTCATAAGGTACTCTTAAATATAACATTCCTTAATAATACTATTTGATATTATTATGTTAAGGAATATGTTTACCTATAGGAAAAAATCATTATGATGACATAATTTTTGAATGGTTTTCCTTCAATCATAAGTGCAGATATATCACTAAATATTTATAATATTATATCAATTTACATTTAAGGAAGACTCATAAATCAAACATAAGTAAGATTATACCATAAGTTAGTAACATAATGTTGAAATTAGTTTGTATGTATAGTCATACATCATATTATATCACTTACATCTTGGGTTACAACAATTTTCTAATTAGTTAGGTAACATGCCTATTATGTTAATGCCATTGCCAGCTCAAACAGTATAAATACATACATGTTTGAATTTACCTTCAGATATAATTATGTAGGTTTCCTTACAGTGATTTCTTCCACCATAATGCTTGTATTCTGACAAATCATTGGAAATCACAGACAAAACTGATTTTAACTAACTTATGTTGTAGTGGTTTTGACATGCAATGCATTCATATTTTTTATGCCCCCAAAAACAAATTGCTGCTAAAATAATATTAATTTTCCATGATTTTCAGACAAACCGTCTACTAATAGACCTAGTTCAGTCAAAATAAATTTTGACCGAATTTGTTAGTCAAAAGTACTTTGATTGATTTAGAATTTCAACTGCACTTCTTAAGAAGTGTCCTTAGCAATATGATACAGTTATTGATTATTTATTATCTTCTAGGGTGTAATTCAAAAAGAGAACTTGACCATTGTACCAGAACTGGCTCTGCCGGAGCGCATTTCTCCCCTAATGACGTTAGACCAGTTTGGTCACTGGGTAGCTGGAATACTGAAGAAGAACAGCTCATCTTGGCTGCACTATAATATGGCTTCCCTGTACTGGAGAGTGAGGGGGAAAGCGGCGAAGGCTATTGAGTGCAGTCGCCGAGCTATACACTATGCACCAAGGTATATATACATTCTTTTATATATTCTTGTTGTTTGCTAAATAACACAGTTAAATACCGCGTCGGATTCAACTGTGTTATGTAAGTATTTTAGCGGCTGGAGCGAAATTTGTTGGTTCATACTCTAGGCGGTAGCGAATTACGCTCAGGTGTGAATAGGTCTTTAATTTGTTAGTTCTAAGTTGAAAGTTTCCACCTAGTATTCATTTGTTTCTAGATTTCAATGTGTGTCTAATTACTTGCATTAGTTTCGAAACAGCCACGGCTACTATTGATTCTTGTGGCATGCATGTACAGTTGGCCATGAAAGTGTTTTACCACCTCATATGGCAAGCTTTATTTTTGTTTACAATATATTATATTAAATATATTGGAATTGTCATCGAAACTGTTAACTTTAAATGGCCAACTTAAAAAAAGCTACAAGAAGCAAGTGGGTGGTGTTAACACCTCTGCTTATTTATCCCTTCGGGGAACATTCCGAGATGTCGTCACCACATTTTATTTATAAAAAAAATATGTGAAAGCTGATTCCTCATATTTCTTCTTGTTTACTCCAGGGAATATAAAGCAGTAGCTCTCCAGAGCTTAGGGTCAATTCTGCATCGTGGTAAGAAGACAGAAGATGCAATCATAGTGCTTGGTGCAGCCGTAGACCATGATCCCTCACAACCAGAGACACATTTCGTGCTGGCCACTGCATATGCTGTCTATGGTGACTTCAATAGCTCATTGAAACATTTAGATCTCAGTTTGAAACTCAATCCTACTTTTGAACTGGCCCGCATACATAAACATGGTGTTTTATGCCATAGTCATCTGATGGATACGATACAGGAAGTACATAAGTGAGTAGCTCTAACCCTTTCCTACTAATATTGAATAAGATTTATTCAATTTGGGCCCTGGTCAGGCAATTATGAATGTCGAAAATTTGCCATCGGTTAAGAAATTTGTCTTCCTAGATGAATAAATAAGTACATCTATACATCTATACAGATAAATAAAATTGAAGTGTCTGTTTGTAAATCCAAAATAACAGTTTTTCACTAAATGCACCTAAATGTATACAAGCTACTGACACTAAAAAACCAAGTTATAAAATTTTTCTCTGTCTGTCTGTCTGTCTGTTCTGGGTAATCTCCGAAACGGCTGGACCGATTTTAACGGGATTTTCACTGGCAGGTAGCTGATGTTTCCAGGAGTAACTTTGGCTACTTTTATTTATTAAAAATATTAGGGTTCCGCGACAATAAGGATGAAACTAAATCTACGCGGGTGAAACCGCAGGGCATAGCTAGTAAATAGTATAATATTGTATTGTTATTATTGTGATTCCGATGTGTCCCACTAGGGCAGAGTCCTCCCCAATCTATTAACATATTTTTTATGATGCTAAATTAATTTTCACAGGTCATTGCAGAAACTGCGATTAGAACTAAGAGAGTACAGTATTAGAGAAGCTCACTGGCTTAGGACTCAGGCGGCATTCTTGAGGATTATGAAACATGCCGAGGTTTTTGGTGAGTGAATAGTTGTCGAGAAATTACCATCGAGTTCATTAAAAAAACTATTTTTATATCTACTTATGTACACAGATAAGTAAATAAAATGTATGTCTGTTTGCAATTTAAAATTAAAAGTTTTTTAATACATGAATTTGTAAGTATGTATGGTAAAAAAAATATGTCTGTCTGTCTGTTTGTTTCGTATAATTTTAACAGAACTTTCACTGGCGGATAGCTTTTATTGTTATTATTTATTCTACGCGGGTAAACGAGGCTCAGCTAGTTAGTAAATTGTAAATATAATATACTCACCAAAACCGTGTATGACGATGGTTAATTTAATTTAGAATTAGCATCTAACAATGTATTTATTCTGGTTACCATTATAACATATTTGATTTCACTTTAACACATTGGCTTCGGCAAATATCGACAACATTTACTTAGCAAAATTATGATTACGCAACTTGTGTGTGCGAAAACTGTAAATCGCTGTACTTGCGTAACGTTTATACATGCCGTGTGTTTTTTCATTAGTGTTTACAAACCTTACATACATACAAAAGCTCACGCCTGTATTCCTCGAAGGGGTAGGCAGAGGTGCTGTAATAATAACACCCACTTTTCACCGAAGATGATTATGTGCCAACGTGACAGATGGTGAGTCTATACATACGTCTTTTGTATAACTTGTCAGACATGTCAGGTCTCTCACGATATTATCCTTCACTGTAAAGGCGGTGTGAGATCACTGCCCATAACTTATGGGTACCCTGTACAGATTAGGTTTTCTTAATTTTCTTAATACTTATGGGCCACAAGTATTAAGAAAAACTCATCTGTACAGGGCTCTTATTGCCATCATAGTTTGACTCATATTATGAAACAGATGTATACGACGTCTATACATCTGTCACTGTCGCACAGCTGAACTATCACTGCAATAAGAGCTCATGATTAGGCTTTAGGCTTTGGTTAACAGACCTTATACTTTAATCTTTCCATTTGTTACAGACTACAAAAATGTAGAGAAAAATTGTATAAAAATGACGGAACTCACGGGTCTTAATATAAAAACAGTGAAGAAAGACGGGGATAAGAATTCGCTGATCCAGTATTTCCTAGACAGTCCGACGTATAAGGAGAAGTGGGCGAAGGACAAAGGCGTCCATGCCATAGAGTCGGCGTTTAGCTTCCAAAGGTTTATAAGACACATAAGCAAGCACTCGAATATGGTGACTGACATGGTTCTCAATGACCAGCTGAGGGTGACTGAGAGTCATCCAGAACTGAAGCCCAAGCTGTCATTCCCCGATTTTGATGATGAGATTCCTAAAGGTAATTTCTTTTTCTGCACATTTGGGTGATCTATATTAAGAAAGGGCAGTAGCTAATTGTTGAAGTCTCTTAATTACTCTGTAGGTAATTGGCTTGTAGTAAAATATATAACTATTTTTATAAGTGGAAAACTACTTCTGCTACTTGTAAAGAGATGGCGCTGTATCTATTTACCTTATTTGTGAAATAACGCTATTAAGAGTCTCCGACTATAAATGACCTTACTTGGCGTCAACTTGATCAACTGGTCCATCACATGCATAGGCATTGGTATTGCGTACGATAGCAATCTCTTCCGGACCCTTACCAAACCCCTTTGTAATATAATGCGTACAGTTGGTGCTGGTCAATCTATCGGACCCTTCTGGACCGTAATAATAATACTCTCTGTAATATAATTATATACTCTCTGTACTCCTGTGTCCTTTGAATAGATAATATATATAAGATTGTACCCATCAAGCCTGGCCTTTCTAATTTCGGCATCTCCTACATCGGACCACATGTTACATAAGTACTTTTAAAAGAACTTGTATTTGTTTTAGTTACAGGGGGCCCAAATATGATCGTTTAAGCAGCGCGTGTTAAAAACTTCGTAGCTTTAACGATGTACCAAAATGAAACGTCAAAGCTCAGAAGTTCTACTTAATACGCTCTGCTTAAACCAATGATGGTAGGCCCCCAGAGTGTCTAGTGCGAGTTTTTCACTGCCGCCGTCACAAGTCACCGCGTCAAAGTTAACGCAGATTTGTATGGGATCGGAGCAGCGCCTCTGTCGGCCTAAAGACACTATTGTGAGCCCAAACAAATCTGCGTTTACGTCGACGCGATGACTTGTGACGGTGATTTTAAGAAAACTCGCACTAGGCGCTTGTCGCTAGGTATAAGCACGTACCTTTAATGAGCAGTAGTAATTTTATGAGTCAGCCTTTATCTATATGTATGCCAACTAAATTTTAAAATTAACCTATTTTATTTTGTCATTTATTTAAAAAATACTAAATATTCATTTATTTTGTAGCTAAAATGGTACGTATTTAAACTACTTCGATGGTATTGTAATATTGATATCATAATGTTTTTTTCCAAAGAAATTTTTTTTGGTGTTTGTATTCACGGAACACAAAATTTAACCTCGTTTGAATATTTCCAGCAACGGAAATAAACGAAGAAGCGGAGAATGAATCTCAACAGAACCAAAAAGCTACTTTCAATGTTAATCATAATGACATACTTAAATTCGCTACTGGGATGGTTTTGTAAGTTTTATTTATATATTTAATTTAATAGTAGTAGCTTTACACGAGTAATTGCTCTTGTATGAATCTCGTCTGGGTGTCATATCTATACATCTATACAGATAAATAAAATTGAAGTGTCTGTTTGTAATTCCAAAATAACAGCTTTTCACTAAATGCACTAACACCAAGTTTTAAAAATTTTCTCTGTCTGTCTGTCTGTCTGTTTGTTCCGGGTAATCTCTGAAACGGCTGGACGGATTTTAACGGGACTTTCACTGGTAGGTAGCTGATGTTTCAAGGAATAACTTTTATTTATTAAAAATATTAGGGTTCCGCGACAATAAGGAAGAAACTAAATCTACGCGGGTGAAACTGCGGGACACAGCTAGTTTAATCATATAATAGCTTAAGGGATACTAAATGCAACTAAGATAAGGAGTAATCATGAAGCGGTCATGTTGACAAAATGTAATTTGGTATATTTACATTTTTGGAAAATGTTTAATTTCGAGATTCTGGAAAATTTTCTAATTTTACCTTTTTAATTTAGCAACATAAAGAACAGTCAGTCTAGTACACTTCAACTTCAATAATAAAGACACACTTAAACTAAATTCATATTTTTATTGGAAACACTTCCGGTCGATCCCTTTAGGAAGTCAATCCCACTTATTTATCCATCTCTTTTGAAAACCCTATTACAACAAGACATGGTACTACTTCCAAACCAATGATTTGAAGCGATGTTTTGTAATAAAGGGGAATTTATTTTAAGTACTTAAAACGTTTTTATTGATTGTGAATTAACTTGCAGGTTCCCATCGACAATGAAAGTAAGCAGAAATACTTTGGACTTCGACAAAGATCCAGAATGGCCCTCCGACAAGTTGTGTACGGAGTCAGCGCCCAGTTTCCCTGATAATGTTGAATCTATATTCCCTGCGTTCTTGCCGTTTGAAAACAAGGGTATAAGGTAATTTTTTAATAATTATTATTTATTTAATTATCTAAATCCTCGGTCACGTTGGCACTTAATCATCTTCGGTGAAAAATGGGTGGTGTTATTACAACACCTCTGCCTACCCCTTCGGGGAATACAGGCGTGAGCATATGTATGTATATATGTACTTCTTCTTCCCCACTGCTCAACTAGTTAAGCAGTTGAGCAGTAGGACATAGTTTGAATTACTGAACATTTCATGCTCTATAGCTCAATAATTTTTTGCTCAACTTAATTGAGCAATAGGACTACTACATGCAAAAACACTGCACAGGTGGACCTAATGCCACAAGCATTTTCTACCAGTCGACCTTTGGGTGATGCAGACACGAATGCAAAGTCTGCCTGTCCTGTACAACTTAAGTTTGAACATCATCTTTGCACCTCGATGATGTGGTATATTTTGGTTTGCACATAAAGACTAGGTGTTATCAATACCGGTGAAGCACTTTCACTGTCGAACCTTATATCATCAGATGCGTCTTGTGGCACAGTTGTAATTGTGCTAGATATCATATCATTCGATCAGCGAAGTTTAGCAACCCCAACCAGTATTAGGATGGGTGACTGCTCGAATTTCATCCGTTCGTCGGAGAGCTCGTAAAGCCGTTGATTCCCAATTGGCAATTAAATTTCTTTGGCAATCATTACAAGTTAGCTGGAGGCCTAAGAAAGTCTGACAACTCGTTAACCCAGATTCAGATTTTCTCGAAAAAAGTGTTGCAATGGTCTGATGGCAGTTATTTCTTGTAAATTATATTTACTGGTACCTCAATAATGAAAGGGATAAGGCCAGGAAGATGTCAAAGACCATACTGAGACATCCTGAGCATTATTTTTCATATTCTAATAAAAAATAATCGTGTTTTCTGTATTACAGACTGCAATCTCTCCTCACGGATAAGATAGGAGTCCCGGTGGAGGCTGAGCACGAGCTGCCCTGGCACCCACCTAACTGTCCACACAACAAGGATGCCGCTGCATTTACACAGAAAAAATCACAGAAGTAAGCATATCCTAAGCATTTCTTAAAGGCTCATAATTCAAATTCTACAATCATTTTTTTTAATATAATGTTAAAAAAGAATTAGCCAACAGAAGATCGCAAATACTCTTTTCAAAACTAAACTTTTTGGATCAGTACTAAATAAATTACAGAAAATATAAGTTTACATTTCCCATGTACAAATGTATAGTGTTAGCTTTGAGTTCAAAAGGAAGGACATAGTGTGCTTAAAAAATCACCACGCGCACTGAGTCGCGGGTAAGAACTAGCAATATGTATTTATTATGTAAGCGACTGCATGATTGCAGGGGGCAGTTGGGTTGGAATCCTTGTGCTCGTATATTTCCAAAGAAATGGTGGTTCATGCATAAACGTTGTTATCCAATGATATAAGTGAATGAAATTGTTTTAGACCCCAGTACGCGACAGAGGTAGCAGCAACTGATCATCTGAGACACAAGTTGCTAGAGTACGTGGCCGATGGCCGAATGGAGCTGGCAGATCACATGCAACCCGCTGAGATCGGACAGAGGATATATGCTGCCATGCAGAAGGTATGATAATAATCCTTATTTATATTAGTACTAGCGATCAGACCTCCTTAACTTCTGGTTACGATTATGATTTGTATTTGACGTCACCGTCGGGCTAGTGGTTAGTATACCTGACTGGTAGACTAGGTGTCGCGGGTTCGATTCCCGCGTCACGGCAATTTGTTGTAATGAGCATTTGTATGTATTTAATGTGTTTTCTTACCATTTTTAAGAATCTAGAATGTAAACGTGAGTCATGTATAAAAATGTAATATTTCATATTATTAGAAAAATGTATTTAAGAATACGAAAAAGTATATTAGTATTATATCCGTTGTCTGGTAACCATAAGACAAGGTTTGCTTTGTTTGGGACTAGATGGCGCTGTGTCAGAATATCCGAACAATATTAAAAAACGGTGACTATTCACCGCTTTCTTAAAAATATTATAAGGAATTAATTCAACTATAAACCTATCGGAGTTCGTCTCCTAAATTATTTTTATAAAACCACTTCAAGAACCGCAAAGTAGTTTAGGAGAACGATGCGTTCAGACTGACAAAATAGTTTTGTATGGAGACTTCTATTGATGCAATTTAAGAAAACACACAAACTTTGTAAAATTGATGTATGAAATCCAAAAGTAGCATTTTATTCCAGGACCTAGCACCAAAGTGGCTTCTATACACGTTATCATCACTCTATTGGCGTGTTCGAGGCAACAATGTGAACGCCTTACATTGCCTCCTGACGGCCAGTCGGACGGTGGAGGCTCATTACAAAGACATTGTATTGGCCTCACTTGCCTCGGTCTACTTGGAGATGGGATACTTCGATGACGCACTGGGTGTCGCTGAAGAAGCTTTCAAATTGAGCCTTTATGAGGTAACTATTGAATTTTTTTTTTTAACAATACGTAATAATTTAAAAATTGTATTGATTAAACACTTTATTATATACTAGCTGTGCCCTGCGGTGTCACCCGCGTAGAGTTAATTTCATAGGTGTCCCGCGGAAACCTTATGTTTTCTGTCCAGCCGTTTCGGAGATTACCCGGAACAAACAGACAGGCAGACAGAGAAAATGTTTAAAAATTGGTTTTTTATTATCAGTACCGTGTATACTTCCATATGCATTTAGTGAAAAACTGTTATTTTGGAATTACAAACAGACATTCCAATTTTATTTATCTGTATAGATGTATAGATACAAGGAACAACAGTACTTAAAACTATTTACAAGTAGAAAACTTAGCCCAAATCGGTGTCTCTCGGGAGCGTGCCAAGAAGTCTGGCAGCATTGCCACGTTGAATAGCAATGCTGATTCTCTGAGCGAGAATAGCCCCAGCCCTCTTCTCACAAGAGGCTTCTACCAGATGACGTGGAACCTCTCTTTTTTTGTATTGATGAAATGTACATGACGCCTGGCTGAATTTCATGTCGGTTCTTCTCAGAAGGCTAGATTCTGTAGTTATAAATTTCCGACATTCATAAGTGCCTAACCAGGGCCCAAGATGAATAAATATTTTTAATTTAATTTTGTCTTCTATTGCTCGGCTGCTTGATAGGGTTATGTACTTCACAGACCAGATAATAGCTGAGTTTCTTGTCGTGTTCTTCTCAGTAAAAGCAAGACACTGAACCCGGTGATATCATTTTATATTTCTGTATGATCATGTCATTTCGATAATTTGAAAGTACTCTGTTAGAGTCTAATTTAATTCAATGTTCCAGCCGACAACGAACTTTATCCTGGCAGAGCTGAACATGCTGAAGCAGCATAGGAACACGCAGATGTTCCATTTGAAGCAAGTGGTCCGAGTTCAGCCTACCTTCATGGACGGCCTCGCCAGGAACCTACTGAACGGTTGGGCCTGTATTCTCAAACAGGTCAATTCGTTACCCAGTTTCCGTAAGTAACAATAATTCAATTTTCACGTACTTCAGCTACCTGAATAAAATTACTAAGGTTTCCGAGCAGGAGGCCTACTCGCTTTCCCCAAATACGAATCTTCGGCCAAAAGTTCGCAAAGTTCCTACCACGGTTCTTATTCGGTCTAAAATTGCGTCCGAACGTGGTCCGAACTGGCTTTAATTCAATTATTGAACCTACGAAAATTTTAGTTTGATGAAAACAAAGTGATTCTGAAACTACGTTTGGCTTTGTTTCTTTTGCGAGGTGTTCGTTTTTCCGGAGAAAGAGAGTAGACTTCTTGGCATGGCGAATCTGTAAGCTATTTAATATTGAACTTTATTTGCAAGTGTAAATGGTGTTTTTTGCATTGCTTAAATTGATGTAAAATGTAGGACTGCATGGTTTGAGTCTGATGTTTATACACCAATAAAAGATGTTTTATTTAACGCGCCAATTTGTTATTGGCTGGAATGTATGTGTCTCCTTAAAATGTAAAACTGAAGGTAACTTTGATAAAACTACTCGCTTTATCTACTAAGTACTAATATTACAAAGGAAAAATATTTGTGTTTTCGTTTGTAAGGGCTACTCAAAATTTACTGGACCCATTAAAAAAAATTTCACTGTTATGCAATTTATAATTCAATAACATAGGCATTGTTTCACCAATATTTCGAATACGCTTTCAGGGAGGAAATAGGCTATATGCATAAACTTTTTCCATTTTTTTTATTACAATCGTGCAGCTCGCCATTAGGCCTAGACAAAGTAACATTCTCTTCATTCCCATACATTTTGTATCGTTTCTATTAGCGAAGCTTGAGGATAATGTTACATAGACTATAGGCCCAGGGGCCCAACCATGAGCTCTTATTGCAATGTTAATTTAGTTTTGCGATAGTGACAGATGTATGCACGGCACATACATCTGTCTCATAAATCATGGCAATAAGAGCTCATGGTAAGGCCCCTGATGCTAAGCGACTAACTACATCTAACTCTGATCTATACTCTAACTAATATATCTACCTCCCCCTCCCACCTCATTGCTGACGAGGAATACAACACTAAGCTGAGTGAGCATTATTAGGCTGTGATCTGTAAGGTGTCGGTACAGTCCCCAATCGCAGCTTTAGAACTTCGAATAAAGATCCCGTTATACCTTCTTCTCTTATTATTTCTTTTGCTCTGTTTATAATCTAGACTTTTAAGGCGAACATTTATGGCACGGTGCATTTATGAAATTCCAATAACTATGTAGTACACTCAAAACTAATAGTAAGTATCCTTATACTTACACCTACCGATGCCCTGTGCCGAATATGCCTATAAAGTCATATTTCAAGATCGCTTCCTTGGTCGAGTGGTCGCAAACGCTACTGCGGAACACGAGGGCCTAGGTTCAATCCCTGGGTCGGGCAAAGTTATATTAGATTAAACTGTAACTACCCAGTAGCAGCCCGGAATCTAGATTAGTACCTGGTTAGTGGAAATAGGCTCGCCCCAATTAGACTTAAACTGGCGAAATGTGGGTGTCCAAGAAGCAACCCCTTGGCAGGCGTGAGCGTATGTATTTTAGGTAAAACTGTAACATTGCCATAACATTTCTAGAATTCGAAGAAGGTGACGTATGTACCCACGTGGAGCCAGAGATGGTGTGCGACAAGGACGGCACTAACTGTCACATGAGCAATATACAGTGCTTCAGCAATCATGAGCGAACTGGCGGTAAGCCGTATAGCTTAGAAAAAAGTCACGTATTACATTGTAATATAGTCTGAATTACAATACAAGGACATTTGAAGTGCACAGATGCTATAATTTAATTGTGAACAAAGACGAAAAGACTTCTAGTTGTATTATTGTAGATTTATTTTTATTTTTTGTTGAACATTTTTTTACAAACAATAAAATATTGTAAGAGTACACATTTTTATTTTATTTGTTTTTACGTGTTTGAATAGTTTATCAAATATTATAATTTATCAGTATACATTTTGGACTCATCCGTATAGCTAGCTTCGCCCCGCGGTTTCACCAACAAGTACTTAAATTTCATTTGGACAGGCCTTTTAACATACAGAAAACAGAATATAAAATAGTATATATACAAGCTAATGTCAATTTAAAGTAAAATTAAACAAAATGTTATCAGTGAATGATGTTATAAGTTATTCAAACACAGTCATCCTTTATTTACATTTAAGTTCAAAACCTTAAACATTTTTTTTTTATTATTATATGTATTTTATTTATTATAATTTTAATTTAATAACTTATTTATATTCTTTCATAATTTTAATTTATAAAATTTTGTATCCGAAAAGAAACGATATTTACAATTTAGAATACCTAAAGTGTGATCATTGAAGTATAATCTAAAACGTCAGATAAGTCGAGTAGATGAAATATGACACTTGTATTATTATGGTTCGAGTGGAACTGTATATATTTAAAATTCATCTCTGAGAGCTTATTGCGAGTTTTCCACTGCAGCCGTCACAAGTCACCGAGTTGACGTAAATACAGATTTGTATAGGATCGAAACAGCGCCATCTGTTGGCCCTTAGAGTGCAATATTTTGATCTCCATACAAATCTGCATTTACGTCAACGCGATTACTTGTGACGGCGATTTTAAGAAAATTCGAACTAGGCGCTGATGTGTCAAAAAGAGGAAGGGCTAGTATTTCACATAAAAACTAAAGATTGAAAAAGTGAGAATTTGAAAGAATGGTATTTTGGTTAAAATGGAAATTATCAGCATTTTTCAAATTGGTATTTTCTATTAAAAAACAAAACTTCAACGCAAAGGTAGGTACGCTACGCTGTCCCTGACAGAAGTTATTTTGAAATTATAAAATTTGTATAAGCATTGTAACCGAAGGAAGTGTATGAAGCATGAATCATGCATGAATGTGGATGAAGCGAAAGAAGTATGTAATGATCGTCGTATGTGGCGAACGGTGGTCTCTGCCTACCCCCATGGGAAGTCAATGGTCTTAAAAATCGTAACCCAAAGTGAATCGAGATAAAATTAGTAAATATAATACATAAGTAAATAAATTAAAATCCCGTTGCGTTGACGTAAACGCGGAGTCCTATGGGATCAGTGAATGGAAACCGCGCCATCTGTGGGCCAACAGATGGCGGCAGAAGTAGGTACTCTCTGAAAGCCCATTCTTAATATTGGTGAAAGTTTTTGAATCGGATGAGTAGTTCTGAAGAATACCTTCATAGGGCAACATTTACAATGATACAAACTTTTCCTCTTGGTGCTATCACGAGCTATTAACGCTGTCCTTGAATGCGCAGCAGTCCGTTTATGAGTCTGTTTCTGTCTGTACGGCGCTAATCGCTCATAACAATTTACGTTACATATTACTATAGATTTTTAAAATAAGCATCAATATGATTTCTCGATTGACAATATGAAGGACCAAAGAAATGTTAGTAGATTGGCCACCATACTATGACGGTTGCCAATATTGCATGTGGTAATTTTCTGGGTGTTAGGTAGGTACTATGTGCCTATCAGCTATATCAGCCTAACCGAATAAACATTTTTATTTTCAACGACTATATTATAGGTGACAGAAATATAAATGCATTATTTTCATTTGAGGTAATTTTATAAATGGCGTATTTATTTGCAATATTTTTTTTCAACTTGAAAATAAATTATATTCGAATATTTTTACGGGTGATATTTACGAAAATACATCGCTATACAGATAAGTCCCGCAAGAAGGAGTTGAAAGACGATGATTTAGATGCTGTGACGCCTAATGACCTGGACGACAGCATCTTCGACCCTTTCATAAACAACATGCCTTTAGACCGGAACAATAAGTTGGCGCATCAGAAGAACTTCGCAGCCATGAGCAAGATGTTGGATAACGCTTTGAAGGGATGCGGGTCTAATGGATGTGCTAGTAAGTAACTTTAGATCGAGATATATCTAGTTCATTTATTCGTCCTTAGAAGTACCTACATATATCCTATACAGATAACAAAAATTGAAGTATCTGTTTGTAATTGAAAATTAACAGCTTTTCACTGAATGCATATGAAAGTATAAGTATCCGGTATTTACATGAAAAAAATCTCCGTCTCTCTGTCTGTTTGTTCCGGGAATCTCTGAAACAGCTGGACCGATTTTAACGGGACATTCACTTGGCAAATAGCTGGTGTTTCAAGTTACTCAGCTAGTGTGAAATATAATGCCACTAAGGGGAAGCTGCAGGCGGAAGGTAGTGGTATATTTTGTTTATTATATTAAACCTACAATGAAAAGTAAAGTAATTGGAAGTAAAGTATTTGGAGTTCCGAACCTTGGGTGCGAGATTTCTCATGACACAGTTTTTTTAAATAAATAATAATAAAAAAAAAAACAAATTTCTATTTAAAAAAAAATTAAGTCAGTTTCGCTATGACTTTTACTATTCGTATGGCCATAGTTTCCACACATTGGTTTTCCAGACGTACGAGCGGAACATTTGTCTCTAAAGAATGAGGACTGTATGTACCAACACCTGCAGCTAGGCTACTGGCTGCATATCATTAGCTTGAGGCAGCTTCTAGCTGAGTCTGAAAAAAGGTTAGTATATTATTTTAATATTGTATGTAAACTGAAAATGGAAAGGAATATAAACACAAGGTGGGGTTCGAACCCATGACCTATGCAAACCGTACTGTTGCTCTGCCAACTGTGGCACTGAGCTACTCGTCATCTCACCTACACTAATATTATACAGAGGAAACTGTTTTTTTGTTTGTATTGAATAGGCTCCGACACTACTAGACCGATTTTGATAATTCTTTCAGCAAAAACAAAAAATTAAGCAAAAACTTCATCAGCGAGTATCATAGGCTATATTTTATCCCCGCACTCCTACGGGAACGGGAACTACTCGGGTGAAACCGCGTGACGTCCGCTAGTAGGCCATATTATACCTACTTACCCGTAACAATTAAAAGACTTCGTGGTAGTTAAATTATACTCGGGTGAAACCGCGGAGCTAAGCTAGAATATGACAATCATAAAAATTTGTCCTACTACATAAGAATCCTATAATTTAAATATTTTTAAAGACGTGTATAGTACAGAGAGATAGGATTCACCATCTGTCACGTTGGCACTTAATCATCTTCGGTGAGAAGTTGGTGTAGTTATTACAACACTTCTGCCTACCCCTTCGGGGAATACAGGCGTGAGCATATGAATGTATGATTTATCTCTTTCGCAATCCTGTGCCTGACTAAGACTAGGTCAATTAATTATTCTTACGCCTGGTAAGAATATGTATATATCCTGTGTTTCAGCTTATCTGCCGAGATCTCAGCAATATCACCGTCCAGTAAGAAGATCCCGGAGTGCAAGTCAACGGAGAGGTCGGACGATTTCTTCCTGGAGCGTATGAACCGCGTCGACATCGACGACTGGGAGCCAATACTTAGCCTGATGCACCAGTTCGCTGAAATGTTCCAATACTACGATTACGTCACACTCGGAGCCAAGATCGCCAAATATGTTGATACGGTAAGTCAAAGCAAACGTAGTTTCGGTACCTACTATCACTTTGTTTTTACCAAACTCAAGTTTTCGTTCGTTTAATAATTAAAATAAAGTAGTTGTAAAATATATAAGCGTCCAACAATTTTTTATTAGACCTCGTTCTGACGTAATTTTAGAACGAATAAGAACCATAGTAGGAAAAAGTTCCTTCGAAAAACTTCAGTTAGGAAAAACATTCGGTCAAAGCTTCGTTTTTCGGGGAAAGTGAAGGCTCCTGGGCCTGTAGGCAATGTAACATTATCCTCGCGTTTCGCTTTTAGAAACGATACCAAATGTATGAGAATGACATTATGTCACGTGTCTGATTTATGTCATTTCCATACATTTTGTATAGCTTCTATTCGCAAGCGTGTCCTCGACATTTCACTTTGTCTACGATTGCAGTTTATAAGTACGGCGAGAATGCTAGCCATTGTCCTCCACAACCATTGTAGAGGGAAGTGGGCAACCCGTCAACCAGAATTTTTCCTATTGGTAGATTTTAAAGGCATTTTAAATCCCTGGATTACGTGATGTGTGTGTATTGTGTTAGAAACCGGGGTCGTGGGGCGGTTTAGTGGCGGCGGGGTGGTGGTGCGGCGCCGGCGGGCGAGGGGCGTGTGCGCGTCGCTGCCTGGCCGCCGCTCGCCGCGAGCAGCCCACTAAACAACCACACGCTCTCACCGCACTCGCTGCCCTGCTACACATGTACGGTGCCTTCATATCAATACTTTTTTTGCTTTTCTGTAATAATATAATGTATATGCTCACGCTATCCCAGAAGGGTCCCCGAAGGGGTAAGCAGAGGTGCTGTAACAACAACACCCACATTTCACCAAATATGATTAAGTGCCATCGAGACAGAAGGTGAGTCCATCGCCGTCTCAGGCACTATACGTACGTCATTGAATTACTTCTCAGATATATGCATGTTTCCTCACGATGTTTTTCTTCACCATAAAGCACGTGGTGAGAAATCACTACACGTAAATTTATAGAAAAGCTCATTGGTACAGGTAGCGCTGGGATTGGATGGGAGTACGTCGCTGAGAAACCTCACAGAATTACGCGACTGTATTTTGAAATATGCACATTTTTTTCAGGCAATCCAAACTGAGCGACGCCAAGGATATATCCTACCTTGCATTCTACGTGTCGCCAAAGACCAAGCTAGAGGCTTTCTTAGTGGCTATTTCGAACACGTACATGGTGAGTGTAATATTTTTTCCTGTGTAAATCCCCGTTGAGATTAGCCGACGTGGTCGAATTTAGGTTAAGATACCCTTTTCAATGATATATTTATTCGGCAGGATGAATACGAGCAAGCCGTGTGGATGTATCGTTACGCGTTGACATTTGACGACCAATTCCTGCCAGCTAAAGCCTGTCTTCACGCTACTATGTGTCTCATGATATTCGGCGATAATGCCAAAATGAGACCACTTGAGACATAAAGAAATGAAATTGGCATGACCAGAAATTAAAGAACTTTAAGATACATTTTATCTACGTACATACATCCAGTTTTTATTCGGATTTTGTTGATGTTGTCATATTATAGCGTTGGAATCGAATTTTAATCTGTTTCAAATAATATATCTGCAATAAAAAAATAAAAAAAATCTGTGGGTCTGAATTTGACATCTGTCATAAGCAAAAAGTTGGTTCCAAAAAACCGCAATATGGCGACGAATATTTTTATTATATTTCTGGTCATGCTAGAATTCGGTATTTCGCAAAATGGTAAAAATATTGTATGCCTGTATTACTAAGGTGTTTGTATCCAAATATGTTATGAGTACGAGAAGTGTCACTTCTGATAAGTAATGACTTAGATTGGCATACTTCGATAGTGTCCAATGGACGAATTATCTATTAGGTAAGGAAGTTAAAAGCGCTGGCGAAAAACTAAAGGCCACGAAATATTATTCAGAAACATTCAATTACGTATAATTACAATTATAATATACTATTTGTAGAAAAGGGAAAAGTGGAAGTTTTCCCACGAATATACTGCACGAATTTGATACTTATTTGTAATATTTATAATGCTCATAGTCGTAAACATAATATAGAATAATGTTGACTTTCAGTTCCGCCTATAATTATTAATTTGTTACCTCATTAATTTGTTATAAGTTATTTAATATTTTAGTGATGAATAATTAACTAAAGTTATGATTGAGGGTGTCAGTTTGTTTGGTGTGGGACTCTTTAGTCTCACACTATGTTGGTACAGTGATTCCATTCTTTAAGGCAGGCAATGCGAGAGTGAAACCCTGTTAGCAGGGGCGTGCATTCCATATAAGCAGATAAGCAGTGCTTACCATTAGTGATGACTGAATACACTTGTATCCTGTGTGACTATACCAAAACTTATGTACCTACGCGCCACGTTGGAATGTAATTAACCTACCTACCTACCCTACTTATTGTTTATGCTTACCGCTCTGAAAATTAAATGCACGCCCTTGGCTGTTAGTCATGTTCATAGTATCTGCTTACCATCAGGCGGACTGTACGTTTGGTTGCCACCTTTATAGTAACACACGCAAATAAACGACAATCTGAGGCCCAGTATAGGTTTTGACACGTTCGAACGTCGTCGCTGGACCTTGCGTTTTTTTTGTATTAAGTCGTATAACTTCCTACACTCGCCGCTTGGGGCCCACGCAAAATTATCCCATTAAAAAATATGCATGCGATAATATTATGGTCAACGTAAAAACGTACTTGGGGCACTGTAGCCTAATTCACATAGTAAAACCAGTAGCGCTATCGTATCAAAGTCTCTGACGGCGTAATCGCATTTAATACTATCAAAGGAACAAACATTTACGAGAAACCGATTTTGGAACACGTGAATTTAATTGGGATAGGACTCCGATTGAACAACTTGAATGATTCAACGATACGATTGATTGTTTTTTACGTGAATCAGGCTACTGATCTGTAACAGCCGCGTTATTCACTAAAGTTTCATTTCATTTATCATCGTCATTTTCGTTAATCATAGGAAATTGACACATAGAGGCTAAGGTATGAACCTTTAAAACCGACACTCGACGAATGCGACTCTGAGAAACCTTAGTCAATAACGTGGCAGACGGTGAACCCCAGGTTAAATGGAATAAAACAAGTTGATACATATATTTAATTTATTTATTTCTGTTACCATTTTCTCAATAAGCTCTGGGAACCTTAAAGTAGAAACATCACTAATTGGACCAATTGAAAATGAAAATGATTTATTCAGTTAAGGTCCTGGGGCCCAACCATGAGCTCTTATTGCAATGATAATTCAGTTGTGCGACAGTGACAGAAACATACACGGCACACACATCTGTCTCATAAATGAGTGAAACTATCATGGCAATAAGAGCTCACGGTAAGGCACTTATGAACGTCAAAGAATTGACCACCGATTCGGAAACTAGCCTTCTTCTTTCATTATGAATTACAATAAAATTCATATTAAATAATTCAATGTTGATGTCAGAGTTATGCATAAACCGGGTAATTTAACTTTTTACCAATTGTGTTATTATAAATACTACCTTCAGTTATTCCTTGTCATTATTGTGGTAACCCCATAAGGTTATACTTTAGGCGTTTGTATAGTTCTTGAGTCCGTAATCAATAGTTACTCCAATATTTCATTTGTGAGTTAACTGTTTCTGTTGCAATTATAATCGTATATACTCAAGACTGAATGTTCTATCGGTTCATTGATAAATATAATCTTTGAACGTACCGTGTCGTTTCATTTATTTCCCTAAACAAGTGTTTGTATACAATGATAATATAATACAAATTACTACAATGATTTGTAATATTGTTGTTTATTGTACTTTTATTAATAAAACAATTAATGGAAAGAATTTTGCACTAAATTATGAAGTATTTGAATATTATATTTAATTATTTTAAAATACAACCAATATATTTATATTATATAACATGTGATATACATTCATTACTAGCTGTGCCGCGCGGTTTCACCCGCGTAGATTTAATTTCTTGCTTCACGTCGCGGCACCCTAATATTTTTAATAAATAAAATTAGCCTAAGTTACTCCTTGAAACATCAGCTACCTGCCAGTGAAAATCCCGTTAAAATCGGTCCAGCCGTTTCAGAGATTACCCGGAACAAACAAACAGACAGACAGACAGACAGAGAAAAATTTAAACCTTGGTTTTTCAGTGTCAGTAGCGTGTATACTTTCATTTGCATTTAGTGAAAAGCTGTAATTTTGGAATTACAAACAGACACTCCAATTTTATTTATCTGTATAGATGGTAGAGTAATAATTATACTCTCAGCACTTCGCCGATATTTTTACACTACAATTGAACGAGTTTAGGTACTGCGAAAGCGGCAGCTGCTGCTGGAGTCACCTTGTTCAGTCACGTGACCTAGCTGTCACTGGTCAGGCTTACCTAGATTTTTGAAAACAGATACCTTAAGGACGCATACAAATATATTTATCACAGTGTTTAACACGTAGCTTAGAAGTATATGCCATAGAACAATAGATTTTATTTTTTATTTTAATACATATAGAATCAAAATACATCATTTACATTGCGATTCCAAATTGCAGCGATTACAAAAAAAAAATCTCGGGCCCAACCATGGTCTCTTATTGCAATGATAGTTCACTTGTGTGACAGTGACAGATGTATACACGTCATATACCTACATCTGTACCCCTATCCCGAGTTTGCCACCGTTTTCCTAATCGACACTCGCTAGCGTCTCCGACAATATTTGTATAACATATTTTAGTTCTTCACGTCACCGCTTGGAGGCGCTGTACAATTTCTCATAAAAATATTTGGCGGAGACGCTAGCGAGTGTAGATTAGGAAAACGGTGGCAAACTCGTGATAGTGGTACTGTCTTATAATATGAGTCAAATTATTATGGTTTTAAGAGCTCAGTTTGTTAATTAAAATCAGTTTTTGACTCCATCTCACGTCTACGTAATCGTTGGAAAGGTATAGATAGGTATTTATTGGAGTGAGGTACAAATAATTACAGGCTAGTTGAGTAATTTATTACTGTACACTCTTGCAGGAGGGAATTGGGCAGGTAGGTTATATACAATATTATTTATTTTTACAATAATAAATTACAACAAATATGGGATTGCTGATGGAATACTGGGGCCCAACCATGAGCTCTTATTGCAATGTTACTTCAGTTGTGCGACAGTGACAAATGTATGCACGTCACATAATAATAATAATAATATATTCTTTATTGCACACCATAATACAGAGTATTTACTTAAGGTAGAATTATTAAAATATGGTAACAAAAGGCGGTCTTATCGCTAAAGCGATCTCTACCAGACAACCTTAGGGTACATGGAGACAGCGATATGAAAAATATTGAAGGCAGGTGTGTGAGACAAAGAAAGGGAGACTAGGTATAAATAAATATAATACATAATATACATACAACACAAAAGTTACAAATAAATAAAGAATACTATATACTATTTAAAGAGATATATAATAATCATACAAAAGTCTTTTGAAGGAGTAAATAGACTGAGCTTCTTTCACATACTTCTGTCTCATAAATGAGTGAAACTATCATGGCAATAATAGCTCATGGTAAGGCCCCAGTACCTACATACATATTAATTATTCACATAATATAGGTGCTATAGTATGCATTAGCCTAAGAATAAAATAAATTAGTAACATAAGTGCATTTCTGGGTTAATCGCGACATCGAAATCCGCAGCGACTTAGTGAAGTGATTAGTACGAAATTGATATGTATTAGTAGTAAGTTTCAATGTCGTATGTTGTAGGTAGCTCACTGAGGAAACCGCTTTCGAGATATGTATACAAGATAACATCAGAAGGTCGGCTACCTGTATGTTTGAGAATCATCGGAACGATGTCCCATCCGAAGAACTAGATGTGTCTTCGTCTGCATGCGCTTGTTACTGTAGGTTATATGAGCCGACCTTCTGAATGCATTTATTTTGCAGTAGTAACTAGCGTCTGTTTGAAAAGAGAACCGTTATGGCTAGAACTGGGATTGGTTACAATTTCCACATTGTAACCAATCCCTACAATGTGGATTGGTCTGCTGTCAAATAAATAAGGCCAAAAAGAGAAAAAATATACAATTTTACTATTGTATTAGTATTCCAATCAAAAAAAGGTAATTAATTTATTAGTTAACAAAAAAAGGTCCCTCTCATTCCATCACGGTTTTCTTTCAGAACAGCCGCGATATTCACTAAGGTTTCTAAGCGTCGCACTCTTCGAGTGTCTGTTTTAAAGATATGAAATTGAACCTTATCCTCTATGTATTATGTATTAATTTCCTATGATTGAAACCAACTCTCGACAACGAGTGCGACCCTGAAACCTGAAACCTTAATGAATAACGCGGCAGATTATTAAATCTACAGTGGAGCTGAACAGCACCTGTTGAAGGTACGATGCCAATGCCATCGCCCTTCTCAACCCATTATGAAGGGTAGTGAGACCATTTCCCTTCATAATGGTTGAGAACGGCGCATAACTGGATATAGGTAACACGAGGACAAACGGACATAGCTATACAATTCACGCCACAAAAGATGAGTCTTGATGAACGTCAGTAGTGGAGAGCCTTCGCAGGTACAGTTGGTGTACGGTCGGTAGTAGATAGTACCAATACTACATTACCTACAATTCTTAACAATATTCTTATGAACTCTCAATCCCTCATCCTTCATTAACATCATATACATAAAGCTAAAAGATGACTCACGCTAAGCGGAACCGGGTCCGAGCTAAGCGTTGACCATTTATGGCTTGCATAAAAATCTCCGTCCGTTTATCCTGCCCAATCCCTGAAATGACTAAACGGATTTCAATGGGACTCACTGGCAGATAGCTGATATTTGAATGAGTAACATTGACTACTTTTGATTTAGAAAAAAACTCCCTCATCTCTACATAACATACTTTTAGTATTCAAATTTCCGCGGGTAAAACCGTGGGGCATAGCTGGTATTACAAACATTTTGTATGGACGAGCGGCAACCAAGTGACAACCGAGCAACAACAACTAGCGATGCGCGATTGCAAGATGTTTTAAGAATCTAAACAATTGGAGTCGGTCAAATTTACCATCGAGTCAACCATCAGCACCCCCTGACGATAAAACAATCGAGAGGTTTTCCGATTGTTTTATGCAAGCGATTGGTCCCAGTCGCGTCGAATCTAGCCGAATGGAACCGATGACGCGATGCATCGCCCTGTGATCAATGTGTGGCGACTGCACGCGAGTCGGCTCGCTATCATCGACTGCGATTGAAAATAATCGCGATACATCGAGATCGAGAGTTCGAAAATCGAAACAATCGAGATTAGCCTCTCACTATCGCGCATCTTCTTTAAATCGTCGAGTGTACTGTCAAGTCTCATCTTTTGTGGCGCGAATATTGTACAATCACTTACATTGGTCCAAGCTGCGAAGTCTTCAACTGTTGATTATGAAGCACCCACAATAACTATTGGAACACGCACAAGAGTATACAACGGTCACTAGTCCTGTGCAGTGACCAATAGTTGTTTTGGGCTTCTGATCTTCTTCAGTGTTGAATGTTGCATCTGAAATCTTGACGCTTAAATAAATACCTAGTTACAAGGACATAAGAATTACAATCAGCTTGAAGCTGCAATGCAGACATTTGATTAATTGGCATTGTTGCTGTATCGTCAAATTTTTCTTAAAATTAGTCAATTTGGTTATCTTAATTTTAGCTAAACGGACAACCTTGTCTACATATACCTAAAAGTAAATCAATAATTTATTGAACTGAGTGGCAGTGACAGATGCCCGCGTTAGATGTACTTACCTGGGGCATTACGATCAACTATAGTTATCTACATAAGTGCGAATTACTGTAAGGGACATGCACTTAGATGACGTGCATTACATTCTGTCACAGCCACTCAGTCAATAACTATCGCAATAAGAGTTGATAGTAGAAACTCTGTTCCTTGGAGTGAGTCAAGCTAATGTCACAAGAGTTGATGATAAATCTCTATCTCTGCCAAGCTAATGTTGTAATAGGTGTTGATGGTAAATACTCTTTACTTTACAGTGAGTGAAGCTAAAGTCACATTAAGCGTTAATGGTAAACTATAATATGTCCCTTACAGTAAGACAGATTAATCTATATCTATACATCTATACATCTATACATACAGATAAATAAAATTGAAGTATCTGTTTGTAATTCCAAAATAACAGCTTTTCACTAAATGCATATGAAAGTATACACGCTACTGACACTAAAAAACCAAGTTTTAAATGATTGTCCGTCTGTCTGTCTCCCTGTCTGCCTGTTTGTTCCGGATAATCTCTGAAACGGCTAAACCGATTTTTAATTTAAACCTACTTTTAATATAAAAGAACATAAGGGTCCTGCGGGATACCCATGAAATGAAACTGCGGGGCACCGCTAGTGTTACAATAAGAGTTGATGCGCCTCTGCTCCTTACAGTGTGTCAAGCTATGATACAATAACATTTATCTATAGTAAGTGAAGCTATCGTCGCAATGAGAGTTGATTGTAAATACTTTTTCCCGTAAAGTGAGTGAATCTAAAGTGAAAATAGCAGCTGTAACTTCTCTGTTACTTACATTGGAGTTGAGCTAACTTTACAATAAGAGTCGATGGTAAAGTAGGGATGTCTCTTACAATAAGGCAGGTTTATGTTACATCTAACAATAATAGTTGATGGGCGCCTGTCCCTTACAATGTATAAAGGTGATGAAGATGTGACAAATGAGTGTGGATAATGTGACAGTCTCTTATGTCCCTTACAATCGTTGTAGTGAGTCAAGTAAGATACTCCCACCACTCAGGCTACAGGTTTTTTCTTAGTTCAGCTGTTGGTGATACCTAAAAAAAAGTGTACAATTTCAATGTGCGTGACATAAACACAGGACAATAACGTTTTTTTATTCAACATAAATTAACAACACAAAATTTAAATACACAAACATACATATAATTGGACACTTGCAAAATTAACGGCATCACACGCGCTTTTTCGTTCTTACTTAGTCTACAACAGCGAAAATTAAATTAGATTTATAACTTTGTAAGCATCAGAGGGGAGGGAGGGAGGGAGACAGAGGCACTAGTGTGGTTCTGTTTTCATTATTTTGGGACCCTAAAGAAGAACATAACGATATTGATTGCAATTTTTCATCTTAATAGTGATTTGGACACTGTATCTTCAGTCAGGTCAGCCTCCTCATTAAGTATTGACCTGAAATAAAAAATATAAGCTCAATTACTTAAAATTCTACCTGCCTACTTTGTCCCATTGTATCCATGGAATCTTCTCATACTCCTCTCACACGATTATAAAAGCAGCCAAGGTTCCTAAAACCTTACTGAAACTGAAATTAATTTGTAAGAAGTATTTCCAAAAAATATTTTTAAGCCCTTTGTATTCACTATTGCTCAAAGATTTATTTAAGTCCAAAAAATCATTCTATGAAGTATCGGCAAAGGCTAACCTGCTACGGTTTTCAAACCTACCAACATTTAAGCGTGATGTAAGAATTTGTCCGAGAGAACGAACAAAAGTTTAATAAGCCAACTGTCTCAAATACAGTAATCCCTGTTATTTGTACTTGATAAATAAGAACTACATAGATAACTTATCTCAATAGTGCATCTATAATCTTAAAGTTCGGTACAAATAAAAGAACTTAAAAAAACAAAATATTTAAAATAACACAGTATATTAGGTACTTATATTCCTCAAAAAATGTTAACAAAATTCCTAACTACTCATTGAGTATTGCTATTCATTCATTCATATCACACGTCTAACACTGTTTAGACTAATTGCAGTCCGAATAACTCTATGATGAAAAAAGTTATGCTTACGTACTACATGCATCGATATAAAATAAACATAAAACAATGAGAAAAGTGCAACAAAAAGAACACAACACATTCAAAGTAAAGTGAGTGTTTAGCTCACAATAAAACCGTAATTTGGAAGAGTTTTTTCAACTTATTTCAGCCAATTCAAAGCGCTATTTTAGCGCTCAATAAACCACTCACTTTGCTCTTGCATTTATGAACATCATTTATCATTATGAATAATAAAATTAATTTATAAATTGTTAAAAATGAACTGTGATACTAAAGTCGGCCCATTTCCAATATCTACGATAGAATATAAAGTTTTTCCAAGCGGGATGGTCTTCTTCATTTATTTTGTAAATATTAAAATTTTAAGCAAAGTACATAAATTATAAAAAAATACATCAGTATTTAGGCTACAGGTATATTTGTAGGCTGGACATCTATATACCTATTTTTTATAAGCAGTTACTTTTTTAAGCTCTGCTTATAATATAATCTTCATCCACTCTGCTATAATGAATCTCTTGTGACGTACGGACAAGCGATATTTGAACAATATGAAATTGATTAACAAGTAAAACCTCATGTTGGTATAAAAACTACGCATTCGGTATCATCTAATGTAATAATATCGGTGAAACGTGTATTGAAAAGGGCCGTAAAATAATTTCTTCGTAATTCCATAATTCCTTTCCGCCGTCTCGCTGTTAATGAAACGCCCGCAATAGCCGCTGTCACACGCACAAGAGTATAGCTATGACTAATCTTGTACAGTGGCCAGCAGCTGCTTTGGGCTTCATAAGCTTCTTTGCAAAGGCTGAGGGACTCTTCCAAGTAGTCGGCAGCTCCGATCCACAGATCCGTGGCTCGAAACAATGTAATTAAGCTATACGGAACGTATTCTTAAAATAATTTAAAATTAAGCTAAAAATAATGAAATCAATTTAAAAAGCAGTGCTTTATTATATTTAATTAGGGCCTAATTACTTCACAAAATCGTTGTTAAGCTCATTGGTTTTATAAAAATAAAAGTTTTAAGTAGATAGTGTAATAAAGCCTATTTGGTTGACAAACTGCGAAAACTATAAATATATTCAATGGACATAAGACTGTCCCGCGTAATAGACATAAATCGACAGGATTTTAGAAGACGATATTTGTCGAGACAAAATTATCCAAGTAAAATAATTTCTTTACTAACATGGGTATACACATTTTGTCCTCGTTCTTATATGATGTATGCACCAAAATTAAATACTAAAATCAAAAAACATTGAAAAGCTGCAGAGTATTCTTCTAATTCTACTACAAAGTACTGCCCGCGATTTTTCCTACATTTTAGGTATTGATAATAATAAGATATGCCTATTGTAGTAGGTATACTTTAAAATACGTCTATTGGAGGGCCATATAACCAGCCGCGATGGAATGACGGATGGATTGTAAAAAACTTGGTGTATCGGATGACGCACGAAGCCCCATGAAGGGGAATCCATAGTACCGGCGCTGCCGGCTTAACTTAATGCACGTGGATACACACATTACCATTATGCCTTCGACAACGGTTATACATTAAGAATGTCTTATAATTTTTTAATTCTTACTTTGGAATTTAATCATTTTTGCTGAAATTTCTTCTTTAAATTCTTGAGATTTGAAATTTGTTTTTTTTTTATATTTACAATTAGATACAATTTAAATCAGCTATAACTGCTAGAGGGTAAGTGGTAGATAACAGGGGCCCAACTATGAGCTCTTATTGCAATGATAATTCAGCTGTGCGACAGTGACAAATGTATCCACGTCACATACATCTGTCTCATAAATGAGTGAAACTATCATGGCAATAAGAGCTCATGGTAAGGCCTCTGTAATAAGTTGGAGTGTGAGGCCGAGATTAATTTGTGAAAAGTATCGTAGTTTTTTTTAATAACTGTATTAGAACTGGATTCAAGCACGTTATGTTTGAAAATAAATAACGATTCAGATTTACCTGAATTATAACTAAAAAAAAAACACTTTGTAAAATATTCCTTTTTGGTAAACATTATTTTTTATACCTAATACCTACATATGAGAAAATAATCTTACAGATATATGCAAAATACAGTGTCGAAGTAAGACTAAGAAGATTTTTATCATCATCCTATACAGGCTCCTCATTCGAAATCAAAACAAATTATATAAATAATCAATAAAAAAAAAATGTGTATAAGTCACTATTCAGAGTTGGTAAAAAAACAAAACCATAATAACACAATACTCACTTGTTGCACAAAAACAAAACACTAAACATAATAAAACTTCTTTCTAGAGACACTAAATAAAGGAGAAATAAAAAAAATATATTTCAAATAAGGAATGGTTGAAAAAGTAATGTTCCCGAAACGTCTGTTCGCAGGATGAGCCAGGGTGCGAGTGAACTATGGGCCGAGGGATGCCTTACAACTCACCGCGAGAGCCTACGTTACGTATTGTCGGCGCCCCTAATTCGTCAACGGTTGTAATTCATAGGAGGTAGAGTTTAGACCACAACTTCATAACCGAAGGAATGTATGAAGAGCTGCATTAATGTAGACGAAGCGAAAGAAGTATGGAAGGATTGTATATGGCGAGCAGCAGTCTCTGCCTACCCTCAGGGGATCCAGGTGTGAGCATATATATGTCCAAGTTCATAAGTCTAGTTTTGTCACGTTCCTATCATTTTGTATTTCAAGAACATGTTATTTATTTGATAGTCTTTTGTTTTTTCCTTAATATACATTAATTATTATGTTTTCGAATAACAGGTGAAAAGAAAACATTTTCAAAAAAGTCGGTACGTGCGTTTCTTTCAAATTAATTACAGGTAAGTAAGTCTAAACTTTGTATTTATTTATTATGCAATTCAAATTGTTGGGACTGACTGTGCTATTAGAGTTGTATCATTACTAAGAGTGTTTTTCTTCAACTGTATCAAAACTGAATGTATTCATTTACTCAGCGCTAATAATTGTTGGCAAATTCGACTAGTATCAAGCAAATTTGACACGTCACTAATGTAAAGGTTTCTGTCGTCTGCTTATAACTTGGACCCAAAGTTTACCTAACATCAATGTTGACGTATATACGACATTTGTACGGTCTTATTGTTATTTATAATTAGTTAATTCACTTAACATGTTATAATATTATTATGTAAGTGCACTGATACAATGCTGTCGTAATATTGATGTAAGAAAGGTCATATTCGGAGCACTCGTAACCACAGGAAGTATGTGTGTATGAAGAGATTAATGAATGTGGATGAAGTGAAAGAAGTATATAGGGATCGTAGCATATTGCAAACGGTGGTCTCTCTGCCTACCGCCATGGGATATAGGCGTGAGCATATGTATGAACGTATACATGTTAACTCCAATATCGTACGTAATATAAGCCGGTGCAATCAATATTATGAGGAGTTTCAAAGATTAACAACTTTAAAAGTATGCACAAGAAAAAGGAGTTTGTCCGCTCAATATAATATGCCAGCTGAGTTTCTTGCCGGTTCTTCTCAGAAGGCTAGTTTCCGAACGGGTGGTAAATTCCTCGACATTCATAAGTGCCTTACCATGGCCTAAACTGAATAAATCATATTTTATTTTTTAAATTTACGATGATTTTTTTGACTCATTATATACCTAAGACTACCTACCTTTTTTTTAAGAGAGGTAGGACATGACGGGATTTTTCTCGTTCGCAATTCGGAGTAGCCCGATTGGGGATTGTACTTCCATCTTGCAGAAGATCGCAGCCAAAATGCTACCTTAGTATTGTGTTCCTGCAGTGAGTAAGGTCGCCAGTGCTCCATGGGGAGAGAGGAGAAGTGGAGTCGCTGTTCTAGCGTATGACTCTTTTATCTATACAGATAAATAAAATTTAAGTGTCTGTTTGTAATTCCAAAATAACAGCTTATCACTAAATGCATATGAAAGTATACACGCTACTGACAATGAAAAATCTATTTTAAAAAAAAATCTCTGTCTGTCTGTCCGTCTGTCTGCCTGTCTGTCCGTCTGCCTGTCTGTCTGTTTGTTCCGGGTAATCTCCGAAACGGCTGGACCGATTTTAACGGGACTTTCACTGGTAGATAGCTACTGTTTCAAGGAGTAACTTAGGCTTTTATTTATAAAAAACATTAGGGTTCCACGGGACAATGCAATTAACTCTACGCGGGTGAAACCGCAGGGCACAGCTAGTCTTGTAATATGGTGGCACAGCGAACCCATTGTTTATGAGGTGGGTAATGTGTGACTGACACTCTAATGTTGGTCATGTTCATAGGCTTTAGTAGCCGCTTATCATCAGGTGGACCGTACGCTTGTTTGTCACCTTTGTTGTATGAAAAGAAAAACAAATAGTTTCTGCAAAAGTATCGGTATGACACCTATGATGGATACCTATACAGATAAAATTGAAGTGTCTGTTTATAATACCAAATTAACTGCTTTTCACTAAATGCATTTATGAAAGTAGGTATATACGGTACTCACATAAAAAAAAATTATTTTGTCCGTCTGTTTGCTCCGATTAATCTTCGAAACGGCTGTACTGATTTCAACGAGACTTTCACTGGCAGAGCTAATGTTACAAAGAGTAACTTGGACTTATTAAAAAACTAATACATTAGAGTTCTGCGGGCCACTAAATAATCAAATTAAGTCTAAACGGGTAAAACCACGGAGCACAGCTAGTCTCTCATATTTCTAGCTAGTCTGACTAGATTTTGTACTACATACGTTTGGTTTCTATACTTAAGCTGAGGTAATAGATAGCCAATAAGTGATAGGTAGCAAGTACAATAGGCGTGCCTACCGAGGCCGTACGGAAGCCGCACAAACGAGGTCGGCGCCTCGCTTCTTACAGGATTATGAACGAACGGACACGATTGAAACCTGAGGACCTGTCTCCATTGTTCCGAGGCACGTGGGTGTATGCCCACGTCATTTCTAACACGGGAAAAAAGGAAGGAAAGCTATTTGTGTACGTAAGTAAAATATTTACCTACTTTTGTCACCTTGTTTATTAATAACTAGCTGTGCCCCGCGGTTTCACGCGCGTGGAGTTAGTTTTAGGGTGTCCCGCGGAACTCTTATACTTTTTTGTAAATAAAAGTAGCCTAAGTTACTCCTTGTAACATTAGCTTTCTGCCAGTGAAAGTCCCGTTAAAATCGGTCCAGCCTTTTCAGAGATTACCCGGAACAAACAGACAGTCAGACAGATATTTTTTTAAATCTTGGTTTTTTATTGTCAGTAGCGTGTATACTTTCATATGCATTTTGTGAAAAGCTGTTATTATAGCTGTTATTTCGGAATTACAAACAGACACTTCAATTTTATGTATCATGTTATGTTATTTATCGTGTTATTATATTATCGTGTTATGTTTAGTATGTATAGATATAGATAGATGTATAGATTAAGCTACATTTTTTATGTTACTTACTAGAATATGTGACGTACTGACATATCAACGCATTAACTCAGTATTTATAAGTTTACTAAGCTTATTATAAAGATATAAGTACAGCCTATAGCCTTCTCGATAAATGGGCTATCGTGGTCAATTCTTCGACATTCATAAGGGCCTAAACTGAATAAATTATTTTCATTTTCATTACCCTGAGATAATTTTTCATATCGGACCAGGGGCCATACCATGAGCTCTTATTGCTATGATAGTTTCACTCATTTATGAGACAGATGTATGTGACATGCATACTGTCACTGTCGTACAACTGAATTAACATTGCAATAAGAGCTCATGGTTGGGCCCCTGTACTTCCTGAGATTAGCGCGTTCAATCAAATAAACAGTATTTTATAGTGCCAAAATGAAACGTCAAAAATTGGAAGTTCTTAATGCGCGCTACTTGGATAGAATAATAGAATTCGTCTCGTATTATGTTGTGGTAACTTCACATTCCATTCGCTACTGATTCTGTGTCTGTACAGTTAGGTAACATCGTTCTTCGTAATTCAATTGTGTGTCATTAATTCTAATCGCATTATGGTTAATTTGCAGAAATTAGATTGGGTTTGTAAGTATTTTTATCTGTTTGCTATGACAGCCAAACTATTAATATAATTTTGGTTAATTAGGCTATTTATGAAAAAATATTCCTCGTATATCAAGCCTCTGGTAGAATGCTTATTAAAAAAGAAGCACACAGTTGAACTGAGAACCTCTTCCTTTTCTGTTAAAAAAACAACAAAATTGGAATATATTGAAATACTCGTATCTGTAAAGATAAATAAAATTTAAGTGTCTGTTTGTAAATCCAAAAAACCTGCGTTTCACTAAATGCATATTAAAGTATATACGGTAGTGACATGAAAAAAACATTTTTTTCTCTGTCGTCTGTCTGTCTGTCTGTTTGTTCCAGCTAATCTCTGAAACGGCTGAACCGATTTTAATGGGAGTTTCACTAGCAGGTAGCTGATGTTCTTAGAAGTAACTTAGGCTACTTTTATTTAAAAACAAATTAGGGTTCCGCATGAGTTAAAGTATGAAACTAAGACTACGCGGGTGAAGCCGCAGTGTACAGCTAGTAGATAATACCTACAAAAGCTCCTGTTTTCTAAAACAGTTAAAAAAATAACAAACCGACACAAAATCGATAGTCATTACACTTCAATACACAATTAAAAAGGTCTAATAGATCAGAAATTGGAGACGGAAGCCATGTGGCGGAAGCTATGTCCGGACTGCTCCGGACACCTGACACTCGCCCACCGGGGCGTAACACCTAACTAGTCCTGCCTCCACTAGTGCTATCGAATACCTGTGCGAGGGGTCAATGAAAAAATCTGTCCACATTTAATGCTAGTGTTTGTACCCTTACGGTGCATTTTTTAATTCCATAATGACATTATATTCACATTTTCATGTGCATTTTAATGCCATTCAGATAATATATCCCATTACGGAGAACTTTTTGTGTTTTCTGCCAAAGGCTGTCTTTGTTTTAATGTGTGCTGTGTATGAATATTTATGTTAAATGTGTGTGTATCTACGATGCAGTGGGGTGTGTGATAAGTGTGAAATAAGATTATTTACAAGATAAGTATGACTATTATTTAATTTATAAAATATACTTACTTAATTTAAGATTTATTGTTATGCTAAATTCACTTTATTTTTTTCATCAGTGTTTTGTTAAGTTTTCGAATCAATTACCTTAATTCAATTGGGTACGTTTCAGAGGTTGTGTGTTCCTTCTGAATACATATTCATAGCATTTTCTTTTACATACTAATAAAAACATCTATTAGAAAAAAATCTGATTTTTAATTTCTTCTAAAAATTAGAGAATTTTATAAATAAGAATGTTAATATTTCTCCTACCTGTTGCCAAGCGTAGCATCGCACTCCAACTTAAAAGTAAGTTATTTATTTCACATTATTTTATTCTTCTCCTTTTGTAGGGTTCTTTTTACTTATATTTTTTTTATATCAAACGTTTCAGTTGCGCACCTACACCGAGTACTTCCTACTTGACAGTCAGAACTTATCTAGGTGTAAAGTTCTCATCTATACAATTTAAAAACCCATACACCAGGTATTTGCTTCATTTCTTTGAGGAGTTCCCTCGCCTTTCTTTAGACTCCATCATCAGATCGACTCCAGACCTTCATTGAATAGGAGTGCTTTACGTTAACAAGCGCACTAGTCGCCACTACGAAATTCGAAGGCTCCCCTCGATTTTTCTAAGACTTTGATTGACTGCCTCGTTGGCTTAGTGTTCGCAAGCCCTACTATGGAACACGAGGTCCTGGGTTTGAATCCCAGCACGGGCAAAGTGTTATTGGATTCCTTCTGTAATTTCTCGGAGCAGTTTGGAGCCCGGAATTGTGCTCAAGGGGGCGAGATTTACATGAGACTTAAACATAACTAGCAAAATGTGGGTGTACTATACGTACACCTCTGCTTACCCCTTCGGGGAATACAGGCGTGAGCATAATCGTATGTGTTTATAAATTGTAATATCAAGATCTGTAAGGCTCCACCGTGAATGAACATCTGTCTGATACATCGCCTTGTGAATATGAAATCACTTTAAAGAATCTTAATACATGCAATCTAAAACCAAAGATTGGTGTGAATCCAGTTCCTATAAATAATGACTAAAAGGAGCAAATAGGGAAATTACGTCGGGACGGCGACGCTCGACCGCTACACACCCAGCTATAAATAAACCGACCTTCAGATTAAAAATAGACGCCGATCCCTCCTGCGAGGTCGGGAAACTGGGTCACTGGGTCCATCGATCCCTCTCGCACACACTAAACCCCATAGGAGAGACAAGGATAGCGCCGGAGCCTGCAGCGCCTGTGACGTAGCAAAGCTCGTTCATTGAATTTTACAGGGAGAAGCAAAACGCTCACCGCTGGTGCATGGAGTTTAGTTTTGTTTTCTTAACGAGTTTTCTTAACAGTAGCTTATTAAGAATAAACGACCTTATAGAACTTTAAAACATTATTCTATTGAATCAAATAGAAGTTTTCTTTCAAAAACATCCTATAAGTAACTTACATATTTTTTTCGAAAGTGCAATTTTTGAAGCGTGAATTATTGAAGAATTTTGTGCCTACATTAACTGGAATGGTATACAATATTTTATAAAATTAGTCTTCCTATCCAGCTCCCAGTATTCCGATTTAGGGGTGTGCTGGTGACGTCAATCGCGGGTGTGGCTGAGGCCCGTGACGTCACGGGAGAGCTCTGACGTCAAACAGAGCCTCTCCTCCCGGCCTCCTGACCCCGCGCATACGAATTGCTGCCTTACAGATATTATATTGTTTCTTTGTGGTATCCGTGGATACCCTGTTGTCTCATCTAACTTCATAATTATCTTCAACATGAATATTATCTAAAATCTTTAACAATACATGGAATTGAATAGATAAAGTGTTAACACGAGGTCTTGAGTAAATTTTCTATACGAGTAAAAATGTTTTTGTGCATACTGGGAACCAAAGTTTGGAATATATTCCTACAATTTTGAACGTGTTATTTAGTTTGGTATATTATGAAGAGAGTACCACTTCTACTAGCAAAGAATTTATGAATTTATAAAATTAAATATCAGCCCCTTCCTGAGAAACGAGAAGAGCCGTGGTGGCTGTATGATTTGAACAGCAAGATCGAATCCCAGTGGCCTGTACCAATGAGTTTTCTAAAAACTTAAATGCAGTAATTTCACCCCATGTGCTTTACGGTGAAAACATCGTGAGACGTAATTCACAGACGCTCTGGTAATCTTCCCTGTAGATAAAAGTAGTTCAAAGACGTATGTATAGTGCCTGAGACGCCGATGGACTCACCCTCTGTCACGTTCGCACCTAATCATATGTTGTTATTGAAACACCTCTGCTATCTTTTCGGGGAGGGCGTGAGCATACTTATTTTTTATTTTATTTTTACTAGGTACTAATTATTTTAACCCATGTATCACTTGCGACCTTGCTGACTGCTAGATCACACCGTTGGCGAATAACAATAGTTATGGATCCGTTATAACACCCGAGCAAAACCACGGACGGAAGCTAGTGGAATATACGAGGCCATACAAGGAATACTAGTAGGTAATGAATTCAAAGGAAATTAAAAAATTTAATATGTTAAAATGTTGTAATTTAAGCAGGTTTTACTGAGAGCTAAGGGCTAGGAAGTTAAGAAGATTTCAAATTGAGAACGGCCGATAAGAAATGAATGGTGCCAAATATCTACTTCGAAGGTCAACAAGTATGTCTCCAAGAACCAAGTGCTCATCATATTTAATCTACAGAGTGCTTAGTGCGAGTTTTCTTAAAAATGCCGTCACAAGTCATCGCGTCGACGTAAACGCAGATTTGTATGCATAAAAGTATTGAGAGCTACAATATTGATATATATATATTTCCAGAGTTATATTGGGACCCAGACATTGAGAAAATTATAAATAAAAATTCTATACAGATAAATAAAATTGAAGTGTCTGTTTGTAATTAAAAAATAACAGCTTTTTACTAAATGCATATGAAAGTATACACGCTAATGACACTAATAAACCAAGTTTTAAAATTTTTCTCTGTCTGTCTGTCTGTTTGTTCCGAGTAATCTCTGAAACGGCTGGACCGATTTTAACGGGACTTTCACTGGCAGGTAGCTGATGTTTCAAGGAGTAACTAAGGTAACGAAAAAATATTCCTCGTATATCAAGCCTCTGGTAGAATGCTTATTAAAAAAGAAGCACACAGTTGAACTGAGAACCTCTTCCTTTTCTGTTAAAAAAACAACAAAATTGGAATATATTGAAATACTCGTATCTGTAAAGATAAATAAAATTTAAGTGTCTGTTTGTAAATCCAAAAAACCTGCGTTTCACTAAATGCATATTAAAGTATATACGGTAGTGACATGAAAAAAACATTTTTTTCTCTGTCGTCTGTCTGTCTGTCTGTTTGTTCCAGCTAATCTCTGAAACGGCTGAACCGATTTTAATGGGAGTTTCACTAGCAGGTAGCTGATGTTCTTAGAAGTAACTTAGGCTACTTTTATTTAAAAACAAATTAGGGTTCCGCATGAGTTAAAGTATGAAACTAAGACTACGCGGGTGAAGCCGCAGTGTACAGCTAGTAGATAATACCTACAAAAGCTCCTGTTTTCTAAAACAGTTAAAAAAATAACAAACCGACACAAAATCGATAGTCATTACACTTCAATACACAATTAAAAAGGTCTAATAGATCAGAAATTGGAGACGGAAGCCATGTGGCGGAAGCTATGTCCGGACTGCTCCGGACACCTGACACTCGCCCACCGGGGCGTAACACCTAACTAGTCCTGCCTCCACTAGTGCTATCGAATACCTGTGCGAGGGGTCAATGAAAAAATCTGTCCACATTTAATGCTAGTGTTTGTACCCTTACGGTGCATTTTTTAATTCCATAATGACATTATATTCACATTTTCATGTGCATTTTAATGCCATTCAGATAATATATCCCATTACGGAGAACTTTTTGTGTTTTCTGCCAAAGGCTGTCTTTGTTTTAATGTGTGCTGTGTATGAATATTTATGTTAAATGTGTGTGTATCTACGATGCAGTGGGGTGTGTGATAAGTGTGAAATAAGATTATTTACAAGATAAGTATGACTATTATTTAATTTATAAAATATACTTACTTAATTTAAGATTTATTGTTATGCTAAATTCACTTTATTTTTTTCATCAGTGTTTTGTTAAGTTTTCGAATCAATTACCTTAATTCAATTGGGTACGTTTCAGAGGTTGTGTGTTCCTTCTGAATACATATTCATAGCATTTTCTTTTACATACTAATAAAAACATCTATTAGAAAAAAATCTGATTTTTAATTTCTTCTAAAAATTAGAGAATTTTATAAATAAGAATGTTAATATTTCTCCTACCTGTTGCCAAGCGTAGCATCGCACTCCAACTTAAAAGTAAGTTATTTATTTCACATTATTTTATTCTTCTCCTTTTGTAGGGTTCTTTTTACTTATATTTTTTTTATATCAAACGTTTCAGTTGCGCACCTACACCGAGTACTTCCTACTTGACAGTCAGAACTTATCTAGGTGTAAAGTTCTCATCTATACAATTTAAAAACCCATACACCAGGTATTTGCTTCATTTCTTTGAGGAGTTCCCTCGCCTTTCTTTAGACTCCATCATCAGATCGACTCCAGACCTTCATTGAATAGGAGTGCTTTACGTTAACAAGCGCACTAGTCGCCACTACGAAATTCGAAGGCTCCCCTCGATTTTTCTAAGACTTTGATTGACTGCCTCGTTGGCTTAGTGTTCGCAAGCCCTACTATGGAACACGAGGTCCTGGGTTTGAATCCCAGCACGGGCAAAGTGTTATTGGATTCCTTCTGTAATTTCTCGGAGCAGTTTGGAGCCCGGAATTGTGCTCAAGGGGGCGAGATTTACATGAGACTTAAACATAACTAGCAAAATGTGGGTGTACTATACGTACACCTCTGCTTACCCCTTCGGGGAATACAGGCGTGAGCATAATCGTATGTGTTTATAAATTGTAATATCAAGATCTGTAAGGCTCCACCGTGAATGAACATCTGTCTGATACATCGCCTTGTGAATATGAAATCACTTTAAAGAATCTTAATACATGCAATCTAAAACCAAAGATTGGTGTGAATCCAGTTCCTATAAATAATGACTAAAAGGAGCAAATAGGGAAATTACGTCGGGACGGCGACGCTCGACCGCTACACACCCAGCTATAAATAAACCGACCTTCAGATTAAAAATAGACGCCGATCCCTCCTGCGAGGTCGGGAAACTGGGTCACTGGGTCCATCGATCCCTCTCGCACACACTAAACCCCATAGGAGAGACAAGGATAGCGCCGGAGCCTGCAGCGCCTGTGACGTAGCAAAGCTCGTTCATTGAATTTTACAGGGAGAAGCAAAACGCTCACCGCTGGTGCATGGAGTTTAGTTTTGTTTTCTTAACGAGTTTTCTTAACAGTAGCTTATTAAGAATAAACGACCTTATAGAACTTTAAAACATTATTCTATTGAATCAAATAGAAGTTTTCTTTCAAAAACATCCTATAAGTAACTTACATATTTTTTTCGAAAGTGCAATTTTTGAAGCGTGAATTATTGAAGAATTTTGTGCCTACATTAACTGGAATGGTATACAATATTTTATAAAATTAGTCTTCCTATCCAGCTCCCAGTATTCCGATTTAGGGGTGTGCTGGTGACGTCAATCGCGGGTGTGGCTGAGGCCCGTGACGTCACGGGAGAGCTCTGACGTCAAACAGAGCCTCTCCTCCCGGCCTCCTGACCCCGCGCATACGAATTGCTGCCTTACAGATATTATATTGTTTCTTTGTGGTATCCGTGGATACCCTGTTGTCTCATCTAACTTCATAATTATCTTCAACATGAATATTATCTAAAATCTTTAACAATACATGGAATTGAATAGATAAAGTGTTAACACGAGGTCTTGAGTAAATTTTCTATACGAGTAAAAATGTTTTTGTGCATACTGGGAACCAAAGTTTGGAATATATTCCTACAATTTTGAACGTGTTATTTAGTTTGGTATATTATGAAGAGAGTACCACTTCTACTAGCAAAGAATTTATGAATTTATAAAATTAAATATCAGCCCCTTCCTGAGAAACGAGAAGAGCCGTGGTGGCTGTATGATTTGAACAGCAAGATCGAATCCCAGTGGCCTGTACCAATGAGTTTTCTAAAAACTTAAATGCAGTAATTTCACCCCATGTGCTTTACGGTGAAAACATCGTGAGACGTAATTCACAGACGCTCTGGTAATCTTCCCTGTAGATAAAAGTAGTTCAAAGACGTATGTATAGTGCCTGAGACGCCGATGGACTCACCCTCTGTCACGTTCGCACCTAATCATATGTTGTTATTGAAACACCTCTGCTATCTTTTCGGGGAGGGCGTGAGCATACTTATTTTTTATTTTATTTTTACTAGGTACTAATTATTTTAACCCATGTATCACTTGCGACCTTGCTGACTGCTAGATCACACCGTTGGCGAATAACAATAGTTATGGATCCGTTATAACACCCGAGCAAAACCACGGACGGAAGCTAGTGGAATATACGAGGCCATACAAGGAATACTAGTAGGTAATGAATTCAAAGGAAATTAAAAAATGTAATATGTTAAAATGTTGTAATTTAAGCAGGTTTTACTGAGAGCTAAGGGCTAGGAAGTTAAGAAGATTTCAAATTGAGAACGGCCGATAAGAAATGAATGGTGCCAAATATCTACTTCGAAGGTCAACAAGTATGTCTCCAAGAACCAAGTGCTCATCATATTTAATCTACAGAGTGCTTAGTGCGAGTTTTCTTAAAAATGCCGTCACAAGTCATCGCGTCGACGTAAACGCAGATTTGTATGCATAAAAGTATTGAGAGCTACAATATTGATATATATATATTTCCAGAGTTATATTGGGACCCAGACATTGAGAAAATTATAAATAAAAATTCTATACAGATAAATAAAATTGAAGTGTCTGTTTGTAATTAAAAAATAACAGCTTTTTACTAAATGCATATGAAAGTATACACGCTAATGACACTAATAAACCAAGTTTTAAAATTTTTCTCTGTCTGTCTGTCTGTTTGTTCCGAGTAATCTCTGAAACGGCTGGACCGATTTTAACGGGACTTTCACTGGCAGGTAGCTGATGTTTCAAGGAGTAACTAAGGCTTTTATTTATTAAAAATATTAGGGTTCCGCGACAATAAGGATGAAACTAAATCTACGCGGGTGAAACCGCGGGGCACAGCTAGTATATATATTACTAGCTGTGCCCCGCGGTTTCACCCGCGTAGATTTTACATGTTACTACTTGGAACATCAGCTACCTTCCCGTTAAAATCCTGCTGTTTCAGAGAGAAAAATTTTAAAACTTGATTTTTTAGCCTCAGTAGCATGTATACTTTCATATGTATTTAGTGAAAAGCTGTAATTTTGGAATTACAAACAGACATTTCAATTTTATTTATCTCTACTATAGATGTATGCATAATGAGAACATGATTAGGAATATAAAAAGCAAATGTTTCTCATAAGAAGGAGCACAGTTGTATGCTGAGAACAAACTATGCAACCTTGATATAATTAATGGATCAATCTACGTCAGGAATTTCGAAGAGTGATCAAAAATATTTACTACAAAAATAAATGTGAGTCTATCTCCGATAATTTACTACACTTTTGGTCAGAATGCATTCGAATGGGACTGCAAGACGAACAAGACGAAGTTAGTATGTATAATCATGTATAATTATGTTATTTTGACGATTTGAAAGTACTTTGTGAAAAGACTATTCGAATAAAGATATTTTTGAGTTTGAGCTTGAATATAATTGATTAAATTAAAGTTGATAAATTTTTCAATGTTAAATTTTAAATTTAAATTGTTAAAAAAAAATTGTTGTTAGTACGAAAGAAATAAAGAAGAATATCTCTACATTTCATTTTCTATTACTTAAAACAAATCTTAGATTTTTTGGTTAATGCTACATTGGCGGCAAATAGGCGTGCAGTCCGCGTAATAGTTAGCGGCTACTGCAGCTTATGAACATGACTTTCCTATGACGTCACACATTACCTACCTTATAAAAAATGGGACGAAAGGGTCCTACTAGGGATCTGATACCCTCCACTATTCCTTCTTCCTCCGCACGGAGCACTGGCGACCTCACCACAGGAACACAATAATACTTTAAGGTATGACTTGGCTGCAATCTTCTGTAAGGTGGAGGTACAGTGCTCAGCTACACAGCTCCGAATTTCGAACTGGAGGTTTCGTTATGGCCTACCTCTCTTAAATTCATCTATATCTATCTACATATAGATAGAAAACACACTCTCATAAAAGTCTCTTTGTTCCGGATTATCTCGGCAACGGCTGGTCCGATCTTAACAGAACTTTCACTGGCAGGTCGCTAATGTTACAAGGAGTAACTTAGTTAAAAAGATATTAGGGTTCCGCGGGCTACCCATGAAATTTGTCTACTCGGGTAACACAGTAAATATTTTAGTTTGACACTAATAAATTTATTAGTGGTGTAAAGGTAACTCGGGAATCTCTTTACATTCCCAAGATATATAGACAAAAGCTTGCTACATTGTTAGCTTATAATATTAACACTGTTATAGCCAATATAACAAAGCATAGGTTAAGTGACGAGCCAGTGGTAGATAGATGTTCTACTAGCACTGTGACCAATCTTATTGATTCTTTAAACCATTAAGTCAGACAACAGAGAAGTCAGGTGCATGTATTATGCGTCTGCTACACCAGAATATTAACCGCTTCTCTGGCAAAATTCTTGATCTAGAGTTATTACTAGACAAAATACCTATTGATTTTCTCTGTTTTACTGAAACTTGGTTGAAACCAGATACCATGATGTTTAATATTACTAATTATACCATTGCCAGTTCTTATAACAGACTCTCAGCGGAGGGAGGTGGTACCATCATCTTACTGAATAGTAACTTTAAGTCCAAAGAGAGAAAGGATATTACTAGTCTTTCTGTAGAGCGAGTCTGTGAAGCGGCTTGTGCAGAGTTGGATAATTATATAATTGTATGCGTATACAGACCTCCATCCTCTGATATTCACTCATTTTGTTCAACAATGGAGGTCATTCTTAAGAAAATATTTCGAACGAATAAACAAATATTGATATGTGGTGATTTTAATGTAGACATTTTAAGAAGGTCTTCTGAGGCGCGTTTATTTATATCTCTTTTTAAATCTTTTAATCTGGACTTTGTATTTAATGAGCCCACGAGAATAACGGCCACTTCCTCTACTTGTATCGATAATGTAATAACTAATGGTAGTATAATAAAACAGTCTCAGATAAGTGGAATTCGATCTGACCACATGGCTCAACTAGTTGAGTTGCAATGTAGTAGGCAACCTTCTAAATCTTTTAGGGAATCTAGACCTCTCTCTGTCCATAGACTGCTGAAGTTTAAAAATAATGTTGAGTTAAAAATTAAAAAAGCAGAGTCTCGCGAACCAAACAAATATTTCAATAAATTACATGATGTCATATGTACAGAATTCAACAAGGCATGTCCTAAACAACAATATAAATTAAATAACAGATTACAGTTCAACAACTGGGCAACCAAGGGCATAAGGAAAAGTAGAGACACTTTATATGAGTTATACCACAAGAAAGCCCAAACAACTAATGTCGCTTTTCATAGTCACGTTAGAATGTACTCAAAATTATTTAAAAGAGTTTGCCAGATTGCCAAATCAAAACATATAAGTAGTGAAATTAGCCGCTCTGATGATAAAATAAAAACTGTTTGGAAAGTTATAAACAGGGAGACTGGTAGAAATAAAACTAAAGAGCAAGTAAGTAAGCTTAAAATCAATGATAGTATTATATCGGATAAGTTAGAGGTCGCAACTGCTTTTGAGAATTTTTTCGCTAACATTCCCACAGAGACTACCAAACATCTTAACTCTAGTCCGAATACAGCTGAAAGCTTATTGAAACAATCGTTACGAAAAAGCTTCCCAGATTTTAGTTTTAAACATGTACGTCCTATTGACATCATGAAGGCATTTAAATCGCTTAATATTAAAAATACGGAGGACTTATGGGGACTCTCAATTAAAAGTATCCAATCTATTATAATAACGATTGCTCCCGCATTAGCTTCTATTTTCAATTTATGTATAGATCAAGGTATATTTCCTGATATTATGAAATATAGCAAAGTAATACCGATATTTAAAGCAGGCTCTAAAGAAGATCCTTCTGATTATAGACCTATATCGATTCTTCCCGCGCTTAGCAAAATATTTGAAAAAATTCTGCTTAATCAGATGTTAGCTCACTTTAACGTACATAACATCTTGCACGATCACCAATTTGGCTTCACTAAAGGTAGATCAACAACGGACGCGGCAGCAAAATTAATAAAACACATTTTTGAGGCTTGGGAGGGCGCCTATGACGCAGTAGGAGTCTTCTGTGACCTTTCTAAAGCTTTTGACTGTGTGGATCATCGTACGCTACTTCTTAAGCTAAACTATTATGGAATTCGCGGAAATGCTCTCGACCTTTTATCCTCGTACCTATCAAATCGTCATCAGAAAGTTGGCGTCGGTGGTGTAACATCCAAGGGGTCAATAATCAAAACAGGCGTGCCGCAAGGCTCCATACTAGGCCCATTCCTGTTTCTAGCGTATATCAATGACCTACCACTTGTTGTAGAAAATATCTGTGATATTGTTCTATTTGCAGATGATACATCTTTAGTTTTCAAAGTGAGTAGAAAAGACAAAGATCTTAAGGCACTAAATGAAACTCTAACATCTGTTTCAAAATGGTTTGATGCCAATAATCTCGTTTTAAATTCTAAAAAAACAAAATGTATCCGATTTTCACCACCTAATACATCGCAAATAGATACAAATATATCATTAGTTGGGAGTCAATTGGAGTTGGTCGAAAGCACAGTATTCTTAGGTCTTACCTTAGATTCTAAATTACAATGGGGCGCCCATATTGAAGCATTGTCAAAAAAGCTTAGTTCAGCTGCGTTTGCGGTTAGAAAAATTAAACAAATGACGGATATTGATACTGCTAGATTAGTCTACTACGCTTACTTTCATAGTGTCATGTCATATGGCGTATTGTTATGGGGTTCCGCAACAGACTTAGATTCAATTTTTATACTTCAAAAGAGAGCCATCAAGGCAATATACTCGCTGGACCCCCGAGATTCTCTTAGAGATAAATTTAAAGAAATAAATATTCTCACCCTACCGTCACTGTACATTTATGAGAATTTGCTATACATGAAAAAAAATATTCATCTATTCAATTTAAACTCGGACATTCATTCAATTTCAACACGAAATAAACACAAAATTGTAGCTCCTAGATTCAGGTTAGCAAAGGTAAATAAATCATTCATGGGGAATTGTGTTCGTTTCTACAATAAAATCCCACAGTCAATAAACGCGTTAAATTATGATAAATTTAAGACACACATTAAAACTGTACTGATGAAGAAAGCTTATTATACAATTTCGGATTACATAAATGATAAAGACATATGGAATTAAAACTCTGCACAAGTAGCTCCTGGCAATGACATGGTATGCAAACATGATATGTAAATCATTTGGTATTGTTTTTACGTTTTTAATTATTATTTTTTACACATGCATGCTGATACAATTTTCACTATTGTGAATAATTTATGATGTTTTTTTTTTTGTAATTATTATTATTTTACTGTGTAATGAAATGTACATGATGCCAGCTGAGTTTCTTGCCGGTTCTTCTCAGAAGGCTAGTTTCCGAACCGGTGGTAGATTCCTCGACGTTCATAAGTGCCTTACCAGGGCCTAAACTGAATAAATCATTTTCATTTTCATTTTCATTTTCATTTACCTAATTGGGTATCACCATGATTCAGAATGATGTATAAAAAAACATACAGTCGAATTGATAATTCCCTTTTTAGAAGTCGGTTAAAAATCAATATGCTTTGAATTGACCACATAATTATAAGGTAGTCTAAATATACGTCCGCCTACACGATTCATTGCGCTTTGTTGAAATAATATTGATCGATCACAATGCGGGGCTCTGACATTTTACGATTCATAAATAATACTGAACTGTGACATATAAGAGGTGAATTTTAATGAAGGCTCTATTTCAAACTACAGAAACAAATTTACATAGAAGATACTATTTTATAACAAAAATAAATATATTAAACGTTCGTGTATTTTTCCTCGTAGGGGTTGACTAATCCGCGAGGAAGGATCGTGTATGTAATTAATATTTTTGTTTTGTAAATTGATAGAATAGTAGTGATTTTTGAGGATATCGTCGGAAAAAATCGCCTTCAAGGAAACTTGCCCTTACGTCAGGAGAAAATACTAGAAATCGGCGCAAACAAATGTACAGAAAGTATCAAGAATTTGTAACACCCCCGCATTTATGAGAGTTACGTGAGGAACGTCTGCGTGGGCGAGTCTACGTAGCTAGACCGCGCGTAGGCGGTGTAGCGCCGTAGCTAGCGTAGAGGCTCGTAGCCTGCTACACGTGCACTAGCTACGACATTCATTTTATTGCCAGTCAGTAAAATTCTAGTTCAAACGCTTCGTTGCTTCTTTTTGTCTTTTGCACACTTTAAATTATAATTATAGTGTGAGTGTTTTTTCTTCACTTACCAAAAAAGTCCTGCTATATCACCCGATCCTTTACAAAAGCATGCCCATATGATAACAATTTCAACGAATTCGGTTGAACGTGAACAAAAACTTTTGCTTCTATGCCGCGATCACGTAAGGCTGGGGTATATGGACCGCTACTGCCTTCGTGGCGAGCGTCGGTCGACTGGTGCTTTCATTCGCAAAATTCCCTTCAAGAGTTAGGCTTGAATGGATGCGGGCCGTGATTGGTCGGGGCGGCGTGACGTCATGGCGATATTTCGGTGGTGTGGGTAGGCGAGGGTGTGTGTGTGCTAAGGCCATGAATGGACGGAGGCTGCCGCGCCCGCGCCGCGCCTCTCTTACGTCACACCGCTGCCTCCCTTATGCAACTCGACATCTCGAACAGAGCTGTTATTTATAACTGACTATGCGTATGAGGATATTTTTATCGGAGGTGTGATCCCTATTTTTAATTCTGTTTTTATTTCTTTTTAAGTATGATTCGTATACATTTTGCAATTTTCAGTACTTTGTAGTATTGGTAAGTGAACATTTTCTTTGTTTGATAAAACTATCTAATTCTAGAAAACTAAGTTCGTGGACATAAAATTCAGGATTAGTAGTATGAAATGATTGTGTAGACAGGTAGGGAACATGAATGTTATTATTTTCAAATTGTAATATTATAAAAAAACATATTTTTTTTAATCCTTAGTTTTATATCAATGTTCACAGGTAAAGGCACAAAAGAAGCAATTATGCGCTAGATTTTTTTATATTAAATAATGTCGAAAGATAGAAAGGTAAAGAGCGTCGGAAACGAAGGGCGTGTATGAATATATTGATAAATGTGGATGACGAGAAAGAAATATATTACAATTAAATATGTATTGAATATTCCTTCCCTCTTAGTGCCCGCGAGGGACCTTGCTATTTTTATAAGCATAGCGTGCTTATAAAAATAAAATTGATAAAGCGACTACTGAAAATGATGTAACCTTAGTAATCTACCCGCAGTAATAGACTACCTAGTATAAATGCACCAGAATGACCTTCGAACTTTACCTGGTTCCTAAAATAGGCACTGAGCGGGTGGGAGGGGTCGACGACCTCCCCGCGTGACCCGGTCATAGCAACAGGTCTATCGACTGCCCGTTTTACATTTACCACCGGGAACACCTTGGAACTTCCGCATGTATCGTGCATCGGTTTATCGCTTTAAATAGATTTCATTGGAAATTTATAATATTAATATCGCGGAATTAATTGACCTAGTCCCAATATAGGCACAGGATTGCGAAAGAGATAAAACATACATACATATGCTCACGTCTGTATTCCCCGAAGGGGTAGGCAGAGGTGTTGTAATAACAACTCCCACTTTTCACCGAAGATGATTAAGTGTCAACGTGACAGATGGTGAGTCTATCACCGTTTCAGGCACTATACATAATTACTTCTCAGACATGTGCAACTATATTTTCCTTCGCCGTAAAGCACGCGGTGTGAAACCAAACCGTGGTGAAAAACTCATTCGTACGGCCCCGCTGGGATTTGAACTTGCGTCGCTTACGTAGCAGGCGACTGCTCAAACCTCGAGGCCACCACGGCATTTTTTGTATATTTTTTATATTAGTATATTACTCTTCTAAGAGGGGAAAATAAAGTCTCCGAAATTTCAACGTAGGATTCCTTCATGCCTTAAAATATACAAATTAAATTCTAAAAGAAAATTTTATTTTAGTTCTCTAACTATTCTGAAACGTATTCTAAATATAAGGTGATAAGTTACACATCGGCAGGTATTATAATTTAAGTGTAGAGCAAACAAATATTAGTGAGTGCTTTTGTGTGTTCTTAAGGTCAACACTCGACCTTTAAGGCCCGAAAATACCATATTATATTATTATGCATCTAATTTTAACACTTGGTATAGAAGTTGTTGTTACATGCTGTCGTCACAGTTTTATGAAGGTTGGAGTTAGCGTTCGATCTAACCCGAAGTCGCTTGTCACATATGGAAACTGCCCCCTCCGTCCCAAGCATAGGATTTTATATTTTCGAAGCTTGAGCTTGCTTGAGCCTTCAGAAAAACCTTCCTACATTTTGATCTAATCTGTATGTGTATGTTACGATTGCTAAAGACTTATTTGGTAACATAGAGCTTAAGGTCGAGGCACGGGATGAATTCAGTATTCAATTAAAATGTCATACTTATAGGATTATTTTTTTAGCGAGTGACCTGTTTACGATATGCATTGTCTTACAGCTTACGTTTGAAGGTTTGAATTTTTACTTCAATCGTTTATGGGTTATAGTAACCGTTTACGATGACGTGGCCTATGCGATTTTTGTTTTGCAGAACTAAGAAATAAACTGATGCAAGTCACTATTTGGAATTTGGAACTTTATCAATTGATTTGAATATCATTATACAGCTGAAGAGTTTGTGTGGTTGAGCGCGCTTATCTCAGGAACGACGGGTTAGGATTGAAAAATAATATTCAGTGTTCAGCATCAGCAGTGTGAAGCGTCAATGGAAATCGTTTAAGAAACGGGACAATATATCACTTTGTAAAATAGTTTTCATTGTTAGTCCTAAGTGGGTAAAACCGGGCACAGCCCCTACATATTAGTCGTGCTACCAAGTTCCAGTTTGAAAGAAGAAGAATAAAGGAAATAGAACATTAGCATCTCGATTGAAACTTTCAGCTTCAGCGAAGATCTAACACTAAAATAAAACGAGCAGCTTATGGTAAAAATGACGGTTCTCTAAGCAAACACAATATGGTTCGCTCAGGCCCAAGGCGGGCAAGTGCGTCACTGAGCAAGGCCGTGGCCTCCTCGCCAGTATTACTCTATAAACATATTGAGCCACACCATAGCCCGCACTATTTGAACGCCCTGTATTTTAGGCCGGCCGGTAATGGCCTTACTTATAGCTCATGTATTGTATGTGTCGCGAAGGCTACGTTTTATATTGGGGTTCATTCATTAGTGCGGGGCAGATATGGTTTATTGTGATGACGTCAACATATCACCATTGATTAATTAATTAAGTCGAAACTCTATTACTCTATACAAGTTGTAAGAAGTACAAGTAGTATAATTTTAACATAATCACTGGCAACATCTTCACTGGCTATGTTTACATGAATGAATTAAAAATAATGAAGAATATATATTCAGTTTGTGCCCTGGCACTTATAAATGTCGAAAATTTACCACCGGTTCAGATACTAGCCTTCTGAGAAGAACCGGCAAGAAACTCAGCCAGGCATCATTTCATAAAACAATATAAAATAGTTATTTGTTATACAAGAGTGCAAAGTTGCTTTTTAACCGTGTGTTCAATTTTGATGACCGAGCAAGCGAAGGATTCTAAAATTGAATCACGAGCGCAGCGAGTGATTTAAAATTAGAATCCCGAGCGTTAGCGAGGGAATCAAAAGAGCACGAGGTGAAAAATCTTTGCACTCGAGTGCAACACGTAACTTTTCATTCCACCTCAGCGAGGAAATGACTAAATGAAAAAAAAACACGTTTACAATCACAAGATAGGTACACTTTTATTTCAGTTTAGGTATTAATTACTACATTATGACAGGTAAGTATTACAGAATAATCTTTTTAATTCACAAACTTAGTGCACACGATGTTCTAAATTCAATTTACTTTATCCTCTAGAGAATAAAAACGGCTTTTCCACTCAGATATTGAAGATTAAAAATACTCTTTCCGAGATGGTGGGGTGAAAAATATTAAGTTAGAAAGTTAAGTAAGTTGGTACATAATAGGTACACCGAATTGGATGCAAGTAGGTGCATCATACAAAAATCTAATTTTATGTAGATGATGTTTGAGTGTTGATGAAGAGCCCCTTGGAGAAATATCCTACCCATACATAAATTTAGAGAATTCAGAGAAGTTGTATGAAACAACCTGTGAAGTTCTTGACTGAAACACTAAACTTCTGTGTCACTGATATGCATGTACAGGAGTTAGTCTCTACAAGGGACCCGGCAGTGCAAAAAAAACCAAAAAACGTGGCACAGCCGTAGGAACCATCCTTTTCTACAAGCAGTTCAGGCCAGAAGAGATCCATTTTTAAGAAGTTCCTATATGTAGAAACTGAATAAATTAACTGACGCAACTCTTTACGGTACAAGAACTGAGTTGCGAAGCTTGGGTTATTTTTTACAGGTATAGGTATGTTTTCGGTATATACAGAGTCGGATCAAGCTGCATACAGTATAGTATAAGGCAATGCGATGGCCCAGGAGTTTTAAGAGTAGGTGACTAAAACCGTATAATGCAAGCGTGACTCATGAAGGTCTAACAAACATTTCTAGACAAATCAATAGTCAATTTTATCCTAAGCCTCAGCTCAATGCGGCGTCTTATTATAATATCTTTAAAAAGACTATGGATGGGAAAAGGTAACATTTCATACAAATTGTCTTGGTTGGTCAAGTACAAAAAAAACCCTAAGAATGAGCTCTCCCTTATAGCCTACTACTATTTACTAGGCTTGGAAGCTATTGATAACGACCAAGTAGGTACTCGAACAATGACGTGCATATTTTCCATAAAATATTAAGTATATTTTAATATGAATTCATTGTGTTTTATGTAGATAACGATTCATGCGTCAGTCGAGGCAGGTGGAACCCTGTTCGATTAACTCCCGGCAAGAATGAACGGGCGCGCGTCACACTGCGTGTTTCGATTCATGAATAGAGGCTTGCAACCCGGGATGACCCAGTTTTTGACTCCATACCCTCGTGACCCACTTCTGAAGCGACGCAAACGCCGTTGCATCCGACGAAGCAATTCAACCCTTATTGTATGTAATGGTGAAGATATTATAGCATGATTGGTGAAACTAGGATGTGCACTTGTTGTCATGAAGGTAGGTATGACGTCAGTCGGCGAGGGAGGGGGATTGCAGCGGAGGAATTGGGTCAGTTTCATTCTGAAACAGGTTGGATGCCGGGCGCGCCGGGGCGGGGGTTGACCTCGGTCGATCGCAAAATTTAGGTTCCACTAATTATTGCGAAGGACCAACGTACTTAGACAAACCTAGGATCTACATCACTACAAAAAAAGTAAAATTTATCGACCTTTAAAAAATGTCCTGAATAGCTGAATAGACGGTAAGTCTGTCATCAGTTCAACATCAACGCACAGTTTAACCCCTGAATCTAGAGAAATGAACTTTAGAGGGTGTGTTTTTGGTGAGGCGTAGGTTTGGACTAACACAGAGTTTTCCGAAATTCCACCCCAAATGGAATGAAATAGAGGATGAATTTCTTAAAGAAACTTTTTATTCTCCGGTTAGAAATACTACGTAGGCAAAGCTGGCCATACCATTCAAAGAGTGACTGGGATCTGGATCGCTATCCAGAAGAATAATTTACTGTAACAAAGGTTATTATTTTAGCCGATTTTGAGATTAGCCGAAACAACCAGGCAGGCAGACAAACCGACAGAGAATTGATTATTCTTTTAGTGAAAAGAAGTTTATTTGAAATTACATACAGACACTTCGATTTTATTTTTCTGTATGGAGTATAGATGTTTAACACTAAGAGCCATATCCAAGGCAAACAGATACTCTCTTATATTTATTATGAAGTTTCCTTAGGTTTTATTCTGTCCTAGTCAGCAACCTTTATGTAGCATTTAGATCCTTTGTGGACGGAAATAATACACGAACAATGCCCACCATTGAGAAACATTTTACCCAATCATGCTTTGCGTGTATTTTTAGAAATGATAGAACTCAATTAAGTATCGCGTTGCCCTTCCCTATAAATTGTGGGGTGTCCCCGATCTAACCTTATGTGACTGTTTTCTACATTATTATGAGAATACTATATTTAGGGCGATGGCTGGCATTCTCGTCTTACTTGTGAACAGGTGCTGCTTGTGGGGGCTGGTCATCTCAAGCAACGCTTTTAGATATAAGTAGAACTACTAGACTTTTCTTTATGTAAATTTTTATCGAAATTTGTACATTGGAACTGTGTCCATTGGCTTACATTTCTCAAGTGATTTACTTTGTATTTTTAAAATTGTATAACATTTTTGAAAAGAGTAATTACTGAGTTTCCTGCCACGCTCTTCTCAGTAAAAGCAACCTTCCGAACCTGGCGGTAGCATGTATAATCCTGTAAATTAATGTCATTCTGACGATTTGAAAGTACTTTGTAAAAGTCTAATCGAATAAAAATATTATTGACTTTGACTTTGACTTTAGTATCTGGTGCTTGGTTGTCCAGTCGCAATGTAATCCGAGGGGAAATCCTGTAAATCAAGGGGAAGTTTCGAAAATTATAGTTGCGACTAATGCGTTTGTAAACTTTTGCATTGTGCAACATTTCAAAGCACTGCTATGTAATGAAGGTTTGTTGTCGACCTGATGATGGAGTCAAAAGACAGCCAATGATATGAATACCAGCAAGTACTTCATTGAGGAGTGCCCTCGATTTAATCGGAGTATGTTCCGTATACATTTTCTGATGCAATTAGTGAAAATATGTTAATTTGGAATTACAAACAGACACTTCAGTTTTATTTATCTGGTAGGTTCTAAACATCGAATGATTAAAGAACTATGTGATGGCCGTGAGGTTTGTGTAGGTGCCTGCTACGCTAGCGACTCTAGTTCGAATCCCGGGCGGGCTGTACCAATGAGTTTTTCTAAAAACTTAAGTGCAGTGATTCCACACTACGAGATTTACGGTGAAGGAAAACGTCGTGAGGAAACCTGCATATAATTAAAAGACGTAGGATAGGTCCTGAGAAGAAGGACAGACATCTGTTACATTTGGCAAATCATCTTCGGTGAAAAGTTGTTAATACAACAACTCTGAGTACACCTTCGGGGTCCCATCTGGGATGGCTTGGCATGATATTTATCTATACATCTATATCTATATCTATACAGATTGAAGTGAATTTTTTCTCTGTCTGTCTGTCTGTTTGTTCCGGCTAATCTCCGAAACGGCTGGACCGATTTTAACAGGATTTTCAGTGGCAGATAGCTAATGTTACATGGAGTAACATAGGCTTTTATTGATAAAAAGCATAGCATGAAACTCACTCTACTCGGGTGAAACCGCAGGGCACAGCTAGTATTGAATAATTCAAAAGTTAATACCGTCAAGTTAACATCGTATATCATAGATGTATGCAATGTTAAATGCATCTTCCCAAAATAGATGACCCGGATACAGGCGTCGCACGCAACCTAGGACTGTGACGTCATACTCCCTCCCCGCCAACCTTCTACCCCCTTGCACCATTGAAGTCTGCAAACCGGAAAATCTACCCTTTTGTAATACGAGATGTATATTTATATATCTATACTATATAATATTATAAAGAGGAAAGATTTGTTTGTTTGTATAGAATAAGCTCCGTCGGTGCTAGACTGATTTTGAATATTATTCTTTAGCAATGGTTAGCTATATCATCAGCGAGTAACATAGGCTATATTACAGGACTACGTGGGTGAATCGGCGTGACGTCCGCTAGTATTACTAATAATGTTAGTAGACCTATTAAATAAATAAATATAAAGAGTTAACTTTGTGAGTTTGTGAGGCTGTAGGAGGCTTTGTATCAACTGAATCGATTTTGTAAATTATCTTTCCTAGAGAAAGCCACGCGACTTGCAACTGTCCTAACTTACTTTGTTACCTCATAAGTCTGAGAAGTAATTCAAAGACGTATGTATAGTGCCTGCGACGGCGATATACTCACCATCCGTCACGTTGGCACTTAATCATCTTCGTGAAAAGTGGATATTGTTATTACAACGCCTCTACCTACCTCGAGGAATACAGGCCTGAGCATATGTATGTATTTAGGATCACAACAGTAGGTACTAAGGTAGAATTATTTGACAACGATCTTCTGTAGGATGGAGATAGAGTCCACCAGCCGGCAACTCGCTTATTTTCCGGTACAAATGCTAATGACATGCCTCGAAAATATTTTTTCTTAACATAAATCTAATAAATAAATGAGGGGCGTGTGGCACAGTTGCTATTGCGCATATCGGATGACCGCCCGAGTTCCATGCCTCGGAGAGCACGTTATGCCGTCGGCCCCGGTTTCTAATTTAGCATCTTTGGCAATCGTTACAGGTCCAGAAACCTAAAAAAGTCTGACAGCTGATTTAACCCAGATTACCGATTTTCCTCATGAAATGAGTTGCGAAGGGTAGAGCAGTCGCTTCGTATAAAAATCAAGTGATCAGCCACTACAATGTATGAAATAAAGCCAGGGGATGACTTCCAATAAATAAAATACTTACTTATTCCAAAATATGTTAACTCTTCAAGGGACTGGGTCTCAGTTGTATACTACTTACATACTTTGTTAATTATATTTAGTTTTATGTTCCTAGTAAATAAATATAAATCAGCGACATCTGTTAACGATACCTGGAACTCTAACAATAATTTGATATCACGTGTATAAATTTGGGCTCTCCAAACTCTACAAGACCATTGTAGTTTTCACATAATTTGTTAGATGGCAGTAGAATGAATTTCAGCGCTGAAATTCATACGATTTCACAAGCTTTTCAACTGTTTTGAGTTATTGTCGTTAGATGACGTCATTGTAGGTTTCTATTATTAGCTTGTAGAGTTTCCGTCGCAAATAGACTAAACAAATGCGAGTCGCGGAGGGAAGCTTGCTTAATACTTTCGCTTTTAATTATTAGTACTTTTAACTGCCTTTTTGTGATTGAACTTTGATATCAAATTACATTACAATAAGGTTGATTTTCGTAGACAGTTTTACCTAATAATTATCGCCCTATTTTACTCGTAGCTACAAAAACACTTTGTAATGGTCCAATAATATAATGAATCAAATTAGATACAAAGTGTTTACAATACCAGCTTTGTTGGCGGAATAAACATAATAAAGTCGTAAATTTGTCATCGGCCCAACTTTAGCCAATCTCAAAGCATGATAGTACAATCAGAGATAAGATACAGTCAGTTCGATTAGATTAGATTAACATTTGGAAGCAATTTGATATGAAACGATAATGGTAGCTAAGTTGATGCTCAAGCCGGGATCAAAGTACTCTAGAGATTACGTCTAACTAGCAACCAGTCCCTTTCCATAGTCACGACCCGTTCTGCAGCAAATGGTGCGTTTTCAACCAATGATAATAAACTTACAGAACAGCTAATCCAGAAGGGCCCCTTACGTTCCATCTTACCATTATTCAAAACGTTATTAACACTGTATCATTGTCTAGTGGTAGCAAGTGCGAGCACGAAATCCTGGGTTCGTTCTCGTGTCAGAGAAAGTGTTATTAGGTTTTCCATATCAACATTTTGATTTACTTTTGTGCCTGTGTTACTTGTGTGCCTTTAGTGCCCGGTTAGTGGCAATAGGTTCGCCCCTTATTACATGGGCGAAATGTGGATGTATAATAAGTATACTTCTGCCTACCCCTATGGGGAATACCTAAGTGATGAGCATACCTGCGCAGGATTTGCCTTATATATTTTGGACGTTTCACACATTAGCTTTAAAAAATATAGCCTATCAGTTATTCTGATGTATGAGCTATATTTCTGTAAAGATTCATTAAAATCAATTCACCAGTATTTGCGTGAAATAGTCACAAATGTTTGTTATTATTTCATTATATATATTAACATACAAACTTTCACGTTTGATAATATTAGAAGAATATAAACAGATACACCGTCCAACCCAAAAGAGTAAAATATTGTCGTGTAAATATGGAATGCTTATACAAACACCAAATAACGACTTCGGAACGATTTAGCTGAATGAAGGGTGCCTGCCGCATGTGATTGTCGGCATATCGCAATTTACCCTCATCAATCTCTCAAACCTTTTTGCATTATTCATTTTCATATATATATAAGTTAGGGTATTCATCATTATAGCAAATACTGGGATTGTTTCCCATTCAAAAGAGTTACGTATTGTTAATGCTACTGGAAAGTTGGGATTTTATTTTTAGTGATTTTATGAGGTAGTACAATTTACGTGATACATAATCGCTGCACTGTAAAATTATTTAATATCTACATGAGCTATTCCTTCATGAAAATCGGATGTATTACAGTCGTTCGGTTAGCACCTATATTTTACTGTGTACTTTGCCAACAAGCAAAAAAAAATACATTGTTTCAAAGGAATCTAGACCTGCGGAATTCAATGCGGTCTAGTGAAGGATAAGTAGTATATGATTATATGATTATATGATTATATGATTATATGATTGTATTCAGTTTGTGTTTATTACTTAAGTCAATTTTTACAATATACTTTTCCTTGTTTAAAATAGTGTAAAGGCAGGTAAGTTTAGCGAATGAATACCGGGACGGCTTAAAATAATTATGCTCTAGCGCGGAATTACATTTACCCACGTGGGTAGTCAGTAGGGTACCTGTTTAGAACATAGATATAACTATGCTCCTTAAGATATTGTCACAGTATTAAGACGGTATAGTGTACAATAAAAGGTTTATAGAGTGTACAATTGAACATTTTACTCCCTTATTTACGTAGCTAGAGTTAAAATTGTCTCATTTGTCTATTTGTCACCAGAACATACTAATTTCAAATGATCAAAATCTGTTATTTTTATATAAGCGGGACATTGAAATCACTATAGGAAATCTTTTAAAAGGAATAGTCGTAATGTTTTTATTAAATCTCCGAAAAAACACTTTGTTGGAATGTCAAGAGAAATCACTATGTACATTTGTCTTGTCCTATTTTTTATTATCTATCTCCACTCTTATCTATATCAAGTTCGTAAGTTTGTACGTGTAACAAATCTTTCACTGAAATTAAGGTAGGACTTTCAGAGGGCAGTCATATACTTTAAATTATGTTCACGGCTATTTGATGGTAGTTTTATAGAGGTCAAATTTGTATGTCAGTAGGTAGTGAAAATGAAAATGAAAATGATTTATTCTGTGTAGGCCCAGGTAAGGCACTTATGAATGTCGAGGAATTTACCACCGGTTCGGAAACTAGCCTTCTGAGAAGAACCGGCAAGAAACTCAGCTGGCATTATGTACATTTCATTACACAGTAAACAATGATAAGATAATCAGTGAATCTTCAAAACTAATGCTTCAATTTCAAAAATTCAAATATTGTTGCTCCAAATCTTAAATAAATTTGGGGGTGGCTATAAAACGTGCGAGTGAAGTCGCAAGGTGAAGCTATTTGGAAAATATACGCATACAATAAAAATAACGCGAGGAAAAATTTCTAAGTTGATCTTACATTTTGTATAAGTGACTCGCAGTTTCGTTTGGCTCGTAAGAGGAACTTCGATACGATATCTTCAATGTAGGACCCAAGAGAGTTGAATCTATCCTGAACCTTTTATTGACTTCAAACAAAACCCTTTTTATATGGCTAAAAGTATGAGCTCCGTTGTAATATTTATTCTATTTTTATTTCAATGCTAGATTTTATATGATGTTGTCAAATTGATTTCAGAGAAAATGCGTAGTTATATCATAATTAATGAAATAAGGTGTCTGATGAATAATTTCTTTGTTATTAAATTCAAAGTAAATCAATTTTATATAATAATTACATAATTACACTCTTGGTTTCAAAAAGTAGGGTAAAATGTCTGGCGCGATAAAATCTCTCTTGTCAGTAAGTCAAATGGGGTAATCTAAAGTACCAACATTTAAAAAAACACGTCGGCGTCTGTTCCTAATAAAATAACCCCTGTATTTAATAGCTTTTTCTTTTGTTTTTTTACGACAATATTACATTGTAAGCGGATTGTATGAATCTGATGGTCGACACAAATCGACAAATTCTTACACCCCTTAGAAATGTAAAATTTTAAGAGATCGCTTCTCCAGTTTTAAAATATATTTAAAACACCTACATATAAAAAAAAAATTCAAACGTAATTCGTAAAAGTTAGCCAACATGCAAATGCTTCAATCTTGGACTTTATAAAGTCTAAATTAACTGTGAATATGAAAAACTGGCCGCAAGATTGCGTGAAAATATGTTAATGTCACAAGAATACAGCGCGAGCTTCAGGATTAATGGATTCAAAAAGTCGGGATCGTTGGTAACTTTCTTGCGAACGTTGCAATAAGTTTCGTTGTGACAAAACTGAAGAGGATCGTTACACCTGTTCGTTATACAAGCTGACTCGATCTGGGAGATTGGAAACTTTGATAGACAATGTAACAATATTTTCGTTATGTGTAGTATGATGCAGGGGCAAGCATTTTGACAGGTAAGCAGATGATAACCCGACCGAAATTCGTTACCGAATGCGTGCGAGACCACAGATTTTGAAAATTGTGGTGAAGTTTAATGTGGTGGTACGTTTTATATACGTTCCTAATGAACATACCTTTACAAACTGCGGGCTTATGTTTCAGTTGAAAAAACTAAATATATTTTAAATTTAGGCTGCATTCAACGCCTTTCAATCAGACATCACAAAAAAGCTGAAAAATATTTACATTGAAAAACGTTAAAATACCCTTTGATTTCGCTTTACAAAAATGCATTGAAGCACTGTGAAATTCCCACAATAGTGGTCGATTGAACGAGCGCAGCGTCCGACACTGTGAATGCAATTTAGCTGATAGCCGTGAAACTTTCAGCATTTTTCCTACTGACTTACTATAACGGTACAAAGCTCCCGTGACTCTATCCGGAATTCTATTTAGTTCTAGTATGTTAGGATGTTCGTAAGTCAATCACGAAAAAACGACTGCTCAGATTTTGAAGTCCGTAATCATTTAAATTCCATTTAAGACACAAATTTTAGAATGGAAGTATTTCGTAAATAAAGGCTTTATTAATTTCTTAATAGGCTTTATTGCGCGGTTTCACCCGCGTAGATTGTTTCATCATTATTGTCGCGGAATAAATAATAGTAGCCTAAGTTACTCCTTGATACATCAGCTGTCTCGATAAAGTCCTGTTAAAATCGGTCTAGCCGTTTCAGAGATTACCCGGAAGAAACAGACAGACAGAGAAAAAATTTAAAACTTGGTTTTATAGTATCAGTAGCGTGTATACTTTCGTATGCATTTAGAAAAGTTGTTAGTTTTGAATTACAAACAGACACTTCAATATTATGTATCTGTATAGATCATATTATAATATTTCTTTCCAGAGTTATATTGGGACCCAGACATTGAGAAAATTATAAATAAAAATTCTATACAGATAAATAAAATTGAAGTGTCTGTTTGTAATTCCAAAATGACAGCTTTTCACTAAATGCATATGAAAGTATACACGATACAGACACTTAAAAACCAAGTTTTAAATTTTTTTCTATCTGTCTGTCTGTCTGTCTGTTTGTTCCGGGTAATCTCTGAAACGGCTAGACGGATTTTAACGGTACTTTCAATGGTAGGTAGCTGATGTTTCAAGGAGTGACTTAGGCTACTTTTATTTATTAAAAATATAAGGGGTTCCGCGACAATAAGGAAGAAACTAAATCTACGCGGGTGAAACCGCGGGGCACAGCTAGTTATAAGTAAAAAACAGATTATAAATTTAAATTTCGACAGGGTTTTAAAACTTAATTGCTATTTGTGCAAACACCCACGTGTTTGTGTTACCTCTGTATCTAACCAGGAATATTATTTCTAAAGTAAGTATTACATTATATCAGATTGTTTGTCCATTGTACAGTTTACACGAACAACGTTGGTATTAATAGCTCGCAGTTAATATGTTCTGGCGAAAATAGAAGACACTGCAAACACGTAACGCGTATTCTCTGAAATATATTATGTTTTAAAATTTACTCGGTATTCTTCATATTTTTGCATATTTAAAATTCAAATGGGCACACTCACCGCACAATTACAGAGTAAGGAAGTAATGCTCATTAACATTTTGTACATTTAATTTATCTCAGGAATTACTGTTTTGAATTCAATTTTTTGTTGGACAGTTCATTCATCGAGACTGGCTTTAAGCTTTATAACATCACGCTGCGACCAACAAGAGCGAAGCATCAATGGAAAATGTTACAAATGGAGAAAAAAAAACTAAGTAATATTTATTGTTCTATATATCTATACATACAGATAAATAAAATTGAAATGTCTGTTATAATTTTAAAATAACAGGTTTTCACTCAATGCATAAAAAAAACTAATTTGTAAAATTGTATTGAAACGGCTGGACCGATTTTACTTATATTTAAAAAAATATTATGTTTCCGCGGGCTCCCATGAAATTAACACTACGCGGGTGAAATAACAGGGCACAGTACAGTAAGTATTATGAAACATTTCGAATAGTTCCCTGTATATTGTTATTATAAATTTGGTTTTTCATTAATATGTACAGGGAGTAGGTAACTCGCTTCAGTTAAAAGATAATGTGCTAAAATATAATTTACACGTAAGTATAGTCGCTGTGTTAAACCTGGAATATGTACACGTATTAAACTAGTCTGAACATAATTAACATGTTTGGTACAAACTTTCAATTTAATTACTTTACTGTGGCCCGCGACATGTTCCAAATTGTTCCGAAGTTAGGACTAAACGTTTCCAGCCTTTAGTTTAATGGGTTCTATTAGCGACGTTAGGGAAAACAGCCTAGTATTGACGAGTATTGAAGTTACTCGATAGTGTGCTCAATTTGTGACAGGACCTGGCGATCCCGAATCGACCTTCTCAGTCACTGGCGGAAGTGCCGCCAAAACTTAAACAACCACTGGGGCCCAACCATGAGCTCTTATTGCAATCATAATTCAGTTGTGCGAAAGTGACAGATGTATACACGTCACTTACATCTGTCTCATAAATGAGTGAAACTATCATGGCGATAAGAACTTTTAGGATTTTGATTTTATTAACCTACTATTATCTACAAATTGTTTTTTTTCTTTGTAACATACGCAGAAATTTTGCGAATGCGAATACGAATATTCAAAAATATGCGAATATTCGCGAATGCGAATGCGAATATTTGTTACATCACTAATATATGAGGTTACTGCCGCGTTATTCAATAAGGTTTCTCAGCGTCGAACCCCGCAGGTTCACCCGCGTAGATTTAATTTCATGGGTGACCAGCGGAACCCTAATGTTTTTTTTTAATCAACGTAGCCTATGTTACTCCTTGTATCATCAGCTGTCAGTGAAAGTCCCGTTAAAATCGGTCCAGCCGTTTCTGAGATTACCCGGAACAAACAGACATGCAGACAGAGAATTTTATACAAATATAATTTGTATGTCAGTACCGTATACGTGCATGTGCATTTAGTGAAGACTGTTATTTTGGACTAAGAAATAGACACTTCCATTTTATTTATCTGTATAGATATAGATATCGATGTCAGTGCCGTATATGTAAAAATTGGTATTTTTGAATTACAAAAAGACACTTCAATTTCTTTATCTGTATAGATAGATATAGATGTATAGATTAAACGTTTGTAAGTAGCCACGAACTCCACGATTCAGCTAAAACTCCAAACAATTACTTAGTTCGGATCACGTATCTAACGTTAAAGTAACTTTGTCTCCCCGATTTATAACAGAACAAGTCAACTTTATCACTGTCAAAGTTATCAAATTGAATTTCCACTGAACACATAAATCAAAGGATTGGAGTAATACGTACTCCTTAGTGAGAAGATTCTTTCCCCCTCGGAGTGACACTCTCCTTTGCCACTTATATTCAAATAATATTATGTTGTAAGTGTATGAGCGAACGTGATTATACTGCGTTATTTATCTATACTTCTTTACATTAATCTAAATATATATAACGCAAAGGTGACTGACTGACTGACATAGTGACCTATCAACGCACAACCCAAACCACTGGACGGATCGGGCATACATTTGGCATGCAGTTAGATGTTATGATGTAGGCATCCGCTAAGAAAGGATTTTGATTAATTCTACCCCCAAGGGGATAACATAGGGGATGAAAGTTTGTATGAAACTAAATTTATGCAGGTGAAACCGCGGGGCACAGCCAGTAATAAATAATTCTGAGGAGTTTGTTTGTTTGCTTGTACACGGTAATCTTAGGAACTATCAGTTCGATTTGAAAAAAAAAAACAGTGTTAGATAGCCCATTTATCGAGGAAGGCTTATTATAAAGGCATCAAGACCAATAGCCCAAAGTAACTATTATACGCGAACGAACTCGCGGACAGAATCTGGTAGGTAATAGAATAAGTATTTCAATGTATAAGCCGTCTGCATTAGCACCCGGTTGTGAATAGACTCGCCTTCATACGTGGGACTTAAACATAACTTGCGAAAAGTGGTCGCAGTAGCAATAAACCTCTATCTACCCCTTCGGGGTACGGAAGTTCCGATTTGATAAATAATAAAATAAGATGCTTAACTGCCCTGTGAATTTCTGCCTCTAGTTAAATTACTGATTGCTGTGCAGATTCTGTAGAAGAAATTCCCAAACCAGAACTACATCTGTGTTGTTTATAGAGTTTTATATAATGTGGTTTCTGTCCACGTCCCTCTCAAATTTATTACATTTAATAATACGACGTTTCGCACTAACTAGGGCTTACCTTTGCTACCTCGTGGTTAACATTTCATGTTGTTGTAATTGTTTGTTTAAGTTGTATATTTGTTATTATATATGACTATCTACGCCCAGCTGATTCACTTACTGTTGAAAACTACTTTGTACATTATTTATGGCTTATGTTTTTCATTGCTAGTCTTTTAATACCTTTATACAGTTGTCAAATACACGTATTTTATGTCAGCCTCTTTTGCCTCTTCCTCTCACGAATTTAGTTCACTTATTAGCTATCGTCTACGCAGTAGTAGAGCAGTTTTCTTCTCTTTAAATTAACATTAAGCACGCGAAGTTAAAATACTCACTCCCCATATCGCAAAACATGGTTTAAATCAAGACCAATCTCAGGTTAAAAGTATTGAAATCCACCCCTTTTAAAATTCGTATCACAAATGAGGTGAAACTACATTTAGACGATGTTTTGTAGGCTGTTTTTTGAAGAAGCCTGTATATGTCTGAGAAGTAATTCAAAGATGTATGTATAGTGCCTGAGAGGGCGATATACTCACCTACTGTCGCGTTGGGACTTAATCATCTTCGGAGAATATAGGCGTCAGCATATGTATGTATGAACGTTTTCAAAGGGGAATTAAGTTTTCTTAAATTTTCTAACGTTTCTTTCTTATTTTTTCCTTCATACGAATTTATTTTTAAAAACGTATACACTTGTAGCACTCGTAAACGGTCTAATGATTGCCATATACATAACAAATACACAAAATATTACGTTCGTCATCAAATATTTTGTGGTTACAATGTGATCACAAATTTTACGTTGAACGCACACAAATATATATATTATCCGATAACCTCGTCTACATAATGACTAATTAATAATTCTATATCCATCCGTGAAGTCAAACTATCTGAATTCCAAATTACAATCAATTTCATTCAGCGCTTTACCCGTGCAACGATTACAGACAGACAGACAGACACACTTTCACATTTATATTACTAGTTATATTTTAAATAAGTTCAAGACTTGTGACTCCTAGTTGAACTAACGTACGAGTAGATACTTTAAAATTAAAAATCCAAAGTGTGAGAGTTCAGTAAAATCTTAAATTCCTCTTTAAAACCTGTCAGCTCCAAAGACGGCAAAGAAAATTTATGTTTTCCGCACTCTATAATATATTATAGGGTGTTGTTTCTATTCATATTTCTAACTAAATTATAAATATACGAAATATTTACAAAGACATTTTTTTATCAATCTTGAATGACTCGTTGGTCTAGTGGTTGCAATGGTTATTGCGGAACACGATAGCCTGGGTTTGATCCCAGGTCGAGCAGTGTTATTGAATTTTTCCATTTGCAATTAGTGGTAATGGACTCGCCCCCTAATACTATGGAACTTATACATCACGATATCATAATGTATAACAATATATTTCCGTGCCATGCTACATCTCGTAGTGGCGTTGAGGCTTGAGCAGTCGCGACGCAAGTACGAATATCAGTGGGGCCTCTGGAGTTTTTCCATAAAACTTATATACAGTGATTTTACACCACGTGCTTTACGGTGAAAGAAAACACTATGAGGAAAGCTTCATATGTCAGAGAAGTAATTCAAAGACGTTTGTATAGTGCCTGTGACGGTGAAAGACTCACCATCTGTTACGTTGGTTTCATCTTCGGTGAAAATTAGGTGTTGTTATTAAAACACCTCTGTCTACCCCCTCGGGGAATATAGGCGTGAGAATATGTATGTATGTATGTATCAAGAGACAATTCACATACTTACCAACTTCTATAGGATCGAACACGCAGGTGTCTTCATGAATTATGCGTATTGGTGCCTATGTCAAGCGAATGTTTAATGTTATCCTTTATATATCATTCTGTGTAATGCTTTCGAAAGTTCATTGTATTTTATATCTTATTCTTAACGCAAAAGGGATCTGATTTCTGCGAGACTGTAGTAGGTCGCTTAATTAGGAGGGAATGTTAATGTGTTTTCACTTTCAAACGAGACGTCGTGTTACTTACGTATAGTCGTGAATGTCACAAGCAAACAGATTTTGATGAAAACCTTTGACACAAGGAGCGTACCATGAGGTCTTAATTCTTATTTGCTCATAATATTATGAGATAGATGCATATAAAAATATGCTGTCAAGCTTACCCAGAATGATTACCAATGTGACAGATAGTACCAAAATGTTTTTATCAAACATCTATATGTATAAAAGAAAGTCGTGTTAGTTACATTACTTATAACTCAAGAACGGCTGAACCGATTTGACTGAAAATTGGTGGGTAGGTAGCTTAGAACCAGGAATAGGACATAGGATACTTTATAACGTTCTCTTGAAACCTGAAAAAAATCGTCATATAACACACTAAAGTCTGCGCGGGTGAAACCGCGGGGCACAACTAGTTATTCTCATATTATTCTTCATATTTTCACGCCTGTATAAAGGTTAGACGGAGGTGTTGTAATAACAACACCCACTTTTCACCGAAGATGATTAAGTGCCAATGTGCCAGATGATGAGTCTATCGCCGTCTCAGGCACTATACACCCGTCTTTCTTTCTTTTCTTAAGGAAAACATCGTGAGGAAATCATCACGATGTTTTCCTTCACCGTAAAGCACGTGGTATGAAATCACATAATATTATTCTTTATTAAACAAAAAGGCTACGAAATTAAAATCAAAAATAAATGCAGGTATGCTGTCCCGTGGTTTCATCCGTGTTGTACAAACGTACACACATATGTTCATTATACATACCTACACGTTTGAATTTCTTCATAGATATATGCAGATTTCCTTACGATATTCTCCTCTTCAATTTTAAATGGGAATTTATCTTTAGATTACCAATTTTTTTTCAAAATGTACAAAAAAAATTACGATTTTTTTATAAAATTTATTGGTACAGAGTGCTAGGATTTGAAACATGCCTCGCGAACCATTCGGTCACCGCGGCTTTTTTACACATACACATAGAACAAATTATAATCGTGTTAAATTTGTATTCTGCCTCTGTCATAGCAGTAGGAACTCATAGTTGGGCCCCATTTCTGTTTGCATCGTACTTTGTGGAATATCTCTTTGGCTTCCATAGTTTTCATTTCGTTAATGTGCGAGGGATACCTATTTACTTACGTAATATGAAGCACGCTGTTACGTGTCAGTTACACTGTGCCACTCGTTTTTAGGAAACAATACCATCAACTAATTGTATTAAGTGTTACGTCTACAACAACATTCTGTATTTGGTAAATATACTAGCTGTGCCCCGCGGTTTCACCCGCGTAGATTTACTTTTTAAAATTACACATTATTTGTTAGAAATACGAGTAAGTCTTCCACGTAACATACAATATGCCGTAATATAAAATGTTAAAGACCTTTTTAAAACATCAAACATTACTCAAACAGGTTTTCACTACTACATATTTCTACAAATTATTGAAACAAAAAGTAAGTATATTTTTCAGTGAACACAACGACCTAATTTATCGTTCCAAGTTTCTATTTATGAACGCACGTGGTTCTCCAGATATATTTAATGATTAAGTAATACGAGAACACTGCGATCATAAAATGTATAATGACTCGCGTAGCCTTTGATAGCTTATGAAAATGTATGCACTAGTGCATCGTGACTTTTCCTGCCTTGACACTTTACAGACGTACAAATCTTTATTAACCATTTTTTTATAAATAAAAGTAGTTTAAGTTACTCCTTGAAACATCAGCTACCTGCCAGTGAAAGTTCCGTTAAAATCGGTCCAGCCGTTTCAGAGATGATCTGGAACAAACAGAGAGACAGACAGAGAAAAAAATTAAAACTATGTTTTTCAGTGTCAGTAGCGTGTATACTTTCATGTGCATTTAGTGATTAACTGTTATTTTGGAATTACAAACAGACACTTCAATTTTATTTGTATAGATTGGAGAATGAAACACTAATTCATTGTCATTTTAAAAATTCACTTAAGATTATAATTGAAGTACCAGATGATAGTAAATAATGGGGATACTGTATCTATTTTATTCGTATCACGTCATATAGACAGACAGAGACAGTCAGAAAATTAATAATTTTAAATAATAGTATTCAAGGTCAGTGGACACGTAACTGGGCTTACTCTGGTAGTTAACCTTAGTTTTCAATTAAGTGTCTGATAAGAGAAGTCATGATGTGATTTTTTAAGAGCAATATTATGAACCATGAAAATAACCCTATATTGATGTAAAGATTGTGTTTATGTATGAAATAAATATTCAATCATCCTCGGTGTGAAGTAGGTTTATTACAACACCTCTGCCTACCCCTTCGGGGAATACAGGCGTGAGCATATGTGAAGAAATAAATGCTTTGTTTCTAATGGCTACCTCCTGAAGAGTGTGCAGTTGCACACATTCACGTCACCTCAATTTTTTCATGATATTTCCAACGTTATTATCTAAATGTTTTACCGCTTTCACAAACGCTTGGTTTTACAAGCTTTTGTTATGCTGTAATTCAGTTTAAATTGATACCATTTGTATGTGGCACTAGGGACCAATTTAAAAAGGGTAGCTTAATATTTGTTTTATTACGATGAATATGGAAAAGCTTTATTATATGCTTTTGTTTTATTAAAAAAGTAGCTCTCTGTTGTGACTTCGATCGTTTAACATATCCAATGTAGAGTTCCTTCTGAGTGTTAGTAAAAAAATTTTTGAAATCGTAGGATAATTTCCAGATATTATCTTTTACATATAAAACTAGCTGTGCCCCGCGCTTTCACCCGTGTACATTTAGTTTCATCCTTATTGTCGCGGAACCCTCATATTTTTAATAAATAAAAGTAGCCTATGTTACTCCTTGAAACATCAGCTACCTACCAGTGAAAGTCCCGTTAAAATCCGTCCAGCCGTTTCAGAGATTACCCGGAACAAACAGACAGAGAAAATTTTAAAACTTTGTGTTTTAGTGTCAGGTGCGTGTATACTTTTAGTATTAATACATTTAGTGAAACGCTGCAATTTTGGTATTACAAACAGACTCTTCAATTTTATTATTAATAATTTATTAATTTAATTTGATTACCTCCTTAATAATATCGAATGTAGCTTTAGTGTAAGGAAATTTTATTTTTTAACTATAAAATTATTTACGGTCTTAAATATCTGATACACTGCGCATGCTGAGAATAAACTCTATAAACCAAGTCCTATATGAGTTCCTTTTGAGATAGCGAACCCTAAAAAGTAATTACCCGAATGAAAATGTACGAAATATCTTAACAATATTATGAGAACAGATGCGAGACGTGTGGTGATAAATCGTGTATTTCGTAACGCGCGGTAAACGACGATTCCCCTAACGACTCGCGCTCGGATCATCAGTAATACTGTTTGTAATCGACTTGGTTTCCGTTTGAATTACATTCTAAATGGCTGTTTGCTATGATTGCAATATTATTAACAATATTAATTTAATGGAGTAAGATATTTACGGTGGCTAATAAGCGCTCGTACAATGATGGAGCAATACAAAGTACATTCGGCTCATAGGTTTAACTTCGAAATGAAATCTATACTTAAATCTTAATATATATAACTCAAAGGTGACTGACTGACAGTGATCTATCAACGCACAGCCCAAACCACTGGACGGATCGGGCTGAAATTTGGCATGCAGGTAGATGTCATGACGTAGGCATCCGCTAAGGAAGGATTTTGATTAATTCTACCCCCAAGGGGATAAACTAAAATTACGCGGGTGAAACCGCGAGGCACAGCTAGCTTAATATATAAAGCTTAAGAGTTTGTTTGTTTGCTTGAACACGCTTATCTCAGGAACTACGGGTACGATTTGATGATGGTAGCCCATTTATCGAGGAATCCTTAGGATATATCATCACCCTAAGATTAAATTTTAGATTGTTTTTGTTAGACACACATATTTACATTCTAAATTCGACGCATGAGCTAGGTTAGAGTTAGCGTTAGTCCAAAGTAACTATTCCATGCAGACCAAGTCGTGGGCAGAAGCTACTCGTAGTCCTGATAAAAATTGTTTGGTTTTACTTCACACTTTTATATGAACACTGTTGGTGATTTTTTGTATATCGGGGTATGATGCAATAGAAACTTTAACAACTCAAAACTATTTCCGATCAACTTTGGCTGGTTTTGTTACTTAGTAGTTTTGATAGCGATACATGCAGTATGCATGTATCGCTATCAAAACCTTTATTAATATGAATAAAGATGCTGTTCTAATACTCTTTGAAAATGCATTCCACAAACAAAATAATGTTGGGTCAATATTTAAAACTTGTATTTATAACTTATATTCAGTTCTTTAATAATGTGTATAGAGTAGCGTCTAGACTCGGTAAACCACGAGGATTACGCAAAGCCTTTCTTCGCTCGTATTTACGTGTTTTATTTGTCGGGTAACTTAATAATGTTAATTTAAACTTTCTACGCTAATGCGGTGGTGAAAGTCTGACTTTAGTATTTTAACAACAATGGTCGGTAGAAATGTCGGAAACATAAAACATGGAGATTATATTTTGAAGTTCCAAAAAGTGACTATAAAGATGAAATAATGGGTGTTCCAGCGGATATAAGGAGAAGTACGTGTACAGCATTTAATGTCTGGTAAAAGTAAAAACACAGCCTTATTTTGCATGGGTTTAATGCTGCAATTTTTCTGCTCCTATTGTTTTAGTACTCTATTCTTATCAATATTTTTCTATAACACAAGTAGGGGTAAGATTTCATACAAAAGAAATGAATGAAAACTTACTCCCTTATTACAAAACTAGCGGACATCACGCGGTTTCACTCACGTAGTGCCCGTTTCCGTGGGAGTACGGGGATTAAATATAGCCTATGTTACTCACTGATGATGTCACCATTGATGAAAGAATTTTCAAGATCGGTCAAGTAGTTTCAATGCAAACGAACAAAAAAAATCTAATGTTTCCTCTTTATAATATTAGTGTAGATACAGTTTAAACCAAGACTAGACCAAACTTGGACTAAAACTGTGTCCATTCCTTTTTAAATCCGTATGACAGAAAGAGATGAAACAGCTTTTAAACCTAGAACTTCTTATCCGCTTGTTCGGCCAAATCTCGGAAACGGCTTGACAAATGTTAACGGGACTTTCACTGGCAGATCGCAGATGTTAAAAGGAGTAACATAGATTACTACTTTTGTTTTAGACTAGCTGTGCCCCGCGGTTTCACCCGCGTAGATTTAGTTTCATACTTCATGTCGCAGGACCCTAATATTTTTAATAAATAAAAGTAGCCTAAGTTACTCCTTGAAACATCAGCTACCTGCCAGTGAAAGTCCCGCTAAAATCGGTCCAGCCGTTTCAGAGATTACCCGGAACAAACATACAGACAGAGAAAAATTATAAAGCTTGGATTTTTAGTGTCAGTAGCGTGCATACTTTCATATTATGCATTTAGTGAAAAGCTGTTATTTTGGAATTACAAACAGACACTTCAATTTTATTTATCTGTATAGATGTATAAACATAAAGTTTTTATTGTTAATCCTAAGCGGGTAAAACAGAAGGGTACAGCTAGTCTATCTTAAAAATAGCTTTACTCCGATAAACATGTGTTTTAACTGCAATTACGAAAAAGTATAATATTAAAATGAGTTTTCTCGCACCAAGACCCCACGTCACCGATCAGTTTTTTAATTTAACTTTGTAACTGATTCGCATCTAAAAGTTTTTATTAAAACGGTAATTAATACCGGGCCATTCTCCTACGTGACTCGATTTTTCATCCGATGATTAATTCATAGCCTTTGTCATAGAATGAATAAGCGTACCTATAATTTTTTTTTACATATCAGGTTTTTAGTTTATGACTTTCTTACGATTTTTAATTAATACGAGCTGTGCCCCGCGGTTTTACCTGCGTGGACTTATATTTCACGGAATTCTAATTTAAAAAAGTACCTATCCTAAGTTACTCCTTGTAACATCAGTTATCTGATAGAAAGTCTTGTTAAGATCGATCATCTGACGGTGATTACCAGCAATAGACATCAAACAGACAGACGGACAAACAGACAGAGAAACATTACAAACCGAGACTTAATTTTTTTTCTGTATAGATTAATTTTTTCGTGCCACGTGTTATTGAATACTTGATTGCATTATATGCCTTAGTATCCGATGCGCAGTTTATAAGTCAAGGAATATCGAATGATCTATTTTGAACATAGATTAAGTAATTGTTTCCCAAAAGCTAATAAGTATAATATTGTGTGAATTAAAAAAAACACATGGCGACATGATGTGAGAATTTACGAGGCATCCCAGTATGTAGTTTCAAACTGGGGCTTAGATCTGGTGTTATTTCTGTGTTGGTGTCAAAACGACACTGCTCTAAAAATGTCTGGGCGGGGAGTAATTGGCAGGGCGGGCGGGGGGAGCGTGCGCCTACGCTCTGCCCGCCGCGTCTTGCCGCCCGCCTCGCGCCAGTCAGCAGCTGTGGCTCGTGTTGGCTGAACCATCTATAGGGCCATCTTCTTTTTCTTTCCGTAGGTGAGTTTAAGTGAAATCATCCATACTTTTTACTAACAAAACGGTGAATTAAGTGAAGTGAAATATCGATATCCGTTCGGCCGTGTGCGTGCACTTTTAAATTTTGATGTAATTGACGGCAGTGACGTGCGACGTATTGAAAGCGTATCGCAATGTATTGAAACTTTTTGGTATCCACAATGACGTGATTGATAAGTGAATTCGTGATGTCATAATTATCGTGACAGGGACATTGCAATAACTATGATGAGTAAATTATTTCTGTGACGTTCAAAAATAAAGTTCAAAGTATATCGAACATCAACTTACACTAATAATAAAATTAAATCTATATAAAACTCTGATTTTTGGAATGAAATATAATCTTTACTTTTAAATATTTAAAATATCTCAGCAAAATTAAGTAAGATGTCGTTATGTTCTGCTAAAATAATAAAGATCTTATTACAAGCATTAAAAGGTGTGCTTTCGATTGCGTCCGAAACCCGAGTAAGCGCAATACGTGGCACCAAATTAGGATGCGCGAGAATAGCCGACCTATTTCCGGCGCCCGCGCACCTACCGAAGTTTGCCGAATACGCACGAGCGCACCCGAAACTAATTGTGGAATTTTCATTACGCTCGCCTCTAGCTATTACGCGGAAAATGACGTATAACTACCTACTACAGAACTCTTTTAACTTCAATCATTATTTTTATTTAGGGATACATACATACAAGGTCGCTAAGTTTAGTAAATTTTATAATGATCGAGGGAAACTAAGTTTTTTTTCACATGAAATGTAAATTTCACGGCTTCCCAAGTATCAAATGTCAGTAGTCCACGCCTCGACACGAATCTGGCAAATGGCCAATTCGTTTCAAATAACCGACTTGTATCAAATGGAGGAAGCCAAATACGCATTGTTTATGGGTTTTAGCATCGCTGATTGAATATTATTATCGCACAAATTAATTAGCATCTAAATTTATCATTGAAAATAAATTGATGACCGAGTCCTTGAAAGAAACACGTTGCCTTCAAATATTTTACACAATCAGGTTAATGATGTTTGATTATGATATGAATTTATATGAAGTATACTTAAGTTTAACTAGTATTTATAATTAAATTTCACTTAAAATAAACTTGGTAGGTAATGTCGGAACATTAAAAAAAAATTTAGTTGATATTGTGCAAATGATATGCTCATCCAATAGGTATTAGGAACCTTAGAAACTGGTTGGGAAATATAATACTACTAATAAACAAGATAGTTTATATAATTAATAATCATTAATTTATCGGTACATTTATCTTGGCAATATAATAGTTAGATTAGCTTATATTTTTTGCCAATGAACTTTCAACTTAGTATTAAATACAATAGATATTATATTTGAACGCATTTTTCTTATTTTCAGGACACCTAGCTCAACACATTCACAATGGCGGATGATGAAGTAAGGTAAGCCTTGAACGACAAAATATATTACTCTTAAAACATCAGGAAATATATACAAACGGTAATGTGTCTTAAAATTATTCAACCGTAAGGAACATATTCACCTGATCGATGTGCGATTTTAGCCCGCTTAGAATATTTTAGAGGAAATCAATGTAGAGAACTTGAGATTAAATAAATCTACCTACCTTAAAAAGGTTAGGTAATGTTGTGCTACATTATATTTGACATTAAAATTAACTTAGTAATGTCAGTATATTCTGTAATTCAGTATAATAATGAATTCTTAAATTTATTTGGAACCAAAAGCTGGAGTTTATAGAATCATGTTGTAAGACTATTAACAAATAGCGATAAATTATCTAATAGTTTTTAATATTTATTAAATGGGAGACTATTACTGACTTCGTTGTCCGTCCGTCTATTGGCTGTCTATCTGTCTGTCTGTCTGTCTGTCTGTTTGTCCATCTGCCGGTCTGTTACCAGGCTGTATCTCATGAACCGTGATAGTTAGAATGTTGATATTTTAAAATAAACAAGGATCGTTAAAATGTGCTCTATTCATGCCTTTATGTCTAACACGATATGTTTTACCCTTCTTCTGTTTCATTGTATTTCTGCCTACCCTGCAATTGCACCTGGGATTTGCCAAATGACGTCATCGTTGGGATCTACACAATAGTATAACATTATGTCTCTTCTCGAGACGCAGGTAACTATATGTTATTAACATCTAACACACGTTTACACTTACAATACATAAGTCCACGCACACATGAATTATGAAAAAATATTATATACAGCTATGAGCTTTGAACACTTGGCGTAAACAACTCTTATACCTCTCTTTGATATATTAAGGGCATAATTCAACTTAACCGTTCGCGAAAATGGGGTTTGATAGAGTACACTTTTATATATTATTCAGAGCAAAAAATGTTCCTCTAGTTTTCATGAAGTACTTAATATTTTGCGACAAAATGTGAGAATACGACCCGATAACCTATGATTCCGCTCTGCAGAAATCATAAAACGTTGAGTTATGAGGGAGGAGTATTTTATTTAACGTGAAATTTTTGTTACAGCCTCTTTTTATAGATATTACTTGTGGGTAGTAAGTCGATATAGTGTTGATGTCAGGGGCCGCACCATGACCTCTCACTGTCATCATAGATTGGCAATGAATGAGACAGATGTATATGTCGTGTATAAGTCTGTCACTGTCACACAGCCGAACTATGATGCCAATAAGAGCTTATGGCGAGGCTCAAGGTCCTAAACCGTGACTTACTTCGACTAATTAAATGTTCTGAGACCAATGTCATAACTAAATGTAATGCCTTTGTCAATAAATAAAATTAATTTATTAAACGAAAGCTTCCCAAACTGTAACTAACTCACACACTGCGGAGTTTGACACACGAGATTTGATCTCTACTTGTTTGGTACCTTCATGCAGTTAAAGTTTCTCAAATGTTACACCACGTGCTTTACGGTGAAGGAAAACATCGTGAGGAAACCGGTATAAGTCTGAGAAGAAGCAGAAAGTCAATGGACTCATCATCTGTCACGTTGTGTGATAGTGGGTGTTGTATCACACCTTATGGCTACCCCTTCAGAGACCCTTCTGGGAAGGCGTGAACACACATTACGTAGTAACATGGTACAAAATCCCTATCACGTCTTTGCCACTTACCAATATTCATATGAGAAATTATTCAGCGCTTCAAAATATCTCATACAATAATGTGGGTGACGCTAGCGAGTATAGTTTACACAGAGCGAAACTCGTGGTAAGGATTTTTGGTACTGGTTAAGAAACAGTAAGGTAAACAAGTAAAGATCATCTGTCGTTCCAAAAGCACAATACTTATTCACAATATGCACAGCACACTGCAATCGCACAAGCACCAAACAATAATTTGTAATTCAAAGTGAACAAGCAAAAATAGTAATTTATGATGTCATTGTTTATCGAAATACATTGGTGAATGCCCGGTTTCAAGAAAAAAAGAAACTAGTTTATTATTTTCGTGTCTTCCTCTTCAAATAATGAAAGGGTTCAGTGGAAGACTTTATTGTTTTATTTCTATTTTTGCTTGAATTATAAATATTGAAAAATTATGTGTAATCCATGTAAACCAATTGTAACTTCAAAAGACCTGTTCAAACGCTAAAAGTATATATTTTATTTGATGATATTTTGAGTTCCTGCCCCTGATTGAACTTGATTGAAACGTTTGTATATTCTGTTACGTCTCAACTTATTTTTTTAAAATTGAAAATAAATGCCATTTTCCAAGAGATACTCAATAATTTAAAGCAAATAGTATTATTACCGATACTTTATACCACTGCATTTCTCAACGAATTCTTCGTGGAATGGTATTTCATTTCTTATTATATATATCAAGTTCTTGTCTTAGAAATCAAGCAAAATTTATTTGTAATTTTAGTAAAAATATAGAAAATAAAACATAAAGCAGTATATTCGTTATTGACATAAATACTTATTGTTAGCAATTTGGACAGGTCTGCGTTGTAATTAATTGTCACTGACTTGCAAATAAAATCCCTGAAATTGCAAAGACTCATTCTGTACACACTTTACGTCATAACACAATCTTTGAATAGAAAACAAAGATAGATATAATTTTAAATAAAGAACAGGGGGCCTACTATGATCGTTTAAGCAGCACATATTAAGAACTGCTTAGCCTTTACGTTTAATTTGCGGTTCCAAAATGAAACGTCAAAGCTCAGAAGTTCTTAAATATGCGTTACTTAAACCGATGATGGTAGGCCCCCAGGATTTAATTAATTTACTTACGGGAAAAGTGAATACAGAATGTAGTCGCATTGCAGGATGGATTGTAATATATTTGTTTTTGTTTCACAGAAAAAGCGTCTCGATGAGGTAAAGTAGCGACGAGTCTTCGAGGGTTCCCTTCTATTCACACCACAAACACATACACACATTGATCATTTCGAAAACACACACGTACACTACATAGCATTAAAAAATAAATGTAGAGTTAATCATATCCTCTCATATACACCATCATTTTCACGTTCTATCCGAAACAATTCAAATGGAATATATATTTTTTTATACATACTTGAAACACACACATTAAATTATTGGCATATCCAATCACTTTCAAATACAAATACACGCTAATTAATCACATATAAACACTTTCATATGGAAATACACCCTTACAAACTAACAAATAAGATCACAATTACGATGTGGTTCCCTATGTTTAGGCCAAGAAGGCCAAGCAGGCCGAAATCGACCGCAAGCGTGCCGAGGTGCGCAAGCGCATGGAGGAAGCCTCCAAAGCCAAGAAGGCCAAGAAGGGTTTCATGACACCTGAGAGGAAGAAGAAGCTTAGGGTGAGTACAAATACATAACTCCTAATCTCAAATAGCTCTTATGGTCATACACTTGCAATGGATTCTTAAAATTCCCGTTCATCCCACGATCGTGCGCTTTCACATTGGACGATAACGGTAACGACACGATATCGTCGGACTAGTAGTTTGATACAATCACTACTGAACGTCAAGTCAATTATCGGCGGACGATATTTTCCCGATATCGACGGACGACATCGTGGCAGTGGGAAAGCGCCCATACTTGAGTATCGCGAGATAACGAATTGTTAGAAAATTTCGGGTTAGTTGTGTATTATATGCTGAACTATAATACACAACTAACCCGTGCAGGCTATGCAGGTGTCTGCGGTAGACAGTATTTTTTGTTATATTTTCTCATTATTCAAATGTTTTTCCCACATTCTTTCCGTTCGAATTGGCGGCCATCCAACTATGAATACATATTGGCTACCCACAGGTTACTTGTTTTATTTTTGATCATGAGCTAGATTTGTTTACGTGAAGTCTGGAGATTGAAGACATATTATCTAATATGTGTATGTAACAGTTGCTGCTGCGTAAGAAAGCCGCTGAAGAGCTGAAGAAAGAACAGGAACGCAAAGCGGCTGAGAGGAGGCGCATCATCGAGGAGAGGTGTGGTAAAGCTAAGAACGTTGAAGATGCAAACGAAGGTAAATTTCAACTTTACACAACACTCATAAGACATAATTTACCCTACAGATCAAAAACTCCACTCTCAATACCAAAACAACTGAACCACAATGAGTAAAAACTCACCTGTATGTAGAGAATTGTTGCCATACATCCCCCATCCAGAGATAAGAGATGTTGCCCTTTATGTTTGAGTCATCCTTGTACCTACATGTTGTATTGTGTCGTATTATAGATACAGTTAAGAGGGTTGTCAGAGATTACCACGAACGCATCGCTAGCCTTGAAGACGAAAAGTTCGATCTGGAATACATCGTCAAAAGGAAAGATATGGAGGTAGTGAGATAGGCTGCGGTCAAGCAGTAACTCTAAGAACTTACAAAACTTACAAAATTTCGCCTTCATATTTAACGTTACTGATAATGTGTCTCAATGCCGTGTTGTCTCTACTTCGTCTGGTTAACATAAAATTAAATGCTAAACGTGGTGTGCCGGCAGGCAGGGACTTTCTCCCTCAGCCAACTTGTCTTTCTAACGCGACTCTCTACTTCTTCTAAGCTCCATGTTCAATTAAAATCCGAACACTTACTACCTTCTATTTTTCCAATAAATTGTATTTCTTCATCTTGGCTTCCTATCTGTCCTTGCGCGCAGACGCTATCGCCGGCGTCCCCGTAAGGAACCTGTAGTGAGGCTAGGGTACCCCGGCCCGAGCGCCACCTTACCTGCCGCGAGTAACTCTTGTTGATTTTGTAGCGGCTCTCACGAGCATCATAACCGGGTACTACCAACGTATCAACAAGCTTGAAGAGGAGAAGTACGATCACGAAGTGGAGGTGACCCGCAGACAGTTCGAGGTCTGACCTGGTTTGGTCTCAACCAATAATTACGCTCATCGTTTGAGTAGTTCATGCCGATAATGTGACTAGATTAAAATACTGTTTTGTTTTCGCAGCAGATTTATAATTTATCGATTTTCGGAGCTGATTATAAAATGATACCTTCAACCTTAACAGTGTGGATAACATGTAAACTGAACACGCTAATAACAAGGACCCGTTGTAGCGCCTCCAGAGCTGCAATAGTACTGTAGATACATCGAGTTTTGAGTCAATAACAAAGATAGATATGTTGCAGTAATTGTCCATCTGATACCTACCCAACAGTTGATCATGTAGCTTCGCTTCCGCTTTGGCCCCGCAGCGAGGTTCCGTTCGGCACTCGACTAGACACACAGACACACTCGCGGCGCCGGCGCAACCCACAAGGATGCGCTCTCAGCACTCACATTGTACTTACCCTAAACTGTGATTGTTTTTCTTTAGCGGAACTGCAGACGATTTGTCAAATGTACTGGCACAGAATATACAACCTTGAGGGGGATAAATATGAACTAGAACGAGCGATCGAAATTAGGAAAATGGAGGTAAACTGCATATTAGGATTGGGAATGCATATGATATGATTTGATACTGATTTAGTTGTACTACAACATGACATGATAGTTGTACGGCTCACCGCACACATGCACACGTCGCTCCCGTGACAGGCGCAGGCCACTCACACCGATGCCCATGCTCATTCTGCTGGCTCAATAATCTGTCTTTCCTTTTTCTTTAGCGTTGCTCAAGAGAATAATACAGGAGTATTATGACCGCATGTATGTGTGTGAGGGCCAGAAGTGGGATTTGGAACATGAAGTCAGGAAAAGAGATTATGAGGTATTGACCAATACTTTATAACCATTGTGAATACCACAGTCATCGATATGTAACAAACGTGCGCGTGTGACAATTCGTTTCATGATAACGCTTTGTAAGTTTTCGGTTGTTTGCTGTTGAATGTAAATAACGGTGAAGGTTCGGTCGGTAGTGCTGTACTTGTAGAGCGGGTGTGTGCGTGAGTAGGCAGACAGGTGAGGCGTGCGGTGCAAAATCGATCTGCGGCGCGCGGCGTCGACATGGAGCTGCTTACACCATTAACTACACTAACTACAGTAACCGCCATGCGCCACGGCGTCACAATAACACACCACCAAGGAATAGAAACCCCGAAAAGGACCAAGCTTATTCTATGACATCAGTCTCATGCTCATATTCCGATTACCACCCAGGAATATGTGCATGCGACTGTATAGCTTTCAGTGGGTTTTGGTCCTTCTAGGAGCATTTTTTTCTTTGACACCATTCATCATGGTCCGTGCATGCTCGCGTAACCATACATCAGTGTCACTCACCCTCACATAGCGCGTGGCTCATCTCCATATCCCACCAGCCACCTGCGCGTGAGTGCAAGATTGTCTTCATCTGCATCAAACCGAGCGGTTGATGTCTCGTTTATGTTCACCTAACCTAAAGCTTTGATTGTTGCATGTCTAAAACTGATATATAATATAGAGTATAAGATGCTTCCAAGTCCCTATTAAAGTCATCCCTAAACAGTATGGCACTTTAATTCAAGTGTTTAAAAAAATAATCCACAATAATCGCTGCATCCGCCAGTGTGACGCTTCATGTGTGATGGCGAGCTAGCTAGAGGCCTTACTGAATTTTCTCTTTTTGATGTAACAATAGTAGAGTTGCCGTTGTGTAATTGGAACACTGGACTGGTTCCTCTATTGGCACACGCAAGTGCATAGTGTAAGTGAAACTTCTTGTTCCAAATCTCCAACTTTTCATGTATGTGCCGTTATACTCCGCGCGACATGTTTGCGTGTTCGGTTGCTGAGCCCCAAACCTTTACAATACCCGATGGACGCAGAGTGTTTCAATAGAAAGTGCCATGCTCTGGTCGATGCTATCCCTCCCCCCGCCGCCCGCGCGGCGCACAGCCCCGGACACGGAGTGCAGTATACTATGCTCACTTGCGGGTCCAACACCTCCTCCCCTACATACAATACCCACTACCCAACATTTGCAAGTCTCGATCGATTTTGCACCGTCACTCCATACACACTAATGCAACGAGGTACTCATACATAGTTTTAATTAAGACAAATGATTCAGTAGACAAACAACGGGATATGTATATTCACAGCAAGATACAGCGCTCAATATGTTACACCTTCGATATGTGGATTAGACATAGATTAGCTACACCTGTGTGTTGTTCCCGTGGTCATTGTGATTGTAGATGCGCGGCGAAGCAGTACGATATTGTTTGCGCTGGTGTTTGATGCACATGTACATTATCCTGCACTTCAATGTAATTTGTGGCTATTTAAGATTATTTTAAGAAACCAGGAGCTGCTGGCGGCCAGCTACCATTCGAGGCACGACAAGTAGATTGTGCACGTCTTTATTTAGATTACATGGTATTGTCATTAGGCAACGTGGCAGCGGACGTAGGCAAAGCAAAGAGTACGGGCTAAAGATACATAGGAGGCCAGTGTCGCAGAATACGGGACGGACTATTTAACTTTCTGTATTCACATATTTACAGACTACATTTTAATTTAAAAAAGAACTCGCAAATAACACTGCCTAATCTTCGCTCAGCTCTATATCTGGCTCAGTGCTTACCTGACAAGCTATTGATAATTTAGCACACTCTGTTTATACTTCGCACTCAATGCTTATTAAGTTTTTCATTTTCAGATCTTTGTATTTCAAGTTTCAGCTTTACATGTTTTCTGTTGTTCTATTTTCGTGCACCGCATGTGTTTTTGTTTCATTATTCTTGTACAGAAATACATTGCACAAGTTTAGTGTAAGCAATACGAGTTAATCGTTCCTTTAGTAATGTTCACATAGTTAAAGAGCACAAGTAAATACATGTAATATTCTTACAAACGAATATCCGTATTCTTCTGAATAAACTTGTGGAATGCACCTGAACTGCTGTTTAACTAGTTAACTGTATCATTATGTATATATCCTTCTATAGAATACCTATCTTGTATTGTGATGTCTCTATGATTCTATTGACCCCATCATAATTCTATTTTATATTCCAATTTCAAAGTAATCAATCATCCTTCCATTCTCAAGTACCTAAGTATTTTGTGATTTCGTTCTGTCTTCTACCTTTGTTTTTACCTAAATGAGCTAATATATGTTTTTATTTTCAAATGTGTTGTTATAATAATGTTCGCGTTTTACCAGATCGCCGACCTGAACTCTCAAGTCAACGACCTCAGAGGAAAGTTGTAAGTAAACCTTTTGTCTATTCCACTTTCATCCTAAAGTTCTAAAGGAGTTGATTAAATTCCAAGAGGGTTTAGTTCTTCGTATTTTCATACGAGGACCGAAAAAACTTATGAAAGGGTTTTAATATTTTACGTCTAAATCTTTTATATTAGGGGTTTGAAGTCAGGCGGGATATGGTCGCAATTGAAATAACTAGGGAATTCAATAGCAAAATTTCTTACGGGTTTTTCTCAGAACGTAAGATTCCGAAACGGCGGTAATTAACACGACATTCAAAAGCACCTTAGCAGTGGCTCTAATATCTTTGTTATAGCAGTGACGTCTTAATAACTTCTTAGTTTTGACGTTTAATAATGATGCTGTGATCAGTAAGTGTAAGACATTATCAAAACTCATGCTTTGTAGAAAAGATTAGAGTTTATTTTCTAAAATCTTGTGAAAGCGTTCACACAATTGTACCTAAGGAGAGCGTTGTTTTGCAGTGGATCTCTGCCAAGTAGGGAGCGCAGGATGTGCCGGTGAATACAATTACACGCGGTCTAATGATATTCAGGAGCTCTCGAGACGCCGAAACAAAATAAAGAATAACAGAAGGTCAGCTTCAACACATTGCCGATAACAAACTCGAAAAGACATACTTGCAAACATTCGCTCTCAATACGTAAATCGATCCAAGTATCCTGTTACGAGTTGACCACCATTTTTCTAATCCGTACTCAGTAGCGGTAACGTAAAGAACTAAAATATTTTACGGTGACGCTAGCGAGTATTAAATACAAAAGCGGTAACTCATAATAGTGGTAAATTCCTCGTATAAATATGTGTGTGGAACGATTCTCGACCAATATAATAAACTGACCTTCTGTGACCTTCGGCAAATTGTGCCGCCGAGAACAGCTCTTCTCACCCTTTGTTTCCATTGTTCCGCTCTTATTAAATATGAATTCACGTACAAAGGACTCTTGGCTATAAAAATATGTTCACTATATTCACGGGCTAGAGTGAACACTACTAACAAACCACTAAATGCCGCATTGGTGCGAAATTATGCGGAGTGTGAACATTAGCACGGTTGTAGGGTAATTTATTCTGATGATGCTGGTCTCGATGGTTCGATTTCAATTAGCATTCGATTGAATCCGATTTGTATTGATGATATAACCCATTGGCTTAACTTCGAAATAAATTCTGGATTTCATCAATGTATTGGAAATAATTAGGTACATGAGTAAATATTCTCGATTAACTCGAGTCAAATGACCACCTGACGAATGAAAGCATCAGTTTAACGATAAAATGTTTGGGTAAAGTAGTTTCCAAGTTTTAAAAGGGAACGGCCCCCATGTTGCTCGTTTCATCTTGTTGATGGGTTTAGTTGCATTACATTATCACAACATTTTAACGCTCAGAAGCACTTTGCGAACAAATTGTCACGAACGAGGGAAATGGGGATATAAAAAATATAATCATTCCGGAACAAGCCGATATGCAATTTTGGAATAGGTTTTTGAAAATCTTTACTTTAAGAATGAAAATGATTTATTCAATTTAGGCCCTGGTAAGGCACTTATAGATGTCGAAGAATTGACAACTGGTTCGGAAACTAGCCTTCTGAGAAGTACCGGCAAGAATCTTAGTCAGGCATCATGTACATTTATTTCATTACATAATAAATAATTATTGATAACAATAAAATTCTTATAAAACTATTGACGAAGAATGCCAAGTGCTTGCATAATATAGCAAACTTAGGATAGTTTAAAGAAAAAATACTTCGTAGATTAATTTTCAAAAGTTGCTCGCCAGAGAAATTATTCTTTGAACCGGATCTTCAAACTACCACACAAATTTCTTTTACTTGCCGTTTTCCATAACACCTTGTTACAAAAAATAAGTGTAAAGGTAGAAAACAACAATCTTCTTGGAACTGCATTATATTTTGCGCAACCATATTTTTTAAGCCTTTCATTTCACTAGATACAAATTATTTGAAGCAGTAACTTAGTTGACTTCCACATTATTTTAATATGTATTATAAATTGACCATAGTTTTAGAAATCTATACTCGTTATTGTTACCGCACAAAATATTTTGCGCCTGCAGCGGCTATGCAAGGATCTAAGATTTTGTGATTCGAATGTTATACGGTGACTCTATAGAGTATATTATACTTTTGAAACTTGGGTAAACTAATTATACAATAAATACTTTGTGTTAATCGGTATAGTACCTAGCCCATGGGTTATATTATGTAGCTATCTATTTCAATTTTTTTTTGAAGTAAAGATTATTCTTTATTCACAACAGTTTACATATTACGTGATAATCGATTAATTATCTTTTCAATTAAGTTTCTAGTGGAAAAGCAAAAAGAACTTTTTTATTCTATTACTCAATATTACACCATAACATATTTCAATCATACATTTAATGATTGAAGCTCATAAATAATACCTCCCTTTTTTCAGCAGTAGTAGCTTTCCCAGACAAACCACAAAGGCTTGACTTGATTTGACTGCTACAGTTCAACGACCTATACCTATACTAAGAGCATTGTTTTTTTTAAAGCGTCAAACCCACACTCAAGAAGGTGTCCAAATACGAGAACAAATTCGCCAAGCTCCAGAAGAAGGCCGCCGAATTCAACTTCCGTAACCAACTGAAGGTCGTCAAAAAGAAGGAATTCACCCTCGAAGAAGAAGACAAAGAGGTAAATATATTTGAGACCTATTCCTTACTTCTTAGTTCAAGGGCCCAACCATGAGCTCTTATTGCAATGTTAATTCAGTTGTGCGACAGTGACAGATGTATGCACGTCACATACATCTGTCTCATAAATGAGTGAAACTATCATGGCAATAAGAGCTCATGGTAAGGCCCCAAATTGCACGCACACATGGACAGTAATAGCATTATGATAAATGTTAACGTTATCAACACAGATATGGGTTTAAATAGCTGCCAACATTTATCTCAATCTGTATGAAAACCAAGTCTTTAGTAGTGCATAAGGCATTTTTTTAACTATGACTACGGCGGTGTGTGTACTAAATAAAACCGCAGCAAAAGAATAGTATTTCTATTTCGAATGCTAAGTCATACCTTCGCAGCAATGAATTAGATCCATAATTTATATGTGGTAATTGTTATACGCCATTTTTTAATATGTACGTGATATGTGTGCGTGCTAATTTAGACAGAATAGCAAGTAAATTTTTTTTCAAGATAGGTTAGATAAGGTACTGATATTAGTGATGTTCGAAGTATCGATATTTACCTGTAAGCAATATTAATATACCATTATTATAATTAAGGGGTTTTGTTCTGTGATGAGCGGAAAAAACATTAATTTGATGTCTCTACGGTCTCCAAACTTCAAACGTTAACACAGTGGGATGGTATAACAAAGCAAAGTGCTTTTTGATGTTATGAAGTCTATTTTAGATTGGTAACCTACCTTGTAATGTATACCATTGAAATACTCTCGAAGTTCCTACGAAACAAAATTGTTTGGGATCAAATAACACTTTCAAAATCGCCCTCAACATACTCGTTAGCTTTAAACATAGTTCTATCGAAGCACTACTCAACTTCTGATATATTCCACTAGTTGGACATGTTTTGGGCTCTCACAACAAAAGGTTACACAAACACTTCAAATAACTTATCTTACTTAAAACTTCTTCGTATTACTATAATATACGTCTGTGGGGTTCGATTCCCTCGAAGTTATTTTCGATTAACAAAATATATTTTGATACAGAGGTTCTCAAACAGTTCTGTCTAAGTGTCACTTAACTTCTTACACATAATATTTAAGTGATATTCATGATTATTTCCATAACCTAAATATTATTAGGGCTTAAAATGTATCACAGTTGCAAATTAACGTCATCAGTTATATTTGAATGGATGACAAAAAGTTTGAGAGCCTCTGTTCAAGACCGATTATACTTACACTTAACATAAATAACATCATACAATTTACTCATATTCCAACAGGCTAAGAAAGCTGAGAAAGCGGACTGGGCATACGGAAAGAAGTAGAATCTAACCAGATATTAATTTACTTACAAATCATTTTCCATCACAGAATAAATATGTCTTATTTTATATAATTAATAAATAAATTATCCACTAATTTAATATAAATAAATATTTCTTTTCTATATTAAACCAAAATTATTTTGAGTCCCAAAAGTCCAACCAATGAAAAAGTCAAGGTGAGATTTATTTTGGGTGCCAGCTTTGTTCAGTTTGTGAAATAGACATGTTATATATATCCAGTTTCAAATGTCTAAAGGCTTGGCTGCGAGGTTTTTACATAAATGCGAGTTTATTTTAGCATTCAAAGCTTTACCCCGCAAAGCTTCGCAAATCCTTTGAAAAATAGATGCCTACTCCAGCGGAGTTTTTCTCTTTACTTGTTAGTGACTAACATTTAGTATGTCGGGGATTGGATTACATTGGCTGGGGTCTGGAGCACTGTACATTCAAATAACCATAATCACTATGACTGACACACACACACACACACATTAAAGCTACACACAGTTTGTTGAATTCACTGAATGCATTGGCTTGATACATTTTGGATGAGACACTTTGACTAATTCCAAATTCAAACACAGGTTTACTTAAGCCACAGATATATTGAGCTTACTAAGTAGTATGGATTCTAGATATTGTTCTTTGAAGAAAGATCCTTTGCTCGCAAGTATTTAAAATTTACTCTTCTTTTTTTTTTCAAAATAATGGCCGTCAAACATGTAAATGTCGTGTACGATACGAAATCGGCCCCGACGTGACACCCCTGACTGACATTAAGTCGGGCTCACTATAATAAAGATGAGATGAGCGTCTGCGTGAGTGTGTCATTTTGAACGATTTGTTCCTAGATTCCGTACTGCATGTAGTAGATAAGCTCATTATGTTTATTGTGCCTTAGCACTCTGACATAACACCATAGAACTGTGATTACAAACGAAATTACACATACACATACACCACAATTAAAATCACACAAAAAGGGGACATTTAAATTTAAACGGGTAATCCTCTCAATTCGATCAGGAGTTGATTCCCTTTCTTAGATCTAAGTAACTAACTAAGTGTAATATGGTTACATCATTGTAATGCGATGTTTCACAGGGTGGTGCTGGAGGCAAGGTAAACCACATTTGTAGAACAACGACACGTGTTAACTAGACTTTACGCATTCAAGCGGCATGTCCCATTTCAGCTTCTACGATTCCACTGCAATACCTAGTGCCATCTAGGTTGCTCTTGCCAATTCTAGTGATTGGTGCTACCCAAACGCTGTTCCAAAGTTATCACTTTTTGCGAGTGCATAGTCTTTAAGTTTGCAATGTCGTAGTTTTCCTTTATAATTGACCTTTTACATCTATGATCTTTAACTGGATTAACCCTGGCACTGTCCTTATATTTTCGCTATGACATTGCAAGGCCTCGAACCATATCTATCATAAGTCGCTTCTGTGTGCCACCGCGCCTATGATCGAGGCGTGTACACTGTTATAATGTATATATTGGAATTCTTACCTTTACACTTTTTCAATTGATTTAGTTTTGAAGAGTGAGCTGCTTTAGAATATACTCGAATAGGAGCAATGGCCCGTCGCAGTACGTCGCGTTATCTACCGATTACGCATAGCTCGTCTACATATCGCGTCATTAGGCTAATGGTTTAAATGTGTTCAGACGCGGCGTGTTGTGCAGGGTCTGTTTTCATTAGTGAAATACTATTTATGGTTTCAATCAAGGGAGCAAATGCTTCTCTGGCAGACGACAAAGCACCCACGGTTCGAAGGGTCAAGCATCAAAAGGCTCTATAACTCTTCTATTATATCAAGGCCTTTCTGAAGCGATGGTTGTATGCTTCTTATTGCTCCATTCATTAAGCATTGTTCTCTTTGTGAGATCTCAATTCAATATGATGGTGCGGATTGTGGAAAAATATGCTTGTGGTTTACGCAGTGTTACATTTGTTTCCTTGATGTGCCAATAATCAATAGTATTCGTGTATATTTATTTTGTATATATTGTGCGTGTACACAAGTCGCTCGCGTACACTCGACGCGGCACCGATTCGCGGCGACGCTTCAGTGTTTCAACAAACGACTTGGCATTAATACGACTCTTTGTTTCCACAGAAAAAGCCAGACTGGTCGAAGGGCAAGCCCGGCGATCAGAAGGTAAAAGAGGAAGAGGTTGAGGCATGAAGTGTTAATCATCCCCAGTAAAAACTATCTGTACCACCTGACAATATAATTAACTGTTAAATGTGATATACCTACCCTGTAAGTGCCCCCGGGCCGCGCCAGTAGCCATCAGCCACATAGTTCCTCCGAACAGTTCCATATATTGTCTAACGACCAACCATGTCTACCATTTCGAACATGTCAGAGTAATTTTATAATTATTTATTTATATATAAAACACTGATTTTTGTAAGATAAATAATACGTTTAATAAAATTAATTTCTTTATTATATACTATTATGTTGTAGATGTCATTTGTATCCTATACCCAATTAACCTTGTCCTGAAGCATCCTGTGTATCCCTGTGTGTAGATATTACAAGACATTAGCACAGTATAATATATAAGCTTACTAAACAGTATGGAAAATAGGCCTAATTTTTCAAATGATAAATTTTGCTTCAGTGGAGCATGATGGTTGTCATTCTTAACGTTTTACCAACTTTACTCTTTAATTTACTGTCAAAGAATATAGATTTGTCGTTTTGAAATTCTGTGTGACACCCATTAATGACAGCACTGAAAATGTGTTTAGAATCTCGTAGATACGTGTATCATTTCGAACGATTATTCCTTGTTTCCGTACTGCTTGTCGTAAGCTTATATGTATACTGTGTCATTAGGGTGTAATGGTTTGGGAGATGACAGACCAATTACATACCATCTGGATACTATTAGGGTGATTCCACGAAATCGAGTTGGACTTCGCGCTCCGATCCTCTGTTTGTATAATTAATTCGCTTGCGAAATCCCCTAGTGGTATTTAATACGATACATGTTGCGTCAATTTGTTATTGAATTTAATTAAAACTAGTTTTGTGTAATCAACTCCAGTCCCTAAGGTTTCTCGACGAACTCGACGACGAACGTTGGTTTCAATCATAGGAAATTGATTCCTAATTCATTGAAGATAAGGTTCAATTTCGTATCTTAAAATCCGACACTTGACGACGAGTGCGACGTTGAGAATCTTTAGTAAATAATGCTAGAGCGTCCAGAAAAAAGTTAATATCATACAAGTTTTCTCCTACATGGCTTTCATAAGCGGTAAATCTTATAGATGCAATATTTCCAATATTAATGTGTGTTTGTATGTATATGTCACTGAATATTTTTCTTTATGCCTTCTGAGAAGAGAGAACACGTAGTTTTCGAAGCAAACTTTAGGTATTTACTTAAAATAAGTAAGTCACTGAAGGCTTGACACGCATTAGGTATATCGCAGAATTTCTACTCGGAGTTAGACGTTAGAAGACAGTAGTTCATTTATTAAATTCGAAGTAAATAATAGGAGGTAATTAGATAATCTTTACATAGTATTAAATGAAATCGCTTCCACTGTCTGTTCGCTTAGATATTTAAAAGTATACAACGGGTTTGAATGCAGTTTTTAGCAATAAACATGGTGATTCAAGGGTTTTTTTTAAATGTATTACTTAATAATTAGACAGACGAAGAAAAGTGCAATTATATGCAATTAGTGAAAAGCTGATTATTTGGAATTACAAACAGACACTTCAATTTTATTTATCTGTATATATATAGATACAGGTATTACATCAAATTAAACTGCATTATCACAATCAAGTTAAAATCGGTGTCCATTAATTTATTCGCTTGTTTGATAGACCTGTGAAATTGAATACAGTTATATATTGGGCTCTGGCTTAAATCTCTATGAAAACGTATTATGCTATGCGGGAAGGCTTATATGAAATGGTTCATATAAAATACATGTCTCTTTTATGGGCAGTACGATAAAATGAAATGTGTTTGTCCACGCCAATCCCCACTTCATTATGTAACCTTTATGTTTCCAATAGATAAGAGTGCTCACTCACTATGTGTCCGTGTATGGTTTTGGAGTGACGTGAGTTTTGTATTATTAAGATTGTAAGTACTGTAAGGCCTCAGCCTTACAAGCTGGTTAAAACCTTTTTCGGTTAATACTTTTAATCTTTATGAAATATATTTAAAAAATAAAGCAAAAAGAATTCGAAATAAGAAAAGAGTAGTAGTTGTCAGAAAGAGGAAGAACGATGATGGAAGCAAAAGAATAAAAAGGGAAAAACAGTTTATTAATTTTATTTTAATAGAAAATAGTATCGATCCCGGAGACGAGGGACCCCAAGTCGGGGGTCGCTCGCCACAGTACTTAAACGATAATGTAGCCGAAAACTTGGAAATCAACCGAAGGAAAAGTATGAATGTATTCGAACTGAATGAAGAAGGTATGCAAAAGCAATGCCTGCCATTTACCTGCGTAAGTGTTACGTGGTCACTAATCATGAAGCGGAATTAGACACTTATCAACAAGCGAAATACAGAGTGTTGTTTTGTATTGGTGCCATGGAAGTTGATATAATTCATTGAATAGAACAAAGTTAAATGGATAGTCGTAAGCTGGCCGGCCGGTTGCCCTATTCGTACGAAACATGAAAAAAATACAACTTTCATTTGATGATTGATTTATGTTGTATTCAATGTAAATATGGCATGTTTATCTATATACAGATAAATAAAATTGAAGTGTCTGTTTGTAATTAAAAAATAACAGCTTTTCACTAAAATGCATATGAAAGTATACACGCTACTGATACTAAGCAACAAGTTTTAAAAAATTTCTCTGTCTGTCTGTCTGTCTGTTTGTTCCGGTTAATCTCTGAAACGGCTGGACCGATTTTTACTGGCAGGTTGCTGATGTTCCAAGGAGTAACTTAGGCTACTTTTATTTATTAAAAATATTAGGGTTCCGCGACAATAAGGATGAAACTAAATCTACGCGGGTGAAACCGCGGGGCACAGCTAGTGTGTAAATATGGCCCCAATGCAAAACAACACCATGTATACTTCACCGATGGTATGAAACCTTTGTAAGAAAATAACCATTCCTGTATATCTCTCGGTAAGTCACTATTAAGTTGAAGTGTTTTATGATTCGCTTTACAAGCCTTTCATTTTTCATTGCACATTGCGTTAATTCAACTTAAATTTTCTTATTCTTCGATCAAGGCTACAAATAAGTAATTAAAATAATATCGAACCGATTGTGTCTAAAGAAGTTATAAAATAAACTTAATAAATTATAGAATACTTATTCCCGAAAAATAACAATTATGGCATTGAATTATATAAATAATCGGTATAAAATTCGCTGAATTCATACCCGGACGATTGCTTCAGTTTATTAACTTTACAAAATATTTATTGCTTCTGCTGTGTAAATAAACGGTGAGCTTACATAGTGCTTATACGCTATATTCATTAAATATTATGGATTACTATCTATAATATTATAAAATCACCAAAAGAGTCACTAATCCTACCACAAGTCAGAAATCACGAGTTTATAGGTATACCAGCAATCTAACATATCTCACAAATTTTCTCGTAACAACAAGTAATATCACAGCATTATAAGTTCATTCGCTTGGCTAGCTTGATATTTCACTTATTAACGCACCGTATTTTAAAGTGCATGTTTGCATACAGGAAGGAGAACCGGGGGCAGAAGGGGCGCCCCCAGCCGAAGGAGCACCACCAGCCGAAGGCCCACCTCCAGCCGAAGGGGCACCTCCAGCCGAAGGGGCACCGCCAGTCGAAGGGGCACCGCCAGTCGAAGGGGCACCTCCAGCCGAAGGTGCACCTGCCCCAGCGGACGGGGCCGCACCTGCCGCTCCCCCAGCTGAAGGAGCAGCTCCCGCCCCAGCGGCACCACCAGCAGAAGGAGCACCACCAGCAGAAGGGGCGCCAGCAGGTAGATAAACGCCTTCCAACGCCGGCGCGTTGACATCTGTGCCGTCTTACGGCCCACAGATGGCGCTGTTTTGAGCCCATAGACGGCGCCGACTACTGCGTGCGAGACGACAGTGAGGAAACTTGAATTTGGCCTTGAGTAGTGATAAGTATTACTAGGGTGATACTTTTGTGTCGAAAATTGCATGCATTGTATTTCAAATGTAGCACGTAAGTAAGAGTTTATGTTATATTACTAGCACCAGCAGCAGCGCCAGCGGCCCCTCCGGCAGCACCGGAGGCCGCTCCAGCACCCCCAACGGCACCAGCTGAGGCCCCCGCAGCGCCCCCTGTAGCTGAAGTGCCTGCGGCGCCTCCAGCAGTACAAGGTAACGACAATTGTAGTAGTAAGATTCAAGTCTCATCAAGAGTAGGTAGGTACGAGTCTAGTCAAACAATAATTGAGGTTTCGTTCTATTAGACACCACATTACGTGTAGAAATCTGGAAGTTATGTATAAAATAAGAAGGAATCCATCAAAAATACTGGAAAGATTTCAAGCTTCAATTAAATCATCTATAAATAATATAAAATTGAAGTCGCCATTCCCATACAATTTTGTCTGATGAACGTATCGATCTTCTTAACTATGTTACGGATCTTTATACAGTTGTACGGAGATGAACTCCGACGGAACTATAGCTAAAAATACATATAACATTTTAAGATAGTAGAGAAAAGTCACGTTTTCTAATAGCCTTAAAATTAGTAACCCGAAGCGGAGTGAAGGCGGCTCGCTAGTTATATAGTATAAAGTAGAAAGTAATCCACGAATGGAAGTAACATTTAAAGTTTTTATCTAAGGCTAGCCGCACACACGGAATAATATTGCCAATAAGGTGCACATTGACAATAATGTTGTGTGAGTGCGGTGTGTACTGCAGTATATTTCAATAGCATTGTGAATATTGACAATAATATTCTATGTATAATATGTGAGTGTGGGTAGCCTGAGAGTATAGATATTAAATTAAGTAAATAACATATCAATATTTTTTGTTTCAGCATAAAGTCCTCACAGTAGGTCTTGGCAATTTTCAAGAACATCCCATAACATCAACTATCAACCAACGGTGAAATCCACTAGTTACTATTTTTATACTTTATCATCTTTACATGTTAAGTATTACGTTTCTATATAATATTTGAATAAAAGAAATATTCATCATTCGATTTTTATTATAAAACACGTATTTCAGAATCAGTTAGTTAATCATCAACAAATGTAGGTAGAACACACATTCCGACCATCATAATTTCAACCCTGTATAATTGATGTCAGGGGACTCATACTTCAAGGTACGGCCCCATGGGAAGGGTCAGTGACCAATTAAGACTAAACTTTGTGATTTTATCGCGTTGTGATTGGAATCGCTATGATTTGTACACCTAAATGTCCGGACACACGTACAATCAACTTGCTGTGGGGCTATTACGTCGTGATTATATTCACACGAAATTATCAATTTGTTTCTTCACTGTGTCACAATTGAAAGTCACCTACCTATATATAGTCCCTATTAAGTAACCACACAAGTCCTAACATCTATGACCACACAACTATGTTGTTTCATTTATATCAATACTAGCTGTGCCCGCGGTTTCACCCGTGTAGACTTTATTGTGTTTTATATATTGTGGAATGGGATATCCTATGTCCTTCTCCTGTTTCTAAGCTACCTCCCTACCAATTTTCAGCCAAATTGATTCAGCCGTTCTTGAGTTATAAATGGTGTAACTAACACGACTTTCTTTTATATATATATAGATAGATAGAGATATATATAGATATATAGATAGATAGAGATATATATAGATATATAGATAGATAGATATAAAGAGATAAAAAGCCTCAAATTCCCCCGTAAACAGCTGTTGTAACCGCTTTACTGACACGTGAGTTTTGGCTGCTAATTGTTTAAATATAGTGATTTTCGAAACCACTTGTATCGCAGTTAGACTATACCCTATTTGCAATCGTATAAAGATTTGAATCTATGAAAGTGAATAAATTAAACCCGCCTATATCCGAAGGGGGTAAGCTGGAGCACAAAGAAGTATGTAAGGACCGTAGCATGTGGCAAACGGTGGTCTCTGCCTAGTGACTATCCCCATAGGAATCCTGGGATATTTTGAAATGACTTAAATCCATGCCAAATTTTTATTATTCTTGTGAAGCCACTTGACAAGGCCATAATCATTAAGGTGGAAATTAGGTAATGAATTTATACTTAATTCACATTTAACATTTTCCGTTTAGTCGTGTACGCACGAAGACTTCTAAAAAGGGTTAAAAATTCGACTGAAATCTCCGGAGTGGAATGGCTTTTATAATTATCTCTCATTCGCTTTATCTTAAACCCTATGGCTGTAACGAATGGACTCATTAAGTTTAATTAAAATGGGCTTAGCTGACACTCTTTTACTGTTTTTAAAAGAGCCCACTTTTCCTTTCAGTATGAAGATAAGGACGGTAATAACGCGATTTAATCTCTTCTGTGCTGAGAATTGAAAAATAATGAATGCAAAAATTTCGTTTAACGTTGGTGTTCTTATACCTCTATCTATGTTTAGTGTATCTCTTTATAGACAAATATCTAAATTAACAATCTATACATCTATACAGATAAATAAAATTGAAGTGTCTGTTTGTAATTCCAAAATAACAGCTTTTAACTAAATGCATATGAAAATATATACGATACTGACACAAAAAAAACAATTTTTAAATTTTTTCTCTGTCTGTCCGTCTGTTTGTTCCGGGTAATCTCCGAACCGGCTGGACCGATTTTAACGGGACTTGCACTGGCAGGTAGCTGATGTTTCAAGGAGTAGCTTAGGATACTTTTATTTATAAAAAATATTAGGCTTCCGCGAAATGAAGCATGAAACTAAATCTACGCGGGTGAAACCGCGGGGCACAGCTAGTCATATTATAAAGCTGATGATAAAGCCGATTTTTTTTGCTTGAACGTGCTAATCTTAGGAAGTACTGATTTGAATTGAAGAATCATTTTTGTGTTGGATGGTTCATTCATTGAGGGAGGCTCCAGGCTTTATAATATCACACTGCGACCAATTGCAGCGGGAATCCTACGGTGGTAACAGCAAAGCACAGTTCGTATTTAAATAAATAAATTGTATTATTATTAGTTGTCCTATACATACATTGAAAAAAATATATCACACTATAGAAGAGGATTGATATGATTTTCGTTTGCCACATGTTCACCTGACATGTCACAATATTTAATAAAATAGTTTTATTGTAATGTCGTCAAGTCTTGTACTCATAATATACCTAAGGGCACGTCCCTTAGGTATTCCACTCGCCACTCGATTCTTATGCAAAGTGTGGTACGATTTGGGTCCTGACACCCTAATCTATACAGATAAATAAAATTGGAGCGTCTGTTTGTTAAACCAAAATAACAGTTTTTCACTTAATGCGTATGAAGTATACACGCTACGGACACTGAAAAACCAAGTTTTAAAATTTTTCTCTGTCTGTCTGTCTGTTTGTTCCGGGTAATCTCTAAAACGGCTGGACCGATATTAACGGAACTTTCACTGGTAGGTAGCTGATATTTCAAGGAATAACTTAGGCTACAATTATTTATAAAAAAATTAGGGTTCCGCGACAATAAGGATGAAACTAAATCTACGCGGTTGAAACCGCGGGGCTCAGCTAGTTGTATCTATAATATCATTAAATTATGTATAGTATCATATAATTAGGCTATTTGTTAACTTTGTAATAAGTTAAAAAAAACACTCAAGCAAAATTAATTATGTACATATATTAATCGTGCAAGGTAGGAACGTTTGAGTTCTCGCGGATGACGTTTCTGGGTAGTATCGATGGTAGCGTGGAAGGCAGAGGAAGGGTCAGGTCCGGATTGACGATGAAATCACTCGGCTTGAATATTGGTTGCTCTTTCAATTTATTCCTGAAAAATATATTATCAACTTTACCAAACTGTGGCACGAATGCAAAACCACACCTGTATAAATATTACGTGTATACAAAGTGTGTTGATAAAAATATAAAATTTGCTATTCAACGTGGCAATGCTACCAGCCTTCTTGGCACGATCCCGAGAGACACCGACTTGGGACAAGTTTTCTATCTTTAAATCATTTTAAGTAGTAAGTAAGTCCTTGTATATACAATTTGTAATTTTAGTATCTACTTCTAAGCCATGAATTCGTTGATCCACATAAAAATCAGTTTTATATTTGATGATGATGATAAGGACAAGATATTAATATGAAGTAACTAACACACAAACTAATTCTATCATCATCGATTTGACTCTATATCCAATGTTGTTGTGTTCCCACTCTAATCAAAGGGACGCAAATAAAGCTTAAGGACAATTTCAATGTTATAGGTGCCGTCACGCGTTATAAGCGCTGACCTTGAGCAGCAATTTTTTGGGACTTCTAAAGAGCTAGCGCCAAAAAATTACATGCGCAGTTATCCCAACTGCTTTCTCTGAGCGCTCTTAAATCGTATCGGCATTTATCCTTACCACAATTCCATGGACACAACTGGCCGTATCTGCGGTATCTCCAAAGAGGAGAAGGGTGATGCAAAGACCATGGTGTACGCTCCATGTAACTGGACCACCAGCCAGTCGAGGGGCGTGCATCTTGGTAGGAGGACTTTCCGGACGAGATCCAGCGAGTCGCAGCTCGGGCCCCAAAAGATGGTCTCTTCGAGAAGACCTGGATCTTTTTCACCGTCTCTCTAAAAAATATTTAGAATCGATATTTTCACAAGTACAGTTAAATTTGAAATGTCTGATTGTAGATTTTCACTAAATGCATTAGGAAGTAAGAATATGCTATACCAAATAAAAAAAATATATATTTAAATTTTTCTGCCTGTCTTTCTGTCTGTTTATTGCTGCTAATCTTTGAAACGGCAGGACCGATTCAAACCGACTTTCACTAGCAGAGAGCTGAAGTTACAAGTAACTAGGCATTTTTTTTAACCGACTTCAGTCTTTAAATTAGGGTGTCTACGGTGGTAAAGCCACGGGGTACAGCTAGTTCCACGTATAATACAAGCAACAGTACATCTGAAAGAGCGCGCTTACCATGAACCATGTAATTTTATGTGATTCTTCGAGATATCCCAGCGTCCCGTATTTCCCATCGTTTAAATAGACCATGTTGATTGTTTTGCCGCCTTTTTTGATCTGAAATCAAGTGTTTATTTGGTTTGACCGGTTATCTATACATCTATACAGATAAATAAAATAGAAGTGTCTGTTTGTAATTCCAAAATTTTTACTTAGTGTATATGAAAGTATATACGATACTGACATAAAAAATCCAAGTTTTAAATTTGTTATCTGTCTTTCTGTCTGTCTGTCTGTTTATTCCGGGTAATCTCCAAAATGGCTGGACCGATTTTAACGGGACTTTCGCTCGCAGGTAGCTAGTGTATCAAGGAGTAACTTAGGCTACTTTTGATTAAAAAAAAACATAACGCGGGTCACCCATGAAATTAACCCCACGCGGGTGAAACCGTGGGGCACAGCTAGTTTAACAATAAATATACAGAACACATTGAACCAATACACATTGAACAATTGAACAAATTGAAGCATGAATCATCGTGCTTCATGAATCATCACCATTATCATCTGTGAATTTTTTTAGAACATACGTTTTTTGATACATGAGCACCGATTACCTTTTTACAAGTTGTGCTCTGTTTTCGTAATTTATACTCGCTAGCGTCACCCACAATATTTGTACGAGATACTTTAGTTATTTATGTCACCGCTAGGAGGCGCTGTACAATTTTTCATACAAATATTCGAGGATGGATTAGGAAAACGGTGGCTAACTCGTAATAGGGGTCTAAAAATTTACCCAAACACCAAAAATTGTGGAAGTCTCCCGGTATTACAAAACAAATGTATTTTTGCTCCATAGTTTGTTGACTTACCCTGCGAACGTTATTGATGCTGCAGTATAAAGTGAACGCGGAGTCTGACAGGTATCTTCCTGGCTCGGCAATAACTTGGACGCTGGGGTCTGGGAATAATTCCTCCAGTGTCTTATTTACCAACTCTGCCGCCTGGATCAACAAAAAAACGATCGATTAATTGCGTGAAAGATAATATCTCTAAAAGTGAATATAGATATGACGGCTGATTCAGAAATATGAACGAGAAAACCACATTGATCCCAATAAAAAATGAGCTTTATTATTTGAGAACAGGATGTTGATAATGATAAACAGTAACTCCCTTATTTCCAAACATGGTTTAAAAGAAGACTGGACCCAACTCCGACAATAATGTCCATCCCTTCGCGCCTTCTATCACAGAAACAGATGAAGCTACTTATAAACATATGACTATCTGTTTTGTGATAAGGGGATAAGAGTACCTTTATTTTATAGGTGAATTTTAGGTAATCGGTAAAGCTACCTCATCAATTCCATCAGTTCTATCTCCGGGGAACCCTCCACCGATATCAACAATGTTCATTCCCCTTCCAGCGCGAGCCTCGTGGTCGAACAAGTCTCTCGCACGTTGCAGTCCAATTCTGTAACTATCCAAGGAAGAGCACACGCAACCTACGTGGAATGCCACTCCTACAACCTGAAATAAAGCGTAATTCTGTTTATAAATTATTTTATAATACAGCAGCTGATACGAACAGTTTCTTAATTGGAAGCCTATATTGTCTCATAACAAAAAACCAAAAATAATCACTCTTGCATTTTTTCTTTTTAATTATATCTCTTCCGTAACTTGATCCAGTTATTCATACTGATGTAAAATAAACCATGCAATACGCATCAATCACCAAAGCTACTCAACGTTCATGTTTCTTCTTTCATGGTACTCTTTACCATCAATCATACATGTCTCAGATGCATAAAATTTTATGACTTAAGACCTATTGTCAACATTGTAATATATTAATTTCTTTCTTTAATTGATTTATTTACAAATCGTCGTCAATCGTTGCTTTTACTGAGAATAACATATACAAATTAAAAACGAAACGGGCAGTGAATATTTCGGTATGTGATTTTAAAAATCATTTTTTTTTGTCCTGTGGCACTAACCTGCAAGCCTAAGCTAGCTGCTTCTTCCAATAATTCCACAGCTTCAACATCACAGCCAAATTTATCTCCCAGAGGTATCGAACTAACGCCGTCTATGCGTAGACGTATCAACAACCTGGAATCCAACATTTGATTAGTCTTCTCGAATGCTCAATTAATATTTCATATGTTTGATCATAATGTTTTGTAAACACTTAACAATAGTAATCCTGATCTGGTGTCTCACAGGATTGTGCCAAGAAGGCTAGCAGTATTGCCACGCTGAATAGCAATACTGATTCTCTGAACAAGAAAAACCCCAGCCACGAGAGGCTTCTATACGACGACGTATAGGATAATCATAATCAAAGATCTATAAACGCCAGCCCAAAGCTGTCTTTCATTCACAGCCATGATTTTATTCCACAGAAGTCTATCTGATAGTGTATACGTGGGGCTTATCAAAAAGAGGATTCAAGCGAGTGTGGGACCACTAGTAACTTTAACTAGAAAACATTGTTTAAACCAGTTTTTAGTAACGAAAACAGAAAGTATGTGTGTAGTGTCACAAATAATGCTCACGCCGCGCCATCCCAGAAGGATAGTAGGCAGTAATTCTAATGCACCAATAAATAAGTAATAAGATATATCAAGCTTACTTTGCATCGGGCCAATAATTCTTCAGTTTCTTCAGCTCGTACGAGGTATCAAAGGTAGTGTGTTTGATACCAGACTCCCGCGCATACATCATTTGCTCCGCAGTTTTTGTTGGCATTGCGTATATAATGTTCCTGATAAAGGAGGAAGAAATTACGTTCCCCAAATCAATCAACTACTTTATTGAATTAAATCAATCTAAGTCTCATTTTCCGTGTCAGAATCATGACTTAACTAGTCTGTGTGCTCTTAACTTTGTTATGGTACTGGGTAGGCTTACGGGTGGTTCAAAGAAAGTAATATGTCAGGACTTACGCAGGGCTCCCGTTAAGCTGGCGTATTTTATATATCTCTCCGGGCGACGCGCAGTCGAATCCTACTCCGAGAGCTATAGCCAGCTTCAACATTAACTCTGTGTCGTTTGATTTCATCGCTATGACAAACATTTATGATAAAATTAGATTTATCCAAGACCCAATTGGTACCAGTTGGTCTCACGATTAGGTCATCCACATAGACCTGTTTTTTTATATTGCCCTCAGAAGTTGTTTTTTTTTTATTTTGGTGACCAGCTGTGCACGTCGTTTCACGCGACAATTGCAAAGGTAGCTTTATAATTATTTCTTATAAGTAGCCAATGTTACTAAGTACGATAAATATGATTTCATAGTATGCATTTAGTGAAAAAAAAAAAGTGTTAATTTGGAATTGTAAACAGACACCTCCATTTTATTTATCTGAATACATATATAGAGTATACTTTTGATTTGGTTTACTTTTATCAACACAACACTAACCATAAAATATTTTCACTCTTGGCATAACATCTTTGAAATGGAGGATTCTGCGGCTAGCTTCGTCCATGTCGAATACATAAAAGGGTTTCTCCTGTTTGCCACCTTCGATCGCATTCTTCGCCACGACATCGGGTTTCAGGCCATCCAATACATATATTCCTGAACTTGAATGCTTCTCGAAGCCATTCTGCGTTGGACTATTCTTGGTCTGAAAGGCAGTTACCAATAGCATCGAGTCAGTTATTACTAGATAGGCACCTAGCACATTGCTTTAAGCTACGTTTTATGTTAGGAATTTTTTAGTAATTCTTACAATCTTATATTATCAATAAAAAGCTTTTACCCGCAATTTCATTCTTTTTTAAGTGTTTGACCGTCTAATACATATATTCCTGGACTATTTAAGGCCTTAATTGAGCTTTTTACCTACTGTCTGTTACAAATAAAAAAAGATAAGTTTTATCCTCTTGTTAACAAATTTACAATCGCTTCCTTGAGTCAAATCTAAGCAACAATACAAACTATAATGTATAATGATATTCTTACGTCTCTTAAGTAATACAACCAACATTGTGATTGAAAAGAGCCTCATAACAAATACATATTAGTTCCAAAGATTTCATAATTGTATAATAATTACAGTATAGCAAACAGTTCCTTTGTTCCAATTATGTTCTAAACAATGCCTAATTTTCTTTTCAAAAAATTCCATCTGTTAGTAAACACGCCTTGGACGATGAACTGCCTAGAAATTCGTATTAGTAACACTTGTTATGCATGAAAATAGTTTCAAAGTCAAAGTCAAAAATATCTTTATTCGATTAGACTTTATACAAAGCACTTTCAAATCAACAGAATGACACAATTTACAGGATTATACATGCTACCGCCAGGTTCGGAAGGTTGCTTTTACTGAGAAGAACCTGGCAAGAAACTCAGTAATTACTCTTTTCAAAAATATTACACAATTAAAAAAATAACAAAATAAATCATTTGAGAAATGTAAGCCCATGGACACAGTTCCAATGTACAAATGTCGATAAAAATTAACATAAAGAAAAGTCTAGTAGTTCTATTTATATCTAAATGCGTAGCTTGAGATGACCAGCCCCCACTTCACAAGTATGACGAGAATGCCAGCCAGTTTAAACGTATAACTCACGTGCGCGTGTTCGCGGATTTCGTTTGTGGGTTGTAACGGTGGTAGCGTGGAGGGCAGAGGAAGGGTCAAATCTGCGTTGATGATGAACTCACTCGCTTTGTATACAGGCTCGCATTTCAATTTATTCCTTGGAAATACAAAATTAAAATTAGAATCCTATCCGTATTCGAGAGCCGTGGTGTGGTGGCCATGGGTTTTGCGCAGTCGCCTGCTACGCAAGTTCAAATCCCAGGGGGACTGTACCAATGAGATTTTCTAAATCTTATGTGCAGTGATTTCACACCATGTGCTGTACGGTGAAGGAAAACATCGTGAAGAAACTGCATATGTCTGAGAGCCTCGGGAACTTATGTCCGCCCATACCCTTAGATTACTTAAATAATGTGAAAATGTTTTTACCATAAATCCATGGAAACAACTGGTCGTATCTGCGGCATACCCAAACTGGAGAAGATTGTTGAGAAGGAGATGGTATACGCTCCATGTATCTGAAACACCAGCCAGTCGAGTGGCGTACATCTCGGCAAGTACACCTTTTTAACGAGATCCAGCGAGTCGCAGCTCGGACCCCAAAAGATGGTCTCTTCTAGGTCACCTTTATCTTCTTCTCCATCTCTCTATAAATATAAGAAAGATGTAACATCTTTTGTTTGTATTGCGTCATCCATCTACATCTATACACCTAGTTTTTAATTACATCTTACTTTGAACGTTTCTTACCATAAATTTGGAAATTATATGCCATTTTTGAGGATACCTCATTGTCCCGTATCTTCCATCGTTTAAGTACACCATGTTGATTGTTTTGCTATCTTTTTTGATCTGCAAAAATATATTGGTTAAACCTTTGCCTCGTTTGAAAAGTAAATTGTTTTGGTTTTGATAAGCCTCACCCTTCGAACGTTACTGATGCTACAGTATAAAGTGAAGGCAGAATCTGATAGGTAGCGACCGGGTTCAGCAATCACTTGGATGCTCGGATCTGGGAAGAGCTCATTCAGCGCCTTGTTTATTATCTTCGAAACCTGCAAAAGTATATAAACTATAAGAACACTCTAAGTCAGAAACTATATTTGTCGATGAGTGAATAATCTTTTATTATGCGAGACATTACAAAATGGGTTACAATATAATTTATTACAATAAATATTCAAACCTAATATGTACTAACCGTTACAATAAAACTAAATTGAATGTTTCTGATGAAAGTGTGTCAGTATCTATCTGAAAAACAAATTCTTGTAATCTGAAAAGTTACATATTGTCACGAATAAAGATAATGATGTGAATTACCTCATCGATCCGATCTATTCTATCTCCGGGGAACCCTCCACCGATATCAACAATGTTCATTCCCCTCCCAGCGCGGGCCTCGTGGTCGAACAAGTCCTTAGCACGTTGCAGTCCAATTCTGTAACTATCCAAGGAAGAGCACACGCAACCCACGTGGAATGCCACTCCCACAACCTGAAACATAGCATCATCAATAACCGCATCACTGATTACTAACTTTTTCTTACGTTTCGATTCCTACCTTCTAAACCATACTGATACACATTCATTTTTGAAAAAAAAATCCTCTGTCTGCCATCCTCATATTTCAGTAGTGGGTGTATCAGTTGCAATATAAGTTAGTGCAAGACGGAAACAATTAATTGATTCTTAATACATTAATTTCGTCATTATTAATTACGGTCCGTATTACTTTCTTAACTTGCGAAATCTTTGTTTGATTATGATATTTAAACAATTGGATAAATACAATTATAGGATTGAGCAACTCGACACCTGAAACTAAACAACTGTGTCTACTTGGCGAAATAGAAAATTAATATCACTTATTATTTTGTCATCTGGACACGTCAAGATTTTTACGCGAGTACACATGGGGAACCTAAATTAAATGAACGGAATAAATAAAAAAACGGAAATGATACTGAGTAGGTGACGTTTATACCATAACAGTAGGTTCTTGGTGCGGTCGGGGAAAGTCGCGTGCGAAATATATATCAAGTAATACGTCCATTATTTAATTTTATATGCGGAATTGTTCTAAGCTTATTACATTAATTCCCGCGACCTCCATGACACTTAAATTTCTTGGATTGGATCAAAAAAGTGTTCATCATCAATTCGATTGCGACGAGAACCCTGCTTTACTTTGACGGTAAATTATGGAGAGCATTTCAAAACGTTAATAGTGAACCCTCAGTGCTACCAAGTTATTTATTGATTAAAAACAAGTCCTTCAGTTATCATACCTCGGACAAAGAATTTGTTTAGATATTCAGAGGGGGAATGCTGCTAGTAACTTCGGAACCTTGCCAACATGGACTCCTTTTAATAATATATTTTAGGTTTTAAGGTATTATATTTATAATGTTAGTTATAGTTAGTGGTTAATTGTATAGCATGAGTTATCATAAAAACATTCAATTTTTTACAGATGGTTATAGGACCGTCTGATAGACCATTACAGGTTTAAACAACGTAGCTATTTTATATGTGTACGCCACCAACCTGCAAACCAAGGCTAGCTGCTTCTTCCAATAAATCCACAGCTTCAGTATCAAAGTCGCAACCAAACTTCTCTCCCAGAGGTATCAAACTAACGCTGTCTATACGCAGGCGTATTAATAATCTGGAATACAACACTTCGGTGAATATATGCTCACGCCATCCCCGAAGGGGTAAGCAGAGGTGTTGTAACGACAACACCCACATTTCACCAAATATGATTAAGTGCCAACGTGACAGAGGGAGAGTCCATCGCCGTCTTCGGTGAACATATTATTGTTATTATAAGAGAAATATAATTTGTTTAAAGTTCTAATTATTGACCTTGTACGACATGGCCGTTTCTTTAAAAACATGGAAAGAGAGGAAGAGGAAGACTAAGGCTGCTAACCTACAGACAAATTAAAGAAAATATGAGTTATGACGTACACAGAAGTCAAAGACATGGCACTAGAAAGAAACATATGGACAAAAACTCTGTAACAACTAGACTTTACTACAAAAATTAATAGCAGGTAAGTATTACGACGTAAAGGGTAAAAGGTAAGTGACTATTTATTTTATTTTTAAATTTTTATTTGCACCAGCCGATGCTGAGTCACTTGTCCAAAACTTTAAAAAATCTACTCAGACGATAATATGTAATGATGTCCTGAGCGACAAACACGCTTATTTTAATAATGGATGTGCACAGAAATAATATAATAGCTTTGTTAAATTAGTATCTATTTCATTAGAAACCCATATCTATACTAATATTATAAAGCTGCAGAGTTTGTTTGTTTGTTTGTTTGAACGCTCTAATCTCAGGAACTACTGGTCCGATTTCAAAAATTATTTCAGTGTTGAATAGTCCATTTATCGAGGAAGGTTATATTTAATTCTCATAAAAATTTGGGTCCGTAAGTAAATTGCAATTTCGTAACCTAAGGTGTAAAATCGAAAACCTATTTATGCGTACGCTGCAAAAACTATTGACAATAGAACAAAAGGATGTTCTACGGATTTGTAGGTCTTATTAAGATCTACAGAAAAGTCCCCGAGAGCATATATCTAACTCTCATAGTTTAGTCATAATAACCGCTTTAATGTTCATAAAAAAATGTATCGCCTAAAGAAAGAAACTACGTTAAATGTGTATCATAATATTCATTCTTATCCGAATCAAGCATTATGCTAAAAAGGGTATTCATGTAGAAGTAAAATACTGTTTGTTTAATTCCAATAGGACATTGCGTTTAGAAAGTATCACGAGTATAAAAACGCAAAAAATCGGTACCTAATAATGAGTTATTTGCCAAAGAGTAATCTCTGAAACGGCTAGACCGATTTTAACGGGACTTTCACTGGCAGATAGCTAATGTTACAGGGAGTACCATGGGCTTTTTACTTATAAAGAAATTTTAGGGTGCCGCGGTAATCAAATTAAATATACGCGGGTGAAACCGCAGGGCACAGCTAGTGAGAATATATTCATTAATTAAATGTTGAATGGAAATGAATGCAACGTATTCAAAGGCTGACGAATTAAAGTGGCATTGACAACTGCTAGACATCTAGTTTTTACATTTGATTTGGTGATCGTGTATGATTCGAACTCAGCTTGTGCTTTGTCTGCAATTTCCTTGAATTTAACGGTGACGTAACAGAATGGTGATCAGTCAAACAAGAGAAGTGAAATAATACCGATTTCTTTAGCACATATTAGACCACTTTTATTATCTTTTGATTATCGTATATATACAGAGACGCGACGTTTAGGCGCATTTTTTGTTGTTATTCTTATTTATTTGTAGTTGTTAAGATTACTAAAGATTCGATGCTCATTGGATTATATGTAGACCATAATTAAGTAAATCAATGCCTATTTTTGTTGTAAAATTCTAAAATCAAACAATTTTTTTTCCATTGGTAGGGGAATTCTTACTTTAGTGACCACATTGACCGATGCTCTGTGATAAAAATATGCCTATATAGTCTATTATAAATACTCATAAAGCTAAAGCCTGCAAATACAGGGGTCTAGGCACCGAATATGATTTTGTCCCATTCGGTGTCGAGATCCTTGGTCCGTGGGGTCCTAGCGCTATTAGGCTTTTTAAAGAAATCACAAAAAGGTTAGTCGACATCACAGGAGACCGAAGAGCTGGCAGCTACCAGTATCTTCGGAACCTTGCCTACAGGGACTCCCTTTAATAATATATTAAAATTTTATGGTTTTTAGTGTTATTACTATATTTGTTAATCGATTATCATGTTATATGTAAAAAATACTTAAGTATATATATTCTTATACTTAAGTATTTTTCTCTACTAGCTACATCTAGGCTTACTTTGCATCAGGCCAGTATTGCTTTAGTTTCTTCAACTCGTTAGCAGAATCAAAGGTGGTGTGTTTTACACCAGACTCTCGCGCATACGTCATTTGTTCCCGAGTCTTTGTCGGCATTGTATATATTATACTCCTGTAAAATTAAAAAGCTATCACATTAGATCACAGAAGATCTATACGCCTGAGTGTATAGATGTTATCTGCCGAGGAGAGTATAATGATTACATGTAAAATTAAAAGTTGACAAACCAACCTATCTAGAGTTATAGCTCTTAATAGGGAATTTCTTGAATTTCTAAACTGACCGAGTAGAAAGTGTACGTCCAAAAAAAGGCGCTATAATAGCAGAGTGACAAATACAGGGCGATGGATCGCATTTGTACGCCCAAATATATATCGAAATATTGCAACAATAGACTGCGGTAGCCGCTTACAATGTGGGCTGAAGGCTAGTTTACTAACTTAGTGGTATATAAAAATAATATTGATTTTGGTCCCAATATGGGAATCCTGTAAAGTTTACTTATTACAAAAAGATGTAACGCTAAAGTGAACACTCACGTAGGGCTTACGTTAAGTTGGCGTACTTTACGTATCTCTCCAGGGGAAGAGCAGTCGAATCCCACTCCGAGAGCTATGGCCAGCTTCATCATTAACTCTGTGTCGTTCGACTTCATTGCTGATGAAGAATACAATATGTTACTATTTACGTTCTTGGGACTACCTAGTTCCTTGACAGGTCGTCTCTATTATCAAAATGATTAAAATGGTAAGAATTAAACAGAAGTTCGAAATTCGGAGCTTCCCGACTGTATCTCAACAACAACCTTACAAAAACGCACAGCCCGATAATGCTACTTTAAAGTTGTGTTTTTTTCCTGCTGTAAATTAAGTCGCCGATACACCATGTGGAGGATGGCTTGAAAATCTTTCGCCTTTCACTAATTTCAGTTATTTATTGGGTAGGCAATGCACGAGTGACAATCGTTCACAGGCTGACGTCGTACCATCAGGCGGGCTTTACCACATATTCATAGTATTTATTCCATTTTACTTATCACCCTTGCGATTAATTTATATTAATTTTCTTATAGTTAATAATTATTTAGTCTCTGATGAAATGTACGAGATACCAACTGAGTTTGTTGCCGGTTCTTCTCAAAAGTTCTTCGACGATTATAGGTGCCTTACCAAGGCTTAAACTGAATATTAACTTTCATTTTCCACTTAACCACCTTTGTGGTACAAATAAAATAATGTAATTATTTTGACTAACCATAAAATATTTTCACTCTCGGCATCTTCTCCTTAAAGTACTGGATCCTGCGGCAAGCTTCGTCCATGTCGAATACGTAGAAGGGTTCCTTCTGTTTGCCGCTTTCGATGACATTCCTTGCCACGACATCGGGTGTCAGACCATCCAATACATATATTCCTGAATTTGAATGCTTCTCAAAACCATTCTGCCTTGGATTATTCATAGTCTGAAATTAATTTGTCAAAAGCATATAGTAAAAGTTCACTCGATTCGAGTTATGACACATAACACATGGGTTTATGTAACGTTTGATTGCTGCATAATTGCAAATAATGCTCATAACCATATTTTATTACCTTACTAGCTTTTATTCAGTAACTTCATCCGCGTATTGATTTTTCAAGTACAATTTTTCAAAAGGCAAATCAGCTAGTCTTAAACCCGTGTTGAGCGTTACCAATGTTTTTGTAGTACTAAGGGAAAAATATTGTACCCGTAGAACTACTAGAATTGTAATAAAAAACTCCCCGTGATTCTAAACTTGGCAGAACACTTTTTCGAGTTCTAAAATGGAACACTTTTCCATTTTAGAACTTGAACGTCAAAAATTATAATAATATGACTAACATAAGTTACTGTAATAATAATAATAAATAGGGTTGATTGGATAGATTTTTAGAGAGAGAAACTCATTGCCGTGCTTGACTATCGTATATGTACTCAGAGAGAGTATAAAAGGTTTTCTTGCAAAGTTTTTGTTTGATGATAGCCTTAAGATAGGAAAAGGTAATTCTCAGTTTATTAAAAAAGTGTATGCATTGCCCACAAAAGAGTGGGGTTTTGTGTTATCTAGTTACACATAGTTTATCATTCTTGTATGTATTGATATTGTGCGAATCGCAATTTTTCTTAAAATTATCAATGTGCTTGCTAACATTATATAATGTAATATATTGTGATTTGTAATTATAAATAATGTAGTATCCAATATGTATTGGGATGGGGTACAGTCATTATAACTATATCTTTGAAGCTTTCGCTGAGACAATCTACGGATTAGATTATGAAGACATATTTTAAAGACTGCATGAACAGCCAGTTTCTGCACAAAAGTGGAGCCTATGTCTGTAGCCACCCCATAAGAGAATATCATTAGACATTACACTATGGAAATAACCAAAATATACCCATCGAGCTCTGTTGTGGTCTAATTTCCGTTATTGTGAATACTGCAGAACTCAGACTTTTCGTCAATCCAGCTACATGGCGGCCTATTGTAATTTAAGAATCCTAGAATATCTGTTGATTCGGCAAGGCCCAACAAAAGATGTGTCGTCAGCAAATAACAAAATATCATGTTTATCACTTACCATGTAAGGGCCAAGATCATTTATCAAAAAGAAGAACGGACCGAGAATTGAACCCTGCGGAACACCTATCTCTCCGGGCACCCCAGAGATATTTGGCGTGTATATCAACTTTTTGTACTCTGTTGCTCAGATAATATGATATTAGATTTAGAGCTTAATCTCTTATACCATGGTGATCTAACTTCCTGATCAACGTTTCATCGTGCACACAGTCGAATGCTTTAGATAGATTACAAAATATCTAAGGAATCTCATCAATCTCAAATATAAGTAAGTAATTAGTTATTACTATTTGGTTGTTATAAAAAACTTATTACTTTTTAGATTAATAGGTTTGAAAAAATTACATATCGGGCTATGAATATGGAATTATAAAAATTGTAAAATCACTATTTAAATAAAATATTATATTTACTCGTTATTGCTTCTACGTCCCAAATGAATCCCAATCCAAGCACCAAATGGGACAATGTGCAATACGTAACTATTTATATATGCTGCCAAGTAGAAGCAGTCACCGTTTGAATAAATAATTCCATTAACATCTGTACAAATTGTTCGGCGGCTATTGATAAATACTTATAGCATCTTATGTATTGTCTTCTATGCTGAAGCGTGAAGCTTGCAAAATTGAAACTAATAACTACGCCTACTTATACATTCCTATCTTTCTATACTAATGTATAAAGCTTAGGAGCTTGATTGTTTGTTTATTTGCTTGAACGCGCTAATCTCAGGAATTATTCCATGCGGACAAAGATACGGGCTGCAGCTAGTACTATAATATTCTTAATGTTCTGAATCAAATCAAATCAAATCAAATATATCTTTATTCGATTAGACTTTATACAAAGTACTTTCAAATCGTCAGAATGACACAATAACACAGGATTATACATGCTACCGCCAGGTTCGGAAGGTTGATTTTACTGAGAAGAACCTGGCAAGAAACTCAGTAATTACTCTTTTAAAGAATATTATACAGTTTTAAAAATACATAATAAATCGTTCAAGCAACTATAAGCCCATGGACACAGTTCTAAAGCTCAATTGTCAAAAATAAAAACTAAAAATATAGAATAGTTAATCCACTAGATGTCTAAGTAGTCAAATGCTACTACAGAATATAAACTCCGGGGCATTTTTTGGTCATCAGATTCAGATTTCAATACCTACATGTCAGTAAAAATCTTATTAAATCCGTAATGTTTATGAGAACAATTTCTTCAACAAAATAAATTTAAATTAATATGGCTAATTCAATTTAATTATTTAATAATTTTAATATTTAACGCAATATCATAATAAGTGGAACTTTGGTTTTATCTACAACTACCTGTGCCCTGCGGTTTCACCCGCGTAGATTTAATTTGATTACTGCGGAACCCAAAATTTTCTTTATAAATAAAAGCCCATGGTACTCCCTGTAACATTAGCTATCTGCCAGTGAAAGTCCCGTTAAAATCGGTCTAGCCGTTTCACTCTTTGGCAAATAGCTAATTATTAGGTACCAATTCTTTGCGTTTTTATACTCGTGATAATTCCTAAACGCAATGTCATATTGGAATAAAACAAACAGTATTTTACTTCTACATGAATACCCTTGATAGCATAATGCTTGATTCGGATAAGAATTAATATTATGATACACATTTAACGTAGTTTCTTTCTTCAGGCGGTTTCTTTTTTATGTACATTAAAGCGGTTATTGTGACTAAACTATGAGAGTTAGATATATGCTCTCGCGGACTTTTTTGTAGATCTTAATACCTACAAACCCGTACTACATCATTTTGTTCTATTGTCAATAGCTTTTGCAGCGTACGCATAATTAGGTTTTCGATTTTACACCTTAGGTTACAAAATTGCAATTTACTTACGGATTCCTAATTTTGATGTAAATAAAATATAGCCTATTATAGTCTTCCCCGATAAATGGACTATCCAACACTGACAAGAATTTTTGAAATCGGACCTGTAGTTCCTGAGATTAGAGCGTTCGAACAAACAAACTCTTTATAATATTATAGTATAGATTCGGTATTTTCTTTTTATCTGCCCCACGCGGACGAAGTCGCCGATAATAGCTAATGTAGGATGTATCAAAGAAGCTGGGTATCAAAGAGAAGTAATTGTCTTAACTTCAAGGTGAAACATTATACTTACTTCGTAGTTAATAAGTGTACAAGCGGAACACTTCGGGTTTTTGTCACAGTTTATTATGTACGAGTAAGTGACATATCACGCGCTTGTTAAAGTGGGTGGGGATGGCCTTAAACTGTTTTTCCTTGGTGACTGAAAGGCTTGAGTAGTCTCCTGAAATAAGAGTGTCCATCCGTCCGGATTTTCCTTAGATTAGAGGGCATCCAGGGAGCGTTCGAGGTTTCATTTGTAGTCCGAGTTTAAAAACTTTTTCTTTATTATTTTTTTAATTCTAACTGATTATTAAAACCTGTTAAAATCGGTCCAGCCGTTTAGGAGATTACCCGGAACAAATAGACAGACAGACAGACAGAGAATCATTTTTAAAATTGTTTTTTTACTGTCGGTATCGTATATACATTTAGTGCATTTAGCATTATATGCATTTAGTGAAAAGCTTTTATTTTTGAATTACAAACAGACACTTCAATTTTATTTATCTGTATAGATATGTATAGATTACATTTTAATTTCTTCCCCAAGCTCTCATTTCTGATGAGAGTCCCGTTTAAAAAACGAATTTAGGTGATTTTTTTGAAACAAAGGAACCCGTGGTTATGGAATGTTGACAACTTTAACTTAAGTTACTTAAAGTACTTAAGAGAAGGAATTATACATGGCATTAACTTCATCTCTTACAAACGACTTTTCAGTAAATATTTACAAAATTCTAGAAGTAAATATCCAACATTTATAAATCGCAGTGCTCGTAGCCCTACTTCACAATCCGGGCAGTAATTTGTCCGGGTATGATAAATGCATTAGCGTCCAAAGACTGTGTACTTGTCCCCGGATTTCCGGGGTTGTTGAAACACGATACGTCACGTACTGTTTATTGCGCATGACGGGGCGAGTTTCAGGCTCACCCGCGGCTCAACGTGACTAGCTTTCCTTGAATTACTGGGCTCGTTATATTCGGTGACTTCACATCACCACATCACGCTGAGAGAAGCGGCAATCTCAACATTGGATAGAATACACGATCCTAAAACCTTTACAGGAGCCACTGCGAATTGTCAACGCTAACCTTCAATGCGCGGTAGCTATTTAATAAAAATTAAAATTAAAATAATATATTGAGCCGTGGTGGCTTTTGGGCTCAGCAGTCGCCTGCCTCGCAAGCGACACAAGTTCGAATTCCAATTAGTTTTTCAAAGGACTTATGTGCAGTGATTTCACACCACGTATTTTACGATGAAGGAAAACATCGTGAAGAATTTTGCATGTCTGAGAAGTAATTCAAAAATGTATGTATAGTGCCTGAAAGGATGATAGGCTCACCATCGGTCCAGTTAGCACTAATCATCTTCGGTGAAAAGTGGGTATTGTTATTACAACATCTCTGCCTACCCCCTCGGGGAATGCATATGTATGTATGTATCAATTTCCAATGATTGAAACCAACGCGCGTCATCGCGTTCGACGCTGACATAGAATAACGCGGCTGTACACATTAGAGTCACACCGAATCCTGTCAGTATGTTTTTAAGGAGATTCTCGAACCGGCATACTCCATCAACATGCATTTTCTTGTCTCAATTATGTTATGAGATAAGGCGAAACGATTGTGCCTCTGTCTTACAGACGATCTCAGCCAAAGAATTCTACCACAGAATAGTGGTAAGTAACCGTTATAAACTTTTTTCAAACACGACGAAATATAGTTGGTTGGTTGTAAGTGGTGGCGATTGATCCCCAGTGCTCTACTGAAGTATTTTATTTTGGCTTAGGGTCTACGTGCTTAGTGGTCGAATTTGTAAATTGTCAAGTCGAAGTCTAAATTAGTGCCCAGTATGAAATGGGAGCTATTACATTGGTACTAAATATAACTGTCGAAATGTTTGTGGAATGATAAGTACACCTCGGCCTAACTCTTCGGCGAATACAGAAATGAGCGTATAAAGGAATAATATCTTCTTCTTTCGAGCTTGATTCAATCACAAAAACTACTCAGGTTACTACTGACCACAAAGCACGAAACCCACAGAGCTAATGAAAAAGTTTAGTGGACCGCAAAGCGCTGTAAGCGTAGGTTGGTACCTACGCTTTATTCGCCTCCGTGTTTCGAAAAAGTTTTAATTGTTATTTAAATTTTTTGGTTTTATTGTTTACCTATATTAATAGGTACCTCTAAATTTATTATTATTTTATATTGATGTACATTGCCAAAAAAGGTTGTAAAAAAAAATCACACTATTGAGGTTTGAGTAGTGGCCTGCCTCGCTTGTATACATAATCCCACCCAAGCCACAGTCTAGTTTGAGGCTAAACTTTTCTTGGACTACACCGAGGAGTTTTACGGTGAAGGTAGATATCGTAAGAATACCTTTCTATATCATCATATAGTTTCAAAACGAGAGAACATGGAGTCATCTGTCATCGCGACACCTGGTTGCTACTTAGGTATAAAAAAAAAAAAAGTAACACGTACTCTTTCAGGGACTCTTCTAGGAAAGGGCTAACTGAGTATATCAAGTGTCAAACAAGCGTTTCTGTCGGTGACGAACAGGCGTCTACATCGTTTTCCGCGTTCTGTTTATAGTGCTGTAGTCGTTAATCATATCCATTTCCAAGCATACAACAATTATTTGGTCGATTTTACTATTTCCTGATGGAAAGGCAGAGAGAGATGAATCTAATCTTATAAATTAATAAATTAAAAATTTTGTTGGAAAAGCTGCGTGAATAAATGGTCAGGATATTTTTATAATTCTGTAAAAAGTAGGTTTTTAAGGTATATCGTTTATATATATATATATATATATATATATATATATATATACATGAAATTTACATGATGCCAGCTGAGTTTCTATCCGGTTCTTTGCAGAAGGCTAGTTTCCGAATCGGTGGTCAATTCTTCGACGTCCATAGTGCCTTACCAGGGTGTAAACTATATTTATGAAAAATCATAACTTTATTTAATGCCTTTAAACATTTTAGGATTAGCCTAATTCGGTTTATAATAAGAGCATGTAGAAGATAGAACCACCTAGTCTAGTCGTATCAACATGATTTCTTACCAATTGTTAAATTGGTGTCTGCTGCAAACATTGAAAATATATGTAGTTGGGTGAATCAACTATTTTACCCACACTTTGCTGTCCCCGGCCATTTCTTATTTAAATACTCCATTTGGTTATATGTACGCACATAATTTGTATAGCTATAGTATCTATGATTATTAGGCACAGCGGGAAACTTGATAAACTTCTCGAAAATGGATAATTTCCGTGAAAATCTATGGTAAAATACGCTGATTGTCTGCGGAGTTACCTGTATACTGAGGTACATTAGCGGTAACTCCATAGACATTCTTGGTGTGGGTAAAAAAGTTGATTCACCCAGTTATGTAGATAACAATATTATGTTTTTTTACAACCTATGTATGTCTTTTTACAATGTCACGCTATAAAAAGCAAATATGTGCGTTGTGCAACGTGCGATGACGCACATTGAGAGCATATTTATTTGTTCACATGCAACATTACAGAGCGAAACAAAATTAAATCAACAATGAATAGAAACGGAGGTACTTGCTACGATTAAGTTTCTAGATGGGAATATGTGTTGCTCAGCTATTACTATCAGGCGTTCCGTAAATGGTTTAAATATAGGAGAAGTAAAGAGGAAGGGGACGTCCTCCCGACGCCGTCCGAGGCGCGTTCTTATTGACCCTGACGACGATATCACATTGCTTCAGCAAGCAAAGTCTCAAAAGCACACACCACACCGACCATTGTTCCGTCCTCGGCAGCGAGGCTCGTCACGAACTCTACGTCATCTCCCCCCGCCGTCCCTTGCATGTCCCTAAATAATACCACTCAAATCCAGCTCCCTAGCTCATCCCATAGCAACGCCCTAAGCCGAGGTCCGCGCCCCGCAGCGCCTTAGGTGTGTTGTTTAGTTTTTAAGTTTAAGCTCGGCTGGAGGCCCTTGGGTGTCGCCTTTTAGTCCGGTTAAGCAGTGGATATAACTGCCCCCTACCAACAGCGAGAGACCATACTGTTAAAAAAGTATAACGGGAAGGTCAAATTTCCGGAGCGATCCCAGATTCATACCTACCACTAGGGATTTGCAACATGGTCTGAGAGTGTAAATCAATGACGACTCTTTTTATATATTAAGGTCTAGACTTTTAAGGCACACTATTTTGGAATTGCATCGGCTGGTGCCTATCGATTTAAAAATAAAATTGCATGTAAAATCTTGTATAATTGTAAGTACTTTGTTAAATACATATGCTCACGTCTGTATCCCAGAGGGTAGGAGTTAAAAGTCTAACCAAGTATAGATACTTTTGAGTTTTTTTTTGTATAAGATATATAAAAACTAAATAAATAAAAAAATTATATTAGTAACTTATATAAATTCATAACTAAGCAAATTATTTTAGTTTTGAATTACAATCAGATACAAACATTTTACTTATCTGTATATTGTATAGATTCCCTACGCTTCAGTAGTAAATTTCAGTTCGTTGTATAAAATCGTCGTTCGAAAATTCCTATTAGAATGGAATCCACTGCCTGTCGTAATACGTCTCATTCAACTCTTAAATTAATTTTACTCCCTTACAAACTGGCTCGACTCAACTCCTTTCAATTCTTTCATCGGGTGTCTTGTCTTCGTGATTGCAGTCAAATTGAACTTATGGAATTTGTGAAAAATGTAAAATTAGTTGCCTTTATGTTTTTGTTGCTCGCAGCAATAACCGGGGGCATATTGTCATCGTTATAGCAGTTACTACTTTAACGTTTAATATTTGTATCACAAAATGACCTGAGCGGGGTCTGTACCTATGAGTTTTTCCAAAAACTTATGTACAGTGATTTCACACCACGTGCTTTACGGTAAAGGAAAACATCGTGAGGAAACCTGCATATGTCTGAGAAATAATTCAAAGACGTATGTATAGTGCCTGAGACGGCGATGGACTCACTCTCTGTCACGTTGGCACTTAATCATATTCGGTGAAATGTGGGTGTTGAAAATTACAACACCTCTGCCTACCCCTTCGGGGAATACAAGCGTGAGCATATGTTATGTGTTATCATATAACATATGCTCTGGTGTACGGTAAAACTCGAATGAGTTTATGCTACACCTTTAGCAATAAGTAAACTATGTAAAATTTCATTGTAAAATTAAATAAAATAATAAAATAATTATTCTATCTCTCTATCTGTCTGTCTGGTTGAGTATTTACGGGGCATTAAACCACTCAACTTAAAAATAATAATAAAGTTATTAATAACATAACCCTCAAAACGACGTACCTACCTACATAAATGACATTTATTCAAAATGTTCTCAGTATTTTTTTTATTTCCTTACATTCGGCTGTAATGTAGTAAAATACGGTTTTGTATCGGTATATTCTGGATACGTTCTGCAGTGTCATCGAATCGGGACTCTTGTAATTATATACTGGGAACCGTCGTAAAACAGCTTGTACTGAGTCACGTTTGTATCTCAAATGAATTGGTTTATTTCGCTGACTGTTCTGACTACTACCGATGTAATTAGCAAGAAGTATTCGAATTCTATCTTTTGATCTATAATGGAGTAGTTACTTACTGCGCCTGGATTAGTATGGATACCAATGTCCTCGCAAAGTAAATAATAATTGTGTGTGAACAAATCTATACTAATATATATGAAGTTGAAGAGTTTGTTTGCTTGCTTGAACAAGCTAATATCAGGAACTGGTCCTATCCGAAAAATTATGTCAGTGTTACATAGCCTATTTATCGAGGAAGGCTTATTAGACTTATATATCATCACGCTAAGCCCAATCGCGAGTTAGCGTCAAAGTAACTTCCACGCGTACGAAGTCGCGGGCAGAAGCCAGTTGCCCATTTCCGAAACGTACACAGATTACACCAAAATGAATAGACTGATAGATATTTTATGATATCAGTAATATTACATTACCACTTGTTTCAATTTAAAACAGCATAAAGTGCATCATTTACAGCGAACCCAATACAAAATATTAAAATTTAAATAAACGCACAAGTCAAGCATTGCAGAATAAATATATGGAACAAATTTCGTATTCATTTATATTGAACAAATTTGTATTCATATGGTTAATCTGAAAATGCCAATTGCATAAAACGACATACTTATTCGTTTTAAATAAACTGTGAAAATATATTGCTCTCTATATGTTACTCGTGTGTAGGTAGACGAGCCTTTTTATTTCTGTGTTTTAAGAGATTGCGAAATGTTGTTAGTTACATCATCTCCCTGGCCTTATCCCATGTATTTGGGGTCGGCACTTGATTCGACCCGATGTGACTTATCACCTGATTTTTATACGAAGCGACTGCCATCTGACCTTCGTAACCCTTCTTTAGAGGAAAATCGGGAATCTGGGCTAAACCAGTTGTCAGACTTTCTTAGACCTCTGACCGACCTGTAACGATTCCCAAAGATGTTAAATTGGCAACCCGGACCGACGGCTTAACGTGCTCTCCGAGGCACGGAGGGAACTCGCGTGGTCACCCATCCAACTACTGGGTAGGCGTATGGTTGCTTAACTTCGCTGATCGAATGATATGCGCAATAGCAACTGTGCCACGAGCTTTACATTTTGTACGATATTATTTGTTAAATTTTCAAATCATTAAACACATAACTACAGCTCGATATATGGTCAGTTGGACAGAGGGTGGCAGACACTTCTATTATTCTCTTGGAGCTTTGGAACCTTCAAATTACATAGCATAACAGGTGAATTGTGGGTGTAGTATAATGACACCCCTGCCTACGCCTTGGGGGAATAAGGCAACGGTTACCTTCATATAATAATTATAGTGCAAAGAAGTCCTTGTTCTTCGTACATTACTGAGTTACTAGTAACGTACAAAGAAAAAACATTCTTCGTACAAAACCGGGTAATGTAGGAAGAAGTTTTCGTTCTTGGTGCATTACTGTTTCCGTTGGCAGCTATGCACAAATCAGTAAATATTATTCCATAAGAAATAAAAGACTGGGGCCCAACCATGATAATGTTTTTTCTTTGTAATAATGTACGAAAACCAAAGGTAAAGAAGTGGTATAGGACTTACTTGCTGGACGTAGAATATAATGAGGCACTATCCACTCACTTTTATTAAATAAGTAAGCTACACGTGAAAATATTAAAAATATAATGACGATTTGTCACTTCTAACGATCACCGATGTCTGCAGACCACCCAATTGCCGTGATTGAAGAACATATTAAAATTTAATTAGGAATGCAGCGTAAGTGAGCGTAAGTCAAATTAGAAACAAGTTATTAGGAATATGTAAGTATTAATTTACAATCTACCATATACATATACAGTCGAGACTCTTTAGTCGTACATTTTTGGCATACATATCAGCTGGCATATATAATTAAAAGAATAATTTAAAAAATTATAAAAATAATATTTTTCGACTCTTATTTTATTAAAATTTGATGCATTATGGTTTTTATAATTTAATTTTACAACAAAATAAGCATTATATTATGTTCCATCTGCCTATTATAGAATAAACTTCGAACCTTTATAAACCTTTTTTACCACAGCAATAACATAGTAAGTTTATCGACAAAAAACAAAAACAAAGTTAAGGGAAATTTTATATATTATTTTTAAATAGAAGAATTTTACCAAAGATACGTTTATACCAATAACCAAGTATCTAAGGTCTTTTCAAAAACAAAGGTTAGGTAAAAAATTAAGGCAAGGTAGGTAAGGTATCAAATCACAAAAACTGGTATAAATCGAAGTGTGCCTAAGTATAACGTGATAATTGAGTCATCGCGCGAACGTGGACTTCTACGAGATACCTTTGTGGAACTTTTGGTTTCTGTGAATGCTAGTGTGATTGGATGCTGCTGGAATTTCACAATGTGACTCAGAATCCGGTAACATACGTAACAGTTTTAAAGCTATAATAGTTCATAGGAAGATGAGGACGCAATAGAAAAATAAGTAAGTAGTTTAAACTATTATATAAATAACTAGTGTCCCACTTATAGATAATTTCAGGGGTGGCCCGCGGAACCCTAATGTTTTTATTAAATAAAAATAGCCCGAGTTGCTCTTTGTCAAAATAAGTAAGTCCCATTAAAAACGGTCCAGCCGTTTCGGAGATTAGCCGGAACAAACAGACAGACAGAGATATTTTTTTTTTGTGTGAGTACCTACCGCATATACTTTCATATGCATTTAGTGCAAAGCTGCTCATTTGGAGTTACAGACAGACACGTCAATTGTATTATCTGTATAGATATAGATTACTAAAATAGGTACTGTGTACAAACATGATTCGAAACGCTATTTTATGAAAGTAAAAGTAAGCCCAAGAACGGTGTGGCGCCACAGGCGTGCGCCGGCGCCGGTACAAAAATGTAGAAGCCATATGCCACCGTACAAGGTATAACAAACTAAATATGGATTAAACAGCCACCTCTATTGCCCCACCAATGGACTATACCATGTCAAATAAATGTTGCTATAAGAGGACAATCGCCTGCCGTATTAGACTGAAGTGTAGGACAATTGTGACACTTTTTCCATTGTGACACCGACCAAAATACGATGACCCCACAGTAAAACGTTCTGTAAATGTAAATTGGTTTAAAAAAACGGACACAGAGAGGTCAACGTATTCTGGACACTTGATAGCTCGTACACGGATATAGAAGAAATCAAATATTACCAGAATGAATTGTATGCAATGATATTTTATACAACTATAGAATGCAGATGTCATTAAGGCACGAATAGTGAAAGAAAAATATCACGACATTGGGACTAGGACTTAATATTTTTAATTCCACTCCAAAATAACTTCAAACTATTAAAAAATATTCATCAAAGTTGTGTAGGAAATAGATGATTCATTTACAAATTGTTTGGGAGTTTGTGTTGGTATAAATAAAAACTAATCCTCAGGTAAATTCCTCGACATTCATAAGTGCCTTACCAGGGCTTAAAAGGAATAAATCATTTTCATTTTCATTTTCAATAAGGCATCTAGGGACGCGGTTCCAGTTAGCTAGCGGTCCCAGGCACCTGAATTCTCGTAACAGAGTGGAAAAATAGAGAGACGTTTGATCGATTTATTTTGATTGTCGTATATAATAAAATGCCGATAGGAATATTTTTTTAAAAGAACAATTATAAAATGCTCACGCCATCTCAGAAGGGTCTCCGAAGGGGTAAGCAGAGGTGTTGTAACACCCACATTTCACTGATTAAGAGTGCATTGCCGCCTCAGCCACTATACATACGCCATTGAATTACTTCTCAGACATATAAACCTCAAGGCCACCGCGGTTCTTATATATTTTTTGTTATAAAATTTTATAACTGGCCTCTTCAGTGTCTCTAATCAATGTACATTTACGATGGACGAAGCTTGTACTACACAATGCATCGACAACCTACGCGCGATACCAACTCTATACTAACTACCGCACACAATAGATCATAGTATGTACCTAGTTCACCATAAAACATTGCCTAAGGTATCACATAACCCGAAGGAATTTAAAATGGCTTCTAGATTGTGTAAACGACGATAGTATAATTTCATTGATCAAGAACCATATTTCATTTTAAACATTTATTACATATGCCTGTATTCCCCGAAAGGTTAGGCAAGGGAGTTCTGTTGTAATAACAACACCCACTTTAACCGAAGATGAATAAGTGCCAGGTTGACGGAGTGTGAGTCTATCGCCGTCTCAGGCTATGCATACGACCGGTGTTTTAAACTATCACCTAGATTAATTTCTCCATTTTATAATGTACGTAACATCTCTAGTTATTTCGCATTTGCAATCGTTACAGGTTAGTCGGAGGCCTAAAAGATTCTGACAAACTGATTAAAGGGGTTGCAATATGACTTCATCCCTACGCAAATCATGTCCATACCCTTGCTTGGTACATCCGTAATAAAAAAATGTGCCGCTAACATAGCAATAATTTTTCCATTACATTCCGCTATAATATAAATATCTCAAGCGACGTTATATAAAATTACGCCTCGTAAACCAGACCCTTAAAGAGTTTTTATTGCACACGTAGACTTAACCTTTCCTCTCAATATGATAATCGATATTGATATTTCTACACGAGCAAGTCAAGCCTACTTGCACAAAAATGCCTACTCAGAGCTTATGTAGTACAAATCTTTTTCGCTAAAATTTTTATAAGATATTTGCAATTTTGCGTAGAACAAAATGATCTTATTATACTAAAGAATGTATATTTTCCTAATCTCTTAATTAACTCTTCATCTTTATTTAAACATAGTTTTCAAGTAGAAACTCAGGTTTCCTTACGTCTCTTTATTCGTCTCTTTATTAAGATTAATAGGCGAACTATCAGTGCCCCAAGTATAGCCCTTGCGTTTTAGCGTGGTTCAATATGTCTTGATACTTTTTCAGAGGCGGGTATTGGTAGAATTCTAAAGATGGCAGATCTATTCATTTCGAGCAACACTAATTTCAACAAATATGCAATCGAATGTCGACAACGTTGAGACATGAACCTATATACTTAGCGTGGGCTCAACCTATAATTTCCGAACTGCAGATAGGCTTTCCTTCAACTTCAAATATACAAAGGATTAACATATTGTTGATTACCACATAATACAAGCTTCACTTATAGAATAACACCACATGTCACATATCATATGAAGGTTCGTTAAACAAAGAGCATGATAGGCTATTGTTCTTGGTTAATTACTTTGCTATTCAAATATTAATTAGTTTCATTCGTTACTGCGGAGATGCTTCGAGCCTGAAATATAACCTCTTATTTAGCTAAATAATTTGTAATAGCTACACAACGGTTATTGTTGTCCGTAAAAGGTGAATTTTTTTTTGTATTTTGATGAGTTACATGAGCTTAATCAATGCATAACTATAAAACTGTCTACATCAACTAAACTTGAGAATGAGCTCAATTTTCTTGCAGATTTGTCTAAAAATTATATGGATAGTTCCAAAATACCACCGTGGGGGTGGGGGTGGTATTTTATTTAGTAACTAATGCAATCGTGAGGTTGGTTTTAAAAGACTGAATGTACAAAATAACCTGTTCTGCACAAGGACTAGATCGCAAAACGACCAAAAATGCAGGTAGTCTATATCACAATGACATGGTAGCAACACGACCACTGCAGCAGAAGGCCTTGTAACACAAACGATGATCTACATTAATATTATAAAATGGAAAAATTTGATTGTTTTTTAGTTTGTTTGAATTGAATAGGCTCCGAAACTACTTGACCGACCTTGGACTTTGACCACTCAGTTGGAGACGCGGTTCCCCAGGCATTTGTCTGGCTGGAAGATGTTGCACACACTCCCACCATCACAGCATCGCCCCCCCCTCGTTACACAATAATAGTCCCCCTAAAATATTGCACTGGCTCCACATCAACAATCCGCATGACGATAAATTCAAATGAGTGTCGCCTAATGTTACCCGCCAATATAATACGAAGATTTAGGGAGCCTTAAGAAGATTCATGGATTTATCCCTTAGTCCTCGCGCAAACCAGGACTATACGTTTAAGTTAAGAGAATAGGGACAATTCACGAGATTCCTCTCTAATGGTTCATTACTCAGATATATTTTAGTCATATTTTTAGGGCACTCTCAAGTAATTAGAATTTTGTTTGTTTTCTTATTTCCCCACAGGCTTTATTTATTCATAAACATTTCTAGAAATAATTTGTTTGTGAATGGTATTTTTTTTTATATTTTCAAATTATAACTCTCAACCAATAAATAGATAGGTATGTGGAAATCTAAAGTGATTAATTCATATTCTACTCAGTTATTATAAAATTAACAATCCAAGACAAATTTAATTTAAGAAAAATGTACTCACTGAAAATCAGTTCTAATTTAATTCAAAAGCAATAAATTAATTTATCTCTTTTATATTCCGTGATATATCTCAGCGTTTTATATCTGTACCTGTCCAATCCAACAAAGCGCTTCTTGGTAGCCAGCCAGAATTGACCCTTACTGGCTTAATCTGCTTAGCGGATGTTTTGAAATTAACACTACGCTTCGGCCGGTGGGGGTCAAGATAAATTGGTGCATTTGTTAGATGCCGTTTCTTTGGGAAGGGAATGGGAACCACCCACACAATGTTTCGTAACTTTATTTGCCCATTATAGTTTGTCGAACCCAAACAAACGGCAGGGAACACCGTTTCCACGTCGTGTAAGCGCATTTCCGGCCTATATTTATTGAGATTTGGTTAACAAATTGTACATCAACACCGTTTACATTGAAGGCAATCATCAGGGTTAGGAGAAAAAGGTTTGTAGGACTAAAGTGAGAGGACTCACTTTATTACCCATTGTTCACTCCAAGTTACAAACCTGCATATCTCTGAGAAGTAATTTAACGACGTATGTATAGGGTCTGAGACGGCGATGGGCTCACCATCTGTCACGTTGGCACTTAATCATATTCGGTAAAAATTTGGTGTTGTTATTACTGTATTAATAACAAAACCCACTTTTAACCTCTGCCTACCCCTTCGGGGAATACGGACGAGAGCATAAGCATATATGTTTGCATATTATGTATATGATGCACAAGCATTCTTTAGTCCTTTGTTTTTTTCACTACCAATAGAGGTGCACTGAAAAGCTAAAGAATGTATCACGAAATGCAAGGTTTGTATTTTTAGCTCATTTGTACGATGAAGTCATAGCTGAAACTTGATTTGGAAACTATTCGTTTATACCAACATCTTATTGGATTTGAGTTATATAGCACAATCGAATAAGGCTAAGAAAATATTGAAGTAACCTATATTCCAATACCAGCTGAAATGTTCTGATTTGTAAGGTACTCGTATATAGATTTGTAATTTTTCAATTATATACAGAGCAGTACCTATTTTTAGTTCACATAAAATATTAACATCAAACTAAATTGTTATGTTCATAAATTAAACTTCAAAGTGAGGTACACTCGAACAAAAACTTTATTATGATATTTCCTAAAGTGAATAATCTCTCTATGAAGAACGGGTAGGGTACTGTCAGAAACAAAAGTGCGCTCACAAATTAATTATATTTAAGTAGCAGAGCTGTCATGTTCAACGGTTATGAATCTCATTACCCGAGGATGACTGCATTTCAATAATATATTCAATTATTTGAACTCGTTGAATCTCATTGAATCCATAAATCTGAAATAATATTATTTGTTCAAGCGACGCAAGTTCGAATCCCAGCGGGGCCTGTACAAATGAGTTTTACTAAAAACTTACGTGCTTTACGGTGAAGGAAAATATCGTGAGGAAACCTGCATAATATGCCTGAGAAGTAATTCAAGTTCATTGTGTCTGAGATGGCGAGCAGTCAACGGTAGCTTACAGTATACGGTAAATAGCGGGCACTAGGCTCGCCCCCTGTTATATTGGACTTAAGCATAACTGGCGAATGTGGGTGCACTAATAAGTACAACTTACTGGGGACTTACAATCAAGTACCATCATAGGTTTAAACAGAGCGTATTAAGGACTTCTGGGCTTTGACGTTTCATTTTGGTTATGTAAAATTAAACGTCAAAGCTAAGAAGTTTTTAATACGGGCTGGTTATACGATCATAGTTGGCCCCCAGGTCTTGCGTAAAAGTTGACGATTCAAACCACTCGGTCAAACAGCTCTTCTAATAAAATTGGTATATTTTATTCATTGTTACTGTTTCAACAATTAATTAATATTCATATATACACCTAGTTTTCAATGTAATATGTAAATTATAACATTTATCAAAATTACCTCATTTATAATATCTAGTTAATACAGTGGGAAAGTTAATTTTATGTTATTACTTATCTCAAACATAACCATTACCCACTTAGCGAAAAAACTAAAAAATGATATAAATTTTAATTTAATGGCTCTCATTAATAAAACCGAAGAAACGTTAAAACTGTGTTTTTATAGTTTGAAACCAAACACGTGGAGTTTGTTTAAAACAAGACATTAAACTCGTATAAATGTATAATCAAAAATGCTAGATGTGCCTCGCGGTTTTACCCGCGTAGGGCTAACAATAACGAGATATTTTTTTCGGTTCAACCGTTTCACCGATTAGCTGGAATCAAAGAGACACACAGACAGATGAGAGTAAATATTTTATATTTTTTTCTTATTATAATATAAGTAATATTGAGTGAAAAAAAGCTGTTAATTTGGAACAACAATCAGACTCTTCGATTTTGATCTGTATAGATGTATAGTTTATAAGCAGTTGCTAGGGTCTAACGAACAGGCGTGTATATAGGCAGGCATTGTCGGCCCGGGAATGGAAATCGGAGTAAGGGTCAGTGAACATCTGTGCAATACATTATGACTGTCATCGCTAGATAGACACGGGGATTGCTTATACTAATACTTGTTGTACCATACGGTTTCACCCGGGTATATTTTAAAGTCCACCAATATGCTATAAGTGTTAGAGAGATGAGATTTCAAGATGGCAGAAATAAAAAAATAATCTAAAAAAGAAATTTGATTATGAATTCCACGCAGACGAAGTCGTAGGCAGACGCCGGTTGTTCCAGAATTGAGATGATCTCATGGTTCAAGGGATATGTAAATAAAAAATATAAGTAGATACATTGGAGAAAGAGCTATACTTCAAACTGTCTCCCTCATTCCATCCATTCTATTGATAGAGTGGAACTCATTAAAACTTCAAGACGCATATTTCAAAGCACAAATTTCCTCACAAATTAATTAAAAGTAAACTGGTATAACATCGCTGTTGATATTTTCAATGAGAGCCTGGCGAAGCTTTTTGTAATTAGCTCGAATTAGTGAACCAAATGACCTAGTCGAGTGTACACTTCCGACATTCAGTTCCAAGTGTTGACAGGAAGAAACAACATTGGTTAAAGCAATCGTTATCATAAAGCATGCTGTAATACCAGCCGGATAAAGAGCATAATTTGAAACGCTTCAAGCATAAACAGCAATGTACACTGTACATAGCGATAAGCCCTCCTAGGCTAGAAACGTTTCATAGTAGAGCTACAAGAGTGGTTTCTACGTAAGTCAGTATGGCGGCAACGCGCTTAGCGTGATAACGTGCTCACACGGACTTTGATGATGTACCGATGCGATGTTTTCGCGCCGATTTCAAGCTGAGTCTAATGTCATTTTGATGTGTTTTAGTTGAACATAAATACACTGATCTATTAGGAGTTAGTGTGGTTGTGTGTTCAGTGAAGTTTAAAGTTTGGAACATCTGTTGAACAAGTTCGAATTGAGAGTTACTGTTGATGTATTAGTTTTTCCTTGCCTGCCAAGGTATGTATTATTTATAAACAATATACTTACGCCCGGCCGCTGTATATATTGCAGATATTAATGCACTGTACTGCACGGTAACGTAATGCGTTTTAGTAACAAAAGGTGGTATTGAAATAAACATTTTAAACGACTCGGATCATTACAACATCAACCTTTTCATCGCGTCTTTAAAAAAGCAATAAACACAAGGACTCTTATAAAGAATTCTTTATCTTTTATTTTAAAAGAAAAGCAGACGAGCGTTCTTCATCATTCAAGTCCATTTTATTCTACGGTTATAGAGAGGAATTATTCTTAACAAAAAGCGACGATCGTACAAAAGATATAATAAAAACAATATTATTTCGGGCGTATGAAAACACAAAAACCATCTTTCTCCTTGAATGGGTCTGGTCTGAGACAAATGTATAAATGGAGACAAAAAGCTGTTATCGCAAAAAACATAGTATATTTTAGTTAGCAATCGTCAAGTGCGATAGTTCAAGGTGGCGTTGCGTAGTTGTTATTATGTCACTGCTTTAGTCACATGAGCACTATTAATGGTGATCCAATGCCTTAGCTCTGGTTAGGTTCATTAAGCATGCTAATTATACATAATCGCTGAACGTGGTGTGTCGTGTGAAGATGACGCTAGATATGGATAAATGGGCATATATTGTACTATGGAGGAGTGGGCTCGTGGCACAGTTGCTATTGCGCATATAATGCGATCAGCAAAGTTAAGCAACCATACGCCTAGCCAGTAGTTGGATGGGTGACCGCCCGAGCTCCCTCCGTGCCTCGGAGAGCACGTTAAGCCGTCGGTCCCGGTTGCCAATTTAATATCTTTGGCAATCGTTACAGGTCAGTCAGAGGCCTAAGAAAGTCTGACAACTGGTTTAACCCAGATTGCCGATTTTCCTCGAAAAAGGGGTTACGAAGGTCAGATGGCAGTCGCTTCGTATAAAAATCAGGTGATCAGCCACATCGGGTTGAATCAAGTGCTGACCCCAAATACATGGGATAAGGCCAGGGAGATGATATAGTACTATATACTGGACGTAGGTAAACGGCTATTTAGCGGTTTGCTCAGATTTGATGATTTAAATTGTTTTAGTCGATTGTTCTCCGAAATGGGTACATACATGTATAAATGTATGTCCCGTAAAAATCGGTTCAGCCGTTTCAGAGATTACCCGCAACAAACAGATAGACACAAAGACAGAGATTTTTTTTAAAACTTTTTTTTTTGTCAGTAGCGTGTATACTTTCATATGCATATAGTCAAAAGCTGTTATTTTGGAATTACAAACAGACACATCAATTTTATTTATCTGTGTATAGATATATGTATACAGACGCTTCTGAACATATACAAAATACACTGTACAAATGAACGTGATTTGATATACAATTTAAAATTTCAATGATATTTAAATGAATGTGTGTATAAAATTGATGTCGTAATTAAACATACATACATACATATATACATATGCTCACGCCTGAATCCCACGGGGGTAGGCAGAGACCACCGTTCGCCACATGCTACTATCCTTACATACTTATTTTGCTTCATCCACATTCATGCATCTCTTCATACACTTCCTTCAGTTAAGAGTGCTCAGAATTTGTCCTTTTTGAAAAGTATTATTAATTTGGTCAGAGCAGTTATTCCTTGGACGCCGTCTGCCGGCACAGCCGCTCACATTCGCTCTATAAATTTGTTTCGTTAATCACCTTTCACTCATCTTTTCCATATGTCCAAACTATCGCAATGTATTTCTTTCAATTCTGGTCACCACATCATTTACAATTTGCAACTGTCTCTTACCACACTATTTTACTTTCGATCTACTATGGTGACCACACACATACTAACAATCGCATGCTGTAATTAAAATTCTTCGAAATATCCTCGGAGGCTCGAAGGATCATAATAATGGTCCTTCGAATGTATTAAGACACAAAAGCGTATTTAAAAGATAAAGAAGAATGATTATTTTTATTTCCACAAAATCTGCAACAATATTTATTTCAATGATGCAGAAACGATATTTGGTACATTGAATAATTTGGCAAGCATGTTCGGACTATATCATGTTAATGCACACTTAAATACAATTTATTTGATATACACGATTGTTGCGGAAGTAATGTTTAGCTGATGCAATCTATTAGAAAAACACATCCATACAAAATATTAGACTTTTGAAGGTCTTATGAATGTGTAAGCCAACCAGGAAGAATTTGATGGATCACATTAGGATTTGTAATGGGTTTCATCATTTCCAGAAGTGACAGGTTTATTACATTCTTGTACGATATTTACTCCTATAACAAAGATGATATTGAAACAGTACACAGAAACAAGTTCTATATTTTGTATCTGCCACTTAGTTGTTAATATACTACACCATTATATTATTATTTAGTGCTTTAAAGGGTTACAATAATCTATATATTTATACAAATACTTAAATAAGAATAGGAGTGTCTGTTTGTTATTCAAAATCAACAGCTTTTTAGTATATGCATATGAAAGTACCGTTGTCTTGTTCCGGATAATCTCTGAAAGGGCTTAGGATACTTTTGTTTTTTTTTATTTAATTAATGAGAGTTCTGCGAAATGTAGCCGACGCGGGTGAAACTGCGGGGCACAGCTAGTTCAAAATAATTACAATAAAAGAAAACTCCAAACCGGCAATTTTTTTTTATCAACTACTTACAATTATAAAATTTAAAAACATTAAAACACCTTGTTTGATATAATCATCGAGCAATTATTACTCTGCAAATACGTGCTGTGTAATACGTGCTAATTAAGATGACCCGATAACCTTTTATTTGTCTACTTAATAACAGTCGACGCTTATACATACTACTTCACAATCTTGAAGGTTACTTATACTTTCTATATTCTTATGCTTATTAACTTAGTTATGCTTAGTTATCAACAGTATTCAAAATGAATTCGTATTGTCTACAAAAAAATAAAATAAAAAATAATCTGTACCTATAGCAACAAAAAAAAATTAAATGCATTTTTTATTCCTAACACTTTACTACTGTGTGTCGTTTAAGCTCTGATTTTTGATACTTCCATAATTATTATGATCAGAGTTGACTCCCATAGCTATTATGTTCATATCGTTGCCCTTTCTAGCTCTTTTGAGTAACCAAGATAACCGCACAAGTAATTACTTTCGTCACAATTAATAATGACTGGTTATCTTTTTACGAGCATAAAAATAAATATTCCCCGACTTCTATCACAAATGGGACGGGAACAAACCGAATGATTTACGTGACTCCCATTGTTGTTGGAATATTTATATGTTATCTTATGGGTTTGGTTTCGATAGCAATCGAGTCGTATAAGCAATCGTCAGTCAACAGCCATCATATAGTTTGGTGAAGCTGAATACATTACACGGGAGCAGGGTTGTCAAAGAAATTTAGAACTATTGGTTTTTGAAATTTCAAATGTCTTACCATCTAAGAGTTTAGACGATATTCAATTATTATTGTATAGGTTCCACAGTGGAAAAAACCGTATAAAAACGTGCAATGAACGTTTCCAGTACCAAAGGTCCAGCGTTATTTACCCTATTAAATAATAGCTGTGCCCCGCGGTTTCACCCGCGTAGAGTTAATTTCATAGGTTTTCTTGAAACATTAGCTACCAGCCAGTGAAAGTCCCGTTAAAATCGGTCCAGTCGTTTCGTAGATTACCCGGAATAAACAGACAGACAGACATATAGACGGACAGACATTCAGATAATTTTTTTAATAAATTGGTTTTCTTCTTGTCTGTATCATAGATACTCTGATATGCATTTAGTGAAAAGCTGTTATTTTGGAGTTACAAACAGAAACTTCAATTTTATTTATATGTATAGATGTATAGATTATCTACCTTGTAAAATTAGCTTAGCATCACCAGGGATACAAGGCTTTCTGACACATCCTTAGAATCGAGAAATGACGTCACTTATACTTGAAAACTTGAATAGAACTTGTATCATACGTTTCTAGGTAAGGTCAAAAATCAAAAGCTGACGTCATATCTAACCGCCTGACCGCCTGACTCAGACCTTTGCTAAGATATATGTGTGAAGAGAAAGACCAACAATATACTAAACTAGCTGTGCCCCGCAGTTTCACTCGCGTAGATTTAAATTCGCGGATTCCTATTTTTTTTAAAGTAAATGAAAGTAGCTTCACGTATCATCTACAATCTGTGAAAGAGCCGTTAAAGTCCAGCCGTTTCGGAGATTACCCGGAACAAACAGACGGACAGACAGACAGACAGACAGACGAACAGAGAAACATTTTAAAAATAGATTTTTTTTGTCGTTACCGTCGGTATATACTTACTTTAATATGCATATAGTAAAAAGCAGTTGATTTGGAATTACAAACAGACACTTCAATTTTATTTATCTGTATAGACATAGATATAGATTTCACTTATGTATAAAGTAATATTAAAACGTAACGAAAAATAATTTCAATATTTTATTTTGTCCACGAAGCGGTTTAAAGCTTCAAAGAAAATATTTCCCGAACATGACAAACGAAAAAGTATTATAAAAGTTTTTGTAAAGGGTTCGAAGCGTTAATGAATTTTAATAATGCATAATTTTACAAAGGCAAGTTATATTATATTGTTATATTTTTCTTTTGAATGTTAGTGCGTAATAATAAAATGCAAACATTTATTTTATTTATTATTATTCTTTATTATGAGCCTGAATTGTCCCACTGTTGGGCGAAGACCTCCCTTCCCTCTTTCCATCCCTTCCGATCCAGAGCTTTCTCAGGCCAGTTTTTCAGGAAGGCGTTCAGTTCGTCCTGCCATCTTTTTCTCGGCCTGCCACGCAAACATTTAGCAGAACTAAAAATACTGTGTTCTATAGAATTACTATTTTTTAATTTACATTAATAATATATTATTAGTCCTTGATTTAGTAGCTTCATCTCTTACTGTAATACGGATATCGAAAGGGACATAGGCTTAGTCCGAGTTTAGTCTACATACATACATTTGCTCACCCCTGTATTCCCCGAAGGGGTAGGCAGAGGTGTAGTAATAACAACACCCACATTTCACCGAAGATGATTAAGTGCCAACGTGACAGATAGTGAGTCCATTGCCATTCCAGGCACTTTGTATACGTCTTTGAATTACTTCTCAAATCTTTTGATGTTTTCCTTCCTCGTAAAGCACGTGGTGTGAAATCACTTCACATAAGTTTTTAGAAAAGTACGAGCCCAGTTAGGAACTTATGGTGAACAACTGCTCAAACGCCATAGCTACCACGGCTCTTTTATTACCGCCGAGTTTACTCCATCATCATGAATTTAAGAGTAATGAGACTCTTGTCGATGTAACCGATGCAACTCTTTCCACTTGTCTCTGTCCAGTGCCAGCTGGAGCAGGTTTACTCCAGACTATTATATTTTTTAAGGTTTTTAGTTATAGGTAGTGGTTAGTTTCTGTTTCTTAACTGAATAAAGCCTTCTAGACTTCAGTTGAACCATAACAAAAATTTTTCGGTTACATCTCTTAGACCTAAAGGTATTTTCATGACAGCTGTGTCATTAGAGAATAGATATCTCATGGTCCCTGGTGGCTTCACATTTATAGACGAAGCGAAGCGTCTTTGCATTTCATCTAAATTACACGATCGTGGTATCGCTAACCCAGTTTCCTCAGAACATTGTCAGGCCATGTAACTCGTGTCAATATGCTGGGGTGTGGATCCTAAGTAAATACTCTACAGTCACCGCTTACCATCAAACGCCCAGCATTATTCTGCAAAATTATACTTTAACATCAAATTAAATTTTGAAATTGAACTTTAACGTATACTAGCTGTGCCCTGCGATATCACCCGCGTAGATTTAGTTTCATCCCTATTGTCGCGGAACCCTAATATTTTTGATAAATAAAAGTAGCCTTAGTTACTCCTTGAAACATCAGCTACCTGCCAGTGACAGTCCCGTTAAAATCGGTTCAGCCGCTTCGGAGATTACCCCGAACGAAGACAGACAGACAGACAGAGAAAAATTTTAGAACTAGGTTTTTTAGTGTCAGTAGCGTGTGTACTTTCATATGCATTTACTTAGTGAAAAGCTGTTATTTTGGATTTACAAACACTTCAATTTTATTTATCTGTATGTATAGATGTAGTATGTACCATTTATCTAAGATTGACACTCGACGTCGAGTTCGTAGTCAAGATAGCTTACAGAATAACCCTTTTTACAGAAAAAAAACTCAATATTTAAGTGATCATTTTACGATTCAACCATATATACCTAATTAAGAGTCGCATCTTTACTTGTCAAGTAAATAAGTATTTTGTTTGAACAGCAGTTATCAAAATTTACAAGTATAATAACTTTTGAACCCATTAAAATTAAGAGACTTACGTTTCAAATCCAGCAGTACTTACTTATATGCACTAACAAAAAAATCTAGTTCCTTTAAGGTACAATGGACACGTTTTAGTTTTTCAGGCATAGGTACTTTTATTCATCTCACTAGCAACTGATCTAGACAATTAATTTGTTCAGTAAACGAGCCATGGTAATTTACTGATAGTTCTGTTCTTATTATTATTTTGTCATTTAATTTTAGTAATGAAGACCGATACCCACGACGGATCCATGTATAATATGTATATGTCGTCAGATTTTCGATTCAACTTCTGATGCTCAGATGCCTACTATCAAAACATTATCTATACAGACAAATAATATTGAAGTGTCTGTTTGTAATTCCAAAATAACAGCTTTTCACTAAATGCATATGAAAGTATACACGCTACTGACACTAAAAAACCAAGTTTATAATTTTTTCCCTGACTGTCTGTCTGTTTGTTCCGAGTAATCTCTAAAACGGATGGACTGATTTTAGCCGGACTTTTTTTCACTGACAGGTGGCTGATGTTTCAAGTAGTAACTTAGGCTACTTTTATTTATTAAAAATATTAGGGTTCCGCGACAATTAGGATGAAACTAAATCACAACAAGGCACAGCTAGATATAACATTAAAAAAAGTAGACAACTCCAGTTTTTCGCCGTGTGCTTTTGTCAGAGATAATTCAATTATTATTTTGATGTTATAGATATAGTCCAAATTTAGTAACTTTAGAGAGTTAGGAACAAGTTCGGTAACAAGTGTTACGACACAGGCTGTCAACGTAATGCCGTGCCGCTTTGGGCTACGCTCTGTCGCCGAGGCAGATGGGAAGCGCTGCTCTTGTAGCCCAAGGCTGATCACAAAGATACACAACACAATGCATGGTACTGGATATGCCTAAGGAAATTTGTAACTAATTTATAACACGTTGCCAGCGGTTCTCCAAGTTACATACAGTCGGTTTGAATAAATATTAATAAAACTGTATAAACACAGGCGCTAATCTATGTCGTTGGTGTAGAGCGTTAGTGTTTAGTGCGTAAGCTAAAAGGTTATCATTAACCCTTGATATGAGTTTTATTCGTAAAAAATTGCTATGAGAATTATATTGAAATCGTACTTATTAACCTGGAACCTATATAAAATGTGATTAGATGTGACCATGTTAAACGGGTCAAGGCCCACTGGTCCCCTAGAATAAAAGTTGTAGATTAAGCCCCTATATAGGTGCCCATTGGTAGGAGAACAGTCAGTTAATAATTTAAAGGTACCCAATCATCTTCTGGTATGAATGTTACGTAAGATACGGACATATAGTCGAAAAACATTGAAAGCCACCTCTTTAAACTTCTAACGCCCTAGTACTTTAGATAGACTTGGGGGCGAGTGGAAGAAAGATTGGGTACTGACCCTGTTAAACTTTGTTTGATGTACCTACTCGAGTCAAAGATTAATGTTCTCCTGAGGTTTTTTATTCTTACTTATGCTTTGCCTCTATAAGCTATGTGATAAAATATTCAATCACACCAATTTCAATCTAAAATATTAGAATAGTTACGTGTACTACAATACTTACAATAAATAACAAAGAACACGGTTAAATTATTAATGCTAATTATCTTATTGTTTGCAAATGATTACTCGGTTATATCATCAGAATTAATTAGAATTCGTCATTGGATTGTAATTAAGATTTGGATGAGCACCGTGATACTGCGCATATTGATCAATCAGTTAAGCTTAAGGCCAATAGTTGATCAGGTGACCGTACATTAAATTTGAGGTGAAGGTCAGAAAAGCTGACAGTCAAAAGTAACATGACAGACAAAAAAAAAATAAACCGTTTGGTTACGATTGTATTAAATTTTTTTTTCATTTACATAATATTTTACTAAATCATATCATTAATGACGACAGTCTTATAATAACGGCAATCAATGATACGGCAAAAATGTCTTAATTACAAAATTATTATTCCGCACGTTTTTTTAAATTTCAATGCCACTTCCATTTTATTTACATTGATGTGTTGCTTTGTCATCTCCTTACTTATTGTACAAATGGAAAATAAAACACGTATTTTCTTTGACCAACTTTGCAACTTTTCATCGCAAATAACATTGTTTACGTCGTTACAATACGGTCCAAATTGGAATGACAAAAACTGGGAGCCCGTTTGTTTATTTTAATTTATTCTGTCAATATTTCAAATTCTATTGTGAGCTTTAGTGTCCAAGTGAAATTGATTGTATTGCTTACTTTATCCGTAAATCAAAGGCGAAACCTAAATTGGAAAAATACAATACCAACTGAAAAAGTTCATAAACTAAAAATTACGTAGCTTTGTTGGCACATTTCTTTGGGCAAACCGTATTAGTTTTATAGTTGGTGGATTATTATTTTTCGCTAAAATATAATCGCAAAGAATAATAAAAAATGATTATTTTTTTAAACAATGTTGTAATCGACCTTAGCTCCTAAACTTTAAACAATCGCTTTAAGCAGACAATAGCAGGCATGGGGTCGATTCGGATACCCCATAACGCATCTAAATATTATTGTTGGAAAAAAAAATTGTTTACTCTTTGTTTTATTTAATTAACGTCGTACTAGTACCACAAACACGCCAGCCCATATAATGGTAATCGTCAATTGTAGCGTGTGAACCATAGTCGATGGCGTGAACGCTAACGTTATGTAGGTACAGTCGGCATAGAAAATGGTTTGACAATTTGACAAAAGTGTCTGTGAGATTATTATTATCAATAATTCATTCGTGACACATAGCTTGACGTAAATATATTAAATTATGCAGAACGCGGGGCCTATTATCATCGTTATAGCAGTGACGTTACGAACTTCTTAGCTTTGGCGTGTAATTTTAGTATCACAAAATGAAATGTCAAAGCTAAGAAATTCTTAATATGCTCTGCTTAAACCACTGATGGTATGGTAGGCCCCTGGTTACTGTCATAATATTGAGTAGAAACGCCATAGGGACTGGGACTGCAGGCCCAAACGCAACCTTGAATTAAATAATTATTTTTGAGGTAATCGGGATGCGAGCATCCCATTGCACATAGTAAAATTTTTATATAAAAAATAATTAATTACTAAGTTGCATTTACAATAATTACAAATACATTTATAATATTGTTAAAAGGGAAATATGACGTTGTTGTTTCAATTCATGTCGTTAAAATGAACATGTTACAACCGCGACATAATGCACTGCACATAATTTTTGGATGGCTACGTATTAGGTAACTGTTTAAGTACTACGTCCGAGTACTACAATTATCGACAAAGGTATTTAACCACTTTTGTCGATTAATTGTAGTAATTTATCACACCTGTTTGTTTCGACAACATTGCGCAGAATCTTATATGCGAATTTATTATTCGCAATAGCTACCTTTCGGCCTTTACATCGTTCGTTGTGAAACATCACGGTCTTATATTGAACAAAAATGCTAAACAGCAAATCACGAAAATAGATTAAATTGTTAAAACATTTTGTGCTAAAACCATATTGAGTGTAGAAAGATGAATAATTTTAGGACGTTTATTTTTCGTATTTATAACACTAGCTGCGCGTGGCTTTGACACTTTGGCTTTCTATTCTGAAAGTCTTGGTGAAAACTGGTTGTTGTAATACCTCCACCTGTCCCTACGGAAAGTGAAGATATGTAAGATTGTGTTTAGTTTAGTATGATGATTTTCTAAATTATTTATAAACAAATAAAAAAATAATAAAGGAATATGCTCACGCCATCCCAAAAAGGCCCCGAAGGGTTAAGCAGATGTGCAACAACAACACCCTCGTTTAACCGAATATGATTAATTGCCCATCGCCGCTGCCTGAGACACATACATACGTCATTGAATTACTTCTCGGACACATGCAGGTTTCACCGGGAAGCATGTCGTGTGAAATCACTGCACGTAAGTTTCTTTAGAAAAGCTCATAGGTCCAGGGGCCCAACCATGAGCTCTTATTGCAACGTTAATTCAGTTGTGCGACAGTGACAGATCTATGCACGTCACATACATCTGTCTCATAAATGAGTGAAACTATCATGGCAATAAGAGCTCATGGTAAGGCCCCAGGCCCCGCTGGGATTCGAACTTTGCGTCGCTTGCGTAGCAGGCGACTGCTTAAACCCCACGGCCACCGCGGCTCTTAATATTATTATTACAAGCTGAACGCACTAATCTCAGAAATTACTAATCTTATTCTTAAAATATTGTTCTTTCACCTGCCCTTTTCCAACTGCGATTTTACTAGAGTGAAATTAAGCCCATACTTATCCACGCATGTCTGGGGCCTTACTACGAGCTCTTATTGCCATGATAGTTTCACTCATTTATGAGACAGATGTATGTGACGTGTATACATCTGTCACTGTCGCACAACTGAATTATCATTGCAATAAGAGCTCATGGTTGGGCCCCTGATTATCGTATACTAAAATAATGTTTAAAAATTGAAGGCGCGAGCTCACAAACACATGCGCATTTCTTTCCACTATTGTCGCTATACGCTAACTGCACCTGCCATCTTTAGTTGTATTTAAAACTAGCTGTGCCCTGCGGTTTCACCCGCGTAGATTTAGTTTCATCTTTATTGTCGCCCTAATATTTTTGATAAGTAAAAGTAGCCTAAGTTACTCCTTGAAACATCAGCTACCTACCAGTGAAAGTCCCGTTAAAATACGTCCAGCCGTTTCAGAGATAACCCGGAACAAACAGACAGACAGAGAAAAATTTTAAACCTTGGTTTTTTAGTGTCGGTAGCGTGAAAACTTTCACATGCATTTAGTGAAAAGCTGTTATTTTGGAATTACAAACAGACACTCCAATATTATTTATCTGTATAGATATAGATATAGATAGTATCATTACACAATAGACATATAGTTGTACATAATAAACTGTTCCTACAAAACGAGCCACCGGGCCATTAAGTATGCACTGCTACAGATAGCCTTGTGGCACTTGCCTTATACGTAGTCACCTAAATAGTTTCTATGTACACAGAATGCGCACGGTCTGACACATTATTTACTTTGCTGTGACACTATCGGAGTTTGAATTGTATTGAGGAGGTATTAAAGAACATTATTGCGTGAAAGGATTGTGTTGAAATGTACATAGTAAACATGCAAGTGTTTTAACGTTGATACTTTTGTAACGAATAATCTTAAGCTGATTCAAATTAATTTATCGCTATTTATTTTAGTAATTAAGACGTATATGGCAAACCGAACGGTACTAAAATAAGAATCTTCTCTGGGCGCTCGAGCTGAGGAAGCCAACATGGTTCATGGGGTTCTTCGAGAGGGGTATGACGATTTTAAACATACGAAATGGAACCTTATCCTTTATGTTTTATGTATCAATTTCCTATGATTGAAACCAACACTCGTCGTTGAGCTCGACTCTGAGAAACCTTAGTGAATTGCACTACTGGTATTGCAGGCGACCATAGGCTGCGGTAACTACTTACCATCACGTGGGCCTCATGCTTGTCTGCCACCTTAATGATACACAAAAGTAAGCATCACCTAAGGACATTTTGGCAGCAACGCAATAAAAAGTCAAATTAAATCCAAACCATTGTATAATGTCCGTACCATAAGTTTATATATGGTTCATCTTGGTGAACCCTAACTTATTACTCTACTAAAAACTCGTAATTGCTCCAACATGACGTTTATAGGTTCCTAACTATTTATGTATGGTGCATCTGGCATGGCACGTGGCCGTACGTAAATAACCGACACCGATCGCCTTGAATTGTATCGAGGGTTATCGATAAGGACTGGTATTCACGGCGCCGGAACAATATAAAAATATTATAAATTAATTGGATTAGTTAGTTTGATTGGATATTACCTGGAACAAAAAAAATACCCTTTGATTTCTAAAATGAAAATATGTTAATTACACAAACATTTGCTTCGTGCGAAGCGCACGCGTTTTATGAGGGATTCCTAATTTATCTGGCATTAACTTTATACAGACAATTTCATAGTGATTCATTGATATTTTAGCATTATATTAGAAAATATTTATTTTTTAAATCGAGGTAGTTTAAGGAACTATCTGCCCTTTATAGTACATGTATAAAATATCTATCTTGAAAATCCATTCGAAATATGCATCAAACGGTTTTTGAAGTGTCATGAGTACATTTCCAGATTACTTATATTCTACGTAAGCTTTTTAAATATCAGTAGATACTACTCGTAATAGACATCTATTCAGATAAATAAAATCGAAGTGTCTGTTTGTAATTCCAAAATTACAGTTTTTCACTAAATGCATATGAAAGTATACACGGTACTGACACGAAAAAACCAAGTTTAATTTTTTTTCTCTGTCTGTCTGTCTGTTTGTTCCGGGTAATCTCTGAAACGGCTGGACGGATTTTAACGGGACTTTCACTGGTAGGTAGCTGATGTTTCAAGGAGTAACTTAGGCTACTTTTATTTATCAAAAATATTAGGGTTCCGCGACAATAAGGATGAAACTAAATCTACGCGGGTGAAACCGCGGGGCACAGCTAGTCAAGAAATATAATATCACTAGATTATGAGGCCATACACTTTGGTAACCACTTAGGCAAAACAAAGCATATAAATTTCTACACCTGTAGATATTCGTAAAAAACTGAAATTAAACCTTTCCTTATTACAAAACATTGATTCAACAAAGACTAGACCAAAAAAGAGAATTTATCTTGTCAATGTTCATACCACGGGGTCAACTATGATCGTTTAAGCAACGCTATTATGAGTTTCTTAGCTTTAACGTTAGTTTTACAGTCCCAAAATGAAACGTCAAATTTCAGAAGTTTTTAATACGCTCTGCTTAAGCCGATGATGGCCCGCTCTAATACTCGGACCAAATCCCGACCGGACCAAGTTCATCCAAGGGCTCGCGCAGAGCAATCTGCCTAAACCAAATTGAAGAACACTGCACATTTGAAGAAACACAACATAAATATTGAACACTTGGAGAATAAATGAGCTTCAATGTTATACTAGTTGTGCCCCGCGGTTTAGCGGTAGATATAGTTTCATGCTGTATTTTTTTTCATAAAATTAGCTTAAAACACTCCTTGAAACTTCAGCTATCTGCCAATGAAAGTCCCGTTAAAATCCATCCAGCCGCTTACGCGTGATGCCGTGACCAAGGGAAATGGGGAGACATTTTTATATATAAAGATAGAAGGTGTATATGGTTACGACGCACAATTTCAGTTCTGTCGAACCTACACAGACATATAATGCATATCAACGTACAACAAGAAGATACAAAGCAAATAAGGAAGTCCTATTTCAAGGATTATTGTGACACGCGCTACTGATCCGCGTAAATCGTTTTCTTCTATATTTTTATTTACGTACATCGTTTTCTTCAAATCAAATCAAATTGAATCAAATATATTTTTTGTGATGATGTATCTGTGTATTTTCCTTGGTAAGATATACAATAGTATAGTATATGAGACCACACAATTTTAGCTAAACTTCAAATCGACGAATTGACATTATTTTGACGTTAAATAAAGGAGTAAAATTTAAGAGTGACAACCCTCACGGTCGTCGGAGCAAACGTTATTATTTCAAAAATTGGGTCTGGATTCCACACTGCTTAGAGGGCTTTATTGATTTATACTATTGTTTTTCGTACATTACTAGTAATGTACAAAGGAAAAATATTCTTCGTACAAAACCGGGTAATGTAGAAAGAAATTTCCATTCTTTGTACATTATACTGTGGTAGAGTCCCGAGTCGGGCGAAATTTTAACGGTGTCTCCCCTGTTATAACTGAACTCTTCTTTTTTCTATATTGCTTCTTTGGTTCTTTCAACACTAATTTCAAATGGAAACCAGAAGTAGGAGTCATAATTCATAATGGGAATCGATTTAACGTCCACATTACCTAAGGGCAATGTGCCTATTTGGTTTTATATTTAGTTCCAATAATGATTTACAAGTGGCAGCTGTTCTAGCCGGGATTAATCCGGTGTTTAGTCTATAAATAATGTAGTTACAGCTTACAGTTCATTTCCTGTAGTAGGCTAAGCAATTCATTTGCGATCAATTTCATTACTGAAATTATTCATCATGGTAAAATTAATTGATAATTTTTTTAGATTTTTGGTTACATTGATTAACTTGAAAATAACACCCAATTTGCTGTTTTAGGTCCTGATAATTTTTTAGAGTTCAGGTCTGACCATGAGCTGTTGTAGTAGTTAACATACAAAATAGTTAGCTTATCATAATATGATCGGTACCAAAAGTAACGTCTTTATAAGATACATACGTACATATGGTCACGCCTTTTCCCCGAGGGGGTAGACAGCTGTGTTGTAATAATAACACCCACTTTTCACCGAAGATGATTAACTGCCAACGTGACAGATGGTGAGTTTGAATTTGAATATTTATAACTTAACTTGAAACCACATTGACCTAAGTGACCAATGATTTATTGGCTTAGGGCCGATTGTAAGGCTAGACCTTACAGTGCTAAGAACATAGTGGTATAAAACTAAAACAACTTATGATCGATGTGAAATAATCCGTTTATAAAAATAAATGGACGATAGCGCGAACGCAAAAATAATTGTGTACTGCCATAAATCACTATTGTGGAACATGGAAACAACAGTATATTGTGGACATCTCTCCAATGGCACTCCAACTTTATGGAGCTCTGAACGAAGCGAGTTTTATGATATACTAGCTGTGCCCCGCGGTTTCACCCGCGTAGATTTAGTTTCTTCCTTATTGTCGCGGAACCCCAATGTTTTTAATAAATATAGTAGCCTAAGTTACTCCTTGAAACATCAGCTACCTACCAGTGAAAGTCCCGTTAAAATCCGTCCAGCCGTTTCAGAGATTACCCGGAACAAACAGACCGACAGACAGACAGAGAAAATTTTTTAAACTTGGTTTTTTAATGTCAGTATACTTTCATATGCATTTAGTTAAAAGCTGTAATTTTTTAATTACAAACAGACACTTCAATTTTATTTATCTGTATAGATATCTCAATAACTCTGAGTTAAATTGGAATTCAAACCAAAAAACAGTCTGACGTAGGTTTTTCAGGATATCACAATTTGTTCACAGAAATATTAAGGGCTAGCTTCCGCCTGATACTTCGTCCGCGTGGAATAGCTACTTTGGACTAACGCTAACATTACTCCTCTCTTGGTCTTTGCGATAAAAAGGAAAGAAAAATTGTTTCATCACAAATTTAAGTCTTAAATTTTCAATGGTATTTTCAAATATTTAGTAATTCACGAAAACAATTTGATTGCTACTCAAATATTTTCTCACTCGTACATAAATGTTAATTTCTGTCCATTACACCAAATTAATTAAAGGAAAATTTAAAAATCCACAGTGGGTAAATAATTAATTATTATGTGGTTTTCGAAAACACACAGCGTTGAGATGAAGAAAGCTGTTGTGAACTCGCCTCGATTCTATGTAACTATGGTAAAACTTACCTAAATTCTCTGTGGTTTATACCTCTCTCTTTCCTTCACCAGCGTGCATCCCTTTCTAACAGTTGTGGATGCTTGTCACCTAGTTGTCAAATCATAGCGTTTGTGAATTTTGCCGGTAAAACGATCGCAAAATTTTCTTAAAGTTAAAAAGTGTTGAAATACACCTCAAATATATTTAAAGAGAACACACAGTGTAATTTTCGAACGAGTTTAGTGTTTGTAAGTTATAAAACAGTGCCGTACAATGGATCCGGACGAAATTGAACCGGTAGGTAATGTTGGCGGGGAAAGTTCGAGAAAGGATGCTCTGGATAGGGATCCTATCTCGAGCAAGACGTATGACGAGGAATCATCTTCGTCCTCATCCTCGGAGGATGAGGAAGGCATTGCGTCACCTCCGCCAAACAAACGGCGTAAGACATGTAAGTACCAACAACGAGTTCAAACATGTTCAGACCCGCGCATAGAGACGCTTATTCAGCATGTAGGATATATATCCCAGTATTTAGGTAACTTACCTCATCCGACAAACCAAAACCAGACAATGTGTGAACCAACACCATCCACATCACAATTTTTGACGAATCCTATCTCTTCCAACAGTAATAAACTCACACTGGGTGAATTAGAAACCGAATATGATGTTAAAACTATTATACCTCCGGCTGATAAACAGTTATTACAGGAATTAAATCACCTCCAAAGATTTGATACACCCGCTTGGAAAGGTATTAGATATAAGAAAGCTTTGCAATCTTCCATTGCTACTCCTGGTTTTGTCGGCCTTAAAGTAAATGATGAGTTGTGCCATTTTAACAAGGGCAAAGATTACTTGGCTTCAACAGAACAATTGTTAGCTGGGTTGTCTAATAATATTTTAGAACAAAGACAATTGTTAAGATTAGGATTACAAGATTTACTTGATTGGGCATCAACAAACTCAAATAATTTAGACATTAACAAACTATTTGATAAAATAACAAATAATTTTGGCCCCGGTTCACTTTCATATAAAAAGTCTGAAACTGCAATGCAAATTGTGTGCGGTAAGAGAGCAGAGTGCATTGAGGTGAGACGTGACCGCATCTTAAAAGAAATTAGTAATCCAAATTTGAGAAGTATGATTCAAAACATTCCACCCAGTCAGGAGTACCTTTTTAGCAGAGACGGTTTACAACCTGTTATATCTTCTTTGGGCGGGTCTCAAATGTGGCTTAGTACTCCTACCTATGCTAAGGAGAAAAAAGGTTATGTTCAAAAGAAACATTATGTAAATAAGCCCCAAAAGAAAGATTACAGATTAGAAAAGAAACAAAACCCTAGGTTCAGGAAAAATCAGCCCTTTCGTAGTAACCGCTCAGCAAACAACACACCCACTAACACCAATAATAAGCAAATCTGACCATCAAACCCGAGTTTTCAGGGGAGGTTGTCTCAAGGATTTTGCCCACCTTTGGCAAAAGCAGGGTGCCAACAATTACATTGTAAGGTTAATAACAGGTGGACGCATTCCATTCTTGAAGAAACCACCTCTTCAATTTCCAGACAGCCGGGTTATAAAAAGATTTGCTACAAAGATCTCAAGGGACATGACGGACATGATCCAAAAGTTAAAAGACATGAACATCTTAGAAAAACCACCAAGTTTAAACCCCGGATTCCTTTGTCGAATGTTTCTTGTAAAGAAATCCGATGGAGGTCTTCGTCCCATCTTCGACCTAAGGGGTCTAAACTCATATGTGTCTGTAAAACATTTCCACCTAATTTCACAAGTAGATGTTGCAGAATTCTTACAGATAAACGATTGGTTAATAAAAATAGACATACATCAGGCTTACTTCCATTTACCAATAGCCGAGTCACACAGGAGATTCCTCCGAGTGATCTACAACAACGAAGTACTGCAATTAACTTCTCTACCATTCGGCCTGTCAGCAGCCCCAAAAATGTTTGCCACAGTATCAAACTGGATTGCGGAAATCCTACGAGCCCAGGGCTTCCGTATAATAGTCTATCTAGACGATTACTTCCTTGTTCATCAGAATTGGACCATACTTTTATCTCAGGTTGCGGAAACACTGAGAATATTAGAGTCTCTAGGGTGGCATGTAAACTACCAAAAGTCTGTCCTGCAGCCATCTCAGGAAGTAGAATATCTTGGCCTTTTATGGAATACTCATCACAATTTAATAAAACTTCCTTCCAAAAAGGTGACAAAAATAAAATTAATGATTTCCAAAATTTTGTTAAAAGGCTTCAGTTCTTTAAAAGAAATGCAGAGTTTGTTAGGTTTGCTGAACTTTGCAAACTATGCAGTTCCCAAGGGTCGACTTCGATGTCGAAGAGCACAATTGTTCCTAAAAGCATTCAGTCAAAACAGGCTAAGAGAGACAAAAGACATACCTCAACTTGTTCAACAAGATCTGAGATGGTGGTTGAATGCACTAACCCACCACAATTCAACTCCAATAGTCAAAGGGAGTGTGACCCACTTCTTAACCTCAGATGCAGCGGATGCAGGCTGGGGAGCACAGTTGAACAGTACTTGCCTATCAGGAAGGTGGGCTCCATATCAAAGGCGCTGGCATTCAAACATGAAAGAGATGTATGCCGTATTTGCAGCCATAAACAGTCAGCGGATGACTTTACAAGGGGCGCATATATTAGTCCAGTCGGACAACAGGACTCTAGTTGCATACCTCAGAAACGAGGGGGGGACACATTCCCTTACACTCCTACAGTTGACAACCAGACTGATAGAGCTCACAGAGCAGCTGAATATAACCTTGTCAGCCACATACCTCCCGGGGAGGTTAAACGGAATCGCAGATCGCCTATCAAGGGGTCGCAAAGTACCAGAGTGGCACCTACTGCCCCAAGCCACAGAAACCCTATTCAAGATGTGGGGCGTCCCAGATATCGACCTGTTCGCGTCCAGCGAAACATTCGTAGTTCCAAGGTACGTCACATTAGACTCCACCGATGGCTCCGCAACTTTTTGCGACGCTTTCAGCCGTCAATGGGACTATCAGCTGGGCTGGGCATTCCCACCCCCCAGCTTAATACCAAGAGTGCTAGCACACTTGAACAGTGCGAGGGGCACGTACATCCTAATAGCACCAGAGTGGACCAAGTGCTTCTGGCTTCCAGACCTGCGAGCGAGAGCTCTGGCAGAGCCAGTTCCCATACCAAACCTGCGGAAGTTGCTAATAGATTGGACCACAGGGAACTGCCCTCCTCAAGTGGACAAGTTGAACTTACTTGCCTGGAAAATTGGGGGTGGGCAGACCAGGTCACTCACTGGAGTATAGAGGAACAAAATTTGTTAAAAAGTAGTTGGCGGACATCTACCTTAATGACATATAGTGCTCCAATTAAAAGGTGGTTAAATTGGTGTGACAGCAACAATGTCAATTCTAAAGCACCTGAAGGCCAGCAAGTTGCTAGGTTCTTGGCCAAATTATTTTTAGAAAATAAGTTAGCATACAGAACCATACTTCTTCATAAATCAGCTGTTTCAACATATTGTGCAGCATCAGGATTAGACCTTTCTAAGAATTTTTTCATTCACCAGGTTCTAAAAGCCATTTCACTTGCCAAGCCAGAAGTTCCAAAACTACCAATATGGGACACAAAAATATTATTTGACTGGCTAATAAATTCAACTCAGTCATATTCATTATTTGATATCTCTAGAAGAACAGCTTTAATACTATTACTAGCTTCAGGTCGTATAATTCATGATCTTACTTTGCTTGATCAGTCTCCTAGCAATTTAATACATAAAGGAGATACTATAAATCTGTGGCCTAAATTTGGTTCAAAAACTGACTCAAGTACATTTAGACAATCTGGTTGGTTGTTGCGGAAACATTCAAACCAACATGTATGTCCAATAAGACATATCACAGATTTAGTTAATAAATCGGAATCTAGAAGATCCTTGGACAAAAATGTCACAAGTTTATTTATTTCATTGTCTGGTAAATTAAAGCCAGCCTCAAGAACTATGATTGCCGGTTGGATTCGTAGTATTTTTAAAGAGGCTAATATAGAGGCGCCTCCAGGCAGTATACGATCAGCTGTAGCCTCAAGGAGTTGGTTGGAGAATAGACCAGTGCAGGAGATACTTGACAGAGGCAACTGGAAAAGGGTAGAGACCTTCAGAAACTTCTATTGTAGACCCGTCAACAGTATTGATAGTAGCTCTAATGTTGACATGTTGAGTCAACATTTTTCTAAACTTAATTAATATTTTTGTTTTTACTCTTGTTATTATTATTTTTAATTTAAAAAGATAATTTTATTAGAAGATAAATTCCTTTATTGCATATTTTAATTAATTCTTAAGTTCCTTAATTGAATTTAAAGAGGTTTATAAATTCAAACTAAGTGTTATTTTGTTTTAGTACATTCCTGTACCTGATTATGCTTAATATAATAAATTAAATTGATTTCTTTCCAATTCAGTGGTATAATTAATTCATCATAGCATTTGTGATTATCACCAGCAGATACCAAACAGGTCTTCATCTCAACGCTGTGTGTTTTCGAAAACCACATAATATAACTGTTTTGCACTACAACAAAACAGGTATTATGTGTGAAAGAAAACACACAGCGTTGCAGCAATGCTCTTGCTGGTGAGCTGAAGACGCTATGATTTGACAACTAGGTGACAAGCATCCACAACTGTTAGAAAGGGATGCACGCTGGTGAAGGAAAGAGAGAGGTATAAACCACAGAGAATTTAGGTAAGTTTTACCATAGTTACATAGAATCGAGGCGAGTTCACAACAGCTTTCTTCATCTCAACGCTGTGTGTTTTCTTTCACACATAATACCTGTTTTGTTGTAGTGCAAAACAGTTATATTTTATTAAGGTGGTTTCACACTGTGTCGGCGCGAGTTAATGTTTCTTATTATCTTGCAGAATTCTCTAACTCTTTACGCTATATCACATATAGTTAAATACCTACTACTCTGATCAAGAGGTCGGGCATAACGGGATCTGTCGTTCGGAAATTGGAACTGAACACATACGATATTGGAGTAGTGTCGTATTCATGCCTCCTGCCTCCTGTCTCTAACACTGAGGAGTATGTCTACAGTGCTAGCTATAGTAAGAATAGAATAGAATAGACTACTAGATAATTAAAGACGAAGGCGTCTTTAATTAAGATTTGACAAAGACTCCATTCACTATTAGATATTCGTGACTAAAGCCTTTGAATGCTTTCAGAAATGCTGCTGAAACTGCTTATCATCTCAAGTATTTTATTTGAGCATGCAATAAGTTAAGTTTGTCCGGATGGAATCTTGCATTTGAATCAGTTATCTTCAATCAAAACATTTGTAATGTAATGAATACCTATGTTACGTCATTCTAAATCCAATATGGCGGATCATCCAAGATGGTGGACTAGTTATTTTAATGCAGTACCAAATTATAGGTAACAAATGAACGGGATTGCTTAGGAGAGCACGAAAACTAATACAGCGTGTTTTTGTATTTATTTATGTAATGTAGTAAGATATTCGCTATCACTTACGTTTTTTGTACAGTAAAATATTCTCCCATGAAAATTCTATAGTGAGGAGCGACAAAGTGTGAAGACCCCTTAAAGGCTTTCTTTTACCTCATCGTCACCGCTGGGAACATTTACTAATTGATGGGTGTGCCGACGGAGATAATGACGCAACGATTACGGGACGAAACAGAGACAACCCCGTAATTAATATGAATAACAACTCATTTACACCCTTAGTATTTAATTAATACGTGTTAATGTTGAATGAGGGATCTACGCTTCATGTTTAATGTCAAAGCGCACTTTATCCCTGAATGGGTAAATTGACAGAGTGAAATTAATTTTGAGCTTGGTACAAGCACGATTTTGCAACACTAGATAAGTATGTTACTTATGTTCATATTAAGTTCCCGCGTACAGAGATGTTATTCACGTACTTATCCTATCTTTTTTGCATCATTAGAAATCGATGATTTCGTGTCTTCACAACACGCGCGCTAAGTCCTCCTTCATCATCATGAATTTAAGAGTAATGAGACTCTTGTCGTAGACCTAAGACTAGACTAAAGACTCTTTAGTTGTATATAATACTAGCGGCCGTCACGCGGTTACATGTGCGTAGTTCTCGTTCCCGTAGGAGTACGGGGTTAAAATATAGCCTAATTTAGCATTCAAATGGTGAAAGAATTTATTGAATCAGCCCAGTACTTTAATTAATCTTTCCTCTTTATATTATTAGTATAGATAATTGCTTGAAAACAACATGTTATGTAGTTAGTGCTACATCTTATTTCTTAATTAACAATGCTATAGAAACTTAAACTTCGTCGCTGGGGTCAAAGCTATCACAATACCAAATTACAGCAAAATCAATTCAACCACTTAACCGTGAAAATGGAACTCACAGCAGACAGAAACACTCCCTTTTATATTATTACTAGCTGTGCCCCGCGGGTTCACCCGCGTAGATTTAGTTTCTTCCTTATTGTCGCGGAAGCCTAATATTTTTAATAAATAAAAGTTGCCTAAGATACTCCTTGAAACATCAGCAACCTACCAGTGAAAGTCCCGTTAAAATCCGTCTAGCCGTTTCAGAGATTACCCGGAACAAACAGAAAGACAGACAGAAAAATTTTAAAACTTGTTTTTTTAGTGTCAGTATCGTGTATACTTTCATATGCATTTAGTGAAAAGCTGTTATTTTGGAATTACAAACATGCACTTCAATTTTATTTATCTGTATAGATGTATATGTAAGATAGAAATATGTCAAATTAAGGGATCGGATAAGTTTTCGTAAAGTCCCGGAGCATACATTACAAACTGGAATGGTAATAGAAAGTTAAGAAGAAAACTCTCCAGGAAGGACCTTATCTTGGGTAATAAAGTTTTATTTTGTATTTCGTTAACGTATTGGAAAGTAAATTCTGAAAGGGAAGTCAAAGACCCATCCCTATAGTACCATTACACGTCGCAAACTTTGATTAGTTAATTCCCTATTTGGTATTGGTTTTCATACTGATCTATCTTCATTAATATTATAAAGAGGAAAAGTGCGTATGTATGTAGGTTTGTAAAGGATTGGCTCACAAAAACTGGACCGATTTTAAAAATTATTACCTACACCATTTGAATGCTACATTATCACTGTTTAATATCACGGCTTATCTCCGTACCGCGGGTGAAACCGCTTGATGTCCGCTAGTAAAGTATAAACTTGCATTTGTACTTAAGACATCTACATAATAATAATAAATATATATATAGTAATAATTGGATCATATCTCATATAGCGTACACTCAATGCAGTCGCATCGAGGGTGGACTTGTTTTCGGGCTCATTGAACGACTTCACATGGGCCACAATATTATATTTAGGTGTAGGTTAAGAGTTTAGTAGAATTAAGCAATATTATAATATTATTTTGTATTCCATCGCATTAGATTCATAAATATCTGTAATGATGGTTTATAAATGATGATGAATAAATAAATAAATAAAATCAATTTTACAATATGTACCAAATAAACCACCTACCGATGCCCTGAGTCAAAAAGTTTCACCTAAAAAGTCGTCTCCCTGAACATATCTATACATCTATATCTATACAGATAAATAAAATTGAGGTGTCTGTTTGTAATTCCAAAATAACAGTTTTTCACTAAATGCATATGAAAGAATACACGCTACTGACACTAAAAAACCCAGTTTAAATTTTTTTATCTGTCTGTCTGTCTGTCTGTTTGTTCCGGGTAATCTCTGAAACGGCTGGACCGATTTTAACGGGACTTTCACTGGCATGTAGCTCATGTTTCAAGGAGTAACTTAGGCTTTTATGTAATAAAAATATTAGGGTACCGCGACAATATGAATGAAACTAAATCTACGTGGGTGAAACTGCGGGGCCCAGCTAGTACTAAACTAAGTACTAAAATAAAAATTAAGTGTCTGTTTGTTATTACAATCAACAACTATTTACTAAATGCATAAGAACGAATAGACGGTAGCTACTTAAAAATACAAATTTACTTGTGTCTATCTGTAAGATTATTTCAGGTAATTTCTGAAACGTTTGGACCAATTTTACCGGAATCGCTTTCACTGGTAGATAGCTGATATTACGAGGACTAACTTAGAGTATTGTCATTTAAATTAAGTCAACGCGAGTTAATGTACTGGGCACATGTATTCTACACTAATATTAAAAAGAATTGATTGTTTTTTTGTTTGTTAGTTTGCATTGCATAGGTTCCGAAACTACTTGACCAATCTTGAAAATTCTTTCAGCAATGGATAGCTACATCATCAGCGAGTAACATAGGCTGTATATGCCCGTACTCCCACGGGAACGGGAACTACGTGGGTGAAACCGCGTGACGTCCGCTAGTTAATTATAATATTTTATAAATAACTAGCTGTGCCCCGCAGTTTCACCCGCATAGATTTAGTTTCTTCCTTATTGTCGCGGAACCCTAATATTTTTAATAAATAAAAGTAGCCTAAGTTACTCCTTGAAACATTAGCTACCTACCAGTGAAAGTCCCGTTAAAATCCGTCCAGCCGTTTCAAAGATTACCCGGAACAAACAGACAGACAGACAGAGAAAAAAATTAAAACTTGGTTTTTGTAGTGTCAGTATCGTGTATACATTCATATGCATTTAGTGAAAAGCTGTTATTTTGGAATTACAAACAGGCACTTCAATTTTATTTACCTGTATAGATAGACTAAAAAATTCAGACATAAAGCATAAAATAATGTAAACGGTTTTTAATATTACAACGATGCATGAACAAACTCACCCCAAGCATGTTTTCTAACGTTGATTCAGTTCCAATTTACCCCACCTCGCACACCCCAGGGGACCCGTACACCCCTAATTTACCATTCACCCCGCACAGAATAAGGTTGAGATAACAATGCACTGAATATTTTCTTTACCTTATCGGGTTTGTTCTGCTCTTCATTTGTCTTCCCTGACCTTGGGACCTACTATGAACGCATAAGCAGCGTGTATTAAGAACTTCTTAGTTTTGACGTTTCAATCTGGTACCGTAATACTAAACGTCAAAGCTAAGTTCTTAAAACGCTCTGCTTAAACAATGATAGTTATTCTTCTGCTTGTTAAGATGCCGTTAAGTAATTATCTTTTCCCTAGTATATTACTAGCTGTGCCCCGCGTTTTCACCTGCGTAGATTTAGTTTCATGCTTCATGTCGCGGAACCCTAATAGTTTTAATAAATAAAAGTAGCCTATGTTACTCCTTGTAACATCAGCTACCTGCCAGTGATATAAAGTCACCCATGAGATAAGTCTACGCAGGTGAAACCGCAGGATACAGTCTACCAGACATATTATATTCTTTAGCTTGAATTACATATGCTACTTGAAATACTGTTCTGTTTTTAAGTACTGTTCTTTAAACCTTTTTGAGAATATTCATGTATATTATTTGAAGAATTCAAAAGGTCCCTGCGGATTGCTATCATTGATTTCTTGGCAATTTTTCCCATTGTAATCTTAAGAGGGTATCGTTCAAAAACAACAAAACCAATTTGACTCGGAAATGTCAGAACGCCCACGGGATCACAGATTTTACCCAAATCCAACGAGAAAGAAATCACAAAGTTATTTATAAACGCATTACTGCTGACTTGTACCGTTGTTGATTTAAGGAAATAACTATTCGTTAGTTTCATTGGAATTCCTTACCGTTTCGACTGGTATTTATATCGGTAGGATATAATAAACAGAGTGTTAACAATGGGTTCACATGGTTACCTTTTTGAAGAAATTCTTTTTTTTTAATATTTAAAGACACATGTCAATAAAGATTTTTGTTCACCAATTGAGGTATTATTTTATCTTTATTATTATTTTATTATTATATAGTTTGGAATTCCAGATATGCCTATTTTCTAAATGCATAATAAAAGTAATATGAAAAACCATTTTTTTACAATCTTCTCTGCCTGTCTGCCCGTCCGTCCGTCTGTCTGTATGTCTGTTTGTTCCGGCTAATCTCTGAAACGACCGGACCGATTATAACGGGACTTTCACAGACAGAAAGCTGATATTACAAGGAGTGATTAGGCTTAAACACATTAGGGTTCCGTGGACCATCCATGATATTAAGTCTACGTTGGTATAACCGCAGGGCACAGCTAGTTTGCTATGAGTAAAGCTGCGTTCCACGTAGGGAATGGGAGTTTGAAAGGCTTATATTTAATAACATTTGCTTTTTAAAATGTACGGCCGATCTCACTGGTAATGAATATTCCCTTTCCAATTACATGCCATTATCATACGAGGCTCGAACCTTCCCATAATGATATTCACGTTTGTGTTCGACTCCCAGTTTTATTCAAATTAAAACATTTGCCAAAAATGGTTTTTATTGCCTGGCAAATACACATTGAATTAAATCTATTCTAATACTGAAGAGTTTGTTTGTTTTGGCGCTAATCTCAGGAGCTACTGATTTGAAACAGTCTTTTCAGTTCTACATACCTCATTTATCGAGGGAGGCCATTGGTTATTATATATCACCTTTAGGCCTAAGTAACTTACAAAAAAAAACTTTTTTTTAAACATTGCAAGTTCTGCTGAATGTTTTTAAGCAGAGTTTGCAGACTTGGTCCAACTGTTCTAGAATTGAGAAACGTTAAGCTAAGCGTCACATATAGTTATAAAATAGTTCTGCAAATACCTGACGGGCAAATCACGGCCTAAGCTAGATTTTCGTAGCGGATGGTTTGGAGGAAATAATCTAAAAACATAGCCTAGAGATGTAGAATGGATGTAAAATAATTAATTTACTTATACTTTACAAAGGCAGTAATTAAATAAATCCAGAATATAAATATCACGTAAAAAGGCAAAAGTAATTGCCCAATTAAAAGTAGTACTACAAAGAAGAAAATATCCCATTTGAATACCATTTCCAGGCGAGTCTTGCGAACAGTAACAATTCTAATTAGTACGAAATCGGCGAACAGATTGTTCAAAGCCTGCCCTGGATGGATGACAGGCAATTTCCCTTGTACTGTCAACCTGCTATAAAGGTATCTAAGTACCCAGGAGAATAGGGGTTGAGAAGTTATACATTAGAATTTCTTAACATTATTATATTGAAGGTTAGGTACTTCATATATTTAAATTTTGATTAAAAATATCTTTCTTTAGCTTTTGATTTCACACGACGAGCTTTACGGAGAAGGAAAACATCTTGAGGAGACCTGCATATGTCTGAGAAGTAATTCGTATGCATAATGCTCAAGACGGCGATAGACTCACCATCTGTCACGTTGCCTCTTCAATTCATAAATACTGGGGGCCTAACATCATGAATATAGGGGTATAGTCCTCTGAGATTTGACGTTTCATTTTGTTACCATAAAATTAAAAATCAAAGCAAAGAAGTTCTTAATACGATCATAGTATCCCCCCTGTACTGAGAAATATAATGAATAAATCAATATAATTTTAAGTTTACGGAATCACGACAAGTCACTCGACAACACTTGTTGAATCCATTAAAAGCGATAAAAGAAAACCAGAATCGCTTTTCCCCTCCAAGGGCAATTTTAATCAAGTTAACGAATCCAAACTAACTTTTCACGGGGACATAAAAAGTGGAATTGATTACGATGCTCGAGAAGTTACGTATTCGGATTGGCTGGTTTCTAAGAAGATAAAATGAAGGTTGATCTTGAAACTGTAAGGGCAAGGGCAGCTTGTTATCAAAGGAAAAGTTGGTAAAATACTTGTAGCTAGCGTCTCTGTAAATTATAATTTGAATACCAACGTAATAAATAGAAAGTCGCCGAATCAGATGAACATTTCAAATTCAAAGTATTTGTTCATTTGACTTACTAATTAGTATTGAAGGTCTAGATTGGAATGGAGTCTATGTTCCGATCATAATAAATTGATAACTGCGGAACACGGGACCCATCTACGGAATCTGGATTAGGGACCAATTAATGGCAGTACGCTCGCGCCCGTAAACATCTTGCGAAATGGGGTGAACTATATGTACATCTCTGCCGACTCTTGCCGAGTATATTATAATGGTACATCATGTGAAGGTTTCTGTATCATTCATAATACTTAAATAGATGTATTTAGTGCTGTTATACACATTTGACACACGGAAAATCCAATAGGTAAATATTTTAATAGAGACAGCCTCTTACGTCAATTTCGTTTGACAAAGACTAATATAACATACATAGAGCCGTGTGTTTACGTCTGTAAAAGCAGGTACCTATCCTGCAGATGTCTGAGCGTCCCGAATGTTTACCTTACAAATAGCAGCTTGTTATATCAAAGCACGGGATTTCAAACAGAAGGCATTAGGCCGTGTTTATCGAGACATCTGACACTCGTAAAAATATCCATGTCCCCTATCAATTAAGATGCCGAAACATTAACACTACTATAAAACTGTAATAGATGCGTTTTATGGTAGGAATATTCAATTTCTGTGTCGCCTACGTTGGATAAATTGTGGTGGATTTCTATGGAGATATTTAACTGTTCAGTGCCCCAAGTACGAGTATAATTTTTTCCATGTATCTTCTATATAAATCATAAATATAAAAATGAATCCCCATTTCTCTTGGTCACGACATCACGATTGAACGGCTGGATGGATTTTAACGGGACTTTTACTGGCGGATAGCTGATGTTTCAAGGAGAGTTTTAGGCTAATTTTATTAAAAAAACATGAAATTATCTCTACGCGGGTGAAAGCACGGGGCACAGCTAGTATAGATATAAATATGAAGAGTTTTTGTTTTAACGCGCTTATCTTAGGAACTAAAGGTCCAATTTGTTCTGATTCAGTGTTGGATAGTCCTGAGCTCATCGAGGAGGGCATATATGCTATATATCTCTACGCTACGACCAATCGTGGGTAAAAGTTAGCGTTAGCCCAAAGTAACTATTCAACGCGGACGAAGTCGCGGATAGAAGCAAGTTCTGTATATTTCTGCTAATCTATGAAATTGGTTAGGGTATGGTTGGTAGGGAATTGTGCTTAGAAATTAGGTTCTTTTCATTATACCAAAAAGCTCACAATTAGATTAACTGAGTCCGAATTTGAGACTCAGTAACAGGATAAACGCAACTGATTATTCCCATTTTCCTAGCAAAGGTCAGATAGCAATGGCGGTCCCGGTTACGCCAATGCGTTTTAATCTAATAACTAGCCAGTTATTGATGGTCTAGCACCGACCGTTATGTTGTTATCAAGATTAAACTATTAATTGATTACTAGCTGTGCCCCGCGGTTTCACCCGCATAAATTTAGTTTCATACAAACTTTCATCGCATATGTTAAGGTAGAATTAATCAAAATCCTTTCTTAACGGATGCCACCACATAACATCCACATCGTCACACATTTCAGCCCGATCCGTCCAGTGGGTCCAGGCTGTGCGTTGATAGATCACTATGTTAGTCAGTCAGTGAGTCAGTCAGTCACCTTTGAGTTATATATATAGATTATGCAACAACAGATTCTACTTAATTAAATTATCTTCTAGAAAAGACGAAAGATTTTCTTATTCGGATCAAATTTGGAATACGTATGAATCGGTTTGATAAGGATGAGGCGTCTGTCAAAGCGATAATTTATCACATTAAAATATTCAAACGAAAATAGACCATTGTTGCTTTTTCTAGCTTTGACCTTTCATCGTGAAATAAAACGTCAAAGTTAAGAAGTTCTTAATAAGCGCTGCTTAAACGATCATAGTTGGCCCCTTTGTATTATATTTATTACTAACTTCTGCCCGCGTCTTCTTGCGCCTGGAATAGTTACTTTGAGCTAACGCTTACTTAAGCCCGCGATTGATCTTAGTGTGATGATGTACCTACTTATATCCTACTAGCGGACGTCACGCGGTTTCACACGTGTAGTTCCCGTTCCCGTGGGAGTACGGAGATAAAATATAGCCTATGTTTCTCGCTAATGATGTAGCTATCCATTGCTGAAAGAATTTTCAAGATCGGTCTAGTATTTTCGGAGCCTATTCAATGCAAACAAACAATAAAATCTAAATAAATAAATTTTATAACGAACAGTCCTCGTCCCTCTGTTTTCATCAAATAGAAAAATCATCATCTCCCTGGCCTTATCCCATGTATTTGGGGTCGGCACTTGATTCAACCCGATGTGGCTGATCACCTGATTTTTATACGAAGCGACTGCCATCTGACCTCCGTAACCCCTTTTTAGAGGAAAATCGGCAATCTGGGTTAAACCAGTTGTCAGACTTTTTCAGGCCTCCGACTGACCTGTAACGATTGCCAAAGATGTTAAATTGGCAACCGGGACCGACGGCTTAACGTGCTCTCCGAGGCACGGAGGGAACTCGGGCGGTCACCCATCCAACTACTGGCTAGGCGTATGGTTGCTTAACTTCGCTGATCGAATCATATGCGCAATAGCAACTGTGCCACGAGCTCCTCATCAAATAGAAAAATGTAAAAATAAAACATGTTTATTTATTTCGCCTATAATTTAAGCATTTATCCTTCTTAAAATGTATGTATTCTAGTACTTAATAAAAAATCTCCTTTGCTACAGGTACGTAAGTAAATATATATAGTTGCAAACAAGCAGCGGCACCTCGACTCAAATCCTTTAAGAAGATTGCTTGCTACTTGTCGGAACTGCAATCTTACCGAGGAAAAGCTTTTCAATAGCGAAAGCAGATTTAATTTGAAAATATACTTCATTGCTGTTTTATTGGGAAGTTTTGTTTTTCCTTTATCTGCTGAATCTTATTTCATTTATAAAAAAACAGGTATAAAAGAGAAAAAATATCAGAATAAAAAACTATGATAATAATATACATATGCTCACGCCTATATTGTCCAAATGCATAGGTGATGAAATAACAACACCCACTTTTCACCGAAGATGATTAAGTACTAACGTGGCAGAGGATCTCCATCGCCGTCTCAGGTATGTATATACGTCATTGAATTACTTCTCAGACATATGCAAGATTTCTTACGGTGATTTCCTTCAAGCACGTGGGGTGAAATTACTGCACATAAGTTGTTAGAAAAACTCTATGGTACAGGCCCCGCTGGGATTCAAACTTGCGTCGCTTACGTAGCAGGCGACTGCTCAAACCGATGGGCACCACGGCTACTACTACTAACAAACTTATATTAACTAATAACTTTTGTTAACAAATATTGTTTTTGGATCCTTACAAACACATACATAGATCTTTCAATAACCTGAATGCCACAGATTTTCCATCAGTAGGCCTAGACAAAGTGACATTCGCTCGCACTTGGTCAAGGAACTAATAATGAAACAGCGATCAAGCGGGTAATTACTTTAAAGTTGTTACATCTAACTAACCGTCAAGCGACAACATATTGGCTCTGGGCAATGGAGCTCAAACGTTCTCGGGGGAAATCAACTGTTGTCTTGAAGAGCTCACAGCCAATTTAATCGAACAAAATACAAAGAAGAGTAGCAACATTTTACGGTAACTATTGTGGATATACTAAGATATAGATTTTAGTAATTGTTAAGGGCTAAACGAACTTACATTTTAGGTAGTAGTAGGACAAGATTAGTTTCAGAATTTACGGATATTACCTACCAATTATTACACAACAAGAAAACCTGACACAAAAATCTTTTGAAAGGAGTTTTCAATTTCATCAATCAAGTTGTTCAATTTCAATGGTAGAACCTTTCGAAAAGGTCGCATAAACCGTATTTTACTGGTTAAGATCTGTAGATAGGAAGAAAGTTTGAATACTAAATTCACTCTTGTCTCAAACACGTTATTATCTTTCTGCCACCACTATTATTACTCCCTATCTATTCACAAGCATGTAATCACACACCGCAATACATGCATACTTGCATACATACATACACTACCCAAAATTAACATGCATTAAATAAATTGCATCCATCAATTCAATCGCGTATGCAAATCCTATCGATATACATAAATGTATGAATGGAACGTCAATCAAAGCCGTGGAAAATGTTGTGGTAAAAAGTAATTGCAAATTTGTAAAACCCGTCAATACGGTTCAATTTGCTTTTCCAACAACCGCTAATGGATTTTACTCAAATACTTCGTATACTTTAGTTGAGTACTAATAGTTTGTATTTCTATTGAAAATGTTCTTTATTAGAGAGATAAGACTAAAATTAAGACGGATTTGTCCACAACTTGTTCAGGGCGCTTTTCTGCGAGTTACTCAGTAGGATAAAATCCGAAACGAGGATATCCAGAACTAATATAAGCAAAACGGTCCTAGTTATGGGTTGGATATCGCTATCCAAAGAATAAATGGTGGTAGTAGAGTAGACGAGTCCTATACTGGTCACCACATCAAGGCATACGCTACGTAGAACGCTCTATCGCGTTGACTGCTAAAGACACGTCTGTGCATCCAACTGTTAGAGAATTTTCCAAGAAGATGAAATGTTAGCAGTGAATGTGCGGAATGGCGGCAAAAAAAATCAAGAAAAGAATAAAAGATGGACCTTTGTCCTGTTGTCAATGACTGGGTACATGTGGCGTCATGAGTTAATGAGTATACAGTCTGTACCGTACATACGCAGTACCCCCATTATTTCCTACCGCTCATATCTCGTGACGGCACTTGTACTGTGGAACACAATAGGTCAGACCCAGTCCACTAGAGTCAATTAGGCTAATTGTGTTGAGTCAAGAAAGCAGATTTTATCTTTGTACGATGATAAGGTAGCACTGTTTGGCTTCAAGGGCGGTGGGAGTAAGTAACGTATTTGTTTTATGCGTATAAAATTGAAGTCGGTAAATAACATATCGAAGTTTGATATCGATAAAACTTCGTGGTATCGAACCCCAGTACAGAAGTTTACATACATTTTCCTACTTCAAGGCTCTTATGTTATTTATGTCCCTTGAGGAACATTCAAGTGAAGTTTGAAATTCTCAATAGATTCATAGCCATCTTCTACCTTCCAGATGTAGGTGTGGTATTTTCAAAATAATAATGTTAATTGTACTTTTGAATTGTAATTCATCATCATTCTTCTGCCCTTAACAAAATGATACTTGGTGTCAGACCAATCTGTTACTCTTCGCTTTCCTTCGCCGAACTTAACACAATTTATTAGAAATTTGGTGGGCCGCCTTATGTTCTACTAATTAAGTTCAAAGGAATCAAAAACAGCTTATTTGATGCAATTCCCTAACTATTAAGATATCAGTATTTCATAATTAAACTTTTAAATTATACGCATTTCTGCCAGCACCTTCGTAAGCGTGATTTTTGATATTTTCCGTCCACTCTGAAAGTCCTTTCTAATCATAGGTGAAATATTGAAAAAAGTCTGATTAATAGTTTCGAAGAATACTTATTATTTACAAACTATACTCTCCATAATTTAAAATTAATGAAGGGTTGTAATAACAACACCCACTTTTCACCGTCTATGGCCGTCTCAGACACTATACATAAGTTTTTTAATTACTTCTCAGACTTAACCACGTTTCCTCACATGTTTTCCATCGCTTGCGTCGCTTGTGCAGCAGGCGGTTGCTCAAACCCACGGCCACCATGGCCGTATTTCCAGTATATATTAATGAAAGTTAATTCAACAAATCAATCATCAATCAATCATCTAAGGGTTCATGGATAGCCAAAAGGCCTTTATTAGATTCTCGCATCTCGAATTGAAATTCCGAAATTGTGGCCAATTGTGCCCTAATGAAATCAAATAAGGGACCCTTATTGATTCCAGGAACAATGTTTACCATATCCTTCCCAGTAGGGAATAAAATTTGGCACACCCGGTTTCTATAGCCCAGAAAACGGGTGTGCCAAATTGTATGATGCTTATTTAGTAGTTTAGGCTTTGAAGAGAAAGTCATATGATTTGGTAATTCCAGGGCTTATATTTTTGCTATAGCATTGATTGACACTGTCGGATAAGTATACTCTTAATTTCAAAGATTTATTACACGACCACAAATTACTGTACATTTTACGTATACTCCTCTATATTATTTCTTCTCGTTATTTACGTTTATAATGTTTTAATGTTCGTACTGTTATCTTAACTCCACATGAGATGAGAATTCCTGAAATTATTAAGTGCCAAGAAGGTTGATTTAAATTTTCATTTCATTTTAATAATGAAAGGAGTCACTTGGGCTTCTGAATAAAGCGAAGACGTGACTCTTTTGAAGTCACTGTACTTTAAATGTGTTAATTTAAGGTTTATTTTAAGGCCGATTTTAGGATTGGCGTAAATTTTGAATCTTGACTCCAATTATCTTAGAGAAGTAATTCTAGATTTAAGTGTGTGGTGAAATTATTACGCGAATTACGGTTTCAAAGTTATTGTTGAATTAGCTGTGCCCCGTGATTTCAAACATGATTTTATTTCGCGTACCCATATTTTTTTAACCATAAGAAGCCACGTTACTCGTCGTTACATCAGCCATGCGAGTGAAAGTCCCGTTAAAATTGTCCAGCCGTTTCAGAGGTTAGCCGTAATAAGCAGAGAATGAGACAGATATTTTTTATATAGGTAAGTACCGTATTTACTTTGATATGCGTTTTAATTATTTATAAAGATATAGAAGTTCGATTAACAGTTGAAATGAAATTTTTTTGGCCAAGCCTGAAAAACATTGTTTTCTTCATGTGAATGATTTAAATAAATAATCTGACGTTTTGAGTGTCTGTAATGGCACAGTTACTAGCTTATCATTAGGATTGTTGTACCTTATATATCTAAAATGAATGACCATACTGATTGTATGCAGATATCCAAATATTAGTTTAGCAGTGTTTAAACTTTCGCAAACTACGAACATATTGCGGTGGCCGATGCTAAATTATCCTCAAGCAGGGTCTAGTTTGCCCGTACGCTTCTAATTAAACATTTAAATGGAAACCCACGGCTTTCAAAAGGTGCCTCATGACCATACATTATTCTATGTTCAAGCAATTTTGCTACAAGCCACTCGTTGAATTTTTCACTGTTGTTCGACGAAACATTTAACTTAATTAAACCAGAAAATAAAGTGGGTGTGCGGTTGAAATATATCGTAAGGGTTTTTAGCAGCGTTTTTAAATTAAATTGTAATATTTTTCTTTTTTATCAAAGAAGGATACAATTACGGTCGTGTAACATGAATTTAGATTTAATATGAATTGAGAGCCATGGTGGACTTGGGGTTTGAGTCCTCGCCTGCTACGCAAGCGACGCGAAAGTTCTGATACCAGCGGGGCCTGTACCAGTTTTCTAAAAACTTTTGTGCGGTGATTTCACACCACGTGCATTATGGTGAAGGAAAAAGTCGTGAGGAAAACCTGCTTATGTCCTAGAAGTAATTCAGTGACGTGTGTATAGTGATTGAGACGGCGGTGGACTCACTCTCTGTCACGTTGACACTTCATCATATTCTTTAGTAGAAGAGTAGTTTCTTTAGCTAACGCTTACTTTTACTCGAGATTGGTCGTAGCGTGATTATATATTATGCCTTTCGCAACAAATGGGCTATCAATCACCAAACAATTTTTTCAAATCGGATTAGTAGTTCTTGAGATTAGCGCGTTCAAGCAAACAAACAAACACTTCAGCTATATATATTAGTAGTATAGTTCACTCAAAATCAGTACGATGTAAGAATATACACATAGACATAACGTATATTTTAATTGTAATGAATGCGGGTAGAGTATAAATAAAATCAAGCGCGAGTTAGTAACTTTACATCGTAACTCAGGGCCTATTTCTGCCTCAACTAGTTTGGGTCCCAACCGACTGACTGATTGTGTATCTTTGTCTTACTTCAATGCCAGAGCTTTTGTACTGAAATGAATAGAAGCACACATTCTATTGTTAACATTAGAAATGATCCTTATATTTCATGAGCGCGTAAATTTTTGATTTTATTGTTTTTATTTATTTCCCGTAGCACATTAGAAGTACATAGGTCTGTGCAATATCAACTCTTTTTGCAAGGTTTATTCGAGTGAGTGAAAGTAACACACACATATATATATCGTGGTCATACCGTAAATTCATCCACTACATGAAAATATTGATCATACCGTGAAATGGTTGCATTTCATAAAATAATGAATTTGATTTTACTACAATACTAGGGTTTTGTTAACTGGTTGTTGTTACATGGTAAACGTAGCCACCCTGATCAAATAATCTCATTGATACTATCACTTTCACTCTATAGAATAATTTGCCATGACTATACGCCATTGTTCACGTAATTCCTCAAATTAATGCTCCCAATTGTAATAAATTTACGGTACGCATAGGATTACCTATATCATCATCATCTTGGCAATATTATTAATTTTGTCATAGTAGTTCTTCCTTGGACGCCTTCTACTGACACTTCCGCTCACATTCGCTCTATAAATTTGTTTAAAATATGTATTATAATTTAAATTATGATGATCGATAATTTTTTCTTGACACTAATAAATGCGTTGTTCTTTCTACATGTCACAATTATACAATCGTCTTATTAGTACGTAGCAAAATTACGTGAACATTGGATGGCATTCTACCAAATCTTTAACGTACATTTCCTGGAGCACATTTTTTCCTAAAGCCAAACCAGGCAAATTTAAATTCTACACAACGGCTTATTTAAATGCGTTCTGGCGTTTTTCCCGAAGGATCATTTAGCTCCGTTGAATTTGGGATAACTGAACAACGAAGATAACTAGGCTTGCCCAAATGAGTACGTAGGTACTTATCTAAATAGAATAAAGGAAATGGTTTCAAATAGATAAACATTTCCTTTACAATAGCTCCGTACATTAAAAACATTACAATGGTAATTGAGCGAAATACGTTTTCATAATGCCGTGCAATTTATGTATTGCCCCGGGCGAGCTGTGATTGTGAACGGAAGGTTCTGTTGGTCCTTCAGTCTTGGGTTGCCTTCATAATATTTAAGCTTAAAATAAAATAAACGACCGTCTTGATTTTTAGGTGCTTTATTGCATCTGAAAAAATTTGGGCATTGTCAAAAATTATCCCTGGGTTGGGCAAATTGTTATTTAGATTTTTCCACCTGTGATTTGTCAGTAGGAGCCCGGAGTCTGGATTAGTGCCCGGTTAATGGCAACAGATTCGTCCCTTATATACTTAAACATAACTGGTAAAAGGTGGATTTACCATAAGTACACAAGTGCTTACGCCTTATATGTGTGTAAAAAAATATTAAATTCAATCACTATTTCGTTATATATATATTTACTTTAAGTATCACAAAATAAAACGTCTAAGCTAAGAAGTTGTTATCACGCGCTGCTTAAACGATCATAGTTTGCCCCCAGATCTTATCTACGCTATGTCATACTTGTCAACACTAAGTTTTCGTATTACATAGGTTACATATTTTGGTTAGTGCACAATTTTTGGTTACATTTTTGGTTACATACCAAAAAATGTATGTATTAGTGAAGACATACCCTAAGTGGCGAAAAAAGGAACATAATATTATCCCTACTCGACTCGTTGACTACCACTTGTGACCTCGACACCCTTACACCCGAGCTGTAATGTGTGCTTCAAACTGTGCTCGTAGTGACCCTGATTCATCTTGAGTGCACTTGGAGGCATGTTTGCCCATCCATAACAACGCTGAGACGTTTTTGTTAAAGATTTCGCTGTCATCACCTTCCATTATACTAGAGTAATAAAGTTCTCCATTTTTATTAGACTGGTTGGTTTTAAGTTCTTTTATGAAGTGCTTTATCTCAATATTTTAATGTTTGAAAAGGATAAAATCCATAGGGAAATCCGTTGCGTTTCAACCGTAAACTTTTTCCGGAAATTTAAAATTTTATAGGTACCTTTTCTGTGACTGACTAAAAAATGTAAAAATACCTATTTAATTAAAAAAGTTACCTACCGTAATTAAAATAATAATAAACGCTCGTTGATTTTTTTTTGTTATGTGCATATTTAAATGCCATATAAACTTTACAATACGGCGATGGACTCACCCTCCATCACGTTGGCACTACATACTTCAGTGAAAACAACACCCCTGCTTTCCCCTTCGGCGACCCTTCTGGGATGGCGTGAGCACAAGTCGCCTGTAATTCAATATAGAGATAGGTACATTCCATATATACAACACACGAGGATACAACAAAAACATTTTAATCAACAAGCCAACAAAAGCCTATTTGAGAATACCAAGTAACCCACAGCCGCATCGAGTTACATGAGGGTCGTAAAAGAAACTTCTCTAATTCCCATTTCTCAAACGCACCAGCAAGGCTGTAATCAGGCGGCTATCGATTACGGAGCAAGCGATAAAATTGAACACGTATTGTCGACTTTACGACTATTCGATCGATACTAAATCGAGACGAAGTTAAGTGCTTAGTATGTGAGACTTTACTCAAGTACGGAGAAGTCAGTAGGGTAGTGTGTTTAACGTGAATACTACGTAGCTTTGTTTGCATTACCCCGGCTTTAATTTTAACACAAGACATATTTCTGTGACAGCGTGACAAACGGTAAGTCCCCGGGCATTTACAGACCCCAGTATTTCAAATTATATGTCGGTTGAAGGATCCGTATTGCGTGTTATATCAAATAAAGTATTTATTTCATGAAAACATGTAATAAAAGGTATCACATGCATGTTTCGCTAACATAAATTATATCATGGAAAATTTAATTTGCATAATTACATGAACGCTGTAAACATTTTTTCACATAAGTAAATAAGTATAATATACGAAACATAGCTTGAATAACAAGGTTAATAATCGTAATTCGTAATATACAAACTATCTGAACCCTGCGGTTACACCCGAGCATAATTTAACTACCACGAAAATGTATATCTTATAGCCTCTGTGTTATTCTGAGGTATAAGCCATATTATTGTATACTAGCTGTGCCCTGCGGTGTCACCCGCGTAGATTTAGTTTCATACTTCATGAAAACAACCTTAATATTTTTAATAAATAAAAGTAGCCTAAGTTACTCCTTGAAACATCAGCTACTTGCCAATGAAAGTCCTGTTAAAATCGGTCCAGTCGTTTCGGAGATTAGCCGGAACAAACAGACAGACAGACAGACAGACGGACAGAAAAAAATTAATACTTGTTTTTGAGTGTCAGAAGCGTGTATACTTTATGTATACACGCGTATATGCATTTAGTCAAAAGCTGTTATTTTGGAATTACTAACAGACATTTCTATTTATTACAGTAGTTTTAGCGTGAAGAGTACCTAACAATCATTCATCTATACTTACAATCTTACAAATTTCGTGTTTATAATAGTCGTGGGATATACAGACAGGGTTTGTTTTCCGTACTACCAATTACATATTTAGTGTGGAGTGTAACGCAATCATTACTTTTCCCAATAAGTAAGTCTAAAGTCACTGCTTTACAACCCTGTCCATTTGTAACCCAACAAACTACACCAGATATGTTTTTGTTGCTTAAATGTAAGTTTAATTAATTCTAAAGCTAAGCCAGTTTTTACAACTTGGCGTCAAATAGACTGGAACCTTCGGTCGACGGGTATCAACATCAGAGTTAAATTATAAAAAGTGCTAACGAACCGAAGCAGAGGGTACAAATCCCTCGAGGCGTGAGTCAGCCAAACCGCAATACAAGGGAGTAGGCTTACACGTACCTACTGTACCTTTAGTAAACAATGACTGTTTTAATTTACATTTGTTACAACAGTGTTTAAACATAAAATAGAAATGTAACAGATGGATGGTTTGCTATATTGGTTTAGAATTCTCGAACACACCACGCGTAGATGTTACGTTGATCTCGTATCAAATCAGGCTAATCTCAAAAGCAATAAATAGAGAGGACATGAAAAATGGTCACGTGATTTGAAGTTAAGTATTACTTAAAATAGCGTCAACTCCACCCACACCAATTAGTATCAGGAATCACTATGTCCAGCTTACTCCATTAAAACTTAAACTTAAAAAATATTCCAGACATCGCTTAGTTGACTTATAAAAATACATCCCTAAAATTCAATCACAATAAGGCGTAATATAATTTATTTTCCTTCGATCATTCCCATAATAGCGGGACGCTTAAAAATATGCGTTACCGTCGATATAACAGAGTGAGAGCTGGTCTTTTGTTCGAGTTTATTTTGTTATTTGAGTTACAGTATAAATTCAGAGCACGAACATTTCAACCTTGGCTTAATCACATCGATAACAGCCACTGAACTATCGAGAACCACTTCACCAAGATCCCTGCACTCTTAACAAACCCGCATCTCGTATCTTAAAGATTAGGAATGCGAAGGTCTAGTTCTACTGGTACTAGGTTTACGACGTTCTGGGTTAACTTCACTCTTAAGTAATAGTTCCATGTTTTGATGACATAGCATTTTATTTATGGTATCTATCAAAATGTTTCTATACGAGTAGATTATCTGTATTATTGGGACTTAATTGAATTGTTAATCAAATGAGGATAAGATACGTAATAGAACACTTATTGCGATTTAATGGAATATCATTCATATGTCTATTGGTATAGAGTGTATTAGCAAAGATATATCTAAAAGCAATTAGCGATTATCCGTCCATCCGGATTGTATTCGCGATAGTATAATGCCAAAATAACTGAGCGCTAATAACAGAGACATAATACGCCCCTAATACCCGTAATGATTAATGAATATGAAACAAATGAGAGTATGGAACAAATAATGAAAGAGATCCTGAATATGTTTGTATTTATATATCTTATACTTTATCATTGGTTCAGTAGGTTAGTTTGATTCTCGACCGTAAATAACTAAGTTGTTCCAAATATATTTCGCACAGTAAAAATTTTCGAATTCAACGGTTTTCAGTTAAATGGTTCAAAAGATGACACTTTGAATATTTTTTTTTATTTGATTATACTTGAGTGTGCAATAGCACACCCCTGATGATATTAAAAGTATAGATATCTTATGCGTTCAAAAAAGCGAACGGAAAAAAAAATCCGACCGCCGTTAGACACGTTTCAAATAAAATGTTTAAAATATTTGAGAGCAATTGAGAACAGAGGCTAGAGTTTGATTTAAAAAAAATTTCGGTACGCTAGTGACATAATCTACCTTCTCTTTCTAAGTCTTATATAAGGGGTCAACCTTTGGGGAATACAGACGTGAGCATATAATGTATATATGATATGATAGGGTAGGGATAAATATTATTCTAAGGTAGTGTGTGTTATTTTTACTTGTAATGTCCACACCAAAAGCTTCCTTAATATTTCATTTATATTCAAAACATGTTTCGAATCTAAAATAACGTTCGGAAATTCCCTAGGTCTAATTATAAAATTATACTCCCTGAACCTTTTCTACCCCTTTTCTATATGATCAAACGAGGCCGGCCTCATGTCATACCGCAAACAAAATTTAAATTATCCTATTCGAGCCTCTGGCGGCATTGCGGAGGTAATTGAAATTAATGTTTACCGTACATTAAATTACATTATTACACCTGTCAAATATCAGTTAGACAGAGTAGATACAATAATGGAGATAGCTTTTAACGGGCGAGATTCTCGTCTGATGTTTTGTTCATAGTCACACAACGTTTAAAAATGAAGGTGAAAGCAAAGACGAAGACCAGGCAGACAGACAGATACACGGACGGATGGGCAGCGGCGAATTAGTAATAGGGTACCATTTTACCCTTTGCATAGTGAACACTAAAGACGAACTCAAAAAAATATACCACATTCCCTGATTATCCTTTTCCCTAGTCGCATCTAGATACTTTATGTTTTCTCTTTTATATTGTATAATGTTCACAAATAAATATTTAAATACCAAAATGACGGCTGATAGAGAGAAACGGAATAGAGTATTGCGTCGACCCCTCTGAAAAGTCTTTCGCACAGGACTTTCAGTGTTGAGATTCTGTGCTATAATTATTTCACAAAAAGGTTTCACAGACTACTCTGTTTTCGTGGAATTCTTATTGTCCTAGTGTAAAAAAATACTTACTGAATCCCGTATAATATAATAGTAATATAATATGTTTTCTCAAGGAGAATTTTATTTATCATATTCAGAAGTAAAAAAAAGGATAAATAAAGTCAGTTTTAAACTGGAGGTACCATTATGTTTTGAATTTTAAATATTTAGTGAAGTGTTCGATATAAAATTCAGTAAGGACTTTTCTTAGAAACTCTATGTTAAAGGTTAATTGGTCGTTCTTAAGGTATATTAATTACTAATTAATATTAGAACGCTAGAGGAACGCTAGATATTGAATGACGGTGCAGAACGGTGTTCTAGGATATTATATACCCTCCTCGTAAATGTACGAGATGGAAGATCTAATTCGGTTCCAAATGGAATGTGACCGCACTAATGAAACGAGGGTGGCTCGCTCTGTTAGGTCCTGAGTAGAGGCCATTCTGAGATACGAGGGTAATCTTAAATCACGGACTATCTCAGATAATAAATGTCTTCTAACTTTCCTTTTAAGTACTAGTTATAACTGGCCAGATGTCTCGGACATTTAATCTAATGAAGCAATTAAAACTCAAAGGATTTCGCAAAAACACAATTCGATTCTGGGCCATAATGTCGTGCCCTTTTTGTCGCAGCTGTTAACCACTGAGACAAAAACCGATGTTCCGAATCGGCTTGTAGTGACCTTTGACGACGTCTTTTGTGTTATCGGATATTGCAGTTCACACACTCGTTACTGTCACGACTAAGAATGGCGAAATTTAACTAATAATTTACGATATATCAGTATTCTCATAAAACAGCCTATTTTTCTGTAAATCTTGTTTTACTGCCTCATTGTCTAAAGGTCGCAAATGCTTTTGCGGAATACGATATCCTGCCATACCCCGGTCGGACAGAGTGTTGTTGGGTTTATCCATCTGTTATTTTTCAGCAACAGTCTGGATTACCGGAGTTGCCTCGGAGAGCGCGTTAAGCCGTCGGTCCCAGTTGCCAATTTATCATCTTTGGCAGTCGGTTCAGTTTAGTCGGAGGCCTATGATTTTCCTCGTAAAACGGGCTACAAAGGTCAGATGGCAGTCGCTTCGTATAAAAATCAGGTGATCAGCCACATCATGTTGAATCAAGTGTAGACCCCAATAATATATATTGGATATGGGAGAAAACACGCGGTCATTGTCAACTTCTAAGGAAGTGAATAGCTTAATTTATATTGAACCGAACTAACAATGTTTTTTGTTTCTTAAAGAATTCGTACACAGTTGAAAACGCATAGTGCATCTGGTGTAAAAATTCTAATATCAAAAATCCCGCTTCCAATATTTCACACAGTACGCACGCTGTTTTACGCCTATGCAAACAAAATAGTGGAAAATGTTTGGCCGTTCGGTTCCAAGAGAACAAAAATACATTGTTTTGTCACAAATTTCGGGAGAACGGCACTACAATAGTTTATCGGTTGGTCGCTCATGTTTGTCGCACTGATAACCTACATTTTGTTTCCAGCTGAGTAGAGCTCGAGTCGCATAATTAGAATGTAACAGAAGGACGACTCTCGTAACGATGCAAGCATACATCAACCCTGACAATGTTGCTTTATTAAGGTTATTGAATTAGGCTAACATGCGCTGTGCCCCATGCGGTCTTGACGTGTTGAATGGCGAAAATTTCCTAACGTTTTAGCTTGGCACAAAATATGTTGATTCCGCCATCTTTGGAAAGCACAACCCTCCGAAGAAGAAGTATTAACTCATTCGTGCCACTATAATACGTTATCAAATACGTCGCTTTTTAAATGGACTTTCAAATAATTACTTATTTGCGGTGAGTAATTGATAACATTGTTCGCGCGCGTCTATATCGGTATATTCGGCGGTGCCCGAACAACATGAGAAGCCGACCTTATGCTACGTTTAAATTTTGTGTCTCGAGTCATCTACACCGTATAAAAATACAAAAACACGAGCTGTCACCACACAGTCATGCTGTGAGAGTGATTCCCATTCTGCATGTTCCAAAAATAAATACGTTTGTATTACTAGTCTAATACACCTATCCTTTTCGAAGTAAAAACGTTTGATAGACATGACTAAATTATGCATATTAGTTGTACTACGTAAATGATAAGATCGCACTTAAGTAATTTTTTTGTAAACTTCAGACGCTTCTACAGTTTGAGTAAATAAATATTTGCAATAGTAACGACCAAAGAAAATAAAAATTACATACATATGCTCACGCCTATATTTCCCGAAGGGGTAGGCAGAGGTGTTGTAATTTTCAACAGCCACATTTCACCGAATATGATTAAGTGCCAGTAAAGTAAAATGTATGAAAAAAATAATTATATTTCGTCTTCTATTGAACAAAGTATTCTTTCGAATCAATATTTTTCTGATGATTACCAAATAAATTGTATTGTCTACTCCCACTCTAAACTTCTATAATACCGGAATCCTCATCAAAATAAATTGGATCCAATGAAGTTATCATAGTTTTGTTAGATATGTGTAGAGCGGAAAGCCCGATTGAATTACAACACGTGTCTAAAAATGCATTTATTATCTGATCCGTGACTAATTCAATTTATGATGGATTTTTATTCGAATTTTTTTTCTAGATTTCAGTATTATTTACTGGCGTATATGCCTACGAAGTTAGTATTGACACAAGCTTTCAAGCAACTTTGTATCCGAAATGTTAATAAAAGCTATATTTCTTCATTAGCTCCTAATACAGCAAGGCAGGTTGTGTCGGCGCTTTTATACCGTAATGTATCGTTTCATTACCTAGTATGTTACTTAATGTCTACTTAACAGCTTACGTGGGTTGCAAGAACTGTCACTTGTCCGTGTTATTTAATATGTATTAACTGTGTGGAACGTTTACTGAGTAATTAAATAAACGTATTTCTTTTCAATGTGAATAGGTCCTATTTTTTACGCTAATTTACAGTCTCTGCAATAAGCAGCGCAAATACTGCGGTAGATTTACAATAAATATAAATTAATTTTATTGAACAGTAAAATCTACACAGAAAAATAAACTTGAAGCGTCTGTTTGTAATACAAATTATTTTCTCTGTCCGTTTGTTCGGGCTAATCTCCGAAACAGCCGGACTGATTTTAAGGGGACTTTCGCTGGCAGATAGCTAATGTTTCAAGTTAATATAACTAATAATAATAACTTAAGCTAATTTTATAAAAAAACATTAGTGTTCCGCGGACCACCCGTGAAATTAAGACTACGCAGGTGAAACCGCGGGGCACAGCTAGTTTGTCATAAATCTATACTCATATTATAAAGAAGACAGATTTTTCTGTTTGTAATGAATAAGCTTCGGAACTGCTGAACAGGTTTTTAAAATTCTCATATTACAGGGAGTAACCAGCCTTAATTACTTATTACCATGGTATTATGTCGCTGGGGTAGAGCTAGTCTAAGATATGTAAAATTGCTAAGAGATATGTTATTATATCTGCCTGAGTGTTGGGCTCTAAGCCAAAGTATAAATTTGTCACACTATTTATCATTTGAATGTTACGCGTCGGTGTGAGAAATAGTCCATCCAAACTTATTGCTCGGTGGAGTGCAGCGCTGGTTTTATTACATTTTTCATTTACTTTCAATTTGTGACTTGCAAACGTAATGTTGCAACTGAGAAAATTCCGTATTTTCCACCTGCTACTTTACTAACCTTGCGAGGGTACGTACGACGACGTCGTAAATTCTTAAATTAAAATTTCCTACGTTTTCTGGTTTGCGCTTTTCTCGATATATTTTTCGCTATCAAGGTAACGAAGTATAGCTAATGCAATCTGCAAACTCTTGAAGGGAAACTCTTAACTAACTAAAGTTTAATCTCTTACATTGTTGAAGTCCGGACCAGAACTTAGCACGTAACACGACTACCTAGCAAACACGGGCTTAGACAGATTATAGGATATACCTTCGTTATCTGTCTAAAGCATCGGCTTTAGATTGTATAATCACAATCGTGTGATAACCAATTGCAACTGCAGAATATGCAGAAAGGGACTAAAGTACCTGGAGTGAAAGTACAGTGAATTTGGAGAGTGTGGATACAATAAGAATGGGCTTTTAGAAATTCTTCTCCAAAGGGAATGAAATGGGGGTTGAAGTTCGTATATGAAATCTTACAGCCACGCAGGGGATATGAAGGCGAAAACTAGTCTATATCTATATTATATGCAAGCTGTGCCCCGCGGTTTCACCCGCGTAGATTTCAAATCAAATCAAAAAGTTTTATTCAACATAAGGGGCACTTGGAACACTTATTGAACGTCATTTCTCTTACGCTAACTTAGGTTAATTTACTACTGTTTCCAAAAGTAAGCCTGTCAGGAGAAGAAACGGCGAAACAAACTCCCCGGTTTTTTTTTTACATGTGTCCCTTCTATATACGTAGGGTTGTTTAGTACATTTTAATGGAAGAGTGAGCAACTCATTGCCATGTTTGGCTATCATCAATATACTCAGTTACACTATAATATGCTTTTTCACAAAGTTTCTGTTTGATGCTTGATTTTGTTTGATTTAGTTTCTTCCTTATGGTCGCGGAATCCTAATATTTTTAATAAACAAAAGTAGCCTAAGTTACTCCTTGATACATCATAAACTTAGCCTTTATATACATAAATAAACTTAGCCTTTCTGTCCTTGAAACATCAGCTACCTGCCAGTGAAAGGCCCGTTAAAATCGGTCCAGCCGTTTCAGAGATTACCCGTAACAAACAGACAGACAGAGAAAAAATTTAAATCTTGGTTTTTTGTGTCAGTAGCGTGTATACTTTCATATGCATTTAGTGAAAAGCTGTTATTTTGGAATTACAAACAGACACTTCAATTTTATTTATCTATATAGATGTATAGATATACCTCCATATTTCCCTGGGTCACGGCGCGCGTGAACACTGGACCGATTTCACCGGGCCTTTCACTGGCAGGTAGCTGATGTTTCAAGGACAAAAAGGCTAATTTTATTTAAAAAAACATTAGGTTTTGCGAAATAAAACATTAACCGTAATCTACGCGGGTGAATCTGTGGGGCAAAGTTCTGTATAAAAAAGCGTTTCACGTGTTAAATTAAATTAAAATGGAAAAAAGTGCGCCTTAAATGTGATATTATGAAACGGGATAACACCCCTGGGCGCTATACATCCTCCCACGTAGCTAGCTCCAATCTTCTGCAGATCCCGGATTTAGTTACGTGTGAACTCTACCGACCTATGAATTATTAGACTGGGATAGCACTATTAAAATTGACTAAAGTTTTTTTTTCTATTATGTAGCTGTTTTATTAAATTAAGAGCAATAGTGGCCATACATTTTGTATTTAAATCCCAAAATAACAACAAACAATTAGCAGTTGCAATTGGTTAACTCACCGCAACGTACTTACGTATGTTGGTGTAACAGTTTTCAAACAGCAAATCTCAGCTGAATAGTAAAGTTTTCGCAAATGCAAGGGAATCAAAGCTTGTGGATTACTTCCGGGTAACTTCAAATCATGAAAGCTTACAAGAAGCATTGTCTAATAGCACAAATAAAGAAAAAATCCGAAACAGTAACTATAGGACAGAAAATTACAAGAAACTTGCTCATTCGTCCTTCGTTGATTCTTCTAGTGTGTGGTAGAAATAGATATCTAATTATAGTCTTTATATCTAGCAGTATAAGGCACAATTTTGCACCCCCTAAACGTGTTACATACAGGATAGTATCTCCTGCCTTGATTGTGTCAACGAAATTCAATCATATTTCATTAGCTGATATTCAAATAAGGATCAAACGTTGTTTAGGGCTTAATACACGTCCATTATCGCTATCGTAGACACATTCCCCCTCATTACAAATAAAGTTTAAACCAAGACTAGAATAAACTCGGACTAAAATGATGAGTAGTCTTGAAATCCGTGTGACAAAAAGGGATGGAACTGGGGACCTACAATCAAAGACTTAAGTAGAGCGTATTAAGAATTTCGTTTCATTTTTGTACTGTAAAATTAAACGTCAAAGCTAAGAAGTGATTTAATACGCGCTACTTGAATGATCATAGTCGGCTCTGTACTTTTAAGTCAGAATTATCTTCACAGTTTTTGAAAATACAGGTAGGTTGACATATAGCCGAAACTTTGGGCGGACGTGAAGGCTTCATAAGATTGGTAATTAGTACCAATAAAGAATATTAACCTCAATTCTATATAGTAGAATGCCAAAAAAATCAAATAAAGTCGTTATGTATTCCAAGGCACCGTCCAATATCTCCCTTATAGGGTATGGCGGGTCTTATTAAAGGCATATTGGGGCTTTAGGTGCCGATCTAATAAACTGTCCCTTTTATAATATTGACGGTCTCTCATTAAAACCTCCACCTTAATAATGATTTTGACATAATTACACTACGAACAGTTGTTATGTCTATGATTATATTAACTTTTAATTTGTTCTCACTTTACATTTTTTTTCTTTCTTTACCTTCTTTTTTCTTTTCAGTTTTCATTTGTTTTATGTAATTATCGTTAAAACAAAATATTTGGTGACTAAACCAATTCGGTTATTATATTTTGTATTTTTTCACACTTTTTATTGTCTCTGGATAAAGTTGTTTGTTGTTAACTGAAGAATCTCCTCTTTTAGTTAAATTCAATTCAAATATATGTATTTGATTAGAGTCAGAGCGACATGACTATGCATGCTACCGACGCCGGGTTCGGAAAGTTGCTTTTGCTGAGAAGCCGGCAGGAAACTCAGTAATTATTCTTCTACAATTTCATCAACTATATCGAAAAATCTTTCAGCCATCTATTTCCGCTTCTCTCTTAGTTTAGCAGCAGCATAAGCAAATAAGATTCAAAATGATTTGATTAAGAAACAGGAGGTCTACTCTCTTTCTCCGAAAACGAAACTTCGCAAACGAACGATAATGAAACGTGTTTTCAGTATCGCTTTGCTTTTATAAAATTCAAATTTTCGTTCGTTTAATACTTCTGTCAAAGTAGGATTAAAATATATAATTGTCAAAGAATTTTCTAGCAGTCCACGTTCGGACGTAATTTTAGAACGAATAAGATCCGTGGTTAGGAACTTTGCGAACTTTCGGCCGAAGCTTCGTTTTTCGGAGAAAGCGAGTAGGCCCCCTGATGCGTACATCCAATATTATAGAGATATCCTAATTTAATGCAATGTCAACAGGACATCACGATCACATCAAAGGAAGGCGTTATTAATAAGCGAAGTCAAAAGCATTAGCTAATTTACTTTCTGATGAAGTATTCTCAATCTAATAATTTGGTTCTTTATCTACTTATAAGGTTTATATTAGGTATACGAAACACGAACGATTATAATTAACTTTATAATGTATCTATTAACAGACATACCATAAATTTAATATGAATATGAATGAATATATTATTAAAATTGTATCGGACTGTATCCTGCACATTGAATATAATTTATTTATTTAAAATTTTCGGAGACTATTTAAATTAAATAAGCTAACGTATGAGTTAGTATTTAGGCTCTATTGTGGAAATAAAAAGAAAACAATTCAGTATTTTCCAAATTTTCGGTAAAACTTACTATACTTTTGAAATCAACACTTTTTGATTCGAAACAAAACCGATCGATTCTTGCATTTGTATTTGTACAAACGACCCGGATATTGGCATGTCAACGCGAACTACCCGGGCTAACTTACGACTGAATGGATCACCCGGGAAAATTCTTGTTAAAAGTATACACGGAACCCGGTCATGACTTATTCATGATCAGCCGGAAGATGAAACGTATCTTTGAACTATTACATGATTTAAAATTATGCTGCAAACCTACTTCACTATTACAAAAGCGTAAACAATAATATTTCTTAAGATTTCGCGATTTATATTCATATTTAAAGTTAGTCGGGACTAATCGCGGTAATATTTTGAAAATAACGTACCTCGACTTTCGATTGAGTTACACCAATCGCGGTCGCGCGCAGACTTTCAAAATATTATCGTGATAAGTCCCGAATAACTTTAAATGTGAATTGTAAAGAAGAATTTAAAATATTAGAAAAGAAGAGAAGCCAAAGAAATTACATTTTGGACAGGAGTAAAGTATTTCTTGTCATCATTTTTTTCATACGTAGCAAGTAGTACTGCAACTGAAACATTAAATGCAAATTACTACCCAATGCCAACTCTAAAGAAAATTGAATGTATACCTTATTACAAAATAACAAAACCTATCATATTCATAATTGGCCGAAATAAATGAAATTGTTGAAAACAAATGAATTACGAAAAAAACTCTGTTACTCTGTATCGTTATCGTAGCATAATTATTAGTACCTGGTTGTCCTGTGCTGTGCTCGGTTACTTTTTCTCACAAAAAACTAAACTTTTTCCCACAAAAGAAAAAAACTTGACGTTTTTTCAATAAGGCTAGTAGAAAAATAAGGAACCAAAAGAAAAAAATCGAACCGCTGAACGTCAGTCTCGAACCGGGGTACTCTAGTTTCGTTATTTCTGAAAGTAAAACCTAGCTAGATCAACACAAACAAAATTTCATGAAAATCGTTGCTGCCGTTCCCGAGATCCAGATATCTATATATATCTGGATATATATATACAAGAATTGCTCGTTTAAAGGTATAAGATGTAAGCCTGAAAGTGTACGCCTCAAATATACATACGCTTCAAATATAAATAATATAGTAACAGATAAGACATTGCTTAGTTATCAATCCGGAGTCATGAATTCTACTACTAGTAGACACTAGCGGACGTCACGCGGTTTCACCCGCGTAGGTCCCGCTCCCGTGGGAGTACGGGGATAAAATATAGCCTATAGGTTATTTGCTTATAATGTAGCTATCCATTGCAGAAATAATTTTCAAGATCGATCAAGTAGTTTCGGAGCCTATTCAATACAAACAAACAAAAAAGCAATCAAATCTTTCCTCATTATAATATTGGTATAGACAAATAAGAGCCTTCCATCGAGAGACTACATTTTTGGGCGGCTTCATGCATATTTTATATAATGATAACAATACAATACCAACCTCTATTTTATGGAAATCGCCACAAAATCCGTCCCACTGGACAAAGGGGGTGGTGTTTTTTTTTCAGAGAGAAAAATAACAAAAGCATCCACGCTTTCTACGTAAATTATTTCCAACCTCATTCGATTCAACTCCTCGTAACCTTTCGCTTGTTATCGCTTTGAGCAATCTACAGAAAGGGGACCCTAATTTCCGCTAAAAGAAAGTGAACGTATTCGCGATGAGGATTCCGTAGTGTCGTTTCATAAAAGGCAGGACATTAGGAGATTTTGCCGGAAACTTGGCTGATTTTGTTGTTTTGAGGCTCACTTTGTATATCTACTTTGTACAGGTATTTTCCTTTCGTACCTTTTACTTTTACGTTCTTTTAACACATTCGCTGCTGAAATTTCGTGTTCTTCGAAAATTCTCTAACAGTTGGACGCGCAGGTGCGTCCTTAGCAGCGAACGCGTTAATAAGTATGATTAGCATTTAGAAGTAATTCCGAATGAATATTCCAACGAATATTATAAAAATGAAACTTTAGGGAGTTTTTTACGTACAGCTGAACGGTTTTGACTGAAATGTGTCACATAGGAGTTATACCTTAAAAAATTAACGCCCCAGAACTTTAATGAAAAAATAAAACTAAAATGAATCATCATCATGAATTTAAGAGTAATGAGACCTTTGTATCCGATGCAACTCTTTCCATTTGTCTCTGTCCAGTGCCATCTCTTCTCAAATGAATAATAATGAAATGAATATGGTCACCCTTTTTATATTACCAAAGGTAAAGTGCGAGTGCATTTTGAATGGTCAGTATTACTTAAGAGACTCCTTTAAGAACGGTACATTATTCCTGAATATCATAGGTTATTTATAAACTCCACGAGGACGATGTCGTTAGAAGAAGCATAAAGAAAAGGCCTAAATTTTCTCAATGGCATAATAACGCTATCTCGACACTCGCAAAATCACACAAATCGACATTCATGTATCATTTTTACCCTCAAAGTCAAGGCTTTCATAAATAATCTTCGAGGTTTTATCTATCGGTATAGAGAGGATATTCCGATATGTATAATTTATCACCTGGCTTCCCGGCCCGATGTCTGCGTTTAGAACATTAACCCATATAAAAACCAGTTAACAGGTAAGTGTATTTTTCAGTTATGTGGAAGGAAAACATAAGGCTAATAAGACTGTGTGATGTAAAGAAGGTATACTGTTCCACAAGTTTTACAAATGCTTGTATTCCCTGAAGGGATAGGCAGAGGTGTTGTATTAAAATCACTCTTTACCGATGATGATTAAAATTGGAGCCGTGGTGGCCGCGAGTTTTAAGTAGTCGCCTGCTATACAAGCCTAAAGTCATAAGTTTCTCTAGAACCTTATGTGCAGTGATTTCAGGGTATGTTTTACAGTGAAGGATAACCTCGTGAGGAAACCTGCATATTCAAAGACGTATGTATAGTGTCTGAGACGGCGATAGACTCACTATTGGTCCTGTTCCCACAAATTTTATAATTCATATTATTATGACAAAATAAGGACAGCACGCTTCGTCCAAAAGCATGTTGTTTAAAAGTAGCGCGACAGTTTATATTTAAATAAAATAAAATTGCTGCCTAGTGGGCAATAAACTACTCATCTAACGCTGAATTTTATGCAATGCAGGCTTGAAATAAATTTAAAAACATACGTAGCACAATGTTGTCTCCAAAAATAAACAGAACACGATGTCATGTTATATTTTAGCTGGAAGTCCGGCTTGCCGCGGCTGTATAACAAAAGGAGGGCGAAGCTTTTTGTTGCCAACTTAATAATTATTAAAATTTGTCATCATTTACAACGGCGACCGTCACTCGCTTTTAAATAATTAATTTTTATATAACAATTACTTATAAGGAAATTTCCTTTTATGTTTTTATTATGTGAATAATAAAAGTACTCTGTAAAAAAGGACAATAAAACAATCCTTACTAACTGCCAATATATGAAATAAAAATATATTTGATTAAGATCATAAAATTTATAATTGCCAGTCTTTATTGCCGATTCTTCTCAAAAGGCTTATTCCGAACTGGTGATATTTCTTCCGAATTTCATAATTAAGTATGTTATTAGCAAATTATTTTCGCAGCGATACTGCAGAACACGAGATTCTGGATTCGATCTACGGGTCGCGCAAATTGATATTGGGTTTTCCCATCTATAATTGCTCAGTAGCCCGGAGTCCGGATTATTGGCCGGTTAATGGCAATATAGACGCCGCCCTATTCCATGGGACCTGAAAAATATTAGCGAAATTTTAGTGTACTATACGTACACTTCTGCCCCTCGGGGAATATAAGCGTGAGCATATGCAATGTAAATTATTCTCATTTTACACCACTTTGGACTGCAAGGCGTAGTGTTGATAATTATATTTTTTTATTCGTTTCTTTGCAAATGGGCGAAATGTCCCATTTGAATTACGAACCTCTTCCACTTTACAAAAGATCTAAGAAAATAGAAAAGGCTTTCGCGGTAGTTAAATTATACGCGAAGGAAACAGCGGGATCAGATAGTGTTGGTATAAAAGTAATTACATAGAGGCTAATTACTCAGTTCACGATGGTAATTCCAGATAGAGAATGGATCAGGTGTTTCATTCCCACGGGGTGGAAACCGAGTTTTCTATCTGCTCCTTATACGAAAACATATTTTATTTTTATAACCTTTAGTCTCGAAATTGCTTGATGAATGAGCACCCTCGTGAGAATTCCTCGAGCATTGTGGTAACATTCCAGTTAATATTTCATGCTTAGAAGAAGATACAGGGACTCACCAACATTTTTGCTCAAAGGACAATAGCGAACTTAATACGAACTATACTTACATTATGTTTGTTTCGTCTAGACATCAAAAATATATAAAACCATAGAGCTACAATTTCTGAATATTTTTGGTTCGGGTTCAATATTGTAGGAAGTCAGGAATAAAAGATATTGCAATTAAAAATAGCTTAAAATGTTCATACTCATATGCCCATGTGCGCTGATAAAAATAATAAACCCAAAAAATAGCTTTATTGTATACCTATTAGTAGTAGCTGCGCCCCTATAATGGGTCCAGCCGTTTCAGAGATAAACCGGAACAAACAGATGGACAGCGAAAAAATATATATTCTATGTAAGTAAGAACCGTTGTTTTCGTGTGCATTGAGTGATATTTTGGAATTACAAACAGTCTTTACTTTTATTTATCAGTATAGATATAGATTTATACAGCTTGTTTTTGCAACTTATTATAGATCTAAAACACGCTACTTCCCGACAATACAAATAGCTCAAATTGAATTGTATGTAAACGTATTCATATAACCACAAAAATACCCACTCATATAATAAATCCGGTTCCTAAACAATACTGAGTAATTTGGCGTACAAAAAATTAACATGAAATCCTATTTGATAACAACTCACACAATATATTATACTAGCTAGACAGAAGGATTCTGAATGGGTACAATAAATCAATCAATTTTAAATGAATAAATTAAAATTATATGTTGTATTCATATGTCTGTATATTTTTACTGCTAAAAATGGTACCCCTACTTTGTACATGAATCTTTAAAGGGGCATGAGTGCTATATTTTATAAATTATCAAGAAGAATTTATCATTTCGTGAAGGAAAACATCGTGAGGAAACCAGCATATGCCTGAGAAAGACGTATGTATATTGCCCGAGACGGCGATAGACTCACCATCTGTCACGTTGGCACTTAATCATCTGCGGTGAAAAGTGGGTGTTGTTATTACAACAGCTCTGCCTACCCCTTTGGGGAATACAGGCGTGATCATATGCATTTATGTATTTCTCAGGGAAGAGATCTGAGGTCTTTAGAGAACCTGAGAAAGGGAAACGCGTACCATCTGCTCCATACAAAATGAGCATCTTATAAGAAACACACTAACACGTAATACGTTACGTTTAAGGCCACGAAGTACAGTGAACGCGTGCAACGGACAGTGTTAGACGGAGAAACTACCACAAAAAAGGATAAATCCCTTCTAAGGGCGTAATAAATTGGTGTAACGAGCGAGGGAATCTTGTTAGGTCGAGACGGGCCATAAAATGACCTCCCTGACATTCGCAACTCGACGCTCCTGAGTCCTGAGGGAACGCCGGCTCCTTCACGACGCTAAACGTAAAGGGCACGTACACGTCCCTACCAATATCCTAAAGGAACGTTACAAACATATTTCCAGTGATAAAACTCCAAACACAGAGCCATCCTTCATTTCCTACTTCCTTCTTCCAGTCAATTTTCACTGGTCTACGATCGACTGAGAACTGGAATAAGTTGCTTATTTTTCTCGAAGGCAAGGAAGGAAACAAATAAAGAAACCACGGCCTTATCGAGCATGTATTAATAGGGGTTTACATGAGGGCGGACGGTTCGTTTGATTCCAAGTTAATGGAACGTGAGTATGCAACTTAATAGAACAAACGAACCCCGACCTTAATTAAAAGAAGTGAAAGAACATGATTGGGAAAATGTCCACCGCTTTTCGCCTGCCATCATTCTTTTAAGCAGAGCGTACGAAACTTCTGAGCTTTGACATTTAATTTTGGTAACGTACAATTAAACGTCAAAGCTAAGAAGTTCTTAATATGCGCTGCTTAATCTATCATAGTTGGCCCTTTTTAAATAAAATTGTAATGGTGTGTTTGTGTTTGTAATATTTTTCTGTCAAATTATTTCTTCAATTTATCTGTATAGATATATAGGTATAGATGGTCGGCTGAAATTATGATGATGAGACAGGTATATTACTATAGGTCTCTGTCTTTCTGTTTGTCTGTTGTTCCGGCGAATCTCCAAAACGGCTGGACCAATTTTAACGACACTTTCACTGGCAGATAGCTAATGTATCAAAGAGTTATTTGAGACTACTATTATTTAAAAAAAATAACATAAGGGTCATGAAATTGGCTCTACGCGGGTAAAACCGCGGGGCAAAACTAGTTAATAATGTGTTTATATACCTCTTACCCTTTAAGAAAAACTTGCTTCGATACAATACACAGAATTGATTTGTGAATATTCGCTTTTGTTTAATATTCCAAGCTGTGTTTTAAATTAAAACAAAAGCGGTCGAGATTGAAATATGAAACTTTTTGTAGTAGGTATAGTTAGGTGAGTCAAAGCAAAACAAGAGAACCAATTATTCTTCCAACACTCGCCGACTATTCATGAGCTAAGCACAAAGCGATTGTTTGCTCTCCGTGCCCGCAGCTAGGAAAACTTTGGTCAGAAATCTAGGAGTACGAAACTAGTGACGGGGAAATTTAACCACTATCTAACAGCATTGCAGCCTTCATAAAGCAGCGAAACAGAGATCACTTACAGAGTTTTCTTAGAAATAGACGCTTTAGTTTGGTCATAAATACTATAAATATGACCATAGAATTGAGAATATCCGTCAAATGTATAATGTTACTAATTATTCCCAGAACGGAATTCCCTGGACGGGTAGGCCTCTGCCTGTTTGGTCTAGTGGTCATCCCCGGGATTCAACTCAACACAAGTAAAGTCTTGAGTAGGATCCGCGGTCGGGTGACGTGTTCATTTCTCAGTAAGAATCAGTAATTTCCCAGTAGCACCCGTAGTCTAAATTGATGGCAATAGGCTCGCCCCCTATAAAATAAGACTTAAACATCACTGGCAAAAATGTGGTTGTACCTCTGCCTACCTATTCGAGGAATACGGGCGTGAATGTATCTTCTAGACTTCTATGCAAGTTTACTAACGATGTTTTCCTTCGTCGTAAAGCTTACGGTCATCACTGCACTAAAGCTTTGAAAAACCCCTCGGTTCAGCCCCTTTTCCACCACATTTACTGTTAGTTCTACTGTCAGAAATAAAATAAAATATTATTATTATGTATGTTTCTCTTAAATTCACGGGTCCCACAAAGGCCCGGTCCTTTATCACGGCTTGCGTGGGGACATGTCCAACACGTAGAGGATTGTTAGAATTTTAATATTTATGTTAGGGATACACATAATCCCCGCATATATAATATGTACCTACATGCACAACATCACGCCGGATCCTTCACGCACGCAAAATGTAATGTGCACCCAAATATTATAAACCTTGTCAGTTGCAGAGACAAATCTATACATCTATTCATTATTTTATTTATCTGAGAACCGTATTTATAATATATAATTTCATATGCATTCAATGAAAAGCTGTTAATTTGGAATTACACACAGACACTTCAATTTCATTTATCTGTATATATATAGATTCAAGACTTGGTCCCTTAATGACTATCGCTATCCGTAGAAATAATAGATAAAAGTTTATTGAATGCCGACCATAATAGTGACTAGACTACGCTCATTCACTCAATGATAAATGAGGAAATGATTCGATCAATCTAACCACTCCTACCATTATTCTATCTACTTCAAATAATTGATAGGATTACGACGATGCGAGCGCCATTCGATTATTTCGAAATAGCTTCCTGTCGGCGATTCATCGGCGTACATTATGTAAAGTCATATCTATGATAAACTAGTAATTGCTCAATTCTTTTTAGGGTTTAGTACCCAAAGGGTAAAAACCCTATTGTTAAGACTTTGCTGTCTGTCCGTCTGTTACCCTTATCACGAGTTTTGCACTGACAATATTTATCCATTGCTGAAATCATTTTCAAGATCGGTCAAGTAATTTCGGAGCCTATTCAATACAAACAAACAAACAAATCTTTCCTCTATATAATATTAGTGTAGATAGAGCTTTAACTCCTAGGATAAAGGGTACTTAAAAAGTCAAGCATCTGAGTATTGTAATAAATCTAGTAACACATACCGAAACTGTAGCTTGTGGACTGAACAACAGGGAAGAAACATTTACTGCCCTTCTCTGCGCCATTATAAGCACGTTCTTATGTTCACGGTAAGTTTCTTTTGAAACTATTCGTGAGACAACACTGGATACTATTCGCTTAACGTTATCTCAAAGAGATTTATGCTCGACCGGTGTTTTTTGTTTGTGGTAGAATAGCTGGGTCGTATAGCACACAGTTAAAAGTTAAACGAAGGTCGACTTTCCAACATTGGTTACGCGAAAGATAACCTCAGATAGAGGCGCTAAATTGAGTCATAAAAGCTTTAAAATAAAACGCCACGAAAAGAGGAGTAATGAAACACTCCTGTTACACTGTATATGATTGGAAGATACAGGGTGACTACAATGATCCAACACTTTTTCTGCATGAGCTTTAGCTCTCCTTGAAAAGTATAAAGTGTTTTGTTGACCTCATTTTCTTTACATTAAGAAAGTGATGGCAGGCTGCTACTGCAGTCTGTAAACGTGATCAATACCAGAGTGTCACAGTCACATTACCTTATATTTATAATGCTGATGACTGACGAATAAGGAAACTACTTTGCCAAACACGTGGACGAACTCCCACAAGTGCGTAGCCATTTAGCTCAGCTCCTAAATCACTGGCGACCTGTCTGATACAATTTAATCATAGCTATATGGATCGAAATAAAATGTCAATAAAGGGTCAGCGCAGACAAAAAATTTAAAGAATGCATTTATGTCTACGTGTTCACATTTGTATAAGTGTGCCATCAATGCCTAGAAGCCGACCTTACGTTAGTTATATTTTGTGGTTGACTACTTACAATTGTGAATAGTTTGTCTCTTGTTATGAAAGGCTGGAGTAGACCTCTTTGTCTTAATTATACTGTTCTTTTGTTTTGTTACAGCGTTATTATAGCTGACATTAATCTCAAAGGGTAATTTTAGCCTTTCTCTGGTCTTTCTAAGGTCAGGTTTTATTTGATATCATCTATTGGAATTTAAGGAAACCACGTTCCAAATACTTCGATCAAATTAAGCTATTAAGATTAGGAACGTGATGTAGAGTTTAATTTATTTGTATGAAGCGAAAGTTATGAATTCTAAAAGTAGTTTAGGAAAAATACGCATCAAAGGCGGGTTAGTACCTAGCAGCTTTGTCATTTCAGCTAATCGTCTCCTCCCCTCATGTTATGTCTAAATTTCTTACCTTATTTTGGGTGTTGATTGATATAATTGAACGATAATCGACCTTATTATTGAGAAAACAAAACACATATTTCCATACTTTAGTTTAAACATAGTACATAAGTATCCCCAAAGATTTTCCAAACGTATAAGATATAAGACACACAATACCTATAATTCGAATGGCAATAATGTGCCAATAATAGTCCCCAACTGACACTTGAGAGATCATTATACTCTTTTGACGTATATTACAGAAGCAAGTTAATACGACAACTAAGTGAGAGATATGAGGTTTGGGAAAAAAGGTAATTTTCACGTAGGAAGGTCCTCGAGTGGACAGTGCTTGCGGCAGATAGATAAAGGTGAGCTATTTGTCTCAGGTTCCCTTGGTTTTTGCTACTATCCCCTAAAATTGTCCGAATTATTGAAACTCTACAGTAGTTTTATTTACGCTGTGAATATATGAGAGTGGATTAGGAGTTATCTAGTCTACAAGAACTTAGTTCCTCAAATTATCTTCATACATACATACTTACATATGCTCACGCCTGAGTTCCCCGAAGGGGTAAGCAGAGGTGTTGTAATAACAACACTCACTTTTCACCGAAGATGATTAAGAGCCAACGTGACAAATGGTGAGTCTATCGCCGTCTTGGGCGCTGTATATACGTCATTGAATTACTTCCAAGACATAAAGCAGGTGGTGTCAAATCAATGCAAATAAGTTTTTCTTCTACATCACTGGCATACATACTGCTGTGAACTGCTGTTTTTGCATAGTAACTTAAATCTATAGATATACTATATAGATAGATTATATATGCTACAATTTTTAATAAAACTTTAAAACAGAGTTCGCCGATGCAAAAGTTCCGTTCTGCCGGATGAACGCTCCGAATGAATCACACTCCAGATAGCTATTATATAAGGGAGGGAATGCAATATTTGTAAAGTGAACCGGACAGGATTTTATAACAACTTCTAAGTTTAATCAAACCGATGTTTTAAAATACCCTTTGATATGATAAAATAAAAATTACAACATGCATTCACTTTGAAAAATAAATGGATCTTAAACGATTTTTACATTATTTTATTTACTTCGAAGTCAGTCAGTACATGACCGAGGCCAATTCAACTTGGTCGAAACGTCGAGGTAAATAAAATAAAGTACCTAATGATCAACGCGTTTAAGACCTGCATTTGTTTTTCAAAAGAAATTAGGAGTCACGTAAGTTTAAATATAATATTATATACATACTACTCACGCAGAAATGCCTGTCCCCGAAAGCGTACTTATAATACACCCACATTTCACCTGTTATGTTTAAGTCTCGTGTCTCACTAATCCTGACTGCAGCCTGCTACTGGGAAATCACAGATAGAAAAATCCTATAACACATTGCCCGACCCGATGAATGTATCGTGTTTTGCAGTAGCATTTGCGATCACTAGACCAACAAGGCAATCACTCATAATTAAAATGACTATTTTCAACTTGAATGCTTTTTTTAATCACTTTTTGTATTACAGGTATTGCCGGAACATTGCTACGCCGCCCACGTAAGTTGCTATACACACGAATTTCACACCCCATTCACGTAAGAGGTAAGATAGGATTTGGGTACACAACAAATGTGCAGGATTTCCTTAACGGTGCCAGCACTTTTTGCGCTGGCAACATCGCCTACCCTTACTATCAGTATTGAACTCTTCCAATTACCCTCCTTAGCGGGCTTTGTACCCAGAGTATTCTGATCAATTGAAAAAGGGAAAAAAGGAAGGATCCTAACAAGAATTTATTAAGGTTTTTAAACATGTTATAACAATATGTCATACCCGTACGCAGCCAGCTGTGATCGTTTTAGCAGTGCGTATTAAGAACTTCTTAGCTTCCATGTTTAATTGTACGGTACCAATATGAAACATCAAAGCTCGGAAGTCTCTGTTTAAGTTTATGATAGTAGGCCCCAAGTACGTCAAATACCAACATAAGGCATACAGTAATATAATAATTAATTGGCATTACAGGTTAAGTTATTATAAACAAAAGATGGCAAATAGAATTCTTATAAGCTACCATAATGTAACGCAGTTCGCTATGTTTAAACTCATAAATAATGGAATTATTGTTCATAAATTGTTAATTACTCTAAAAGCACCGATACATAACAATTCAGCTGAATAGGAGCTGAAATGAAACCTGGATTATTAAGAGCATTTCATAAATTCGAAGTGCTTTGTTTGCGTTCAGTCCCAATTAATTTGGTTTTGCGATCTATATTAATAATATTTGACACAAAATTACTATGGAACTCAATAATGTTTGACTAAATTAGGTAAACTTAAAAAAATATCCTGTTCAGTTATGTAGTATTATAGTGCCGTCATTTATTATGAGCGCTGACTTTGAACGCGCAGTAGTAATTTTATGAGTCTAACTCGGCATTTCTGTTTTTTTTTACGTTATGGTGTCTCGCTGTTGGTATGGAGGAGTTACCTCCGCTGCTTAATTAGACTACTGGGCGAGAACCAAGGGCCTTAAGTCAAACTTAAATACTAAGCAACACAGCTAAGTTCAACCCATTGCGGGCTCGAACCTCGGCTTAGGACGTTGCTGGGTGATGAGCTAGGGAGCTATATCTGAGTTGTATTATTTAGGGAGGCCTTTCTGTATGGTGCGAAGCGAATAAAATACATGCGCAATTACCCCCACTATTTTACCCCTCATAACTAGTGACGGCCGCTATATTATATTAAACAATACTACCTACGCCCGCAGTTTCGCCTGCGTGGCCATTTGACCGCCATAGAGTTGGAATTTCCCTATTTTAGTCTATACCAACACCTTTACTAAGAACACACCCTCCAACTTTCATGTCTCTAGGACCAGCGCTTTAAGCTGTGTGTTGATTTCAGTCAGTTAGGACTTTGAAACGTATAATGTATAGAAGATTTCGGTTCCCTAAAGGGCATATTTAATTAAAAATACGACCGATATTTCGACAGCATTCCAGCTGCCATGATTATGGAGACTAAAGACGGGTAGATGGATAATTAAGGGCAAACATATTGGTCTACCCTTAGGTACTCGTATTCGCTTAATACGGCAACTCTTGGTACTCACTCGAAAGTCACCTCGTCATCCCGTTTAAAATCTCCAAAATATCATGGCAGCATCGTAATTAAATAAAACAATGGTAAGAAACCTGTATTGGCAAATAATGGGAGCGCAATATTAAACCAACCAAAAGTGACCAAACTAAAACAATGTCTATCTCTTTTTTAGTCCTTATTACAGAGAGAGATTATAATAGAATATTTATTGAATAAAAAATTAAGTATATATACAAGGAACAGTACTTAAACTAATTAGAGAGAGATGGAACTACTTTTAAGCCAAGGACCAAGTTTTATAATAAGGGGGTAGTGTTTAGATATGTACGTACTGATGAAATACTAAAACAATCTAAGACAATTTGTATGGACTTTGATTAACATAAAGTTGGGTTGGGGCCGACTGTGTAAACAAGACCTTCTCGGAGGGAGGTATAATGACCACATGCGTATTTGCCTTCACAATGATATTTATACTACCTATTAGGTATATATAATCACGATGATATTTTTATGATTAATTAAAATTAAAAAGTGTTCCGTAGTGGAACACTTTTAATGTATTTAAGTATTAGCAACCTACTAACAAAATTACACATACAAGACAACACATTCATGGTTTTTATATTTTCGTCTGTTTTGTATGTACTGGCGACTTGCTAAGATTTTCTGTTACCGCCATTATCCTTCGGGTGACGGCATCACTGGGCTGGATGGCAACAACTAGCACCATCTAGTGAGTTGAGCCGTCGTCTACCGACGACTCGAACTATGCAAATCTCTCTCTGCCACCCCGCCGTCGTCGCGGGAGCATCTAATTACGTGTCCTTTTAATTAAATATCCCGAGATCTCTTTCTCCCTGGCCAATCAATGAACAAGTGACCTATGGACTAATGTGCGGTACCTCAGCTGAAAGACCATCAGTGTAGTGTTGTGTGTCAGGGCTATTGTTTAAGATATCTATTTCCGTCATAAGAATAGAACCTCAGTCAGGCCCTTGGAGTATGAAGAAGAAGGCTTAAGTAGCCTAAGTTACTCTATATAACATCAACTATCTGCCAGTGAAAGTCCTGTTGGTAAGCCGTTTTGGAGATAAGGCGGAACAAACAGACAAACAGAGAAAAAAATGAAAATTCTTATGTGAGTATCGTATAAACTTTTACATGCATTTCGTGAAAAGCTTTTAATATGAAATTACAAACAGACACTACAATTTTGTTATCTGTATAGATATAGATTACTTAAATGACTAGATCAATATATTTAAGTCAGAGTGTTACTACAGACTCTGCGTATGAGATCTGATCTTTGTATGATTTTGAATACCATGACTTATCCTGGATTCCACTTACGAGATTGGGCGCTTTCACATTGGACGATAACGTTAACGACACGATAACGTCGAACTAGTAGTTTGATACAATTATTACTGAACGCTTTCACACTGTGTCGTTGTATTCAAGCATCGGCGGACGATATCGTGGCAATGGGAAAGCGCCCATTCTTAACCAATATCACAACTGATAGTCAGTATACATAAGCGTTAATTGCCGTAATCTCCGCTGCGACGTGCTCCCGAATATATTATAATAAATGAGCGGAAAATTATTATGTTCATAGTCAAATTCGAACAACATAGTATTTTATCATACCCCACCGGTCACGTGCCATTTTAATACGAAATTGTTTCGACTATTTATCAAAGTAATTTACTCTTCAAATAATTAATTTTAATAATTGAGGCATCGTTAATCTAAACTCCGTTATGGATCTTGGTACAAATTAGTACGAATGCGACAGATGGTGCGTCTATCGCCGTCTCAGGCACTTTGAAATACTTCTCAGACATATGGTTTTCCTCACTATGGTTTCCTTCACCGTAAAGCAGTGTGAAAAACACTGCACATAAGACACAGACACTATGAATAAAAAATATAAGCTGTGCCTGCGACTACCCGCAAAGGATTAACATAGAAATACATACATGCATATGCTCACGCCTGTATTCCCCGAAGGGGTAGGCAGAGGTGTTTTAGTAATTTTCAATACCCACATTTCACCGAATATGATTAAATGCCAACGTGACAGAGGGTGAGTCCATCGCCGTCTTAGGCACTATACACACGTCTTTGAATTATTTCTCAGACATATGCAGGTTTCCTCACGATGTTTTCCTTCACCGTAAAGCACGTGGTGTGAAATTACTGTACATAAGTTTTTAGAAAAACTCATAGGTACAGGCCCCGTTGGGATTCGAACTTGCGTCGCTTGGGTAGCAGGCGACTGCTCTAGCCCCGAGGCCACCACGGCTCTTACAAATAATGCTAGTATGTGATCATTCTTCCCGATTTGTAAACATTTTCCATTGATGATTCGCTCCTATTGCCGCAGGGTTATGTTAAGAAGCCAACAGCCTTCCTCAATTAATGAACCATCCAACACGAAAATAATTATTCAATTATAACTAGTTATCCCTGAGATTAGTGCGTGAAAACAAACAAACTCTTCAGCTTTATACTATGAGTATAGATATGCAATCTCTAAAATCAGAGGATTATTAATAGATACAGAATACGACTGAAGGCAATTGTCCCATCCTACTTCAAGTTACGGACGGGTTGCTTGTCATAAAATAATCATAAAGTCTGATATCAATTGTAACAATATAGATGTAGGAAAAAACCCTGGCTTCTATCGGCTTTATTTTCAACCCTCCCTCGGCAGACCTTCGTATATTAATATCATGAAAAATGCAACATATTCTTTTCCTAGACGTATTTATTCTGACCCTTTTTGCTATGTTTTTTACTATTGACCTAAGTGTCTTTACATTCTATACGACTTCTTTACATACAATAAATTAAATTTGAAGTGTCTGTTTGTAATTCCAAATAAACAGCTCTACACTGCATGTGAAAGTACTTACATAAAAAAAGCCATTTTTTTTAAATCTCTTTCTTCCTGTATGTCTGTTTGTTTGTTCTGAGTAATCTCTGAAAAGGTCCAGCCAATTTTAACGGGAGTTTCACTGGCAGATAGCTAATGTTACAAGGAGTAACTTAGGTTACTTATATTTGAAATGTCTACGCGGGATTTTAAACCTTAAAGCTTATAGCAACTAATTAAAAGGGCTATTAATTTAAGATAGTATGCCTTAGTGTTCCTATTGATTGCGCTTTCTTTATTCGTGATTGCTCAAAGTATTATCTTTTTCAACAATTTCATACATTCAGAAAGAAGTCAATGGACTCCTTCGATTACCATTACCATTACCCTCTGTGGTTCACCATTCATCATAATGTTAATAAATCATACTATTCAAATGTTTGTTGGACTTTCCTTCACAGGCCGGGTAGAGGTATGATATTTGCATAAAGACTGTTATAAAAGGCTGGAGTGACATAGGTTATTTTTACTTTAGAAAAAATCGGTTTCCGTACGCCATTTGTCATCCCGGGTAGATTCAAGGGCGCATAATATAAAACTACATGCACACGCGGCAGTAAGATTGCACTAATAAATTTCAACCCCCCATTTAATCCCCCTAAGGGTGGGATTTTTCAGAACCTTTTCATAATGTATATCTATACCTCACCAAGAAAATATACTCCAAATTTCATGTTTCTAGGATCAACGGCTGTGCGTTGATATATATTAATAAGTCAGTCAGTCAGTCTGGATTGAAATATGTACAGATATTAAATAAATAATTAAACTGTATCCAAACTGATTATACTATGTGATCCTGGCTTACCTGATTTTACTATACATATATACCTTTTATGACCGCAAAGACGAACAATCACGATGACAATTTCGGGATAAAAGCTAGAAAATTACAAAAGTTATATTAAAAAGGCTATAACGATGCAGTGTAACGTATAACCTTCATTGTTAGAGCTCACAGATAACCCACTAATTGCGAAACCAACCCCTAGAAGATTTTAATCTCTGCCGCAGTTTGGGAGCGCTTCCCTCCCGGGAAATTCGCCGGGATCTATTCGCGAGAAACCAAAAACGAGGAGAAACACGGCCTCACGCTGTTGCTGCGAACCTCAAACTTGATACTATTACCGTGCACTTGTGAAATAATATTTACTTTCACGTTTAAGCCGCGCGAAGTGCGAGAAAAATTTCGTGATAAAACCTGCATAAGTATGTCTGAGAAGTAATTCAAATACTTTATTCTATATATAGAAACAAAGCTGAGTTTTTAAATAAGAACGTTTGCTTCATTGGAGCGTGAGGGCTGTCACTTCTTAAGTTTTTAAATGTTCTCTGTCATGATAATGTAGATTACTCATTCAGCAGTTTTCAAAATTTCACAGTGCCTAGTGCGAGTTATCTTAAACCCTTATTATGGCTATCACACGTAAACGCAGACTTATATATATGGGATCGAAACAGCGCCATCTGGCTACCCGCAGAATAGTGAAACACTAGGCCCTCACTAATTCTACATGTATTAGTGAGGCCTGAATGAGTGGTTGGTCAACACGCGAAACCTCTTACTGACATTACGCCAGTGTAGCTCTCTATCTCATAGATACACGGATCTAACTACGCCGACTGCCACCCACCTTTGAAGTCAGCGTGTCGTCGCGATAAACTGTCTGCTACCGCGGATGACACTCTCTCCCATGATGCATTCGATGCGTCCGTTCACAATATCACGAGACATGTTGGGAAGCCTACTGCGTATTAACCGCTGGCAAGACAGCCCAGACTTGTGCTAAGCTAATAAGGTATATCAGGCTATAATTTTAGAAAATAGATAATTATTTTGATCCTCCATTATGCCCCGAGTGGGCGATAGCGTCCAGTTAGTGGTTTGTGCGTGACCCAAAGAAAAGACACGACATTATTAGTTTACGGAACCAACATCGGAAGTACAGAACAAATATTTTATTAGAGGTCTTCGGAGCACCGTGGCTACATTTATATTTATCGAGATAGAAGTAAAGTACTTAACGGGGTTCGCGGTTAGAAGATGGATGCGTTTTATTACAAATCATATTGTGGAGAAGCCTACGCCAATTTCAATCAATAATTTAACTTCGAATATCCTTTACAAATCTATACTTAATATTATAAAGCTGAAGAGTTTGTTTGTTTGTTTGAACGCTCTAATCTGAGGAACTACTGGTCCGATTTCAAAAATTCTTTAGTGTTGGATAGTCCATTTATCGAAGAAGGCTGTAGGGTATATTATATTTTCAAAATAATTAGGGATCTGTAAGGAAATTGCGATTTTGTAACCCAAGGTGTAAAATTTAAAACCTATTTATGCGTACGCTGCAAAAACTATTGACAATAGAACAAAATGATGTACTACGGGTTTGTAGGTCTTATTAAGATCTACAAAAAAGTCCGGGAGAGCATATATCTAACTCTCATAGTTTAGTCACAATAACCGTTGAATGTGTATCATAATATTAATTAATATGCAAATTAAGCATAATGCTATCAAGAGTATTCATGTAGAAGTAAAATACTGTTTGTTTTATTACAATCGAACATTTCGTTGAGAAATAATCACGAGTATAAAAACGCAAATAATTGGTACCTAATAATGAGTTATTTGCCAAAGAGTAACCTCTGAAACGGCTAGACCGATTTTAACATGATTTTCACTGGCAGATAGCTAATGTCACAAGGAGTAACATGGACTACTTTTATTTATAAAGAAAATGTAGGGTTCCGCGGGAATCAAATTAAATCTACGCGGGTGAAACCGCAGGGCACAGCTAGTCTGGTTAACGTTCTCTAGGGGGCCCAAATATGATTGTTTAAGCATCACGTATTAAGAACTTTTTATACATCGATAGCATAAGTTTGCTTCGAAATTGAGAACTAGCTATATAGCATTCGAATCAGCACCACAGAGTTAGGTAATATCACGATTACGACATTGTATGAGCCCTTTCATTCGAAAACGATTGTAGAAGTGTGCTAATAGTAAGTAAGTACACCCAAATTTCGTTTCGCATGTTTAAGTTCCAAGAAAAGGGGGGTGAGAACCAGAATTGTTCAATATCTAACTTTTATACATTCTTGACTCGAGTGTAGACTCTCGACATAGTACTCCTGAAATTAAATAAACTTCTAGCAATCTTATTACAGAGGATGGAGGCCTTCCTTATATAAATAGAGTTACTTTGGGAAAGTTCCTTTAAGTAGATGACCTATTTAATTGTGTTCAGGGGAACTAATAAGTTGTGCGGTAAATTCCGATTCTGAAAAAAGTACCGACAAATTATGTAATTATATCCATCGTTTCTTAACATTCTGTTATATCATTGTAAAAATCCAATGGCAATGCATATAAGTATTTTGTTTTTTTTTGTAATATTTTATCTGTTTGATTATAATTAATTTGAATTCTGATTTTAAAATTAAATTATTGTAAATGAAGATTTACAAGTATTGTTATTTATAAAGAATTTGTTTTTTTTTCTGACAGAGGCTGTCATATTAAAAAGAAAAATGACATTTTATTTTAATAAGTTTATTAGAAACATCATATATTGTTGCTTCTTATTACCAGTTAGTTGTTCTTTAGTTTTTAAATTATTTAATTTTAGGCAAAGTTGTAGCATGTGATTTTATATTATAACAAAAATCTAATTTCAGAGAAACACAAGTTTGTCTGTTATCATATTAATATGAACCCCTTCAATAAGTAGAAGATTATGGTATATTTTGCCAGAAATGTTACCCGTTCCACCTCAGACGGCATAATCTTCCATCTGATTGTTCCGCGTACAATCTCTGAACTCCTACCAGATAACCTCCCTCGAGGACGCGAACTATTCTACACGCGCAGAATTAATTACAGGCAAAAATAAGGAGCACCCCTATTTAATAATTTACTTACCATTGCGGGTTACGTTGGTAGGGAACAAACAATACCAGTTTACTCTAATTAATGTACGGCCGCAATGTACCCGTGGTTGCTTATCTATCATTCTACGGACTAGGATTTATACTGTGTTTGTTTTGGAGGTGGACGGGGAAATTCACAAGGAAAGACACTCAGGACCACCATGGTGACATTGTTTATTGTCATTAATTACTGACGCCGGTTCTTATTTTTACACGGAACCCGAATAAATATTCTGTAAAAAAGTAGCCTACTTTAATTATATAATATACCTGCCACACTTTAAGTAACAACTTCTAAGCTTTGACATAACACACTTTGACTTAACGTACCATTAAATGAAGCATCAACGTGGTGGTCTCTGCCTACCCCCATGGTATGCTTTGAGCATATTTATGTATGAGTTATTACTGAGTTTCTTACCAGGTTCTTGTCAGTAAAAGCAACCTTCCGAACCTGGCGGTAGCATGTATAATCCTGTATAACCATATCGTTCTGACGATTTGAAAGTACTTTGTAAAAAGTCTAATCGAATAAAGATATTTTTGACTCTGAATTTGACTATGCATCAAAACTAAAAGATTACACTACGAAGATACTATAAGCATCGCTTAAAACGATCTAACTATGATCGTCGTGCCCTTAGTTTTCTGTCGTACGTATTGCTTTCTCACTGACTTCAAAAGAGAAGGCTCGAAATTCGGCAGCATCTTTTTTTAAAACAGAGGTTAAAATTCAGCAAGGGTCGGCTCACGTAATTGTGAGTGAAGTTAACTTAATACCTCAAACACGCACTGCGGGCACATACTTACGTCGGGTAGAAAGAATGTGACGGGTCCTCTCGTAAATTCTTTCTTTGTTTAAGTGACAAAGGTCAAAGTCAACCTGTACAAAGGACGGTAAAATAATTAGGTACCTGTGGAGGGTCGGTACTGTCTGCCCATAAATTGTTGAGCAAATTTTTACGTCAATATTATTGTTATTTGAATTGTTTGAAAAGAACATCGTACTTATTGCAGCTTTTTCAGAAGAATCGTAACTACACGAGTACACTTCATTAAGCGATTCCATTCTTCAGAACCATCAGGCGGACTGCACGATTGTTTGCCACTTTTTCTGATATATTATTTAAATAATAACTGGTAGTTATTCGAAGTTCATAAGTGCTTTACCAGGGCCCAAACTGAATAAATCATTTTCATTTTCATGATATGTATTCAAGACAGTATAAAATATAGTATGATATTCAGTACGACGAGCCAGCTGTAACTTGTTGAAGATTAACTTGTTACAAACTTCAGTGAATCTTTTTTGTGTACATCAGAGTTCGTTGACTTTGCCAAGTTTCCGTATTCGCGAACACAGCTCATTTATAACTTTACTTTTCACCTCTTCGCGATATTTACATTGCAATTGGATACCTTAGTATAAAATAAAGTAGATTTATTATCTGACAAACATTTTAAACAACTATTTAATAAAAATAATCGTACCGTATTAATTGAAAAACAATATACTTACACGAGTTAAAGTGCAACGAATCCTGCATCCAAACTTAAGCAAAGTACGAAAAACCCTGATGAACTTTAAGGCCGCGACCTATAATAAACATTTCATATCCTTAGTTACTTTGTAAAATCGTATTGATCTATATTTGTATATAAGGTCCTTCCACATTGAAGTGGCTTTTTATAATATTACTAGTGGACTTCACGTGGTTTCACTCGCGTAGTTTCCCGACATAATTTATGTTATTTGCTGTTACTGTAACCATTAATTGCTGAAAGAAAATTAAAACTTTTAATTCTAATTTATATTGTGTGGATGAATTCTGCAACCAGAAACTGAATCATATAAATTGTTCCCTAATCTTAATCTCATGTGATATCAGACATTGTCAAGGCATTAGTTCAGGCGTAGAAAATATGTCCCAAAATGTCTGAAGGGCGCATATTTCAGAAGAAATGAACTGTAATATCTCCAGTAAATATGGAACGCACAATTTATGATCATAATATTTGCGCACACTAAGCTCACGTCTGACTTAGCGATTTAAAATAAACATATGAGCTGCTAGACAAACGGCATTTTTATATAAAAAGGTCGTACACCTATATGGCAGTCGAGTCACTATATGCTGTGCCCCGCGGTTTCACAAACGTAGATTTGGTTTAATCATTATTGTCGCGGAACCCTAATATTTTTAATAAATAAAAGTAGCATAAGTTACTCCTTGAAACATCAGCTACCTGCCAGTGAAAGTCCCGTTAAAATCGGTCCAGCCGTTTCAGAGATTACCCGGAACAAACAGACAGACAGACAGAGAAAAAAAATTAAACTTGGTTTTTTAGTGTCAGTTGCGTGTATACCATTTAGTGAAAAGCTGTTATTTTGGAATTACAAACAGACACTTCAATTGTATTTATCTGTATGTATAGAGGTAAAGATTTATAAATACCAATATAGAATAAAAATTCGTGGCAGATTTTGAATATCAAGACAAGTAACACGGTGGGGTTTCCATAATACACACATTTTTTTCCAGTTCAGGTATAATACTTATAATCACTTGAATACTAGTACTTAGCATATTCCCCAAATAATTTGAAGGCTTTTTTCTCCCATTTACGTGTGTTCGAGGAACGTAAAATAATAAGAAAATATAAGATAATAAGTTTATAAATAATGAAAAGAAAAGACGTCTCGAGTTCGACCTCAAATAGAATTTTATAATAATTAATGATGAATTTAATTGTCACATAATATGTCGCAAATAAAAAAAAAATACAGTAATATAATACATAGATAATTTATATCGTAAGAATACAGACATAAACAAATGTATACGTAAGACAAAACAAAGGGATATTCCTATAAATCAACGCAAATGGAGTCGTAATTACTTTCTTGCGTGGAGACGGCTCCAGTTTGTTATCGATAAAGCCTAACAAAGGCACAATTTATTCGCCCCTAAATTGGCTGGCAGTCTAAACTTTTTCAATAAATATGAATTCTATCAACCCCAGCTTTTTCGTTGTAAAAAGTATTCGATGTGTTTATTCAGTTGGTGATAGAACATCGCGCACAACCTGAAGATTGGTAGCTTATTTATTGATTGGTTACTTGAATTATTTAAAAGTAAACCGAATACATTTTAGAGTATGGCAACCAAAGCGGATTCGTTTTTTTATTTTTTCCCAAATATACTTGTCAACCGTTTAACAAAGTTGTAGTCTTATTTTATCTAAGTTGTGGCAATATTGGGTCCGGTTGCCTGGAAGCACGTCGAACCTTGGGATCTTATGCGCCGCTCTTGCCTTTTTGCTCTACGAACAAGCCGGCAGATCCTGCCCATGGGGAAGAGCTTGTAGTCCTTGTGGTTTCGGATATGCCTTGCCCAGTAGGTCCATTCGCCATCTGGCCATTGCGTCGCAAGTGCATATTAGGTGACTCATGGTCTCTAAAGTAGGAGTAAAGAAGAAGTAGAAAATAATCAATAGTTTTCAAATGTTTAAATCATTTTCAATGTTTACACAGCTATATCTTTTTCTCATGTAGAAAATGTGAAGAAATAAAGAATACGTTAAACATTTATTTATTTCCACATGCAATCGAAATCTTATAAAAAGTTGCCAACCCTTTGTTAAAACTAAACCAAGTGTCAGATCACTTTCACAATTACAAAACCTTAATATGAACCTATAACGATGCTTGAAACCCAACCAACTTATTACAACAGATAGAACTAACGCCCCGAGATTAGATACTTTATATAGTACATTAAAATCATAAATCACATGACTAAAATCGCTATATTAAAGCATTCGTTTCCACGTTTCTAAATGGAGTATTAAACAAAATTACACCAAAAATATACAATGAAAGACCGCTGAAACACAATGTTACTACAAATTGAAAATAATCCCAACCGCTCTGTGTTTTACTACCGCTTAAAGCTCGAATGCGTTTTTACTGTGGGAGCGGAGCTGCGGAATGAACCTTGGGCTGAGTAGTTTAAGTAGTCGACTGCTACGCACGGTACGCAATTTCAATTCCCAGTGGATCGATCAGATTTTCTAAGATTTTAGGAGCAGTGATTGCCACGAGATTTTAGATGTAGAAAAAGAAGATGAATCTGCTGTAGTGTGTGACGCACCTCCGCCCGTGGCGTGTATTCATTAGTTGGTATGACTATTTATTAGTATTACATCGACACTGCATCCAATCAGTTATTAACACATTGCATGGAGGCCCTGCCTCCTGGACAAAAATATAGTTTCTTCTTATAGCTCAATACGGCGGCGATCTCCGTCAAGTTAGTGCAAAATGCTTGTCGTAACATCTCTGCCTACCCCTTTGGGAAATCTTCTGGCAACGCAAAATATGAGTAATTGAACATTTTACATAAGAACTTTGTACAGAGTAATAAAATATTTGAAAATGTGCCCTGTTTATATGTGTGAATTAGTTAGTTTCTTGCCGGTTCTTCTCAGAAGGCTAGTTTCCGAACCGGTTGTAAATTCTCGACTTTCATAGGTGCCTTACCAGGGCCTAAACTGAATAAATATATCATTTTCTTTATTTTTAGTCTTAGATTAGTTTTTATAAATCAGATACAAACATTTATAAATTAATTCTTTATGAATTCGATGGACATAGGTACATACTACATGCTTTATGGAAGCACAACGCATACGCTCGCTTGTTCCCAGTGTCACCTATTAACATCCATTAGTGGTCACCTCGGACTATAAATTAGCCTCTCCTAGGTGACCAGGTGACATTAATAGTGAACCAGTAATTAATTGTTAGTATGTGACCCGCTTAAGGGTCTATTGCACGCGCCACTTTTCACGAAACCATGTAATTTGTTCCTCGGAAAATTTGGCGAGAGGTATAACAAAAGTCCGACAATTTCTCCATATTTTTTATACATTAAAATTCACTGGGAACTTTGCATATTTTCTTTACAAAACAAATGTCATGGTTAGCATCAGAGTTACATTGATGTGTCACTTATAAGTATTCATAGACAAACGACGTAAATCCGAAAATAACATTAAAAAGATGTATGTTCAATCTATACAGATAAATAAAATCGAAGTGTCTGTTTGTATTTCCAAAATCACAGCTTTTCACTAAATGCATATGAAAGTATACACGCTACTGACACTAAAAAACCAATTTTTAAAATTTTTCTCTGTCTGTCCGTCTATCTGTCTGTTTGTCTGTCGGTGTGGCCCGAGTAATATCTGAAACGGCTGACCGATTTTAACGGGACTTTCACTGGCAGGTAGCTGAAGTTTCAAGGAGTAACTTAGGCTACTTTTATTTATTAAAAATATTAGGGTTCCGCAACAATAAGAATGGAACAAAGTCTACGGGGGTGAAACCACGGGGCACAGCTAGTATTTACATAAAACTAGCGAACCCGACAGACGTTGTCCTGCATACCGACTGCAGCGCCATCTGCCGGGCTGATTTGTAAATCTAAACCATCCAGGGCGCCGCACAAACAAATATGAAAAATAACATTCAAATCAGTCCAGCCGTTTAGGAAGAGTTCAGTGACATACAAACGTACCTACAGTGAGTTTTGTGAGTTTAATTTAATACATATTATACATGTACAGTTTACGAATAAGATTTTATGTACAGCGAATTACATTATGCTTGATTTTAATAAAGATCATTATAGCAAAATTGAGCTTTCATTATACCTGATAGAAATAACCGCTTCGCTTTTGTCATTGGAAAGTACAAGTTTATAAGTATACAATACAAGTATAATATAAAATACAAAAATGGTATAACGCTGTCTAGTCCCAAACTAAGCAGAGCTTGTACTATGTAACAGAAGACTTATATAAATAAAAATGTTCTTTCTATATTAGGTAGTTTTAGGCTAGTTTCGGCTATATTCCCACACTAGCGACCTCTAAACAAATTCCACAAAATAGCTTTGCAAATCCTCGCATGTAATTTAAATTAAATAAAGCATTTTGATAATAACTATGAACGCTAACCTCACCGTTTTGTGAAGTAAAACAACACCATTGAACAAAATAAATGTACCTATCAGTTGAATAAAGCAATCTGTTCATCAACAAATACTCAGAAGCCAAAAGGTGGTATTGAAATTATAAATTGCTACAGATTCCTTTCTCGCTTCAGTGAACTCTTAATCGGAATTAACTCTTCAAAAGATTTTACAGAATTTACATTACCAGAAGACAATAAGACATTATTTACCTTTACGCCTACCTGAAAATGTAGGGAACGTTTAGTTAACATCATTATTTGTAGGTTATTGTCCCATGAAGCAAATGTACGAGTAAATATCTCTTCGGTGTCCATTGTCTTTGGAGATCAATGAAGTATCTCATGAAAGTTACTCGTAGCTATTATGTCGTGCTATTTCAAACTCAAACTCAAATATATCTTTATTCGATTAGACTTTATACAAAGTACTTTCAAATCGTCAGAATGACACAATAACACAGGATTATACATGCTACCGCCAGGTTTGAAAGGTTGATTTTACTGAGAAGAACATCCCATTATTATCCCATATTCCTTCCCATTACATTCCAGAAGGCTAGTTTCCGAACCTGTGGTAAATTCCTCGACATTCATAAGTGCCTTACCAGGGCCTAAACTGAATAAATCATTTTCATTTTCATTTTCATAGAGGCGCACGAGCTATGAGCGCTCACCTTAAATCTGCAATAATCATTTTATGAGTCTGTCTCTGTGTGTTTGTATGGCGTGAAGAGAAATAACTACATGCACAGCTACCCCCACTATTTTATCTGAGCGCCAATAACTCGTGACTCGCGCTTGCCCTTGCGCTAATAGAAACGTTAAAAAAGTATGGAAATAACATAATCAGTCATGTGACAAATAACATTCCCATACATTTTGTATCGTTTCTACTAGCGAAGCGTGAGGATAATGATTACTTTGTAGGCTTCGCAAGTCTTACGTTTTAAATGTTAAATAATTCTATTAAGTATTCAGCATGTTCACCGCGAAATTGTAGAGCGCTTTAAAGGACAGTAGGTCTAAAACGGCCACTTTGGGAGAATCATAATGTGATCCGAATATGATTCAGGAATAATTCATATTTCGCAATTCACCTGTTTGACACTTTCCTATGAAGATTCCTAAAATGGTCCACAAAATATGAATTAGTTTTATGACAAATAGCAGAACCATAAAAAGTTACATAGGGACTAACATGTACAATTATTGTATTCATTCGTGAATCATAAATATGAATTGCACTTAAGTGACCATTTTGTCATTTCGGTGATGAATCATATTATGATTCTCCCAAAGCGGCCTTTTTAGACCTACAGATTCGGCATCCGTTAGGTATCCGTATTTATACAATAGACTATATACTATGTCCTCTACGAATTGGCCTGAACGTGCCTAATAAGTACCCACTTAAGATTAATTTAACTTTTATGAAGTTTTGCGAAGCTTTCAAAGTTATCACCTGTATTCCCCGAAGGTGTAGGCGAAGTGTTCTAAAAGTACACCCTGAATTCGCCAGTTGTGGTTTAAATGCAATCTTATAGGGGGCGAGCTCAGTCCCATTAACCGGGCACGTATCCAGATTCCGAAATTAATTAATTATTTTATTGAAATACTCGTAGTTACATCAAGAAGATGTAAACTAGTTGTGGAACAAAGAGACAATATTCATAAGTTTTTGCGACTGTTCCGAGCTTTAGAGACACAGATGCTTGCCCTAGACGTCTAAGTGAACCGTCGTCTCCGTCGGGGCTAATTGAAACGGTCCCAGGGCTTATAGTTTTTACTTTGTTCTGAGGGAATTTAGCTACTGTAGTAAGATTTCAGCTGAAAAATCTAGGCTGTTATATTAGTTATGAGAAACACAAAGGAATACTTACATTTTGTGATGTTTTATGTAGGTAGAAAATTATTTATTCAGTTTAGGCCCTGGTAAGGCACGTCGAAAAATTGACCCCCGGTTCGGAAACTAGCCTACTTAGAAGATACGACAAGAAACTCAGCTGGCATCACGGACATCTTACCAATATCTTACCAATACAATATAAAAATATTAAATAGCTGTGCCCCGCGGTTTCACCCGCGTAGATTTTAATTTTGTGGTTGCCCGCGGATCCCTAATGTTTAAAAAAAATCTAAGTAGCCTAAGTTACTCCTTGTAACATTAACTATCCGTCAGTGAAAGTCCCATTAAAATCCATCCAGCCGTTTCGGAGATTACCCGGAACAAATAGACAGACAGAGAATTTTTTTAAAATAGATTTTTCTATATCAGTACCGTGTATACTTTCATATGCATTCAGTGAAAAACAGTTATTTTGCAGTTAAAAACAGTTATTTTGCAGTTAAAAACAGTTATTTTGCAGTTAAAAACAGACACTTCATTTTTGTACTGTATAGATTCATAGATTTGTACAAATATGTACACCAAATTAGATGCAAGTAGTTACATCATCCAAAAATAAAAATTTGACGATACTTAACTTACCAGTTGTGGCACCAGCTCCCAGTTAATAAAACATTCTCTACTCAAAGGAACGCTTAAATTATCTAGTTAAACATCTCAGTGCGAGTATGTGTACGAAAATAAACGCTGTTATCCTTTGACGTGCAAATTATATTCAGTCTATAGATGGCGAAGGAGTTTCAAGGCCAAGTATACACTATTATTAAGAGGCTCAAGTCCCTTACAAGTACGGCAACTATTATTTATTTCAGTAAAGAGTTGTGAAAGTGCCTCACTAAGGCTCATATCATGAGCTTTTTTGACATAATAGTATAACTCGTATTATAAAGTGAGGGAAAAAAGTATCTTCAGACACATCATACACATCTGGTCCCAAACTATGCAAAGCTTATACTACCTGGGCTACTAAGGTACTATACAACGAATACAATACGTATGTCCTTTTTTGTAACTAAATACTTATAATACATCTTAAAACACCCAGACATAAGACCAACACAAATACTCGCGGGAATCGAACTCGAGACACCTAGGGCAGTTGTCAGGGATACTAGCCACACCATCGGTGCCGTTGATAGATATATATATATAATAATAATAATAATAATAATATATTCTTTATTGCACACTATAATACAGAGTATTTACTTAAGGTACAATTATTAAAATATGGTAACAAAAGGCGGTCTTATCGCTAAAGCGATCTCTACCAGACAACCTTAGGGTATATCCTCCCCACTATATATATATATATAGTGGGGAGGATGCATATGGTGCGAATGAATATGTCACAACCACACAACCGAAGAATTAGACAATAAGAACTCATGCTTAGGTCCATAGGCGACTACTAAATTTGGTTTTGTTTCTGCAACAATCTCACTGCTATGCTGTTACATTTAAAGACATACGAACGGACGTCACGTGGTTTCACCAGCGTAGTTCCCGTTTCCATGGGAGTACAGAGATAAAATATAGCCTATATTAATAAGTGATAATGTAGCATTCAAATGGTGAAAGAATTTTTTAAATCGGTCCAGTACTTTTTGATCCAATTCGTTACAAACATACATACAAACCTACCCTCTTTATACTATTAGTATAGACTATGATCGTTTTCAGCAACGCGTAGCTATGACGTTTCATCAGAGATCGAAGTTTAAATTCAAATTCAAATTCAAATTAAATTTCATAAGGCAACTTAGCGACCATACAAAATTGTAAACAGTAATTTTGGTGCCATAAAATGAAACGTCAAAGCTAAGCTGTTCTTAATACGCGCTGTTTAAACCATCATAGTTCGACCCCAGTATAGTAAAGGTTTCATTGGCCAGTCATAAAATCAAATAGACGAAACCCTTCCACACACACAGATGTAAATGTAATATAAACTCTTGAATAGAGCGACGCGCCAGCTGCACACTGCCAGCTGTACCTATGAAGACAATGCGAACCTATACTATGCAAAATTTACTTTGGCCCGCAGAGCTAACAAACTGAACAGAAACTATTTGAATTTGTTAATATTCTATGCGGCGAATCACATTAATTCATGAATTCATCAAACTATGTAATGGGGACTTAAATATTATTTAACGCCAGCTTTACAAGCACACCTTATTGACGCTATTCTACTTATAATTTCGTAGAGGTGCGCGTCTGTGTGAGTGTGTCATTTTGAACAATCTATATCTATATCTATACAGTACAGATAAATAAAATTGAAGTGTCTGTTTGCATATGAAAGTATACACGGTACAGACATAGAAAAACCAATTTTTAAATTTTTCTCTGTCTGTCTATCTGTCTATTTGTTCCGGGTAATCTCCGCAACAGCTGAACGGATTTTAACGGGACTTTCATTAACGGATAGCTAATGTTACAAGGAGTAACTTAGGCTACTTTAGATTTTTTTTAAACATTAGGGATCCGAGGAAATCATGAAATTAAAATCTACGCGGGTGAAACCGCGGGGCACAGCTTGTTTATTCCTAGATTCCTTACTGCTTGGTAAGCTTATATTAAAACTGTGACTAAGGTTTCGTAGAAAGATTTTCCAAATCATTAATAGGTCAAAGAACTCTTAAATAAGTAATAAGTCGCCTCTAATTACTCGTACAGAAATAAATGACTAACTTTCTGAACTCAATTAAGTTAATGTATCAGTGTGCTCATGTGGGGAATACTAAAACAAAGGCTTTAAGGAGGACCTACATTGCATGCCACACACGTACAAGGTGACAGTTTGAACCACAGAATACAATAAAACGTTCCGTGGCATGAGTGCCAAAGGGCTACGCAGCTACGCGCTTTTTGGAATCACTTTTTAGAAACATGACACATGAGACAGATATAATACCTACTGTTATTAATCTATACAGATAAATAAAATTGAAGTGTCTGTTTGTAATTCCAAAATAACAGTTTTTCACTAAATGGATATGAAAGTATACACGCTACTGACACTAAAAAACCAAGTTTTAAATTTTTCCTCTGTCTGTCTGTCCGTCTGTCTGTCTGTCTGTCTGTCTGTCTGTCTGTTTGTTCCGGGTAATCTCCGAAACGGCTGGACGGATTTTAACGGGACTTTCACTGGTAGGTAGCTAATGTTTCAAGGAGTAACTTAGGCTACTTTTATTTATTAAAAATATTTGGGTTCCGCGACAATAAGGATGAAACTAAATCTACTCGAGTGAAACCGCGGGGCACAGCTAGTACACATATAAAGGTATAAAATTGTGTTATATTGTATTTTTGGAGAAATTCTTGAATACAATTAAAAATGTCTTCCATGCACAACAACGAACAATGTATGTCCGTGTCTATAATATAGGTTGTATTTTAACCAACTTACACGCGTAAGTCTTCAGAATAAAACATAGCTTATATGATATATTATTCTGAAATTTTTCATTTTATTAATTCCATGCGAACTTAGTCGTGGATAACTAAAATTTACTGGTATTAAAAATAAAAGTGTGCATTTGTGGGTATTTAAGGCATTCGGAAGCTGTGCCCCAAGTGTAGATTTTAACATGTTTTTATGTTGACGATATCGCCTGCGTACTTTCCTCATTTTGAATAGGAACGCTAAAAAGCGCCCCAAGCGGTGAGTGTAGAAAGTTTCACGTCTGCTTACAAAAGAAGCGTAAAACGTAAGGTCACTGAAAGGTATAAGGTGGGTCACTGTAGGCACTGAATATAGTCGCGTCTTAACGCTTAGCACCAACTCGGATGTGTAAAGCAGCGCGTGGTTTAAGTAGAACCTTCCTAATTAAATGCAATTTGATTCACCAACTTTGTTAAATTAAAGCAACCGCTTAACCACCGACCCAGTAAAGCTACGAATGCCCCTATTTGTAGCTAAGAGGATTCTTTAACATTGAAAGTCCTAGAAAATCGGAGACGCGCAAATAATGTTTCCTGCGCTCTCCTGTCCGTTAATACTGTATTTAAATGGTAGGCAGAGGTACAGCCACATTTCGTGAGTTATGTTTAAGTCCCATGTAATAGGGGGCAAGCCTACTGCCATTAACCGGTTTGGTACTGGGAAATTACCGATAGCAAAACTCAATAACTCTTCACCATGTCTGAGGATAAAACCCAGGAACACGTGTTCCGAAGAAGAGTTTGCGACCACTAGACCACAAGGTATTCAGTGAAACTAAGGTATTTCTCAGCTCTGCCTACTTCTTCGAGAACACTTGAAGAAGTGTGAAGATACAATTATTATAAGTTTTACTCATTATGTCTTGCGGTTTTACCCGATTAGGATTAACAATAACACTATGTTAATTAGCGATATTTCTGTTTTCCCAAATAAAAGTCTGTTACTTCTTATAACATCAGCTATCTGTCAATGAAAATCCCGTTGAGAACGGTCCTACCGTTTCAGAGATAAGCCTAAACAGACAGACAGATAATGAAAAGAAAATGTGTAAAAAAATTTTTTATATGAAGTACCGTAATACCTGCAAATGCATTTAGTGAAAAGGTGTATATTTGGGAAAACAAACAGACTCTTGAATCAAAAATTTAAAAAAAATTAACAGTAAGCCTAAACCAAATCCTTCGAGGAAAATCTAATAGTAACGTCTTGAAAGTATTTTCCAATAAAAGCGTGAGCATTGCTGAAGGATATTAATGATTCCTTGAGCTTTTAATGACAGGAGAGAAAATAGAAAAGTTTGAGCAATCTGGCGAAATTAGGCCATAATATACCTAATGATAAAACTCATTATAGTTTGTGGTTTGAACTTATTGGCTTAAGTATTATAATGGTCTAAGTTAAGCATAAGGCACAAAGTGCCTACCACTTTTGCCTCCGTGTAAATATTGAACGAAGGCTCCACAAAGATTTACGCTGATAGGTCTTTCAACAAATGGCTTCTATTTGCAATATAATTCATCCGATAAAAAACCTATTTTCAACTTTATTTCAATGTTTTAGAACTTACTTTTCTTTACCCATTTTGTGTTAAGTGTAATTACCTAGTGTGTAAAACTAATACTTACACGATAAAGCTTCTCATAGATTATTGTTTCAATATATTAATAAAGGTACATATTCCATTCAAATAAATAGGTGTATTCACATTTGTTTGAATAGAATAATCCTACTTTATATTTAACTTAAAGTAAACTTAATAATCTACTTTAAAAAATATCTTAATTATTTGGACCGATCGAAATGGAAGTGACGGTTTCCGCTTCTCTATACTCATATTTTGTTTGTTTGTTTTTGATTCAAAAACTACTATGTAATACCATTTAACAAAAAATTCACCGCTATATTCAGCTTCATATTCAGTGAGTAACAAGAAAATATTTTGTTAATCAAGTTTAATTTAAGGATCCATAATAACAGACGGGCAAAGCCGCGGACGGAAGATAGTCTACAATAAAATATCAAACTTTATGGGAATATTTTAAAGTAATAATAATAACTCCATCTTTACCTATTTAATGGTGAAAATTTCCGCCCACGTCTCCATCATTCAAACTCTCGAAATGTTAATGAAATTACGATCAAAACTTTGACACTCAAATATTTTATAACAATAGATAACATATGTGTGTGTGAGTGGTTATATAAAATTAAAAAACGCACACATGGGTATTTCAATTGATATTGATATGAGCTAAATATTAGCACTATCAAGAGACAATTCGGTCAAAATACAAGAACATACATAGTAAATAAATATTATAGTACACTGAGGATGTGTAAATATGAACACGTGCTTGTGTTTGTGTTCGTCAATATTACGTTTAAACTGGTGAACTTGTAATTGCCTGTAATTATACAAATATTTATTACAGCCAAGTGCGAGTTGGACTCGCACATAGAGGGCTACGTATCATCTATAAAGAAAGCAATAAGAAAAAGTTTTTTGTATGGGAGGGCAAATGAAAAACGTGTCCGTTTTTTCCTTAAATATGTATACTAATCAGATTTTTACAGACGAACGGACAGCGGAGTCTTATTAATAGGATCCCGATTTGCCTTTTGGGTACGGAACCTTAAAAAGTACCTATATTAACTCATCACTTTTAAATATCATTGTAATGTTAGTTTCGTTGTCACCCTTTTTTTTAATGGAAATATCTAGTTATTCATCGCAATAAATTAAAACCCCTTTTCCCCGTGTTCCTTTGTAGACAGACCACTGTTTGTACATGTACATTGTGGCTGACGTCAGCGGTCTGTGGCTGCACTGTGAATTATATGCGCTCGGTTTTACATTGACCGTACAGTGCGCGGCAAGTGAACCGCAACAAAATGGATGGCCTGGGGTGTACCGCATCGCTACGAATTACTCTGCCTATATAATTTATAACAAATATAGTTGGCGAAGAGCTCTTGAAACTATGGCCAGTCTGAGAGCAATAGCTAAAGTATACTAATCTGGGTTAAATCAGTTGTCTGACTCTCTAAAGCTTCCGTCTGACTTGTAATGGTTGCCAAAGATGTTAAATTGGTTGTATTATGTTCATGTATTATTATATATAGCAAACAACCTGAATATCTCTTCGAATAGCTGTCCTGGTTAAAATGCAACAATGCTAGTGTCCGCTCTGCTTTGAAAAACCTTCTTAAAATCCCAGCTCACAGTTCAGCGCGTTATAGAGGATGTTTCAAGGTTCAGCAGCAAAAATATGGAACAACTTACCCCCTCCACTAAGGAATTAAATGAGTAAAGAAACGTTTAGGTTAAAATATAAATCTGCTTTGCTGAAAAGACAGACGGCTTTAGAGAACTTGCGACATGCCTACACTAAAAATCTGACGCTAAAAAACACAACACATAAAACAGGTGACTAATCTTACAAACACGCACACACATACACACGCTCACACATATTCATTAATTCTCATGATAACTGTTACCAAATTTAAGCAAAATCAATTTAATCAACTTTACTGGAATTGTGCCAGTTTTAACATAATTCTGGTGAAACAACTGATGTTGCAACCAAAAAACTAAAGCTTTCACGATTTTCATCAAACAATTTTTCACCTATCCATAGATCGAACATAAAAAACAGTGTGGATATAAACTAAAATTACGAGTGTGGTTAAGCCGGCTTTGCCGATGGCTTTTAGCGTGTGGCATTTCCTTCGACCAGCATCTGTTCCTGACATAATGCGACGGCGTGAACTAAATCCACCATAATCGTAAAAAGCGTACGATTTCCATTTTTATCGAATACTTTCAAGAAACAGCTTTCAAGCACATCGTGTGATCAGACAAATCCGATGACTAAAGCTTAGTTCGATTGACGAAGGAGTCTTAATCTGATTTTGAGCAACTGGAATTTAGTTTGGGACGGGTTTAATGCTATTGAGCATATTGATCAGCCGTGGTATTCTGAGTGCCTGGTGCGAGTGACTAAAGTGATCGACGTCAATGCATATTTGTATGCTAGTTTCCGAACCCATGATCAATTTTCGACATTCATAAGTGCTTCGCCAGGGCCTTAACTGAATGAATCATTTTAATTTTTTTCAAAATTCAAATTAGTGCCCTCTAAGAGCCAACAGATGGCGCTGTTTCGATCCTATACAAATCTGCGTTTACGTCAACGCGGTGACTTGTGACGGCAGCAGTAAAAACTAGGCACACTGTAAAGTTTTTCAGCATCTAAATAGACGTCGAGCGTCGGTTTCAATCATTAATTTATAAATAATACGTAGATGAATGACACTGACAGCCGACTTCGAGTGCGACGGTGAGAAACCTTACAGAATAACGCGGCTGTTAAGTTAAAGAAGCATGTTTGCAGTTCGAATTTGGATGGTTGTTCGACCGAACCACATGATTGTATAATATTATACGCAACTTCATACAACGTCCCCTGATCAAGTTGACGACTAAAAATAATGATTTTAAAGATTTGAATATTGTAAAAAAAATTAGGTAGAAGATAATTTTCGGAACTTAAACGAACGAATTTAGTAAAAGTTGTCGATACTCACAAAAAAAATATGATGTTTTTTATTTCCGTCATAATTTTGTCGCGTTAAACTTAACTGCGAATATAATGACAATAGATACGCCCAGTGCACGTAACACCAACGAAATGGATAATTTATTTCTAAATGCTTCCCTATAAGTGAAAAATTCAGGGTTGCCAGATTGAAGAAATTAATACAAAAGCTTTAAAATTTATTCAATTGTTACAACCATTGTATTCTCATTTGTATTCTGGATCCTCATAAAATAATGTTACTATAATCAATAAATTAAATAATGACTAAATATCATTTGCAATCATTATTGTGTATTTTACAATCATTGTTTGTGTCCTGACATTCAATCTCGTATAATTGTATAAACATGTTACCTTTATTTAATAAATTAAATTAATAATACTCTATTGGCAGCCCTAGCAATAAGGAAGCTAGATCATATTTAAGATTATAGCGAAAATAAAATGCCCGCCTTTATCTATGAGACACTTCAGAGTATTATTTTCTTTATTATCTGTGTGTATTTTCAGAGATTCGGTTAAAAATTTATCAGAAGGATCTTGTAAAATGGTCGGCATATCAGGAATTATATTTAAACAGGTGCTCTATTTATTTATTCAGTACATAATGATTTGGTTTTGAATTAGAGTAAAGCCTCTTTGTACACACACTGTTTTTTTTTTTTGGTTACGATAAACATTATTATTATTTTTATTAGCCTGTAGTGTGGTACTGTTGGGCAAAGGCCTCCCTTCCACTTTTCCAACTTTCTCTGTCCTCAGCAGTCCTCTCCCAATCGCTCCTGAAAACATCAAGCTCATCCCGCCATCTCCTCCGATTCCTGCCGCGTTGTCGTTTCCTGCCGTTTGGGGTCCATTTTGTAATGGTTTTCGCCCATTAAAATAACTTTTACTTTTTAAATCGCAGTTGCCTTCCTGCTAAAACCTTCCAAATTCAAGCATTCGTTATACATATAAGAATCACTTCTTGTTGTACCTAGGTTACTGATTTAAATTAACCATCTGTGTAATCTTACGTACTTATAAAAATATAGCTGTGCCCCGCGGTTTCACCCGCGTAGATTTTAATTTCATGGTTGCCCGCGGATCCCTAATATTAAAAAAAAATCTAAGTAGCCTAAGTTACTCCTTGTAACATTAGCTATCCGTCAATGAAAGACCCGTTAAAATCCGTCCAGCCGTTTCGGAGATTACCCGGAACAAACAGACAGACAGACAGAGAAAAAATTTAAAAATTGGTTTTTCTATGTCTGTATCGTGTATACTTTCATATGCATTAAGTGAAAAACTGTTATTTTGCAGTTACAAACAGACACTTCAATTTTATTTATCTGTATAGATGTATAGATGAGCAATAGGTACATAATTACCCATAGTTTTACTTTCTGTAAAAATGACCATTATAATTCTTGGTACTCAACGAAATAATATGTCTCTATCAGCTTAGTATAAAATTTGCTTCACACAGTAAAAATGTGTACATAAAACAGCAAGGCAATACGATGATCCATCACGTAAAGTAGCTTAATCTCTCAAAGGGATGCAAATCCAACAGCTGTTGAAAAGATTAAAGGGCAAAGTGACGATACATTTTATCCCGATCTGGCTGCACGGGGTTAGCATATTTCCGCGACGTTACGTCACAAAATAAAAGGTTAGCAGAAGGACGGCTTTCTTCACAAATCGTGACACATTCATTAAATGCGCGTGACAGCCCAACGTAAGTTTAAGCAAGCACCTTACAAAAGTCAAGATAATGATTTTACAAGATAAAGGGCCGTGGTGGTTGTGTAGTTTGATTAGTCGTCTGCTATGCAAATGACCCAAATACAGATCCCGTCGGCGGAGGTCCTGTAACAATGTATTTATCTTCAAACTTAAGTACAGTGTCATCACTGTACTTAAGTTTACAAGCTACAAACAGTGAAGGAAAATGTCGCGAGAAAATGTGTGAGTAGAAATTTTACGACCCGTCACGTCGGCACTTATCTTCGGTGAAAAGTGAGAGTATTGCATTGCAACACCTATTTGTTCTTAATCTTGCTTACCACTCCTTGAGAGACTTCTGGGATCGCATGGGAATATTTTTTTTTATTTAACTTTAGAGCGAGATTGTTTCCGTCACTATAAAGAAACCGACCTTCCGTAAGTATTTACTTAGTGGTAACGTGGTAAAGACGGTCAACAATGGGATGGGATTACATTAATCTCGACTGTATTACCCTGCCTTTATCGAGGACACGACCACCGTGTAAACAACGGTGTGATTGAAATTGACTTTGATCCAAAACGGTCGGTAACAGGATCCGGCACCTGCGCCGCCCCTTCTTTGTTAAACCTTGCTAGAGACGAGATGCTATGTAACTATTCTAGATTCTAACCTCTAATGCCGATTCTTAATGAATCGGCAGTCAAATACAAACTATAGTATAAAAACTAGCTGTGCTATTGTCGCGGAACCCTAATATTTTTGATAAATAAAAATAGCCTAAGTTACTCCTTGAAACATCAGCTACCTACCAGTGAAAGTCCCGTAAAAATCGGTCAAGCTGTTTCAGAGATTACCTGGAACAAACAGACAGACAGACAGAGAAAAATTTTAAAACTTGGTTTTTTAGTGTCAGTAGCGTGTATACTTTCATATGCATTTAGTGAAAAGCTGTTATTTTGGAATTACAAACAGACACTTCAATTTTATTTATCTGTATAGTTTTCAACTTCTAACTGCGTTAGAGAATACAAGAAGGCCAAAATAGTCGTATAAAAAATCCTCTATCGAATAAAAGGGATTTTTAGTGTAACCTTTCAAAATTATTAATTAGCCTTCTATATAACGTAGCCACAAGCAATAAGGAATCTAGACCCATTTTATAAAATAAGCTCGTTGGCAAAAAAAATATCTTTTATTTACAGTACCTAATAATGAATAAAAGTTTTGATAAAACTCGGTATAACAAGTAAATGACGAGATCGGACAGGCATGACACCCATTGCTACCCATTGACACGCTACAGCTATTTTGCTTCGTCTGTGTGAGTGTGCAAACTTGAAAGAGTCCACACTGCATGTGTAGTTTATACTTATACTGTGTCTAAATAAAGATAGGGCATGATATAATAAGTCAGATGGTCATGCGAAAATTGTCCGAAGTTTATAGCAAAAAACTATGCCATTACTTTATCTCGGTAGGTAATGGAGATCTCTAATACATAAGTTAGCATATTCAGTAGCTGCCACCCATACCTTTCAATATAAAATGCTCAATTTAAATACACTGAATACGACAAGTAAATAAACTTCCTACATATTTTGATATTACAACAAGCAATAGGAAGTAGAAAGATGTATAGAAAATATGTCAGTTCAACTTGTGAATACGTGCGATATGCGATTTTACTGGTTTCTATACGTATGGTAACAATATAAAACGAAACGTATTTCGTGGTGGCATCCGATAATAAAACTGCAACTACGGTACCGGCGGAAACCAACTCTCACCAATTGTGGCCCATACAATTTGTCGTAACCTTGTGTGTGAAATCGTGTATTGAACTTCGGATTTCCCGATTCGAATGCAAATATCGAAAACAGATTTCATGTAAAATATTATTTAAGTGATGTGATAAACGATACCTTACTTTTATTACAAGAATACTACGATGGGTAATCGTTATCATATAAGCACGGATGTCAACATCTTGGAGATGAATCTGTCTCTGTCTTAGGCCATGCTGTCTTTGGCCATGCTTGTCTTTGGCCAAGCTGTCTTTGGTCAAGCTAAATCTGCTTCGTTCAGAAGACCGTCAAGTTACCTGTCTGTTGATAAATGTCCTTCACTGAGAAAAGGGTATGCCTTATGAGGCCGTTAAGAGAGACAGGGAATTACGGGATCGGGTTAGTCCACCTTACAGATGATCATGGGGAGAAGTGTAGGTGCTGTGTTAGTTTATAGTGCAGCCATTGGCTTAGTAAGCGTTCAAAGGCTACAGAACTGCATATTTTCAGGCGGGTTGTATGTACCTTTGTAATGTGAAAAATATTACTATTCGGGTACCCTCGTGTCAGGTAGTCTTGACCATTTCTTACAAACAATCAGTCCTGCTTCCCAAGACGACACTGCTGACCGCTTTCTTGGCTCGCTCCCAGATTTGGGAATATTCTTCACGTTGGCTATTCCTTAATACTCTGCTATAAAAGTATATCTTATCTTATCTTAGTTGTGGTAATATTGGGTCCGGTTGCCCCGTCCACCCTTGGGATCTTTTGTGACGTCCTTGCCCTTATGATCTACGTACCTGAGTCCTCAAATACTCCCTAAACAAGCCTTAAAATATATATTTTACGCCAACATATATAAGGAACAAATAAGTGAATGAGAGAGCAACCACGAAACCGCATTCAAATCGGTCCGGATCTAAATGGAAAACTTTAGTTGAAATTGCGATGGAAAATCTGAACGCCGTATCGACATTCTGCCAACAGTTCTATAAAGTTCTTTGACCAAGTGAAATGCTGTGCGCTGTTCAAAGAATTTCATTATTGTATGGATTTAAATTTATAGAGAAAGAAACTATCCAAGTTTGGAAAAGAAAGTCTGCTTAGGTTACAAATTGAAATTAATTTAATTAAAATTAATGCATTGTTACTTGTTCAATTGAGGCACTAACGAACATCTTACTTTATCGAATGTAATATTTGTAGTATTATAAGAAAATAATGAGTTTAAATACTGATTCCCTAAACTCTCTGACAGCTTCAAATAATTCTACCCACAAAATACCCAATTCGATTTGAGCGAAGAAATATCAAAAAAATGTGCGTTCGTTTTTCAACGTCTGAATCGGAGACGTCACGCGATATGAAGTCCCCAAAATCAGTATTTGAAAAGTACATTTCAGCTCGCATGAATATCGATGACTGGTGAAATGCTCAGACTGAATAATTCATAAAGTCCCTCGTTTGCATTCTGATCGCAGACGTCCGCAAGGAGCCGACGAGTGCGAACGTCCGACGCACACAACTCAACTTGTAAACAAATCCTTTTGATATGTATTGGGAGGGTATAGTTCCCTTTAAGTGACCATTGTACCTCCTCAAGCTAGGACGTGATGTGTATGCATTGTGTTCCCCGGGGAGAGAAAATAAGATATCAATTTGTCTTCGCATAGATTTCCGATACTCATGGAAAACAGGGGCGAACTATGATTGCTCAAGCAACGCGTATTAAGATATTCTTAGCTTTGATGTTTAATTTTGCGGTACAAAAATGAAACGTCTAAGCTCAGAAGTTCTTAATACACGCTCCTTAAACTATGGAACTCCATATTTGTCATATTCATATATTTATTGCGCAAATTATTAACACTTACACACAGTATAAACTTAATTATGTTAGGGTATTGCAGCCTAGTAAGAGGCACTACATATTTATCACAACTAATTTGTTTTTTCATCATTATGAATTATTTCTAAGTTTTCATGTATTTTAGAGCAATATACTTAAACGTTTAGTTTATCCAATTTACTAATTATACATTTTTATACATCTGTAAAGTATATACATTAATATTTTTTCTCTTGTGCTAAACACGTCTCATCGTCAGAAATACTTCTGTCTGTATATTGACATTATCTTATTCAAAACAGTATTATGTGTTTAGCAATCTTTTTGTTTTCCTTCTAGTATTGTCACGCAATATGTCAAAAGCTCTTCAATTTTCTCTGTTCACCCGGTATACTACGGCGTCACCTTTTCAACTGCAAGCCTTTGAATTCTACAAAATAAACTGGCAGGAAAAAAAGGTTCTTAAATATGCCACCAAAGATAAGATTTATGCCATTCTATTGAAAAAATATGGCCGCTCATTCACCACTCCTTATCATCTTTTTTTATGTAGCATGATATAAATTACAGTCAGCCTCATATTTTGCTGAAAATGTTTGCCATGAGTAATGGTAGGGTAACATGACACTATTGGATGTATTCACGGGATATTTACAAGTTGCGATGTACGTGTTATTTGGTACGATACGATATTTCCGTTGACTAGGATGTTAGCTCACAAAGTTTGTACACATTACTCTGCAGCGCTTGTAAAAGCAACCAGGCGCAGTTTAACAATTGTAAAAACTCGTTTCACTTTTAGACAACGCCGAACGAAATTTTATAAGATGAATGTAGGTAAATGGTTCTACTTGCTAAAGTTAAATATTTTTTAAGAATAATAACAAAAGAGAGTTAAAACGAATTAAGAGTGACTTAAAATCTAATCTAGTTTTAATCTTCTTTTGCGTTTCTGTAAGGTCACCAATTCTCCAATGAGTAGAGCTACTGCAAATAAAGTTGGTTCTCTATAAGAGCTGAATCCATAAATCTACCTCATTTAAAAACATAAGAAGAATCGTATTCGATTTGTTCACGACTTAGAAGTCGTATTCAGTAAAATTGTATTCCAAGGCCGAAACCCACCCTTTTATGTAATGAGGGCTCACCCGCGACATGGCTGTCCCAATTAGTCGCCATTATAAAAAGTTCTAGCCTTGTTTACACAACAAAGTGACTTTGGTAAAGCAAATATATTACTCAGCGAGTCATTATGTTCGTTACATAATATAATAATCGTACATTATATTTGACAAGGCAAGGCTCTAACCAAAGTACGTACAATAAAAAATCCTATATTATAGCTTTTAGTGTAGATTTTTGAACGCTGTCGACATTCGATCATGTTTAAACCATGTTAGAACTTTGACGTTTCATTTTGGTAAAGTCAAAGCTAAGAATTTCTTAATATACGCTGCTTAAACGATCATAGTTGGCCCCCTGTAATCATTACGCCAAAACAGCGTTTGGAGCTAAAAAAATATTATAGCAATCCAATAAACATAGGCAACTGAACTAGTGTTACGAATTGCCACTAATTGCTAGCAGTTGGAACGGTCCCAAAGCTCCCGACTATACTGGGAATGGTCAACGTTCAGGAAACGAACAGAATTCTCGCAGTGGACGTAAATACAGGGTTCCTGTGAGTAACGTTTAAGTTGGTGTAATTCTCCGGAACGGTTTAAAATGTCGTGTATGCTAGACGTTTATGGTACTGGTGAGCTTATGGAAGATTTATGTTCTATATTTTATGCATGTTTATTAATGACGTTTCAGATAGTAACATTCGTATTTTCCTTTATCTCTCAAATATCTAAAGAAACCGAATTGAAAGAGCTACCTCTTTTCTTGTTAAGGCATTCATTTTAAATTTTCTTTTATGACGAAAATTATCAACGCATTACGAATACCACTCAGATCAAATCGCGGACGATATTAGTTATATCGTCCGCGATTTGATCTGAATGGTGCTCTCTTATTGGGAAAAATTTTTTTACTTCTTTGTATTTGCAATCAAACGGCCGTGGATTTCTCGAACAAATATATTTTTCTTATTGCAAAATTATACGATCTTCCTCTTTTGTAAACAAAACGAACTCTTCGCGAGCAAGATTAACTGGCATCTGGCGAAGGCACGGTTTGTTCAATACACCCATTTGTTCGCTGTTATGCAAAAAACATTTATTTTTTAAATGGGACTGTTTGCACATTTATCCCCATACTTACAATGGGATGAGGGCAAAGGAGGATGCTGATGACTTACATAAATCTAAGTAATTATAAGCATCGTTCTGTTAAGTAGCTTGAAGCATAAATGTGTTTATAAGTGAGTCAAATGCTCACATGTCGAATAATAGTTGAATTGCTTAAATACCTTCATCTTCGTATGCTTCCTGCTTCTTCTATTTGTTCTTTTTTTTTATGCTTTTATCGTGTGAAAATCCAAAACCTATCCTTTTAACCAATCAAACAAACATGAAAAGATAACTAACAGCCAATTAACCGATATTCTTGTTTCAACCGTCGAGTGTAGGTCAGATTGCAGACAGATTGTAGACCATTCATTCGGCTGATTCAGCACCTGTCGCATGGCGTGTTCGTTACCGTGCGCATTTAGCATCTCTGATTGAGTGCTCTTTGCTAGTCGGAAATCTGCAACTCTTACCTTACTAATAGCTTGCACAGCATCTCCTGAATTGCAGAAAGCTTTCACATAAAAATTTTAAAAACCCCCATTTCACCCTTTAAAGGTGGAATTCCGGAAAACCATTTCTTAGTGGATATCTACGCCTCACACTCTCCAAATTTCATGTCTATAGGTCCAGCAGTTTAGACAGTGCGTTGACTGATGTGTTTTGATATAAAAATCAATCAGTTAGTCAGGAATTTGAATTTGGTAAGTATTCTTGCCGGTTCTTCTCAGAAGGCTAGTTTCCAAACGGGTGATCAGTTTTTTGATGTTCATGAGTGCCTAACCAGGACCTACACTGAATAAATCATTTTCGTAGATTTATTGACTTCCAATTTCATGAAAACTTTGATCGTGTTTTATTTTCAGCTACTTCAAACCGCTGATGCTTCTCAAATTCTATGAAATTCATACACGCGATGAAAACAAAGCCCCTGGAATATAAAAACATGTGCCTCGTTAATGAATTGCTTACGTAGTACATAAAAATAACTCGCAAAATAACGCAATAAAGCCCAGATAGCTGGCGGGCATCGGCAAACCTCCAGGAAAGAGGGATGCGAACAGAAAAATAATTGGATACAACAACTTCATTATATCTGACGTGTAACAAGGAAACCAAACAACTCTTTCCCTTTATTTACGCTAATGTAAGATGTTTGAACACACATAAGTTGGTTAATATACGCAAAGTTGTTCAGCAAAGAATCACGCTTTGCTTATGAAGTTTGTTAAGCTTATGAAGTTAAACAACCTGAATATTTGGGAGTACCTACAAAGCAGGTAAGTGACAATGCCGCTAGGTTTCTTGGCACGATCCCGAGGGATACCGATTTGAGTCAAGATTTTTATTTGTAACTAGCTGTGCCCCGCGGTTGCACCCGCGTAGACTATTTATTTTTTAAATGGGCCTTAATTATTTTTTTGTTAAAACTAATCTAGTTACTAATAAATAACCAACCTAAAACAGATAGCTGATGTTACAGACTCCCTGTCTGTTACATCAGCTATCTGCCAGTGAAAGTCCAGTTAAAATCGGTCAAGCCGGAACAAACAAACAAACGGAAAGAATGTATTTTTTATTAAATTAGTTTGTTTTAATAAAGTGACAAGCTGTTAATGAGGAATCACAAATAGACACTTACATTTTATTTAACTGCGTAAATTCCTTTTATTGGGTTGCTATATTCGTGTAAAAGTGAGGTGAATGCATAAAAATTTTATCTTTCTACTTTTTGTAAAAGAGTATTCATGCCATTCTATAAAGTAGGTAAATAAATCACATCCAGTCCTTGCTCAACTAATAGGTGTTGCAACAGACAGTGTTTTTGGAGAGAACTCTAAGAATTGGAATTTCACTCGTACACGACTTCTACAAATAATGAATTTAAAGTGATACGTTCTAAAACTGGATCTTACTTAGCCATTAAAGGACCTTAAGTACTTAAATGTGGTGCATTCAAATGCACTTTAGTGGCGAATGGTAAAAACGTGAGGGAAGTAGAGCTTTGAACTGTGTGTTCGGTTAATGGTCCATCAGAAGTGTAGACGGGAATGCACGAGGATTCTCTGCTCATTTGTCAGTGGGAATTATCCTTTATGGCACTGCAGTGTAGGTGCTAAAAGCGATACGTACGGCAGAAACGATTTAAATCAAAATATTGAGTATTTCCACCCTGGGAAATAGCTTTGGAGTTTAGCAACCTTTCAATGGTTTATGCTGCATCTAATCTTAATACCTTTAAACGAGAAATTCTTATATAAATATACATACATATATACTCTTACACCTGTCCTGGAAGGGGTAGGCAGATGTGTTGTAATAACAACACCCACAATTCACCGAAGATCGATATGATGCTACGAGGTTAAGTACCAACGTGATCGCGGGTAAGGCCATCGCCGTCTCAGGCACTATACATACGTCTTTGAATAACTTCTCAGCTATATGCAGGTTTCCTTCACCGTAGAGCACGTGGGGTGACATTGCTGCACTTTAGTCTAATTGGTGCATGCCGCTGGGATTCGAACTTGCGTCGCTTGCGTAGCAGGAGACTACTCAAACGCCACGGCCACCACGGCTCTAACATGAGTTATTAACAAAGCTCTATTATTTTCAGACAACCTTTACAAAAGTGTGAGGTCAATGATCCAGATTACTCCTACCTCTTTTGTGAACCAATCAACTAAAAATAAAATAAAGGGGACCTTGTTATTCCCAGCGGGGAACATGAAACCAGCGGATACAGACCCTTTGAACATTCAGCATAACCAGTTTTTAACATAAATAAATTTGGTGGACTACGAAAATACGACGTTCATAATTTTGTACACGAACATCTAAAAAATATGGTATTTCCATCCGTTTCAATGAGAACCACTCTAATATTTCCCTCAAGTTTTTCGAGCATCGTATCCGAGGTGACATTTTGTGGAAAAAAATGCTTCGCTCCAATCAAGAATTAAGAACTTTCAAAGAACGTGTTTATATTTAGAAATTCTATTTTTGTCAGACTTATTTGAAAAGTGATTAATTAATATGACCCAACCATTTTATGTGAAATTAACGTGTACCTATATGTAGACACACGACACCTGTTTCGAACCCTACACGGGAATCATCAGACTCGTTAGTAACCTGATAAAATAATGTACCTTAATTAGTGATTAGGGAATTAGCGTTCCAAATATCATTCTACTGGAAAGCACCGACTCCGTCCCTCGCAGAACACGTTACCGGGACCGTCGGTCCCAGTTGCCAATTAAACATCTTTGACAATCGTTACAGGTCAGTCGGAGGTCTAAGAAAGTCTGACAACTGGTTCAATCCAGATTACCGATTTTTATCGTACTAGGGGTTGCGATGGTCAGATGGCAGTAGCTTGGTGTAAAAAAGCGACACCTTGTTTTAATATTTTTGTCCTTTGCCTGAAACATCTGATCTGATCATATTTTATGAGTTCCGGTTTTCCCATTCAATTCGAATAGCGATAACAATATTACCCCTCAAATCTGATTGCTTTTCGCCAGCCTATGTTTTCACACCTTCGAACGATCGAGATATTTAAGATTGGCTGATAACAGCAACATTACACTCGGTTATTATCCGGATACACCCTTTATTGCAAGGTTCACAGGGATTTATCTCTCTCTTGAGTTCCAGAAGCGAGCAAATGTCTCACATTATAGCCAAATGGCTTCGTTAACTAACTCGGCGGTAGATATTTGTTAGCTGCAGCCTTTTGTGATCTGCCTTTAAGCAATTCCCGCAAACTGGTGATTGTGTCTTAACATTCAAAATCCAAACTAAGTAAGCTTTGAGAGAATTCTACGGGGGAGGTAATGTGTTCGCAGGTATTTATATAAAATGTTAATTGTATTACTCACTCGGCTCACATTTTGCCCAAATTTCGCTAGGTTTGCGTTTCGCTGTCGGTAGGATTATGCAGGGAAATAAGGAGTACTGGTTTGATAGTTGACAGAATTTAAACGCTTATGTATTAGACATCACCTGCTTACTTAAAATCGCACTGAATAAAACTTAGGATATATATGAAGTGACTTTCTTAATAGAAAAACATTTTTAATCACGGGTACCAGAGTACCCATTTAAAAAAAAATGCAATTTACTGAAAGAAAGAATCGTATCCTTGGGAGAGCTGAGAGTGTATTGAACAAACTCCCCTATCGTTTCTTCCTATTTATCAATGTCGAGTGGGTACCAAGTGAAGCAAGCTTACACTCTACACCGCCTCGCGTATGTGTACAATATTGGTTTTTCAAAAATTTACATTTGCCACACTTCACGGTGAAGGTGTGAACATTGTGAATTAGTCAGAAAACGTCTTAAAATTCAAGCCCGAGAAACAGCATCTCAGAGACTATTGCGTTGCAATTAGTTAACCGATTACCAAAGCTTTTGTAGCTTGTGAATTGCAAATAAGATGGCCTATTCTGCAACACATTATAGCGGTGGGGACCGCAGTAAGAAATAAATGTCACTCATTCAAGTACTATTTCTCATTGTACTACTTCATAGAAGAATTCGAGATTTTTGCAGAATAGCACTGCAACGATATCTATAGGTACTAAAACTTATAATATATTAATACTTCGCGTTTTAGTTTAAACGCGCTCATCTATTTATTTATTTATTTTTTATTTATTTATTTATGTTACACAAACAGATTGAGATCCGATTAACTTAAATATTGGAACTAGATAACAATCCAAATTATGTGCAAACAGCTAGTCTAAGTATATAAACTTTAAGTAAACTCAGGATCTACTGGCATTTGACAAAATATTTCAGTGTTAGATAGCCCATTAAACGACATATCACGCTACTTAAATTAATTCGCGGATTAAACGAAGTTCCGGCAGAAGTTAGTTTGTAAGATACTTCTATAAATTTCATATAAATCGAGATATGGCCACCATTCGCCACTAAAATACACACTCCAAATTCCATTACTTGGAGGAAAAAGTTGGAAAAACGTCAAGTGCCATTCACACTCGCCGCCGGCACTGTTCTAAAGTGGCAAGTATATAGGCTACAAATTACGTTACAAGTATAATGGAATCGGCGACAAAAGAAATCGTTCGCAATCGCTGCCTCGACACCATTCCTCCCTTAAATGTACAATATGTCAACGGCCATCAAAAAAAACGTGTCGTTCCGTGCGTCAAGCTAGACCGATCAATCATTTTCGGGAAATAAATCATTTACTGAACGATATCTGAGGGTGTTCCTTATCGATACTCGAATCGAGAAACGTGTTTACTCTAAGAGCTAGTAAAATGTTTTACAACGCCAAGCAAACACTGAAGGGTGGTTAGAAGGAGAAGGAGTTAAGCAAGGTGTCATAAAGCACCTAAACATACGATACAAAATCGAATAGTAAGTGCAAGAGTTAAATTGATACTCAGTGTATAATCGAATCGGTACGGCAACGGCATAAGCCATCAATTTTAGGTTCTATCTCAGACTACATATTCGTTGGACAAGGTACAGGTGCCGTCACGAGTTATCATCGCTCGGCGAAAATATTGGGGGTAACTGCGCATGTGTATTATTCGCGACGTGCCATACAAATATAATACTAACAGCGCCTCGCGGTTTTTTCGCTTACAATAAAAACGTTACTAAATAATTGTTCTCGTTTTTATAAATTTTCCATTATGTTTCCCTTCTATTGGTCGCAACGTGATGTTATGAAGCCTAAAGCTTTCCTCGATCAATTAAATATCCAAAACAAAAATATTTTTTCTGAGCGCCTTCATAAACAAACTAACTCTTCAGCTTTACAATATTAGTACATATTATAACAAAACAAGGTTTCAACCAAGACTAGATCAAACTCCGAATAAAAACAAACTATGTCCATCCCTTTTCAAATCCTTATCACAAGAAGAGATGGAACAACTCTTAATCCAGGGATTATCTTAGGCGATGTTTTGTAATAAGGGGATTAAGACTGTCTCCATCAAAGCGTACAGCTTAGCCTAGAAAGTGATTTTATATAATGGACGATATAAATTCAATTTGTCGTTTAATATGCTAATTAGAAATAGCTCTCAAAAGTAAAGACAATCAGTCAAAATGACATTTGATAACAATAGGGGGATGATACGGAGGATAACTTCAATAATTACTTTGCTCGGATAGTTTTAATAAACTTTCGTAGTCTTCAGTAATTAAGACGTGACGATTCATATTTGGCGCTTTCTCTCATCTTTATTTAAAACTGTAATCAATTATGATGGACTAGCTGTTCCCCGTGGTGTTACGTGCCCATTTTTTTAATCATAAAATTAAAGTATGATAATTAATGATAATGATAATAAAATAAAATAAGAGGTAAATCTTGAAATGTCTGTTTGTAATTCCTAGCACTTCATCATATTCGGTGAAATGTGGGTGTTGAAAATTACATCACCTCTGCCTATCCCTTCGGGGAATACAGGCGTGAGCATATGTATGTAATTCCAAGTTTTTCACTTGATGCATATGAAGTTTGATCTTTTCTCTGTCCGTTTGTTTGTTCCGGATAATCTCAGAAAGGCATCGACCGATTTTAACGGGACTTTATTTGGCAGATAGCTGATGACTAGCAGAGAAAACAAATTTATTCTTTTGTATATAATATGCATTTTTTTTTAAAAGCTGTAAATTTTTAATTTCTTCAATATTATTTATGTGTATGTATAGATTTCACGATAGGATTATTTGTAATTTGCCATGACATACGTATAAGGATTATCACACTAAATGGTAGTAAGGTACTACAGTAAAAACATAAAGCGTTCACATAAAATATGGAAGAGTAATAAAACCAAACGAGAAGCAAAATTTCGTTGCTTTGTTGAATAAAACGGCTATAATGTATGACAAAAGTGTAATTTGCGTGCACTTGGGGACAATTTATTGTACCACCGGCTGCGGTAACGCTGCAATGGCGACGGCGGCCGATACAACCACTTTTAACCTTCACTACACACCCTTAGGAAGGTTCAACGCTTTTATAAGAGCAATAACAGTACTTCCCTTGACTACACATGTGTAGTATTATGAAAGAGCCGTGGTGGCCATGGGGTGCTGGCTGTTCATGTTGCGTGCTACGCAAGCGACGCAAATTCGATTCCCGCCGGGCTTGTACCAATGAGTTTTTCTAAAAACGTATGTGTAGTGATTTCACACCACGTGGTTTGCGGTGAAGGAAGACATCGTCAGGAAACCTGCATAAGTCTGAGAAGTAATTGAAAGACGTATGTATAGTGCATGAGACGGCGATAGACTCACCATCTGTAACGTTGGCACTTAATGATCTTCGTTGAAAAGTGGGTGGTGTTATTACAACACCTCTGCCTACTCCTTCAGGGAATACAGGCGTGAGCATAAGTTTTGTATGTACGAATTATTATGCGTTTATGTGAAATATGTTTGTACTTATAGTAGTTAGTATATCAAACTAAATGTTAGCGTTATGACAGGGAGATGCTAAATAGGATTTAAGTATAAAGGTACCGAAAAACTATGAATAAATGTCAGTGTTCAACCAACAAGCTTGTGGTAAGCAAGCATGTTGTTAAAAAAAATAACGGGCTAGTCAGCGGTTTAGACAAAGTTAGATCTACTTATCACTACATATTTTACACTAAAAGCAGCCATCATTTTAAGAATACCAAGTACATAGTAGGAATTTGGATCTTGACCAACAAAGCACCCATGTGGTTTATATTTACATTAAGAACTAAATGGCCCTCTCTCCTTCTCCTCTGTACCATAAACGGCAACGATGCGGATTTAAGCAACCGTATACATAACGTATATGCACAGTATAAATAGCTTTACAAACAGTAAGGAATCATTTTAAATAACAACTTTTGCTCCCTTTTGATATATTTTTGATTGATTTATGAGAGATGTCTATCTTATTCGAAGATTGTAAAATGTATCTACTCTTTTACTAAGAATCAAAATAATGTAGAGTTGTCGTTTGTTGTGTTTGAAGTTTTGATAAAACGAGGCTTCAGGCAATTGGGACCGCTAGGTATAAGATGGAACCGCGTTCCCAGAACATACATCGCGTATATACACGCGATCGGACCCGAAGTGAAACCCCTTATTGACTCTATTGCGACTCTGCTTATAATCTCGTAGATGTTCTCGTCTGTGTGAGTGCGTCATTTTGAACGATTTCTTCCTTGATTCCTTACTGCTGGTTAAGCTTATGTTTATACTGTGGTATTTGTTTGCCTCTGAGTAACTGTGATTCAACGATATCCACTCCCGCGTTCTACTTAATTTTGTGTTCTTCATTTGAAATTTGTTTATATTTAGTTTGACTACTACCATTGATTACGTATGTATTGAGGGTAATGAGCTGTGATGCGTTCGGCCCAAATCGTGGTTCACGGATAAGTTTTAAAATAGGAGCGCCCTGAGCTATTCAGTGGAGGGAAATATACATAGAGAAGAGGAATTGTATGATAAAGAATGGATTACCATGAAGGATACTTATGGAGGACTTTCAGTGGCATATAGTTGATGTCACAAAACATAACATCCGCAATTTTATTTAATTAGGTTTCCGCGAAAAAGGTACGCATGGATTTAAATCTAGCCATGTTAAACCGCTGGGTACAGCTACTTTTAACTATGTACAGTGATTGATTCTAATTTTCTGATGGGCAATTACAGACTACTTTTTCAGCAAAGCTACATAAAGTCATAAAGGAACATCTCCGTGTAATAACAAACCTGACATTTCACCCTCACACAATGCCTACTCGACGGAACACCATTCCTTATAAAGCCCTGTTAAACCCTTGAATAGGTCACATACCCGCCACTTTTATTAAACTCACAGTTATTTATAAAATATCGGTGGTTGGGAGGCCGAGTGCCGGCTCTTCAATCATGCCAGTATGCAAGGATCGCTTCAGGAATTTTTCGATTAAGCCCGCCGCGAGTCTACACCGTCATTGTATAAGGCATGACTCGACACCTAACGCCAAAGTTACCTTTTCACGGATAAAATTCGCCACAGTAATTCACTTTTTGTGAGGCGAGACCAACTTTTTTAATTTGATTTAACTGTCTACTCTAGGGGAACAATGAAGAAGTCGGAAATGTATTTTGTTTGTTGGATTGGCTGAATAAATATAAAAGCTGAATTAACAATGTTTCATTAGATCGCAACTTGTTATTTCGTTGTTTTAATGTATTGGTAGTTTGTGAATTATAATATTTTATTTTATTTATGCCACTGGTGATTGCTACATGCACTTTAATTATCATAATTCATTTACCATGAAAATGCGCCGGCCAAGTTTGCTTCAGATTAGCGCACCGAGGTTTCCATGTTTTTTTTTTATATTGTACATTATTTTTTATTGTATATTATATATTATATTCATTTAAAAGGAATAACTAGCAGGTTTCGGAGAAAAGGGATATACAGACAGACAGACAGACGGACAACTACGTGATCCCAAAATAATTATTTAATTTATTTTGTTCTATACAATCTTTAAGAGTGTCGCATTACATAGTTCATACGCTGTAGAAAAAGGAGGTCCAATCCATTACACAATTCCTAGGAATAACTGAATATTGCACTAACGACTTCCTACAAATTATAAACCTTTACGGTAATAGATCTCAGAAATAGCCTCGTATGAATCGCAATAAATACTGGCCGCATGAAAAGAGAGACGTATAAACTTTTACAGTTTCCGTACAAGTTGATCGGAATTGCGGCTCGAATGCCCTAGCGAGCTGGATTCGAGCCAAATGAGAATTTCCCGCAAATTAAATACCAGAAATAGCTGAAATTGATGTCAAATCATACCACCTTATTTCAGTAGCATTATGGTACATTATCGAGCTGAGTGAATCAGGTTATCAAAGATTCTTATTGTGATTGCTATTACACATGAGAGGCGAATTTTTTTCTATATCTATGCTTGAGAGACTAACTTATGTCTGAATAAAAGTCCATGATAAAGCTTCTGATAGTGAATCCATTTACCATATAAATGGATTTATGGAAAGGTGATTGTGAATGAATCACGGCTATTCTGAAAAACGCTTTCATAATTACTTTGACCTGGGGGCCAACTATGGTTGTTTAAGATTGTTTAAAGCGTATTAAGAACTTCTTAGTTTTGACATTTATTGAACTGTACAAAAATGAAGCGTCAAGGCTCTGAAGTTCCTATTACGCTCTGCTTAAACCGATGTTGATAGGCATATTGTTTGTGAAAAAGATATCACAAATTGTTAGGGGCGTAAGTAATATTTTAAGTATTGCTAATTTTATTTAGTTACATAAAAACAAGGAGTTGGCAGGGGCGTGCATTGGATTTTCAGAGGGGTAGACACAAACAATAAGTAGGTAGGTAGGCAGGTTAAGTACATACCAATGAGGCGTGGCGTAAGTACATACGTTTTGGCAAAGACACACACACACACGACGCGAGTGTATTCAGTGATCACAAATTATAACTTCTGCTTATCTGCTTATATGCAATGCACGCCACTGGGAGTAGGCAGAGGTGTACTTATAGTACACCCAGATTTCGCCAGTAATATGTTTAAGTCGCATCTCATGTAAAAAAAGACGAGCCTGTTATTAGTAAACCTGCTAAAAGTAGTCGGTAAACTAAATATTCGAACACCAAACGGCGCGCAACAGACAAATCCTTCTGTGTTTTATTGCCTAGTGTAAACGGCAATGAAAACGCAACATATTTTCATTGCAACGAGGAGTACTATTTATAGCTCAATTTGCTTGAACGATATATTCTCGTATATTTTCATAATCCTTGCGGAAATAATATGCATCATCTGATAGTAGAAATTAACTGTTTATTGCCTCCGATACTCAACATTTTTGGCTTTAGATGTCTGAGTACTGGGATCGATCGAAAAATACCTAATTTTGCAATGGAAAAGTAAAGAGATTTTAAGGTCATGCGTCGGACAGCACAGCTTGGTACGGCCTCCATACCAGGTGGACAGACCACCTGGTAGATCCACCATAGACCTAGCAATGGTCGCTGGCTACCATTGGATGCAGTTTGCCGATACTTGCGGTCTGTGCTTTTCGGGTGAGGCCTATGTCCAGCAGTGGACGTCTTATGACTGATAATGATGGAATGGTTACTCTAATGATGACTATTAAAGTCTCTAGAAGAAAACAAAAATAAACAAGAGAAGAGGCAAGTTCCAAATAGACTTTGTTTTTATATTCGTTGGAAAACTTTCCTATTTCAGGAAAACAATTATGTAGAGACGAATACTCTGCCTTGACTTAAACTTGTGAAACTTTTGCCAGAGTCAATCTGCATGGCAGTGCACCACACCGATAATCTAGATATACATTCCTCCGCAATTATCTCAAGATTTAGATCAGAGACTTGTCAGGAACTATTCAAAGCACGGACTTAAGCAAAGCGGTGCGAGCGCAAACTTCTACTAAATTATTCCTTCATTTAATTATTCCTGTATTGAGGAACACGGAAAGGCTCAGTTTTAATGAACATAGCCAAGTTCCCTGTATTGTAAGCTACGCCCGACAAAATCACAGACAACTCTCGTTTATAGCAACTTGAAATAAATCGACCACCTTAATCGATTTTGTCTGTATTGCAGCTTCGCTTCGAACACAATTGATGTATCTTATTACCCAACTTTCAAGTTACATTGCGGCAGAAATATCGCCGTTTCTGGCGTATCCAATATGTTTGTGAGATATGACAATATTGCATGTTTCATTTATGGACGTCACTTCCGAACTGATGATTCGAATAAGAAAGCCATTACTCATAACCTCCCCTACTAACAAGTAGCTCCCCTACTAATAATAGTTATTTTGTTTGTTTATTTGTATAAACGCGCTAAAGTTCTTGGGCTCCTGTCACATTTGAAAAATCTTTTTTTTTGTTTATATTATACAGATACGTTAGGATATAGCAAAGGCTCATCTAGTAGACCTAGTTTATTATATTTTAAAAGTCTTGGTGACCCTGGTGTTGGAGTAATCGCCTGCTGCGTAAGCTACGTTTAGATCCCAGTGGCTTGTACTTAACAATGAGTTTTTCTAAAAAAAATAACTACAGTGAAATCACACCAGTGAGCACATCGTAAGAAAACCTGCAAATTTCTGAGAAGAAATTCAAACTCACCATCTGTCACTTTAGCAATTTATCATTTTCTGGGATCATGTATACCATAAGGAGCTGTAGAGTAAAGTAATATGATGCAAAAGAAACCACGAGGCACAATAATATTAATTTCGGACTCAATGTTGTAAGTTATTGTTAGCATTATGTTTTTGTTTACGACTTTAGAAGTGTAATGGCCGAAGCAATGTTTACTAAAAGGTTCGTTGGATGTAAACCACCCACTTGGAACAAAGCAATTAGACAGTTTTATGACGTAGCCTGGTTTAAAAACACATCCGCTTGCACTTGAAAGGATAATGAAAACTCACTAACTAACATCAAAGTGTCCATTGTTTGTAGTAAAGTTAATTAAATCAGACTTAATAGTCGTACAGAGAAGATAAACCTAGACAAAGTTACATTCTCTCGCGCTTGCGCTAATAGAAACGATACAAAATGTATGGGAATGACATGAACCAGTCACGTGACATATGTCATTCCCGTACATTTTGTATCTGTTCTACTAGCGAATAATGTTACTTTGTCTACAGGCCCAAGGCAGAAGTAAGGATGATGTAAATAAGAGTCGGGCATGTTCGATTGCAGCTTAAGTTCATCAATTTCCATGGTCACATTCTTCAAGTGTTGGGTATCCTCGTGGGCATACTCAAATGCCCAACTAGTTGTACCACAGACAGCAGACTTTTAACATATTTTTTCAGTAGACTATCACTTTGTTTATGTTAAGTTACATGACAGAAATTATAAAATACTAGCTGTGCGGCGCAGTTTCACCCGCGTAGAATTAGTTTCAAGGGTGTCCCGCGTAACCTTTATGTTTTTTAAATAAAAGTAGCCTAAGTTACTCCTTGTAACACTAGCTATCTTCCAGTGAAAGTCCCGTTAAAATCTGTCCAGCCGTTTCGGAGATTACCCGGAACAAACAGACAGACAGACAGACAGACAGAGAAAACTTTAAAAATTGTTTTTTTATTATCAGTACCGTGTGTAATTCCATAAGCATTTAGTGAAAAACTGATATTTTGGAATTACAAACAGACACTTCAATTTTATTTATCTGTATAGATTAAGCTATAGATTTGAATCAAATCATTTGATGAATATACATCATATATCATTAGTGCTCGTAAAGTGAAGTCCCAATTTACTTTGCTATCCTATCTTTTGTTCTGCTCATTTTCGAGAACAGATTATATACCTCAATTACTATTATGATTGGCAATATGCTTAATTTCTTCTTCAACTTATTGACTCTCAATTTATCAATGTTTCAGTATTTTCAGAACACGCAATTTTCATTAAAGTCGAGTGATTGATAATCGTATTAAAACATAGTTAATTGTATTAATTCGGTCTCAATTCTCAATCATAAACGCATACTGCGTTTTAATTAAATATATTCTTTTTAGATTAGATGGTTTATTTTCTTTTATTTATACTTTAATCATTATAATAAATATTATATAAGGCATAGATTAAAAAAACACTTCGCTGCGAATATTAATTCTATGGTATCAAGCCACAAAATAAATCGCGCAACTGATGTGACCGTACTCTGTGACAAATGGGTTGTAAATCTGTCCGCAGCCATTTCCACTCCCGGAATATTAAACGTATGTTACGAAGAGTGTTTCTATCAGTTGTGCAATTTATTACATTGTCAATATACACTTACGGGTTTTATTGAAGTCACAACTTTTATTTATTTCCAAACATTCGATACATATCTCCCACGTTCATTAATTACCCTTTTGTAAATATGTCAAGTTCCAGGCTTAGATTTGTCTTTTGCCTTTCAAATAAACTTTCCAATCTATTACAGTAGAGGTTCACTTAATTTCTTTTTGATGTAATATTATGATGTAAAAAGATAATTCGATACATACATAATGCATAGTTATGCTCACGCCTGTATTCCGCGAGGGTTAGGCAGAGATGTAGTAATAACAACACCCACTTTTCACCGAAGATGATTAAGTGCCAACGTGACAGATGGTGAATGTATGAGACGCACAACATGAGTGGGAGAATGAAAGAGAGAGTCCGGGTACCGAATTATCCAAGTGTTGTGTATATATCTATATTGTTTAGTATAGAAACCATAGTATTCATGGATATTCAATATGTAAGCCGGAAATTAACTTTTCCCCCGAAGTGCCGTCTGATGATAGAATACAGATGAGGTTAGCGTATTTTGCGTTTGAAGAGCTATATCATGCTATAACTTTGAAATTGAATTATCTTGTATGCACAAAAATAAATGAAATTATGATATCTATACATACATACATCTGTATGCATACATACAGATAAATAAATAAAGCCACCCATAGGTGGAACTTTATTCCTTCAATTTGCTTCGAAAAAAACTTCCTACATCTTATGAACCCGGTTCAAAAGATTATTAAATCTACTATTTTTATTATTTATTTTAAAACTAACATGTGTTTTTCTCATTTGAAGCTCTATGTAAAAATACCTTTTCTGCAAAAATTATATGTTTAACTATAATAGTCACAGATCATTATAGATTCAATTAATTAATAGACTCATGCATAATACTTAATTTATGAAAATAATTTTCATTCGACTGTCCGAGCTATTCCACCCCCCAGAGCCCTCCCCAAATCAATTTCATAAATGCATTTTCCCAATATGACTCAAGTCTACTGAATTTTAATATTGAAGAGATTTTACTTTCAAAGTGAATTTTCTATTACATCGTTCATCGTTGAATATTTTCATATTCCTTGACACTATCCATACCCGAAGTCCTGACCATGAGCTCTTATTATGAGACAGATATAGGTACATCTATATGATATATATAAAAGAATTTCGTGTTAGTTACGCTATTTATAACTCTGCTGTCTAAGACTCGACTATATAAGAACGGCTGAACCGATTTGACTGAAAATGGGTGGAGAGGTAGTGTAGAACCAGGAGAAGGATATACAACTAATCCCATTCCCGTTTAATACAATAAAGTCTACTCGGGTGAAACCGCGACTCGATGTTTTTTTTTCTACTTGTCTTTTTCAATTATTACACAATTAGGATTATAAGGTTAATAAAGTTGAAAAGTTTTATAGACATAATGTCACAATGGAAGGTACCCGTCTAGGGTGTACCTACGTGTAATGGAAGATCTTACTCAAATGACACTATGAATCTCATAAGGACTCTATCCTAGATCTTCTTGGAGTTACACTGCGCTGCTAGGAGATTTTCTCTTCTCTCATACAGGATAGCGTGCTGATGAAAAGCAATGTATACAAGTTTTCATAAAAAGGCATCTAGCTTTATCGCCAAGACCTTATTTAGTAGTAGATACCATAATGTTATTTATTTCCACAAAAGACAAAATTAAAGTCCAAATGAAAAGTCACCTCGGAGTTCCTTTTAATCATGAATAAACATAGTTGGTTTTACTCTTTATATAAAGATTCAGTTGGGTAGTACATAAATAAACATGATATGTTCTTATGATAGAAGACAAATGGTTTCCAAGCAAGTACACTAGGGGTTTTATGAAATATCTTTAGCAACCTTTATATTCTCCAGAGGGTAAAATATAGAACGAGTCTATAGTAGTTTATAGATATATTAGAAGTTTTCCTTTGAAATACATTTTCTCCTAGTTTCATTAGTAAATGGTGAAAGTTTAAGGGCTTGAAAATTCGACGTACTTACTATGCTACTAAATGTAGAGTTTTAGAGAGAGTCAGGGTAAGCCAGCCTTTAAATGCTTTAAACTAACAGACGTGAAGCTTTGATAGGTACTAGTAATAAGTGCAGTTTAACTGTACATAAAATAAGTGCCTTGACTAGTTTCAAGTCACTCTAAAATCACTATAAATAAATAATATCAAAATCTCATTAGAATGGCCAGAGCGCGTGGTTATTTTAATTATATAGCGCATATCTAAGTAACATATGCTCTCGTCTGTATTGCCCGAAGAGGTAGGCAGAGGTGTACTTGATTTAATTTGGTAGCGAGATGCCTACTATCGCACTTAGCTATGATAGCATTGCCTATTTTGTAATTCCTCCAAACACGTCTTCGCACTACGCCTGCATACCAACATTTCACCAGTTACACTTTGCCCAACCCGGGTATCAAACTCAGGAGCTCGTGTTCCGCAGTAGACTTTGCGACCACTAGATTAACGAGCCAGTGATTTTAAATCATCATACTTTAATTATAATTATATTGTCCATGTGTCCCAGAACGAGCATAATTAATTAAGCGGTTGATGTATAATTTGTCTCATGTGTAAAATCATTTCACTGCGACTAATTATCCGTCCCTTTCCACTTGTTTTCGGTTTCCAGTTCAGAGCGGGAGTTACGCTATGAATAGTTTATCAACAAGCAAGATTAATTCTCCGCCATGTTTACAGTGTATCTTTCAGTTACAAAGTGTCAGCGAGAACTCGTCGGCATAATTAGTACTTGGTTGCGGAACATGAGATCCAGGTTTTACCCTGGGGCGCTCAATGTTATTGGGTTCTCCAAATTTTCTAGTAGCAGCTCGTAGTCTGGGTTAGTGTCTGGTTAAAGGGCATATGCTCGCCCCCTACTAAATGGGACTTAAATAAACATGATATGTTTATTTAAGTCCCATTTAGTAGACTGGGATAGTCCCATGGGACTTAAATATAACTAGCGAAATGTGGGTCTACTATAAGTCTATGTCTGCCTATCCCTTCGGGGAATAAAGGCGTTAGCATATGTATGAAATGAGGGCCTAGTGCGAGTTTTTCACTCCCGCTGTCACAAGTCCGTGGGCCCGCAGATGGCGCTGTTTCGATCCCATATAAATCTGCGTCAATGCTGTGACTTATGACGGGGAAATTAAAAAAATCTGGTAATTCTCGGCCCCATATCGAAACACATCTTTATCTATTATATATCTAAAAAAAACAGAGTCTAGCGAGCCAAATAAATACTTCAATCAGTTACATAATGTCATATGTAAAGAATTTAACAAGGCATGTCCTAAGCAACAAAGTAAAGTAAATAATAAATTACAGTTTAGTAACTGGGCAACTAGGGGCATTAGGAAAAGTAGGGATACCCTGTATGAACTATTCTAATAGGTTACAGGTAACAAACAAAAGTTGTTATATTTTCTCAATACTTGAATTAGAAGACAAAAAAGTATTAGGTATACAACATAATTCAATATTAAATGGACCATTACTTAATAGCCAAATAACACTAACTTGGTGTGGTTGTGATTCGGCGGTGAGTAAGGTAGCCAGCCCGTAGATCAGCGGAATGTTATTATACAAACTTTAGTCCTTCAACCATGCTCATCAAATTTTTGATTTTGCTGTTAGTTTACTATTAAAAGCCTTAGTAGCCATGGGGTAGCAGTCACTTGCAACGCAAGTTTGTATACCAGGGGCCTTACCATGAGCTCGTATTGCCATGATATGACGTTTCACTCATTTATGAGACAGATGTATGTGACGTGCATACATCTGTCACTGTCGCACAACTGAATTAACATTGCAATAAGAGCTCATGGTTTTTCTAAAAACTTAGGTTCAGTTATTTCACCCCACGTGCTTTGAACTGGATATGCCTGAGATGTAATTAAAAGAAGTATGTATAGTGCCTGAGACGGCAATGGACTCACCCTCTGTCACGTTGATACTCAATAATATTCAATGAAATGTGGATGTTGTTGTGTCAACACCTCTGCTTACCCCTTCTGGGATGGCGTGAGCATATTTTTTGGCTAGTGTACTGATTTTCTTACTTACTGTAAGAATGTACTACTGTGTATTATGCGCAAGTGATTGAAGAAGTCTTATGTACTCCAATTGCTCAGTAGCATGTCAAAAACAAATAACCTCAGCACCATTTTTCATCTTCTCAAAGGATAAAATATGAAAACGTTTGAATTCATAAGTAATTTTCGCATGCATATATCACATTTGCATGCGTCCCCGGCGAGCTATCCGCGAGCCTAATGACAATCCTTCAGGGGATTTCCCAAAAGGAATTCTTCTTTTCACGCAATATTCTGAAATTGCTTAGAAGTAAAATCGTCAAATTTACAGCTACTGCCAAGCCAAGTATATTAGGGTGCTAACATTTAATTCACTTATCGATAGTACTTGAAACTTCTTACTTTTCTACTTACAAGTAGAAAACTCGGGCCAGATCGGCGTCTCTGGGAATGTGCCAAGAAAGCTGGCAGATTTGCCATGCTGAATAGCAATACTGATTCTCTTGTCGAGAAAAGTCTGAGCCCGCCTGTTACCAGAGGCTTCACCAGAAAACGCGCAACCTCTGACAAGTTGATCAGAACGACAATAAATAACCGATTACATCTGAACTTATATTATGAAGAGGAAAATAGGATAATATTAGAAAAGATTTCATTGTTTTTTTGTTTTTTTGCATTGAATAGGCTCCGAGACTACTTAACCGATCTTGAAAATTCTTTCAACAATAGATAGCTACATCATCATCGAGTAACATAGGCTATATTTTATCCCCGTACTGCGACAGGAACGGGAACTACGCGGGTACTAGTTAAGAGTAAAAAAAAAAATTTTTTTTTTTAATATATTATGGTAAAGTATTAGCCGGCTCCCTGATCAGTATTCTACAAGCGATCTGTTCAACTTTATGGAGCCCAATATTTACAAAATGTTTTATCCTCCTAACTTTCACAAAAACAAACCGTAGAAACCTGTGTAAATGAGCCAAGGAGCTGTAGTAAATAAACAAAGTTAAATAAACAAGTTTTCACCCCTCCGCAATTGGTACAACAAAGACGGAATAATTCCTTACTTTTATCACCCTTTTCCAAACCCACATAATTATTATGGGGAAGATATTTTGAGTGCCCCAGTAGTAAGACATTCTATTCTAGCATGCGTTGAAAGTAGATGACAAGAAAATTACGTATTCAGCTTAGGCCTAAATAAGGCAGTTTTAAACGAGGAAAATATCGCACTGGTTAGAAATTAAAAAAAACATTAAAATAATATGCAAATCAAACACGATAAGTTACGTTGTAGGAGATCTCGAAAGCATAATTTGTGTTAACTTAAAATACATATGAAATTTTCTGTTAATAAAGCCTAGGCCCCTATCTCGGGTACAGAGACCACCTTCAAATGTCTCCATTTTTTTCTGTCCTGTGCTAACTCGTTCCAATTTTCTCCTGCAACTTTTTCTATGTCATCAATCCAGTGATTTTAGGTCTACCTCTGTTTCATTATAAGGGTATGTTTAACTCACCACACAACCTCGCGCGTGCTATTAAGATCCTTACAGAATACGACTACAGTCTCAAGTTCTCGACCCAAGTGTAGAGCCGTAAAGACGACAACATTGAATCCAAGTTCCTTACAAATATTTGCTCTTATTTTAACGAAGAACATGGAAGAATGAGATAAACGCAATGAAATAGGAAATGACTGAACACTTCGATGAGCACTACATAAAACGAACGTGACTGCCTCGTCAATATCTGATATCGAACCGTGTCCTTGTTTTCAAGCAAACCAATGAATTCATCCTTTTGATTCATTACTCACTTATATTTGTTATGCTTAAAGGCATATTTAGTTTACTATATACTTTTAAGAGATGAGCGGAACTGCGCAAATATGGGATACATACCCTAACTAAGCTTCTGGGCTCAGAAGCCGCTCACTATCCAATTTCTCATTTAGTTAGCTAATAGCATTCGCTTGTGGCAGTTGACGTAATCACCAATATGCTTAGTAAGTAATAGCCTCCGTGCCACTATTCGTTCGTTGGATTTCCGATAACCACAAGTCGTGGTCGAATTAGTAGGTACGAGCGACGAGAAAACTAGTCCATACCACGGGACAGAAACTATCCTAGTTAACTGAGATACTGCTGAGTTCTAAGCTCAATGCGATTGATATTCATGAGACATTTTCATTATAACTACTACATTTATTTTATTGCTACGTGATATCTTTTAAATATAGGTTCTGATTGTTGATTCTTTGCTAATCGTCATGCTTTTGCACACACATATCGCCTAAGTATGACATCTATACTAACTATACCATTATTATAAAGAGGAAGATTTTATTGTTTTTTTGTTTGTTTGTTTGCATTGAATAGGCTCCGAAACTACTTGACTGATCTGGAAAATTCTTTCAGCAATGGATAGCTACCATCAACAGCGAGTAGCATAGGCTATATTTTATCCCCGTACTCTCACGAGAACGGGAACTAAACGGGTGAAACCGCGTGTAAGGTATATTTTAACAGCATGCGGGCGAAGACGTGAGCGTCATCGTCCAAGTGTGTAGGTACTTTTTAGAACCATTCAGTTTTATCCAAAAAAATATAAACGTAATGCAAAAGTATCAAAGAAAAAATATGATAGGTATAATTAAAATCAGATTAATTTATTAATTGGGTTCTTAGGTAATGCGTTGTCGCAAGTATCAAACAAGTTTCAACGTAGATTCTTTAATGTCCAAAAAATAAATAACACCAGTTATTACTTTCTTTATTTATTGAAAACTTTTTGTCCACTATAATCTTACATTATCACTTATTGCATATTTTCACCAGAATGTAATCATTTTACTGCTTATCATTAAAATTTCAATAACGGTAACAAGGTAAGGATGATAATTGTATTCCTTTCCTTGTTAGTGCATTCACTGCAACTCCAGTCAGCTCATAACATATAACGATATACGATACGAGTAATATAAAAAACACCAACTTAATAAAAATAAATTATTAAGCAAACTCTCCATTGAAATGATTACTTGTGGTCTATCAGAGTGTAGGTCACCGGCTGCTGAAGAAGGGCTGTGGAGTGGATACCGTGGCAGGGTTCTCCTAGCTAGTATAATTATACTTTTGAACGAGTATATCGGCGCCCTTTTCAGCAATAGCGGTGACGGTGGCGCCCATTTTTCCACGGCATGGGGAGGGCGCTATAGATGCATCAACTACCATCAAGTTGCGCATACCCTTCACTTGCAACTTGCTGTCAACCACTTCGCCTATTGCGCACGTTTTGATGTAGTGCCACATGGGCACCGTGGCCAGGGGCGCGTGGCATTCCCAGTAATCAGTGGTGTCTAAAGTATAGTTACTGCACGCGCTCAGAGGCAGCATCTCCGAACCCACATCCTTGGCGTATGTTGTATTCATTAACTTGCGATGGAAATCCGCTAAGTAATTGGCTGTTTTTTCCAAATTTGCTTTATCTTTGTAGTAACCATAAGTAACATTAACTTCCCCTGTAGTGGTTAATTGGACGCTGCCATATGTTTCCGGATATCTGGGAGAAATTCCAGTCAAAACATACATTTTGTCGCCGGCGCCGTCGTATATCGTTTGGCAAAAGTCCTCGGTGAAAAGGAATGCGTTAAGGCACATCTGAAACATGGCGGACGATTTTTTCCAAAATAGAATGTTCATCGCTTGGTAGTCGGAGACATTACTTTGACTACTGTTGTAATTCATGTATGCCGTACTCAGCCCAATGTTCATTCTGCCTGGGTCGATCGCCGGTTCATCCTCACTGGTATAGTTGAGAGTGTGCACCAAGAGCACCATGTTGTGATCTTGCATACGCTGCCCCACTGGAAGGTCTGCTACCACTGTGATACCGGCCGCCTCTAACTCTTCCTTCGGCCCGATGCCCGACTTCATCAGTAAAATGGGGCTTTGGATCCCTCCGCAGGATACAATCACCTCTTTGTTGGCGCAAGCGTACTTTGTCTCGCCGGTCGAGTCGATGTACTCCACTCCGGTGACTTTATTGTTGGAGTCAATCACCAGTCTGGTGACAGTGGCATTCGTTACTAGAGCTAAGTTGTTACGATTTGCGGTATTAGCAATGTACCCCATGGCATTGTTAGAGCGTGTTTTGTCACTATTAATCTTAATCAATGGTTTGCAAGCGCCACATGATCTACCGGTGATGTCCTCCACAACAGGGCAGCCCATCTCCTCGAAAGCCGCATAGAGGGGTTCGTTGTAAATGTTGGTTTCCGTGGAGATACTGATTGGGCCATCAGTGCCATGATACTTCGTGGGATCGGAAACGGTTCCATCAAGTATTTTTTCGGATTTTTTGAAGTACGGTAGCAGCCCCTCGTAGTTCCAAGAAGAGTCGTTGGCGGCCTTTTCCCACTCTAAATAGTTATCGGGCTCACCAGGTATCCAAAGCAAGTGATCGAGACTACTGGACCCTCCGAGCATCTTTCCTATTGTGATAGGCATGGCGTTGTCTCTCAAATTGCTCGCAGTGCTTACATCGTTCGTTGAGGTCAGATTATAGTCGAATTGTGTTCTTGCCTGCAGTGGGAAGGTGGCTACGATCTGTGCCTCCAACGGCGGGTTGACTCCGGCCTCGATCGCCAACACGGTCGCGTATTGAGAAAGTCTGCCGGCCATCACGCTGCCTGCTGTCCCAACTCCTACCACTATATGATCGTAGCACGCGTCAGCTGTAACCAAACGCAACACTCAGTGATCTAGTTAGAATGTTAGCGACTGCTACCCTTACCTAGTGTATATACTTACCAACTCCAGTTGTTTGTTTCGGATAAAAACAAGCCGTCATATCTTCATTATTTGCAATCATATAAAATGCGCACTGCAATGTGGTGATTGCGGTCATCGCTGCAGCTGCTTCGCCCGCCATAGTTACCTGCACGAATTACGTGATGAATCAATTCGGTTATTGCTATATTAAACGTAATAAATACAATCGAAAAGTATAAGGCAGAATCTTCCATTGTTATAGCTACCTCACAGTTCCTCAATCGAACATTATGTCCGCTTTATACCATAACTTTATCTATTACAGTTAAGTGTGCTCCGAATTTCACCTAGATTTCAAGATAAAGTAAGGTATATAACCGAAGGAAATGTATTCAGAAATGCATGAATGTGGACGAAGCAAAAGAAGTATGATAGCATCGTAGCATGCGGCAAACGGTGGTTTCTGTCTAAGATTTTTAACTAAGCACATTCAAATCGTCAGGAGGACACAATTAGGTATTACGCCAGGCTCGGGAGGTTGTTTTGCTTTGCAAGAAACTGAGAAATTACTCTTTAAAAATGCACAAATGTACATAAAAATTTACATAACGTAAAAGTCTACTTGTTCTGATTATCTATATAGCTTGTGATGACCAGCCCCCACTAACAACACATGTTCACAAGTATGACGTGAATGCCAGCTATTAGTTGGTCAGGTGAATAAGTATATAAGCTATGACTTCTGTCAATATTTGGCACCAGTACGATCAAATATGCTTTAAAAAATGTGCATAAGACTCTTTGTTTTATTTTCCGCAAACAGTCACTAAAACGCGCGAAAAACTATTTCATAAAAAAAGAAGTTAATCTTCTTCAAAAAGAGAAGAATTATTTGGTGCGAAATGTAGCAACAAACTCAGTATCAAACAGCAAATTCAAACGTAAGTAATTTATTTAACTTTTTACATTCAGTAAAAAAAAACACCTAGTTCTGACCCAAAGAATCAGAATTGGTATACTCGTATTCTACAATTAATTTTATGTAGTTAATATTAGTTGATTACTTACCGAGTTGTGTTCCGCTGGTAGATGGAGAGATTAACTTATTGCTTGAAACGGGCCCGGCCTGTTTTATAGTACCTACCAATGGCGTTTCTAATCGGAAAATCAATATCTACTTATATCCGATTTGGAATTTCAAATTACCCAAAGTCTTGTCCAAATAATACAATATTTTAATTTAGAAATTTGAATGAGATATTCTTATGCAAATTAAAAGAATACAAACTATGAGTAAGCGGCGGTTTTTCTCAGCAAAACCGAACTTAAGGTAACATTCCTTCAGGAGTAGTAAAAAGCACTAAGTCGTGTATACATTATATACACAGTTAGCTCACCGTTACTAAAATTTAAAACAAAAAGCCACATATTAATGGTAACAGCCGCGTTATCCACTAAGGTTCCTCAGCGTCGAACTCGACGATGAGCATTGGCTTCACTCATAGGAAATTGATACATAACACATGGAGGATAAGGTTCAATTTCGTATCTTTAAAACAGACACTTGACGACGAGTGCAACGCTGAGAAACCCTAATGAATTACGCGGCAGTTTCGTAGGCGCACGCACGAATACACGCTACCTACGAGCATTGAACACTCTAAACTGCTACTGTAATTAGGCGCGAGACCCTCGAACTCGAACCTATTTATGTGGGTGATTCCTGTATATTTAAGTAAGTAATATGGTGCCGTCACGAGGTATGAGCGTCGTTTATCTGGATGGAAAGTTCAAGCTCGGATTGGGACTAGCTAACATTAAATTAATTATTATAATGTTTGTAACAAATGGACAAACAGACGAACATACGGCAGGGTTTACATATCATTGTTATATCACTTTCAAGTAGGCAGGTGACTTATTATTATGGTCAAGGACACACAAGTGTGATAAAAATATAAGGCTGTTCAAATAAAATCATTGGACGTCATAAACGGGGCACTTTTAAAATTTTCAAGTATTTTAAGTACATTTACAACATTTAAGTACATGTACAAGCCACAGCTTTGGGCAAATCTTAACTACGCAATACGGTTCCTGCGCAGTAATTTACAACCCCTCGCTGGTCTTTGGCTGTGTACATCAACTTATAAAAGTCTCCTCCTGACATTCCTTAAGCTAGCACATCTCGAACTCCTTCAACGTTGTTTTTTCTGATGTTATTGTAGTTAGACTTCCGATTTCATAAAGGCAATAAATCGATTGTCTCTGGAGTCAGTACATCGTTTCCTTCCCGACCCCGGTCTTCTCTTCCCCTCCGGACCCACCATACCTGACCATACCCTTGGAGGTAGGGTGGGACTAAACTATACCGTCGTAGAGTTGGGATTAGAAAAATAGAAAAAGAATATAAATTTTCTTCTTATACCTATACTTTCATTCATTTAAATGCATATGCTCACGCCTGTATTCCCCGAAGGGGTAGACAGAGGTGTTGTAATTTTCAACACCCACATTTCACCGAATATGATTAAGTGCCAACGTGAGAGAGAGTGAGTCCATCGCCGTCTCAGGCACTATACACACGTCTTTGAATTATTTCTCAGACATATGTAGGTTCCCTCACGATGTTTTCCTTCACCGTAAAGCACGTGGTGTGAAAATCACTGTACATAAGTTTTTAGAAAAACTCATAGGTACAGGCCCCGCTGGGATTCGAACTTGCGTCGCTTGCGTAGCAGGCAACTGCTCCAACACCGAGGCCACCACGGCGCGTTTAATAAATCTGGAATTACTAACAGAAACTTTTATTTATTTATCTGTATAGATAGATGTAAAACTAACAATATTTTCTTTTCATTTCAGGTCACCACACCCGGCTCAGGTCAGTAACTATCAAAAAACTTCAAGAGCACAAAGTTTGCCCTGTAAATTCCATGATCGACAAACTCCCCGAATCTATTAAGGGATGCCCTCAAAAATGTTGGCAACGGAACTTAGCGTGGCTTTGAATTTAAATTCATATACATTAATGCTCACGCCAACCTAGTAGAGACCCCAAAGGGGTAAGCAGAGGAGTTGTAATAACAATACCCACTTTTCGCCGAAGATGATTGAAGTGTCAACGTGACAGATAGCCATAGTCCATCGCCGTCACAGACACTATACATACGCCTTTGAATTACTTCTGAGACGTGTTTTCCTCACGCATTTCCTTCGCCGTAAAGCCGGCGGTGTGAAATTACTGTCAGTATTTAGAAAATCTCACTGGTACAGACAGCCGTTGTTCAATAAAACAAATAAGGATTATTATTTATGAAACATTATTGAAACGATAGCAAGGCCAACCGTGAAATCATTATCTGCTCCCATCAATCTCATCAGTCGACGTCGCACTCACAATCTATAATGAATTCCCGATGATCCTGATCTCTCCCTTGTTCCAATTTTTGTCACTGAAGTTAATCTTTTGGGCCTCGATTATAACTTTTCACAGGGTTGAGAGGATTACACTTCAAACTTTTTGCTTTGATTTATGCTTTGAGGACAAAGGCTGTATTGGAAAATCATGTTGAGCAAGAACACGATATCGCTACTATGCTGGTTAAGTCGCTGCATTCATAACCGCAGATAAGAACTACGTACATTTATACTTGAAAATGAAAATGAAAATGAAAATAAAAATGATTTATTCAGTTTAGGCCCTGGTAAGGCACTTATGAATGTCGAGGAATTTACCACCGATTCGGAAACTAGCCTTCTGAGAAGAACCGACAAGAAACTCAGCTGGCATCATGTACATTTCATTACACAGTAAAATAATAACAATTACAAAAAAAAAACATCATAAATTATTCACAATAGTGAAAATTGTATCAGCATGCATGTGTAAAAAATAATAATTAAAAACGTAAAAACAATACCAAATGATTTACATATCATGTTTGCATACCATGTCATTGCCAGGAGCTACTTGTGCAGAGTTTTAATTCCATATGTCTTTATCATTTATGTAATCCGAAATTGTATAATAAGCTTTCCATGGAAGATGGGACGGGTGCTGGTATGGGATGCAACCTGTTCAGACACGCTGGCCCCGTCCCATCTACATGGAACCAACAACAGAGTTGGTGCGGCATGTGAAGCGGCGGAGAAGGCAAAAGCTAGCAAATACAGGGGTCTGGGCACCGAATATGATTTTGTTCCATTCGGTGTCGAGACCCTTGGTCCGTGGGGTCCTAGCGCCATAAGGCTTTTTAATGAAATTACGAAAAGATTAGTCGACATCACCGGAGACCGAAGAGCTGGCAGCTACCTCGGACAAAGAATTAGTTTAGCTATTCAGAGGGGGAATGCTGCCAGTATCTTCGGAACCTTGCCTACAGGGACTCCTTTTAATAATATATTTTAGGTTATTATATTAGGTTATTATATTTTAGGTTATTTTAGTTTATAAAACATATAAAAAAAATATGCTACATAAACATAATGTTATATCATAAGCTTTCTTCATCAGTACAGTTTTAATGTGTGTCTTAAATTTATCATAATTTAACGCGTTTATTGACTTCCATGAGCCCACAGATTCGCCTGCAAGTCAGTAAGATTTTACATGAAAACTTTCACACCCCTTTTCATCCCCTTAGGGGACGAATTTCGGGAAACCCTTTCTTAGTAAATAACTCCCTCTAACACACCCATATTTCTCTAGGACCAATGATTGGGCTGTGCATTGATATACATATAAGCCAGTTCAGTCCGGGTTTTAAATTTTATGCATAGATGGGAAAAGTGCATCGGTCTGTCCGTCTGTTACCTTTTCATGGCCAAGCCGCTGAACTGGTTGAGCAATTTCATATACCTTTGACGTCCAGAAACGGTCATGGTGTATTCACAAAACTTACAGAATTTACTGACTCCCATACTTATACGGCGCAACCGCTCACGTAAGTATGGATGGCTAAAAGACAGTTAAATGATTCGTAAATTAAACAAGTAGATCTAAAGGGAAAGGTAGGTGCGTCAGAACATTGTTAACAATACCTTAACATAAGCTGACTATAAAACTAGAAAGGATTACAAAGTTACAGTACCTATAAAGGCGACAAAACGACAACTTTGCTCATTTACGGCGCTTTTAAAGTTTTAATTTGGCTTTACAGCGTCAGAGAGACCGCGATTCATTTTCGTATGCAAATACATTATGTTCAAACTCTCTAAAGCACTTATTACTTCGAAATTTGTGATATTTTGAGCGGAGTAAAGTCCCGTAGCGATTTCTTGTGTAATTTAGTAAGTAGGTTCAGCTGCTTCTATTTTGTGAATACATTTGTCAGCGTTGGATGTAAGACTTGGGAATAATTCATGAAGTAAGGTCTTACAGTCAGGAGGCAGGCTATTGAATGGATGTGACACCGATCAGTGAATTACGAGTTGGAGACTGTGTCAAGAAATTCAATTTATGGCTTAGAAAACAGATTCTCACAGAATGTACGTATTACGTATGTTGTGTGTCAATAATTGATGCTGGCCATTAAGGCCAGCGTCAAACTTATGTAAAAATATGTGTTTAAATAAATGTCATTATGTCAGTCATATAAAAATACAACCGTATAAACACAAGCTTTCTTTCAATGTGAAATCCCGATTAATTACATACATAAAGACCCAACATAATGGTCATAAATCGAGCCGGATAAACAATGAACCAGTGCACAAGTCATTTCTGCATTTCATAAGCAATTTTCTCACATTTGGATATCGGTTCCGTCGACGAAGAAAACAAAAGCAAACATGGCGGAACAAATAATTTCACAATTGGATGAAATCGAAATGTTAATGCAGAAAACGCTTACCAACATCAAGAAGTGCCCTAAAGTCAGATTAACCACAGGATATATTGAAACTCGCATGCAAACTATTCTGGAATATTGGAACAAATTTACGGCTGGACATTATGAGCTGGTAAAAATAGTACCGAAAGACAAGAGGGTCAATATACCGTATTTTGTTAATGAAGTATTCTCGACCACGGAGGAATTGTTCACAGGCATGCTGGCAGATCTAAGGGATCTGCTATCCCAACCAACACACCCAATGTCAAGCGACAGCAACGCCGGCAACAAACACACCGAGCATGATATCTCGGTGGATGGGCAGGTGAAGTTACCTAGGATACCACTACCTACGTTCTCCGGTATCTATGAAGATTGGCCTGCGTTTCACGATCTATTTACATCGTTGGTACACGCAAATGTTACACTCAGCAAGGTACAAAAGCTGCATTATCTAAAGATTAGTACTACTGGTGAAGCGGAAGCATTGATAAAGCATATTCAAGTAACCGAGATCAACTTCGATCAGGCCTGGGAACTTCTAAAGGTCCGTTATGGCAACAAGCGACTAATAGTAAATTCCATTATGAAGAAACTGTTCAACCAAAGGAAAATACCTACACAAACTGCTAGCAACATCAAGTCCTTGTTGGATACCACAAGTGAATGCATCAACAGCCTGAACAATTTGAAGTTGTCTACTGAATCATGGTGTCCCTTACTGATATATCTGGTGGTGCAGAAGCTAGACCCAGAATCGCACCGAGCCTGGGAAGAGTTTGCTTACAAGGACAATTTAGATGAACTACCCAAATGGAATGATCTTGTCCAGTTCTTACAAACCAAATTCCGTACGCTTGAACTTGTTACTCCTCCGTCGAATGAGAAACCACGAAGCAAGGAATACAATAATACAGTCCACACTTCAACTACCCCTTATACATTCAAACCAAGAAGTTGCATCATGTGTCAAGAGAACCATACGCTATGCCACTGTCCGGAATTCACGAAGCTAGAAACAGCTGAGAGATGCGAATATGTCAAGAATAACGACCTATGCTTTAATTGTCTGACTTCAGGCCACTCAGTAAAGAGTTGTCGCCTCAACATGTCGTGTCGTATATGCCAAAGGCGACATCACACAATGGTGCATCAATATACGTCACAGACAACAAGCAACGCGAGTCAGCCAGGCAATTTCCAAGCTAACCACCAAGTTAAGGATGTACAGGAGCCAAGCGAAGAATTGGATGACCAGATGTCCTCACATTTTACAGAGAGCAAGTCAACAGCTCTACTGGCTACAGCTCTAGTGCCTGTACGAGACACGGCGGGTCGTGTGACCATATTGCGAGCTCTTATTGACCAAGGATCGCAAGCGACCTTTATTAGTCAACGCGCTGCTCAACAGCTGAGATTGAACAGACAGCCAGTTCACGGAACAGTCACGGGCGTTGGATCTACCAAGACTATCATCAAACAGAAAGCCGAGATAGAGCTACTATCGCGTCATGACAACAGGTTTATGATCAAAGTAAAGGCCTACATCATGCCCAATGAACTCACTACTAAATTGCCATCGCAATCATTACCAATCAGCACCTGGAAACATATTGAAGGTCTGGTCTTAGCAGACCCAGCGTTCAATAAAAGCGGACGAGTAGACATGTTACTTGGTGTCGAAGTATGTGCCCAAATTATGATGAACGATCTAATCAAGGGTCCCCCAGGTTCCCCATGCGCACAAAAAACCAGCCTGGGATGGATTCTATTTGGGAGCATAGAAGAAGAAGTTAAGAAGGAGTTTATGGTTTTACATGTAAGCCTTGACCTAAACAACATGCTAAAGTCGATGTGGGAGCTAGAAAATGATGAAGTGAAAACACTTACATTAGAAGAAAGAAAATGCGAAGAAATATATCAAGTTACACATACGAGAGCAAAAGATGGACGATATATCGTCAAACTACCGACCAAAGCAAATGAGCTGCTATCAACACAAGGAAGAACTAGAGACATAGCATTAAAAAGATTATATCAATTAGAGAAACGACTACAGAAGAATCCAACACTTAAACAAGAATACATAAAGGTTATTAAAGAATATGAAGATATGAAACACATTGAAGAAGTACCTGCGGACAAAATTCACAAGCCAAGCGTATACCTGCCGCACCATGCGGTAATTAAAGAAGACAAGGAAACTACGAAAGTCAGAGTTGTTTTTAATGCTTCACAAAGGGGATGCAACAACATATCCTTGAATGAGGAGCTTCTTATAGGACCAACCTTACAAACGGACATGAGAAGTCTCATACTAAAATGGCGCATGGTGAAGGTTTGCTTCGTCGCCGACATTCAAAAAATGTATCGACAAGTTTTAGTTTCAAAAGAAGATAGAGACTTACAGAGAATTTTGTGGCGAACCGACCCAAGCGAACCTGTAAAGGATTACAGACTCAAAACAGTCACCTTCGGTACGGCATGCGCTCCGTATCTAGCAGTACGCACGTTGCAACAAGTAGCTGATGATGAAGGCAGTGCCAACCCAGACGCCGCGAGAATAATCAAAGAAAACTTTTATGTGGACGATTTAATGTCTGGGAAAGATACAGTACCGAAAGCAATCGAAGCAGCAAAGGGCATTGAAGCTATACTCAAGAAAGGAGGTTTTATTTTACATAAATGGTGTTCAAACAGCATTGAGCTCCTGAAACAATTTGACGAATCGCAAAGAAGCTCGCATGTAAGCTTGGATATCAGACTTGATGACATCATCACAGCTTTAGGTTTAAGATGGAATATGAGTAAAGATGTATTTGAATATAACCTAAAATTACCTGCCTCAACCGCGTCTATTACAAAGCGCACAATACTTGTTGATATCCAGCGTCTCTTCGACCCACTCGGCTGGTTGGGACCTGCAATCTTACCCACTAAGCTACTGATACAAGAACTATGGTTGCAAGGCTTATCATGGGATGAAGAAGTTGGCGATACGGTCAAGGAAACATGGATGAAACTAAGGAATAGTTTCAAATATTTCAATGAAATAAAGATGCCTAGATGGCTTAATACAACAGAATACATGAAAAAGGACATAGAAGTTCATGGCTTCTGTGACGCTTCTAACAAGGCATATGCGGCTGTAGCATACGTCAGAATCAAGGGTGAAGATGAAGAAATTAGAATAACGATGATAGCTGCACGGACTCGGGTGGCACCTGTGAAACCAGTCTCACTCCCACGCTTAGAATTATGTGGTGCTCTGTTATTATCAAGATTACTTAAACAAATAAGAATAGCCATGAAGTTACCTGAGCATCAAATATTTTCGTGGACTGACTCCTCCATTGTACTGTCGTGGCTGCTTGGCGATCCCACGAGGTGGCACACCTTTGTCAGGAATCGTGTTGTTGAAATCTTGGACAATACTAACAACAGTTGGTATCACGTGCAAACACAAGATAATCCAGCGGACACCGCATCAAGAGGAGAGAGCAGCGTAGATCTCAAAAATGATAAGAAATGGTGGAATGGCCCAGACTGGTTGAAAGAGGAAACCATTTGTTTCAGCAGACCTAACAATTTGAGGACAAATCTAGAAAGAAAGGAAACCATACAAGTCAATATAAACATAAAAGAAAATAGCTTAGAGCACCAGTTTGCAGAATTTGAAAGCCTAACAGAACTATTAAAAGTAATTACTTTCTGCAAAAGATTTCTCCGAGGAAATAAACTAGAAAACAAAAGCACGGCTATGACAACAATGGAATTAGAAGAATCATTAAAAACATGCATTAGAATAGAGCAACGGAAATGTTTTCAAGAAGAGATTGATGATCTGAAATCAAGGAAGGATGTAAAAGGAAACAGTAAATTAAAGTTATTGAAACCATACCTTGACCGTGAAAATATCCTCAGGGTGGGCGGCAGACTGCGACACTCCAACCTAGAGGAGAACAGCAAGTACCCTATGATACTCGACAGCACGAACAATCTGTCGGCTCTTATAGTAGCAGATGCTCACCAGAAAACCCTGCACGGTGGAGTGCAATTAATGTTGGGACATCTTCGATCGAAGTATTGGATACTGAAAGCGAAAGGATTAGTTAAGGCGAAAGTTCATAAATGTTTGATATGTGCCCGACATAATGCTGTAACAAGAAATCAACTTATGGGAGATTTGCCACGAGTACGAGTAACGCCAGCTAGACCGTTCATAAATAGCGGCGTTGATTTTGCGGGACCATATCAGATCCTTATGTCTAAGGGAAGAGGAATTAAAACTAGTAAAGCTTATGTTGCTGTCTTCATATGCATGGCTACTAAGGCAATACACATGGAGCTAGTTGGCGATCTAACCTCTGAATCGTTTATTGGAGCATTCCGACGATTCGTTTCTAGACGTGGAAAATGTGCCAACTTGTGGAGTGACCAAGGCAGGAATTTTGTTGGAGCCAATAAAGAACTAACAGAAGCATGGACAGAAGCAAAGTTCCAACTCGACGAATCAATGGCCGATTCCCTAGCACAAGATGGAACTCAATGGCATTTTATTCCAGCGTACAGCCCTCACATGGGTGGACTTTGGGAAGCTGGAGTTAAGTCAATGAAACACCACATGAAAAGGATTTTATCCTCCAATCTTACTTATGAAGAGATGTCGACCCTGCTGTGTCAAATAGAAGCATGTTTGAATTCGAGACCTTTGAGTCCCATCGATGACACAGAAATAGCAGTTCTAACACCTGGACATTTTCTGATTGGAGAAGCTCCCATTACGGTACCACATCCAGACCTGAGCGATGTGGCAATAAACCACTTATCTCGTTGGCAATATCAACAGAAATTACTTAAAGATTTCTGGCACAGGTGGCAAACAGAGTATCTAAGCAGGTTACAACAACGTCCGAAATGGCTCAAGAAGGTTGACGAATTTGAAATAGGTCAAATAGTGCTCATAAAGACAGATAACCTGCCTCCAGGAAAATGGGCACTTGGACGAATTATGGCCAAGCATCCAGGCGATGACAACGTTACCAGGGTGTACAGTGTTAAAAGTGGAGATAGCATAATTAGAAGACCGTACAACAAATTGTGTCCACTGCCAATTAATACGGAATCTTAAGTACAAATAATAATTTATTTTCAAAGTTTGTGTAGAATCACTATTATTTTTTCTGTGTTATGCACCTGTTTAAGATTTAACTTATTATAGTTGAATGTTTCGTTCAGTCTTCTTAAAGGACTTATGAGCCCTTTGGTGGGCGGCATGTTGTGTGTCAATAATTGATGCTGGCCATTAAGGCCAGCGTCAAACTTATGTAAAAATATGTGTTTAAATAAATGTCATTATGTCAGTCATATAAAAATACAACCGTATAAACACAAGCTTTCTTTCAATGTGAAATCCCGATTAATTACATACATAAAGACCCAACAACGTATATTAATTGTACGTAGGTAATATGTATGTATTGATTCGATTTTTTTCTCTTCTGCTTTGGACTCTGTAGTTATCTGTCGTGGTCCTTAAATTATATGAAGTGAAATTAGTAGGGCCACTTTACTAAATGTAGGTATTGTTTATTCATTTATTTAAAAAAATAAAAGTAAACACAACACAAATCATATTGAAAGCAAAATTCGAATAAAGTAACGTTATTTATACTTACCATAAAGCTTATTCTTTACAAAAACAAATATCTTCTTTCCCTCACCCCCTCCTTATGAAGCAGTGGCGATCTTGCTTACCGTAGGAAAGGAACCAAAGGAACAAAGAACACACAACACTTACTCTATTTCATTCATTAATTCTCAGCCTACCTTAGTCCACTGCTGGACACAGGTCTCCCCTAATGAGTGCCATAGCACCCTGTCTTCAGCTTACCGCACCCAGCATCTGCCTGCAGTTTTTCGCCGATCGTCATCCCACCTGGCCGGAGGGCGTCCTACACTACGTTTGCCGAGTCTCAGTTTCCACTGAACTCGGTCACCGACTCTATGGTAGTATTATTTGGCTGCGACCTTCGGTAAGGCGGACTCCCCAAACACCCAAAGTAGGACCGCTCCAATGTTCGTACAGCGCCGTTATTCCCAAGCTCTTTTAAATAATTTCAAACAAGCATACAGCCTGATCGTAAGCTACTTATCTGCAACCGCAGCTGTGCCTTAATCCAGTCTAAAATTGATTTTAGATGGAACATTTCGTACTAAGCTAAGTGAACTTTAACAAACCCTTTTGTTCAAATAGTCCGTGGATTCGAGTGATTCAAACGTAAAGTTTTGATAGCCCTAGATGTAAGTGTTGGGCTGTGATTTCTGCGGGTAAGTTTAAAGTGCACTTGGTGGCAAATGTTGCGCCTCCCGGAAGCTTCGGCAATTTTCACTAAAGTTTTCTATACTGGAGTCTTATTTACTCTATGGAGACTGACAATTTATTGGAACACATCTGTATTAGTGAAGTGTACTTTAAAATCGTTGATAAATGTCTGTGAATGGTCAAAAATAGAGTTGTTTCTTTAATTTCGTCTTTTTGATCAGTCGCTATCATCGACTTGAAATATGCGTGATATAGGGTCAATGTTTGCTATATGGGAAAATACTAGAAAAACGGATTATGTCATATAATTTCAGTTTTGGATTTACATTTTGGAGATCCTTATGCATCATTGACATCGGTAACATCGTGGTAAAATGTATAAGAAGGCCTGCCATCATCGGTTTAATCACAGCGTATTAAGAACTTCTGAGCTTTGGCATTTAATTTTGGAACCTTAAAATGGGTACATAGGTAGGTACTAACGTCGACTCATAAAACATAGAATTGATACCTTACCTCAATACAACACACAAAAAAAAAATTATATTTACTTTGATGGCAGAAAAAATTAAAATTCCTCAGTGAATAGCGCGTATCCCCTCATCAAGTATTCATTTTTTATTTCGGGAAAAATCCCCGTTGAGCCAAACTTCGGCAGGAAATAATTACAGAATGCGAACGGCTTAAAAAGTAAAAGCTAATTGAAACACGAAGTAGACTTAGGGGTTGGTTAGGGGGTATTCAATCAAGAGAGCAATCAAAATGTAAGTGTTTATTTAATTACTTATCTACCGCTTCTTAAGGAAATAATATTTATTTACGAGTATCAAGGAAATGCCCCTTCAACCGCAAAAACAAATGAAGGAAAAATTCGACGCATCGGGTGTGATTAAAGAGTTTGTAAGTGTTGGCAGAGTAACTGCACGGTGTGCAGAGGTCGTTCGTTGGTTTAAGTCCCGCTACGTGTTAGAATTTTTCCTAAACATTTTTATGAATTTTGAAACGCTAATAACTTCATAATCATTAAAATTGCAAGTTGTACTTATTTTTTCAGTAGACTGGTACTTACTTAGATTTTTTGTACATACATACTTTTTTGATTAAGTATAAGAAATATATTTTAAAATTACTTAAACTTACAAATCTATATTATCTAAGACTTAGCTAAGGAATATTTCACGATGAACAGCTGAACATAATTTTCAATGAAGCGATAACTAAACCCGTGGGGAGTCTTTTCGATCTAAAATGCACACGCCCAGAACTAAGAAGCTATAAGGTTAGGTTAAATACCTATTACAATTTATCAAATACATTTGTTATACTCAATTTTCCTTCGTACTTACGGGAAAGCCAGCGGAGTGACAAATCGCGTTGTATTCTCTCTTGTACACCACCTGCGTCTTGGGCAATCCTTCAACAATTATACTGGTACTTATTGTTTATTTGAAATACGAGTACTTGTTTATCTACAATCTAGCTGTGCCTCGTGAAAAACTATGTTACTTAGTGATATTGTCCGACTGACTGATGGACTATTTAGCTTTTTATATCAACGCACAGCCTAAACACCTGGTCCTAAAGACATGTAACACGACACAAATTTAACAGACATGTAAACTATTTTTTTTACGAAAAATTTAACTTTTTTTGTAAAAAAAAAAAATTCGCGCTTTTCTGTGACTTTTTGCGAAGTACATATACACCAGTCATAACCCATCTAGGTGTAAAGTTATCATCAATACGAATTAATCAACCCCAAACGCTAAGTACTTGCTGTAAATCGTAAAGGAGTTCCTTCGGTTGTCCTTAGGCTCCATCATCAGATCGACTCGATCCATACCTTCAGCTTGAAATACTTAATGAAAATAATTAACAAACGCACTAGTCACCACTAACATTTTCAAAGTTTCCCCTCTATTTGTCATGGATGCCACCATCAGAACTGAACCAAATTAAAATGGGACCATTTTGGAAGCATTAACTTCCGAATAAAAAAATAATCATCGAAATCGGTTTAACCAGTCAAAAGTTCAAAAAGAAAAACATACAGAGGTCGAATTGTTAACCTCCTCCTTTTTTGAAGTCGGTTAAAAAAGGGTTTTCCAAAATTCCACCCCTATGGAGTTGAATTATCTGAGAATATTTTTATTCTCTGTACGAAGTCACTTACGGAAGTATTATTTATTATAATGTAATGCTTTGAAAAACCATGAATGATCTTAACCTAAAATAAAAATTTCAGTTTAGGCCCTGGTAAAAAATGTCGAAGAACTGACCACTTCTGAGAAATTTATCGGAAAAACTTTACCTTACTCTTTAAATTAAAATTGAACACATATTTATTTAACGAAACACCTACCCACATTGAAATCGTCATAATAACATGATCACTCATACAGAATTAATGTTAGATACGGATGTTTGCAGGTTTCGAAAAAGTCATGCTCGGTATTTAATGTAAATACATACATACATACTTATGCTCACGCCTGTATTTCCCGATGGGCTAGGCAGAGGTGTTCTAATAACCACAGCCACTTTTCACCGAAGATGATTAAGTGCCAACGTGACAGATGGTGAGCCTATCCTCGACTCAGGTACTATACATGTCATTGAATTACTTCTCAGACATATGCAGGTATCCTCACGATGTTTTCCTTCAACGTAAAGCACGTGGTGTGAAATCATTACGCATACGTTTTTAGGAAAACTTAGTGGTGCAGACCCCGCTGGGATTCGAACTTCATTCGCTTGTGTAGCAGGCGACTGCTCGAATTCACGGTCACCACTGCTCACTTTGATATAATTATCTTGATTATTGTCTGCTCAGTGCCATGTCTTCGACCTCCTTATCGTCGGGAGACGCACCTTTTCATTTACTTGGTTCATGTATTTCAACTTCAGCTATCTTCCCTTTGACATTCATGGAAAATATGTTTTGTCTTCTTCCCACTAACAGTATTTATTACGCGTGTGAATAAGACAAAATAATATTTTAACTGCCAGGCGACGTTTGCAGGTAAGTTGGTAATTTATTTGACATTAGTTAGTACACGTACAAGATACCCTGCTAAGGAAGGCTTAAGTGAATTAATTTTCATGGGGAATTCTGTTTGTAAATTATCATCGCATTCAGTTTTCAAGTAGTCAACTATTAACACATCCTACGTAAATAAATACTTAGATTATAAAGATAAAATAATTGGCTCTACGCAAGCACACATAGGTACCTTAGTAGTGCTACTAACATAATGAACGGGAAAGTTTGTAAGTATGTAAGTATCTATTGATGTAAGTACATACACCCATATTGTTACTAAAAAAAGTAATGTATGGATTTTGATGAAACTTTGCAATAATATAGCTTATAGATCAGACTAACACATTTAAACTATAATTAATAAAGATATTGTGTGAATTGACAAAAATATAAAGACCAGTCAAATACACAGACCAAGTACCGGGCAACAGCTAGTTGTTAATTGCTGTTTTTAATGTCCAAAATGGGTGAAATATACGATGTATTCATAGCAACATTTTATGTAAATATCATCATCATCTCCCTGGCCCTATCCCATGTATTTGGGGTCGGCTCTTGATTCAACACGATGTGGCAAATCACCTGATTGTTATACGAAGCGATTGCCATCTGACCTTCGTAACCCCTTTTTCGAGGAAAATCGGCAATCTGGGTAAAACCAGTTGTCAGACTTTCTTAGGCCTCTGACTGACCTGTAACGATTGCCACAAATTGGCATTTTATGTAAATATATTATTCTTATTTATACTCTCCACTCAATGTACTTACATTTAGTAAATACTAGCTGTGCCCCGCAGTTTCACCCGCGTAGATTTAGTTTCTTCCTTATTGTCGCGGAAACCTAATATTTTTAATAAATAAAAGTATCCTAAGTTACTCCTTGAAACATCAGCTACCTACCAGTGAAAGTCCCGTTAAAGTCCATCCAGCCGTTTCAGAGATTACCCGGAACAAACAGACAGACAGACAGAGAAAAACTTTAAAACTTGGATTTTTAGTGTCAGTATCGTGTATACTTTCATATGCATTTAGTGAAAAGCTGTTATTTTGGAATTACAAACAGACACTTCAATTTTATTTATCTGTATAGATGTATGCCAATACACAGACTTTAAACCAACTTTAGAATACGCGATCCCCTAAAATATATATACAAGCATTGTAGGCTTTATTTATTGAATAATTCATCAAATCCGATTTACATTCTAACTCCGACTGTCAAAACAAAATGGAAATGAACCCGCGAAATAATGTCGATTTTAAAAAACGTAAATCGTTTTTAGTAATCAATTGCTTGGTTTATTATTGGAAATGATTATTGAAATATATAAAAGGGAAAAGTGTATAGTTGTCAGGTGAAAAAAACCTTTTCTAGATTTTAGAAAACGCATTATATGTATAGGCTCATCGACGTTTTGAAAAACGGTTCAAAACACCTCTAGCTTCTAAATATATCAAATTTTGTGTTTTTTTTCTTATTTTTACCTGCCAGATTAAAAAAAAATTTTTACTTAAGTTATATAATTCTATTAACAACCACGTATTTTCTTTATTCCTTGCCATAAAGATAGATATTCCGATATTATCATTTGCATTCAATATCTCGTTCAAAGTGTTTCCCATCCCAACAAAGGCATTGAAGGGAATTTGAAAAATAAATTGACTGACGCTTCTACATTAGAGTCAGCGCAAAAAGTCAACTACGTAGATTTAATCAAGTAGAATTTATTCTGGGCTTAAATTGATACCCGAATCCTTCACTTTCCCTGCCGTATTTTGTTGAATTCTCAATGATGTAGATGGAAGCCTTCCTTATGTAACTTTTAGGTGGAAATCTAGAATCGAATTCCATTGAAATTTAATTTGAATAACACAAATTCAACCCTACCAACAACACTATGTAACGAATAAGAAGCCCGAACAATCGAAATTTTGTTAAACGATTAAAGTCATTCGATCCTCTCCCAATGGTATTCGCTCGATCCACATTCGTAGTTCGATCGGACTTCATCTCAATAGGACGTTTTCGCGAAGACGACCGAGCTATCCTTTTTATCTATACATCTACACATATATACATATTAATACATACATATACATACTACATACATACAGATAAATAAAAATAATAGCTTTTCACTAAATGCATATGAAAGTAAACACGGTCCTGACATTTAAAAACCAAGTTTTAAAATTTTTCTCTGTCCGTCTGTCTGTCTGTCTGTCTGTTTGTTCCGGGTAATCTCTGAAACGGCTGGACCGATTTTATCGGGACTATCACTGACAGGTAGCAGATGTTTCAAAGAGTAACTTAGGCTACTTTTATTTATTAAAAATATTAGGGTTCCGCGACAATAAGGATGAAACTAAATCAACGCGGGTGAAACCGCGGGGCACAGCTAGTTACTATTACTAATATTATAAAGAGGACAAACAATTTGTATGTAAGTATGCATGTAACGAATCGTCTCAAAAAGTACTGGACCGATTTAAAAAATTCTATCACCATTTGAATGCTACATTATCACTGATTAATATAGGCTATATTTTATCCCCGTACTCCCACGAGAACGGGAACTACGCGGGTGAAACCGCGTGACGTCCGCAAGTCTTTGAAATAATTAACACAATAATTAAATCACTGCTAATAAAATCGCGGCCTGTGTTATGTGAAATAATGAATATACTAAATGTTTAATATTAACTTGTTTTATAAAGCTCCAAAACATTTTGAAAAACAACTTAAATTTAAATCGCAAATCTTAGCAAAGAAAAATACAAGCTTTTCGTTGAAAAATTGTGAAGTACTTTGCCAAAACTCCTTCTCTGTTAGCATTGATCACGGATTATGCAAATTATGTATATTTTACTTCTTCGTGTTTCTTAAAATTATTATATAAGTTCGAGTCTTTTTAGGTGCAAATTTTATTTAGAGCATCGGTTGGTATGTATATCAATTAAATATCAAATAGTCTTAAGCTTTATAAGATTTAAAATCCAGTATATAATCATTCATTATTACACACAAAACTGATCGTGGGATAAACTGATGAGTTTCTTGGCGGTTCTTCTCAGAAGGCTACTACAGAGCCTTAAATGAATAAATCATTTTATTTTCAAACCTAAGCTTAGATTTAGGTATCTTTAAAAGAAGTAACTTAAAAACAGTCTGAGTTTGAAAAAGCTATAACTAATCCCCTTTACTTGTAACAAATGCAGGAATAATCGAATCAATCTTCGGATAACCTTTACATTGGGACAATAAAAATATTTCAAGTGCCAGTCAACATACAAAGTTGGAGAGACAAAGGAGATAGAGATACGCCTAAAAAATAATCGTAAGTATAGTTTTGAACGTTGACGATATCGATTGCAAATTTTCTTCATTTCGTAACGTAAAAACACCCTTACCATAACGAATGTAGGAATGTAGTTTTAAGCTCCCAAGCAAAATGAGGAAAATACGCAATCGGTATTTTTTTTAATAAATCCTACTTCGGTGTATTTGTAAACGTAAAGGATTTTTTTTTAAGGTGTCTTCTCTAGTGCAGTGCGTTGTCAGACTGGTGTAAAGTGCAATCTGTCTAGGACACTATTACACTTTTCTTTCATCTTTCAACATTGTACGAGACATTCTTTTTATGGACTTCTTTTGTAAGGTACCTTACGAAAGAAGACGTATAACGTTCTTTAATAAATTTAATAGTTTTACATTAAAAGTGTGAAACTTAGAAAATTTGTAATACTTACAATACAATATTATTTTTTTGCACACCATATAAGAACATACAGAGAAAAAATATACAACTTAAAACGTAAGGATGAAATGGTAATAATATAGCCGGTTCTTCTCAGAAGGCTAGTTTCCGAACCGGTGGTAAATTCCTCGACATTCATAAGTGCCTTACCAGGGCCTAAACTGAATAAATCATATTCATTTTCATTTTCATTCATATGAAAATCAATAAAGTATATAAAAAACTAAAAGACGTAAATAAAACTAACATTTAAATTATTTTAAATGAGAAATTTCATGGTAATTTCTCGCGATTGCTCTCGTAAGTATGGTAATTAACTGATCTAAAATCGTCTTTAGGTACTTACAACAGGATCACGTCTCAAAACGGCTATATTACTTCTAAAATATACTTCATCAGTCAACAACCACTTAAATACCTGCCAAACTCCTGAAGGATTCAAATAAACTGAAAGTTATCAACTCAATGTAAAGTTTCATAGAAATTAAATATTTTCAACGTTATTAATGATGGATTTTTCCATTTCTCAAACGGATAATGAAAAAGTCGTTAGAATAATTTAATTATTATAAGTCATTACTCCTATGAGTGTGATAGAGTAGGTTCACGGTTTACCACCAAAAATTTACTTACATGTCAAAGTCACAATTGACTTGCCCATTACACTATTGTGAATAATATTATGTGAATTTTATTACATTTAGTAATTTATGTATAATATTTATTTTATTCTGTGATAAAATGAATACATGCTGCTGAGTGGCCGGTTCTTTTCAGAAGGTTAGTTCCCGAACCAGTGATCAAGGGCCTTACCAAAAGCTCTTATTGCCATAATAGTTCCACTGTGTGACAGTGACAGACTTATACAAGTTATATACGTCATCTATATAGGCAATAAGAGGTCATGGTAGGGCCCCAGTTCTTCGACGTTCATTGCCTTACAAGGGCTTAGAGTGAATATATTCTCATTTTAATGTTCATTGCCAACTAATAGGCACTGCGTACATACGTTTTTGATTTTTATATTTCCTTCCCCAACGGTAGGCCAGAGAACTTACTCACCTCAGTAACATAATACTACTCGTAGATAAATCACTGGAATACCTATAGATAAGTACTAGCTTACGTTGGGTGGAGCAGCAATTTGCTGAAACTAGTGGCGCAAGTCAAACAACTGGCTCAGTTTACCGATAGCCTGCGACATGTTGACGTGCACTCCATTTATTGCCACCCACCGCTGCACGAACCACTTTGTATTTACTTTACATAAGCCAGGATATTTATACTTATAATATTATACGCTTTGGCACTCATTAGGGGAGCCAGCAGTGGACTGAGATAGGCTGATGATGATTTATATGGAGCCAATTTATTAGAATTGTTTGAACCAGTTTACACGTAAGTATAGTATCTGATTGGATCTACTCTCGACCCTGATTTCCACTGCTGGCTTTACGGACACTAATTAAGGGGTACACACTAATATTTGAAACAAAAGAATCATACTACTAGGAACCCAGTAGACGTGTGGTACGGAAACAATGCGGTTGAGCTACGCTTGAAGTTAGAACATGCACACATCCTGCCCTCGTCACTAAATGGGCACTTCAGCTTTATATGCGTGCTTTAAAGTTTCTACAATGTATGTATGAACTTTAACCTCGACGTTGTTCCGTCAGCTAATGTATTTACTTTTAACTTCCTGCGGTTACCTACACCCGTGTTGGCTACTAATCTAGCCAATCTTATTTTTCGGTTATAAGTAGCCTTTGTTACTCTCCGGTTCTTTATATAAATTGCATTGCAAATCAACAAACGCTTTGGCGTTTTCTTGTATCGTCGCTGGGCTTGATGAATTTCCCACAGGATTTATAAAAGCGTCTATTTCCCGGAGTGAAAGATATGCCTTCTTGTGTCGCGTCGCGTTGTATATTTTAACCAACGTTTCGTTCCATATTTTTTTTCTGTTCCACTAGGTTACGGAGATCAGGGGGCCTACCACCATCGGTTTAAGGAGCGCGTAACTTCTTAGCTTTGACTAAAATTCTTATACGATCATAGTTGGCCCCACGGATGAAAGAAAGAATCTGCAATTTCGCACCAGCTTGTCATCAGGCCATATCATCATGAGGATGGATTGGCATCCTGATGCGCCATCATCATCCTGCCCATATCTCACGTAATATGGGGTCAACACAACGTGTTTTCTCATCCATTTTCAATTTCACACGTGTGTGTGAATATTTTTAGTTCACAAGTGTATATGTTCTAAAAATATTCTTACGCAGATCAATTTGCATCATCAACATCTGTTCATTAATCATGCCTGGCTTATATAAGCGTCTGAAATGCAGAAATAATACTAAACATACTCAGAACTAAAAGAATTAAACTTTCAGTATTTTACAGAGAAAACTCAAATATTTTTACAAATAAATTGCAAAAATAAATACAACCACCCTCCGTAAAATAAGCTCGGAACGTGGCAAACTTAATTATTTTCAATAGCGAGCAAATCTTCAGAGTTCGGTGAGCGTGCGGAATCTCCGTGAAATACTGTGAAGTGCAAACCTCAGTGCAGACAAACTCGGTCAGAGCGTTCATAAGATGTTTCTTCACCCATGGTGTAACATTGTAACATGAGGAAACAGGATATTATAATGGTTTTGTACTCATAAGGGCCGGAGAGCAGAAATGCTTATATGTTATGCTTGATACAATTTGTAAGTGCGACATATTTAGGTTTCTTGATTGGTTTGACTATCATTCTTCCGATAGAGTGAATGGCTTTGATGAGTAATTTAAGCTGTTATCTTAAATAGGTAGAATAAATTGAATTCGCCATTTCAAAACAAAATTATTATATATATTTGAACGCTCCGTTTTTCTACTACATGGATCTTGGTACGGTTAAAAATGAAAATGAAAATGATTTATTCAGGCTCTTGTAAGGCTTATAAACGTCGTTAGTCATGCTTTGAAGCCATCATTTTATTAAATAATCCTGAGCTTATAATCCATATCTATACTCTATACAGATAAATAGAATTGAAGAGTCTGTTTGTAATTCCTAATTAAACAGCTTTTCACTTAATGCATATGAATTACAGGATATATCACACTGCATTTGTCTGAGAAGTAATTTAAAGACGTATGTATAGTGTCCGAGATTCACCATCTATCACGTTGGCACTTAATCATCTTCGGTGAAAAGTGGGTGTTGTTATTACAACACCTCTGGCTACCCCTTCGGGGAATACAGGCGTGAAGATGTGTATATGTATGAAATTAAGTCTACGCGGGTGAAACCGCGGGGCACAGCTGGTATAAAACTATGTATTTAACGTTTAAATTCCCACAAAGGTTGAGTTTAATTAGATTCCCGTCGCTTGATAAGTGGGCACGCCCCAACATTCCCAGCCAAGCCAAGCCAACTTAATATTTATTAACTTTGGCTGCCCAGTCTTATCTCTCAGGAAATTCGCTAATTACTTCCTAGACAATGTGAGTCTCGTTGATCTAGTAAGCGCCACTGTAGCATACAAGGGTTCGATACCCGAGTCGGTCAGTGTTATTGGGTTTTTAATCTGTGATTTCTTAATCTGTTTATAGCCCGATTAATAGCAATAGGCTCACCCTCTATTACAAGGGCCTTAAATAGAACTCGGTGTACTATAAGTACACTTTTGCCTCTTCGGGGTATTATTTACCTAGGCACTAATCCCGATTCTACTGGGAATTTACAGATGGAAAACCTCGATAACTTATTGCCCGACCCGGGCATCGAACCTAGGACCTCAGTCACTAGACCAACGAGGCAGTCGCTAGTGTCTCTATAGCTCTATTAATAATCTCTTAATGTTATTGTATAAAAAAGGCTGTAATTAGATACTAATCTACCTACTTATCAGTCAATCAAATTTTTTCATTATATAGGTAAAAGTTAAAATCAACAGGTTCTCAATACTAGCAGAATTCTCCCTCGCTCTCAAGGTTTGAAATTATGTAAATTCCTCCCTACGACCCTAAGGAATACTTCGTCTGAGTTATTGAATCAACCGTTTTGGCAGTAACTCCACTAATGAACTAGATTAAGAAATAATTACCGTACCGTATTACTTGTTCATTATTCCAGTTTCAAATAATGGAGATTTGAGATTTGAACACACTTTCGTTTCGTGTCTATCTTCATTTTCCAAACATAATTCTATGATAATATTAAATTAAACCTAATTAACACTTATAGAGGGTCCTTTTTAGAGTAGAGCCGCTAGAGACAGGACAATAAAAATATGACAGCTTTTGTCACTTTCACAGCACACTTAATTTGACGTTTAGTGTCATATTTAGTATTTTAGTAGTCTCACTTGTATGAAAGTTCAACATTTAAATAGTATATAGTATGTAAGGATGAACAAATGAAATTTTACAGGAGAGTAGTTAGTATCTGACTCTCGTCTTATAATTTTGTATCGCAAGGGTGTCGCAAAAAATGTCGCAAAGTTCACATGTTACTCTATGTCTCCTGTCATTCTCACGAGAGTTATGCGACATTTTTTTCTACGGTTTTCTCGGCCCTTCAATAGTGAGGATTTTTCGATATATTTCAATTGATTACTTACTCATTTATTGACTGCCTGAAAACGACCTCTGTTCATTCTTACATATAATAGGTCTATATACGTTTTAAGTCTAATTATCTTGAATAATATACCTACATACGTAAGTATTTACATGATTTATGTAAATTATTAATTAAAAGGTAACATTTCATAAACTCACACACCCACTCACACAGCTGTACATATTAGTACGTACAGCTATTTGGGTGGTAAGTATATGTAAACTTACATTAGGGTCTGAACAAGATCACGATTATTATTATTATGTTTTATTTGATTAGCCATCTTGGCGAGCATCATTTAATTGTATTTGAAGCTGCCATTAAAAGCGGAGATAACAAAATTACCACGAGTACCTAACTTGTAAATTTGTTCTAAACTACAACTAGATAGAATTCAGTAAACAAGTTTACAACGAGTTTAGTTCCTCAAGTCCTGTTACAATTTACAGTTGCTTTGAACACCCAACAATCAGTTAAGTAAATCGATTTAAAGAAACTAATTAGTACTTAGATGCCTACTTATTTCAGAATGAAAATACAGAAAAGAGCACCATTCAAGAAGACTTTTAGAAGTTATATCTGCCGTTTCAAATATACTTTATACTATTTTCTCCATAGTACATTATTAAATACTAGCTGGTGCCCGCGATTATTTATATTTTGGACAATTCATGCAAAGGCCTTATAAAATATAACATGTGTTCTGTGTTATTTTGATGAATATAGGTAATATTATTGTAGTTTTATTAACATCTGTTCAATTTTTTTTATCTGAAAGAGTACCTAGTTAATTTTCAGGGTCATTTTCAACTTTCACTTTTATAATTTAAGTAGTAGTAACCTACTAGACACTACTACTAGACAAGGATTGTCTAATATATTAACATACATACATATATTAACATAATCCTTGCCTACCCTCACTGATATGCAATTTAAAGGTTCCACAGATTTCACGTTACATATCGATCTAGAAATTGTGAGAAAATAACATTCCGCAATGTAAGCAAATCACGTTTCTACATTATGCAGGGAATTCAATGTGATCCGATCTAGCCTTCGAATACATTGACAAGCACTTCGCATTCCAACCAACCATAGACTCGCTAGCTGTAAGGTAGAGGGAAGCTCAACTGTAGGTAAGCCAGTACGAAGTCTAGCAATGGCAACGCGTCCGTCCCTAAGCTTTATTGTAAACCGAATACTCCTACCATTGCACACAATTGCCTTAGGTGATGTATCGAATAACGTTGTATTTGATCACGAAAGGGTGCGGAGAATAGATACCTATAGATACTAAGTATATTACTTACTTATGTTATCTCGATAAGTATCTCCTGTGTCCCGTAACACATAACTGTTTAAAAGGTTACCCTCTTATAATTATCTTATATAGAGTTTCTTGCCGGTTCTTCTCAGAAGGCTAGTTTCCGAACCGGTGGTAAATTCTCGACTTTCATAAGTGCCTTACCAGGGCCTAAACTGAATAAATATTTTTCATTTTCATTTTCATTTCATTACTTGTTTCATACTTTTGAGAGCGTAATTTATCAGTACTGAGTCGGGTGTTAATTTTTTAACTCTTTTTGTATTTACACAAAGGAATACCACCGCTGTGTCCGTGTCGTTATCTTGGCAGTGGGAAAGCGCCCAATGATTGCGCTGCATTGCACAGGAATCATTTTTTTCCATTTCAAACAAAACGTCAAGCCCGTTGTACAAAAGTACAAAGAAATACCTGTAACAAAGGCAAAAATATCTAATAGCGACATCTATGGAAAATATAAAGCAACTCTACTACATTTGACAAGCTAGCTATCCTACACCATTCTGCTATCCTATTGGCTGATTACATAATTGGTTCTAGCAGACGTTATTGGTTCCAAGTTTCTTATTGGTTGTTATAACACACACAGGAGAACAGCCAATACGCGTACGTCATTTTCAGTAGTAGCTGCCACGTAATCGAGAACAAGCTACAACGAAAACAAGTTTTGTCCTATCTGTCAAACAGATGACTGTACAATCAGTGTATCCGCCTTGAAACTATTGTTTTTTTGTGAATACAAGTAAGTAATAACCGTTATTTTAACTAAATTATATTATAATGTTCAATATTTCTCGTAATAAATGTAAAACATTCATATTTCAAGTCTCGCTTTAGCCGTGGTATAAACATTGCTCCCAAATTGACGTCATTGATTTCCATCACAAAACTAAAGAATTTCACCACAATACATCTTTGTCGTGGTATTTCATATCATAAATACTTATATTCTAGTTACAATTTAATCATTCGTAAGGAACAGCGATATAGAAATGCACTTCCTGCCAATCAATGTAAACTAAAACTTTTGAATTTGAAATTAGTTTCACCGCTTCGTGTTATTGTATAAAGCAACAAAAGAAAGTCATTTAGAATACCATTACTCCGATTCTCAATGAGGCCATAAAACAATGAGTTCACCTCTACATTTTGTCAATTACCAAGCATGGTTAATTGGGAGCTATTAGGAATATGTGTCAGCGCCTTCCGACGCAACGACCTGCGCCAAGCGACGCCCTAAATCACACCAACTGCTAATAATAATTTATTACAACAATATCGCTGTTAACATTGCCATTTATCAGAAGTATGTGTGTACTCCCTATTTTCTATCTAGATAACAATGATAAGATATCAGGTGTAGTTATACTTTCGTGTTGCAATCTCGCTTTATTAACTTAATAATAAACTCTTTTGAAATTGTTGTAGGTAAGGGTGTTAAAATGACCACCCAAGTACAAGCCTTGTATGACTTCACGGGTGAGTCTGGCACCACTGAGATGACCATTACATCGGGGGAGATACTGACACTACTCAACACAGAGATCGGTGAAGGTTGGTGGGAGGGTAAGAATGCTAAAGGTGAAACTGGCCTGTTCCCTGCTGCATATGTGAGGAAACTAAACCCAGAGGAGTCAGTACAAACAAAGGCAGCACCCCCTGCTCCCAGATATGACCAGGCAGCTGATGACTGGGGTGATCAACAGTTCAGTGCTGGTGACAACAACTACCAGCGAGGCACGTCCCAAGAGGATGGCTGGGATGATGATTGGGACGACGACACTTACTCTGAAATTGGCCCGGTCTCACAGCAAAATAAAGCTCAGCACCAGCAGGCTCCCCTCACACCACTCCCTGGTATGCCCATCAATGACTACAACCATCACATAGACGACACTGCTTCCTCCTACGGATCCTCAGTTGGCACAGTCCGGAAAAACAAATTTGCTCCTTCATCTAAAGTCAGTGGAGAGAGTTACCTACTTGGCACACTAAATGTTGATGTTCCTGATTCAGATAAAGTTTACATTATCCAGGAAGAAGATGGATATGGGTGGTCACCTATCACACAACCCTATAATGTGACAGTAGCATCCCCAAAAAAGGAATCAAAGTTCAAAGGGATCAAGAGTTTTATTGCATATCAATTAACTCCCTCATTCAATAATATACAGGTTTCCAGAAGGTACAAACACTTTGACTGGCTCCATGAGAGATTGCAAGAGAAATTCACACTTATTCCCATCCCACCGCTGCCAGACAAGCAAATCTCAGGCAGATATGATGAACAGTTGATAGAGCGTAGAAGAGTTCAACTGCAAGAGTTTGTTGATTGGATGTGCAAGCACCCTGTGCTCTCTAAGAGTGAAGTTTGGCAACATTTCCTTACTTGTACTGATGAAAAGAGATGGAAAGCTGGCAAGAGACAAGCAGAGAGGGACAACCTGCTTGGGCTGAACTATTGTATATCACTAGTTGTACCTGAGAAAGCACTATTGCAATCACAAGTAGACCACATCACAGAGCAGTGCCACACATTCATAGGCAGCATGGACACATCTGTCAAAGCTGTCACCAGCATGTGCATGGTACAGACTAAGAGGTGCCAGGGGCCGTACAAGACAGACTGCCAGAAAATTGGTGAAGCATTCTATAGCTTAGGCAATGCACTCAGCTTAGACGAGGGCACAATAGTCTCTACATCAAAACTGACGTCTGCCATAAAGATGACCGGTGGTGTTTACATAGACATTGGCAGGATGTATGACGAACAGCCGAAATATGATTTTGAACCACTAGGTGATAAATTCCATTTATACAAAGGTATTGTTGGCAGCTTCCCCGACGTGTTAGGTAATCATAAGGGAGCAGTTCAGAAGAAAAGGGAATGCGAGCGACTGACGGCCGAGCACAAAATGGAGGTAGCTCAGCTCAATGAGGTGCTGAGGAGAACAGATGTCATTTCATATGCCCTTCTTGCCGAAATTAACCACTTCAAAGCCGAAAGGACCGTAGATTTAAAAGCAACCATGCAGAAATTCTTAAGGCAGCAAATTACATTCTATAAGAAAATAGTTGATAAATTGGAAACAACTCTACATTGCTACGATGAATAGTTGTGTACATTTCCTAAATGCAAGAGTATTGTTTGGTGTGAGACAATTGACATAATTAACCCAAAATCGACTTTAATTTGTTACATAAAAATAATGTGAAGCAACATTTTGCTGTTCTCATATAAACCTAAACTATATGCAATGGATTGGTATTAATGTTTTAGATTGTATGTATAATCTATAATCCAAAGGATTTGTAGGCATCAGTGTAATTGTTGTAAGGAATGAATTTACCTTGTGATTAAACTATGGACTGAATGTAATCTTATTATAAACCAAACTTGCTTACAATATTAAATATATACCTACACAAATGGAAATTTTCTGTAAATATTTTTTGCATAAAATCTTGTAATGTTCAGGGAATATTTTTTATCACTTTATACATATTTAATTTTTTATTTCTACTAACTGTGGATCAATTATTTTGTGACAATATGTTGTCCGATTTTAGAATAAGTGTTGTATTATATTCCACTTTTATAAGATATAATAGGGCCTGCTAATTAAATAAATAATGTAATTCGTTACATAGTTGTTTGATTCCACGAGCCTAGAGCCGAGCGTAGACGCGGTTGACTCATTACTTAAGATGTTGTTATCTATGTAAGTATGCCGTCTGTTATCGAGTAATGCGTAATCTCAGCAGTGCCTAATTAGAGTTTCATTAATTTCAGGGCCATTGAGAAGTAAACTACAATGAAGCTGCGGTGAGATAGAAGAGTGAAAATGGCTAGTGAAAATAAAGATGGCGGCGCCCTCCTCGCTAAGAAGAAGAAAGTAAAGCCGCGCAAGTCCAGGGACGCAGACTGCTGTAGCGTCAACTTCCTCAAGTGCGTTCTACATATCTTCAACGTCATATTCTTGGTACGTTACATCATCTAATTTTTTTTTTAAATATAAATATATTAATATTATAAAGGTGAAAAGTCTCCTGTCTGTTGTCAAATAAAAGCGTTAGATTGTGTGATTTTACTGTGGTGTAGGCAAATAATAAATTTAATTACGTGGACAAAGTCGCGAGTATAAGCTCGTCAAACCACAAATAGCTGAACCCATGGGTCGTAGTTTTATGACATTGTCTTAACCATCAATAGAATAACAGAAAGAAGTAAAGTTGCCAACTTTGTAAGTAAGGCGGTAAACTTCGAAAATTCTTCTACCAATATTTAATATGGACTTTAGTTGCTAAGCTTTCAAAAGTTTTTTCATTATACACTGTTTCTGTATACGTTTTTGAGATAAGTAAGAAAGTATTCAAACATACAAACTCTTCAGCCATATAATAAGGGTCTAACCGTTTTTCCGAATGTTAAAATGCAAAGGAATCTAAAAATAATATACAAAAGAGTACTTTTGTATAGATTAAATTTGCTTTATTTGTGTGTGTAATAATTTGTTTTATTGCCGCACATAATTATTTATTTAGTTTTATTGTTTAATAAGGTATGTATTTATATAAGCAAACTTTCACTATTGTTATACAAGATGTCAAAAATAAAATAGTGTATTGTTTCGATTAAGTAAAAACCCATTGTTTTTCCGTTTCCCCAAACTCTTTGACGCAGAAAACGTAGAAGGTATACTTCTTTAAGGTAGTCTTAATGATGTTAATTTATCATTATATTTGAATACATAATTAACATATTAATTAAAATGACAAATAATATGAGTAACGGATATACTATAAAGAATTGCGATAAATATATATTTCAATATCAAAAATGATTATATTATAATTAATACGAAGATTCATTTTCCTTTTTTATTAATTTCATCCGAACGAAGGAAGATCGCGATAGGAAGGATCTAGTTAGTAATATACGAATCGATGAATACAATTTGATAGGTCAATTCTTTGAAATAGGTAGAGTGGGTGGCTAATTGGCTGCGCAGGAGTGATGTCAATGCCAAAGGGGTCCCGTTTGACCTATAACTTTGAATTAATATTATCGTGCCAACTAAATTTGTAATGTAAATAATAATATGTAGTGTGTAGTGTTCTTCTCTGTATAAGCAACCTTCCGAACCCGGTGGTAACATTTATAATCCTTAAAGGTAATGTAATTTTGTCCTTCTGACGATTTGGAAGTTTTTGATGTGAACTCATGTTTGCATTAACATTTTATTCACTTTTGTGTTATGAAATGAATTACTACTCTGTGAGGGAATCAGCACGTGACCGTTTTTACCTTTGTATACACCCTTGCGTTATTTAGATACCTGTACCCTGTACCCCTATCACGAGTTGCCACCGTTTTCGTAATCTATAGTCGCTAGAGTCATCGTCGAATATTTGTATGAGGAATTGCACAGCGCCTCCTAGCGGTGACGTGGAGAACTAAAATATCTCATATTGTGGGTGACGCTAGAAAATTTCGAAAATAGTGGGAAACTCGTGATAGAGGTACTGAGTGCCTAGTGCGAGTTTTTCACTGCCGCCGTCACAAGTCACCGCGTCAAAGTTAACGCAGATTTGTATGGGATTGGAACAGCGCCTCTGTCGGCCTAAACATGACACTATTGTGAGCCCATACAAATCTGCGTTTACGTCGACGCGATGACTTGTGACGGCGATTTTAAGAAAACTCGCACTAGGCCCTCTGGTGACCATTATAAGGCACTACAATGAAAAGTCAAAGCTTAGAACTTTCTTTACGCGCTGCTTAAGACGATCATAGTTGCCTCCTGGTACCTCTTAACAAATTTACCATCACTTTCGTAATCTATACTCGTATTCACTGCTACCAAATATTTGTATGGCTTTTAGTACTATACGTGGCCGCTAAAGGCACTGTTCATGACCTCATCCAAATATTGAATTGCGCGGTGACGTCGGGACGCGTCGAGTAAAGATAGATTACAGAAAAGGTGTCAAACTCATAGTACAGTTAGTTTGTCTTTGTGGTTATGAATGGTGACTTTGACCATGATTCATGCATTTATCTAAATTAGGAAATATAACGACTCATGATGAATCACTTAGACACTAGTGTATGATAAGTAGCTGCAAACAATATTGACTAGGTCCTAATGAATCTTGTTACCAGCTACGTAACATTCGTTATGGTGACGTATCATAATGAAAATTACCACCGATTTTAGCACATTTCACATAGATTTTTTTAATTTAATATTTTGCCTATTTGTTTTACACCTGGCTTGTTAGACGACACCTTTCAGACAGACATATAGCCCGCCCCACAGTATAACTCCTTATAAAGAGCGTTGTATTTGTTACTGTGTCAGAACCAGGAATATGGGCACTGTCACAGAGACTTCTTTTGAAGCACATACATTCATATCGCCGCTGCGCGTTCATAAGTAGCTATGTCTTTTTTTACACACTTTACAGGAGACGCAGAAAATGATTTTCTCGATAAAAGACCCGAGTATTCAAAAAAATATTCTTACTATTGATACATATAACAAATTGACATAGTTTTTTTTAGATTAATGTTGGATAGGTATAATTATTAATAATGACAAAATTAAATATTACTGGAAATTTTGACACATTGAGTTCACGAAATACACATACCGACTTTTGCACGCGCAATGACGATATAACGAATTACAACAGACTTCAGAATCCTTATAAAATCCAATTAAAATCATTTGTTTACTTTAGGCTCTATGCAACCTATAAACGTCGAGAAAATTACCGCTGCGACGAACCTTTATAAGAAGCCTTCTGAGAAGAACCGACAAGTAACTGCTGGTCTTCATTGCGTTAATAGGTCTCAATAAATAAATAAATAAATAAATCATATTTTCATATTGATAGGGAAGGTTCGATGTGCCTTGTCACAAAAATCCAACTTGAATTTCTTGATTTCCAGTTCGCTGGTGCCGGGGTATTGACAGTTGGCGCGTGGACAGTGGCCTATCGTCATCGATACGTGTCTCTGCTGCCCAGCCCTACGTACCCCGCCATCGCGTACTTGCTGGTCATCGCGGGGGGACTAGGGGTGCCTCTCTGCGCGCTCGGCTGCTGCGGACTGAAGACTGAGAATAGGACCAGTTTGTTGTGTGTAAGTAAAACTATATAATGCCTTACCAGGAATAAACCTAAGAAGAAACCATTTTGTTTTATGCACCACTGACCTCTTCCATACTAGGAACACTGGACTCACTAAAACCGTTTACTGATTGTGCTATTTGATACGCCTAATTTTGGCGCTGTTGTCTATAGCCAGTATATAGCGAAGGTTTTCGATGCTATATAGAAAGAGATGAACACAATTTTTTTGATCGTAAATATGTAGGTACTGAAATTGATGTACCTAATATATTTTTTTCGAGTGTGAATTATTATCAAGGAAATTAAATTAAAAGAAAAAATATGTTCGAATGACCTTATTCTGCAATTGCTTGCAAAACTCGACGTATTTAATTTTCCAACCAGTGTAGGTAAGTATTCATTTTACAGGAGCAGTTAAATTACAATAATTAAGCCAATTCGTATCGAGTCTCCGATTCAAATTGTTGTGTATTGCGTTATTTAGTTGCGCGTGAATCAGCACTTTAAGCTCATGAAAGAGGGTTGACTGGCGTCCCTGCTATTGACACTAAATTGAAATGACGCTCTTTGCTGCCATTATTAAGTTAACTTTTGCAAACAAGTTGCATACCTACTTATAGAAAGAAATTTATTTTTATAATTAACTAGCGACTCTCCTCGGCTTCGTACGGGTGCAATGTAATGCATGCATATATTATATTGAACACGTGTAATATATGCATGTACTATACATATAAACCTTCTTCTAGAAGCACTCTATCTATTACTGAAAACTGCATTAAAATCCATTATGTAGTTAAAAGATCTAAGCGAGCAGACAGCAGACGCGCTTTATACTAAAGATATGACCCAAAATATCAAATGACATATTCTTAGCATTCATAACTGTAGGAAGTGTATGAAGAGCTGCTTGAATGTGAATTGCTCTAAACGGTATTCTCTGCCTGCTCCCGTGGGATACCGGTGAGAGCGTACGGACCTATGTAATTCATTAAATTACTTAATACCTAAACTTCTTGCGTGATATTGACATTTACTAAAAGGAAAGTCCAGTTTCAATATCAACTGTTTATTAAGGAAAAAAATGTCGATGACTTTCCAATAACCACATCCTTTGGTTAGTAAATGGTAATGGCTTGGTATTGTATTTTACGTGTAGGTATGTTTTTATAAACCTACGTCTTATATGGGTACAGTTTGCTTATTAAATATATATGCGTAAAAACTACTTTTTTAAATAAAATGCTGTAAAGGAAGGAAAGACAAATATAGTGTATAATAGACAAATATACTTAAAATTCAAAGTCCTAACTGACATGAAATATAAACTAGAAAAGGGTTATCTGAAATTTCTCTCCTTATATATATTTATATTTATTATGGGGGTTGGAAATGTGTATGTGAAATCTGACTGCCACTCGTGCGACGCTGCGGGCGTATTCACGTTTTAAATCTGCTAATTATAAGACAAAATTAATATTGAAGACAATTTAGATATGTATAATCTTTTTAGACCATAAAGCGATTTAATCAACTTGCTTGAAGCCAAATTACATATGAGATAAAATACGGTCGTGGCAAATCCTTGATGATACAAAATACGTTCGAGGCACAAATCTAAGATATCCCTCTTATTATTCCAGTACACATACTTCCTGCTAATAACGTTCATTCTGGAGGCCGGCGCCGGTGGGCTGGCGTACTACTACGAGGTAGCCGTGGAAGAGGAGCTCAAAGCTGAGCTGAACAACACGTTCATATCCAACTATGCACTCGACACCATCATCACTGATGCCGTCGACCGCATGCAGACTGAGGTATAAAGACTCTTTCGAAGAAGAAACTTTCGAATCCTGCAACTTAATTTTAAAACCTTTAACCGGTTAACTTAATTTTGGATGACAGTGACTTTTCATTTGATACTGTGGTAGTAGAGAGAAAATAACTAGACCACCATCTTGGGTGATCCGCCACATTGGAATAAGAATGACATCACATAGCTAAACATTCATTGTCATCAAAAATAAGCGTGTATAGCAAATTTCAGCTCAATCGGTTAAAGATAATTGATTTAAAATTCAGTTGCAAGATTCCACCTAGACAAACATACATTCATTGCAAGTTAAATAAAAGCTTATAAAAAAAAGCCGCTTTGCAAGATACCTATAATTCGTATACAAACCATTACGATACATATTTGATCCTTGTGATTCATATACAATGCACGCCTGAATATGTGCAGGTAATGTAAACACAACGTGATCATAATGTTAACATGCTCGCTATGTTCAATACCTACTCAGTTTAAAGTCGGGAATCTGAGGTATTTAAACTTTTGCCCTTGAATGATAATTTGCTGCTACTGTTTGATTTAAAAATCTAACAGTAATTCCACATGCTAAGAGTTAAATATGCTAAATGTAAAAAGCATAATATTAGCAATTTGAATTCTGCGAAATACGTCAGTATGTCTAATTGGTGTGTAGAAATGCCATGATTGACGGTGATTTTAATCGCATATAATAGGCATTCCATCATGTTACAAACTATATGCATATTTTTTACATACCTACATTAACTGGTTTATATGGTGCTTATTAAAAAAGAGGTAGATATGTCACTAGCATCACAATTTAAATATAGGCTTGTAGCATTTAAGAAACTAGGAACATATCGTTCGAAATGACACACTCACACAGACGCGTACATCTACATGTGTCACGTCGGCGCCAATCGCGTACGTCATTCACATGTTTAACCGAAATTTTTCAAAAGTTCAAACGACTAATCTTCATTGTATTAACAGTAAATAAAAGAGTAAAAATGTTCATATTTCAAAAAATAGGCCTAGATTCTCTACCGCTTGTAAAGGTGGAAGCTATATTTATGCAGTACTAGGGAGTCGATATTCTAGACTCCTTCCTCAGTTACTCTTAAGTTTTCATACTACGTATTTGACAGGCGGATAACTGCGTGTACGGAAATATTGATTCGTCCGTTTTGTGAGCGTATAAGGTATCTATCTAGGTACCTATGTTTTTTTAACTTCTTAACCTTATAAAGCTTTACATTTGGTTAGTTTAAATGCTGCGGTGCGGTGGGGTTCGAGGAGTGGCGTCGGAGTGCGTGGCACGAGCACGACCCGCGGCTGCTGGTGCCCGACTCGTGCTGCAAGACGCTCTCAACACGCTGCGGCGCCAGGGACCATCCCTCCAATATATATTACACTGTGAGCAACACTCCTCTCTTAATACAACTATTATGCCTATTTGATCCACTGTTATCTATTCCGTGCAAATAGAGTCAGAGTATTGGGACGAAACAGCGCCATCTATCGGCCCACAGATGGCACTATTATGTTCCCGTACAAATCCGTACAAAAATACAAGTTTACGTGAACGTGGTGACTTGTGATGGCGGCAGTAAAGAACTAGCACTAAGCCCTCTGCTCTCGAATCTTCACAATAAATGTAAAATTTTGTTCCGAACCCTCTTTCTCTCTTAAAATGTATGAATAATGTCGATTGACGTATGTATGTGTAATGTATATAATATCGTATAGCTAGTCCAGCGCATTTGCATTATACTAAGGAAGTCAGTGGCTGAGTTTTGGGACTAAACTTCACATCGAATCATGAGAGTTCGAAGGACCATATACTGTATATGGTCCTTCGAGCCGGCACGAAACGTCACTGAATTTGCTTATTGTATACACGATAAGGCTCCATTGCTTATTACGTTATTTGATACAAAACATGTCTTTTTCGAAATATGTTTTTTTTGCCCGTTTGAGAGCGAATGAGGGTAATTTTATTCGTATATTTCCAGGGTTGTATAGGTCACTTAACAGACCACATACGAGAGCACCTGATCATCCTAGCGGCAGTTGGTGTCGGTATGTCTGTTATACCCATATTCGGGTTCCTGTTCTCGTGTGTGCTTTACGTGAAGATCAAACACGTCATCGACTGACCCCGGCCTAAACCTGCCTCCGCGAACAACCGCAAGGTACCGAACACTTTTTAATATTCAAACCACGTATGTGTATATTAAACTAAATCATTCAAACACTTTAAAATATAACCTGAAAAGTAATGAATAAAATACAGTGATGACAATTGATAGAGGAACATTGAAAGGGAATATCACAATGCTCGACGCACTATGATACACCCACAAACCAAATAGAAATAATATGAGTATTTACTCATAAAATTATACATTTCATCCATTTAATTCAAGTTATTGTTGAACTGCAACGTTAACAAAACTATGAATACTATAATTATGAGCTGGAGGACTGCATACTGACATAATATTATGGGACCCTGTAGAGTTCTAGAAAGGGGCCTTACACCATTACATCGTGATGTAACACTACCGATTAATACCATTTACTAACATTTAATCATACACACATACACCTAATTACTATTGAAAATGTTGATCTTGAATTTGTTTTGTTTGTCAAGGTGTTCGACAAATCCGCGTCAGCTGGCGACCTGTCTAAGCCGCCGAAGCTGACGAAGCCGCTAAAGCCGCGGCGAGGCTCACTGCGGGCTCCCCCGCTGAACGCCCCGCTGCACGCCCCGCTGCACGCCCCGCTCCGCCGCCCGCGCTGCCCGCTACATCCACGACACACCGAACCACGTCGACCCCCCATTGCAACCATTAGCGATAATGTTAGCATATAAAATGTATTTGTAAGCCTGAGTTGCATCTACTAATTGAGCTATAACATATTTTAAAAGTTAATTACAAAAAAAAGTTACAATTCAAAATAAAAACATTTGACGTCAAAGTCAACGTCAAATTTGCCTATAGCTTTAGCTTTGGCTATTATCGTGCAACCAAGCCCCCCCAACCCCTTAATGAACTAGTGGATGTAACAATCGTTTATTTTTTTCTATGGTGATTGGGTTGCAAATGGAACACGCGTTTTTGGGACTTATAATTATCTGTGGCAAAGCATCCAAATGCCAGTACCGATTTGAATGCGCTTTTCGTTTTACAAATAATATTACATAAGAGCTTCCTTCTCGAATGCCCAGGTTGTGGATTGAGCTTCCGAGTTTAAAAACGAAAGTCAAAGCGAAAAGAGACTTACAGGGTCTTCAAACAAATTGCAAGCAGCGTTTTTAAATACGTACTTAATTAAAATTTTAACAGTTTCTATGATTTGGCAACTATTGTATTGACTCAATTTATTGTTATATTCCAACCTTACAGCACATGGCTTTGTATGTTTAATCAATGTGAACGTTCTTTATATTGTAAATAGGGTTTAGTTTCATGTGTTCATCTGAAGTTACATAATTAGAGGGTCTATCGATGTTCATGTATAGTTATAGCGAGTATAGAATCCATGACCGAATTTATATCAAAGTGTATTTAAGTACACGCGCGTACACATTAACCTACTCATTCTTAGTATGAAATGACCGGGTTGTATAGGCTTGTCGTACACTAAAGTTTAACGCACACTTATCAATATCCCAACTCAAGACGTCCAGTATGTACCTCCTATTGCAGTTATGACACGTTCGAACGTCGTCTTTGACCTTGCATTGCTCTTTTTTTTGTTTGGAGACGTAAAACTTCTAACTCTCGCCGCTTGGGGCGCTTTTAGACGTTCCCATACAACAAACATAGGCAGATATCTTCAATACTCCCGAGCACTGCTTCGTAGGGGTATCGGCTCTGTATAACTCGCGAACTAAGATGATAGGTGTGCGATTCCCTTTAGGTCAGGTTATACTGGGAAGTTCGATGTGTACCCGTGCGTATGTTTGGTATTAAGTTGTATAGATACATAATAATTTATAAAATGGTGCTATAGATATTTTGTTAGTCGCCGTTGTGTACTTAATGTTAGATAACATCGAATAATTAACATAATGTAGCAGCCAGTTGGAATTGCCCATATTGTATATTGTATGTACTTAGTGATAAAGTTCACTCTGAATAGGCGGATGGTTACAGAAAAGCTGGACGTTATTCAATCAAATTTGAGTCCTAAGTCATTGTCATCTGAGTTCAATATTTATAACAACCTAAAATATTATACCACATGTTACATACGTTGGATGATACCTATTTGCAATAAGTAGGTAATTATTATTTAAATATTTATTATCATATAAAGTAACCAAAGTAACTTTAATAAATTCAGAAATAATTAAAGTTCTAACCAAAGCGTATAATGTTTATTAAATGTCATAGATATCAGAGTATCGAATTGTAACCATAGATAAAATAAATTGTATAATAATATTATTAGATCGGAGTAGACTCCGTGCGAGGATATGAGTAAGAATTGTGCCTTATTATCGAATAAGATTATCGATAAAATAAATGTTTAATTATTGAAATAACTATAAACAAAACATTTATGAGTGCAGTCATTTATACATTTGTTTTATCCGTAAGTCGAAGAAATATTTATTATTTTAAAAGTAAAATTACTCCTTTCCACCTTACCACTTGTTCGATATTTATGAAAATTCTGACAGCTCGTAGTTCTAATATTTACGAGTAATCATATATCGCAAAAATTTATTATTTAAATGTAGTAAAAAAAGTTCTAATTCCGTCTCCATCGTCAGAATCTTGAATCTTCCTATACTAACAAAATTATAGAATCTCGTACAGGTGCCGCCACGAGTTATGAGCGCTCGGCAAGAATAGGAGTAACAGTACGCGCCATACAGACAGATAAACTCATAAAATTACTATTACGCGTTCAAAGTCTGCGCTCAGTCGCGACGGTGGCACCAATTATAACCTGTCAATTGTCGGCGGCCATTTTGAGTGTGAGAGACTAATTACAGCTCGCCAAATTATTTGTGAAAAAAAATTAAGTTATTATTTTAAATCAATACATCGTAAATTTATAATTATTTATAATTATTAAATTTATTATTATAACAAAACCAAAAAAATATTTAAGTCATCATTTTCTACGGGTAATTTAACTTAAATGTATTGTTTTAGTTTTAATATTGTCATCTTTCTCACTCTTCAACACAACTTTTGTATGTATTACATCACTATGTACTAGGTATTGTATATAATTTTCACGTCGATATATCACTACATTATTTTGTGCTACAATAATTATGTTCATAAGAATCTCATACAAAATCGAATGGAATCGAAATGGAATTAATTGTACACCATGGTAAAATCTTTTTCTTGTTATTTTTATGTCTAAAATTCTTGTTATTTAAATACAATTTTAACCAAACGGCTAGTTTTATTACAAGTATTTCCTAATATTACTAATAACTAACTCAAATTCCAAAAACTATAGCACCCCTTCCAACCATAACCAATCGCTGCCAGTAGACGTACGTGTGAAAGAAAGTGTTCCTTCCTTATGTAGTAAGTGCCATCATGAGTTATGCAAGCTCAGCTAAAACAGTGGATTTATCGATACACAGACAGACAGTACTCATAACTCGCACCTACCATTATTTTCAACGTAAAATTTAACGCCTACTGGTTTCAACTAGATAAAGCGACAAGAGTAGGTACCTCAATCAATGTTGTTAAATGCTGTCTAGCACATGACGTCCGCAATCTCAGCTACACCCAGCTTCACACGAGTAGACAGACAGACAGGCCAAACCAAAAATAAAAATAGTAAGCGTTTTTATTTTTTTTTTATTTTTCATTGTTTTATTTGTTAAAAGTATTTTATGATGGCGGCACTTGCAACAATATATTACATTTGTTCGTTTAAAAAAAAAACTAATTTGGGCCGATCTACTGTTAGGTACTGTTATTTTTAATCTGTGCTTTTATCTACGTCATGTCGACGTTCAAAACCTAGCTAGCATAGAAAATAAACTGATGTATTGCTAATAGGTTAACAGCTAACCCGCTTATCCAGTTTTTATAAAGCTACGTGTGTACCTATCTGTCTCGTTTGTAAGTTATCTCGAAACAATTTCAAATGTTAGCGATTGGAAATGTTTTACCTGCTAATTAATACCTATCATCACATACTGGCATACTAAGTAGGTGATACCTAGAGTTACTAAGTACCTACTGACTGACTGTTATAATCTGCCGTATTTCACCCAGTAGGTACAGCGAATTTATTTCTATATATCCATGTCCTACAAAATATCATAGACTCACCATCTGTCACGTTGGCACTTGGATGATCTTCGGTGAAAAGTGAGTGTTGTTATAACAACATCTCTACCTACCCCTTCGGGAATACAGGCGTGAGCATACCTTACCTACTATAGCAAGTAAGACCCTAAGCACTTACACACATTTGCTAGTGTCACTAAATTAACTAGGTAGGTACGGTTCGATTTTTAAACAAAAAAGTAAGTTCTCATTTTATCGGAATGTTGTTAACAAGCACCTACCTTGGAAATAGTGTTGAGATTTCAAACTCGGAGCTACTACTTATTAGATTAGATCTAAATAAATGTGATCATCCCATAATTTATTCTTTGTTTTGCATGCTATCGTGTCCGATTTACATATTGTTTCATTTTATTATTCCACGTAGTAAACTAAGCATCTGTAATATCATCTATTCAACACGCATACCTATAGGAAAAGAATTCATTAATACATGCAGATAATATAGATACCACTGAGGTAATTAGGTGTATCACGAGATTAGCTTACCTACTTAGCTAGACCGATGTACGTAGGACGTAGGTAGGTACGTAGTTATATTTCTCAGTTCTCACATACGAATACTAAGTAGGTATACAGATTAATAAAATTGAAGTGTCTGTTTGTGATTCCAGAATAACAGCTTTTCACCAAATGCATATCCAAGTATATACGATACATAGCAAAAAAATAACAAGGTTCAATTTCGTGTCTTAAAAAACGACACTCGACGAAGAATGCGACGCTGAGCTACCATAGTGAATAACGCGGCTGTATAGGTCCTTTATACCTAGGTTGCTATGATTTGAGCAACAATCTAAATATTTATAGTTCTCAATAAACTCACAACCTCCAAGATTCTCAATCATATTTTCAACCTCCAAAAACGTATAAATTTGAAACAAGTTCCTTTGTGTGACTAACAACGTCAGTTTCTGTAAAATTCCGTGATATTATGTTTTAACTACCTACCTAGATACCTATCTCAATTTACACAATACCTGACTTGTATGAATGCTACATTATGCGACGATGTTAATTACATTATGGATGGATGGTCTCGGATTATCAATTCTTTGACGACTCTTGCTTCACATTAAGTAATGGGAAGCGTCCTGTAATTTTTCAGACTAGGAAAGGATTTTAGGTATCAACGATAACAATATTTTTATTTTAATTAGTTAACATTTATTGAATAAAAACAATAATTGTATGATCCTGTTTTAAAGTGCCATTTAGAGTGAACAAGTCGTGTGTTTTCACAAAAAAGATTTTGCTTAAATTCGCAAAAGAAATAGGGTAGAGTATGATTGGTATGAACTTAAAAAAATATTATGCGGACGAAGCCGTGGGTGAAAGTGAGTCAGGAATAATGTAATATGTATATTTCCATTTTTAAGTAATAAATAAATATATTCTTAATCCATAAGATGGCGGCAATTCACAAACGAAATTAAGAGCTGGCAATGCTAAGACGATCATTATTGGGCCCCCCTCACACTGGTGCGGCTTGCCGTCCTCGTTATTAAATCAAGCGCTGAAGCAAATTTTAGTAACTGTACACTACAAAAAAGTAATTGAAACGCACACATAATAACTCCACTTAGACCGGTTTTAAACCAGTAGGTATCCCCGTTCCCAGACACATTAGACTATTGTCAAAACCTAAACCTGAGTAGGTACTTACCTACCTAGAAGTGCCGCATGCCGTCTCGCGTAAATTATGAGCTTTCAGGGTAAATAGTGGGAGATAACTGCGTATTGTTTGCGTCACAAGGTCAGGGCTCAAACTGCGTGACGGCACATATATCGGTCTCATGTATTATCGGCATGGCGCTTACAATATTTCTTCAGCGCGCACAACCTTGTGGACGTGTCTTTCCGTTAATTGGCTCATTCTGTAAAAATCTTCATAGCACGTCGTACAATTTTCCTCACAAATACTTCGGTAAGTTTGTCTTTTCCATGTTTAGTTTAATAAATGTTTCGCAGTTCTACTCAATTCTGGGAGGATACATCATTACAAAGTAGGAAATTAGGTGTAAAAATGGCCTGTGAAAAGCCGATACCCAAGAATTTCTTTCTTATGATAAAACCACGTTTTTAATATTTCTAATCCAAATTAAATTGTATTTTTTTGGTCGAAAACATCAAATGCTCGGCACAAACCAAAAGTAAACACTAATAATTAGCAAAACATGTTTTAAAGCATGCATTCTGCAATAGCTTGAGTCTTGCTCACACACAGGTGACCAAACTGGAAACAGAGAGGGACATCAACCAGACCACCTCCGCGCTCAGCCTCTACGATGAACTGGTAAACACCGACTCCGGAGCCATGCCAACCGACCATCTGGTTACTATTGACCTTACTGATGATGTTTCTTCGAATGTACATATGTCTAGCCATAATAAATTAAAAAAGTATGTTAGGTATAATAGGTTAATTAAAAAAACTAAGAAATTAATTAAAAATCATAGAAAGTTTTTCAAAAATGTAAAATTAACAAAAGACTGTTTATCCTTAAGAAAAACAATTGATTCTTATGAGTGCAGTTTATCTAGCTTAAATTTAAGATATGACACTGACATCCAACGATTGCAATCTGACTTGCAGAGCAAAGAACAGTATTTAGTTGATTTAACTAACAGATACATTAGTGCTCAGAAACAGATAGATGAGCACATTTTGGCTACCACCGAACTAGTCGATCTTTGTAATTACAATGAGGAGCGCTTTCAGTCATTGACTAATAAACACACTTGTGACTGTGTGCCCCCATCATCACCATCACCACCATCCTGCAATAGTGAGCCGCTGCCACTGCCCTGCAAGTTGCAGGTTGCTGAGTTGAATGAAAGTGTGGAACAAATAAACTCAAGTCCACCAGAATACAAAACGGTCATGTATTCAGATAAAATCGGTAGGGATTTTAGTTGCTATTTAAGAAATAAATTATCTCATGCTGTAATAAATTACTGTATGCCAGGAGCTTCATATAGACAAATTGTAAATAAAATAATTAAAAACAATCATGACAGTCACACAACAATCATAATCTTAGTTGGACAAAACCCTAGTATTACCAAACGGGAATTAATTAATAGTTTTGAGGACTTGACAAACCTGCATGTAGGCAGGGTTGTATTGTGCACTATTCCATATAGTATTAGCTATACTGAGACACAGAACAAGCATTTATCATACATAAATAGCTTATTGCATAACATGACGTGTCATAATGAACGATACATACTGTTTGACACTAATAAATTTATTAGTGGTGTAAAGGTAACTCGGGAATCTCTTTACATTCCCAAGATATATAGACAAAAGCTTGCTACATTGTTAGCTTATAATATTAACACTGTTATAGCCAATATAACAAAGCATAGGTTAAGTGACGAGCCAGTGGTAGATAGATGTTCTACTAGCACTGTGACCAATCTTATTGATTCTTTAAACCATTAAGTCAGACAACAGAGAAGTCAGGTGCATGTATTATGCGTCTGCTACACCAGAATATTAACCGCTTCTCTGGCAAAATTCTTGATCTAGAGTTATTACTAGACAAAATACCTATTGATTTTCTCTGTTTTACTGAAACTTGGTTGAAACCAGATACCATGATGTTTAATATTACTAATTATACCATTGCCAGTTCTTATAACAGACTCTCAGCGGAGGGAGGTGGTACCATCATCTTACTGAATAGTAACTTTAAGTCCAAAGAGAGAAAGGATATTACTAGTCTTTCTGTAGAGCGAGTCTGTGAAGCGGCTTGTGCAGAGTTGGATAATTATATAATTGTATGCGTATACAGACCTCCATCCTCTGATATTCACTCATTTTGTTCAACAATGGAGGTCATTCTTAAGAAAATATTTCGAACGAATAAACAAATATTGATATGTGGTGATTTTAATGTAGACATTTTAAGAAGGTCTTCTGAGGCGCGTTTATTTATATCTCTTTTTAAATCATTTAACCTGGACTTTGTATTTAATGAGCCCACGAGAATAACGGCCACTTCCTCTACTTGTATCGATAATGTAATAACTAATGGTAGTATAATAAAACAGTCTCAGATAAGTGGAATTCGATCTGACCACATGGCTCAACTAGTTGAGTTGCAATGTAGTAGGCAACCTTCTAAATCTTTTAGGGAATCTAGACCTCTCTCTGTCCATAGACTGCTGAAGTTTAAAAATAATGTTGAGTTAAAAATTAAAAAAGCAGAGTCTCGCGAACCAAACAAATATTTCAATAAATTACATGATGTCATATGTACAGAATTCAACAAGGCATGTCCTAAACAACAATATAAATTAAATAACAGATTACAGTTCAACAACTGGGCAACCAAGGGCATAAGGAAAAGTAGAGACACTTTATATGAGTTATACCACAAGAAAGCCCAAACAACTAATGTCGCTTTTCATAGTCACGTTAGAATGTACTCAAAATTATTTAAAAGAGTTTGCCAGATTGCCAAATCAAAACATATAAGTAGTGAAATTAGCCGCTCTGATGATAAAATAAAAACTGTTTGGAAAGTTATAAACAGGGAGACTGGTAGAAATAAAACTAAAGAGCAAGTAAGTAAGCTTAAAATCAATGATAGTATTATATCGGACAAGTTAGAGGTCGCAACTGCTTTTGAGAATTTTTTCGCTAACATTCCCACAGAGACTACCAAACATCTTAACTCTAGTCCGAATACAGCTGAAAGCTTATTGAAACAATCGTTACGAAAAAGCTTCCCAGATTTTAGTTTTAAACATGTACGTCCTATTGACATCATGAAGGCATTTAAATCGCTTAATATTAAAAATACGGAGGACTTATGGGGACTCTCAATTAAAAGTATCCAATCTATTATAATAACGATTGCTCCCGCATTAGCTTCTATTTTCAATTTATGTATAGATCAAGGTATATTTCCTGATATTATGAAATATAGCAAAGTAATACCGATATTTAAAGCAGGCTCTAAAGAAGATCCTTCTGATTATAGACCTATATCGATTCTTCCCGCGCTTAGCAAAATATTTGAAAAAATTCTGCTTAATCAGATGTTAGCTCACTTTAACGTACATAACATCTTGCACGATCACCAATTTGGCTTCACTAAAGGTAGATCAACAACGGACGCGGCAGCAAAATTAATAAAACACATTTTTGAGGCTTGGGAGGGCGCCTATGACGCAGTAGGAGTCTTCTGTGACCTTTCTAAAGCTTTTGACTGTGTGGATCATCGTACGCTACTTCTTAAGCTAAACTATTATGGAATTCGCGGAAATGCTCTCGACCTTTTATCCTCGTACCTATCAAATCGTCATCAGAAAGTTGGCGTCGGTGGTGTAACATCCAAGGGGTCAATAATCAAAACAGGCGTGCCGCAAGGCTCCATACTAGGCCCATTCCTGTTTCTAGCGTATATCAATGACCTACCACTTGTTGTAGAAAATATCTGTGATATTGTTCTATTTGCAGATGATACATCTTTAGTTTTCAAAGTGAGTAGAAAAGACAAAGATCTTAAGGCACTAAATGAAACTCTAACATCTGTTTCAAAATGGTTTGATGCCAATAATCTCGTTTTAAATTCTAAAAAAACAAAATGTATCCGATTTTCACCACCTAATACATCGCAAATAGATACAAATATATCATTAGTTGGGAGTCAATTGGAGTTGGTCGAAAGCACAGTATTCTTAGGTCTTACCTTAGATTCTAAATTACAATGGGGCGCCCATATTGAAGCATTGTCAAAAAAGCTTAGTTCAGCTGCGTTTGCGGTTAGAAAAATTAAACAAATGACGGATATTGATACTGCTAGATTAGTCTACTACGCTTACTTTCATAGTGTCATGTCATATGGCGTATTGTTATGGGGTTCCGCAACAGACTTAGATTCAATTTTTATACTTCAAAAGAGAGCCATCAAGGCAATATACTCGCTGGACCCCCGAGATTCTCTTAGAGATAAATTTAAAGAAATAAATATTCTCACCCTACCGTCACTGTACATTTATGAGAATTTGCTATACATGAAAAAAAATATTCATCTATTCAATTTAAACTCGGACATTCATTCAATTTCAACACGAAATAAACACAAAATTGTAGCTCCTAGATTCAGGTTAGCAAAGGTAAATAAATCATTCATGGGGAATTGTGTTCGTTTCTACAATAAAATCCCACAGTCAATAAACGCGTTAAATTATGATAAATTTAAGACACACATTAAAACTGTACTGATGAAGAAAGCTTATTATACAATTTCGGATTACATAAATGATAAAGACATATGGAATTAAAACTCTGCACAAGTAGCTCCTGGCAATGACATGGTATGCAAACATGATATGTAAATCATTTGGTATTGTTTTTACGTTTTTAATTATTATTTTTTACACATGCATGCTGATACAATTTTCACTATTGTGAATAATTTATGATGTTTTTTTTTTTGTAATTATTATTATTTTACTGTGTAATGAAATGTACATGATGCCAGCTGAGTTTCTTGCCGGTTCTTCTCAGAAGGCTAGTTTCCGAACCGGTGGTAGATTCCTCGACGTTCATAAGTGCCTTACCAGGGCCTAAACTGAATAAATCATTTTCATCATTTTCATTCAGTGGCATACCTACGGTGCGAGCGGTGATGATCTCCGTTCAAGAATTTCTCTCCTAATTCTCTCCTTACAACTAAAAATCCCTTCAAATTATCATGAAGGAAAGGAACGAAGGAATCACATAATTTATATACAAAATTATTGTATGTAGTTGTTTGCTTGTTTACCTTACAGGGAATTCATAACTTTTACATTCTGAACAATCAATTCTCATTTAGCTAGCTTATGATCGTTTGGTAAAAAAATTAAACGTCTTTCAAGGCTTAGTAAATTAAAACAAGGATTCCAGTGTATTCGCGATTTCCTAGTATGTACCGGATAGACGAATATTTAGCCTTAGTAGTACGAAATATTTTATTTACAGCTGCAAAACACAGAATGGAAAAGAAAATATTTGTGCTTCTCATCGCTCTATGCGTTCTGGCTGTTGACAAAATCCATGGAGAAGACTTCATGTCGATGGAAGAATTTGAGAAGGTCAGGATCCATGCCCTTCCACTTCCTACCTCCCATGATCCAGCTCGCCGTGATTTATCAATTACTGAGGAGTACGACTATGAAGACTAAATACTTTCTCAATAGTTTATTTAATTCAATTTACAGTCAATAGGCCATAGTTCCCATCAGGCAGGCTAAATGCTAGATTGCCACCTTTATAGAAAAAAAAGCAATGCATTTTTTTTAATATATATTTTCTTTTCATGTTCGCTGAAAATAGTTTTGTCTTCCTAATCCTAGAAATAACCTCATAAGGTCATAATGGTGCCTCATCTAATAGATCCCATTACTTAACAAACTCTATCTTCATACGTCTTACATTTTAGATATGGGTACCTAGGCTTTATATTAATCCATTAAGATGTAAAAATACTTAGATACCAATGGCACAGATTAAAAGATTTGAGACTCAGATTTGTCTTTCACACAGAAGATCTCTATTTTAGACGATAAATATAGATTTAACACGAATAGGTCAACACTAAATCATTGTATAACTATCATTGAGTAGGTAGTTAACTAGTTTGGTAAGTAGGTAGGTACCTAAGGAGTGTGATGTTCAATAAACAGTTATATTTACTTATCCTTTCCGTAGCGAGATTTACATACCAACATAAGTATAATTAAATATTTCTCAGTAATGTGCGGTTTTGAAGCAAACAGGTTTTTATATAAGGATTTTAAACGGAACATGAAGATCAGCAAGTCAGTCGACACTTGTATATGTACGAGACGGAGCTTCGCAAGGACAACCGCAAATATTGAAATAATATTTTAAAATAAAATGACAATGAACTCTATATTTTTTTTAGTGTTAATAGTGAGTTATCAGTGTAACGCGGGTTTGTTGGACGGAATCCTATCAGGAACACATACTGTGCACTCAAAGGTACATGACATAGCTTCATCCGTCTTCGGGGGACTTACACAAGGAGCCAATTTCAACATACAAGGACAACTCGGCGGTTTTGGTCAAAAACCGCAACATCCACAGCAGAACCCGAGCAGACCAGGCGAAACAGTTACAGTGGTGGTTGTGGAACAGCCTGAAGGGAACCAGTATCGACCTGGATACAACAACGTAGCAACCCAGAATCCAAATGGGTACGTACCGCAAAATAACAACAATAATTATGGAGGACAAAACCATCATTACCAGAATCCTGGTCAAGGTAATCCCTACCTAAATCAAGGTAATAATCAAAACAATCCTGGTTATGGAAATGGAAACTGGAATGGAAATCAACCAAACTATGGCCAAGGCAATGGCCAATCGAACGAAAACAGACCTAACAACGGATACGGGAATGGTCAATCGAATTATAACATACCCAATAACGGTTATGGGAATGGCCAATCTAACGAAAACAGACCTAACAACGGATACGGGAATGGCCAATGGAACGAAAATAGACCTAATAACGGGTACGGGAATGGCCAATCGAACGAAAATAGACCTAATAACGGGTACGGGAATGGCCAATCGAACGAAAATAGACCTAATAACGGGTACGGGAATGGCCATTCGAACGAAAACAGACCTAATAACGGATACGGGAATGGCCAATCGAACGAAAATAGACCTAATAACGGATACGGGAATGGCAATTACGGTAATGACCAATCAAACTATGGAAATTCAAATAATAATGGTAATCCTAACGTGCCGGTTGAAAACCTGAATCAAGACCGTCCATATAATCAAGAGCAAACTGACTACGTGAGCAAGGAACCAGAACATAACACACCAACATACAGTAATGTAAACAACCCGTCTACCGAATATAATTACGGACAAGAGACCCCGTACCACAATGAAAAAACAACTAAAAAACCCACAGACGACGCCCCACTGCTCGTACCATTAAATCCCAATGAATACATTTACGGCGGTGACAAGGTAGACGTCAATGCTCCGAAACGTGAAACTAACGACAGCAAACCGACGTCTGAAACTGATGAAGATGATAACTTCCCAATAGATGAAAGGTTCCAAGATGATTAAATTGTAATGTATATAATTTAGCTACCGTTGAGACTTGTAATAACTGTATGTTCTTAACATTCTTCATACGTCTTTAAATTATAATTAAATAAGTAAATTAGAGAACCACTATGTTAAATGAATTCATTTAAATTCACTTTATAGTTATTTTACACATGACTTTGCTAATGATGTTTCACTTAAAAAACCGCAAGGTGGTCATTTGTAACGTGCCAGCAAGTGGCAAATGAATTAAAAAACGTATATTATACCTACCTGTCCAATAACGTTGAATAATATATTGATGCGTTTTTTATTTCACCTTTTCAATTAGGTTCAATGGTCATGATAAGGAAAATCCATTTTTAAGTATCTGAGTAGTTATTGGTAATTCGTTTCAAGTAATTCACTACCTCCAAAGGAACGTACCTAAGTAGGGATTCAAAATCAATAGTATTTTATTAGTAAGGTAGGTACAACAGGTAACAAGGTTGATGAAATCAAATCAAAACACAAATGCTTAGGTACATATTAATAAGCTAACTAATAAGCCTCTCATTCGATGTATAAATATAACTTAATATTTATAATTTGATGTCCGTGTTCATAAAGAGCCGTCGCCTTAAATTCCTGTCAAAAAAATCCCGTCACATTAAAAGGAAGGACCTTAAAGCCATGATTAAATTAACGCAAACTAAAAGCTTGACTGTATAAGCAATGCTCTCGTTGCCTTTCCTTAGACATAGACAATTAAAAAAATAGGCCTCACTCTGCTGACTTATCAACTTGACAGTATGTCAAGGTGACTTGTTTGTTTCTGTGTGAGTCGCTGTCAGTGTCATTACGGGTGAAGGCGAAGAAGCCGGTCAGTTCCGTGCTTACTTCGGTTTTTGTTAGAAAATATATTTTTCTAAAATTTATTTTTCGAGACTATTCAATTTACCGATTCAGACGTTCCAACAAATTACCTCAATTATTATTATTGTGGAAGTTATTGTTTCTTACACGAACAGTTTACTTACGACGCTGCTCTATAAACCACGTGTGCACTGTGCATTACTGAGTTTGCGGTTAATTAAGCATTGCTATAATCTGAAACCACGCGAAAGAACAAATACTTAACACTTGAAGAACGTAGTTACTTAAACGTATATAATTATTGAAGAAACTGGTGGTTCCGTGATCCACGTGTGCGAACACACAAACATGTCTGTCAAGGTAGAAGGCGACCTTCGCGATGGACTGTCTGCTGCGGAGATCTTCGCCAACAGCGAAGGACTCACGTACAACGACTTCCTGCTGCTTCCCGGCTTTATTGCCTTCACCGCGGAGGAAGTGGACTTAACGTCACCACTCACCAAGAAAATTAACCTGAAGGCTCCTTTAGTGTCCACGCCGATGGACACGGTGACTGAAGCCGACATGGCCATCGCGATGGCTCTCTGCGGCGGCATCGGCATCATCCACCACAACTGCACCCCAGAGTACCAGGCCAATGAAGTTCATAAAGTCAAAAAATACAAACATGGTTTTATCAGAGACCCAGTTTGCATGGGGCCTGAAAATACTGTAGCTGATGTGCTCGAAGCTAAGAAGAAGAATGGTTTCACTGGATACCCCATTACAGAGAATGGCAAGCTTGGTGGTCGTCTCATTGGTATTGTAACCTCGAGAGATATTGACTTCAGGGAGGGAGACCCCCATCTCAGCCTTAAGGAAGTGATGACTCCAATTGAAGATATGATAACGGCACAATCTGGTGTGACCCTTCAAGATGCTAATTATATCTTAGAGAAGAGCAAGAAGGGCAAGCTACCTATAATCAATGGGGCTGGTGAACTGGTGGCTCTGATTGCTAGAACTGACTTGAAGAAATCTCGCAGCTACCCCAATGCATCCAAGGACTCCAACAAACAGTTGCTGGTTGGAGCAGCCATTGGTACCCGTGACACTGACAGAGAACGGCTCAAGCTACTTGTCAGCAATGGAGTTGATGTCATAGTCTTAGATTCATCACAAGGTAATTCAACCTACCAAATAGAAATGGTGAAATTCATCAAAAATACATACCCTGATATCCAAGTAATTGGTGGTAATGTAGTAACCAGAATGCAAGCAAAGAATCTTATTGAAGCTGGAGTTGATGCCCTGAGAGTAGGTATGGGGAGTGGCTCCATCTGCATCACACAGGAGGTGATGGCCTGTGGTTGTCCTCAGGCCACTGCGGTGTACCAAGTTGCATCATTTGCCCGCAAGTTCAATGTGCCAGTTATTGCAGATGGAGGTATACAGTCTGTTGGCCACATTGTAAAGTCCCTGGCCTTAGGAGCCTCCACAGTCATGATGGGGTCTCTGTTAGCTGGGACATCTGAAGCCCCTGGGGAGTACTTCTTCTCAGATGGTGTGCGTCTGAAGAAGTACAGAGGTATGGGCAGTTTGGAGGCTATGGAGAACAAGGATGGCAAAGGGTCTGCAATGAGCAGATATTTCCACAAAGAAACTGATAAACACAGAGTAGCACAGGGTGTGAGCGGGAGTATTGTTGACAAGGGCTCTGTGCTGAGGTTCCTGCCATACCTGCAGACAGGCATGCAACACAGCTGCCAAGACATTGGTGCGCGTTCTGTTGCTAAATTACGTGAAATGAGCTACTCTGGAGATCTGAGATTCATGAAGAGGACATACTCTGCTCAGCTGGAGGGCAATGTTCATGGATTGTTCTCATATGAGAAGAGATTATTTTAAATATAAGATGTATCTCCACTCTAAAATATATGTGATATATGGTAACACCCATCCGCAGATTGTAATCTTGAAAGTATGCGACACATTTGTTATATATTGTTGCTTTCAAATGGAATAATTAAGAGAATTATTTGTATATTTAAGTTTGTTTTGATATTAAGGGTAAAATTACAGGATAACTCAATAACTTCAAGATGTTAATATATATTTTGTATCCAATGAGCTTTACACACTGCCATCAATGATTTATGTGAAGTTTAATTCAAAGCTGTTTAATGCAATCAAGCCAAGTATTCCTTTAAGATTTACAAGAATTATGTTTTTATTCTATGTAACTTTGCCATCAGTATATAAGTGTAAAAGTTGCTTTATCTAGGACAAGATATGAAATATCTATTGTAAAGTGTGAATTAAAAACTATGTTTTCAAATATATTTATATTGTTTCCTTGTATCCCAAAATACACCAAAAAGAATCACCTACTGAAGTATATATTTTTTTTGAATTGAGACTCCTATTATTCAGTATATTATATTATAATAACATGATGATATACAACTTCATAATATACCTAAGTATTCATTAATCCAATAGTATTTTCTAGTACACAATGGCAATGCAGACATTGACCTACTTCTTTATGAATTGACAGACAGTCGTCTGGCTTCCCTTTATTTCTTTCATTGTTCGCTGTAGGTATACAATAAGTAATAAGACCAATTGGGATGCTTATACTTGGCAATGTGCCTATGAGTTAGTGTCAAAATCCGAATCTATCTTATTTACTGTATATTTAAAAATCGAAATATGCTCACGCTTTTCCCCAACAACAAAACCTACATATCATCGAATATGAAGTGCCAACGTGACAGACGGTGAATATTTGTATGTAAAAGTTTATAGTAATTTGTATCCGTGTATAAAAAATTTGGAGAACATGTAAATAAAGGATAATAGGATTAAAAATAACAAATACATTCTAATTATCACGATTTAATGGAATTATAAATGCATAAGCAGCATAGGCATGATTATTATCGTTTCAATAATAAATATTGTATAGTGCTAAATAATTCAAATAAAAAATGTGCTACTATCTATGGTAAGACTGGTGCGTTCAAAATGTCACTTAACATTTAATAAACTGCATCCTAGCTAGATAAAATGTGTTGTTTAGCGCTTTGCACATCGTCATAAAATACTTTGGTTATAATCATAACAGTTCTTATAATACTGCCAAATAATAAAGACTCTATAGAGAGCATTCCAGCTTATTCTGGCTGATGTTAAATACTAATAAATATAATATTATAAGACTGGTGTATTTGGTTTGGTTGGATTCGAAGGACAATAGTATTGTTAGTAATACAGGACCTCATGTTGCTACGAGTTGATCTTGCTAATCGCATCAAGACACTCAAGCTGTTAACCAATCTATTACAAACCTCAATTTCAAAAGCCTTCTTTCCGTCTTACGTAAATAAAAACAAACTTTTTTTTTCCAATCTTCTTCTTTCATCGCGAATACGTAACTTAGCTTATCCTATCTCCAATCTCAACATGTCTGCTTCAGACCAAAACGCACCAGTCGGAATGCACAAGTCAAGCGACCAAAGCGTATAAATCTTACTGAGATTACACCTTAATATTATTCAGTACGTCCATATTGATGTGCATTAAACAACAATATTGTTTTAAATGATCCTGGAACTAAGTGGATCGACAGGAGAAGCCACAAATTATGATGCGGCACCTAAGTCTACAAAAAGGTACGAAATTGGATATAAAGGCTACTAATATGCGACGAATCGTACTCAAAAGCACGACAAGCAGAAGAAATAGGCCAAGTAATTTATGCTGCCTTCAACTGGGGTAGATCCTCTTAGTTCCGAGTATACGGTGTCAGAGAACAGATACGCCATAGATCGAATAAGACACTTTCTAACAGAACAAATTTAAAAGTCGAACAACATAAATAGATAGTGAGCGGCTGTACCATAAACTCTTGTCTTTTTGTGACATGAGCTCCAAAGACGTTTACACAAATGTCACTGTCAAAAAGAGTTATGTCAAAACGTCTGTTCTCCGGGAGTGTGATGGGAACGTACTGATATGATTGATAGGTCTATAATGGTGGAGGCGACTACTCCTTGTCGCCCTCAGCGTCGTCATCGTCTCGCTGGAACTCTGGTCCATGGGTGACGTCATCCTCGAACACGATCTCCTCGGGATCGGGAGCGCGGGGGAGGAACTCCTCGCCAGGACAGATCTTCTTGAAGATTTGCTCGGCCTGTGAGCAAGTAGATATACATATTATCAATGATGTTAAAAGTATATACGTTATGCAGTCACAAGACGAATGAAAATAGTGTTCCGTACGCGGTCTGCAACTTGTCAAATAAGTAGTATAGCAACTGAGGACAGAGGCTAGAGTTCCGACAACTTTACCGCCTATGTTTCGGCCCGCTAGTCACGTATAAGAAGTATAATAACATTGCATATAGAAGAAAACTTGTATTACGCAAAATAAGTAAAAAAAACTAATTGAGGGATTAATAAAATCATATAATTTGTGGCTCGAATCGCGTAATGAAAACCGTAACGATATCATAGAAACTCAGTCGTAAACGTAAATGACTTCTTCGAGAAACCGTTATGTTTCGATTCTCAATTGAAGTCCTATCGAAGTACGTTTTCGGAATAACGTGAATAGCACATTTAGATTCCTTTCATCCAAATGTGCTATTACTACAATTATAGTTGGTTGTGTCGATAGAAATATAGAAAGACGGCCAAGTGTGACTCTATAGTAAGGGAAAAGACGTTATTCATTAAAAAAAAATAGTTTATGGCATTTAGAAACAGTATGTTAGTATATCAATGGATTGTATTTGATTGGAACCTATGAGTAATTTGGTAGATACAGAAACAGATTTTATTGAGAAGAAAATAAAATATAAAAATCTTCATTATGGTCCATAAAGCTTCTGTAGCAACAGTTAGTCCGCCAAAATAACTTATTCATTATAGTATATCAACTTATTATTTATATATTATCAATGTACATGATTAAAAATAACGTTTTTTATTTATTAAATAAATTGCCTTCTTTTTCATAGTTTTGACCGACAATACGATAATTATTATATAAATTATTTGTTACTAGTCCCTAATAGTTAGGGCTGACTCATAATTAAAAATACATGATTTGTGGTCGGCTGTCGGTATAATTACTATCAGCGATATTGATCGCATTAAATATTACCAACACACACAAACTTCTAATTAAGTTAATTCATTTACGTTTATGATATTAGGCAAAGTGTTAGATCGCCAAATTGTCTGTCTGTCTGTTAGCTCTGCTATTCTTTCTACTCTATATTTTGCTGAATCTGGTATAGAGCTGTGCCCTCGAAGACTCAGCACTCAAATGATGCAGGAAAAGTCGCGGGCATGATGTAGTAAATGTATATATTATAATATCTCGACTGAGCACAAGTAAGTAGAGGGTCCATTTAATTCCATTTGGTAATACACAATACTGGTTGAAAACAATGACTGTGCTACATCGCGTCATACTTATGAACAGGTGCAAGCAGCACCTGTATAACTCGAATGCCACGACCAATATATTTCTTGAGTATTGCTTTCTATGTCAACATCATGTCATTTCTGATGATTTAAATTACAGCCGCGTTATTCACTAAGGTTTCTCAGCGTCGAGTTCAATGACGAGCGTTGGTTTCAATCATAGGAAATTGATACATAATACATAGATGATAAGGTTCAATTTCGTATCTTGGTGAATAACGCGGCAGGTCACGGGCTAAGAACGAGTACCTTTGAGTGTGCAGTAGTCGTTTTATGTCTTTTTTTAGGATATGGTCTCTCGCAGTTGGTAGGGGGGAGTTACCTCCACTGCTTAACCGGACTATAGGGCGAGACACAAGGGCCTCCAGCCGAGCTTAAACTTAAATACTAAGCAAACACAGCTAAGGGCGCCCCGGTGCGGGGCTCGGACCTCGGCTTAGAGCGTTGCTGGGGGATGAGCTAGGGAGCTGGATCTGAGTGGTATTATTTAGGGACGTGTTTAAGGCTAGTGGCTCGGCGCGCGCCGGCCCTAGCAGAGGACGGGGGAGTCGTTTTATGAGTCTGCCTCTGTCTATATGTATGGCGCGAGGCGAATAAAAACGTACGCAGTCTCCCCCACTAGTTCTGTACTCGGGACCCCATGTGTAATCAAATAAAGATATTTTAATTTTGTAATTAAGTATAGCAATAAATTTAACAAAGATAAAGTCCGCGACAATGCTATCATCAGAAGCGGTTTACCTATTTCCATACCTTATTTTTATTTTATTATTTGAAACATTGCGATATAAGCGGGCAATAGATTACTTAGACAAGACAACAATGTTATTATTTTTACGTAACGAGGGTTGCGGCGGGTTATCGTGGTATGTAAGCAAATTATAATTCTGTTAGTGATCGTCACGTGGCTCGAAGGTTGGCCTGTTGTCATACTGCTAATTGAATTTACTTTGTATTGAATTACTTACTTTTATCGTATCGTATATTATAGTAGATAGGAGTATGTATTGTGTATGTAGTTGGTCGCATGTACAGTATCGAGCCTTTTTATTGGCACATATTCTGGCTGGTAGTACCTATCAATTTAAAACAAAATGAATCACTTAATATATTTTTTAATCAATCGTTTTTATTGTATTAAATTCGAGCCATTATAGTTTTTAAAAATAAGCATGGAGTATGCTTATATATTATATAAGTTCCACATATCATCCAATACGCATCGAACCAATAGTAACAATTTACGAGTAAACTGCACCACAAAAATAAATATAAGTAAGTATATAAACGAAAAAATAAAAAAAAGTAATTTCTTTATTTTATTTTTAAATTGATAAATATACAACCAGTCGATGATCTGTGCCAAAAAGGTGCGCCTAAAAAGTCTAGACCCAAAACATATAGAAATCACGAATCAAATAAAATATGTAGCAATAATATTTGACAAACAAACTGTTTGTGGGAAAGGCAGATACAGTATTTACTTGACACTTGTGTTTAAAACATAAATTTTTGTATTTAACATACATACATATGCTTACGCCTGTATTCCCCGAAGGGGTAGGCAGAAGTGTTGTAATTTTCAACACCCACATTTCACCGAACATGATTAAGTGCCAACGTGACAGAGGGTGAGTCCATCGCCGTCTCAGGCACTATACATACGTCTTTCTGACTTTCAGAAAACTCACGAGGCTCTAAAGCTTGACTCCAGTGCTATTTAAGAACACATTATTATATACAGTTCTTTTTTCTTCTTTTTTATTATAATTTTTTTCTCTTTTTGTTTCATTTATACTGATGAAGTTTAAGTATGTGTGAAATGATGATAACTGTAATATACTTACTTATAATTTGTATTTATCTATGGAGTATTTGTTTTTTTTTTATTATTTAATTTGTATAGGTTTTTTGTTATTTTACATTGTATTCAGGTTAAGTTGTATTGTGGATACTGCCAGTGTGACCGTGCTGTGACGTCACGCCTTGGTCCTGGCGGAAGATCAGTGATGGTTGTCATCAACGTGGCAGCCAGATTATTCTGAGTTGGGACCAATTCGTAACAACTATAAAACACTGTTACTATAATCCTTTTCGCTATTTTGTGTATGTTGCTACGAATAAACTTATTTAATTTCTTTATTTCTTTCTTTCTTTCTTTAAATTATTTCTCAGACATATGCAGGTTTCCTCACGATGTTTTCCTTCACCGTAAAGCACGTGGTGTGATATCACTGTACATAAGTTTTTAGAAAAACTCATAGGTACAGGCAGCGCTGAGATTCGAACTTGCGTCGATTGCGTAGCAGGCGACTGCTCTAACCCCGAGGCCACCACGGCTCTTTTGTATTTTAATTTAGATAAAAACATTTTATCTAATCTATCCCGAAAAAAACTTTATCAGCCAGAATTGTGAGTGCCTACCAATATAACCCAATCTTCTAAAACGATATAATAATCGTGGGTTTCGTAGGTCAATTGGCAATCGCTTGGAATAGGACACGTACGTAAAGTAATCAGTAACAAGTTCGGGTGCCGACCCCAACAATGTTCGCGAAAAGGGTCAGGTTCACCATGTTATCCTAGCACTTGTATCATACATTGTAGATAACCAGTTTTGTATTACAATAACAAAATAATTATTACACTTAGGTATAGTACTTAATTGATTGTATTGTATCTGTTAGACCTACTATGTAAAGTACAAGTAGTAAATACCTACAAATTATACAAATAAAATAAGTTTATTCAAAGACTGACAATAAAGAGAAAACTAGTTCGTATGAGATAAGGAGTAAATGTTATTGTAAAAAAACAAATTACTATGAATAAAAAAATATACTCACGACATCACAGAAGGGGAAGGGATGAGAGGTGTAACAGGAACACCAACTTTTCACCGAATATGATTAAGTGCCAACGTGACAGATGGTGAGTCTATCGCCGTCTCAGGCACTATACATACGTCTTTGAATTACATCTAAAACAAATGCAGGATTCCTCACGATGTATTCCTTCACCGTAAAACACGTGGTCTGAAATCACTGCACATAAGTTTTCAGAAAAACTCATTGGTACAGGCCCGCTTGGATTCGAGCTTGCGTCACTTGCGTAGCAGACGACTGCTCAAAACCCACGGCAACCAGGGCTCTCTTACGCTACTGAAATTTCAAAAAAATTGAGAATTAGAGTATAGTTTTTACCTGTTCGACGGCGCGGTCGAAGTCGAGTCCGTTGTCGGGCCCGGAGCATACGTGGAGGCAGCTCTCGGCGCTCGCCACCGGCGCGCTTGTATCCTTCACGTTATAAAACACCGACCACAGGCACTGACGACAAACACACAAATGAAAATGGGAAATACTTATTCAGTTTAGGCCCTGGTAAGGCTCTTATAAAGGTCGAGAATTCACCACCGGTTCGGACACTAGCCTTCTGAGAAGAACCGGCAAGAAACTCAGCCAGGCATCATGTACATTTCATCGAAAAAATATAAAATATCATACAAAAATCTAATTTGATAACTGATATAAATAAATAATATAGGGTAGGTATAATATGTTCAATATAGGTATAATTATACTACTAATACCTTTAAACGAACAATTCTTGTATATATGTATGTATACATATAATCTGAATCTCGGAATCGGCTCTGACTTTCATGACATTAGCTAAGCTCAGTCATCTGTGTACATTTGATACATGTGTTGCCATCTATTGTCGAAAAAATTTTGATAATCGAACAATATTTTTTTTGAATTGCGGAATTATGAAAAAAACATTTATGTATGATGAGATGATACATAAATGTTTTTTTTTAATTTCAATCTTTTTCAATTAGTCTTAATTTAGTGTGGTAGTAGCTTAGTACTCAGAATGCCTAATCCGAGTTTTCTTAAAATCGCCGTCACAAGTCATCCTGTTGACGTAGACGCAGGGGGTCATAATAGTGCAATCTGCGGGCCGAGAGATGGCGCTGTTTCAATCCCATACAAATCTGCGTTTACGTCGACGCGGTGACTCACTTCTTAAAAAGCAACCTTCGTAAAAGCAACCTTCCGAACCTGGCGGTAGCATGTATAATCCTGTATGATTATGTCATTCTGACGATTTGAAAGTATTTTGTAAAAAGTCTAATCGTATAAAGATATTTATGACTTTGACATTGACTTGTGACGGCGGCAGAGAAAAAATCGTACTTGGCTCTCAGCTCAACATTTAGGAACAATAACAAGGGTAGAAATAAAATCACGAATAAATAAGTCACCTTAGGTTTGTCCCCTCGCTGGGTCTGGTCTCCGCCGGACATGTCGAAGATCCTCTCGGCGTAGGGCCTCAGGTCCGTTTCGGCGTCCGACACCTTGTTCGATATCAGGTACACCACGACTGAAACATAATACATGATTTAGACCTCATTTCATATTATTGGAACGAATGGGCATGAGATTCCATAAATTACAAGATAAAAATAAAAGCTTGTTAAAAATATCTTTGATAGTATGCGGCAAACGCAGTATATGAACATTTGTCACACCAATATATAAGTTGGGAGCAAAAGGATAAAATAGACTCAAAATACTCAGTACCACTATCACGAGTTTGCACAGTTTTCCTAATTTACTCTCGATAGCGTCTCCGCCGTATATTTGTATGAGAAATTGTACAGCGTCTCCTAACGGTGACGTGAAGAACTAAAATATCTCAAACAAATATTGTCGATGACGCTAGCGAGTATTGGTTACGTAAACGGTGCACAATACGTGATGAGGGGTACAGAATTATTTTAGGCACTCTGAGTGCCTAGTGCGAGTTTTTCACTGCCGCCGTCACAAGTCATCGCGTCAAAGTTAACGCAGATCGGTATTATAAACTTCGAAGTAAAAACAGTTTGAGTAAATAATTCGCCACCACAAAGTAATGTAATTTTATTGACACAAGTGATTGTGAAATTTTTTCTAATGTAATGTGTAAAGTGTATTTAAATCGTCCTGGGTTGCTTTCTTAATATTTTTGTTTTTAACAGTACTTAAAACTAATAACAAGTTTTCTTCGTCATAGTGTACAAGTAAATATGCGATTTAGGTTTTATAACATTTTGTTTGAATAGGTACTCTTGTCTGTCAACAGTCACATATATGATTACTTATTTACTTACATACTTGATGCATTCATGCAAAAGTTAATTTGTCTCCGTTGTTTTTGGAACTACCTACCTATACTCAAGACTACTAGCTACAACTTGTTCTTTGCATTCTTCATCTTCAGACGCTGAATCTCTTCTTAAGTCAAGTGTGTCAGAATGCGACGCCGGCTTTTGTTTTTGTTCCGTTACCCCATTAGAAATAATTAGGACATTTAAAAGTTTAAATTTAAAAAAAACGGGTGATTTGTGGGATATATCTCTAAAAGTATTACACGATATAATAGATATAATAGCCCCAACCCTGGCTGAAAATTTTAACAATTGTATTAAATTAGGTAAATTTCCCGATTTGATGAAATATAGTAAAGTTATACCATTGTTTAAGGCTGGTGATATTAATGATCCCAATAACTACAGACCGATTTCAATTTTACCTGCTCTTAGTAAAATTTTTGAGAAAATCATATTAAATCAGCTAGTTATCCATTTCAACATAAATCATATTTTACACAATGAGCAGTATGGCTTCACCAAAGGTCGGTCAACTACTGATGCCGGTGTTGCACTTCTTCGACATGTATATAGGGCTTGGGAGAACTCACATGATATGATAGGTGTATTCTGTGACCGATCTAAAGCGTTTGATTGCGTCCATCATGAGACATTATTGCTCAAATTAAAACACTATCGAGTCAAAAGTACTGCACTCGATTTAATTGATTCATATTTAAGCCAGAGGGTACAGAAAGTAGAGGTAAATGGCGTTAAGTCTTCCGGGTCCCCGGTACTGATGGGCGTGCCGCAGGGATCAATCTTAGGGCCTTTTCTATTTCTGATATACATCAATGATTTACCGCATTTTGTTAAGAATATTTGTGATATTGTACTTTTCGCTGATGATACATCACTCTTGTTCGAAGTTAGCAGAGGTAAAACGGATTATGACGATGTAAACAGTGCCCTTGACAAAGTATTTAAATGGTTCACTGTGAATAACTTAGTTTTAAACGCGAAAAAAACAAAATGCTTAAAATTTACTTTACCTAACGTTAAACCTGTTCCGACCAAAATTATGATCAATGGTGAAAAACTGGATATTGTGGAGTCAGTAGTTTTTCTAGGTGTAACACTTGATAACAAACTTCAATGGGGCTCACATATATCTAGTCTATCGGGGAAACTCAGCTCGGCAGCATATGCCGTCAGGAAAGTAAAGCAGTTCACTGACGTAGACACGGCACGATTAGTTTATTTTAGTTACTTTCATAGTGTTATGTCGTATGCTATCTTGCTTTGGGGCAAAGCTGCCGATATAGAAGCCATATTTATATTACAGAAAAGGGCTGTAAAATCAATCTATAACTTAGGATCTAGGGCATCTTTGAAGGAAAAATTTAAAGAAATAGGAATTTTAACAGTGGCTTCGCAGTATATTTTTGCAAACTTACTACTTGTACATAAAAATATAAATTCTTTTCAAAAGAAGCGTGATGTACATAATGTCAACACAAGACATAAAAATAAATTAGTAGTACCTACACACCGCTTACAGAAAGTCCAGGGATCATTTTTAGGGCAAAGTATACGCTTTTATAATAAATTACCTACATGTATTGTAAATTTGCCCTTTGATAAATTTAAAGAGACTGTAAAATCTGTATTACTTAAAAAGGGTTATTATACAGTTAGTGGTTATATGTGTGATAAGGAAACTTGGAATAATGTATTACCAGACAAATATTGTAAGTAGTCTCATGGACACTGTACTTATGCTACAATTCATTTTAATATTTCTTTTGATCTTTGTTTTGACTGGCTTGAGTTGTCATGCTCACTAAAATGCCTTTGCTTGCGGCGGCGTCAGGGTGACGGGTCGCTCACTTCCCTCTATAATGGTTGAGGAGGGCGATGGCTGGCATTCTCGTCATACTTGTGAACAGGTGCTGCTTGTGGGGGCTGGTCATCTCAAGCTACGCATTTAGATATAAATAGAACTACTAGACTTTTCTTTATGTTAATTTTTATCGACATTTGTACATTGGAACTGTGTCCATGGGCTTACACTTCTCAAATGATTTATTTTGTTTTTTTTTTTTTTAAATTGTATAATATTTTTGAAAAGAGTAAATACTGAGTTTCTTGCCAGGTTCTTCTCAAAGTCAAAGTCAAAGTCAAAAATATCTTTATTCGATTAGACTTTATACAAAGCACTTTCAAATCGTCAGAATGACACAATTTACAGGATTATACATGCTACCGCCAGGTTCGGAAGGTTGCTTTTACTGAGAAGAACCTGGCAAGAAACTCAGTAATTGCTCTTTTCAAAAATATTATACAATTTAAACAAAATAAATCATTTGAGAAATGTAAGCCCATGGACACAGTTCCAATGTACAAATGTCGATAAAAATTAACATAAAGAAAAGTCTAGTAGTTCTATTTATATCTAAATGCGTAGCTTGAGATGACCAGCCCCCACAAGCAGCACCTGTTCACAAGTATGACGAGAATGCCAGCCATCGCCCTCCTCAACCATTATAGAGGGAAGTGAGCGACCCGTCACCCTGACGCCGCCGCAAGCAAAGGCATTTTAGTGAGCATGACAACTCAAGCCAGTCAAAACAAAGATCAAAAGAAATATTAAAAAGAATTGTAGCATAAGTACAGTGTCCATGAGACTACTTACAATATTTGTCTGGTAATACATTATTCCAAGTTTCCTTATCATACATATAATCACTAACTGTATAATAACCCTTTTTAAGTAATACAGATTTTACAGTTTCTTTAAATTTATCAAAGGGCAAATTTACAATACATGTAGGTAATTTATTATAAAAGCGTATACTTTGCCCTAAAAATGATCCCTGGACTTTCTGTAAGCGGTGTGTAGGTACTACTAATTTATTTTTATGTCTTGTGTTGACATTATGTACATCACTCTTCTTTTGAAAAGAATTTATATTTTTATGTACAAGTAGTAAGTTTGCAAAAATATACTGCGAAGCCACTGTTAAAATTCCAATTTCTTTAAATTTTTCCTTCAAAGATGCCCTAGATCCTAAGTTATAGATTGATTTTACAGCCCTTTTCTGTAATATAAATATGGCTTCCATATCGGCAGCTTTGCCCCAAAGCAAGATAGCATACGACATAACACTATGAAAGTAACTAAAATAAACTAATCGTGCCGTGTCTACGTCAGTGAACTGCTTTACTTTCCTGACGGCATATGCTGCCGAGCTGAGTTTCCCCGATAGACTAGATATATGTGAGCCCCATTGAAGTTTGTTATCAAGTGTTACACCTAGAAAAACTACATACTCAACAATATCCAGTTTTTCACCATTGATCATAATTTTGGTCGGAACAGGTTTAACGTTAGGTAAAGTAAATTTTAAGCATTTTGTTTTTTTCGCGTTTAAAACTAAGTTATTCACAGTGAACCATTTAAATACTTTGTCAAGGGCACTGTTTACATCGTCATAATCCGTTTTACCTCTGCTAACTTCGAACAAGAGTGATGTATCATCAGCGAAAAGTACAATATCACAAATATTCTTAACAAAATGCGGTAAATCATTGATGTATATCAGAAATAGAAAAGGCCCTAAGATTGATCCCTGCGGCACGCCCATCAGTACCGGGGACCCGGAAGACTTAACGCCATTTACCTCTACTTTCTGTACCCTCTGGCTTAAATATGAATCAATTAAATCGAGTGCAGTACTTTTGACTCCATAGTGTTTTAATTTGAGCAATAATGTCTCATGATGGACGCAATCAAACGCTTTAGATAGGTCACAGAATACACCTATCATATCATGTGAGTTCTCCCAAGCCCTATATACATGTCGAAGAAGTGCAACACCGGCATCAGTAGTTGACCGACCTTTGGTGAAGCCATACTGCTCATTGTGTAAAATATGATTTATGTTGAAATGGATAACTAGCTGATTTAATATGATTTTCTCAAAAATTTTACTAAGAGCAGGTAAAATTGAAATCGGTCTGTAGTTATTGGGATCATTAATATCACCAGCCTTAAACAATGGTATAACTTTACTATATTTCATCAAATCGGGAAATTTACCTAATTTAATACAATTGTTAAAAATTTCAGCCAGGGTTGGGGCTATTATATCTATTATATCTTGTAATACTTTTAGAGATATATCCCACAAATCACCCGTTGTTTTTAAATTTAAACTTTTAAATGTCCTAATTACTTCTAATGGGGTAACGGAACAAAAACAAAAGCCGGCGTCGCATTCTGACACACTTGACTTAAGAAGAGATTCAGCGTCTGAAGATGAAGAATGCAAAGAACAAGTTGTAGCTACCGGAATGTTAATAAAAAAATTATTAAACGTTTCTGCAATTTGAATATTATCGCGGATTAAATTATTATTAATATTCAAGGCTATTCGAGTATCGCGACTTTTTATTTTCCCTGTCTCCGCATTAATCATATTCCATGTAGCCTTAATCTTGTTATCAGCATTTTTTATTTTAGACGAGAGGTATAGAGCTTTAGCTTTTATACAAGCTTTCTTGAAAGTTTTTGAATAAGTCCGTACATAATTTATAAATTCTGGGTTATGATTACATTGTTTCAACCCATATAGCTCATACAACCTATTTCTACTAACACGTATACCTGGAGTTGCCCATTCATTAAATTTTGCTTTAATGTTTTTATGAACTGGTTTAAGTTTAAAGGTACTGTTAAACTCATTTTTTATAAGGTGAAATAGGCTTTTGAAACGTTTATCGGGATCAGTTTGTGAACATTGCAAATATGGAATTTTACTTTCTATGTTAGATCTAAACAAATTTACCCGTTTCTTTGTGAAAGGCCTACATGTTACTTTTTGTGTATCTAAGTTACTTGTATACAAAACAGTCATCTTTTGACCACAGTGGTCAGATGTGAGATCACTAATAATAGCACTATCTGTGGCTTCGCAGTCGCAAAATATATTATCTAAACATGTGGCTGTAGTTGCTGTGATTCTGGTAGGCTCAGAGAATAAATGTTTTAAATTAAAAGAATTAAAAAGACTAACCAACCTAACCGTTAATGGCCCACTGTCTAGCAAATTGACGTTAAAGTCGCCACAAACTATTAAACTTTTATTAAGTACACAAACTCGCTGTATAGCATCTTCTAACAGAGATTCAAATAAGCAAAAGTTCCCTGAGGGGGGACGGTACACGCAAATAATAACAAATTTATCAAGTTCGATGCACGATAACTCAGCTGTGCGCTCAACGGAAATATTAACTATGTCTTTCCGTTCCTTATATTTAACTTCATTTGAAACAATGATTAATGAGCCTCCATGTATTGCTGAACGTCTGACAAATGCACTTGCAAGTCTATATTTTGTATTAGTGAGCAATAGCTCATGGTTCTTCAGCCAATGTTCGGTTAAGCATAAAATGTGAACATTGTGATATTCTAAAAACAAGTCTATCTCTAATTCTTTGCCAGCTAAGCCCTGTATGTTCTGATGAACAACATTTAAGCGACAACGCTGAGAGACACTGGGCACAGCTGTTGTCTCTGGTACTAGTTTAAAACACCAATAGGAGTGTTACTAGTACTGTTATACTCAGATTCATTCCTTAACCTATGTTTTGTTATATTTGCTATAACGTCGTTAATATTGTAAGCTATCAAAGTAGCAATCAGTTTAAGACATTGTTTAGGGATATAAAAGGAATCCCTAGTTACCCTAAGTCCACTAATAAATTTATTAGTGTCAAAAAATATAAAACCGTCACTATGACGGGACGTCGTGTGCAGTAGGTTATTTAACCTACTTATATATTGGTTCTGCCTATCTGTGTAACATTGAGAATATGGGAATGCACATAACATAATTTTCCCAGAGTTTAATTGGGAGAATAACTCTAAGCTCCCTAATAGATCACTTTTGTTAATACATAGACCATTTCCTATTAATATTACAATATTTACATGGGCACCAAGTGAAAAGCTTTTAATTTTACTAACTATTTGGTTGTATGTGGCCCCGGGCATACAATAATTAATAACTTCGCCTGTTATATGGGTGTACAATAACTGACCTATGTTTTTCCCCATACAGTCAGAGAATACAACAGTTTGTGTAGTTGTGTTATGCTGAGGTAGGGGCATGCTGTTGCTACTATTATGAAGCGCTTCACACAAACTGTTATTAACCTGTGATGTGGTGGAGCACGGTGATAACTGAGCACACTGACATGAATGTTTATTAACTAGCGAATCAAATCTATCCTCATTGTACTTACTAAGCTCCAATAAGTGTGAGGTTGCTAAAATCTGTTCATTGATGGTCTTTTGAGACATATCATATTTGGCAATAAGACTATTTATGTATAGTTCTTTCTGTTGTAATTCAAAGTTCAGGTGCTCCATTTCACTGTTGTGCAAAAATAAGGTATGTTTTAATTGCTTCTTACATGAATATAATGATTCTATAAGTTTGACACGCTCTACTCTATTCTTATACAATTTAATATTCTTGTGCTGTGACTTAATTAATTTCCTAGTTCTAGCTATTGTTTTATTAATCTTAATATATTTCTTAAGTAAAAGCTCAGTAAAAGCAACCTTCCGAACCTGGCGGTAGCATGTATAATCCTGTAAATTGTGTCATTCTGACGATTTGAAAGTGCTTTGTATAAAGTCTAATCGAATAAAGATATTTTTGACTTTGACTTTGACTTTGACTAAACATAAACCAATTTTGCTTAACATTTGGTACTAGTATGAGGAGACGTAATCTTTAAAGTCATCTCCCTGGCCTTAATCCCATGTATTTGGGGTCGGCACTTTATTCAACTCGATGTGGGTGATCACCTGATTTTTATACGAAGCGACTGTCATCTGACCTTCGCAACCCCTTTTACGAGGAAAATCGGTAATCTGGGTCTCTCTCTTAGGTCTCTGACTGACCTGTAACGATTGCCAAAGATGTTAAATTGGCAACCGGGACCGACAGCTTAACGTGCTCTCCGAGGCACGGAGGGAACTCGGGCGGTCACCCATCCAACTACTGGCTAGGCGTATGGTTGCTTAGCTTCGCTGATCGAATGATATGCGCAATAGCAACTGTGCCACGAGCTCCTCATTTTTAAAGTAAATTTTATAAATTATAAGTTCATCATATACCTAAATTTAAATCGCATTCGCTTTGGTCCATGATTCGGATATAAAATACCACACGTCATTTACTACATAAACATTAATTTTATAAATGAAAACCCAACAACACTTTGCCTTGGGGATCGAACCTTGGATCATTCCGCAGTAGAGTTTGCGACTATTAGACAAACGAGGCAGGCATTCTATTCAGCAAATCAATTTGAAAATGATTTATTCTGTTTTGGCCCTAGTAAGGCACTTGTGAACGTGAACTAGCCTTCTGAGAAGAATCGGCAAGAAACTCAGCTGGCATCATATACATTTCGTACATAGTAAATCTATACAGATAAATAAAATTGAAGGGTCTGTTTGTAATTCCAAAATAACAGCTTTTCACTAAATGCATATGAAAGAATACACGCTATTGAGATTAAAAAACCAAGTTTTAAAATTTTTCTGTCTGTCTGTCTGTTTGTTCCGGGTAATCTCTGAAACGGCTGGACGGATTTTAACGGGACTTTAACTAGCATGTAGCTGATGTTTCAAGGAGTAACTTAGACTACTTTTATTTATTAATAATATTAGGGTTCCACGACAATAAGGATGAAACTAAATCTACGCGGATGAAAACCGCAGGGCACAGCTGGTATTGTTATATAATACAAGTGATACAATTTAAATGCATACATTTCTATCAGGTGTGTCAACAGTTTTTTTACGTATTGAATGACTCACATGCTATTAAAACAGGTATAAAAAGTTCCGAGTGGCGCAACATCAAAAAACTCAATAAAAACTGAGTGGAGCTCGTGACCCTGTACGAAAGAACTTTTCCGGACACAATGCGATGAAAACAGTAACCTGTCTGCTGATAAATTATTTTGAACTATATTCGCACAATTTTGAGGTTGATATTGAAATGGAAATTTCTTTGGTACATATTCGTAAACTATGGACTTTAACTTTGCGATATAATGAACTAACAAGAAGCCTTTACTGACATTGGTCGAAATATCGCTTATATATTCCTACTCGTAGCCTTTTATAGACTAAAATATATTTGACGTCAGTATAGTAGTTTTTGTGACTAGCGCCTATATGAATATGTAGTATAGGTACCATACAACGAGTGACTTCAAATTACTCATTATATGTTGGACTGCACTCGCATTTACCCGCGACATCGACCGCGTAATGACATAATGATAATTCTTCCCGTTTTTGTAAGAATTTCCAGTGATACTTCGCTCGTATTAAACGTAGTGTGATATTATAAGAAAACCTTCCTTGATGAAAAACTATCATAAACATATATTTTTTTCAGACCAATATCTATAGTTCCCTTAAATATTAGACCATTTAACCAATCACACAAACAAACTCTTCAGTTTCACAAGATTAGTATAGATATTTTATTTTAATTATTGAGTTTCTTGCCAGGTTCTTCACAGTAAAAGCAACCTTCCGAACCTAGCGGTAGCATGTATCATCCTGTGTAATCGTGTCGTTCTGACGATTTCAAAGTACTTTGTTAAAAGTCTAATCAAATAAAGATATTTTGAATTGCATTGATAGTCGTATAGGTACAAATATATACTCACAAAGTCCCTTAGGACAGGATCCAGTGGCAGGTCCAACTTCAAGTACAGTGACAGCATTGTCACCCTCAGTGAGGGGAGGGAAACGCAGCAGAGTGAGAGGTTCCTTCTCGCTGGCCATGATGCTGGCATTGGTCACAAATATGCCCTTCGATATATCGCACCCATCAGTGGGCTCTGGGGAGATTAGCTCCTTGGGGCATTCGTTAATCCCGATGACCAAGTGGTCGCAGTTCAAGTTCTTGGACTTGCTAGCGATGGTCACGACGGTCTTCCCTTCGGCTACGGTCTTCGTCTCCACCTTGTCGATGGGACGGTTCAGGCAGTACACTCCGCCGAACACAGCGCATAACCTATAATAATAATTTAAAGAAATCAGTAATCTCAAATCGTAACTTAAGTGTAAGGAGAGATGCAAGTACGAAGTGAATATGTAAGGATCGCAGCATAAGGCAAAGGATGGCCATATTTAGAATAAAATCCTACCAGGAACGCTATATAAGAAACGTTACGACAATCTAAAAATGAAAACCGCATTGTAATGCATTGTATTAACAGAAAACAGAATAAACGACAAAACTGAATAAGCGTTTTCTTGGGTTTCAAGGACTTCCTGTAATAACTAACAACTGTTTTTTTATTTACTTCCCTAAAGTTCATCATATTTTAATAATCTTTGCTGTCACTAAGTGCCAAAAAAAAAGATTAATAAGGAATCAGAATCAGAATAATAAATATATTTTTGAAACTGCGATATTGTAAATGGGGCCAGTGAAGTGGCATGTAACATTAGAAAGTCGCTACATTTTGTGGGCGTTCAGTTGATGCACATTTGGGTCATCGAACCGTGCTGCGCTCACTAACACTTTCATGGTGCACTTTTTTGCAACCAATTAGGTATGTATTTAATTATGGTAAATTCTAGTTTTACGACTGTCTCGTTGGTCGAGTGGTCACAAATTAACACCTATGTCTAAATAGTGTAATTGGCATTGCATGCCGTTCGAGTTATTGAATAAATAAATATATGTTAACACATTATGCAAAGATAATCTTTCAATTAATATTCATTAGTATATAGTATCATAACACTTAAAATGTTATGCATACTTTTTGTTTATGCTACTGCATTAGTGTACTCAATAAAATTTGCAGTCACGTTAATTAGTGTCACAATATAACTTTTACCGAAATTAAATTGAATTAAGTTCTTGGTATTCACTCTAACCGTATATTTATACAGCAATTACGCAATGTACAACACAAATCGTAATAAAGAATAATTTCCTTGATATTTCTTATGTCTCCTTCTGTGTATCCAAGTAACAGGATTGCACAATTTGGTTGATTGAATAATTGGATGCCATAGTTCTAGACCCCAAGTTCTTGTTTAATAAATTTAGCAGTTCAAATAGGTTTTCTTTGGTCACGAATTGGCCTAATCCTTTTCCAAAACAAAAGTCTCCTGGTTTGGGGGTCTCATAGTTGGACCAAATAGTCCAGCCAACATTAGGCGGAATGTTAGTATACCTTTAGTGAACTTAAATTCGAGTATTGAAAGGAAAAAGCACCGTGACATAACGTACCTACATTTGACAACATATTTTTAATCGGTAATAATAAAGACAGGACAGAGACAAATGGAATGAGATGCATCGGTTACACCGACAACTCTTAAATGCATTATGATGAATAATAACGATCAACAATAAAAATCATAAATAAATTAGTATGAAGTAAGTTTAGAGCAATTGTTAGGACCAACCTGCAGAAGCACTGCGGCAACTCTCCACTGCCATACATGGGCCAGAGGAAAGGCGTGTTCCCATAGCGGCCGAGGCTCATGAGGAACTTCTTGCATTCCTTGACGCCTTCCAGGCAAGGCATGCTGTTGGTGCCGCCCGCGATGGCGAACAACACGTAGTGGATCAGGTTAGGGGTCAGACCCTTGTGCGTCAAGTATTCCTTGAACGTCCTGTCGTTCCAATCTGTATACAATGATACACATTTTACCACCTACTTAACTCGAAACAAAGGAGCAACGAAGCAAAAAAGGATTCAAAGTAATTAGGAAACAAATGAGTGGCATGCTAACTTCGGAAAAAGGCCAAGTGCGAGACCGACTCTCGCACGAAGGGTTCCGTACCAATACCCTATAAAAAAAGGAAAAAAAAAACACGTTTTCTAAGGAACCCTAAAGAGTATATACTTAAAATTGCTTTGAGTATACGGAAAGCCTATACCTTCTAGCAAGAATGTTGTTTTTTTAAAGAGTTATATACAGGTCCCTTCACGAGTTATGAGCGCGTACCTTGCATGTGCAGTAGTCATTTTATGAGTCTGTCTTTATGTAAGGCGAATAAAGGAGGAGCTCGTGGCACAGTTGCTATTGCGCATATCATTCGATCAGCGAAGTTAAGCAACCATACGCCTAGCCAGTAGTTGGATGGGTGACCGCCCGAGTTCCCTCCGTGCCTCGGAGAGCACGTTAAGTCGTCGGTCCCGGTTGCCAATTTAACATCTTTGGCAATCGTTACAGGTCAGTCGGAGGCCTAAGAATAATCTGACAACTGGTTTAACCCAGATCACAGATTTTCCTCGAAAAAGGGGTTGCGAAGGTCAGATGGCAGTCGCTTCGTATAAAAATCAAGTGATCAGCCACATCGGGTTGAATCAAGTGCCGACCCCAACAATGTTTGGGATAAGGCCAGGGAGATGATGTCTTTATGTAAGGCGAATAAAAACACGCGCAGTATCCCCACCACTTTCGCTGCACGCTTCAAGTCGTGACGACACCTATACCTACTGACCTTTGAACTCATTGTTCATTTCCTCTTCATTGTATCCGACGATAGAGGTAAGCATCTTCATAAGCATTCGCTTCTCGACGATGCCGACGGCTTCGGTGGCGAACACGTCGGCTCGGGAGCACGGCACCGGCATCAGCTGGTCATTGAGCCACGTCAGCACTCGCGTCACACATCGAAACTCCGCGTATCGTGCGATGTTCGAAGATATGAGGAGTTCCACTAGCGGCCCGCGGGAGAACAGCAACTAGTGGTACCACTTACTCATTATTATATGATCCAACTTTTAATAGTATTAAACCTGCGTAGACTTAATTTAATGGGTGGACCGCGGAACGCTGTTATTTTTTTATTAATAACATTAGCTATCTACCAGCCATTTTCGAGCTTATCCGGAACAGACAGACAGACAGACATAGAGAGAAATTTTATTTTTATTTTTTATGTAAGTACCGTAATTACTTTCATACGCATTTAGTGCAAAGCTGTTAATTTGGTATTACAAACAGACACTTCAATTTTATTAATCTGTATAGAAGTATAAATTGAAGTTACCATTTATTTAAAAAAAAATCAGTCTTTTTGAATGCATCATTCTTCTAAACAATGGGTTTTTACAAAGATACTTTAATCGAGTCAGACAAAACAAAAACTTGGCTTACCTTAGGTGTCATGTCAATGTTGAATTTCCTATACTCGGCCAGGAAGCTGGCCTGGCTCCACACCTTCTTGGTGGGGTCCTCAGTCTTGTTCTCCTCACCCTCTTCTTTCTTCTCCTCTTGTGGGGATTCCCTAGTATACAAATTAATTTACACTCAATTTCTTATGGTGAAATTGTTGAACTATACATATAATTGTTACAAATTGGAAAGTGTGTCAGTCTGTCTGTCTGTTACCATTTCACGGCTAAAGCAATGGACATACATAGGGTACTTCAAAGATCATTAAATGGACAGAGTCACAGGTTAAAGCTAGTAATAATGAAAACCCTTCTGTCTAAACCATGATAAAAACATTAAAAGGGAAAAACATTTTTTTGACACATTGCATGCCAACATAGTGCGGAATCATTAGTAGAAAACGTAAACACAGCAGTGAGACACGTCAGGCTTATAATAAAATAATAATAATAAATAAACATGTCAACAAAACAACACTCACTTTGGAATGTACCATTGCTCAGCCAAGTTGTATACTTGCAGTTGTCTATTGGGATCAGAATTAACTTCTTTGATAAACTTCTGAAGTCCGTCAAAATTGTAGGAAGCCCAGAGGCCTCCATAGTGATCGCTGGAGTCAAGGTGGAGGACATTCTTCCCTATCCTACTGCATGCTGCAGCTACTATGGACTCCACCATTCCTGGGCAAGAGGATTCAAATATGTACACTATTGTCGAAACCTATACCCTTATAGCTCCCAAAAACTCAGACTAAAACTGTCTATCCCTTTTTAAATCCACATCACAGAAAGAGATGGAGCTACTTTTTAATCAAGGACTTTAAGCCTATGTTTTTTTAATATAAAGGATAGAATTATTGATAACAAAAGAGTATTACATAGAATGCACCAAGACCATAGACTATATTAAAAATTGTTTTTAAAGATTGTTTTCTTAAGAATGAATATTAGAGCAAGTAATTCCCATCCATATGGCAATACATATAATATATTATATACATTTTTATGCTTAGTTGTACCATGATAGTATATAAAGTTAAAGTCTTAGACCAATTTGATGATAAAAATATCTAGACTTTGCTTTGCCTGCAGAATGTATTGCACCAATTTACACTTTCAACTTTCATTTATGTCAGTGTAATTTTTTGTAAGTGAAAACTACAGCTATAGCTTTAACCAGAGAAGCATGGGTGGTTAAAACCAACTGTGTGGAAAATGTGGTCTCAGAAAATTACCAGCTGTTATATATGCTAGTGTTTTATCATGTTGCATGTTGTACACATGTTTCCTCAGATGAGACTTCAAATTATTATGTTAATTTATCTACAGTATCAGCTGACCTATTAAAATCAACAAAAATAAATAAGGCACTTAGTTTAAGGTAACAATCATGGAATGTGTGTATCATATTTATTAATTTCTACTTTATTACTAAACATGGTATTAAAAAAATGCATTATAATAAATATTTGTGTTTTTGGTTAATTCATTTATTTACAGTCCATCAGTATTTTTGTGTATGTGTAAAATATTATGTAGGTATGTATGTGTCATGCCCAGACTTCATTTATGTTGTCATTAGGAGTTGATTGACTTTGTTTCAAGGAAAAAGCTTGATCCTTCCTTCAGCAAAATAAAATTGCCTTACAACATGCAATAACACTTTTGTGCAAGTATTGCAATGATACATTTTACATCATGAAGACAATGACAAGCTCATATCTGTTCAAATATTTGAAGAAAAAGTACAACGTTATGGTTGGTTCAAGTTTACTTTTTGCCACCTCATTTCGACAGCAATCACTCGTCCGAACCTTTGTAAAAGCCTATATTTCGCTGTTCTATTGAAAAATTACAAAAATGTGAAATCTAAAGCAATGATGACTAGACAGCAGTGAAAAAAAATAAGATCGATAAGTAGGCTGGCGTGAACGCCATCACGACCGGTGTCGTTTTAGAAGTAAAATAAGCTTTACCAGTTCCCACCACGATGACCTGGAAGTCGGTCGGTAAATCGTCGTCCATTATTACGTTTTATTATTCGACCACAAAAATTAAAACGTATTAAATTAATAATTTAAAAATCCTTTAATCCACTTCAGACAGACCCTGCTGCCTCCGTCGTACTTAAATTTGACACATCAGTGACAATCAATTGACAACTAAGCAAAACTGTTCTGAACGTTCGGATACATTTTAAGTAGATCATGAAATTTTAGCACAGATAAAGCTAAAATCCATAATTATTTTTTACAGAACCATGTAAATAATATTAGTTAAATTTCCGGTAATTTAAGTGTATGTCGAGCCTTAACTTGGACCCACACACATAAAACAAAATTGTTGAATAAATAATCTACTAGGGCTTGGTCAAACAGTTGTTCCGAATGGTTAGTTGCTTCGTGAATAAAAAAAATATGCTTTCGACATACTTATAATACCTATCACTAATTATTTAACGTGCCTTGAATCGTCATGTCTGTGGTTGAAGCCTAAAAAAACCGACGAGATTGAACCCGGCTAATATAACTGCAGAACGTTAATATGTAGTAGTTTTTTTTATGTCTACGAAAGTTAATGGGGCCTAGACGATGCTGTGCCCCAAGTACCAATGTTTTAACATGTAGTACCAAAAAGTCGTGTAGTGATTTGGCTACTAGGTGCCTAGATACGTTCAGTTTATGAAATTATAGCAAAAGAAAGACGTAAGATCGACATTAAGCATTCCACTAATTCTGCTCATGTTGCTCACGATCTCAATTTTTTTAATACCTGCGTGTTACCATATGATATTATTTATTTAGTCTCACACACATCCTTCTCAAAGCCACAATGTTTACTTTCTTCCTACATAGGAAAACAAAAACGCGATCGTGAAAAATGAAACAACGGATGAGTTGTGTTTTATATTTACAATTTTTTACATACATTTCAACGTGTTACAGGCTACAGGGAGCTCTTTTTAATTCGAGCAACGAACATTACATAAACTAACACGTAAATCTAAATCGTAATAAAAACGAGTCACGCGTACTGGATGTGGCCGCGCGGGGCGCCGGTGGTGGAGCACCCAGATCAATAAAACCCGGTGTCCGAGATACGCCGTCACTAAACAACACTGGCAGTTATCTGGCAAATGATATTGGTACGACTAACACTTAGGCCGCGCACAACATACATTTTTATTGTTCAAAGGACGTATTGGTCTCCTGTGCCCTTCTAGTTCAAGTGAAAGGGTTGTTTACGATAGTTTATTACATTACACATGCCCAATTGACTTCACTGACAATTATCTACCCTAACAAGTTAGCACTATCTACATTTTACAAACACCATGTTGAGTCGGCTTAACAATTAAAGTCACTGGGCCGCCTTTCTTACACGTGGGGCCAGCAAGTAAGCCTGGGACAGTGGAAAACGTTTTGTATAGAATGGCCTTGACAGAAGTTCAAAATTCTTCGAAAACTATTCTATTGAGAGTAAATAAATACGTTCGTTATGTGCCTATCAAATACTAATTCGGCAGATCTTCACAATAAGTACCAAAAACTTTTACATAGAACACTATGGTGAATAATATGCCAGCGGAGTTTCAACATTGTACACACATGCAGTACTTACTTAAACTAGGCATACTCGTCAACTGTCAGCAAAATAACATGAGCAAAACATTACAATTTCTCGCTATATACGTATGTAGGTACACAATCCTTTAATTACTGTGGTCTGTGAACATCAACATTAGGAAACATCAATTTTCAACAAAAAAAACAATCTATTTACACAAACTACTTCACACATATTAAAATATCGACAATTTCTTCAAGCAGTTAGAAGGTACCTGATATACGTGCGCAGACTAGATTCAGAACATAAAATTTGCATAAATGCATTAAAACATGCGCGACTATTATTCGTTCCAATTTTGCCAAGCTTAGTATGAGAAGTTACGAAAATGAATGGTATGATATGTCGAAATTTTATACGAAATTTTTTTTTCAAAGTTAATGTGTATTATGATATGTCACAAATAGTTTAAGTCCCACCCAATCCTTCTTTTAAGAATAATATGAAAAGTCGATATTTGAATATGCCAACACAGTCAACTAACATGTAATATAACAAGCGACGACAGGACGCCGTCGGTGACTAGAACAATGTCTCGGTGGAGTGCGAGGAGCGGTCGAGCCGGAGCGGTGCGGGCCGGCTGGCCAGCTCCGTGCACTCGGCCACTGCGCCCGCCTCGCCGCCGCCGCTGTCCGTCGAGAACTGCTCCACCTCATCGTCCGTGGAGTCCGCCTCGTCCTCGGCGAACACTGAGTCCGGCCCCACCGAGGCGAGCTCGCACTCGATGGCGTACGAGGGACCCACACTACCTACGGAGGCCAGCGGCGCCAGGCGCTCGCTGGGGCAGGGCGACAGGCGGCGCTCGGGCAGCGCGCACACCACCGACGAGCCACGCCGCTCCAGGTAGGAGCTGCCCGAGCTAGAGCACGTGGCCGAGCTCAGGCGACGGTCGCGCGGGCCGCCCGAAGCGCGCCGCTCCGCCACCCGCAGCGCCGAGCCGGGCAGCGAGTCCCCGCGCAGCGCGGCCAGGCGGCGCGGCGGTGCCAGCAGGCTGCCGTATCCGCCGCCGTAGGACGCGAAGCGCGCCGTGCGCGGCCACGGCGGCTCCTCGCCCAGCGACGGCCGCGAGCGCGCGCGTTCCGACATCGCCTCCTCCAGGGCGGCCGTCAGCTGCCTCTCCTCCTCCACCGCCTGCTCCTCGGCGACAACGGCTTCGGCCATCTCCACTAGTTTGGGATCGTTGAGGGCCTTCACTGATTTGCTCCGGCTCTTGTAGACGATCAGAAAGACCATCAACGCGAAGAAGCCGCCTAGTGTAGCGGCTATGCGCACACCGGTCATGACGTCGTAGGTGGCGTAGAACTCGACGCGCACACGGTCGCGGTCGGCAGCGTGCTGGCTTGCAGTAGAGTTCTCGGTCGAGCTCGCCTCCGCGCCGCTCCATCCACCTCGCTGCTCCATCGCGCGGTCAAGTGTTCATCGCCTGCGAACAACACAATCCCGATTTGTATAGGACCTTATCAAAACCACTACAGAAATGAGTGCGCATGAAGGTTTTTAGATAAAATAAACCAATGAGATTAACCCACATCGTTATCATGTGAAAGAGCAGGATACCTTCCCTAAAAAAATGTCCCGCAAACAAGTGGCGTTTTGCAACCTAGATATCTAATAGTGTTGTGTAATATTTAATATCGGTATATTCCCAGTAACAAGAGAATGAACAACAATGTTGTCGCGAAGTGATTTCCGCTAGCCAGTCGCAGCAGCGGTCCCCGGCCGCTCCCGCCGTATCTGGGACACGCGACGGGTTCGTTGTAAATACATGCACAACTTACACTTTTGGTATTAAATTACTAATACAGCAGAATAAATAACAGCCTTTGTTAACAATTTAAAATATATGTAAAAATACGTCTTTAAACAATACTTAAGTAAAAAACACAAATCTATTGTATGATACTATCGACTCGCCCTCGCTTCACTTAGGGAACGGTTCTTAAGACGTTGACTTTTCTCTACAATCATAAAATATATGGAGTTATTTTAGCTATAAATCCATGCAAGAGGATCATCTTTTGCATGTTAGTAAAACCCGTATCAGATCTTTATCGTAGTTTATAAAAAATATGCGGTTCAAACAGACCAAATTATTTGTATGGAAATGCAAATGAAATGACGACTTCATTTTATACTAGGTACTTACTTAAAGATGGTCTAGATCTAGAATTATGGTATGGAGCTATGGTCGTCAAGAATTGGAATGTCTAAATAAGATGACTTTTCAGGTAGTCGCTAAAACCCAGTTAATCTAGTGGCCGGCCACGGAAACAGATCCAGACGGGATAAATGCTCTGCGTCGCGCTGCCCGGATTAACTGTAATGGAAAATTTCCTCACTCCAAGGTTACATTCAAGTGGTCCCCGCGAGGATTGCCAACATACCTTTATAAAGGCTTACTTTCTCGTCTGATCTGCATATTATTAATTATCTCATTCAGTCACTGATGCCAAACCTCATTCGAAACACTCCGAACCTTATTCCTTAACTGTAGACCCGCGTAGATTTAGTTTCATTCTTTATTTCGCGACACGAAAATATTTTTTCTGAATTTATGGTTATATTATATTTATTTATATTAGAACTAGCTGTGCCCCGCGGTTTCACCCACGTAGATTTAGTTTCATCCTTAATGTCGCAGAACCCTAATATTTTTAATAACTAAAAGTAAGTTACTCCTTGAAACATCAGCTACCTGCCAGTGAAAGTCCCGTTTAAATCGGTCGAGCCGTTTCGGAGATTACCCGGAACAAACAAACAGACAGACAGACAGACAGACAGACGGACAGACAGACAGACAGAGAAAAATTATAAAAAATTTTTTTTTTGTGTCAGTATCGTACTTATATATTTTCATATGCATATAGTGAAAAGCTGTTATTTTGGAATTACAAACAGACACTTCAATTTTATTTATCTGTATAGTATGTATAGTATTTATCTGTATAGATTAGCAAAAGTTACTCCTTGAAACATCAGCTGTCTGCCAGTGAAAGTCCCGTTAAAATCGGCCCAACCGTTCACGCGTGATGGCGTGACCAAGGGAGATAGGGATTATTTTTTATATATATAAATATGTTAGTCACCCGATAGCCTGGTGCGTTCAGACGACGTTAACTATATTGTATTGGTACGCACTTAGAAAGATTAGTTAACACTTAAAACACTTATTAATACTTGCGAATTTCGTGTTCGGATTAAAAGTAGTACCTACCTACATACCCACTTGATGCCCAAAATATTAAGATCGATCGATAGTACCGAACGGAATCAAGCGATGCCCTACCTAACCTACCTACATTGTTTCAGAAAAGGCCATCTAAATCATTGGATACTTGCGAGTATAAATATATAATGTTCCAGAAATAATTTTACAGCGCGATAGAAAAATGTACGTCCACCAAAGCGTTGGCGCTCGTTGAGACAATTTGAATCCTAAAGACGTAAATGTTAATGGTACATGCATTATTTAAATACACGTTTATTCCTTTCCAGTAAATATTGTTTATGTACGCACATACTTAACTCCCAAATTAAATAAAGTACTTTAAATAATATTAATGAGATGAAATACCTATAAGGGGAAAGCTTTTAAGATTCGGAAAACCTAATACCGACCTACTAAGACGCAAATCGCAAATTTCTTATGGCTAACATCAAAGGATTTCAAACGTTTTCAAACCTTTAACTTTTCAGTCACAAAATTTGGAATGTTTTGTCATTTAGTATTTTCTCTATTTCGGAGTTAACGAAAACTGATAAAAGGTTAATTCTTTGAGTAGTGCTTCCCTGCGGATAACATTAAGGTAGTTTTGTAACTTTAGTGCACAACAACCAGGTTTTATATCCCTATTTTATGGTTTCATATTGGTCCAGTGTACACGTAGCTTTAAAGTGCACGGTTGATCGATATATTTGCGCCCAACACACAATGAAACTAAATATAGCAACGCAGGTGTAGGATTCGGTCGCTAAGGAAGGAACAACAGTTCAAATCATTAGCTGTATTTTCTACCTCCATCTACCTTTTAATTTGCTTTAACATAGCTATATAAGTATACTTTGCATCAAAGAGTAGAGTTGAATTTGAACTAGCAAAGGTTAATACTATTTCTCTATTAGATATGGTTCGTGCCTTGAGAAACGTAGATTTTACTTTAGAGTCTAGACCATTCAAAATACGTAAATGTAAGCTGATACTTCTAGGCAAGTCATGTTTCAATTATGGCATTTCCTCAAAACGTGGACTTGATAACAATTAACATTTTTATTACAGTCATAATGGGCTGCAAAGATAGCGCGACGCTAAAGGCTGGAAATATGCAAGAAACCTTCCACTCCCTTGGACACGGTAACGTGAACTACGAATCTTGAAGAATTTTAAAAACCTACCTATGCGTAGTAAGATCAACTGGATTAATTATGGGAGTAGAAAGATAATTCTTCCTTCAAGAACTGCTTTTAAGTCGTTACTGCTGCGTTATTCACTAAGGTTTCGCAGTGTCGCACTCGTCGAGTGTCGGTTTTAAAGATACAAAATTGAACCTTATCATCTATGTGTTATGTATCAATTTCATATGATTGAAACCAACGCTCGTTGTAGAGTTCGACGCTGACCTGAAACCTTTGTGACTTACGCGGCTGGGGTCCGAAGGTTGCTTTAAATAAGAGTCCGTGGTCACAAACAGTACATGCTTGTACCTTGAAGATTCAAAAATACTACACAGTGAAATGAATGTAGTTAACATAACACACATTAGAGCAGAAATTGTTATGTTAACGATTTTTATTGCTCGTCTGATTTTATTGGTTTACACAAAAACTACATGCATTTTAGTACCTTATGTACCTTACTGGACTAGCTAAACGAATATCGAAGTCAGTCACTGGGTAGACAATTTGTAATTCAAACAACAAGATTTCCACTCCGTAGGAACTTGACAAGCCCTCGTAAAGTAAGAAAAGAGATTGTTCAAGGTAAACCCAAGCAACGTAATATGTATAGAAACGAGTTGGAACAGCAAATGGAGCGATGGAGATAGCACCGCAACTGAAACGCCTGTGCGAAACAATCAATTTAGTTTCTGGATATGTGGGATCACATATTACCCTAAATAAGAGGGAAAATAGGTTACGCTCTTCGGTTGCTATGCATCCAGCCATATCAAAGGTAGACAGTGATTTATTCATCAGGAAGTTTAGAGGTGTTTACTTTATAGCCTTGTAGTAATGATTTGACTTCACCACCAACTGCACTGCTACAAAAACCTCGCCTTATTATCACAGAGCTTTAGGATACCAATACAAATGTATGCAGGAGTGAATCGAGTCGCCAGAAATGTCACCACCAATTGTCCTTGATTTATTTCAGTGTTCTGATATTTAGGAACAACGGTTAGTGGGCCATTACACATTAGTGTTAAGTAGCACTAATGTGTAATGGCCCACTTATTCAGCTAACGTCACTAGTTAAGTAACTAGTGACGTTAGCTGAATAATAATACTTATATGAAAGAAAATATTTTCTTGATGTTGTAATTATTTCTAATCGATTCTAAAGTTCGGCAGGAGTTAAATGGGCTGCCGAACCGATCAACAACATTATATTTAGGTGCCTATTCCTATTAATAACTCTTTTTTGTTTTGAAGGTAGGTAGTTCATAGAATGGACGTGGAAAGTATCATAATATAAAATTGTTTCATGTTGACTGCTTTGAAAAAACATCCTGTGTTCTCTGTGTTCGAGGATTATTTTCTAAACAGTGTGAGAGATGCGGCGAAATTTTCAAAGCTAGGAACTATTTTACATATTCGTCGCTGGAGTTAAACAAAGGATTCCTGCTTGTAGACAAGAGGATAATCTTGACAATGTCGACACCTACATTGTCTGCTTACTGGTTCAATTCCGAATTGTTTTACATAATACCTTTGAAGCTAAACAAATAGGTACACGATCCGTCACCAACATTTTATAAACTGCATTCGGCAACTGTAAGAAGCGGACAGAAGCCAGTTGAATATAACATACCGACTAACTGTTTGTTTCATATGGTGATCAAAACTTTTGGCAAAGTTACAAGAAAATATTAACATTATGCATACCATGCACATGTTCCGTTGATGAAACGATTATGAGTCATCAACGTTGGTACGAACTACAAAGAACTGAGTTCATGCCCTCAGCATCCTCATGACAAGTTCCGCATTCGGGTGCTCGTTACACTTAAATATAAATTCGTTACGTAACGTTAGTGGATGACAGTTCAGTGGATGGTGGTTGGTTCGACAAAAACAATTCCCACCTGTTCAGGGATTTGGGTTGGGCAGTCCGAAATAAATACTGTTTGGGCATTATCTCACAGCGCCATCTCAAACACGAGGGAAACATTGTTTGCCGTGACGGGAATCGAACCCGCGACAAATAGCAGTCAGGTATACTAACCACTAGACCAACGGTGTCGTTAGGTCGATATGGTGAAGTTATGATGCGATACATACAATAATTGCATAAATACAGGGAAGCCGAGATTGGTAAGCTACAGCTAGTGGGTCCAACTATCGCTGAAAGCTAAATTTTGTTTGATTAGCAACCACTTTTTATACTGCCTACAATGCCTGCTTATAATGCCTGGATTTTCGGACTGGGCGGTGAAGGAAGTTTACAATTATGATTTGTTTACGACTAGTTTTCATAATCGCGGCCAGACTAATTTAGAAACGTAAGTAACTTTAACTGCGCCTAAAAATGTAGGTTTGGGATATTATTTTACTATTTCTTATAGATAAGTATGTCTAAAGTCTAAACTCTATGTTCATGGGAATGAATGAGTCTTTTGATCGTTGGATAAAACACAATTGATTGATGGCAAGAAATAAAATTTACTGTCATCAATACCCAAGCTCGTCGCCACCATTAAAATAAGAAGAAGAAGAAATACAAATGTCACAAGTCAAAAACTATTCTTCTAAGGTTAAAGTTAAGGAGAAGAGAAGAGAAGACGATGGATATCCTAAGAACGTTTTCCCTAGCTAAATCTACACCTAAAGTTATGGTAACCCTCAGTGCCCCAAAAATACAGCATGTGTTCTATATTATACATGTATGTACAACATAATCTTGGATGAAATGTTCTTTGAACACAACATAAAACGTAGCTTATTGGAAGCCTTATTAAGAGCTGGTACACAAGACATAATTGATTGAGTTTGAATAACAATATTTTAATGCCAATTAGACGAACATAAACTAATATTCGACCTGTTTTTGTTTATGTTATAAACATAAATGAACCAAGAAATTAAAAATACTAACTACTTACATAGCCTTGAAACAATTTTTATAGTGTGCAGACATTATTATACATACCACTCTGATTATGTTGCATCAGTTAACTATCTATGATATAATATAACATAATATTCTATCTATCCAATCTATACATACAGATAAATAAAATTGAAGTGTCTGTTTGTATTTCCAAAATAATAGCTTTTCACTAAATGCATATGAAAGTATACACCCTACTGACACTAAAAACCAAGTTTAAAATTTTTGTCTGTCTGTCTGTCTGTTTGTTCCGGGTAATCTCTGAAACGGCTGGACTGATTTTAACGGGACTTTCACTGGCAGGTAGCTGATGTTTCAAGGAGTAAATTAGGCTACTTTTATTTATTAAAAATATTAGGGTTCCGCGACAATAAGGATGAAACTAAATCTATGCGGGTGAAACCGTGGGGCACAGCTAGTAACTAATAAAGTAATACACCAACTACATATCCCAACCCTCTATGTATTGCAGGCCCCAAGCACCACCTTACTATGATTTGCAGGACTAGCATTGTTTTCATTGCATTGTATAGATAGGTATAGGCAAGGGGTATTTAATTTTAGCAAATGTTTTTTTTGTAATGTGTTTTCATATATACTTATCAAAGTACTACTTATATCATTTGTATATTCTGTTCTGCAGGTTTGATAATCCATCACAGTATTAAGGCTAGGTAACATGATAACAGTTGTTGAAGTAAAGGCATATTGGATGATGATAATAACTATGATTTTAATGTTGACAGTGATACATGTTGCACTATGAAACTTTGACAGAAAAACTTGGGCCGTTAAAGCTAATACTAAACTAAACTTTAAATGGTGAACACATTTTTCCCTAACCAGTTAATGCAACCCAATTGCTGATTCTAATTACATATTTTAGGATGTAGAAATATTAATTCTAGCACTATGTTCTGCATTATGATAAAGACACTCCTATGCAACAAACTTATTCTTTTTTACAGCTTACCCTCACAAACACTGAAAATTCTACTAATCCTACTAATATTTTAAATGCTAATGTATGTTGGTTACTCTTTCAAGCAAAATGTACTGAATGGATTTAGGTGAAACTTTACAATAGACACATTGGAATAACACATAGGCTATAATTTATAACAATGTTGTGTGCATTGTCAAAAATATAAAGATCAGTCAAATCTTATGTAGACAGAGAGGCACCGGCTAGTTGATCATTATTTTATTCTGATTTGCCATTCTTGTCTAACATAAAGAGTCCAATAGTGTAATGTATGAATCCAATTAAACATTTTGCTATGGTGTGTGGTAGGGTACATTTTTGCCTCATAAAATGCTTATAATAAAATAAATGAATGTGTCAGGCTTATTTTGAAAGCAATAAAAATGTTTACAAAGGCCCAGATTAAAGCATTGAACCCAACTTTAAGATAAATATCAAATCATTTTGATTGTCTTCAGTTGAGCAAGGAAGGAGTGTGGAGCACAGCAAGTAAATGATACCTAAGTACAAATTGATTTTAAGGTACAGGGAAGTTTTCTTGATGCTAAAATATTTTCGTTTATAAATATACAGGTGGCAAACAAGCATATTATCATGGGTAAGCAGCTACTGCAGTATATGTATGTATGACTAGGGGTACATATTAAAATGACTGGATTTTCTACAGCAAATAAGAAATTCTAGAGTATTCAGGTGGAATTTCGCACCAGTGATAAAGATTCAAACAAGTTACAACTCTGACTATCTCTATGAGGACACTTGTGGGTATAAATATTTATATTAAGCCTCCATAAGTGCTGCAAGTATAGAGGAAAGTATATATAAGCACATTCTCATGCAAGGATCTACAATTCAATTACCAGTCGAACATGTTCCGTAGCCCGAAGAAATTGACGAATGGCGTAAGTGACGATGATTTATTATGTACATGTCCTTGGTAAAATATAATTGAAATTCAAACACCCATTTATTGAATACATTAATATTGTTTACTACATTGTTCACCCAATATTTTACACTTATTTTTTTCGAATGCGATTACACCAAAGGATATTCAAACTATAATTTGTTTGATCACGTTAGCGCATATCATTTCTCAAAATAGAGTGATTGAATCTTTTTAAAACGAATTCACGCCTTATCAATCATTAATAACTGTTCTGCAGCACATTTGCACGTAAATAATCGAAAATTATCTCAACCAAACTCCTCAAAAAATCAAAATGAAGTGACACTGACAAAAAAAATAGGATTGAAAATTTCATGTAACTTTTTTGACCCGTTCGGATTCCATGACAAAATAACTTCGGTTTTGTCATAGATAAAGTAAAAAATACTTTTACGGTTCGGTTCTACAAGATATCATAGTTCTAGTCGATGAATTTAAAACAAAAAGTCCAAAGATGTAGTAAGCGCCGTCATACTAAATCTGCGTATTTAGTATGACTAGTATGAGAAACGTTTCCAGTGCCTTACAAAACAAGAAGAATCTACCAACCGTCAATTTATTTGTCTTTAGATTTGTTGACATTGACAATGACTGACAGCGTTGAGTTTGAGTAACAACACAACAACCTACCGGTACAATTTAACCTCAATTTCAATACGTTTCGTTTGTTACAAATGATTTTTATTTTAAATTAGCTTGCAGGCTGCAGCAGCTATTGTTATTAAGTTACACATCCTTGTAAGGCTCACAAGCAGCAGGCAGACACAAGACATGTAAGGGCTGGCTGAAGTAGTAGTGATTATCGTTCAAGCAGGACTTGGCGCGGCGACAAGCAGACAAAATCAGTATATGCCTTTTCCTTCCGAATTCTACAATTAATTACAAAATAAGTTAAATATAAACAATGTCTGAGGAATGGAATACCTACAAAAAAGATACCAGAACCGCATGCAAATATGGTGTAAATTGCTATCAAAGAAATCCAGAGCACCACAAAACTTACAAACACCCGCCTCTACAGAAGAAGAAAGTAAATGACTGTAATAAAAAACGCTTTTCACCATATTCACGGGAAACAAAACAGGCTACAGTAAACGCAAATAATGACACTGGGTCAAATGCAAATAATGAAACTGGGCTAAATGCAAATAATGATACTGAACCAAATGCAAATAATGATACTGAACCAAATGCAAATAATGAAACTGAACCAAATGCAAGTGCCTCTACAGAAAATTCAAATAATAATGAAACTGTGAAAAATGATATTGAGTCACAAGAATCCTCCCCCTGTGTCAATATACCAGAAGATTTGACTTTTTATAAGCAGACTACAGACCACAACATCTACAAAGAGTTGTTCTTAGTAGACATGCCTAAAGACTTTTTTAAATTTTATGAATGTTTGAATGAAGACCAGTGCCCTATAGAGAAAACATTAGCCAGTGTGAATTTGGAGCTAATTGGTCCATATGATTTGCTTCTGGGTAAACTACCTGTATTAGATGACAAGGAATTGTACTTAACACATTGGAGGTTCTTTTATGATCCACCAGAATTTCAGGTAAAGATATTTAATTTATGACATTTATAGTTCAACAAATTACACCACTCAAAAGAACTGAAGTGCTAACTCTGAATAAGGGAAGCTGTAGAATGTTTGTACTGGCTTGCCAAAACAGACCTGATTATTGACTGATTGCAGATATATAATGTAGCAACACTTCTCCAAATCGTAACATCGCATTGGTAGAACAAATACTGTAAAGAGGTTATAAGTAAATAAATAAATGCTACTCGCTAACAATAGCAAAATTTGGGTAGAAATACATGAGAACCTAAATAGGATGATAAGAGTTTTTCAAGCACATTGCAGTATATATAAAAGTTTCTGACTATAAGAGTAGGAGCCAAGGCTCCCCAGGCATGATACCTGCCTGGCTGAAAGGTCTTGCTTAAAAGCTAATTACACAGCTGCTAACTTCAGACCTCATTTCATCTGTTCATCTCTCTTAGAAGTTTTAAGAACATTCTTTACCATCCTATTTAATCATCAAGACACCTGGGCCCTTACCATAAGCTCTTAGTGCTTTGTTTGCCTTTGTGTGACAGTGACACACTTATACAAATCCTGTGCATGTGTCTCATTATCATTGTCAATGTATGATGATAATAAGAGGTGATGTTAGTCCTCTGTAATGTGGTGTTTCTCAGCTTGCTTTTGTTCCAATTCCTTTCATTCTATTTTTGTAATATTTCCAGGCTGTTATAAAGAAAAAAGGCAAAAGTCAGTTTCACATAGGTTACTACCGAGATGAGCCTGATGGCCAACCTGTATTTATGGCCAGCAATGACAGTGAAAAGGACTACCGCATCACACCAGTTGCTGAAAATATTTTTGGAGCTGTTTAGTAAGTATTTATTACTAATTTGTTAATGTTTGGGTTCTCTAGAACTTCAAATATGTACAGACATTTTTTATTGCAGTTCAATTTTGTTCTCTCAAAGTAATCATTTGGTTCTATCCTTAAAAATGTATTTGTCCTATTGAACTGCAACACTGACACTAATATTGGTGGGTAAGACAAAATTTTATTTACTGCCCAAAAGGGACATGTTTAAAAATTTGTTATTGTTTGAATACTAGGTATTTGAACATTGTTGTCAACATATACTTTACTGCAAATCATTATAATATATTTCAGCTTGTACTTACAAAATGAAAAACCATCACCATTTTCTGCAATGGCTTATCAGAAATTAATAGCCAAGATCAAGAAAGTGGCAGAGGAGAATAACATCTCACTGGAAAAGTATGATATGAAGAAGCGATTAGGAGTTTTGAAGACAAGAACACTGCATGGTGCTGGTATTGTATTCCCTTACAATGCAAAAACTGCACTAGGGTACCGAAAACTAGCAGAGACAGATGGTAAGTTCTAAAAGCAAAGCCATTTTCTTTGTTGTACTTATTTATTCACTTTTGTATCAATTGATTAATTAGGTCACAAATTTTAATCATCCTTAATTAATTCCTAAATAATATGACTATAAATTTTATCCATGTAGAGTAGGATTCATATTTTCAATCTTCTCCATGTGAGATCAACATTTTCAATTTTCACAGCAAAAATAAAGGAGTTGTTTAGAAAAATACAAGAAGCTAAGGCACAGAGTGAAAAGCTTAAATTCCTCTCAGAACTTCAGCCAGTGATCACATATGCAACTATAGCAGTGGACGAATGTGACTTTGGGACAGGTTTGGAAGGCGGAATAGCACTGTTCTGTTCTGGATTGAAGGAGCTCAACTCGAGCACACTGGGCATTTTATCTTCTACTTACTCCCTGTTGAACAGGCAATCATTCTCAAAAATTATTGAGGTAATCGTAATCATCAAATTATTCACTGATGTTTTTTAAACTCTATATAATTCAGTAGTTTCAATGCAGAAACGTCACATACATTTAAGAATTGAATATTTTTCACAATCTTGAATTTACTTAACATACATTTACGATACACCACAGTATAATAAAAAAACTGTGATTTCTTGCTAAAAGGATTAAGATAAATATTATTATGAAAAATCTCCTAGCCTTATCATGTATTAAATTATGTATTTCTTTGTTTCAGGCTCATATGAAATACCGCCGCCGGGGATATGATATGTCACTGTTAAGTTTAAAAGCAAAGTAATGTTGATATTTTTAATTTATTAAACCTCTTATAAGTACTTTATAAATTCATTAATTATATACTTAATTGACGATTTAATTTCCTTGTGTTTATTCCTTTTAGCATGAAACCCAGGAGTACAAAATACAATACCTTAAAAAAACAAATTATACACAAAAACTTGTAATCTCAAAATGAGGAGTCCTTATATGTAATTGTGAATAGTTGCGAAGTCAATTTATTCTTTTGGTTTGACCGCACTGCTCAGGTGGAGGCACAGTGTGATTGGGCAGTGGTCACTACCATATACTTTATCTCTGATCACACTGTCGCACAATGACGGTAGGAGTCTCTCTGATACAATGAAGTAATCTAGGCGCCTGGAACAAATACATAGAAGTATTAATTATTAAGAATACCTAGAGACATTTTATTTGAGGGATTGATTCTGAGCTCATGTTAATGTTAGGGATGAAATAATTGCGATAATGTTTTTGTAGTGAGCATTGTATGGCGACAGTCCGGATTAAGGACGAGATAATTTCTCATATTATGTTAAGAGGGTGTGGTTTCTATGTATCGTGGACCATATTATTATGTTTACAAAGAAAAGGTATTTCTCGAGTGTTCACTTACCATCCGACATTCTTAGCGCGGCAGTTCATCATGTACGTCCAGAAGGTGTAGGCGCCAGTCCGCTCCGGGTTCAGATGTCGGTAGGTGTCCACGAAGCCATCGCCCAGCAGTTCAGTCATGCCGGCTCGCTCTTCATCTGTGAACCCTGCATTTTTTCTGTTGGTCTTCGGGTTTGATAAATCTGGAAGACATTTTTAAGACAGATGGTTGATAAATCAGTTTAATATTAGGGAAAGCCCAGGAAGCCCCACGCTCTGACGGTGTAATACTAGTAGGTAACCGATGATGACTTATAAGCGCTAGAAGTCATCACCTATATGCACGATATTCAGTAGCCTACTCCAAAAAAATACAGTGCGATAATGTTAGCTATAAGAGAACAGAATATGATTAGCCAGACCAGTGAGCTCGTTCTTGTAATAATAAAATCAGCATAGTTCATTATATTTCTGCATACATGAGATTTATAGTAGATAACGATTACAAATCTTAGCTACAAATACATTGCCTATTCTGAAACTCAAATTTGTAATGCTTAATAAAAGGTCAGCCATACAATAGAATATTCTATAAATATCAGTAATCTACAAATGTTACAAACATGAAACATAATACATACCTACTGAATATCTCGCAAACAATGCTCATAAAAATTCAGTTCATTGTACTTTACATACCATCAAGCATTATGAGTCAGAGTCAACATTATTTTATGTAACGAGCCATATGCTGTACGTACATAATATAAATACACTCTAAATTTCTGTTCCTACCTCTTGTCTAGGCAGACGGCCTAGCTGTACGTCAAGATTTCAATTTCTAAAAACTTGAAAGAAATTTTAGCTGCAAAGAGTTATATTCATGAGCAGATGGGCAGATAAGATAGAATTTTCAATTGTATAGGTAATTTAAGCATACGTACCGATCTCGTTGTGCGAAACGTTCATATCACCACAGATGATCACAGGTTTCTTCTTGTCTAATTCCTTCACGTACTTGCGGAACTCTGCGTTCCACTGCAGTCTTTTAGGAAGTGTGACTAGTTTTCTGCCCGCGTTGGGGACGTACGTGCAGATGAGGTAGAACTGCTCGTACTCGGCTGTGATGATGCGCCCTTCGGCGTCCAGCTCTTCATCTTGCAAGCCGTATTGCACGTTCATAGCCAACTGCGTAGTGTAGATGCCCACGCCCGCATAGCCATCCTTCTCACTACACAACCAGTACGCGTGGTATCCAGCCACATTCGTTAACTCCTCCGGCAGTTTATCCTTCGCACACTTCACTTCTTGAAGACACAATATATCCGGCTTCTCGTACTTAATATAATCCAAACCACCCTTACCCATCCACGCTCTAATCCCATCTACGTTCCAACTGGCAATTTTGAAGTTCCAATCTTTCCCCTGTGGAGATTTGGAGGTGTTAGAGAAATCTAACTCCTCGTAATTTGTACTCGCTTTATTTTTAGGTGGTGCCTTCTTTTGGGCGTCTTCGGGAGCTGAAATGTAATCTCGTGTAAATCAATTTACGAGGCATTTTCATGCGTACCCCTTGCAATTGGTTAAAAAATCGTTAATAATATGAAGCTGTAATGACGTCACTACTAAGGCATATTATTGCTTGTATATATGGAATTTCAGTACACTTGCATTTCGTCATCTTTACAAAAAGCATTTTTTTGTTAGCATAAAATTTGGTTTTCAAATTTTCTTGCATAAGTTATCTCAATACTAAGTGGAGTCGTATGTGAGACAAACATTGTTAATTAATATTCCAAGGATGCTACTTTAAGCACGTTTTTTGTCATATTTAAGCCCACTTAAATTTAGACTTTAGTATTTGATATTTAAATACCATTATTGAAATGCTGATAACTAGAGTAAATACTAGATTATACATGCTGTTTTCTGCATAGCCTCTGTTATTTCATAACTACATTTAAATACGAGGGAATGTTAGTAATATTCTGCCAATACAATAGTATAAATATCATGAGTTTATAAAGAGCCATCACAGGTTATAATTTTGAAAAGGATAGAAAATAAAGTATCCAACATAAATATTATAAAACCGTTTATTAATGCAATTATTAATAATAGAACACACTTAATCATATAACACGAAACAATAGTCAATGGGAGTTAATTACCCTTGTCCTCGGGTGCCTTTCGCCGCCGCTTGGAGGTGGGCTCCCCGCCGTCTTGGGGCTCTTCCTCGGTCTCTGTGGGCTCCGCCTTCCTCCCACCACGTTTACCTTTGGCGGGTCTCGACTCTGTTACCTCATCTTCGACATCCTCATCCTTGGAATCACCTGCAAAACATTTTTACCTGAGAATTCTCCTTAACAAACTCTTTTTATATTATTATGGTGGAGGTCAAAGCAGATAGATTCGGAGAGATGGTGGTGTGCGGAAACAGACAAAATATTAACTATACAATAATTAAATTGACATTGAGACTTAAGATCTCATCTAATTTACTTAATATATTAAGTTTAATGCTCTGTGAAAGCAGTAGGTTGGTGTAAAACAGTTATTCAGTACTAATTACTCACTATGTATGTATTCAACAATACTCAAAATTTAATAAAAAGGCTGTCTTACCTTTCTCATCTTTCCTTGTTGCTTTCCGCTTCTTTGACGGTCCATCATCCTCCTTTTCGTCATCTTTGGCTTGTGCCTTCCGTCCCTGGTTCTTTTTGCCTTTCTTCTTAGGCTCTTCTACCTTATCCTCTAAATCCTCATCCTCCACCTCTTCCTTCCCACTATCTGTCTCTTCTTTAGCCTTGACCTGTTTCTTTCTACCTCTGGTTGGTTCTGGCTTCACTTCCTCCTCTTCCGAGTTCTCCTCTTCCTCCTTAGGTTGTGCCTTCCGCCCCCTCCCCCTTCCTCTAGGTTTGTCCACCACCTCCTCAACTTCTATATTTTCTGGTTTAGCCTTACGACCCCTTCCCCGTGGTTCTGGTTTTTCTGCCTCTTTTTTAGGTTGCTTCTTGCGTCCCCTTCCGGCGGGTTTGTCTTCTGTGTTACCATTAGATTCCATATTCTCGTCATTTTGTTCTGTTTCCTCAACTGGGGCCTCAGTATCTTCCTCTATATCATCACCATTGGCTGGCTCTTCTGCTTTCTTCCTGCCTTTCTTGACCGGTGGGGCTTTCTCATCACCATTTGTCTGTTCCTGGTCAATAGGGTCAGCCTTTTTGCCTCTCTTCTTTTTCTCTATCACAGGTTTCTCACTGATTTCAATGTCTGCTTCTGGCTCTGGGTCATCAACATTCTTAGGTTTCCCTCGGCCCCGTTTTGGTGCTTCTGCATCTGCTACCTTTACATCTGCCACTTTCTGCAACATTACATAGCATTTTTATAATATAATACAGGCAATAGATTATTGATTTATAGCATTTTTAAAATTTATTCTCATATTGTGTACTGATGTTTGCTACTTTCAGATAACCTTTATACCACCCCACCCATTCTATTACAACTGAATTGCGACTGTACAAATAAAATAAGTACTTAACTAAAAAATAACTTACTGGAAATCTATTTATCTTAAAAACTACTGAGAAATAATTTGAATTTATTAATTTTGCAAATTAATTTACCGGTTTTATTGGCACTGGAAAATGTATGGTTCAAATATGAATGGTTGACCTTACACCTTATTACAAAACATAGCCTAAATAGTACTTAATATAAAAGTATTTCTGTCTCTTTTAGAGATAGGGATTTGAAAAGGGATGTCCGTAGCTTTAGTCAGAGTTTAGTCTAGTATTGCTTTAAACTATGTCTTATAATAAGTGAGATTGTTTTAATAATATTGGGTACATACAGTCTAGATGGTAGGTGTAAACGATGCCGCGTGTCAAAGAACAGCAAACCAATAAATAACGAACTTTAAAACAAAATGAATACGTACATGCGCTAATTACCATACAGGCACTGGTATTTGCAGAATTTCAGATGCTTTTGAGTTTAGATCGGACGAATCGAAACTCATTGCAGGTTTTCTAGTCACGCGAGACGACTATGAGGGTGCCCTAGGTGAAATTTCCTCTAATTTGCTAGCAAAGCATGGTTGTTTTAAACCCGAATGACGCACAAAAGCTACATTCAACTTGAGACATGCAAATGTTTGGCGATAACAATGTGAAAACCAGTACATGATTAGATGATTTACACTGAAAATAAAGAGAATCAACGCTGAAAAATACGATACCTTAGCTTTTGCAGATCTTGGTGCCATTATTACTGGAATATTACAACAAAGAACTGTGTAGTTTTACTACAAAATGCAGACAAAATAAACGACGCTCCAGTCCAAATCGCGTCTTACAACCGGGCGGAGAACGAAGTTTCCGGTAAAATGACAGATAGACACGGCCAATGCCGCCAATTTTTTTATGTCAATATAAATGTATGGTGGTTGTACTGTAAAAAAAACTGAAACTTGTGGAAACCATAGATTTAATACACAGCGCCTTTAATAAGTCTGTGGTCTGTGTTTTCCGAAAGATTTTAAACTGGCAAAGTTCAATTTTATTAAGGTGAGATTGCGTACCGGTCAAAATCGGTCAATTCAATAGCCCTCCTTTTGCTTCGCCATAAAAGGCACCTGAAAAAGTTGTATATTTGTGCGATCTGTTGCCTAAATTAAATTTATGAAATAGAAAAAGTTACTGTGTGACATTGACATATTTACATCGATATGTCAAAAATAGATTCAACGTCAACATCTGCTTGCAAGTTGCAACGCAACGTGCAACGTGTTGACGAATAGGAAGCCTAAAATTTTAATTTAAAATGGTAAGTGCGTTTTATTCCTCAGTTGTTAATGCGTTAATAGAAATTCATAAATTAATTATTGGGCATACTGGGTCCGTTACACACAACATAGCCTTTTCCCTAATCTCTTCTTCACATTTGTACCGGCTTTCAGTTTTCAGGAATTGCTCTTTGATTGGATACTGAGAATTCTAAGCATGTAGCATTTCAGCACATTATAGTTATGTACACTGGAGGAACATTTGTTTGTAATATTATATTTTATGTAATAAAATGTATTATTCAGATGAGAGGTTGCATTTCTCTTTCTTTTACACAATTTTTAAAATGTAGGGAGTGGCCGCAAGGATCAATTTAAAAAAAAAATATATGTATTTATGTTCGATGCCAACTACTTAACTCTATTAAACAATATTCTCTCTCTCTGTGTGGCAGAACATTTTTATATGGGGTTGAACATAATTAGTTGATAAAGTAAGAAAATTAATTTTGTATCCAAATTCACATGTATTTACTGAAAATGCTTAATAAATTAACCACATGTTTTGGATTTTCAGGCTGCGCTGGATCGCAAAGGTACATTCAAGGTAGAATACCTGCAAGAGATAGAGAAGAAGGTGCAAGAGAGATGGGAGAAGGAGAAGATATTTGAAATGGAGGCCCCCACTGATGGGGCCCAAGAGAAATTCATGTGTACCTTTCCTTATCCTTATATGAATGGAAAACTCCACCTGGGTCACACTTTTTCCCTGTCTAAATGTGAGGTAAGACTTTTCTTACACTACTAATGTATGAATGCTACTTTAATTACAGCTGTCCATCAGATGTAAGCTGTTACTTAGCTGCCATAAAGGAGGGTGGAATTTCTTTTATGAGACTTTGTGTACATGACTTGGTCTCACTGAGACTAAAAAAATGCTAATATTACTAGAATAGGTAACCAAATTCATGGTGCCAACCTAGTTGAATTGATGTTCTGACTGCAGCTGTCTACATTGTTAATGTGCAGCACATTATGAATTATATTAGGTGACTCCCAGCACAATAATGTATCTGGTGACTGATAGCCAGTGGCTTGCATTGCATATAAGCAGATAAGCAGCAGTTACAATTTGTGACTGTCACTGAATACACTTGTGTTGTGTGTGTTTGCATTTATGTTTGTGTGTGTGTCTTTACCAAAATGTATGTACCTATGCCGCAACACATTGGTATGTACTTAACCTGCCTACCTACCAATTTATTGTTTATGCCTACCCCTCTAAAAATCCAATGCACTCCCTGCTGATAACTACATACACCTATGCTTATAGTTAATATAGAAGTCTCCCTCAAGACTAGGTGGAGAAAACTATTTGCCACATCCTATAATCCTTAAAACTTGTGATCTACAAACATTTCAGTTTGCAACAAGATACTTCCGTTTAAAAGGCAAAATGGTGTTATTTCCCTTTGGCTTCCATTGCACTGGGATGCCAATCAAAGCTTGTGCCGACAAGTTGAAGAGGGAGATGGCCCTCTATGGATGCCCTCCAGTCTTTCCTGATGAGGAACAAGTGGTCATCAAGGACGAAGGAGATATTGTACCTAAGGATAAGAGTAAAGGAAAGAAAAGTAAAGCAGTAGCCAAAACTGGGTCTGCCAAATATCAATGGCAGATCATGCAGAGTCTCGGGGTGCCTGAAGATGAGATAAAGGCATTTGCTGATGAGAGTCACTGGCTGGAATACTTCCCGCCGAGGGCTGTCGCTGACTTGAAGAGGATGGGCATTCATGTAAGATCAAAACATAAATTTGTATGCATTCTAACATATTTAAAATTATTGCATATCACATTTAAGGGAATAAATTCACAGACACAGGTGCCATTACGAGCTATGAGCGCTGACCTTGAATGTGCAGTAGTAGTTGTATGAGTTTGTCTCTGTCTGTCTGTATGGCGCGACATGAATAAAATACAAGCGCAGTTACCCCCACTATTTTTGCTAAGTGCTATTAACTACTGGCAACACCTATATCCACCCTAAAGATCTTCTGATTGTATTGAACAGGTTGTAACTATACAAAATCCACAGGTAGATTGGCGCCGTAAGTTCATAACGACTGACGCTAATCCATTTTATGATTCGTTCGTAAGATGGCAGTTCAACCACCTGAAGGAACGTAAGAAGATTATGTATGGCAAGAGGTACACGGTATTCTCTCCACTGGACAAGCAGCCGTGTATGGATCACGACCGCAGCTCGGGCGAAGGCGCCGGGCCTCAGGAGTACACGCTAGTCAAGCTGCAGGTCTTGGAACCGCTGCCTGATGTGTTGAAGTGAGTAATTTAACAAAAAGTTGATACATTCGACTGTAAGACGCGCTCCAAAAGCTCACCCTCGCATCTGCGTACATATCTGCTGCAGTTAGATAAAAAAACTAGTTCCAGTACCCATATCCCGGCACCGTTTCCTAATCTATACTCACGAATAATTGCATGAGAAATTGTGCAGCGCTTTCAACCGGTGACGTAAATAACAAAAATATTATTTTTACCAGTCAGGATGAAAATTTTATGTGTGTTATTTTCTTCTAAAATTGCAAAGCCGTCTAAAGTCAGTAATCATAGATTAAATTATTTAGCGTCATAAATGAGAAGCATTTTATTTCAGGACCTTCAAGGGTAAGACAGTGAGCTTTGTAGCAGCCACATTGAGGCCGGAGACAATGTATGGTCAAACAAACTGCTGGGTACATCCTGACATTAAATACATTGCTTTTGAAACTGTCAAAGACGGCATCTTCATATGCACAAAGAGAGCTGCTAGGAACATGTCCTATCAGGACTTCACAGAGAAGGATGGGGAATTTAAAATCCTTCTTGAAATTTTGGGCCAAGACCTTATAGGAGTGGCATTAAAGTCCCCATTCACTTGCTACCCAAAGATTTACGCTCTCCCCATGTTGACCATCAAGGAAGATAAGGGAACTGGTATTGTTACCAGTGTACCCTCGGACTCGCCTGACGATTACGCAGCATTAGTCGATCTGCAGAAGAAGCCAGCTTTCAGGGAGAAGTATGGTATAAGTGACGACATGGTCATGCCTTTCAAGCCTGTGCCAATCCTGGAAATACCAGAGTACGGGAACTTGTCAGCGGTGTTTGTTTACGACCAGCTGAAGATCCAGAGTCAGAATGATAAAGACAAGTTGGTGCAGGCTAAAGAGATGGTTTACCTGAAAGGGTTCTATGACGGCGTTTTGTTGGTGGGTGAATATAAGGGGAGCAAAATTCAGGATGTCAAGAAGAATTTGCAAACGAAATTGATTGCGGAAAAGAGTGCTGTTGTTTACTATGAACCGGAGAAGACTATTATATCAAGGTCTGGCGATGAGTGTGTAGTGGCATTGTGTAACCAGTGGTACTTGGACTATGGTAATGAGGAGTGGAAGGGACAGACTGAGAAAGCTTTAGCGGCCATGAATACTTACCATGATGAAGTTAGGAAAAATTTTGAAGCAACTTTGAAGTGGTTGCATGAGTATGCATGCTCAAGGACTTATGGTCTCGGTATGTTAGCTCTGATGTTTTTATAATATATCGGTTTAGGCTCCTGCAGTATAACCTTACGCGTTTTACAAAAATTTGTACTTTTTAAAATTGGTACTTTATGTCTGTCCATAAGTTCATGCTACATAGCTATCTGTATACCAAAATAACTCCCGTCCGCGGCTTTGCCCGCGTGTTGTTACGGATCACTTATTAATCTCGATTAACAATATAGCCTATGTTACTCAGTGATAATGTAGCTAACAAAAGATTTTTTTAAATCTGTCCAGTAATTTTTATATACAAAACTTTCGTCTTTACAATATTGGTGTAGATTTCAATAATATCAGTTTAGCTGTGAAAAGTTCACAGAGAGACGGACAGATGCTTTCACATTTGTAATATTAAGCATAGAGTAGGGATTTCAAATTTCTTAAGTCATGCAGATAAAGAAGTTGGCATTTTGTTTTACATATTATAGGCATCCTTTGATATCGAATACGCTAATTACAACCCTATGTTAATCTCTTTAGGGACCAAATTGCCCTGGGACCAACAATGGGTGATTGAATCACTATCGGATTCAACCATCTACAACGCATACTATACTATATCGCACTTCTTGCAAGGCGATACGTTTAGAGGCAACAAGGAGAATGCACTCAAAATAAAACCGGAGCAAATGACCAGTGATGTGTGGGACTACATTTTCTTCAAGGATGCACCATTCCCAAAGAATACGAAAATCGCCAAAGCTTCCCTGGACCATATGAGAAAATCTTTCCAGTTTTGGTATGTGAAATTAACTTATCTGTGTATATAATCTTTCAAATAATATGTTCGTTGCGGTTCTGACTAACAGGTTTAATTTTATCCGTGTAATGATTTTTAAGTATCCGCCCTATATCCGTCCTTGACATCAAGACTAACAAAAATCTCTGCTAAATTGGTTCAGAGGCTTGACCATAAAAAGGTTACAGACACTTTATTAATATGGAACATTTTTCACAATTTTTTTTTTTTTGCTTCGTATCAAGTTTTTAGCAGTAGTATTAAATAGGAGTTAAATAATGAGCCTCAGATTTCAAGCCAAAGTATCGACTCACTGTAAAAAAAATTAAATTCTCAACCATTTTGTTGCTATAAATGTGACTGCTTTCTTCAAATTGAACTCGCCATTTCCATTCATTCCATTCAAAAGAATGTTGTTTATTTGACCTCATTGTTCTTGTAAACTACGTTACGAATCTTGATCTTTTAACTAACATGTAGGAGATGGTCTTGATGGGTTTATTTATAGCGAAAAAAAATCATTATATTTATAGGTAGTTGAGAAAAGTCATCGTTTTGTTAGTCTTAAAAAATCGTATCCTGAAGTGATTCAGCAATAATTCTAGAATTGTAACACTTCAGGTATCCAGTAGACATGAGAGTATCAGGCAAGGATCTGATCCAGAACCATCTGACGTTCTTCATCTACAACCACTGCGCGATCTGGCCCACCGAGGAGGACAAGTGGCCTAAAGGCATACGCGCTAACGGACACTTAATGCTGAACTCTGCCAAAATGTCTAAATCTGAAGGAAATTTCTTAACCCTTTCTGAGTCCATTGAGAAGTTCAGCGCGGATGGTATGCGGCTAACCCTCGCCGATGCTGGCGACTCGGTCGAAGACGCCAATTTTGTGGAGAGCACGGCTGATGCGGCGATATTAAGGCTGTACACCTTCATTGAATGGGTTAAGGAGATTGTCGCTGCCAAGTCGACCTTGAGGAGTGGTACGTGCATTTTGGGTATCAAACCCCCCTTATTACAAAACATAGTTTAAACGAAGACTAGACCAAACTCAGAATAAAACTATGTCAATACCATTTGGAATTTGTATCACAGAAAGAGTTGGAGCTACTTTTAAACCAAGTACCTACTATCTTAGTCTGTGCTTTGTAGTATGGGCGGGAAAAGTTTGTGGTATCTGATCTTCTCATATGATCAATAAATGTTCCATATGAAGGGCGGAAGATAATCCAAGGACTAGAGTAGTTCTATCTCATTTTATGATATGTAATTGGAATGGGGTGGAGATTGTTTTATTCCGAGATTATTGGGCTTAAGGTTTTTTTATCGTTTAGTTTAAGGTAGCAGTGTTGAAACCATCATCATTTATTTAACCAACCCTCTATATTGTCTGCTAACACTTTGACATCCTCGTAAGACATGACGCTGACTTGTTCTTTCAGCTGTTGTATGTAACTAATCCTTGGTCTCTCTCTTCTTCGCTTTCCTTCTATCTTCCCTTCTATGATGTTTTTATTGAAAGCATCATGTTGTAATGGGTTTCAAAATAGATATGTCTAAATAAATATGGTTTTTCTAATCCCAGGTTCCTTCAACTTCCACGACAAAGTGTTCGTGAGTGAGATGAAAATGAAGATTATGCAGACGGACGACAATTACAACAAGATGTTGTTTAAAGAAGCGTTGAAGTCTGGCTTCTTTGAGCTACAGGCGGCGCGAGATAAATACAGGGAACTGTGCTCCGAGGGAGGCATGCACGCTGATGTTGTGACTCAGTACATTACAGTACAGGCCAAGCTGATCTCACCCATCTGTCCTCATGTCGCTGAACACGTCTGGGAGTTGCTTGGGAATGTATGTATGGCTTTATGTGAATTAAAAGAGATGTAGGGTATTGGGAAACTTTTGGAGCTACCGGATCGCCTTACGTGGTTGTTTCTGCGCTAGTAAGCTAGCCAGTATTCTAAGGGTATAGTGTAGGGGGGTAATGTGTAAGGTGTATGGAAGGAAACCTTTTAAGTGTGGGACACCTCGTGTAGGACGACAAACGTAGCCTACTCTACACTTTATTTCAGTAGTGTTAAAAAATAGCTTCGGGATTTTTATTACTACAAAACATTGACTTTTCTCTACTTTCTACATGATTTTTTAGCCATTAATCGGAGTTCAACATTTAGTAATAACTGATTTAAAATAATGATGCGTCCAAACAGACTATCATTTTGAATGTAAATGGTCTGTCAAATTTTCATCATCATTTCAGCCAAAGGTCGACTCATCTTAAGCAGATTATCTGAAATTAATACTTCAATGCCAAGTTTGTTTCGATGAAAACCAAACCCTATGTATATTGTAGTAAATACTATATTTCCAGACCACAAGTATCCTCCACGCACGTTGGCCCGTAGCAGGAGAGATTGACGAATTGGCAGTGAAGGCCAGCGACTACCTGATGGACACAGCCCATTCCTTCCGCATATACCTTAAGAACCACCTCGCTGTCAAGAAACCCAAGAAGGGCGAAGCTCCTAAGCCTGAGAAGAAGCCTAATAAGGCTGTGATCTGGGTCGCCAAGGAATACCCCAAGTGGCAGCATATCATACTCACCACGCTGAAGGAACTTAATGGGGTTAGTTTAATGATGGTCTATTTACTAAGCCTTATGTGTAATGTTAGCTTTTTCGTGTACTTATTTTTTACGGATATACCTTTCTACCGCTGCTAGGGGCGCTTTAACGTTCCCATATAAAATGAGGAAAATACGCAACGATATAGTCAACGTTAAAACATGTTATATGTTATACTAAGTACTGTGTGTACTGAATGCATGTGAAAGTATTTAAGAAGTATCAATAGGGATACGTTAGTTATAACAAAAAAAAACTATTTTTTTTTTATCTGACAGGCTAGACCAGCTTTACAGGCTTTTGTTGCTGTTAAAAACAGGTTGTTCATAGACGCATAAAAAAAACCCATTTAATTGAAGATTGTAGACTCATTGTAGATGCTCGGCTGGCAATCGTTTGCTACTCGGTACAGCGTGAGTGTGTCCATACAAAAGATATCACTTTTCTTCTGTGTCAGCCGTCAGGTCTGCCGGACAACAAGACGATATCGACGAAGCTGGGAGATATCTCGGAGTTGAAGAAGTACATGAAGCGAGTTATGCCGTTCGTGCAGGCGACCAGGGAGAGCATGCAGCGAGTGGGCGTCGACGCGCTCTCCGTCGGACTGCCCTTCGACGAGGCCGCTGTCTTAGTCGATAACAGGCAGTATCTGCTCAATACGCTTGATGTGAGAATTGTTTATGTTAGCTTTACAGATAGTTAACTGCCTCGTTGGTCTAGTGGTTTGTAAGTTCTCCTGCCATCACGAGGGTTCGATATTGGGTTTCGATATATTTTCTGTCAAGAAATTTGCAATAAATTGTGTGCGGAGTTTGGAAGGTGGCGGTGTTTACTCCCCCATGCCTCGGAAAGCTCCTTAAGCCGTTGGTCCTACTCCTGATCTCTCTCCGGTCGTGTCGGACTATGAGTGGAGGAAGATGGCTACCTCCATTGAGATTAGCCGTCGTGACAGAAATTCGGTTAGATCATCATTATAAAGCTGATGAGTTCGTTTGTGTAGTTGAAGGCGATAATATCAGAAGAAAAAATGTTGGATTGTTTCTCCCTTGTACCTCGAAGTTCAACCAATTGAAAAATTCTGATTATTTCAATTTTAATGTTACCTATAACAAAGTTTAAATAGTTTGAATGTTTGTAGTACAAGTGGAACTTAGCTGCAGGTGGTGACTTCCACTCTCAAACCAAGATCGTCAGCAGCATGAGAAAAACAACCTTCACACCAAAAGAATAAAAAAATCTTTCCTTTGTATCTCGTGTTAATTTAAGCTTCTGTAAATCATGCTAATTGTTTCCGTTTTAGCTAGAGGCTTTAGAAGTGGTATACACAGATAGTCCGGGAGCTAGTGAGAAGACTCGTGAGGAATGCGCCCCGGGGCAGCCTCACGTGACGTTCACAGCGGAGCCCGCGTTAGCAACAACCTTTGTCAACCCTGCCCCTCTCAACGGACTGTTTACAGTCACCGTGGACTTGTTGGACGGAGACTCCGTGGAAAAAGTCAAAGCTAAGATCGCTAGGGATGTCAAGGCTATCAAAGGTATTGTGTACCTCCTTTAAGTGTGGAAAAAATCAAAGCTAAGATCGCTAGGGATGTCCTATCTATATGTTGATCCTTTAAATTCTGATGTCCCAGTACTTTTAGTTGATAAGTTCATAAAGATCTGAAAACATGGCTTTGAACACAAACGCCGTTATTTAAACACATAAATTTGAACTCATTGTCTATACACATTACGTTATTGTCCATAAAAAATATCGACTGAGGGTACTTGATATTTTGGAAAATTGTTCTTTTTAAGTTTTGCTATGCAACATACAAGCTCGGTTTTATATATTCATACACATTTATCAATCATAATGTCGATAAGGGACATTTTAACATTGCTTCTTATGAACGACAAGTAGAATGCGTTTGTAAAGAAGCTAGTGCGTTTCGTATTAAAAATCAGGTGATCTAGTACCGACCCCAACAATGTATGGGATAAGGCCAGGAAGATGTGATGAATGTAAATATTTGTCTCCAGATTTGAAGAGCCTGAAGCTGTGGCGATACAACGATCCAGTATTAGGTCCGCGTAAGATCCCTGTAGTGGGCGACCATGAGGCGAGATGCACATTACTTGAAGATTCTGGTCTCTTCGCCGTCGACGTCACCGCCAACACTCTCCAACTGATGCACAAGGGCACCAGCATACAATTAGGCACGCAACTCTTGTATACATACGAAAAGTAAAACAATACCGTTTGTATTTTAATAAATAACTATTTATTGAAATTTTATCACTCGTTTTTCTCTCTATACATTCTTCCATAGAATAACGAAGGGTTTCGCAATCCGAAACACAATGGCAGTCACATTTCATTACGCGGATACTAAAGTATCCGACGATGTGAAAACATATCAAGCGATACGATTATATAATTAATTAATATATAAAATTGTTATTCACAGTATAGCTGGAGGTCGCCGATATAATGCCAGGGTATTGCTATTTGAGCTAACTAGACTTGAGTCGCTTTTGTAAAATATCACTGCAATAATCATACATTGCGCTAAACAAACATGAACAAATACAATACATACTAATAATATGAATACAAAATGTTTGTGTCGGTCTGTCAACTTTACAATAGTATGAAATTGGTTATAATTCTGTATATGATAACTAGAAACTTACACAGTCGCTGTAATGATGGACTTATTGTATATTTAATACGCAATAAAATGTATCCCTATTTTACACTCGCAGTACTGAAAAATTAATTCGCCAAGCATGACAATGAGTTGCTCATTCTAACATGTATAATTATATTCAATCAACCCCATTTATATAAAAAGAACCCATGTTAAATAAAACGGGACTTAGTATCGCCGTTTCTTCTCCTGTCAGTTTAGAAAGGGTAGTACATAAACTTATGTCAGTGTATATATGATGTTCAATAAGTGTTCCGAGTGACATTTTTATATAAGGTATCTTGCAAGCCAGTGGCGTTATATCATAGCGACGCGCGACCTTAACATTATATATTATTGTGGGCTATGTGTTTGCCCCGGGCGAGAATAATGTATCAAGTCCGGCTCCTTCGGGTGTGTCCACGGCGCTTCGTGGCTTGTCTTTGTTCGCGTGCATCGTGGGCAGGTCTAGGATGTACACTTCTTTCTTGAATAACTGACCTACATTACGGCCGATTAACTGGAACAAAAATGTTTACGTGTTTACTAATTACCTATGATTTAATGTTTTTATTACAAGAATGTGTGCTTGGCTAATATTATTCCTAAGCCAAACATATTATGGTCACGCCTGAATCTCGTGTGATTAGGCCGAGACCACTGTTTGTTCTTGAATACTTCTTTCGCTTCGCCTTCATTCATACATCTTCTACATAATATAAGTATAGTGATTGTGAGAGTAATTTTTTTGGGTCTTGTATAGAGCGAGCGCGAACAAATAAATGCGCAGTTATCCCCACTGTTTCAGCTGAGCGCGAGTTTTCTTAGGAAAAGCTAAGAATATTTACTGATTTTATATTGTATACATACCCTAGATGTGATTTTCTTGAACAAGTCCCGTTTGCTTTTGTCTAATTTGGCAGGCCTCGTGGGGTTGGCAGCTAGTTTCTCGTCGAGCCGATGGAGGTCGTGTGCGTCGACGCCGGGGATGGCTCGCAGTACGGCGGCTACTGCGGGGAACGTCGGGCGGAGGGCCTCATATGTGTGGAGGGCTAAAGCTAGAAGAGCCGCCTGGAAATAGCAAACCGTGCATACACGTTTACAACACATACATTTAAAGAAACGAATCACTGTATGAACGTATGATCAAAACTAGCTGTGGTTTTAATCGCGTAGGATGAACAATAAAAACTATGATGCTTAGATATTAAACTCTTATAAAAACAAGTAATCTGTTGCCCATCTCAATCTCCGTTGAATCAATCTACGATGGCAATGAGAGGTGACGGTACCTGGTTAGCTTCGTGTTGTCCATGCATCCATGCGAGCGTAGGGCTGTCAAGACGCAATGTACTATGGCAATGAGAGATGACGCTACCTGGTTAGCTTCGTGTAGTCCATGCTAGCGTAGGGCTGTCAAGACGCAATGTACGATGGCAATGAGAGATGACGCTACCTGGTTAGCTTCGTGTTGTCCATGCGAGCGTAGGGCTGTCAAGACGCAATGTACGATGGCAATGAGAGATGACGCTACCTGGTTAGCTTCGTGTTGTCCATGCGAGCGTAGGGCTGTCAAGACGCAATGTACGATGGCAATGAGAGATGACGCTACCTGGTTAGCTTCGTGTTGTCCATGCGAGCGTAAAGCTGTCAAGACGCAATGTACTATGGCAATGAGAGATAACGCTACCTGGTTAGCTTCGTGTTGTCCATGCGAGCGTAGGGCTGTCAAGACGCAATGTACGATGGCAATGAGATATGACGCTACCTGGTTAGCTTCGTGTAGTCCATGCGAGCGTAGGGCTGTCAAGACGCAATGTACAATGGCAATGAGAGATGACGCTACCTGGTTAGCTTCGTGTTGTCCATGCGAGCGTAGGGCTGTCAAGACGCAATGTACGATGGCAATGAGAGGTGACGGTACCTGGTTAGCTTCGTGTTGTCCATGCGAGCGTAGGGCTGTCAAGGCAGCCGCTAGCGCCCCAGCGGCCTCTCCAGCGCCGACCTTGCCCGCCGCCACGGCCGCTCGCAGCGCCGGCCACGCCAGCCCACACGCTCGTAACGAGGCGGCCGAGTCACTCCACGTTAACGCTCGCAACACTGTATGTAACACTGCCGGCCCGGCCACTGGGTGTTGTAAGACCAGTGCACCTAACTCCGACACGTGTTCGGGCGTGCGCGGCGGCACCGGCACTGAACCCTCTTCCTCCATGTCGCCCGCGCTCTCTGGACTGATGCCACCTTCCACTAAACACACCTGCGAACATTACATTTGTTTAAGTTGTAGCTGTTACCCGCGTAGATTTAATTTAATGGGTGGGTTTATTTCGCGGATCCAATTTTTTTCTAACCAAGCGTAGTCCTGTTAATGCCGTCCAGCCGTTTCAGAGATTAGCCGTCAAAACCCGACAGAGACACACGGAGATAAAAAAAAATTGAGAGGACCGTATGTACTTTAATATGCACTTACAAATTTTTCAGACACATACATTTTATGTTATTTTCAATGAATTAAGTATTTCAGCTGAGAGCTTATAATTCGTGCCGGCACCTGTATATCATTAGTCAGTTTAAGGCATAGACGCGTTGTTTGTGCTCTCACACTTACCGTATTGGATATGAGTGGGACTTACTTTAAGTAGCTCCAAGTATTCCCTAGTCAGGTTCCGCACGAGCATGTCCTCGAGCACCTCCTGCGACTCGCTGCTGCTGCCGCTCTCCTCCTCCAGCTTACCGGACTCGTACAGGGATGTGATGTAGTCCCACCGCTGGGATAGGTGGGTTAACACTAAACAAAATAAACAATTATAAATATGCTTACAAGCTACATTAGAGTCGTAAGTACCTTGACATTACATTTTAAAAATCGATTATGACGTCATAAAGCCAATATTGTTTTTTTGTTTCTCTTCCATGTGTCGTCTCTCATAGCTTGAGCTCCGGGAGCTATTACTGCTGAACTTACCGGGCAATAGTGAGACTATAAATATTGCAAGTTAATATTGCATTGCTAAGGCATGACACATAAAATGTTAACGCTGATATCAGGAACACTTTGTTATAGGTTCGTTAGTATTTTTAGACAGTCTTTCGGTACTAACGACATTTAAGATCTCTTTACATAATCGTACTAGGAACACACAATCTAAACTACAATGCTTTATGTAATGTGAACATTTTTTTCAAATCTTAACCCCTACCCGTTATTATGCATACTAACTGAATGGCGCGAGATGTTCGAGCAGCGGCAGAGCGACGTCTTGATAATGAGCGGGCGGGCAGTGGTGCAGCAGTGGTTTGAGGGCGATGCGGACCAGGGGCCGCAGCCAGTGGTCGGGTAGGGTTGGCAAGCCGTACAACAACGACCCTTGCAACCCTCGCGCCAACCCTGCCGCCGAGTACAGCTCGCGGCCCAGCGTTCCCGCCGCCGCGCCCACCAAGTGGCACACGTTGTCGTGTAACGTGTGCACGAAGCTCTGCATGCGCTCCTGATAAATGCACACCGCTATTGAGTTATTGTCGCTAATCTATATCTATACATCTATACAGATAAATAAAAGTGAAGTGTCTGTTTGTAATTCCAAAATTACAGCTTTTCACTAAATGCATATTATAGTATACACGGTACTGACATAGAAAAAACTTTTACATTTTTTCTCTGTCTGTCTGTCTTTTTGTTCTGGCTAATCTCCGAAACGGCTGGACCGATTTTAACGGGACTTTCACTGGCAGGTAGCAAGGAGTAACTTAAGCTACTTTTATTTTTTTTAAAAACATTAGATTTCCGCGGGACGCCCAATAAATTAACTATACGCGGGTGAAACCGCCGGGCACAGCTAGTATTCATATAAACAGATAAGACAACTGCAATCCTTGGCTAATCTTATGCACACCATCTGCTGGTTTATTTAATTGTATCCTCTTCCTTGGGCGTCCATTTTGTCTATTAGCATAGAATGGTCAGGGCGACCCGACTCGAGGGGCAGGAGGCCAGTGGTGTACCTGGGGGCGGGGCGCGCCGGGGTGCGGCGGCGGGTCGTGGTCGGTGCGGCCCAGCAGGTTGCGGCGCTCGGCGGGCGGCGGGTCGAGGGCGCGCGCGTGTCCCGGGTGCAGCAGCGACGCGCCAGGCGTGTGCAGCTCGTGCAGCGCGCGGCACAGGGACAGCGCGCCGGGGAACAGCGGCAGCACGTGCGCGCCGCACGGGTTGCGCCACACCGGGTTGCCTGACGACGTCACGCCCGCGCTGAACCCGCCGCGAGACGCTCTGACACATTACATTATACTATTACAACGCGGCTCACGACCAACATAACAAAGAATAGCTATTAGTAAATATCCAGCAATTATATTAATCGGACAGCTAAAGAGCAAAATCTCGGGACTAACCTAACCTAAACAGTATACGAAACTAAATTGAATATCATCAGTTTGTACTAGAGTGGAATCGATGCTAACTGTATAATTTAATCAGAACGACATAGGGCATCACTTTTTGGCTACTCATTCGTAGGTCGATAGATTTGACTAAAGATGTTCGACAGGATTTCTACAGAGACACAGCGCGGACTTAATGATATGTTTAAGACATGACAGCCCCCTGCCATCACGAGAGCCCTATATTTGTTAGCCATCATAATTCACACGAGCAAAAATCCAAGGTCACGGTCAAGGACGGTTATTCCCGCTCAAAGTAAACACATACTTGTCAGGATCAGCAGGCACGCAGGTACGTTTGACGACGCCAAGGAGAAGTGTTAAGGCGTGAAGTAGAGTGCGTCGTGCTCTACCACGTTCATCCTCGGCTTCAGTGGGCGGCTGGTCCAGGCCCACCAGTCGCGCTAGACCCGCTGCAGAGGATATCTGGCTGCTCAGACGGGCCCAACGCTCACTGCAGTCACCTAACACCTACGCACGCAATCATAACGAAATTTTGTTAAGCTAACTGGAACGGTATCAATGTTTCCGAATACTGGATAACTGTACTGTGTTTGGCAGATCGTCTGTCGAAATACGGAGGTTACAGGATTCAGCTCTGGGATACTGATTGACGCACCATTGAAGATGATTAAAATTATTCGCTTTAACAGAAAATCTTACGTTTTCCTCTGCCATAAAGTAGATCACTTGCATGAATTAGTATGTTGCAGTAATCACATGGCCACTGAACTCGAGTTTATCTGTTTTGTGCGAAAGTCTATGCATACATGCGGTTATTTTGAAAAATGGAATGTATTATTTTCTTACCAAAGTAAAGTGAAATATAGAAAATTTTACGATTGCATTATATTCAATTCCATGAATACATCAACCTCCATAAATATGGGTTCAATACACACACACCCAGTGTTTATAAATGTTTATGTGAGGTGGTGAGGTATGTGGTGGTAGCATGTATAATCCTGTATAACCATGTCGTTCTGACGATTTGAAGGTACTTTGTAAAAAGTCTAATCGAATAAAGATATTTTTGACTTTGACTTTGACTTTGTACCTGTGCAACAAGTGCGCTCTGCCTCTGGTAGCAGCAGAAGTGGTTGGAGACGAGCAGCAAGGCCTCCTGCAGCGTAACGCTCTCCACAGCGCTGAGGTCGGGCCGAGCCAGCGCCGCACGGCACAGCTCGTGCAGCCGACCGAACACCGGCAGCAGCAACAGCGGGTACTGCACGGAAACCAACCAATGTTTTCGATAATACACGGCACAAATATATACAAGCTGTATTTCCACAGGGGGTAGACAGAAATACTTATAAAACATTCACATTTTCTTAAGATCGTTATCGCAAGTCACCGCCTTGTCGTAAACGCAGTATAGGATCGAAACCGCACCGACTGATGGCTCACGGCTGGCACTATTCTCATTCCCTACATGCCTTCCCTTCCCTACATTCTGTGACTTGTGACGGCGGCAGTGAAAAACTTACACTAAGCTCTCAGTATTGTTAAGTCCCATGTAATAAGGGGGCGTGCCGTTTGCCATCAAATGGACACTAATCCAGACTACTCCATTCCACGCGCTGGAGTAGGTTCACCTATCATGGGTATGAAAAAATAGATGTTCGCCGATTCTTAGACCTACTCGATCATCATCTCCCTGGCCTTATCCCATACATTGTTGGGGTCGGCACTTGATTCAACCCGATGTGGCTGATCACCTGATTTTTATACGAAGCGACTGCCATCTGACCTTCACAACCCCATTTAAGAAGACTGACCTGTAACGATTGCCAAAGATGTTAAATTGGCAACCGGGACCGACAGCTTAACGTGCTCTCCGAGGCACGGAGGGAACTCGGGCGGTCACCCATCCAACTACTGGCTAGGCGTAGGGTTGCTTAACTTCGCTGATCGAATGATATGCGCAATAGCAACTGTGCCACGAGCTCCTCTCTTAGACCTACTCGATATGCCCACAAAATTTCATACAAATCGGTCCAACTGTTTCGGCGGAGTTTGGTAACCAACATCTTGACACGAACATTTTATGTTTTAGACTAGGTGCCCCGCGGTTTCTTACTTACTGACTTAATCTCATGCGTATCTCAAGGAAACCTCGTAATTTTTTTGACATAAAAACTAGGCTGTTTTTTTTTTTAAATAACAAGGGTTCCGTGAGACTAAGAGAGTCACTCCTTGCAACATTAGTCAACTGCCAGTGAAAGTCCCGTTATAAGAAATGCTGTTTTATGGATTTTTTCATTACTGACACTTAAATTGATTAAATCTGTATAGATATGTACCTTGGATCCTAGTTTGACGAGCAGTCCGGCGGCGTGTCGGCGGACGTTCTTGACGGCGCGCGAGCGGCGGTCGTGCGGCGGCGCGCCCTCGTACACCAGCGCGGCGAAGATCTTGTCCAGCACGCGCGGCAACAGCTCCGCGCCCGCCTGCCCCACGCCCGGACCTGACCCCCACGTAACAACATACATAATGAAAATGAAAATGAAAAATATTTATTCAGTTTAGGCCCTGGTAAGGCACTTATGAAAGTCGAGAATTTACCACCGGTTCGGAAACTAGCCTTCTGAGAAGAACCGGCAAGAAACTCAGCCAGGCATCATGTACATATCATCGAAACAATATAAATCATAATGAAATCATCATCCAAAATCAAATTTGATAATAGGTATAAATATTCACAATAGTGACAAATTGTATTAGCATGCAAGTCATTATAAAACAAAATCAAAGAGATAAAAAAATAACAATACCAGATAGATTTACAAGTGTTTGCATACCATGTATTTGCCAGGAGCTACTTGTGCAGAGTGATTTACCTAGTTCCATATATCCTTGTCATTTATATAATCCGAAATTTTATAATATGCTTTCTTCATCAAAACAGTTTTCTTTTTCATACTCTAACTACCTGCATATAAGCTGCCCTCAAAGCGCTAGGCTCCTTTCAAATGAACTCATCCCTTACTGCGAAGTGAGCACATCTGCTAATTAAATGTGGAACGCGCAACACAGTAAGAGTAGTATGGATTCCAGGGCACACGGGAGTAGACAGGTATGAGTTTGCAGAGAGCCTCGCTAGAGATGGAGCCATTAAGAATTTCATTGGACCCGAACCGACAAGTTTTGAAACAGGTAAATGACGTATACGCATTCAGCCACGATGTGACACCCATTACTGACATAACGCTTATAATCTCATAGATGTTCGCCTATGTGTGATTCCGATTCTAGATTCCGTACTACTATAGTAAGGTCAGATTTATGTGGTTATACGGCAGCGGTTGCAGGTACTGTGTATACATGTTGTGACACATAAATGGCAGCACAGCTTTCCTTGTGTATTGTTTGTCTGTGGAACGGACGCGCGGTCCGATGACATTTGACGTTGACGTGTGGGATTATTGAATGACGACGCGCGAAGGCGCGAATGTTAAGAAAAAAGATGGCGGATTCGCTTTTGAAAATTGGTCACGTTCCCGCGCGTCCCGTCCTCACAGTGTTTAAAAGTTTATAAAAGTGTGTAAATAGTTTAGTAGTGTTCAAATAGTGTGTTTTCTCAAACATAAATACGCTTTAATTTTTGACCTTTCCATATAACCTGTCCCTAAAATGTAAACATGTAATGTTACCGGCGAGCTGGCTGCAGGCGCAGCTGAGGAACACGAAGAGCGCGGAGATGAGCGAGAGCAGCAGCGACAGGACGAGCGGCGCGGGGGGCTCGCACGACACGCAGCGCTGCAGCAGCTGCAAGCCCTGCGCTGCGCTCGGACGAGGCTCGGCCTGCAGCAGACGCGACAACACCACGTCCAACACCTACAAACAAACTAACTAACTTTAAAATTGTTATAAAACACAACAATAGTCAAAGTCAAGGTCAAAAATATCTTTATTCGATTAGACTTTTTACAAAGTACTTTCAAATCGTCAGAACGACATGGATTATACATGCTACCGCCAGGTTCGGAAGGTTGCTTTTACTGAGAACAACCTGGCAAGAAACTCAGTAATTACTCTTTTAAAAATATTATACAATATTTAAAAACAAAGTAAATCACTTGAGAAATGGACACAGTTCCAATGCACAAATGTCAATAAAAATTAACATAAAGAAAAGTCTAGTAGTTGTACTTATATCTAAATGCGTAGCTTGAGATGACCAGCCCCCACAAGCAGCACCTGTTCACAAGTATGACGAGAATGCCAGCCATCGCCCTCCTCAAACATTATAGAGGGAAGTGAGCGACCCATCATCCTGACGCCGCCGCAAGCAAAGGCATTTTAGTGAGCATGACAACTCAACTCTCAAACTCAATAGTAGAGGTGAGTGAGTACAGTAGGTGACAGTGTGGGTACCTGCGAGAGAGCTTCCCACTCAACGTGCAGCGGGTGGTGCTGGTCGACCAGCGGCGGGCAGGAGCCCACCTTGTCCAGTAGAGGTGAGTGAGTACAGTAGCTGACAGTGTGGGTACCTGCGAGAGAGCTTCCCACTCGACGTGCAGCGGGTGGTGGTGGTCGACCAGCGGCGGGCAGGAGCCCACCTTGTCTAGTAGAGGTGAGTGAGTACAGTAGGTGACGGTGTGGGTACCTGCGAGAGAGCTTCCCACTCGACGTGCAGCGGGTGGTGGTGGTCGACCAGCGGCGGGCAGGAGCCCACCTTGTCTAGTAGAGGTGAGTGAGTACAGTAGCTGACAGTGTGGGTACCTGCGAGAGAGCTTCCCACTCGACGTGCAGCGGGTGGTGGTGGTCGACCAGCGGCGGGCAGGAGCCCACCTTGTCTAGTAAAGGTGAGTGAGTACAGTAGGTGACAGTGTGGGTACCTGGGAGAGAGCTTCCCACTCGACGTGCAGCGGATGGTGGTGGTCGACCAGCGGCGGGCAGGAGCCCACCTTGTCCAGAGCGGCGCGCGTCCACTGCTCTACGTGCGCCCACGTCACTAGCGGCGCGGCTACCATGCAATACCTGACGTCACCACACAATACTTATTACTGCCCTGATTATATAGCGTTAAAAACCTCTCAAAGGTCCAGATCTTGTAACCATTAAGCTATGTACGTTGGCGCTCTTAAGCCACTATTAGTTTCAAATCTTTACTGAGGTAATCACGCGCGTATTAATCAATAAATCCTTTGAGTTTGGATAGAAATTCAGAAAAAAACGAGACGTTTTGTACAAGATGAGAAATCCAAAATGTTAGTTTTAGTAAAAAGACTCCTCACCTAAAGCTCTCGAGTATTTCAGTGCGACACCTGCTGAAGAATATGGCAAACTCGTGCTCGCTGTCGTAATCCATACAGGCGTACGCTACAGCGTCGTTGACACCGGTGACTCGCGACGAAGGATATGACACCTGGAACATGGACACACAATTGAAAAAAAATTCAGCGACGGTGGTGAAGACAAAGTATTTAAGGATCGTAGCATGTGGCAAACGGTGGTCTCTGCCTACCACCATGGGATACAGGCGTGAGCATATGTGGTGAAGACAATTAATATAATTAGGTAGAGATTATTAAGTAGAGAAAATTGTACAGTGATGCTAGCAAGTAGGTATAGATCATGAAAACGGTGCCAAACTCATAATAATGGTAATGATTCATGCATACCAATACCATTGCAGTATTACAAAAACGTCTTACGGTATATACCAACAAAGCATCTAAAAAATCAATTTTAGGTTTTCACATAATACCGGGTTAAACTTATGGGTTCAGTCTTACTTTGAGTACTTTAGGAGCGGCGACTTGCAGCCACCTGGGCACTATGGCCAGCACGTGGGGTAGTTTGGATATCTGGTCGTGTTTGAGGAAGGCCAGCCACATGGCGTTGACAGTGTGAGCGAGTGTCAACGACGGGTGCGCTGTGAGGACCAACAAGCTCTCCAACAGAACTGGCATCCACGCCTCTACATTCGTCGCGTTGCTCCATAACGTCGTTAGTTGGTGACCCAGACCTGCTAGTACCTGGGAATTGTTAGTTATTTATTTAGCTTTACATATATGCATAGGATAGCTTTTTTATATGAAAACCAAGTAGGAAACATAGGCTGTTTTTTGAACATGCTCATTCAATATTATTTCGATCGAAAATATTTTGAAATAACTTAAATTATTACTTTTATATTTACAATAAGAATCGAGATTTACGTCCGAGATCCATTATGATGGATGGACACACTAAATAACTTCCGCTAGTCCTGCTAGACCGAGCAGAGTCCAAGTCGAGCGTCGACTTTAGCATAGTGAACTAATATTACACATTATTTTGTATGGACGCCGAATAACGGCCGAGTAACGTCACTGTTAAAGATTAGGAGATCTCTAGAGCTCTGTAAGTTACCTGCGAGAGTTTCTTGAGGAACAAATAATGTGGTTCGTCCATCGCGTTGATGCTGGCGATCGCAGCGCGGTGGATGCACGACACCGCGTCTTCACTATATAATATCATCAGTGGCTTTCTCTCCTTTGTCTGTACAAACAGACACACATTCACATTACAGCATTTACAACCAATAACGTGTAGTAAATTAGTCCTTTGAAAAAAGAAAATGTTGGGACCCACGAGACTAAAGAGTTTCACTCACAAATATACAAGTAAAAGTAGGGGAAGAATAAAAACTAGTAAGTTGCTGAAAAATATTTTTCTATTTCAATTACATTAAATCTGTCTCGTCGAGTGCTTTTAGTTATCAAATTCAAATCTCATCCATATTTCTGAGTGATTTTTTTAAAAAAAACTTTATTTATTAAGATACCATGCACCATAAGCTTTACAATAAAGGAAAACAAAATGACAAAACCAGCATATGGTCAAGAAGATATTCAAAAACGAATATAGAGTGCCTGAGACCCACTACATGTCACATTTGCACCCCATCATCAACATTTAAAACGGAGTTTTGTAACAGCCCCAACACTTTTTTATCACAAGAAGAAAAAAGTATATAGCCTATAGCCTATAGCCTTTGTGTTATTCTAATGTATAAGCTATGTTATTGAAAAGCTTCATTGAAATCCATTCAGCAGTTTGTCAGAACAAACAGTAACAAACATCCATAATCATACTCACAACCTTTAATGTTTATGATATTAGTAGGATTAAAGCATAAGCGAATACTGACCGAGCCTTTCCTATTGACAATCTGCAGCAAGCACTCAGCAGCGGGCAGCTGGAACACGTCATCCTCGAGCAGGATGCACAGGATCTGCAGTAGCCGGCCGTTGTTCATCACCACGTGATTCGTCGACACCCATTCCACGAACCCCGTCAACGTTAGCAAAACAACCTAAGACAATACACTTGGCATTATAGTTTAATAGTATTTTATTGCAGTCGCCGTCAAAAAATAATATATTATTTTGTCTGTTTGAATATTCCAGTCTTCGCCGCGAATTTGCGCGCGTTCTATTACGAATCCCTAATTAACCTGAAATAACAATATAGCCTACTAGCTTCTGCCTGCGACTTAGTCGGCATAAAATAGTTACTCTGGGCTAACGGTCTTAGCGTGATGATGCTAGCCTATAGCCTTCCTCGATAAATGGGCTATCTAACACTGAAATATTTTTTTAAATTGGACCAGTAGTTCCTGAGATTAGCGCGTTCATGCAAACATATAAACTCTTCAGATTTATATATTAGTATAGATGTTGCTCAACAATAACATTTTATTAGTGAAAGATTTGCTAAAATCAGTCCAGTTTTTTTTTGTAACCTATTTGATACAAACATAAAAACAAATCATTCTTCTTTATAATATCAGTATAGTATAGATATATATTTAGTTACCTGCACAACCCGTCCATTGCTAGCGGCCGCGTTGTAGTCACCAGCTGCCGTTTTCTCCCTAAATTCTTGCACATGCAGCTCGATGAGGCGCATGAAGAACGCAAATATCTCCGACATGTTACTAGTTAGCGCTTGGTATATGTCCTTGCGCCTTTGGTGCTGCTCCAGAGTCTACAAAACGATGTTTAAAACTATATTATATATACATATACTAACGCTATTCCCCGAAGGGGTAGGTAGTGGTGTTAATAGTACCCCCACATTTCGTCAGTGATGTTCAAGGCTCATGTTTCAGGGGGCGAGTATATTAGTTATTTAGATATCAGTGATTAGTCCAGACTAACAGCTGCTACTGGGAAATTACAGATGGGAAAACCCAATATGAATTTGTCGAACTTTGTATTTGCGCTTGTCAAAACTATATTTTATTGTTATATATTCCTTGAAGCATAAGATTCCACAAAAAGGATGTTAATATGTTTATATGTAGCTAAAATATGTCTTGTAAGAGTCCATAGTTAACAGTTAACGATAAGGCGAGTCGTATACTGTCGCGCCACCTATATTTGAAAATATATATTCATTCTTAGCTTGATGTAAGAGTAAGGATTCCTTAAAGTTCCCTCCCTGAATAACTAGTTGTATGCTACTAAGATACCAAACATGCAATCGATTCAAAAGTAGAACAGCATTCGTAGATCACTAATGTAATAGATAATCATAGTTGATTTAATGAGTAGAATTAATTTGCAAAGCATGACAATCAGTGCAGTTTTTGTTGCACAAATCATGATGTCAGGTGCTAAAAGTCATACGGTCGAATTGAATCAAGGTCAAGAGAGCCATGTATAATAAATTAGTACCGCCTTCGAAACATATCTATAAACATTCTTGCGAGAAATCTATTGCAACATCGATAATATCACTTTGTTAGCAACTGAATTGTATACATTTGAACTACAAGTACTCGTATTTAATACAATGCATTATATATAACCATTCTTATCTCCCAACATTGTTACATCGCGTCACAACAAGATCAGAATTTAGTCAATACAAATGTTAATACGAAACTGATTTGCTAACTATATTTATTATATTTATACAGCAACAAGGCTAAGAATCCAGGTGTATAAGTTATTTTCTTAAAATTTGGACGGTTTTACCAATGCAAGTGAAACCGCAGAACGAACACTTAATAATAAACTTGAATGACAAAGATTAGCTTGTTTTATTTGATGTTGTCTAAAAAATTACTCTAGCTACACATAGCCCTACACTAGCCCTACATACCAAATTTTATGAAAATCGTTGGAGCCTCCGAGTTACCATTTAAAAGTTTTAGATAAGAGTGTGAGTGAGCATATGTACAAATAATTACCTGCAAAGTAGCAACATCTTCAACAAGCCTAAGGAATACATGTAGAACTATTTGTGTGTGTAAATGACCCCTGACGCAAGCGTCGCTCAGTTCCGCCAGTAACGTCGGCCATTGCTGCGGCCACTCTCGCTTGATCATCTCCACTATCACACGAGCGAGTGCGTCATTTAGGTGACCAGTCTCCCAGCCACCCATGTATAGAAGTTTCATTGCATTCTCCTGACAACAAAATATTAAAAACTTAACATACTTCTATAATAAAATCAAAACATAATGAACTATAGCAGTAAAATTTATACTATTTAATTTTATGGACAAAAATAGATAGGTACTAGTTCTATTGTACTGATTTTAGGACAAGGTCTTTCGGTTTTGTGCATTATTTTACTACCAAGAAGAATAAAAATTTTATTAGGTAGATAAAGTTATGGATGTTCTGTGTAAAACTAAGTCAAGTAAGGCATTACTTCAAACTTAATAGCAAGTTTTAAATAACAATAACTATGGCACCAAATTTTTTTTTTTTGAAAACAATATGTTATAACACCCTGCCTACCCCTTCACCTTCAGGGACCCATCTGAGAAGGCGTGAAGATTGAAACATTAAATTATTTCAAGAAATATCCATTTTAATTGAATATATGCAAAATTTGCCAGCTATAATGTTCTACTAACACTATTTGCATCAAAGCAGTAGGTATTGTTCAATTAAAATTTGTTGACACAGACGTTTAGCTGTTAATGGCATAATATGTAGCCAAATTTTGTTCAATTCAATTTCAGACTATTAATTTTGTCTTACACATTGTTAGACTACTCAATCTACGTACTTTCAAGTATATTAATAACTTTACATGACAAAACTTTTTACAAGGCACTGTTTGAGAACAATTATGGTGAGTTCCCTCCTTCAAAAGGTTGCCATGACAATAAAGTTCATAATAAATGCGTGTTAGTGTAGACATACATACCTTGATAAATATTTTTTCAGCTTGAGTGATCTGTGTCCACCTGTACTTGACTGTGTGTTCCATTAGTTGCAGACCAAAGTGTTTCACCACAGCAGAGTACTGACTACCGCTGGCCAGGAGAAGACCAGCTTGTGCACACCATGGGGAGTTTTCTTTGAAACTGTTAAACATAATATTTTAGTGATTTTTATGACCTGACATTTGTTTTGTTTCTAAGTTCTAAAAATGGTAAGGATGAATTTGAACACAAGAAGGTAGACTTTGAACCCCTGATCTCCTGTCAACCGCACAATATTGCTCTGCCAGTTGAGTTACTTGTATTCTCAACTAATATGTGGATTTTGTTGGTTCCATTATTTTACATGATATTTTTTTTTTATAATTAACCTTATTAACAACATATTATTACGAAAGTATTTACGAAAGTAGGATTCAATTGTTTTTGATACCTTGTTCATATACAGCTTATTTTTTTACATAACTTGTATAATTACAAAAGTATAACAACAAAAGAAACTTTGAGGCTATGAATGCTCAGTGATGACATTTCACAAACAAATTTGCTCTAATTATAAGAGAATCTAGTTAAACCTATTAATAGTGAAAGTCCTCTGCAACAGTAAATGTAAGCAGGCTTCATTAGAAGGACAGAAGATTTATATAATTTTAGTAACAGTTGCATTCTATTACATCACATCAAACACTCCTTGTAAATACCAGAAGATTACAAACTTAATAACCTAATGCAAATGACATAAGGCATCACCATTCACATTTATATATTGATTATGGAAAGTGTATTAGAAACCAAAAAAATCCAAAACAATAATTGCAATTTTTTATATCCAGAAATCTCAAGTATTTTTCAGTGCATGCATACAAGTATTCTAAATTAACTGTCTGAATAATTCAATTCTTAGTAAATAGAAAAGATCATGAAGAAATTTTTGAATGATCTATAGCAGCCAATGAGAACGAAGAAATAAGGTTTATTCAATGCATTTTATGTGTTCACTGCTAAAGCATCCGCATCATAAATTCATTAGCAGTGAACATGTTAATCTCTAAAGATCTTCCATAAATTAAACTGCTTTGAACCCGAAGCATGAAGTCAAATAATATGAAAGAGACAACTTACCCCTCACAAGCATTATAAGCCTGGTTGCGAGCTTCATGTGCCACAGAAGCATTGAGCGTGAGCTCCACAGCGCGACTTAGTTCGTCAGCTATGAGGGCCACCTCCCCCACACCCTCCACCCCCATTCCTCCAACATTCATTGCCACTGAACCTTACTACAGCTGCAATAAAGATTAAATCACTAAAAAATAATTATATCCAGGTTCATACTATTATTGAAATGAAACAAATGAAAGACAATATTATAGTCTAAAAAGATGCAATACAGAATCAACAGTATGAAGGTCCAATACATATGGGACAGCTAGGAGTTGCAGTTTTTTAAAGTACCAATATTTTGATAATTGTTTAGTTACATTGGTACAATATTTTTGAATTTTATTCTTTTGTTATAAATTTGCATTGCAGGCAGGTTGACACATTCAAGGCCAAGAATTAACGAAAAATTAATTTCGATATAATGTTATAAGTAGGGGTAAGTACAAAATGTTAAATGGCCCTTGGGATAAGTACCTACGTAGTGCATTTATTTAGCAACAATGGTCCAACATAACATCTGACTTACCAACTTTCAACAGGAAAATTATAATCCCCATAGAATATTCACTTCATATTTGTACTTTGTGGCACTGAAATTGAAATTTGAAAAACGTCTTAAAACTGAAACTTTTTTTTACTACATAAAATAACAAACGACATCACCCGGTGTGGAGCATGCGATGCATTTAGAGTACAATTTGTCAACTTAACGCTGTTGACTAACAAATTCTACGAATACTTAATTATACGAATTTTTTTTCTTAATTTTATCAACTCTATTTGACTATATTATTATAGGAACATAAAGAAAATAAATTAAAAACATCAAAATACCTCGTGTCGATTGAAAATAATCAAATTTAATGTCTGTCCATAGAGAATAATTTCTAAATTCCTTCTTTTCATTCGAACTGACAGTTATATCAACCTTCAATCAAAATTAATATCAAGGAGCATTTTCCCATAAACAAAAAAAAAGTTTTTTTTTTTCCACTGAGAGAAGAAAAATGCTGGTTTGTTAGTTCATTAAATTTGCCTTTCGCGTCATATAAACAAACTAACAAAAGGAAATACAAATTTGATAGTAACAAGAGAAAATGGATTTAATTGTCTTTGAATCCCTCTCCAAACCAGTGTGTCAGTGTCAATGTCAATTTAACACTTGAAGTTTAGTTTGAAGATTATTTTCTTTTACGTTTCCTTCGTCGTGTTTGAATTTGAATTAATGTTCTTGTTTTCAACGGGATTTTTATAAAAATTATTTCATTATTTCAAGGTTTACGGCAAGTGACCTACCAAAATGGAAAATAAATGTACTTTTCTTGAACCGTCTTTGGAGAAACAGCTTAAGGGACACAGAAATGGGATAACAGCTCTATATTACAGTCCGAATGAACAACAAATATCAAGTGGTTCACTAGATAATAGTGTTTTAGTATGTATTAACTACTAAGAAAATTAACAGCCATCATACTATCAACCCTACGCCCTAAATTTACAAAGATACTTAAATTTTGTTTTGTAGTTATGGGATCTTCGTGGTACGATGCGGAGCTATAGGTTCCAGGGTCACGATGAAGCCGTAATGGACGTGACGTTTTCGCCTAATGGCAAGTACATGGCATCAGCTTCTCGGGATAAAACTGTCAGGCTCTGGGTGCCCACTGTGACCGGCAGCACTGGTGTGTTCAAGGCTCATTCACAAACAGTTCGATCTGTACAGTTCAGTTCAGATGGGAGCAAGGTAAGCATAAGACCTGATAGACAGTCACTGTAGTATGCTTGTTATATTAAGTCATTAAGGAATTAGGGATCTAATTACGAAGCCTAGTCGATTTGAATTTGATCTTATTAATACTTTTTTCAGTCACCAAGGTCAATAAAGTTCCCAATCTATTGGTGTATTGAGTATATTTTATCAATTCCCAGCTCGAAATATTCTTTCTGTCAGGGTAATGTAACTTATTATTAATATTTTACAGATAATCACAGGATCAGATGACAAAATAGTAAAACTGTGGTCAACAGAGAAACATAAATTTCTAGCATCATTTGTAGGGCACACTAACTGGGTGCGTTGTGCCCGAATGTCCAGCGATAGTTCAGTAATAGCATCCTGCTCTGATGACAAGTCCACTAAGCTGTGGAACCCAGACACCGGGGAATGTGTGCACACATACAAAGACCAGAAGGGTCACGGTATGAACTTGGCATGGCATCCATCAGGATGCTACATTGCCGTGGGCACATCTCATGGAAATATCAAGCTTTATGATGTTAGGACTCATAATCTTGTTCAGTATTACAGGTAACTAGAAATATCAACTTTACGTTCACAATCATAGGGTTCATATTGATGTGTACTATGTATTTACTGACAATGTATTGATTCCAGCATACACAGTGATGCAATAACACAACTGGCATTCCATCCAAGTGGGAGCTATATATTGACTGCTAGTAAAGATGGGAAGATGAAGGTATGGAAAATATTTCTTGCTTATTTTATATACTCATTCTTTGGATTTTATTTGATATAATTATTTAACTTTGTGTTTCAGATATTGGACCTCCTGGAAGGCCATCCAATATTTACTCTGAGTGGCCACAGTGGTGCAGTTAATGCTGTTAATTTCTCACCCACTGGTGACACTTTTGCTTCGGCTGGAGAAGACAAATTGGTAATTATTTTATTACTTTTCCTATATAATCCATCCTTACTATATTTCAAATAAGTGTTTTTATAAGATCTAAAATCTAAACATATAATATTCAAAGTCCGAACTGACTGTATATATCAATGCACAGTTTAAACTGAAGATCCCAGAGACAAGAAATTTGTAGGGCATGTCCTTTGTGAGGTGTAGATATTCACTAAGGAAGGGTTTTCCAAAATTTCACCCCTAAAGGGATGACAAAGCCTATTAAAGTTTGTATGTGAAATCTTACTGCCATGCAAACTAGTATTCATATAAGTAGTGGCGTGCATTGCATATAAGCAAGTAAGCAGAAGTTACATTTTGGGACCACTGAATACACTCGTGTCGTGTATGTGTGAGTTTATGTTCGTATGTGTATCTTTACCAAGACGTACCTACCTACGCCGCGTCACATAGGTATGGACTTAACCTGCCTACCTACCTACTTATTGTGTGTGCCTACTCCTCTGAAAATCCAATGCACGCCCTTGCTTATAAGGTAATGTTTGTCTTGCTTTTTTACAGGTATTTATATGGAAAACAAACTTTGCTGAGTTGTCTAGTGAAAGTAAAGAGAATGTTGGTCAAAACCAGCCCGTGCCCAAGTCTGCCTCACAGACATCCAAGTTATCATCACTACCACGGCAGAGGAACCAGGTTGTGTACAAAAGATAGTAGTAATATCTCTTAGATTAGTCATTGACAGTGTAATTGTATAAATATAAATAATGCAGACATGTCAGGAATATGAGAATACTCTGTTTTCCTTATAGTTAGTGTTGTGGTACAAAAAGCGATATTGTTCTTTGTGAAAAACATGGTTGTGTATGATTACTTTTAAGTTTGTTTCCAGCCTTAAAAGTAGTATTCGTGGCATGTCAGAATAGTAAATAATATTTTATATGTATATAATAGATTTTGTATGCAGCTAAAAGCAAAATATATTTCATTATTAACAAATAGTTCTAAAATTATTACTCTCCCCTTCAGGATTGTTCGTTCAAAACAGTATCAATCCAGTACTCAGTAGTTCTTAAAAAGCTCGAGTTCAGAGAGAATTGTGACTTCATAAAACACATGCTTAAACGTTCCGCCTCCTGCTAATTAGATAGAAGAGTACACAATAATTAACCTTACTCATCTATAAATCAGGGTACAAAGTCTTGGTACCTGTGCTATCACAGCACCAAGTATCCTGTGACGTCATTCGTTCACCTGGACGATGTTCATGAGCCTATTGATCAGACAACAAGTTTTCAAGAGCCCATTGCCAATAGCACCTTTATTTCAAGTAGCAAAAGTACTACCACCAGTGGTAGAACAGTACTAACCAAGTTGATCAAGCCATCCATAACACGACACATACCAGAGCCTTCTGTACGTGAAGGTGGCGAAAGTTCCTCCTACAGTGTAGGTCATATAAGCCACATCCCTCGCACTCCCCCAAGTCCAACCACATACACAATCCCATCAATTATGAACAAGTCCATTGGAACTGAGCTGTGTCATGAGGAAGATATGTTTGGAATGATTAAGTTAGGGGACAATGATGTGTGCTACACCAGCGGAACTATAGAGTGGGTGGGCAGGAAGAGGGGCTTCCCATTGAATAGTGGGTTTAAAGTTCTCCATGAAAGTGACAGTCCAAGCTGTGAACCACATTTGAAGATGAGGAAAACTGATGGGACTTTGACATGTGGCAAAGATAAAGTGAAGGATTGTGATTGTGCAGACATGCTGCCTACAGTGAATGCCATTGTGGACCATTTGAATGCATTGCATGAGGCTGTTGATATTGTGGGCTTAAGGCTCAATACTCTTGAAGATGTTGTTGGTACCAATGTGTAGAATATATACCTGCTATTATTGTTGTTGAATATTAAATACTATATTTTATCAGAGGCATTGTCTAATAATTGACTGCAGTATTTGTTGCTTGAAAAAAATATATTTTCTTACAGATAATGTATTTGTAACGAAATTGTACATCTCTTTAGATATTAATAAATGATATATCAAACACAACCATTATCTAATATAATATAAACATAATAATATAAAAAAGCTGCAAGACAATACTTGGTATCCAAAAAAGATTGGTTAGGCAACAATTTACAAAAGCAATTTCTAAAAAATTATAAAATATTATCAAAACAATGTGAATGATTTAACAGTTGAGCCAATTTAGACAAAACAGAAGACAAAATATGAAATAATTTTATATAACAAATGTCATTATTATTATCATAATGAAATACTTATTTACTAAACTCAATACATTCTATACATTTTCCAGAAGTATATCAAATTATCCTTTAGATTAAAATTTTGTTTCGCAAATTATGTAAGAGCATACAATACACATGGGGGCACCAGTCTATAGTTGTAGCACAGGTGTCAGTAATTCATGTAGCAGTTAATGGCTAACAGAAGATTGTACAATGTTCTATATGTTATTGAAAATAATGCCTTTGTATGAACCGCACTTGTACATTATTAAAAATCTATTAAGGTTTGTTCATATATCTGCAACAGCCACTACTAGCATTGCTAGGATTGCAATGGGCTTGTTTTGCAAAATAACACCATCCACAATAAAGGCAGATAATGCTTGTGTTTGAACAGGCCTTAAGTGAAGACTTTACTACTCTTTGCCCACATATGTAGTTTTTTTGCCAGTTTTCTTTATAACATCCAACAGTTGGTCAGCGCTCAGACTTGATGTTACAGATACTTTTTGTTCAGGTAAACTTATGCTTATGCTGTCCACACCCTGCCCCTTCAGTCTATTCAGTACTCTCTCCACGGCGCCGGAGCAACCTTCGCACGTCATTTCCACGTTGAAAATGTGTGTCTGAAACAGTTAAGCCAAACTAATACATACATCATCCAATGTCAGTGTTATAAGAGAGCTCACTGTAACATTTAAAGAGATCACAATATGATGAACAATAAGCAAAACCCTTTGAGTCGATCAAGTCTGTCAGAATACTTGAAATTTTCAGAAATTGGAGGTGTGAGAAAAACTTCTGAAATTTAGTTATGTCCATTATAGTTGTATTATTTACCGATGACATGATGACACGTTCGTTTATTTTATCTACGTATATCAAAATCTAAACTCCGGCTATTTAGCAATTCTTGCAATCCACTTCACTTAATAAATGGTACTAAAAGATGTAATTTGAACAATTATCTTATCACTGGTGTAAGTGCGTTGCGTTATCAAATTGAAAAATTGAATAAAAATGATTTGACTGTATTTAGGTTAGATTGTTTGTTTGGTTTGTTTGACCGTAGAGGATAGTGTGTTTGACAGTTTGAATGTTAGAGTTTGTTCGTTATACGACTCCTGTGTTCAAAGCACGTCCTCATAGCATAGACAAAAAACGGCGTATGAGGTAAAGATTTTTAAACCATGGTGTGGGGTGTGGTCTGTGAAATAAAAACAATACTAGCGTCTGTGATTATTCATCTGTCCTAGTCCTGTAGAGTTCTTAGTCTGTGGTCCTGTCTGTCTGTCCTGTCAGATTACCGTGGGTTACCTGCCGTATGTCTGCTTGTAGATTTTATTAATTTCAATAATTTATCGTGAAGCCATGATAATTTAGCCGTAAATTAAATCATGTCTGTCGGCGAGTGTCTCAGAGAGTTAGGCTGGTAAATATAATTTGACAAACTCAGCGTTGTTTCATCGTAATGATTATTATAGACGCTTACTGCAAATAAATATTATTCGATTCTTTCAGGCACTTGAGCCAGGAAGGGATAGATACAATAAGCGAAAATGGAGAAATACAAAATGTTGATTTGCTTATAATTAAAGCATTAGATGTAAGTATTTTAGAATTTATAAAAGTCTTATTAGAATTTGAACTTTTAATTGAATGCATTGCATTTGTCATTTTCCAGCATGATTTGAGGGATATTGGTGATGCAGCATTCCCGGAAGACTTTACGAAGGACCCAACTAAGTTAGAGAAGCCAATAGTAGTTCAAATACAGAAGATTCGGAATGTGTCCGCACCGAAGGCAAACGAGGAGTCGACGGCGGCGCCGCGCATGTTGAAGTTGACCCTTCACGACGGGAAGACAACGTGTACGGGATTAGAGACAAGTCCCATACCCAGCATGAGTATCAACACTCCCCCTGGGACGAAGCTTTTGTTGAAGAATGAGGGATTGGAGGTTATTCATGGGGTGGTGTGGCTCACTCCCGCTGTCGTGACGGTGCTCGGCGGGCAGGTGGCGCACATGATCGAGAAGTGGGAATTGAACCGGAGTCTTGCTAAACATACTAGGGGTGAGTGTACTGTACTTCCTATCTCATCCCTGCTGCCAAAATTAAATGCTAACTGCATAACATATTGGAAACAGTTAAACTAAAGTAATCCAATCTGTTTATGTTTTTGTTCAACCTTTATTAACTTCTAGACTTAATATCTGCAGCAGCTGCATTTCTGACTAAAATGCGACAAACTAAATTTTTTTTTTTTAAATTCATATTTTAATGGATATAACATGCAAATTTACACTGTCTTTTTGTTGTGTTAAATTCTGTAGTAAACACACTATTTTGTATATTGTATATCATATACATCATATAAGCATGGTATATTCTTTTCTGATTGCTAGGAGGCATAGGTGATGATGGTGGTCCGCCCCCATGGATCCCTTTCGGTCAGCCACTGGAAGCTTTAGGCGTAGACAAGCAATTCAAGAGCCTACAAGAAGCTGCCAAACAGGATAATGCCGAGTTTGAGGCCCAGAGGAAAGGGGCTATTGCTGAGGCACAGAGGCTCTCTGGAGTTAAGAAGGTACTACATTCCAAAGTGTTATATATAAAAGTAAAGACAGTTGGCTAATGAAGTTGGCACAGCAACCATATGGCAAATATGGTTTGGGCTCATTCCCCAATGTTTGGGCCAATGCACACTTAATATTTTCAATATTGTATTGATTAAGTACACAATGTCTGGCTATGTTTCTTGACGGTTCTTCTCAGAAGGTTAGTTTCCGAACCAGTGGTAAATTTTCGACATTCATAAGTGCTTTACCAGCACCCAAACTGACTAAGTATTTTTCAATTTAATTTTCAACTCTGCACCCCAATGACCCCTTTGACAAACATCCAACATGGTTCACAATGTAAGGCAATCATTTCATACATATTAATTTTCTTTACCTCTTCAGGTATTTGGTGGTGGAACAAAACCACTGTTAGATGCAAATGTCCAGAAGATTGTTGATGCTGGGTTTTCTGAGGAACAAGCTGAAAATGCTTTGAAATACACAAAGAATAATGTAGACAGGGCACTCAAAATATTGCAGAAGAGGGATAACTCTGAGAATAGACCAAACAAGGAGAAGCAGAAGGAACCAGAAGCCCCGAAGCGTAAAGGGCGCAACAAGGATGCTAATGACGAAGACAGTATGCCAGTTAAACCTTCAGGGAAAGTGTCCTTATTTGACTTCCTAGAAGATAAGCTGCCCAATGTACCAGATAAAGATAAAAGTTCACGACAGAATGCAACAGGTACAGATGACAGAAGTGATAGGAATTTTGGGAACAGAGACAAGAATGGTGCCAAAAATAATACTCGTAATCAAGGATCAAGGTTTGACAGCTCCAATAGACACAGACCTGAGAATCGGGGACACTACTCCAATGACACTGCACACTCGTCGCACAGGGACGAAAGGAAGTACCCAACACAGAATGAGAAACCACCAAGATTCCAAAAGAAGTTAGAGGAGAAGAATAAGCAGCAACAACAACAGCAACAACAGCATCAACAGCAGCAGCTACAACAGCAGCAAAATCATCAGCAGCAACAACACCATCAACAACAACAACAACATCATCATCATCAACAACAACAACATCATCATCATCAGCAGCAGCAGCATCTACAACAACAACAACAACTGCAGCAACAACAACAGCAACAGCAGCAACAACAGCAACAACAACAGCAACAACCACCGCAGCAACAACCGCAACAACAACAACAGCAGCAACAACAAGTGCAACAACAGCAACAAGCAGCTCTCAATGTCAATTTGAATATACAATACAATGCATATCATAATCAGCCCCCAGTCCACTACAACGACAGGAATATGAGGAACGATAGGAACATGAACGAAAACAATATGCAGCAGATGGGTTACCGCGGGAATGCTAACGCGATGGATAATCTAGAGGAGGCGGCTGCCAACTTGAACTTGCTGGGTAATGTGCGAGGCGAAGAAGCCCGTAACTTTGCGCCACAGCAACCGTACGTGGGCAACCAGGGGGATATACCACCGTTCAGGCGTAACAATGGGGGTCGGTGCGGGGAACAGTACCCGCGGCGGCAGGCCAATGGGTACATGGAGGCTCTGTACGGCGGCGCTGGGTACATGTACGGTGGTCGGCAGTTCGGGTACGGCGCGCGGCAGGATTTCGGCGGGCCGTTCTTACCTGGTTCATTGCTCGGCTTCCAAAACGCGGCGGTCAATGAACAGGCGCGCGCCATGTTGGGCGTCGCTGACATCACATGGACTGTAGGCGACCGCTGCCTAGCACTCTACTGGGAAGACAATAACGTAAGTTTAAGTTTTTTGTTTGTGATAACGAGTCAGTGACTCAAACGAAAAAAATATATAAAACAGTTTAATAATATATATTTAGCATCAGTGTAATCAGATAATCAAACATATCATCCATTTGTTTTCCAGTTCTACGAGGCAGAGATAACAGGGATATCCGCGAACACGGTAGTAGTCAAATTTTGCGCGTATGGCAACCACGAGGAAGTTCTCAAGTCTAACTGCTTGCCAATCCCCACTCAAGGTAAACACATCATACAAACTATTTGATAAATTTTTAGCACTTTTCATAAATAGACTCAATATATGTATAACAGTGTCAAGTGTATCAAGTTTTTAGAGTCATGATTGAAGATTTCCAAGAAAGAAAGAAATTCGATCGTAAAAGGTGCTGAATAAGTGTGCCAACTGTCTGATGATAAGCAACTGCTGTCTATGAACGTGACTGTCACTAGAGTGTCACTCCTGCATTGCCTACTGTACCCACATAGTAAGACATGAAAGAATCCCACTATAGCTAGCCTAGCGCCTGCACTCCTACACCCACCAATGGAACACTGGCGATCTTGCTCACCTCGGGAACACAACACTACTCAAAGGGCCCAATCGGACAGCTTCGTATTTCGAACGGTAAATCCAGTTCTTCCCTACCTTTTAGTCCAACACCTCTGTCAACCCCGGGGAATACAGGCATGAGCATATGTATGTATCTTCTGTAAGGCAGAGCTACAGTCCCCAGACTGGCAGTTCCGTATTTCGAATATCCCGTTATGCCCTACGCCTGAGTGTTTAGTAGTTAGTTAATAGTAGTGTAATGTGCAGCGGGTCCAGGCAGTGGGTACGCGCGCGGAGTGTTCGCGGCGCGGCGGCCCTAGGGCTGCGCCGGCGCGCGGCCCGCCCCCTGAGCCCGTGCGCCCGCCCTCCGCCACACTCACACTGCACTCACCACTCTAGCAACTGCGGCCGTGCCATCTCCCACGCGACTCTTGCGACACACCGCGTGACATACAGATCTTGCTCTAATGCATGACATACATGTTTAAATTCTAGGCGGCCCCTATACCGCAAAACACAAGGGAAAGAAAAATTCGACGCATGAGGTAGGATCACGAGAAGCTCAATTGGAAGTGCAACTACACGATTTGCAAAGGTCGTGGGTTCGAATTCCGCCTCGTGTTCGTAATTTCTTCTTACCATTTTTAGATACATAACATTAGTGGCCGAGTAGATCCTTGCAGCGCGTAGTATTCGGGCGAAGAAGATGTACTATCGAAGCACTGTCGGCGAAGGCATTTGTCGCGACAATATTTACTTGTGAGGCAATACCTCGGTACACGATGCTTTCAGCTCGTCAATGCTACATGAATCTTTGCCCGTTAATGTAGCCCAGCATAAGCGGTTTTCATACTTTACCAATCATATTTTCAGTGCCAAGTTTCATAAGGAATACTCAAATATGTATTATAACTGAATGATTGATTTTCTATGAAAAAGTGGTAAAGTTAAAATCGTTTTATACGAGCCCAAAGTATGATTATTGTATGGAGCTACATCTTGTATGTGATGTGTTCACGGTCAGTATTGTCAAAAGAGTCGAACAATAATCGCAATAAGAGTTGAGTACGGCCTCTGTACAATTGATATTATAAGTAATTGTTATTGATTTATGTGTGTCTGGTACTCTTGACGTCGTAGTGGTTCTGTGTCGTCCTCCCGGCCCCCGCGGTCATCAAATATCAAGGTTGTTCACAAGTATACACTGTAAGGCAATGTACAAACTGCACTATCTTTTGTAATGAAAAAAGTTATTCAGTTTAGCTGTAGCGTCAGGGGCCCTACCCTTATTCAACGAAATACGAAATTTCGGTCGAAAGTTCGCAAAATTCCTACAACTTTGCGAACTTGCGAACATCTCACGGTACTTATTCGTTCTAAAATGACGTCCAAAAGTGATTCACATTTTTTTTTACATTTATATGCTTTATAACAACGTTAATTAAATACTAACATGAAGTTTGAGTTTGATGAAAACTAATCGATACTGAAACTTTATTGAATTTCCGTTTGCAAAGTTTCGTTTTCGGCGAAAAGAGTAGAGAGTCTGAGTTTATATTGTTACAAAGTACATGATCAATAAATATATTTCAGTGCAATCATGACCGCCGGGGCTGTGTCGGAGACTCGGAAATTTTGCCAACATTAACTCCCGTGTAAATATTTTAATACCGTGTCTCTATGTCGACCCTTAAATAAACGTAGTGTAATAATGTTTCAATGTAATACATAATATAGAGGCCGTCATGAGATATGAGGCTGACGTTTGAATGCGCAGTAGTCATTTAATGAGTCTGTCTAAATGGCGAGATGCAATTAAATAAATTTGCAGTTACCCCCTGAGCGCTCATAAACTTGTGGCGGCACCTGTACTAAGGCACCGAGTCGAATTTAGTTTTAAAATATTGCCGTTATGAGTATTGTGTATGTGAGTGACAGTTGAGGTGTCACTTCCCCCACTACAGTTTGTTGGATATGACTACACAAATATATCTATACAGATAAATAAAATTGAAGTGTCTATTTGTAATTCCAAATTATCAGCTTTTCACTAATTGTTTATATCATTAAAAACTGTCTGTCTCTCACCCATGCAATTAAGTCTATGCGGTTGAAAACGCGGGACACAGGTAGTATACAGGGTGTCGGAGAAAAAGGAACAGTAGTCTTCTAGAAGTTGTAGGGTTTTATGAATATATCACTATATTGAAATCGTAAAATATCTAGCTCCAACGATAATGTAGTTATAGGCTATGGTTGCTAAGGGCCGAAGAGCTCGCGGCCTTAAGCGATTGAATGAACGCGCGCCCGCGTTTACCTACATTACGTACGCGGTCATTAAACTTTTTAAATTAAGGGGAAGGTTAACGGTTTCGAAAATTGGTTTTATGGGATTATTTCAGGATTTATTAGTGGTAGAAAAAAAATAAAAACGTAGTTAGATTTCACGTGAATAACTACGCTACAGCTGATTTTTATGCGAAAATAAGGTATTGATATGGTCAACTTTGAACATCAATTACTCGTAAACGGAAGAAAATATTTTTGTCATAATAATTTTCATTGCTGCCTAAAATTATACCCTATCAGATATTTTAACAGCTGTCCCGATTTCCCCGACACCCTGTATATACATAAATAGTACCTTTTATCAGCGATTTCGTACGCGTAATGATTTTAAAGTATACAATGACGGTCCTTGGAGTTGAAGCTATTTATATTCCAAATATAGGTAAAAAAAATCAGCTGACTCTGATTAGAAAGTGACATATCAACTGTATCACGTGTGTGCTTGCGGTGAGCAGCTGCGTAGCTTCTACATTTAATTTTATTTTATTATATACAAATGATATTACGAGTTTTAGCTCTGGTCGTGAAAGCACATTAGTAAATTTTGGTTCTTGTATGGAGCGAGCGCGAACAAATACAAGTGCAGTTATTCTTACTATTTTCGCTCAGCGCTCGAAACTCGTGTCGGCACCACTCTTATGATATACCTGACGTTTTGCAAATCTATACTCGCTAGCACCGTACAAAATTTGTTGATAATTTGTACAGCCCATCTAACGGTAGCGTAAAATATCTCAAAGAAATATTGTGCGGTGACGCTAGCGGGTATTGATTAGGAAAATGGTCTGAGACTATGTGATAGATGTTTTGCCGGAGATAAGATAAATTTAGTATATTTCTTACTAGTTCACTTTTGTTAATTTTTAGCGAATGTTCAAATGTAGAATTGTGGAAGTGAAATCTCAACTAGGTTACTGCTAATTGATCATAATTTATAACGGTTGTGATTCATCCGTAATTTGCACATAGAACTCTAAACGTAGCTTGATATACGCTAGTAAATGGTTGTCTATGCGCTTAATGTGACAGTTGTCTTTGAGGTTATGCATTGCTGGTTGTTCAATGAAATGATGCTTAAAGAACTAAACTCAGCAAGCAATTTACGGTCAACTGTCAATTAACTTTATATTTTTCGATTTTAATGGCAGGGGTCAATCTGTAATGTCAAAGTACAATCAACATTAGTAGTAAGCCCTTCTACAAAGTAATAAATGTTTGAATTTGAAATTCCTATATTGCTCGTTCTCTAGCAACTGATTTAGAACTGATTGGGTTAGTGATGGCGCAATGTGGCAACTAAGAAAATTTTTTAATATGATTGTGTGACATTATGAGGCTACGATAAACGCTTACAACTGAGCAGGTACAGTCTTTGTCTGTCTGTATGGAGCTAGACAGAGTCATAAAATAACCTAATGAAAAAGCCATAACTCGTGACGTGACCTACCGCGTTGTTCACTAAGATTTCTCAGCGTCGCACTCGTCGTCGAGTGTCGGTTATAAAGATACGAAATTGAACCTTATTCTCCATGAATTATGTATCAATTTCCTATGACTGAAACCAACGCTCGTCGTCGATATCGACGATGAGAAAACTTAGTCAATAACGCGACTGTATGTGCGTGTATCAGACGATTAAAAGTATTTATGCAGTATCAATGATATTGTTAAAAACATCGCAATGAAAAAGTTTATATACAGCCTGAATTTGATATACATATAAACTTTTATGGGCCTGGATAGAATTACGACTTACCATGTAGATAGTTTATGGAGACCTATAATATTTTGAAGGCACGTTGAGTATCACCTATGCTATAAATAGCTTTCAGTATAAAAGGTGGCATTCAGGACAGCCTGTATATTCAGTACCAATAGGTATGTGTCTCTCTAAACTGTTACAAGTGTATCAACATAGTGAAGGCTATATTTTTCGCTTTGGTTTGTTTGAAGCTGCGCAGGTCGCGGAGCGTTTGGGAATAGTGAGTGAGTTCTCAAATGTTTTAATAATATTTTAGGAACTAATGAGATGTAACTTGTCTTGCATTAATTTATTGTCGGTATGTATTTAACCAACACACTGTAGCAAGTAGCCTAAAGTAAGTGTATTTTGTTGTATTTTTAGCAAAACAAAATGTAATATATCGATTATTTTTCAGTTCGGAATATATTTGTTTTTAAACAATGTAAAAATATATAAATATTTTACGAAATCACAGATTATTTTTAACATAGATGTTTGTTTTCTAGAAATTGACGATTAACTGTTATTTGTTTAGTGTTAAATACAGTGTTTGTATCGTAAGAGCGACGGGCGTATTGTTCGCGGCCTAAATAGGGCGATTAGTCTCTACCTAATACATGCAAATAAAGGTATTTTGTGTCCTCTGAACTACATGCAGGGCGTACTTCTCGGAGTGGTCATAGTTAAATACATACAGTTATGTACAAAATGAATTTCATCGAAAAGATCTGAATTAAATCTATCGTTGAAGATCGCAGTGGATGTGTAATTTCGATGATTTTAACAACTTTTGTATATTACTGTATTTATGTGTATGCTAGTAGTTTCACTCGTGTATATAAAATGTTTGCAATCAAAACGCAGAAAAGCGGTGTCGCTGTTTGAATGTGTCTACCAAAGCTCAATTACTCACAATGTCATTTAGATAAGACACAGGTAAGCTCACGGACTTGGGCAGCATTATATACATTTGTACCGATCACATTTCTGTTGATTCGATGTAAGTAAACGTTTAACAAACGCTAATAAAAGAAACTGTAATATACTGTTGTGTCATTTTTCGCTCACAGTCTTAGTTAATTCACCTTATCAACCACGTTCAAGCAATCTAGCAATAATTAACTAACTAACCATGCAACTTATGAACATCAGAACAATTACTACCGGTTCGGAAACCTGTCTTCTGAGAAGAATAAGCATGAAGTAAATCAGAGGCTTCTGAATCTCATTCTCGATTCATTTTTAAGTGCTATTCTATTGTTTCTAGGGACAAAAAATTTTGCCTTATTTGTTCGCCATTATGTGGATCTTGAGTATTATAATTTGGACTGCTTATATTTATTCTGAGAGTACTGAGGAATAATTTTAACAGCTTGTTTTTATTCTGCGAACCAGTAAGAATCTAGCCGATCTACATAGGCACTACCATCTGTAACAAATCTTTTGACACCAATCTATACATCTATACAGATAAATAAAATTGAAGTGTCTATTTGTAATTCCAATATTACAACTGTTCACTTAGTGCATGTGAAAGTATACACGCTATTGACACCGAAAAACCAAATTTAATTTTTTTTTTCTTTTTGTCTGTTTGTTCCGGGTAAGCTCTGAAACGGCTGGATCGATTTTAACGGGACTTTCACTGGAAGGTAGCTGATGCTTCAAGGAATAACTACTTTTACTTATTAAAAACATTAGGGTGCCGCGACATGAAGCAAGAAACAAAATCTACGCGGGTGAAACCGCGGGGCACAGCTAGCAGGTAGGTAATAAACATTTTATGGATATGTCACGAGCACATAACGTGCCTTAGTATTATCTATTATAATAGGTATATACAATTCCCGTGTTACAGTGTTTGCAGCAAAATTCCGGCGAAACGAAATACAGCCACCCACAAAACTAAGCCTAAGCGGGTGATACTGCGCGGCACAGCTGGTCTATAATAATATACTAGCTCCCCGCCTTTCTTAGTGTGAATCAATTTCCCTTTGGAGTGGTATGCGTGTCGCGGGCATTATGAAATTAATTAATGCTATAGTTACTCCCGCCCCGTGGAATGTTGCTATAATTCCCGCCATGTTCTACACCACCTTACTGATCCTACTCACGGAAAATAGCCATTTCTCCAAATTCTTTTGTTTATCGCAAATCAGGGTTGGTAAGAAATGAATGGAAATTTATAAGCTGTGTTATTTATAACATCAGAGCCGTCTGCTGTTAAAATAGCTGACAAAAAAAACAAGTTTAAAAAAAAAATATAATTCAAGTGGTATTATTACATTTCTAGCTAGTGGTTACAAAGCTTAATGCGGACACGAGGTCCTGGGTTTGATATCAATTAGATCGAAGTGCTATTGGGTTTTTCCGTCAAATTTCTCATCCCGGAGTCTGGATTATTGCCCGGTTAATGACATGGGACTTAAACATAACTGGCGTAATGTGGGTGTACTATAAGTGCACCTCTGTCTACCCCTTCGGGGAATGCATTCGTGAGCATATGTAAGTCTTTAGGAGAGATTTACATGAGAAGGCGTGAATATTATGAAACAGTTACATCGAGTAAGGTCGGCATCCTTTAAATGTATTTGGTATACGATATGGGTGATGATAATGATGAAACCCGAAAAGACGATTCATAATTCAGTTACCATTGTAATATAGGTAGCCAGTAGCCACCAGTACTGGGATATGCTCGCTGAAAGCTGAATGAATATTATGATGTCTATAAGAAGATATAGGTAGGTATTCTCTTTATTTTAGTACCAATTCTAAATAAAATTGCGAATAATAATGAAAATTATTTATTCAGTTGGGTATTCCCTGGTAAGGCATTTATAAACGGCGATAAAATTAACACGGCTAGGTTGGGAAAAATGGTGGGGCTACTAACTAAAAAAAATAACACAAATTGGTTTACTAAGATATAAGCTAGTCAGCGTAAACAAAACATTGTAAAACACATAGTAAACCTAAATGGAAACCGCTGACCGATTAGTCATAAACCTCGAGTCAGCTAATCACGCAAAGAGGTTCTAATGCATTTCCCACTTGGAGTGACCTAAATGCGATCGCATAAACTTACCAGCAAAGCCTTCGAAGGTCCACTAAGCTGTTGGTGGGGCGTGCACTACCACGAGTCGTCACAAACAAACCAAACCAGTTGATTCCGTCCCACCGAACACGACGCACCTGTTATAAACACCAGCCAATTGAATGAACTTGTTGGTGTTACAAATTGTGTGCTAAAAGTAAGAGTGATAGTTAAGTGAAACGGTTCTGTTTACGTTACGAGAAATTCTGTATCGGATTGCGCATTTAACAACTGGTGAACTAAGTTATTACGAGTTTTGAAGTGAACTAATGTAACGCAACTTGTTCTTACAAATCACACTGGGGTAAGTGAAGTTACGATCGGTATTATTCTTTAAAATATGATTTACTGTTGAGTGTCATGAATGAAACGTAACTTTCTCTAGTGTAATGATCAACAAGAGAAGGGATTAGATGGACCTTGTGCTATCCGCACGGTCACCTTGAGCGGAGCCTCCGAGGTACTCCTCCAAGCTGGTAATGCAACACGCATGACATACATACCAAAACAATGACATATTACTACTATTAGCTACCTACACGTCTCCGTACAGCACGCTTCTGTACGCACAGGTACTCCCAACTAAATAATAAATGCACGCTCGTACCTAAGTTAGATAGTTTGTTGTGACGTCTTAAACGCAATCGGTTCTTGTAATTAATGAAATTCTAATTAGGCTTCCTTAACTTACCTAGAACATTGAACTCGAAACTAGCTTCAATTACAAACACTTAAAAACACAGTTACTATAATTAAAATTCTGCTATTAAGGGTCGATTAAGAGCTCGATTTAGAGCGATATGGATGAATATAACTTGGATTTAGCTTTGAATTGGAATTACCCTCACAAAAAATATTAATACTTAGTGTACCTCATTGCGTTTTAAACATTAGTAAGCAGTCTAATCCGAAAAATTACAATTTAAACAAAATTAGGCAGTTGTCGTTTACGTTTTTGTGATTATAAAAATATTAAAATGTACAATGCTACCACAAATATTCAAACAAAATCGGACAGAAGGGAACGGTACGAAGATTATTGGAGGTAAGATTATCAGGGTAGACTAGATCATACGTCTTGTTTACAATGTCACTTGCTGCATGATTGCAAATGTAACACATTCCTTGGTAAGCATTATAAAAAACAACCTAGCTAGAATATTTATTATAAATAATTAGATACTGAATCTATTGTAGGTATCGGATAAATTACTTTGCAATAATACTTTGTGTTAAGACAAAATAAATTAAAGAATGTGTTTAAGACAGAGAACATAATTCATATTGTTGACGAATTGACAAATTACATTTTCCAACGTCCGACGTAGTGTAATGTAACCGTTAATTTGCCATAATAACATAGTGTGCTTCTTACAAGCCCCGGCCTATTTCTATGAGTTTGATTTTAAAGACGGCATATCTATTAATTAGCACTATAAGCATAGCTTGTACCGTAATATACCTCATATTATGTCTCTGAGAAGCAATTACAGTATTATTGTGAGGAAGTTTATAAGAATATCAATCAAAATCCGACCAGTGTGAGACACTTATTATGTGTTCCTAGCAACCTAGATCTCATTGAGTGCGTGGGCTCCTCTGCAATTAAAACCAATAGCCCCTTAATGACTTTGGTCTCGTTCAAATAAAAAAAATCGTATAGGGTGTCCAGTAGAGAAATTTAAATAGGTTTAGTCATTATTATTTGACACTCAAAGAATCACACACCTACAACCACACTCAGAACCAAGATTCATAAACTATTCAAGTGTAAAATCAGAAAGAATAAGTACTTACCTAAATGTTATTCAGTATAAAAACTAGGTAAGCATCAAAGATGCTAGGTGTTACTCGGTACCAGAGCAAAATAGAAAAAACTATAATGTGGTAGTATCCCCCAATGGAAATTAATTCATAATTCAACCCGTTACAGTTTCATCAGAAGCATAAGCTAGTTAGATTCGAACATTGAAGGTGCTGTGTGAAAGGTAATCGCTTTTCAAAGGCTGAGATCTTGCGACCTCCTTTCTTATCATCACTTCTATCAGAGATTGGTACAACGAAGCAAAGCCAATAACATAATCACTAATAATCAAGTTTATGTGTTTAAATACTCTTGAGTTTGTGCTTTATGTTTTGAGAAATAAGACCTTGTCTCATATCAAGTATTTTTTTGAGTAATCATTTTAAATATAATATGGATATTGATGATGGACCAGGGCTGATGATAGGTAGTAATAATTTTTATCTCGGACTCTCATTCCATATAAATTGTCTGCTTTAGGTTAATTAATGTTGCTGTTACTTAAAAAAACGGGCTCTTTTATGAAAGTACAGAAGCAATTGATTTGGAAAAGTAATTAAAAATGATTCGTTTTTATTCGCTTAGCTTCTTTTTAAGTTAGGTAATGTTTTGATGCGGCCTATACTAATGAGTTTTCTAAAATTTTAAGATTATACTTACACCACGAGCTTTACGATGAAGGAAAACAGCGTGAGGAAAATGTCTGAAAAGTAATTCAAAGACGTATGTATAGTGGTTGAGACAGCGATGGACTCACCATCTGTCTCGTTGGCAATTTTATCATCTTCGGTGTCAAGTGGATGTTGTTATTAAGCAAAACCTCTGCTTTCATCTTCGGGGACCCATCTTGGATGGCGTGATGTTTTGTTGCTGATGTAAAATATATCAACTTGGTGTCCAGGGTCGCAATGGGGATGGGCGGCGCGATGGACAGCTGCGGAAGGTGTATGAAGTTTTGCCTAATATGCATAAATGTCGTCACATTCGTAAGTACTATTTTTTTTTATAATTTGTTCTTTTTATTAATAGTAATTTCAGAAACTCAACTTGTGAATATGCAAAGGTTTATTCAAATAAGGAACATTTAGACCTATTTTGTACCATATTTCATGTGAATTAATATTATTTCTATTTCTATTATCCCTTGAAAAAATTTATACAATATGGCTGGAAAAATTCAAATGCTCGATGAAAAATCATATCAGTCCGTATAATACGTGGGGTGGATTTTAATTAGTCTCTGTTTACGAAGGGCTACTGCTGTTCCCTGCATAAATAATGCTTTACTGCAATTAAAAGTTCCCCCATTCATTCAATGCAGGGGTGAAAGTGACCGTTGTAAACACACCACTAATTAATGTAAAACTACAGCACCTGCAACACCTGCATATTTATACTATTATGCCGATTGATTTCGATTAGGATTAACCTAATCGTTTATCTACGTCGACCGGTGTTCGGTATTATTAGAATGGTAACAAAGTACAGATCCATTCAAGTCCGGTTTATCTGCATCAACTGCACGGTAAGTTTTTTCTGAAATCTCCAAGAGGGATTACCTACACACATGAAAATATGTGAGAAAGTCTAAGATTTTTAATCTGATCAATTCTATATTTCTCCAACTTCTGCGATGACAGGGTACAAACTGAATATGTAAATCATTTTAATTTTTCATTTTCAACTACATTCTGGAAAGTGACAAGAGTATGAAAAATAGCAATTATTCCTCCACCTCTTTTCGGGATCTCCTTCAGAGCATCTGGACGATTATTTAAAATTTATGACACTTTCGCTAAAGCAAGCTTTAGTAAACCTGCAGATCTAGCATGCTTATGTAAACTGCAAGGCAGAGTCCCTACACTATGCGTGCGACGTCACAAAATGGCTCAAGTACAAACTTAAGTATGTAATTAGATCGTGGGCGCGGTGGCGATGTGTGTGGCGGTGTGGGTGTGGGCGTCACGCTCCTTCTCCAGCACCCTGATGAGTAACAACATGTTCATCGCGTCGGTGGCGGTGGTGGCCGCCATGGGCGCCGCCATCATGCTGCTCTCGCTGCTCGGCTGCTGCGGCGCTGCTAAGGAGGTCAAGTGCATGCTGCTCACGGCAAGTATTACTTTGTACTTTTATTTACGGCAGCGAGCATACGTATGTTGGAAAAAGGGTTTGTTGCTTTGGATGCCGCTAAAAATCAAAAGCGTTGCACATGTTTTCTAGCTACGAGCGATACCATCACATGTTTTAAAGTTTTCAGAATATATACATTTTATCACTGGATGAACAAGAATTTAGTTATTACGACTAATTATCCACATGATGCAAGTTCAAAAGTTGGAATATTTTTTCAGTGATTAAATAATAAAACGTAATAATATGTTTTTGTTACCTCGTGAGTTAATACTTACAGTTCTTGACAATGGATACTTTATCTTATTTCAGTACTATATCCTGGTGTTCATAATCTTCGTGGTGATGTTGGTGGGTGGCATCCTACAGTTTGTGTTCCGCGAGAAGGTGTTGACCACCCTGGACCGCGAGATGTACGCCTCGATACCCAACTACGGGGTGCACCACGAGTACACCAAGGCGTGGGACGAGACCCAGACTTACTTGCAGTGCTGCGGAGTTAAGAGCTACAACGACTGGAATGACAACGTTCCTGAGAGCTGTTGCCGGGAACTTTATCCTGGGAAGGTGCGTTTGGGAATTTTGTCCATTATATTTCAAGTCTTTAACTTTAAGCTTGCAGCACGTGGCACGGTTGCTATTGCGCATATCATTCGATCAGCGAAGTTAAGCATCCATAACCCAAGTGGATGTATGGGTTATTTTGCCGTTGGAAAGCTTCATTATCACTGAATAACAAAGAATATTGATACTGTTTGTTAATAAAGTTAAATAAGGGATAACTAATAAACGCGAGCGACGCCGAGAACGTAGCCGAAATTAGAAAAAAAATATATACGTATGCATGTACTTTTTTGTTCCAGCGCTTGGATTGCAAGTCTTCCCCCAACCCCACCACCATGTACGTGGACGGCTGCCTCTCGAAAGCTATAGAGTTCCTTCGAGAAGACGCCGTCTACGTTGGGGTCGCAGCTGTCATCGTGGCCTGCGTTATGGTATGCCGTTCTATTACTTCTTTGTTATATCAAACCATATTAAAGCATATTAAACCTTAGTCTATAGGCAGCTCTGAATATGTCCGTTCTGACTAGTACTATTTACATACATACATACGCTCATGTATTCCCCGAAGGGGTAGGCAGAGGCCACTTTTCACTGAAGATGATTAAGTGCCAACGTGATAGACGTCGAGTCTATCGCCGTCTCAGGCACTATACACACGTCTTTGAATGACTTCCCAGACATATGCAGGTTTCCTCACGATGTTTTCGTTCACCGTACAGTACTACTAGTACTACTGGTACTACTGTACTACGGTAGGCATGTCAATAGCTCTGCATCCCTATGAGATGCTGAGTCATCTTCTGGTGTAAATGAATCTTCTACCATCATATTACGCTACGTAACTGATAGCATTAGAACGGAGCTGTCATGTGGTATTCATGGTCCTCACAGAAGACGATGATTTTGTAATATGTCAGAATAAACTAAAATTTTGAAGACTGACCTTAAAAGATACCCTCCAAGGTTGAGTCTCTGTTAGGTACATTTTTTATAGTAATAAATAAGACTATTTTAATCCTATAACATCATCAAAGTAATGAAGCTGTGGTTTTGTCGAACCAAATGATCTTGTCATTATGATTGAGATGTAATTGGCTCTTTTTGCAATCCTTTGATGAGTTTATTCAGACTTTATTCAGTACAGACCTTGAGAAGGCACACTTATTAAAGTCTACTTGTCTGGTTCTAAATAATAGTTTTTTTTATCAAGTTTTAGACGACGTCCGGGTTATTTTACCCGCTTACAATAAGCATTTACAAAATTGATAAGTATAAGTAATTATTTCTTTCAGCTGTTGGCGTTAATACTGGCGTGTGCACTTTTTGCGAAGATAGAGTGAAGAGAGAAATATATAAAGAAGAATGAAAATATCGTGACGAATTGATATTGACTATGAATTTATTGATTATGAATGCCTTGTTTGATTGTGTTGCGTGTGCATCGTGCTAGTTTGGACTTTTTAAATTATTTTTTTATATGATTTGCTATAGAAAAATATAAAATTACATAGATACATACTTGTTTTTATACGTCTTGTAATTCCACGCTTTTATAACGACAGTGTTGCTATCATCAATTAGGCATCAAGAGATACTTTATAACTAAAAAAATCTAATAAAAATCTGCATGCCATTTATTGGCCTTAAAAAATACAGGCCACATAAAAAAGAAAAATAAAAATGTCATCTGTGGGACTACTTTTTTCGTCTGGGCGGGAACTTGATGGTATTCTTGTTACCATCGCGGTACTGTCCGGTCCTGGTGTACCAGCCGCAAGAGCTGATGATGCAGTCCGACGTGGTTGTGCCCAGCGGCAGGCCAAGAGCGCTGATGCGTTCCAGCGCTTGCGTTGGTCCTCCTATCACCTGTCAACGTATTATTTTATGAGGTGAAGTGATTTGGTAACAAAAAAATGGAGAAGATGCGAGATGCAATCAACACTTTTCACAAGAGTTTTATGCCAATTTGACTAAAAAATGGTCTCAGTCTCAGGCAATATTATGACATAATTTCATTTTAGACGGTGTTTTGGTTTAGTCTAGTTTAATTTGGATAATTTATTCTGTACAGTTATGTTTGTGATGCGAGAAAACAATACACTAATTGGCATCAACTTAACACTTCCATTGGGTACTTTTTAGATTGCTTTGTCCGATAGTTTGGTACCGAGCTATTGATTGATAACTTCTCGGACTCAGCACTCTGTTGTTATTGAATACTCAAACGATGGCTATGAACGTTGGCACGTTATACGGTACCAAATATGGTATCTACATGCATTATGGTTCTTACTCTGCCGAAAACTACATGCTTTCCGTCAAACTGGGGCAGCGGCTTGAAGATAATATTGAACTGGCCATAGATCTCGTTGTCAGGTGAAACTGCCATAGATAGAACCCCTGAAACAGATTTTGAATACATTTTCAATCTGAATATTTTAGATTACGAAATTTTAGTCCTACTTTAGTCACGGATTCATACGGAAATTGTGCAAGTTCAGAGACCAAGAAAAATTCCTGTATAATTAAGGCCGTTGAGATATCAAAAAAAAAAGTAAACATAAAAAAAATGTACCAGGCACTGTATGTTTGAGCTTGAAACTCTCAGGACTCATCGGTTCAGTTTCGTCCTCAGGCACATAGCACCCGAAGCCATTGTCCTTCAACACGTCACCACCGCGGCAGTACAAGTTCGGCACTATCCTACAATAAGGTAAGTTTAACCCTAGCTTTTGCAAAATACTATGAAGTCTCTACTCTACTCCCAATAAACAGGGGGCCAACTATGATCGTTTAAGCAGCGCGTATTAAGAACTTCTTAGCTTTGACTTTTAATTTTACGGTACAAAAGTGAAACGTCAAAGCTCAGAAGATCTAAATACGCTCTGCAAAAACCGCAAAGTCATGTTTGGAATGACTGAGGCCTAGAAGTTAATTTGTTCGCACAGCCTACGAATCAAATAATGTGGAGTACCTACTTTGGTACACGTGAAATTATCCTGTCGCGGAAAGTAATGAATTACTTACTGAGCTGCTTGTGGATCAAGATGATATGAATAACCAACCTGAAAAACCTAGTTCCAGCGTAGGCATGTCCGCTAGGATCTCCTCTGATGAGACTCAAGAACAGCTGGCAGGTCTGCGGGACCAGGTCATTAAATACTTCTATGTACACCTTCCCCACCTTCGAACCACCCAGGACCCATATTTCCATTGACACTCTGGGAAAATACAAATGTATATAAAAGATAGTTGTGGCCAGATGCCTAATACTCGATAAGGTTTGGTTTAAATTAGGTACATCTCCATTGGCTTATATAAGACCGAGCAAACTAAATATTTCTAATTCACTACTTAAATTACTTAAGATACTCTCTAAATTTAAATAACTAAATGTATGTATAATAAAATAACTTGTGTATGTAAATGGGCTTGTATATTTCACAGAGATTTATGCAAATTAAGACCTTCAGAGAACTTACTGAGTTCGATGGATGCCGGGTGGCTTGTCAAACGCAGGATCTTTTATACCGCGGTCGATCTTCTCAGTTTTAAATAGGATAAATGGAAGTCTGAAAAACCAACTTATTTTGCTTTGTTCGCTGTAGTATAAATATTGGCAAAACTCGAAGGAAGACATAAAAACAAAACGATCAAGAAAAAATATTCAAGGTTAAAGTACTCACGAGGCACCAAGAATAAGTTTATGTTTGGTATCTTTCCATAGTGCATCCAATTCTTTTGTTAACAATTGCTCGGATCGCTGTGGAAATAAGTTACATACCTAACATAAAAAAAATCCTGTTCGTATTCAAAGAGCCTTCCACAAAACTGCAACCAAATGACGATAGCGTCATCATAAGTATAGTTTTAAGTGCCTGCGATGAGTAAGGTAACTTGAAGTGAAGTGAAGTACGCAGTCGCTGTGCTAGCATTAGTTGCCTTTATATTGGCATAGCTTTCCATTATTTTGTGAGGTACTTAGTGCACGAAGGAACCCTTGGTGTCAGGCAGCCTATGCGCTTGTTAGCAACCTTAAAAATATATAGAAACTCACAGCAACTTGCAGTCTGGAGTAGAAGTATTCATTGTTCTTCTGTATCTCGTCGAGCTGCCGCTGTCTCTGCTTGCACAGCAGCTTATTGTACTTATTGGTAGGCGCTGGACGCATCCAGCAGTCTACGTACCCCTGTAACATTATTTACATTCACATACAAAATATTTCAAGTTACCATGCTTGAGAAACTTTAACCGTCGAATTCATAAAAATCACAATGTCTTGAAATGATTTATGATGGGTTGATTGTCAGCACTGCTATCTGCATAATTAACACAGTTTAAGTAGATTTGTACAATCTTGTAGCACCGATGAAAGTGGGGTAAGAGATATTTTTTAATTACGAGTGACTTTTGTTTACTTAAGTTAACATTGATGTTTCTTGCAACCTTTCATAGATGTATAGACATAGAGGAATACACAGTAGCTATTGTTTAGGTTTTGTATGTCAACGTGAGTAAAAACATGCGTAGTTATCCCCACTATTTTCGCTGTGCGTTCATAAATTGTGGCGGCACTTATAACGCAACCGCTTATATATTATATCACCTTGTTGGCCGTACCGTACTTACAGTAGCGTTAGAGAACTTACTTAATAATTCTATTAATACCGCTGCATTTTTTTCCTGTAAGGATGAATGTGCTCACCCCAGTCCTCTGTATGAGGTTGATTCTCTTGAGCAGTTCCTTGTTGACACTCATGTTGGCCTCTAGCTGCCGGGCGTAGTAGTCCAGCCGGCGCGGCTTCAGGTACAACTCCGGGAACAACCCCGGAGGCACGTCGTCCACCTTAGGCTCAGCCATTTGTAACTGGAGGAAGGATTCGCAGATTGGAAACAAGTCAGGAAGAGCAAAATCATTTATGTTAAAGAAGTCACTGGATAGGATTGATACATCAAATTGTAAGCGTGTAGTTTTAAACCTGATATAACGTTTTAATATAAACAAATGCAGATATCAAAGGGTTGAGGTTACCTCCTTTTGATGATTGCACCAGTCGGCGTAGAATTTTACATTCGTCAATGGAAATCGTGGTGGCTGGAAGTAACACAATATTTGTGAATCATTCGACTAACTATATACCTATATAAAAGCCTTTTCCCTTTCTTTTCATCGACTGTGGGAGGGAATTTCAGAAAGGGTATTCAACAAATAAACTGTTGTCTAGTTGTTTGTGAGATATTAATGTATGTTGGTGGTGGCCCTTGAAGCCAGGAATCCTATGAGGTAGTGAGTAAGGCATAATGGAAGTACTGCAACCACAGTCCTCCTTATTACAAGATAAACAAGACTAGACCAAACTCGGACTAAAACTATGCCCTCAAAACAGGTCATAGTTTTAGTCCGAGTACAAAAATAGAGTTCGAAAAATCCGTATCAAAAAAGAGATGGAACTACTTTTAAACCAAGGATTTTTTTAAATCCACGTTTTGTAATAAAGGGGAATATGTTTAAATATTAAATACTGCTGCTGCAGAACACACACAGGTTTTAGCAACACATAAGAACTATGGAGTGAGAGTACACGAGGGGGCGTTGCAGTGATTGTGTGTGAGTGCACTTGAAGCGCGTCACGTGTATGAAGCTTGGTCTCTGGTAGAATACTGTTCTGGTGATCTTACAAGTATAAATTGCCTTGGTCTTCGCTCGCGTGGGGCTCGTGGTCGTTCGGGCTCTGGTGGCGGCGTTCGCAGCGCCGGGTCCTCCAGAAGGATATCACACGCACGCTCACGGAGGGGATGCATCTTTATTTATTCCTTTATGCTCTCTTAAAAACGTTACATTATTGTTTATTCATTTGACTGAACAGTACGCAAGGGCAGTACCGATAAGCTGGCATAGAAAAAATTTGTGAAGTTCTTTTCAATTTGTAGATTAATGCTACGTGAATATTAAATAAATTTTCTTCGTTAAAGATTTTTTCAAACACACTTTTTTAGAAATACTGAACAGACATACTTTTATGATTTAAAACCATATCAAAATCTTCGGTTTCATTCTTGACAAATAAACATCGAAATAAATAATAATAGCTGAAGAAGTACTTGACGTAAATTCTTTGATAGATTTTTTCTGCGTCATGTTCTCCAAAGAGTTTTCAGTTACCTTGAAAGTTGTAAAATATTAGTATGTGGTAAAGTAGGTATGATCCTCCAAGGTACTTCCATGGGAGACGGCGAGTGGAAATTAAAAGGTGAATATAGCACGGGGGAGCTTGTGTTAACGGTTCATAAAAAAAACATTGGTAGCAACGGCATCTTTCGTAAAAGTTCAAGACTGCTTCATCCGCTTTAGTTTGTTTTAGGACTTTTCAATCAGGAAACAGCTACTGAAAACCTATGAACGCTTCAATTACTTGGTACCTTCCTTAGAATGGGATTTGGTGATTAAGTGCATACGAGGCAGAGGGTGAGTCCAACGACGTCTTAGGCACTATCCATATGTCTTTGAATTAATTCTCAGACATATATGCTTTCTTCTTCACTATGTTTTCCTTCCCCGTAAAACACATCCACCCCATGTGCTTTACTGCACATAAGTTTTTAGAAAAACATATTGGTACTGGCCGCTGGGATTAGAACTTGCGTCGCTTGCGTGGCAGGCGCCGCTCGAATGATGTTCGAACCCCATGGCTCTTATTTATTAATTATTTTTAATCATATGCGGGTAAATTCACTAGGCAGAGTTAGTTCTGGAGTAAATTGAAATAATACAATATACTTGGTTTTATAATAGCTATAATATTTCAATTGCTATAATACATCTATATTATTTCACGTAACTTCTTATTTGCGCGCTTGTAAATTACCAGATGTATTCTTAGGTATTCGCCAGGTATATTTGAGTCCCATGTTACAGGTAACGAGCCTATTGCTATTAACCAGGCACTTATCCAGACTCCGGGCCACGGGATCTAAATCAGGACCTCGTGGTTAGCAGAAGAGCTTACGACCACACCAATGAGGTAGTATTAATGATGAACGAATAAGAAGTAAGATCTATCCCAAAACTTGACTACAGAATTATGTTCCTATTACTGATTATTTCTATTGAGGCAAAGAGGTCGCACTGGATAGAGACACATGGAAAGAGTTGTATCGGCTACACATTCATGATGATGACTGTTTTTGTCTTAAGAGTAGTTTTAATAGCATAAAAAACATTAGTTAAATATAATATCGCTTGAAAATGAATGCTTTAACCTCGGTTTTAAGGCCACCACAGTAGACATGGCAGAAATTGAAATAACGGTATTTCAATGATTTCTGCCATGTCTACTTCCACTATCGATATCACAATTGTTATCGCTAGTAGCAATATTATTTAAACTGTCAGTTCTTCCACCAACACCACTTCTGACATAATAGCCTTCGTCGCTGCGCGGAAAGCCAGTTTCACCGTAATTTCTTCCGCCAATGTCTCTCCAGTCCGCAATAGCGTTATCTTTTCCACTGCGAATTGCGCCATCGACGAGGCGGCTGAGATCTGCAGTGGATTTAGTATATTTATCCTCGTCGAAACCACCAGCGCTACTTGTAACAATTATTCTACCTTCTTCTGCATCGCCTGTATTCTTACCATCGTCTCTTTTTCCTCTGATATCTCCTTTGCTGTTTTGAACAGTGCTTCCAATATAGTTATCGTAACCGTTGATGCGTCCGCCACCGATACCGCGATTGAGACCAATACCGATATCAAACTTGCCATTTGCGGGGTGTGCGTTTAAACCTTTGTAGAGAGGACGATTGGCGCCATAGTTATAACCATGGATGAGAGTACCGTTGTAACCACCATGGTATTCACCCTTGAAACCGTTATAGCCCCCGCTCTGACTGTTGAAACCGGATTTAATGCCGCCATTGGAGCCGGTGATGAAACCAGTGTTGTCATTGATGACGCTGTTGAAAACTCCTCTATTGTTTGCCCAGTCACTAACAAAGGTACCGTCACCCGTATAGTAATACTTGTGTTTCATTTTTGGTGTAATGTATTTACTTTCTTCCCAATGTAAACCAGGTAGTGGCTGATTGCCACTATTAAAGCCATCTATATGGTATCCTTTAACAATCACTTCATATGTAGATTCGCTGGGCTGCAAGACCTCATAGGAGATGATAACTGTGTTAGTGTTCTCGTTTACTGTGATGTCTGGTGTCGCATCCAAGATATTGTATACAGCCACGTTCACATACTGTACTGACATGCAAGGCGGCACCTGAAATGGAGGATATTTATTGTAATAGTTCTTTATGAGATTGCTGTCCAACTCAAGCAGGTGATCAATTAATAAAAAGTATGCTATATGATGTTCTAACACTGCTAAATCGGATTAATTCTTACCTTGAAATTGATTTCTGTAACTTTTTTCAACGGTGATATTCGTCCAGTTTGGTGTGAAACTAGGACCGAGCCTTCTGGGTCCTTCCCAAAATTCCATTCCTTGTTCTTGCATGCAAAACTAGCACAAATCAAAAAAGAAAGAAATATCAAGAGTCGCGCCATTGTCGCTGCAAATTGATCAATAATTCTGTTTTTGTAATCAACGCAAATTTTATAGAAAATATTCCCTTGTCAATATTAATAGTACAGATTGTATGCCCGTAGATCATGTACTTAATTAATGTTCCTCCACCAATTACATAGAAATATTTTATGTATACAATATTAATTTTCCACTATCAGCATCGAATATTTGATTATAAATAGTTAAATCCATTTAATAAAATTGTTAGCCTGCATCATACATTTTTGCGTTCAGGTTGTTTCTTGAACTGATACATTCCATCATCCTAGCATTCATATATATACGGATATACACTCATCTATCATGTTAGATATGCTCTGTCTTTTTCCACTCCCCAGGGGTAAAAATTCAAAGAGTTTTCTAGTGTATTAAATACGAATAACCTGAAGAATACATAGATCTATCACATTCACAGAAACGGTCAGGGGTTTTTTTTCCGGCGGGTTAAGTATAAATGAAAAGAGTATCCTAAATGTTGACATGAGTTATTGAAAGACTCTATTAGGTCAAACTGAGATCATTCGTTTAGGTTCCTACCAAATACCAACTATAACTTAGTTCCTACATAAAAGATATGGGGTCCTAAAGTGAATAAACAAGAGAGTGATATGCAAGCGTTGCGTCAATATTTTTATTAATTATATGTACTGTTTGAATTATTTCTAACACTAGGATATGCCATCACAAATTTGGTCATTACTCACTAGTGTTATACCATATAAAATAAATAACTTACTGGATTTTCAAATATACCCAGCATATACCACCGCTTCACTTTCAGCTATTTTTTATTAAGAAATAAAGAACGAAATATTTGTTATTAAGAAATAAAGAACGAAAGTAAATAATAGCGCTACTAATACATAGAGGATCGCTTAGGCTTGGCAAACATTAGCTACCGTGTCACCACTTTTACCGAATGCTCCCCTACCGCCAGTAATATGTATATTTGCGGTCATCGATACCGCTATCAGTACCCTTACCGGTATAGTAGTAACTGGAACCGTCGGTCATACCATCTGTCCGACCGTCGTTCACGTCACTCCTTAGACCATTATTCAGACCAGCATTGAGATCACTATAGACACCACCGTTTATAACTCTACTGCCTTTGTCTTTAGCCCAGGTACCTACAAGCCGGTTACCATTGGTATAATAATACGTGTGAAAATTAGCTCCAGTTGGTGTGATTTTCCTTTGCTCTTGTTTCTGCCTGTGATTTTCGATACATATTCCGTCGCCACTATTACAGCCGACTATAAGTTGCCCTTTGATGATCACTTCATATGTAGACTCGCTGGGCTGTAAGACCTCATAGGAGATGATAACCGTGTTAGTGTTCCCGTTGACAGTGATGTCTGGTGTTGCATCCAAAATGTTGTATACAGCCACGTGCACGTACTCTACTGCCATGCAGGGCGGCACCTGAAATGAATTATTTTCTTTGAATATTTACCGTTATTTCTTACTCGCTTGAAGCTATCATATACATTATTGCGAACACTTCGCATAAGTGCTGCAATACTTTAGGTTTTTTTCTTGTTCTCATTCTTACCTTGAACGTAATTTCTGTGACTTTTTTCAACGGCGATATTTGTCCCTTCTGGTGTGCGAGTATGACGGAGCCCTTCTGATCCTTCCCAAAGGACCACGCCTTGTCCTTGCATGCTAAACTAGCGCAAGCACAGAGTAGCAGCAGGGGTCGCGTCATAGTCCGCATTTTATTGTAGCACTTTACTCAATTTAATTCCTGTTGACTTTGATTTATTATTTTATACCAATGCGTTTAATAGCATATGCATTATTTTATACCCGTATCTATCACCTTAACTGTACACATACATATACTCATTAAGTTTCTCATTACTTTTGAATGAATAACATAGAAAATTTGATTAAATTTAATAAGGTGGTAGCAATACTCGTAGCAACGCAATTTCACACATATTATGCCGGATTAATTTGACAACTTTTTAATATTTCAAGTCTCTCATTAGCCACGTCACACATTGTTTGCTACCATGCCATAAGGACAAATAAATTCGTATTCACAGTTCACCGTTATCCAGAAATACTGTTCGTATACACGTTCGCGCGGTATTACAGACGCTTTTTGGGGGCACCTTATGAAATCAGAGCTTAGAACTGCGTGAAGCGCGGTGTTGGCGATAGTAAATAATGTGATACCAAAACATGCACTTCTAACGTTGAGTACGCTGACTATGAGCTTTCATGATCAAGTTTCAATAAATTTGGGGGCTTTGAAGGACTTCAAATATTTTGGACACGTTATTCGGAACGAACTCTCAATGGAGCGACTAGTTGTCCAAGGACAGGTGGAGGGCAAGCTGTCACGCGGACCTCATTAAAGCTACGACTCAAGCCTCCATAGCCCAGAGTTCCCGAGATGCTAATGACCGCAACAAATGGAGGCGCATCGTAGCATGCTATCCAAGTAAATTACAGCGTCATCAACCACGACTACTATCCCAAGTGTTACCAACGAAAGAGAGAGATGTCGAACTACTCATGGCACAGGAGCTCTCTTCGTATATGCGCATAGGACGTGACCAGTCAAAGGTTTGAGAAGCGGAAAGAAGTCCGCAAGGTATAACAATCATTACCTGTATCAAAGGGAACTTGCTTTCAGGTTTTTTTAGTTGCGATGGAATATGTGAAGTAAAGACGCCTTGGCTTGTGTTTGTAAAAATTGTCCATGTTAACAGTCCATGATCTATATATCTATGAATGACCTGCCATATAAGGTAGGCTTATGGTGTATGATGTGTTATTATTTTCTATTTTTAATCAACTAAAACCAACAGAAAATCACATAAGGAATCATGCGAGGCATACCTAGTCTGCGTTATAAAGTAATAGAAAATAAATACACTTAGTTATATCATTTCATTTATTCCGTAAATTAGCGTCCATAATACGATGTATTTTTAGTGTTCCGTAATTTCACAGTATCGATATGGTTCTTGAATTACTGCAATCAGCCGTCATACAATCTGTTACGAAAACATTTAAATTTGTAGTACATACATTTTTACATCGAACGGGTGTTGGTTAATTCAAATCTATTCGTTAAATAAACTAACTAGGACAGTATATAATTAAGGTGCTCATTAGTTTTTTTATGATAGTTTCATGTGTTTTCCGCAGCGTCCGGATGGTAAATAAGTCGTCTACAATCACAATTGGGGTTCGTGGAGCGTTATGCTTTTTAAATTAAAATGATTGCAATATACCTTGTAATTTTTAAACACAAAAAATGGGTAAATGTATTCAAGTAACTTTAGTTTTAAAACTATTTCTTTTACTTGTTCTGAAACTTACCGTTTGCATCGCTTCTAAAGTTGTATGCCTCTCTACCACTGCGTTCATTGTTTCTAAGGTTGTATGCCTCTCTACCGCTGCGGTCATCGTTTCTAAGGTTGTATGCTTCGCTACTTCTCTGGTCGCTTCTTAGGTCGTTGTTTATCACAATACCGTTGCGTTCATTACTTCTAAGGTTCTTTACTTCACTGCCAGTATGATCATCGCCACTAAGATAGTATGCTTTACTACCACTGCGGTCATCGTTTCTAAGGTTGTATACCAAAATACCGCTGCGATCATCGATTTTAAGATTTCCCCCCCTACCGCTGAGTTGATTGCTTTTTCTATCTTTACTTCTGAGACCACCATTGAAGAGACCACTGAGACCACCGCTGAGAAATCCATTGAGACCTCCACTTAGACCACCTTTGATTCCACCAAAGGCACCACCTTTGAAGCCACCATTCAAACCACTACTCATACCACCATTGAAACCACCACTGTGGCCTCCACCGGCAACACCACTAAGACCACCGATGAGGCCTCCGCTGGCACCACCACTGATACCACCGCTGGTACCACCATTGAAGCCACCACTGAGGCCTCCGCTGCCACCACCATTGAAGCCACCGCTGAGGCCTCCGCTGGCACCACCACTTAGACTACCAATGAGGCCTCCGCTGGCAACACCACTGAGGCCTCCGCTGGCACCACCACTGATACCACCGCTGGCACCACCATTGAAGCCACCACTGAGGCCTCCACTGCCACCACCATTGAAGCCACCGCTGAGACCTCCGTTGGGGCCACCGCTAAGGCCTCCACCGAGCCCAGCAAACAAACCAGCATCACCTCCTATACCAAAGCCGCCGCCGCCACCAGCACTGAAACCAGCACCACCACCACCGTTTAGCCATAGTGATTTCAGTGGTTGTAACAACAAACGTTGTCGTGCATACCTATCGATACACATTCCATCGCCACTATTACAGCCGATTATAACCTGCCCTTTGATGATCACTTCGTATGTAGAATCGTTGGGCGGTAGGACCTCATAGGATATGATAACCGAGTTAGTGTTCTCATTGATACTGATGTCCGGTGTTGCATCTAAAAGGTTGTATACAGTCACGTGCACGTACTCTACTGCCATGCAGGGCGGTATCTGAAATAGTCAATAAGTATTTATTTCACTAATTTATACTAAGCTGTGGAGGACACTTCGCTGTTGTGAATAGGATAAAAAAAAGCATGTAGTACAACCTATTTAGTTCAATTTCTCAGGTCATGGCCAAAGCATCAATGTTTTTGGGACGACAAACAGTGATAGTGTCTCAAAATATAATAATTAATTCAAGGAAATTCTTACCGTGAACTTTATTTCTGTGACTTTATTTAACGGTGAAATTTGTCCCTTTTGGTGTGCGACTACGACGGAGTCCTGGGGATCCCTCCCAAAAGACCACTCCTTGTCCTTGCATGCGATGCTAGCGCAGACCAAACCACAAAGTATTAGCAAGAGTCGCGTCATTTTCGCTTTTTGCAATAGGAGATGAATGTAATACTGTAATTTTATTGACTCCTATTTTATAGCGACGTCTGTGGAGTTTTCTTGTAAATCTTAATAGCATACATATTCAATGGCTGCATTTCATGTATGCAATCAATGTCGCTGCATAATACCTTGACAAACATTCATATTTATTAATAATTTAATTGACTTAATAAGTTCCTGGCTTCGTATCTTGTAATGCTATAATTATTTACGATACTTATATGTTTTTACCACATTTGAGATGAATGCTTACACAGTCATAATAATTTGCTGCGCTCCTATCGTCTAGGATTGAATTCCATCCAAACCCTGTCCTTGTTTGCATTTCAATTTGAAACTTTGCAGATGGTAAAAGTAATATAAAACTATAAATGATTGATGGTAACACTAGGTAATATAAAAAATTACAGTCAGGTCTAGTAGATAAATCGTAAGTAGCTAAATAATGTTCTATTTATATCTACTAAATACATTGGTTACTCAGAATACGGAATAATATTCTGAGGTTAAAAAGCAACTCCAACCAGGTCAGTACTCTAGTTGGATGGATGCCTGCCCATGTTCCCTTCGTGCTTCGGTTAACACGTCGCCGTTGGCCCCGTTAAAATTTCTTCGTCAATCTTTACTCGGTCAGAAGCCTGAAGACCTGAAGTTATAATGTCATGTGGCAGTTACTTCTAGTACGAATATAGATAAACAAGCCATATCGGGTCAGATCAATTGCCAACTTAATCAATGTATCGAATAAGATCATGGCGTTGGTGCTGGCTAAAAAACATTGTCAGAGTGAAGCATACTTTACAGTTCTGTTACAAGACTAATTTAATTGATGTTGTGATCATCGCTCATGCATAAAGTATAAATATGGCAATAAAACTATATATAAGCAATATATTCAATTAAAATTATATACAATACACTTGCTGCATTAAAATCAATTTCGGCAGCGTGAAGTGCTTACTTGCTACCTACGTTATTCTCATATCAAGTAAATAATTACTGTTCTTGTCATAATACGTTGCGGGAATTGTATGAAATGGGGCATTCTTTGAAAACCACACTGCAGCAATTGATCCCATAGGACACATGCCACAGAAATGGCTCCGATTTCACTCAAATCCTGTTGATATGATTGCATGAGTAAATTGACTATTGAGATGTTGATTGCAGAAGCTCAAAGAACACAGTCGTCCACCTGAAACCTTTTCGTCTACAAACTTACAACTATCATGGTTTTAGAATAAAATATGCATCATCGATCGATTTTTAAATCGCTTTCAAATTGTACGAGTGACTTTTTACGTCAGAATAAAATTTTGAAAAATAGGCTTCCCTATTATCTAATCCTTATATCAAAAATACTAAAAACAAGGTAGTTATGAGAAGCAGTGGTTTAGTATTGTTTGTGTGCGCCGGCCTGTTACTCGTAAGTGGGCATTGTAAATTATATTTATATTCACACCACGATTCAGTAGAATTTCATCACTAGCGATCTAAGCGTCTATGAGAAATAGAGTTCTAAATTCACGACTCCTCCGAACAAACAGACATAATAAAACAAAGCGCAGTAGAGCGGCAGGGTGTACAGGGTAAACAATATTAAGTAAAATTTTCAAGTCTCATTAAATGCATGGATGTTAATAATAAATGCCTTGGATTTCAGTAATTGAAGTAGGTTAGACGTAGGTTAGATATCCTGTATTACTTTGTATTATACATATATATATATAATTTGCTTCCACCTTAGAAGTAAGCCATCATCATACATTTATGAGTTGTAACCGATGCAATTTCCTCCATTCGTCTCTATTCAGTGCCATCGCCTTAACCTCCCTATACGTCATGACAGACACTAAATACATCATATGATTTGGCGTTGTTTAGAGCGGCGGCGCCATCCTAGGCGGGACCACGGCATGGAGCCTACTGCGGATGTCGTACTACTTCTGGACGTCGGATCTAGGCGTTGAGCTGGGTGCCAGTGTGATGTTCCTCGCGGGCGCGCTGCTCTGCCTACCCACCTGTTGGTTGGCTACCCTCGTGCCCTACCATCCCAAGTCGCTGTCACTGCAAGCCACTGTATGTAAAATTGATTTCAGATAATGTTTGTGGGGTTGCAGTAAACCCTTCATTGAAATATTTACCTAAATTTTAAAAACTTTTACTGTTTTCAAAAAAAATAATATTTTGTTGAAGTTAACTTTTTCTCGGAAGATGCTTGTGTTCATTGTTTGTTTATATTTTACTTTTACAAAGTTGGTCCATGCAACCAACGCTTACTGTAAAGTTGACATCACTTTCTTGTGTGTCATTAGTTGAAGTAGTTTAATGTTTGTTAGCTGATGACGCTGGTGACGGTGGCGATGCTGATGCTGTCTCTGGGTGTGTCGTCGATCACGGATCTGTCTCGGGCGGTGCGCGAGCCGGGCGCACTCAACGCGAGCATGTTGCGCGCGATGTCGCACGACTCTCTTGACCCCGCCGTGAGGAGCTCCTTCGCTGCCATGCAGATGGAGGTAACTGCTTTAGACTTTGTAATGAACGACCCGCTGTGTTAAATGACGCACCTCCACCTTAGTCTTTAGTACACGTTCACCACCTATGTGTCTCATGAATCATTAGTCATGGACAGGTCAACCGCCGCCAGCTAAAATGGGTTCGATCGAATCTGCAAGTTTGCATTCCGCTCTCAAACGAATGACCGTCCTAGCCCTCACCTACGGTCAGACTAATCGAAGACTTAAACTACAAGCTCAACAGTAAGAATTCGTATTATATAGTATTTGTCACATCGTGTGATAGATTCCTACTGGTGGGTGCCCGCAGACTGTCCATTTCGTCTGTATCAATTAATTTATCTAAACAGCTTTTACAGTGAAGGAAAACTTCGCAAGGTAGCCTAGTGGTAAAATAATTCAATGACGTATGTTTTAGACTCGACGCTGTATCTCAATGATTTAATATTCAGCAGATACTTATATTTATTTATATTGTTTTTATTTACATTTCTCAGTTAAAATGTTGCGGTGTTCAGTCCTACACGGATTGGTACCAGCACCGCCAGATCCTGCCGCCCACGTGTTGCGGACGCATTTGCAATGCGAATAAGGTACAACATTGCATACTTAAAGGTACACTACATTCTTCATTAACTATATATATTTTTAATTTTATTCAAGGTAAACCCGCGAACATCACGTTTGATGGTAAGTAAAAGTTGGTTGTTTAATTGGATTATTAAGCGTAATTATATGAAATTAGCTGATGACGGGCTGATATACCAATAGTCTTCATATCAGCCTGCAAAGATTTCTTCGATGCACGGAAGACAAAACAGTATCTCGTTCTGGTATAGTGCTCATAGTCTACTAAGGTATACAAAACATGTTTAATTATACCAAATGTAAATGCGTCTATTCCACTTCCTATGAATAAAACTGCTTCAAAACTCGTTTGTTGTTTCAGCGCGTTGAGTTATGCGAGGTGCCACTCTATAGCTCGGGGTGCTTACACCCCGCACTGATGGAGCTGCGCGCTTTTGCCAATTCACTCTCGGCTCTTGGCTCTGCCTTGATTATTGTTATGGTTAGTATACATCTAATATTAATTTTGTATTTAAGTCTACGATACCCTGAAAACTCGGCGTACCTAATACTGTACCTGTCCTTTGACATTATTAGAAATGTATTGTTTCTTGCAACTTATTTCGCCTTTAGAAAGATTAGTCTTCTATCTTCTGTCTTAATCCCGATAAAACTAACCAATATATGTAACAAAAATACATATACTCACTTTTGTAATCTAATTTAGTAAGATACCTAATCCTTGGTTTAACAGATCAAATTAAAATATCAAAATCATTACTGATCAATTAATTGTAGTTATTGCTTTTTCATTAATTGATATATAGTTTGCATAGGGTAGTGGTTAGTTAGTAGCAGATTTTTCCTGTAGTCAGTATTAAAGAGTGTTTCATGTTGATATTTGATTTGTTTCTTGTGTGATGTACAGGCGGTGACGTTATTCACGACGGCGTATGCGCTGGTGACGGGCGAGGTGGAGCGGCGCGAGGGACGCACGCTCAAGCCGCAGCCACTGCGCATCGCGTGCCTCACACACCCCCCGCTCGTCTCCCTCGCACCCCCTCTACTACCTCCCAACAATAGTACACCCATTTGAACTACCCATTACCATTTTCATATCTAAGGTACACCGATCCATTCCTATTTATAATTTATGGGTTCATATTATTCCATTAGACATTTTTGTGAGTTTCTATCAAATCTTTGATGTCAAATTTATTGTTACTTTGTATACTGTTGAAATAAATAAGTAGAACAAATGTTAAGGATATCTTTTTAATTGTAATTTTTTGAACACAATACAACATGCAAGCATCAAAATGCTTTATGAAAATTAAGAAACAATCTTATTATCTTTCTATATTTGGTACCTATTTTTGGTTATTTTCAAATTATACAAGAAAACGATCTCTATATAAAGACAAACAAAAACTATAATATATTATGAAAAATTTGGTACAACAGTGCGCAAGTACGCGGGCGGACCGCGGCGGGCGCCATGCTACTTGCTCTACGCGCGCTAGTGGCGCCCGCCGGCCCCGCCCGCGCCCGCACCCTCTGCGCCCCGTCGCCCCCACCGCCGTCGTACACACTAAACATTACTTATATTCACAACAATAGCTAAATAGTACCGTTACGAGTCTAGGATAATAATTTGAAGCGATTGACGTATTGTTTAAATTTAGAATTGGAAGATTATTATAGATGCGGCAGTGGGAGCGCGCAAGGGCCTAGGGCCGGAAGTACGGCTCCACGGTGCACGATGCCCCGCTCTCCACCCTCGCTTCACAGAGCCAGCGCTGACGCTCGCCGGGTGGTGGCGGGGCACCGGAGGAGGCACGCGCCGTCGGAACCGAGCGGTTACGTCGTGCGTCATCGAGGATGTCGGGATTGACGAGCCGCACGAAATCTCGGTGAAGCAATAAATTGCCCCAGCTCAAAATTCCATTGACATTGAACTAGATATATTATGACTACAATGACGATAAAACATTAGAATGGCTCGAGGCGGTCGCAGCACTAAGACATAACAGTATCACATGGCGGTTCGGGCGGCGCGCGGGCGGGCACGACGCCGCTCGCTAAGTTAAGGCCGTCGAGCGGGTCGCGCGCCCGCCTCAATTGGTTAACATTAGATCTATCTAGAATAAATATGTGTGTGGATGTGTGCGGCGCGGCTCAGGGCGGCTCTAGCGCCGCGCGCCGCGGTGCTTGCGGTGCGCCGCGCGGCCCCGCCCCCACCACAGCGCCGCCAGCGCCAGCCCCAGCGCCGTCGCTGACTGCCGCCCTCTGCGGCAAACACCACACTGCACACTTGCCCCACGCTCTCACTACTCACATCTGCCGGCTATTCAGTGCCGAGTCCCATGTTTATGATATTGGCACCCAACATGGGACTCAGGATATCATTGTCCGGTGCCACATTTCAGTTAGATCTAGTTGACTGCTTGAGCTGACCAAATTACGGAGGAGAGGGGTTTTGCGACAATTGTATTGATAGGGGCCGGTAAAAACTAATAATTATTACTCTGCTAATTTTATAATATACAGCGTATCTATGGATCTAGGAGAAAGTGATGATAAAAAAAATTGGAATTGAAAAAGATTACTCGATATTTTCCTTAGCATGCTCGGACAAGCCTTAAGATAACAATGTTGGATGTAATAAAATGACGCCATGCCTGATGAATGATAAAAATATAATACATGCAACATAATATGATAAAATGTGATGGATCGTGTCTCCGATTTAGTGCGTGATGAATTGATAACGTAAACTACGCCGGATGCGTGAAGCTAGCTTACGACCAAATTTTATAGGGTTTAAATGTTTATATAAAATTTATTGTACAATTTTTCACGTATCTCTACTAGTAGGAAGTGATATAGGTGTCCCAGCCTAATAAATCGGAGACAAAAGCATTGAAATAAACACGTGTTAATAGAGCAATGTTTTATGAATATATAAGTAGAGTGGGGATGGTTACCGATGCACACAACACGCGAGATTGCTCACCAAAGTAGCACACTGCCCGCCCTGCAACAAGCGGAAACGACGCGTTCACACAAGGACCCACGGGTAAGCTAAGCTACACACGGTTACGGACAAGCGAGCTCAGTCCACCCTAACACGAGGTGACAACAATTTGCTATAATTGCCGATTCAACAAATCATACACAGCTTGCTACTTTTTTTCTAGATTGTCGACTCGTATGAAAATGGACTCAGAACAAAAATGGCGACCCAGATTAGCGAGCATCTTGTTAATCAGCATCGTTATACATCAACACTAGCAGACGTAGTGTGAGTAGCTGGACCACGATCGGATAGATGACGAGGTTTTAAAACGTGTTTTGAATAGACTGATAATGTTAAAAGTTTTACATTTTGAGCAAGCGAGTGCTTTTCTTCTTGATATCTGTTGGGTCGGCTGGGATATGATATAACATAGCGGGATGTGTACCTGGCACGCAGGGCAATGCGGCGGCGAGCAGCCCGCGAGCTCGAGGCGGTGCGGCGCGCCCCCCTCCCCCGCGGCCCCCTCCCCCGCCGGCCCCCGCGCCGCGCCGCCCGCCCCGCAACACCCACCTCCCGCCTCCTCGCACTCCGGCTCCCAACAGTCCACCTCGCCCAGCTGAAACACATTCCCAATAACATGCGATCAAGGGATTCTTCAAGAACACTGAGGAGTGGAGTAGCTTTTACAGGGTCGGCTATCCTCAAGTCACTGGAGTTGTCTATAGGTTCAGGTATCCTTACTATCAGATGCTCATATGTTGCTAAATGAAACCGCATCCAATTTTCACCAGGTATTATTTGGCACCACAGTAATCGTTTTTTTTTCATTGTTACTCAATTACGATGTTTCCTGTCTATCCGGAGTGTAATGAAATGATAATAAACTACACAATGCAGAATACCGGCTAGTATATTAATTTGCCCATTTGTGAATACGCACAAGTCAAACTTTTTGGGACACGCTAGCGTCAAAGAGATAATCAACTTATAAATAAAATAGACTCGGGTAATTGTATACTAACGAGGCACTCGCAGATCTGGCACTGGTAGAGCCACCGCTCGCCGCTGCGGAAGGTGACGTGGTGCATCTCCTGGTGGCGGCAGTGGTAGCGCGGCTCGCAGTGCGGGCAGCACGCCGCCGGAGCCACGCCCACTGGCGTCTCTACGCTCTGCAGCTGGAAAAACATTCATCATTTTCACCCGTATGATATAAATGACAAATCACACTGTCTTTAAAATTCCTCTGTTAATGAAGGTAGTTATTTATTCTTAAGCCGTGGGGGCCTTGGGGTTTGCGACGCATGTTTAAAATCAAAGGGGCCTGTACCAAAGAGTTCTTCTAAAAACTTATGTACATTGATATCACACCACGTGCTTTGCGGTGAAGGAAAACATCGTGAGGATATGCATATGTCATATAAGTAATTCAAAGACGTATGTACAGTGCCTGAGATGGCGATGGACTCACCCTCTGTCACGTTGGCACTTAATATTCGGTGAAATCTGGGTGTTGTTACAATACCTCTGTTTACAGCTTTCGGGGACCCTTCTGGGATGGCGTGAGCATATTTATTGAAATTGAAATATTTAGCCCATATCAATTTTGTGAGGTTAAACCATAAGTCATGTTTTGGAGCGTCGCCAATGAAGGTTTTTAGATGCTACTAACCGCAGAAGTATAATTGTCGTGTAGGTCGCAGGCGCAGGGCGCGCGCGCACAGGTGGCCACGCCCGCGGCGCACGCGCACGCGCGGCACCCGCCGCCCTCCGCCCAGCGCGCGCCTTCACTCACTATCCTGCCTTGCCATAAACAACCTGCCAAAACACATTCATTACATCACTTTCTTACATTGAACAAAAGCCAGGTTTATTCGTTTACTTTATTGTAATTTCATGTTTTACTGAGAGATGCCTGCTATTGTTTTTCATTGAGATCAGCCACAGAGATGATGATGCGTAGTACAAGTTTGACGGATTATAAATACTAACTCAATTCACACTGCTCAGTATCACACTCGCATCTGAAGCCGCCGTCTGTGTTGACGCAGCGCGCTGTCGGGTGACACGTATGAAATCCCTCCGCACATTCGTCCACATCTGAAATGTATGTCATACATGTACAGCTAAGATCTCTTCACTCCTTCTATTAATAACTAGCTGTTAATTTTCCACCTCCAGATGTAATTTTATATTTAATGGCGAATTCTCGACATTCATAAGTGCCTTACCAGGGCCTGAACTGAATAAATAATTTTCATTTTCATTTTCAATGTTCCCGACTCCCTCCACCACCGGCCCAATAAAACTTTATGTGCAACGTAAAGTTTGATTCAGGGCGTGTCAGTATCACAATAACAGTGGTCATCGGGGTAGTGCCAATAGCGATATTGTAAATGTGAACGTTACCTTGACACTGATCGAGCGCCTGGTCGCGGCGGTACCCCTCCCGGCAGACGCAGTAGTAGGAGCCGGGCGTGTTGAGGCAGAGCGCGCGCGGCGGGCAGGGCGCGCGCGCGGCGGGGTGCGCGGCGCGCGTGTGGCCGCGGCACTCGTCCACGTCGCGCTCGCAGCGCGCGCCGCCGAAGCCTCGCGCGCACACGCACCGCTCCGGACCCGCGCAAACGCCGCCGTTCAAACATCCACCCGTGCATATTGCTGCAGTTAAACAAATATAAATATTGTTGCGCGTCAGTGGCGAAGAACAGTTTACTTACTTATAAGGTATGTAGTTCATATTTAAAGTTACTCGGGACTTATATTTTGAATATAACGTACCTCGAAATTTCGATCGTGATCGCGAGCAGACTGGAGTGTTGTACGAGGTACGTTATGTTCAAAATATTATCGTAATAAGTCCTGAATAACTTTAAATATGAATTTAAATCACGAAAGCTCTAGAGACCATAAAAAAAATCATTTAAGATGCCAACTTTAAACAATTAATTTGATAATCTCATAAGCTTGAGCATTGAGAGTGTTTACTAACGTGTGCACGTGTATCCATCTCCAGTATAACCGTCTCGGCACTGACACTGATATGATCCCGGCGTGTTAGTGCACACTGCGTCTGTGTGGCAGCCGTGAGTCTCTCCTGCACACTCGTCCACCTGCAATCACCACTCACAAATGACTTATAAGAAATGAAAAATGCATATAGAATCTTATAATATTGAAATATTATTATAGTTTTACCTCTACGCAATTAAATTTGTCTCTCCTCGTATATCCCGGTAGGCACTGGCATACGTAGCTGCCGACCACGTTAACACACCTTGTGTTGGAGTGGCAGTGATGGCCAACAAGTCCACCCGCTACTTGGCATTCGTCCACATCTATAGATAACATTCAAAATATACATAACTATTTCATTTATGGCAAATCATGATAAACCCTCAGGATTTACCGTAATTTTATGAAAGCTCGTATCTTTTTATATAAGAGCTCTGCTGATTTGTAAGATTATTCCCAACCTACTCCAATAATTTCTAGTTGATACTCAACAGGTCAATAAGTTTTTGAAGATAGGTAAGTCATAGAGTTTTTTTTTTGCAAGCAAGTTCAGTATCACCTATACTATCTTTAGTTATAGATAGATAGCTATAGACATATTATACAATGTACATTTTTGCAAATTATGCCTATTTATATTTACCTTGACAGGTGAGGCCATCGCCCCGGAAGCCCTGGTTACATTGGCAAGTATATTTAGTGTTCAAGTTCATACAAGTAGCATTCTCATCGCACGTGTGTCCCATACTGCAGTAGTCCACGCCTGTACATGAAAATGAAAATGAAAATGAAAATGATTTATTCAGTTTAGGCCCTGGTAAGGCACTTATGAACGTCGAGGAATCTACCACCGGTTCGGAAACTAGCCTTCTGAGAAGAACCGGCAAGAAACTCAGCTGGCATCATGTACATTTCATTACACAGTAAAATAATAATAATTACAAAAAAAAAACATCATAAATTATTCAAAAAATATTTTACTTTATTTAGCTTCACCAATAAGTGTTCACACCATATGAGTAGCTAAATTTAATGTCACGGGCAATAAATTAGTTACAATCGCTTAACATCAAATGTACCCACAAAACTCAGTTTTGTACGGTTTTGTATCGTTGACTGTGTTGAATAAATGTCACACAGTGACTACAATTATTGTAGTCACTGTGTGACATTATTTACAGACATTATATATTATGCTGATCACGATAAAAAATAGTGGACATTTAAATCTAAGAATATCAAGAACTTCAATCTAAAATAAATATGAAAGTTTGTCTGTGTGTCCTTTATAGAATCGTAGACGATGCATTTGATCATGTGACGATCTTCAGCAAAGTGCATGGGCCCACGAATGTTTCTGGGTTGGTATGAGTAAACTTCGACAGATGGCGCCACTATGATTATACGCGGGTAAAGGCACAGCAGCTAGTATTTAAAAAAAAATTATCGACATATGATCGAAATCTTTTATCATAGAGCTGACGTGAGATGTGTTGTAACAGACCTGGACAGAACTTGCAGCACTCCCCGGGCACAGTGAACTGGTCGGGAGGGTCGCAGGCGAGCGGCGGGCACGCCACCTCGGGGTCCACGCGCGTGCACTGCATGTTCCCGTCGTGGCACACGCACTCCGCGCACTCCTTCGGCACGTAACGGTCGCCGTGCTCGTATAGTTGACCTTTTAGGAGACACCGCCCTAACGAACAATAAACAAGTTTGAGATAGGCTATCCTTGGGTCCTTGAATGGCTTGCGTTTCAACATTTTAAATAAAGCTTAAGAACTTGCAAGCTTTGATAATTTAATATAATAGTTGACCGGGTGAAAGGTGAATGGTGAATGACAAGTGATGTTAAACTTCCCATATTTTAATATCTGCGTTACAGTATTAAGTCCAATGAGACAGATGGCCATAATTATTTCAGTCATCTACATTAACATTATATAAAGAAATGTGATTTTGCTTTCTGTTATCTATTCAGGGCAAAACCGATGTGGCCGAAATTTTGTTATGTGCCTCATATCGCTTTGACCCCCAAAGAGTACTTCTACTTATTTTATAAACGTCCTCTTTGAATTCCTTCTCCGAAGTATAAAGGTTTATTCACGAAGTTTTATAGGTAGTGGTCTGACAAAACAATGTCAGACGACCAACGACCACAACACTGAAATAAAAAATCTAGTTAATAACTCACTCAAACACGTGGGGCAGCATTCTCCTGGGTGAATTACAGGGTTCTTGCATCCGGCTATGTCGCACTCTACTGGCCTGCACGTTATTTCACCGTGCTGTAATTGAATAATTACTTATATTCAGTAAACATTCGGAAGACTACTTTGAAAAATTATAAATAATAGTACCTAGAAATGAAATTCTAGAAAACTCTCGTCTGAAAGTCGTAAAGTATTTATTAACGATATAGAATTTTGAAGGTACATTTGAAGTCCAAAAACCCCAATGCATTCTATGTATGTATTTCAGTCAAAACTGGTTATAAATCTCTACTGTTGTTCCTACTACCAAATTCGTATTTAAATGAATTGCAAGCAACTAAGTAATTACATGTAGGTACGGTGTGATGTTCACAGTTCGTACAGTCATGTTGACTAAGTAGTTGTATATAGTTACCACGCAGGAGCAGCGATTGCACTCTTTTTGCCACGTGGCGCCGTCTGCGTGGACTGTGCCGTTGGAGTAACACGACTTCTGGCAGTCGCATTGCTCCAGCCGCGACAATCTCGCCTCTGCACCCACTAACTGTAAGGTTTTATATATTTTTATCAATTTTGGGGAACTTCACGCTAAACTTGCATTAACTATTACACATAGATAGATTTCAAGTATACATTGACTGCAACAGATAATTCAAGTTTAATATTGGAACCACTGCAATAGTTTTTTGACGGGCTTCTCTCAGTAAGATCTTCCAAACCCCGTATAATCACGTCATTCTGACGATGTGAAAGTAGTTTGTTAAAATGTAGAGAAATATAAATATTTTGAATCACAAATAAGAGTTTGAGTAATTATACTATCGATATAGTTTACGAAATTAAAATTCATTTTACAAGAATAGTTTATTATGCAAGATTTGGCACACTATGTAAGTAGATTTGTGTGAAATTGTTAGGTCGTTCACCTTAAGAGATAGGTCATGGATGTGCGACGTGAGCTCTTGCACCGTGGCCTGCAGCAGTGCAAACTGGCCGCAGGTGGGGCACTCCGAGTCCAGGCCCGGGCATTGCGCCAGGTACCCGTGTGGGCCACTCACTAGCCTCACCTCTTGGAGGGTACCCTACAAAATAAAAAATAAAAACAGAATATGAATATAGTTTCATATGCGTCATCCCTTGATTTGCAAACTTACCAAGTGTTCGTAGACTGTAACAGTTTACTATATGGTTGATTGCCAGCTTAGTAATTGTGTGAACATTTCAGACTATTTAAAACTAATCACTACCTTGAATAAGGAATGTTTGCTATTTCTCTGTCCGATCCAGAGAGCGAGTTGTGGTTCAGTGAAGTTCCTGTCTGGCGGCGGGATGAGGCGCCGGTAGAGCGGGTGGCAGTCGACGAGCAGCGTGGCCTGCGCGCCGGACACAGCCAGCGCGAGCCGGTGCCACGCGCCGTCCGCCAGACGGAACGGGAACGTCTCCACGCGCGCCGCGCTGCCCCCCGCCGCCACGTAGTGCAGGCGCACCTCATCGCGCCGCCCGCTCGACTGCACCTCCAGATACCTGCCCGCATCACCACGCACATGTATACTACTATGCCGTTAACACTCCGCGCTCACAATCGCTCCGGACCAAATACAGCAACAGAGATGTTCCACTCTCTTCTGCCACTCAACCAGCCGTACGTCATACGGTCACCCCAAGAGTAACACGACACCATAGTACATATGTGTATTCGAGTATGACTACATGAGGCAGAGCATGTAAGCGGCCGGCATTAAGTGGTTGCGGTAGAGAGCAGTCGTTCTCGTTGCATTTGTTCTCTGCCCTCGCTCACTGTTCCGAGGTACACATAAACAAAGCAAACAACACATACAGTCCTAGGACGGGGCGCGATCCGCCGAGAGCGGAACTCGGCTCGCTCTACATCTCAATATCGCTCGACCGGGGTGGGGGACCATGTACCTCGGAACGAATCGCGTACATCATTTACGAATTCTCTAAGCAATATAGCGCTCGGAGCAAGCGGGCGCGTCTCGCGGTGTGTCCGATAGCACAGGATTGTTTTGAGGGAGATTTGTGAGCGAGCGAGCGCCTCCGCGAGTGTTCCGGAATCGATTGAGGCGAGGAGCGAGGCTTACATCATCGGACACAGAACGAGACAGTACGGGTTCCCATGTCGCTTGGAATGCAAGTGCGGACGAGGCCGGCGATGTCCCCTCGCGGCACGACAACATCAACATCCAGGTGAACATCGTGAGGGAGGGGACGGGACGGGCGGGCGGACAGCACAGAACACAACACGTCACGACACAGAACACAAGACGGACGGCGGCGAGGAGGCGCGGGGAACGCATGCAAGCCGGCCTACCCGCGCGCGCACACATACATCCATGCACAGGTGACAGTTAGGTCGACAGATGGATCGAGGAGGACATTCCGAGGCACAGGACATTCCAAGATACATGATTCTCCCCTTTGCGCGCGCACTCATTTCGGGGGAGATGCGTGCGCGCGCAGCGATGTTGAGATCTAGAACTCACCGGTGGTTGCGCGCCGCTCGTGCCCACCGCGCCGCTCCCGCGCCAGTCTGCCGCGCCGCCGCCACCACGCGGACCCATTCATGCTGGTCTTCTAGTCGACACAGTATGTCATTATTACCGACATTGTTCACGAGCGTGCATCATCAAATAATCTTATTCATTTAATATTGCAATAAGTATTATGAGCAGAAATAAATTTTATTATTTCTGTAACATATTTATTTTTCTCTGTAGTTAGCTGCATTCTAAATGCATCTCTGCCGTGATATATCACTGAGTTAACGTACACCCATCAAACGTTTCAATAGTCGCTAGCGGCGTGTAGCACGTGAAGCTACGAGTACGTAGAGCGCGCTACGATTTACTGAGGCACGTAGACCTTGCGTAGTAAGCCTAACATACATCTATCTACTAATTACTTATTACGATACAAACACTACACACATTTATAAACACGTACCTAAAATAAGCGTAAAATGACGATATATTTCTTATGTAAATAACAGTGAAACCACGTTAATTACAGGGTACATTATAAACCTACACAAGATACAAAAGAAGCTATTTAATTACAACCCAAAAGTGCCAATTCGTAATCAACGTGGTCTAGCTGTTAAGGGAACACAACATGTACTAGGGTAGCATGATACAAAGAACATACCGGTTGTATCCGTGTGAGAATGATAGGATTGTGCCGGAGTTGGCGGGCTCCTGGCGTAGTGAGGCTAATACTGTAAATTCTGGGGAGCGCCGTAGCAACTCCGATGCTCGTTCAAACGCGTTGCCTTCCACTTGCAGAGAACGCGAGTCACCTGCAACATGCGGTAACAAACCTTACTGCTAAGGTACATAATACATACTTATGCTACAAGAATGCTGCCTCTGCAAATTATTACCATTTACTAGAAACGTAGTTGTACAAAATATCGATCACCTAAATTATAAAAATATATTGAAATCATTTTTGTGCACAGAATATAGCCCGGCCAATATAATAAAAGTAGGCCAACCATGGTCGTCTGCTTTATAAGAAATGCAGTCCACGGGTTTTATGGAAATATTTGAATTTTTGATAAGGTCACCGCAATGAGGTTTTAAGTACAAAGTACAGTAAAATTTCAACCTTCGTAATGCGCCTGTTTGCAGTGCAATAAATTTCGATAAAGATTCACGGCTGGTCCCTTGAGGCAGTATCGTGATCCGAGGCCTTGGTTTGTAACGATCGGTTCAGATTGGCCCAGTGCCAAGTCAAAAACTATATCATCTTTACTACTTTATTGTCCTACGAGCTCACTACAATGAAAGGAATGACCTACATTACACTTTCATTAAAACAACTTACAGCAGATACAGTAGCAATTACTTAATTAAAATATTCCCATTAGATCCTACTAGCTGTTTAGCTCAAGCTAAAGATTATATTATGACATCATCAAGTTCTTCAATATGATCATACTCATAATACGACATTCAAATAATTTCGTTTAAATCTCGCTCAACTTATGTTACCCAACATATATTTCCAAACTATTTATTTGCGAAATACGTGATAGTTGCCAAAACCCGAATAATCTGATTTCGGTGAACGTCACAACTGCATTGCGGGTCTGAATTTCTATAAACCAAAAGAACAATTCTAAAATTATCTCCTATGAAGCATATCGAGTCATAAAACTTAAAATTCACCTTACTCTTTGGGGATACCAAATCACAAAACCAATTTAAAGGAAGATAAAATAGTGTGTAACCGTCCTTATTTATTTGAGTGACATAAAGCTTTATAAGTGAGCTAAAGCCACGTAGACGTACGTGTGAAACATGCGTTAAATCACCAATAGGAAGCGTCTCTAATGGCACGCGGCTGAGCACAATTAAACGAGCCAGTAATAAAGTGCCCGGCAGTCAGATTTGCTTGAGGGTTCGGTGACATAAGGGATGGTTAGGGCTGCCAATGGTTTTATTGACTTTTACAATTCATATATGATCTGTGAATATGACTCATATGACTGCTCAGCGTTTATTTAAAGTGGTTCTCGTGAAGTACACGTACTACATAAAGTTTGAGAAATGCTAAGCTGGTAGTGATTCGAAATCAAAAGAGTAGTTCCCGAAACGGTGGGTTTGTTCCGACGTTCCGGGGCCTAAACTAGATAAGTAAATATTTTTTTAAGCTCCAAGTGAAGAGCAATATATTTTCAATCACATAACATTGCCTAGCGTTTTTAATTAGCATATGGATCGGTGTAGATGCCGTCATCACAATGATAAAAATGACAAGGTTAACTTTAAAGACAGTGCCATGTGCAATGTGAAAGCACAAACTACAGTATACCTAAAGAAAAATGGTTTATAAGCCATGTGATTTTTAAATCTAAAGCTACTAAGATGTTTGATGTAAGTTCAATAATTTAATGGCAGCCCTAAGGGTGATGATTGAACAATACCCGCGTGACTGACGGCGCCCCGCAGGGCCGCAAGAGGGTCGTGGTCATACTTTAGGGGATTTTTCACTTTCACCGCATTCAAGAAGGCATTCATTTTGATTTTCTTTGTAAAAAATGTTATAAAGTACTTTCAAACAAAAACGCAACGCTTTTGAATTTTTGCGGTCTCCTCCCACAAAGAATCTGGTTGCATTGTTCACTTTCATTTTCTTTCCCTTTTGTTTTTTAGAGTTCGGAATTCAAAAGATTGTTATACATATAAATGTCGACTAGCTGTGCCCGGCAAACGTTGTGTTGCCATTACCTACCGAATGTATACAAAAAATCTATAAAAATCGGTGAAACCGTTTCGTAGGAGTTTTGTTAAAAGCACTGTACCACGCGATATATATAAATATTAGATAGTTGAAGCTTTAGATACAGAATACTCGCCTGATGATTTTATTTACAAGAAAAGCTTTATAGTCATAAAATATAACGCTGAGATATTCTCAGATCATAAGTAGAGAAACGCTATCACACAAGATTTGTTAAAAACTAGGCGTTATATTTTTCCTAACTTCGTTAATGGCTGCATTCTAAACGGAGAGGCTTATATATAAATTAGCAAACACTAAAAAGAACTAGACTAGATAAAATACTAGATAGTGTATGTATTAAATCAAATAAACCTATGAACAGAAATGTACAGTCAAACATATAAGCTGAGTAGAATCTACTCGTAGATGTAATTCACAATACACAAAATGACTGAATTATGCAAACTTGAAGAATTGCACATGAATTTGAAGAACACATTATTGTGATGAAGTCGAATTGAATTGCCACATTTAGATAAAAACACGTTCGTGTCGAAGCATTATTTACGATGAGAAAATATCTACCCCCGGAGTTCGGTGACTCACGCCAACACAAGACGAGTCTCATTCGTTTACTTAATAGACAAACAAGACAAAAAGTCTAGAAGAACTGACTAGCTACTACGATAAACACTTATTAATCCCCGCAGAAAATACATAGAGATTAAATAGTCTGCTTTAGGAGATTGGACAGCCAATCCTCCGTATAATTAATTGTATTGTATTTCTTTAATTGGTAATCATTGTCATCACAAAATGGTCTTCGGAAAGAGTCAAGTATATAATAAAGCTTAATTATCCTATTTAATTAAATGTCTCTATCCAGAATAGCTTAAACTTGGTATGAAAATATGTCCATCGTTACTTGTCCCTTTCTAATTCCTTGCTATAAAAAGAGATCGAACTCCTCTCTGATATTTATAGGTTTTTCTATTATATCAATTATGCTGACTTTATAAGAATATACTTAATTATTAAAGCCAAATCTAGGCTCGGCTTGGTTATCCATAGGCAGGCCATTCAGTGCAATATATTTCTCGATTCATCTCTATATTAAGTAACATAAATAATACCAAGACTCCTACGTAAATATTAATCAAAGTTCCAATGAAAATGTTTGTAAAACGAAATATGAATTCCGAGCGCATGTATATTAATCTGGTTTCGCAAAATAACAAAGAAGAAAAACATCTGTTTAATTCAAGCCGGGGCTGCGCGAGTATGATAAATATTGCATGGTTTTCCCGGGCCTCTCTCCCTCTCAAATGATTATTTAATATCAATTAGTGTGCACTGCTAGTGAGTTGGATACTCGTTGAAAATCAACCAGCGCTACTAGATATCCGTAACACAAATAAAACACCGAATCTTAGTGGGATTTTATCTGCCTTATGGGTATATTTATAATGGACAGAACAACCCTAGCCTAGCTCGCCGAGGGGTCTAAAATTGCTTCATATTTCACTTGACTGTTGCTTAAATAACATTGGGGTATGTTTTATAACAATAAAGCGGGTTAACGTGCCGGATGTTGCCATAAAACTGATTTTGCTTTCTCAAGACATTTTATGATTTTGCTGTATAATTTCGTTTAATATTGCAACCTCGAAGATTTATTTCTAGCTTTGACAATAATAATATAATTAATGTGGAAAAAAAAGGTCCCTAGGCATCGGTTAATGTAACTAATCACTAAGGAGACCGAGTAATTTTCCCGTGCGTGTGGTGTACGCAATAAAATTTTATGACACTGTAACAAAATATCAGTGCAAAGCTCTATTGAAGCTGTCACTGTTTGAAATCAGTGTATACAAGTCCGTATCGGCCTCAGGGATTAACGATTCTAGTTGGTTATGAGTCGGGTGACGCGCAAATATTTGACGCGCTCCGCAAACACTCCATTGTACCGCTGGGGGTATTTATTGGCAATCGTTTATCATTTCTGCACACATCACGCTTTTTCCCATCGGTAGAGTTTAGCTGAGTCTTATAGGAGTTGGATGAAAACGAATGTCCAATCTTAAGCCTTAAACTTACCCTTTGGTTAGGCACACGATCTGTTTAAGGTGATTTTTGCAAATTGCAATGTTTTGTAAAGGTGGCATTAAATAAGGTAATTTTATTTCATGTCGATCTGAAATATAATTGGTTTACAGTGTAGTATTCCTACTCGCTAATCTGTGGCATCGCGATTGTTCAGAGAGAAAAAAAATATGTTTTTACTCTATGGCAACCCAACTTCTCACGTCACTTTTCTTTTCGCGATTCCGCCGGCATCGCGGTTAATTATTAAATTTCTTACAAAATATATTATTTAAAACGTTTTAAGCATAGATTTTTATTCAAAGGCACGTTAATAATGCCTAGTGAACGTAAATTGTTGAAAAAAATTGAAAAATACAAACGACGCCTTGCCAACATAAGTCGCAAGCGCAGCTCGGCAAGAGATAGCAGAAGCCGAAGCCCCCGTGGATCACCATCTCTATGTGATAATGACGTACAAGGTATGTAAAATTTAATTTAAGTGTTAAAAAGTACTTAAGTTAAAAAGATATTTTAAGTGTTCAAAGAAAACATAACCTCAAAATACATATAACGTGCACGTGCTAAACTCCTTTTCATAAATTACTACCGTGCTGGTACGAGATACCTAAAGCACGAAGATCAAGTCTGGCACGAGATGCCATGGCTTGATTTGGTACGAGATACCTAAAGCACGAAGGTCAAGCCTGGCACGAGATGCCATGGCTTGATTTGGTACGAGATACCCACTGCTATACGTACGAGATACGTTAACCAGTGTATGTGCGAACCCCGCCATTTTAACTTACCTCACATACAATAAGAACTCTGCACGCATTTTCAGATATTGAAAATGAAAACCCTGCAATGGATATTATCGACGCCACCGACAGAATTGATGTCGCCGCGTCGAGCAGGGACGTCTCCCCCATTATCGACGCCCGCGAGGACCCCCTTGCACCATTCCGGGAAGCACTGGGAATGGAATATGAGGAGAGCATTAAATTTGAGGGCAGAATTCTGGAACAACTTAGCACCCGCTGGGAGTATATCTTGGCCAATGGCCTGAATAAAGAGGAAAAGTGCAAAATACTGGAGAGTAACAAAATCCCCATAAATTGCACCTTACTAGAGGCCCCAATACTTAATGAAGAGGTCAAGACCGTCCTAACCGAGACATCTAAAATCAGGGATAAGTCCCTAGAAACCGCACAACACCAACTAGGGGTCGCAACTGCCATCATTGGGAAAGTGATGACAAGTCTGATTGAGAATGAGGATGTTAACAAGGTCCCTGTTGTCACTAAACTTGGTGAAGCCTCAAAACTACTCAGTGAAATCCACTTTCAAAAAACCAAAACACGGAGACTGCTCATATCACCTCTCCTAGATAAATCTTTTAACAATTTAGCGGAAAAGATCAAACGGGATGCACATCTTTATGGCCTGGACTTAGCAGCAAAAATAAAAACCAACCAAGAACTTCAAAAGTCTTGCTCTCAAATAAAGAAGCCACAAGCTAAACCAGGCACTAACAAACCAAACACAAGCATCAAACCTAAGCCGACAGCGGGAAACCGATCCGGTCCATCTCAAGTTCAGCCCCGGCAACAGACCCGGGGGATAGCGCTGCGAGGTGGACCCAGGAACCGAATCACACAGGCGCTACAACACCGGCAAGGACACAACTCTCACTTCGAGAGAGTCCCAGCACGAGGTGCCTTCAACAGGCGATAGAGACTCAGGTACACGCAGGCAACATTGCTAACTATTTTTCATGCTGGGAAAATATCACAAATGACCCTGTTATATTGCAATGGGTCAAAGGTTATCACATACCATTCACTAAAGTACCAACCCAAAGTAGAATCCCAAAAAATAACATACCTCTTACAGAGCAAAGTAAGATGCAAGAAGCAATCACTAACTTGTTAAAGCTTGGGGCTGTACAAAAGTGTTATCATAGTGACGGTCAATTTATTTCTAAAATATTTTTAAGACCGAAGCCAAATGGCAAGAGTAGATTTATTCTCAACTTAAAACCTCTCAATAAATTTATTAAAGTAGAACACTTCAAAATGGAGGATATTAGAACAGCAATAAGAATAATTGACAAAGACTTTTACATGTGCTCCATAGATTTAAAGGAGTCATATTTCTTAGTACCAGTGGCCCCGGAACACAGAAAATACCTCTGCTTTGAGTTTGAAAATGTGCTATACCAGTTTACCTCATTACCTTATGGCCTTTGTACAGCCCCTAGTACTTTCACAAAGTTACTGAAACCAGTCATTAGTCAACTCCGGAGACAGGGATTTTTGTCAACCATTTATCTCGATGACTGTTTGTGTATAGGCAGTGACACCAATGAATGTATAGCTAACAGAGATGCCACATTACATATCTTCCAGTGTCTTGGTCTCATAGTAAACTATGAAAAAAGCTCCTTAGTTCCGAGTACATTTTGCAAATTTCTTGGATTTAATATTAACTCACATACAATGAAGCTAGAATTGCCACAAGATAAAGGGCAATCTATTGAAGCCACATTACTGAAATTTCAAAACTATAAGCATTGTAAAATCAGGGAATTTGCTAAATTACTTGGAACTCTAGTGGCAGCTTGCCCAGCTGTACCTTTTGGACTGGCTCATACAAAAATAATGGAAAGGGCAAAATACATGGCTTTGTTACATAACAATGACAACTATGATGCAACAATGCAACTACCTACTGTCATCCTCCCTGACCTGAAGTGGTGGATAACTAACATAAAATACCCAAAAAAGAGCTTCCACACCAGACAATTCATATTGGAAATATTTTCAGATGCATCACTCTCGGGATGGGGAGCACACTGCAATGGCGAGAGTGTTGGAGGATTGTGGTCACAATCAGAGCAGCAGTTTCACATTAACCAGTTGGAACTCTTGGCAGCTTTCTTTAGCTTGAAATGCTTTGCAAATAAACATAACCAATGTGACATACTACTTAGAATCGACAACACTACCGCCATTGCATGCATAAATAAAATGGGTAGTGTCCAGTTCCCACATCTGAACGACATAAGCAGAGATATCTGGCATTGGTGTGAAATGCGTGGTATTAATTTATATGCTTCTTATATAAAATCAAAAGACAATGTATTTGCCGACGAGGAGTCTCGCAAAACAAACATAGATACAGAGTGGGAATTGTGTAACACTGCTTTCTGCTCAATAACAGAGCAGCTTGGCACTCCGCATATTGATCTTTTTGCATCTAGGATCAATAAAAAATGTGAAATATATGTCTCATGGAAAAGGGATCCCCATGCATTTAATGTTGACGCTTTCACGCTACACTGGGGACAATACTTCTTTTATGCTTTCCCACCATTTGCTCTGTTAACCAAATGCCTACAGAAAATAAGGAATGATAAAGCTAAAGGCATTCTCGTTTATCCAGTCTGGGAGTCCCAGCCCTGGTATCCTCTAGCAAAGAGCCTGATAATTACTAAACCAATCATATTCACGCCTAGTACTAACCTCTTGATATCTCCCTTTAGAACAGACCACCCGCTGAGCAGTCACCTTACCCTGGCAGCGAGCATCTTCTGCGGAAAGCATTCAGACGCCGAGGTTTGCCGGAATGTTCATTAAATATAATGATAGCATCTGTCTCACAAGGTACGATGAAACAATACAATACTACTTACAAAAGCTGGTGGAATTTCTGTAAAACACACAATCACGATTCATACCTTTCGTCAGTGCCTATTATTATACAATTTCTAACAGAAATATTTGAGAAAGGAGCTGGTTACAATACCCTAAACTCTTACAAATCCGCTCTGTCCCTTCTCATGGGCGAGAAGGTTGGCACAGATGATAGGATTAAGCGATTCTTGAGAGGTGTCTTCAGACTGAAACCAGCCATGGCTCGTTATACAGAAACATGGAACCCTAGCATTGTATTGACTTACCTAGCGGGACTACCGGTAAACTCGGACTTAAGCTTAGAAATGCTGACTAAAAAGTTTGTTACGCTGCTAGCTCTGGCAACTGCCCAACGGGTGCAAACCCTTTCGGTTATAAAACTGAGCGACATTTCTATATCTAACACTAAGATTACGATTGCTATCAGTGATCTAGTTAAAACATCAGTTAGTACGAAAAAACAGACAATCATAGACCTGCCATTTTATAGTCAAGAACCACAAATATGCCCAGCCAGGTTACTCCAAGACTACATCCGGTACACAGCCAATATAAGAAACCAGGAAAGGTACCTTATTATAACTTTCAAAAAACCTTATCATCAAGCATCTAAGCAGACCATCAGCAGATGGATCAAAGGTACCCTAAGTGACTGTGGGATTGACACAAGTAAATACACGTCACACAGTACCCGTCACTCCGCCACCTCAACAGCTAGTAAGGCTGGAGTGTCCATGGATGTGATAAGAAAAACCGCTGGCTGGTCAGACGGGTCAAAGACTTTTGCAAAATTTTACAATCTACCTATCCGAAAAAGCACCGAGACTAACGACTTTATAAATTCAGTTTTTCGACTGGATCACTGATGACAATAAGTTGTGCCTAGGTATACTCGTTTGTGTATACTTATTATCATCCTCTTAGTGATTATGACATTAGGTACTTATTTGATTAATTATTACTTTTGATTAAGTATTATTATATGATCTCTAATAATTTGAGTTATTTTACCACTAAATTGTTCTATAAAACTTATAACTTATAATTTAATTATTATAAATATAATTGATAACAATATGATCAAGAGACAACTTTGTGTTGCTATAATAGTAATGTGAGTGCCACTTACTGGACTAAAATAAAACAATTTTAAGTTTGATTATATTCAATGTTTTATTCCAAGGTTCACACACCCATTATGCATTCGTCTCTAAACAACTACACTGTAAACCAATTATATTTCAGATCGACATGAAATAAAATTGGAAATTGGATGAACTTACCTAAGTGAAATCCAATTGTAATTTTATGAAGGTCGATCTGAAATATAATTACCCACCCAACCCAAACACCAGTTTTCAACTGATCCCGAGCATAATGGGTATGCCGGAGTCAGCTCTAAATCAGTGACGTGAGAAGTTGGGTTGCCATAGAGTAAAAACATATTTTTTTTCTCTCTGAACAATCGCGATGCCACAGATTAGCGAGTAGGAATACTACACTGTAAACCAATTATATTTCAGATCGACCTTCATAAAATTACAATTGGATTTCACTTAGGTAAGTTCATCCAATTTCCAAGTAAAATTTTCTGCATTCTTGATAAAGGCCGCATGGTACCTTTGACTATATTTGTACCTTCTAACACCACCTTCTACTTCTTGCAGTGCCTTTCTAACTATTGAATGTTGCAGTGACAGTGCCATAAACGTACACAATTAACATTGACCTTGTTAGTAACCATTGTCATATTTAGATGAGTAATCAGTACATTTGTTATGATCCACTTTATTTTATGTTTTAAGAGTTACATCTCCATTAAGTAATAATATAGTTTTTCTATTGAATTGAATGTGGCAATAGAATCTTCCTAAGCCTTATATAAAAACAGTAAACGGTAACCGCTCGTACAGTTTCAGGTTTGTTTCAGGTGATTTCACACAACGTGGCTCATTGAACAATATGAACACCAGCGAGCCGCAGTGACGTAGAAACTCATCTGTCTTTAAAGCTCACTACACACACAAGCTCTAGGTACTTATTTTTAATTTTTCTATTACACGCATTGAAGATTCCGACTAGGGATTGCAATCCAGCGGCGTTTTCAATCCAGCTGGATTCTTGCTGGATTGACCTGAATCCAGCTGGATCCAGCGCGGATCCAGCAAAATGTGGAACGAACATAAAAAGGCAACATTTTTAAGACTTTTTTTATTTATTTGTACTTCTTACGATAATCTATGAAATCTTTCACTCATTTGCTGATATCTTATATCATTTTGCTTTGGTTTCTTAATTATTTGAGATCAAAAGAATCAACTTAAAATTAAATAATAAAACATATAACCTCATATAACATTTTAGATAATGTTTCTAAGTAAGCAATATCTTATTACGTTTATGTTTAATGATAGGATGGCTAATCAGTAGCAATCAGTCCTATAAATTATTTTAAAATTAACTATAAAAAGTACCAAAATAGATAATACTATTTTATTCTTCAATCAATTTTTTGTATCAAAAGAAGCTCTGAAATAATCTTCTCTTCACTCGCTAATCGTTAATTATTAGGTACCTAGTTTAAGATCTGACGATAAAGAGACTATTTCTTTTTTTGAATTTTCTTAGAAAACAAATTTTATCTATAGTCTTATCTCCTAACCTGCTTCGCACAGAACTGCATATGTAGCCGGCTGCTGAGAATGCCTTTTCGGCCCTTACACTGGTCGGTTTTAGGGTCATTAAATACTCATAAACCATAGATAAATGTTCACCTCGCACTCCTTCGGTCTCATAAACGCTCATGTCTCTTTTTAGGACCTTTTTATAATCAAATTGACCACTTGGCTTTTGTTTATTAAAGTTCTCCTTCTCTCTTTTAAGTTCCATCTCAAACTCTTGCTCTAAAGTCATTTTCACGGGTTTCGGTCATCATCTAGTCCATCCTCTTCTAACTCCATGATATGTACTTGCACCGGCTCTACAATGTGTTGTTTATTTACTCATTTTAACAAAGTTTTCATCTCCTGCCGCATCGCATTCTTTTTTGGCAAAGGAAAATAGCCAGGTTTTTTTACTGCTTCTTCATACTTTTTTAGATTTTTTCAAGTACACTAACGTACTAGTTACTTCGGAGTGGTGCCGTTGCCGCGCCGTTTTGAAAATGAAGGCAACTCAAAACTAAACAATAGAAATTGATACGTTTGCGGATCCGCATGCTGGAATCCGCATGCAGCATGTTTAAAAAGGCGCTGGATCCAGCTGGATTGCTGGATGCTGGATCCAGCAATTGCAATCCCTAATTCCGACGAGGTTCTTTAAAATAGTAAGAATTACTCCCCATTTATATCTAAGATTAGGTGCTAAACGTGACGAATAACTATATATATGACTAACTTAATAAATGACTAACGGTAAGTTCGTATTTTCCGGCATATTACTTTTTAGAATAACTTGATACGGAGCCACGGCTCTCCTCTGTGTATGGCACAAAGTGATCCCTTCACAATCGAACCCTCTCTGAGTTGACTTAAAATTTTTAAACGAACATTTGAAACACATTGCCCAATCGTTTCTTGGTTGATCGCGTTATTAAACTTTAAGTACTATATTATACTTTAAGTATAATACTATTAATTTTATGATTAAAAATGTGATTATATTCGCAATGGCTTTAATTATTGTAATTATTATTGAGTTAAGTATATTATAAGATCATAGTTTTTAGATTAAATCAGCTTTATTAGAGTTATAAAAACTCCCCTGTTTGTATTCATAACTTCTTTAAATTAATGTATTAACTGGAGTTTCATTGCGTTTTATGTAATGTTTTCAAATGCGATAATAATATTCGTAGCTGCATGGTATCTGCATAATTAATTATGGTGTCACGAACTGTATGTCTGGTTTAGCGTGTGACATGCCAACCAGATTCACTGCGCTTGACATTGACAGGTTGACATGACAACAGAGAAACCGGAGATATGACAGATGACAGAGGAGTAAATCCGTGTCTGTTGTTGACAGGGCAGTTCGGAACAGTCGCATTAATATAAAGCCAATTTAAGTTCTTGGGTCCGCCCGGCTCCGCATTGTAAGTGATATTTTCCATACAAAATGGCCGATAATTTGTATTTCTTTGAGTTGGGTTATTCCGTCTCTGTATAAAAGTAAAAAAAGCAAAAATATATTCGAGTCCGTTAAGTTGTTTCTGAGCAAGCCTAATGAACAAATCGTTTTTTTTAATAATAAGATAAAAATATCAAAAATACTGACTGACATAGCACGGACTTCAGAATAAGACGGCAAAATTGTGGTTCCAATCCCGTAATGGAAATATTCACGTTATGGATAAATGTATTTAGTGTTTTGACGTTTATATCTAATAGCGTAACCTTTGCCTGTCCCTTCAGGCTGAGTAGGTATTTATGTCATCTTGCCGGTAACATCGTAATGGATATCTACACCAATATGATAAAAAGGAAAGATTTGTATGTAACGAATTGGCTAAAAAAGTACTGGACTGATCTTGAAAATTCTTTCAGCAATGGATAGCTTCATCGTCAGCGAGTAACATAGGATATATTATATCTCCGTACTAACTACTAAGTAAGAACTACGCGGGTGAAACCGCGTGAAGTCCGCTAGTAATGTAATGAAGGGAGAGTGTATAAGAGTACCGGCCACTAGATACCATTTCGTGCATTTATGTAGATATAGATACTTGCTCAACAGTTTCACTAAGCTATCAATTATTCAATTGGATATCGTAACCACGATTCCCACTTGGTCATTGTATGGTTTCTTGTAGCACGAGACTGGGTATTGTCAAGGTTCATATGAATATATTACTATAGTATTACATGTTTATCACTGTTTACTAATCATTAAAGTTATTAATTTACTCAATTTACAAGCCAAAATTGCCGTCTTTATTGAAAAAAAAACAAAACCTTAATTTGTTTTGGATAAAAATACTCGAAACGGATCAATGTCCCTCAGATTCTATTTACTAGAACCGCGTATTCACTTAACTAAATTGATAACATTTTGCAAGGCGTATTTATAATGCCTCGAATTCTTATTTTCTTTTATTCATATTGAGATTCGGGTACTACGTAATACCCACTCAACTAGCAATGTTCGACAGTCATATACAATGCCAGACATGCTATATCCATTCGTTTGTAATTGTTCACAGAATTTCGATTACAAACCTAATGAATTGTTGTACTTCAATTATTTTTCAGCCTGTCCCAGAAGAATAAAACCTAAAGTAATACCTATGTTTATTCAGTCTAGTTCTCGTAATGAAAACCGTTACGATATCGTAGCGACTTGGTCGCAGACGCAGTCGTTTTCGTATTCTCATCCGTCAATCGGCGTCGATTCTAAAGTAGTTCGGTCGAAGTGTCATTGAAGCGTATTCACGTAAATGAAATTGTACTTCAATCGTTTTAAATTATGTTTAAAATTACTTGGTAGGAAATAGAATGATGGTACTGGCAACAAAACATTGAGTAATCGCTTAGCTGCGTTCCGATTTTAGAGTTTCGTTGTAGTCCTATCGATGCGCGATCGGAAAACACGTGAATACCAAGTCTCGATAGGACTGCAATCGAACGAGGTTAAAACTTCAACGATATTTGAATTGAACGTTTTTACGAGAATAAGCCTATTTATGAAAACTGTACTTTTGGGACTTTATGTGGATTGTAGTGCAAAACGACACTTTGACTAATTGAATAGTAAATTGTTAAGCTTTCTACCGTTAGACTTTTCACGCTGTCTCACCCTCTATCTCTTTTCGCGTTAATAGCTTTTGACACTTGAGCCGATGGGAGACAATATGTCCATACCTTTGATCCCACAATTAGGGTGTACACCCTCGGACAATTATCCGAGCGTATGCAACGTGCCTAATGGCGGGGATTACGTTACGAACAAGTGAATTGTGACGTTGGGGTTGTAGCGGGCGGTGTTAATTAGCTTTGCCTTATGACTAGATATCGGTGTCTTATCGATCACGTACGGGCACTGTATGTATCAGGCACGAAAACATTATTAAAACCAAAATAAGTAAGAATTTCTTATCGAGATAATTCAGCAAACTTGATTTTTGTCTTACGATCACTCGTCTTCCCTCTAAGATCCTTTTTCAATGAAGTCAAAACACGCATTTAGAAGTTGACCAAAAACTCGGGTCAACGGTCGGCCAGGGACCAACTATGATCGTTTAAGCAGCGCGTATTAAGAGCTTCTTAGCTTTGACGTTAAGTTTAACGATACCAAAATGAAAAGTTAGGCTTCAGAAGTTCTTAATACGCTCTGCTTAAGCCGATGATGGTAGGCGCCCAGATGTAAACTAGTGATATTAATATTTTGGTGATGCAATTTCCTGTTCGCATGAAGGTTATTGCTCGCAGTTCCCAATGCTCTGAAGCGCACGTGTCTATTGTTATTGGGACTTCCCTCGTGACGTATGCAATCATTTGATAAATATTACCATGTTCCTAGGGTGGTTTTAATATTGAGGGTGGATTCATAACAAAACACTGTGATGTTAGATTACATGTTAGCCAACCGCATCTTCACGGAGCTCCGGATACCTTACTCACAACACAACTCTAAAAATTTTGATTTTTTTGAGGTTTAATGTGCTTTAAGGTTGACTTTATCAACTACGTAATTTCTACATTTTGTATGGGAATGTAAAAGCCCCTACAGGTGAGTGTTGGAAGTTTTACGTTTCTGTACTGTTCTGTAAGATACGGCTCCTCTCATGCAAATTAGTCTAACAAACTAGGATGTCATAAACCTATTAAGTACCATACTGTACGGGTTTCGGTACATGCAAATCGTAGCATATTATTTAGGTTAAGCAAATCACAATAAAAATTCAGTACATTTTTATTATTCGAACGAAGCAGTTTTATTTCCCCCGTATTCGGCACTCAATATCAGTCTATCATGTTGTATCAAGTTATATCAGCTCTATCAATTTAACATTATAATAACTTACGTGTTACTACACGTTGTATACTAATACTAATAATGTATACCATCTTGAAGTGGGGATTACGTTTACACAAGTAATAAACTAGAATGCAACTAAATCGCTAGAGTATCGATAGAGTCCCATTACAAAAGGCAATCAGGCTTATTGAGCAGTGTTAATCCGTTCTGGGTAGGTTTAGTCCGCAGTACGTCGATGTAAATTGATTGTAATCCGCCCTCACTCGGAGCGCCCATTACGCCACTAATCCTCTGGCGAATATCCCTATCTGTGGCCAGTCATTCCAACTAATATCACCACGATTTCCGTACTATTTATGTTTCGGAGATCTTTTACTAAATAAAATTAAAATTAAAATAGAAATTATTTATTCCGTTTGGGCCCAGGTACATATGAACGCCGTTCTGAGAAGAACCAGCAAGAAACTCAGCCATGTACATTTCATTAATAATAATTAGCGCTAATTTAGGCTTTAATTTATGTATATATAATGTTAAAACGTAAGTATGCTCGAAACTTCAAAACAAACAGCTTCCACTTTTATTCCTCAAAAGAACTAAAAAGGCGTAAAATTATTGCTAGTTTTAAATTGTATTTTCTTATAAATTGCTAGGCAGTCTATTCAGTACCTATGATTAATGTACGTATGTATATATCAAAGCTTAGAAGTTACTACCTATATGCATTAAGAAGATCCTTTATGCAGTGAATTGCTTTGTCACTGACTTCAAAAAGGAGGCTCCAAAATCGTCACAATCGTTTTTTAAACAGAGGTTAAAATTCAGCAAGGAACGTCTCACGTAAGTGAGTGAAGTTAACTAACGAATAGCCACCCTCTACAGTGTTATTGTGTGAGACATAAGGCGGGTAGGTATACTAAAATGTAAAGAGGCGCGCCTCACGCCTAATGGAGCGGTAGAATTGCACCTGAAATGGATTGCATCGCACACTCCGTGTTTATAATCCATTACTGACGATAACTGGCTCGTTCGTTGTATAGAAGAGCGGTTAAAGAACTCGTGGAGCTGGATATTGGCTATTTTTAGTATTGCTAGCTTTTAAAACTGATTGGTTTCGGTTTACTTATAGGATAGTGATGCAGATTTACCATTCATTTTATTAATATACCCAGCACCTGGATGACAGAACTTCGTTGGTTTTTTTGACGGTATCTGAAAATGAAGCCTAGCTAGATCGATTTATCGGTACCAAAACGCATTAGATAGATAACATATCGCTATCCTAAAAAGTTATTTTACATTTGGCTAATAAACTTCCCCTTTTCATTATATATGTGGAAATACTGACAATGTATTTGAAAACTAGAAAGATCAAATGTAATAAATTAAATTCAGGATTATTTACAGAAATTGGCATACAAGTCAATTGTAGCTTGTAACTAACCCGTAAATGAAAAAACAATGGACGCACGTATCTACTCTCAACTTCAACGGAACCTAGCACCGCTAATGTACGAGTGCATAGAGCGCTAACCATCGGGTAATTAAGTAGCCAGGTGGATCGACAACATAGAAAAATAGGTAGAAAGAAAACCTAGATAAGACTCGCACAAGACCGATATGAATGGCGCAGCAGAGAGGAAGGTGCCCCTTCAGTGGGGTTATAAAAGTTGATAGTGCCAATAATGATGAATGTTTACCTTGTAATGTATACGCCGTGCGCTGTGGTTGCATCCCCGGTGCGGGAGCGACGCCGGCGTGCGACGTGTTGTGCAGCGACAGCGCACCCAGCAGATCTAGCTCGGTGGCTGCAACAATATACACATATATATACTTAAAAGGAGATATCAAACGTAAACTACACTCGTAGACTGCTACATTGACGTATGATAATGTTCTACAGTCCTAGACAAAGTAACATTCTCTCGCGCTTACGCTAATAGAAACGATACAAAATGTATGGAAGTGACATAATTCAGATATCAATAGTAAGAATATTTTTTTTGAATACTCGGGCCATATTTAGAGAAAATCATTTTCTGCGGCTCCTAAAGTGTGTAAAAACACATAGCTACTTTTGAACGCGCAACGACGGCTACTATCTTACACTTATTAAGTACGAACAATGCACTTAAAATACTATGTGTGCGCGAGTAAAAGTCTCAGTACCTGCCACTATATGCGTACAATAACATTCTTATTACATTGTATAGTCGAACTAAGCTGTAATAGAAATTTTAATGACATCGAATTCAAATTTTATTGGTACCTTGAACCAATTTCGGTTTTTATTGATTTTAGAACTATTGAATTATGTATGGAAAAACATGTTTCCGCATTCATTGAATTAAGTGATGGCCTACATCCACGTAATCGATATGAGAATTCGAACCTAAGACGCAGTAACGGAAATGTATTCCACAAAACCAGAGATGTTGGGCATTATAAATGGCATTTACTTGCAATGGATATTAGTCTGTTTGTGACATGTCATATACACAGGGCCGGAATATCTATGTGGTGGATTAGCTCGCTATAATATTAGGTCCCTATACATTTGTCGTAATTAATGCGCAGTAATACCTGCAGATACATTGTGCGGGAATGACTGTTGTAAAAGTATGTCTCGTGAAAATCCATCTTATGAAATTACAATGTAACAAACGTCGGTGAGTTACGTAACTTATTAGAAACGTAGCACAAGGACGGCTTTCTACATTTGTAGAAAAGTGTCGTTCTAGTAGTAACTTTTACGGTTACTAGACAGCGGATATAATCTTATTTTTGTAAATACGTACTTATAATACAAACCAAACACCCAGACACTAGACCATCACAAATTATCATCACACAAAATATGTATTTCGCCTGTCGCGGGAATGGAACCCGCGACACCTAGTGTTGCAGTCAGGTATAGTAACCACTACACGAACAGTGTCGTCAAATAAGTGTATAGAAGCCGACTTTATGTAACTTTATATTGTAGCGTTCACGTAATTCAGTTGAGAGCCATCTATCATTGTAACCGGGTCACGTAGCGCTACGCTCGTAGCCGCGTAGGCATTACAAGACGATGCAACTACTAATATTACAAAGAAGACAGATTTGTTTGTATTGAATAGGCTCCGACACTACTAGAGCGACCGAAAATGATTTCAGCAATGGATAGCTACATCATCAGCGAGTAACACAGGCCATATTTTATCCCCGTAGGTACTCCCTCGGCAACGGGAACTACAGAGGTGAAACCGTGTGACGTCCGCTATATACAAATGTAACTGATGAGATGACTGATTTGAGATACATTTGATAATCATCCAAGTGACTTTTATAGGGTTACTAGCTGGTACCCGCGACTCCGTATGGATTGGAGGAGGATACTTTATATTTTGGATAATTCACACAATAACTTTATGATTTTTTGCCTATGTGTTATTCTGATGTATAAGCTATATCATTGTAAAGTTTCATTAAAACCCAGTCAGTAGTTTCTGTGTGAAAGACAAACAAACATAAATCCAGACTTACAAACTTTCACGTATATAATATTCGTAGAATTGATGTTGTTTAGGTAACATTGTAGGTTATTGAACTAAAAGTTAAAGTTATTTGTAATGTTTAGGACATTTTTGTCATAAAATCGGATTTCATCAGATTATTAAGGCCTTGATACTGAATATTATACTGTAATAATAATAATAATAATAATCTTTATTTCAGAAAATATTGTTACAGATAATAGATAAACTATAACAACTGCGGATAGTTTTACAACTGTGTTAAGTAAAACATTTAAATACAATTGACATTGAGCCGGAAGGTTGCATTTACGTAAGCCCCTTTAATATTCATGTTACGAGTACTTCCAGGCACTGATGGGCGGTGTACATTATATCTATTAATATACTAATCGAATGACGAAAGAAAAGATAATGATCCCGATGAAAGTATTGATAGTATGTCATAAGCAAACCACAACTCTGTAGGGAGAGCGAGTGATCATGCTCATCCCCAGCGAAGTCAAGATCTTCCAGCCAGGCGTGTCATGTCTGGGGAACCGCGGTTCCAACTGTTCTAGTTGGAAACTTGTATATATACTGCAATGCGCTTGAAAACTCTTATTGCGCGATTTAGGCTCTCGTGTATTTGTACTCAAACTTCGCATTTGTTAGCGAGTAGCGCCATCTATTAAACGCTACTATACCTCTGTTATAACTTATCACAATACAGATCTTTTTCATTTCAATACCCGATAAAATAAATGATAAATATTCGTGTAAATTTACCAAGTCAAATTTGAATTCATCCGTCAGCGTTGGAGTAGGTACTCTGGGAGCTTTTGAAAAGGTGTAAACAAGCCTCCTCTTTTAAACTCCGCCTTCACTTAAAAAGCGTCACAGATAGTGTCAAGAACTCTCGTCTACGGGCAAGTTCCAATTTACAACGCCTATGACACAGAGAGCATCCGCTAGGGTTGCCAACTCCCAGTGAAGCTACTTCTTAATTATAATTTTCACGGAGTTTAATTGCAATTTCCATCTGACTAAATTTTTATAGTTACACTTATACTGTAATTCTGGTATTATTATAATGATTTCTTTGGATTAGCCACTTAAAAGCATAATTCCAGAAATTTGCATTTTATTTGAATGAAAATACATATATAAATTTAATTGGCTGATATCAATCAGGTCTTGAAATTTTATGCAGATGGGTATCGTATTTATTGCTTCTATAACTCAATAATGTTTCCTACTTTATCTGCTATTAAATAAAGTGGGTTACAAGTGAGGTGTCAGCCCTAGAGGCGGGCGCCGCGCCGTCGCCGTCACGTCTGGCTCGCCGTCAGCAAGCCTGATAAAATAAAGGATGCTCCAGATTACCTCGTAAACTGCCGCCATCCCCTTACATTTGCACTGGTTTCATTCAACCGTTCCCTTATTGAATACTATTATATATTTGACGTTAGCCTGATGCGGCGTTTATTATTTACAAGATTGTGCCCACAGCTTCGCGTAGCAATTAGATTTCACAAACTTTTAACCCACATTTCATTCCCTAAAAGGTGAATTTTTGTGATAACCTTTTTAAATTGTATACCTACACCTCCCTAAGAACATACCCTCCAAATTTCATGTCTCTGTGCGTTGGTGTCAGAAATTTTTCAGGCTTTGAATTTTATATGTATAGATAAATGAAAATGAAAATGATTTATTCAGTTTAGGCCTTGGTAAGGCACTTATGAATGTCGAGGAATTTACCAGCGGTTCGGAAACTAGCCTTCTGAAAAGAACCGGCAAGAAACTCGATAAAGTTCACAATTGTTCTCTTATAACCCTGATAGTTTGTCTATGTGAAAGTGACATACTTATACACGTCATATAAATCTCTTAATCATTGTCAATCTACGATGGCAATACGAGGTCGTGGTAAAGCCTTTCAGGATACTTGTTTGTCTTTGTTTTAAGGTTGATTATCCCAAAGCGGTATTTTTTTCAACCCCTCTTATGAGTCTAGAGTGCAATAACGTTTCTGCTGTTCCATGAGAATCCTATGATAATAGAATTTGCAATAATATGACACTATCTTGATACGGAATAGATATTTCGCGCCCTGTACGGTGCATCATCAATATGCCATTAAGATTATCACTAACAATCCATGAATTATAGATTGGATGTTTTTGACTACAAAGATATATACTCGGAACGAAAAACTACGCATAATTTCTTAGTATAACAATTAGTAGGGTTGCAAATAACTCTTGATCTTCCGTTATGTTCTATCTAATACGTATTACATAGTTTAATAGTAAAAGCTGAATAGCAATTTTCCGTGTCCAACGCGCTATTTCGTCCAGTATTGATTGGATATATTAAACTATATCTTATCTACGTATCAACAAATGCTATTAAGCATTAATGCGCCACACCATTTATATGCCCACATATGTTTATATATTTGTGGAATGGCTATTGGAGCATATCAGACTGAGTTACAGCCTGAAGGCCGTAAAGTTATCTGTGCAATCGTAAACACTTCCACATTCAACTTTAATAGTAGCTGGCTTTACTACTTTGGAAGCTAAAGCAATATAGTCTTTATTAATAATAGTTTTAGCAACGAAATCGAATGCTACTATTTTATGAGGCAGTAAGAAAAGTGCGTTACAACGTTGCATAGAACGCATTTAATGATACGAAAACTAGTGTCATTAGTCTAAGCGTTCGATGGTCTTGCGATTTAATATTCACGAATAATAAGTGAGTCGAAAACGGTTGCATACATCATCCTTTAGGGAAGTGTGAGTACATTTTATTTGAAAGTCAGGTTTTAAATGCCTATTACTTAGGTCCGTGAAACATATTACTACAACATAAAAAGAGTACTTTACAATGTTTTAAGCCGTTGGTTTGAGTAGTCGCGAGTTATGTAATCGATCTGTATCAGTGATTATGTTCTGAACACTTAAGTAACATACCACGAGATTTACAATGAGGAACATAAGAAGAAAAATATTTGCAGTATTTTTCTTCTTACGTGTATAAGAAGAATTACGACATATGTATACTGCCAGAGACGATGATGGACTTCCCGTCTTTTATGGATAGGTACCTAACCATTTTCAGTGAAAATGGGTTGTCACACTCCCGCTTAATTAAATCTTCACCCCTACATAGAGGCGTCTGGGAAGGTGTGAAGGTACTATGCATACATGTATCGTTTTATTCAAAAATAGCCATTAATCAATCCACTTTCAAAAGTGGTTAAGCATGGGTTATTAAAGGGCAGTTTAAGGGGTGTACCAATTCGGCGAACCGCACTGACAGAGTTTAATTAATTAGCGAAGTAACAAACCACCTGAAGCCTGTAGACGGAAACGGAAACATAGTTCGTGTCAATTATAATTAACAACACAGTCTGGTACTTAAGTGGTTCTTAAGGATCTTTTAAAGGGGTTTTTATGAAAAACCAGACGTAATTATTACAAAATAAGTTTGAAGAAGTTTGTCATGTGTTTTGAATGTGGATGTGTCTCTGTCTTTCTGTCGGTTACGTTTTCACAGCTAAACCCTCAGGGGCTTACCGTTTTGGATGTTTGAAGCAGTGATAGTTTTAAGTTCTGATGAAATCACAGCGCGGTCGAAGTCGCAAGTAAAAGCTAGTTGAACATTACTTTGAACCAATACGCTTATTTATTGATACTGTATAAAACGAAATATTTATATTTCTTTTTAAAGCTACGGACTCTTAAATCAATATTTAAGACGCGGGTTGTAGCCAAAACTACGCACAATATTATGAATACTTAAATTCACGCCTAAAACATTGAACTACGCACTGCGGATTTCTTTCTATAAACTTATGGAATCTGTTATAGTAAAAAAGTTTATACATCAAAATATAAATATGAATAAACTTCCCTAAGTAGAGAATATAAAAAGGATAATAAAAGAGGTGGGTATATGAAACACTACTAAACATAATTCACATAGATACCGTATAAATCTGTTTGCAGGCACCCGCTTCGCGAATATCGTATCCAAAAATGCTTTTAGTATTTTGTTACGTTTCAGCAATGAGTAACTCAATGCCGTGTTCAATTGACGTATCTTGTTACAAACACGATCATGATAGGGTTAACACTTCATTGAAGTCTATAACAATTAATTGAAGTCCCACAGTAATTCGAGACAGCGCGTGGACGAAACCTGCCGCTGGTCACATCGGCCATATGGTCACTTAATTACGGTAATTAAGTGCGCAACCTCAAAATATAAGGGTGAACTTGGTTCTGTGGTTACTTTTATACAATTAGAGCTTAGAAATATATATGATAATAAAAATTATGAAAAAATAAACCACTATCAATCAGAAAATAATTTAATTCAGAACACACGGGAAGTACAAGCTTTAAAATAATAAAAGAATCATGCAAATCGGTTCATCCAAGAAAATTACGAAAAGATATTTCTTCATCGTTTTTTGATGTCTTTATAAAATTGATATTATAGATACTGGTTAGAGACTTGTTGTGTGAATGTTACCTAAATATTCATGTGAAAATTTACTAGTCATCTATACTAATATTATAAAGCTGCAGAGTTTGTTTGTTTGTTTGAACGCTCTAATCTCAGGAACTACTGGTCCAATTTCAAAAATTCTTTCAGTGTTGGATAGTCCATTTATCGAGGAAGGCTATAGGCTATATTTTATTCTCATAAAATTTAGGGGTCCGTAAGTAAATTGCAGTTTTGTAACCTAAGGTGTAAAATCGAAAACCTATTTATGCGTACGCTACAAAAACTATTGACAATAGAACAAAATGATGTACTACGGGTTTGTAGGTCCTATTAAGATCTACAAAAAAGTCCGCGAGAACATATATCTAACTATCATAGTTTAGTCACAATAATCGCTTTTATGTATCTTAATGTTAATCCTTAACCAAATTAAGCATTATGCTATCAAGGGTATTCATCTAGAAGTAAAATACCGTTTGTTTTATTCCAATCGGACATTTCGTTAAGAAATTATCACGAGTATAAAAACGCACAGAATTGGTACCTAATAACGAGTTATTTGCCAAAGAGTAATCTCTGAAACGACTAGACCGATTTTAACGGGACTTTCACTGGCAGATAGCTAATGTTACAGGGAGTACCATGGGCTTTTATTTATAAAGAAAATTTAGGGTTCCGCGGTAATCAAATTAAATCTACGCGGGTGAAACCGCAGGGCACAGCTAGTGTACAATATAGCTCGATAAGGTCATTCGACTATGCTGTTGAAATGAGATACGTCCCACAAAATGAATTTGTAACGACAAATACTCTTCCGCGTGTTCCTTCTTATACATACGAACTTATACTACTACAAACTTATCCCTACTAGGATGAAATGCTTTTCAATTCATCCCATCTCAACACATACACAGTTCTATCTATTTCTAATAAGAAATACTTTTCTGCGTATCCTAATTGTATTGCAAATGTAATGTCATTTCAACAAGTTGAAAGAGCGTTCCAAAGAATTATGTTAGTTTGTAGATATGCATCTTGTCGAATTTATATGGATAATTATATTCCGTTCCAAATCACCCCATTTGTTCCTCACAATCACCTGAACTATACTGATGTTTTTATTAACGTATATTTTCAACCTAAGCATTCTTCAAACAAATGTATTATTGATGGATATATTACACGAGTCATCCACTATAAACACCAAATAAGCCAAAATTACCGCACTCGGTGATACGGAACCTTGTATAAAAGGGCAAAAAATACGATGTTCCTTGGTAGGGCTGTTGGGTGACATATGTCACCCGCGCGTGCCTACAAGCCGTGTCGTGTTACATTGTTTTTTATATCCAACTTTATGTTTAAACTTACCCTAACGCGTGCGTAAAGAATTAAGTACTGCTTCCTCAAAAGACACAAGCGACCTTGTCGTTTACGCCTTCTGTGTGACTAATCCGCCAATATTGTCGTTAAGCGTTTGAGGGCTAGCGTTATTTGCATAATTTCGTACCCTCTAATTTAAATGTCACCACGTTTAACTTAACACTTTATGAACAGCTTTAGGATTCAGCTGTGGTAATTATAACGTCATAATTGCGATTTAAGAGCCGGGATTACTGTGGCTGTGATGAAACTTTTAACAAAATGTATTATTTGGATATTAGATAGAAAACATCATGAGAAAACCTGCATATGTTTGAGACGTAATTCAAAGACGTATGTATGTAATGTAGCGTGAGACAGCGATAGAATCACCATCTGTCACGTTGGGACTTAATCATCAACAACATTTCTGCCTACCCCTGCGAGGAATATAGGCGTGAGCATATGTTAATATTACTTACACTGATATATATTATTGGAAATGTTCAACTGAAAGTCTTTTGCATACTTGTTCAAAAGTTAATATTCTCGATATAAAAAACCTTTAGTATTGTGTAAACTCGCTGAACAGCAAATTCAGCGCAGAACACCTTCGTATTAAAAAAAATAGGTTGTAAGTTTATGTGCGTGGTACGTTAAATACCAAGCTCTAACAATCTTTTTGTAAGTACACGAAATGACAACACAAGATGCATCAGCCAAATCAGCACAATCCATCGTACGATGTTGTGTGATTCATAAATTGACGCTGAGCAAGGCATTCGCAAACAATCAACATTCAAATTATTACCTAACGTTGACAAGTTACGTAATTGAATAAACATTTACCAAACTAAATACCTATAGCATCGTAAACATAAGAAAAACGCATTAGATATACTTAGTATTCAAATATTGCCGCGATCAAATTTATTTATCGTAAAATGATATCGTGAAATTTTATCACTTTTATAAACAGCTTACTTGACTAGAAAAAAATATGAAGGTATCTCAAGAATTAAAATTCATTCATACTCCACATTAATCGTAGACAAGCTGAAGTTAATAATTCAAACTCTACATCCAATAAAAAAGATAGTCAAAGATAATCTTTAGACTTTTTCAGCAGTTTGAAGACCTTATTTCTAAAACAAATCTTCTTTCCACAATCCCAATAGAATTTTAAGTTTTAGAATATACCGGATATATTATGAACTGTGTGTACAAAAACAGTTGTTAACTTCAATATGTTTTACTTTTTAAATCGATCGAACCTATCAGAAACGATATGCGAAAATCGGAACACCGTTTAAAATCTAAATTTGAATAACGTGAAAGTGCATTATGCATGCAGGATTTTGGAATAGTGGGTAGGTAATGAGGCGCCGAGGGTGGGAGTCGAACCGGTGTCTGGACAGGTGGTGGTCACGCGCCGCTGCGCTCGCCCGCGGCTACAGCGCACTTACCGAACTATATTGGCTGTTATAAAATATGCTACTTTACCCAAACGGTGCTTTGACCCTTTCTAAATATATTCAAAGCCTCTAGGAAGGAAAGGTTAAGACTAAAGATAAACTACTTGTATATAGGGGCGATCTATTTTCTGCTACTCTGAAAAAAATGCTTGACAATAATGTACGTACAGTCCAGATACATTTTATAAATGGGTAAAGAATGATGTCTGTTATCAAATGAGGAGAACATTCACATATTTATGAAAACGTTATTATTGTGCGTATAAACTAACTTTCTAACATTTTCTCGGTAAACCACTTGCCTATTGAAATTAAAAAAGTAAATAAGCTTTCCCACGAGCAAAGACGGACATTACGCAAATAAAGTCGTATGTTAAAGCTAGTAGAATATATGTGCCCATCCATAATTAGTTTATTCTAACCATAAGTTTAATCTAACGCTTATTTGAAATGGCGATATAACTTGTCCTTCGTATATCCTCTGATTCGCCAGCAACATCCGGTCGGGTTCGTTGAGAATATTGTATGTATATACGGTACGTGGGTAACTAACCTACGTACTTGAGTAAATAGTTCAGTTGGCACACATACCTCTGCATATCCTGCCGCAGCTCGCTGATAACACGAGCAAATAAAATCAGACCATATTCATTTGTTTGACAGCTCCAACGCGATCATTAAAGCTTAGTATAGGCTGATGTCTCATTCTTATAAAAATACTCATTGAATAAAAAATCTAATAATACGTTAACACACAGGAATCTTATATTCCGCAGCAGCGGATTGTAACCAACGAGAGAAGTTAGTTCTCGCTGTTTTGTGCTTAAGCAGTTTTTAAGGGTGATACCTCGAGATTTTACACATCATCGTAAAACGCTGCGCCAATAATATAAATGCGAAACAGTCTCAGATAGTCTCATTGTTACTTAATTTCTTAACTACTGATTTTGCTAAAATTGGTAAAATATATTGAACATCACGAAAAAAATATAGGTACTTAGGTACTGTTTAATTTGACAGATTTATAAGAAACAAGTAGGTCCACACCTACTTGGTGCTGGCCTTCTGAATTAAGAATAAATATATATCAAATATCGAATTATTCTTGATTGTCATTTGTTTTTCCTCTGTTCAAGTATTGTATTTGAATTTCATTATTATTTTTATTTTTATTTTATTTTTTATTTTATTTTATTTCACAAAATCCACAGCTCTTAATATTTAACATAAACATATATTATGGCGTGTATCTTCGAGCCAATGTCGGATTTACATTTTATGGAAATTATTTGCTTAAATTGAGATTGAAGTACAGAGTGAGTTCAGAACAGGATCGCTAGTAGTTACATATCTACAAAATTGCCATTATGTGTGTGATTGTATGAGTGTGTGTGTTTGCGTGTGTGTGCGTGTGTGAATGTGTAACTTGGAGTGAATTACTCAGCTGCTTGCGTTGATGCCGCTAAAAGTGCCAATATTTGCTTCTTGAAACTAGGGTAAGAGGTGTAGAAGATATCTAGGGAGGGAAAACGTTCGTTAAAACACCGTCGTAGTCGGGTTAGCGCAGAGTTCTGGGCGTAATTCGTGTTACTGCGAGGGACATCAAACAATACAGTGTGTCTGGTGCGGTATGAGGGAGCTCTCAGGTGGAGCGACAAATTTGTAAGCTCAGCACAGTCCAGGGACCCGTTACATAGGTTATGCAGAAATAGCATATCACGTAGTGTGCGCCTGTCTTCCAGGGGTGTAATGCGGTGATGTCTACATGAGTCAATGTAGTTTGGGAAATATATATGTATTCTATAATTCAGGTGTTTGATGAATTTTTTTTGAATTCTTTCTATACTGTTTTTATAAGTTATGTATTGTGGATTCCAAGCTATACTACAGTATTCCAAGCAACTGCGGACATACGCGTAATAAAGCACCTTGAGACAATCAAGGTCGGTGAAGTGCTGACAAGTTCGTAAAATGAAGCCCAGGTTCTTGTAAGCTTTGTTGGTAATCATTGTGATGTGTTCAGCAAACAGTAATTTAGAATCAAGCAATATACCGAGATCACGTATCGCGAAAAGCTGGTGTATATTTATATTATTGAGTGAGTAAGTAAACTTAATAGGCTTCCTTTTTCTTGTAAAAGTGACTGATGCACACTTACTTACGTTAATTTTGATTTTATTTAATTCATAATAATGGGTTAATCTATTCAAATCATCTTGCAGTTTGTCACAGTCTTGAGTGCTTTTGATACAACTGTAAATTTTTGTATCATCTGCATACATTAGAAAGTTGGCATTTAAAATAAAGTTACCTATATCATATATGTATGCTGCATATAGCAAAGGACCCAAAATGGAACCTTGCGGGACGCCGGAGGGCACTGTTATATAATTGGACTTGGCTCCCCCAACCACTACAGCCTGTGATCGATTCCTAAGATAAGAATCAACCCATCTGTGTAGGTTGCCACATATACCGATCTCTAATAATTTCTTCAAAAGAATATTGTGATCAACACGATCAAAAGCTTTTTCAAAATCGGTATAAATGGCATCAACCTGGCCCCCTCCATCCATACCACGAAAAACATCCTCAAGAAATAGTATCATGTTTGTATTTGTAGAACGACCCTTAACGAAACCGTGTTGTTGCACTGGTACTGACCTATATATAATCGGATACATAGAATTGTAGACCACTTTCTCCATGAGTTTACCTAAAGTGTTAAGTTTAGATATGGGCCTATACATTTCTGTATTGCTTTTAAGACCCTTTTTGTGGATAGGTATTATATGTGCTATTTTCCATTGCATTGGAAAGTAGCCAAGTTTGAAACACCTATTAAATATTATTGTTAAAGGAGTAACAAGCGATTTGGCGCATCGAACCAGGAAGAGTGGTGGGATCGAATCACTACCTGCCCCTTTCTTAATGTCTAGGCCCTGAAGAAGCTTCAGCATCTGCGTAGTATCGACACACAGGCTATGTAATGTGTCTCCTGGTACTTCATCAGATGGAGAAAACGGAGAACATAGAGATAAATCGTAATTAAAATTCCTCTGGAAGAAATCACTGAATGCAGAGCACATCTCGTCTTCATTATTAAGGTCTCTGTCAAGATAGTGCATAATTCCGGGGTATTTAGAGGTACTATTCTTTTTAGATTTTACATATGACCAGAATTGCTTAGGAACAGACTTAATGTTTGACTGAGATCTTTCAATATATTTGTGAAAACAAATACCTTGTAGATCCTTTTGGCGCTTTCTAAGCACAGTAAATGATATATAATCAACTGGATTTTTATGCCGCTTCCATTGCTTGTGTGTTTTTATTTTCTCCTTAATTACGTTTATTAACGCTCTGCTGTACCACGGAGGATATGAGTGCGATGACGAGATACGTACAGTTGGTACGTACTTATTAATTAAACGATCAAGGGTTGCATAGAAAAAACTTAGCATTTCTTCAGGGTCATCAAAACTAAGAAGGATCGTTGGCCAGTCTATTTCACCTAATTCACTATTCAATGCTTCGTAGTTAGCCTTTCGGAAAATTAATTTATTAAAAGTAGTTGGTTTCAACGGTGGCAATACAATGTTCGATGAATTTATTTTAAGTGACGGGTGGAAATTGTCTTCTGGGACCATAGGAAATGTTGATCTATGAATTTCTAGTGGAAAATTAGAGAAAATTAAGTCCAGAGTATTATTATGCGAGTTAATTTGTGTATTGTATTGATTGAGACCATAAAACTGCGTAGTGTTAATTAAATGTGAGGCTATGTCTTGGAGTTCGACTGAACTCTTTTTTAGGATCAGAGGTGTATTTGTAGCCCAGTTAATACAGGGCAAATTGAAGTCACCAGATATAATAACATAATCATTAGGGTATTTTTCGTTTATATACGACAAGGTTTTTAGAAAGGTTTGAATTTGCACAGGTATAGTTTGACCCGGTGGCAAGTAAACAACGGCAATATGCAGGTTTTGTTGGATGGCGAGCGCACGCGCTGGGATCATTATCCAAATGCATTCCAGATCAGGTCGTACTAGCTCAGTGTGCGCCCGCGCGTGCAGGCGACAAGCGCATGCCGCCATTACACCTCCTCCTAAGGTTCCACGATCACGCCGAAATATATCGAAATTATCACTGAATAATTCTGAGTTAAGAATTCCATCATGGAGCCAGGTCTCCGTGAACAGCAATATATCAGAGTCAGATAGTAGTGCATTATTATAAAATAAATTCGTTTTTGTACGTAGCCCTCGTACATTCTGATAAAAAAGGTGTAAATTATTGTTGTGAGTAGCCATTTTGACGATATTTGAACATTTTATGATACTGACATATAACCCATTTAAGTAATTCATTACATAAGAGTAAGACAAAACTCACATTCACAATTGGGGTAAAGTATATAATGATGTATTTCAAAAATATATTAAATAGGCACAGTTCGTATAAAATGATATATGTGTGAATTATTAACAACGCAGGGATATTGCAGCAATGTATAAAATAAATTGAGTAAATGTGTGGGTATGATGGTAAGTGGAATGTAAGTAAAGTTTGTGTGGTGTTATGTATATAATTCGAGATAAGGATTTCTAAGCAATATGTAGACATGGCAATTAATAAGTAAGAAAAATTAAATAAAAACAAGACTCTTAAGAGTATTATAACTAACAGCATGATATGATATAAAACTAGGCAATTTTTTCGAGATCGGCTTGACAAGTGATTGGCAAGAAGGGAGTCACATCTGATTTTCTTACAAATATTCGACAGTTTTTTGTCCAGACGTATTTATAATTGAGTTCGCTCGCTTTGATTTTAGTATCGCGTAACAAAGATTTGTTGCGTAAGGTTAAGTGTTCATTTACAAATACTTTATTATTAGCGTTGACCGATGTGCCTCCCCCCAGGCACACACCACCAAGTGTTATCACACGCTTTTTGCGTGCAGCAGCTAGTACTGAGTCCTTAGTTATTCGGTGTCGAAACCGCACTATAATGTTCCTTGATTGTGAGGCGTTGAGAGGCCGGCGCGATTGGACACGATGAGCGAACTCCACGTCATCTTGTTTCAATTTAATACCCACGTGGTCGGCTATCTTGAGCACGATGTTGACAGGCAGCTCACTTTCACACTCCGGTACACCAGATATCTCCAAGTTCTGGAGGCGAGACCACTGATCACGCTGAGCGCTATCAGTCTCGAGTTGCTTCATTCGAGAATCAAACTGGTTCAGTTGTTCACGCAAGCCATGATTCTCTGCTTTGAGCGACTCAATTTCTTCACGATTTGTGCCAAGGAGATTTTTTATATCGTCGTATTGTGAGCTCATGAACTTGACGGATGTTTCCAAAGCGCTAAGGTGTTGCTCCATTTTGTTGAATTGTGGAGCTAAGTGGTCTCGGTATTGATATTGTAAACCCTAAATTGATATTAGTTTGAGAGCTTGCCATATTTATGCATAAACTTTGGGTTTATTCAAACATTTTTGTTAAGGAAATTCATTGCTGACCTGGCCTTACGCGTCAAGTAAGTCTACTTAAACTTACATCTAACATCTAACAAACCTCATATCCCGGCAACATTTTCAGTTGCGTTTTACGTGGACACAGTGTTAAAACATGGGTGTTACCAGGTTAACTTTCGATAAGTCGCCTGGTCGACACTTTGAACTTGACAATGCTCCTCGTCGCGCGCCTAATCTAAGTCAAACAGCACGAGAGATAAGTTATCGCACGTGTATAGAGCCTATTATAGGCTTGTGTACTTCCTCGGTCGCCGCGGACGGGTCAACCCATTGACGGGAACGTCGTGGCGATATCTGATATCTCCTTTGGCGCCGTGATAACTGCGCTTGTGAAATTAAACCGATATGCACTGATTTGAAATCTGCGCCGTGAACTTTTATATTTGTCGTTGAATTGTTCTCATCAAAATTCTATATGAAAAAAAAAATTAATTGCCTGTTTGTAATTCTAAGCCAACAACTTTTCACTAAATGCATATGAAAGTATAATAGGTAAGGTACTTACTACATAAATAAAAAAATAAAATTTCTCAAAATAGTTCTCGGACTGTCTGTCTGTTTGCTCCAGCTAATCTCTGAAACAGCTGAACCGATTTTAATGGGACTTTCACTGGAAGATAGATGATGTTACAAGTAGTAATTTAGGCTACTTTGCTAAATAAAATCACTCATGAAATGTAGTCTATGCGAGTGAAACTTTACATAGTTTTAGTTTCATAAATTGTCTTGGCGATTTATAGACAGCTAAGTAGGTAAAATATGTTCATGAAATTAGTGTAAAGTGTTTAAGATAAGGGTGTACTGGCATTCAATTCACTAACTATGTCTGCCTCGTAAGGGTCTCAAGGGATATACTAGCCCTTAGCCAGACGCGACTACTACGTAAAGTTGGTCGACCTTCCACAAGCACGTCATAGTTACGTGAACGGTGCAGACAGGCGTTAAATAAATTAAACCAACAAATTTTGCATGACTACATGCAGTTAAAACTTGTAGCGTTCGGTCGTATGTATTTAGATGTGTTCGAGTGAAATTTTATTACTTGGTGACATGATATAAAAAAAATTAAACGTCAAGAGATGAAGTGAGATATATGTAGTTAAACGTGACTTTAATTTAGGGAATTTTGGAGACTTCTCTCAAGTTACAAGAAGTTACTATTACCTCTCTATTAAAGGAATGAAGAAATCTAAGAAGTAGTTTGCAGATATAATAAAGTTACAGATCATTTACTCTGATTTGCAATTGTATTCTTACTTCGGATAGAATATCGATTACGATGTTACTTGACAACACTATAGGCTTAGACAAAGAATCAGTCTCCTCGCGCTTGCGAATAGCAGCGATGTCACGAGCCTCATTTATGTCATTTCCATACGTTTTGTATTTTAGCGCAAGCACTAGAGAATGTTTCTTCGTCTAATAAGTACGAGTGGAACAGAATAATTTCAATTGACGTTAGCGTGTTGAGAAGGTATACATTTTATATTGTCAGTTTAACGCTTACAAATCACTTTTACCGTCTAACCGTTTACATTTAAATAAATTGTAACACCCAGCGGATTAAATCAAGTGACCGCGGTATTAGCAGGTCGATTTATTGCGCGTCAAATTGAATACAACGTGTATTGAACAAACAGTGCATATTGGTGTCCAATGTTGGTTAGGGTGGTGGCAACCTGTCAACCTCCAACCCTCCGAAACCAACCCCAATGTTGGCCAATTGGCTCACTATTTGTCACGGCGCACATAATCAAATGTATTTTATTAGCACCATAAATCACTTTGGGTAATCACTAGCACAAAACACATTTGTGTTGTGTGGATAATCCTTATTGTGCCGAATCGTATCGGAGTAATGATTTATTGTAACTATTCATCGATTTATCATTTAATTTGCAATTTAACTTTAAATCCGATTTTATTTATGAGTACGTAGCGTAAACTTGTTCTTGATTATTTATTTTGATTTATAAAGGCCCGTTTAACATCGCTTTTCTATTCAAAACATATTTTTCTGAAATTTCATATTGCTTTGTAACTCGATATTCCAGTAGTTCACAAAAGCACAATAGTGTTGTGTCTCATATTTTGGTCTTGAGAATTCATAAATATTATAGCGTTGTATCTTGGAGTAATCTGTAAAGTTATTTAGCTTTCCCCTATTGCTAACATTATTCACCTCCCTCCAAGAAACAGCCAGCTCATGATACTGTAATAATAATTTAAATAACAATATCATCGCGTAGACTACGAACATTCGCTTATTATACTTGTAAAAACGCTGTTATTTTCACCTAAACATAAATTTACCTACCATGATAAAATAAGGGTATAGGTATTTGTTTTGCAGCCTTAGCTTTTGTTAAGCTCCAGTTCAGCCAAAATGTTTGCTTATCAGCCCTGAATTAAACTGCGTAATTTATCTTCATAACAATTCCTTTGAACCGTGATGGCTTTAATTTTACACAGGGTCGGTGCCGACAGCCCGCGCTAATATGCCTATTGTTCCTAAAATAATTACGTAATGTTAACATTTAAACCATTTACATCACAGCCCTGTGCGCCAGTAGGTACAGTTAGTAAGTTAATAAGTTATTGGCACGGCTAGACACGCCGGGGAATAGAACCCGACCTTGAACTCTCCCGGAAACTTCGTTACATTTAGCCAACACCCGCCGATAAGCGCACAATTTTATAATACGAACACTCCACAGATAACAACATCATACGATACCGTGACGTCATACAGGTAAGACTACTTTAGCAAAGAGTTCTTATATCCAATTGGATGGGCCGAAGCCGCTTTGGAATAACGCCAAATAGAATTTCAATATGTTAGTAGTTCTGCGGGATTCGTTTGCTTTCACTTTATTGCATTTTTTACGGTAATTTTATTCATGTGTGTTTCATCCAAGCGTATTTTTACAGCAAATGGAAATTAGTATATTTGAACCCTCGTTCTAGTGTGCGCGTTGAATAAGTGATAAGTAAATGTCCCTTAAAGTCTGCGAACGGTCACCACGCAATGAAGATGACTATTTCATAAGGCGTGAGCATACGCACTGCTCTGTAACATCATGAACAATTTAGACAGAGTGCCATGAAAAGTAGGGTAGACAACCTACTTTGTGGTTTCTCCATAATTGAACACTTGGAGCACGTGCGGTGGTGCGTTCGATCGATATTGTACTTTTGGCTGCGATAACGTGTGCCCGTCGCCCGGCAACCTACCTGACGTGGACCGTGGGCCCTGCATACAACATTTCATATACACTTGCTAAACTTCCATTACTGTAATTAAAATTGCTGAAAGAGGGTACGACCCCTTATCAAGAATGTCACGGTAAACGATTAATTGCTACAGAAATTGATCAAATATTTTAATGCTTTATGAAAACATTTAGAACTTTCGTGAAAGGAAAAGTTTAACGTTAATTGCTGATGAATAAAGTAATGAAGCAACAATGCAAACGAAACGTAACGCAATTGTGAAAATTATTCTAAAGTTAAATAAAGGCTTCGAAAGCAAAAGTTCAAATGTAGAAATAGTAGTGTAGTGACCGTGAATCGAGGTCAAAGCAGATTCAGTGGCAGCCGCATTGCGCCCGCTGCGACACCTGCAACTCGGCTTTGTTTAATTAATTAAACGTCTCACTATCTGATTTCAATTTCATAAAAGGTAACCCTACTCGATAAACTCCTTAGAAAAATCTGGTATCTGACATTTTAGACTTAGAAGAAATTACTGGTATGCTTAGACCAAGGATCCAACTTTGACCGTCGCAGACTTCACGCTTTGGCATTTTATTTTGAAAACCTAAAATATAATGCTTAATACGCGCTGTTTAAAATGCTCATATTTGGCCCCCAGACTGTTGAGCAATAGGCCTCTCGATTTTTATGTAATATGTTACTTAGAGATATTTTCTTTCTACAAATTAATGTACCTAGCCAGTCAGTTTTCAGCCAGTGAAACTTCCGTTAAAATCGGTCCAACCGTTTGTTTACACAAAACAGATGGACAGTTTTTATTAATTTGTTTTTTTGTATACGTGCATATACATTTTCATATGCATTTAGTGAAAAGCGATTAATTTAGAATTACAAACAGGCACTTAAATTTTAATTATCTGTATGTATAGATATGAACAGAGTTGCGCGGATCATTCCATAGCGTAGGCACCTCACTACAAGACTGAATTATTCGTAGCTACCCATATCGTAGTCAGGAAATCATGAAATATGCAAGCAAATAGCCGTTGTTACCAACCTATTTATTACCGCGGTGGGGCCCAGACACCTGTCTTTACGCTTGATATAGAGTGACATTAACAAATCACGTAGGTCATAGTCTAAACTCAACTTGTAAAGAAACCTAATGTTTATTCCAAGCAATTTTTCATGGAAATGAAACGGAAACCGCTGTAGCATGTAATATTTATGTTCAGGTTCGCCAAACCAATCAATGTCAATGCCAACGATTGAATAAATACATTACTTTAAACAATACGCCACGTTTCATGCTCAAGGGATATGTTTCACTATCATGAAATGTACATTATGTCATTTGGGTAATCGCTTGTAATCTCGACGAAAATAACAATGAATATCTACAAGACTGAGGCTTATATTTGCATATTGGCATTTTCTGTCTAGGCTGGTAACTTAAGATTGATAAACTTATGGAATCCAGCGATAAAAAATATACTTCAGTTGACTTTCTCTACCCTTTCGTGGTAGTTTATGACCGAATTGATGTTCGAATTCAAGTTAGTAAATAGTTTGCAGGCCTTGATTATACATTATTGAATGGCAGACATGCACTATTTGTTTGTTTGTAACGAATAGGCTCCGAAACTACTGGACCGATTTTAAAATACGAGTATCTTCCACTAATAGAATGCTACATTACTTATCGCTGATTAGGGATCCGTGATAACACGCGAGCAAAGTCGCGGATAGAAGCTAGTATGAGATAACGTCCATCACTGTAATATTGCTAGGCCATAAGTCCCATTCTTGTGACGTACCTACTTAAAAAACACACACTGAACCAATTTCATAATCGTTTACTTGCTACCCTATAAATAGCTACCCCGGATCGACTGCATACGTGAATAATTAAGAAAATATTCGAGGCCGAGGGTACTTATTAAAATTTCATGTGATTGATTAAATAATTTAACCTTTCTGTTACTGCGTGACCGTAAAAGGCGCGTGTCAATTTCTAGTTAGACGTTTGGAATTATCGTAAAGCTGTAAGCACGACGAAATATAAATATAGTGAAGCCATGGGACTACTATAGGTGCACGAATTTCGAAGTACAATTCCAACTTCACTAACTTAGGTTTGGGAAAATGTACCAAGATTAGGCGCGTTTACGAAAAACTACCTAGTACCAAGATATATTCCTTCCGAATTTAATGGCGTAATAATACTGTTGATGTTTTTATATACATCTTCTTTTACAATATACTAGCTGTGCCCCGCGGTTTCACCCGCGTAAATTTAGTTACATGCTGTTTTTTTTTAATAGCCCAAAACACTCCTTGAAACTTCAGCTATCTGCCAGTAAAAGTCCCGGTAGAATCGGTCCCGTTGTTCACCCGTTTTGTAATAATTTAATTCATTGTTTAAGTTTGAAAAGTAGATTTTTAAATAGACTATACAAAAACTGCAGCCATTTAAGCTTGATTATAAATTCGATTTCGAAGTACTTATGAATAATTAGATAAATTCAACTTGACTTGACAGTTTCGTAGATGATATTTGCATGCAACCAACACTAATAGTTCTGTACAGTTTTAAAACCAACTAATAAATTCAATTCATGACAAAAAAACATTGCAGTTAATATTTTTGAAATAATGCTCATAACTAAAATGGAATTCTTATGTTATTTTTCAGTTCTTATTTAACTTTATAAATATAAATAAAGAATTCATAAACGTTATTTTATTTCGTTGTTTGTAATTGATTATTTATGCAATCGGTTTTATGTTCTTTGAAGTTAATCCACTGTTACTTGTAACTCGTAACTCATAAATAACAAAATAATGTGTGTGCTCGTGAATTTTAGATAGATTTACAGAATAAGCACTAAGACGGTGGATGATCGTCTGGTACATTTCGTAGATAAAGCAACAAGACATGTTAAATGTTGTATGTAATATACTTACATACGTATGACGTACATAAAATAAATGTTTCAGACTTTCCCGTCACGGAGAGTGGCACGCGAACTTGTTATTCCCTCACCGACCAATGAACTGTACACAAAGTTTGTTACTTTCTTACTTCTGTCACTGATTTTCAAACTACTATTTATATTGTGGTGTTCTCAGTTTTATAACGTTTATACTAAAGCCAAGAAGTTATAGTTGACAGAACCAATATTAACAGTTAGTTTAAGGTACGTTTATTTCTCTTCGGTATATTTTTTAACCTGAATATATATTTCATTTATTCGCGTAATTAAAATGAAAATGGTTTATTCAGTTTAGGCCCTACTAAGGCACTTATGAATCTCGAAGAATTAACCACGGGTAGACTAGGCTTCTAAGAAGAACCGGCATATAGTCCACGTAGTGATTTTTAATATCAATGCTACTTTTATACCATACTTCAGTTAAATTGATTTAGCGCCGTGAATAGGTAGCAGACAGACAGTCAGAAACACTTTCCCATTTATAACGTTACTATTATGAGGGATATTATCAACGCGGAATTAAGTTTCGAGATTATTCAATCGTTGGTATTAAGTACGAGTAAAACATAAAGCGACGTGCGTTTCTTTAGAATTAAGTCTGATTTGGAATAAAATACTGGCCGCAAATATGAACAAACCAAAGTATTTCTAAAAAAACATTTTCTGCTAAAATACATGATTATATTCGAATTTGAAATGGGTACCAATTATGCTTTTTAGCGTAAAATAGTATAATTTACGCTCTCCCCCACCACTACGGTTAGTCACGGCTACACGTAACATTAAAAGCTTATGAATAAAATAAACGTAATAGTACATTCGTATTGCTTTTTTATTGCTTAGCTAAATTTCCTTAAGCAGCTCAAAACACATTTATGCCACTTATATATAAAGGTACTGCCATATACAAGTTGGAATTTATCAGGGCCTAAACTGTCAAACATTTTAATTTTCATAATTGTTCCGTCTAAATAGTAGATCGTTAAACAATTTTAACAGAAAACTGCTATCGCTCCTCAATGTGAGACATAAATATTTTAACGCTTTATCGTCGCAGTAAAAATATGTCGATTCAATACAACTGGCAATACATTTGTATCGTTTATTGAGTTTGTTTTACTGTATTTTATGGCTCCTATAAATTTGAGTACTTGTACTCAATTCTATTTGCGCTAATGTTTCATTCAGTCATATTTTTCTCTTTTAGATTTTCGATGCCATTCAAAAAAGCAAACTATCAGATAAATATGAAATGAAATGCATGCATGGGTCCTTCGTACAAATATGACAAAACCATGAGATCTCTTTTCCACAAATATAGATCTTTTCTCATTAACTCTTAAATTTTCTTCTTATTTTTTTCACGTACAGAAAACTGTAGTTACCTGAAAATACCTGCACTGTACATACAGAGAATACCTTGATTTTTGTTCATCGTCACAAATAATACTTCTGTATTTCTTATTATAGATATTATATATCTGCCGTTTCTTCATAACTTTGAAGGTCGTAATTTATCTCCTGTATTTAAATATCTATAAATCAATATCCTTACTTGTATAAGTTTGTCTCGATATATTATGTAACTACAGAGCAACACCTACCTATATCTATACCTATAGGCTATAGGAGCAAGAGAGCCGAGTGAATGAGTCAATAGATCGATAGCGGCGGACGGTTCCGAGTTATGGTGTTTATTCTGAACGTTCCCACGACACCTTCCGAGGAAATGTTTGACTGGAAACAATATGAATAGGTTACTTGCACGTGCATATGTTTACTTATAGTGTAATTTACGCGTATACATCTTCAGTGCATCATTGGCAAAATAACACCAAACCGGTAGACAATTATCTAGTAGCAATATCCAAATATCATAAAATGTGAAAGATAGGATTTTTTGATGTCCGTTATTCAAACATGCAGAAACGGATTTGTATGAATTTTGGAACGCTAATATCTAGCTTGGAAGTTTGAGTTATTTAAAAATGCATACATCATGCTATATCTAATAAGCCTTTATGAGTAAGGATTCTAACACACCCATTAGTCAGATATTTGTAAGTTATTATATTAATATTGCAAATCTATCATTAACCGCAACCCATACATTCATACCTTACACAGAGTAAGTCTGTCACTGTCGCACAACTGAATTAACATTGCAATAAGAGCTCATGGTTGGGCCTCAGGACACAGAGATACAGAAGTTTGCTCTAACAATGCCGCCGCTATCTCAAAACTACCAAAGGATTAATCTTTACAAACAGATTTAAATGATAAGATACCAAATACATAAAGGAACAATCATTACTTCAGCCATGCAGTTCTATCATATATCATATGAAGAGTTTCACAAAGTTCTTTGGTATTCCATAGGGGAGAAAGAGTGGGGGTGCTGTGCTAAGTACCTTTAGGCTTCCATTATGTTTGCAAATAAAGTTTTAAGTTTACTTAAAATGCATCTAAAATATATCACGTTTTTACATTATACATCCAATCTGCTTTTGGAGTCGTTTTAATATAATTGTTTTAGAGAGATAGCTTATCTTCATCAATAATATTAATGTTTGTATTTTAATCATAAGTTTGTATGATTCTTAAGTAATTTAAGTTAAAAAGTTGTTACTTACTGGGATAAAGTTGATTGAACTGAAAACTGAAAGTGTGAAGTTATATTATCAACTTAAATACCAACTTGGTAAAACGCTGCTAATCTTAACTTTATTAACTCCATTTAAGTTAAGAAACACAAACAATTTATTCTAGCATGTAGGAAAAATATAAGTGAATAGAAAGTAATTTTCAATTGTATACAAATGATATCACTGGTGAAAAGCTATTGCTTAAATAAATGATAAGTTTCAATTTCCCTGCCCAATCCCCAGTGTATTCCGATGAGGCAATCAAATATGAAAATTAAATGCGACGAACACGACGAAAGAAAGATGATAAAAATTCAATGAGCCTTCGCAAAGCTTACGTAAGGCGGGCGGCCTGGGGCGCCGTTTAATGGAATAGTTCTACGGAATACTACACTTGAATTTGTTCATTCCAAAACAGTATTCTACGAGTTTTATACTTCTATGAAATTCGTCGGACGTAAAAACCTAGGCACTTTTATTTTTTAAGTAGTTCATGAAGAATTTTGAAAAGCGAAGTTATTGTAAATGTCTTTTGACTCTACAAAACTGGCATATAATATATAAACTATTTTTTATACATCGAATTGTAACATAGATATACGATATACTCTTGAAACCTTATTTTCGGTTAAATATTAAAGATTCATGACAGATAGTTTTTAGTATCACATAATTATATAGTTCAACACGATCCCTATACTAATATAATCGATTAAATGTTTTGTTAGCAACATAAAATACTATCAATTTTCCATACTATACAGCAGAGACACACAAAAAATACCAACGTCTTAACACAGCTACAACACCTAGTTGAGAATGTTCAAATATACCCTTTTTACGTAGTACATGAGTTAACAGAGGACAGGCCTCTTGAGTGATATCGGGAAATTGCCGAGTCCCCAGATGTCCTATTTTGATAAACTTACAAATTGACGCTCGTGTCCGCGATAACCTTATCGTTTAATGATGACCATTTACAATCGATACGAGTGAAGGGAATCGTTTATCGTCTGTCTATATATATTTATTTATACGTAAAACACGAAAGAAAATGATGTAATCCCAATATAAGGGATACAAGAAGAATGAGTAGGGAATAATAATTTGTTTATGAGTCTAATTCACACACACATGTGAGAAATATTAATTTACTAAATTTTAAACTAACAACCTCTAGTAGTGCTTATAATAAGTGACGACTTTTGTCTACTGGATAAAATTGTCTGTAATTCTTGAGAGGAATATGAAATGAATAATAGTATATTCTTTATAAATTGAAGAAAAATAAAAGCTTTTGCCTACCTAGGCTTAGAAGAAGTAGGCAGAGATGTTACAATACCCACTTTTCCCCTAAGATGATAATATTGATATAACAAACTATTACATTTTAAAATGCACTCAACATATTACATCCCCATATATTGTTCATATGAAATGAAAATAAATATAATCCTATTTATATTATAATCTTATCCTCGGGAATACATTCATTTAAACTGTAGTATTGCATGCAGTAATTGCATCTTCACCTCAAATATTAAAAAACGAAAGGAACTTAAAGTACGCGTAATGCATGCATAGAAAAATAATGCTTTAGAAGGTGTAGAGTAGATAGTGCTTATTGACACTCTTTTCTCACTTCCATCAATCTTGAGAGGTATGGCATGGTGTTAGTTGGGTTTTACTCAGGTGGAAGCCACGTACCTAACTATGTCAAAATTAATAATACCCCACCGTAACATACACTTAAATTATACTATTAAATAAAATTCATTCTAAACCTTCATATCTTATCGCGTCGCGAATTCATGAAAAAATATCATTTAATAATGGACCTTTAGATAAAACATAAACGCGTTGAAGTCTTTTGAACTAGAAAATTAATTCATTGCAAAAGTGACCATACACATTGGTAAACCGAATAAAATTGCAATTCATGCTTACGGCTATGTTATAATATCTAGACTGTATCATTATATGATACTTGGAAGCAATAAGGGAGATATGAGGGACACGTGAGGGCTCGTCTGAGTGCGTGTGCGCCCGGCAGGTGTGAGCGGTTGCACGTCTGCACCATAATCCTGTCTCGGAGCCGTGGTGGTGTGATTATGATCAATATTTACGCAGATGTGTCATTTGCCCGCCGTGGCATTACGTAATGTTAGCGTTTGTGACGGCCTGCTCGCAGTGCCGGCCGGCGACAACCCCGCGGCCACGCTGCACTACCACATCACCTCGCATCACCCCACTACTATTATAATAAAAGACCCACGACAATACGTTTTGACACACCGTTTTGTATCACCCTCTACCGTTGCTAAATAATATTTACACAACAGTAAAATTGGCATATTTAATTCATATCTTTACGGAATGAAGAGGGAGAGATCGATATAAATAATAAAATTAATACAAACATGAACCCTCGACGTCATTATACTCTAGCACCTACGCGAGGGGTGAACGGACAAAGTACACGCACCGCATTAGTTTCGTTGCTACGAAAAAATCACGTAACGTACATAAGTCTAGGGGAAAATCGTGAAAAGTCAAGTATCGGCGAAATCAGCCGTTTCGGAGAGATCAGCTGATCTGGTGGGGGTGGCTGGTCATGTGGGTGCGTGTATGTGTGTGAGTGTGTGCGTACTCACCGGCTGCGAAAGCCAGCCACCACCAGCAGGAGCAGGCGGCCACGAGCGCCCGAGCGCCGGCCATGTCAGCGGCAGCGCATCACACGCGCGCTCTCGCCGGCCGCCCCGGCTGACTGAGTGCCAGTGCCGCCCCGCGCGATCGATGCCGCGAGCGCCTCTAGCACGCACCCTCCGCGGCCACCCCGCGCCCGCGCCCCGCCGCGCCAGCCCAAACATTTTCCGAGTTTCCTTGGAGAGCGCGCGCGCTGGCCTCTTTTCCGACGGATCGCTGACCGCCCCTAATTGATTGGGCCCGTTCTCTTGCCGAACACGTTTTAGGTCAGTTCCGCCGCAGAGCCTCCGCGCTCTCTGATCCTGAGATCCAAAACAATCCTTGCACTCACTCAACCCTTGGTAGAACATCTTACAGATTCTATCTGATATATTTTGATATATTTTGTGCGCCACATGTGTTCCACGTGCGATACTTCAGAATCTACACTCTGAATACTGTTTATAGACTTCCTTTCACTATTACGTTTATACGCTCTCATCTGTTTAAAAAAATTTATAAATATTTCAAATATTATTACTACTGTTCCACTCCGTTACGTTGGGTTACATAGGTTTTGGAATGGACATAATTAAATTTGAGAATTAAACTGAAATGTCGTTTGCTTGCCAATTTAATGTGAATAAAATTGTATGCGGCGGTTGTTAGATTATATTTTTACATCGCGACATCCTTTTAGTAGGAACTACATTATTTTGTTCATATATATTTTAATCTTTCATTTTCATTTGCATCAGTTACATGAGTTGGGAGTATTGTGCAGTAGTTTCCCCTTGCTTTCTGCACCGCAGTTCGAAGGTCAGCGAACTGTCCCTCGATTTCTAGTATATGTCCTTCCAGATAACTAATCTTCGTCCATATAAAAGTACTGATACGGCTACTGCCCCGTATCAGGGGAATGCTTATTTACTGGCGGCATTTGATCGCCACGTCACAAGGAGCTTTGTAGCACTTTATAGGTAAACCTGTCCCACCAAGTTTCCCACTACCTCCTATGACCCTGCCGCTGCTGGTTGAAGACTGGCTGGCTGAAGACCAAGATTAACATACATGGGACAAGTTAAGGAAAAGGTGTCTGTCATGTCGTATAAGGAGGTCAAAGAGATGGCACTGGACAGAGACAAGTGGAAAGAGTTGCATCGGTTACACCGACAAGAGTCTCATTACTCTTAAATTCATGATGATGATGATGATATATTTTAAAACCTCCGTAGAAAAATACTAGGTATTTGAGCTGACAGTTCTAATTAAATACTAGCCACTGCCCGCGACTTCGTCCGCGTAGAATAGTTACTCTGGCTAACGCTAACTTCAACTCGCGATTGTTCTTAGCGTGATTATGCCTATAGCCTAGCCTCGATAAATGGGCTACCTAACACTGAAAGATTTTTCCTAATCGGACCTGTAGTTCCTGAGATTAGCTCGTTCAAGAAAACAAACCAACTAACTCTTCACCTTTATATGTTAGTAATCGATTCCCTACGCGGTCTTTATTTTATTTCTACATAATTAGAACTTCACTCAGGTTTCAGCAGAGGATATATATATATATAGTATATAGTTATACAAATATCCTTTGGAAACAGAAAGATAACCTTTGTCCTTGAATCACAAGATTCATATTGCCGCAAGTCAGGGTTGTCCATCGCAGCTTGGATCAGGGGGCCTACCCCTTACTTGTTCCAGCAGTCCGTCGCGCAGTGGTCGGTTGCACTGGCGGTGGTGGCGGAGCCATATCGCGTCGTCCCAAACCATCCTCGCTGGTTTGGTGACGACATGGACTCCGTCGCCATATATTGGGGTGGCGGTAGCGGCGACCCTCCCTGCTCCCTCATTGAGAGGGGGCTGGGATACGTCGCCGTGAGCTGGGGTCGTGTAGTCGTTGTGGGCTGCTACGTCTCCCCCAACTGTACCCTCGCCGTCTACGAGGCGTACCTGGACGGGGTGGCCAACTGCATTCGCAGATGTCTGCCTCGTCCCGTGCTCGTCCTGGGCGACTTCAACGCTCACTCTCGTGAGTGGGGGAGCGCCCGGGATGACCAAAAGGGGGAGACAGTGCTGGAATGGGCGGCGGCGCTGGACCTCCGGTTGCTGAACCGGGGGTCCGTCAGCACCTGCGTGCGCTGGCAGGGGGAGTCCGTCGTGGATCTTTCGTGGGCGACTCCCCAGGCAGCGCGCATGGTGACGGGGTGGAGAGTGGCAGAGGAGATGGTCACATTATCCGACCATCGCTATATAGCGATGGATGTGGCCATCCGCCTTCCCCGCCCCGACAGCCGCCGCAGTAGCAGCCCGCCGCGACGATGGTCTCTCAAGCGGCTGGACAGAGATCGTCTCTGCGCCGCAGCCATCGTCGCGGCCTGGCCTGAGGGCCAAGAAGATGGGATCCTGCCCGATCCTGAAAGGGAAGCCGCCTGGTTCCGGGACACGATGACGTCCATATGTGACGCGTCGATGCCCCGGACCAGATCTGCCAAGCCCCGGGCCGTGTACTGGTGGTCGGAGAGCATCGCGGAGCTGCGCGAGATATGCCTCCGCGCCCGACGCCAGTACACACGTGCCCGGAGAAGAAGGCGAGCCACAGCCGAAGAGTTGGGTGGAGCCTACGTGGCCTATCGAGGCGCCACGAAGGCGCTGCAGGCAGCTATTGCCAGCGCCAAGGCTCGGTCGTGGGATGAGCTCATCGGGGGACTGGAGAGGGATCCATGGGGCCGCCCGTACAGGATGGTACTGGGCAAATTGCGCCCGTGGGTCCCTCCGTTGACGGAAACTCTGGACCCGGCATTCGTGGAGAGGGTTGTAGACACCCTCTTCCCCAGGGTCCAGAGCAGTCCCGTGCCCCCTCCTTCGGAACCGATCATCTGGACCGAAGAGATGGGGGTGACGACCGATGAGCTGGACCGAGCCGTGAGGCGCCTCGGAGCCCGAAACACGGCACCAGGCCCCGACGGAATTCCTGGTCGGGCCTGGGTGTTGGCTCTACCCAACGGGCTGGGGAACAGGCTGCGGCGGCTGTTTAACGACTGCCTACGCTGCGGCGTGTTCCCCTCAGGCTGGAAAGTGGCTGGGTTGGTTCTCCTCCATAAGGATGGTAGACCCGCAGATTCTTCCTCCGCGTATCGTCCTCTCTGCCTACTAGATGAGGCGGGTAAGCTGCTCGAAAGAGTGTTGGCGGACCGCCTCAGTACGCACCTGACGAGCGTCGGGCCGGACCTGTCGGAAGACCAGTTTGGCTTCCGACGCGCGCGGTCGACAGTGGACGCGATCATACGCGTCCGAACACTGTCGACGCAGGCTGTATCCCGGGGCGGAGTGGCGTTGGCTGTCAGCCTTGACATAGTCAACGCCTTCAATAGCCTGCCCTGGGACGCAATAAGGGGGGCCCTGGTGTACCACCGCGTGCCCCCCTACCTGCAGCGCGTGGTCTGTGCCTACTTGCGCGACAGGTGCGTGCAATATGTGGGCGGAGATGGACGAGTTCACCGGAGGGAGGTTTACTGCGGGGTCCCACAGGGATCGGTCCTAGGGCCACTCCTGTGGAACCTCGCGTACGATGCGGTCCTGCGGGTCGACCGCCCCGACGGCGTTAGCATCGTCTGCTATGCGGACGACACGCTGGTGCTAGCCGTCGGGGCCACTTTCGAGGAGACCAACCGGCTCGCCGAGCTTGGCGTGGCATGCGTCGTGGAGAAAATCCACGAGCTGGGCCTTCGGGTAGCGCCGGAAAAGACCGAGGCGCTGTGGTTCCACAAGATCCCGAGGGGAAGGGAACCACCCAGCTCGTCGGTTCGCGTAGGTGACGTGGATGTCCGGGTGGGACGGTACCTGAAGTACCTTGGTCTCACCCTGGACGGTCGCCGGGGCTTTGAGGAGCACTTCAGCCGCATGGTCCCCCGGATCAAGAGGGTAGCGGGTGCATTGCACAGACTGCTGCCCAATCTCGGGGGGCCGAGTGAAGGAGTCCGCCGCCTCTATGCGGGGGTCGTGCGATCCGTGGCTCTCTACGGAGCACCCGTCTGGTCTTCCAGATTGGGTGTTAGGCGCTGCAGAACTATGTACAATAGTATGCAGCGTCCTATGGCCATCCGGGTCGCACGGGGGTATCGTACCCTGTCCTTTGAGGCGGCCACTGTCCTGGCGCGGTTTCCGCCCCTGGACATCCTGGCGGAGATGGATGCTCGTATCTACGACCGTCTCCGCCGGGCGGACGGAACTGCGCCTCCAAATGCGGCTGAAGTGAGAAGGCAGGAGCACCGACATGCGCTCGTAACGTGGCGGGAGCGGCTCTGTGAGCCGCAGAACGCCCGCCAACGCGCTGTCGGTGCAATTTTGCCGAGCCTCGGGCCCTGGCTAAAGAGGAAGGACCACGTCACCTTCCGGCTGACGCAGGTACTCACCGGACACGGGTGTTTCGGAGAGTACCTGAATCGGATCGGTCGCGAACCGACGACGCAATGCCACCATTGCGGCAGTGACCGGGATTCCGCACAGCACACGCTGGAGCAGTGCCCAGCGTGGAGCTCGGAACGGCGAATCCTGGTCACCAGGATCGGGCAGGACCTCTCTCTGCCACGCGTAGTGACGGCTATGCTGGCAGACAGAGAGGCATGGAGGGCCGTAGTCTCCTTCTGCGAGACAGTAATGTCCCAGAAGGAGGCCTCCGAGCGGGATCGGGAGAGAGCCGATCCCTCTCGGAGACGACGGCGACGGCGGGGCGGAGGCAACGCACGCCCCGGACCGTCCACCCAATAGCCAGGGTCTAAGAATTTGGCTATGGTATCCCCTGCCTGTCGTAAGAGGCGACTAAAAGGGGGCCGGAGGGCCTGCTGGCGGTGGTCGGGGTGGGAGCTTTGACCACTGAGCCGCGGGCCCGGGAAGGTGGCAGCGCGACGTGGCTCGCGCTGCCTTGCACAGCGAGGTCTCCAGGGGCGGCGACACAGCTGCCCCGGGGATGTGCCCCGGCAAAGTGTGGGGGGACACCGGTGCGATCTATCAGAGTACCCGGAGTCCCCCCAAAGCACTGAGGATGGCCACCGGGGGGGTTTTAGTGCGGTAAAAATCCCACATACCCCGATCTGCCTCTCCCAGGGCGGTCGGGGACCTTTTGAAGGTTTCCCCCTCGTCAATAAAAAAAAAAAAAAAAAGGGGGCCTACCCTTATTACGAAATACGAAGTTTCATTTGGAAGGTCGTAAGTACTATGGTTCTTATTCATTCTAAAATTGCGTTCGAACGCAATCCACAAAAAAAATCGTTTATGTGTGTGATGTTCTAAAGCTAATTGAATTATAGTAGTATTTAACGAACGAACATTTGAATTTAATAAAAACAAAACGACATTGAAACATCGTGTGACACACTACATGGTTAACCATGTCGTTCATACGCGAATTATCGTTTTCGAAGTAAGGAGTAGACCCCCTGCACGACTAGATACACACTACTAGGAAGGTAAGTATGCAAACTTGCGACACTTAACTTAAAAAAAAGCTGGCCGCAACGGTGAAAAACTTTGGCTGTGGTTACCTAAACCATCGCATTTGTAATTCATTGGATTAAATTAATTTAATAAAATAGGAGCTAGTTAGTTAGGAAGCTAGCTAATTAGTTAAAAAAAAGGAAATACTGCTCAATCTACTTGTAGACCTTCGATATATATAAAAATTAATCCCAATTTCCCTTGGTCACGCCATCACGCGTAGACCGCTGTACCGATTTTCCCGGGACTTGGACACTGGCTATATCAGGTACCCATGGCGTAAATCAAAGGATTTAAGTAACACTTTGATACAGATTATCCCAACGAAAGTGATAAAGTAATAACTTAGGTAAAGCTGTGGTCTTAACTCAAATTGTCTACCCACTTTTGTTTCCACGAGTAGTTTGCTGAAAGCGTTAAACAAACTCAAACTGATTGTCCTTGCAGTCAGTGCACCTAATACGTTTACGTTATCATGCCGGTTCCTTTTCATAAATTCTTATGCTTACTTATAAAGTATTATGTTTACTCTCTGAAAAATTGCTGCAACCATAGAAGATGTACAAGAACATCTACAATTTGGTCCTACTCATGTCAAAGATTCGATAGTAGGGAGATATCTAATCGATTTTCTAAAATCTATCGATGTTACAAAAGGAGGAGGTTTCATACTTCTCCTGCCTACCTACTTAATATTGTCAGTAATAAAATGTTAAAATCAACACCTTCCTAACATTGCTCTATGGGGTTTCATTCGACGGAATTATGGAAAATAGATTTGTGAGATGAACATATTTTTTGTTTATCGGGATACAAGAGTAAAACCTATATTAATTGGCTTTTATAATAAAAGTAGCTATGTCCCGCGGTTTCACCCACGTAGATTTAGTTTCATGCTTCATTTCCCGGAACCCTAATATGTTTTCTAAATAAAATTAGCCTAAGTAAACTAGCCTTGAAACATCAGCTATCTGCCAGCGAAAGTCCCGGTAAAATCGGTCTAGCCGTTCACGGGTGATGGCGTAACCAAGGAAAATTCATTTTTATATATTAAAAAGCTTTCGATTATTGATTATCTGTGGTTACATTGATCTTTTTTCATAAAATCAGATGTCAAACTGACAATTATTTGACAGAGTTCATTTGTCAACATTTTCTTTCATTTCAATTTGACAGATGAAAATGAAATTATGGAACTGAGCAAAACAAAAACAAACTACAATTTATTTATTGAAATGACTATTTAATTAAACTGTATACTTAAATATTTAAAAAGTGGGATTACGATGATAAATATCTCTGAGAACTATCAAGCAAAAAATTCCTTAAATTGTGATAATCATTATTTGTTATAAAAATATCAAGCAAATGGTAACAACGCGGGGCTACTATGATGTTTTCGTACGAACATGCGCTAAAACCCCGTCTGCAATCGCCGTAAGGCATTACGATGATGGGGTGTACAAAAATTACACATATTCCGAACTATATGGGGTGTGCGAATACATCTCACAAATACTACAGCAGCTGGAGTGTGGCAAGGGCATTATCGGGCTCATATCTGAGCGCAACATCATCATACCATGCATTATTGCAGCGTAAGTATCACGTACATACCATCATTATCTTACACAGGAGACAGCCCTGCCAGGAAACACTCATAATCCACATATCATAAAGTTGCAAAACTCAAATTCTCTGTAACTTGTACTAGTTCCTGCATACAATACAAAATATTATATTTTTTCAATAGAAATTACATTTGAAAAAAATTTGTTGCTTTCAATGTTTTTAGGATCTAGTTTTGTTCAAAAACTCACCACATGACCTCTTTGCTTATAAATATTATAGGCATGTATTGAATTGTTTAATTTTACTTTTCAGGGCCCACAAATGCTGCACAACATTCATGTTCCTAGATCCCTCACAGAAAATAGAGAATATATCTCATGATGTCAAATTCACAGTTGTTATCACAATCACAACAAATGGAAGCAACACATCAGAGTTGTTTAGCAAAAAGCCAGACAAGAGTGTGTCTGTGTTTAACTTAGTGATAGATTTTTATGTATGTGATATCTCTAGTTCAAGCAATAAGCACCTGCCACTGCACTCGTTTATTGCAACAACCTCAGGGAGTACCGGGGAGCCAAAACATGTCCAAGTACCCATACAATGCATCCAACCTAACATAGACGACTTGACTAAACTATTCAACATCATTTCTTCCGACATCATATACTTTTCAACACCTCTCACCTTTGATCCCTCTATGATAGAAATATTATTAGCATGCAAGAATGGAGCATCACTTCTGATAGCACCACCCAAGGCAGACATCTTATTTCCAGAAAATAAACAGAACTCTATAACTTTTTGGCAAACTACACCGTCACTATTTTTCCAATTCTCAAATAGTGATATTAAAACCAGAATATTGAGTGCAAGTTCGAGCCTTAAGATATTAGCATTAGGAGGAGAGCCACTGAATGGTATAAAGAGAATGAAAGAGTTGAAGGACTGGGACAACAATACTAAAATATTTACACTGTATGGAGTGACAGAGATGTCATGCTGGGCTTGTGCTGCTGAACTGGACTTGAACAGGATCCTCACAGACCGGGAGGTGCCACTTGGAAACTGTCTCTCGGAAACACAAATTGTGGTTGAACCTGACCCTGAAAGCGAATACACTGGCAAGATTTTGTTAGGTCAGTTACATGAGATTTATAAAGTTGAAATTGTCTATAACAAAATGCCTAGAGTCCCATACTGATGTATGTATAATTGATTTTCTAACACTTAATACTGGTTGTAACTACTGTCATCTTTTTTAAAACATAAGATTATTAGTATTTTTATATTCTTATGACCAATTTCAACCTAACTTGCTTGAGGTTTGAACCCTTTTGGACTGTTTAAAGAAATGCTATTGATTTTGAACCTTATCTTTATGGTAAAAGGTTGATTTTGCTCTAGTGATTTGTTTAGAAGCATTGGTTGATAGATGTAGAATATTAGTAACATAATCTTTCTTATTCCAGCTAGCAAAACAAGACACTGCATAATTTTGAACAAACCAGTTTGCAGCAAGGAAAGCAGTCCCATGAAGTTCATTGACACAGGGGACCTTGGGGAAGTTAAAAATGGCACCATTTACTACAGGGGGCGCAAAGATGACGTCGTCAAACGATTTGGGCATAAAATTAATTTACAGTCAATTGAGTCTACTATCATGCAGTGTCCAAGAGTGAAGACATGTTCTTGTATCTGGTTACCAAAACCCCTACTCCTTGTTGTTTACTTCTCCTCTGAAACTCTTAGCTCTCAACAGTTGTCTGATTTCTTGAAATGCAAATTGGATGACAAACATTGGCCTGATAAAATAGTAAGAGTGGATAACTTACCAACCAATCCCCATGGGAAGATATCAAAGGGAATGCTCTCCAAAATGCATGAAAACATGGCTGCGACAACACCAACATTTGACTCGTTGAAATTTAGCTTCTTGAAAGAACTCAAGTCTGCCTTGAGCAGGAACTTTACATATGATCAAATAAAGGATAAGGATTTCTATGCAATTGGTGGTACATCATTCCTTGCTGTATCAATTTGTAATAAATTATCAATCACCTGCCCTGAGTTTAGTAAAGTGATCCTGCCATTTCTAATAGCACAGAGGAACTCAATTGATGAAATTATGCAATTGGCTGAAAAAGAACTCTACCAAGAAGACTTAAAGCCTAAAAAAAGATCGAAAAGATCTAGGTCTAACACAGAGACATGTACAGAAAGCATGTGTGTTAAAAAGTCTGTGAATAACGACCAGGATAAAGCTATAGAATTCATTTCAGTGTGGAGCTACGACACTGGGAAGTGTGTCGATGCGTCGCCGACGTTGTTTCAAACTGGATTGTTAGTATCTTTTCTGTATAGCTGCCTGAATAGTTCTCCTCTCTCCCTCCCTGACTATATGGACCGGCATTAATAAAAATACAAGCACAGTTACCCCCTATTTTATTAAGCTCTCAAAACTAAACCAAGAGATTTCATTCTAAAATTTTCTCAAGTATCAACCATAGTTATTACTCCTTATTATTGAGAATTTTAATTAATTACACATTTCTGGGGGGCTTACCATCATCAGTTAAGGCAGAGTATATTAAGAACTTCTGAGCTTTGACATTTCATTTTGGTACGGAAAATTTGCCACGAAAGACACGATCACGAAATAATCGTTACCCAACTTTCACGCTGTTTATATGCGTTTGTTATACGCTGTTTTGCACAAAATAAGTAAAAATTGCTCCAGTTTAAAATTTTAATTAATTAATAAGCAAATCGCAGTGCCAATGCATCTATATTAAATATAACCTGTATGTATTTTCAGCAATTTATATGTGTCTGTGGGAAGTCATTCCGGGAAGATAGTTGTGTTGGATGCTATAAGCGGCGCGTTATTAGGAATGATAACATTGAAATCTCGCGTAGAAGCATCTGTGCTATGTTTCGAGGAGGGCGGGGCGGCCCAGGGCGTCGTGGGAGCTTACGACGGCACCATCGTGTGCTTCAAGCTGGAGGACTGTCATATCCTGTGGCGAATCAATGTCAACTCTATGATCAAGAGCAAAGCTATATTTTGCAATGGATCTCTTTACATCGCCGCCTATGATGGAAATATACGCTGTATCAACGCTTTGGTATGTTCCCAGTAGGTTGTCTATCAGCCCTGCTACATAACTAGTGTTCGAGAATCGGATCTGTAACCCAGAAATATAAAAAACAGTCAACTGCATCTGGTGGTCACTGATGGATAAATGATTAGTTTACCTCATCTTGTAGACTCTAGGGTAATGGCTGGATGTGACTCCTAGGGTATTGTAATACTTGCATGTGATCATTATATAGCTTACTAGCTATGCCCCGCGGTTTCACCCGCGTAGATTTATTTTCATGCTTAATTTCGCGGACCCCTTATATTGTTTATAAATAAAAGTATCCCGCCTAACTTACTCCTTTTAATATCAGCTACCTGCCAGTGAATGTCCTGTTAAAATTGGTCCAGCCGTTTCAGAGATTAGCCGGAACAAACAGACAGACAGAAAAAATAAAAAAAATTGTTTTTCCATGTGCATATTTACAGACACTTCAATTTTATTTATCGGTTTAGATACGTAGTATATAGCGCATATCGCACAATTTAATTAAACCTGCAATTGGGCAATGAAACTGGGCTAAGAGTTGCTCACATTGCATGCCTTATTTAAAGAAATATCCAAAAAAAATGTTAGTAACCAAAGTTGAGATTCAATCCTCCAATAGCCCTCACAGCTATTTTTAAGCTCACCCTGGACTTCGTGATGTGCTGAGGGAGGTAGTAATACGTTGAAAGCTTAATTTTGCCATAGCACTGCAATCAACTGACAGTGAGGTGAGGATTGTTACCTACTCTAACAATATGATAACAATGTTATCGGAATCGCTACACAATTAGCAATAACAGCTAACAAAATATGAACTTTAATGCGTTGGTCGTTAAAGGTTTTATCTATGTAGGTACATTTGTGGATGTAGCAACTACAATCAAACGTTGACCCTGGAACCAGACGTTCTTTTTCCATAATCTTCTTTGTTTTAATACTTCGCTATACAATCTCCACTTTCATAGATAGCGTAATCACGTACCTACTTAGTTGAAACTTCTTATACAGGTCACGAGATTTAAGCGGTGGCCTTGATTACGCAGTACTTATTTTGTGGGTTTGTTTTGCGAGTAAACACATGCGCAGCTCTCGCCACTATTTTCGCTGAGCGGTCGAAACTCGTGTCGATACCTTTACCTCCTCGTAGGTACATAAAACTCCCCTGTGAACTCACGGAGTAGGTAGATTAGAGCATTTTTACACAAGGACAAACCTCTTTTACTTCATCCACGTTCATCAGACTATAGAACAGTTGTTTAACAACTTCATTCCATGTCATTAAGGTAGGTTTTTCACACCACCATTTAAAAACGTGTTATTCGCACACCCATTCAAATAAATCGTTAACTAATTTCCGCATTTAAAATGCATTTTCCTCAATCGTGATAAAGGCAAAAGTAGCAAAACATGCAAACCACTGAAGCGATGAAACTATTGTGAGATTGAAAGGTTCGCAAATCGCAATGACCTTGCAATGTTGCTTTCCAGTCTGGTGAAATCAAACAAACCATCCAAGTGGCAGACCAAGCAGTATCAGCCGACCTTGTACTTGCCAAGAAGCAGTACGTGCTTCTAGGGACGCTCTCTGGAGTGTGTGCTAGTATACACACGGAGACTAACACGGTGGCGTGGCGAGGCATGCTGGGCAGCCCTGTCTTCGCCAGCCCCGTGCTCTATGATGACGACAAGTACGTCATCTTCGCTGAAGTTAACGGCGAGATACATTGCAGGACTGTCGAGAAGGGTATAAAGGTGATGAAAAATATAATATTACAGGTGCCGTCGCTAGGTAATGCTGAAATAAAATAGTGGGGACACGGAGCATGTATTTTATTCGCACCATGCCATACAGAGAGACAGACAAAGACACTCATAAAATGACTACTGTACCTGTACATTAGCAGACTTGAGATCTCACTAACATACCACATTGAAAACAGCGGGTGTGATATCCTCAAATATTGCTAGCATTCATTGCCTGTAGATTACTATCAGACTTATGTAGTTTTCCTATTTCAGATCTGGAAATACCAAGGTGCCAGAGGCAACATATTTTCGTCCCTCTACATAAAAGTAATTGGAAAGCTTAAATGGCAAATGGTATTTGGCTGCCACGATAGCAAAGTGTACAGCATTATAATCAAAAACTTTCAGCCAACGTTACATTGGAAAACCCACATGGCTTCGCCGGTGTATTCCACACCATGTGCTATGAGTGACAAATTGTTGGTAGCCGCTTCAAATAATGGCAGGATATGTATAATTAACTCTGAGAGTGGTGCTATTGTAGCTGAATACAGTCTTCCCAACGAGACATTCTCATCGCCAGCTGTCTACAGCGACTACATATTCATTGGCTGCAGAAATGATCTTCTCTACTCACTCAGATTTGTTTTGGATATATGATATGATTGAATATGTAAATTCCTTACAAAATGTTATTGTCGGTTGGTAGTACTTTGTTAAAATTTAAGTATAACAATTTAATAAAATTATAACCATAAATACTATTGTCTATTATTGCCTTTGTCTGCTCAGGATTTGTCGAATCTTTATAGTTTGCACAATAGCTTGTACTGATTGATGTAATTAGCTATATTTTTCAGAAAGGGCAAATTCGGAGCACTCGTAACCGAAGGAAGTGTATGAAGAGATGCATGAATGTGGATGAAGCGAAAGAAGATGTAAGGTCACTGGCTACCCCATGAGATACAGGCGTGAGCATATGTATGTATATTGTTTTGTAGTGTCACTAAAATCCATTCTATGGTTTTTGCGTGAATGAGTAACAAACGTAAATACAAACTTTCGCGTTTATAATTTAGTAGTATTACTGGGTGATTGCTGCGCCAAAAACAAAGTATTATTTCATATAATGTAAGTTTATTCATGATCTTACACAGAACATACAGGTAAGGTATATAATGAGCATTCATAATTTCGACATTTACAAACATGATATGGTTACAGGATCAAATAATGTACCAAAATGGAATGCATTAATTGATGCAACAAATGTACTGTTCACTTGTGCAGATCATCTATATACTTATGTATTCTTAAAATATAAAAGCAACCTTAACAAAAGAATATTAAAATCGTTTAAATAATGTTCTTAGTTTTTTTGGTAAGCATGACCATCTTTTTAAATTCTCATATGGAAATAATTTGCACAAATTCACTACAGCCAATAGTCTAAAGCTTTTACAAATCTTTACCCAATATACCCTATTAAACATAATATAATGTTGCCAGAACAGTATATAAACAAAATGTTACAATAAAATTAACAAGCAATTTACATATAAAGAGTGTTTCACTGCTCTTCCTCACCCAGCTCAACCTTGACCTTGGAGAAGTCAAAGTCTTCATCAGTGCCACGCTTGTATATCTTGAGCACATCTAGGCATGTGGTCTCGAAGTGTGTGGTAGCATCATAGGACTCGGAGATGAAGATCTGGCTCTGACTTCCATCATCGGTTGGCTCAAAGTAGTCACTGACTGAGACAAACTTCTGCCTGATGGGGCCCAGGAGGTCCAAGCCTGGTTTGATTTCAGTCTCAGGGTCATTAGTCTCCACAGTGGTGGACACCATAGCAATAAACCAGCCCTTGGCAGCTACCTGGTGTGTATAAGACACCACAGAGACATAGATATCGGAATGCCTGCCAACTTGCTTCTGAGGAATGATTATCTGGGTGGACAATGCATCCTTTGTATTAGCAATAGGATGGTCTAGTAAACAAATGCAGCGGATCACACGGGCCTTCTTGCGGACACGGTCGGGAACATAGCTGGGGTCACAGTAAACTTGCTTGCACTTAGCAATCTCATTACCAGACCTTACGCCAACCACTTTACCACCTTCTCCAAGTACAATCTCATCAATAGGCTTATCCAACATGTATGTGCCTCCATAGATGGCAGAGAGACGTGCAAAGCCTTGAGGTAGCTCTCCTAACCCGTACATAGGGTACAGGTAAGGGGACTTGCCATACCGGGCGAGGGAGTCAGAATACAGCTTGATACGGTTAATTGTCTGAATAGCAGGCTGCTGGAGGTAGGTATCATCCAAGTACAGGGCCAGGGCATGGCCAGTAAAGTCCTGGGTATTCTTGTCCAGGCCGAACTTGTCATACAGAGACTGCATGTTAGCTGTGCTAGGATCTAAGTCCTTCCATGTCTTAGAGTCCTCCTCTTGGAAGTCCTGCACGTAAATGAGGAAGTTTCGGAAACGCCTCTTTTCGAACATGCCCATGAGATCAGAAGCCAGCGCCTCCTTCTGGTCCACGGGAACCTTGGAGATCTTACCACCTTTATAAACATAGCTGCCTTCGACCGACTTGAACTCCAAGTAGCGGGTAACGCCCGTATGAATGAGCAACTTCACCAGAAGCCCATTCGCCATCAAAAACTTAGGTATCAAATCTACATTCCAGTCGCGACCTCGACCGTATGTTTCATCGGGAGCTGGTGCATTGAACTTTGCGAACAATTCTTCTAACGGGGTAATTGACGCAGATTCACCACCGTAGTATTTGTTACGATCAATGTGCAGTACCTTCTTTCCGGACACGGAGAGCATTCCACTGAGGATGCATTCTTTTAGTCCAGTCCCCAAAACGATTGCGTCGTATTCTTCATCCATCGTGAAACGTATGAAGCGAATTGATTCCAATTAGAAATGACTAACCGGGAGATAAATGTCAAAATGTCGGAAAAATATGTCCGCCATCGATGACGTCGACCGAGGACAGACAGAGATAGATAGATTGCGAAGCGAAACAACAGATTTGTAGCCTGTGGTGTAGAAGAAAAAAATACAGGGCTCAGGTCTTGTCTATGGATTTCACAACGTTATGTTGGCTACATTGACTAGTTCGAAAACGTGTCGTGTCAATACTTTTGCTGTCAGTGTCAAGTCAAATCATTCCAAGTGTCAAAGTCAGTCATTACATTAAGTTCCATTCGTTTTGCTTGTTTTGAGTTTATCTGTCATAGTTTTGTTCTCTCTTGTGCACATAACGACTGTTTGCACCGTGGCGATCAAATATATTTAGTTTTATTTCATAAAAGACATAAAATGTATGCCACTTTGCCGTTATTTAATTCTCTTTCGTCGTGTAGTGTTTCTCCGGAACGTTAATGTTAGTGATCTGTGATACTGTGAACAGATGACTTCTAACCATATGTTTCGAGTCAAGTGATACATTCTCCTCAATTGTCTTTCATATCTTTCGTATACGCGCAACAAACCGTCACACTTAAACAAAGTTTTCAATGAAAGGAACAATTGGGTCGCCAACCGTTCAGATGAATAAAAATGTCAACAGAAGGAAGCGGAGAGACTCCTTCGACTGTGCCATGTTTACCGGGGGCACCGGAGCAGACGTACTTATTTCCGAAAGCGAAAGGACACTCGAGGTCTATAAGTCATGGAGGGACTCCAATGCTGGCAGGAAACCCGGCTACAGCGCGACCGCCACTCAAGTCTGCGTTGCGAGGGCACCAGCGAGCACTATCACACGGCCAGATCGGAGAAGGCCCCCAGTCGGCCGGGCCGGGGCACAGCCGCACCGGCAGCCGCACAGACTTCATCTTGCCGCCCGGGCACCGCGAGCCACTGCCCGCCAGCGCGGCGCCGCGGCTGGCCTCGGTGCGCGGGCACCACTCGCGCCAGGCCTCGCGCTCCGACTCAATCTACACGATCCGCCGCGCCTCCGTGGCAGGCCCGTGGCGCCGTGCTGCCTTCTGGCTGCTGCGCCGCCAGCAGCCCTCTGTGGACAACAGGCACTTTGTGGTCATACCCAATCATCTAGTGCCTGACAAAACACCTCCCAAAGACCACCCCAATGGACACAGATGTGACAATAAAATCAGGACTACAAAATACACCCTGCTCTCATTCATACCGAAAAACTTATTTGAGCAGTTTCATAGGATTGCAAATGTGTATTTCTTATTCATAGTGTTGTTGAACTGGTTACCCATGATGAATGTGTTTGGCAAGGAAGTGGCCATGCTGCCTGTACTGTTCGTGCTCGGGGTCACCGCCATCAAGGATCTTTTTGAGGACCGCAGGAGACATATGTCAGACAAGAGAATCAATAATTCATTTTGCAGAGTCTACAAAAAGTGAGTATTCTGAACATATTATCTGTATGCATTATTGTTATATGTGATGCTGTGAGTATGTGATGTGTTATGTGGTAGGCTTATAATACAACATGATGTTACCTTATACTACTTAGGTCATCATCTCAAATACATGGTACATTGATTGTATTATGTCATTTCATCTGGTAAGTACAAGGTAAGCCAGTGTGTCCATCTATGGTGGCCTCAGCCTTTGCAAGCTCAGTGTTTGCGTGACAAACATTACATTTTAGTAACTCTAGCTTGCATTATCTTTACAAGAGAAGATGCTGGTTTCTTCTCAGTCATTAAATTTTAAGCTTTTCTTCAGCCCAGTAGGCCTGAGGCACATTAGAATATATCATTTTACTTAACTACAAATCTTCATCTAGAACATCTTGCGCATAATGTTTTTCTAAGTACCTACATGTGTGTCCTTGAGTTCAAAATTCGGCAATTTGTTTAGGGGTTAACCTGCAAAAAGATATAACAGACTTCAATAAGTAATGATAAATAAATTAAATGATACAAGGATATCTATGGCCAAATAACTTGTTTATTATAATTTAATGTTATAGCTAAACTCTGTCAGTGACTTGTTACAATTTCTAACCAATGCCAGTTACATACTTACATATTAAATATGTAATACAAAAATATCATAAATTATAAATGTAATATTAACACGTCTGCCTACATTTGTGGTACAATTTAGGGAAAATTCAAATTAACTAATTAGCCTTCCAACCAAATTGATAAAAAAAACCTTGACTATGTTATCAGTTTTATAAATTTCCTGTTCAATTGACGTGTTTTGCCAAAAGTTGATAAGGAAGAAACTCAACTTAATAAAATTGTGCTCAAAACACAATAGCATACCATCAAATGTTATCCACGTTTGACGTGTATGCTATTGAGTCTAAGAACCACGCAATAAGAGTTGATGCTAAGGCCTCTCGCCTATGATATAAGATAGAGGCCTCTGGCCCGCTCCTATAGTAAGACAGGCGTCACACCGTTGATTACCAGAAAATATCCAAAAATCTTTTGACCACCCAAACACACCTACATAGTCGTGAAAATAGCAACCCCAACACGAAATGTAACGTATCGCAATAAGCAAGCAATCAATTTATGCCACAGCAGTAAATTCCATCCAGGACTGGCTTTCAACACAGAGTAACTTTTTATTCTCTTATCTGCTTTAAAAACATGTGTCGTATTATATTTCGTTGTTTCGAAATGCAGTTTCATTTATAGACCGCAAAGCCAAAACAATCTATAATAACCAGAGAACGCTTCTATATCCGAATTAATGGGCGGAACGGCCTAGTTTGCAGTCAACGATTTTTTCTCCCCGAGGATGCAGGCAGAAGCTTCATCACCTGCAATGTTTGTACCATGACGTAGTTATCAATGAAGTTGCTACGTAAATATAATGTAGATGATCATTATAAATGTATGCGATTGCCAACTATCTGCCCAAATGTGTCTTCCAAAACTGCATAAATCGCGAATGTTAAACAAATTTTAATTGGTTCTTCCCATACGGCTGACATGTAGAGTGTCGCGTGACGTGAGTTGCATCCGAACTACACCACAATTTGCAGGTACCCACTACTAGGTACTAGATAGGTAGGTACTTGTGTGCAAGATGCAGCATATCAGCCACGAGGAAAACCGTCTCATCAAATCTGTTGATTGTATGGACATGACGTTTAGTTCTTTAAGTAAGCATTAAATTCAGTACTTGAACAACTGACGAAGAATTAATAGATATTCACGCTCTTTGAACCTATTTGGTTTCTTTAAACCCAAACAAAGCACAGTCTCCTCAATCACTTAAAGGCTGCCAGTCAATGTACATTTTAGAATTCTTTCACACAATAAGCTTTTATTTCCCCCAACAAGATTAATGATATAAGTAAAACATTTTATTTTGTTTAATCGTTTGAACATAACTGAAAACACCCTAAACATTTTCACTTACTGATGTAATAAATCAATCAAAAGTAGGTCTCTAACTACAATTAGGTATATTATACATATACTTATATGAATTAAAATCCCAACCATTTACCAGTTCCACGGAATTCACCGCCTTATCAGGCTCCGAGCTCGGTAGGGAATAGGTCCCGCATTCCCCGCTAATCGGGCAATTCCATCGGGGAAAACCTATGAGCAGTAGTAACTCGATTTTATTCGCTACATTGTATAAACACTGCGATAATATTATCTTCCAAAATTGCCATTCTTTATAGATGTTTTCATTATCTCCCGTCAATAACTTTGTCGTCCAGTACCTTCCAGATTTTTTCGGCCATACTATTAAATTTGTGCACTCCTTGGTAAAGTCCCTCTGAACTTAATTATTACTAGCAACTTAAGTTGAGTATTTTCTTAGCCCGCAAATGAGTTATTAAATAACCTTTATACCATATCACATAATTCAACAGACATTTTTAGGGAGGGGTAAGTACCATGAAACAGAAGCGCTGCAAATTATTTAAGAACACCGCGCTATGGATTAGTATGTGAACCCTGTCGGCATGTTGGGTCTGTTTGTCTAGGTCGAGGATAATGAATTGTTTATGAACGTCACGCACTCATAACGGCCAACATTCTATCCATAGTGAGTCGAATGAGTGTGCCGTAGACTATAGTGGGTACCTACTACATGTACTGACGACGCGACGTGCTGTCTAATAATTCAGCGTTCTCTCGTTGAATATCTTATGATGTTTGCCTCGCCAACGAGCTGGGCGTATTGTATGCGATGCCATTGGTCTCTTGAGACGGGAGTTACCCATTATGATGGTGTCGTCACGAGCTATGAGTTCTCAGCGACAATACTGGGGGTAGCTGCGCATGTATTCTATTCGCGTCACGCCATATAGACAGACAGACAAACTCATAAAATGACTGCTGTGTAATCAAGATCAGCGCTCATAGCTCGTCACGGCACCTGTATACATGTTAGCTTCATTCAATTCCAAGGCAGTTTCAGTTTCTTTGTATTCCACGATTTAGAAAGGCTTAATTGAACTAGATTAAATATTTTTTGAGAATGCATAGCCTTAGTTATTTTTTTAATTTACTAGGTCATACAGTCTACGCGAATTGTCGACTTCTCAAATCCAATCAAGCCAGCATCTTCAAAGGGATGCTCTTTAATATTAAAGTTTTATGACTGAAATCTGACGACCCGAGTGAAATTCAAACGAAACGTGACGACGACCTCTAGGTGGATGGTTTACCATTTATTTTAGCTATCTAATAAAATTAATAATTTCGTGAGATTTATTTATATCGTGGAAAAATAAATTTTATCGAAAAAATACTTCGCGTCATTAGTGAAGTAAGTAAACGTAATGAAGAAGAAGCTTTACTAAGAAACTCACTTTGTGGAGTAAATTGGATTGTAATATTTGAAAAGGCGAAAAGGCACTCGTGATATGTGATTGATCGATGTTTGTGAAATATTTCATGGGATTCATCGGCAAACACGGGTGTCCTCGAACTTTGAAGTAAGCCACTTGGTGCTCGTTTACTGTGATTCCTTCCAATTGATTGAGTTGAGTGACGGCACTCAAGGCTTCTACGTAAATCATTGTATGTGTCTGAATAGCTAAACTATACGTATATCTCGCTTACAAACGAATTTATAGAACAATATATCTTTGCAAAGTGTTTACAACAATCCAAACTGAAATAAGAAAATCAAAGCGTGTATAAGAAACCTCACTGGTATTGCGGGGCCATTGAATCTCTGTTAACGTATTACTTGTTTGATCGCGCTGGCATACCTACCTAACAGAAGTCGTATAATTTTAGTTATTTACTTACTAATTAGACTTATTGTATATACAAGAGCCGTGGTGACCGTGGGGTTTGAGCAGTCGCCTGCAGTGACCCAAGTTCGAATCCCAGCGGGGCCTGTACCAATGAGGAAAACTTTTGTCCAGTGATTTCACACCACCGGCTTTAATGTGAAGGAAAACATCAAGAGGAATCCTGCATATGTCTGAGAAGTATTTCGAAGACGAATTTATACTTCGATAGATTCACCACCTGTCACGTTGGCACTTAATCATCTTCGGTGAAAAGTGGGTTTTGTTGTTTCGATACCTCTGGCTACTGCCTACCCTTTCGTTGAATACAGGCGTGAGCATATGTATGTAATAAGATAAGACTTATAACAATTCCAGTGATGCGTTTCGTGCTATAGGTTCACATTCGTTGCTCACTTTATGAATCACAATAAAATTTTGTCGACACATAAAGTGGGAGATATCAGTGAAACCATTTATTTCCCCATTAGAAAGCAACTGTGATTACGCGGTGTAAATATTGAATGAAGGGCGGCTGTGGACTGGGGGCTCCCCCGGCGATGGAGGCGCCGGCTTGAACTGGGTCGGTGGTCAAGGACTGCCGTGTGTTATTCACAACGACCCTAAACCAAACAAAAACCAGCCAAGTTGGAGTCGCACACCAAGAGTTCCATAGCTTCCGTACCAATATCTATAAAAACGGCTAAAAATCACGTTTGTTGCATGGGAGAGAAGCCCCATTAAAAATGTATTTTATGGTGTTTTAAGTATTAGTTGTTATAGCGACCATAGGAATCCGTGAATTTCAACTGTCTAACTATCACGGTTTATGAGATACAGCCTGGTGACAGGCGGCCATACAGACAAACAGAATGACGGACGTTCAGCAAAGTATTAGAAACTAGCGGACGTCACGCGGTTTCACCCGCATAGTTACCGTTCTCGTGGGAGTACGGGGATAAAATATAGCCCATATTAATCAGTGATAATGTAGCATTCAAATGGTGAAAAAATTTAAAATCGAACCTCTTTGTAATATTAGTATTGTATAGTCCCGTTTTAACCTTCGAGTACGAAACCCTAAAAAACATTAGTTGTTGACCAATCTACCACTGAAATATTTAACGGAATGATAGTGGTCGATCACGTGTTTCCTTGGCTCTGTGATCGATTCTAATGTTGTGATTTGTTTTAATGGTTTTCGTAGATACAAACACCTTATCTTCACAAGAATTCAGCATTAAGTAGTTGTAACTGGAATAGACTTGTGTAATCGCTGAAGGTTTTTGGTTTGTCGGTTTTAAAGTGCTCCTTGCTTAGATATACCTATACGAGGTTGTTCATTTCTTAATTTTCCTTTCAAAGTGACCTTGTTTTCTGTTCCAAGTGACGTCAGTTTCCTGTACATCAAAATTCGTCGTCGAGACGTGAAATTATGTATGTTCATTGTTAATTCTGTTGGGTTGGCGCTAGAATTCTAAAATATTTCGCGTTTCAATATATTATATTGTAATATTGACTTTCAGTCAATGTAGGTATTTGCTGCCAGAAATAATACACCTAAATATTTATGGAAAGTGTTTGTTTCGAGCGTCTAAATCTAGATAGAAATGAATCACATTTTTTAAATAAATGTACCGTAGCGTGCGGTACTAGCTCACATACTCGTTACGGTAACCTTAAACTTGGATATTTAAATGAAACTCGGATGAGAGCCCCACAATGTTATTGTCATAATATTTAAACTCTTGTGGGAAGGGCGAGTGATCATGCTCAGCCCCAGCAAAGGGAAGATCTTTCAGCCAGGCGGTCGTCATGCCTGGGAAACCGCGGCTCCAACTGTTCTAGTTCGAATTTTTTATTTTACTTTTACTTTGCGCTCGAAAACTCTTATAGTGCGATTTAGGTACTCGTGTATTTGTACTCAAACTTTGCAATTGTTAGCGAGTAGCGCCATCTATGTAGCGAGTGGAGAAACACTGCTACACTCTTATTATGAGACATAATGTATAAGATAGTCTGTCACTGGTAAGGGATCAGTTTTCAGGGGTTGGCTTTGATAGGGAGCGGAAAGGATTGAGAAGGAAACATTGAGCATTTCACTAAATTATAAAACCTCTTGTAACTTGATTTAAGACTACAGCCTCTAATCACTTCAGTAGTTCTACTTAAGTGACGTTACAACAGAAAACAATGAACTAAAATGTATCACCAACACTAATCCTTATCTCATCGAGATAACAGGGTAATCATATTTTGCCCAGTGATTATCAGCTGTTAAGTTCAAGACACGCGATATAAGGACAGGAATTAGAGATAAAATACGTCAGATTTATGAACGATAGTACTTCGGGTTAGTACCTATTTACCTATTTTAATTTCACGCAGAATTGTGGAACCTTGGTGCTTTTGGTGAAATTAAACTGAGGCCTTACTATGAGCTCTTATTGTCATGATAGTTTGACTCATATAAGAGACAAATGAATATGATGTGTTATATCACATACTTCGTGGAACTATCATGAAAGTATTTAGGGTAAGGCCCTTGGTACAAGGTATATGTATGTTTTCGCTTTAAACCAATCATGATTATTAATATATAACTAAGTAAACCCTGAAATGTAAAACCAGAGTTATATTTGTTATTCAGTGCTACCTACATTTTCCTCCTAACATATAATAATCGAGTAGCTAACTAACTAATATATGAAGTGTCTGTTTGTAATTTCAAAATAACACCCTTTGACTAAATGCATATGAAAGTATAATCAGTACTGACATAGAAAAGCCAATTTTTAAAATGTTTTCTGTCTGTCCGTGAAATAAAGCATGAAACTAAATCTACGCGGGTAAAACCGCGGGGCACAGCTAGTTTTTATATAAATTTATTGGAAATAATAATATAATAAGTAATAAAACGCTGGGTAGAAATGTTTGCGTGCTGACTGCGTGATTACTTGCAGCTACATATGGCTATGCTGACGGTAAACACTTTTTATAAGGCATTTCGCTCTGTCACGGTAGTATTAGCGGTAATCTTATTACAATCACAAACATACATACGAACATCTACAAAGGTGGATTAGAACTACAAAATACGACCGTAAAATATAAGATTTCTTTCTCAAAAAGCGCAACACGTTAGCAAGTTACATGCACTTAAAAGCCAAGAAAGTAGCACAAATGAACTCAGTGTGGTTTAATGTGGGTTTAACATGTGAAATATACAAGCGGTCAAAGATGTTGACCGCTTACTAACGGTCGTAGAAAAAGCCAAGATTGCGTTCTGACGAAAGAATTCAAGGGCGCGCCAAATTAAAAATTGTGTAAAAGTGGTTAGTGAAAATTCTCACAAATAAATACCTACGCTAAATGGTTAGTACAAATTCTCAGTTGCAGGCCAACTGTTATTGAAATCTGTATCGCTCTAATTACCATTAATTCCTATCAATAAAATGATAAAGGTCTTCTTTGTTAATAAATTCAATTAGCCCAATCTTGATTTCAATATGATAAAATCAAACGCAAAGGTACCTATTTTAAATAGAATAATATAATTTGCTGGAGAACTGTGTTCTTCGAAACAGTATCGCTTTTAAATAAATAACAATAAATATATAATGTTCGGTCATTTGCTCACAGCGCCATCTGGTTCCATACTAAGCAAAGCTTGTATTATGGGTACTAGACATTTGGGATATTAGTCTTGAATCCTTTTTTTTAATACATACCTAACCCCCAGACATAATGCCAACAGAAATGCTCATCGCATAAAATGATTGCTCTGCCGCGCAAATCGAACCCGCGACACCTAGTATAGCAGTAGGATATACTGACCACTACACAAACAGTGTCATCAATATACATAAATATTTTCTTTGTAGTATACAAATAGCCACGTTTATGACATCAAAGTTCCTAATAGGCTGATGAAACGATCCTTCAAAGAGAGATAATTTAAGAAATGTAGGTAGTTGAATTTAACTGTAGCCATATCAAAAGAAAGCTTTGCTCTTTATGGAGGTCTTAAAGGACGAATAACCATAAATGTTTTAGAACCCAATACATCTTGCTTGATCATTATAAAGATAAACAAGAAAGTGGTCTCCTTGACGTACCTATAAAACGCAATAGCAACATAGTAGAGTAAACAAAATAAGAGACAACGCAAAATATTATAGAAATCTAGGATTTAATTATAATTTTCTTTAAAATAATAATGGTTGGTTCCGGGTATCTTATACTACATATCGTATTAAAATCGCCGAATGAATAATAATTGAGACACGTTTCACCAAACTTTCTATTGATCTGTATTGATCGCATTCACATTGGCGGATGTTGCTACTTATTTTGTTTGCTTTACGCAAATGTTACGCCTAAATCATTTAAATCTTTTTTTATGATTACGTGGTGATTGAATTGCGTCATTTACGTACACAAAAGTATACAAATGAAAAGCCAATGGATACAATTTAATCGACAGAGTCTGCTTCTACGGCTACGGTGAAGACTTGATCAATGTTTTGATTGTTGTGTAGTTTTACCTCGTTAACTATACTAATATTATAAAGTTTGAGAATTTGTAGGGTGCGCAATCCACATACATAGATATATATGCCTGTCATGCCTTTGAGGTTGAGATTTTTTTTACCAAGAAAGCCAAGTAATTTGTGAGTGTCGTAGGATATTTTTGTCAAATTATACGCGGGTGAAACCGTGAGGCTCAGCTAGTCATCAATAAGGAGGTAGGACTTACCGTGGTAGTGATTAACTTAACTTAACTTTGGGTACTCAAGTAGAAATCAAAAAGACGCATGATACTTAGAAAATGTCTAATATTATGCAGGATGTACGAGTATTCTACAAACACGTGAATGTTTCTAACGAGTAATTCACCCTTGCGAATCGCCTCGCATGAGGTGAGATTCATCTTTTGGAAACATTAGTATGACCGACCTTTGTTTCAAAACAAAACGAGACTGCGTATAATGGGCCACGTTTTTCAATGTGAGTACCAGTGAAGTACTTGCTTTACGCAGAGCAAAAACATTGACAATTGGTTTTTTGTCGGTGGCGCCATCTGTTGAGGCTAGAAACAGAAGCCCCCATACTAAGCGTTGAATTGGATTTGGAGATATCGCAGTGATAAATGCTATGTAGCGCTAATAGCCGTGAAGCCTACGGCCGTGGTAAACGAATATGTCAAGGAAACTAACCAACCCGCACATCTAACTATAAAGAACAAATTGCTTTTCCCAAAAATAGCTGCTTCTAATGTAGCATTGCTGCAGTGTAATGTTATTAGTTCTAAAACGGTAATGTTAGGTACATCGGTATGGTTATTGCTTCAGAGATCGTAAAATCGTTACCTAGGGGTCGGTCATATAAGAACAGTGAAAGATCTGATTGCGCCAGTGCGTCATCGAGGTACGTAACCATATTGATTGGTATGGATATGAACGCTCTATTGTACACAAGCCCACTTGTTCAAACTTTATTAATACCGTGTTGGAACATTTTCAATGATAACCCAACCGGCTCTCGGTGCGATTGCGAATATAATGGAAATTTAAACAAATTGATAATGCTCGAATATTCTTATTTATTTAAAACATACTCGACAACCAGATAACAAGGTATTTATGTCTAGAGCAAGAAATTAACTGAAAATGTGTTCCAAATACGAATACAATACAAAAACAGAAATGCCACGAAATAGTTGCCAAAAACGTGTTATAAAAGTACACGTAAAATTTGTGACAAAATATTTTGAATGTGCCACGATTGTGGCAAATTGCCAACCATAACGTTAACTAACAAACTTAACGAACTGAGATTTAGGAACACTACTCAATCAAGAGGAACTCTTTGCCACTTGTTGCAGGCCGACAAGAATTCTTAAACTTACAACAATTATGGAAATTCTACTGGAAATTGTATTTCATATAAATTACTTGCTTGAACGAACTGAATTGAAGGAACTTAAATGTTCATTGCTATTAAATGTAATTTATTTCTAATGGCTGTTGCCTTCCATCCAATTTTTCATTTTTAGTATTGACATGACAACTAGTTATCCTTGTATCGGAGGTTTGTTTATATATGACGTCTGATTGATTCGATACCCAATTCTAGAAATACTATATATGTATTAACTCAGTAATTAATTGTTCGTCTTAACTGTTCGGTTGATTTCGTGATCGACTGTAATTTTGTTTAACTATAAAGAAAAAACAACATATACGAATTACGGAACCGAACCATCATCACCTGTGTACAAAATTACAATAAATCTGCTCATTAGGAAAACAAGACAAATCAATCTCAGTGTTAATTCAGCCATACCATTGGATGTATTTGTTAGACGTCAGATATGTTGCATATCAATAAAATAACACATTTAAATGCGTCTACCAGGTTGACCGAGCATTGCCCGTTTTTATTTAGACATTTTCTAAACATCAAACGTAGCTACTTCTATTTATCGTCCCCAAAACCAGTATGCACGGGCATACCAATTTCATGAAAATCGTTGGAGCCGTTTCCGAGATTCTGATTATATATATACTAGCTGTGCCCTGCGGTTACACCCGCAGATTTGCTCGTTTAAAGGTATAAGATAGATAGATAGGTACTTTGGGTATAGTCTTCAATCAAATGACCTTCATTTAATAAGTACGAGGTACTGTGAAGCGTCGCAGTTGATTGGACCGCTTGCAAACGTTTCGATTTGACTTGATTCGTTTTGCGGATTTTCTATTTTGTTTGTACTTAAATGTTGTTTAACGCTTATTTGTGTTATTGATTGCGTGTTCTTGACAACCTTGACAATGATCTCACACGACCAGCGAACAATGATTAGATAAAACTTTTAATATTTACAAACTTATGTTGAACTAGCTGTGCCCCGCAGTTTCACCCGCGTTGATTTAGTTTCATCCTTATTTTCGCGGAACCCTAATTTTTTTTAATAAATAAAAGTAGCCTAAGTTACTCCTTGAAACATCAGCTACCTGCCAGTGAAAATCCCGTTAAAATCGGTCCAGCCATATCAGGGATAACCCGGAACAAACAGACAGACAGAGAAAAAAAATATATCTTGGTTTTTTAGTGTCAGTACCGTGTATACTTTCATATGCATTGAGTGAAAAGCTGTAATTTTGGAATTACAAACAGACACTTCAATTTGATTTATCTGTATAGATATATGTAATACATTATATACGAACTATACAATAAACAGAAAAAAATCCTGTATTTTCCTGTGGTTTGATTTAAATATAGCAATAAACGGAAACTTATAAATTCATTAAATTATCTTCACGTATTTCCATAAGGGTATCCGAAAGGGTAGTTATGAGTCGCTGCAAATCAGATGGTGAGTCTGAAACCGTTACTCAGGCGCGTTTTTCTACTACCTTTTTAGAAGTATCCAAGGTTCCTCACGTTATATTACTACTATATTAAGCTTATGGCGAGTTTCATTGCACTTTAGATATTACAATAACTCATTGGTACAGGTGCCATCACAAGCTACGAGCGTTCGGCGACAATAGTGGAAACAGCGCATGTATTTTGTTCACAACTCGCCATATAGACAGACAGAGTCAGACTCATATAATTACTACTGCTCATTCAAGGCCAGCGGTCATAACTCATGACGGCGCCGACAGACCAGTGTGATTGGAATTTCGCTTCGCTTGTTTACAGGGGACTATTCAAATCACTCGGCCATAAGCCCTATTTGGTGAAACTCATGTTCTTCCTAAATGAGACGTAATCATATGTTTTATTATGTTTTCACTTTTATAGGCGGCGCGATGAAATGATGTAATCAACTTAAGAACTATTACTATTTTTATATAATTATGGAATTTGCATATATGACTTGATCTATGTTTAATTTACATAAATATAATGTAGACGTATGTAATGTACGTATATTGTTATGTATGCAAATATATTTAGGCTATCTAATAATAACTAAACGCGTGTAAGAAAGAAACTTCTATTTGTGTTCTGTGGTATTTAAATCATTAATTCCACTTTCGGGCCTTAAACTTCTAACCCTAGTTGTGACATCCTCACATTTTTTGTCGCTGCCTGTACCGTAACTATCATAATTTCGGAATGTGGGTTGAAATAGTAATGATACTTCGTGATGATCGAAACGGTAGTACTTAGATATTTTAGAATGTAGGTTGAAAAAGGAATTCATATTTTAAATTAAATATCAGTACTCTACTACTCAGATGAAGTGGAAAATATATAAAAGTACTAACTTCTGCCCGCGACTTCGTCCGCTTGGAATAGTTTGGGCTAACGCTCACTTTAACCTGGGATTGATCTTAGCGTGATAATATTATAACGCGCTAATCTCAGTACCTAACTACTACTTAGACCGATTTGAAAAAAATCTTTCAAGTTAAGATTTCAGCCTATTTATCGTAGAGGCTATATATCATCATGCTAAGACCAATAGCGGGTTAAAGTAAGCGTTAACCCTGAGTAACTATTCCACGCGCACAAAGTCGCGGGCAGAAGCTAGATGCGACTATAAATTAAGATGTAACCTAGGATACGTTAGATTGAGGTCTTTCAAGTTGGATCAAATTGCACACGCATCGCGGACAAACAACGTGACACGTAATTTTTATAAGTAGCGCCATTGTATTAATTTGTGATAACTAAGTAAATTACATGTACATAAAACAACCCAATCATATTTGGCAAATTGTAAAGTTCGTGTGACGCACATTAGTCTCGCTAAATCAATACCCGCAAAAGGCTTATGATTGCGTGGGAGGTGTTTTCCTTCCTTGTTTAGATCATGAACTGATAAATAAACGTAAAACCTTAAAATTCATTAAGGCTGAATAATTTTCCGTTAACAGTACGGGAACGACTTTGTATAAGTAATGTATTATATAGGATGCGATGGACTCCCTATCTGTCACGTAAGTAATCATCTTCTTTGATAATCATCGTCTTTTTCATCACTTAATCAGGTGACCTACCCTGGTTTTTAGTGTGCGAGAGAATATATAAATCTCCTAGGTGGATTTCGCCCTTGGTAACATTCCAATCAGCCCCTAATAGTTGATTAGCAGAGTCTCGTTATTTCCTTGCCTTGTTTTTCGCATCGTCTAATTGCAGATGCCCCTTGAAGCGCTAATAGTCTGCACTCGCTAGTATCCGCTAATCAATTCGCATTCTCATAATATCTGCGCGGCGCCATAGCATCGCTTTAAGGTGTACATATTCGCAATAATATCTCGTGTTGTATTTAAATATACATTACTTGTAGCTCTAAATGTGACTTATTAGGACCAGTTTGGTACCATTTGAACCATGTGGAAAATTCTGTACCTGCGGGTTTCTTGACAGGCGAACTTGAAATTAAAGCGTCTAATTTCAGTTCCCTATATTCTAAATAAACAGTAGACAGCGTTCACGGTAGATTATAGACGATTCTTCTTGTTTAGAAGCCTCGTGTTCAACTCATTATAAATTCATAGTTAATAAACCACGGTGTGTAAAACACCAGTTACGAAACTTAAACTTCGCAATTTCGGCCAGATTTTTTGTTACATTAGTGAAGGTAGTTGCCTTGCCCACTCGTTTGTATGAAATTAATTAAGATTTCATAAATAGTAGTTACAGATAACAATGAAGTTATATTTTACATCGATTTCCGACTATTAAAGGTACACTTACCTATACCATTACGTTAGCGCAGAGAAACCACACAGGCAGTTGTTCCGATGACCCATATCTGTCTGACTTGATGCTGGAAGCGGGATGGTGATACCGAGTGGCCATTATGAAATACATAGGAACCTATTGATTTGATAAGAAGCTCGTACTTCTGTTTGTACAAATGTTTATTTTTATAAGAATAGGAATTTCCAGAAATTATCCAATATTTGTTGGTCGTAACAGTATTCGAGAGCGATATTTGGGTTATGATCCCACACAGCAGCAACATTTTATCACTGCTCCAAATCAAACAAACACATTTATTATTTGAAGTTAAATATTTGCGATAAAGCTCTATTGTTAAAATAATTACGGCGTATTCTTTTATCGGCGCCATATAATCGCCTTCGTGACTAACCACTAGCAAACGGTTCTGAAAGGCACATTTCCAAGTCGCCTTTATTCTTGCTAACACTAAGCGTTCAGTCAAATCAAATCCCATCCATCCATAACTTTATGTGCACCAAGTGACGTAACTGGCCGTGGTCTACATAGAGCAATTCAGAAATAGAAGGAGCATTATTGAAAACAATCACTTCATGCCTTGTGCATGCTATCCTAGCATCTTGAACGTGCCTCAAATAAATATTCACAGTCGCAATTGCGGACTTAAGCTTTAGATGTAGATACTCTCTCATAATCGTATTTATTATAGAAATTATAGCATCCATCACACTGAAACGGCTTTTAAAGTCAAGCATCTGTTTCTGACATTTGTACTTGAAACGTTAATTTGAATTGGTATCAAAAACACGATTACTGTTTGTTCCGTATTACTACATAGTTAGTCAGTAACAAAGTTAGTTAACAGATTACTTACCAGATGGTAATGGTATCTACTCGTAAATAGAGACTTAAAAAAATCGTACGACGAAATAAAGACGTAATTAGGAGGATTCTGCTCTACATCACGGGGATTCCACTAAGTATTAGATGTTCTATTAGATATGTAAGAGCCGTGGTGGCCTCGAGGTTTGAGCAGTCGCCTGCTACGCAAACGACGCAAGTTCCAATACTAGCGGGGTCTGTTTTTCTAAAAAACTTGTGTACATTGATTTCACACCACGTGCTTGACGGTGAAGGCATCGCGAGGAAATCGTAATTCAAAGACGTATGCATAGTGCCTGAGACGGCGATAGACTCACCCTCTGTCACGTTGGCACTTAATCATCTTCGGTGAAAAGTGGGTGTTTTTATTACACAAACTCTGCCTACCCCCTCGGGAAATACAGGCGTGAGTATATGTATGTATTGGATATTCAGCGACAATCCCATTTGACTATTTCTTTAACATTTATAAACAATTTAAAATTACGATGGTTACTATACATTATGTATTCTGTATCTAACTTCTTATTGATGCTATTGAACGTCTGAATCCTCATTGATTTTGTAATATTGATTCTACAACAACCTCAAAAGTTTAGTAATCTATAGATTAGAAAACATTGAATGGCAATGACATTAAAACACTCCCAGTTCTAACATTGATTTTGCCTTTAGGTACGGATTAATCAGAGTAAAACTCAATAACCATAGTAGATGTCACAAACCAGTTTATGTTTTAGCATAAAGTTACTGCTAAAGAGGTGGTAGTTAAAGTTAACTCGTGTTCTACCCACGGAATAGAATATTCATGCCGGTGTTCATGTTAGGCAATGATCACAATTCACGGACAGTAGGTGAGCGGCGATCACGCGCCCGATGCACGGCCAATGTCAATCGATGCAATTGCCGTGCTCGACAAACCCCACTGAACTTTAACGCCCATTAAAAATTATCGCTACACTCACTCACTTTGCTGTGACGTCTGTAACTTATAACGACCAGGGACCATGCTATGACCTCTGATTGCCATGATGGTTTAACATTGTGGTTCATCTCTTATTAAGCGACTGGGGCCTTACCATAAGCTTTAATTGCCATGATAGTTTCACTCATTTATGAGACAGATGTATGTGACGTGCATACATCTGTCACTGTCGCACAACTGAATTATCATTGCAATAAGAGCTCAAGCTCTTATTGCCATGATAGTTTCACTCATTTATGAGACAGATGTATGTGACGTGCATACATCTGTCACTGTCGCACAACTGAATTATCATTGCAATAAGAGCTCATGGTTGGGCCCCTGATGTGTATGACGTATATAAGTCTGTCAATGTCACACTGTGAAACTAAGGCGGCGTTAAGAGCTTTTGGTAAGGCTCCAGTACCCCAAGGTGTTAACATGTTTTGGCTTTGAATATATGGATTGCGTATTTTCCTCATTTTATATGGGAACTTAAAAGCGCTTCTAACGGCGAGTGTAGTAAGTTTTACGTTCACATATAAAATAGAGAATACGCAATCATTATCGTCAACGTTTTAACATGTTAAAACATATACATGCGGTACTGATACCCCATGTTTCAACGATGACGAATTTCGTTGCGTATTGGTATGGCTTTAAACGTGTTGATACACATATTCAGGTACGCTAATACGAAATCAAATCGTTAAAATTAAAATAAGTTAAAACCAATATCTACTTTGTGCAGTGCACAGTATAGACAGCGAGCGACCAATGCTTGCAAAATGACAGTCACCTTGATCTTAAACTAACCCCTCACTTGCCTAAATATAGTACACTACCTATTTGATACAGACATATTTATTTAACACATTAGATGGAGAGCTGTATCTAATTGAATTTCATTAATATTTAGCAGGGAAACGGTCTTAATACGAAATTGTGTTAATATTATTAATTTCCTTAAGGAAAAAGGTTACAATTTGAATAAACATGATAGACCTTAGCAATAAGTTACGTACTTAATTAAAATAAATCAAATTCTTAGTATTCAATTGTATAACACGAGTTCAATTGACAAAAGTCTCTAAATTATATGAATATGATATTAACGAGCTGAATCGTCGATGAAGGCCTCGATGCCGGCGACGACGTCGGTGCAAACTAATAAAATGTATATTGGACGCCTGCCTGTGTTTACGAGCACCAACATAATATTGGCAATAATTGATTTATCTACAATGTCATGGGACTTTCAATTGATGGAGCTCTTCGTATAAGGCCATATTCCCAAAAGGATGGCGCCTCTCCACGCGTTTTTGAGTCCAAACAACTAGTCTGGCAACTTAATATGGAAATTGTTGGAAAAAGCAATCATCTCCAAATCACACATGGTTGTAAAGTGAAAGTAAGTATTTATCAATAAAACACACCATACCGATGTTCCAATCTCTCTTTGTGTAGTTATACTTTACATCTTGAATTTTGTTTATATCATAACTTTGAGAATTGCATTGGTTCATGGAATAATAATGCTTAAACATGCAATTTAAAATGTTGTCGCAATGAGTTAACGGTAATTATTTGAGGATTTTGTACACGTCTTCAAATGAGAACTATTCATTCATATTTTAATTATGCGCGTCTCGCGTTATTTTTTATGAATATGTCACCAACATTTTGTTGAATTACCATATGGTTGAATGTGCTGTGTGACAGACTGGCTTAATTGTAATTTGTAGAACAATGTCATCTCTTACATTTAAATAAATTATTTCGGACAGGACTGTATAGAGTTTCCTCTATAACACTTGGAGTAGTGTACATTCATGTTTATTAGTCATTCTGTCCATTATCGTCAACTCTTGCCCCAATGGCATTCTCACGTTTCTCTACTAAACTTGCACGTACATAATTATATGTGAATGACCGACATTATGCTCCTACACAATTTGTCGTTTACCCGTGATGAACTTCGTGGCCGTCAGTTGTAAGGAAAACTCCGCTGCTAATACTACCACAGGGATGGGCAAATCACAAGAAAATATCGATTAATATCGAATCAGTATTTAAAAATATATCGATTTTTGTATATGTATATAATTTACCACAAGGTGTGGTAACTGAAATATTGCTGTCAAAATATTCAAAATACTCTTCGTTGTAGTGGAGGTGTTTAAATCGTGGGTTAACAAGACAGAAAAAGGGAATGATTCAGTAATGCTGCTATATATATGTACGGATTCGATACTTATTTTATACTTCGGAAAAAAAATCAACTATAGAAATTTTTAGATTTATAACATCTAAGTACTTAAGTAAATAGTTTTTTCTAAAAAAAAAACGATATTTTGATACTGGGAAGTTTTAATATCCGTGTACATTCACTTAAGCTATATTACGCTTAAAGGTCTGCAGAACTCGTTTTGAGTTCTCATTGTTAGATTTTAGTAGCATCTGTTGCGGTCGGAACTAGTTCCATGTCCCTGAAGAGGCTGAAGGCCGGCCCAACATCCGGTTTGCAAAGCGCTTGTCTAGAGATACAATGCATCTCTAGAGGCGCGTACGCGCTACAGTTTTTGCCCGCGGGCTCGACGGGGCCTTGCGAAATGTCCACCGGTTGCCTGTTACTTCCTACTACACTTGACTTGTTACAAACATAAGGTTTTTTTCCTATTGACTCAGATCAGATTTCGTTGAGACCATCCGTTTATTTATTTATCATAAAGTACAAATTTATTACGCTATCAGCACATGAGTTCGATTTATGCGTGTTATTTACAAGATTAGCCACTGGTGATATTAAAGCTATCAGATCTATCACCATTGAATTTAATGAAGACTAGGTCCGGTATAAGGTAACATACTTATTGGTGCTATAACTATTATAAAACACATTATAAACAACCAACCAATGCCCACGCGTCAGCTCTGTTATACTTCCGTGAAGTGAAGTAATTACTTGTGCGTTTAATATTTAGTATTTATTTAATTACTCTAATATAATTCCATTGGTAGCACACTCAGGGCATGACAATCACGATACTTTCAATGTAAAACGAATGCTGGCTCTAAACAACGCCTCTCACGCCATTGATGTAATTTTAGATCGTTTAACTTTCGACTTCACTTACTCTATTGATTCAATGGCGAGCTAAAGATAACATTGTAATTTTTGCCCCACTTGCTGCATTGTTATTGCTAAACGGATTTGTTTGCAAGGTTTTAATAGCAGTTAAATTAACGAGTTGAATATTATTTATATCAAGTGTTGTGGCTCTGCACTCTGTTCTGAGAAATGCTATGTTATAGAATCTTGTATCAGCAAAGATTTATTTTATGGAACTGTATTCTCTCGCTGTTTTTCTGATAATATTGTGATGTTACATATAACGTTGATTGTACTTGGAATACCTATAGAGCTATATTTGCGCCAGAATCATAACGAAATCGTAACAGTTCCGACTGTTGTGAGGGTTTTTTTGTAACTTACACCAATATCTCGAACATTGCCTGTCGAATGGCTCTACTTTCGACAAAAGGTCAAGGGGCGTGGTAAAACACGATTTTAAATGTAGAGTTTACTTTTGGAAGACAAATTGTGAGATAACTGATGGCAGACTTGACTCTTTAGGATCACGAAACTGAAGCAAATACAAGCAGCCTACTTGCTTATTGCACGTATTTGGGAGCGAAATCGCGGTTTTGAGGTGGTGAGAAGCAAACGAGGACATAAACAAGTAAACGTAGCAACGTGTGTGAATATTTATACAGCGGTAACTGGGCGATGCATGCACGCGGCCTCGTTGCATACTGACTCTAGCCATCATGAATCACGACCACACGCGCTTCTAGTTCCGGCACCATATCGTATCCGAAGCAGCTAATACGTCTCACTTGTGCTTTCTTAATTTACTCCCCGCTATTTTATTCTAGGAGATGAATAGAGCAATTTGTCTTGTTATCAATAACAGCTCTTACTCAATCGTAAAAGTTATTTGAAACCCTACGTCTTATGTTGATTGTCACTACTCTTCATACCAGACTGAATGAAAATTCAAATTATTTATTCAGTTCAATGATTGATTGAATTGGTCAAAATTCAGTCAGACCACGAATGGTAGATCTCTCAAGTTGCATAGTTGTTTAATAATATAAACGATTCTTCTCTTACCGCGATTTCGTAGTGTAGAGATATTAAAGCAAGCACTATTCGTACACAAATATGTAGTAAAAATGATGATCGTGAGACGTTGAAGTATAGAGATAGCGATAGCAGTCATAGCGGAATAAATATCTTATAATAGTCGGTCTGTCGGTATCTGCGCACGCGCCCCTACATGGACAGAAAAGAAAGCGAATAGGTAACGGTACTCAGCGGCTTAGCGTGATTACATAGTTTTGTTTGACTAGAAGTCAACACCCAACCTAATGGAATGTAGATAGACCTTTCGTCAATATTTGATTGGTATCATTAAACTTCGCTAATCAAATGAATAATTTAAATCCCAATGAATCACATGCAGTCATTACCACGTATGTTTGCACGTTTATCATAGACGGTTGAATGTTTTATGTTACTCAATACTCGTCGTTTCTAGATGAATCATGTATAACTCCGACCACGACAATACCAATACACATTTTCCCTTCCAAACTAATTTCTGAAGAATATTGTCCGACACGATCTGAAAAGGAACGCAAGTCGTTAACTTTAATATTATTTGTACTTAGATTGTTATTTTTTATGGGATCGTGCTTGGTTGAATATTTAATATTCTGTAGGCGTGTAAACTGTTATTGAATTTGTATTTAACAGAGATTGTAGCTGATAACGCCTTCCAAATTATAACAATTCCCAGTGATTGTCGTCACTATTTGTATAGTGACGTGGTTTTGTGACGTGGTCTCACGCTTAATTTGCAAACCAGAAGCTTATTAATTAAAAACATACTCTAATCCCCCTCATTAGATACTATTTTTAGAATACACACAAACAAATGAATGTAGCAAGCAAGTGAGCGTTCCCGATTCCAATTATTGATTCTGTACCAATTTAGATTGTGGAGCAAACTTTGAGGGTAGCATAGGGCAAGTCTACGGTAGAAATAATGGTACTGATCCAGCTTATTAGAATACTGATATAAATATAGTAACTAGAACAATATTAATAGTCTGGAGTCAATCAAGGTAAACTTGTGTGACGTCACTTAGGTCCAAGCAAGTGCCAATGAGCGAGTGGGTGTCAGAAGGCCAATGCCATACAATATCAACTCTGTCGTCTAATTCAATCAATTATGCTTCTCACACCCCTTATAATTGATGATGCAAGCATTGAACGCTTACTGCCAAGGTGATAATAAGTAAAAACTATTCTGTATGTATGTATAGTAGGTACAGCCCATGGAGTATAGTTAGCCTTACCATAATTTATCAAAAAATCAACAATAATAATTTAAACATATAAAAAGAAATCTTTTGTAGTCGGTAACAAAAGCATAAGAGGTTGCTTCAAGCCAGGGAAAGAGGCATTTGATAAAACAGATCTTTTGTTTTCTCTTTCTTTATGCTCTTTATCTTACAATGCATTAATGCTACAGATGAAATAATATATAGTTACTATGCTAATGCTTACAATGGCCTCGTTCCACACATTTACTAATTATTTATTAGAAACAATAGCTAATACTCGACTACGTCATTTTGTAGAGCCATTATTATCCATGGTGCAATACCTAGTAACGTATGCAACGCTAATAGATAGTGGCCGAAGTTAACGGAATGGGCAATCCGAGGAGACGGGTTGCGCTATTGTTTAATCGGAATCAAAATTCACGTCACGAATGAGTCGTTAAAAAGTCATTAAATTGAAATCGTCGATGACTAATAGATTGCCACTCGACTCCGACAGTTTACTTTAAAAACCTCACGCCTTTCTTTTGTAATCCTTTCAATATCTGAAAATATCTAATATATCTGAAAGTTGAAATTATGGATAAAGTATCAACTTCATCCGCAAGAAATGAGTTTTCGTGACACTCGGTCACGAAAAGCTTGCTTATGTATTCCCTCGAAGTTAGAGCTTCTATCAAGCTATATCCTGACTCCCAAGCTCTAGGTATTTGCAATATTAATTGTTAAAATTGATTCCAATCACTTCAAAAACGAACATCATGTAGGCTAGGCAAGTCATGGAGACCTCTCATGTATATAAAAGCTTTCAGTATAAAAGGGTGCATTCTGGATACACTGTCGATTAATTTTATCGTTATCTCATGTTATATATAAAGCAGTGCACTCATCTGCAGTGCTCTGCGCTAATAACTACATTCATTTTATTTAAAGCAATTATTTGACAAATGATATAGAATTACAGTGATGATTGTTTGTTTGTATCATAAACTTTTTATATCAGTACGCTAATGACATTTCAGGGCACAGACCTCTCTCAATTAGTTAACTTTGGGTGTTAACCAAACTACACAATGGATGTTACCAATCGTTCATTATGTCATGCCGTGTGGTAATAACGTCTTGTGTCTAAGCAACTCGTGATGAAGATGTGGGACACGTCACGTGCATGTTTGCTCTATTTTGAACTTTTTCCCGAGCTGCAGTCAAAATGTTTCGCACTACCTTGACCTGCCGACACTTTAGGTTATTATAAATCAAATTATATTATGGTAAAATCAAGGACAATGCGTGTAAACGAGGTGCGGGGTTCCAAAACATTATTTTATGCAAATCTAACAATTTCCACGCAACACAGTTGTGTGGGTGTAAGTGTCCTTGTGTATGCCAGAAACGGAATAAATTATTGTTTTGCACATTTGCACAAAGTATTGGTAACGCGCTTAGCGGTGCGATGCGATGACTGCAGAAGGGGATCGTAACTGATATCTGGGACGGGATCGCACGATCGCAACCGGAGCTGTGATAAACTGGGGCACTAGTCATTCTCATTGCACACGAACTGTATGTTTGCCACCTCTATAGTGGTATGCGTTGCTACTAAGGCTCCTCGCTCGCTTGACAATACGGAATGATACAATACTAAAGCAGAAATACTTAGAGATACAATGAATCACTTTAAACGGATAATTAATGATGATGTTGATTTGTTGGGAGCAGCGAAAATCGTCTTTTATCGGATTATGATTGTCAGAACACATGCAGCCAGATTTTCGAAATCGCACTGATGTGCGCCGGTTGGTAATCACGATGAGGATATAGTATATGCCTTGGTTATATATTTTATGACGGATGTACCCTTCCCTGGTATGAATATACCATATTGGCATTTACAGCGCATGATAACATGTGTCAGATAAGGTTTAAAGAGGCGGAAGTAAATGATAAAAAGGATTCATGGATATATTGCCCTTCTGAGGAATTGACATTTTTGCCACCGAGATTGCACAAGCACGGACGTGACTCATTTTTAATTCTTTATCAAATTATAAATATAAATGTCATATGTCGCACCACACATTCAACACTTTTAGTCAGTGGGTTGATAAATCATTTGTCGTTCAAATGGGCAAGATTACATAAATCAAATCAGGGTTTTTAATCGTGATCAATTAATGTTGAAGAAATATTACCTATACATAATACTTAAGACATTCAAGTGGGCTCACCTTTCCGTTTGGGAATCCCCAACGGATATAACTCTCTTTCCTGTTAACTGAGACTGACTTGTTGGGCAGGTTTGTAATTCAACATGGCTTTGTTTTGTGAATCGTAGGTACTTATATTACTCCTTCGGTTGTGTACCTGTACCAAAGGCCTCCTTTTGGTACAGGGACCGCTGTCCTTAAAGCCACCTTGGATGATGAAATTGTTACCGCGAGTAACGTATAAAATAATTACATACATACATATGCTCTCGCTTGTATTTCTCATAGGGGTAGGCGAGATGGGTGTTGCAATAACAACACCCACTTCTCACCGAAGATGATTAAGTGCTAACGTGACAGACACAGATAGACTCACCAAGTCTGTCGCCGTGTCAGACACTATACATATGTCTTTGAATTACATCAAAGACATAAGTATGCATGTTTCCTCACGATGTTTTCCTTCACCGTAAAGCACGTGGTGAGAAATCACTAAGGGAGCTACAGGTTACATTAGTGCCACGCGATTTGATCGTGTGAATCTGCGTTGGGATCTCAAGAAAATTCATTATTTTAAGCTCAGAAGTACGCTTTTATACATCTGGTTACTTCAACTCTACACTACTTTGTGATTTTGAACTATTGGGAATAAAATTGTGAAGTGCGGGGGAATAACCCTAAGATAATGCTTAGAGGTAACGTGATAATAGTTAGACATAACATCAACACGATGCTTGCTGTAGGCAGAATGTAGGAATCGGTGTTAGCATTCGAACTCGGTGTAATACTTTCACTAGCATATTTCACGTAATTGCAGTAACGTTCACGAAAACTGTTACGTATTCTATTTAAACCGCTTAATCAGAGACCTTAAAGCCGTTGAACGGTTTATTTCAGCAATTTAGATATAAGTGGAATGCGTAAGTGTTAACAAACTGGAATAAACAACATTTCAAACGAATGCCCCTGCACAGGTACCAATACATATTATGCCAGATTACCGATAAAGGCAACAATACCATAGCATTAAGTTGTTAAATACATGACACACTTGCTTGACTGTGTGGTAACTTATGTGTTGTAATGAAACAAAAAGCAAATGTTCACAGCGCCATTCATTACTTACTAAAGGAGCAATGATATTAAAATCTAGCTGTGACCCGCGGTTTTACCCGGTGTAGTCTTTTTCACGGAACCCTATTTCGTTGAATAAAACTAAGTGCGTATGAATATACGTTCATAATGAGCATTTAGTGAAAAGCTGTAATGGAATTACAAACAGACAGAATCTTTATAGATTTAGATACGATATGCGTTCACAAAACGTACGAAAAAAATGTTATCTTCTCACTATTGTTATATGAGTAAGTAGTATAAGAACTTGAGGATAATTCAAAAAGGAGGCTAGAGTTTTGACAACTTTAACGCCATCATTTCGGCACGCTAGTGACACCTATTATCTACCTCGTTTTTTTTAAAGTCTAAAATCATTGAGAAGTACAAGGGTAGTAAGGAGTACGTTTTTGCACACTAATCTCTCCACCTTACAAATATTCAATAGTAGTAAGGATACTGCTGCAATTAAATAAGAAATAAATGCGAAATTCAAGATATGCCTGGTCTAATTGCGGCAGGAGGTAAACCTTGATCAGTTGGCAATGATGTATTGTAAACTAGAGTCTAGAGCGTTCTAATCTAAATAGGAAGTTGATAGTGTTTAGCGAGCCGCGAAAATGTGCTTTGTAATGTGAATTATACATAGAATGTTTCTTAAAAAAAAAATATTAATCAAAGTAACATTTTTGTCAATCACATAACAAAAAAACTCAATGATAGCAAGAATTATCGCGCCATTCTATAAGTATTTCAATTTAGTGTTCATAATAAAAAAGATAGATTAATAAGAAATACCCTCGCATACATTACAGTACAATACGAATTGATAATAATTTTTATGAACAAAACAACAATCAAACGTTATAGCAGCTATAACTCCCACGTACTCATAATAAAATGTTTTAAGTGATTCTCATAAAGTCACACGATCTCATTGTCAAATGCAGTGTGGAAGACTGCTAAGGCCGATAGTGAACGTTGTGGCCGACCTTCACATTGGCTGCCCTGGCCAAGATTCGCCCAATGATGACTAAGCATGTCAATTGAGCCGCGTTCCGCCACCAGCTGGGAGAAAGTGACCTGGAAGCGGTTCTGACTTGCTTGAATGAGCTCTCACGCAAAATTATTCGTAACGATTAACCTTGAATCAGTGTTATATTTTCTTTATTCATAATTTCGCTTATTGTTGTATTAATGTTTATTCATTGCATAGCCTAGTTGGAACCGTCGAAGGCTAACCACAATGGCATGGTCAATATTAAGACCGTTATTTGATCTTAGTCTTGTTCCAGTTTCTAAATGACTCGCCAAATGTTAAGTTGTTAATCCCGGCGGTTGTGGCGTTCGGCTTACTTGATGTTTTAAGTTGCGGTAAACCCACGTCAGTCAACGGGTTTTCTGGAAACTTGTTGGTTAGTTCTAAAATTTGGCGAACGACACAGTACTTATTAGGTATCATCGTAAATGGAGTTTCAGACAGAACGTAATATCTATTTTAATTTCTCTTCGAGGAAAAAACGATTTTTTTTTTATTAACAGCCTTTGATAATATGGAAAGTTATTCTAGTTATTGTATTTAATGCATTAGTTGTATCCGTATATTTCGCGGTCAATGTTATTCGGTATTTGACGGTCAAGCAAGTGCTGAGTTATCTATGTTATCTGTGGCAATGTCGTCCACGTTCATTGTGTTCCGAAGGTTTTACGATATCCATCGGCTGAGCTGCCATAAAGACAGCATTCGGCACATCACATCTCATTGCCAGATCCGTTTTACGTTTCACTTAGGTTACGAGTACATCTTTGGCCTTCGCTTAATCTTTATTTTTTAACCGCCGGACACCCGTTTTGTTTCCTTCAAAAGTTACTTGAAGTTTTTTTGTATTTGAATATTGATTTTTTTTTGTATTTGAATATTGAATGTTTTTTTTATGGTAGGAACATTCGCAACTGTTATCCACTTATTACATTTACCTCTTATCATATCTGTTTTAATAGCAGCTTTATGAGGTACTAGGAGCGAATAAAAACTATTAATTCAATGCGTAAAATAAAATGAGTATTCAATTCATTGATCAGTGTAGTTTCCCCGTTTCCACCAATGTATTCAACATGTTTCCATGAATCAATACCTGATGTACGCACGCACTATTAAAATGTACAAACAATAGTTACGTGTATTTTGGTGCGATGATTCAACTGTCTTCTTTAACACTTTAACTGGTATTTGATGATCAAACTTACATCATCAATTGCTGAGACAATTATGAAATCAACGCTAGGAATAAACAAACTAAATGCTCACTTATAAAACAATAGTATTTATAAAGCAAGAGTTGTTGCTAATACTGAAAACATTTCAACGAAACGCCATGATAAGTGTTTGTAAACTAGATTTTGCTAGTGATTGCTTCCGCGTGTATGTGTTACTGTACACGCGACACGGATTCGACGGCGATTCGAACTGGCGAGTGAACTTGACATACTTACTTGTAAACTGCAATAACGTCGACTTTGAAACATGGAGATAAAACAAATTGCAGGTTACAGCCTAATATAGACACGTTAATCACCGGAGAGCAGTCATAAATAGACGTATAACTGCTTTATGGTTGTGTACAAATATTTCGTATTTCGATACACTGGTTGTATCGTTTGTAATTAGTTCCTACAAGGGAAACGATATCAGATGATTTTGATCAAACGCATATAAGTTTAATTTATTGAGTTGATAAGCATTCAGAAATCGACTATTACGTGGGCTTTTAAATGTATAAAGTAAGCAATTAGAAAAAATGTGACATCGATATCCTCAATCCCTACTAATATTATAAATGCGAAAGTAACTCTGTCTGTCTGTTACGCTTTCCCGCTTAAACCTATCAACCGATTTTGATAAAAATTGGCACAGACAATCTTTAGACCCTGAGAAAGGACATAGGCTACTTTTATTTATTAAAAATATTAGGTTTCCGCGACCATAAGGATGAAACTAAATCTACGCGGTTGAAACCCGTCACACATAAATAAACCTAAACATAAAGACATTTCTTAACCTGAAATTTAATCACATAAGTTAGTATCTGTTTTGTATGTCGCTTTCCGCAACACGATTTTGACTCGCTCTTGACCGGTCTCTGAACAATGGAAGTGTTTACTGTCCACGTACATTATGTGAGGCAGGTAAACCGAGCCGTGCTAATGAAAGTTTTGATAGGAGGGCACACGACCCTTTGTCATACTCATAACCCAACCTTTAACATTCCACGGCTTTTTTGCTTGTTGAAAGCTTCAAAATCACCACGTAGCACTTCACTGTTTTGAGTGTTCACTTAACTACTCGTATTAGCAGGGATAAGAATTTCAACGAATATAAAGGAGTATATTGTGTGGTTGTAATGCTCATAAATTTAAGTACATGTATTGTGCCTAAATTAATTATAAACTAGCGGACGTCACGCAACTTCACCCGCGTAGTTCCCGTTCCCGTGGGAGTACGGGGATAAAATATAGCCTATGTTACATGTTGATGATGTTGAAGTTTCAGCTTGCTGAAAAAATTTTCAAGATCGGTCCAGTAGTTTTGGAGATTATTCAATGCAAACAAACAAACAAAAAAGCAATCAAATCTTTCCTCTTCATAAGTGTGGATTTAGAAGCCGCATTTGTTACAACAATGTATACATTAGGTTGTCAAAGAACGATAACTGAACAGTTCAGTTATAAATCATTTGTTAATCGTTTTATTCGGCCACGGCATTTAATGGGTCGCATTTAGGGAAATGGCAGATGTTTACAAATGTGACCCGAGAGTCCAGACGGGTAATTTTGACCAGATGTGTAACACTGCAAATTATCTTATGTGATCCACCCGAAATGAGATACCCGTCCGAAACTTTCATTCAGTATTTTTGATCGTGACATAAAAATAAAATGTTAGCGTATTTGTCTGGGACGGAGATAAAATACCACTAAAACAATCATGTTAATATTTGTATTTTTAACAATTTTGATCCAACTACTTACAATTCAATCTGTAAGGTTTCATTAGGACTCATTTCGTTCATCATATTAATAATCCTCCTCTTTAATAGTACACCTATATTTATATGTATACAGTTAAATAAATTTGAAGTGTTTGTTTGTAATTCCAACAGCTTTTCATTAAATGCATATGAAAATCTATACTGTATATACCTAAAGACTTTTTTGTTCACTGATTATCTATCTGTCTGTCTTACCGTCTGTCTGTTTATTCCGGATAATCTTTCAAACGGCTGGATCGATTTTAACGAAATTAATTCAACGCGGTTGAAACCGCAGGCACAGCTAGCTAGTTTTTAATGGAAGAAAAAATATAACTATGCCTTTATTATGACGGATAATGTTAAGTATTAGTTCAAAACCTCAGAGCAGGGTGGTATTGTCTCTGTGTATTCACTCATTCAATTGTTCACGTGGTTGAATTTAACACGCTTTCAAATATTACTTCATAGTACTGAATTTGACGGAAGTCTAGCATCCGGTTAGTGGTTTCTGAAATAATCTTAGACACATTACACACTATCCACCTTACAAAACATCGCCTGATATAATCCGTGGTTTAAAAGTTCCATCTCTTCTCGAGATATGAATTTCAAAAGGGATGGATATAGTTTTAGTCTGAGTTTGGTATAGTATGTTTTAAACCATTATTTGTAATAAGGGGATCAAACTTCGTTGGATTAGAATACGCAATAACATGTAAAGTTCAAATCACTTAGGAATGACTCAGGAAGCCAAGAAGCTTTCTCTTGAGTTCGCTGGTCATTCGGCTCAATGAATAACGGATTCACCCTTTGTGTAAAGATCATTAGATAAAGTTGAACATTCATCTCAGGCCAAGAATTAACCGAGAAACATTATGCATTGTTATCTGAACTATTATAAAACTGGCAAATACAAACAAACACAAAAAATAGAAAGCGCGGAAATCGAGCCCGTTATCATCGTGGAATCTTTCGCTCAGCAGTTTTGTATGCCGTTACTGAGACCTGTTGCTTTTCCCCTGAGACGGCGGCCGGGCTCCATGGCCCGGCGTGTTCACAACTATGCGATAGCATCGCACCGACAAATTGAACTTACGGCGAATATGAAATTACCACTATTTACAAAGAAATCGGACGCCCTTATCACAGTTTAAATATTAACCATACTGTCAGTCAGTACCGATATGGTATTTATACAACTATGTATTTTGGAATAAGAACGGGAAGTCCATTGAACACATGGGATTTTTTTTTTTATTTACTCCTTTATTTACTGTCAATGTAATATTGATTTTGGTGATATTATGAAGCTTTGAAAAATTTCGTATACGACATACGCGATCGGCGCCACGACGTGGAACCCCTTACTGACATTGCGCTGGGCCGCTTATTACTTATCTCGAGTGTGTCATTTCGAACGATTTGCTCCTAGATTCCATACTGCATGTAGTCAGCTCATATTTATAATGTGCCCTCACTCTCTCCATATTGTTTGATTACGCCATGCTTATTAAACTTAATAGCCGTCTCTTATTTCGCAGATATAATAGTTAACTTTATCATAATTGCTAGGTAATTAGCGCTTAGGTTATTATATTGGATATGTATTCTGCAGCCTTGGTTTGGTATGTTATTTTGTCACGACTGTTGCTTCATTTGTGCAATAGCGTTACGTTACGTGCGCCTATTGACCTACTCTGCGACACACATTTTAAACGTAAATATTAGCGGAAGCCATTATCACAATTTAATGTTCCATCGAAATAGGAGCCTTGGTGGCCTTGGCGTTTGAGCAGTCGCCTGCTACGCAAGCGACGCATGTTCGAATCCCAGCGGGGCCTGTACCAATGAGTTTTCTAAAAACTTTTGTGCTATGATTTCAATCAACATGCTTTACGGTGAAGGAAAACATCATGAGGAAACCTGCATATGTCTGAGACGTAATTCAAAGACGTATGTATAGTGCCTGAGACGCGATAGACTCATTATCTGTCACGTTGGCACTTAATCATTTTCGGTGAAAAGTGGGTGTTGTTATTACAACACCGCTGCCTACCCCTTCCGGGAATACAGGCGTGATCATAATATGTAATGTGTCATGGGTCACTGAAATATACTCTTAAAGGGACGAACGCTGATCACGGGCAGCTGCCACATTTATAGAATACCCAGAAAAAGAGGGTTTCTTACACATAGTAAACAGTTGTCTTCTTCTTGCAGATCGGCAGAGCGGTATGTGCGAATGAAATGGCGGGACGTGAAGGTGGGAGATTTGGTCCATCTTTCGAACAACGAGGCGGTACCAGCTGACATGGTTTTGCTTCACTCCTCCAACTCTCTGGGTATCTGCTACCTGGATACCTGTAATTTAGACGGAGAGACCAATTTGAAGCAGAGAATTGTAGCGCCGGGCTTCAGAGAAAAGGTACCGTTGCTTATGTACGTACTTTAATATCAATGCCTTGTTCTCGTTTATCTATTATCTAACAATCATGGTACACGCGCACGTCTAATTTATCAATCCATTTTAGTCAGAAAATGTCTTTCGAAATGTCTATCTTGCAAACAACTGTGTTATAAATTTAAATTACACGTACAATGTTCGTACAATTATGTTGAGGTTTATAGAAGCATCACGTGAGAATACTTTCACCAATTTGTAAAATAAAACAGTATTTGCATAAACTCGTGTAAATTATAAGTACGTCACAAGCTGAGTGACGTTAATTTGTATATCTATCAATCAATCATGCCGTCACTATCGTTTATCATACATATTATACATATTCGTGTATTCTGGCTGCCTTTTGTTGTATAGAACTAATACAATATTTCGTTTCTAGTTTAACTAGGGGTTTAATAACCACGGGCAATCTTTATAACCATCATAAATAGTGCCATTATTACCTACATGGCCTGAATTAATTAATCATTAAACAAATCAATTAATTACAGTAAACATAATTTCATTTTCTAAATTATATTGTGTCCACGTGTGCTTTAATGCTCATGTTTAATTATGTTTCAGCAATTAGAATTCAATCCATTGAAATTTCGAAGTTCAGTGGAAGTAGAACGGCCGTCGACCAAAATATACCAATTTACGGGCACGATCTCACACCCCGACGGAACTAGAGTGCCGCTCAGATCAGAGAATCTCCTTCTCAGAGAATGCTTTATTAAAAATACAGACTATGTCGAAGGCCTCGTAGTTTATGCGGGACATGAAACTAAGGCTATGCTCAATAATGGTGGACCAAGATATAAGTGCTCTAAGTTAGAAAAGAAAATGAACACCGATGTGATATGGTGTCTCTTAGTATTATTGTTCCTTTGTTGTGCCGGCGCCGTCGGATGTAAGATCTGGTTCGATCAATACACGCCGTTCACTATAAACTCAACCCCGTTCCTGCCTCAGGCCGATGCGCCGGTGTACGAGGGACTGTTGATATTCTGGACTTACATTATCGCGTTGCAATCGATGATACCTGTATCGCTTTACGTGACCATAGAGATGACGAAGCTCCTTCAGGTATATCACATTCACCAAGATGTCGAGATGTACGACGCCGAGAAGAACACGCGGACGGAGTGCCGAGCGCTTAATATCGCTGAAGAGCTGGGCCAAATCAGTTACCTGTTCAGTGACAAGACGGGCACGCTCACCGAGAACAAAATGCTGTTTCGTCGGTGCACGGTCAACGGCGTGGACTATGACCACCCTCCAGGTCCACCCGCGGAACCCTCCTCTGATCTACCGCCCGTGGTCACCCCTATCACCCAGGTTTCACCAAACAGGAGAATGATCCAACATTTACTCGACAGCAACGATGCACAACATACGCAAAAGGTTTATTTTTATTTCACAAAAGTTGTGTTTTTATTGGAATATTATATTCCTTCGTATTTTTCATATTTATGTTTTTCCAGGTGCGCGAATTCCTTTTGATCTTAGCAGTGTGCAATACAGTAATAGTAAGCCAGCCCCATGTGGACAAGATGCAGCTCAGCAATTCAAACTCCGGCGAGCAAATAAATTCTGATAAACCCTCAAGACCATCCAATGGCACGTTACGATCTAACGATAAGTGAGTACAGGTTTATTTCTTATTTTAGTCGTATCAGATCGTAGAGACACGAGTGGATCCCATTAATCAGGTGGCTTCGTTATAGATACGCTCGACTCACAGAATCTCGGTCGACGACGCCGTCGCCGCCCCCGTCGACCACCTCCCCGCTAAGAATAAAACTGCCGAAGTTGGGGTTCGGCAGCAAAGATGATAATTCCAATGGGGCTGGCCCATCAGCCGAACAACAGGTATGTCTTGCTTGATGACGAGATGGAATAAAAACGCACTGCATGCATACAATGTATCTATTGAAACCGGAGTAATTATGATTGACTTGTTTTTATCTGCGTGTTGTTATTTTTCCGTATTATGTGCAGACGTTTTAACTTTAACCTTTTGATAGATTAAAGCTGCATCTTATATGTAATTGAAGCATTTTTATTATGATTACATTTAGATTCTTCGTCTTCGTAAATTTATTCAATTTGGTAAAGGTGAACCCTTTATGTGTCCAGTTAGCTCGTTTCGAAGCTGAAAGTCCGGATGAACTGGCGTTAGCGGAGGCCGCTCTAGCATACGGCTATGAACTGCGGCAAAGGTCGCCTGATGACGTAGAACTGGGCATACGCGGCGAGCTTACCCGCCTCAAGGTGCTACGAGTACAACACTTCGACGCCACCAGGAAATGCATGTCGGTTGCTATGCGAATGCCCACTGGACAGGTAACATTCTAATTTTAAACCTTTTCGCACGATCTGTGACTAAGGCCTGGATACAAATCAATTCGTGAATGACCCGCTCTAATAAGAGTTAAGGACATTATTTACACGACAAAATGCAGTTTGTATATAAAAAATATAGCTTAAAAGTCTTGTAAAGCAATTATTTGGGTGTCGATAACTTATTACCAGCGTACAAAGGAATTCGTTTACAATCAACAGGTCGTAATATACGTGAAGGGCGCGGATACCACGGTACTAGGCGCTTTAGCACCGATGCGGGCCGGATCGGCAGAGTCGGCCGCTTACGATAGAACTCGCTCACTTCTGAATGAGTACTCGCGTGCGGGTCTTCGAACACTGGTCATGGCTAAAAGAACCATGCAGCCAGCGCTCTGGGAAGAATGGCTCGCAGGACACACAAGGGCTTCGGAGATCGGAGAAGGTAATTAGCCTAACGCTTTTGCTTGATATATACATATTTTCAATAGAAGTAAAAGTTACAGATAGGAATGTTATTTCATTAGCGCTTGGACATTTTGACTCATTCAGCATTTTAATCGTTTGTCATTTTGCGCATTTGTCTTTATATAATGTACCTTCAGTATATACTTACGAGGTGAATACACGGTTCGAATGAACAACATTTATAAACTTCACCGATGATAACTAGTCATACATAGATAACACGACGTGGGATGATGCGGCTTCATAGTGGTATGATTATAATTTAAAAAAATCTCGTGTTTCTTACGCAGGTCGTGAAAAGCGAGTTCGCGAATCTCTTGCGCGGCTAGAGAGCGCTTTAACCCTGGTGGGTGCCACTGGCGTAGAGGACAGATTACAAGAAGATGTGCCGAAGACCGTGCGGGCGCTGCTCGACGCGGGGATCGTCGTGTGGGTGCTCACGGGGGACAAGCCGGAGACTGCCATCAACATCGCCTATTCCGCCGCGCTGTTCTCGCAGACTGACCGCCTGCTGCACCTCATGTCCAGAGATAAGGTGAGGCCAGATCTGTTTCTGGGATTTTACTGTGGATTGGGATAGAAGGATAGCCTTTATCGACCAGGCTGCCCTCCCGTACGTCCAGAACAGGGCAAGCTTCAGCCTATAAGGCATACCGTTAGCTAGATCGTGTAATGTTGCAGGAGCACGCGGAGTCGACGATTAAGAGTTACCTGGAAGGCGGCGCGGGCTCGGGCCCGGGCGGGCGCGCGCTGGTGGTGGACGGGCGCACGCTGACCTACATCCTGGACCGGCGCTCGGGGCTCGTGGCGCCCTTCCTCTCGCTGGCGCGGCGCTGCTCCGCCGTGCTCTGCTGCCGCGCCACGCCGCTGCAGAAGGCCTACATTGTCAAGGTGGGCCGTGTCCCTGTATATATACCGTGGCGGCCGGCGCACGCTGACCTACATCCTGGACCGGCGCTCGGGGCTCGTGGCGCCCTTCCTCTCGCTGGCGCGGCGCTGCTCCGCCGTGCTCTGCTGCCGCGCCACGCCGCTGCAGAAGGCCTACATTGTCAAGGTGGGCCGTGTCCCTGTATATATACCGTGGCGGCCGGCGCACGCTGACCTACATCCTGGACCGGCGCTCGGGGCTCGTGGCGCCCTTCCTCTCGCTGGCGCGGCGCTGCTCCGCCGTGCTCTGCTGCCGCGCCACGCCGCTGCAGAAGGCCTACATTGTCAAGGTGGGCCGTGTCCCTGTATATATACCGTGGCGGCCGGCGCACGCTGACCTACATCCTGGACCGGCGCTCGGGGCTCGTGGCGCCCTTCCTCTCGCTGGCGCGGCGCTGCTCCGCCGTGCTCTGCTGCCGCGCCACGCCGCTGCAGAAGGCCTACATTGTCAAGGTGGGCCGTGTCCCTGTATATATACCGTGGCGGCCGGCGCACGCTGACCTACATCCTGGACCAATATTGGAGGCTACATTTTTAATAGATATAAGTATAAATAATGAGAGAAAGCAAATGTTAATAATTTATTAATTTCTATGTGCGTGGCCAGGCAGTGAAGGAGGAGCTCGGCGTCACGACGCTGGCCATCGGGGACGGCGCTAACGACGTCTCCATGATACAGACCGCTGATGTTGGTGTCGGTATGTTAACATTTCATTTATCCCTATTTTCGTGAACTACCTCTCATGTCTCTTTTAAACCATTCCGACTCTTCAAGGGTTGAATGTAATATAACTCAGGGACGGCGCTAGTTTACGTCGTCCATACTTGTTTATTACAAAATGTAGCGTAGAAAAATTATTGGTTTTTAAGTAGCTTTGTATGTTTATGTGGAAAGGATTTAAAAGAAATAAATATAGATTTAGTCCGATATAAATGTGTGATGAACGTTTTCCATGTTCAAAGTTTTAAAGTATGAATATACTGTTAGGTCTCTCGGGCCAAGAGGGTATGCAAGCAGTAATGGCGTCGGACTTCGCGCTGCCCAAGTTCAAGTACATCGAGCGACTGTTGCTGGTCCACGGGCATTGGTGCTACGACCGACTTGCCAGGATGATACTCTACTTCTTCCTTAAAAATGCCGTAAGTTTTGCTTACAATATGATACGGAAACAAATTATATAGATGATGTAGAGCTGTGTTGCTGGTGTAGCGTAGATTTAGTTTCATGCTGTTTTTTTTTTAATACAATTAGCCTTAAACACTCCTTGAAACTTCAGCAAACTGCCAGTAAAAGTCCCGGTAGAATCGGTCCAGCCGTTTACGCGTGATGCCGTTACCAAGGGAAATGGGGATTATTTATATATAGTATAGATGTGTATGTAATATGTCCGCAGACATTTGGGTTCCTAATATTCTGGTACCAATGGTACTGCGGGTTCTCGTCGATGGTGATGTTCGACCAGATCCACCTCATGGTGTACAACCTCATGTTCACCGCACTGCCGCCCATGGTCATTGGTGAGTGCATTTTTGAATTATTCACTTATCATATTGTACCTACAAGAAAACTTGTCATATATTTTTACATATTATTGTCACTACCTTTTTGCATAAAGAACCCAACCATCGGTTATATGCGGAGTTTTACTTCCTTTGCTTATATTACTGACAAATAGACCCATTTTGAGTATTTTTTTTGCTATCAACACCAATCGAGTATTTCAACTTGTACATTAAATTTAATATATAATAATAATAAAATACATGACATTCTATATCGTCATCCAGTCCGAGGGTTTTTTTTATATATTTTTAAATTGATATGTACCACCAACCGCACCAAAAACGTGTGCCTACAAAGACCCTATACAACATTACAAACATTATTATATAATAAATACAATACTTTTTATTCATTAGGGATTGACTAATCTATAAAGCCGATATCTGTCTAATATTATATACAGTCTATTGCTATGAAAGCTAGGAGTATGACGATGGTACATGTGGTTTGTGGTCGCATAGGAGCGTACGACCGCGTGGCGCCGGCGTCGTTGCTCTCGGAGCGCGCGGGGCTGTACGGCGCGTGCCGGCGCGGGCTGGCCTACCGCACGCACTCGTACTGGGCCGTGCTGGCCGAGTCCATATACATCAGCGTGGTGATCTTCTTCACGGCCGCCAGCGCCTACTGGGACCACACCGTCGACGTGTGGTCCTTCGGCATCTGCTGCATGACCTGCTGTCTCCTCATCATGCTGCTCTTCGTCGCCATCGAGACTAGGAGTTGGGTGAGTCCAAGCGTTCATTGGCTTTCGAACTGTATAATTCAATCGATTTCAAAGTGCTACGTTAAAGATATTTAGCATTTTTATAATTTTTTCTTGAAATTTAATTGAAATTTTTTAAAGCCTTGTACCAACTGTTCTTAAAGTTGAAAAAATCGATAGACGAAATCCATGACGATTTTGTCACTGTCTTAAAATAGTAACCATTCTGGTTTTGCGGGAGACAGGCACAATTACTATTGCCAGTTATTTTTGTTCTCAAGAAAACTTTGTCAATCAGTTTTCTCACTTTAATTGTTTGAGATTGAGTGTGGTCTACTGAATTTTAAAGGCATTTTTTTTTTAAATATGGGCTCATTTATAAAGTTATAACGTTCGAAAACTTGTTCATTCCCAGTATTTGAAATTGAACAAAATTGCACTTGTAATAAAGTCTAATATTCGTTGAACCTTATACTGCATGAAGCATACGATTCAGAGACACTTGTAGAGAACTTCTTAAAACTTATATTTATAAATCCCTAAAGATCTTATATTTCTTCCGTTTTTTCATTAATTAATTATGCCTGATTAACTTACATGCAGCTTTTCGATAAGAAAATAGTGAGTGGCTGAGGCTTGAGTGAACTGCTTGTTTGTATAACCACCGCACGTTTGGTGTTGTATTGCATACACGATATTTGTATCTGCAAATAATTTATGATGAAAATTATTAATTTTGTAATATATATTATGTTGACTTTTGCTTTGTTAAGAATCTTAATGGACGCTCCCTAAGGTAGGGTACTCACCAAACAAATTTTCGCGATAGAGAATTGTTAAAGTTTTCACTGGGTAGGCAATAAATATGTAAAATTGTTAGTTACATTTTACTGATTTAACTTACTATAGAGCAAAATATACAACTTTCCGAATTTTTTAAATAACACTGACGGCTAAATTTGACAGCTGAAAATAAAGTCATAGTTTTAGTTTTAATAACTATTTTCATGCAACCTACTCTTTCCTACTCTCAATGTATCTCCGCAATATTTGTACGAGAATAATTACTACGTCTTCAGCAGTCACGCGAAGACATTGTTATTGGATTCTGTTTTTTTTTCTTATTATACATGGCGGTAGCATGTATAATCCTGTAAATTAATGTCATTCTGACGATTTGAAAGTACTTTGTAAAAGTCTAATCGAATAATAGTTATTTGTTATACAAGAGTGCAAAGTTGCTTTTTAACCGCGTGTTCAATTTTGATGACCGAGCAAGCGAAGGATTCTAAAATTGAATCACGAGCGCAGCGAGTGATTCAAAATTAGAATCCTGAGCGTTACCGAGGGAATCAAAAGAGCACGAGGTGAAAAATCTTTGCACTCGAGTGCAACACGTAACTTTTCATTCCACCTCAGCGAGGAAATGACTAAATGCAAAAAAAAAACGTTTACAATCACAAGATAGGTACACTTTTATTTCAGTTTAGGTATTAATTGCTACATTATGACAGGTAAGTATAATCTTTTTAATTCACAAACTTAGTGCACACGATGTTCTAAATTCAATTTACTTTATCCTCTAGAGAATAAAAACGGCTTTTCCACTCAGATATTGAAGATTAAAAATACTCTTTCCGAGATGGTGGGATGAAAAGATATTTTTGACTTTGACTTTGACTTCTGCTTGATAAAGTGCGGTGACTAGTCGCATTTCAATCAAAGGTGGCGTTACGATAACTGCGCTAGTATTTGTTCAAACAAGAAATAAAAGTACTATGATTTCAAGATCAGTGCTCGAATCTCGTGACGGCACCTTTTACGAAAGTGATGATGAAGTGATTTACAAAATGTGTGGTGTGGTATAGACGGTGATCCACATAGTGGCGCTGTCGGGGTCGCTGGCGGCGTTCTACGTGGTGACGCTGGCCTACCAGGCCGTATGTGTGCCGTGCTGGAGCCTGCCCTCCACCTACCACGTCATGCTCTCCGCGCTCGCCGACCCCGTCTACTGGCTGGTCGTCGTGCTCGCCACTGTCACTGCACTCGCGCCCAGGTCATTCATATTTTTTTTTTTATGAAAATTAAAATGAAAATGATTTATTCAGTTTAGGCCCTGGTAAAGCACTTATGAATGTCGAGGAATTTACCACCTTGTCGAGGGGGGAAGACTTCAAAAGGTCCCCGACCGCCCTGGGAGAGGCAGGTTGGATTTGTAACGCACTGAAACCCCCCCCCCCTCCGATGCCTACCTCCGTGCTTAGGGGGACTCGGGGTACTCTAAAAAATCACGGGTATTATGATTAGAACATGTGTATGTATATAGGATCTAGACTTTTTAGGCATTCATTTTTGGCACAGAGAACCGGCTAGTGGTACATCAACTAAAAAATTAAATAAAAAATCCCCTAAATTTTTTCGTCGTTATACCACTTATTTTTGTAGTAAGTGTTAGAGGTTACAAAAGGTTCGATGTTTATTGGAAGATATGTGGAACATAAGACAATGCTTAGACAATATTTTTGTATGCCACCAATTTCAATAAAAAAAAACAACGATGAATTGAAAAAAAAATGCAGTATTTTATTTTTATTGTCATTTAACACAAGAAGTCGCTCTGTGCCAAAAATGCTTAAAAAGTCTCGAATCTGTATACATAATAGAAAGGCATAATATTTAGATGGATATGTGTATAGGTTGGCGATAGCAGCAGCGCGCAACTCCATCCGGCCGGGCACACTGCGGCGCGCCGTGGTGGCGCGGCGCCGCACGAGGCTGCCCTACACCGCGCACTACCGCAGCTCGGCGGCCGCGGCGCATGTCTACAGGTACTATTTATTTATTTATTTATTTTAGACAACATATAAACTTCAGTTAACGCCAACACATTTATACATTTAGATAACAATTCAATAGTGATAATAAGTAGGATGAAATATAATAGTTACGACATGTATAGTCTAATTCTTTGAATTTGACTTGGCATGGTGTCTGCAAATACGTCAGCATCTTGACAATTTCAAAGAAAGTTGTTTAGTAAACACATGGCCCGGGCTGTGGGAGCGTTACTGGCGTGGCGCGTGCGCAGGGTCGACGTCGCGAACAACTGATGCCGCCGGCGACCAGCCCCTCGCATATAGTTACGCGGAACGCATAGACTAATCCTCTTAGTAACTTTAGGATTATCTACTTTATTACGTAAAAACAGTATGTAATGAATGGCTAGTAACAATTTTCGCCTCAGTTGCAGACTGTCCAGACCCAACATACCATTGATAAAGAGTGAAGGATAAAGGAATGGTTAAAATCCGAGTTTTTTCTTATAAAGGAAGCGTGCAAATTTCTTATGAACTTTCTCTATGCACTGAGAATGCTTTTCGGTATCTGGATCCCAGACGATTGAGCCATATTCAAGCTTGCTCCTTACGAAGGCATTATAGAGCACTATAGCAACCCTTGGCTCTTGGAATTGGGAGCCGATACGCATAATGAACCCAAGTGATTTGCTAGCTTGTTTACATGTAGCCAAAATATGAGAGTGGAAGTTAAGTTTGCTGTCGAGTGTCAGTCCTAGGTCACTATACGTTATATTCATTTCCCTTTTACTCCTTAGGTTAAGGTGCAGGTGCCGTCACGAGTTATCAGAGATCTTGAATACGCAGTACTTGTTTTATAAGTCTGTCTCTATTTTTCTAGCGCGACGCGAATTCAATACATGTGCAGCTGCTCCCCCTTTTCTCTGAGCGTTCTTAGCTTGTGACGGAAAAAATAGTCTGATAAACTTAGTCTGTGAAGTTGGCCAAAGATAGGACTTCTGTCACATTAGTACAACATTATCTTCGATTGAAAAAGAATGGCAAGAGAGCAAGTGATAAAAAAAAATATTAATTTAAGTTTCAAGTCAAATAGCACCAAACTTGAAACTTGTAAAATATATGTAATCGGTATTGAAAATCCGTAAATGAATGTATCTCTTCGCCCAGGTCGACAGACGAAGACGGCCTGCAGAAGACTCAAGCGGACGTAGCGGCCATCACGTGACCCGTGACGGCCGCTTCGTGGCGGAAGGCTGTGATCTCTCCCTCCTGTGCTCTACTCCTCTACCTTAGTCACCTCCGCGGCACTACGGCCCGCCCTCAGGGACCAATCCGTAACGATCATGAACGCGACACCAAAACACAACGTCCTCACTATACCCAATCGAAAAGAGACTGATGTACGTCTTCACACTTTGTAACTTTCATTCGACCAACGACGACATAATTAATTCATTATAACGCTTATTTGATTTTTGTCCAATCAAAGTTACAACTATGATCGTTTTAAGCTTACTTCCAAGGTAAGTAGTTATTAATTTGCGCTGCTTATACGATCATAGTTGGCCCCCCTGTTCAGTACCCCTATAACCACTACCTCTATCACGAGTTTGTCACCGTTTGCTAAATCTATAGTCGATTGCGTCATCCACAATATTTGTATGAGATAATTTAGTTATTATCGTCACCGCTAGGAGGCGCTGTACAAATTATACATTATTCATACAAATATTCAGTGCAGACGCTAGTGAATTAAGGAAAACGGTGGCAAATTGTAATCCTATCACGAGTTTATAAGTGATAGAGGTACAGTTTGCCACAGTTTTTTCTTATCTATACTCGCTAGCGTCATGAATATTTGTATGAAAATTTTTACGGCGCCTCCTAGCAGTGACAATTATAACTAAATAATCTCTTATAAATATTATCGGTGACGTTAGCGAGTATTGTTTCAGGTGCAAAACTAGTATTAAGGGTACCTTCTGAATGCAATACAGAGCTTTGGTTAGTAAAGGTGATACTGAATTAACCTAGAAAATGTCGAGAGGTCTATAACTTACCTTCATGAAGAAGTAATAAATAGGCTTTTAATAACAAGCCGGCGTTGATTTCATTCGATTGGAAAATATTATACCAATCGTCAGGTCTCAAGAAGTGAATTCTTAAATTGGTTAGGAAAAATGCGAACACGATGCGGCCCTCGAACACATGAACTCTGTAAACCGTGCATCGTATTTTCGTAACCATTATAAGAGTTTAGAAAATAAACAAAGATTTTTTATTATAGTGACATAATGATAATTATGAGCCATCATAAACCGGCCTTAAGGTATCACTAATACTATCCAAAAGTTATAAATAGATTCAGGAAATCCTATAGATATCTCTTCATATGCTTCCTGCTAGAGCGGGGCGGCCTGAGTGCCTAGTGCGAGTTTTTCACAGCCGCCGTCACAAGTCACCGCGTCAAAGTTAACGCAGATTTATATGGGATCGCAGCAGCGCCTCTGTCGGCCTAAAGATGGCACTATTGTGAGCCCATACAAATCTGCGTTTACGTCGACGCGGTGACTAGTGACGGCGATTTCAAGAAAACTCGCACTAGGCACTCTGAACTGTTCATTATAAGCGACCTTGTATAACTGAAAGTGAAGACGATTTCATAAAAAAATAACTAAACATTCTGTTACTTATTATCGTTATGACCGAGTTACCGTCTCGGAGGACCGACCAATCCTCGCTCGGTTGCTTCCCCAAGCCAATAAATTTAATTTAACAATATTAAATTTGACATAATATAAAAAAAAACTTACCTATAATGAAAAAATATTGTCATATCATAAGCTCTTATTGCCATCATAGTTCCACTGTGTGACAGTGACAGACTTATACAAGTCATATACATCTGTCTCATAATAAAGGTCAATATTATAACGTCAATAAGATGTCATGGTAGTACATTATCTAGCACCAATCGAGTGAGGTAACTGATTTTTAAACTGTATAGATAGAATAATATATTTTTATAGTTACCCATTCTGTGTCTTTGGTAATTTCAATGTTTGGAATAATAAGCATTATCCAAAGATACGGATTTCTTAGTACATAGTACTAAAGTCGTCGCCTTGGGGACTGGCGATGTCATTTAAGGTCGACCAAGAAAGTGTTTTGATTGTGCGATCGAAAATTAATCTTATGAATGATCATAAGATTAATTTTCGATTTTCGATGAAACCGCGTGACGTCCGCTAGTACTTTCTATTATGAAATAGAAAGTACTAGCGGACGTCACGCGGTTTCAACCGCGTAGTTCCCGTTCCCGTTGGACTACGAGGATAAAATATAGCCTATATTAATTAGTGATAAGCAGCATTCGAGTAATGAAATAATTTTTAAAATCGGTCCAGTACTTTTTGAGCCACTTCGGTACAAACATACTTACATACAAATCTTTCCTCTTAATAATATAAGTATAGTTTGATGGTACAATACTTTCTTGGTCGACTTTACAACTAACAGTATTCTCAGTGTGCTTCGACATAGATTTAGTGTCTACTCTGTAAATGTATACTGCACGTGTCTTGTTCTAATTATGTTATTCCAATATCGATACATTGTTGACTGAACGAATGATGTAACATCGACTTTTATCGATGCTAAAGCCAAGCGTTCAGTGCATCTACAGTGAGTTAGAATCGTAAAGTCGTCAGCGAGCTTACGTTAGATGTATTTAGAATAATTGTATGGCGCTTTAAGCGAACGAGTTATCACATAGAAATCGAATCAAAACTAAGATAGACCTTGAGCGTTATTCGCCATCACTAGCGGTCGTGCAAATGTAGGAAATTTTTGCAGTACGTATCGCAGATGGAGATTATCGGTCAAGGGCTGAACAGGGCATGTAGACAAAGTAACATTATCCTCACGCTTTGCATATAGAAACAATATAAAATGTATGATAATGACATATGTCACGTGACTGATTTATGTCATTTCCATAATTTTTATATCGTTTCTGATAGCGCAAGCGTGAGAGAATGTTACTTTGCGTAGGCCTGGTTTTTTAGGATGACGGGCAGAATAAACGTTAATCAGAATTGAAAAGCTTATCTATGCTATTTAATACAAATCTTTCTTAAAACTGGAGGAAGGAAATTGCGAGTACATTTATGATATAAAGTGATTCCTTACACACTCGATGTGTGTGAAATTGTTCAGTAATAATGTCCGCAGTAACTCCCTCCTCCCTCAATGTACTTATTCCGTATCGACGTGTACCAGCGTGGCTCGCTCACGAATATGTTCCAAAAAGTAATTGTTTAGTTTATAATGTTGGTTGTATGGGACTAATGTGTGCATGTGATATAATGTAGTGTGATTGTTATGTAATTATGTGATGTCTGTTGGCTTCCTTCACGTAATGTTAATTATACATGCCTTGCCGGTGTCGGCGCCTTCTACGCGGGGATCGCACTCGTCACTACACTTATTTATTTTATTTTTTAAAGTAAAGTCTAGTTTTCACAATAAGATTTTACAAATGAACTTTCAACCCCCATGGGGGAGGAATTTAAAATAAAACCCGCTCTTAGTGTATTTATACACTTCACCAAGAACACACCCTGCAAATTTAACGTCTCTAGGACCAGCGATGTAGGCTGTGCATTGATATATAAGTTATGACTGTGGCATACGAGCGACTTTACGACCATGAAACCGCTGGAAAGCGGTTAAGACCAATCGTACACTTGATTCATTTGAAATTGGTCTTTGATACTAATGTAATAGAAATCATTATAGATCTCAGTACCTACAGACATTTGAAAGCAGTTTTAATTTCTATTATTTTTATTTTAATCAGTATATAAGTTTTGTCTACATAATGTTTGTGAGGTTAGGCGGACGATAAGCAGAAGCATACATTCCATTTGCTACCTTACTATGTACCTGTTATTCGTTCCAACCACATTTTTGTAAAATATTCCATTTATAGGATTCCTTAAAATAAACCAACAATTTGTCTGACAGGACAAGATGCGATTTTACCTCGTTTACATTTCCAGCGCACATTCAGCGCTTTACAAATATTTATTCAATACAAGTAAAGCGCTTTATTGTTAAAAGTAATTCTCTTTCATATTATATAGTAGTCGACATTTGTTTTACTTATAGTTGTTTATTGTTTATTGTAAAAGTGACCCTATGGGTATAGACCTACGTCATAGATTAGTATGTAGCAGTGTGTGCTAGTGCATACAGTAGCCTGCTTCACGTAAAACAAACTATCGAAATTTCGTTGAGTAGTTTGGTTGAAGTCCAAATTTGGTATTCAAGTGTTCCAACATCGTAGGGTACAGAAGGATGTCGTACTTCAATTAAATAGGATCGAAACAACGGTTTTTCGATGATTTTAAGTTATTATACGATAACGCTGTCGTCGACTAAGGCGGTACGATGTCGTAACGTTTTGATTACGTGAACAGGCTACAGAAGGATGGCGAAGCACACATTGATAGCAAGTGCCTTGTACGCGACGAGTGCGCTCCCCACGCCTTCTACGTGACTAGATGATTCCTAAAAGATTTGACTATTTTACTATCGTTTCTAGTTATTGTACATACAAACAAATATATATTTCTATATGAACGATCATTGTTACATGTACAGTAGGATATTTTTATATAAATCATGAAACATCTTTGTGTAAATAATGTGTATGTTCTAAGACTGTTGTTTATTTTAGAGCTTTTAATTTGTTCAGTTAAATTAAACTATGGTACCCGGCGGTTTATATTGCACATCGAGCTCGGGAAAGAGACAATCGCCTTCGTACTTATTTGTCAGTCGTTTTCGCCAATCAGTGTCAGTTGCGACATCACATAGGCAGTGTGCATGAAGCCGAAATTAGCCGATCTTTATGTCCGAGGTGGATGTGCATTATATATCGCCGGTTTACTGTAATAGGGTGTTGTGATGAGATATGTATTTTCCAGTCATTTTGTATGAATGCTGAGATCAACCATCGCGTGTCTTGCCATACCAATCGGAACTTTAGTTATTAACCATTTAGTACAAGTTTACGAATAAGTATTATTTTATTATTATATACTACTCGAACTTCACGTGCCTACTAGGGTGTTCTAATGAACTACATATATTGCCATCTTACTCTACCGACACCGATGTAGTAGCTCGTGGACTAGTCTTTGATCAACGAAATGATTTATTAAGTGTATTTGCTATAGGTCTTCCTTTAAATGACTTTTGTAATATTTAGCAAACCTATACACTTATATAACGCGTACAATTTATTAGTAAATGCTTCTTCCATTCAAACAGGTTGAACCAAAATAAAGTTCTTTATATTTCTCTGATAAACTGACAACCCTTCGATATCTCGTTTTGTTTTAAGTCTAAATTACTGTAGTCTTTTTATCCTTATTCACTACTTACCTAAAATTGAACTACCCTAAATGTTAGGTTCGCAGTGAATGTGTTGAGAAATAAAAGTAACTACCTATTTATAATGTAATGGTCAACCCTGTTATACTTAACAATGCATTTATATTTTGTGATATCGTCTAAATAAATGTTCCATACTCTATTAGCAGATAAACGTAAACCAAGCACGACAATGACTAGAAAATACATTTATTGATATGTGTTGTTTTATAATAATAACGAAAATATTTAATTTCATTACACATCTTGTTTTATTTCGACAAGCGTCACTGCATCAGAGTAATCTAGCAACATTTCTGTCAACGAAGTAATTAATACTCAAATGAATACTGCATAATTACATTCGTGTTATATTTTAACGAATTTTATTATTTTAGCAAATTAACGACTTGTTAGAGCTCAAATTCAATAAATCTAAGATTAAGACTTGATATATTGTATAGCCGTCCATAAAAACCCGTATCGACGGCGAAGTGCCAATGCCTCCTGACATTTTTCGAGGAATTTACTTCTTAACTGTATTTTAAGGACGCATTTCGCATGGTTTTGTTCAATCACCTAAGTGTATGATTGTGCCAACATCCCCTAACTGACAAATTTCGATAAAATTATTTTAAAGATTTTTAAATTTTTACATTAAATGAATTACTTTCATGGAATTTCACGCTCTTATAGATGAGGAGCTGATCTTATAGATGAGGAGCTGATCTTATAGATGAGGAGCTGATCTTATAGATGAGGAGCTGATCTTATAGATGAGGAGCTGATCTTATAGATGAGGAGCTGATCTTATAGATGAGGAGCTGATCTTATAGATGAGGAGCTGATCTTATAGATGAGGAGCTGATCTTATAGATGAGGAGCTGATCTTATAGATGAGGAGCTGAACTCAGATTTTAAGTAGGCACTGTACACAATTATTACCAAACTAGCTGTGCCCTGCGGTTTCACCCGCGTAGATTTAGTTTCATCTTTATTGTCGCGGAACCCTTATATTTTTATTAATTTAAAGTAGCTCAAGTTACTCCTTGATATATCAGCTACCTGCCAGTGAAAGTCCCGTTAAAATCGGTCCAGCCGTTTCGGAGATTACCCGGAACAAACAGACAGACAGAGAAAAATTTATTTTTCTTAGCGTGTATACTTTCAAATGCATTTGGTGAAAAACTCTTATTTTGGATTTACAAACAGACACCTCAATTTTATTTATCTGTATAGATGATACAACATTTTCAAACGTATTCATTAGTGCTTTCCGCGATACAGGTGGCTCTTCAATCCAGATGTTTAGATTGAAAAGTCACTAATACCATTTTATATCCTACTTAATAAGAAGGTGGCTTTCCTTTCAAAATCTGAAGTAGTGATTCCACACGGACACGATACTCTTGACTGCGACAATTAGGAGATATTGGCACTTCGCCGACAATATATCATTAGCACTTCATAGAATGACTAGGTCTATTTCGTGCACATTGAATGTGACAATGTTCGCTTGTTTTAAGAAGATTCAAACATAGCATGTGGTGAAATCATTAACCTGGTAGGAACTTAATTCATACAAAAGATAATTCAAGCGACATTTCTTTAATCACAATCATATTACAGTTAACAACATAGTAAAAACAGTAACAAAATCAATAACAAAATAATAAATTATTATGTTCATATTACATTACGGTCATACATCCGGGTATCATTGACAATTAATCAATGAAAAAAAAATACGATAAGGTTTTCAATTCAATTCAAAGATTCAAACCAATTTGATCTTTATATTTGGCGAAAAAAGGCATATTTTCATATAACTTATCTAAGAATCGTTGAGAACTTAAATATTATTAAATTCATTATTATGTCTTCGAGCCATCACTAAGCTAAATATAGAGCATGTAATTTTTTTGCAATTAATTAAGTCATACATATTTTAAAGAAAACAAAATATTTCTACGTGACTTTATACAGATAGCAACAAGCAAGTCCGCCGTATGATATGCTACGCTTATAACATCAAGGGTGTCAATTACGTATCAACCACCTTGTAAGTTGTGTTTGTGTGATGCCCCTAATACAGCTGTCGTCACGAGATTTGAGCGCTGGCCTGGAATGAGCATTAGCAGGGCCGTGCATTGGATTTTCAGAATGTGGCGAGTTGTAGGTGTATACGTTTTAGTATAGACACACACACGCAAAACGAGTGTATTCAGTCATAACAAATGGTAAGCACTGTTTATTTCCTTACATGGAATGCAGGCCCCTGAGCAGTAGTCATTTATTGGGTCTTGTATAGCGCAAGCGTGAACAAATACATGCGCAGTTATACCCACACTTTTTGCTGAGCGCTCAAAAGTTGTGACGGCACCTGTACTCATTGATGATAAATAATAGAAAGGTGCTCTCAGTGGGCGGTAAACCAACAGTAAAAGTTGTACAAAAACACCTTAATTAGCATGTGCAATCAAACATACGGTGAATAATAACAAAGGTAGCATAACAACTTTTTCAATTAATTAGACAGCATTTCAAGATTAGTCTTGATTGATAGTTACAAGTGGATTATAAGCTATAACGGTAGATATACAAATCAACGAATGTAGACGTTTGACTTGTGTTGGCCTTTCTTAGAAATGAGAGCAACTGTATACCAAATAACTTGACTGCACGGGCGTGCATGGGATTTTCAGAGGGGTAAGCATAATCAATAAAAAGTAGGCAGATAGGTTAGGTACATACCAATGACACGACACGAGTGTATTTAGTCATCACAAATGGTAAGCACTGCTTATTTGCTTATATGGAATGCACGCCCCTGCTTGACTGTTGTGACACATGCGGAGCTACAGCCATTCTACAGGTTGTCCTGAATGAAACCTTTTTGGCCGAAATTCAAATTCACAATTACCACTGAATTAAGATTATTTGTTAAATGTCAGATACTTTTAACAAACTACTTTAAAGTCGTCTGAATGACATTTAGTCAAGATAAAGTATACAGAATTATAAATATTACCGCCGGGTTCGGAAGGTTGATTTTACTAAGAACTCGGTAAAATATTGATTTTTTAGATGACTACTGAACATACGTGAGTGAGATCCGAGACCTAGCTATATTTATTGTATTAATAACTGCTCGATTAATATACATATTCCTGTAATAAGAAACATGTTAATGTATACTATGCTATGCTATCCACAGCAGCGGTGTCATTCAAAACAACCTATATTAAAATTTTATAAAAACACAAACTAATTATAATAACGAGTATTCTATTTTAGTTATGAAGAAGATATAACATCGATAGTTATCGCATCGTTACATTGTTAACAAGGCAACGCGGTTGCTATCTGCCAATTGGATAACATATTCACAAGACCGGCTCGACAATATCTCAAACGAATACTGCTAAATTAAATAGGTAATCACAATCACGGTTCTTTGAACTCATTCACGTGCACCTTTGGTTATTGCACTTTAAAACAATTTCTTAATGCGGGGTCCTACCAAACATGCTAGCTTTAAAAATACTCGTAATATAAATAAATATTTACTTACTTATTTGAAAAATAAAATCGACTTTTTCCTATAAATCCATCGATGTAGCTCAATAACTTAATGATTATTATGGTACAAGGAAGCATGTTTAATAGGACCATAATATAGAACAGAGTAAACAAAATAATATATTTTTTTAAATAGTGTATAATATTACAAAATCACAGCATCAGTTTCAGTAGAGCGTTGACAACGTCCATGGTAGGGTCATTCACGAGGACGATGTCGAATTTATTGAGGTAGTTTTGTAAGTTCTTCTCTGCGTTTTGTCCGAGGAAGCCTATTTTGATGACGGCTTCGCAATGGTCCATTCCCTCGGCCATTCCGGCGTCGCCTATATTATCTCCCATTAGGATGACGTTGGTTCGATTTCTCACCATGTCGTAATATTCTGTATTTTTAATCACAGCCTCGTTTTTATTGTACGTGTGGATAACCTCGCCCTTAATACCCACTATATTGTCCTCTTCGTCCATCGCAAGGAAGTTTGATACAACCTTCAAATACAAATTACCATAATATAACTACTTAAAGACACGAGTCTCTGTTACATAAAATTTGCATTTGTTGGTATGCGGAAATGTCATCCTGAATTGGAAGTTTGAAATTGGAATATGATTATTTATGAGTTAAGTACTAGCTTCCGCGCGCGGCTTCGGTCGTTTGTACTATGTTCTATGCATAGAGTATATAAACGAACCATGTCAACCTTATAAGATTTAAGGTTGAATTGTTTAAATGGATGAGTAGTTTCGAAAATTACCACCTGCACACAAACATACATACAAACTTTTCTCTTTACAATATTAGTATAATATACCAAAATATATATCCAATATTGTTTCTTAATAACAAAAAAATACCCTACTTGACTGAAATTGGCATTGCATCATCAAGTTACTACAAAATTCTTATATTATATTTATGTCAGGTATTGTCGCGGTTTTTGCAGCTATTGCGAAAAATGATTTTGCAAACAGTTAGCACTTTCGCGAAAAATTATTGTACTGTAAATTCAAATTTAACACACTTTGATAATATAGTCATTATACCTAAGGATATAAGGTTCATTATTTACCTTAACATGAGGTAGTAAGAAGTTAGACGCCTTCAAAGCAGCCACAACTGACTCTCCAAGGCCAGCAGAGAACACAAGTACTGGTACTTGGTGAGACTGACTCCACAATATTAACTCGGGGACACCCCTCCTATAATTCAGAGGAAAATACATCTTAATACCTGCACTTTAAGGACTATATTGGCTTATGATAAGTAAACAGGTCTGCAATTAGAAAGTAATATCTCACCTAAAACTTTCTGCCATTTTTTGTGCAATGTCCATCAGCTCACTTCGAGGGAATTTTACTCCTCTGTAAGTTACAAAAATCATGTATGTAACTAATACAAAAATTACCTTACTTTTCAATACATTATGGCAGAGTACCTTTGGTGATACTTCAAATGGAAATTTATCTAGTGATCTGGCTCAGAATGGAAATTTGAAAAACAGAAAAAAAAAAAAAAAAATCATATGCATTCAGTGTAAAGCTATTATTTTGGTTTTACAAACAGACACTTTAATTTAATTTATCTGTATGTATATAGGAGTATACATCTAGTATAGATTTAGCTAATCTGTGTTTGAACATTTGGAATAAAGTAAGCTTGTTTGACTTAATTCTTATACATTATTTTTTTATTTTTATCTATTAAATTAATAAGCAGATGTGGCTAGTGTTTTAAATGGCACACAAGCCCATCTTATGGTGGGCACATACTCACTTAAGCAAGCCATGTGCGGCCACATACCAGTCAATCATATGCCTGGTCTTCTCCTCTATGCTCATGACCGGGTCTGACTCTATGGGCTTGTATATGGCTGCTAATCTGTTATCTTCGTCTTTGTAATGCTGAGGTGTTGATGGACATTCTCTGAACATACCTGAGGGAAAAATCATGTTGTTTAGCACATTTCCTTGTAAGATAAATAATTTTCTTCTCTGTGTTCTATTTTGTAAAATAATTTATTGTGTAAAAAAACAACTATATCCATTAAAAGCATGTTGTTGGAGTACCCTTTTAAGTATCCTAAAACATCTGTGACGGTAAATAAATTGAAACTACTTGAAGAAGTTATCTGACACAAAATTATAGATTTATCTTTCTAAGTATTATGTGAATAAAATTGATGTCTTAATAACTTTAAACCAATAAAATGAAAATAATTTATTCATTTTAGTACCGGGTAAGGCACTTATGAACATCATCATTTTAGGTAGGTTCAGGTACCATTAGGTACACCAAATTGGTGGCAAATACATCATACAATAAATTAAAGTTATTATTGGCATTGGGCAATGACTCTTTGAACAAAATTTTTATCTAATAAAAAGAAAAATATTAAACACATACCAAAACTAGTGAGAACATTTTTCCCATTGTCCAAAGTATGCCTCGTCAGAGTGTGGTCGAAGTCGGTCACTATTTGCAACTTGTTGTGACCGTCTTCGATCATTTTGTTTATTTTGTCCAACAATTCCTTCTCATCTTTGAAATGAACCCAGGCTTGTTTTAATTCTGCGATTTCTCTTACACTTGAAAACATCTTCATTACTGAAAAAACAGCACCACTTTTATTTTCACAATACGTTTGTGCACTCATTCAACATTTTTACATTTTATTAATTTAATAAGCCACAGCAACAATAAAAGGAAACATATGTTTTGGACTAACTTTTTTTTAACAAAATAGTAAATATCTGTTACAACACTTTGGTGATAAATCAATATATCAGGCCAGCGTGACTGTGTGCAATGAATTAAATTTAAGATATTCCGAAATATTTAGTTACGTCAGACAAGCTCAAAATCAAATTTTTAACTAAATTATCGTAATGTGTACGTCCCACATTCGACCTTCCGACAAACAAACGAAACGAAAACTTGACTGCCTGACAGCTAGAATAGGAAAGTTAATGTCATGTCCATTATCAGACACTGACAGACAAGACAGTTGGCATGTGTCAATCTTGGCTATGCACAGGATGGCAAGATTACAGTTAACTAAGCGATTTTTTTTCTTTACCTACGGTTAACTCAACATGCAGTAATCATGAACAAAGAAAAAATCTATTAGAGAATCATTAAAAAAAAGGGAAAAAATGCTACTATAGAGTGCTGAATTTGTATAACTGCAATTTATTATTATTAGCCTGTAGTGTGCTACTGTTCGGCAAGGGCCTCCCTTCCACTTATCCAACTTTCTTTGTCCTCAGCTGCAGTCCTCTCCCAATCGCTCCTGAAAGCATCAAGCTCATCCCGCCATCTCCTCCGAGGCCTGCCGCGTTGTCGTTTTCTTCCATTTGGGGTCCATTTTGTAATGGCTCTCGCCCATAGCTCATGCGACTGCAATTTACCTAGTCAAAATATCTTTACCTTCGTTTATTATATTATTTATATATCCCATGTTCGATTTTTATGTGGGCCTACCTACATATGCTATTTAGTATTTAGTGGGACACAGCGATATATATTATATAGTTTATAAGCTACGCTATCGTAGTTTAAATTATAATCTATATAGGTAGATAGGTACGTAGTACAGAGAATTACCAACTGAATATAGCACGCGCTAACCGACTGGGTTAGGCAAAGGTATGTATCTTATATATAAAAATGAATCCCCATTTCCCTTGGTCACGGCATCACGCGTAAACGGCTGGATGGATATTAACGGGACTTTCACTGGCAGATAGCTGATGTTTGAAGGAGTGTTTTAGGCTAATTTTATTTAAAAGAAACATAAGGGACACCCATTAAATTAACTCGACGCGGGTGTAACCGCGGGGTAAACCACAGCTAGTAGTAAATGTATTTACATACACTTAAATGAATACTATTATTCTATTAATATGAATTGAAGTAAGGACCACTTTATTGTGAATGAAAAAGATTAATGATAAAAATACATATTTGTTTATTTTTTTTACATTTTCTTCTCATTGTGAAGCTATACAAGATTTACAAATCAGGCAAATATACTTACAGGATAAATTAAATTACTATAAATAATTAACACACAATTTTCTTCACTTGATTGAACTACTAGAGGTGCGAATGCATCTCTGTAGGAATGTGACGATGTAATAGACTTGATTCTGATATTTATATATCTATATTATAAAAGCATTGCGATAGGTATACATTATCGCAACCAGTATTGGTAACTATTTAACCCTCAACCTCATAATATAATGTGGGAAATAATTACCGATTTCACACTTAAAACAGTGTTCAAAACAGAAAACATAAACAACGAACTACCCTCAAAACCGTGCATCTAAGATCTTGGTATAATAGGCACTTCTTATTGACGTCAAATGCACTATTCAATAGATAACATGCAATAGTCACTATTGCATGTATTTTGGACGCGTCCCATGTATATTCGCTTTTGGTGACAGCCTTGAAAAGGTGAAGTTTAAATTTGTGATGTAATGACATTATCCTTTTCAGAGCTATGTTAAATACGAAAAAGTCCATTTAACAAACAAAATAATATAAAAAATATCCTAGGCACAAAAGTAAGAATCAATACGTTAAACATATCATCCGCAAAATATAAAATCATATATTTTTTACAACAAAGAAGACTAGACACAATGCGCAAAGAAAAAAAAACCACTTATATTTCGCAACGAAAGAGATCGTAAGATCCAGCTTAATTTACGTGCGAAGGGGATCGCGATATATGTTCAGTTAATAATTGTTGATATACTATTCAGTATTCCTCTATTACGATTCAGATAATAATTGTTGATATACTATTCAGTACCTCTATTACGAGTTGGCAACAGTTTCCCTATTCTATACCCGAAAGCGTCACCGCACAATTTTTGTTTGAGAAATTTTAGTTCTTTACGTTACCGCTAACCGCTACCAAAAGAACAAGCTGGATTCGTAAAAGGCAAGGGCACAAGAGAGCAGATATTGAACGTGAGACAATTGATAGAGAAATGCAGAGAGCACAATATTGGTGCTGTCTTGTGCTTTATCGACTATGCCAAGGCATTTGACTGCATCAATTGGAACAAGATGCTAACTGTCATGAGTGAAATGGGAATACCTGACCATCTAACGTTTCTAGTGCAAAATTTATATATGAGTGGCAGGTCAAGAGTAAGGCTGGAAGGCGCTTTATCAAACCCGTTCAAAACAGAACGAGGAGTACGTCAAGGATGCATTCTCTCACCCTTGCTATTCAATCTGGTCGGAGAGCATATAATGAGAAGGGTCTTGGATGGTTGGGAGGGAGGTATACGTGTGGGGGGCCATCTACTGAATAACCTGCGCTTTGCTGACGACACCACAATTATAGGCGCCTCTGAAGCTGAGCTGGCCGAAATACTGCCCAGAATAAGCATCATTAGCCAGGAGTACGGTCTACACATTAACCGAACTAAAACAAAATTGATGTTTGTAGATAGAGCGGGCGTTCTACAGCGAACAAACGAACTGCGCGACCTCGAAGTTGTTCACCACTTTGTGTACCTAGGTTCACAAATCAGTGATGATGGTGACTGTGAACGAGAGGTGATCAGAAGATCCCAAATGGCGAAATCGGCAGTTAAGAGACTTGAGAGGATATGGACAAACAGATCTATAAACCGCAAAACCAAGATCAGACTCATGCGGACCCTCGTCTTCTCGATATTTTTATATGCTTCTGAAACCTGGACATTAAAAGCCTGTGTGCGTTCGAGGATTGATGCATTCGAAATGTGGTGCTGGCGTCGAATGCTGCAAATATCTTGGACGCAACGCCGGACAAATGAGTCAATCCTCAGGCAGCTTGACATTACGACGAGACTATCAACAACCTGCCTACAAAGAGTCCTTAAGTTCTTCGGGCACACAGCAAGACGCGATCCAGATAGTCTAGAAAGGCTAATGATCACGGGACGAGTCGAAGGCAAGAGGAGCAGGGGTCGTTCGCCAACACGATGGACGGATGCGACCCAGGCTGCAACGAGAACCACACTTCAAGCTACCATCCAGATGGCGCAAAATAGAGAGGCATGGAAGGCAATGTTGGTGCAGACGTCGCGCCATGATCACGTCCCTCAGTCATGAGGTTACGACTTAAAAGAAGAAGACGTTACCGCTAGGAGGCGCTGTACTATTTCATACATGTACGGTGACGCTAGCGAGTATAGATTGGAAAGACAATGGTAAATTTCTAACTTCTTTAAAAAAAGTTTGTTTGCTATATTATTATTGTTTTGGTAGTAAATAAAAGTTATGTTCAACCGTCCATATAAAATGGCTGTGTAGACTTGAAATTGGTTAGAGTCACCAGATAAAATGGTTTTCAGAAAACCATTTTCAACGAAACATCAAATTATTAAATGAATACGAAATAATACTAACACAAGAGAAACAATTTAACATAAGATTGAATAATTTTGCATACAAAACGTGAAAAATTGATTCTTATCAACATCCGTTTACATAACCCCCAATAAATAATGCAACAGTTAGATTATACAATTGAATAAATGATTAGTAAGATTATGCGCGTGTGCCGTGGCCGTGAATACTTGGTCCTTGTATGATCCAGAATGTTTATCAGTCGTCGCTAATCCGCCTTTTTTTACTTTTTTTCTTCTCCATCGCTTCCAATCGCATGTCTTCTAAGTCTTCCATAATACCTGCAATTATTAGTTAAGGTCACATATATCATCATTCATTTCTTAGTAACCTTCATTATAATTTCATAACGTCTGTTTTGTGTTCAAACACAAGCAATATTATTTGTTTTATCTTAACATTTATATGTTTACCATAAGCTCTTATTGCCATTATATAGTTTCAGTGTGTGACAGTGACAGAATAATACACGTCAGATGCAGTCAAATGCCTTGGCATATACATCTGTCTCAAACCATCATGGCAATTAGTTTCAGTGAAATAATTATATTTCGCCAAGCCAAGTATAATTCGCTCATTTAGTAAAACAATGTTATAAATAAAAAAATTGCCGAAAAATAACTTAAATATACTATATAAAAAAAAATATCGCAAGAAAAATATCTAATAGTATAATAACGTCAATGCTCCACCAAATGAATGTATAAGGGTGTACTATAAGTTTTTCGGGCAAGGTTTACAGTAAATAAAACTCCTTAGTTCAATCGTATTTTACCGGTGATTTCCGTTAAGTTACGTATTTTTTACGTACATATTAGTCAAGTAACATACCGATCTTTTTACTGATGTACTCCTCCCGTTGTTGTCGTGCGAAGCTGGACTCCATGTCGGGGTCATCGTCGTCATCCATGTCTCGATATCTGCACATTTCAATATGGAACTTTGACCTCTATCGTTCAAGCAATAGAGTTTATTTTTGAAAAACTATCCCTATATTTGACCTTGAAACTATCTCTATAATTCGACAGTTAATTAAGTAATTGAATATCGGTCTGTTACTTTGTAAGTCTAACCAAATTTAGATATTTTGGATTTGGATTAAAAACCAAAAAATTTCAAACTGAATAATTCGAATTTCAATCTTAAAAAAGAATAAGATTTTAAGAATAGTCTAAAACCATATTAACGTAGAAATAAAGATTACTTGGACTTGTCGTAGCCGAATATTTCCTTGATGTGGGTCGAGTAATCCATATTCTCATCACCGTCGTCTATGAAATCGTCCATCTCCGAATCGTATTCAGAGTCTGAGTGCACTGCGCGACCTGAAACCAAAATAAACTTATTATTTATGGTTCAACCTAAATCAACTAACCTGCACTGCGAATATATATTTAATATTATAAATCGGAAAGTGCTTTTCACTAAATTGGTGAACATTTCTGGAACTCTGCATCAAAGATGGACACCGCTGTCCACCCATACACGGGACAAAAGGGTTAACTTATTTTATTTTTTAATATTATTATATTTATTACTTATATTATTCATTACGCGGACAAAGTGGGTAAAAGCTACTGAGAAATTAAGACGTAAACACAATTCAACTTTCTGTTTTATCAAAAATAAAAAAATAAAAATATAATACTCAATTCCCGATAGTTATATGATCTTGTAACTAAATAGTGAAGAAAATGTTTTTGTACTTACGTTTATTCTTCTTATCATCTGGATGAGGTCTTCTCTTGCCGTCGCCCGGCCGGCCACCATTCTTGTCCAAACCGTTCTTCTTCAACGAGCTTACATGTTTGTCGAAATCAAAGCTACTCGTTACTGCTTTACTAGGGCCGGCACCAGCTTTCATTTTTCCAGGCGGCCTCCGCTCTTCTGGCCGTTTAGGTGGCTGGCCTCTGTTCATGCTAAGTATTTTCTTCCCATTCTCAACCCTAGGAGATCCATCGCGATCCTTCCCTAGAGGTTTCTCTCTCACACCATTCTTCAAACCCTGTTCCCTATTCAATTTTGGCACCAGTTTACCTTGTGAGTTTTGACCGTTCATATTATATCTACCGTCACTATTCTTACTTGGTACTGAAGATCTTTTCTCATTTGAATTTTTGTCTATTCTATATGTGTTTTGGCTCTTTAAATCTATACTCTTATTGATACTATCTTTAGAGTTTAATTTAGTCCTATCTACACCTCTGTCTACAATTTTACTTTTATCTTGCCTAACTGACTCCAGCTTATTTTTAGTTTTATCTAATTTATCTCTATCTTTGTTCAACCTTTCTATGTCTCTGTCTATCCTCTCTCGCTCTGCTTTTAGTCTTTCCAGCCTTTCTCTATCTATTCTCTCCTTCTCCCGTTCTATTTTATCTTTATCATTCTTTCCTCTGTCCTTTTCCCTCTGCTTATCAACTCGGTCCCTCTCTAGTCTTTGTCTGTCAATTTGGTCCCTGTCAGGTAGTTTGGGACTATTGCGACTTGTGGCTTGTGTTTTGCTATAGGTTTTTTCAACTCTCTCTGTTGGTCTTGGACTTAAATTCCTAGTGATAGTATTTTTGTCACTCAATTTTGGAATTCTGCCGAAACCTGATGGTTCAGGTTTTCTTTCTCTTTCTGAAGGTCTCTCTTCCTTTTGGACTGAAACATTGAATTATAAACAATAAAAAAAAATATCACTACATTAGAAGAGGCGGCGCCCACACAGAGACGTTAAAATACCAACAGACCAGTGGTGATACCTATATTCCTTAACAAATTATAATTCCTACACTAACAATGTCAATCTACATTGAAAGAATGCAAGAAATCAGGAACACATTTATTACAAATTACATTAATTGCAAACAATAGATGATTAATGTGACCAACCTTTCCGATTTCCAGATTTCTCAGCATCAATTCTCTCCTGTCTCCGCTGCCGTCGTGCCATTTCCTCTTCATACTCCCGTTTCTGCTTCTTAGTCATCAATCTCTCCGCTGTATTCGTCTCAGCCACCTCTTTCTTCTGTGTCACATCTAAAGGCTCACTTTTCTTCTGTTCAGCCAGTTTCAGCAGCTGGTTAAAGTCCATGGGTGGTGGAGCCGGCTTTCTGAATTTTGGCTTGTCTGGCTTGGATTCCTTTTTTTCCGGTTCATACTTTGTTGGTGGACTTAGGTCTCTATCTAAATTAAGAGAAAAAAACCATAATTAATATTGTTACGTCTTAATACTTATTTACTTTTAAACAGGAGGCCAACTATAATTGTTTAAGCAATTAGTTAATAAGTTCTTAGGTTTGACAATTAATTTATGGTACCAAAATGGAATGTCAAAGCTCCGAAGTTCTTAATACACTCTGCTTAAACTATTGATGGTGACTAGAAAATAGCTTGTAGATGTTTTAAAGGTGCAAACATACATCCATACATTTAACAAACAGGGTGACCTGAATTTAAGCTTAATCATATTATCAGTAAAGATGAATCAAATGTTTTGTAGTCTATCTACAGTGGTAAAAGAATAATAAATCTAAGAGAAATTAGGACATTTGCAACTGTTGGACTGAAGGAAAATAAATAGATTAGTGTTCTGTTCCTGTGGTCAAGTTGCCAGTGATGTCATTATTAATTTTATTATTCATAGACTGCAAGTTTATTTCCTATTTCAAAAATAGAACAGTTTGAATACATCCATTAAATTAATGTATCGGATTATTCTGTTTGCTCTGTAGGCCTACACAAAGTAAAATTCTCTTGAATCTATGTATATAAATAATGTAACTATACAAATCAGGCATGTCATTTGGTCAGGCAGGTCATACATTTTGTTTTTCTTCTATTAGCAAAGGTTGAGGATAGTGTTAGTGGCAACACATCCTGACTGGAGAAAAAACGAAGTATAGTATGTACCTGTTTCCTTATCTCCTCTCCGCCTCCGTTTATGAGGAACAGGTTCCTCTTCATGCTGCAGAGCATGCTTCACTCTCTCCCGTGTCCCATTTAGGTCTTTCTTTACTGAATTATCTACAAACAATACATATTGATTTTAATTCAAAAAAACTTAATTATATATACAAGAAACAGTACTTAAAACTAATTAAAGGTAGAAAACTTGTCCCAAATCGGTGTCTCTCGGGATCGTGCCAAGAAGGCTGGCAGCATTGCCACGTTGAATAGCAATGCTGATTCTCTGAGAGAGAAAAGCCCCAGCTCTCTTGTCACGAGAGGCTTCGAATAACAATACATTATTATTAATTCACATTCAAATTATAAATTGTCTCTCTAATCATTTGGTGTCAATGTGTTATTTGATTCTCTTTTCAACTTTAGAATTGTATTAATAATTAATCCTTCTTGTAGTTATGTTTGTATCACCAAAATAAGTCCCATGTATTTTGTATATACAAGGCATTATTGTTTCCAAACATTTGAAATTAATTAATTTACTAGGAAATTAATTAATTTCAAATGTTTGGAAATTATCAATTTAATTAGTTAAGCATTCCTGAAATGTCAGAAAAACAGCAAAACTATAATGAAACTGCAGAGCTCAAGACATAGTGTGTAGAAACAGTTTTATCCATTTCATTGTAAGTTAGTAGATTATCCATATAAAAATCTTTGTTTATTTGTAGTATTTGTTGTTTTTACTATTGTTACATAAATACAATGTAAATGGTGATAACAGTCAAATGGCTGTATATTATATTCAATAAACACAGATAAACAAAAAACACTTAATGCACTTCAGAACACATTTAAGTGCAAATAAATATCAAGGCAATGACTAACAAATACACGACCTTAATATGCTAAGGAGTTTGAGATTAACTAGAACAACTTACTTCCAGTAGGGAACTTAGGTTCGTCTGGTATTTTACTGTACTTTTGCATCATCTTCTCATAAAGTGCAGCTGCTTCCTGAGACTCATAGCCATAGTCATCCTGGTCGGGCATATCAGGCCCCTCTCGGGTCACTGCAGTGTTATCACGGTCCACCGCATCAGCCAAAACAGATTTATTTGCACTTTTTATAACTTTCAATGTCTTCTGGATCTTTCTAAGAGCCTTAGGGTCCCTCAGTGCGATCAGCTCTTCACGCTTCTTCTGGGCCTCCAATTTCTTCTGTTTCTCTTCTTCCTCCTTCTTAGCCAAGAATTTCTGTATGTTGGCCGACAGTCTATCTCTCTTCTGCTCCTTCTTGGGCGGATCGAACCGAGCCTTGTAGTAGCAACTTTCCTGAAAGATGAAGGCAGTGCATACAACTATAATGTTTACCATCAAAATATTAAAACTAAATCAATAGCAGCAGTATAGCGTCTAATAAATGGTAAATGTGAAGTCAAGCACCCGATTTTCCGCAATAAAGTGAATGCAAAATATTTCGCAAAATAGAATCAAAACGCACGGATGACTTTTGTTGTTGGTTTCTCTGTGCAGCTAACAAGGTCTCACGGAACTCCATTTTGATGTATCTTTATGTAGTAGGCAATGTAAAATCACGATCAAAGCAACAACATAATTAAATTTTCACAAATTAATTGCCCATTTTCGCAAAATACGTGTCAGAGTTAACTTCGACACACAATCCCACCATTTTCTGGAAACGTACTGAATAGTGTTGTGCTTTTGCTACTAACAGCTGACCTAATAATTTCCTTATCAGTTAGAGTGACTCAAAACATTCAATTCAAGTTTTTAGTCGAGTTTTATTTTCAGTGCAATAGAGCTGCAAAGCAAGTAAATTATTTGTTTTATATTGAATGTAAATGATTTAAATTTGTCCTATAATAAATCCATCGTCACAGTGCTGCAAAGCGCAGTAACCTTATTACTCACATTTTGTAGCTATTTTTTGCTTTTTTGGAGATATTTACTTCTCGATACTTACTCGCTCAGCATACCCGTTCAACTACAAAATCTTAAAATGAATCGAAGGAAAATAAAAATAAATATTATTTTAAGTTTAATTTACTTTTCTTGTAGCTTATTATATTAAGGCTATCGATCTATGCGATTTATTTCTTATCTATAACTATTATTTTATTGTATCCATTTCTTGTCTATGCCTCGGTGGCATCCCTATTTTTGACAGCCTACCATCCATAGACTAACATTATTTTCTTTCCTTCTTTCAAAAGTTGACGGGAAACAGAAATATGGTTCGTGTATATTTTTGTTAATTTTATCTTAAATTTTCTATGAAATCATTAATGTAACGATGATGTAGTACTGTGCTTTATGTGAATTAACTGTGATTTGTGTCGAACAGTGATATATTTGTAGTTCAAATGCATTCACAATCCAACATTATTTTTCATTTGTTGTTCTTCGACAGGCCACCTCCAAGAAGAAGACTAGGAAGTTGAGAGGACACGTGAGTCATGGCCACGGTCGTATTGGTAAGTCTCATTATGCTTATACCGCTAGGATTGGTTAATTGATATTTAATTTGACAACATTTTATAACCTAATTGTTGGTTGACTGCCGGGCCGTGTTGGTGCTGCTGGGATGATAAGTTTGTTGTTTACATGGCTCGTGTGTTTCAGGCAAGCACCGCAAGCATCCTGGAGGTCGCGGTAACGCTGGTGGAGAGCACCACCACAGAATCAACATGGACAAGTACCACCCTGGATACTTTGGCAAAGTAAGTTCTTATAGAACTGTTCTATCACATAATCTGGATTGTTATCTAGTTCCAATATTTAAGTTAATACTCTTGTTTATACCAATTAAAAAGATTTTCTCTGTACTTCTTTATTCTACTCCAATGGTTAAAGTAATCTGTTCTAGATGTGTTTCCATACATTGAATACTGATAGATCAACCAACATCAACATTTTCTTATTTGTGTAGACTTCAAATTTTAATGAAGTGTGTTGTTTATTTATAATTTTATTCCGTGATTAGGCCTTGGCATAATCTTATTTATATCTATGATATTACAATGTTGTCTTCAACTTTTCAGCTCGGCATGAGGAACTTCCACTTGAGGAGAAACAAGATCTTCTGCCCGGTGTTGAACCTGGACAGGCTGTGGACCCTCGTATCGGAGCAGTCGAGGCTGAAGCATGCTTCTTCCACCGATGGCAAAGTGCCAGTCATCAACATTGTTAAGGCTGTAAGTATCTATTCATCATATGAACAATATTCATTATGTTACACTTGCTGTGCTCTGCGGTTTAACATAGGCAGAGTTAATTTAATGGGTGACCCACAGAAAAATAAAGTTTTTTTAATAAATAAAAGGAGCCTAAGTTGCTCCTTGTAAAATTAGCCATCTGCCGGTGAAATTCCTATTAAATTCAGTCTAGCTGTTTCGGAGATTAGCCACAATAAACAGACAGACAAACAGAGAAAAATTAAAAGAATTTGTTTTTTATGTCAGTCCTGTATATACTTTTGTATAAATTTTGTGAAAAGCTGTTTGGAATTAAAAACAGAGACTGCAATTTAATTTATCTGTAGATATAGATTTTTAGGTAAGTTTCAATAATCTTCAAATGCTCAGGAGAGATATGAACACACTAGAGTTAAAATCCAAGAATCACAACATCCCTACCTAATTGTATTGTTCCTTCCCTCTTTTGTGTGTTGAGGAGACACCTTGCGCCATCTGTTGTAAATTAGGATAACTGCATGGTTTGCAGGATTTGCAGGCAAACATCTCATGTGAATTGGAATTCAAACAAAGTGTACTTTGTTGTCATATTGTTTCTAACCATTTTAAAAATGTTAACTAATTTATCATAATTTGTTATGTACTTCCAATTCTTTTTGGTCTGAAGGTCCCTATGAACCAGGTTGGAGCAAAGTGCAAACACACTAGTTCTCCATATAGATCTTGCAATAGTAATAATAATATTGTATTCTTTAGTTCAATATCTTATAATTTGGTAATTCATGAAATTTGTGTATTTGTATGATTAATGTCTAAAGAGTAATTATTATTTAGTTAACCCTGACATACTTGATGAACTAGCAATAAAATAAAGCCAAAAGAGCATGTCATAAAATTGTATTAATATGCATTGTATTCAAGCTTTTACCTTGGATATTAAACTCCATATTTTCAAATCAATCCTGAAAAAAAAAAAAATTACAATTCAATTTATTTTTTCTAAATAGTAATACACTTTTTAATTTCTTCCAGGGTTACCACAAGTTGCTAGGCAAAGGCAAGCTCCCCAAACAGCCTGTCATAGTGAAAGCCAAGTACTTCTCAAAGACAGCTGAGCAGAAAATCAAGGCTGTCGGCGGAGTGTGCGTCCTGTCTGCGTAATTTAAGTCTACAATAAAAATATAAAATCATTTGAGACTCTTATTTATCTTTTCGTTTGAGCATCCTTGACACGCTGTTGTTAATAATAGATGTATAATCCTGAGTTGAAACTAGCAATGCACTTTGATCATTTCATTTTCAACTTATCAAAATAATGGTCATTACAGACATTTTGTTCATCCTTAGAACTTTTCACTAATAAAATCTTAAAATATTTTGTGTGAAGGCTTGTTTTTATCAATTTAGGTTAGTTTGAGTAACAATTGGACAATGAGAACGATACAATTTCCATTTTACAGACAATGTGTTCAAATAAGTAATTTAAAATAATAAACAAAATTTAAAATTTTCTTTCATATCCTAAGTTTGGCTATAGGTAGCTAGGTATCGGTTATCCTTTAATTTTTGGATAAAATGACTAAATTAATTCGGGTGCCCCCCTTAAATATTGTTTTTTTAGGATTTGTTTTATAGTGGCGGACTTTTTTAACTGTGTAACGCTCAATGAGGAAATTTTTTGACCTTTCTGGTGACGGACGGACAGCAGTTAATTAGTAATAGGATCCCGTTACCTTTCGGGTACGGAACCATAAAAACAGGTACCAAGAGAAAAACGAATAATAGTGTACATGTTTATATTTGGAAGATAACATGAAATAATTTGACTGTACATAAGCACATGATCAATAAGTATTAAAATATTGCAATAGCAATAACACTAAATTATAGGGATGAACATATTTCATCAAAATATCAAATATATTTCGAAAATATAATGATGAATTAATTCGACTGTAAACAGATAATACAACACATGGACATACATTTTCTTGTCATGAAAATAGATTACGTTTTAGATAATAAATACATTATAGAAGGTACTATTGATTGATTATAAACAATAATTCAGTAATAGGGAAGCCCATTAAATTGTAACAGGGTTTATCATGTCATATTCATAATACTACATTGCATTGATTGATGAGAATAAAATTATTTTCAATGAAAATTGATTCTTGAAGCTTGAAGGTATTTTGATAGCTTCAGCAAAAGCATTTAATTTACTTACAGCGAGATCAGAATATCTTAATAATAATTTTTATTGCTTACGTAACTGTTTCAGCAGTAGATACTAGCAAAACTACTTAATTTAATCATGTATAAATTAATAATATACTACTTGAGTAATGTGTGTTAATAAGTAATATGATTCGATTGTTATCAGTCTAAGGTTGTAGTAAGCGATGCGCGATGGCGAGAGTAGCCTTTTTCGACATCGATTCGAGTACGACTCGCTTACAGTCGCCACTAATTGAACGCGGTGCGATGCATCGCGTCGGTCGACGATTGGTTCAATTCGGCGCAATCATTTCAATCAAAACTATTGAAACACCTCTCGATTGTTTCATCACCAGGGCGAGTCTACATTTGACTCATTGGTAAATTTGACCAAATCCCGATTGTTTCAATTGTTGAAACATCTCTCAATCGCCCATCGCTAGTGCAGTATTAACTCTAAGTGAATATAACGGTGTGCGTTGGCCTGAGCTGAGTTATTTGCTCTGTGGCAGCTTGTGTCTGCACTGTGTCACAAGGCCGAGCCTGCTTGACCTTCTTCCTGGCTGCATCACTCTCAGCATAGTACATGCCAAGCCTCGTTTTTATTGCTGCTAGAGCTGCACCATTAATCTCATCATGGAATATATTTGTATATCTCCACTGTTTCACCAGCGGGCCCCTTTTCCTTTCTTTCTTAACCTTGGAAGACTTTTCTGGCACTTGAATGATTTCTGGGGTGTGGTTGTAGGCAGTGTTGTCAATAGCCAATGCTTGTGGTGGTTCTGGTTTGGTTTGCACCACAATGTAGGCTGTGGTCGGTTGAGGCCGCTGTGCAGTAGACTGCAACAAGATCCCCATACTCTGACCACCATTTGGAGTCTGGTAGAAGTTAGTAGTGGCACCAGGGGCCAGAGCAGCAGGATATTGAGTTTGAAAATAATTTTCAGTAATATTGACAATGTGCCCACTGCCCGGATATGTGATAGGGGTGAAGGTCTCCTGTGGAGGAGGCTGGGGCTGGGGAGGCTCTGGTTGCTGTATCACTTCTGGATTCCTTTTTGATTTAGGCATGGTGGCTGATATGTTGTCTGGGTCATACATCTTGATATAGTCTTTCCACATTTTGGAAATATTAATCTCTAGTCCAGCAATTTTGTCTAATCTAATGAATTCTTTGAGTCTATGGGTGTGGACAATAGAGTAAACATGATTTTTGATTTGATCCACAACCCCAGTTGGGAGACGCACCTCTCCTGAGCGGCGATGGCTATTCTTACCTCGGTTATCACTGGGGAACATGACCCCATCATCCATTTTTTTGCAAAGTACTCTGACTTTTCTTTCTGTTATGGCGTGAATATTTTTAAAGGCAGTTTGACATACTTGGGTTTCTCTTCCCTTTACTCTGATAAAGTATTCAAATGTGCATGTTCGTCGGCTGCTTGATTTAACTCTCTTTCGTTTCACATCAACTTGTCTCATGAGACCAAATAAATAGGCATTTTGTTCATCATGTGTCTTCATGGAATAGAACCCTTGGAAGGTTTTCAGTCTAACATCTTCGGGCACCCTCTCGAAGCACCTACGGCGGCAGTTGCAGTCTGCGCCGGGACTTTTTGGTGGCACCACTTTTCCATTTGCATTCACATATTCCAAGCCTGCAATTCTTAAACGCTTCTGTTTTTGTTTGTGCCATTCTGAAATAATGCAATAAAAAAATATTAAAGTTGGTTGATGGACACAAACAAATGTAAATTAGTATGTAATGCAAAACCTGAGTAGAAACCTATTTACAATAGTAAATAGAGGTATATTCAATAGTACCAATTGGTTTATTGCATTCAAAATGATTCGTGTTAATACAGTACATTATTTTATAACTTCATACCTAAAATGTCTAGCTCTGACTACGTACTTATATTTGAATATATAAGTAAGTTGAATACAATATATATAATTTATGCTGTATTAATATATGGGAATAAATTAGAAAAGCATGTTGAGATTGAGAGATGTTAACAGTCAAATATTTGTTAAAATATACCGAAAACAGTTCAAAGTTTTCAAGTTGCGGTTCAAAATGTAGTAAGAGGCATACATTTATCATAGTAATGAAAGCAAAACAAAGGATGCAGTCACTATGTACGCCAGTGGAACAACCTATGTGGTAACTTCATTAATTTAACACTTCTAAGCTTTTGAAATACCTTCTGGATTTCTTAATCGTTTTTTAACAACTTTCCCGTTTTTAGTTAGCTTCACTTTTCGCTCACTATTTGAGACATCAGCCATTTTAATATCGAAGCTAAAATCCAACGTAAGTGCCGCAGCCAAACATCGTAACCACCATTCGGAGAAACTAAACGTTTTGAAAGTGTACAAGTGAAATATTAGTTGGTTTACTTTGCATTCAACCAATCTCTTTTATATTGTAAGATATTTATGTGATATTAAATTATACATGAATTATATGAAACTGAAACAATGGCTGCATGTATTTTAAACAAAATAAATATTTTTTGTTCAGTAGAACAGTCATGAAATGAAATATCAAAACGTTGAGCTTGCTTTGTTCGCTTACCCACAGATGGCTATCAAAGATTCCAAGTATCGTCACTTGTGCCATAGACTTAGTATTTTTTGTCACTTCGCTATGTACAACGATTGTCAGTGTATAACAAAGATAGCGAACACGGGGGCTGTGCTGCCTTTTTCCTATATTACTCACTAGTTACTGCCTGGCAAATTTTACTAAATGGTGTTCATATGTTGTTGTAAACAAAGCTGTTTAATCAATTACAGTTTTTAACTATCCCACGGGAAAGTATAAAAGCTACCACCATGCAAGATTTTTTTTTTATCGGTTGTACATAAATTTGACCTCTACAATTGTATTTTATCCAATAAATGAATAAAGAAGAAAAAAAAGTAATTGAAAAACCCCTTCAAAAAAAAAAAAAAATTCTTATGTCGGTTTAACATTTATAAAAGAACCCGTACGTCCCTGTCTTCTTTCAAGTTTCTCTCTGTCACAGTGTCACACTTCCGTCACTTACTCAGATTGATTTCAATATATCGTGACGTCTTGTCAATTTGTCGTGTACGATACGACTTTCATTTCATCATATTTTGTTAAATTACAGACCAATTACAGGTTTCTATTGATTTTGGCTTAAAAGGGTGTGACTAAAAAAGAATAATACAATTTCCAACATAACATAGACCAGTCGTTAGGTAAGTTATTAATATTTTATCATATTTCCAGCGTTATTTACAATTTCTGAGTGAATTGTGTGTTTAGAGATATGAGATTTCGTAAATTTCACCCAGTTCACCCATCAAAATCACATTTGCGTGCTGTTTTGGGCGTCGGCACAAATCAACCATCTAAATTACCAAACAAAATCAAAAATATCTTAATTGATTAGACTTTCAAAGTACTTTAAAATCGTCATATTATATCAGTAGTTAATAGTCGTCTTTGACGAACGTTGATTTTCGATAGCTAAAGCACCATAGAATATAAATTTTCTAAATTCAATCACATCAACTATTTACCCTTAGGTAGGTTGTTGAAAAGTATCTCTGCCACCTGCAACTACCATTTGCAGACTACAAAAAAATCAATTTCAATATATTATTTAAATTTATTCTTATTTCAAGCAGAGGTAGTCTCAGTGGCAATATAGATGCAAACATTTAAAAAAAAAGTTTAATATAATCCGATACAGAAGTGAACACTATTTGAATGTCGTCTGAGTTTCATTCAGATATATAAACATTTTCAGCAATAAATCTATGTACACAAATCATCAAATACACAAGGAACAAAATCAGGACTCCTAACATTTTAAATAACTGTATGTATGTGAATGTATGTTGTTATACAACAGCTTTTGTCTATGAATGTACATCAGTATTTAGAAAAACCCAAATACCTATATGAAACATTACCTCAATTTATATCATGAATCATTAGAATAAATTTTTCATTTGATAACTAACAGAATTAACTAATTTGAGATGCATTCATGTTGAGAACATTAACTTTTATATGTTTTATAAAAAAAAAAGTTTTTTTTTCAGCATAAAAAATGGCTTTCCAATCACCAATGCCCAGTCGGGAGTTCTTGTGGGACATATTCCGGAGGTAAATATATATATCATATCATCATATATATATAAAACTGTTATGAAATTATTCTAGCAATGCAATTTGTTGAAATATACCTCCACTCGACCCCCTTAGCCCTTAGGAGTAATATTTTGGCAAAACAGTTCTTAGTGTATACACCTACGTGGCATGCATTGCATATAAGCAGGTAAGCAGAAGTTACAATTTGTGATCACTGAATACACTTGTGTTGTGTGTGTGTGTGTGTTTATGTTCGTACCAAGACGTATGTACCTACGCCGCGTCACATAGGTATGTACTTAACCTGACTACCTACCTACTTATTGTTTATACCTACCCCTCTGAGAAATCCAATGCACGCCCTTGCCTACACCTTACCAAGAAGTCATCCTTCAAATTTAAAGTTAGAAAGCTGCAAGAAGAAGCAAGGCTGTGCAATGTGCGTTGATATAAAAGTCAGTTAGTCAGGACTGAGTTTGTGTAGATGAAGTAATTGTTAATCTATAAAACTGTCTTTCACAGAGTTGACAAGGACCGCAGTGGCCATATATCTGCCGATGAACTACAGCAAGCCCTCTCCAATGGAACATGGAACCCTTTCAACCCGGAGACTGTGAGGCTCATGATAGGTGAATATTTATCAAGCCCTTATTAGTTTTATTAAAAATAACATTTTACAACAATTTTTATTTAATGTTTTATGGTATGAAAAATGTAGATGTTGTTTATGAAGTGTTTCTGGTGCCTATGCAAAAAGGCACTACTTTCTTAAGTGGTCATATTATGTATGTATTTATAAATGCAGAGAACCTTCTCCATAAAATGTATTCACAAGTGAGAGCATCTTAAGAGTTCTTAAGACATCCAGTGCCACCAACTCAGGTTGCGAGTCAAAGTAAATTTAATCAGTGCCAGCAACTCGCCTGGCAAGTCCCGCATCAAATGTAGGCAGTATCCATAAAGATATCAGTAAAATAATTATTTAGCATAATATAAATATACAGATAAATAAAATTGAAGTGTCTGTTTGTAATTCCAAAATAACAGCTTTTCACTAAATGCATATGAAAGTATGCACGATACTGACACAAAAAAAACCAAGTTTTAAAATTTTTCTCTGTCTGTCTGTCTGTCTGTTTGTTCCGGGTAATCTGTGAAACGGCTGGACGGATTTTAACGGGACTTTCACTGGTAGGTAGCTGATGTTTCAAATATGTTGTTAAAAGTATGAGGGTTCCGCGACAATAAGGAAGAAACTAAATCTACGCGGGTGAAACCGCAGGGCACAGCTAGTAAACTATAAAGAATGTCGTGAAATGATCATGTACCATGTCAATAAATGTCAATGCCTGTGCATGTCGCGTCGCGAATAAAATACATGCACGGCAATCCCCACTATTTTCGCTGAGCGCTCAGTACTTATGACAGCACTTGTATGATATACATCATAAAACTATGTATCTTGTTGCAGGTATGTTCGACAAACAAAACCGAGGCGTGATATCGTTCGAAGATTTCGGAGCTCTATGGAAATATGTTAGTGACTGGCAGAATTGCTTCCGATCGTTCGATCGTGACAACTCTGGCAACATTGACAAGCAGGAGTTGAGGAATGCGCTGACAGCATTTGGGTACAGGCTGTCTGATGAAGTGGTGAGCGTGATGGTCCAGAAGTTTGATCGCTTCGGCCAGGGGACCATTCTCTTCGATGACTTCATACAGTGCTGCGTCACTCTATATGTAAGTATTTTAAAACACTCATCTCTCGAAATAGTGACTCATTATTATGTATTCATACTCTTTATGATGAATATTTATGTTGGCGTTGAATCTGCCTGTTTGATATGTATTACTGGTCCAACGGCGGATCCAGGGGGGCTGAGCTGGTTCCAGGTCTTAGATAGACCACTAATTGAACATAATGATTTTATTTAAATATTTTGTTACCATACAGATTTCATGTAACTACATGGATTCAATATTTAATCAATTTAATATAATATAATAACTTTGTATGATGGCAAACGTTTGGGAACGAACGACTATGTGACCCCCTCCTGGCGCCAAAGCTGGATCCGCCCCTGTAATACACCCCATCATAATACAGGAATTTCTTAGAGAAACGCCCATTACACCTTTTAAGGGTGGAATATCAAACAATCCATTCTTAGTGACCTACAGATGACCAAGAGCACTCCTTCCAAATGCTGTGCATTGATTCCAGTCAGTCCGGTCTTTAAAATGTATTTATACGCAGATAATATACAGTATATAAGTATGTAGATATTAAAAAGTAAAGTCACAAGAAAAGTATACAGTCAGTCATGCTTAGTTTTGTACTAAATTGAGTGATCAAACGCGGTTACGTTAGTGAATAATGTACTGTGTTGTATGTATAATATTGTTGATGAATGATATTGTTATGATAATGCCTTGAACCAGTTACTCTGCCCGAACGGAAAGTTACCTTGAATCTGAGCCTTGACAAAAACATATTATGCAAGCTCACTCAAGAGTTTTATTTTTTTTCAGACTTTAACATCAGCTTTCCGTCAGTTCGACACCGACCAGGATGGAGTGATCACGATACATTACGAACAATTCCTCAAGATGGTGTTTGGATTGAAGGTATAAATTGATGATATCCAAATGTACAACATAAAAGACATATTTCTCAATATTGATTAAAATTCTTAAAATGGTTTGGAAAAATAGGAATACTGGGTTGAAACCCACAAACTCTGCAAACCGTTCAGTTGATCGATGCCTCAAGTTTTTTATGAGATCACAAGTTTGCACCTGTACGTGTTCGTATTTTTCCAAACCATTTTAAAAATTTTGAAAAAATTACTTTGCTGACATGCATAAAAAAATAATGATTGAAATACCTTCTATCTATTCCAAATTGATTGTCGGCACATTTTAAATATAATATTTTCTTTTTTATAAATGTTTACTAAATGTATGTTAGGATAAGTTAATCTCTTCTCGTATTAAGGTAAAAAGATAATATTAGTATGAATGTATTGGTGTCTATTAATCTCTATTGTATAACTTGGACTGTGGTCTACAGTTATTATGGTGTAAGATAAAATATATAATTATTAAAACCCACAAGTGGAAAATGTCAGTAATATTCTGTGAAACACTGAAAAAAAAATTTTTTTTTTAATTCAATAATTTTATGAGATAAAGTCAATAATAAAAGTCCTCTAAAATTTTTTTTTTTTTTTTTGTTAAAGTTTATATATTTGATCAAAAATATTCAAATTATAATCGGGTACTTTGTTGTTATGTATCTATTAAGAATTAGTTGAGAATCAAATTCTCTTAAAAAACTAACGAAATTAAATCCTCCTAACTATACCTAAAACTCGTACTAACGTGTGCATCCTTTTTGAAGCCCATGTCATAAAAAGAGATTGAACTAATTTGAAACCAAGAAATCTTAGGCGATGTTTTGTAATAAAGGCGAATGTTTAAATATATTTATTTGGTTTAAGGGTTATATTGGTTTTCTTTGATCAAAATACGGACAAAATTAGTGCGTACTCATTATAACCATGAAAACTAGTAGTATTCCTATCAATATTCTTAAGTACAATCTGTAGTCCATATTTACAAAATGAAATAATAACATATTTTTGTACTTTACTCGCGATTTTGGTCGTTGCTCTGTCTCCTTTATTTCTTATCAGCTTTTACCGGCTTCCCTCGCATTGCCAAAAATTTTTTTTTTAATGAAATGTATCATATGCTTTTTCTGATACCTCCAAAATATTGATGATGATCGGTTCAGTAGTTTTTACATAAATGCGTAATAAACGAACTCACATTCAAATTTATAATATTAGTATACTACTGGCATTGCGATTCCATCCAAAATGTAGGCATAAAACAGGCGAGCTTGTTTGTAAATAAAATGTGCTAAAAATACTAAAATAAAGCACAATTTTATCAGCTTAGCTACAAAGGGAACAGCTTAACTCGTGTTTATAATATTGGTACGAAAGTAAGGATTCTATTGTATTTTCTATACTAATGGGTATTATAAGGCAAACATTAATATGGGAATATTTCTCTTTCGTCTAGTGTTGGCCGTAAGCATCATATCAGTGCAAGTTACCGGGTCCGCCGTTATATCGTCAGGTACAGGTGCCGTCAAAAGTTATGAGCGCTCTCCTTGGATAGTAGTTGTCTTTTTAATCGACTTCAAAAAAAGGGGGCTATCAATTGGACAGTATGTTTTATGAATTTGTCCTTGTCTGTATGGCTCGACGCCAATAAAATACTTGCGTAGTTACCCCCACTATTTTGCCTGAGCGCTCATAGCTCCTGACGGCATCTAGTGTTCATTTACTGAGTAAAGGTCATAGCACACATATCAACTCTGAATGGGTTCTTATAATCTCTTGTGAAATTGATTCATATTGCGTTCAAGATACAGTTCGATTTCATTCGTTTGAAATCTAGGCTTTAGACTCCACTAGGTATCTTATAGAATGACGCAGCAGTAGTACATTATTTATATGAAATGTCCTAGTACTATAAACAACGTAACGTAATCGCTTCTGCTCGGGACAACCTTACTCACGAACAGAGTGCCTAGTGTGAATTTTCTTAAAATCACCGTCACAAGTCACCGCGTCGACGTAAACGCAGATTCGTATGGACTCACAATAGTATTATCTTTAGGCTGATAGAGGCGCTGTTCCGATCCTATACAAATCTGCGTTAACTTTGACGCGGTGACTTGTGACGGCGGCAGTGAAAAACTCGCACTAGGTGATGACGATTCGTGTCCATTGATATGTGTGCTATAGTTTTAAGTGAGTACATCTCTCAAGGATAACATATAAAATTATCCGATTTTTTTAAATAGGTAATACTTGTACGACTCGTATACCTATGCTTAAATCTTTCGGAAGAGAGGTCCTCTTTTACTTAGACCGCTTATATGCAACCAATAACTGCAATGCCAAATATTTTTCTTACAAATCCGCATTATTTATATTATAAACAATTTTGAATATTATTCTAAGAGCTCAAAATAAATGGCGGTTCATTTTTTTTACAAACTCAAACTCAATAATATCTTTATTCGATTAAACTTTATATAAAGTACTTTCAAATCGTCAGAATTACACAATTACACAGGATTATACATGCTACCGCCAGGTTCGAAAGGTTGCTTTTACTGAGAAGAACTCTTAAAATTTAAAACGGCGTCGCTTCATTAAATTTAATTAACTGTCTATTACATTAGTCAGAATAAATTCCATAAGTAGCTTGAGATTTCTAATCGAATAAAAACTTATTCGATTTCAGAATTCAGTGAGAGATTAAACCGACACTGTAAAGTTTCTTACTACGATTATTAGAAGCCTCAAAAGTCTGGTGTATGTCGGAGATAAGAAATGGACGGGCATTGCAGTTGTTAGTCGATATAATTAAATAAATATTACGTCTCCAATATTTACTTCTTATGATCTATATTTCTTACCACCGACACTATATATTGTTTTAAATTATGCTATAACAGACCTTATGATGTAATGTATAGAATTCAATATCAGTTTAATTCATATTTTACTTTAGGAAGTTGAAGATATACCTGATTGATTATGAAAACAGTGTCAAATGCTTGTGTAGTTTACTAAGCGTATACGACACGCGAAAACCGACTTTATCTAATAAAGTTTAAAATTCATTTTAATTTGTTATGTTCCTTAAATTGTACATACGCAAGTCACTTCTAAAAGGTATGTGCATTATGTACCTAGCTTGAATTTCATTCGGTTATTTTATCAATCTGTCTCTGTCTGACGCCATACTGATAGACAGAGACAGACTAATAAAATGTACTGTGTTTCAATCCTGTTTCACGTAATCATGCATAACGGATTAATATGACTGTCTTTATAAAAGAAAGATACATAAATCAAAGTCAAAAATACTCTTTTGATCAGACTTCTTAGAAAGTACTATTAAATCGGATATATGTATACACAAAGTACACCTAATATTAGTAGAAGATTATTTTCCGTCAATCCTTTCCACTTAAACGGATTGAAAGTATTGAAACCCATGCATAATAAGCCCTGCTGATATACATTTCGTTGTGTCTGTAACGATAAGGTAAATCACACATCGCGTAATAGCCATGAAATGGTGACCTTGAACACTGTTTTCTCATGTTTATGAACACAGGGGCCCAACCATGAGCTCTTATTGCAATGATAATTCGGTTGTGCGAAAGTGACAGATATATACACGTCACATACATATGTCTCATAAATTAGTGAAACTATCATGGCAATAAGAGCTCATGGTAAGGCCTGGTACTCATAGTGTCAACAATCCTAATAATTTTCGGATATCGTTAAATATTTATAAGCTCAAAACTATATGTACATATTTTAAAGTAATTTTGACCATTTGCCAAATTTTCCGTAATTTCTATACACGTGTTGTTTTGTAAAATGCTCAAAATTGTACACAGTTCATTGAATAAGTAATTCAAGTAAGTAGGTACTTAGTTACTTTTTGGTTTTGAAAAAAGTAGAGAGGTTACATTACTGGGCCGTTTTGTTGTAAGGGTAATATTTACAGCGATTCAGTACGTTTGAATTTTTACGTCAATAAGCGTAATATAATTAAAATGTACCTTTTATTCAATTTTAATTATTTTTAAATTTCGTGAAAGTTCTTTTTTCAAAATATGAAATATGTTATGGTCACTGTAGTAAATCACACTCAATCATTTACGTTTGTCTTGAAACTTAGAAGGAACTTTAGAATCTCCATTGAAATTAATTAAATCGAATCAAATGTAACATCAGAACATCTTGCATAACATTAAGTTTAAGAAGCTTTATAATATCTCAATGTTAAGTGTTAGAATACTTAGGATATTTTATGTTAGAGTGTGTTCAGTAGGCCTAGACAAATTAACATTCTCTCGCGCTTGCGCTAATAGAAACGATACAAAATGTATGGGAATGACATAATTCAGTCACGTGACATATGTCATTCCCATAAGTTTTGTATCGTTTCTACTAGCGAAGCGTGAGGATAATGTTACTTTGTCTACGAACCCAGAAAGAGAATTGTCGCGGTTAAAAAGCGAACTGACTGGGTTGGGCTTTAAATCTTGATAACAATCATCATCTCCCTGGCCTTATCCCATACATTGATGGGGTCGGCACTTGATTCAACCCGATGTGGCGGATCACCTGATTTTTATACGAAGCGACTGCCATCTGACCTTCGCAACCCCATTTATGATAATAATCTGTGATCTGGGTTAAACCAGTTGTCAGATTATTTTTAGGCCTCCGACTGACCTGTAACGATTGCTAAAGATGTTAAATTGGCAACCGGGACCGACGGCTTAACGTGCTCTCCGAGGCACGGAGGGGACTCGGGCGGTCACCCATCCAACTACTGGCTAGGCGTATGGTTGTTTAACTTCGCTGATCGAATGATATGCGCAATTGCAACTGTGCCACGAGCTCCTCAATAAATCAATAAATCTTGATAACAATATCAAGATTTATTGACTAATAATTAAATAAGTTCAGGATCAAAATGATACAGACGAACTATTATGTTAAAAAAATCTGGATTAGCTCAACAGCGCCGTCCCATCCGCAACGGATTTCTTTCTGAACTGACCATTCCATTTCTGTTTAAGTATAATGGACCCGATTGTGTATTTAAATAATTTTGTTGTAAACAGAGAATCAATACGAATTGGGTCTATTGAAGCATTTATCTATGGTGATGTAAAGATTGTCTAAGTTAAAATTGCGTGGCGCCTCCGCTTAAATTAGTGGTTTTTAACCCACAGACTAAAAATAAAGTGTTCTTTGACGTAAAATATGGTGGAGTAGCGCGCAGTTTTAGTATAGCACTAATCTTTCATGTAATATAAGTGTTTACAAACTGAATATGTAACTGATCGCAGGCTTTGTTACCTTCGTATTTTCATTAAAAAACAAACAGTGAAATAAAAATAGTTTTATTGTTTCACAAAAATAAGCTTTAAATTATGTACTTTTGCTTAATGTTAGGTTATTAAATATTTGGTTTCACTCAGTTTTAGCACTCTTTATTTTCCACGCTCCGATAGTGTATTTGAGCCAGATGAGGCCCAAATCTAGTCCCATTTGTATCCAAGACACGATGGGAGTCACTTTGGAGCCGTCTATTTCAGTCCATCTCACCGGTATCTCTCCTATTGGAATGTTCAACTTTTGTGCTATGTATAGCAGTTCCACATCAAATGCCCTGCAAATAAATAATTATACTTTATACTTGTACTTGGATGCAACATATTAATATGTGCAGCGAAAACTATTGGGGATAATTCGCATGACCAGAGAATCATTGGCGATTACAGTTAAAGTTGTGACGTCACCTGTGCAGTTTCAGATGGCGCTACTATTTTTTGCCAATCGTTATATAGCTATAGTTGATGCAAACCATTCTAATTTTGAGCTTGCGTCTTTTCAGAAGGCTTCCTAAAGCATCCGAGAGAGTAAGAACACCCAATACAAAAAAAGAAGAAATCCAACATTTTTTTAGTACCTAGTAACAGAAATGAATACTGCCACTCATGCCTAGATTAATTAACTATTTCAACAATAAATTATCCTATAAAGCTAAAACATAATTACCATCTATTAACATGCAAGCTTTGGAAGCAAATCTTTGCCGCTTTCCGGGTGAAGAGCTTGAAGCCACATTGCGTGTCCTTTATACCCTTCACGGTAAATAGCCACACTAGGAAATGGAAGCCATACATCAGTATGTTCCTGAAAAAAAAAGGTTATTTCTATCATATCTCTGTTTTATCCTAGAGTTTAAAGATTTCCGATAAATAAAAGGTATTCCCATGAAATTTAAACCTTTCTTTGAAGTAAGTAATGGTAATACGTCATAAGAAATTGATAATAGTAATATTCAGGTGCTCAAAGAACAGGGTGACGGTATTCTTATGAGGAAATTCTGAATCCGCCGGATTTTTAATTATTGTAACATTTACAATAAATAATATCATTTGAAGTTTGAACAGAAATTCCATTATTACAAAATATGGCTTAAACCGAGACTAGACCAAACTTGAACTAAAACTATGTCAATCCTTTTAGAAATCCACATTACATAAAGAGTTAAAACTACTTTTAAACCCTGCTCAATAGTTTTGGACCCAGTTGCTCAAAGTTTGTATAGCTTACCTAAAAATGCTCCTAGTAGCCAAGGACTCCTGTTCCAAATGTGCTCTAGAACCGATGATGATTGCTAAGGTGTCGGTGACGTCTCCTGGCTGTTTGACTGGGTCAGCCTTCACCAAGGCCTTCAGACACCCTTCCAGTTTAGTCACATCCTCAAACTTGGATGCCCCATCGGCGTCAGCAAATAATATCGTGGCACCTCTTGAGCTCTGTATACCCTGTCAGATTATATTGTGATGGTGTGAATAGACACATAAAAACTATACAGATAAATAAAATTCAAGTGTCTGATTGTAATTCTAAATTACCAGCTTTTCACTAAATGCATAATATGAAAGAACTAACACAGAAAAAACTATTTTAATTATTTATCTCTGTCTGTAGATTTGTGCCAGTTAATCTAGGCTGGCCCATTTTTACCTGTACTTTCACTAGCAGAGGAAAATAAAAACACTAATTACATAATTGTTATTGCTAATCCTACACGGGTAAAACCGCGAAGCAGAGCTAGTTGACAATATGTTTAGGTAAGTCATATTGCAAAATGGTGACAATTTGTAAATATGTAATGCAAAAAGGCAGCATTAGATGCACAAACATCCTATATTCATGATTAACTTTCTTCATCTTTCTAAAATATTAGAAATATTATATAAGAAACCATTTTAAATTCACAGTGCTATGTCGTGTGATTCCACATGTTGTTACAGTAAGCAAGAATTCAAGGCCTCATTTCAATACTAATACGAATATTTTAACAAAAATTTGTATAACAATAAGAACAGTTACTGCCTATACTTATCATAATTCTTTTCTTTTTCATATGTTTGCTTTTATGGTGCTATAAAATTCTGCATGATGAATAACATTTTGTCTTCTCCGTGCATGAATATGAATAGTATAAGGCAGGTATTTACCAGAGACTAGCGGTGCCTCGCGGGTTTACCTGCATATGATTTACAATAAAAACTATTTATTTTAAAGCAGCCTAAGTTTTAAAACAGCACTTACCAATCTAACAGCCCCTCCTTTCCCTCTATTCTTAACCAAATCAAGGCACCTCAGCTTCTCACTTCCATACTTGAGTGCGTATGACTGAGCCACTTTCACAGTGTTGTCTCTGCTTCCATCACTAACTACTATGATCTCATACTTGTAAGAAGGATTCTCTTTCTGTCTGTGTTCTAGGAACTCAAAAGCTTCATCAAGCATTGGTGGCACTGAAAGGGTTGAATAATATACATTTACCTTCTTATTTCAAAACATAGAGTAAGATAGGCCTTGGTTTGAAAGTAGCTTCATATCTTCCTGTGATACGGATTAAAAAAAGGATGGACCTATTTTTGTCTAGTCTTAATTAAAAGCATGTTTTGTAATAAGAGGGCAATTAATTAATTATGTTACAAATTTCAGTAATATCAAGTTGAACTGCCTCATTGGTCTAGAGGTTCTGAATGCTACTAAGTCCAGGGTTCAATCTCCAGGGGGCCTACTTGTTTACTTTATTGTAATAAATACTTTTCGCATATTAAGCGCTTCTTAATATGCGCTGCATACGCAATCATAGTTTGCCTCCTGAGCATATGGTGTTCTTGCATTTTCCATATAAAATTTCTTAGTATCAGCCTGGAGTCTAAGTTAGAGCCCAGTTAAAGACAATTGGCTCACCCCCTCACATGGAACTGGAACTTAACTGATCAACATTTTTTCTGCTTCAGATATAAGTTAATTAAATTATACACTAGTTACTTACATCTAAGTTCCTCATTATAAGCTGGCACAACAACACTCAAATTAACTTCATAACCATCTTCTATGCTGGGGAATGTTTCTTTGTTATTTGATTTTGGATCAAAATATGTTTCTTCTTCTTTGAACCTCTCCACTAGTGGATAAGGCTTTGTTGTTGCATAAATTAAGACTGACACCTGATGTTTCTTTGTTATTTGATTTTGGATCAAAATATGTTTCTTCTTCTTTGAACCTCTCCACTAGTGGATAAGGCTTTGTTGTTGCATAAATTAAGACTGACACCTGAAAATTTACATTGGAGTGAAGTATGAACAAAGGAATCACATTTAATTTGTTCACTATAGGTATCATATTCAAATATTAGTTGATAAAAACTTAATTATATACGAGAAACAGTACAAAACTTGGCTCAAACAGGTGTCTCTAAGGACTAAGTTAACACATTCACTGCTAACATCACATCTTCTTCATAAATTATCTAACAGCGCAGATGCGTCGTTAGCAGTGACTGCGTTAAGAAAGAATGCAGCAGTGCCAAATCCGAATCTCTGTGCAAGTAAGCCTCACAAGAGCCTACCAGACAACTTCTGTAATTATTATATTGGGAATTGTGTCCTTTTGCTTGTCTGATGAGGAGAGCTGATTTTAATGACATTTGGAGTGTAGCTATCACTCTAACCTTAAGGACAGACATGGAGTACTTTCAAATCATAGATGAAGTTGTGGGTTATAAGTTGTAGGAAACTATTTGATAAAGACCTCATAAATTAAGTGATACTTGAATAGAAATATTGTAGAAAGATATATAAATGTATTAGATATATGAATGTATTATTGGATACAGAAATTGAAGAATAACAAGAGTACAAATATGTGCCTTCAGTGTACCCACAAGATCTATCAACCAATGAGCTATCAGGCTCTTATGTAACATTTGTATACTTTTAAAAGTTTCGCTTTATTTATGCAGTCTTTAAAAATAGTTTTTTTGATTGTTAGTTGGGGTTTACATGTAATAATACTGCCAACTAGACATATTTATAGTTAAGAGATTTTCAGAACTGAAACTGAGTCGGTTTATTATTAATTACAAACACGTGTCCAGGCCCACGTACAGTTTAAGTAAAATATTTTTTTTACATTTAAATTTGATACGTATAAATTCTTGTTTACTTACCAATACAATACAGGTTAGAACAGCGGCAGAACCGTAAAAAATTAATGTTGAAAGTATTGTAATCAACTCCATCTTGAGTCTTGAATTTTCCTGATTGATTTCTTTATGTAGACATTATTATTTGAACTCAATACAATCCTAATAGATACGTAATTAAAACTTAAAAACCCAAAAACATCTACATCTACACTGCATTGTATACAGCCTGAGGGGCAGCGGCGGGCGTGGAGGGGGAAGAAATGTCAACATTGTGTTCCACTTATTATTGCAAAAGCTATGTGATATTTAGCATAACTACTAAAGGACACGTCACATATTATATTTTTTTTATATATAAGCGATTTTTTTTCTTTATCTATGATGTAAAGCAAATCTAAGATTTTCAGACACAGATGATATTATGACAGATACTAAATATAAATGTGGCCAATGAATAAGGAAAATGCTACTAAATTTATAGTGTTTATATATCTGATACATGTATAAGCGAGTTTACGGATACTACCCCTCCTTGTACCCTAGACAGTTTCTTCTTGGTAGTCTAGGGTATAATTCTTTGCAGGTCAGGAGAAAACATGCGTAAATGATAACCGGTCTTAAGACAATACGTGGTCACATTGATGCTCCTTCTCTACATGACGAGTTGTGCCGCTTCTACGTGCCAAATTATTACTTGCGCGGCAGAAAGCACAAGTTATTCAGTGTGACCGCGAGCCGCGCAGTCGCTCGGGCCCGGTCGCCGGTCCCGCGCACTCTCTCCGCATTCAACACTTTCCTGGATAATCATCCTGAATGTGATTTGTTTTCGGATGAATTGAAGAATATTTTGTCTGTATGCTTGGAGTTTGCGAGGAGACTGCATGAAAGTGTTCCTTTTTTCCCTTTAGTTTATGTGGCTTCAAGCCGTTCTATGAGGTTAAATAAATAAATAAAAATATGACTTTAACAGTTAATCTTTTCCTTCTAGTTTGTAAATCATACCTGAAGCGCAGTACAAACTATTGTATGCTGCAGAAAATTATAATTTTACGTCCCGGGAACTTATCTAAATAAAATTAAAGAGGGTAGTTAAGCCACTGCGGCAATAAATCACTATTCTAACAGGTACAAAAGTTTATTTCCAAAATCTCAAAGTCAGTCTGAGGTTAGTGATTTTTACAAGAAATTGCGAAATGAAGATATGGTTTAGATACAAATGTATTTTTTACAAACTAAACGAAAAATAGTAGCTACACATTATCACATCCAAAGATGAAGAAAAAAATATAGCTTATTATTTTTCTATAAGTAATTTGAATAATTTACACTATTTATAATAACAGCAGGTAAGGGACAACCGCTTTTCGTCATTCACTATTTTACACGCACAAAACATTGCCGCAACTTGTAATTGGCAGCATAATTAACGTTTAATTCGATGTTTGTTAGATAAGTACATGATAGTGAAGAGCTTAGTTCTTAGGTTGAGTTTTATGCAATTACAACTTATATTTCAACCATAACATCTTTTGTGACCCAATTTTGTGATTTGACAAGGTAATAATTATAACCTTGATCATACAAAGTAGAAATCGTAACGCTATATTTATCTAAAAAAACCTTAAGCTATATGATACAAACAATAGAGATTTGGGCTTACATTTACGAGGCACGAACAGTGAAATAGCACCAAATTGAAATATGCTTGTATTTCTACTATGGATTGCTTTATATTGAACTCAATTGTCACTTAATTATTGCTTTATATTTGTTAACAACATTTATCACTAATTACTATTTACAATGGCACATAATATAGTTAAATATAATTATCGTCTAAACATGCCTACATACATTTATTCTAAGGTAATTGCAGCCACGGGACGCTATCACAACCCAATTTTCTATATTCACTACTGGGTTCTGAAACTGACTGTAACAGGAGAGCTGCCGATTCGCTGGAAAATATTTAAAAAAATACTAAAACAAGAGATAAATTTTAACTATAAATGCAGGAATAAATCAACGTACGTATCATCGAGTTTCAGTAAAATGAAGCTACCACGTTAGTTACGCCTATATTATAGCATTGATAAACTCACACAGTAGAGCAAGGGTGGTGTGTATGAATTGACACAAGTAGAGCCCTTGGGTATTGCGTATCAGCTAGATGGTGTGTGTATGTATTGGCACTAATAGGGCCCATGGGGTTTGCGTGTCATTGCTAGCTGGGCAGTGTGTGTGTGTGTGTGTATTGGCACTAATAGAGCCCAAAGGGTTTGCGTGTCATTATATCAGCTGGGTAGTGTATGTATTGACACAATAATTAGCGACTGGATAGTGTTCCAGTATAACCTGCCAAGTGTTTACTATCTATTGTCGCACGTAGTGCGTGTGTCAGAAGATGCAGTCTAGTGTTGACTATCTATCGATACAAGTAGTGCGTGTCTCAGTATAGCAGCCATGTGTGTACGGCCACAAGGAGCGCGCGCGTCAGTATAGCAGCCATGTGTGTACGGCCACAAGGAGCGCGCGCGTCAGTATAGCAGCCGTGTAAGTCGCAAGAAGCGCGTGTGTCAGTAGAGCAGGGGCGCGGGCGAGGGCGGCGGCGCGCGGGCGGGCGGCTCGGGCTCGGACTCGCAGGCGTCGGTGGAGGCGGGCGTGGGCGGCGGGGGCCGGTTCATGGCGCGGTAGTGGCGGTAGGCGCGGCGGCGGGGCGCGGCGCCCGTGCCGTTGCTGGCCGTGGCGGGCGACGGCGGCGGGTTGGCCGTCGGCCGCGGGTAGTGACCGCCGCTCGCGCTCTCTGACGACCTGTACAAATATATATCTCATACTACAAAACGTCGTCGGAGATGGAAATGTCACTGATTGTTTATGCGGCATATCACAAGATGATTTTTTTAGACAAGTTAAGACGATTCAGACGATCGAAATTAGGAGAGATGTTGAAGGTGTATCGATCAATAATAATTTAATACAATGAACATACCTATATAAAAAAAATATTACTACGATTAAATTTGTAACTTATTGATTTGATTTAGTCCAATATTCATAGTACAATGCCCTAACATTACTTAAATTCAAATTAAAAATATATTATTTGATTAAACTTCAGTCCTTACAAATCGTCAGAACGACCATACTCCCGCCAGGTTCGGAAGGTTGCTTTTACTGTGGAGAACTTATAAATTTTTAGGTAGTGACTCACTCAGTGCAGCTGGGTGTGGTGTGCGGCCTGGTGTAGAGTGTGAGCGGCAGGGCGGGCGGTTTGGGCGCGGCGAGGCGGTGGGCGGGCGGCGCGGACCTCCCGCGCGCTCCCCGCAGTCGTCGCCACGCCGCCCAAGCGCCGCCCACGCCGCCCAACACGACTACCACCACGCCGCATACCACGAAGGCATTCGATGGCTTCGCGCCGCTTAGTGACTGCAATTGCGTTACAAATATGATCCATCAAATAACTGCCATTCATACGTAGGTTTTACGCTTGAATTCCTCTAACGGGTCGGCAGAGGTGTACTTATTTTCCACCCATTTTCGCCAGTTCAGTTTGCTATTGGTATTAAGTGGATACTAATAGAACAGACAGACAGAGAATAATAAAAAACTGGTCTGCTATTAGAAAATTGCAGATATAGAAACCCATGCTCACTTTGCCCGACCTTAAGGTTTGGGACTACAAGACCAACGAGACAGTTTATCACTGCTATGATTTGACCAAAAGCGCTATATTGCGTCCTTGGAAGGCGAGGCGAGGCAGTGGTCCTGAATTACCCCCCCTCGCTACTGAACTTACTGTATTAATATTATTTCAACACAATACATTTTTAATGCATAGGTACTCATTTACGAAAGCCTACAAAATACTTAAAGTAAACTTACAGTTTTTTGTGCGTAACCGCAAGCGGCGGGTGCTTCGTCGGAGCCATCGTCACAATGTTGACGTCCGTCGCACAGGAGTCGGGCAGCCAGGCATAGTTTTTCGTCACACCTAAAATATCACAAACATATTTAGTAACAAATTCATCGTGGCTAAATCCACAACGAATCGTTTAACAACCAAATAGCGCAAAAATCTCGGGTGAACGTTAGTAGTCTATGGACCGCGGGGCTATATTCGAATCTCTACAACTTAGTATCGAAAGTGTATGGTAATGTATGGTTTATGAGGAAGTTACCGAGCGCGGGCGCGCAGGCTCCGTCGGCGCAGCGCATGTGTGATGAGGGTAGTTACCTGAAGGCGTCAGGCAGCGGCGAGTGCGCACAGTAGGCGCCGGCGTCGCAGCCGCCGAGCGCGGGCGCGCAGGCTCCGTCGGCGCAGCGCATGTGTGATGAGGGTAGTTACCTGAAGGCGTCAGGCAGCGGCGAGTGCGCACAGTAGGCGCCGGCGTCGCAGCCGCCGAGCGCGGGCGCGCAGGCCCGCCGCGCATGTGTGATGAGGGTAGTTACCTGAAGGCGTCAGGCAGCGGCGAGTGCGCACAGTAGGCGCCGGCGTCGCAGCCGCCGAGCGCGGGCGCGCAGGCTCCGTCGGCGCAGCGCATGTGTGATGAGGGTAGTTACCTGAAGGCGTCAGGCAGCGGCGAGTGCGCACAGTAGGCGCCGGCGTCGCAGCCGCCGAGCGCGGGCGCGCAGGCCCGCCGCGCATGTGTGATGAGGGTAGTTACCTGAAGGCGTCAGGCAGCGGCGAGTGCGCACAGTAGGCGCCGGCGTCGCAGCCGCCGAGCGCGGGCGCGCAGGCTCCGTCGGCGCAGCGCATGTGTGATGAGGGTAGTTACCTGAAGGCGTCAGGCAGCGGCGAGTGCGCACAGTAGGCGCCGGCGTCGCAGCCGCCGAGCGCGGGCGCGCAGGCCCGCCGCGCATGTGTGATGAGGGTAGTTACCTGAAGGCGTCAGGCAGCGGCGAGTGCGCACAGTAGGCGCCGGCGTCGCAGCCGCCGAGCGCGGGCGCGCAGGCCCGCCGCGCATGTGTGATGAGGGTAGTTACCTGAAGGCGTCAGGCAGCGGCGAGTGCGCACAGTAGGCGCCGGCGTCGCAGCCGCCGAGCGCGGGCGCGCAGGCTCCGTCGGCGCAGCGCAGGCCCGCCGCGCACGCTCCACACGACGCCTCGTCCAACCCGTCCGCGCAATCCTTCTGCCCGTCACATCTACACAACACACCACTTCTATACTACTCACGGACAAATAATAACACCATCTATTCTACATTGTCCTTTTGAAAGAAAGTTAGTTTCTTTTCATTGTTCATGTGTCGAATGAGTTGTTTTTTTAACTATTCTGTGAGGTATTTGAATTTTAACGAATTTTGTTTACAATAATCTTTGTTATGTTAATTAATGCGGACTTGCTTCCGAGAGCTTGTTTTACGAGTGAAAAAAAATTACGCATAATTTTTGTATTTAACGTAGACCATGTATAGAGAGTACTAACTTCCAGTCCATGGGTATGCACTGGGGGCGGTGTGCGCGGTGGTCGCAGAGGAAGTGGTGCGCGGGGCAGGCGGGCGGGGGCGCGGGCGCGGCGGGCGGCGCGCAGCCCACGCCGCAGCCGCACTGCCCGCCCGCGCCGCACGTTGCTGCGCCGCCGCCGCACAAGCGACCCCCGAAACACACGTGGTTGCGGGATAACTGGGACACACCAACATATATTTATTACCATCACAAACTAAATCGCGGGTAAATCTATGATAATAATGTTCCGAAGTGAGACTTTATTTCGGTTAAACTATTTTGTTAGTTCATCGAGCAGCAGCGTTTTTCATCTTGCTACTTAGATGGCGCTATTTGCCAACAATCTCAAACTTAAAAATGTCAATAATTAATAATTTAAAAAAAATTTGGCCCTAGCAAGGCATTTATAAATGTCGAAGAATTCACCACCGGTTCGAAAACTAGTTGACTTAAAGTTTACATGCGCAGTGAAGTTTCCAAGTTGCCGCTATTCCCCTTTCATGACACCCGCGTGGCTCGACGAGGTTGCCTCTGTAGATGAGCAATGTATTGTGATGTACCTTGTGCACGGTGGTGGCGGCGAGGGGCCGCGCGACGTGCGGCACGGGCGCGGCGGGCGCGTCGCGGCGGTGCAGCGGCACGCGCATGAGGCCGCGCTCGCCCGCGAAGTACAGCGCGCCCTCGTACACGCTCGCCAGCCCCACCCAGCCGCCCTGCCACACCACGCGTCTGCACACAACACACACACACTTAGCTACGCTCCACACAGCACACACACACTTAACTTCCACACAACACACGCACTTAGCTACGCTCCACACAGCACACACACACTTAACTTCCACACAACACACACACTTAGCTACGCTCCACACAGGACGCACACACACACTTAGATACGCTCCACACAGCACACACACACTTAGCTACGCTCCACACAACACACACGCTTAGCTACGCTCCACACAACACACACATACTTAGCTACGCTCCACACAACACACACATACTTAGCTACGCTCCACGCAAATAGGTCACTTCTCACTTGCCATTGGCGGCTATCGCGAGTCTCAACACCACTGTGGTAGTATCCGCCACGTGTGTGAGCGGACACATTTGTGGCGAGTTTCCACAAGATAAATGAAAGGCGTGTGAACTGCCTGCTTATCGCTGGCTAGCTCGTGGTGACGGATTTGCGTCGAGCTTTAATACTCTCATTAAGTAAGTATATCATTGTGATGTATTTAAAAGGATAAAACTGTACTTCAATAACAATGTAAAAGATGCCTCAATTCAGCTTCGTTCTTTAATTCGTTCATAAATTACACGAAAATCTGTAAATAAGTTGCAATCTGGAATATTGCACTTGTTTCATGAATCGAACAGGTCACACCTCACTTCAAGCTTACACAACAGGTCGTGGTGCACTAATCTTAGAGCTATAGTAGCAATATGTCTTACTTATTATTGGCATCGAGATCCACAGCGTGTATTTGTCTATTGACAGCCCAGTAGAGCGTGTTGCCGGTCTGGTCGATGGCCAGCGCGGTGACGTTGGAGGCGCGCGCCAGCTCGCTGCGGGACGTGCCATCCACGTTCGAACGCATTATCACACCAAGACCAACGTCATTCCATACCAATACCCTGTAACGAATAAATTTTAATTACAGTTGGGAAAAGTACTTCTTAAATTATACATCAGAAAAGAGAGAAAGGGACGGCTGCGGCTGTAGTTTTCGGCTACATTAAGATGAAGACGTTTTATGTTAGCCATAACTGAGCACTAATAAAAAGAAACTTATTTGAAATACAGAGTAATTTATTTACATAAGAATAACCCTATTTTCCTTGTTCTAAAGACCAGGGCCAATTTCGCAAAAATATATTTGTTTCTTTTTTTATTGTCAGGATTGTCTTGCGATAGAAAATGTTTAAGAAACTAGGTTAAGTAATTTACATACATAAAAAGAGTATGAAAAATGACACCCATCATAACAAGACTACACGGGTGAGACCGCGGGGCGCAGCTAGTTTAACATACAACTAAATTAATGTTAGTAATAAACATAAAATAAAACTTACCTTTTAGTCTGATGAAAAGCCAAATGCCTCGGCATCATGCTCTCGCCTCTCAATATAATTCCGACCGAGGAGTTGTTAACAATGGATGTGGCATTAATAGAGTCGGCGTCAAGGCACGTCCAATAGAGGGTCCTTCCTAGTACATCCAGGACCATGTGGAATGGTTTCCCTAACCCTTGGATGACGGTGGTCGAGTCGGTGACGGCTGACGTTGTCGAGTGAGAGATGGGCACACGACGGATTGAGTGAGAGTCGTCATCCATCCAATAGAAATGTCTGTGGATACAAATATTTTACAAGTTGATCAACTATACTGTGTTAGACATAAATATCGGACGAACAAACACATTGTCACATTATATGACCACAGTATGATCGGTGCCGGCTAATAGAAACCCTAGTACAGATAAAATTTTTAATTTCTGCAACCCACGCGACTTTCAACCTAATGAAAGTCTAAACCCCAAGTATAGATTTTTCATGGTAAAACGTTGTCGACATTCAATTGAGTATGTCGATCACAACCCGCTTGCGAAAAAGTATCAACCCATTTAAAGCCTTCTCCATTCTATATGTACATGATGCCTGGCTGAGTTTCTTGCCGGTTCTTCTCAGAAGGCTAGTTTCCGAACCGGTGGTAAATTCTCGACTTTCATAAGTGCCTTACCAGGGCCTAAACTGAATAAATATTATTCATTTTCATTTTCATTTATTTCAGTTGGGGCACAGAGCGTTATGCGCCGAGTTTGTATCAAGTTCCGCAGCTGCAGCGAAATTTAAAGAGCTAAAATAACGCTTATGTCTGAATAGGCTTTAGGTTATGCGTTCATTTACTTACTTGTTGACGGGGTCGTATTCAATAGCGCGTACGTTCTTGAGTCCCGTCAGAGGTATAAATGCGTCGTTACATTCCCCGTTGGTCACCATCACGCGACCTATTGCGTTTTTTTGTGCGAACAACAGGAATTCTTCGGGCTCTGCAATAATATGATCACATTTTTTTTAATATCTTCATAGAAACCGTCGCCATATATTTGTAGTTTTCATCGACGCTACAAATGCATAGTATTCCAGCAAAAAAATACGTCTATCATTTGATGATTAATTAATGTTCTATTGAATGCGAAACCACACCCTGCGTAGTGTACGACGGAGATACAAAGCCGAAATTACCCGATTGTCGCTTTCCTGAAGAGCGGTAATCGGCACGAGTATCACCAGGCAGCGGCAGGCAGAGGTGAGCGCAGTTGTTGTCCACTCACCAGTACAAGTCAAGTTGTCCCTGTTGAGTGTATAGTGCGCGGGGCAGGCGCAGCGGTAGTCGGCGCGAGTATCACCAGGCAGCGGCAGGCAGAGGTGAGCGCAGTTGTTGTCCACTCACCAGTACAAGTCAAGTTGTCCCTGTTGAGTGTATAGTGCGCGGGGCAGGCGCAGCGGTAGTCGGCGCGAGTATCACCAGGCAGCGGCAGGCAGAGGTGAGCGCAGTTGTTGTCCACTCACCAGTACAAGTCAAGTTGTCCCTGTTGAGTGTATAGTGCGCGGGGCAGGCGCAGCGGTAGTCGGCGCGAGTATCACCAGGCAGCGGCAGGCAGAGGTGAGCGCAGTTGTTGTCCACTCACCAGTACAAGTCAAGTTGTCCCTGTTGAGTGTATAGTGCGCGGGGCAGGCGCAGCGGTAGTCGGCGCGAGTATCACCAGGCAGCGGCAGGCAGAGGTGAGCGCAGCCCCCGTTGTCTACGCCGCACTGGTTGCCGGCGCCACGACCGCGGTGGTACACCTTCAAATCCGATATGTAGTCCAAGTCCTTGTGGATCACGTGGCGGTTGGTTCCGTTCGAGTTCGATTGTTCTACTACACCTGGGAGCACACATTTATTAATTTTATTCAAAAATCATAATTGTTACTAATACAATCACCTATTTTATGACTTTCTAAAGTAGCACATATAAGTTTTGACGGTAAAAAATATATATATATACATATATTTTGCTACACTCACCAGTATTCCAATCCCCCCAAAATATCTTGTCATTATACAACGCGAGGGTATAAGGCATAGTCAGCTTATCAGTCAGAACTGTTCGCCCAGTGCCATTGAGGAATGCAAACTCTATGGTCGGTGGCTCAAGAGCGGCCCAGTAGATGACGCGTCGATCGTAGTCTATGGCCAGAGCATGAACTTTCCCTACTTGCTCAATCAATACTGTAGGCGACGAGCCGTCCATAGACGCTCGCTTTATACTTTTAGATCCTAGTTCAGACCAGTACATCAACCTGTAAACAATTTTACGCAGTTACATAACATGAGATCATCTAGTGATAAGGTCGGTTAAAGCAGTGAGTGTCTCTTGCGAGTTTCTTAAAATCGCCGTCACTAGTAATCGAGTAAACGCAGATTTGTATGGGATTAAAATAGTTTCCGCTCGCTAGATGGTGCTGTTTCAATCCCATACAAATTTGCGCTTACGTCAACGCGGTGACTTGTGACAGCGGCAGTGAAAACTCGCACTAGGCCTTCTGGTGACAATTTTTATTTTACTTTATTTATATATGTTCAGGCATACGGCGGAATAAAGACACTGACATACACACAGAAACCCATTAAAACATTACACTCCTTTTTTGGTTCAATCATGTGTAAATGTCCTAGCACTGTTGTACTAACAGTGCTTCATCTAAATCTGGGTATATAGTCTATTTTATCAAAATGCCTTACCCTTTCTTAGGATCGAGTGCGATACTCTTTGGTTTCTTGAGTCCTTGCCATATGAGCGCCCTCCGACTGGAGCCGTCCAGTCTAGCCACTTCTATGCGCTGCGCCGCCGTGTCCGTCCAGTAAATGTTCTGACCGGACCAATCTATTGCTAGACCTAACAACAATATATCCGTCAAATATCTGAACGACATATTAAGACGTATGTAAAGGCAAAGTCGACAGATTAAATCTGTCTATATGAACTCCGATGTTAATTACATTTTGGTAATTGTTATGTGTTTTATCCATGATAGATGTTATTTTTACTTCATGCAAGATTTAAATAGCTGATTAGTCTTTTAAAAACAACGCAATGCCTATGTATTAAAGTGTAAGCTCGTAATTTTAAGTAAGATTAAAAAAGCTAATAAGTCTAACATGAGGTTAGATCCTTATTGCAGTACTGTGTCTATGAATAAAGTAGATTTAAAATATGTCTGGCACTCACTCACACCAATAAATTCTCAAGTAAAAAGTAAAGCTCGTATCTTTTACTTCAATAACTTTAACATACCTTCAACAACTCCCAGCCACTCCAGTATTTTCTCCATGTTGGAACCATTAATACTGCAGCGGTTTATCGTTTTGGTCTTACTATCGGACCAGTACAACTTCGACCCGGACACGTGCACTGCTAGCGCACTACAACATTATGGAATACTATGAGTGAACTAGGACACCAAGCTAATTGAATGAAACCTTATTAATGTGTACGCTGGAAAAGTTACAGTTTCCGTCACGAGTTTTGAGCGCTCAGCGAAAAAGAGGGAGTAACTACGCCTGTATTTTGTTTGCGACGCACCATGCAGACAGACTCATAAAATGATTACGGCGCATTTAAGGCCACCATTCAAAATTCGACTCGGTTCATTTCATCATCTCCCTGGCCTTAATCCCATGTATTTGGGGTCGGCACTTGGTTCAACCCGATGTGGCTGATCACCTGATTTTTATACCAAGCGACTGCCATCTGACCTTGGTAACCCCTTTTTAGAGGAAAATCGGCAATATGGGTTAAACCAGTTGTCAGACTCTCTTAGGCCTCTGACTGACCTGTAACGATTGCCAAAGATGTTAAATTGGCAACCGGGACCGACGGCTTAACGTGCTCTCCGAGGCACGGAGGGAACTCGGGCGGTCACCCATCCAACTACTGGCTAGGCGTATGGTTGCTTAACTTCGCTGATCGAATGATATGCGCAATAGCAACTGTGCCACGAGCTCCTCGTCTCGGTTCATTTATAATCAGGTTAGTCATGTGTTTGTACTAACCCTATGCTAGAAAAAAGTACATATTTATTATAGGTACACGAAACAATATCAGTGACACATATATAAAAAAAATAATTGTAATATGACCGTAAGGGGATAAGTACATGTTCCTCCGCAGCTAACGTGTTAAGTTAAATTAATTACCTATAAAAAATATCTTACCAGACTTCTTTTAAATCCTTCAATGGTAGTATTGCGTCGTTATTCTCGTTCTCTATACTGATGCGACCGATCACATTCTTCCGACAATACACCAAGAACGCTTCTGGTTCTATGCATGTTTTTCTATCGCTTGTCAGCTCCAGACCTATGAAAAGTTAACTTAATATTATAGCCGTGGTTTGAATAGATGCCTGCTACGCAAACGACTCAAGTTAAAATCCCAGTTTTTCCAAAAGTTAAGCATTAATTTCACATCACGAGCTTTTACATTGAAGGAAAACATCTTAAGGAAACCTTTTTTACGTCTAAGAAGTAATTCAAATATGTATGTATAGTGCCTGAGACGGCGATAGGCACTATACATACATATTTCAACTTAACCAGTTTCAGTGATAGTAGGTGTTATAATAGCCATATATTACTGTAAGTACTAGTTATTTAGTACTGGTAAGAAGAAGAATTTGGTAAGATTTTTTCTCTTCTAAAATTTGATGTTTTTATTCCCTCTGAACCAATTTGGAGTAGGTAAAGCTCCTACCTAAACCTCCGACGCCGAACAAAGTGAGTAAGCATATAATGTGAGGTACCTAAAGGACAGCTGCAGACAAAATCGTTGGGTCGATTGAAGCAGAGATGCGAGCAGCCGCCATTGTTGTCAGCGCAGCGACTCCAGCCCAGCGGCTCGCCCAGCCGGATGGCCTTCACTCCCATCATATTGGCCATCTGTTCCACCACTGGCTGTCTCTCGAGACCTGGAGGTGGCACATTACTAGTAACATTCCATTTAATAATAATATTACAAAGATGAAATTTCGTATTAGTGTTCCGCCCGCGTGATTTTTCTGCAAAACTTTTTTCCATAGGTCGACCATTGTATAAAGTTTCGCAGAAAATTCACAATCCAGCATTTCATTCCCTTAGGGGAAGAATTTCGGATAACCTTTTCGTTCTTAGTGGATATCTACAACTACGACCAGCAGTTTAGGCTGTGAGTTGAATTGTGTCATACAGGATTTTGACTTTTATATGCAAAAAAAAAATACCTACCGATATAAATAAGGCTAGAAAGGAATAGGCTAGGCAAACTCGGTGTGATAGAAGATACACGTGTTAGTGAGATTGATCAAAGTTTTGTGTGTTATTTCTCTCATCCTGATCTATTTTTTTTTATTACTGTGCTATAGTATTTTATATATTTGGTTTTGGTAAGTGTTCTGTGTTGTGGTATTCTACAATCAGGGGAAATGGAGGACATTTCCCCTGATGTCCCTCCGGATCCCCCGGACCCCTACCCATCAACATCTAAGAAACGTCATTTAGATGATCAAGTAGGTCCAACTAGTAAAAAAACTGTAGTTAGCCAAGAAGCGGCATCAGCCAGCATTCAGACCACATATATTCATCCGGCAATGTCCATTATGGGTATTAGGGCATACGAAGATACTGACTCTGGACCATTTGTAGTCCAGGTTTCAAGAGTCGAACCTGACCCAACCGCTGGTACAACCATTCGTCCCATAAAATTCGGTCAGTTTTTAGCTACCAATAAAATCAAACAAATTTGTGAAGATGGAGTAAAAAGAGTAGGACGCAACAAAATTTCAGTCCAATTTAAATCTGCTCATGGGGCAAACAATTTCTTGAATAACCCAATCCTACAGGCTCATAAATATGAAGCCATCATCCCAACATATAATGTAACCAGAATGGGGCTGGTCCGAGGCGTCCCTGTAGACTGGTCAATGGAAGAATTCGTCCAGTCCTTACAAATTCCAGGAGCATGCTCACACATCCTCAAGGCAAGGCGGCTTAATAGAAAGACCAAAGTCGAAGGGAACATTGTTTGGGAACCAACTCAGACTGTGGTTCTTACATTTAGAGGACAAAATTTACCTTTACGTGTGTTCTCCTACTACTCATCCTTAGAAGTTGAGACATATCAATTCCCCACCATCCAATGTATGGCATGCTGCCGCTTTGGGCATATTAAAAACCAGTGCCGCTCCAAACCCAGATGTTTCCGTTGTGCACAGCCCCATTTAGGTGAGGAATGCTCTGTTCCAGAGTCAGAGTCCACTTGCCTATACTGCTCTGCTAAACATTTTTCAACCTCCAGGACCTGCCCGGAACAGAACAGACAACAATCCATCAAAACTGTTATGTCTAGAGATGGAGTTTCCTATGAGGAAGCTTCTGCCCAGTTTGGAAAAGTGAATAAAACATTCTCCCAAGCTGTCAGAGATGCCCTACCTAACCAATTGGAACAAACCAGCTCTCCCTCACAATATCTTTCCCAGCCTCCTCATCCAGTTCAATCACATACAAAGACTGTAACCCGCAATCCTCGCCCCAGAGCCCCTCTTGGCAAAACTTATAATAGAGAAGCTCATCATGCTATTGTAGCTGTAATCCCATCACCCTTTCCAAATGGCTTTGCCCTCCAAATGTCCCAACCCTCACCTGTCTCCTGTGATCCTCAAAATCAGCTGCTAGTCCAGCTGCTATCCATTATAATCTCCATTATTTCCCAAAATTCCATCAACTTACCGTCCAACGTTGCCAACATGATAACTCAACTCTCCTCTTTCATCTCCCAAGACGGACCACACCCAAATCATTCAGTGGAACGCCAAAAGTCTTCGGCCGAAGACTCATGAGATAAATTTCCTTTGTAGAAAATATGCGCCTATCCTGGTGGCCATCTCTGAGACATGGTTTGTTCCTGGATCTCATTATAGAGTTTCAGGTTACTCCTGTCTTAGGGATGACCGCCAGGATGGGTATGCAGGTTGTGCCCTACTCATCAGACATAACTTAACCTTCTCCCAAGTAACCATTCCTTATCACAGCCCAGAAATAAATGCTGTTGCTGTGAGAGCTCTTGACATCACTTTTATGTCAATATATATCCCCCATCCCCACTCTTACTTAATCCCTGACATTCTTCTCATTATTTCATCCCTTCCACCTCCAATAGTCATAATGGGTGATTTTAATGCCCATCACAATTCATGGGGATCTGCTTCATGCAATATTTTTGGGTACTCTTTGCTGGAAATTTTCGATGAAGCTAATGTATGTGTAATCAATGACGGAACCCCCACAAGAAGAGTCCCCCCTTCTCAAAACCCAAAAAGTGCAGTTGACCTCACAGTATGTTCCCCTTCCCTTTCTACCATGCTATCCTGGGAGGTCCTCCCTCTATCTTATGGTAGCGATCATTATCCCATTTTAATCAAACTCCCCCTAAAATGCTCCCCAAGTTCATCTCCCAATTCCCTTCTTAAATATAGAATATCAGGAGCCGACTGGAAATCTTATTCCTGCTCATTAGATAGTAAATTAGATATAATCGCAAGCCCTAATCCTGACCCCATTCTATACTATCATAAACTTATCGAGTCTATAATTTCTTCAGCTAATGAACATATTCCCCTTAAAAAATCTAAAAGGAAGAGAGCCTCCCCTCCTTGGTGGGACGCTGAATGTACAAAAGCTGTCTATGACCGTAATGAAGCTGAAATTGTATATAACTCCTGCATGACCATGCCTAATTACCTTTCCTATCAGGAATCTGCTGCTAAATGCAGAAGGTTACTGTCAACAAAAAAGAAACTTAGTTGGATTAAGTACTGTGAAAGCTTATCCCCTACCACACCTCCCTCCTTAGTATGGAAACAAATCCGAAAATTTAAAGGCTGCTATAATCCAGCTAATGCCTCCTCAAATGATCCATCCTCTTGGCTAGAAGCTTTTGCCAGTAAACTAGCTCCTCCCTATGCTCATGAACCCCTTTCACTTAATATTTCAAATGTGCCCGTTTCTGCTTGTAGCATGGATGATTTTTTTTCTTTTGAAGAACTCCAAATTGCTCTGGATGGTTTGACAGATTCATCCCCTGGACTTGATGGAATACCATACTCTTTCATCATCAAAGCGTCAGATAAATTTAAACATTCTTTATTGAATTTAATTAACATATTATATGACCAGGGCTCCATACCAGAAACCTGGAACAGCCAAGTAATTATTCCCATTTTAAAGCCAGGCAAAAATCCCTCTGATCACAATTCTTATCGACCTATCGCCCTCTCTTGTGTCATAGCTAAGATCACTGAGCATTTGATTAAAAACAGACTACAATGGTTAGTCGAAAGTAAAGGCCTTATAGCCAAGTCACAATTTGGTTTTAGAAAAGGTATGAGTACCTATGATAGCCTCAGCATTCTAACAACTGAAATCAATCATTCTTTCAGAAACAAAGAGTACCTTGTGGGTGTTTTCCTCGACATAGAAGCTGCTTATGATAATGTGATACTTCTGGTACTCAGAAACAAATTGTTACAGCTGAGCATCCCAGCGAAGATAATCCGGTTTATATGCTGTTTTTTGTCACAGAGAACAATATTAATAAAATCTCATGACAACTCCTATTTATCTCCAAGATTTGTCTGGAAAGGCCTCCCTCAAGGCTCCGTACTTAGTCCACTTCTTTATAGTCTATACACATATGACTTAGAAGCTACAGTAGATTCATTCTGCCAGGTTTTACAGTATGCAGATGACCTTGCACTGTACATATCTTGCAAAGCCATCATGGATGCTGAAGAAAGGTTAAACTCAGCTCTCTCCTACCTTGGTAACTGGTTACATGACCATGGTCTCTCCATATCGGCGCCTAAATGTAGTGCTGTGATATTTACCAAAAAAAGAAACATTCCAGCACTAAATTTACAACATGAAGGGGAAACTATTCCCCTTCAATCCAGTGTGAAGTTTTTGGGCGTCTGGTTGGACGCCAGATTGACTGGAGTTCCGCATTTTAATTATGTTATTTGTAAATGTGAAAAAAATATCAACATCCTTCGAGCCCTCTCTGGGGTATGGTGGGGATCTCACCCATTCTGCCAAAAACTGTTATATAACGCCATTATCCGTAGTCACTTAGACTATGGATCCTTTTTTTTTAGATCCTGGCAATAAAGCTGCATTAGATAAGATGACAAAACTTCAATCAAAATGCTTACGCATTATTATTGGAGCTATGAAGTCCACCCCTATAAATGCCATGCAAGTAGAATGCGCCGAACCCCCTCTCCATCTGCGTAGGCAATTTCTTTCAGATAAATTCTTTTTTAAACTGTCCCAAATCTCCAACCATCCCTTGTTAAAAATAGTAGATAAATTATATACTGTAATTAGATCCCAAGGATACAGATCTGAGGCCAAACTCCCTTGTATTATTCGAAGTTTTATTAAATACCTAAGACTATCTTGCCCCCTCGTCCAATTCCAAATTAATCCCTTATTTACCATTAATTATGATGCCCTGGCCTTTAAACCCTCAATCATTCTTAACTTTGGCATAAATAAAGACTCTATTGACCCTACTAATCTTTTTTATGCAGAATACAATAACTCATGGAGTGACTGGCTCCCAATATTTACAGATGCTTCAAAACTAACGAAAGAGAGTAATGTTGGCTCTGCAGTCTGGATTCCTAAATATAAAATAATCCTTAGCTTCAAATGCCCACCGGAATCTTCAGTATTCACTGGGGAATCTGTTGCCATTTTAGAGGCAATCCTCTTTGTCATCTCTCACTCAATTGGCAAAGCCATTATATTTACCGACTCTAAAAGCTGTCTTCAAGCAATCCTGTCCAACCAATTTAAAGCCAAACCAATTTTCCCAATCATTCTAAAAATAAAAGAAGCCCTTATCAATTGTCAGATGTCTAGATTAAACGTTGTGTTAGCATGGATCCCAGGCCATGTCGGAATTCCAGGCAATGAAACTGCTGACTCATGCGCAAAACATGCAGCTATTCATGGTAATTCAGACCACTATAAAGTATATGCCCACGATCTCTCTTCTATTTGCCATAATACTTTGCGTCAAGACTGGAATAAACTTTGGCAGAACTCTAAAAATATTAAAGGTAAATTCTATGGCGGTATTCAACCCACTATTCCTATAAAACCATGGTTCTCCAAATTCAAAAAAATTAACAAAACCGTTACATCTACAATATGTCGCCTGCGGTTGGGTCATGCTTGCACCCCAATCTTCCTAGCCAAAATTAGAATCCACGATCACTCTCTTTGTGAATGCGGTCTGGAAGAAGGCACTACAGAACACCTCTTTTTTGAATGTCCAAGGTTGCGCTACTCTCTATATGACGTCCTCCCACCAGAAATTCCCCGCCCTACCAATTTTAGCCCAATCCTATCCCTCGCGTTTTCTCCATCCCTTTATATATTATGTAAATTTATTACAATTAACAATATAAAATTATAACACTAATCCCTATAGATTATTTTTGTAATTACTTTTGATATATGTATAAAAATATATATGTATATTACATGCTGTAAATGTCTGTGTTGTCCTATTTGTTACAGATAGCTCGAAACTCTTGCAATAAAAATTTCAAAACTCCACCGGCCAATTTCTACACCCACCGATCAATCTCCGTCGTTTGTTTTCTACTCTATCCACGCGACATTGGCGAAATTGTGGCAATACCGCAGAAGCCATAAACAAGAAGTGAAGTGAAGTGAAGGCTAGAAAGTTACTACTACATTACTTACTGAGTAACAAAGGAATATTGTTAATCAAGAGCTAGTTTATTTATTAATAAGATGAGGTATTAACCTGGTTTGCCTAAAGCCGACGCAGAATTGTTGCTTAACTTAGATCCTTTCAAACGCGAAAATTTATTTCTATTTATTGAACTACGCGAGCAAGAATTACTATGAACACTTCCTATTTGATTTTTTTCCTATTGCTGCGGAACCCTAAAAATAAACAAATATATCTAGATGTTGTATACTATACCTGTATTCTTGTTTATTCGATCTAAAGTCCTCTTCTGCATATCTGTCCAGTAAAGGTGTTCACCGAGCAGTGTCAGCCCAAATATATGCAGTATCTCACTGCTGTGCAATTCTTTTCTATTAGACCCGTCCATGTTGCACACCTGATGGATTAAATACTCTTTAATAAAGGGGTAATAAGATTGGTCCCGGTTGGCAATTGAAAATCTTTGGCAATAGTTAGAGGTTAGTTAGAGACCTTAGAGAGTCTGAAAACTGGCTACACTCAAATTATCGATTTTCCTCGTAAAAGGTCAGATAGCAATCGCTTTGTATAAAATCAGGTGATCAACCACATCGGATTGAATCATATGCCGTCCCCAAAAATGTATGGGATAAGGACAGGGAGATGATATCGCCTGCGGATTTTTCTCATTTTGCTTAACGTTCCCGTTATAAAGCGCCCCAAGCGGCGAATGTAGAAAATTGTATGTCTCCATTAAAAAAAGCGCAGAACGCAATGTCCTGCGACGACGTTCGAACGTGTCAAAACCTTTACTTGGGGCATAGATATATACCTCAATCTTGTGTGTCCTTGCGTCGCACCAATAGAGATGGCTTCGGACTGTGTCGAGCGCGATCCCATTGGGCCAGGCGAGTCGTTCACCAATTAGTAGTATCCTCTCACCACCGTCGAGGTTCGCTCGCTCTATCTTCGGCCGTTTCTCATTCCAATCCGACCAGAATAACCACCCTGCTGTCGGGTGTACGGCTATCGCACGTGGGTCCAGTAATTCGTTATGAATTAAAACCTGGTGGGCGACAGTTCTTATTTTTACAAACTTTTTTATTTCAAAGGAATCACTTTCACAACGCAAACAAAGGTTTGGATTACGAAAATATATCAAACAGCAATTTGGAGTCTACTGCCAATGGCAGCCTAGCATTTCTATAGCAATATAATATACACATAAATAGCAATATTATTATATACTTACATTGAACACATAGAAAGAACAAAAAACACGTTTATTGTTTACAAACTCGCATTATAAATTTACGCTGGAAAGGTCCTAAAGCGACATGTGACCTTCTTAGACATGATTAAAGAGACAGGTATCCAACATTGGCTTGACTAAGCCGTCAATGTAAATCAGACACACTGCCATTAAAACATGGGTGTTATGAGTTTTTAAATACTGTCTGACTGACCTTTTTGGAGCTGCCGTCGAGTCGGGCCACGTTAATGGTATCCATGACAGGGTCGGTCCAGTAAATGTTGCGGGCCAGTGCGTCGATTGCGATACTGTCGGGCACGCCACCGCTGTGAATTACCACCGACTGCTCGCTGCCGTCAAGACGGGCGCGGGATATTGTTTTTGCCTGAGGAAAGCATGCATTCATAACGTGCTATCTTATATGGGATCAATTTTCCTAGCATGCGTAGATGGCTACATACAAAACTACATACAAAAATTCATCACGCTTTATTCTTAGACCATTCGAGAGTGGTCCAATTCTCGGAAGGCTATAAGGAGATTGCCCGTTCTTACTTCGGACCTCTCCAACCGGTGTGTACCTTAGTAAATTTTTAAGTAGAGTAAAAACATTATAGCTCCGTTTAACACTTGCCCGTTGCGAATGGGTTGTCATAAACATTTGTAATGTTACCACCTAATTTAACATACATACATAAGCTCACGCCTGTATCCCATAGGAGTAGGCAGAGATCACTGTTTGCAACATGCTATGATCCTTATATACTTCTTATCTAATTTAACTTATATAATATCTTCATAGAGACGCTCTTACCGAACTGTCAGCCCAGTAGATGTATTCAGACTTAGGATCGAAGTCCACAGTGAGCGCTCTCTTTAAGTCCTTCAAGGGCAGTGTGTATGGTGTGAAATCCGGAGAGTCGAGAGATATTTTCGATATAGTAGACCTTTGAGCGACTACTAGTAGGGACTGGGGGCCATTGTAACATGTTGTGGTGCTGTTCTCTTTTAGCTTCACGCCTGTTGGGCATGCACATTCATAGCCTGGAAATTAAATGAGGTTTTATTGTAATTCAAAGTTTAAATTATAACAAAACAAATTAGTCTTTGATTTAAAAGTAGCTCCACCACTTTCTGGGATACGGATTTAAAAGGGATGGACATAGTTTTAGTCCTGGTTTAGTCTGGTCATCATTGTAAAAAAATTATGTAAAAGGGTGTTCAGTTTTGGGGTTTGGAATATAGAATAAAAATTGCTACGCCGTAGAGGTTTTTAATCTATGGTTTCGAAGAATAACTTGGTCCACACTGTAAACTATTGCAATTGCTACGATTCATTACATGAGAAAATACAGTAGCAATTACTGGATCAACAATTGTACCTATTAAAATACTCTTTGCAATTACAATAGAGGTATTAAAGTGTGTAAAGATGTACATTCCAAAAAGTCATTACAGGATTGACTCATCAAAGCCCTCCACTGGATAGACAGAAAGAATAGAGTGAAATTCTTTTTCATCCACAGTTATCTATTTACCAATAATTATTCCATAAAGAAATATAATTCATTACCTGGTTCACCAGGTGCCAGCAGGCACAAATGTGAACAGCCACCATTGTTGACCTTACAAGGATAGTCCCCGTCTGGCATGAGCTGCCTGCTGCCATCATATACCTTGATGTCCACTGGTACTGGGTTAGACTTCATCAGCTCCTTGATAGACCCTGGTGCTGTTATATCCCATGTGTGGATGGACCTGATTGGCATGAAAAAAAAAATGATATTTCCACAATACTTAAACAATTTTTAAGTACATATGAACATCTATAGTACCACTTACCAAGTCTTCCAATCGGTCCAGTAAAGCTTATCATTGACAAATGTCAACGCGTAAGGGTACACTAGTCCCCCTTTGACAACTCGCCGTCTCTTCCCTCCATCGAAGTCTATCACATCAATAAAATGCAGTTTAGCATCCACCCAGTATATGAGGTTGTTATCATAATCTATGGTAATACCATTTGGCCAGAATATGTTATCTTTAATGATGACTTTTCTAGTGCTGGGGTCACCATTCATACCAGCTTTCTCTATTTTAGGGACTTCGCCCCAATCAGTCCAAAACATCAATCTGAAAAGCAATTGGATTTATGCATCTTAGTGTATTTAAAGTTCAAGTTTACAAAACACTTTGAAAACTTTACATCTACATCTCCTCTTAATACCTTAACTATATAATTATGGAATTTACAAGGGTCAATTTAGTGAAGATGTTATAATTTATAATTTCGTATTAATTACCAATTTTATCATGATTGGTTTTTCCTAATACCAAGATAAATTTATAAAACACCCAGTTCATAACATTCTTCATAATCCAAGGGATAATCCTATCAAGACATTTGCTTACTATCATAATCCATCATATCTCTACTATGTTCTACTGAAGATGTCATTGGGTACATATTAAAATGATTTGATTTAACAATACCAAATTTATGAGGATATACATGTATGGGGATAAATGCCAGCCAAGTCTTTTACTGACATTAAACAAAGTTTCAAGTTTTGAGTGTTGGTCTTGAAAACTATAATTTTATGGGAATTCTTGATGCGAAGGGGAATTTAAAAATGTGCAGTTCTCCCACAATTTTCTTTATATAAGTATTATGGTTACTGCTATACCGGAATCAAACAGGGACCTAAGATCATATTGCTTCTCTCCTACTAATTGAAACCCGTAGATAGTGGGTTCTAGAATGCAGTATCTACTATACACTATATCATGTAGTTTGTAACAGAGATAATATAATTATATTCCTATTGCAGCAAATTTTAAATTGCAGTTTTTAGTACATGCAATTATTCATGAACATAGGAACAATTAACTTACCCTTCTTTAGGAACTACAGCGATTGCCCTGGCCAGATCAACTTCCGACCAGAATAGTACTTTTCTATATTCATCATCTATGCTAATAACTTCTATTTTATTTGTTTCCCCATCCGTCCAATATATCTTATCTGTGTACCAGTCTATAGCTATCCCCGTGGGGGTGATTAGACCTTCTGATACTATTCTAACCTGTGAAATTAAAAATTACTTTAACACTAGTTTAATACTATAATAATATATTTACAGTAGTAGATGTTCCATTATATTGCTAGGTGAGTGATGTTATAGCTTCTTTCCCAACAATGTGAGCCCAAAGACAGAAAGCTGAAAATGGGAATGCCTGTCTGCCTTTGCTCAGCTTTGCTCATCTTGTATATCTTAGACATTTACAACTTTTTTTTTAGGCTGATGTTAAACAAGTATGTATAAAGTTTGAGAGCTTGTAAAGAAAGGAGCAATAAACATAAAAAGAACATTACAAAACATGGTATAAACAAAGACAAGATCAAACTCGGATTAAAATTATGTCCATCCCCGTTAAATAGGTATTACCGAAAGGAACTACTTATATAAATTAAGGACTATCTAAGTCTATGTTTTGTAATAAGGTGGAGTCAGTTGTTGTATGTATTACATAGTCAAAGTGCATCAGTAATGTATAATGCTTATCAATAATAGCTCACCTTTTCACCCATGTAGGTATCATTATAGTTCATACACTGTATCAATTCCGCTGTTTGGTCCGACCAGCAAATGAGGTCTCTTCTATGGAGGAAGTCTACAGCCGAACCCTGCTCCAGGTCTTGGACTATTGTGTTCAATTTGCCTAGTTTAGACGTATTTACTACGCGAATATCTGACGCAGTCGAGTATAGTAATATTGGGTTACTTGCCAACGAATAGTAACCTGTGAATATAATTAATTTATTACATTTTGTGACTTTGAGTTAATAATGTTTAAAATTTAACTAAAAAAAATATTTAATAACTTATAAAAATACGGTTTTCATCGGTCTGTTTAGTTTTAGAAAAGTGATGACTGAGTACCAAAGCTACTTTTTATTACGAATACCAACCTTTAAGCTGCAAAAACATCAACAAACAAAACACATGTATAAAATTTTGTATTATTTTGTCGGCGTGAAGAATTCTTCGCCGCTTCGTCATAATGAAAACAAATGAGTACTGATTGTAACAACATTCATGTGTTTATTTTAGACGCACTGTCATTCGATATTTAACATAACAATAAAAAGATTAAGGCACTTTGTAAAACATAACATCTCTGAGAACAATTTTTCACTTTTATTATTTGAATAAAAACATTTACTTTCATAAATTTCAGTGAATTTTACACAATAAACGAGCTTTGATTGAGATCAACAAACAAAAGTAGAAACATTTTGGTAAGACGACAGACAGACCATAGATAGGCACAATAATTTTTCAATCCACAGACCACAGAGTAGGTACGCAACGCCAGGCACGCCAGCTAGTTATTTTTTTATATAAACCACATTAAATTAATGGTGCTTTTTAGGTTTTACTTCACCGATCATCATTGAATCCAATGAAAAGACTACTTTAAATTTGTTCAGCGTAAGAATATAATTTTATTTAAGACTGCGAAAATTTTGTTTACCATAATTTGAGAATTGTTCCAAAGATGGCGTTGGAGATAAGTAACAAAGATACGCAACAGAGATTAAAGAGACATAATTTTTTAATTGAATTGATATTATAATATATAGGCGATACAGATTTTTACATTTATACAGATTTTTACTTGCGGTATAATACGTAGGTAAGTACCTAGCTCATTCTGTATAAGTATATTTTTTCGGCCAAATAATAGTGTTGCCTATATTAAGTAGGTATATGTAATTACATTTGATACTCCATCCAGATTTCAATTTCTTAAGGCCAACGACTGAGAAATTCTAAACAAAATATGTTCACCAAACTGTTATCATTTGATTTCACGTGATGAGATCATTCCAATCTCCTGGTACGGTCTCCGCTATTTCCTGTATTATCGACGATGTTACGTGTACGTACGGGATAAATAGGTGAAGCTCTGCGTAATAACTACATTATTACCTACACGAGATATTAAGTACTACTATTTACTTACTAATATAGGCACCTAATTCAAATTAAGTTATTGAGTAGAGGCAGGTATGCCTACGTATTATGCTACCTATTGAGCACCTGGGTAGGTACCTAAGTGGGTACAAATGAAATAAAAAGGTTTATTAAAAATATTGTATAGGTAATACATGTATGTAAGCTCACGTTTTCCCGGAAAGGCCTCCGAAGAGGTGAGCAGATTGTTACGTACATCGTCACGAGCGCGCAGTGATAATAGTGGGGATATTGTGCATGCTTTTATTCTCGCCTCGTGCTATAGAGACAGACAGAGTTAGAATAATAATATGACTAGGTACATTCAAGGTCAGCTCTCATAACTCGACGGGATCTGTACAACACTAACGTGATTTGACGGATGGTGAGTCCGTCGCCGTTTAAGACACCCGAAGTGAAATTTAAAGCCGTTATGAATAGTGCCTGTCCAACCGAATAAACTACTTTGAATTACACCACCATTTCATCTATAACATCTTGCACACAATATATCCATCATGTCAGAGGAATATATTTTATCCTTTGGTAGAACTACGCATCTATTTACTTGGGATGTATCTGACCTATTCTTTACTAATGTACTGAAACATGCAATGAACCAATATAAAACAGAAATAAGTAGGTTTATATAGTATATATACCTATATATAATACATTGCCATAAAGGTTGATTTAATTAATACCAAACAAACGCGTTAAATGTATGCAAAATGTACTTAAATTGTACTATTTCAATCCGATAAAAGGATTAGCTGTAACCAACATCCAGCACAATGTTCGCAGCACGTTTAGCGTGCTAACTATCAGTTGTTTCGATTTGGCTCCGGTTGAAATTGACTTCATCACTAACAATAACACTAACCACCGCGAAATTCAATACAGCCGTTCGGTTGGGAACGAACTTTTGGTCAAATATTGGCCTTGGGTGACTAAACATTTTGGTTCGCGTATCGTATTGAATGCAATGTTGGATGCATGAGGCGGATTGGATGCAATGGTTGGATGTAAAAGCGGGAGCACGGGACAACTTTCTACAGCACAGATATATTTATGTGTTTTCTAAAATCTAAATAAATCTTACTTTATAACTTGGTTTATGATACCAATGGATAAAATTCATAGTTAACTAGCTAATAAAAAGTGCAGTTACACTCTAAGAATGATATTATTTGCAATCAAAAAATTGGTAGGTATGGCTTCTAGGATTTGCACCAACGCGATACATTTTGTGTGGATAATTATGAAAACCACACGTGTGGCAGGAAATTCTACTCAGGCGGTAATTATGAAATTAGCCATTTTAGTGTGCCGCAGTGCCAATACACATTAAACAAAACTATTATAACGCATATAGCTAAGTTAATGAGAGCTTTCATGTGAAATTCTTGCCAATATCATGTTACTAGCTGCACCCAATTGTTTCATCGCCGTTGACAACTTGCTCATAATAAATACTAGTACTAGGTACCACAGCGTATAAACAATTTGTGATACTATGCAGAACAGTCTAACGGATCAAAAATTTACCGATGGTAATTAACTAATCATAGGATTCGTGGGATTATGTGTAAGGTAGGCTGGTGCATAATGTAATATTTCCACGATGTCTTCAGCGATACCGAGAATGAACCACGTGAAAAAAAAATTATGATGAAAATTATCTATTCTGTTATAGGCATAATATCAAACGAATGAGCTAATTAGCTGTAGCATTATAGAAGAGTGCCCATAGTTTAAGTATATTTTATGTATTAGCGACCCGCCCTCGCTTTAGGGTTACGATTTTTTAAGTCTATTACAAAACGATGAACTTTCTCTACTATCTATAGATGTATGCCCATGTCTGTATTCCTCGAAGGTAGGTGTTCAAATAACAACACCCACTTTTCACCGAAGATGATTAAGGGATCTGTCTATATATAAGTATTATATTTTTTTAGCTATGAGCCCATTGAAGCTTAACTCCTAGTACTCCTAAATGTGAGTAAAAACCGTATGAAGATCCGATGGGTTCAAACAGACAAAATAATTCGGTTCGGAAATGGCGACTTAAATTTATGCTATTTCAAGATATTGTTTCAACGCTTATAATCATATAAGTCATACTTTATCGCGTAGAATCTTTTCCTAGCTTATATAGCTGCACCAGAATATTCTAGAAACAGAGTTGATTGTTAATTTACTTTGGTACGGAAATTGCAAAGCTTGCGAAGCTTTGATGACTGGGGATGATATTGGGGATTTTGGCTGCAAAAGGGCTGTTGTAACGTCACGATTAAAATATCTTGCAGGTATGCACGACGACTACGTGAAACACTGAGTCACCTCCTTGCACGACCCTAAGTAGGAGGCAGAAGAAATCGAATGCCTTAGCTTGTGGCCATGACACTCATGACAGAAACATTGTCTCCATTTATCCAGCTCTGAATATCACGTTTTTATTTATGTATGTTTGTCCTGGTGGTATTTGCAACTGCATTATGAAGCTATATGAAGGCGTTCTAATTCCAACATGGCAGATCATCCAAGATGGAGGACTAGTATTTTTTTCAATATAACCGCAGTATGGATAATAAATGCTTGTGAATACGAAAACTAATATTGAAGCATGTTTTTACAAAGTTTTTATTTATTGTGTTTTCCCGTCATGACTGTCTCCTGGAAACTGGATTGAAACATAATGCAGGGTCAAGTTTGCAATCACGTTTCCTCTAAGTAGGTACGCCATGAGCACATTCCTTAAGCTGTTCTAGCAATAAGTAAGTATATATACTCTGGTTTATTTCTTAAGGTGTGCCTTAACTAACGGTAATAAAGGTATGATAGACGAGCTTGTTGAAATATGTTGGCGGTTGCCCCATTTATAAAGCGATTCAGCCGTTGTGGATGTAATAACATAGATACGGGAAGGTAATGGAGTGTCGAGTACCCCTAATTTGCAAGGAGCTGAATTAAATTGCCTCCCGAATAATGAGCCCTCGTGTTAATAAGGCGGAATCACGGAACTTCAACGACCCGCCCGCCCACTTGTATATTTTTATTTAACATCTTACTTGTGTAAAATTAACCTAATTGAAGGTGTACGTTCCCTTTGTTGAAGAAAATGTCAATTGCTTTCGAAAGCAACGAAACGAATGACGATTCCACCCATCTACATACATTTTACAGTCGGGATCGTTTTCAAAATAATTGGCAGGCAACTTTATTATTCCTCTTTTTGCATTGGATTAGTATCAATATCCAATCATCAATAAGATAACCAAACTTTCTAGATGTAATCGATACTAACACTATAGATTATGTATACATACTAGCTGTGCCCCGCGGTTTCACCCGCGTAGATTTAGTTTCATCCTCCATTTCGCGGAATCCTAAAATTATTTGTAAATAAGAGTAGTCTAAGTTACTCTTTGATACATCAGCTACCTGTCAGTGAAAGTCCCGTTAAAATCGGTCTAGTCGTTTCGGAGATTACCCGGAACATACAGACAGGCCGACAGACAGAGAAAAAAATTAAAAATTTGTTTTTTTAGGTCAGTCTCGTATATACTTTCGTATACATTTAATAAAAAGCTGTTATTTTGGAATTACAAACAGACACTTCAATTGTATTTATCTGTATAGATGTAAAGATTTAATTCAAGAGCATGTTTGTTTGTTTGATCCAACGCGGTAATCTCAAGAACTTCTGATTTAATTTGAAAAAATATTTTCGTGACGTTTTATAACATCTCGCTGCGACCAACAGGACTGAAGCATATATGGATTCACCAATCTTCATTTATAATCACAGTAGAATTTCCCAAGTCCGTAATAGTATTAAGTTAAAGTGCTCCAATTATTCACTAACTAAATCCTATAAAAATACAATGTGTCTTCTCTGACAGCGATACATTTAAGCGATATATTTGCAATCAATAAAATATATCTCCCTATGGGTAACTCTTACTTGGCGTCTAATTACGTCGACCCACTCATTGAACGGTTATTAAAGATGTATTTAAGAGGTTCAGAAATAATTAATTAAGCTATAATGTATTGAAAGTCTCATAAACTTAGTAAAGGTCGTTGACGAAATTAATAATCTAAAAGAGGGTAAAAGCGTTGAAAACGCTACCATTATATACGCTATTATTCGGGTGATGAAATTAATTTTGTTCATTACATTTACATATTTTCCCGATGAATAGGGTACTGAGTACCACGTCGTAGTTTATCAACGTTTAATAATGGATGGTTATCTTTGAAGTTTAATAATTATGTCTCAAACACCCGTAGGTTGCCCGTTGGAGCCCTACCCATTATATTATCTTGTTCTTTCGTTAAACTTAATTATCGTAGTTAAAGTATTCATCTCTTCTATTTAATTTAGCTAGGTAAGTATATAGATTCGGTAGAGATTGCATTAACATACAATTATGATTAATAACTCTCGTTATTAATTATTGTAATATGTGAAATTCCAATTAAAGTATTAGAGCATGAAACCAAGTGCATTAGTGACATTCATAATTTATTTGAAACAATTCAGCGGCGGATGTGCGCGCAAATGAACGGTTCCGGCACATTATATGTATAATAAATTGGCTGAACCCAATCAACCGTTCAATATATTTTGAGGTAGGTACACCTCATTAAATTTAAGCCAATGAAACACTAGCAGGAGGTAAAACCAAAGTGTTGAATTAGAAATAATCGAGATTATCTTTCCAATATCAGCATGGGCGGGTTGATATCCACTTTGCGCTTGAAAGCTTTCAATTCACCCATTAATTTAATCATTTGTTGTTCGGTGATGGCAATAAGTGGCGGCACTCTGCGGTTAGGGGTACGCCACAAATATTGACACACGATGAAATTCACTGTTTCAATATACAATCTCAGCCAGGGAACAAACTGTTTGTCTGTTACAAAGCACAATAAACGAGGCAAGGATCTTGACGCGTATCGCAGCTGAGAGAATTGCGTGATTTTTGATGTAAAAAGAGGTCGGCAACAAAGCCGACATTTCCCTGCGGACATATCGCTAGTTTTAGAAGTTGGGCACCTCGTTACTCGTCCCATTGTTGCTGCTTTATTCATAATGTTATCTGGCGAACATTGTGTTTGCAAATAAACAAAATAAATATCTAACACGCACTGATACGCTAAGTAATAGTTAGTAGGTGCTCATTGTCGGGCCCATTGTTGAAATAATAGTGAGTCCCGCTATTTGCCCACTGGATACGGGCCACATTACACGGAATGGTTAATTAAAATATCTACACATAGTGCGTGTATCTGAACTGTGAAATCATTCCGCTGAAATGGACTAATGAAAGAGCGTAAACGAGGTGGGCATTGAATGTAACTACCGCCACATTATATGTAATAACTGGGCAATGCATTTTACGTTATGTTTTATTCATACACTTATCAATACTACCGTTAAAAAGTTTCATTTAATGTGTAACGTACGTAAAAACTTGTACATAAATAACTGCGTTTATGTACTCAGCGTAATCATTTGTATGTACTACGAGTAACTCGCAAATAAAAAAACCAGTAATTTCAATTAGTCTTTTAACATAATTTTTTCCCTAATTAACAGTCTCGTCAAACTCGGTCCATCCATTTCGGAGAATAAAGCCGCCACTAACCAACATATGTACAGATTTCGTTTCATAAGTTTCACTCGCGTATAGTAATAAGCTGTTATTTTGAAGTTGCAAAGCGTTAGTAACGTATATACTTTTCACAAAAAAAATATTTATCTGTCAAAAAAAATCCAATTTGAAGACGGTTTTTTCACAATGGCTTATGTTAAACGTTTAATTTGTTTGGCAGTTCACTATTCAGAGCTTCACAAGTGTAATATAATCCTTGCCCGGACTCGATTACCGAAACACTTGTTCCCACTGAAGCGTGCCGTTGAATGTAACAAACGAAGGGTTAGGATTCTTAAATTCAACTTAGTTATCCGACCCTCGGATCTTTATTTCAAGCCGACATTGGATTCAGTTTCTCTTTATGAAATTCTTCAGGATTTCAGGAACCCAGCGTTTTATATCAAAGTGAAACTTTAGGGTAGCAGCCCAGTTCATCGTGTTTTGAGTGTTCGATTTCAAACATTGTTAACGACTTGAAACTGGAGATTTATCCAAAGTAATAAATAAAACAAATTGAAAGAAATATAACTTCGGTGTTATTTTTCTGAACCGATATTAATCACAGTTATATCTCGTGTTATGGTGAAATAATGAAAATTATACGTTTGCAATGCTCTTTTTGTTACCGAGCTAACCAAAATTTAAGACTAGGCATTCACAAGGCCTTTAAGATTCTTACAACCTGAGAGTGACATTCTGATGTTGTAAGAATGTATAGTCTACAATAAGCATTCGTTATTTAGTATTTTTTATTCTTCGAAGGATCAAGCATATAGTGCGTCTGATGGTAAGAACTGCAAGTGATGCTTGACAGAAAAAAATTACCTGCAAAAATTCCAAATTAGAGATCCCACTGTGCCCTAACTCTTTTATCATATTTCTACCTCATTTTCACTACTCAAGGTAGTATATAGCTGCGAACTTCTGTAAAATCGAAGTTCTGGGGGACTGTTTTAATTCAATTACATACGAAGCTTTGGTTGAAAGTTCCCAAAGTTCCTATGACGGTTCTTATTCATTCTAAATACGTTCGAACGTGGTCCGCAAGAAGATTCTTTGACCTTTATATATTCTAAACTACTATATACTTTAATTATATAAATTATGCAACGAACAAACATTTTAGTTTGATTAAAACAAAAGGATACTGAAACGTTGTTTCATTTTCATTCGTTTGCGAAGTTTCGTATTCGGAGAAAGAGAGTAGTAGGGAGTCTCTAATCATCTTCAAAATTTGAACATCCATTTAGGTATGTGGTTCCAGTCTACCGATTCAAAAAAATTATCAAACGACTGAGACCGCGGTTCCAGTTCGTAGTGGTTCTAGTTGCCTGTATCCTCGTGTGATACCGCTATACCCTCCACTCTTAGTTGTCAAACAAAAGCACATTTGTTTCGCACACAGACAGTTGGCAACAATGATTTACTCATATTAAAGTTTCAAAATAGCGGGTAATACGATCCATATTGCCGCGAGGGGTTTGCGGTGCTCGGGCTACAGTTGACCAACAAGAAACTTCCCAAGGAAAATCGGGCAAGGAAAGTTACACAATCAGATAAAGGCTGTCGAAGGCATTGCGAAAGAAATATTGTGATTGGATACTTTATTGCTCGATACTCGACGCGATATAACGCCGGCACACCGTCTGGGACGTATCTGAAATCTTGTTACAGCTGAATGTGGCTAGATATTTTATGGCATTATCTTTACACTGTTAGGGATAATACCTAGTTATAATTAAATATTTCTGCAACTACGCTTATCGAATAAGTTATGAATTTAGATTTTTTTAAATATCCTATATTGTACAGTCAATCAACATGATATAAGAAGTGTGTTATAAGGTGTTATAAATTTAATGAGGGTTAGAGTTGAGGGAAGCCGAATGAATAAGGAAATCGATGATCTCTCACTTGCGGTATTATGCGGTAAGTCAGCGGAAGAAATACCAAATACAAGTACACCCATGGGAGCAATACGTTCAGGTTACCAACACACTGATTAATAATAAAATTAACCATTCTTAGTTTCTTCTAGCTGTGTCCCGCGGTTTCACCGGCATAGATTTAGTTTTATGTTCTATTTCGCGGAACTCTAAAAGTAGCCTAGTTACACTCCTTGAAACATTAGCTATCTGCCAGTGAAAGTCTCGTCAAAATCAGTCCAGCCAAATAGACAGAGAAAAATTTAAAAGATTGGTATTTTTGTGACAATACCTAATACTTTACATGAAATTAGTGAAAAGCCATTAATTGGAATTACAAACAGACAATTTAATTTTATTTATCTGTATAGATGATATACTTAGGTTTATTTCGATGCGACGGATATTCATCGTCATCATCATCATCAGCCTATCTTGGTCCACTGCTGGACACAGGTCTCCCCTAATGAGTGCCATAGCGCCCTGTCTTCAGCTTGCCGCATCCAGTATTTGCCTGCAGTCTTTCGCAGATCGTCACCCCGACGGATAGCAGTAATCGCTAATTGCTGTCGATTTTAAAGTGATATGTTTTGATAAGGAGTATGCATATGCTTTCAGATAACCAGAATATCTGTTATTTACTTAGGTACCCTCAAAATGTATAGTGCTTTGTACATACTTGAAATAAGCAAAAGGTGGTGCATGTAATCTGAATTGTGAATTTTAGGAATGCCTCGTGTCTGTATGTAGCGCATAATAACGTAATTGCCAGAGCGAAGCTCGCATTTACTATGCAAGTATGCGGTAATGAAAACTGGAAACATCTGAGCACAAGCAAACGTTCTTGTGATTTTAGCGTTATTGGTTTAATTCTGTGCGTTTTCACACTAAGAGCTACCCTCAAAACATACTTATGTAACGCATGCATATTAGAACAGTCTATCAGCAATATTCAAAAATAAAAATTAAGCGATTTTGTCATTACACATTGGAAATAGTTTGTGATGTAGCTGAAAGTATGTAATGCTAAAAAAGTACGAGTATATATACGTAGAAATAGATAAATATTATAGATAGATTGAAGACAAAGGTAATAGTCGTGTTCTTCATTCAAATATCAGGCGATAAAGTTATTAAAATAACTGGATTGGGGAGCTCAAATGGCTATTCGCTTAGTTTAGCCTTCTGCGGCAATACGACATAATTCAATATGATTGAATAAATTACCAATTGTACCATTTACTTATATGACTTATGTGTGTTAATTTTACAGGGACTCCTTTTAATAATATATTTTAGGTTATTATATTAGGATATTATATTATTTTAGGTTATTTTAGATTATATAGTTCTTTTTAAGGCTTTTAGTGTATATAATAACGTGTATAAATAAATAACTTCACTGTTAATTTTAGTTCTTAACTTTGCCGCTAGGAGGCGATGTACACTTTCTCAAACAAATACTGTGCGGTGATGGCAAGGATACTTGTATAACGAGTAGATAGCACTTCAAGTTTAAGATGAAACGATGAACCCAAACACTGAGTGCATACAAATTAATAAACACATCGAAGCGAGGGCTTCATGCTCGGTATACAGCGAGTCAGCTAACGTAGCAATACAATTTTCCACCTGGTTGGGAACCACACCATGCGCTAACTAGGTTGCGCAGTCCACCATACATAAATTAATGTTCTGAATTTGAGAACGGTTTCAAGGTAAGTAGCAGAAGAGATTGGAAATGTATCGCACGTCAAAATAAAATTCTTAAAAAAAGTTATATACAAGTAAACATAATATTATGTTCACGCCATCCCAGAAGATAAGGACAGTTGTTACAAAACCAAATTTTCAAGGAAATTACTAAATGCCAACATGACAGGTGGTGAGTCTATCGCCGTCTCAGGCACTAAATATACACCTTTGAATTTTATCTCAGAAATGTGCTTGTTTTTTAAGGATGTTTTTCTTCTCCGTAAGGCTCGTGGTGTAAAATGTCTGCACTTAATTTTCCTAGAAAAACTCATTGATAAAGGCCGCTGGGATTTATAACTTAACTAATATAATTACGTTATATTATAATAAAGAGTAAAAGATGCCATACTCTTAATCCCTACATTAAAGATATTCTGTATCTTTATTCACTTACAAATTAACAGAACGTACCTAAGTACCATCTCCCGCGAGACCTTTTTCGATCTTCGAGATTAAATGTATCTTGGAGCCTATTCCCTAAGAACTAAACTTCGCATCCCTTGTAAATGAACTGCCTAAATTTACATTAAAAAAGTGTACTTGGATTATTTCATCAAAAACATAAAATAATCATATTTTTCTATACTACTCGTATCAGAAAAAGAAGCGAGCGCAGCACTAGTGGTATAATAATTCAAGATCTAATTTAAAATACAGTTCTCTTTTTCATTGTTAGCAACATTCCTAAAAATACGTGCTACGAATAGTGCTACGACTTTCTTTAACTTTTAGCTGTCAGACGTAGCGGTTCGTAGACTGTCTACGACACTGCTACGAGACCAAGTTTGGCGCTACGACGCTACGTGCCGTTTCCAATACAAATTCATGCTACCCTCATTTGAGTTTGATTATTTTGTTTCTTAGATTTTAAGTTATTTAAGCTTGTTCTGTTCTCAGCAAAGCAAAATAAAGGTTTGTTAGCAAATTTATGTTTTACTGTTCAGGTGAATGATCTTAAAAAACCAAAGGAAATTGTTTGCCTCATCTATACAAATATATAAAACTGAAGAGTTTGTTTACTTACTTGAACGCGTTAATCTCAGGTAATACGGGTTTGATTTGAAAAATCTTTTCATTGTTAGATAACCCATTTATAGAGGAAAGTTATAGGCTGTATATCATCAGCTACATCTATCAGACAAAACTATCAGTACAGCACCAAGCGCGGGTTAAAGTTAGCATTTGCTTAAAGTAACTATTCCAATCGAATGAAGTCGCGGGTAGAAGCTAGTATTGTATACTATGACGGAGCCAAAGGAGGGTACTAATAAATAAATACTACACTACACTGATTGCGCATGACATAGTTTCAGTAAGTACTTAAATACATTTTATAATATTCATTGCACACCTTGTAGAACAAAGTCCAATTTTATATTTCACGAAAGACCAAAAGAATTAACTTTCTCGAGTTCCTCGCAATGCGGCGACATCGCTTAATAAAAAATGCCATAAAATGTAAAATGAAACAAAAATAATAAAACACAAAATTGAAACCGAAACACATTTCTACAATAATAGCTGTGCCATTCTCAAAACCGAAATTAACAAGAAAAACGGAATAATTTCATTTATAATTTTCCTAAAGAAAGGCAAACAGTCGCAGCGCACTATTTATTTTATCTGTTGACTTAAGACACGAGCTTTCTACATTAATACTGAGGGCGGCCGACTAGATAACTACTTTCTACGCCCCTGTTTTATACACTCGTCTTTACAAAAAATAATTCGTTACCTGTCTAAGTCAGGTAAAGTAGGGTAAGGAGCTTTACTTGCTAGGCTATTATAAGATGAAGAGAAGGCAGGATTAATGATATCGTATTTAAAAACACTCGTAAAATTATGGTATATCATTTATATTATATTATACTAGCTTTTGTCAAGCTTCTGGTGTTATTTTCATAGGTAAGTAAATGTGTTTGCAACTTTTGACTGCGAGGTAAATTTATCAATATATAGAGCACTTTATGTTTATTGAACGCTGTGACGGATGATATACGAGTATGTGAGCTGTCGAGTATAGTTTACATCATATTGTCATTTATTGAGGGACCACTTATTTCTGCTCCTTAATGTATATCTGATATATTAAGATTAAAACCATACATTTCGACTTTTTAGGACGTCTCTCATGTCTCATGCCTTTAGTGAATCTTTTCGGGGGGCCAACTATCATCATTTAAGTAGCGCGTATTAAGAACTTCTTTACTTTGACGTTAAATTTTACCGTACCAAAATGAAACGTCAAAACTAAGAAGTTCTTAATACGCTATGCTTAAACCGATGATGGTAGGCCCTCAGTGCGTACTTGTACAAATTTAAATTATAGTGAGGTGAAACGAAGCTTTATTATTCTGGATACCTTTGTTTTTAGAGCTAAGCTGCGGTAAGATCAGTGTTAGTAAATTTCATTTATTCGGGATTAGAAAAAAAGAACTATGGTTCCCATCCTCCTATAGGTAGATGGAACGTGGTATATCAACGTTTCCATATTCGCTACATAGGTGAAGCTAATCCTGGCAGCCACAAGTTTGAGAACAACTTGACAACCATCTAAATTTGTTAAAGTTTTTGGAGAGTTCTGAGTACAAATGCAAGTTGCCAACTAGAATAGTTGGAGTCGCGGTTCTCTAGGCATAATACCCTTGCTAGAAGATCTACTTATTCCCGAGGCGGAGCATGATCTATTCCTCAGCTTCATAAGATTATAACATTAAATAAACGGCTCCGTACTATGAATCAAGCGGACGATGTGTCTGTCCATTGTAACTCATTTAATAAACAGCCAGAGTAAGCCGGCGACAGCGCTAACGAGATCAAAGTATTTATATAGGACGCTTAAATTGGCCCTAATCGCATTACGACGTTATTTCACTTAATATAAATTAAATTTCATGATGTTTACACAGGAACAATGTTGCCACACTACCAACTATCACGCTTTTGTTCAAGAAACACGTAGAAGTTCAAAAAGGTTGCTTATAACCAGGTACCTTTTAGGTGCTGTAAGTGTTTTCAATTTCAGGATGCTTTAATTCAAAGGTAATTTTAACGTTTAATTTAATTTGCACACTTGCACAGTGTTGTTACGCCACGTTGTATGTATTCAAATTTAATGCAGAACCACATATTTCCGCTTACGTTAAAAGATAAAGAAAAGTGTTGGAAACTAGTGTTTTATGCGTCTATGTTTAGAATAGACGCAGTTTTACAATATTTTTAATTTGTATGATAGCCTGTTGGTCCAAATACAAATTAAAATAAATTTGTAGGTAAATTGTACGTAAGTACGGGTTTTTTGTTCAGAGAATCTCGCGAAGGTCACTTATTTTAAATGTATTGCTTAACAAATAAGTTTACTAGGTATAAGTAGGCAATAAATGCGGGCAAGAAATACGTTGCCATGCTATTAACTATTCCATACTTAATTAGTGCGACTGCAGTCCGCAATATAAAGGCTAATTCCCAGTGTAAATATATTGCTGATTTGTAGGTAGATCAATAGACGTTTAACATTTAGGCGCTCAAATCTGATGGATCGAAGTTATAGAGTATTTTTCTTGAGGCTTATGTTAAATCCATTTTCCGCAAGCCGGTGTGAGTCTCATAAGGAAACACGAAAAAGTTCAATCTCGCCGCTGATTCCCCATCAAAATAATATGAGCTGTATTTTATTAGGGCACAAAAAGCTACAATGGCCGCAAAAAGAAGATCCTTGCGAGATACGCGCAGTGTGTACCGGTCACAATTCAGCAGAAATGAGCCGAGCTGAGCGTACGAATTGTCACAATATTTACAACCACTATTACTGGCTTTTTATGTGACACAAATGTTAGTTTCTGTAATCTGGGCCACTTTTTACGAGCATTTTAAGTAATGTCTAGTGGCCGCCGGTATAAATCACAGGCACAATAGTTGCACCATTTGCATAAAACGACGCTTTGTATCCAAAATTGCTGTCATTTTAATTTAATATTAAACGTGTGTCGGTTAATTTATTTTGAATTGAGTTGGGTAAAAATTGCTACAACCAGGTTTTGGTGAGCGATACACGGATTAATTTGATCACGTTTAAAGCTGTGCAGTTGCAGTGTGTACAAGTAATTATTTAATTAGCAGTATTCGAGCCAGTAGCGGCCGCGGGCGTCCAACTGTCCACATAGGTACGTACATTCATTTGCATCGTTGCATTTTTGTTAGCTTCCCCGTGCTCGGAATAAATCCATCTACCAACTGATTGCTGAATTAAATAGAAAAAATATAATTATTAAATAAGATTAATTAAAGGAAATTAAATTGACCCAAACAGGAATATATATATTGTTGTTGGGAGCGATACTATCGAAGTTGTAGACCATTATACTTACCTTGGACAGATTGTGCAGCTAGGTAGGTCCAACTTCGACAAAGAGGTCGCCCGAAGAATCCAACTCGGATGGGCAGCGTTTGGGAAGCTACGTGACATCTTTTCATCGAGAATCCCGCAGTGCCTTAAGACTAGGGTGTTTAACCAGTGTGTGTTGCCAGTGATGACATACGGAGCTGAGACGTGGTCTTTGACAGCTGGCCTTTTAGAAAGACTAAGGGTCACTCAACGAGCAATGGAAAGAGCTATGCTCGGAGTTTCTCTGCGGGACAAAATCCGGAACAAGGATATTCGCCAGAGAACCAGAGTCACCGACATAGCTCTTAAGATTTGCAAGTTGAAGTGGCAATGGGCAGGCCACATCGCTCGTAGAACGTAGAACTTATAACCGATGGGGAAGAAAAGTTCTCGAGTGGCGACCACGGACCGGAAGACGCAGCGTAGGCAGGCCTCCCACTAGGTGGACCGACGACATCGTGAGAGTCGCGGGAAACCGATGGATGCAAATAGCGCATTGTCGTTCGGCGTGGCGATCCAAGGGGGAGGCCTATGTTCAGCAGTGGACGTCTTCCGGCTGATGATGATGATGATGATGAAACAGGAATAAAGCCCGAAGAAGCATTCAAGAAGACCGGTTTATCTACTGCTGATAGCTCTGTCTGTGATAGATAATTATGTTAGCCTGTCACAAAAGGTCTCCGCTCAACTATGTAGGACTCCATGATATTGTAAGAATATTTGTACGGACAGTGGAAACATTCCATACAGTAATCATGGCCATTCCAGGAATCTTGGGCCTAGAGGTATTTCATGATAGATAATTGAACGGTGTGGTGACCTTTGTAGATAAACGCTCATAGAAGACACAGAATACCGCGTCAATACAATATCTGAATACGCATTGAAAACAACAATACATCGAAGACAAAGAAATAGAGGGATAATATTTTCTTTTGTTAAAGATATGCTTACGCCGCTATTCTGATATTACTTATAAGGAGGGAAATTCGGAAGTGGGTTCTCGAGGGTCGGGTATTATAACGAAATGAAGGTATAACAAGGAGTCCAATTAACAACACTACCTCCATTAGCCGGTAAGATGCGTTTAACCGGCAGTAACCGGCAATAACCGGCTCGAACCGGCCCGGCCGCTGCGACTACTAATCCGGCAAATGAGACGCGAAAGATGACATCCACTCGCTAATTGGTGAACAGAATTAAGTGTGCTAGGGACAAGATAATTCTGTTTCATAATTCTAGATACCGGCAGATATTGCACATACGAGTATCTAATCGTATAAAGATATTTTGCTAGCAGCTCGCAGTTGGAAAACAAACCTGTTTCGCCATGCAATGCTCTCAGAATTAAATTTAACGCCAGATGAATACTCGTACAAAATAAAATATATACCTTTTCCTACCATCTGAAATGAATTCATATAAATTTAAAATTATATTTTATTGACACAGTTAAGTTTTCATAAAACAGGATCGCTCAATTCAACTGTATTTAAAATATAAAAAATAAATTTCCGATATCATACAGTAGTAGCGATCAGTGAAATGAGAAATGAATAAATTGAGTTGGATAAAATAAATTCCTCGGTTCGAGAAATGTTCAGAGGTTCACCACTCGATGCCTATTTGCGGTCGGCTGAGGACTGATAATTTGTGTTATCTCTTAATAAAGGCTTGAGCTTTTAGTAAATATTTGGTAAACCTTCTAAGGTAAAATAACTGTTTATGTCTGATTAACACTCTTAACCTTCATCTCCGCGTCATGTTAATTTCCAGTCATCTCTTGACTGGAAACTTGAACTTGAGCCTTTAGACTCATTCATGACAGATATCATGGAAATAAATATTAACATTTAAATATTTAAATATATACAACAGCTGAAGCAAAAAGTCAGCGATATGTCGTACAAGGATGTTAATGTTAGCAGACAACAGAGTGTGTGGCGATTACTTCGTCATCAAGAACGTAGCTCTTAAATATATGATGATGATGGTGATGATTTACATTGGTTATCACCTGTGTAGTCTCGTTCATGATTGATGATCGATGTTAAGCCCGAGTCTTGGTTTTGGTTACTAGTTTAGGGCATTGATAAAATACCTGTTACCGCCAAAAGTCTGAGATAGTGTGACTGGAATAATATACACTGATAATTACTTAGTTCTTACGAAAGTCCGATGATAAACCAAAGAGTGATCAAGTGTCATACAGCCCACTTGATTATATCAAGGATAGTTTGAGTTATCGTTCTATCAGCAGTATCAACGATCAAGGTACCATGACTTCTTATTACCATCATAGTTTGAAAATTATTATGAGGATCTATTTGACGTCACTGTCACAGCAAAGCTATCATATCGCTTAAGCAGCGCGTATTAAAAACTTCTTAGCTTTGACGTTTAATTTTACGGTACCAAAATGAAACGTCAAAGCTCCCAAAGTTCTTAATAAACGCTCCATAAACATATAATGTTAGGTCTCCTGGCCTAACTAAAATCAGTCCAGGCCCTAAAGAAAATTGCTCTCATATCGGAACATGTTTACAATATTCGAGATGTGGTGCTGGAGAAGAATGGAAATAATTAGCTGGACAGAGAAGAAGAGTAATGTGGAAGTATTAGACATGATAAATGAGAAAAGAACACTGCTAAGAACATAAGAACAATTGAAAATAGAAGATGAAAAATGGTTGGACACTTGATACGACACGACAAGCTATTACAACTAGTACTGGAAGGACAAATCGAAGGGCGAAGAGGAAGAGGAAGACCAACGAGAAGCTACATGGACCAACTTAAGGAGAAAACGGGTGTAGTGACGTATCAAGAGGTCAAGAATTGTGCACAAGAGAGACAAGAGTGGCGATTGCTCCACCGACAAGAGCAAAGCTCTTAAATTAAAGAAGAAGATCGGAACATAATATACCAACACGGTCATTTCACCGATAAACATTCCGAAGCGGTGATGCGTTTTATTCGTTCCCTAATTAATTATTGTAATTTATTACCCGTACCCAAAAGAATACAGTTTTATCACATGCAAATATAATAATATGTCACTTTTATGTGCACATGGGAAACATCAGTCATGATAACATGTGTTTCATGTTTCATAATATTTGTATTGCTATTTCATGGATAACGTTTCCCATCCAATAAATATAAAAACCTTTTTTTTGATCTCATTGTTTATCTTATATTGAACAATGTTGTTTTTGTACTATTCGACGAACATATTATTATTGTAGCAATCTATAGCTGTCAGTGCAAGCATTATTCGGTAGGCAATGCCAATATGCTAAACATGCAGATTGCGACGTTGACCATAAGAAAATAATTCATAAATTTATATCATCTAGGTTTTCTTATACTTATATACTCGTAATAATATTAATGAAAGCATTAAATTTTCTTTCTAATTTCTCATATTAAGTGCTTCGCTTCGACATGTAGACTCTTTAAAGTCAATCTTTATACCACCGATTTAACTTTGAAACTGAACTCTGTGATAAAGGGCCGAATTTATACTCGAGTCGGCACTCATACAAGTACAGTTTTCAAGGATCGTTAGTCATAAACAATTTCTTGAGTGTATAAGCGCTCTGTTATTAAGCCCCGTTTACAAAATTTACTTATTTTCTACGTGAAGTGGTTTTACTTTGAATATTTCAATAGGTTTGGAAAGTTTAATGCTTGAAGGTAAAATATAAATATTGGAATTTTTATTATTCATGAACTAGGTACGCTGTAAATAATGAATGGATATGAACTGATGAAAAGCCTAGGTAATTCTAAAATGTATTTCATAAATTGTATGGTGCTTATGTCTGCGGGGAGAGATTAATGAGCGTTGATTCAAAGGTGTGTTACACAAACAGCGCAGAAATATGTCAATCTTAATATAACGTAGTTTTCACAGTAGTACTTATGAGTACATAAAAACTAATATTATAAAGAGGAATTTGTATGTAAGTATGTTTGTGACGAATTAGCCTAAAAAGTACTAGAATGATTTTAAACATTCTTTCATCATTTGAATGCTACATTATCACTGATTAATATAGGTTATATGTTATTCTCGCACTCCCACGGGAGCTGGAACTACGCGGGTGAAACCGCGCGACGTCCGCAAGTGCTGATATTAGAGACTAGCACTTTCCGGACTATAAATGCTCTCATTAATTAGGATGTGTTGTATTACAGTTAAGTAAAGCAACATTCACCTCGCTCGCATGACGAGAAAGAATCTTGGAGATAAACATCAAAAGCGGGCGGCGAGGCGACCTAAGGGCGCGCGCAGAGCCACACTAGTTCATAAATTAAGAAAGCCCCTTATTCCCGTCTTATCTTTATGAGGGTCCCTGCCCACTCGCCGTGGAATTAAGTAATCACACAACATACTACTGAAATTGATTCTTGCCGACTTTTTCGGACGAAACACGACCTTCTTGACTTTATGCGAACGAGTGAAGCAAGGGATTGATTCTACTCTTGATAAGATTTCCACTCAAACTCAGATCAATTCTAAATGCAAAATGAAATCGAGGTATTTGACATATCTAAGCCATAAGCACTGTAACGACGCTTTGCGAGAAATACTGATAATGTAATATATTTAATAAGCAGTCTACATAATATACCTGGTAGCTTAGCTTAACGATAGCTTAAATACGAACTAAATTCGTGAGAGAGCAAGGAAAAGCAGCTGACACAAAACACGTTTATTTGACATCTGTAACTTTTTAAAGACATTAATTAACTAACAATTAAAAAACATAAGATATAAATAATAAACAAAATAGTTTTCAATTGAGGGTAATAATTCAAAGAGGGTATACTTAGTAGCTGTTACGAATTAGTTTATATATGTCACTACATGCTTCGGACAGCAAATTTAACTGTTGCCTATTGAAATATCTTTGGAATCCATCGATCTATCTTTATCAGAAATGTAGGTTTACTTAACTTACCGAGCTAATGAAAAATCTTGGAGTAAACTGTACGGTATTATAGTAACAATATTGTTCTGTTCCACTCAGTACATGAACAAATACATAAAGTCTAAAATAGAACAAACAGGGAATAAGGTAAGTACAGTCGAGAGCGCTCAAGAGAGTATCGAGACCGAGAAATAAAAGAAAAATTATTTTCATATCTTATGTTATTCTAGAGCGTATAGTTTGATTATTAATCTTTTTTTTGCTAAATGTAATACATACATGCGAAACGTGACGTCATGACAGACACTGAATATTCTATAGCTCTCATACTACTAACAGTTAGTTACAATACATTAAGACCGCCTAGTCTATACATCTATATCTATACATACAGATAAATAAAATTTGAGTGTTTGTTTGTAATTCCAAAATAACTGCTTTTCACTAAATGCATATGAAAGTATACACGTTAAAGACACTAAAAAACCAAGTTTTAAAATTTGTCTCTGTCTGTCTGTTTGTTCCGGGTAATCTCTGAAACGGCTGGACGGATTTTAACGGGACTTTCACTGGCAGGTAACTGATATTTCAAGGAGTAACTTAGGCTACTTTTATTTATTAAAACTATTAGGGTTCCGCGACAATAAGGATGAAACTAAATCTACGCGGGTGTGATCGCGGGGCACAGCTAGTATTAAACAAAAATAAATATGCTCACGTCATCGTGGAAAGGGTAAACACCCGCATTTCACCGAAGATGATTAAATGCCAATGTGACAGATGGTGAGTCCACCGCCGTCTCAGGCACTATACATACGTCTTTGAATTACTTCTCAGACATTTTTAGGTTTCCTCACGATGTTTTCCTTCACCACAAAGCACATAGGGTTAAAAAAGCATCACTTAAGAAAAACTTATTTGCATATAAAAGGGCTCTGGGATTCGAACTTGTGTCGCTTGCGTAGCAGGTGACTGTTAAAACCCCGGTCTTAACGGCTCTAAATTAAGCCAATATTAAATTAATTGCGCCTGTAAGGCCAATGGGCTGGTTAGATCACCATGCTTGGGACACACATACACAACGACGACATATCATAAAAGAGATAGTTATCCAGGGACCAGCGAGCATAGTAGCAACCTCGGCAATGAACAAAACGACGCTAGAAGAAGAATAATAATGTTGTTATGGCATTAAACTGTGTCTAGACATAAGTACAGGTATACAAATAAACAAGACGTGACCGTCTAAGACGTTGCACGAGATAGGACTCTATACTGCAACGATTATCGGTCAAAATTAAGTGGCCTATGATCATGATTGCGGTCAAATCTATATCTTGTCTAAATGCATACTCAGCCGTGAAATGGTAATGGACTTACAGACTGCTTATTTAACCACACGATGACAGTACACGTCAGTTAGTTCGCACAATAGTTACGTTTACTAAAATCAACGCTCTACTCATCTGATAGGACATTTATGTATCCCATGAAAGTTACCAAGAGTAGCTAACCACATGAGAGACACGGAGTCATCCCCATGCCCCGTAGGTCGTAGAGTAGTTAACACAGATTAAAGTCCCTTTCATAGACAACATGGGGATGCAGAGGTCATGCGGGACGAACGCAAATACGCCGCGAGCTCTGTTTGAGTTCGTCCCACTACGGCGCATCCTGTCCGCTCTCTTGTTAATCTGTTAACTATTGTTACATAATTAATGTGCACTGTTAATTATTTGCAACTAAATGAGCGGGCCTTAAATCGAATAATATTTTGATGTAAGTTTTCACATGCATTGGTGATAATAGTTACGTAATGCTTACCTTCAAGTGGAGTTCCTGAGGATCTCGATGGATTGCTTGATTCACTGGTTGGACAAAAAGTATTTAGCTCGACTTTTCTCCTTAAATGTATTTAATTTTAAAATAATAATTTCACCATGTTTCTGTCCATATAATTTTGGGCACCATTTTATAATTTGAGACGGAACCGCAGGTTTAGTGGTTATTAAATCTGACTGCTGCGATAAGTGACACAGGTTCGATCCGCGACAGAGGAACTATGCATGTAATGCGCATTTGTTTTCTAAAGAAAAACTATGAGTGTTTGGTATGAATAAAATTATAATTATTATATCGGTTGACTGGTGCCCATTGTACTTACAAACTCTTAAATAATACAGTATATTAATAACTAGCTGTGCCCCGCGGTTGATTTAGTTTCATCCTTATTGTCGCGGAGCCCTAATATTTTTAATAAATAAAAGTAGCTTAAGTTACTCCTTGAAACATCAGCTACATGCCAGTTAAAGTCCCGTTAAAATCGGTCCAGCCGTTTCAGAGATTACCCGGAACAAACAGACAGACAGACAGACAGACGGACAGACAGACAGACAGAGAAAAAAATGTATTCTTGGTTTTTCAGTGTCAGTAGCGTGTGTACTTTCATATGCATTTAGTGAAAAGCTGTTATTTTGGAATTACAAACAGACAGTTCAATTTTATTTATCTGTATAGACTGTATAGATGTATAGATGTACGAGGTTAAATCAATCATACTTTACATTTAGATTTGAAGTAATAAGGCTCAATTCTATGCTTTGATGTTAAATCGATCTTTGACAAACTACCTACGTATTATATATGATGAAGACATTTCATAATTAATTTGTGATTGTAGAGCTATTAGGCCATTGATTACTGGTTGAAGTAGTATAATGTATCTAGGTGCCAATCATTAGTTAAAAGCTATTCACCTAATAATATAATAAAAGGTGTAAATGATAAATACAAATATCGTTAATTTGGTAAAATATTAGTAACTAGCTGTGCCCTGCGGTTTCACCCGTGTAGATTTTTTCCTTATTGTCGCGGAACCCTAATATTTTTAATAAATAAAAGTAGCCTAAGTTACTCCTTGAAACATCAGCTACCTACCAGTAAAAGTCCCGTTAAAATCCGTCCAGCCGTTTCAGAGATTACCCGGAACAAACATACAGACAGAGAAAAATTTTAAAACTTGGTTTTTTAGTGTCAGTAGCGTGTATACTTTCACATGCATTTAGTGAAAAGCTGTTATTTTGGAATTACAAACAGACACTTCAATGTTATTTATCTGTATAAGATGGTGTAAATGATAAATACAAATATCGTTATTTTGGTAAAATATTAGTAAAATCATAAGTACTTATGATAAAATTGTTATGTGTCGTTATTTGAGAAAAAAAAATAATCTTTGAAAGTGAAACCGCGGAACACACAGGTATAGAATAAATTTGTTCCTTATAATACGTTTTATTTTAATTATTGTATATGCGTTTACATTTTATATTTCTATTAATTTTATTAGATATTTTTTTAATTATTGAATAAACGTATGAGTTTTATATTTCTATTAACTTAATTATACATATATATTTCTGATAAGCACACAAAAAATCATGTTGAATGCAGATGTCAGCTAATAGTATTGATAACATTGTGTTTGTTGATTCAGATCAACAAGTACATGAAAATGCTAGGACTATGGTACCAAAGCACCGCTGCGAGTGTTGAAGTACTAAAATATTCGCAAACACAAAAACATTATAAAGTGGGAGCAAAAACCTTGCATTTAAATTGCGGTTTATTCAACTTCATCAAAATTAAAGTTGATTGAATACAATTTCCCAAATGTTTAAGGGTGTATATTCATTATGGCGGGCGGCGCGCAACGGGGAGAAAACTTCTCGGACAGTCTTGTTGTGCTGCGAATTATTCATGACTTGCTCAGAATTCCGATTGATTATACTGTTTAGCGCAAATTAACTTTGCTGTTACTTGCTTTGAAGAAAACGACTAAGTAAATATTTTTAAATAATTTATTTAACCTAAAAACAGACAACGGAAGTATAGTTAAGTTTAGTTTTGGGTACTAGGGTATCAGAATTGCTTCGTAGTTAGCCACTGAGGGTAGAACAAAGGGAAAGTTTCTTTCTCGTTCATAAGCTTAAAGACGATCTTCGGGTTCGGCGCTATTCATCGGTTATTAAGTTAGGGAAAGCGTTCTTTACTAATTTTTCATGGAAATAATAATGTAAGTTTTTGTCAAGAAACGTTGAGCCATGAGAATATTAGTAACAGCTATTTCCAAGAGTAATAAAGTTTGATTGTTTTGAAATAAGGCACAATTGTTCGCAATAAAATCCCTCAATTTGTATAAACAAAGAGCTGCAGCGAAAACAAAGTTGGTTGAGAAGTGAGCAGAAACGGAAACATCGGAAGAGCGCGGCGGCGTGAGGCAGTTAATTTAAACATTGGCTGTAGGAACCAGCTGTTCGCCAATTAACGGGTCAACTCATTAAATTACTCCGCGCGGACTCTGTGCCCCTGCCGCTTCTCTGTTAAGTATTGTACGGAATGTTGATTTTCAAGTATCAACAAAAAGTAATAAACATAGCCATTGTTGGAAACATGCATGTAACTCGATCAAAGTTCATTGAAAACTTGCTTTATGTTTCATTGTCAGTATCATGACGGCTTCATTCAGTTTTTACAAGGGGAGATGAAGACCAAAACAATGGATGGTTTGTGTTAAAGTTGAGATGGCTAGAAAGGGAGCGAACAGAGATGGCAGATGATAGAAGTCGAAGAGAAAAACATGTTGTGCCGACCACAAATAACATGGGTTAAGGGGCCCAACCATGAGCTCTTATTGCAATGTTAAATCAGTTGTGCGACAGTGAGAGTCTCATAAATGAGTGATACTATCATGGCAATAAGAGCTCATGGTAAGGCCCAAGGGTATGATGATTTGGAATGACGGCTAACCGTGAAAGTACGTCGTGTTTTGTGCTTATTAATTGAATGCAATAAGTTAGCTAAGCATTTAAATTTTAAACACCTATTAAAACATTTTTAGTGGAAAAGTTTCAAATAAATTTGAAAAATTCAAACTCCAAAGCGTGAGTTCATTAAACTTTTCCCTCAGTCCGTCCCAATTTACTCTCTATCGGATCCAATCTAAATTCGCTCAATTTTTAAAATAATCGGCGATCGAATAACGCTGATATTTGCGAGACAAGAAAGCTGCAGAGAAAAAAGGGAATTGTAATAAACGGTTTATCGAAGAAATCAGGGAGGTCCCGGGAGACACAGGAATTAAGGACTCCGCTAATGAGATGTTGATTGCATCCAGCGCTCCGTTTGTCGCCTCTTTTGCATTAAATTTCTTTTTTAATATTTTTTCGCTCGCGGCAACTGTTAAAATGCAGAAGGCGTCTTCGGTAGCTTTGTTGTTCGTTGGAAGTCTTATGCAGATTTTCAACGTTCTTCCAGTCCGTGTTTCATAGTTTTAAACGGAATAAATATACTCTTTATCTTTACTTACTGCATATTCTTTGATTCTGACATTCAAGAAAGTTAGTCATGTTTACCTAGCCAGGTCTTAAATACATTTAACTCTAGCCATATTTTTTGTTGGTTATATTTATTTATTTCATAACATATAAGTTGATTGGATGTCACTTGGTATTTTATTTCTTAGTGACTAGTTACGAAATTATTTAACCCCAAGATGCCGTGTGCATAATCGACTTTTACTTGAAGCATGATAGTAACTATTTATGTGTCAGATATTCAGACACTAACTCTGCTACTAGACTCTAAGAGCATTCAGACAGAGTTTGTTGTTATCGTTAAACTATAAGTATGAATCATGAATGTCACGAAGCACAAGAAGGCATAGGAAACAGGGAGTATAGACCACGGGAGACGTTGCTTCTTTAAGTGGCGTGAGCAGAGCGTATGAATGTATTCGTATGAAAATCTTAGTAACACATTAAGTAGCCTGCAACATTATCGAGATATCATCTACGGGGTAGTACACCGTTCACGCTGGTGTACCAAGGCTTGCATGACAAGCCGCGATAAACCCAGTAATGTACGTGGAAACGTTTCGATAATGTGAAAATTTGTGGTGTGACATAATTACCATAACACCACCCGAGGCGCTGCAGCGGTGAACAATGCTTTAATTATATGCAATACATTCCTCGTACGAGTACTATGTCTCAGCCGCTTGCTATGTTAGGTAGTAAGATTAAACACGACATTGCTATTGCATAGCTGACTGATAATACATTCACACATTATCTTATATCTACCGAACATGTGATAGAAACATAATGATAAGCGACGTAGAGCAGTCGCTATGATCACTTCCACTCCGAGAAAATTTGTATTTGCAGTGAAAGGAATCAAGGCATCAAATGTATAAATCTATACATCTATATCTATACTGATAAATAAAATTGAAGTGTCTGTTTGTAATTCCAAAATAACTGTTTATCACTAAGTGTATATGAAAGTATACACGATACAGAAATTAAAACACCAATTTTTTATTTTTTTCTCTGTCTGTCTGTCTGTTCTGGCTAATCTATGAAACGGCTGGACCGATTTAAACGGGACTTTCATTGGCGGGTAGCTGATGTTTCAAGGAGTAACTTAGGCTACTTTTATTTATAAAATTATTAGGGTTCCGCGAATTTAAGCATGACACTCAATCTAAGTGGGTGAAACCGTGGGGCACAGCTAGTAAATTAATAAATTGAAGTCTGTTTGTAATATCTAAATAATGACTTTTACTAAATGCATAATATGGAATGAAAAGATATACGATATGCCTAAAAGCTTTGCAGAATGACACAGGTCTGTTTACCTGTTTGTTACGGTGAAGCCCCAAAACATTTTTCGTTAAAATTTTGGTGTTTCTTTCACTGACAAGTCTTAAAGTCTGATATAACAATTACTTTTGAAAAAAAAAAGTTTTCTTGTCTACGTGGGTGAAACTGTAGGTAGGTATAAAAGACAAGTATGAATAGTCTACCTTATTCACAGTAGAAACATAACACTACAATATGGCACTGTCAATTGTCTGCGATCTGTTGTAAGGTGGAGGTAGATAAGAAGATTTAAAAGCATTCTATTCAAATATATCATGCTAGCCTTTTACAAGTTGCGTGAACATGCACATTACAAAATGTAGAAAGACACAACCGATGATTTTATTAGTTTGTTTGTGTGTTATTAGTTTGTTTGTTAAAAGTGTATGGTTGCTCCCAAAATCAGAATTCTCGATGGCCTATTGAGAAATAAAGACAAATTTTCAATGGGAAATAGTACCGACTAGACCAAAAATTTACAACTCGGGTTGGCTTCATCGCATTCATTAGACTTCTTTACATTAACATTTACGCTCTAGATATAAATAAATGTGTTCACGCATTCTCGGGAGGGTTCATATTTCAGTGAAGACGATTAAGAGCCAACGTGACAGCCATCATCCTTTCGGTCACTATGCATACATATACGCCTTTGATTTCTTCTCAGACATGCAGGTTTCTTCACGATATTTTTCCTTCACCGCAAAGCGCGTGGTGTGACCTCACTGCTTAAAAAAATCATTGGTGCAAACCGTCGGGATTTGAACATGCTTCGCTTACCTAGAAAGCGACTAATTGCAATAGGTATTCCTTTAATGAATTAAATAAATATTTACTGTCACAATAGAAAGTACATGTTCCATATTCAGCCTGTAATATAGGTTGTTGATTCGAACGCGTGTTAAGAGTGAAGTATTATGTTTGTTTCAGTTTCTTTTAAATGAAACCGAGGCGTGCACTCTGTGCAAAAAATCATCACAGAATGAATTAAAAAGAAAATTATTCACGTTTAACCCGTTCTATTATTTCCATTAGGAGGTTATTTTATTATTTAACCGATTATGAAAGTGCACTGCATCTGGACGCGAGGTAAGTGTTTTCTGTGTTAAGCGTAAGTGCGGTCCGACGTCTGTGAAATATGGCGCGGGCAATACCGGCCATTTATTATTTTCAGCTTTCTTTTAGGTGCAACTTATCCGTTTAAACATTAACTAGTTTTATCTGAGTTAAGAAAGCGCTCGGCTCAACTTCCCTGCGTTAATATTTCATTACACTCCCACTTTGTAAACTTTTATTAAAAGCATGTTAAGAAAATATGCTGTGTTTATTTTCATTTACATCGCAACTCGCCAGTTACCTAGACATTGGGTACCTATCTACGCCTAGACTTATTCCTTGACTAGTTACTTCTAGCTTCAGGATGACGGGTCGCTCACTTCCCTCTATAATGGTTGAGGAGGGCGATGGCTGGTATTCTCGTCATACTTGTGAACAGGTGCTGCTTGTGGGGGCTGGGGCCTTACCATGAGCTCTTATTGCCATGATAGTTTCACTCATTTATGAGACAGATGTACGCGACGTGTATACATCTGACACTGTCGCACAACTGAATTATCATGGTTGGGCCCCAGGTCATCTCAAGCTACACAATTACACGTAATACCTACTTTTAGCTTTATATTTTTTTATCGACTTTTGTGCATTGGAACTGTGTCCATGTATATATATTATTTTTATGTTTTATATTGTATTACTCAAAATTATAAAAAAACTTTTTTCAAAAGAGTAATTACTGAGTTACTTGCCAGGTTCTTCTCAGTAAAAGCAACCTTCCGAACCTGGCGGTAGTATAATCCTGTGTAATCGTATCGTTCTGATGATTTGAAAGTACTTTGTGAAAAGTCTAATCAAATAAAGATATTTTTGAATTTGAATTTGAATTAGCTTATAAAGATTGCACGTAAATGACAGTGTTGCGTTCTTGCTATGAGTCTTCTTTCTCACGTGTTCAGAGTTTCTTTAGAACAGTATAGGTTTTAGCATATTTTAACGTCGACTTTATATATTGCGTATTTTTCTCATTTTGTATGGGATCATTGGGAACGTATATGAAGAAAATTCGATATAGTCAACTTTAAATCCTGTTGGAACTTACACTTGGGGCATGGGACGATGTTCTAGTTGTAGTGGATCTGCATGTCTCTTATGGTACATACATATAGAGATTTGTACTATAATCTGTCAACTTGATATAATGTCGGTAAGCGCTCATATGATGCATTGTCGTTTCCTATCAGAAAGGATGTATGGTTACTTATAAACAAAAGGAAATACTAATAATGAATAAAATCATAATTGTCTGAACTTTTCTCATAACTAAACGTTTATCCAGAATGAACGTTTTCTTTGACAAAACACTTCGAGTGCATATTTTATAGGTTCATTAAAATTTTAAAGGGATTCATTTTCCGACCAACCGGTTCCCTTGACAATTGAGAATTCGTTCAAGATAAACAATTCATTTTTAAATAGTATTCAGATGATATTCATCTTCTTGCCTGTAATTAACTGGGCTTAAGTATTGGAGCATTAATTGTGCCGTCTTTTTGTTCATAAGTTATATATGTTATCCATTTTAAATTTAAATTGTAAATTAACAGAAGAAATAACAGACTGCCTCTGCCTCTGTATAAACAGAGGCAGAGGAGAGAGAAAGGAGCGAGAAAACTGTTAGCTTTTATGAGAATAAATTCTTTAAACCTAAACCTAAATAGCGTCAAGCTGTAGCTGAAAGTAAAAGTGACAAGATTATGTAGTATTTCGGCGTCAAGATATAAGGCAGGCGAACAAATAGTTATTCTATTAGACATGCCTGTTATTGTAGTATCCCTACTAATATTATAAATGCGACAGTAACTATGTCTGTCTGTTACGCTTTTCCGCTTAAACCTCTCAACCGATTTTGATGAAATTTGGCACAGACAATCTTTAGACCCTGAGAAAGGACATAGGCTACCTTTTATTAAAAATAGTAGGGCTCCGCGACAATAAGGATGAAACTAAATCTACGCGGGTGAAACCAAACCGGGTCTATAAAACCATAAGCCCCGGTTTGCGTATTTAGAATAAGCGATTTTTTTCATAGACAGGGGTCTATGAAAAAAATCGCGTGAGAAAAGTTATGAATTAAAACAGTGTAAATAATATTGGAGTTTTACTGGAAACTCTACAATAGAAACAATTAGTATTGCCACCAGCCTCATTGGTCTAGTGGTCGCAAGTGCTACTACAGAACACGAGTCCCTGAGTACCATCCCCAGGTTTGGCAGCAGGTTATTGGGTTTTTTCATCTCTAATTTCCCAGTAACAGCCCGGAGTCTGGAATTATGATTGGTTACTGGCTCGCTGCCTATTACGTGGGTACCTCTTTGAGGCATACGTGACATAAGTATGTTAATTACATTTTATTTTTATTTTTAAAAACTATGGTTATAAATGTGACCTCAAATGGGAATCCAAATTTTTATGACTACCGCATAGAATAGAGCACGTTCGTCTTATTCGGCGCACGTACGGGCATCTTGTGAAGAAACGCACGCGTCCCTTGAGGTAAGGCCCTTCGAGATACACAAACTGATGGCCACAACATTGGATGTAACGGTTTTAAGATGTCACAAGTGGACAACGTGCCCATTTATATTAGCTTGTGGGGTACAATCACAAAATTGTAAGGAAGGTCGGTTTCCAATGTTGATTGTGAATCGGGATGGTGTGCGCTTCTGTAACCGCTAATGTATGGCTCTCTCATAACAATAAATAAATAAAAAAATACGCTCATGCCATCCCAGAAGGATTCCCAAAGGGGTAAGCAGAGATATTGTAACAACAACACCCACATTTCACCGAATATGATTCGTGACGGAGGGTGAGTTTATCGCAGTCGCAAGCGCTATAGGTACATACGTCTTTGAATCAATTCTCTGAAATATACAGGTTTTATCACGAGGCTTGCCTTCACCGTAAAGCACGTGGTGTGAAATTACTGCACATAATATTTTAGAAAAACTCATTAGTGCAGGCCGATGGTATTCGAGCTTGCATTGCTTGCGTAGCAGGAGACTGCTCAAATGCCGCAGCCACCAAGGCTCTTAATTAATTATTTTAATATACTAAAATGTGTTTATATTTATCTCTAACCTTTTTTTAAGAATATAGAACGAAAGGATGATTGTTATTCAACATTTTCTAAGTAACGAATCATTAACAATTAAAGAACAAGTAAAGTAATAAAGCTGCCATCGGTGTGCTAGGTGCCTGCTTGCAGCAGTTTCGTGCATTTCCGTCGGCTGAGATGCCGATACACCGAGTTATTGCTGCACAGAGCGGTTAATAGCCAGTTTAACCGTTACAATGCTCGTAAATAACAACGATTTAAATCAACTATACGCCGCAAAAAGAGAAACAGTATTAATTATTTTATATACCTATGTTAAATCTAGAGTAAATTGCCTCTCTTCGAATCGAAGCGTAAATCGACTTGAAAAGTTTTCATATTTTTTTTATTAATCATATTATTATTCCACCAACCATCATCTCCCTGGTCTGATCTCATACATTGTTGGGGTTGGCACTTGATTCAACCTAATGTCGCTGATCAATTGATTATTACACAAAACGCCTGCATTCGACCTTCGCAAGCCCTTATCGGAATCGGTGATCTAGGTAAAACCAGTTGGCAGACTTTCTTAGGCCTCCGAATGATCTGTAACAATTGCCAAAGATGTTAAATTGGCAACCGGGACCGATAGCTTATCGTGCTCTCCGAGGCACGGAGGGAATTCTAGCGGTCACCCATCCAAGTACTTGGCTTGAATTATTTTTCGATCCTTTGTCATAATAATAAAAAATATTGGGAGAGAAACGCTTTCACACGAACCAAATAAAATTATAAAAAGGTATTGTATTACATTTTCATTACTTTCCAACAAAAGCCTTCGAGAAAAGCCAAGCAACTAGCGTCATAACAATATAAAACGAATGGTTAGAAGCTTAGCCAATAGAGGGAAAGAATTTAATAGTAAACTGTTACTCCCGGCCATAATATCCTATTTCGTGAGCTTAATATTCAATAAGTAGCACGCTGCTATTGGTGTGGGTAAGGTATTCAGCTCACGCGGAGTCTTAGCATCTGGATTGTTTTGTAACATGCCAGAGTGTAGCGGGTTTGTTTAAAACTACCTTCTATCTTGCAGGTTCGAGACTTACTCAGTGGTATTTGCGTACTCGGGTGGACTTCCAACGAGGCGATGGCTTCTTTAATGGTTTATATAGCTTAGTGAGACCCTTCGTATTGCACTATGTTGGTGGCGATTCCATTCCTTATGAGGTCATATTCTAAAATGTGACGTAGACATTGGGTATTGGTCGTTTCATTCCTTTTTCATTATATTTTTTGATATAAATCTTTTTAAATGTATATATCTATTCTAGGCCGCCACTGTAATTTAAACATAGAGGCCACGAAAAATAACATATATAATAAGTATGGATTTATTTGCATATATATTTCAATGAAAATATTTGTGCAGAGACATGTGCACTTGTAAATGTTATGCTTTGAATTGTATTGCATGCGACATATACGAGTTAGATAACTCACAACATGCATGTTTTGTTCAAACTTTTATTATACCATGTTTTTAGATGTAAATATTATTTGAATAAATATTGTTTTGATACAACGTGCATCATAATGCCACTTCGTTCATAAAATGTATCTACTTATTCGTAAAGCAGCGTCGGGGAATTATCTAAGTATAAAAAATGTTGTTCAATAAAATAAATAATAATTATGACACTTTTTTGCACAACACAAACAAAATTACACAAAACAATAAGATTTAGAAGTTAAGTATTGGTATACATACAATAAGACGACCTTATCGCGAAAGCGCTCTCTATCAGGCAGCCTTAGGGCAATAAAAGAATGAAGGTAACTGAAAAGAAGTATTGAGGAATAAATTCTATAAAAAGTAAACTATTATGAGTATATATTACATACTAGCTGTGCCTCGCGGTTTCACCCGCGTAGATTTAGTTTCAGTCTTATTGTCGCGGAACCCTTATATTTGTAATACGAGTAAATAAAAGTAGCCTAAGTTACTTCTTGAAACATCAGCTACCTGCCAGTGAAAGTCCCGTTACAGTCGGTTCAGCCGTTTCAGAGATTACCCGGAACAAACAGACAGACAAACAGAGAAAAAAAACTTGGTTTTTTAGTGACAATAGCGTGTATACTTTCATATGCATTTAGTGAAAAGATGTTATTTTGGAATTACAAACAGACACTTCCATTTTATTTATCTGTATAGATATGTACAGCTAAGCAGCTACTACATTGAACGGGATGTACGCAAAGCTAGGTATTACAGAGATATTATAGTCAATAATTAAAGTACGTATTCATTCTTTCATGTAAAGTATCGTAACAGATAATCAACAAAATTCTCCCGTCGTTATATCATTGAATATTCTATGATCATAACATAAGAGCCGGATAATAAGGGCAATGATTAAACATTCTTAAGTCCTTCAAGTAAACAATCATAAGTACCTAAAAGGGCAGGGAGGCCCTTTAGGGAATGCCCTTATACTTATGATGATAAATTTATAACGGAGGCATTATGTAAGTTTAACAGATGCGGGAATATATTATAAGTATGAAAGTCAGTTGTCAGATGAGACGAGCATTAAATATTTGAGTTCCGAACTCAGTGGCGTCATTTTGTTGGTAAAAGTAAGTCGTGTGTACCGCTGAACAGATTTTGTTGAAATTTGGAATTTGCTATGTTTTATTTATGACAAGCACATAATAAAAAAATATATACGCGGACGAAGTAGCGGGTAAAAGCCGGTGTTGCCAGGTTTAAAAATATAGGTACTTACAGTACAACCATATTTAGCCAGTAATATTTAAGTCACATGCAATAGAGGGCGAGCCTATTGCCAATAATCGGACACGTATCCAGACTCCAGCTTCTAGGGAAATAAAGTTGGAAAAACAAAATAACTCTCTCGACCCGGAGAACAAACCCAGTACCTCATATTCCACAATAGCGTTTTGCAACCACTAGACCAAAGAGGCAGTCTAGTAAGATACTAATAAAGAACGATCAGTCTACTAATAATATAATAACTCCATAAGCGGAGTAAGCCGAGAGAGATCAGCCAACTGCGGCTGAGTAAATCGAATAACGAACGTTACGGGCGCTGGTTACAAATAGTTGGCACGGTTTTTGCATCGTGATCTCTTGTTGAAAAGGCTGAAAATTGCCGTGAGGGAAGTACGTAACAAAGTGAGGATGAAAGTTAGGCCGGTTACAGGCGCCCATCCAGGCTCCGAAGCCATCCGAGCCCCAGCCTCTGTGGAGTTTTTAATTTCGTTTCGCAACCACTCGCGGCAAACCTCGTTACAAGTTTAAATTGGCATTTCTCGGAGTAATGGTTAGACGCCACTGGATAACTTCCTCTCAGTGTCTCCTTCACTTGGAGTAATTCTTATTTAAAATGTATGAGCGGTGGGTTACGGCATTTGAGGGGGAAAATCGAGTGTGTTTAGTGCAATCGGTGAGGCTGCGCTCGCGAGCCTCGGAGAGTTAAGTGAATGTTTTATACGGCCACTTCAGTCTCGGCTTTATTCCTCTACCAGTTTCCTTAGTGAGTCCGCCTCCACTTTATAACACCCTGGTACGCACGCGCTCAAATTAATAATAAACACTTTAGTTTATTCCATAAGTTGGCTACAACAGGTACATAGCGGAAGGTAACTGTTTCTGGAAAACTTTTCGCTAATTGTTTTATGCTGGTTTGTTTTTTATTTATTCAAATGTATATATAGTTTATTATTACTAGTAATTAGTATACAAATTATACTATTAACATAAATTTTCAAAATTAAACATCGTTAACGAGTATGTATGTACTTGGAAGCAGAATTTTCGTTAATAATTTTTTTTTCCGCAAAAAACTATATAATGTAGCTTCTTTATCTATACCATATTGACCTCAAGACATGTTAGCGGTGGTATGACAATGTATGGCCAGGGATTACTGTGTGTCACTCGCGTGTTGCTGACCTTGACACTGAGGCAATCATAGGGATGCAGTCTTATAGCGGTGTAGACGTAATCCTTCAAAGTCGTTTTGTGTCGTAGACTTTGTGATCATAAAGGGATTGCATCCCACCGAGTACGAGTCGGACTCGTGCACGAAAGGTTTTGTACCATTATCTATAAAAAAGTATAGAAAATTACGTTTGTTGTATGGGAGCGCCCATAAATACTTATTTTATTCAGATTTTCAGTATTTGTTATTAAAGCGAAAATAATTTCTCATTTGAGAAAATGGCAACTGTCTAATTGTCACGGTTCATGCGGTACAGACCTGGACAGACAGGCAGGCAGCGGAGACTTAGTAATGGGGTCATTTGGATACGACACCCAAAAAATAATAATTATAATTTGAGATGAAATACAATTCTGTTGCTTGGACGTTGTACAGTTAGAATTTTTATTTCCCATCGATAACCGTAAAATAAAATGCATGAACTCTTTGTCGTATATTGACTGTGTAAAGAATTAAAGTTCAATTTAAAATCAGACCTCAAGCTCAGCCAAGACGCAGTCGTAATTACTGATGTCGATATAATACGTGCGTATACACAATTAATCCTTGTTATTACTAGACTATATGTATTGTCTCAGCGGGAAATAGTTGCGATGCGCAATAGACGTTAACGCTTGGCAAATATCTGCGGAATTCAGTTAATAACACAACTCCGCTCATCTCGTATTTACCCACTAACTTCCCTCTACCTGTATTATATTCGGCGTCGTATTATATTTGTCACTTACATGTAATTTACTATTCACACAATCATTTGGTCCCATTGGATATTTTAGTTGAATCACGGCGTGGATTTTATGGTATAGGTTTGATTTTTGCAATCGATAAAGCGATTTTATATATATACTAGCTGTGCCCCGCGGTTTCACCCGCGTAGTTTTGGTTTCATCCTTATTGTCGCGGCACCCTAATATTTTTAATAAATAAAAGTAGCCTAAGTTACTTCTTGAAACATCAGCTACCTGCCAGTAAAAGTCCCGTTAAAATCGGTCCAGCCGTTTCAGAGATTACCCGGAAGAAACAGACAGACAGACAGATAAAAATTTTAATACTTGGTTTTTTAGTGTCAGTAGCGTGTTTACTTTCATTTAGTGAAAAGCTGTTATTTTGGAATTACAAACAGACACTTCAATTTTATTTATCTGTATATCTGTATAGATATAGATTTTAGATAAGTGGTCATACATATTGTATTCCTCGAAGGGGTATGCAAAGGTGTTCCTATACAGTTCAACCACATTTCGTCAGTTATGTTTTTAAGTCTAAAGATATTAACCGGGCACTAATCCAGACTCCCGGCTGCTACTGGGAAAACCCCAATAACAAATTGCCCGACCCGGGGATCGAACCCAGGACGTCGTCTTCCGTAGTAGCAGTTGCGACCACTAGACCAGACGTGCCTCGTTGTTCTAGTGTTTGTAATTAAATGTTTTTCCGTAACGTAGTTTAGAATAACGATACAACCTGTGCAATTTAAGAACGTATCGAGGCGTGATGTAATCGCGCATAATTGGTTCAGGTGCTAATGACTGCTCAAATTTGCTGGTTGAAAGGATTTATACATTTTATTGTTTGTGTGGATTTATTAAATATTTATGATCACCTCATCATAAATATGGGGTTTGTTAAGCTTTATTGGTATTTTACATTAAACCATTCATTATACTTAAAAAAAATGTTACTACTTTGCAATAATAGATTAAGTTTAATTAATTAATTATAACAAAGCCGCTTGCTGCTCGTGTCTTAATAATTCATTTGCACTATATTATAAAGAGCTTCATTCTAGGAGGTGGACAGTTCTTCGACGTTCATAAGTGTCTTACTAGGGCCTAAATATAAATATATAAATAATTTTCATCGCCTTATTTTTTAAATGCACAGCTTATACCGTTATTCTCCTGCCATTATCCCACTTTATTTGTAGTCAGCGCAATGTATTTTTCTCTCTATCAGCCTTCATATATTCCCTCCCTTTCTAGCCATATCATCTTTCACACAACCATCCACCATTCACATTCATTAACAAAACATTATGCATATATTGCTAGTAACATTAAGTATGTATACAATAAGTATAATGTATCTTTTAAAGCTTTAGTTCACTTTATAAGACTTAGCTCGGCAGCGTATATTTTAACAAAAGCTACCTACACGTATGAGCTAAGTAACACGACAAAAGCTTCTGAGAAACTGAGCACAGTATAAATCGTTTGTGCTTTGACAAACTTATGATATTATATTATGGATAATATCACAGTAGTTTCCTATGTAATGAGCTCTTTTTGTGACGTACGTCGTGCAAGAAAGTCGAAATGCTTTCTATAGAGGGTGTCAAGTTATTTTACTATTGTTTCTTCTGTACTCAATACTATAAGAAGCATCCATTCTTAAACTTTATTCAGTCTTAGAAGAGAAGATTTTTGTTCTTCTTGCATGAATTTCTATAGAGATTAAACATTATATAGATATTTTTAACACATATTTTACACATACCAATAGGATTTTTCCAAACATTATCTCTCTAACAAACCTTGTTCTGAATAATAACACAACAAAAAACATATTAGCCAAATAGCTGTCGCCGTAATAATGCGCATATTATATCTTTATATATAAAAATGAATCCCCATTTCCCTTGGTCACGACATCACGGGTGAACGGCTCGGCCGATTTCGATAAAAAAAATTTTGTTGTGTTCGTTACTGTCAGGAGATGGTTCTTATGAAAGGAAAAACTAAGAAAAGTGCGTGGAAAATTTGAAAATTTAAGAATACTTAAATACCATATATAAATATTTCTTTCTTCTTAAATCTAACCTTAGCGCTTTGGACAATAAAAACTTTTTGATGTAACCTTATGACTTTTGACATAGAATTGACAGAATACGTGCTGCATTCTCATAATTAAGACAGGGCAACGTCTGTCGGGTCAGCTAGTCTTTTATATAGAAGGGGTAAGTGAAGTATTTTATTATTTTTATTATAGTATTGACAGAACCTGTCGATCCCCAATCAGCCTTCTCAGTCACAGGTGGAAGTGCCGCCAAAACTTAACCAACAGCTAATGTTGTTTAAATAATCTTTCAAAGATGTATAATAGGCATGTATATATAGTTTAGATTGATATAAGATTACCGTGAAGTGATTTTAGCCCGACATTTGACAGGTAAGATAACGTAAGTAACTTTTCATGTGTATGGAGATGATTCATACACCGTTCAAAGGCTACCCGACTTTGTTAAAAATGTAGCCCTTTTTCCTTCCGGCGAACCTTTCAGAATGCCCTTCTACGTTCAGCGGGGAATTTTTACGATGTGGGACAGTAATTATGTATGTTTATAGTGGTTGTTTCAACTTAAAGAAGGAAAAGGCTACAGACCTCTTTGTAATAATGTCTTTTATTTGGTTGTTAGATGGATTTTCATTATAATAACACTCCATCGTGTTTAAGGTGTAAGAGTTATGTAGGGCTAATGTGGCGCTACATTATAAGTGGCTTCTGATGTTATTTATCTCCCTGGCCTCATCCCATGTACTTGGGGTCGGCACTTGATTCGACGACTTTGATCATGATCACCTGATTTTTAAACGAAGCGACTGCCATCTGACCTTCGGAATCCCTTTATCGAGTAAAATCGGCAATCTGGGTTAAACCATTTGTCAGACTTTCTTAGGACTCTGACTAACCTGTAACGATTGCCAATATGCTTCTGATGTTAATGTTACAAGTAATCTCTCTAAGATTTGAACTAGTAATGTAACTAATCGGAATTTACCAACTTCTATCTATCTATAGTACTGTTACTTGAATGTGATCTTCTGTAAAGTGAAGGCACAGTCAGACAGTAGTCCAATATACTTAATAGAGACCTTCGTTACTTTATAAAGGCTGGATACTTTGTCTGTGTTTGGTCCTAATACATCTAAAGCGATCCCTAAATATGAAGTCGGGAACGTGGTAGCTTTGGCAGATATAAGCTACCAAATGTGGAACATTTTCGAGAAAAAAACGTTAGTGTATATAGGTAAGTTTTAAAAAAAAAATTGTAGGGAATAGAGTTAAAATCACGTGTTCCAATGTCAGACCATTAGTCCGGTCCCCGTGCCCGGACCATTTAAAGTATGCGAAATTTAGGACTTACTGACGTCATAGTATAAAAGCTGGAATTTGTATATGTCACTTGGGGAACTATCGAAAGATGTACCTTAAGCAGTCAGACACTTGCGCCGGTATTAATATTAATTTAGGTAGTCCATATCATAGGACATTAGCACAGCTAGACCGTACTGCAATTCTCAGAATGCAAAAACAACTGTCAGTTTCTCTGTACTCGCATTCATGTAACATTTCAAGACTAAGCTTGATTAATTTCAGTGCAATTACGTCTAACGTCACTTGTACTTTAATCACGTGACCGAAGTTGTGTGAAAAACCAAGTAGATTATAACGTAGATAACACGAGTCACGACAGCAATGATCCTCGTTCATAACCGCTGAAGGCGCGCCATTAAAATCCGCAGTCAGTAATGCTTGTTCTTAAATATGTATTAATATCCTTTGTGGTCATAAAAAGGGTTGAGTATTAACGAGTTTTGTCCTGTGGCCGCTGTATTGTGCCACCCAGGGGAGGTCATTAAAAACTTCGCTTAGGTCAGCTTACTGTCGCCACCCGTTTTTATGTTTAGTGGATATTATCTGAGGTTAACGTATCATAAAAGGCATACAAGTGACACTGAGTCCAGGTATATTTTTGCAGAATTCTAATTTGTATTACATGGACACCATAGCACAATAAATATAAGCTTACAGCTCATTACAACCAGTATGGAATCTACGAACACATCGTTTGAAATGATAGACTCACACAGACGCACACATCTACGAGATTATAAGTGGCATCGGCGTTATGTCAGTAAGGGGTGTCACGTCGTGATCCATCGCGTAGACTTGTTCCTAAACTTTAAATCGGTATTACTAACTACTAACTTTAAGAGTAACCCTGCTCCACACACATAGACAATATATGCCTGTGGAGCAAACGTTCGAGCGTTCTTATTTCAAAATTTGCTCTAGATTCCATGCCTACTGCTTAGTAAGCAAGTTTATATTCAGAAACATAGATTCTTATATTTATAAGGTCGCGAAAACGGCACTTTAGATCAATTGTACCGAACAGATACTTCGATAGGTGCCGAAGGCAATTCGGCTCCGCGTGCGTTCTCCATGATTGTTCTGAGGGCCTAGTGCGAGTTTTTCACTGCCGCCGTTACAAGTCGTCACAAGGATCGGAACAGCGCCTGTGTCTGATGACATTATTGCGAGCCCATTCAAATCTGCGTTTACGTCGACGCGATGACTAGGGACGGCGATTTTAAGAGAACTTGCACTAGGCACTCTGTTTAAATGCCTTCGTTCACCGACTGTATACCTTAAGATGGCAGGTCCATTTGGTCCATTGGTTATTAAAGATTGATGAAACATGTATACAAATATAAGTGAGAGCTGAGGGAGTACTCTTGTTTCAACTTTCTAATGCTTCAAATTGATCGATCTACTCAACACTCGTTCGTATAGAATAGAAAAGTAAAGGGTACTCGACCCCGGCTGCATGTATAAAATTATTAATGATTGTGGAACATGCGAAAAGCACCTGTAAATGTACAGGGCATTAGCGTTCTATTTTCCCTGTCCATTCAACGAGTTGTACGATATGTGTGTGGGAAGTGAGATATCTGTATGATAAAAGAATGGTGCTACTTTGTTTTCTATCTCCGGCCCGAAAGATGATCTATACATAGAAAGATCGAAATCCTGACTGTCTGAAATCAATGTACTTCCTAAACCGCATAATCTGAACATTTTAGAACGCGTGTTATTACTGAAAAAAGGATTTTCCGAGATCTTACCGCCACGCAGGCGAATCTTTCAATGTTAGATAGCCCATGTGTCGAGGAAGGCTAATATATCTACGCGCTAAGACCAATTGCGGGTTAAAGTTAGCGTTAGTTGTAATATACGTATACAATGTCAGTCCCATTGTTGTCACACACCTAAACCCAACAATCATTGACCAATCTATATCTATATCTATACATCTATACAGATAAATAAAATTTAAGTGTCTGTTTGTTATTCCAAAATAACAGCTTTTCAGTAAATGCATATGAAAGTATATACGATACTGACATAAAAAAGACAATTTTTATTTTTTTCTCTGCCTGTCTGTCTGTTTGTTCCGGGTAATCTCCGAAACGGCGGGACCAATTTTAACGGGACTTTCACTGGCAGATAGCTAAGGTTACAAGGCATAACGTAGGCTACATTTATTTTAAAAAAAAGCATAAGGGTTCCGCGGGACACCCATGAAATTAACTCTACGCTGGTGAAACAGCGGGGCACAGCAAGTCAATACAGATAAATAAAATTGAAGTGTCTGTTTGTAATTCCAAAATTACAGCTTTTCACTAAATGCATATGAAAGTATACACGCTACTAACACTAAAAAACAAAGTTTTAAAATTTTTCTCTGTCTGTCTGTCTGTCTGTCCGTCTGTCTGTCTGTCTGTCTATATGTTTGTTCCGGGTAATCTCTGGAACGGCTGGACGGATTTTAACGGGACTTTCACTGGTAGGTAGCTGATGTTCTAAGGAGTAACTTAGGCTACTTTTATTTATCAAAAATATTATGATTCCGCGACAATAAGGATGAAACTAAATCTACGCGGGTGAAACCGCGGGGCACAGCTAGTTTTTAATATAATCCGCGGGGCATAGCTTAAAATTAAAAGCATTACCTTGTTAAAAAGTAATGCTATTAATTTTAAGTGTTTCAGCATAATTTTAGATAACTTTTAGTCATTGACAACAAGTAAAAGGTATTGTGTTTATATCAGTTTCATTACTTTTATCTACCGTTGCAGCGCCGGGCAGGATCCATTTTATGAAAATTCACCTGCTGAAGTTTTAAAATGTACACCTACCTACCTCTGGAAGTCGTCCTATAACTTTTTATCTATTTAACTTGAGGATTAAACTAGTGTTTTTAAACCGGCTATTACAAGATTACTGTTAGTTTTCCATATACCAAGAATTGCAAAAGCGGGCCAACTATGATCGTTTAAGCAGCGCGTACTAAGAACTTCTTGGCTTTGACGCTTTTTTCGGTACTAAAATGAAACGTCAAAGCTCAGATGCTTTAATGGTAGGTCTCCAGAACAAATTGTATTTTTGTATCATACTAATTACTACAGGAGTGTGATATAAGCCTACTAGCGGACGTCACGCTGTTTCACCCCCGTAGTTCCCGTTCCCATGGGAGTACGGGGATAAAATACAGCCTATGTTACTCACTGATGATGTAGCTACCCATTGCTGAAATAATTTTCAAGATCAGTTAAGTAGTTTTGGAGCCTATTCAATACAAACAAACAAACAAATCTTTCCTCTTTATAATTAGTATAGACTAGCTGTGCCCCGCGGTTTCACCCGCATAGATTTAGTTTCATGAGTACATCGCGGGACCCTAATATTTTTTATGAATAAAAGTAGCCTAAGTTACTCCTTGAATCATCAGCTACCTACCAGTGAAAGTCCCGTTAAAATCCGTCCAGCCGTTTCAGAGATTACCCGGAACAAACAGACAGACAGAGAAAAAAATTTAAACTTGTTTTTTTTGTCAGTAGCGTGTATACTTTCATATGCATTTAGTGAAAAGCTGTTATTTTGGAATTACAAACAGACAATTCAATTTTATTTATCTGTATAGATATAGATGTATAGATGAGTCGATAATGAAGCCTCATCATAATTTACTTCCATATCCAACCGCACTTGAAAGTTTGTTGTCGAAATTTACGGACGAATGTTTGTGAATGAAATAACAAGCAAAAATTTGATGGCAACTAAAAGCACTCCAAATTAATATATTCCAACAATATACATTTGAAATACCTACTATAAATATGTATCAATAAGTAAGACGCTACAACTCATTAAATTATAATTGCTCGATTGGTACAATCCATCACTGTCATATTTTAATTGAGGAAAACTCTTAGTAATTTATCGAAAAGGAAAGTGTGAACAAGCTTCCAGAGCGTATTTAAGAGGAGTGCGTGTCTTTTCGTCTCTTACGAGATCAGTAGCTAGCAGTTGGAAACGCACAAGTGACTCATAATTCATACGTATGTTGACCCTGTATCCCATGGTGGGCAGAGAATACTGTGCGTCATATATTACGATCCTTACAAACTTCTTTCGGTCCGTCTTTATTAATGCATATCTTTATACATTACGATTAATAGTGGTCCGAATGTGGCCATTCTTGACCGTGATTTGATCACGACAACTCCTCTTTGGGCGCCCACTAGCGATACTTCTACCTACATTCGCTCTAAATTTCTTCCTGGAGCTAATCGCAAATTTAGACTTATAATATTATTATATTTATTTATTCACTAACACTTTACTGTACACCTTAAAAAATGTGTTGCATATAGATTACATTATATTATAGGTACAAATGGTGGTCTTACCGCACTAGGCAATATCGTCCAGACAACCATGGGATGGGTTTGCATGAGGAACATAACTTAAGCAAACTAGGGACTACTAGAGAGAACAAATAAAATAAAATACGAGTAAGTTCATACAAATTGACATCACATTACCTGAGTACAGTTGGCAATATCTCGATGCTATCGGTTACAATGCATGCACAAAAGCCGGTGAACAATAAGAAACTCACAAGAATTGCCTTCGACCGAGTGCGCTGAAATTCGAGCCCGAGATGGAATGCAAATATTGAAACGGGAGCTGCACCGACGCTTTTTATGCAACCGCACGCCTCTATTAATATACATTATGTTTTACACTACGTACCTACAGACATTGAAACCGTAATTTGTTTTATTTTTATCGTAAACGGTAAATTATTTCATACGTACACCGACAAACATCCCCATCTGGTTTCCAGTGTCAATTGCATGCGATCTATTATATACTATACAGAAGGGTCCTGTTATAAGTAACAGATACTTTTTTACGATACATTTTCAAACGGACAACAAGGTGATCTTATATTTTCTTTTTTTTTGAGACCCCTAAAAATACAGTCCAAAAATATAGCCTTGTCACCACCTACGGTTGCACCGAAACATTCTAGCATTTGATTAGTCGAGGCTTCATCGCTTTATTCTTTTAAATCCTGATGGCGGATATGGATCAGTCTGTATTCATTAAAACTTGTTAAGTCACCTTTAAGTGCGGCAACGTGACGTCAGACATATTTTGTTGAACCATAATGGACTTTATATGTTGTTCGCATCAACTTTGCATCTATTCGGGTTAGCCGATATTATCATATTCTATGGATGGTACTTTTTTGGGAATATTTTAGAATAATAAAGACAATAGGTATAGGCGAGGACCTAAAAGAGGCTAAACTATTATTATGACAAAAGATGCAAGTTCATATCTTAGGAATCTATAGATCGTATGTAGTATGGACCAATAAGTGTTTCAAACTATGAGCTTTAGGGAAAAGGTCGTCAGGAAACCTGCATAAGTCACAGAAGAAAGTCAGAGTAACCTGAGACGGCAATGTACTTATAGTAATCAGTATCGTAATTAAATACGCTATATATTTGAGTCCGCTTTATTTTCGTATTTACATTTTACTATTTTATTTACAATCAAATCGAAAACATAAAATCTTTTCTCCTAGCTATTCTGACATATTGTGTCAAGTCGATATTCGAAATATTATATGAATAAAAAACATTTTAACATAAATAGGTTCACTACCGCTATTCTTGGTGAAAAGTGCGTGTTGTCACACCTCTGATTACGCTGTCGGGGTCTCTTCTGGAGTTTATGTAAAGAGAGAAGAAAGTTGTGAGTGAATTGAAAATGTAAATCTCATAATACCACGACACAGGATAAAATTTGTGCAAGCATATGGATGACTGGCTTTCAGGAGGTAGTTCGTAATAATACCACTTCATTTTATCCGTTATTAAAGAAGCCATTTCCAGAACAAATTAAGTAAAACACTCTAAATGTTCCTAACTTTCCTTGGAATAATTAACTGGCTTTATTTTTAATGTTGCAGTTTTGAATCTTGGTTCAGAAACTTTCAAAGTAACTTGTTTTTTTTGTTCAGAACCCAAGTCTTACCTAGGACTATACCTTTAATGGGATGTAATATAATATATTGACGTATCCATTAATTATGTAACTGTTCTTCAGTTGTAAAATCTCATTCAGTTAATAAACTTTCACAATTAGAGTTGTAAGTGAGGATCCTTATGGGATGGGGCCTTACTACGCGTATAAGCTCTTATTGTCATAATAGTTTGGCTGTGTGAGAGATAGACTTATACACGACAAATACATTATTCTCATAATCATTGTCTATATTTGATTGCTATTAGACTAGCCGCACACGCTCTATATTATTGTCAATACATGATTGCCAATATTCGCAATATTACTGAAAAATTCCACACTACTGGCCGCACATAATATTATTACCAACTAGCTGTGCCCTGTGGTTACACGCGCGTAAATTTAGTTTCATTGTCGCGGAACCCTTATATTTTTAATAAATAAAAGTAGCCTAAGTTACTCCTTTAAAGTCCCGTTAAAATCGGTCCAGCCGTTTCAGAGATTACCCGGAACAAACAGACAGACAGACAGACAGACAGACAGACAGACAGACAGACGGACAGACAGACAGAGAACAATTTTAAGAGAGAAAAGAAAAACTTGGTTTTTTATTGTATTAGCGTGTATACTTTCATATGCATTTAGTGAAAAGCTGTTATTTTGGAATTACAAACAGACACTTCAATTTTATTTATCTGTACTGTATTATGTATTATATGCATAGATTTATAGATATCCATTTATTTAGAATATTATTAAGTGTGTTTGGCTAGCCTTAAATCTTATGGTAGTTCCTAAAGTCGAAGATATATAGATAGCTTCCTTGCCCGCTCATTGTATTCTTCAAATCCGTCTAATGACACACATTATTAATTTCTACATTTTTAATAAGACCCCGCAGATTATTGAATATGCCTTGCCATCAATATTAATTAACGGTTCTATTTTTATCTCTTCGTCTAGACTGAAAGGCTTCTCATTATATTTTCTACGGCTTAACCACGAGAGGTATGTTCTATTTTTAATGAACGCTGTCATGGCGTTCAAATTGGCGTTTGAATAATTCGACTTCGTATATAAGCATCATAATTTGCATAAATTGGAATAACTTGGAATATTACACAAGTTCTCGAAGTCAGTAATACAGATCTGCCTCTAAACCAACAAACAACATAACTAATCCTAAACATTGATTACTAATCGTGGGCGAAAGGCCTTTGACTACCAATACTCGTATGGGTTCCAAATTAGCGAATGAGAGAGTAATATATTAAGGTGGACCCCGGCGGGTTTAGATTAAGTGATAAGCAATTGCTTAGAGGATAGGGGTGCCGATTACACAGATGGGGTAGCCCACCACAGGACCATTGCTATGTGTCTAATTATATAGGAACCCGTAATTTAATTAAACCATAGACGCCAGATTAGTTTCTATTACAAATATGGCTAATAAGCACTTTCGTGGTACTGTGTTCTTATTCCTATATAATATTAAGAAATAAAAATTAATAAGCTCATACCTTCCTACAAGGGTCCCCGAAGGTATAACCCGTTAAAATCGGTCCAGCCGTTTCAGAGATTACCCGGAACAAACAGACAGACGTACAGGCAGAAAGAGAAAAAAAAGATTTTTTTGTGTCAGTAGCATGTATACTTTCATATGCATTTAGTGAAAAGCAGTTATTTTGGAGTTACAAACAGTTTTATTTATCTGTATAGATGTATAGATATAAATAATGTTTGGACATTAGCACACAGCGCCATCTATTCTCATGCTATTTTTATTACTAATGATAAATACTTTGCAGCTATTCTCGTTAACAGTCCAATCCCACGATTTCTCGACTATTTCAAATCTATTCTTTGATAATCTCTACGATATCACTACGGATTTCATTAAGTGAATCGGGTTACAGATAGTTCACTGGTTGCTAATATAACTAAGCGTAGGTACTGCGCGCGGGTAAGCCTTAACCTCTCCCAGCCTCTCCCATGCCTTGTTACACTAAGTTATTTTGCATGTTATCCCGATAATGTTACTCCGCGAGCCATAACGTATCAATTTCAAAGCGGAACCCTAAGACCATGAAACGATATGAGCTACAAATTCAGACCCGTGTCTACCTAACCGGCACATGTCTACCAGATTTATACACACCGTCTAAAAGAAAATGTCTTTTGCGCACGCTTTTATTGAAATTGGCCGTATTACCATAATAATATTAGAGGGATTGGCAGCTATTGGCGAAGTGTAAAATCTCAGCATACCAGCCAGTTCTCGCATCGGAATACTGTAATCTACATATATTACGTTACCCATGCCATTATGGGGATTCAATTACCCAGTCTTTTATTTTGGAGGTTCTTTATACTTATTGCGGTAGGTACTGAATCGTAATGGTTATCAGCGCTTTGTGCCTGATCCCCCACGCGTTGTATCCGAAATTAGGACCGCGATACTACCTATTAACTTTTTATTATACGCTTAATTCTATTATCTCTATGTGGAGTATATACTGACTCTATCTTATGTAGGTTTAATTAATATAATATGTTATTACGTCATCAATAAATCCTTATATATACTTGTACCCACTCATCGTGTCATGTAGTCTAAGTCTTACTAGGGGGCTATCATCATCGGTTTAAGTAAAGCTTATTGAGAACTTCTGAGCTTTGACGTTTCATTCTGGTAAAATTAAACGTCAAAGCTAAGAAGATCTCAATACGCACTGTTTAATCGATCATAGTTGGTCCTCTTTTATAAGCTATTCATTACAATCAAAACATATGAAGAACAAAGGAGTCATGTATAGTTTATATACTTTTTTAATGTTTCTACAAAAATGGTAAAGAAGTGATGGTAAACGGCTTCTAACATATTAAGAAATTAAATTGTGAAAAAAATTGTGTTTGATCAAATTCAAGTGCTCGATGAAACATAGTACACCCCTTATGTGATCAGATAAGCTTACGCAAAGGGCAAATCGATGGAAAGAAACTGCCGTTCCAATATTTATCCAATATTTCATAAGCCGAATACAGTACTTTATTGTATAAATAGTGCAAAAATATTACAACTACAATTACATTTATTTAATCTCGTCCAAGTGAAACCAATTATAGTGAAGTGGATCACAGCGAAGTCATACTTGTACTATAGTTGAGATTGTGGGAAAATCCATTTTATCTACTGAGTCTATAGCACTGAGACGACATATGAGCGACAGGAATTGGAACTAATGTTGTCACAATCACGATCATAAAATGAGATTAAGCCGTGGTTTTTTGATGTGAGTATCCTTTGAATGATTGGTGTATTTTGTTGGAACAATAGTTTATAAAGAATGTAGTTTTAATTCTCAAAATAATAATAATAATATAAATTTGTATTTATTTATAATGTTCGGACATTCACGTCACACAGCGCAATATAGTCACAAACTAAGCTAAGCTTGTTATATAGTTACAAGACAACAGAACACATATTCATATACTTATAATATTTACCAAACACCCAGATAAAAGGCATATCACGTAAAATGTGAGCCTTGACGCGGGCTCGAACCCGCAACACCTAGTGTAGCAGTCTGAGTGCCTAGTGTGAGTTTTTCACTGCCGCCGTCACAAGTCACCGCGTCAAAGTTAACGCAGATTTGTATGGGATCGAAACAGCGCCTCTGTCGGCCTATAGATGACACTATTGTGAGCCCATACAAATCTGCGTTTACGTCGACGCGGTGACTTGTGACGGCGATTTTAAGAAAACTCGCACTAGGCACTCTGGCATAGTAACTACTCTAGACCAACGGTGTCGTTCAAATATTCGTTCATTATTCGCAAAAATGTTTGTCGCGGCCTACAAAAACTGTCGTAATTTTACTGTAAGTGGAAAATCCGTAGTACACGTGACAGTAGGTAAAAGCCGACAAAGGAAAATCACACAATACAGTGCAAGCAACAATCCCTAATGCATTGTAAACGTATTTGATGTCAGAGGCGACTATTCGTGTCACACGCCTTCTATCCCTCCATTACTCATAACCATCCGAAAAGGAGTCCGGAAGAAAAAAAGAATAAACACAACTTACAAGGGAACAAATGGCAACACTTTACGTGTCTCACAACTTAAATGTCCGCAGAGAAATGGAATCCTAGATAATGTTACCATACGTCTCCGCTTAATGCGATATTACATGTTTCGGAAAAAGTGACTCGTCTCGTACATTGCCGCTGAGGTGGCATGTGCGAAATGCTTAGGATTAATGTGTGCTAACTGACCCCGTACTACGACCTATTTAAGATGCTCTCTCTGAGGAATTTTCCAATTTACCCCTTGAGATAGTGAAACGAATGTGCGCTGTAAGTTGTTCCAACAATGTAGTACTAAACATTTAAGTGCATGAGTGTAAACTGTTTAGAGAGATCCTCGATAAGGAGCTGGGAACTGTAGTCTGGTTCATTAATCACCGCGTGCAGTTCGAGTGTTATCATTGACTGGAACCTGGCGGTAGCATGTATAATCCTGTAAATTGTGTCATTCTGACGATTTGAAAGTGCTTTGGAAAAGTGTAATAAAATAAAGATATTTTTTGACTTTGACTTTGACTGGGATCTTGGGCAAGGTTGGAGGTACTGTCCTAGACAGGCAGTTCCAATTTTGCATCTGAGATGCTATTGTCATTTATCTTTATCGAAAATTCTGCTTGCGCTCAAGGGCAGGTGAAGGTTATCGAAGGGAACCTAATGTGAACGCCATTGTGATTTCTATTGGACGTAAATTAAAAACATCATTCAAAGAGCAATTTGGGAATGGATTGTGTACTTTGCATTGAAAATCGACGCTATGCTTCTGTACATTGATAGAAATCAGATTACTGTATGTACTCTTTGGTTGTTATGATTAACTGATGGATATCATGACATTTATACCACATAGGTTACATATATTTTGTCTTGATGCTACGACTTGTTGGCTGACTTTGATCGTTTAAGTAGCGCATATTAAGAACTTCTTAGCTTTGACGTTTAATTTTACGGTACCGAAATGAAACGTTAAAGCTTACAAGTTCTTAATACGTTTGAACCGATCTAGGTAGGCCCCCTGGTCTTGTGCGAGTACCAAAGTCGTGAGTAAAAGCTAGTATAGAAGTGTAATAAATGAAGGAACTCCAAAGAGTAGCTAAAACCGATAGGCATGTTCGAAGAGATTGCAGATTTTGGATGAACTGAAAGAAGTGGAAAGACTCTATTATCTTGTTCAGCCGTGAGTGTTGAGTATGGACAACTTAGATGCAGTATGTCCGCACGTTAGTTTAGTCTCCACGTTAAAGTTGGAGCTCACGTCGCATCGTGACTTCGTCTCTGAACTTATTTCCACCACTCGAGTCATGTTCAGTGTTTGCTTAACTGCTCTTACCTTACCACGAACAAATTGGAATGTTTCAGTTTCAAAGGAAACTTTCTGATAAACAAATATAAATACTCTTTAACGTAAATGTTTCAATCCATTTCGATATTACCTATGTTACGTTTTCCTCTGATTAAATTACTTTGAGACGTTCACTCTGAACTATTTTGAGCAAAACAGCACGAAATATCGCAAATATATATGGACATCTTATTTATGTACGTTTCACTGCGATGTATAATAATTATGCAATTTGATTTAAAAAAAACGGAGCAACGATGCATTTCTTCCTTTCCTTGGTCGCTCTCTACCGATACTTACATTCGCTCTAAAGTGGTTTTCGTTAAATCGCTTTTCACTCATCCTTTCAATATGTCGAAATCATTTAAATATAGGTACTTCTTTCAATTCTAGTTCTGTAAATTCCTTTGAAATTAATATCGAAGGCCTTCAGTATTGACTCTATGAATTTGACGTAGATTATGTATGCCGTCTATAAATATTAAATCGAAAAAAGTCAATATCAGATATTTACAAATGTACAAATACTATTCAAGCGTGTAGTTGCTCTGTAGGACCGTGGAATATGTTCATTCGCTTTGACATGAAAGGTGAGTCGAAGCTTTCGCAGTGGAATAAACATGCCTAGATCGGATTTCCAGACACCCGAGCTCCATTAGCAAATGACTTGATGACACGGGACAAAGGTACAATAAATAGGCAGTGCAATAAAAGATGAGTACGTCAACAAACTAAAACAAGGAAGAATTCCACCGAAGCGAACGTCAGATATGTCTTTTGTATTTTGTACCAAATAACGGTACAGTTAGGGCTGTTCAATGGCGGTGTATCTCGGTCGAGATGGATGCAGTGCCGACCGCAAAGTCAAGTTTGCGCTGGAGCTTGTCCGGTTCTGTGACAAAGGGACAAAAGCTGACCCGGATATTTGAAGGAAAGTAGTGAAGTCGGGTTTTTTGGGAGGAACTGAACAGCCGTTTCAATAGTTCGGTGGCACGCTGTGCTCATTACACTGTTACTTTACTTTTCAATGCATTTAATATTACAATGGCAAAGCATTTAATACCCGTTGGCTTAGTTTTTCCCGTAATATATTACGCAGTGGTAATAAAATTACGTAAGGTAGTGGCACGAGCATATAATTTTATAGAAATACTAAGCCGAACAGCCAAATGTCTTCTTCTTGTAGTTCCTCTCCAGCTATTGCAGGTTGGCCGTCAGTTGGGTAATATAAAATAGTACTATGTTCCTGCGGTGAGTAAGCTCGCCAGAGCTTCTTGGGTTGGAGGGGGAGCAGTGAAGGAACTGTAGTAAGACTCTTTACTATCCTACTATATTTTCAAAGTGATTTCATTATGTATAATGCGTGAGTGACACCCTATGTCATATTCATAGGCTGCTTACCATCAAGTGTACTGCGCGCTTGTTTAAAATGAAAGCTGAAAGGAACAATACAACTGTGAACACAAAGGTGTATGTATATATCCAGGTAAAACACACAAACTTATTGATTCCTTGGTATCTATTCGCACAAAGGATCAGAACCCTTCGTGAGCAAAATGGCAAAGTTTTAAGACGCTAGAATCTTTGCTGTCATCATTTCCGCAAGTCGATAGAACTACCCGAAGAAAGGTGTCCCTTTCATTTGCTTGCTCCACTTTATTACTAAAGTCTGACGATATTAGTCGGATGAAAAGTCCTTGTGATATTTTTCGATGCTGCAAGAGTATTAAAGCTTCCAGTTCGTCTGATGGTAAGCGGCTACTGCAGACTATGAAGCTTGCAATACTAACCTTATAAAGAAACACTGTATTCTTATCTTATAAGATAACACTGTGTTGATGTAAACTACGTCAACCTCAAAATGTGTTCCTTGATTGAGAGACGCACCCACTCACAGACACACTAGAGCTGGCTCAGCGCCTCTACACTCCCTTCCTCTCACCCCCTGGACCACTGGATTCAGGACCTTATCCAGGAATACAACAATCCTTAAGTTGAACGCACAGTTCCCAGTTGGGCTGCTCTGAATTTCGAATGGGAGATTCCGTTAAGCCGTACTCTCTTAAAATTATCTGAATGGAGTGTCTAGAATGTTGTATATATTATACCCCTTATAAAAAAATACTTTAATTAAATAAGCGAATATTTTTATCCCCGGCATTTAGAACAACACTCAATAATCTCCAAGGAAATTAAGCATAAACACTTAAAGCAAAATATTTCCTGCAATGTTACAGCTATTTACTTTTGTCACAAGAGGACGCCCTTTATTTTAGGGAGCGGCAAGAATTTAAAAGCTGAGCAAATTACTAGGACTTACGTAAATGTCAGACAAAGAGAAATTAGAACTACCCAAGGCATTAGTTAAAACAACTAAAACATCAACATAGGTCTTTATCTTGTTGAGTCGTGTTTAGAATGTCAAAAATTGTACATTTTCCTTGGGAAATGTGGACGTGCCCTCAATTAGGCCGTGAATAACGCGCATTCCGAGCTTTGCTGCCGTATATGGAATGTTCCGTTTTAAGCACTTTCTAAAAGGGGTAAATACCAGCGGACTGTTTGTGTTGCCACTTTGGTGCTCCCAGGGGCTCTTTTTTCACAAAACCACCGCAAACGTTAAATTTAATTGTCTCGCGACCTTATTATGTTAATTCATAATGTGTAAAAATTCATAAAAATCCATTAAAATACATAGCTGGGATGTTTTGAATGTGATTTTATGCTTTAAATAAAAAGCTTTGAAAAAGAATACTCCGTGAGGAATAAATATATTTTTTAAATTCGGTTAATTTTATGACCAAACATGGAGACATCTTTCCTAGTCACGTGCATACAAGAGTATGCTAACTGTTCAATTATCTGCGTATTTGTATGATCGACTATTAATACCAACCATATTTATATGGTGTAGATCTACAAATATGACATTTAAATGGGATACTTGGAGTACGCAAACTATTATTCAATATTACCCCAAGAAAAGCCCGAATGGCATCAGGCGAAGGACAGTAATATTTGAAAATATATGGCAAAACGGGATCCCCGTTTTAAATTCAGAGCTGACTGATTGGAAACTTGGTCGTATCCTAAACTCCTATTGCTATCATAGCTCCATGTGACAGTGACAGACTTATACACGTCATGGAAAGAAGCGGGCTCCTGATTCCACCTTATATAAGATAATGCCAGATAATGCTACCTTAGATTAGTGGGATTCTCTGCGGTGGGTGTAAGGTTGCTTATGCTCCTTCATGCCATCTCAATATAACTTGAAAATTGGGATTCTTTTGTTTTTCTCTTTGTTGGCGCAGTGTTTCCATTTTCTCTGGCGTCACTTAACATCAGGCGGCCTGTCCACTTCTATACCTTCTATCTATACAGATAAATAAAATTGAAGTGTCTGTTTGTAATCTCAAAATTGCAATTTTTCACTACATGCATATGAAAGTATACACGCTATTGACACTAAAAAAACAAGTTTTAAAATTTTTCTCTGTCTGTCTATCTGTTTGTTCCGGGTAATCTCTGAAACGGCTGAACCGATTTTAACGGGACTTTCTCTGGCGGGTAGCTGATGTTTCAAGGAATAACTTAGGCTACTTTTATTTATTAAAAATATTAGGGTTCCGCGACAATAAGGATGAAACTAAATCTACGCGGGTGAAACCGCGGGGCACAGTTAGTATCGAATAAAAAAAGAATAAATGAAATGCATTAAACAAGCAGTGTGTACACGGCGCGAGTTAACTGCGTGTTCAGTTGAGTCAAATACTCGTCGTTAGTACGGTCTCGAACTAAAATGTCACGTCCCGGACATTTTAAGCTCTCACAGCACTCAAGCAAGTGCTATAATTTTGTCATAATGTTTTAATACGGAATGCCACTCCACAGCGTGTAAGCATCTTTATAAGTCAGCATACACATGTTTTCATACGAGCTATTTGAGACTTTATGTCAAACTACTAAAGTTTAAAATTGATATTTCCTTCTAAAGTAGCAGTTTAAGTCTTACAAATTTAAGATCTTGGAAATTGCATTGCACTATATTATTATTAGTTCTATAAGTTCCTATTCCAAGAACATCTTGTTAATATAATATCTCACTATGTCAATGAAAATATTAAGTCTCTTTTTACATATTAACATGAGAGAGTATTTTAATTTCTCGAGATGAAAATTAATGCGATAGATAACTTACATCATAAATTCGATGTAGGTAGCCGTGGGCCGAGAAGTCGTCTTATCATGGAAAACGCTGTCAATGAGAAGCTATATTTAGGGCAAATTTATCTTTAGAAGTTTTCTGCTGCATACGTAGCAATATTAAGGTAGGTGGTATTTCTTTACAAGTGTATTTATTGAATAGCTTCATTTCACTGACAAAGATTATTTACAGCGTCACAATGAATGGTGATCGTTGGTAATCATCGCTCATCAAGAATCTATACATCTATACAGATAAATAAAATTGAAGTGTCTGTTTGTAATACCAAAATAACAGCTTTTCACTAAATGCATATCAAAGTATACACGCTACTGACACTAAAAAACCAAGTTTGAAAATTTTTCACTGGCAGGTAGCTGATGTTTCAAGGAGTAACTAAGGCTACTTTTATTTATTAAAAGTATTAGGGTTCCGCGACATGAAGCATGAAACTAAATCTACGCGGGTGAAACCGCGGGGCACAGTTAGTTATAAATAAAAAATTGATGTTTGAGAATTCACAGTGATGTATAAGTACCAACGTGATAAATAACGAGTCAAAGGACAGATAATGAAATATCACTTATTTTAATTATATTGCAAACTAGCTTGTCAAACTTTCAAACCCCGTTTCACCCTTTTAGGGTTGAAATTTCGAAAATCCATCTCTCGGTCTCTAGTCTGTCTCTAGGATTAGCAGTTGAGGTTGTGCGTAGATTATTAGTCAGTCAGTCAGAACGTTAGGGTCCCCGAAGGGGTTAGCAACAACAGCACCTAATTCTAACCGAAGATTATTAAGTGCCAAAAAAGTTAGGACTTTGAATTCTGTACGTAAAGATCAGTTAATCATAGGTAAGTTCAAAAGATTGATTTGTCGCATACCATGACAAACCTACCCGCCACCTATCCCCAAGCGTCGCCATGCTACAAGCATTTGAAAAATGTTGCAACAATCGGTTGCGTTATTAAAGTTTGTTGAACAAGTATCTGTAAAGCTTGCTCGGAAGTCGGAATGGATAGCCCGCCGCGCCATGGAACGGGATGAAAGGGATTCGGAGCGTCGGATTAGTAACGCAGTCCTGTTAATCCAATATTATTCACCGAGATTACAAAGAGATATCTCACTTTGACGGCGAAAAAGATGCCCAACAATGGTACAAAAGGGTTTAGATTACTGTTAAATAGGTACAATGTAAAATGATCACAGCTGTTTTGCAGTATTGAGGAGGTTCAAAAAGGGTTGTTCCATAAATCAGTCAGTGTTTAAATTAACCAAATTGAATTTTAACAAAGCATGTTGGTACTATGGATACGTGATCAGAATGGTATTAAATCGGAATATAATATTATAATGATTTTTTTCACCGGCTGCACCACAGAATACGAAGAGACGTGTCTTTGAGTACCAATGAGAATTTCTAAAAACTTAAGTGGATTAATTTCACATCACGAACTTTTTGGTGAACAAAACATTTGGAGGCAAACTGCATATGTCGTAGAAGAAAAAAAACATTTATTATTCAAAGTATTTTGTATAGTGACTGAGACGGCGATGGATTCATCGTCTGCCACGTTGGCACTTTATGGTTTTAAGTAAAATGTAAGTGTTTTGACACCTCGCCTCACCCCTTCAATTATTTTTTTTTACTTCTGATACAAAAAGAGTTAATTTTCTCGAATTTAGTGCATTAACAGTGCCTGAACTGCATAAATTATCTTCCTTTAGTTTCAGAATTTCTTGGATTGAAGGGTGGTCCGCAGAATAGTCCCAGTTTTATTCGACCTACGTCAAATCATATAATTTAAAAGGAAGAACTAAACTAAACTTTTCCGGTGCTACTAGTCGCAGTAGCAGTTGAAATGAAGAAGGATGGAAGTGATTTTTTCAGAACTTACTATACAAGTAACTAAATTTCTTGTCTAAAATTTAGGAAATGTGGATCCGAATTTCAAAATGACTGGACCAATTCTGAAGAGACTTACAGCGGCAGATACATACTAATTACGTTTTGACGGCACCTGTCCATAGAAAAAAAAATATTTTAAATTATTAGATTTTTTTTAAGTTATAGTACCATCTTAATGTAATTAATATAGGTAATATGTTTTGAAATAGAAAATTGTTCTATTATATTCATTAATTTAAGTAACTACTTAACATTACTCATCATTTATTTGTGGTGAAAAATAAATGCTCACGCCTATATTCCCCGAATAGGTAGGCAGAGGTGACCCAAGGAATCGAGTCTAGGATCTTGTGTTTCTTAGTAGATCACTAGATCAATGAGGCAGAAATTTATAGGTATAGATTATATTTATGTATTTAGGGCAACTAAGTACGTAACAGTGACAGCATGATATAAAAGGTGTTCAGCAATTCGAGTATAAACGGCATTTAATTTATGTGGAACACAGGCTTCTGCTAGCAGCCGCATGTATCACAACAATTCACTATATACAAATCCTGTCTTTGACAAATCCCGGTTCAAAGCGAACTGTAGGCTTAAAATTCAGTCGCGCGTGTGTCGATTAAACGATTCGGATCGAACGCTCCACGGTGAAATGTGCTAAAGTCAACTTGTTATACACGACACGTAACACAAACCGAAGGGACCTTTTGAAAAATTATGATCTCTCGTTACGCACCAGCCAGAATTTTATTCCAACATTCGTGCATACTTCGGCCGACACAATTTGTAGGAGTTTTAAATATTCACGTACAACGTGGCATGTGCTTAATGTATTCCTCATTTACATAATGTGATATTTCGTGAAGCAGCGTCTGTACTGGTCTATTTACTTCCGAGGAAGGAACATTTCATTAGGCGCAAGCAAAAGCACACAGTTTTAGATGATTCTATCTGGTGTCTGGCTTTCGTTTAATTCTGGTTCGGTCACAATTTCGTTGGTCTAGTGGTCGCAGGTACTGCAGATCACGAAGTATTGGGTTAGACCCCTTGAAAATGAAAATGAAAATGAAAATGAAAATGATTTATTCAGTTTAGGCCCTGGTAAGGCACTTATGAACGTCGAGGAATCTACCACCGGTTCGGAAACTAGCCTTCTGAGAAGCTAGCCTTGGTCGGGCTAAGTGTTATTGGGTTCTTCCATTTATAATTGCCCAGTAATATCGGTGTCTGGATAAATGCCCGGCTCAGAGCAATAGGCTCGCAGCCTATAACATGGGACTTAAACATAACTGGAAAAATGTGCATGAACCACAAGTACACCTTTGCCTACTTCTTCAGGGAATAAAGACGTAAGTATATGTGTGTATGTATCTGGTTAGGATTAATTGTGAGTTCTTATTTCACTTAGTTTTAATGGCATAGCATTAGTACGGCTTTAAAAGGCATTAATAGTACAACATATGGATGGTTTAAGACTAGCTCAGGGCTAATCTATCTTAAAGTCAATAGAAGACTTGATCTGTTTGACGCGTAACATTCCTTACAGAATGATTGACGATCCTTTAATACTTGATGAACAGTTTCGAGTCCTGATGAATGTATACAGGTTGCTCGCTATGCTTTGTTATCATTTTCATATATACAGATAAATAACATTGAAATATCTGTTTTTGTAATTCCAAATTAACAGCTTTTCACTAAATGCATATGAAAATATATAACGGTACTCACATAAAAAACCGGATTTATATTTTTTACTCTGCCTGTCTCTGTGTCTGTTGGTTGCGGCTAATGTCAGAAACGGCTGGACCGATTTCAACGGGACTTTCACTGGCAGGTAGCTGATGTTTCAAGGAGTAACTTAGGCAACATTTATTTATTAAAAATATTGGGGTTCCGCGACAATAAGGATGAAACTAAATCTACGCGGGTGAAACCGCGGGGCACAGCTAGTAGTAAATAAACTTCGTCAGTGAATTTAGCTTTTCAATATCACCTAGCATATTATTGCAACTAGTCTATACTAATATTATAAAGAGGAAAGTTTTATATGTATGTTTGTAACGAATTGGCTCAAAAAGTACTGGACCGATTTTAAATATTCTTTCACCATTTGAATGCTACATTATCACTAATTAATACAGACTATATTTTATCTCCGTACTCCCACGGGAACGGGAACTACGCGGGTAAAACCGCGTGGCGTCCGCTAGTACCAATATGTGTAATACTATCATGGGTCCCTGCAAAAATTACAACCCTTAAAACTATTTGAGACTACGTGGCAAAAACCGCGGGGCACACATCTTTACTGAATTCTAAGAATGCAACCTCCAGTTTAAATTTCAAAGGACCTCGAAAACTTTTTATCTTAGACTGATCAGAGTGAATTAGTTGAGATTATTAGCTAGTCTGGCAGCTCAGAGTGCTAACAAGGCTTGCTATCGTTACTGTTAGTGGCTTGTGATGAAAGATGAGAAATTAAATTTTCTTTGAAGTCTTTGAAATTTGAATAATAAAAACATTGAGGTTTCGAATTTCGACCTGTTTTAACATCTGTTGAAAATTCAAGAAACTTTATTTAAAATTCCGTTATTCTGTCTGCACTTTAAATCATATCAAAGACGATATCTTTAAAGTAAGTAAAGCTATTCGCAATAAGTGATAAGTGTATAATTAGCGTTAAATTATTTATATTTCAAAGTTATTACCGAAACTGAACCAAGTATCCCAGTGACAACGAAGTGGTTGGTTTTAATTAAGTTTCGCATTTCGAGACGTAGCTTTTGTCGTCGTGATAAACAATCTCGACATTATCCGGCATCAATTTCAAACAAGTGAACAGCGCCTGAGCATAACAGAAATTGGCTTATCAAGATTCCTGACTCTCATTTGGACAATTTTTCTAAGATCAGCTAAAATGCTGCATTGATAGAACGAAAAGAGAAATATTTATTTGTGCTAACGAGCTGTGCCCGGCAAACTTTGAATTGCCATATATTTTTTTAGGGTGGATCACTCTTATCATTTAGGGGTATGAAAAATAGATGTTGGCCGATTCTCAGACCTACCCGATATGCATACAAAATTCGGTCCAGACGTTTCAGAGTTTGGCAACAAACACTGTGACACGAGAATTTTGTTTTAAATAGTATTTTTGTGGGTAGATAGAACTGGAACCAATTGTGGACAATTCGTCGAATAAATTTATGAGCGAATTGCTATGAATATCTTTTTAGATTGGGTACTCTTTTTTAATTCATGAAAAATTTTAGCTGTTTCAAATTTACATTTCATAAACAAAGTACTTTCAAGACATTAGAATGGTATGATGGGGCCGTACAGGAAGTTTTTTAATCTTATTAGCAGACAAATTTAGTGAAAGAGCCGTGATACGACATTACTGATTAATAATCCCTTCGGACAAAGCACTTCGCATAATTATGATAGAACTTAACTTCCAGGTAAGTTCGTTTAATCACTAACTATACAGGACTTTATAAATGTGGCTTCGGAAGATTGCTTTTACTGAGAAGAATCCGGCACGGCACTCAGTAATTACTCTTTTCAAAAATGTTTACACATTTTATCGTTCCAATATAATTAAAATAAATGATAATCAATTATACTTATGTTAATCCCATAATTACTATTTTCAAACAAAGTGCCGAAAAAATTTTGTACTTCACATGGTGATATTTTGCATTGGTGCCATATGATGTCAAATTACTTATAGTTTAAGTAAATATGAAATGCAAAACAATAGTCTGAGGGCCTACCATCATCAGTTTAAGCAGAGTGATTAAGAACTTGATCTTTGACGTTTCATTTCGGTACCATAAAATTAAACGTCAAAGTTTAGAAGTTCTTAATACGCCCTGTTTAAACGATCATAGTTGCCCCTCTTCTATATGCAATTGCAGTATTGTATTTGCTCGATGTATTTAGTATTCATATGAAACTACTAGCTGTGCCCTGCGGTTTCACCCGCGTAGATTTAGTTTCATTCTTACTGTCGCGGAACCCTAATATTTTTAAGAAATAAAAGTAGCCTAAGTTACTCCTTGAAACATCACCTACCTGCCAGTGAAAGTTCCGTTAAAATCGGTCCAACTGTTTCGGAGATTACCCAGAACAAACAGACAGACAGAGAAAACATTTATAACTTGGTTTTTTAGTGACAGTAGCGTGTATACTTTCAGATGCATTTAGTGAAAAACTGTTATGTTGGATTTACAAACAGACACTTCAATTTTATTTATCTGTATAGATGTATAGATTAACCGCAAACTATCTAGTATTCAAATGTCAAATGACGCTCATCAGTAATAATAATGTGAGTGCCCTACAGATTGGCGGCACAAAGTGAACTAATGAGTCGTTTAATTGGTGTAAAACACTGTTGCTGCCAATCATTATACAAATTGCTTAATTACATATAACATGTGATTGCTACAAACAATTTACAATTATATACCTGCAACTCAAAACTTGAATCTACTATATATATGGGCTCTAGGTAATCAAACAATTAAACCCAAAATTACCCAATTTGTTTAAATGAATGAAGTCATCACCATACAAAATTATTTTTCATCCCACCATCTCGGAAAGAGTATTTTTAATCTTCAATATCTGAGTGGAAAAGCCGTTTTTATTCTCTAGAGGATAAAGTAAATTGAATTTAGAACATCGTGTGCACTAAGTTTGTGAATTAAAAAAAACATTAAACCTATTTACTGCTACCTCTATGGTGCCGAATATATCATAAAACTTTTTTTTAATTTGTTAAAAACTCAGACTCGGAACCTTCTTGGTGTTCTTTTTTCAATTTGCTTTTTTTTGTATTTAGTCATTTCCTCGCTGAGGTGGAATGAAAAGTTACGTGTTGCACTCGAGTGCAAAGATTTTCACCTCGTGCTCTTTTGATTCCCTCGCTAACGCTCAGGATTCTAATTTTGAATCCTTGAATCCTTCGCTTGCTCGGTCATCAAAATTGAACACGTGGTTAAAAAGCTACTTTGCACTCTTGTATAACAAATAACTATTGTCTCTTTGATCGCAACTTTTACTAACATTTACGAGATTAGCTCCAATGGGTTTATAGCTAAAATTATATATAGTCGAGAACAGTCCATTTATCGGTAGTCTTCAAAATCGTAACCCAAACTAAACTTGAAACTACGAGTAAAGTGAGTCTTTAGTTTCAAGTAATAAAAACTCAGCAAAGAAGGCTGACGTATTTGTTATGTGGAAAACGCATCACCCCACTTGTCTCGCGTAATAATGTATGAAAAAGATTTGGACACCAATATTTTGTAATTTAAACTCACAAAACATTTTAGGCCCTCGGGACAAATAACGCAATGATTCTTAATCGTTAATTGCAGTTTGGAATTGACTGCTTTCCTTCAGGCGTGTTTTAATTAATTATGAATGCTGGGGCAATTAGTATTAGGTCTGTTTTAGATTGGTTTGATAGTTGATAGACAACTTTAGTGTGCTAAAAACCTAGGTATAATGCAGGGTTCGGAAGTATTGATAAGATAAGACTAATGTAGGCTATTGTCCATTGTAATACTGAATTCAAATGCTTTGAAATCTTTTCACATTTTTCCAAATTGAAAGAAACAAGCTTTAAGTGTGATAATTATCAGACGTCCTAACATTTAATTAGGAACATTGCTACACTAGCGTCATTCTTAAAGATACTGCGGTTAAAGGAAATTGCACACCACATTTATAGAACGTCGTAAACACCAAACGAGATACAGCGGAGAAAGGACTTTAGGCTCATCATTTTAGAGTGGGTTTAAGGACGCTGAAAACGCCGGGAAAGGAGTGAAAAGTGAAGTAATTCATCAAATTGTAGTCACAATCAGGGCGGAGTGACGAGACGTTTGTTTGAGAATGTTTTGTTTTGCTTATACTCAGCGCTTTGTAAGATTCAGCAGGATTTGCTAAATTTATGGAAGGCGGGCTCGTTAAGTGCCGTGTACGGATAGAATACAAATAATGCGTGTTTATACCGTCTAGCGCAAGTGACGTGTGAATTAAGTTGTTTGCTTGTGTGCACGCTCCGTAGCGTTCAGCGGCATCTATTTTACAAAAGATACCACGAATTACTCTATGACGTATTCAATCTAATTGTGAATGTTTATAGAGCTTATTTTGTAGCAGCTTAAAGGGGATAAAGTCTAATCAATACATTACATAATTTCATAGTTTACTCAAGTATAAGAACGACACGTTTAAATTCGCAATTTGTCATCACAAATCTAATGAGCCCAATATTTAAAGGTTATATTCATAATCAGACAGATTTTTATAACTAAATAAAGAATCTATGATATAACTAGCTGTGCCCCGCGTAGAATTAGTTTCACCCTTATTGTCGCGGAACCCTAATATTTTTCATAAATAAAAGTAGCCTAAGTTACTCCTTGAAACATCAGCTACCTGCCAGTGAAAGTCCCGTTAAAATCAGTCCAGCAGTTTCAGAGATTAGATTACCCGGAACAGACAGACAGAGCAAAATTTTAAAACTTGGTTTTTTGGTGTCAGTAGCGTGTATACTTTCATATGCATTTAGTGAAAAGCTGTTATTTTGGAATTACAAACAGACACTTCAATTTTATTTATCTGTATAGATAATATGAAAATAGACTTTTTTAAACAATGTATGTTATAAATCCTTCTTGTAGATATTATTGAATATCTTGGAAACGGCTCCAACGATTTTCATGAATTTATCGATCTATTAATCGATCTAGGTAGGTTTCATCAGTGGCGTGCATTGCATATAAGCAGGTAAGCAGAAGTTACAATTTGTGATCCCTGAATACACTCGTATGGTGTTATGTTCGTATCTGTTTCTTTACCAAGACGTACGTACCTACGCCGCGTCACATAGGTATGTACTTAATCTGCTTACCTATTTACTTATTGTTTATGCCTACCCCTCTGAAAATCCAATGCGGCGTGCATTGGATGTCCTAGTATAGAAAACGCAAAAATAAGTGATCTAAGTTCGGTTATCCAGGCACTTATTAATTAAATCACAACACTGAAGTGTAAGAGTGTTACCTACATTTATATATTTCCCTTTCTCCGGAAGAGGACACACGATACGTATAGAAACTTTACCGAATTCCGCCGCTTCAAGCGAAGCTTACATCCTGTTAGCACACAGAAATATAAGGTACGTTTTAATAAACAGGAATCTCATTTATTTCTGTCGCATATGAACGCCATATTTTAATTTGAAAGCGCGAGTCGTTAGTATTGCTTTTGTTAACTAGTTGTCTCCTGCTGTTTCTCCCGCGTATGCTTAATTCCATGGGTGGGTAGATATCGAGGAATCCTATTTAAAAAAAATTGCCTATGTTACTCTTTGTAACATCAACTATCAGCCAGTGAAAGTTCCCGCTATCCCGTTAAAATCGATTCAGCTATTAATCTGAAATTACAAACAGATTCTTAAATTTTATTTATCTGTATGTATAATAGAGTCACACTTCACCCATCAAGAAAGACGTGGTGATTAGTATCGAAAAAAAAACTGCCGTATATTTCAACACAACACTCACATCAAAATCGTGAGTAATATTTTCTGGATACACTTTCATATTTATGTAAGTAGTACCTATACAAAATAATTATAAATGTTAGGATTGAATTCATTGACTGAAATTTTGTGTAAAGCTCTCGACTCTAATTAAGACGAGACTCCTTATTCTAGAGCGTCTTGAGCGCTCGTAGCGTTAAGCATGGAATAAATATTATTACTTCGCGTTAAGAAAATATCATGTGTAAAACATATCTATTTTGGGAAATAGGCCAGTGTTGTCAGAAATCTAGTAGAGATATAATTTACAAAGTAATTAATAGAACGTATTTAAATGTGAAGTAAAATGTCTAGCCCTATATTTTACCCGCGACGTGGTCCGCGTAGTGATTTTTGGAATAATACCATACATGCCTGGTCAAATTTATCTCTAAAATTTCATATAAGTCGGTTCAGCGGCTTAGCAATTAAAGGACAGACATACAGAGGCACATTCGCATTTACAAATAAAATTCGAAGTCCTGACTGACTTATACGTCAATGCACAGCCTAAGCCGCTGATACTTGAGACATGAAATGTGAAGGGTGTGTTCTTGGCGAGGAAAAGGTATCACTGAGATAGGGATTTCCGAAATTCAACACCAAAGGGGTTCGAATGGAGGTTGAAAATTTGTATGTGTAATCCTACCAAGAATACTACCATAATGGATGTGGACGCAAGCTACTTTATAATCTATACATATAAAAAAGGGCCCCTATTTCTCCTAGTCACGCTATAACCTGAGAACGACTTAACCAATTTCCTTAATTTTTTACATCTTTTCTAATACTTCGTAGAAAGTCACCCAATTTACTATGCGCGGGTGACACCGCGGGGCATAGCCAGTATTGGTACAAATATGTAGCAAAATGAAAGCATATTAATGCAAACAGATTGCACCTGAACGACACAAGCCACTGAATATTTTGACAATCCTAAATTAAACAGACATCCGACCTACACATTTGCCGCACGGCATAACCACAAATAGTGTATGAAATTATTGCTTACTGGCGTGTCAAATAGCTTTGTTAGTTTATGGTGAAACACAATATTCAAATCAAAGTATTTTTTTTAATCTGTTTCCGAAATGTCGTCCAACCAGTCTAAGCTTAACTTAAAAGGGTGGGAAAATTATGACAATTCGTAGTCTTCTTTATGATATGAGGAAGATTTCGATTCGTCTTTATTTATTGTCTTAAGTGGAATAATGCTCTTGTATTTTAAGGAAGGCGACACAATGTGAAGAAAAATAAACCTTACAGAGGTGTACGTTTAGTACACCCACATTTCGCCAATTATATTTGAGTCCCATGTAAAAGAGGGAAAGCCTATTGCCATTAACCGGGCATTAATACAGACTCTGATGTGTTTGAATTATACGACACTTTACCCGACCCGGTGATCGAACACAGGACAGTAGCGCTATCGACCACTAGACTAAAGAAACCGTCATCTATTTATTATTCTAACTCTTATATCCATGATGGACGTTCCTTTCTATGTAGATGTTTCACTTTGCTAAATTTGTACTTTTCTTCTTGCAAGTGTTTCCCCACTAGTCTTCGCTCTATGCTCTGTAAATAGTCTGCAATCTTCTCGGCTTTTTTTGTTCTGAGAATGATGTCCCAAGCAACGTATACCAATCGTAGAAAGACTTCACAAATTAGTCGTTCGTTGGCCAGTTTGTGAATCGTCCATCAGAATACTCTCCCGAAAGGACGGCCGAGTGTTTGCCAACTACGGAACTCGGTACTAATTTGTCAACCCTCATTAAGTTATCTTCCTCGCGTTTCGTGAGATTTTAGTTCCCCCTCTCCCGTTGTACCGCATTTAGGAGCAGAAAGGTTTTTCGTGTTGCCTGTTATGATTTAGTTATGAGTTTATTTAGTGGGTCGTCGGTAATGGAGCGCGATATGAATGTGCATAATATGTTACGTGTGTGTTCTGTCCATGTGCTTCAAAGTTTGTTTCAAACGAATTATTTATATTTATTGTGCTCGTAGTGTTATCCGCCTGAAATGATATCCTTTATGGATTACAGCGTGTATTAAAGAAACTGTTTTTCAACCAAAGTCTACTTTCTGAATTTACCTGTTATAGATAGAAAGTTACTTATTTAATTGTCAAAATACCTTTATTTGATTAGAAATCACAGAAAGTTCTTTCAAATCGTCAGAAGGACACAGAAAAAAAACAATATAAAAGATTATAAATGTTACCACCGGGTTCGGAAGATTGCTTTTACTAAGAAACTTATTATTGCATTTAAATTATATTCGGCATTTTTGACGAACACACAATCCCACATTTTGGTATAGTTTTGACCATAACGTAATTTGCTTCACTAACACACACTCAGACTTATCCAAACTAGCGAACGTCACGCGATACCACCCGCGTAGCTCCCGTTCCCGTGGGAGTACGGGGATAAAATATAACCTATGTTACTCGTTGTTGATGTAGCTATCCTATTGCTGAAAGAATTTCAAGATCGGTCAAGTAGTTTCGGAACCTATTTGATGCAAACAAACAAAAAACAATCAAAGCTAGCTGTGCCCCGCGGTTTCACCCGCGTAGATTTAGTTTCATGCTTCATATCGCGGGACCCTAATATTTTTAATATATAAAAGTATCCTTAGTTACTCTTTGAAACATCAGCTACCTGCCAGTGAAATTCCCGTTAAAATCGGTCCAGCCGTTTCAAACAGACAGACAGACACACAGACGGACAGACAGAGAAAAAATTTAAAACTTTGTTTTTCGGTGTCAGTAGCGTGTATACTTTCATATTAATTTAGTGAAAAGCTGTAATTTTGAAATTACAAACAGACACTTCGATTTTATTTATTTGTATAGAGTATGGATGTATAGATGTATAGATTACAACACAGGGCAAAAACACAACCCATATTTTAAGTAAATATTTCAATTGATTTCGAGATGGGCAATCCTAACAAAATCAAGAAGTCAACTTGATAATTTAATTACGAAACAAGATATACCAACTAATTATTAAAAGAACTATAATCTTCATAAATTATGTAGTAATCACCAAGCATCCGTCTACACGAAGGATAAAAGCAGTATTGTTGAACACAGTTTAGTCTCGCAGGTTATAATTTCCATGAATTATATTCCATCCGAGCGTCCCCGGTGAAAGAGCTCCTAATGAACTCTGCAAACTAGCAGGGTTGGCAAACAACACCTTCCGACCGTTAATCTCGCCTCTTAATGCACTAAGGCCAGTAAAAACTTGCCAAGTTTACTCTAATTAAGTCTTCATTTAATAATCACCAATTAGTCTACAAACGCGGGTAGTTGTGAATTATGACAATTTGTTTTTCGAATGTGTTTTTGATGCTTCATGGCCTGTATACACTTTTGTTGCAAGCTTTATCAGACAGTGTTTTCTTACTCAGGTTTTCAACCATAAATATGGTAAAGATACCAAGAACCATTATTTAGGATCTAATAATTATAATGACCCACTTGATTTTGACCCTTGTGTACCAAATATACATAGTTGATGATTATTATACGTAATTATACATAAGTGCCTTAACAGGGCCCAAATTGAATAATATTTTTGATTACTTGCCTTGACTGAGAAAATATGAAACAACTTAATGATTATAAACATCTAATGCCTACAATCACGGCAACAAAACATAGAATAGAATACAAAGATTGAAAAAAAGAATAAATATGAAATGATAACATAATTTGCTGTCTGAGCTGTGATGAGCACTAAATAACATTGTACCCTTTTTATTTAAATACAATAATCACCTCGTCTCATCTTTTCCTATAACTTCATATTTGGCACAGATAATAAATAATTCGGAAATTGTTACAATCGTTATGTATCAGTATGTAATATGGTATCTAGCAAACGAGTTGGCTGTCCCAACATTACGGTAATTGCTTCAAAATTGTGCTATTGTGTTTTTTGTAAAGCTATTTTAATTGAAAGGAACCTCATTCAATAATCTCTCAAAGACGCGATAGCACTGATTTGCTCATTACTTTGAGCGAAAGACCGAGTGCACTTTGGGATTGGAATGACATGAATCTACGTGCACAGATCTTATATCGTAGAAACTATTCGGTACAGACGATTTTAGAGCTTACCATGATCAATTAAGATATGCTTTAAGAGTTCACATACAGAGAAATATATTTATTGGAGTCCCCAGTAAGTAGGTTTCATCTTCTCATATCGTTCTGCTCCATGAAGTACTGCAAGCCTTAGGTATATATACGTATATGGGTAAGAAAAACATCACTATAATATATTCAAGGAAGTGTGGCTATGATTTACTGTAAGGTTAAATCTGGTAGCAGATATGTTTCCACCCAATAGCCAGGGTCTAAGAATTTGGCTATGGTATCCCCTGCCTGTCGTAAGAGGCGACTAAAAGGGGGCCGGAGGGCCTGCTGGCGGTGGTCGGGGTGGGAGCTTTGACCACCGAGCCGCGGGCCCGGGAAGGTGGCAGCGCGATGTGGCTCGCGCTGCCTTGCACAGCGAGGTCTCCAGGGGCGGCGACTGCTGCCCCGGGGATGTGCCCCGGCAAAGTGTGGGGGGACACCGGTGCGATCTATCAGAGTACCCGGAGTCCCCCCTGAGCACTGAGGATGGCCACCGGGGGGGTTTTAGTGAGGTAAAAATCCCACATACCCCGATCTGCCTCTCCCAGGGCGGACGGGGACCTTTTGAAGGTTTCCCCCTCGTCAATAAAAAACAAAAAAAAAATATGGTAGCAGATATGTTTAGACAAAAAAGTGTGTGTTGTAGGGGGCAAACAAGCACACAGCCCATCTGATGGTAATTGCACACGAATTCGAGAATTGATAATGTATTTGCCAGTTATAATGTCGAATATATTACAAGAACTCGTAAAGATACAATTCGTTCTTAACCATCTCTGATATTTCTCGGTGTTGACAATCTGAACATAAATTGCTTGACGCACGGTACGGTGAGATAATCCGTATGCTTTGCCTCATTACATTCTCATGCCACAATTGAACAAGCTTAAGTCAGGATCAGTTACGTCAAGTGCTGTATTTTTTACATTATCAGTACAATTAAAACCGCAGCAATAGGGGCTAAGCTAAGTATGATCGTTTTCAGCAGGGCTTATTAAAAACTTTTAAGCTTTGACGAAAACGTCAAGGCGGAAATGATCATTTTGGTATACATTACATTAAACGTCTAAAAAGTACTTAAGATGAGCTGCTTAAGCGATCATAGTTGGCCCCCAGATGATGTCACCGTGTCTCCATCATGCGACGTATACGGAATGGATTAATTTGTCTTTGCACCATGACTTGTTTGACACGACTCAGCGAAAATCCAATTCTGATTGCGTGTTTAAATATATTTTTGGCGTACCTCAGTTTTATCCAAATTTACGAAGCCCCTAAGTATCTGTATGTAATTTAATAACATGAATCAAGCGGCCCGTATCCCATTCTAACTAAATATAATCCTCGTAATGTAAACTGCGTCTTGCCACATGGGTCGATGAGACCGCCCGATGTCACGAGTGTTTATGATAATTCCCGCCGAACGGTGAGTCCTGCTGGTTGGAATTACCCCCAGACGACATTGCCGGGTCTATCTTGTTTTCGGGCCAAAATTACTGCTCCTTGAACATTCCGCGGTCCCAATGTCTATTTATGGAGTCTATTTGATGATAAAACACAATTTCTGGAGTGATTTGAATTTCTGTTTAGCTACGTATAAAACATTCTGGAGCCGCAAATTAATATTGAAATTGTGTTCATATAATACCGAATAATTCAAAGGGCGTATTCCGAATGAAAGTCTGCTAATATTACGAAAGAACGCAATTTGTTTGGTAATACAAAACGTCTTATTACTTGTCATAATCTGAGTCAGGTAACGGTGTTATAGATTTGATCGTGGTATCACAGTCTGGATCGGTAAATTATCGAAAGAAATAAGCATGTTGATTGCCGATTCCCTTTCTAATAATTAAACCTTTTAGGTTATATGATGGTAGGTGCTTATCATAATATCCTTTGATGCAAAATCTTATATTACAACTCCATGTCTTCTTTATGTTAAAGCAGATGTTTCCGCGGAACCCTGAAAATCGTTAAATTATCGAGCAAGCCCAATCCTTTTACGCTCGTAGATAATGTGATTAAAGTAAATCAGCCAATTTCAATAAGTGCTGCGTCTTGGAACAAATCTACATATTTTATTCGGTAGGACGTAAATCCTCGGGCCGGCGGACACATCTCGATTGACATCGTAAATATCCGCCTCGCGACCTATTCGCGAATTACGGGCCAGAGATACGATTAGGGAGAGTGCGACTGATTTCTAGACGGATTCCACTGAGAACGAACCGTTCATGGACGTGGGGACCAACCATGAGCTCTTATTGGAATTTTAGTTTAGCTGTGACGTCTAGACGACAGCGAGAGACGTATACTCCTCATATGCATCTATCTCATAATATCAGTCAAACTATCATGGCAATAAAAGCGTCATGGTAGGGCCCCTAACTCGATCCGTCCTCTGCTGTATAACCCGTACGATATAGTTACTTTACTATGTGAGTATAACGCAGATTACGCTCTTTATATGTGTAACAAAATGCACGGATTATGAATAGTTAATCATAGTGTGGTCTGTCCCTTCTAACAGATGGCTACGTTTTGGGGCCAACGGCAAGATAAAGGGGTTTGATCGATGTTATTTTAGGTAAAATGTTTTTATTCTAGCGTAAATTCTAGATTTTTGTTTCCATTTGCATTGCTTTGTCGTTTGATTGAGTATAGCTCAAGGTATTTTTGTTGGTTTTGTGATGATATTAGATATAGCATTTATGTTCAGTTTTTATGTATCCTTTTATCTACACTAATATTATAAAGAGGAAACATTTGATTGTTTTTTGTTTGTTTGTTTGCATTGAATAGGCTCCGAAACTACTGGACCGATTTTGAAAATTCTTTCAGCAATGCGAGTAACATAGGCGTGACATCCGCTAGTCATAGAATAATTTTAAAGGAATATAGGACTATCTCGTACTTGTGGTTGTGGGTTAAATCTTGCGACAAGCCAAAGAAGAGTTGGCTTGATGTTTGAAGGATTTAAAAGTAAGCGAGTCACAACGGGAATGTAAAGGACAGGGAAACGTTGAGAAAATTTAGTGGTAACCGGACCCTGGCAATAAAAGACTGGCAAACACCTAGGGGAAAGTAAAGTCAGTTATAGTTTCCCTCAAATCTATACAGATAAATAAAATTGAAGTGTCTATTTGTAATGCCAAAATTACAGCTTTTCACCAAATGCATATCGTCACCGGAAAAGCAAAACTACTAAAGCGCCATTTTGGCCAATATGAGTTATATATATCGTTGAACTGGATTTTTTTTTCTGCGTCGATTGGTGTAGGTTTCATAAAGATCGGAGCCAATTTTTGGCGCTTCAGCACCTGAATATTATGTGATTTTTCATATTTTCCACTCAACGAAAAATCCTTACGTAATACAAATCTTAGCCTTTTTTTAAAATTTGTCAGTTTAGTATTTTTCTTCACTGTCATTATCCACTTTTTCCTTGTTCAGCAAGTCAAAATACTGTAGTTTGTATCATTATAGTCACTTCAGTATTTTTTGCTGGTTGCAAACATACCTGGATTGGGTTGTTTAGTAAATTTGCTTTATGCAGGTATTGATGAACATGGCGCTTTAGTTTAATCTGTCTACGCACTTTTCTGACGGGAGACGTGATTAGTATTTTTACTTTACGGATCTATGTATTTAAGTGTCTTTTAAGAAGTGTTGCATTCAATGTAATCGACGCATAAGTATGGTAAGCATGGTAAATTTTACCCAAAATGTGACTAAGGTTCCTTTAGTATTAAAAAATGACAAAAAATATTACGTTTAGTCTTTTGGAATTAAGTTTTGTTATGATTGCTAGTAGATAAGTACCAAGAATTTTGTGCGAGAGTCATCCCTGGCAGACTAGGTTAGTAAAAAGATGTTCCAATCTACAAAATATTTCTTCAAATTGCCTATTAATATTGGGTGTCAATCTAGTTTCAATCAATTTCTACTGAAAATAATGAATGGAAATGATGTTCTTCTGTAAAATATTAAAAATATAATTATATTTCTTCGTCAAACTTATTGAAACAAGGTTCTAAACTCATTATCTTATTGAAAAAATAACTCTAACTTTGAAACACCCTACTTGGTAATTCTTATAATAATAATTTTACAGGCTTTGAAATAAAATAGACCTATTATACCATGATTTTTTTAAATGAAGAAATTTTTTTATCAATTAAGCTTGCGAGATAAAACTAAATTTTATTCATAATTATCTCGTACCCTTCTTCGATGTTATGTGTGGACGGCGAAATATTTTTCTCTTGCATTTCTCTATCGGTAATCATCTCTGTATTAACTCACTATCTACGCATATCGTATTTCTCACAATCCATCCATTATTTTAGGTCTTCCTCTACCATTAATTACTATACAAATTCATAGACGAAACTGTTCACCGGTTGCCAATTTAACATCTTTGGCAATCGTTACAGGTCAGTCAGAGGCCTAAAAAAAAAAAAAAAAAAAAAAAAAAAAATTATCTGACAACTGGTTTAACCCAGATCACAGATTTTCCTCCTAAATGGGGTTGCGAAGGTCAGATGGCAGTCGCTTCGTATAAAAATCATGTGATCAGCCACATCGGGTTGAATCAAGTGCCGACCCCAACAATGTATGGGATAAGGCCAGGGAGATGATGAGACGAAACTGTTCACATCATTATCCTCATCGGTTCGAATACCATGGCATAAGCTTGTTCTTCAACTTAATTACTGGTGCTACATAAAACATTCCCTTTTAAATTAATCCCGTCATTCTAGTTATGCCACACATCCATTACCTCAATTGATTGTTAGTTCCTTTCATCCCTCCCCTTCGTAGCTCTATATTCAGATCCATACATATACCAGTAGGGGTTATTGTTGTCTTGCATATTATTTCCTACAGTTTATAGAGGAAGAGGTAGTCCAATATTGTCCCCGTGACCTGCTGCTGTTTCGTCCATCCTGAGTAAATTCTGATTTATATAGCCTTGTCCAAGTCGCAAAGCAAATTTAACACTTAACATTTAACTGGTTATCGTACATCGCCCGAGTTTATCTTCGCAGGACTGGACATGCCACTGGTGGTATGCCACCAACTACATACATAAGCCCACGTACTCCGAATTTAACCTTTCTGAAAAATATTGTTAATCTGGTCAGGCTAGCTCTTCCTTGGACGCCTTCTACGGACACTTCCACTCACATTCGCTCTATAAATTTCTTTCGATAATCGCCTTTCACTCATCCATTCGATGTCCAAACCATCTCAAAATACTTCTTTCAATTCTGGTCACCACATCATTCTTCAACTTGCAACTGTCTCTTATCACACTATTTTTAATTACATCTACTATGGTAACTACCACGACACATACTACCCAAATGTTCATACTAATGGGACACGAGCTTTAGTATTTCATAATAATTGGCGTCTAGTACCTTATTGTGAAAAATGGGTACGAGCTTTGGCTTGCACTATTCATTGGAGATCACCTCTTCATACATAGCTAGCGCAGCTTATTATGAAATAGGGTCAACATCTTTCATCTCTACTGGTTTACCGTACCGGATAGTTCTATCACATTTTCATCCTTTATTCTACATTTCGGCAAATCATATCTGTATTCACTAGTTTCTAATTCGATATACCGTTCCACTCACTAGCATCATTCAAAGACGTTTTATAGTATACTATAACAGAAGATGGCTGCATCTTTCATACACATAACATGCTTAAGATATTTTGCATCTTCCTCGCGGAGTTTTTTAAAACGGTATTGTCTATTATACAGTCCAGATCCATCATGTGAATATGCTAGATTCTGGACCCTTTATTTATAGTAAATTTTTGTTTCTTCTGGCTAAGAAGTTTTCAATTTATGGAAAATCATGGTAACTTTTACAGCAGATAATAGTGACTATGAGGTTCCCCAATGTTCGAGTCTTCTTTAAATCATGGTATAGGTACAATTTTAACTACGAAAAAGCGAGAGCAAGAACAATCTTCAAGTACGAGAGAGTAATCTCTTCACAATTCCAATTTATTCTTTTAACTTCACCACTTAAATCTCTCTTCCTACATAAACTTCCTCAACATCTAAATGTTTTCGCTGAGTCATCAATTCCGGCTTTAAGTGGAAACATGCCTTCATACTTTCATTACATTCATGTCAACTTTCAAATATTATTTTAGCAAAAATTATCCTATCACTCATTATTTTCCCATACATCATACATTATTCAGTTTAATATCAAACATATGCAATTTGGTTTGCATTGCCTTCCAGTGTGATATGGCTTGTAGCCTTTATCATTAGTTTTAGCTTTTGAACCCTTGAATTTCATCTTCTATAGATACACCACGTTTGTAAGTCTTACTTTCAGTACATCAGCTAACCCTATTTTTCTTCTCGTCATGGCATATATGTTCCAACTTATACTCTTCTCCCTAGCGTCAGCTATCCATTGGAAAAAATATTTAAAAAAATTATTATTTAAACACTTAACTATTTTATTGAAAAAAATAACTTTGTACGAATGTTATTACAGGATTTTAACAACAGAGTAAGTAATAACGAGGAAAGCATAAATTGAAGTTCGAATCAAAAACGTTACTCAATAAGAGTTGGTATTCCTATGAATTTAGTGTGCAGCTAGTACAAATTGCTAGGTTTTACACGTTAGTATGTCAGTTAAGAAAAAAAAGATTAATTTTTGATCCTTTATCTGTTACTTAAGTCGTTTTGGCATTACAATGATACTATCTAATTGTGCTTTAAATCATTTTTCCATACGGTCTTGACACATTTTATGGTGTTTAAGTGCTATTTACTGAGTGTATAATCTATCCGAAATGCGTGTTAGTACTTTTTCTTAACAAACATTTCGAGAAATGTGGTTTGTTAGTACTTTTCGTTCACTGCACTTAAACATTATTACGGAGATAAGTAATTTCTGCTTACGAACTATACAGAGCATTAGTACTAAAGCGACAGCTATCTCCTGAATTACAGGAAATATGCTGAAAATCTTTATTTCAGTACATAGATAATGAATTCACGATATTGGTTTTCCTTTACTGTTTTTCGATTGGAATTATAGGAAAAGAGTTATGAATTTTTTTGTTAAAAAAAAAACTTTAAATCGCTCTACTGTAAAATGGCCATTTGGCGCTTTAGTATTATAGCCTTTCCGGTGACGATATGAAAGTATACACGCTACTGACACTGAAAAACCAAGTTTTAAAATTTTTCTCTGTCTGTCTGTCTGTCTGTCTGTCTGTTTGTTCCGGGTAATCTCTGAAACGGCTGGACCGATTTTAACGGGACTTTCACTGGAAGGTAGCTGATGTTTCAAGGAATAACGTAGGGTACTTTTATTTATTAAAAATATTAGGGTCCCGCGACAATAAGGATGAAACTAAATCTACGCGGGTGAAACCGCAGGGCACAGCTAGTAAACATTTAAAACGTGTAAGCCGTCCAGCAGAAATTCGAGAATCTCACCAAATGGCGTTGTTAAACTGTACATGTCACTTCAAGCCGACATGATGGCACAATTTTGCATGAAGTACTGCCGTTTAGTCGACACAATGAAAATTTAATGAGTGTTATGTTTATATGAGATAAGTATGGAGCCTAACGACGCGAAGGTGACTTGTTTGCATAAATTTGTACCCTTTGAAGTCACGCTGAGGGCAACTTCTGTTTGCGCACATTTGTCCCCGTTTTGAATTTCAAACTTGATTACAACATATACAGAATACGCAAATTTACTTTTAAATACTTGGAATCAGATTAAGAGTTGCTTGCTTCGATAACACGTTTTTCGTACTATTCACAACGTTGCTAGTAGCTTTAAGAGGTTGTAACTCGAATTTAAATTCAATTTTATTCGTTGGATCTTCCAATTTTACTTGTGTTGATCTTTCCTCTTTACTTTGCAGTACTTCCGTGCATTGCAGCACATTCAAATGGTTAATGGTATTGCAAATTGTAGTTTTATAATTATTATTTACTTACTATAATTAGCTTTTTAATGCTCATCTATTCTTATTGAATCTTTTTTTAACCGACATCAAAAAAGGAGGACGTAATCAATTCAATTGTATGTTTTTTTTCGAATGGTTTGGACGATTTTTTTCGGGTGACATGTACCGTTTGACAGAAAATTAAAAACCTTTTTTCCATCATCACCAAAAGGTTCAAAATAAAAATAGGTGTCTGGTAGCTCAAACACCTGCATCATTATTCAAGTGTCACACCTTGATTGAAACTATATAATTTTGTACTTTTTGGTAATTGCAATAGACTTTTTTTAGGCAAAAAATTTTTTCACGTGTTTTAAACCTATGTTACCTTTTGAATCCCATTCGATATTTGTTATTTATTATGTCAATGACGCCATCAACTGCGGTTACTTTTTGAAATGTTACCTCAAAGACTTTGAAACAAAGCAGTCAAACTTGTTGAAATATGTGTTATATCGACTTGGTGAGTTGTTGAATGAATTTTCCCCATAAAAATGTCCCGTATAATGCCCGCCCCCCGTCGATGAGAGGAAATTTATTGTTGCTCGTAAAGAGTACACGGCCGTGTAAACCGCGCGAATTTTGGAGAACTTGCGCCACGCTGCGTTCTCACGTCGTCACTCCATCTGGTGACGAACTTTATACATCGGCTTGACTGTGCACGTGTGCGACAAGCGATGTGAATCTGGCGTCATGGATCCGCTCATTTTGATCAGATTTATCAAATATATGCAAAGTATAATCTACTATCATCGCTATAACAGTATCGCCTTACTTACTTTTAGCTTTGACGTTTAATTTTGGTATCACAAAATGACACGTCAAAGCTAAAAAGTTCTTCAAGTACAGATTTTGATACGTTCAAACGTCGTCACTTGACTTTGCGTTTTAGCGTGCCTTAAATATGTTGGATACTTTTTTGAAGAGGGTTGTGGTTGGATACTAAAGATGGTGAATCAACACATTTTGGGCCACGTTCAAATTAAGGTTAAGCGACTGTGTTTAAAAACGACTCTCTGGCGTCGGTTCCCCACACAGGTGGTTACAGCATGAGGTTTCATGAAAGGCGTGAAGGGATTCTTACAGGGTCGGCTACGCGTCCAAAGGCTTCGGTAACCACTTCGGATTTGTTTTTTTTGTAAGTCAAAAATAATCAAATCTGATTGACAAGCTCTCGGCACCGATGCCCAAGAAGATCAAGAGAACTCTGCCAGTTGCTGCTTTTTTCAAAAACCAGTCTGAAATAACCTTGCGCAATTGCCGTTCCATACAAATAATGGTTTAGGAAAATGACGGACCAATGTTATTTAATGTATTCCAGTTAATGTCGCAAAGGTAATAAAGTTAGGATTTACTTTAATATCAAGGAATAGGATTTCCTATTTCACCTCCCGATATTTTATTGTTGCAGGAATTTTTGGCTCGAGCATTGAAACCTAATGGGGGTGGTATTATTATAGACCAATAAAACATCATCATTTAAATATGATCTGATAATATGGAGCATAAAATGTTAAAAGCGATACAATGTCTTGAATGTTGATTATACGAATAAAATATCTACACAAAACAATAATTACTCCAGAAAGAAAATATAGAATTTAGAGAACACCATTTCTGACGTAGTAGCCTAAATACTAAGCTTATTGTTCAAAAGAGTAACGTTCAGACGCTAAAAACAAATAAAGATCAGTTGGACCAGTCATATTATGCAATCAGGCTAATAGTTCAGAGCATCAGTCTTTATCCGCGTAGCGCGGAACCCTAATGTTTTTTCTTATATAAAAGTAGCCTAAGTTACTCTTTCAAACATCAGCTATACGCCAGTGAAAGTCCCGCTAAAATCAGTTTAGCCGTTTCGGAGATTAGTCGGAACAAACAGACAGACAGACAGATAGAGAAAAAATAATACTTAGTCTTTTAGTCTCAGTAGCGTGTATACTTTCATATGCATTTAGTTACAAGCTGTGATTTTGGAAGTACAAACAGACACTTACATTTTATTTATCTGTATGTATAGAAGATGTATAGATGTATAGAATAATAGAACTCGAAGGCCGATCAATAGATCAATATATCAATTCCGCTATTCTCCCATAACATGGCAATGATTGTGAAGAAACATAAAGTTTGGTGGCCATTAATAATTCTCCCGCGGCGTCCCCGTGGCCCTGTGAAAAGAATATTTCACTCTTTTGAAGCTGCAAACTGGGTACAATCAAATTACCATTTGAAAAGCTCCACTGTATCGCCATTTAAGACGTTGAACGGTTTTAGGTAGCTTTGTTTGTCTGTTTATGGCCCGTTGTCCAACCGCAAGATCTTGATAAAGTTAATTTAATTAAAGTACTATTTCCCTCGGTTACTTTTAATTCATATTGTCAAAGACCTTTCGAACTCTACAATTAAACTGAAAACATTTTTTTTAATACCACTGATATTACTGTCTACTGTGAGTAGAACTTCCATAGTAGGTAAAGATCCTAGAACACGAGATCGGCTTATGCTGGCGTTCCTATAAGGTGCATAGCCCATCTGATGGTAATTGATTACTGCAGCGCCCTTGAGTACTAAACTATTATAGGAGCCGTGGTGGCAATGGGGTTTGTGCAGTCGCCTGCTACACAAGCGATGCGAGTTCGAATCCCAGCGAGGCCTATGCCGATGAGTTTTTCTAAAAATTAAAGTGCAGTTATTTCACACCACGTGATTTACGGTGAAAGAAAACATCGTGAGGAGACCATCATATGCCAGAGACGTAATTCAAAGATGTATGTATAGTGCCTAAGACGGCGATAGACTCACCATCTTTAACGTTGGTACTAAATCATCTTCAGTGAAAAGTGTGTTGTTATTACAACACTTCTGCCTACCCCTTCAGGGAATACAGACATAAGCATAGGTAAATGGACTGAAAATACGCAGCCAGTTACATTAATTGGAATGATTAACTTTTAGTACATAATATGCCCCTGTGACTTAATTCTTCGATGTATTGAAATCGCCTTGACATAAAACAATACACTCCAAATTATGTTTATTATCATTATCAGACATAATCTTAGATCCAAGCCCATAGTTATCCCCGGAGGTATTAAAATCATTTATTATGCAAATAGGTCCCCGAAGGGCAGGTTTACGCATCAATAATTGAATGGACTGGAAAATACAATTGGGTGGATAATTCAGTCATTAGTTACGGCGTCGAGATACCTATTTAAATTGTAAGCATTATTAATGTCGGGATTACACGGATGCCACCAGTTTGTCGAAAGTAATTGTCCGTTGTCAGCGCTATGAATTTTTCAAGAGGTACTTTAATCATTGAGAGTTCCTGTAGGCTGATATTTTCGTGTAATTTTGTCTCCATTGTATCTGTTTAACTTGATCATGGACCTTTTAAGGCTATTAGGGTTCCCTCGTACATAGGCTCTTGAACTGTGAAACCTGATGCCAGATTCTTCTTAACATCACTGAGGTGATAATGAAACTGATGGTCCGCTAGAAAGTGACAACTATATGTACATATGGTCACGCCTGTATTCCGAAGGGCAAGGCAGAGGTTTACTTATAGTATACCCACACTTCGCTAATTATGTCTAAGTCGCATGTAACAGGGGACGAGCTATGAAATGGTATCACTTATTCATGGACATAGGGGGCTCGATGTTAATTCGGTAAAGATGTGCTCACGTCCTTCTTGAAGAGCTCTACGCTACTCTGTTAGCTCTAAAACATCAAGTTGTGATGGTTATTCCATAAGCTGAACGTCTGGGCAATGTGACTGACTCTTCATGCCCAATATACTATAAGCTAATTAGATCGTGTTGGTGAATGTAATTGTAGCATGCTATTCAGGGTTCTAGGAGTCAACTATGATCGTTAAAGCAGCGCGTATTAAGAACTTCTTAGGTTTGATGTTTAATTTTACGGTACCAAAATGAACAAAGTAATATTCTCTCGCGCATGCGCTAATGGAAGCGATAAAAAATGTATGGAAATGACAGAAATCAGTCACATGAAATATGTCATTCCCGTACATTTTGCATCATGTATATGAGCGAAGCGTTAGGATATTGTTACCTACCTTGTCTACAGGCCCAGAAATTCTTAATACGCTCTGCTTAAGTCGATGTTGGTAGACCCCCAGATAATGAATCCCTTCGGCGTCCTAGCTTATAATATCTTGATACATATGACCTAAATCACGTGGAACTCAGCAATAACTCAAAGTTATGAAATAAAGAATGTACTCTAAACCTCAAGCGAGTAACAGCTGAAACAAATCGGGAGCAATACGTAATGGCTATAATGGAACGGTCTACTATTGGCCCGCTTACCTTAAGTGGATACGCGACTAGCAGCAAAATGGGCCAAGTATATGGTAACTTGCCTTATTGAGTTCACTAAGTGTATCTAATAGGGATATATAACGTACTTTTGCTGATACGCTGATAGGGCCGTTTACCCTACTCTCTAGGAAATGAGTTTAGCTAAATAACTTTTATATTTTTTTCTATTTCTGTTTATTGCCAAGTAATAAAAGTGCTTTGTTTTTCATTAGTTAATGCATAGATATAATGTTATCATCTAATCATACAATTGCATTTGTATTGCTTACATTATTTCAATTAAAATCGATCAATCAATTTAAAACGCAAATAGTTCACGCTTGTATTCTCCGAAGGGGAGGGCTGAATTGTACTTGTTCGCATTTCGCCATGATATAGTTCCATAATATAGGTCGTGAGCCTATTGCCATCAACCGGGCATTAATCCAGACCCCGGGGCTACTACTGGGTAATTTAGAGATGAAAGAACCCAAGAACTTTGTCCGATCCGGGAATCAAACCCAGGATCTCGTGTTTTACAGTAGCGGTTTTGGTCACTATACAAATGAGGCAGTCAAATCAAAAAATATATAAATAAAGATTTTGCGTATTAACTAGCTGTGCCCCGCAGTTTCAGCCGTGATATGGAAATAATTAAATAATGTATAAATAAAGATATTTTCTTTAATTAGCTGTGCCCAACAGCCGCATAGATTTATTTCGTTGGGTTGATTTATTTAGTAGTAATAACAGTAGCCTATGATAACATCAGCTATTTGTCAATGAAAGTCCGTAAAAATTGGTTCAACCGTTTCAGAGATCGTCCGGAAAACAACAGACAGGAATTTTTAAATATATTTTTTGTGCTAGCTATAGCTAGTATACTAGCGATCATAACTCGTGATGGATTTATAGATGGAACCCCTGTGGAAGCATAATGAAAGTCGAAAGCGAATAGCTGGCACAACGCCTCCAATCATATTTTTATTATTAATCTAAGTGAATAATAAATTTAATAACACCGTATTCTGTTAGCCGTGTATTCTAAAAATGCTACTTCAAACAAGAGATACTGATGTTAAAATTAAAAAAGTTGTAGGATTTCACCTGGTTTTCAAATTCGGTCGGATTACGTTCCCCGTAAAAACTTTCCTCCATTTAGTTATATCTTTCGTTTCGCCGGAAAAATACTGGACTGAGGCCGAGGTGCGAGTATAAATAATGAGCCGGTACCGCTATTATACACATCGATCATAATCAAACCTAGCTATGAACATTTATACCTTTATATTGTCCAATCTACGCGTCTAGATGTATACATACTAACATATCTATATATCTATACAGAAAAATGAAAAATAAGTTTCTGTTTATAATATCAAATTAACAGCATTTTACTAATTGCATATGAAAGTACATACGGTACTCACATGAAAAAACAATATTTTTTTCTCTGTCCGTCTTTTCCATCGTATCTTCGAAATGGCTGGACTGATTTGAATGGGACTTTCACTGGCAGATAGCTAATGTAACAAGAAGTATCTTGGGCAATTTGTTTTTTTTATTTTAAAATATACATTAAGGTACTGCGGGCCACTCATGAAATTAAGCCTACACAGGTGAAACCACGCGACACAGCTAGTAGATAAATAAATTTGTTGTCTGACTGTATTTCCAAATTAAAAGCTTTTCACTAAGTGTGAATAAATCTACCTTAAAGTAAGTTCCGCACTAATTATTTCTCAAATATTTATAACTCACTTTGTTACGGATATTTTATCATCTTGAATAAATAAATAAATAACTGAAACACGCAATAAAACATACAGAGGAACGCTGAATAAATAAAACATTTCAAAGTCAAAATAATGGATTGGATTTCAGACTAATTGCTCGCGCATCCAATGCAGTGCATTAAAAACTTGCATCGAAATATTTTATAGCCAATATTGAAAACTGAAATGCTTATATCATATCTCACAGTCCCAAATCAGATTTTGCTCTATTCTATGAATGGGTAGAGTATATTTATTTTATTAAACTGAATTTTATGAATAAGTAGCTGAGTCCCGCGGTTTTATCCGCGTAGACTAAATTTCATCGGTAGTCGGAACAAACAGACAGGCACAGACCTATTATTTTTTTTAAATTGTTTTTTTTTTATTTGTGTACCGTATACTTTTATATGCATTCAGTAATAAGCTGCTAATTTGGAAATACAGACAGACACTAAAATTTTACTTATTTGTATAGATGTATGGATCGTCAGAATAGGGTTATTAAAATACGGTCCGGCAAGACAATATTCCTTATGAAAATTCATAGCTTCGATTCAGCACAATACTGTGAGCTTCGAGGTAAGAATTCGCAGAATGTTTCGAAATCAACATTCTTTGTAAAATATTTCCGGAAAAAGACGAAGTAACTCCGTGTTTTGTAGATAGTGGTGCATATTTGTGCCAGGCTAGCCGCTAGTGAATAGTTTCCTAAGTTTGAACGTTCCTGCCGGGCCAATTTTTATAATGCCTTAACAATTTACTATGTTTCTGCACGGTAGGCCACACATATTATGTACAATGTATTTTATTATTCCCAAAATAGGCACAACTAACATTAAGACCGAATGGTGGACAGCGTACGGGAGCACTTATTTGTGACAAATTATACAGGAAGGAATATTATTTGCAGAATTTCTCCCATTGATAAAGTAAGCCGGCTTATCATATATTCTGTGAGCCTGCATGCACTCCGATAAACATATTTGCTGTGCTGAAGTCGACCCCAAATAGCTGTTAAAAAGTGAATAGTTGCACTGGGTAACATGTCACCAGGTTTGGCGACACAGCTGCCCCGGGGATGTGCCCAGGCAAACTGTGGGGGGACACCGGTGCGATCTATCAGAGTACCCGGAGTCCCCCCTAAGCACGGAGGATGGCCACCGGGGGGTTTTAGTGCGGCAAAAATCCCAGATACCCCGACCTGCCTCCCAAGGCGTAAATAAATAGTGTTAGTGGACCACCATTGTCTACGACATCGACGTACTAAGAACGTGTAATACTAGTTAAATAAACACCTTTTAAGGGCTAAGCTAAAGAATCGCAGGTAGGAACATAATGGTATGCCGTGAACAGGTTCAGGGCGACTCATGTTCCCTGCAACGAGCGCCGAGTCGTGTTTCCTTACCGCTCTCTAATTCTGTATGCTCTGTCGTTTCACCGCGTTTATTTTTCTTCGCGGTCTAATTCCCTTTGTTGTCTCAGTCGTTTTGCAACCAAATTTTGCGGAATGAGGTCCGTGGTTGAAATGAAATTGGTATTCGGAATTAATTGGGCTCCTCCGTAAGTTTTGCGGACCCTTTCGCTTGAGAACACGCCATCTTGATTTTTAATTTGGTTTGTGTTTCCGTTTGTTTCGCACGGATGTTGAATATTAACCCGTTGTACTTCGAACTACGCAATAATTACGAACAACCACTCAATTACCCGTGAATAAGGTAATTTTCAAATACAATTTAAACTTTAAATAATGCTCGTTCAAAATACAACGGTTTGTTGGTTCCCGCCTCGTTTGTAATTAACTCAATATATAACTAGCATTCAGGTGGCAAACAAGCAGATTATTTCGACGAAACAGGTATCTACAAAGAGACGTTTATTTCATACTCACTGTAACCTGAATTGAACTAATTAATGTGTTGAATTTGAATAATTTCCATGTTTTGAATAATAATCTTCTATCATGCTCACAATATGATTTTTAGTAGAGTGTACAATGTAAATAAATTTTGTTTTGGTTACAATGCAGCACAAGCAATAGTTACTAAGATGGCTTATTTATAAGATTTATGGCGTATTTTATCACAACACCTCTGATTACCCCTTCGGGGACCCTTCTGGGTTAACGGTCATATGAGATTCAGCATGATTCCAATAAAAAAAATCTCGTATAATACAGAACCTTTCTGAAGTCTTGTAAAAATACCAAACTATTATTGCATTAAATATTAGTTCTTCCTTCTGATTTCAGTTTTCAAATAACAACAAATACACAGGAGTATTGATTTGGGTTTGTCTTATTCCATTGTAGATGTCATTCGTAATACGGGTAGTGTTTTATCTGTCCCTGAGGCGTCGGTGAGGCGGGAGGTCGCGATGAGCAACATCATGTTATTGTAAGAGACATCAGCAAGACGGATGGGTCGGTCATTGCATGAATATTTCAGGAGTGGCATTAGGACACGGAAAAATAAATATGGTCGGCTTGACTGGACGCATTTGTATATAAATCGTAGTGCGCGGCGCGTGCTTGAATTACCAATGAACCGGCGAGCCCGGGTTATTTATCAGTTAACCGTATATCCATCTCGTGTTCGGTGTAACACGCGGAATTTTTATTGAAAACTCCGACATGAGCTTGTGAGACGATTGCGAATGTTGCTCGGTAGTTATTTGCTACGACTTTCCATTAGTTTAGTTTTAAAATATATTTTCCTATTCAAGCATTCAGTAAGCATTTCATGCTGAATTGTATAAAGTAAACACACGAGCTGGTACTGCACTTGGTGACACTATCTCATGCTGAACATGATTCTAGAGGGTTGACAAGGTACAAATAATAAGCAGTAATTTAATACTATATAAGAAAAAACATGTGTGTATAAGAATAAACAAAAAAAAGAATAGGTACTACTAAAACTGGTTTTTGTCTAAGATTAGTCTAGTCTTCGTTTAAACCATGTTTTGTAATAAGGAGGTTAGCCACAGATACAATTATCGCTCTATTCAGATAATTTAAGTCTCTGTCAGGCTTTGAAGACATGGAAATAAAAAAACCACTTCAAAAGTTCAAACCTTTATTACATCGTCTAAAACATATTTATCGACTCAATTATGGTGCTTTACTTTGATAAAAGTTATCAATGTACTAAAAATTTAAACGCAGTGCAATATTGTAAAATGCTTCAGAATTAGCCCAATCAGCCAGGATTGATTGCATCAAGGGCCGAATTTCGGCTGCTTCTCAAATCTCGGCGGTATGTACCTACCAATGAGTATTGCAAAAAACTATAGTGCAGTGATTTCACACTACTTTACGCCACTGTGATGGCATGCGCTTACAAATTTTATATATAAAGAATGACACTGACTGCAAAATTTACCAATTGACAGAGTAATTTGCTGCAACACATTTCGCCTTCAAAGTCATAGGGGCCTACCATCATTGGTTTAAGCAGAGCGTATTAAGAATTTCTAAGCTTTGGCGTTTCATTTTGGTACCACGGCAGATTTAAGAAGTTCTTAATACGCGCTGCTTATACGATCATAGTTGGCCCCATAGCCATAGCTATTGTTATCGTCAAATTTGTCTATATCTTTAGCTTTGACATATTATAAACGTGCAACTAAGCCTTAAAGTGATACTTTTTGGTCGTACTTATGAGAGAACTGAATTAATACTATAGAATATGTGGTGCAAAGACTGATGATTTTCAGCAGCATGGCTGCATCCAGCGAGAAGATACGGAACACTGAGTAATTGAAGGGGCACGTGTTCAAGTACAGCATTGAGTCCTTCAACAACTTGAAGTATTCCTCGTCTGTGGAGAAGAAAACACTAAAGAAGTATTCTATCTTAACTAATGCATATGCACTCGCTTGTATTCCCCGATATGAAGGGGTAGGAAGCAGTATACTTACAGTACACCCATATTTCGCCAGTTGTGTTAAAGTCCCTGGTAAATAAGATGGCGCAAGAAAAAAGATACACAACAACAGACATGGGTATTAAAAAATAAAAAGGCATTAAGTATATACACGCATATTGTATCAAAGTGTCGCCGGGGCGGGTGTGGACGGTACTTGTATTACGTCGGTACTATTCTGGTGTTAGTGATCCTTCATTCTCATCGGCACTTACCGTTGCATACAAGTAATTGTTTTCCAATATATAATTTTATCTGGCTCACTTCGCTGTCAATGCAGGTCACCATCACGCCAGGGATATACGTTAGTAAGAAGGTCGTCATTACTTGTATTATTAGCAAGTAATGATACTAGAAAAATAATTATAATATTATTAAACCCAATATAAATTTGCCCAGAAATTCTTTTTCCACAGCAATGCTTTGCGATCACTAGGCCAACAAGGCTTTTATTATAAACTAGCTGTGCCCCGTGGTTTCACCCGCGTAGATTATGTTTCATGCGTAGTTTCGCAGAACCCTAATATTTTTTATAAATAAAGGTAGCCTAAGTTACTACTTGTATCACCAGTTACCCGCTAGTGAAAGTCCCGTTAAAATCGGTCCAGCCGTTTCAGAGATTACCCGGAACAAACAGGCAGACAGACAGACAGGCAGACGGACAGACAGAGAAAAAAATTATAAAATTGGCTTTTCTTTGTCTGTACCGTATATACTTTCATATGCATTTAATGAAGAGGTGTAATTTTGAAAATACAAACAGACACTTCAATTTTATTTATCTGTATAGATGTACAGATATACAGATAAATATTTGCAAGATCAAATATTATTATTTGCACAGTAAAATTGACATAATCGATCGAGCTTACCACTTGATAGATGCTTAATATTATCTAAGCTCAAGTTTAATAATTCTAAGCCACTTGTTATAATATTATCATACAACTTACAGATTCATCATTTTCACCGATAGCGTTCCATAGGAAAAACATTAGTTTTGGTAAAGTACAAAAGACGCTGGTTAAAATCTGTGAATTACAAACAATTTAAATAACAGGTATTAGACCAATGAATTTCCATGTTGTAATCTTGTACATACCAAGGTCTTCACAGGTATATCGATCAATCTAAGAGTGGTGAGTATACTTTTGTAAATGTTCAAACATTTGTTAATGCTTTGTTTGGTAGCTCGATCGCCGTACTTCACACGTTTCGCCATACACAATTGTGTTTCTAGGTATTTGTTCAAAGCACGCATCCGATACAAAACCATTTCGAAAATAATAACGTTTTTCAAATAACCCAGGTGTAGACTCGTGGAGATTGTTAATTGAATTAAGGATATGTGAGAGCAATTAGTGTGTATGAAAACACAATAGAAAGATTGGGTCGCGTATTTTATTGCAATCATTATAAGCAGAAATCTGGTTAGGACAATTTTATTGGAGTTCTTAAACCCTAAACGGGTGTCAACAAGTTTAAGTTGAGAACTAAATTTGTAGAAGTAGTTACCATAGAATAGTGAGACGACCGCATTAACGCAGTACTCCGCAAATAAAACCACCACAGAGATTGGACTATACAGTGAAACACTGATGTATCGAATGTGGTAGAGAGACATTATTAGGCAAAATAGACAATAGGTTCTGGCGACAAGCCCAAACGTTTTACTCCAACTGAATTTGCAATAGAAGCCGCACAGCAAATGGGCGAACATTATATTGTCAATAGAAGTGCATTTCTTGACTGCAGCCTTTACAAAAATAGCAACTCGGTGAAACATTATAAGTGTGCACTACTTGATTCAAACTTTTAGAATGACTAAAATTCGATAGAACTGTAATTCATCAACTGGAAGCGTCCAGCCAAAGTTGTAATTAGCTAATGCACAATACATTATTTTGGTGGATAATAATCAAACTCGTGTTTTATTTTTAACTAGCTGTGCCCCGCGGTTTTACCCGCGTAGACGTAGCGGAATTCTAATGTATTTTTAAAAATAAACGTAGCCATAGTCAGCCCTTGTAACATTAGCCAGTCCTTGTAACATTAGCTATCCGCCGGTGAAAGTCCTGTTAAAATCTGTCTAGCTATTTCGGAGATGAGACGACAAAGACATACAGACAGAGAGATGAAAACATTTAAAATCGTTTTTTTTTGTTATGAAAGTGCCGTATATACTTTCATATGCATTTAGTGAAAAGCTGTTAATGTAATGTATTTTATTAGCGTCGCACCGTACAGACAGAGACAGGCTCACCGATTGATTATTTCGCACAGAAATATTAAAATATCAAAAACATCAAGGAATTCTAGGACAACGATGTAGCGTCAAAAAAACTGACATGTCAAAGTAAGATCAGTACTGAGTGAATCGTCTATACATACATACAGATAAATAAAATTGAAGTGTCTGTTTCTAATTCCCAAATAACAGCTTTTCACTAAATGCACATGATAGTACACACGCTCCTGAAAAAGAAAACCTAGTTTTAAAATTTTTCTATTGTCTGTCTGTTTCGGGTAAGGAAATCTCAGAAACGGCTAGACCGATTTTAACGGGACTTTCACTGGAAGGTAGCTGATGTTTCAAGGAGTAATTTCGACTACTTTTATTTATCAAAAATATTAGGGCTCCGCGACATGACGCATGAAACTAAATCTACGCGGGTGAAACCGCAGGGCACAGCTAGTATATATATAAAAATTAATCCCTACTTCCCTTGGTCACGGCATCACGCCTAAACGGCTGGATGGATTTTAACGGGACTTTCACTGGCAGATAGCTGAAGTTTCAAGGAGTGTTTTAGGCTAATTTTATTAAAAAAAAACAGCATGAAACTAAATCTACGCGGGTGAAACCGCGGGGCACAGCAAGTTATATAAATATAACCATATTCACATAGCAATATAAAGTATGTACTTTATGTTATAAGTACACCGCATGAATGTTGTACGCTTCTGCAAAGAGGGAAAGGTAAATATTGTGAGCTAAGTCACTGTGGAAGCCGTTTGCCAAACGGATGAACATTATTGTGTTGACAGCAAACATATTTTTAAGCCCTCTGTATATTCACCCATTACTCTGTGCCTTATATTGATTTTCCGCTTTTACTACACATGTATCTCATATATCCAGTGTTGTTCATTATTTTTACTGGAACAGACGTAATATTATTATCAAACAAGAATAATTTTGTGTAGTTAAGTGTAAATAAAACAGTATTTTTTTATATCTAAGAATGGCAACCGTCACGTTCAATGGTGTAATTTAGCTTCTTTCAAAAATTAGGCTAAGTTTGAAACTTTTTGTAAAGCATAATATCTACTCACTAAAAGAACCAATTTTTTTGTCCCTCTGTCTGTCTATTTTCGGACTTTCACTGGCAGATAGCAAATGTTACAGGGAGTAAGGTTACTTTGATTTTAAAAAAACATTAGAGTTTCGCCACTAATTTGATTAACATTAACTAATGAAATTAACCCCCGGTTTCTCAAAGGCTTGTCAAAATCAAAATCAACTAACATTAATGTCAGTTAACATGTGATGTCAAATTTGATTGAATCAAACTAGATGATCATCCTTCTAGCAACCCAATTCGCACTTGACATTCCGTTTGACCGATGATTAGTTAATTTTTGACTTGACAAGCCTTTCGGAAACCGGCCGTATGTCTACGAGGGTAAAACCGCGGGTCACAGCTAGTACAAAATAAGTCCTAAGGTGCACAATATAGTTCTTATAATAAGATAATAGTATAAAAGCTACACTTCCCCCTAGTAACTCATATTTACTCGACTCCGGCTAGGAATAATACGCTGCATTGCGTTATTGAGGAAAACATACAAAATACAATTTTATTTCTGGTTGCGAAACTCGGTTGCCATGACGGAGCTAAGGCATCGCAAATGATTGCGAAAGTCAGTTGCGATGGTAGTTAGAAGTCTTCACTCAACTTTAAAAAAAATATTGAGCAAAGTGTGTGGCAAACCGTATTGGCCTCGGGGTTTGAGCAGTCGCCTGCTACGCAAGCGACGCAAGCTCGTATCCCAGCGGGGCCTGAACCAATGAGTTTTTCTAAAAACTTATGTGCAGTGATTTCACAACACGTGCTTTACAGTGAAGAAAAACATCGCGAGGAAACCTGCATATGTCTGAGAAGTAATTCAAAGACGTGTGTATAGTGCCGGAGACGGCGATAAAATGACCCTCTGTCACGTTGGCACTTAATCATATTCGGTGTAATGTGGGTGTTATTGTTACAACACCTCTGCTTACCCCTTCCTGAACCCTTTTGGGATGGCGTGAGCATATTTAATTCATTTTTATTATTGAGCAAATGTAATTTCAATCGGTTCCTCCACAGTCAGGCACGACAAAATATTCTTCTCTACTTTTAAACCTAAACTGTACCCACGAATGTTTGCGAGTCTGATACTGGTCGGAGTATTTACTAGTGGTACTATCGTCAACCTTCGACAGCACATTCATAAAGGCTAACACACAAAAACATGAGAAGTACCAACACTCTTCTGACTCTCTGAAGCTCCTCTCAATTGTATTCCGTCTATTCATTCATAGATATCACCATAACAGTCCTTTAGGCACGTATCCAATAGACTTCATTCCGGTAAAAGCACGAGAAAATTAGTCCAAAAGGCTCGGATGTAAATATCAATGTAATTCCATGGAGTGCCATCTCCGCCGATGGTGTTATAGCCTACTCAGCGGAACTCAAACATCCGGAAAGGGGCAAACGCAACACAACAAACACACTCGTACAAATAATCTACAAATTAAACACCCAAGCGCCTAGTAAAAGCTAATAAAGAATAACGAGGTTGCGTAAACACCAATTTCGATGCGCGAGAAGCGCGAAATGGAAGATTCGTGTTCCATTATTTCACTCGATATTTTATTATTTAATATCTGTCAATAAAGAAACGTTTTTGGACCATGCGAAAACTTGGGAGTTTCACTTTGCGCTGGGAAACAATTTGTGAACGTATCGACTCTGGGCTTCATTTGTTATCGCTACCTTTCGCCAGACTTTGTAAATATATGATTTTAATGCCGAACTGAAGTTGGGTAACTGATTTAATATTCTTACTTGAATTACCTCGAAACAGTGATTTGTAATGGAAATCGATAATGTATCATTAGGACTAAACAAATCTTAGCGAATGTTGAACAGCATCGGCCCCTTTCCCAGTAATTAGAACTTAGATACAATAGTTCTACGCGTCGGTGAAGTGTAAAGAAAATATATGCGGGAACTCGTTAGTCCCTAATTAAGGAAAAGGTGAGAACGGTATCACGTCGTTCGAGCTAGTTTATGTGGAACACATACACGGTTCCCACCTACGTCTGGAACGAAATATGGGGGATATTTCAGCTGATTTCTACCTCAACTCCAATTAACAACCTGAACCCCGAGAGGGTGTTACATATAGGTTACTAAGGGACGGTTTCGTATCAAACCTTCTCTACTTCAATAATAGTGGAATTAGTACAAGAGCTAGCAATGTTTATAAGACATAATTTAAGTATAGTACGTACGTCTTTTGATATAGCTTTGGTTATTGAAGTTTTTTCAATGAGGGTAGGACATAACGTGATTTCTCATCCGAAATTCGTAGCTGCCCAACTGTACTCTCACCTTACAGAAGATCGCAGCCAAATAGTAATCCTTAGAGTATTTATTGTTCCTGCGGTAAGTAAGGTCACCAGGGTTTATTTTTTAAAATGTTCACACTGCGATACTCAGCAAACGCTTGTAAATAGTAGAGGTCGCATATCTCCAGATGAAATTTTAGTTATTCTTGCCACCATATCGAGCCACTGCTAGCAGCGAATTTGTTTTAAAGACATTATGAGTAGTTGATAAATTTCAGTAAGTGCGAAATGCGCTTGTCTTGTAATTTCTCAAACCACTTACTTTAAAAATGCGTACTTACTTCTTTTCAGGTCTCTATGATTTAAAACTGAGATGAGTTTCGACATTAAAGCATTTCAAAAGCATTTATATTAGATAGTTGTGTAACATTGGGAGTGATGTAACGCGAGCATTAGTGCTCTAATGGTGACCTAGTGAGCAAAATGAGTCGCCACGAGTCGGGATCAAAGGCGGCGGCCGCGGGCGGCCCGCACTACCGCTCACTCAAACCTTTCCATCTACAATTTATTTCATTATTAAGGCGGTTTTCATAATATCACGCACTACATTGCTTGTGCGTGTCGCCGTACTACGACGCGCGTTGATTCATTTTCTGTGTGTTGGACTGTGCGTGCTCTCTATACAAACGGAGATACTTACAGGGGGCCTACTATCATCTATTTAAGCAGAGCGTATTAAGAACTTCTTAGACGTTACATTTAGTAATACAAAAATTAAACGTCAAAGTTAAGAAGTTTAGTAAATCACACTGTTATAACGATGATAGTGGGCTCCCAGGTAACGTCACTCTGAGTGCCTAGTGCGAGTTTTCTTAAAATCGCCGTCACAAGTCACGGCGTCGACGTAAACGCAGATTTGTATGGGCTCACAATAGTGTCATCTTTAGGCCGACTGAGGCGCTGCTCCGATTCCATACAAAACTGCGTTAACTTTGACGCGGTGACTTGTGACGGCGGTAGTGAAAAACTCGCACTAGGCACTCACGCGTTCACGCATTCACGCGCTAAGTTGCGTGATGCGATGCAGTGTGCGAAGCGCCTTAATGTTTGACGCATGGAGCTCACATTGTTTTTAGCCAACTTCAAAAAAAGATAAAACTTATTGTTCGTAGATTTACTGGATTCAATACGATAGTCATAATTTGTAGTTTGTGCGAACAATTTATGCTTTTTGAATTATTTGATTCATATATGAAAATGTGGACTGATTTATATGCCGCTGGGACGAAAGTTTCAAATAAAACGTGTAAAAACATCAGTAATTCGGTATCCTGTATTACGGAAACTAGTTGGTTATATTCACCTGATATGAAAGTTATTTTGATTCATGATGTTATCGTCGCGTGATGGTGCCCATGAAATAAAAATTATCCCCACGGGACCAATGAGTTAATATAAGTTCTTTCCATTAATTGCAATTAGCTGTCGCGACAGACGCAGATGTTGCAATTTACACATATACATTTTATTTTTTCTTCCATAACAGCCTTCTACTGACAAGTACAAAAAAAAATGAATTAGCAAAACTGGTTCAGTAGTTCACGCGTGATTCCAGCAAGGAAATTTTTATGCATTACTAGCTGTGCCCCGCGGTTTAACCCGGGTAGATTTAGTTTCATCTTTATTGTCGCGGAACCCTAATATTTTTATTAAATAAAAGTAGCCTAACTTACTCCTAGAAACATCAGCTACCTGCCAGTGAAAGTCTCGTTAAAATCCGTCCAGCCGTTTCAGAGATTACCCGGAACAAACAGACAGACAGACAGACAGAGAAATTTTTTAAATCTTGGTGTTTTTGTGTCAGTAGCGTGTATACTTTCATATGCATTTAGTGAAAAGCTGTAATTTTGGAATTACAAACAGACACTTCAATTTTATTTATCTGTATAGATTTTATTCAATTATTTTATTATATATTATTTTATTATTAATATTTATAGTAGAAATAAATATAATAGATTTTCCATGCGATGTCGCAACAGGGAGATATTAGGCTCTTTACCACATTAACACCGAAATAGAATGTTTTATAAGTCAACTAAGCACACAACTAGCTCACGTCAGATATCGAACAAGGCGATCCAAATAAAGCAGAGCGAAGGAAAGCGGACGTCCCCTAAAATAATAAGCCGGTGGCCACATGTCGACCTAATACCGGCCGGCACACGCTCGTAAAAAATAAGAAAAGGACCCCGCAAAATACTCCCTATTACATCCCTGTGTTGAGGAGAAATTGGAAATACATTCGGCGGTGAGTGAATTGGGAGTATGGCTTATCGATGGCAGTTCTCATAGCGGTTTGTATCTGTGGTGATGGCGCTTTTGCATATAACTATGCTTCGTAGTGTTTGTGGAGGGCTTTTAGGAAATTGACACAATACAATACAACCAGCAGCCTACTTCGGTTTCTTTGTACTTGTATTGTTGTTCAATAGAAAGTTTTGGGAGAAATCCTTTGTACTCAATTATTTCTTTCCCGAAATGCTGCTTGTACAATTATAGGTTTCTATAGGTATATTGCCTGAGACGGCGATAGACTCACCATCTGTCACGTTAGCACTTAATCATCTTTGGTATAAAGTGGGTGCTTTTATTACAACACCTCTGCCTACCCCTTCGGGAAATACAGGCGTGTACATATACGTATATGTATATTGTAAAATTATTTATCTTCACATCCTCGAAACGTTTGACTTATTGGCAACCGTAGCTTTGTTGTCAGAAGTTTTGATGTGACTAGACCAAGTCAAAGGAACATTTTGTACTATGAATGCTTTATAGCGGTGACACACGACATAGCTTCTACTGAACCGAGAATTTACTTGAAATAAAACAACTGTTGTCATTGTACAACTATTTTACTGTTTAGTTTAATGCTATCCTGTTCATACATGAAAGAACGATGGAAGGAAAAGATCTATGTACAACGTGTGTTGTATTATAGGATGATTGATACAGTATAAATGAGATTTTAAGTATTTAATAAATGTCGTAATTGGGAATGAAAGTACTTTACCGGTTATGTTAACAAATCAACACTGTTCAAATTCGGAATAAGCTTGAATCTTCTTTGACGTCACAGGTCGCTATTTTCGAAGAATAATATACGTAATTGTGAAATTGTTACATAGGATTCGCAGGCAAAATATACCTTGTTTACATAAGAAATGTAAATGATATAATCCAAAAGATGGGAAAGCATTTACGCAATCGACTTTCATACAATCACAAATAAATAAGTATAAGGTGGGAAATATGAAATATTGAGAAAACAGATTATCCCCAATAAATGTGGAAAGTGAAAAATAGATTCACGTTAAAGTACTCTGCCTCGTTGGTCTAGTGGTCGCAAATGGTACTGCAAAGCACGAGATCTTGGGTAGCAGACCGGTGTCTAGATAAGTGCCTTGCTAATGGCAATAGGCTCGTCCCCTATTACACTTAAACGTAACTGGCAAAAAGTGGGTGAACTATAAGTCCACCTCTGTCTACTAACTCAAGACATGGGCAAATGTATGTACGAGTATGTAAAGTACATGTCATTATGAGTATTAATGAGATTACTACAACTAGTAGCCAGGTACTCCATTGTACGATTCAGGTGGTGATGCTTCATGCATTTTCATGAAGTGTATTTTGCAGTCAAAAGTAGTTTCAACTTCAAACCATTCAGACCGCAACACACGATTCTACAGAAACGTGTTTATCTCCTCTTAAAGCATTCGACGTAGGTAAGAATAATTTCGACCCCAATCTCTTTAAGTGGTTTTGAAGCGTATCCTCATTGCTTAGAGGTATAAAACTGAGCGCTTCCAACAGTTAATTGTTCGTAACTTGTTTGAAAGAGAGTTTAGCGAATAGTAAACTCGGAAGGGTGCTGTACAATTGTCGAGCTTGAATACTACTAGTTGTGAGAACACAGTTGTAGCCTATCCGCCTTATTACAAAACATTACAAACCAAGATTACACTACGTCTATCCCTTTTTAAATGGAGGAGATGGCGGGATGAGCTTGATGCTTTCAAGAGCGATTGGCAGCAGACTGAGGACAGGGACAGTTGGAAAAGTGGAAGGTAGGCTTTGTCTAGCAGTGGGACACAACGGGCTCATTAAAATAATACTAATTAATATCCCTTTTTAAATCCATATCACAGAAAGAAATGAAGCTACTTTTTAACCAAAGGCTATCTTAATTTTTGTTTCGTAATAAGGAACTGGTTTGATAGTTTTATTTAGCTTAGCACAGTCTTAAAATTGCTTTAGATTATGTAATGCCTCAATGTTTGAGTTTAGTATTTTAACAACCAGTGTAGATTTCGATTCTTGGAAACTATTTATTAGACTACATTCACCACAAGAATATATGTTAGAAATAAGTTATTATAAGCTTATGCTTTAGAATTCTAAGCTTTCTCTGCGGTACCCTCAAGTAGAAATATATTCACTCAAGTAGGCACTCATTCTATTGAAGTAAATCTGTACTGTTGTGTTTCTTATACGTAGTAATTTCTCATAAAAAAAATAAGTGGCCTATTATATATCCATGCTCAGTCAAATTCGGTCCAGCCGTTTCGGAAATTTGCTTTGACAAACACACATATAAATTTAATTTATTTGTCTATAAATCGATTATGGTTAGAGTAACTTTACTTTCCAATCTCATTTGTTTGGGTTTGACATTTAGGATTTAAATTACCCGCGGGTATATTTACAAATTGTACTGTCACTAATATATATATATATATTTACCTTTATTTTGTCCGTGGTTTTATAGACAACCTTAGATTCGACAATAGTACTTTCATTTGTGTATGAGTAAATAATAATGACATAAATATTTTTTTATTATTTTGTAGACAAATTGTATTTCCATAACATTGCCCCTTGGTTTTGCCCGCGTAGGCTAAATGTCATGGGTAGCTTATTTCACGGTTCGCTATATTTTTAAGTAAGTGTAGTTAATACCTAAGATTTTCCTTGTGACATCAGCTATCTGCCAGTGAAATAGCTGTTAAAATCGGTCCAGCCGCTTCAAAGTTTAACCAACACCAACCGACAGACAGACGGGCGAAGAAAATGTTAAAATGTTTTTTTACGTACGTACCGTATATTCTATTATATATATATATATATATATATATATATATATATATATATCTATTATTTGGAATTAAAAACTGACATTTCAATTGTACTGTACTGTATAGATCATCTAAACATGAGATAAGACAATATAATGGAGTCATTTAAAGGGAAAGGCTCCCAGACACATTGCGACATCAAATGTAAAACAAAGTAATCCTTATAAACAAGAGCAAAACAACATTCGTAAATGTAATCCCTTAATTCAGCTTGAAGGTAAGACTTAATATGAAAACTACGCAGAGTGGAGGAGCACAAACTCGTATATTTTGAGCGAACAAACAGCGCCAACTTGGATAAACAATGAATAAAGATAGTTGTCACATATAAACGTCTATGTGTTGCGCCGCATATAATGGAATGAGAATTCCTTAAATGTAAAACGTTCGCCACCGTTCCGAGAGTCGTTGAAACCCCTATAAAAATGTTAGACCGCCTTTCATTACATTTTGGAACGCGATTTCGGGCTCGACACACGCTGAAATAGACCCAAACACTTGTTACTTGGGTGCACTTTGGAACGGTAAATACAATATTTATTTCGTCGAAATGTCCGATCCACCCATTTTGAATAGTCGGTACGCGATGGTTTAGTTTGTTTTGTAACACCGTGCCGGGATTGCAATAGTTTTAAATCTAACAATGAGTTTTTGAACGCCCTCTCGTGTTTCTAAGAGCCGACATAACCCATAGGCAACTATTTATGTGGAGTCTAAATTAATATTGAAACTGTGTGCCGCTTACGTGCTTATGAACTAGCTTACACAGCAATATTCTCCCTTCACTACACGAGACGGTTGGTTATTTCCCTTGACAGTCATATTATTGCAACTTGCTGCCAGTGTAACATGGTCCTAGTTGCCCTTGGTGAGGGTTAAAAAGCTTAAGGTGAATAGAGCGTGTTCATAAATCCGGAGAGTTCATCTGTAGGTGGTTTGATATACCCACGTGATACAAGGGTCCTTTTGCCCGCAGGGTTGTAATTTGCACCTGTAGCCGCAGATATTATGTGAGAAATTTTCGTGTTACTTGAATCCCGGCGCGATATCAAATCGGATATGTTCCCTGTGAACAATTTTGATTATCAAGTTAAAGTTGTTTGCGCGATAAGCGTTGGGTAATTTGCGTGTTCACAATTAAGGTACTGTTACCAAGTTAATATTGTTTCGGAGTTTTTTTTACTTCGATAGGAATCCATATTAAGTAAGCTGTAAAGGTGATAAATGGTTGTTAATTCTTATAGGGTATGCCTTTACTTGATGACTCAGTATAATAAGTCAAATATAATCATCACACCTTAACGGGAAAGCCTCCGAAGTGACGCCATATTCATAATTACCTCTTCTACTCACAAAATAACAATCCAATAAGGTTAATACCTGAGTTCTAAACGATTCCAGTTCGAGAGCAAATATTATATTCCTATTCAGTCAAATCGAGAGAAGTTATTCGAATATTGTAGCACTATTTAATAAAGATACAGATAGTTATTCCCTTGTTGTTCGACTCGATTAGTTACTCGATTATACTACTTTGTTTCAAGGTAACAAGATAATTGTAGATCTGATTTTAGTGTTCCATATTTGCAGCGACAATAGCATGTTAATTTTCGGACCCAAAACTTTTGCTAAGGGTTAAAGTTGGAAGTTAACAACAAACCGCCTGCGGTCATTATATTAGCAACTTACGAGATATCCAACTATCTATCTATCTACCTATTCGAACTTAACAAGGACGATTCATACACCAGATTACCTACTACATGTGAACTTTTTTAATTTGATTTTGCATATTTGGGAAGTAAATAAAGGTGTTTTCAAATACGAAAGGGGTTACACACGCTTACCTGTAAACAAATTCACATTAGGTATACTTACGCTTCACTAATTCAAACGATACAAAATGTATGGGAATGACAAATGTCACGTGACTGATTTATGTCATTTACATACATTTTGTATCGTTTCTATTAGCACAAGCGCGAGAGAAAGTTACTTTGTCTAGGCCTACTGAACTCGTTCCTCCCAGCTTAAAAACAACAATACGTATTCGGTGAAAAGTGGGTGTTGTTATAAAAACACCTCTGCCTGCCTACCCCTTGCGGGAATGCAGGCGTGAACATATGGTTAATGTATGTTTGTATTCATAATGAAAGATACATTACTCATACGTTCGATATGTGAGAAGCTATTAGACGAATTTCTATTCTGCGCGGCAACGCTTATTTACACGATCCCGAGAGAACTAATTTAGTTCAGCTGGTTTATTTGATGATAGTAATTTGAAAGTCATATAACATTTATTATTTCATAGTCTTTTCTACTTGATCCCTTTCGGCGTTCGAAATCCATCTGGCATTCGCAAGTACCTTCGTAATGTGTCTACCTTTGAAGTCTGCTGCTTTGTTTTGCAACAAGTACCAACGCTCCCTTGGAATGAGGGTCTCGTGGACCTATGTCAACGGCCGTGACGTTTCGGCTTCGACACATCACGTAGGGTTACGTAATAATAAGTGTTTGGCACATATTAACACCGTGTACCGACATCCTAATATCAGTATAACCCCCTATTGATTTTCTCAAGGCTTTGCCTATTACATGACACTACACGTATCGCCTCCTTACTTGTTAGTCATTGAATATGAAGTAAAATTTGCATGTAAGAAAGTTGTATCGTAAAATAAAAAGAAATTACGAAGAAATAAGCGAATTTGGCAACACTTTGAACTTTTATTTTTATAAACTACTATCTTGCGCCCGCAACTTCGCCTGCTTTACATAACGATTTCAGATGCAAACTTTCAATCCTCATTTAACCCCCTTAGGGGTATAACTTCGGCACACAATATTTTTAGTAAATACAAACATCTTACAAAGAACACACCCTTCAAATTTCATGTATCTAAGACCAATGTCTATATCGTTTCTACAATAAAATCCCACAGTCAATAAACGCGTTAAATTATGATAAATTTAAGACACACATTAAAACTGTACTGATGAAGAAAGCTTATTATACAATTTCGGATTACATAAATGATAAAGACATATGGAATTAAAACTCTGCACAAGTAGCTCCTGGCAATGACATGGTATGCAAACATGATATGTAAATCATTTGGTATTGTTTTTACGTTTTTAATTATTATTTTTTACACATGCATGCTGATACAATTTTCACTATTGTGAATAATTTATGATGTTTTTTTTTGTAATTATTATTATTTTACTGTGTAATGAAATGTACACGATGCCAGCTGAGTTTATTGCCGGTTCTTCTCAGAAGGCTAGTTTCCGAACCGGTGGTAGATTCCTCGACGTTCATAAGTGCCTTACCAGGGCCTAAACTGAATAAATCATTTTCATTTCATTCATTTTCATTTCAATGGTTTAGGCTGTGCGCTGAATTCAGTCAAGACTTTGAATTTTATAGATTTTTTTTGTCATACTCCATAAAGCAAACCGGTTGGTATAGTCGTATTGGTATCATGCACCACTAACATGTAAATGGACCTATAATAGAGAATGTTCAACAATAGGATAGCTCTTATCAACATTACTAGCAATCAGTTCCGCAAACCTTGAAAGGGTTAACAAGACAAAGCAGTACCTAGTCTCAATGCTCTTATCAAATCGATCTGTGATTGTAATCGACGTAGTTATTATTTGATTGATACCACAGTCTATACGGCAATTATTTCACTTCGTTACTTCTTAGTTGGATGTCATAAGCCTACTTCAAATACTCGTAAAAGTGCTTTGACAGGATCCTGTCCATACATAAGACTTTTAGGCGAATATTTTTGGAATAGAGGTTAGTTTGACGATCCATATCAATATTTGGGGCAGCTTGTTTTTAGAATGTAATTTTAAAGCATTAATGAGCATTATGTTATCATACAATAAATATCAAACCTTTATTAAGCCCTCACAACTATACTTTACTACAAAAAGTAATAAGTATAAGGACGGATAAAAATAAGGATTATTTTTTATTTTCTTATACTGCTATATGCCATCTACCGATGCTCTGCGCTAAACATTTTCGCCTACAAAGTCTACACTCTGTATGTCGCCCATAAAAGTACTTGCTTCGTTCATCATACATTATGGCGATGATGTGATCGGACACAGTATAATTTGTTGGAAAACATTAAGCCTGTGTGTTCAGTGTCATCTTCATTGTAGATCGCCCCCGCACTGACTCATGGCTTTATAAAAAACTTGTGATCTCATCACGGGCCTAAAAAGGAAACTTACTTTCCGGGCTTTTTACGCTATGTTTATATCATATACAATCATAATATACCTACATATAGCGGTATTCCAAAAAAATCACATTGACGCGTGTGTAGCGATGCGCTATTGCGAGATGTTTCAATAATCGACACAATCGCAGTCGGTCAATCTTACCACCGTCTCACCCTAACGAAGAAACAATCGAGAGGATTTTCGATTGCTTCGAGTGATTGGTCCGAGTCGTGCCGAATCTAGCCGAATGAAACCATCAATCATCGGCCGACGCGATGCATCGTGCCGTCTTTGACGAGTGACTACGAGTTGGACTTGGAACCATCGACTGGGATTAAAACAATCGCGATGCATCGAGATGTTAGAATAATCGAAACAATGTCTTTCGATTGATCTCGGGCAATCGCGCATCGCTGTGCATGTATTATTTTTTTACTTCTTCAAGCTCTTAATGCTGAATGGAACGGATGGATAGAAAACTCGGAATGGTTTGACTCATTTCTTTTCATACAAAGAAAAACCATAAAAGCGAGAAGCACTCAGTTATGCAACTACGTAGTCAAGGTATCATTATTTTGTTTTTATAATTCGGTGGCATAAAAATAATATGTGTTCTCAAAGTTGCTGAAGGTCATAAGCTGATATCCTTTCTGAGTTAAGCACGCTTATGAGCCCAAATTATTTTGTTCCGGGTCTGCGACAAAAAACAACATAAGGCAATTTAAAGAATTTTGTTCAATGTCAAAGGTTGGTTTACATCGCTACCAATAAAATAAATTTAAAAGTATGTCTGTCTGTACACACGAAGAAACTCAAATATGAAAATATTTTACTGTGAACCCTTCACCTAACATAATTATTGCAGATCGAGATTGAAATGGACCAAGCAGGGACAGAAAATATTATTATAATATCTTTAAAGGTATATATAGGTATATATATATTTAGTAGTTAGGCACTGACAGGCCTGGGAGGTGACGGTGGGATGAGCTTGATGCTTTCAAGAGCGATTGAAAGTAGAAGGGAGGCCAGCCTGAGGAACCGCGGATCCAACTGTTCTAGTTGGAAAATTGTATATATACTGCAATGCGCTCGAAAACTCCTATTGCGCGAGTTAGGTTCTCGTGTATTTGTACTCAAACTTTGCAATTGTTAGCGAGTAGCGCCATCTATGTAGAGCTGGAGAAACACTGGCTGGAGGAAAAGTTCATCCCAGGACTGAGATCATCATCGATTTAAGTAGAGTGTATTACGAATTCCTTAGCTTGTACGTTTAATTTTGTGATACAAAAATTTTATGTCACAGCTAATTGTTCGGGACCGTGTTTCGCGCGGCTATATAGGCTTTTCACGAATATCAATAGCGTTGGATCACGGTTTGAAGAAGGAAGTAACAAGGGATACTGTCATCATGTTGATATTAGTTTTTTAGTGGAGCTAATGGCTTTAAGTGTCGAGTGCAAAATGTTAGCACGTGGGCAGTGTGCCTATAAGGCATGGAGATCCAAAAAAAGACATTGAACTTGGTGTAATTAATTGTGTAATTAACAAAAATGCCAAATTCAAATGGTTTTTTGTCTTCGTTTTTTACTTTGGTTGATAACACTGTTGGTCCAGTGGTTAGTGTATACATGGTGTTTTTCTTCATGTGTTAACGTTAATTTTGATGGGCTTTGAGACTGTAATAATAATTAAATAATTACTGTTATAAGTGCGACAATTATAATACTATGTATAAAACTACGTACTCTACACACAATATGATCAAACGCTTATGATTTTATAGTGGCAAGTTGTTTTTCTATGCAACGTATTTACTCTCTCTGTATCAAAATTGAATAAATTGGAAACTCTACTGATAATATCACTGTTCAAATCTATTTGCAGAAAAATACATGCTTGTATCTTAGATACAATACTATCCCCGGTTTAGCCCTCGTCTCTCAAGTCGAGATACCAGCACTTGACTAACAGAATTTCTGGAACAAAATGCACATTCGAATTCGTACATCCCGATTTTATTAGCCGCATGTCTCGCATTATTTACAGTGAACTGTGTGATCCCGTGCAACGGTATACGCCAACTCTAGAACGTATTTGCCAAAAGCGTATTCATATTAGATTTCCGAGCTCCAATGCCAGCCGGCCGTATCGAGAATGTCACCGATACATTCGATACTTTATTCGAGTCTCGAGAACGCCCGCCGCGACACGGAAGAGTGTCAAATAAATACAGGTTGAAATATACCTCCTGTCGGCCGCTGTGATCCTAGTACATGAGTGTCATTTAAACGATGAATTTTTGTTTGGTATTCGTGTTGTTTGGCTATTTTTTTGCATGGTGCTCGGGGATGTTGTATCGACGGGACTCCGACAATGTATTAAAGCCTGGTGAGTTTTTATTTACTTAATACTGTAATAAATTGCAAAAACTGGCAACTACAAAATTAAATTCAAATTATTAATACATAAACATTTCAACAGTTATTATCTTAGAGTGCATAGTGTTGATTGAAAGTTTTTTTTAAATTGAAAATTTTGTTTAATTTAATTAGTCAAAAGTCAAAAATATCTTTATTCGATTAGACTTTTACAAAGTACTTTCAAATCGTCAGAATGACATTAATTTACAGGATTATACATGCTACCGCCAGGTTCGGAAGGTTGTCACAAACCTTTGGCTATCTTCATAATACTAGAGCGTATTATATATCATGGACTATTTTAAGATATTAACATACAAAAATGTTAAAAACGTATATGATACAAATACGCAGTCACAATAAAATTAATTTATTATTGAACCGTAAATGAGCAAAAGGTTAATTGAATCATTTTTGAATGTATCTACTTCTTAATTAATTATGATACATGTATTTCCAAATCTAATGTCAGAGGCTTTGTCTGCAAATTATGATATTTATGATGATATTATTGTTACTTGAAGGCACACCGAACTTAGGGACCTCTTGTAACCCTATGTTTAGTATTAAAAGGCTATATTATTATTATTATTATAATTGTTATTTATTTTGATGAATCTTAGTGGTAAGGGGATCGCATATTGATTGAAGACTGTACGCATTTTTAACTAACTTCATTTGTATGTAACTAAAAAGCTATTGTTAGTATTTAGTATCTATTACAAAAAAGTACATAAATACCTCCAGAAATACATTTTACTTAATCAATTATGGTAATACACCTATATGGTGGGTACAGCGAGTTGGTCAGACCACGAAGCTGGAAGGTGGGCAACGTAACTCTTTTGCGACCTCTAGTAATCCCACCTAGTTTGTGCTGCCAAAGTGTATTTCTTTGCACTTTGAAATATATTGTATTTATATTCCTCTTTTGAAATTTTAATATAAACGTTTATAGTTTAAGTTAATATCGGGCTTCCAAGCCCCTCTTCGGGCTTACCTAATTAACCTCGAATATTAAAGAATGTTACTAGTTGTACATTGTTTGGGTCAAAATTCCAAACCCGAGCTTACATCGCAATACAGTGTTTATTTACATTAATAAGTAAAATTGAGTAGTGTGGCAATATAGGCACTGCGCACGAAGCAGGTTGCGGTTACCTTGATATCTGCGCAAGTGATCGGCGCACTTTCAAATGGGTGCGAACTGATTCCTTACATTTCAAATTGGTAAACAATAAATGTTTTAAACAAAATAGGATAGAAACAGGGGTTTATACCTTTGTTTATTATTGTTCTTAGCAGATGAATAATAAAATATACATAAGGTAAATTTATTTACAAGTTAATTTTGTATCTTCCATGAAACTAGCTTATATTCAATAAATATATATATGAATATTTATTGATTAATTACGGATATGCATGAATATGGATATAGTGAATTATAACGGATATGGCAATTACAATAATTAACATAATTTGATTGCCATAAGAATGTCTAGCTAACAAGCAAAATAATTAGATATCTGATTATGTCATTTAACGGTCAATATGACCTCTGTTTATTATTAAAAATTAAGCCTATTTCCAAATCCAAAATGTTCATTACTCTTTAAATCGGAATATCTCTAGTAGCAATCTCTGAGTGAATTGCCAACCCGAATGATATTCAAAATCTACGAGCAAACCAGATCCAATGCATGGCAATAACATTGTATTCATATTGATTTAATATCTCAAACAGGCCGAATCACACCGGTGCGAATGAGAAACAATGAGAGTTACATAACACACGATTTACTAACAGCCAGGTGCAAATAAAAAAAGTGCTCACTTATTGATTTTGTAAAAGCGCAAACTGATTCCCAAATGCAATGTTTAACGAAAGCAGATAACACTTAATGCGAGGTTAATTAGTGAATTACTGCAGAGGTAAGGTAATATTGCTTTAATTTTGTTCATTCGTTACTACTGCGTGCGACTTTATCAGTTAAGATATGGGAGATGGTTATATTAATGAGGTATACATATCAAATTCAAAGTCCTAACTGACTGACTTATAAATCATCGCACAGCCTATATTGCTGCCGCGTTATTCACTAAGGTTTGTCAGCGTCGAACTCAGCGGTAGTTTCAATTATAGCAAATTAATACATAATACATAGAGGATAAGTTTCAATTTCGTATCATTAAGACCGACACTTGTCGACGAGTGCGACGCTGAGAAACCATAATGAATATCGCGGCTGGTCTCAGAGACATGAAATTTGGAGGGTGTGTTCTTGATGAGGTTTAGGTAAACAATAAGAAAGGGAAATCAGTGTTGAAAGTTTAGGCTTGACATCTTATTGCAACGCAGGCGAAGTTACAGGCGGGAGTTTGTTCAAAGTAATTACCTAAAAATTCCACTTTTAACAATCTATACAGATAAATAAAACTGAAGTGTCTGTTTGTAACTGCAAAATAACAGTTTTTCCACTAAATGCATATGAAAGTATACACGATACTGACATTGAAAAACCAAATTTTTAAAATTTTCTCTGTCTGTCTGTCTGTTTGTTCCGGGTAATCTCCGAAACGGCTGGACGGATTTTAACGGGACTTTCATTGACGGATAGCTAATGCTACAAGGAGTAACTTAGGCTACTTAGATTTAAAAAAAAAAGGGATCCGCGGGCAACCATTAAATTAAAATCTACGCGGGTGAAACCGCGGGGCACAGTTAGTCCTTTATAAGATTTGTCATTCTTGATATTAACAAACATTTACAGACTAATTTAAATGCGGTAATTTACACGCTTATTTATATATCACCTTTTTAGTACCTCGCATATTTCTTAGACATATTAGAAATAATCAATTCCTTACTATGACCACAACAAAAGTAGTAAATAATATATTCCAGTATACCAATTATCATATAAAACTGTTATTTTTATTGCGTGGGATCACAACGCACACTACTACAACTTATAAATGACTACAAAAACGTAGTTGGGTTCAAACAGTAAATCTGTAAACCTTGGGGAATACGTAAGTATCCACGGTAGATAAACCATATTTCAAACTTCAACGGCTTGATTAGATTCCAAGATTTATAGCCCGGCTCGAGCGTGTCGATTCCCTCATATTGGAATAGACACATCTGATTACACAGTCTATTCAGGAACATCGGCTTATATTGTTAACTCGCCATAGGTTAAACTACGACTTATTGACTTCTTGCTAATCACAGTGTTACCTGTTATGAAAAGTGACTATTCGAAATATATAGTATAGGGGGCCACGTATTAAGAACTTCTTAGCTTTGATATTTAAGTTTTCGATACCAAAATGAAACGTCAAAGCTCAGAAGTTCTTTATACGCTCTGATTTTATCGAGTAGGTAAGTGCCGTCATGGCCTATAAGAACTTTGCGCAGTTGTAATTTTTAAAGTGTGTCTATATGGTGCGACTCCAAAAAAAAACATGCGCAGTATTCCCACTATTTTTCGCTGCGCGTATTTTACTTTTGATAGGACCTGAGGGCCTACCATCACGTAATAATATTTTCTGATCACAGTTGGTCCAAAAATTAAAAATATTTATTCAATTTGGGCCCGGGTAATGGCACTTATGAATGTTGAATATTTACCACCGGTTCGGAAACTAGCCTTTCTGAAAAGAACCGACAAGGAACTCAGCCAGGCATCATATACATTTCATCGGAACAATATAAATCATATGAAATCATCATACAGAAATAACGAAGGAAAAACATAAACAATACCTGATAGATTTACAAGTGTTTGTATACCTATGTATTTGCCAGGAGCTACTTGTGCAAAGTGATTTACTTCCATATATCCTTGTCATTTATATAATTTATGAGCGCTGACCTTGAAATCGAAGTAGTTAATTTATGAGTTTATTCTCTGTGTCTGTATGGCGTACTATTTTACTGAGCGCTTATAACTCTTAACGGCACCTGCAGGGCATATTAGAATCATCACTTCGATTACATCCATAACCGTCTTCGTGAGATTGACTGACGAACATCCAAACATTTATACTATTTATACTTTCACATTTATAATGTAACTCGAATTATTCAAGATAACACGGAAATATTATTCAAATAAGCACCTCAGGCAAACACCGGCTTTCCTTGTAAATGGCAGTAGGTGTAATATAGATACGTTAGTGAATTCGAAAGCATATCACAAATAATGTATCCGGATTCTTAGTGTGTTATAGTCCGTACATACCTTTACACGTTCAGAAATTATGTAACCGTTCGTAATTGTAGACGATAGCGAATATTAGAATTTAGATATAGAGAGAGCAGTGAAAAAAGCTGACATTATCGTATTTATTTGACAACTTACTAACTAACAAGTGAAAGATAAAAAAACATAAATCTATACAGATAAATAAAATTGAAGTGTCAGTTTGTAATTCCAAAATAACCGTTTTTCAATAAATGCATATGAAAGTATACACGCTACTGACACTAAAAACTAAAACTATTTATAGGATATTATAAAAAAAAAAAAATTAAAACTTGGTAAAAAAATTTCTCTATCTGTCTGTCTGTTTGTTCCGGGTAATCTCTGAAACGGCTGGACCGATTTTAACGGGACTTTCACTGGCAGGTAGTTAATGTTTCAAGGAGTAACTTAGGCTACTTTTATTTATTAAAAATATTCGGATTCCGCGACAATAAGGATGAAACTAAATCTACGCGGGCGAAACCGCGGGGCACAGCTGGTATAAAAATAAAAATCCATAAATATTTTTTATTTTTTCGTCGACATTTTAATTTTAATTTTTGTAGTAAAGTGTGTTTATTAGAAGTTACTTAAGGTTCGATGCTAATTGGATGATATGTAGAACATAAGACAATGCTTATTTTACGTTATAAAATTTTTTTTATATCGATATATACGACCAACCGAGGCTTTCTGCCAAAAGTGCCTTAAAAAAAAAAACTGTAGAATTGATAACCTCCTTTTTATTAACACGCTTTTATTAGCTTCACCTGTATGTATGTATGTATGTATGTATGTAACCGACCCCTTTGAGCTCGATTTTGTCCTACTTTGTACGATCAGATTTAATTCAAACTTTGCACACCTGTCAAAAGTCGATGACAATGCAATAATCCGATCGAAGCATCCGATTATCCTAATTAGATTCGCCAGGATTAATTAATTTCTTTCCGCATCCTTTGCATGCGAGTAAGAGAGATAGAGCTAGTGCGGGCGGTTTGTGGTATTGAGGGCGGTTGATAGTTAGCCAATCGAACTAAATAATATATAGTTTAAAAAATTTAACTAAAAAATGAAAAATAAATAATAGTTTAAAAAAACTAAAAAAACACGCTTTCATAAAAAATCCAACTAAAAATCAGAAAATAAAATTTAATAAATTTGGATAAAGAATATTGTAAATTAGAAATGAATGTACATTTTTGTAAAAAAGCGTGGGGTGTATTCAATGCGCTTTTTAAGATATTATATTATCAAAGTGATGATTCTTCTACTCATTATCTGTCAATAAAATGTTTATAATTATTAACACTATGCACCCCACGCTTTTTTACAAAAATGTACATTCATTTCTAATTTACAATATTCTTTATCCAAATTTATTAAATTTTATTTTCTGATTTTTAGTTGGATTTTTTATGAAAGCGTGTTTTTTTAGTTTTTTTTTTGAAGTCTGCTTTAATTCTCGTATACTTAGATGTAGTAGGTATTCCTTACAAGCAACTTAGATACGTTACATGACATCGGTTCAGACGTAACTTGTCTTGGCGTGTATGTTATCAGATCTAGGTGTGTGAATAGACACAGGTGTTTGTACCTAAGTCATGAACAGATACCGGTTCATTTATCATGTTAAGCTCACGGTAAGTTTGTATTGAAGTTGAGGCGACTGGGCTGCGACCTTGTATCCGACCCGGCGGGCCACGGCCAAGAATGCTTGAGACATAATAATGTTAATGTTAATTATTTAAATTGCTATTTAAATTGTTATTAACTCACTTTTGCCTGTGGGTTCGTTTGTCTGGTAGAAAATACTATGGTGGTAAATTCGTAGGAAATAATTGAGTATAATAGAATATTTAATATTATTTATTTGCATGAAAGTAAATTGTCATGGATGTATTGTATGTTTAGGAATGACAGATTTTCATGCAAACTTTAATTCCCCTTTTTACTACCTTAAGGGTTGACATTCCAAAAAATCTTCCTCAGTGCTTACTTACAGTATACGAGAAATCCACCTACAAACTTTTACGGGGTACTCAAGGAATGACCTAGTAGGCTGTGTGTTGATATTATTATTTTATTTTATTAGAGGTGAAAACAGACATAATATAATTAAACTAATTAGTAGATTATTCTAAAATGAAAAGTTTACTTATTATATACCCAACACCATTACCCACGAATTATAATATAGGCAAGTACAGTTGCTATTATCATAAACTTATATAATACATTATTTATCTACGTGTGAATTTATACATAACTAGCTGTGCCCCGCGGTTTCACCCGCGTAAATTTAGTTTCATACAAACTTTCATCCCCTATTTTTTCCCCACTTATAAAATCCTTTCTTAGCGGATGCCTACGTCATAACACCTACCTGCGTGCCAAATTTTAGCCCGATCCGTCCAGTGGTTTGGGCTGTGCGTTGATAGATGTCAGTCAGGCAGCCAGTCACCTTTGAATTATATATATTTAGATTATGAAGGCAATATCTGTGAATGTGCCAATTATTGTTAGTATAGATATAGCTGTAAATTAATATAACACCTCTATAATTAGATTGTTATCACAGGTACTGCAGGTATATTGAAAGAATAATTGGATTGCGTTGTTAAGTTGCAAAATGTTTTATTATTTAATCTTACAACAATCACTTCCCAATTTTATTAAGATGCAAGAGGTGCATTTATTTTTAGATTGTATTTGAACAACACCCACACAGCAAGACATATAAGACGTGTATGACGTAATCATAGCCTAATCCAGGTTTGTATTGGCATTTAATATGACGACAGTAAAGTGAAGTAATTCACTATAAATTTGAACCCAAATGTAGACAATTATTTTCGAATATTATGCGAATTCGGTAATGTTGGAGATATAATTTTGCTTGAAATTGGTACACAATTGTCCCCAATCCCTTTTTAACATATATATAAAAGTAGGTTGGACGTTGGAGGCTCTGTAGTTTGAGTCTGAATGCTCTAAACCGAATACCTACCACAAATTATTTCTTACAAGTATCTCTGTGTAACCATATTATTTCTTTTGTTTTCAGATCTAATACCAATATCGTCGACTGTGGTACCCCTGCCCTACTATTCTGTGTACGGCTACGAAAAGAAATTACTCCGAGACAAATACAAGAAACGACCCCACGGGAAAATCTCGCTAGTCACTAAACATCCCAAATAAAAAGATATCTAATAGCCGACCATTAAGGGCCTTTTATTTCTTTCTGTAACGTGAAGGGAAATTAAAATGGATTCCGTCTCCCGATAAGCCTTTGCACTAAGCATTTTTATACCGTTTGTGTTTTCCTAGCGGATGGTAATCATTAGGTACACTAATTGAGTGACACGATTTGGGTGATCTTTTTAATTGAGATAGCCTTAACCCTGGTTTATTAAAGGCTTACTTGAAGTTGATTGAACTCTCGCGATCAAAAAACTAATCAACTGTACATTTTTGGCCTTGTAAATGAGTATGTGTTTTGTCATTTTAGATGAACTGATGAAATCTGTAAATGTTCGCCTGAAGGCGAGACTTTTAAGGGGCAGTGCCTAGCTCGTTCGATTATGGGCTCACCAAACGTCCAAGTAATAAAATACTAATCCTGAATGCGAGAATTAAGATGAATATTTTACCCAACTAACATTCAAGTGTTAACGAAGGTTTCAAACTGAAAACTCAAACTCATAAAAATCTATATTCGATTAGATTTTAAACAAAGTCCTTTCAAATCGTCAGAATAACATAATTATACAGGAGTATACATGTTACCGCCAGGTTCAGAAGTTTTTTTCCTGTGAAGAACCGGACAAGTTACTCTTTTCAAAATAATATATAATTAAAAAAATACACAATAAATCTCTTAAATAATGTAAACATCGACACAGTTTCAATGCACAAATGTAGCTAACTTAACTATCCCAAAATTATATAAAGGTTGAAATATAAACCCTTATTTTTTTGTTCCAAGTTAATATCATACCGATAAAATTAAATACTTGCACGTACAAAAATGTTGATTACTTTCCAACTCGCGATACAATCGGAATAGTCTGATGACTCGCAGTGTAAAATTGAAAATGTTCCAGTAATCTGCCGAATATGACCGAATATTACCGAATAGGACCCATAAAGCAAACTTATTTTAATTAAAACTCTAGCTTTGCTTCGTTCACTTGATGTCACGATAGCGGTGGACAATGTTCCAAACAACAATATAAAGTTGTGCAAACTTTTTTATGCTGCAAACATGCACAACAGTCTAAAGGTAAGCTGGGACTGTACTCTGGATACCTTTAATGGACTAAAAGATGTTTTTCAATCAACGCTGTAATGTCGACGTTACCAAAAATTTTTTTTTTGTCTATGCAGAGTTCAGACAGGCACAGGGCTTCAGAAGCCACACAGAATCTGTTGGTACTACATAAGAGTCATCGAAACCTAACACGACGCAGGAGTACAAACTTGACTGCATTATTTAGTTATATGGAGAAAGATCTACAAGTTTTTATAACTTTATTGATAGGATAAAACATATCCTATCAATAAAGTTATAAAATGGATGGATAGCTTATTTTTTTTTGTAACTGTACATTTTTATTAAGGCCAAATTTAAATGTTAATTGAACATCTTTGGCAATCGTTACAGGTAAGTCGGAGGCCTAAGAAAGTCTGACAACTGGTTTAACCCAGATTACCGATTTTCTCCATTTTGTTAGATTGCAGTCGTTTCGTATAAAATTCAGGTGATCAGCAGCAACAATGTATGGATTTAAGCAACGTAAGTCCATATTGGTGTTGTCTTTAAAGATATTTTTAGGAAGTGCTCATACGCCGAAATAGCCCGGAGGGTTAAGCAGAGGGTTACTACAATGCGTCAGCCTATCGCCATTTACCAGCCACTAATCCAAACTCCGGGTGGCTCCTGGGATAATACAGATAGAAAAACTTAATAAATTTTACTCGATCCGGAGAATCCAGGTCCTCGTATTCCGCTGTGGCGTTTGCGACCACTAGACCAACAAGGCAGTTGTGACAATAATTACACGAGGTCTACCATCATCGGTTTAAGCAGGGTATATTTTTTTGTATCGTAAAATTACACGACAAAGCTAAGAAGTTCTTAATACGCGCTGCTTAAACGATCATAGTTGGTCCCCAGTTTCACACATCAGAAGAACATAACAAAAAAAAAAACATCTAAAATCAAAGAAATTAACAAATAATTTACAAAAAACTTTACTGCAATGTCAGTTTAACTTCCCACACGCTATTAGCAACGTGGCAAGAGAAACAAAAAACAATATCCCAGTGACAGCGCGGTAAAAGATTCCATTCGGTTACTGTTTACACCGCTTCAGTAGAGCTTATAGAAGGCGGTAACTTTTGTTGAAGTTTTAATTTTCGCTTTGCAATGGAACGGGCGATGAATAAAACATCACCCTCTTTAGGTTAATGAAACTCACTAGTGCACATGTCCGGCGCAAGCCCCCACATTTTTCACTGAATGCTCCATTCACTTATGCTCGTATAGAACAATGAATAGACATCTCGACGGTTGAATGGTTCCATAGTTGTTTTAGAAAACTATACAATTAGCTGAAGCGTTCCATTCAAATAACTTCTTGACGCAAGGTATGCTTGTTTCATTTGTGGGAATATCATTCTAGCTAACACTAGCTTCGTCACGCCGCTTCGCCTGCGTAGCAGTAAGATTTCACAAACTTATATTTCACCCCTTATCTTCATCTTCCTCCAGTCCTTATCCCATGTTATTTGGGCTCGTCGTCATCAGTCACGTCGGCAACTTATTATCTATGGTATTGCAACAGTGATTGCTGCAGCCCCTCTACGTGCTCCTTTGAGAAATCTCTTTGCAGACGTGAGCTGGTGGTATTTGATATGCTAAAAACAAAGCCTGATGCTTACCAATGCACTTTTGGTAACACAGCAACTCCACTCCTCTTCTCGCCTCTATTGAGCATCGCCATCCCACTCACAGCAGGAACATACACTACTCAAAGGTAGCGTTATTTGGCTGTGATCTTCTGTAAGCTGGAAGTATAGCCTCCAGTCGCGAAGCTCCAAATATCGATCGATAATCGAATGGAAGATAGCGTTATGTCAGTACGTATAATTATTACGTATAAGTTAGATCTTTCCGCTGAAAAGCTTCATCTCAACAGTAAATTATATACATTCTCGCGACTCTTAAGTTTGTTGAGTAATTTCTCGAATACTGTTATTCGCAGTGAGGTAGATGTTATTCCGGGAAACAGAGTAATATCAAAGTATTTCACTGCAGGGTGAAAATTTAAAACTGCTCTTGTCACACATTTATAACCATTAGCTCAAATTGTTAAAGAGAAATCCCGCTTGCCTGAAAAAGGAAAAAGACAAAAAATATTTTTTCACCGAGAATTGTACAAAAATTAAACGTAAATGATGATGAGAGGTTATTGCTTTAAACAGCTGACATGCTTTGTTAATTAATACGTGTAGAGTTGCAAGGAACAATATATAGATACGTATACAATTCAGTCCTGACTGACAGATATCAACCCACTAAAGCGCTAGTCTTTAGAGACATTACATTTTGAGGGTGTATTCTTGGTGAGGTTATTGGTACACTAAAAAAGGGTTTTTAAAAATTCCATCCTTGGGGGTGTATAATAGGAGACATAAGAGATAAAAATAAGTTGATAAATAATTATAACGTTTCCTTTAACTTTATTACAAAAAAACACTAAACTAATCAATAATTTTGTATGAAATTTATTGAATCATTATTTCATTGCAAACTTGTATATATATTGATAGCTCGATTAATTTCTCATGAAAACTATTAACACGTATGACTTTATACGCGGACTAATTGGCGAGTCATAGTTAAGCAAATACAATTAACAAAATACAACAACCTTAATGCTACAGCTTCGAGTAATAAAAAAAATCACGTCCGACTAATCTCCGGTCTCCCGACGACTTGCAGTTTATTGATTTTGGATTTCACTCCATTATAAAGAGAGCGGTTCGAGTGTTTCATTTTAAAAATATAACTTTTTATGAAAAATTCAAATTATTTATTCAGCTTAGATCCTAGGGGCCAACTATGTGCGTTTAAGCAGCGCGTATTAAGAACTTCTTAGCGTTGACGTTTAATTTTACGGCACCAAAATGAAACGTCAAAGTTAAGAAGTTCTTAATACGCTCTGCTTGAACCGATGATGGTACGCCCCCTGGAAAGGGACTTATGAACGTTGAAGAACTGACCATCGGTTCGGAAACTAGCCTTCTGAGAAGAACCGGCAAGAAACTCAGTTGGCATCTTGCACATCATAGAATAATAATATTCATAAGGATTCAGAGCTTGGAGTTTTAAAATAGAATTGCCAGAAATAAACTATTACATTGCTTTCAGGACACAGTAGACTTTATTGCATCTATAAGAAGCCCTAACTAGTGAGCAATAAGCTCTGCAAATAATACTGTCACAAAATTTGACAATCAATATATCTGGCAACCAAGAGACGGCAAAAGACGTAGGGGTCGTCAAGTCAGGAAATGGGACTTTCAAGTCATTTAACTTGAAACAGACAGCGGGACCACTCTGGATAAGAGTAGCAAGAGACAGGACCCATTGGATTTGAAGGAGGCCTATGCCAAAAGGCACACCGAACTTAGGGACCTCTTGTAACCCTATGTTTATGATTAAAAGGCTATAATATTATTATTATATTATATATATTGCGTAACTCCAGAAGAAGATCCACTCGGCTATTAACAACATTATTTCCAAAACAACAAAAAACGGAACACATTAAATTTCTTACTAAATACTTACTTAAAAATAAGAGGACATTCTGTCGTATTAACTAAGAGCAAAATTTTTTGGAAAGATTTGACAGAGGATAAACTAATGGATGTCGCCGCGGGTATAAAAATAATGTATTAGTAGGATTTAGGTAAGCTAGAGACGGATCCTGAGCGTGGCGTCGTGGAAGCGGATGAGGAGACGTGCTGCTTTAATACGGATTACTTTTATGTAAGTGCTTGTAACTAGGATAATGATTAATAATAAATTATACCATGTGACAATAAAATTGCAACTATATGTTCATGTCTACTTTGAGGAGCTCGTGGCACAGTTGCTATTGCGCATATCATTCGATCAGTGAAGTTAAACAACCCTAAACCAAGCCAGTAGTTCGATGGATGACCGCATCAGTTTCCTCCGTACCTCGGAGAGTTTTCGGTCCCGGTTGCCTTTTTTTATTTTTATTTAACACACAATTTAAGACTAAGAGAGTCTTACAACCCTTGTTTAACCGAGATTACCGATTTTCCTTGTAAAAGAGGTTACGAAAATCAGGTGGCAGTCGCTTCGTATATCTATAAATATCAGGGGATCAACTACATCAGGTTGAATCTAGTGCCGACCCTAACAATGTACGGGATAAGGCCAGGGATGATGTTACGTTAATGTCTATATTCCACGAAGGAGTGGGCAGAGGTTACTTACAGTAACACCCACATTTCGCCAGCTATGTATAGTGCTATGTAAAAGGTGGCGAGCCTATTGCCTTTGACCGGGGACTAATCCAGGCTGGGAAACTGCACATATTCCAATAACACTGCCCGACCTAGGGATCGAACCCAGGACCTGATGTGTCGCGGTGGCAATTGCGACCAACCGAGTCAGTCAAGGCAGGCAGCATATGCAATCCTGCAAAAAAAATACGTTCTAAACGTAACTTGTCTAGACAATTATTTATACTTGTCAAATCATGGTTGCAATTACGTCTATCGATATAAAGAGGTATTGATTTAGCAGAAAGGAATCTGAGCGTACCTTTGAATGCACAGGGGGCCAATTGTGATCGTTTAGGCAGCGCGTATTAAGAACTTCTCAGCTTTGACGTTTACCGTAAACTTGATACCAAACTGAAACGTCAAAGCTCAGAAGTTCTTAATACGCGCTGCTTAAACCGTTGGTGGTAGGTCCCCCAGTTACTCTTAATTCAGCTACATCATAATTGTTTCTCGTCTTTTATTCGTGTGTGCGTGGTTAACGTGATATAATTAATATGAGATTATGATAGGTATAGGTGCTGTCATTATCTTTGAGTGGAAATATTGGGGATTACTGCGCATTCAAGACCAGCGCTCAAATCTCGTGACGGCACCTGTAACAATATTATCAATAGACGGGCTTTAAACATATAACTCGTTCCTTTTTTGCCGTTTTCCAAATTGGACAGCCTCATTTAATTACATCAAAATGAGTACGATGTAAATCGAGGAGTATTTGCATCAGCTCGTACTTTGTACAGTCAGCCAGGCTCATTGTATTCGCTGTCCTTATCAGTGTACATTCGAGTCAATTGCACCGCACGTCATTCCCCACAGACTCCGACGTAATGGAAAACCTCCCTTGTGGATTTAGTACGATGAAACAACTCTTTTACCCATCCACTTTTCGCTGAGGCGGTATTTTAATAAAATTGAATGGAGTTTATGTTTTCTTCGTCGATACGCGAAGCTTCTAAAAAAGCGCAACATCACTTTCCGCTCTGAGAAGTTTAAACAACAGCCTTTTTTACCAAATGAAGTGGTCGGCAAGTTTATCGAAGGCCCCGATTGCTCGAGACACAGTAATCAATCAAATATTTGGCCAAGTCATGAATAAATCTGGTTGGCAACTTCCGCGGCAGTTTACCGACGCAGCAGAATTTTGTTACGGCGCTGCGGATCTGCACTCGCGGGCTGTTACACAACATATTGCTTCTTACTGTACTTTGGAATACACATAATAATACTATTAAAAACGGAATAAGGTTCATTATAAGCTGTAGAGGTAGCATATGTCTGAGAAGTAATTCAAAGTCGTATGTATAGTGACTGAGACGGCGATAGATTTACCTTCCGTCACGTTGCCACTTAATCATGTAAGGTGAAAAGTAGGTGTTGTTATTTTAGCACCTCTGTCTACTTCTTCGAGGAACACAGGGCCTAGTGCGAGTTTTCTTGAAATTGCCGTCCCAATTCACCGCGTTAACGTAAACGCAGATTTGTATGGGATCAAAATACTGCCATCAGTGCCGACAGATGGCGCTGTTCCAATCCTATACAAATATGCGCTTACGTCCACGCGGTGACTTGTGACGGAGGTAGAGAAAAATTTGCTCTAGGCCCTCTGGTGTGAACATGTATATAAGTCGTAGAGGTTGCAATAGACGCTCAGTTTTTGTATTCAACGCGATGTTTGAGAGAGTGTTCAACTTTAATAAGATGCTATGTCGTTATAATTTGGCGATACTGTATTCTGTAGTATAATGAAACAATTAGCATCGCATTTGACGACTAACAGCTGAAGGCATAATCACTTTCCATCTTTTTATATTATACACTAGCTGTGCCCCGCGGTTTCACCCGCGTAGATTTAGTTTCTTCCTTATTGTCGCGGAACCCTAATATTTTTAGTAAAAGTAGCCTAAGTTACACCTTGAAACATCAGCTCCATACCAGTGAAAGTCCCGTTAAAATCCGTCCAGCCGTTTCAGAGATTACCCGGAACAAACAGACAGACAGACGGACAGACAGACAGAGAGAGAAAAGTTTTGAAACTTGGTTTTTTAGTGTCAGTATCGTGTATTTCATATGCATTTAGTGAAAAGCTGTTATTTTGGAATTACAAACAGACACTTCAATTTTATTTATCTGTATAGATATAGATGTATAGATTATTTTCAACCAATTGGCTATAATATTCTCTTTACATCTTATGTTATTATTCCTTAAGTCTCAAATCACTCGTAGCTTCAAATAGGCGGATGAATAAACGAATAATCTACTACTTTATTGTGTTCGAAATATAAAAGAGTGAAGGTATGTGAAATTATCTTTATTTTTCCTTGTTGGGGAAAGTGCTTTCCAAATCACTGGATTCAGGTCATTTCATCGGTAGAAGGATCTTATACAGGTTGTTTCTCTGTTATTTTCTCATACAAAATGAATGAAACTGCCAAGATTTTTTAGCAATGATAATTTTCAAAGCCTATCAAGCGACGTTTAAATGGAGTGGAGAATCTTACTTGAAACCATTGATCCAATTGCTACGAATTATAAAAAATAAATCATTATATTTTCATAGAACTTGAGACACATGAGGAGCACAGTTGCTATTGCGCATATCATTCGATCAGCGAAGTGAAGCAACCATACGCCTAGCCAGTAGTTGGATGGGTGACCGGCGAGCTCCCTCCGTGCCTCGGAGAGCACGTTAAGACGTCGGTCCCGGTTGCCAATTTAACATCTTTGGCAATCGTTACTGGTCAGTTGGAGGCCTAAAAAATAAACTGACAACTGGTTTAACCCAGATCACAGATTTTCCTCTTAAATGGGGTTGCGAAGGTCAGATGGCAGTCGCTTCGTATAAAAATCAGGTGATCAGCCACATCGGGTTGAATCAAGTGCCGACCCCAACAATGTATGGGATAAGGCCAGGGAGATGATGAGAACTTGAGACACAGTGAATATAACTAACAGTCAACATTATTTTACTCATTCCAAAGTAAGAAAATTGTTTAGAGAACCACCCTGCATAATGTATACTTCAGCATTCGAGACTGAAATAACAACATCAATGGAAGTTCAACCTTATCTATTTGAAACATAAGTTGCTTTTGCTTGCTTATCATTAACTTGAGTGCAGAATTTTAAAGGAATACCTATTTATATAATGACGATAATATTGATTGTAATATAACTTGCTATAAAACTTATTTCTGAATCTGATTGCAAGTGTTCATAGGATGAGGTGATCGCTTACTATCAGTTGACTCGTGTGCTTGTTTGTCGCTTTAGAAGTATAAAAATATAAAATTATACTGTCACGGTGTTCCGATAGACAGATTTGTATGAAGTTTTGTGTGCATATTGGGAAGGTCTGACAATCGGCCAAAATTTATTTTTATACCCATAAATGTTAAGGGTTCATCCACTCCAAAATGGCATAAAACGGGTACAGCTAGAATATAATTATAAAGCACCCCGTGTGTATTCACCAGCGTCCCTCCCATCCTAAAATATTCATTAATTACTTTCTAATAACCGCTTTTTTTTCAATAATTCACAATTTCTTCCAAAGTACGATGTGCGAAGGCAAGTTGAGGCGAGTATAATATTATATCAAACAATACCCTTCTTACGAAGGAGAATAAACCCCTCGAAGGTCTTGCAGTATCCCAAAATCTCTTTGAGAAACACTCATGCAGACTTAAGTCAACATTGAGGAAGTAAAAGCAAGTGCGCCTTTACTAGCATGACTGAAATATACTCACAATATTTGTTTAGGATTTTTTGAATTATAAGTAGGTTACATAAAGAATAGCACACATAATAGCTCAAACATTTTAAGCGTGCACCTCTCGTGTGTCGCTTTCAATTTGTTTGCTTGGCTTTTGCTTAGCATATCACGGAACAGCCGCATTCCAACTGCGCGAATAAATGTGAGCATCCGACCTTCTTTCTATACGAATAAATGCTCTGCAGATATGAACTCTATGTCTAGAACTATGAGGTTAAATTACATTGGTGGTTGAGGAGAATGTTGGGATGTTTCATAGTTTCGCAAGATTCCCCTGCTCGCTTTACCTGCAGCTCATGTTTGCATTCCTGGTACTTGGCAAGCAAACGCTCTTACTTTGCGTTCCTTGACTTTGTGATACATATTGTCTTTCACGCCTTTGAGGGGAATGTGTACATTTCACAACTTTTTGTACGAAATGATGGAATACTCTAAGGGTTTGCTTCAGCGGAGAATTTTTTGGTTTTCACTTTTACGAAATCTGTTTCGATGTATAAGGCAATCAAAAATGTTATATTAATACCTACCTAACTATCCCGACCACCAGTGGCTATCAATAATAATTTTGAGGACGATGTGCTCATAGGACCGCAATTCACGAGAACCTTACAAAAGAAGATTGGTTACATAAGCCACATGCGAATGCACGATCGCCAATTTATTCAGAGTGATAGCAATCACCATGGACAAAAGGTCACTGATGAGGGTATCTACTTAGAGATAACGATTTCTAATTAGCTTGATAATCATAAAATAATGCGAAGAACAACTTTTATTAGCACATTGTCAGTGATATTTAAACAAACAAAGAAACTTGAGATAAACTCAAAATTGAACAACTTCGCGAACTTGTTTAATTTATCACTTAACTGCAACGTTATCGAGTATTTCCAGGAAAACTTTCTCGCAACGAGTATTTTTTCTCGAATAAGTCTCAAGACTTCCTTGTTTGATACAGTGGGGTTGATTGGTTTATAGGTATATTCTCAAATCCGTATCCTTATCCATACTTATATTATAAAATGTGAAAGAGTGCTCTTTGTCGGTTTTCACGAAACCGCTAAACCGATTTATATTGTAAGCTTGTGCCCCAAGGAGGAATAGACCTTCCACAATGAAGTTTGGATACCTATCTTTCATTGTTATCTCCACACTCATATTTCTTATAACCTCATATAATATCATACTCTGCAATAAACTAGTTCTCGTGGGTCAGGATCCACTCGTCCCCTTAAATTTTTGACGTGTCCACTCGTCCCCAGATCCATCTAAAGTACTATACGCCCTAGTAGGCCGTCAGAAGTTTAAAGAGGTAGCTTTAATGATTTTCGACTCATTTTCATGTCCGTATCATAACCTGTGTGAAGTTGGCAACTAAATGAAAAAAAAATTTTTTTCTTCATGTATCCGATTGTACCCGGAATGTACCGGATTGTACCGTTTTTTAAATCGTTTGTACCCCTAGGGGGTAAAAATTATAGGGGTTAAATCTTTTGCCAACTAAGTATAAAATATTGTAAGTTTATACATGCCATTCGATTGAACCCAGCATGTAGAGGATTGTACCGCTTTTTATTTCTTTTGTACCCTAAGGGGACGAAAGTTATTGGGGGTTAAACATTTTGAAATCAGATTATGTAAAAGTGAATGTTTATGAATACCATTCGATTGTACCCAATATGTAGAGGATTGTACCCAATATGTAGAGGATTGTACCGCTTTTAACGTAATATTTATACCAGGAGACGAGATACCGCCCGGGGGACCGATGGGCACCTATATAGGGGCCTAATGTACAACTGTTATTCTAAGGGAAGAATATATGGTTAAGTGGGCCCAGTGAGTCCTGATCCCTTATCGGGTACATACTGGATAATACAGCAATTGAAATGATGCCTTAACAGCCTCATAGCTCACTCTCAAAAAAATTTATGATATTGACATAAACCGTTGTAAATGACGTCAAACACAATTTAAATTTAGATCAGTGCTTCAGCTGGTAAGCTTAGTACGTTAACCCGATACCAGGCTTTACCCGCGACTGTGAAATAATTTTTAAACCATTGTTCGTGTCAGCAGAATCAGTTCGGCTTTGAAAAGGTAACAAACTTAGGTTACGTGAACTGTAGCTATAAAATACCGTTAAAACACTGGATAGGCAGACAATTCGTTGCACCATTTTAAACTGTCAGATGACGTCATTGACTATTAGCTCGGCGAAAAGTGGGTGTTATTACAACACCTCTGCCTACCCCGGAGTAGCGGGTACCACTTAGTCTAGCTGTGCCATGCGGTTCCACCCGCGTAAATTTAGTTTCATTTGCAGAACCCAATTTTTTTTCCTAAATAAAAGTAGCCTAAGTTACTCCCTGTAACACCAGCTACCTGCCAGTGAAAGTCCCGTTAAAATTGGTAAAGCCGTTTCAGAGATTACCCGGAACAAACAGACAGACAGAGAAAAATGTAAAACTTGGTTTGTTTGTATAAGTACCGTATACTTTCATATGCATTAAGATAAACGCTGGTAATTTGGAATTACAAACAGACACTTCAATTATATTTATCTGTATAGGGTATAGATGTATAGATATAGATGAATACGAATTCTTTAGTGGTTCATACACCTCTTGAACTCAACCTTTTATATAAAGCTCAGATATCGTAGGTAAATTGAAGACCTGACCTAATATTCCGATATCCAATAAAGAGGCTACATTTTTATGGGCCATTCGAGAGGCCAGCCTTTCTGAATTCTTCAACTTTCGCTTTAATCTTTCCCGAAGTATTGTAACCGCTGCGTAACTTCCTCGATCCTTTATGTCGCGGCCTGCGGCCAGGGTATTTATGACAGATTTAAGAATTAACTTACGCAGTAAATATGGAAATATCACATTAAATGCAGTCAATTAGACAACATATAAGTATTTATATGTTATACTAGCTGTGCCCTGCGGTTTCACCCGCGTAGATTTATTTCATCCTTATTGTCGCGGAACCCTTATATTTTTAAGAAATAAAAGTAGCCTTAGTTACTCCTTGAAACATCACCTACCTGCCAGTGAAAGTCCCGTTAAAATCGGTCCAGCCGTTTCGGAGATTATCCGGAACAAACAAACAGACAGATAGACAGACAGACAGAGAAACATTTTATAACTTGGTTTTTTTGTGTCGTAGTAGCGTGTATACTTTCAGATGCATTTAGTGAAAAACTGTTATTTTGGATTTACAAACAGACACTTCAATTTTATTTATCTGTATAGATGTATAGATATAGATATTTTATACATTATTAATAGATATACATTAATAGTCCTAAATAATAATAAAAGCCTAAATATACATTTAGGCTGATTTTGAGACTTGTTGCTATGTAAATATTTTGTGTAAGTGTTACTGATAACATTAGTTAAATATAATTTTACATAATCCATATTTTTATATTATTGCACCCTCAAAAACACGGTAAGGTATATTGCAATGTTGCAAACAGTACAAATTGATATGTTGACTCGACTTTTTGAATGTTACATAGTATGTCCAATAATTCGGACGGACCTCGTAGGAGAAATTAGATACTAGCTGTGCCTCGCATTTCTTACCTCGTAAGATTAAAAATAAAAACTATGTTGGGGACTATGGGAGTAATATTTCTTCCCGTTTTTGTAACACTGTATTGGTCACAGGGTGATTTTATATACCCTAAAGCCTTTCTTGATGAATGAACTATCTAACACTTGAAAAAATTATTTCAATTTCAACTCACATAATTGTTCTTGTGATTAACGTATTCAACCAAACAAACTCGTCAGCTTTATAATATTGATATCGATTGAGAATCTTCAACCTCAACAATATCGGAGTTTCGTCTCGCTCTCTCCAAAATCCATAAAGCAATACGCGTTATTGTTACCATTATCCCATTAATAATAAAGTGGCACGGAGGACCGATAATGTCCCACCTCCATGGGGGTTTTATCTTAATTGCCCTGAAAGTCAATATCTTAAGGGACAAGCAAGTTTTTGTCGACGGCCCGACCGGTCCCCTTCCGTAAACACGCCTTATCCTGTATCTGGGAGCTTCGATCGATATACATTTTATATATGTAATGTAACATCAGCGTGGTCTCGACGTGGACCGGAATCGAGGCATTTTTAATTTGGACTTTTGTAATTGAGTTATGCTTAAATTGTCCGGAAATATTACGCTTCAGGCTATTTGGACCACTGGAAGTTAGAATAATATAAACAGGCTGTTTAGGGGTCTTCGTTGGGTTCTTATGTAAAATAGATTGAAGAATTTGACGAAATTTTTTTAAAGAAAAATATTTTTGTGACCTTTTACCCTTAAAATAAAACAATTAAAAGGTTACATTAAATTCCTTGACATCAATTACTTTTATAATATGTATTTTGTGTTTGCTTTTTGAACGAGTAATTAAAAAATCAGTTACGATTGTTCAAGTTTCGAATCTCAATATGTTAATAGCAGCCAAGCATAGATTTGGGCGAAACGCAAGAAATATTAATAACAAAGTAAATAAGTAAAGTAAGTATGTGTAAGCACGAGGTAAACAGTAATATCAGCTTACCTTTATGGGAACCATAATGTATGAACCTACCCCTTGAAGGGATTGTCGTATTATAAAAAATGCCCTCAGTCTGTTATTGGTCGCACTTTATATTCATTTCACTATGGAAGCCATCAGAATCCATTACCTGGACATGAGTAAAAACCCTCTGAGAATGCAACGTAAGCGAAACTTTTCCAACCTTCGATATTTTTGGGTCCCGCAGGACACCGTCATATTCCCGATATTCAATAAAGCGAACTAACACGTTTAGGTGTCGGGCCGGTCCTTACAGAAATCCCTGGCGCATTAGGTACCGAACCCATCCTGTCTACGATATTACGAACCAACCAAAGCTCGTAGTGATATTTAAATCAGTATAGCCTCCGCCAGCGTGCCACGTTTTCGATATATTTTTCGGGTTATCACGAGTCCGAGGTCTGGGTTCGAAAGCAATTTACTGACATAATATTATTGTTGCTGTAATAAAAACGGGTTCAAAATATGTGAACAAGAAGAATATGGAGCCTAAATGTGGGCTAGCTTACATGACACTTGTTACTTAAAACACTGAAATTGCGTTACGTATCAAACATAAAAATATTATCCAACACTAATATGGCCATAAAATTTTTTTTATGTTAATCCTGAAATGTGTTTAAATGTTTTTTTATTCAGACATTAACATATTTTTTGGAGTTTGACATCTATTATACTATATTAATAGTTATTTGTTATACAAGAGTGCAAAGTTGCTTTTTAACCGCGTGTTCAATTTTGATTCAAAAGAGCACGAGGTGAAAGATCTTTGCACTCGAGTGCAACACGTAACTTTTCATTCCACCTCAGCGAGGAAATTACTAAATGCAAAAAAAAAACGTTTACAATCACAATTATTTCAGTTTAGGTATTAATTACTACATTATGACAGGTAAGTATTACAGAATAATCTTTTTAATTCACAAACTTAGTGCACACGATGTTCTAAATTCAATTTACTTTATCCTCTAGAGAATAAAAACGGCTTTTCCACTCAGATATTGAAGATTAAAAATACTCTTTCCGAGATGGTGGGATGAAAAATTGCTTTATCATCTTTGGCAACCGTAACAGGTCAGTCGGAGGCCTAAAATAGTCTGACAACTGGTTTAACCAAGATTTTCCTCGGAAGGGGTTGCGAAAGTCAGATGGCAGTCGCCTCGAATATAAGGCGTGATAAGGGAAATCAGGTGATCAGCCACATCGGGTTGAATCAAGTGCCGACCCAACAATGTATGGGATAGGGATAGGCCAGGGAGACGATGATTAACATTGCTTTACGTTTCAAACGTAGAAATATAAAATAAACACTCGGCCAACAAAACTAGTGTTTATCCTGAAATGTGTTGGAATGTTATTCAGAAAAAAAAAAAATTGTTTGAGTTTGAGACCACGTTGACTAGCTGTTGTGGTTAAGTCATAACGTACTTAACGTTGAATAAATTTGATCTAGAAATTAAACTGTAAACACCAATTAATTAAATAAGAAATAAACAAAGTCACAAAATCAACAAAGTACTTAGAATTTGAACGAACCTCACGTGGAACCATATAACCTGTGCTATACAAATAAATTGTACCACCTTACTTACGTTTACGAGAGTCAGTATGGAGCTCTATTCTATTATCCTAAGATAAAAGCATATTGTAGTATGTACCTAGCCAACGTTATTTCTTAATCTTACGAGCGTGTTAGCTGGTAGGCGTAGCATGACGTAAATGATGTAATCGCTATTGTAATAATATCTTTATTACAGAATCTGAGGTGTTATTGTTGTTTATGACTTATGACGTCTCTTTCGTGTTACTTACTGTGGAATGTCATACATAAGTCTGTTTTGCAAATGTTGGTTACGGTTGTTTGATACAATATGTGTGTCATCATGAATATTAAAGTACATACATCGTCCACCTTATAAAAGATCGCAGTCAAATAATGCTACCTTATAGTAGTACTAGCTGTGCCCCGCGGTTTCACCTGCGTAGATTTAGTTTCATCCTTATGGTTGCGGAAACCTAATATTAATAAATAAAAGGTAGCCTATGTCCTTTCTCAGGGTCTAAAGATTGTCTGTGCCAAATTTCATCAAAATCGGTTGAGAGGTTTAAGCGGGAAAGCGTAACAAACAGACAGAGTTACTTTCGCATTTATAATATTAGTAGGGATTGTAATCTTGCGATGAGTAAGGTAGCCAGTCGCTGTGCTAGCGTATAGTGGGAAACTTTTATCTAGTAATATTCGCACAGCGATTTCATTCTTTATAAGGTAGTGTTCCGTAGTGGAACAATATATGTATTTAAGTATCAACCTACTAACACCATTACACATACAAGACAGCACATTCATGGTTTTTTATATTTTCGTCTGTTTTTGTATGTACTGGCGACTTGCTACGATTTTCTGTTACCGCCATTATCCTTCGGGTGATGGCATCACTGGGCTGGATGGCAACTACTAGCGCCATCTCGTGAGTTGAGCCGTCGTCTACCGGCGTCTCGAACTTTGCAAAAAAATCTCTCTGCCACCCGCCGTCGTCGCGTGAGCATGTAATTACGTGTCCTTCTAATTAAATATCCCGAGATCTCTTTCTCCCTGGAGAATCGCTGAACCGCTGACCTATGGACTAAATGTGCGGTATCTTAGCTAAAGAACATCAGTGTAGTGTTGTGTGTCGACTGCCCACCGGACCGACGCCTAGCCCTTGGGACCCTTGGCGGTGTTGGATCATTTGCGGTGAGTCGCCAGATTTAGCTGAATATCGTACATAAAGTTTTTTGGTCCTTCGAGCCGGATTGTATTCTCCAGTCTGTGCTGCCTTGTTGTGTGTATCAGTATTACGTACTAACCTCAACATTTTTCTCACACGAATTCCTACCCGCCATCTTTGTTTCGCAAAATGTCGGACGAGGAATATCCGTGTGAACAAGATATTTTCGAAAGAGACCTTATTTTTGACGAACTCAGACGTTCTCTTCAGTTCGCAACAACTGATGAACAACAGTTTCGTTCGCGAACTACAGACTTAACATCACATCATCGTAAATTCAATAAACTTCAAACTAAAATTGAAAAAACCCTAATCAAGTTAAAATCGTTTAACAAAGAGGAACAGATTAAGATTCGTAATGATTTCAATGACCTGTACTATGCCATTATAACCCATTTAACTCGTCTAAAGAAGTTGGATGAAGAACAGCGACGTATGAGTCGTCCTGTTGTCAATCCAGTTGCAACATCTCAGTTTAGTCACTGTAAAAATTTACCTACTTTACCATTACCAAATTTTCATGGCGATTCTACCGATTGGCCGTCATACTTCGATTTGTTTCGCTCACTTATTCATAACAATAGTGCCTACACCGATGCGGAGAAGTTTAGATACTTACTTTTAACGGTTCACAATGAGCCACATAATTTAATAAAATCCATTCCAATCACGGATGAGAACTATACGGTAGCACTGGATATATTAATCTCCCGCTACGAGAACAAACGAATCATTGCTACAAAACACCTTGATAGAATTTTCGACATCGAGCCGTGTGCAGATAATTCCAACCAAAGTATACGTAATGTACTTAATATTTACCAAGAAAATATCAAGGCACTCGAAGCCTTGCACTTTCCCACAAGTCAATGGAATTTTATTTTATTAAATATTTTACTTCGTAAATTATCCCTCACTACACGAAAGCATTTCGAAAGGTCGTTATCTAAACCATCCGACATTCCAGATGTCAACTTACTTATTTCATTTCTTAACAAAGAAATATCTGCGGGTGAAATAACAATGACTGTTAGCGGGCAGTCCACTAATAAATATTTTATGAACGGGGGTAATCGGGGAACTTTGCACAAGTCAGATGGCAGTGTGCCGCATTCCACACGCCGCCAGTCATTCAAGTCACTCGCAGCTAACGTCACTCCGGCTAGCGACTCGCATCGGTTGTCGAGTCATTCTCAATCTTATGTTCAAGGTCCAAAGTACAAATGTTTATGTTGTGAGGCGCAGCATACATTAACTAAGTGTGCAAAATTTTTAAATTTCACCCCTCAACAGAGGTATTTATTTATACAAAATAAAAATACTTGTCACAACTGCTTACATGTAGGTCATGACGTACAAAAGTGCACCTCCAATTTTGTATGTCGCACATGCCATAAGAGGCATCATAGTTTGCTACACTTTACAAGTAGTCAGGCTTTACCAATATTACATGACACGGATAATAGTGCTGTCACACTCCCTCCCAGCGAGCAATGCAGCTCCGCTGCTGCGAGCGGTACAAGCGTGACTTATGAATCGAACGAAGTTTATAATAATTGTGCGTCGAATGCTCTGTCTGGTCAGACAAGCACGGTACTTTTATCTACTGCGCTCGTTGATGTTTGTGTTGGCGGAACGAAATTATCGACTGTTAGATGTATTGTTGACACTGGGAGTCAGGCATCTTTCATAACAGAAGCTTGTGCGCAGCGCCTTTCTTTGGCGCGTAAATACATTAAAATGCCGGTTTTCGGGATCGGGGACTCTGAGCCCGTGCAACCAAAAGGGATGGTTTCGTGCATTATCATGCCTAAGGGGAAACAACACCCTTCGATTCCAGTGGATGCTCTCGTTCTACCAAAATTAACTTCACAAATGCCAAGTGTTCCACTGCCTCATATGGGGTGGTCACATTTGGAAAATTTAAACTTAGCTGACCCTACTTATAAAACTCCCCAGCCAGTGGAGATGCTGCTGGGAGCCGACATTCTGTCTAACGTCTTGTTAGGTAACATTATTACGGGTTCGCCGGGATCGCCGATAGCGATGAATAGTATATTCGGGTACTTGTTGTTAGGTAAACTCGCTTTCAATTCCGTTGTTTCTCCTCCTCTACAGGTATGTTTTAGCGCTTTTGACAATGATAATCTTCAAAAATTCTGGGAGTTAGAATCGCTTCCTGAAAAAAGAAGCTACACCCCAGAAGAACAACTGTGCGAATCCTTTTATCAAAAGACGCACACGCGTGATGATTCAGGGCGATACATCGTCGCCCTCCCGTTCAAGCCCGACGCTCCGCCCCTTGGTGAGTCACGGCAGATTGCGCTAGCTAGGTTCCGTAAATTAGAATATCGGCTAGAACGTAACCCTAAGTTGAAGGCTGAGTATCACGCATGTCTTCAAGAGTACGTAGACAACGACCATATGGAGTTAGTCGACAAGGAGACCACCCCCGGAACTAGTTACTACATTCCGCATCACTGTGTGGTCAAAGAGGCAAGTGAAACGACTCGCACTCGCGTAGTCTTCGATGCTGGGTGTAAATCATCTAGTGGGCATGCTCTCAATGATGTACTTCTAACGGGTGCAAAACTACACTTGGAAGTGGTTGATGTGCTTCTTAAATTTAGAATACATTCCGTGGCGTTTACCGCGGACATCAAACAAATGTATCGAAATATCCTAGTCCGAGAGTGCGACAGGGATTTTCAGCGCATCTTATGGCGTCGGTCACCCGACGAGCCTGTGTGTGATTATCGTCTCCGTACAGTCACATTCGGTGTTAACTCGTCCCCTTTTCTCGCACTGCGAACAATTCAGCAGTTAGCTCGCGACGAGGCTGATCACTTTAAACTTGCCGCGCCTGTTTTATTGAATTCCGTATTTGTTGATGACGTAATATCTGGAGAGGAGTCGGAGGTCCAGGCTCTCGCTCTACAAGCCGAGTTGATTGGTATCTGTGCAGCGGCGGGTTTTGAACTCCGCAAATGGCATAGCAACTCCCCAGCAATACTTGCAGCTGTGCGGACTCCAGGTTCTCATGGTGAGCGGCTGGAGAACGTGCCTATTGCTGAAATGGAGAACGATAAACAAATCAAGGTCTTAGGGCTCCAATGGAACCCCCACACTGACTGTTTTAATTTCAAGGTGCAGGTGTGCTCCGACCTATGCACAAAACGTTCCATTCTTTCTGAGATAGCCAGAATCTACGACCCGCTCGGGTTTTTATCTCCAGTGACCTTGTATGCCAAACATTTGATCCAACTATTGTGGATTGCTAACATCGATTGGGACGAATCTCCCCCGATTGATATAATAAATTCGTGGAAATGCTTTACAACTGAGCTCCCGCTCTTATCACAAGTTTCTTTTCCTCGTCATATTTTCAAGGAGTCGAATTTAATTCAAATTCATGGTTTTGCCGATGCGAGCGAAAGAGCTTACGCAGGTTGTGTATATATACGTCTTACGTGTAATAACGGTGTCAATCGCACTTTTCTCGTAATAGCTAAAACTCGCGTGGCCCCGATCCGTGTGCGTCTTAGTATACCCCGCCTTGAATTATTAGCCGCTTTACTCTTATCAAAATTATTAGAAAAGGTTATAATTACTTACGGCGATCGCATAAACTGCGACCAGGTTTATGCGTGGTCGGACGCATCTATCGTTTTAGCGTGGCTCCGCGCTCCTCCGCATGAATGGAAAACATTCGTGTCCAATCGCACCAGTGACATTTTAACACGAATTCCCGTGTGTTGCTGGCATCACGTGCGCTCGGCGGACAACCCGGCAGACTCCGCATCCCGAGGATTGCTCCCCTCGACGTTTACACAAAATGATTTATGGGTACATGGTCCCGCTTGGCTTAGGCAACCCCAAGACTGCTGGCCTGTCTCTAAGGAAATCTTAAAGACCTGTGAGGAGAGACGAACCCTTCCCTTGACCTCTAACACGACTACGACGAGTCCTGTGGAGGAGTTAGATATTTTTTCTCGATTTTCCTCGCGTGGTAAGCTCGTTCGGATAACTTCATTAATATTTCGGTTTTACAACAAATGTAAAGGGATTGACCAATCTTACTGCAAATATGTATCAGTACCTGAATATAACTTTGCACTAAATCGACTTATTTGCTTAGTTCAACAATCGAGTTTTAGTGATGACATCGATAATATAATGCGAGGTAATTTGCCCTCATATCAATTAAGACGTCTTACGCCATTCCTGGATAGCGACGGAACATTACGTGTAGGTGGACGAATCCACAAATCATTTTTACCGTATGAATCGAAACATCAATTGATTTTACCAAAGAAACATATTCTAACTAATCTTATTATCGACGACGCGCATGTGAGTCATCTTCATGCTGGGCCCCAGTCCGTTCAACATGCATTAATGCAGCGATACTGGATCATATCTAGTCGCGATATCGTACGTCAGCGCATACATCGCTGTGTGCGCTGTTTCCGCGTTCGTCCCGTGCGCAGCCAGCCGCGCATGGCACCTCTCCCTGCCACTAGATTACGTCCAGCGCGACCTTTTCTAAAGACCGCAGTTGATTATGCTGGTCCCTTTTACGTGCGCGCTAATAAAGTACGTAATGCTAAAGTAGTAAAATGCTATGTCTCCGTATTCGTATGTATGAGCGTTAAGGCTGTACATCTGGAGATAGTTTCGGAGCTGTCTACGGACGCCTTTTTAGCAGCCCTGCGACGCTTCACGTCCCGCCGGGGTCTGTGCTCTGATATTTTTTCGGACTGTGGAAAGAATTTTGTCGGCACTGATAATTATTTAAAAGAGTTATACGCGTTTTTACGTAACGATTCCATACAAGGCGCGCTTAACAAACAAACCTTGGATCAAGGTATCGTGGCACTTTCAACCTCCGTACGCAAGTCATTTCGGTGGACTTTTTGAAGCTGGTGTTAAGAGTTTCAAACACCACTTGCATCGCGTGGTAGGAACACGTACACAAACGTACGATGAGATGCACACGCTTCTATGTCAAATCGAGGCGGTCTTGAACTCACGCCCATTGTGCGTATTGAGCTCGGATTCCACAGATCCGCTTCCATTGACTCCGTCTCATTTTTTAATAGGAGAACCTTTAATGGCCTTGCCTGATGTCACGCTGCTGAATGAAAATCCTAACCGCCTCACACGTTGGCGCTGGATACAACAATCCATCCAGCATTTCTGGAAACGATGGAGTAGGGAGTATCTCCACCATATTCAACAAAGCACTAAGTGGCTTCATGATCGCGGCGCCCCCATTTGTGAAGGCACTATTGTTGTGGTGTGCGACGACAATCTTCCTCCGCTGCAGTGGAAGCTCGCGCGTATTCATGCCCTACATCCTGGACCAGACAACGTGACTCGCGTAGTCACGTTACAGTACAGAAGTACTTTTTTTAAACGCCCTGTCGTAAAGGTGTGTCCACTTCCCTTAGATTAAATTGAAATCTTTACCTATCTTTTTCTTACCTTAATATTAATTTCATTTCTTTTTTTGTTTATTTTCTTTTTTTTGTTATTAAAAGTAACCACGTTCTTTTAAGGTGAGCGGCATGTTCCGTAGTGGAACAATATATGTATTTAAGTATCAACCTACTAACACCATTACACATACAAGACAGCACATTCATGGTTTTTTATATTTTCGTCTGTTTTTGTATGTACTGGCGACTTGCTACGATTTTCTGTTACCGCCATTATCCTTCGGGTGATGGCATCACTGGGCTGGATGGCAACTACTAGCGCCATCTCGTGAGTTGAGCCGTCGTCTACCGGCGTCTCGAACTTTGCAAAAAAATCTCTCTGCCACCCGCCGTCGTCGCGTGAGCATGTAATTACGTGTCCTTCTAATTAAATATCCCGAGATCTCTTTCTCCCTGGAGAATCGCTGAACCGCTGACCTATGGACTAAATGTGCGGTATCTTAGCTAAAGAACATCAGTGTAGTGTTGTGTGTCGACTGCCCACCGGACCGACGCCTAGCCCTTGGGACCCTTGGCGGTGTTGGATCATTTGCGGTGAGTCGCCAGATTTAGCTGAATATCGTACAGGTAGGCAATGTATGACTCTGGTGTTGGTCATGTTCATAGGCTACTGTGGCTCGCGTTGAAAAAATATTTTGTTTTTTAATAAATAATATTCTATGTTACTTCTAATACCCCCAAGAATATGTGTACAAAGTATCATAATGGGCGGTTCAGTAGTTTTTGCGTGAAAGCGTTACAAAAAAAACATTGCATTCACATTAATAACTAACTGTACCTGTTTTTTTAAATAAACGTAGCCTAAGTTATTCTTTATAAAATTATCTATCTGCCAATGAAAGTCCCATAAAACCGGTGCAGCCGTTTCAGAGATTAGAAACAAGCAGACAGACAGAAAAATATACGTATATACTTTCATATGATATGCATTTAGTGAAAAGGTGTTATTTTGGGATTACAAACAGACACTTCTATTATCTGTTTAGATGTATAGATATAGACAGCGTGAGTAGTTAAAAGCTACTTCTCTGAATCGCAAACTACGTACGATATGTATGCTGCAACTTTGTTTTGGTATTACTAAATACTGCCTTATTTCCTAGCGCTTAGGCTGCACAACTTTAATAACCTCCCGTTATTCTGTTACAAAATATGGCCACAATAAAGGCCTCCTCGTTCAATTTTGGCAGTAATGTTAAGCTGAATTTAAATTAAAATACTGGGAGAAAGTGTCGGATAGTCCGGAATAAGCGAGATAATTAAAATCTGCTAGATGCATGTAAGGCTCCGTTTGCGGTTAAATGGGAAATCCTCCTATTATTTTGTTTTATTTGCGAAGGATTTTGCTCGTAATATATTTTTAATAGTGCACTGCACTACATGTGTGCGTGGAGACGGCGTAGCACTTACATTTCATACTGTTTAAGGCGTTTGTTTATAATTAAAGAAATATTGTATTGCTTATTTAATTATTTACTAAATGCATCCATTAACCTAACCACATGATACGCAGAAATTATGGATTTGAAAATAAATGGAGTTAAGGATATAATTAAAACAAAATTGATAATGTTATAAACACCTTTATTTCGGGTGCAGAGGTATAGTACTCTCGTATAGATACTATTTGGCGCCAATAACATTAAGGTTATATGTACCTTATGACTATGCCCAAAACGTATTTATTTATAACGACGTTATCTATTACGCCCTAGCACCGATTAATCAATTAATTACGTTTGAGCCACATCCTCATACTAAGGAGTAACTAAGACTACTTTTACTAAATATAACTTTTATTTTACTAAAAACAAAGAAAAATATCACTATGTAACATAGTATTTATTGTTAATCCTACCCGGGTAAAACCGCGAGCTAGTTCATATGTTAGCTCGTTCATATGCTAGCTCGTTAACAACTTAAGCAGATGTTGAAATAACACGTCTTAGGAGACTGCAAGTGAGTGTAAAGCTTAGGAATAAGATGCAAATCCAGACTGTATTCGAAACTTTCTCGCTTGGATTTAATGTTCGGAAGCTATAATTGCCCTCTGTTGTGTAACGACTTTGTTGTACAAGTGTATTTATTAAGCTTGTGTTAATAGTCTGTATTTCATTATACGTTATATATAATAAACTATTTCAATAAACATTACTTTTAAGAAGAACACTCCATGACAATATCGTAATAATTAAAGGAACCAAAAAAAAATCGAGTCCAAAGGAAGCCGCTCCATTTGATACCCATACTTTGGTAGTACTCAAAAAATAACTCGACCGCCATATTGGATATTCAAATGACGTCACATACGTCAATATGAATTGTCGTCCAAAATAAGTGCTTAGCTCAGCTCAATCGGTTATAGATAATTTACTTAAATATTTAAACTTAGATAAAAGAAGCAAGGCCACACATACATTGAAAATTAATAAAAAGTAAGTCAGGCTCTAGCTACATACTTTTTTAGAGTTAGCGCGATATGCTCTTGTAGAAAGCTTTCATAGGCTATGGTAATAAGCCTTTTTCAGACGAGTAGTCGCCCCGGGTTCAGAAATCTGAAGTGTGAGTACTGGCAAAAAACTGATTCATGTTACAAATACTTTGTTTGTCAATTTTATTGATAATTTCCAAATCCACTTTTGAGAGTGTACTAACGATCAATATTTTACAAATTATTGCTTTAACTTTTAGTAATCATTTTATTATAACATCTGCAATTTTCGTAACTATCCGACCAATCCGGGGCCCAACAGTCAAGGCTCTTATTGCAATGATAGTTTAGCTGTGTGACAGTGACAGATGTATACACGTCACATTCATCTGTCTCATAATATGAGTCAAACTATAATGGCAGTAAGAGCTCATGGCAGGGCCACTGAAAATTTTAGAGTTTCATACGTTGCACCAGAAATAATGCCTTAATATTTTTTAAATAATCTAGCTTTTTGACGTGTTAATTTTACCTGTTCGACGGTACAACTTGTCTATCGAACTACTGAAAATAAACGAAGCATAATAGTGCCAGATGTATAACATTTTAAAATGATTCTGCGAAGCCCGAGTGACTGATTCAGACATTTTATGTTAAGTTGTTATTCATTGCAATCCATTTCAATTTCCATAGTAATTTGTAATGGCACTCATATTTCAAAGATATTTGCGAGCCATATTGAATATAATACCTACACATCATATCCATAAAATTATATCGATAAACTTTAAAACGATTACGGCTGCCATTATTTTACTTTCAGGCACTTTATTTAAATGACGCCATAAAGAAATGAACATCTGTCGCCGTAGAAAAAGTTTGGTCACATCTTTTTATGTCGGCACTCGGATGTTTGTGAGATGTTTCGATCTGCTTTTTGTTTCGAAGTTCCTAAGGGTATATTGTTATGGTTATGCTTGAGTTTTGTTCCTTATTGCTTGCTTTATCTGTTGTTAGATCATCACTGCGCATGATCTCACTTTCTTCGCTTTTTTTTGTAATGAGAGCAAGGTGACTTTATTTTAAAGACGGCACAAGGGTGTCCATGGTCTATACATATATACAGATAATATAAACGTTTTAGTTTATATAGGAAACGTTTTAGTTTATATATTAGGAAGTTTTTGTTTGTAATTTGAAATTAACAGCTTTTCACTAAATGCATATGCATGCATTTTCTGTCTGTCTCAATGTTTGTTCCGGGTAATCTCTGAAACTTCTGACGCAATTTTATTGGTACTTTCACTGTCAAATAGGTTATCCTCACCTGTCGTCGCAACGCAGCCATTTCGCATATTGATGAGTGTTTAACCAAAAGTTGTGAAGTAAAGGAAATATTTATGAAAACAGTAGCAAACATATGGAAACTACGATTATCAACACCAATAAGTAGATATCGGTATATTGCATCGTTCCAACAATGTGTTTATGTGGGCCTTAATATCACAAGTTTCGTTTCCAATATAGGAAGCAGGCTCGCACAGTTCGATTTCGTTCGAGTCGCTAATAAGAGATAAAAGTGTTTGCAACTCTTTTCCAAGAAAAATATTAATAGAATCATTTTTATATTCTATTTTTTATGCCACCCATAAGCTACAGCTTAATTTTATAAATTTGTAAAAAATCTCATTCATTTGCTTTTCGGTGAAGGAAAATATCGTCTGAGAAGTAATTCTAAGACGTATGTATAGTGTTACTAACTGTGGAATGTCATACATAAGTCTGTTTTGCAAATGTTGGTTACGGTTGTTTGATACAATATGTGTGTCATCATGAATATTAAAGTACGTGTACATACATCGTCCACTTTATAAAAGATCGCAGTCAAATAATGCTACCTTATAGTAGTACTAGCTGTGCCCCGCGGTTTCACCTGCGTAGATTTAGTTTCATCCTTATGGTTGCGGAAACCTAATATTAATAAATAAAAGGTAGCCTATGTCCTTTCTCAGGGTCTAAAGATTGTCTGTGCCAAATTTCATCAAAATCGGTTGAGAGGTTTAAGCGGGAAAGCGTAACAAACAGACAGAGTTACTTTCGCATTTATAATATTAGTAGGGATTGTAATCTTGCGGTGAGTAAGGTAGCCAGTCGCTGTGCTAGCGTATAGTGGGAAACTTTTATCTAGTAATATTCGCACAGCGATTTCATTCTTTATAAGGTCGGCAATGTATGACTCTGGTGTTGGTCATGTTCATAGGCTACTGTGGCTCGCGTTGAAAAAATATTTTGTTTTTTAATAAATAATATTCTATGTTACTTCTAATACCCCCAAGAATATGTGTACAAAGTATCATAATGGGCGGTTCAGTAGTTTTTGCGTGAAAGCGTTACAAAAAAAACATTGCATTCACATTAATAACTAACTGTACCTGTTTTTTTAAATAAACGTAGCCTAAGTTATTCTTTATAAAATTATCTATCTGCCAATGAAAGTCCCATAAAACCGGTGCAGCCGTTTCAGAGATTAGAAACAAGCAGACAGACAGAAAAATATACGTATATACTTTCATATGATATGCATTTAGTGAAAAGGTGTTATTTTGGGATTACAAACAGACACTTCTATTATCTGTATAGATGTATAGATATAGATAGTGTGAGTAGTTAAAAGCTACTTATCTGAATCGCAAACTACGTACGATATGTATGCTGCAACTTTGTTTTGGTATTACTAAATACTGCCTTATTTCCTAGCGCTTAGGCTGCACAACTTTAATAACCTCCCGTTATTCTGTTACAAAATATGGCCACAATAAAGGCCTCCTCGTTCAATTTTGGCAGTAATGTTAAGCTGAATTTAAATTAAAATACTGGGAGAAAGTGTCGGATAGTCCGGAATAAGCGAGATAATTAAAATCTGCTAGATGCATGTAAGGCTCCGTTTGCGGTTAAATGGGAAATCCTCCTATTATTTTGTTTTATTTGCGAAGGATTTTGCTCGTAATATATTTTTAATAGTGCACTGCACTACATGTGTGCGTGGAGACGGCGTAGCACTTACATTTCATACTGTTTAAGGCGTTTGTTTATAATTAAAGAAATATTGTATTGCTTATTTAATTATTTACTAAATGCATCCATTAACCTAACCACATGATACGCAGAAATTATGGATTTGAAAATAAATGGAGTTAAGGATATAATTAAAACAAAATTGATAATGTTATAAACACCTTTATTTCGGGTGCAGAGGTATAGTACTCTCGTATAGATACTATTTGGCGCCAATAACATTAAGGTTATATGTACCTTATGACTATGCCCAAAACGTATTTATTTATAACGACGTTATCTATTACGCCCTAGCACCGATTAATCAATTAATTACGTTTGAGCCACATCCTCATACTAAGGAGTAACTAAGACTACTTTTACTAAATATAACTTTTATTTTACTAAAAACAAAGAAAAATATCACTATGTAACATAGTATTTATTGTTAATCCTACCCGGGTAAAACCGCGAGCTAGTTCATATGTTAGCTCGTTCATATGCTAGCTCGTTAACAACTTAAGCAGATGTTGAAATAACACGTCTTAGGAGACTGCAAGTGAGTGTAAAGCTTAGGAATAAGATGCAAATCCAGACTGTATTCGAAACTTTCTCGCTTGGATTTAATGTTCGGAAGCTATAATTGCCCTCTGTTGTGTAACGACTTTGTTGTACAAGTGTATTTATTAAGCTTGTGTTAATAGTCTGTATTTCATTATACGTTATATATAATAAACTATTTCAATAAACATTACTTTTAAGAAGAACACTCCATGACAATATCGTAATAATTAAAGGAACCAAAAAAAAATCGAGTCCAAAGGAAGCCGCTCCATTTGATACCCATACTTTGGTAGTACTCAAAAAATAACTCGACCGCCATATTGGATATTCAAATGACGTCACATACGTCAATATGAATTGTCGTCCAAAATAAGTGCTTAGCTCAGCTCAATCGGTTATAGATAATTTACTTAAATATTTAAACTTAGATAAAAGAAGCAAGGCCACACATACATTGAAAATTAATAAAAAGTAAGTCAGGCTCTAGCTACATACTTTTTTAGAGTTAGCGCGATATGCTCTTGTAGAAAGCTTTCATAGGCTATGGTAATAAGCCTTTTTCAGACGAGTAGTCGCCCCGGGTTCAGAAATCTGAAGTGTGAGTACTGGCAAAAAACTGATTCATGTTACAAATACTTTGTTTGTCAATTTTATTGATAATTTCCAAATCCACTTTTGAGAGTGTACTAACGATCAATATTTTACAAATTATTGCTTTAACTTTTAGTAATCATTTTATTATAACATCTGCAATTTTCGTAACTATCCGACCAATCCGGGGCCCAACAGTCAAGGCTCTTATTGCAATGATAGTTTAGCTGTGTGACAGTGACAGATGTATACACGTCACATTCATCTGTCTCATAATATGAGTCAAACTATAATGGCAGTAAGAGCTCATGGCAGGGCCACTGAAAATTTTAGAGTTTCATACGTTGCACCAGAAATAATGCCTTAATATTTTTTAAATAATCTAGCTTTTTGACGTGTTAATTTTACCTGTTCGACGGTACAACTTGTCTATCGAACTACTGAAAATAAACGAAGCATAATAGTGCCAGATGTATAACATTTTAAAATGATTCTGCGAAGCCCGAGTGACTGATTCAGACATTTTATGTTAAGTTGTTATTCATTGCAATCCATTTCAATTTCCATAGTAATTTGTAATGGCACTCATATTTCAAAGATATTTGCGAGCCATATTGAATATAATACCTACACATCATATCCATAAAATTATATCGATAAACTTTAAAACGATTACGGCTGCCATTATTTTACTTTCAGGCACTTTATTTAAATGACGCCATAAAGAAATGAACATCTGTCGCCGTAGAAAAAGTTTGGTCACATCTTTTTATGTCGGCACTCGGATGTTTGTGAGATGTTTCGATCTGCTTTTTGTTTCGAAGTTCCTAAGGGTATATTGTTATGGTTATGCTTGAGTTTTGTTCCTTATTGCTTGCTTTATCTGTTGTTAGATCATCACTGCGCATGATCTCACTTTCTTCGCTTTTTTTTGTAATGAGAGCAAGGTGACTTTATTTTAAAGACGGCACAAGGGTGTCCATGGTCTATACATATATACAGATAATATAAACGTTTTAGTTTATATAGGAAACGTTTTAGTTTATATATTAGGAAGTTTTTGTTTGTAATTTGAAATTAACAGCTTTTCACTAAATGCATATGCATGCATTTTCTGTCTGTCTCAATGTTTGTTCCGGGTAATCTCTGAAACTTCTGACGCAATTTTATTGGTACTTTCACTGTCAAATAGGTTATCCTCACCTGTCGTCGCAACGCAGCCATTTCGCATATTGATGAGTGTTTAACCAAAAGTTGTGAAGTAAAGGAAATATTTATGAAAACAGTAGCAAACATATGGAAACTACGATTATCAACACCAATAAGTAGATATCGGTATATTGCATCGTTCCAACAATGTGTTTATGTGGGCCTTAATATCACAAGTTTCGTTTCCAATATAGGAAGCAGGCTCGCACAGTTCGATTTCGTTCGAGTCGCTAATAAGAGATAAAAGTGTTTGCAACTCTTTTCCAAGAAAAATATTAATAGAATCATTTTTATATTCTATTTTTTATGCCACCCATAAGCTACAGCTTAATTTTATAAATTTGTAAAAAATCTCATTCATTTGCTTTTCGGTGAAGGAAAATATCGTCTGAGAAGTAATTCTAAGACGTATGTATAGTGTTACTAACTGTGGAATGTCATACATAAGTCTGTTTTGCAAATGTTGGTTACGGTTGTTTGATACAATATGTGTGTCATCATGAATATTAAAGTACGTGTACATACATCGTCCACTTTATAAAAGATCGCAGTCAAATAATGCTACCTTATAGTAGTACTAGCTGTGCCCCGCGGTTTCACCTGCGTAGATTTAGTTTCATCCTTATGGTTGCGGAAACCTAATATTAATAAATAAAAGGTAGCCTATGTCCTTTCTCAGGGTCTAAAGATTGTCTGTGCCAAATTTCATCAAAATCGGTTGAGAGGTTTAAGCGGGAAAGCGTAACAAACAGACAGAGTTACTTTCGCATTTATAATATTAGTAGGGATTGTAATCTTGCGGTGAGTAAGGTAGCCAGTCGCTGTGCTAGCGTATAGTGGGAAACTTTTATCTAGTAATATTCGCACAGCGATTTCATTCTTTATAAGGTCGGCAATGTATGACTCTGGTGTTGGTCATGTTCATAGGCTACTGTGGCTCGCGTTGAAAAAATATTTTGTTTTTTAATAAATAATATTCTATGTTACTTCTAATACCCCCAAGAATATGTGTACAAAGTATCATAATGGGCGGTTCAGTAGTTTTTGCGTGAAAGCGTTACAAAAAAAACATTGCATTCACATTAATAACTAACTGTACCTGTTTTTTTAAATAAACGTAGCCTAAGTTATTCTTTATAAAATTATCTATCTGCCAATGAAAGTCCCATAAAACCGGTGCAGCCGTTTCAGAGATTAGAAACAAGCAGACAGACAGAAAAATATACGTATATACTTTCATATGATATGCATTTAGTGAAAAGGTGTTATTTTGGGATTACAAACAGACACTTCTATTATCTGTATAGATGTATAGATATAGATAGTGTGAGTAGTTAAAAGCTACTTATCTGAATCGCAAACTACGTACGATATGTATGCTGCAACTTTGTTTTGGTATTACTAAATACTGCCTTATTTCCTAGCGCTTAGGCTGCACAACTTTAATAACCTCCCGTTATTCTGTTACAAAATATGGCCACAATAAAGGCCTCCTCGTTCAATTTTGGCAGTAATGTTAAGCTGAATTTAAATTAAAATACTGGGAGAAAGTGTCGGATAGTCCGGAATAAGCGAGATAATTAAAATCTGCTAGATGCATGTAAGGCTCCGTTTGCGGTTAAATGGGAAATCCTCCTATTATTTTGTTTTATTTGCGAAGGATTTTGCTCGTAATATATTTTTAATAGTGCACTGCACTACATGTGTGCGTGGAGACGGCGTAGCACTTACATTTCATACTGTTTAAGGCGTTTGTTTATAATTAAAGAAATATTGTATTGCTTATTTAATTATTTACTAAATGCATCCATTAACCTAACCACATGATACGCAGAAATTATGGATTTGAAAATAAATGGAGTTAAGGATATAATTAAAACAAAATTGATAATGTTATAAACACCTTTATTTCGGGTGCAGAGGTATAGTACTCTCGTATAGATACTATTTGGCGCCAATAACATTAAGGTTATATGTACCTTATGACTATGCCCAAAACGTATTTATTTATAACGACGTTATCTATTACGCCCTAGCACCGATTAATCAATTAATTACGTTTGAGCCACATCCTCATACTAAGGAGTAACTAAGACTACTTTTACTAAATATAACTTTTATTTTACTAAAAACAAAGAAAAATATCACTATGTAACATAGTATTTATTGTTAATCCTACCCGGGTAAAACCGCGAGCTAGTTCATATGTTAGCTCGTTCATATGCTAGCTCGTTAACAACTTAAGCAGATGTTGAAATAACACGTCTTAGGAGACTGCAAGTGAGTGTAAAGCTTAGGAATAAGATGCAAATCCAGACTGTATTCGAAACTTTCTCGCTTGGATTTAATGTTCGGAAGCTATAATTGCCCTCTGTTGTGTAACGACTTTGTTGTACAAGTGTATTTATTAAGCTTGTGTTAATAGTCTGTATTTCATTATACGTTATATATAATAAACTATTTCAATAAACATTACTTTTAAGAAGAACACTCCATGACAATATCGTAATAATTAAAGGAACCAAAAAAAAATCGAGTCCAAAGGAAGCCGCTCCATTTGATACCCATACTTTGGTAGTACTCAAAAAATAACTCGACCGCCATATTGGATATTCAAATGACGTCACATACGTCAATATGAATTGTCGTCCAAAATAAGTGCTTAGCTCAGCTCAATCGGTTATAGATAATTTACTTAAATATTTAAACTTAGATAAAAGAAGCAAGGCCACACATACATTGAAAATTAATAAAAAGTAAGTCAGGCTCTAGCTACATACTTTTTTAGAGTTAGCGCGATATGCTCTTGTAGAAAGCTTTCATAGGCTATGGTAATAAGCCTTTTTCAGACGAGTAGTCGCCCCGGGTTCAGAAATCTGAAGTGTGAGTACTGGCAAAAAACTGATTCATGTTACAAATACTTTGTTTGTCAATTTTATTGATAATTTCCAAATCCACTTTTGAGAGTGTACTAACGATCAATATTTTACAAATTATTGCTTTAACTTTTAGTAATCATTTTATTATAACATCTGCAATTTTCGTAACTATCCGACCAATCCGGGGCCCAACAGTCAAGGCTCTTATTGCAATGATAGTTTAGCTGTGTGACAGTGACAGATGTATACACGTCACATTCATCTGTCTCATAATATGAGTCAAACTATAATGGCAGTAAGAGCTCATGGCAGGGCCACTGAAAATTTTAGAGTTTCATACGTTGCACCAGAAATAATGCCTTAATATTTTTTAAATAATCTAGCTTTTTGACGTGTTAATTTTACCTGTTCGACGGTACAACTTGTCTATCGAACTACTGAAAATAAACGAAGCATAATAGTGCCAGATGTATAACATTTTAAAATGATTCTGCGAAGCCCGAGTGACTGATTCAGACATTTTATGTTAAGTTGTTATTCATTGCAATCCATTTCAATTTCCATAGTAATTTGTAATGGCACTCATATTTCAAAGATATTTGCGAGCCATATTGAATATAATACCTACACATCATATCCATAAAATTATATCGATAAACTTTAAAACGATTACGGCTGCCATTATTTTACTTTCAGGCACTTTATTTAAATGACGCCATAAAGAAATGAACATCTGTCGCCGTAGAAAAAGTTTGGTCACATCTTTTTATGTCGGCACTCGGATGTTTGTGAGATGTTTCGATCTGCTTTTTGTTTCGAAGTTCCTAAGGGTATATTGTTATGGTTATGCTTGAGTTTTGTTCCTTATTGCTTGCTTTATCTGTTGTTAGATCATCACTGCACATGATCTCACTTTCTTCGCTTTTTTTTGTAATGAGAGCAAGGTGACTTTATTTTAAAGACGGTACAAGGGTGTCCATGGTCTATACATATATACAGATAATATAAACTGAAGTTTTTGTTTGTAATTTGAAATCAACAGCTTTTCACTAAATGCATATGCATGCATTTTCTGTCTGTCTCAATGTTTGTTCCGGGTAATCTCTGAAACGGCTGACGCAATTTTATTGGTACTTTCACTGTCAAATAGGTTATCCTCACCTGTCGTCGCAACGCAGCCATTTCGCATATTGATGAGTGTTTAACCAAAAGTTGTGAAGTAAAGGAAATATTTATGAAAACAGTAGCAAACATATGGAAACTACGATTATCAACACCAATAAGTAGATATCGGTATATTGCATCGTTCCAACAATGTGTTTATGTGGGCCTTAATATCACAAGTTTCGTTTCCAATATAGGAAGCAGGCTCGCACAGTTCGATTTCGTTCGAGTCGCTAATAAGAGATAAAAGTGTTTACAACTCTTTTCCAAGAAAAATATTAATAGAATCATTTTTAACATTCTATTTTTTATGCCACCCATAAGCTACAGCTTAATTTTATAAATTTGTAAAAAATCTCATTCATTTGCTTTTCGGTGAAGGAAAATATCGTCTGAGAAGTAATTCTAAGACGTATGTATAGTGCCTGAGACGGCGATACTCTCACCCTCTGTCACGGTGCACTTAATCATACTCGGTGAAATGCTGGTGTTGTTGCTTATCCCTTTGGGGACCCTTTTGGGATGGCGTGAGATATTTAATTTTTAATTTTATTTATAGTTTCAACTTAATGTGTAATGATTTTAATTTTAAATTCAAATAGAATTTAAATAGAAAGAGTCTGACAATATTTTTATAAATTCAGATTTTCAGTCCACTTGAAAATTGTATCAATAATTTCAAAGGAAACCGTTTAATCAAAGCAATGAAGAAATAATGAATAAAAAGTATCGGTTTGAAGAGAAAATGCATCGAACTATATACCTCTCATTCCGACCGGATTGATTCAAGTAAAGTTGCCCCTGCATAAATTGAGAGGGTTCTTTATTATAAAGGAATGCGCTCCGATGGTCAGAACGGGGATTGTATTGAGTTAAGCTTCTTTGTGCCAGAGAAAAATTACCGTAGTGTCAAATACGGTAGTGTTCATATTCGGATGCTTTTATGACCAAACATTATTCAGATATTTTTTTTAGAACCTGTTCATAATCTAAACTTTACTTGTGCAGACTATCCATTGGATCCACAAGTCGTTTGGTTGGAAAAATATGAAAGAAATAGCTAATAACTTTTAGATTTTTTCAATAAAAGTCTTTTCAAAAGACATGCTCGAAGGATTTTATATAATAACTAGCTGTGTTATGCATGCTTATGGTCGCGGAAATCTAATGTTTTAATAAATAATAAAAAGGTAGCCTATGTCCTTCCTCAGGGTCTAAAGATTGTCTGTGCCAAATTTTATCAAAATCGGTTGCGGTAAGCGGGAAAGCGTAACAGACAGACAGAGTTACTTTCGCATTTATAATATTAGTAGGGATATATAGAAATAAACGTTACATACTTAAAGTAACTGAAATATATACTGCTTTATAATAAAGAATAAAATCAGATTATCGGACCACAGTAATTATTTTACATCAAATAAATTATCATAAAAGATACCACAAAATAGACCACAAGCAGAATGTCCGTTGACCGTATAAATTTGTTAAACTAGAATCATTCGTTAGGGTCTGAATGTATTAATTGAGAGGGTTAAAATATAGTGTCAGATCATTCAATTTCGGTTCATTCGCAGACCACTGTCTGGTACGCAGCCCACATTATTAGTTTAGAAAATGTACGACAAGTACCTATGTTAAATTGTTAATGAGGGTAATTCAAGTATAGATTACATTCAATATCTTAAATTAGGTAAAGACAAAAGTAGTATCAATCGTAGACAAATTGGAATAACCATTCTATATGCCTTATCTTTACGCCTTCCAACATTATACACTACTCAACAGTTTCATGACGAGCAGAGCCTTCTATCATAGAAAGATTTAGTCATTATTTATTTATGTATATTTCCTGCAATTTACAAAGGTAGATTTAATGCTAATTGATAAGCTGGAAATATCTAAATATCTAATAAATCTATTTATTCACACAAAGAGCTATCTGGCAAGTGGACAAGAATATATATCTATAAGTGTCGAGACTGGCGGTCTCTTAATCGAGATGTTTTCAATTTAATCAGTAGTCTTACAAAGCTATAAAAATCTATAAGAATAAAGTGAAGGTAGCCACATCTGAGCACGGTCGCATAGTGTCCTGTGTCTTATCAGTTCCAGTACAATCGTGGCCACTCTTAAGTGGTTATTGAATAGCTCCCGGCGACCTTTCTGGATTAGGGGGCGGAATAGATTCCCAAGAACAGCTAGCCATTGTGTTTCGTAACCGATCTGTGTTATACTGAGCCAACACGCCCCGAAACGGGAATTCGGTCGTAATGCCCAGTGGTTATAACGGTTTGTTCCACGCTCCTCGCCAGTGTTCAGCGGTTTTTCAATTTGTCCGCCAGGATTTGTCCTGTTACTCGGGCTTAAGCTGCCTTTATAGCTAGGGTCACCATCATTATTTTCTGAACGCATATCTGTCTCTTTATTAATTAAATATGTATATTGTCTGTTTATTAATAAAATATGTGGTTTAGGTGTGGTTGAAGTATAAAATGTAGTTGTTTTTACAAAATTTGCTACTACGGTTCAGGATTTTGCTTTATTTTGCATGTATCAAGCAAAGTTTTGTATGCTAATAGCACCCAGCGATTTTGTTGAAAGTTGTTAGGTGCATAATGGCTTCTATTATTGCAAAACTAACAACCTTTTGAATCTACTTTATTTCATTGATATTGGAGTACACATATAGTTCCTTATAAAAGTCGTTAAAACTAAATACCAACAACATACCAAATAAAAGTTAAGGTGTAAACACTTGGAAACACATTCTTCTCAAATAGTTTTATCGTCTATGTACCCTGTAGGGTTTTACTACTCTGACAATTTGTAACTGTTTCAAGTTTATGATGGCTTTTCAGTCCTCAAATGTCTATATTATAGCAGAGAGTAGTGAATTGAGTTTACGGAGGGATGTGCACAAACTAAGTAAGTTTTATTGGCTCTGTATTTATTTAATGGATCAATGAATTTGAAATTCCATTCATTATTTCACCGCAATGTTCAAACCGACATTTTCATATTTAATATTGTGATTGTAGCCGCAAACGTAATGGAAATATGTGTTTAATGGTTTTCGCCCTTGCTTTGTTTGTGTTGAGATCAAGCTACTTTAAGCATTAAGAGCTAACATTTTCCGATGTAACATTTTCAGTTTTTTTCCGGAAAATTTTACAACGCTCGGAAAATATTTTCAACTAGCTGTGCCCCGCGGTTTCACCCGCGTAGATTTTATTTCATGGTTGCCCGCGAATCCCTAAAGTTTTAAAAAATCTAAGTAGCCTAAGTTACTCCTTGTAACATTAGCTATCCGTCAGTGAAAGTCCCGTTAAAATCTGTCCAGCCGTTTCGGAGATTACCCGGAACAAACAGACAGACAGACAGACAGACAGACAGACAGATAGACAAACAGAGAAAAAAATTTAAAAATTGGTTTTTCTATTTATTTTGCAGTTACAAACAGACACTTCAATTTTATTTATCTGTATGTATAGATTACGCTATGCGTTCAGTATATCGGTTTTGATTAAAATCAAAGTGAAGGATTTGTGTTTCGAATTTAATAACTATGCATTTATTCTCCGGGCACTCAGCACCTTTCAACAAATTATGGCTACCATACTCAAGCAAGTTATTTTGGTAATACTGGCGGACGTTGCCTTGCGTGTTGTTAGACTCGAATTATATGTCAGATTATTACTGCAGTTAACTTGTAGGTACTATACCTAGACTCATGAACGAAAGTGGGTTAGAGCTTAAAATTATCCACACCTTTATCGTTTATTCGACCTTAATAATGAATTGTTGACGTTAGGTAAGGGCTTACGATCACGCATTATGTGGAAACGTGACAAACGTTGAGTCCGTCATCATTATAAATAATGTATTCGCTATGCAAACGGATTGAAAGTCACATTTGGTTGCACATGACTTTCACTCATCGCCCCTGTGATGCACTCCAATCAATTATTCACCACAGGAACAAAAAAATTATGGTCTCAATTATGTAATCTTGAGGTTCAGTAGCCAGTCGGGCAGCTGAGAATGTCGAATGGGAGATCTCATTACATTATACTTCTTTTATAACCTAGGACCTCCATGAGCTCTTATTGCCACGATAGTTTGACTCATATTATGAGACTGTATATACATTACTCACTGTTACACAGTTGAACTATCATTGCCATAAGAGCTCATTGTAAGGCCCCAGGTATTTAGTCTAGTAACAAACTTGCACTTACCATAAAAATACTAATATAAGGATAGCAAAGAAGCCCCCTAATAAAACACATTTTAAACAGCTAATCTCGCTCATAATTCAAGTTGCGAAGGGTAAAGCATGTTTTACAGAGAAACTAAAAACGCGACGACGCCAGCGTAGTATATTTATGGCGACTCCATCCATACGGGAACATTAATCACACTAAACTCGGGCCGCGTATTATTTTCCTCCCCAGAGCCCCCTGGTGTAGCTGAATTTTACATTATGTCAAATGTACTTGATCAATGAGCTGCTTGTTAGTTTTGCATACGTTGTATCTGTGACGGAACTATGGTACTATGTTTGGACATTTTTAATAATATTAATTGGATAATTATCAAGTAAGATACATAAGTAATGTAATTTTTATTCAGTTAAGAAACAGATCTTATCTTGTTGTGGCATTATTGGGTCCGGTTGCCCGGAAGCACGTCGACCCTTTGGATCTTTTGTGCCGCCTAAGAAACAGATACTCACCACTCATATCTAAAAACCTTATCAATTATTATCTGCATTAGTTCGTGATTAATGTAACGGACTCCACATATATTATAGGCATACATATTAATCTATACAGATAAATAAAATTATTGTAGATGTTTGTAACTCCAAATTCGCTATTCACTAAATGCATGTGGAAGTATATACGATATTTACGGAACTAATATTATTTACTCAAATATCAAATCAAATTTATTATATTTATTTGATTAGAAAATTTAACAATGCATATAATTTACAACCAGATTGCGAAAACAATTTACCGATTAGATATTCAACATTCACATTAAGTACTAGCTGAGCCCCGCGGTTTTACCCGCGTAGATTTAGTTTCATCCATATTGTCGCGGAACCCTAATATTTTTAATAAATAAAAGTAGCCTAAGTTACTCCTTGAAACATCAGCTACCTGCCAGTGAAAGTCTCGTTAAAATCGGTCCAGCCGTTTCAGAGATTACCCGGAACAAACAGACAGACAGACAGACAGACAGACAGACGGACAGACAGACAGATAAATTTTAAAACTTGGTTTTTTAGTGTCAGTAGCGTGTATACGTTCATATGCATTTAGTGAAAAGCTGTTATTTGGAATTACAAACAGACACTTCAATTTTATTTATCTGTATGTATAGATATATATATGTATAGATTAGTGCAATTTTGAATCAGTTCCCTTCAGTTTTATACGTAGTCTCTTGATAATAGTTATAAATTTGTTTCTTAATAACCGCCACAATTATAAATTGCCTTAAACCAAAATACAGGCACGGGAATACGCGATCGTTCCACAATTTACTTTGCTTCGACATGTATTTAATTGAATTTGGAATTTTAAGCCCTCGATAAATCCACACCGCAAATAAATATCGATTCAATGTGATTCAGATATAAATTTGTAGAGCACAACAATATATCGAAATATATGAAACAATGTATTTAGATAGTCAAAAACTTTGGATGGAGAAGAATACTGTAAAATGTCCAAATAATTAAATAGAAGTAGAGCCAAAAAGTGCCCTATGGCGTACCGATTCGATTATACGAGTGTAGGTACCTGCTTAATCGAATCTTACTCCAATGCAAAATTATATTCGATTTAGATTCAAATACTTTTTATATTTGAGGCGCGCCTTTATCTAATAGATAACAATTACGAAACCTTAGACCTACCTGTTAAAAACTACTTATGCTAATTTATGGTTTTTATTGCTGTTTTCTTAAAGAAAAAGTTGTCAAATCTATACAGATAAATAAATTTGGAGTGTCTGTTTGTAACTGCAAAATAACAGTTTTTCACTAAATGCATATGAAAGTATACACGGTACTGACAAAGAAAAACCAAGTTTTAAAATTTTTCTCTGCCTGTCTGTCTGTCCGTCTGTCTGTCTGTCTGTTTGTTTCGGGTAATCTCCGAAACGGCTGGACGGATTTTGACGGGACTTTCACTGACGGATAGCTAATGTTACAAGGAGTAACTTAGGATTTTAAAAAAACATTAGGGATCCGCGGGCAACCATGAAATTAAAATCTACGCGGGTGAAACCGCGGGGCACAGCTAGTAAAACATTGTAATGTCAGCTGCTTTTTTCACTGCTCTCTCTATCTCTGAATTCACTTATAAGTTATCGTCTTACACTACTTGTTTATTGGACAAGAATACGTAATCAGCGCACATGTATACATACATACATACGGACTTTCACTGGTAAGTGGTAGGTAGCTGATGTTTCAAGGAGTAGCCTACTTTTATTTATTAAAAATATTAGGGTTCTGCGACAATAAGGATGAAACTAAATCTACGCGGGTGAAACCGCGGGGCACAGCTAGTGTATAATATGAGTATAGTGTCGAGAGAAGAGAAGGGGGTCAAAGAGAGTGAGTCAAAATAAGTTTATCGATTGGTAATCTTTCTTCAGAGGGTAAAATTAGTTAGTCCTTGTTTCTATGGTCAGAGGTATATTGTAAGCATATAGGTATGTTCGAATGAAAACGTTAAACAACGGATATTTACCGTCCATTTCCCACAGATAAACAGTACCCCCGTGTGCTAAGTTTATAGTTTGAATATAAGCTGTAATATTCGGCCGGTTGTCCGTAAATGGACACTATTCGTCCCCTGGGAGGAATAAAAATAATATACACGGGGATCAAGTTAATCCGATGATAAATGAGGGTTGGCACAGAGATGTATGGGGACAATATCACTGCAACTGTTAATTAAATGATATAGGGCTTGTCGAGCTATTTGTCAACTATTTAGCGGTTGACGTCATTGGTTTTTTATTATTTTTCACAAGCCGTGGTGGCCGTGCGGTTGGAGCAGTCGCCTGCTACGCAAGCGATGCCAGTTTGACTCCCAGCGACCTGTACAAATGTTTTATTAAAAAAACTTTAGTACAGTATTTAAACGGTGAAGGAAAATATTGTGAGGAAACCTGCAAATGTCTAAGAAATATTTCAAACGCAAACTCAAACTGAAAAATATCTTTATTCGATTAAACTTTATACAAAGTACTTTGAAATCGTCAGAATGACATAACTATACAGGATTATACATGCTACCGCCAGTGTTTTAATTTGGCGCAGGGTAATGTGCAGTACAGGCGAGGATATATTGATTGCAAAAGTCTTTGTACAGTATATAAAGTTTATTTACACACACACACACACACAATTAGTTCAGTCACAAATAGTCAATATGTTTATCACACAATCCAAATAGTCGTTTAATTGAAAACTCAATCGCAAAACACAAAAACTGAAATATATAAAAAAGCGCGAGAGTGGAACGACCCGGGACGCTCGCGTGTTCTTTACACAACAATTTTGGCCGCGCAACTAACTTGCCGCGCAGATTTTAAAAACTTAAAGCAGCCGCGCGCTCATTGGCCGATACGCGGGAGCTCCGTTCCATATAACGGAACATTATGTAGCATACATTGATGGCGTTCCACATTTGACTACAGACATAAATATTTGCATGTACAGATAAACAATTTTTAGAAACCAACCATTCAAGCATTATATTTTCTACAGCCAGGTTCGGAAGGTTGATTTTACTGAGAAGAAATGCCACAACTGCCTAAGACGGCGATGGACTCACTCCTTCTTACACTTTGACACTTAATCATCTTCGGTGAAATGTGGGTGTTGTTGTAGCAACACCTATACTTCCCTTTCTGGGATGGTGTGAGCATATTTACTTTATTACTAGCTGTGCCCCGCGCTTTCACCCGTGTAGATTTAGTTTCATGCTTCATGTCGCGGAACCTTAATACTTTTAATAAATAAAAGTAGTCTTACTCCCTGAAACATCAGCTACCTGCCAGTGAAAGTCCCGTTAAAATCGGTCAGTTAATGCCTATGAATTGTAACACCACTTGCAAGTGACACCCGCGCATAGATTACCTTATAAAAATGTATAATTAACATAATGACTCCTCCTTTTCAATGAGCAGTGGCGACCTAACTCACCGCAGTAATACAACACTACTATTTATCTACTACAAGCTGTGCCCCACGGTTTCACCCGCGTAGATTTAGGTTCATGCTGTTTTTTTAAATAAAAATTAGCCTAAAACACTCCTTGAAACTTCAGCTATCTGCCAGTGAAAGTCCCGTTAAAATCCATCCAGCCGTTTACGCGTGATGCCGTGACCAAGGAAATGGGGATTCATTTTTATATATAAGATTTAGGTGGCATTATTTGGCTGCGATCTTCTGTAAGGTGGAGGTACAGTCTGTATTCGGGCAACTCTTCCTGCCTTTTTTGTCTTCAAAATATCATTTTACAGTTTCCCGTGGCATTGCCTGCGTGGTATCGGTCCACCCTAAATATCATTTATTTATTTATTTATTTTTAAGGCTACCAACATAGAGAACACCAATACATTAGTTTGAGTACATGATAGATGTAACATAAGTAAGTGCCACTACAATTATAGGTAGCAACAGCATGCAGTAAAATAACAGAGACAATGTTTTTGTATAGAAGACTGATTTATCATTGAAATATGTTTGCAGATAACCTGCATACAAACTTTGTAACAAAGAGTTTGTAAGCACGTATTCCACAGAAAAGGTTACGATACAGAGTTTGCTAGTGAGAATAATTTTTACTCATAAAAATATACCATGAAAACAATGGCGAAAATGTTCGATGACTTTGCGGCAAACCAGCCACAATTCAGCATTGTAGCCGTTATTTAACCAGTGTTGGTCCATTGTGTTATATTGTACAGTATCAAAAGCTAACAGAACCTGTTCTGAGGATAATACCTATAGACTTAGCCCGGAATTTATTCGGCAGCTTAAGGTATATATACTGTTTCTTATACCTTGGTGGGAAACAAGCAGCCATCTAATAGTAAGTGATTAGCGCAATGGTCGCTTGCAATGAAAATAAAAATATTTATTCAGTTTGGACCCTGGTAAGGTACTTATGAATGTCGAAAATTTATGAAGAATGTAAATGCTGCGCAAAAATGTGCAATACCAGCATTCACATTCTTCACGAAGAACCCCATGCTGTACTCGTGTATGAGTTGCTGTATGAGTTGAAATCAAACGTTATTTATCTTTCAGTTATCTTGAGTGTCGTAGATAAGAGCCTACAAATGTTCCATGGTGGAGTCGTGACGGCAACCCCTCCACCCTGTATAAACAGACCTTAACGTCATTCGTTTTAGTTATAAATATTTAGTGGCCATAAAAAATGCGTAACCCGCAAAGGTCGCGCTTTTGTGTATCAACTGCCATTTCTCTTAGTTTAGAAACCTACATCCCCGGTCTATCATAAAACAACATTTTCTGTCGCACCAAACTATTTTATGTAGCTATAGCAGTGCCCCGCGGTTTTACCCGCGTAGGATAAATAATAAAAACTTTCTCTAAAATAAAAGTTCCCTAAATTACTCCTTGTACGAGTAATATTTGCTATCTGTAAGTGAACTCTCTGCATACTCAGTTTTATTGATTGATCAATTAGATGAAGGAATATAACATATTACATCTTATAGCCATCATAGTCCCACTGTGTGACAGTGACAGACTTATACGCGTCATATACATCTGACTCATAATAAGAGTTAAACTATCGTGACAATGAGAGGTCACGTTAGAGTTACGCTGTAACGATTGTCATAGTAATAAATTGGCAATCGGGACTGACGGTTCAAAGTAGACTAGGTACATGTTCTCGCGGGACCAAGGCACGGTGGGCACTCGATTGGTCACCCATCCTACTACAGTGCCCCAAGTAGGTTTTGACACGTTCGAACGTCGCCACTTGACCTTGCGCGTTTTTTGAATGGAGTCGTAAAACTTCCTACACTCGCCGCTTGGGGCACTTTTTATAGTTTCCATACAAAATGAGGGAAATACACAGGCGACACCAATGACGTAAAAACATTTAAAAAAAGAACAAAATTAGCTCGCGCCATCTACGAATGGTCCCCGAACGGGTAAGCAAAGATGTTGTAGCAAGAACACCCAAAATTCAATCAACTTATAGTTGGGTTGGGGTCGCCCATCTTGCATTGCAACCGTGCCACGAGCTCATCTTTAAGTATCGATATTATCGTTTCAAACATCGCGTTGCTATCAGCCCTAGTGCGAAGTAAACTATATTAGCCTCGTCATGTTCTAAGTAATACAAGCCTGTGTACGGCGTCAATGTCACAAGTAAGTTTTGTGAGTGTTTTTGCCCATTACTAAGACATTACGGCTTTTCAGAACATTCAGGCTTTTTGCAATTACTTATTAACACATGACGTAACTATACTAATTTTATAAAGACGAAAGAATTGTTTATTTGTATGTTTGTAACGAATAGAAGTCGAAACGTTGGATGATTTTAAAATTTCTTTCATCAATATACATACATGCTCACGCCTGTATTCCTCGAAGGGGTAGGCAGAGGTGTTGTAATTTTCAACACCCACATTTCACCGAATATGATTAAATGCCAACGTGACAGAGGGTGAGTCCATCGCCGCCTCAGGCACTATACATACGTCTTTGAATTATTTCTCAGACATATGCAGGTTTCCTCACGATGTTTTCCTTCACCGTAAAGCACGTGGTGTGAAATCACTGTACATCAGTTTTTTAGAAAAACTCATAGGTACAGGCCCCGCTGGGATTCGAACTTGCGTCGCTTGTGTTGCAGGCGACTGCTCTAACCCCGAGGCCACCACGGCTTTATTCACTAATATAAAGCTGCAATATCGAGGAGTAACATGGGTAGCTTTAGTGACCGAGTGGTTTGTATTATTACTTACCCCTTCAGGAATACTAGTAAAAAAACATAAGTACGTCGAAAACGCTATTTATTTATTTATTGCATACATGAATTTCCTGTTATTATATTAAAAAATCTTGTTTCCAACTACTTAGTACTTCACAATTGTAATAATACAACAAGGAATTTTGTTCAGGAATTCGAAATAAGGGTCGTAAAAGCATCTTTTGTAAAGATTCAGGTATTGAATTGGATAAATATATCATTAAAGCGAGCTCCAGCGATCGTTCCGCTCAGTTGATCGCAAATGATCCAGTAAATTATACGATTGTTAAATGAAGTCTCTAATTTTGGTTAGAATTGTTCAACTTCCATTGTCCGCGAGTGTATACAGTGTTTTAGTTTTGTTATTTTGCTGGTGATTTCACGCCGATAACGACGCCAGTTTCCACTAATATACGCCCATTGGTGGCCTAATTTATGAGCCGATTTCACTATCATAAATTTAATTATTATATTAAATTGGCGGTGCATTAATTAAAGTGGGATAAAATGGCAGGCAACAACAGACAACGTTAACTGAATTACCTAACTTTTAGGACATGAAAAATCCCAATGGAAATCCAATAAAAATAATGGTGTTCCATGCTCGATCAATTAATGAGCCATGAAAGCTAAAAAATAATACTATCCAGAATATAGTTTGCGCTATCCAGGTACATCATAACATTTTCATAAAGCCTTTACCTAAAATTCTCAATTAATCGTGGTCTTTGCAAATATTCTGCCCTAAAAGACGGCAATACCGCACATGGCAGTCTGGCTTGGAGCACTAGTTAACAAAAGTGATGGAAGGTAGCAACGCGTAGCCAACGCTTTACCAACCCAATATTCTCAGCACTCGAATGTGTGTTCAATTTAAGTACGGACATGCCGCATTATTCTGTTAAGTTTGTCAGTGACGCACTCCTCGTCGCGTGTCGGTTTCAAACATACGAAATTTAACATTATCGTGTATGTGTTATGTATCAATTTCCCATGCTGTGGTTCCCGAATCGGCTTCCTGAAGTACTACAGACTCTACTCATATTTTTGTTTTCTTTGTGGTGTGCAATAAAGAGTTATTATTATTATTATTATTGCACATAAATTACGGGTACCTATACCTGGATGACCGACATTTGCTCGTAGGTAATTTTTTACGATTTTTAAAAATGATCGCAATCCTGAAATTTAGTACGTAGGTACGTAGATTTATTGATGGTGTTAAGGTATTACTTAAGTCAAAATTCCTAATTAGGATAAAGGTAAATTAAAATGACTAAGAAAAAGCTGAGCACTTTACCTTCTAAATTCACCAATCCCGTGAGGTAATAAACATGGTCGTTATTACGTATGTCAATTTAAAAACATGACTATTACAAGAATATCTTTGTAAGCTGTTTCAATAATATGTAATTGCCATTATTCGCAGCGAACAACAACGCTCGTAGATTTAGAGCACATTGTACTTGCGTTCACTGACATGTGACAAACCGCCTTTGTCTCCAAATCGTGGCCATTGTTACATTCGACGGAATTGCTCAAATTGCGCCTACTGGGTATAGTTATTACAATTAGTTGGATGAGGCCATAACCAGACATGTCATTTCATTAGTAATTGCAACGTGGATAATTACACCTAAGCTAATAAAAGATACAAAATTCTAGAAGCAGTTATGTTCAGAAACAATCGGAAATCTGTCAGAATAGTAATAATTTATACAAATATTAATACAGCGTGCTAAATGGCCTTAAACAAATGGTCCAAGTTCCAGAGTTAGTTAGTACAAAATAAATACGGCAATATGTAAAGAAACCGCCCCGTGACAAAAGTTTGGACAGGAGATAATCGAGAATCGTTGCGGCTAAGTAATGATTGATGTGTTTTAATATTAGTTCAATAACAAACTTGTAAATCACGCCAGACAGTTAGACATAAATATCGAGGAGTTCGCCGGTAAATTGACAAGGGACCCGAATTTGTGGGGCCATCTTATAGAGACCCCAATAACTCTCGGCTGAGATTCACGAGTCTCCAAATAGGCGATTTGGTTATTGTAGAGATTTAGTTCACCCGCACTGTCACCATGTGTTGTTTCAATTGGCACTAAGCTTTTTCCCGGAATTTGAACAGATTTAATCAGAATTTAGCGAAAATAACTGCAGGAATCCATCTAGATCCATACTGTCCTAATTTTCGAACTGTGGAATTTGTTCGACTGACTGAATCAAAATCTGATTTGGTCTGCATTCAATTCCCTACTCTGAGCTTGATTCCATAATTCTGAATAGATCATATAGTTTAAATAATACTCTTCTAAATATAAGAGTATCGTTTAAACACAGCGCAAAATTCTTACGGCACTTAAAAATAATTGAGATTTGCAACAAAACTCTAGCCCCCTTATTAAAAAGATGGATTAAACCAAGGCTAGATCAAACTCGGACTAAAATTATATTAAATCCATCCCTTATGAAATACGTATTACAAAAAGAGATGGAACTACTTTTAAACCAAGGATTTTCTTCAATGATTTGTAATAAGAGGTTAGTAGTTTGATTCCTAAAGCAAGTAAATTTTATGAATTGATTCTATAAACTCAACATACAACAACCCACCCACTTATAACTAATGGTTTAAGTGGAGTCGAAAACCTATCTCGGACTAAAACTATGCCAATCCCTTTTAAATCCATAAGAGATGTCCACCGTAAGAGATGAAGTAACTTCTAAACCAATTATATTAGTGTATATTTTGTAATAGCAGAGAAACTGCGCTAATTTCCTTGAATGCATCTAATATGTGTGTATGTTATTAAACTTAACAGTTCAAACTGCGGCAAACATGAAACCTGTTAGTATTTCAACAACATTACGTTCAAGTAGGCTTTAAAACACAGGGCCGTAAAACATTACCTTGCTTGTATTCTCGAAAAGCATCTAAGTAAGAGCATTTTTTTATTTCCTCAAGCGAGTCCTCGCTAATTTGGTATAATTCGTCTAGATTGTAACAATGTTGAATGGTTGACTTCACGCAAATGGGCTCGGAGTGTGTTCTTTAGAATGCTTCTTGTTATACAAATAGCTAGCTATAAAGTGCTCCGTGAAAAAGAGAAGTATCCTTAGATTACCCGAGGGTGAAAAGGGTGACTTTTATTTGATCACCAATTACGAGTGGTTAATGCTTCAGATTAATGATTAGTACGCTTCGATTGATCTCCTTTGGTTCACGTATTAATACTATTGAGTCATGTATTTGAGGGTAGTATTACTTACATGAACATAATTTTATAGGTAATTCATTAGGTTGTTTAATAAATATATAATTTTTAAACTAATGCAGACTGCTACTAGGAAAACAGACATGGAAAACCCAGTAACCCTGCCTGACCCGGGATCGAATCCAGCACCTCATGTTCCACAGCAGCGTTTTGCGACCACTAGACTAGCGAGGCAGTCACTTAAGAAAATATTCAAATTAAATGTTTACTTTTTTAATTAGGACTAGAACTAAAAAAACAAATAAAATCAAAATACTTTTTTAAGTCCTTCAAATGTATTAAAATGGTATGAAATGCTTGAAGGACTCTTTTCGAAATGATTGTCATTTTCCCGCCCTCAGGCGTGAGTACCGTTATATGACGAGCCATTAACCGTAGCGGCCTCTTTTGTCAACATTTCGTTTCAAAGGCTTTGATGTGTAAACTACTTTGTATGCTGTTATTGAGTGTGATTATTTAAGGCTCTTCGCCCTCGTAATTAGGGTAAGCCGGTATCACACAATTTAGGCTATTACCACAGTATATACTCCTATAGGTTACTAAGCAGAATGAAATCTACTTTTTGAAATTACTCATCGCAGGAACACACCAACACTCAAAGCTTAAAGCATTATTTGGTTATCTTCTGTAAGGTAGAGGTGCGGTCCCTAGTTCGGCAGCTCCGTATTTCGTATAATTCCGTTATAGTGCATACCTCTTCATCTTATTGTGCTGAAATGAAGACCCAACCTAGAATCAGAAAAGATAAACCTATAAGTGCTGTATAATGCATTACCTTTAAAAATGTGTAATGTCGTCTTAGCGCGATTATTATGTTTGGGTAACATATCATTTGGGCTCCGGATTTAAATATGAATGACTTTTGGAAAAACGAGAATAATAGACATGAATTTCATGTCACGTATTTCGTAATTAGTGTAGAAAACAATCAAAGCGTTTAAGTGCTCCTTAAGCCCGTAATTACAAACAAACTTAAGAAAGAAATAAACAGATCCGTGGTTAAGTAAAAGATAATCCTCGGAACAAAAGGAAAAACTTTTGAATGAAACCAAATGCTGTAATTGGAAGTTGGAGAGGGTTCCACGCACGCAGCCGTGGTCATGCGGGCAGTGGCCCGTTAATTCTAACCCCAACAAAGAAAGCATCCCACAGCCCTTTGTCGTCAGTTTTATCTTAATTGCTTAAGAAACTCGATATCGTTTGGCGACAAGATGCTTTTTATTCGTCCACCAAGCTCTCGTCGGCAAACAATGACGGAACTTTGAATTAGTTTTCGGTTTGATAACGCCTCTGGTTTTTCTTTCGGTGTTTTAACTGCGCTATTATTGGAGCAGTTATGCGCGATCGTCTCCGGTTTATGGCGCTTTCGATTTATTTGTCGCTGACCATTTACATCGGGCGTTGCTTCCTCTATTGTGGAACTACATTTAGTGCTGAAGTAACGGCCACATGAACACGATAAGCTTAACTATCACGTGTTAAAAATGGCATGCATACGTGCTTTCACGTTTGTCGCTTTAAACTTGTATATGATTGTAACTAAGTAATCTAACATACAAGCTTTGCTTGGTTTGGGTGATGTCAGATGTTGGTTTATGTTTAAATAATTGCTTGTAATTGGATTCATGCTATGTATGCTTATTATGAGTTTTCAATTACAGATGTACGAATCGTACATGAGTATGTTTTAGTTTCGTTGTTTGTAAGTAGATGGCGTAAGTAGTTTAATAGATCGCGCCATTGAAAGTTGTATCGCGTTACATAAATACGTCTATCATTGTTTTGTTTCCCTTCTTCTTTAGACGTAACATTATAACAAACCATTGTATATACTAGTTTTATTTAGTTCCTGCAATCTTTGGAAGGCCAGTTTGAAGGCCAAACTACAGACATTCAGTTTAACAATGTATGTAACTTTGAAAGTAACTGGATAAATATCGCGAGTCCTAGGGTTGATGTCTATAATGTTTTTAATTCATAAGGTTGAGCTGGAGAGCAAAGCTTCTTTACCTTTGGCATCCATATTTCACCCCTAGAAACCCTAATAATTCATTAGCGGGTCATCGTCGCCTAATTACCTAGTGTTAATGGGTGGCGCTCAATTGGTTCAATGATACGATACATTATTATATGACACTGCTGTTAATGACAAGAACCACCGGGTCGGTGGCCGTTTGAATCCCGGAAACCAATGAGTTTTCTAAAAACTTAAGTGCTGCAATTTCCCTTTACGGTGAAAGAAATTTGCGTGAGCGTATTAATTTATTTATTTAACTACGACTGCTGTTTTAATGCAATCCGTTAAAAAATAACATTTCATTATTAATTACCTCAGACTAAGAGTGTTTGATCAAAGTTGATAACTTTATGCAGCTTACGTCGACACGGTCCGTATTTAACTTTTAATCTCTCACCCCTAATGTTTGAGTGTGGAAACAAAATTTAAGTGGAGCGACCTGGCTGCCTTCCAAATCGCTAACGGAGATCATAGGTCACCTGAATTAATGTGCGGACATACTTTTGGCAGGACCCTAACGTCGGGCCACATGTAAATTTTATCCGATACGTTTTAGTTAACTGACTGCAATGTGCAATTTTCTTTGAGTACAATATTTTTACCCTGTGCCCGAGGGTTGTCAAATTATGCGCATATAGTTATCTAGTTGGTGTTTCTAGGCTTGGACTAACGTTATTTCCGAGTAGCACCTGAAAATGTTACTCGAGCACCTCTTTCTAGTGATTTATAAAGTGAGCCAAACGAGGAGAGTTTAGTATTTTGTAAGTGCTATAGTTATGTATAGCCCTGGCATCTTTCCCAACATTTGCACCCGTTGGGATAGCCACTCGATCTAACCAAGTATTGCTGGTTGCCATAATTCAAATGTATCGACTACCATTTTAGATCTAACTTTTGTTGTACTGGGAAAACTGATAACCAGTGGTAATACTTTTATATGCAATTTTGTATTAGAAGCTTAAATCGTAACTATGGAACATTATCTCTGAAGTATTTTTTTTTATTTTGTTTTTTTTCTTAAAAAGTTAAGTTTCCTGTCTGATAACAAAAATGACTTATGAGACAACTGGCCCACACAATATATTACCTGTGGGCCTTTTTCTTGTACGTGATTGGTCCGAATGATTTTATGTGATTATGCCAGCTTTCTGATAGCAAAAACCAAAGTTTAAGTAAATTTTAGGAAGCTTTATAATAATACATAACTAAGATGCAACTTAAGATTGTACCTAGTTGTTGTTCCCAAATTGCTAATAAATGTATCATCAGTCAATCGCGGTTAAAAACGCTGGTCCTTCGAGCCAGATAATTGGGAAAACTAATCTTTCAAAGTACTCTATTCATCATCTTTGAAATAACCATCCATTTTTGAGCGTTGATCTCTAGAAGGGGGAGGGGGGGTTACCCTTATTATAACTGTTACGGGTTAGTGGTTTATTGGGCTAGACTCTAGTCAAATTGAAAGACTCAACCTAAATGGACTGAAGCCACATTTTAATGTCGTAAATTTACAAGTATAAGTAAACAGAAAACATGACGCAAATAATAATAGTTTGTAAACTCTTAATAGAAAAGTTCTCGTAAACAGTCGTTTTCGATCAAAATACTTTTAAATTGTCACAATTACATGAGTATACAGCGAGTATATATATGCTACCGCTTGGCTCGGATGGTTGTTTTTACTGAGAAGAACCCATCAAGCAACTCAGTAAGTTAATATGAGATAATAACTAGGTTCGTATTGGATTTTAAAATTAAATTTCTTGGAACCGGTGCCTCACTTTAATACCACTAAGGTCGCAAGCAATCCAACAGCTCACTAAAACTACTAAACGTTACCCATAGCTGCTTGCAAGACTTGCAGTATACTAGGTTGGTTTCGGACACTTAATCTCTTCACATTACTCTTCAAGAATCCAACGCTAAAGAAAACTATGTCGGACGCTTACTAATTAATTTGAGCGATAAATTAAACTATCGAGACTAACCAACAGGTTGTCAAAATCAATATACTTAACACATCACCGTTCATTGTAATTTTTACTGAGTACGTTATAACATAAATATAATCAGTTAGCCCCGTCAGGTTTTCCAATACCCGAATTCTGCTTTCAGTTACGTGACATGAATACGAGTACCGCACTACAGATTGTGACGTCACAAAATTTAGTTATAATATCTATTAGAACTGCATCACACAATGTGACGTCATATAATTCCAAATACGTGTCATATTTAATAACTGAGACATATATCTTGAATCTGCAAAAGGTTGAAGATGAAATAAATATGGAATAGGCTTTATTTTTGACTTTTAGAAGTTTAAAAGCCATTTTCCTGTATTATAATAAAGATGATTGATCATCAAGCCGCGTTTCGGGAGATGTAAACATAGCGACGTAATAAAATATCCTCTTTAACCAAGTGTCCTTCAATATCTATCACGGAACAATCCCAATGAAAAACACTTGTGTACATAATTTAAGAAGTATGAACACTCTCAAGTAACAAGTTTGGGTCGAGTTAGGAGATATTGTAAATACGTATGTAATTTCATCATAAAACTTCATATTTGAAAGTCTTTATTTGGGTTCCGTACCCAAACGGTAAAACAGGATCCTATTATTTAGACTCCATTGTCCGTCTGTCTGTCTGTCAGCAGGCTGTCGTCGTCTGTCTGTCTGTCAGCAGGCTGTCGTCGTCTGTCTCATGAACCGTTACAGATAGCTATATACTGCTAACATTTGCACAAATTATGCATTTCTGTTGCCGCTTCTACAACAAGTACATACTAAAAAACTGAATAAAATAATATTTAAGCTTATATTTACGCTTTTTGGCCTCGCGCTAACTCGTTTTTCATAATTACGTTTATAATAAATCATGCATGTCTTTTTACACGGTTTTTTTAAAAAGGAACCAAATACATTTGATTTTTCTATCTTAATTATAATTTATTCTTTTTCCTTCTTTCTATTCGATTTATCTTTTATTCAATGCATTTTCTTGTTTTATTTTATTTGACTATCAACTGACCATGTGCCTAAAGTGAACTGTTCTTACCGAAGTAAATCATTAGTAAACTACTGTAATACCGCTGTCGCTTCTAACTTGTACCTTGGCGCAAACAGCGCGATCAATCAGCGGGCTGGCACCCTCATGAATAATACCTATCCTGTAGAGAAAACTTTTACAAAAGATTTATTTTCTTCCGTTGAGCCCGATCGGAATATAAAGCAAAGATTGATTGATTTCGAATAAATATGATGGGATAAATACGAATATAATGGAACAAGCCGTCCTATTCGGTGGCTCGGATCATAATATGATCCCCTTCAATTGTCGCCCTCAAAGTTCGCGCGGCTGAGGGCAACCCTTTACACTTTTCAATGGGCCTTTTTCACTTTTATTGAAACAAGATTCTCAAGCTGTCAGACTTTATTAACACAAGATCATTAGTACGGTTGAAGGAGCACGGGTATAACAATGTTATTCATTATAAAGGTGCCTAACTTAATTAATTTGTCATCTATACTATAGAGGGAACAGATTGGTTTGTTTGTTACTAAATAACTCAAAGAATATTTGACCGAATTGTATATTATTTAATTGTTAGAAAGCTACATATCTTCAGGAAAGTAATATAGGGATCCGTAATACAACGTGAGCGAAGCCGCACACGGAAACCAATCTAACACATAAATAAAATTGAAATGTCTACTTATAACTCCAAATTAACAAGTTTTTCTAAATGCATATGAAAGTATATTCAGTACTAAAATAAAAAAAAAGTGTTTTCTCTGTCTGTCTATTTGTCTGTTCCGGGTAAGCTTTGAAACGGCTGGACTTTTTTTGTTTTTTTATTGACGAGGGTGAAACCTTCAAAAGGTCCCCGACCGCCCTGGGAGTGGCAGATCGGGGTATGTGGGATTTTTACCGCTTTAAAACCCCCCCGGTGGCCATCCTCAGTGCTTAGGGAGGACTCCGGGTACTCTGATAGATCGCACCGGTGTCCCCCCACACTGCCGTGCCGGGGCACATCCCCGGGGTAGCTATATCGCCGCCCCTGGAGACCTCGCTGTGCAAGGCAGCGCGAACCACATCGCGCTGCCACCTTCCCGCCACCGCCAGCAGGCCCTCCGGCCCCCTTTTAGTCGCCTTTTACGACAGGCAGGGGATACCATAGCCAAATTCTTAGACCCTGGCTATTCGGTGGAAACGGCTGGACCTACTTTAACTGGACAGTGGCAGATAACTGGGTGTTACAAGGAGTAAAATAGGCCACTATTATTAAAAAAATATTAGTGTTCAGCGGGCCACCCATGAACCCCGCTGGTGAAACGCGGGGTACAGCTAGTTCATAATAAAGATAGAAACTTAAATTGATTACTTACTCACAACATTAATATGCAACACTGTAAGATCAGACAGTTCTGAATTTTGAATGGGAGATTAATTATAGACATATCTTCATTATTGTCATTATCTTAATTGCTATAACACTATTTATACATGATAATTATGTGGAATGTTGCATTAAATTAACATTCAATCATAAGTAAAATATAAGAATCACGAAACTAAAAGGATTTCTTTCCAATTTCACGGATTCTATGTAGCATATAGTTTATTTTCCGTGACTGAATTCTTTATCCTAAGGTATTTGCGACAGAATAACTATTCATACTGCCAATATTAACCACTGAGTCGATGATGGTATTTGATAGAGAGCTTACTTGCGATGCGAAGATGGATAGTGGTATTTATTCAGAGAATGTAACGTTACCTAAGTTATTCCTTGTAGAGACATAGTAGTGACGTAGTTTCTCAAAATCGGCTATCATCTCCGCCCTGGCCTTATTTAGTTGGCACTCGATTTGACTGGTCATTTGATTCTTAGAAAAAGGTGTTTACAACTTTTTGTGTCGCTTTCAATAGACATTTATAAACATCATCATCTCCCTGGCCTTATCCCATACATTGTTGGGGTCGGCACTTGATCCAACCCGATGTGGCTGATCACCTGGTTTTTATACGAAGCGACTGCCATCTGACCTTCGCAACCCCATTTAGGAGGAAAATCTGTGATCTGGGTTAAAGCAGTTGTCAGATTATTATTAGGCCTCCGACTGACCTGTAACGATTGCCAAAGATGTTAAATTGGCAACCGGGACCGACGGCTTAACGTGCTCTCCGAGGCACGGAGGGAACTCGGGCGGTCACCCATCCAACTACTGGCTAGGCGTATGGTTGCTTAACTTCGCTGATCGAATGATATGCGCAATACCAACTGTGCCACGAGCTCCTCATGGCACAGTTGCTATTGCGATTTATAAACGGAATAGACATTTATAAACGGAACCACAAATTTTAGTTTTTGATCAATAATGAGAACATCGGCCTCTTCTCTTATTTTTGAAGTCGGTTGAAAGTCGTAAGAATTATTGAGAAGTTCAACAAACACGCTATCTACCCATGGATGTTCCACTAGTATTAATTTAATTGTGTAAAACATATTAAATTACTATCTGTGCCCTGCGGCTTCACCCGCGTAGATTTAGTTTCATCCTTATTGTCGCGGAATCCTAACATTTTTAATAAATAAAAGTAGCCTAAGTTACTCCTTGATACATCAGCTACATGCAAAACTTGGTTTTTTAGTGTCAGTAGCATGTATACTTTCATATGCATTTAGTGAAAAGCTGTAATTTTGAAATTACAAACAGACACTTCAATTTTATTTATCTGTATAGATATACATCAAGGCAATAAACTTACAAAGTACTTGTGGATGTGTGCATAAATCAATTTGCGAACTAAAGCCACCTTGATAATGTGTTTAGTAGGGTGTTGGTCCGTATCATATCGATTTACTTGTAGTTCCCTTCCTCGGGGAGTATGTCAGGTTGTCAACTCCAGTTGCCAAAGGTAGCTTAATTAGATTATTATGATCTTACAAAGAGGTTTCTAGTTAGGGGTTTTATAAACATGAGAGGTGCACAGTAAATTCCTTCTTCCTTCTAAATTGTGACTTGTCGTCGGCTTTCGTGTCAAGTTTCAATGTTTTTTTACACTTTCTCCTACTTTTTAAACGAGGCCTAAGATTATTCCTGGGGGTCTAATCTCTTTCTCCGAAAACGAAACTTCGTGAACGAACGAAAATTAAACGTAGTTTCATTATCGCTTTGTTTTTATCATACTCAAATTTTTCTTCGTCTAATAATTTAATTAAAGTTGGTTTAGAAAATATAAACATCAAATAATTTTCTAGCAGACCACGTACGGACGTAATTTTAGAACGAATAATAACCGTGGTAGGAACGTTGCGAACTTTCGGCCGAAGCTTCGTTTTTCGGAGAAAGCGAGTAGGCCCCCTGGTAATGCAGTGGTACTGTCTCTTGCTATTTTGTTATACTAAGTCTTGCTATACTACGTTTTGGTCCAAGTTTGGTTTAGCCTTGTTTTGGGAATGTTTCGCTATATGGCTCCCTAACCCTTAGATACTCGTAGATACATTTTTATATATTTATATACATAGATTGATTTCGAAAGAAAGTATAGTTTTCCAGCCAGGATTTATTACCCATTTTACTTATTTGCTATTTTATTGTTGGGTGTACATGGGAAATGTCATAATTGCTTACAAATAAATAGGTATTTCTTTCTATATTATACGCAAAAATTAGATTTTTCTAAAGATTAAAACGTAAGTATAAAATTTGTTTACCTAAATATACCACCTACTGCTTACTTTTCATACTTTTATGATAATAAAGATGCGACACAAAGAGGTATCTGAAACATCCATTTAAGGAGGAATAAAGAAAAATGAAAATTCTAACGAATTTACCTCGAGCGGTGGAAACCCAATTTAAAGTTATGACACTGTTTACCAAAACTCCTTTTTCGCTGATATCCTCTTCACAAATATAATTAACTGTTGCTAAGTTCTCAAGTTCATTCCTTCCTTCACTCACGGTTCATGTGGCGAGAAGAACAACAGCATGTATTTACACGAAACTATTAATAGATAGATACGTCAGATTGCGACTTAAATTGGATAACATTTCATTCTTTAGTAACTTAATTGTCCAGTAGGTCTAAAAAGGCCACTTTGAGAGAATCATAATGTGATCCGAATATGATTCATCACCGACATGCCAAAATGGTCACTTAAGTGCAATTCATATTTATGATTCACGAATGATTACAATAATTGTAGATGTTAGTCCCTATGTAACTTTTTATGGTTCTGCTATTTGTCACAAAAGCAATTCATATTTTGTGGACCATTTTAGGAATTTTCATAGGAAAGTATCAAACAGGTGAATTGCGAAATATGAATCATTCCTGAATCATATTCGGATCACATTATGATTCTCCCAAAGTGGCCGTTTTAGACCTACAGGACGTCAATTGAATAAATATATTTGAAACTAGCTGTGCCATGCGGTTTCATCCGCGTAGACTTAATATCACGAGCATTAATGATTTTTTAAAATAAACGTAGCCTAAGTCTAGTTACTCCTTGTAACAATAGCCCATGAATATCCCATTAAAATCGGTCCAGCAGTTTTTTTTATTTTTGTATTTACTATTTAATCAAATCGCAAATGATGATGATGATGGTCCGACCGATATGACTATAGTACAAAGGGTATAATAACGATATGAAATCGGAAAATATATGACAGGTCTGTTGTCACGCGCGTGTCATGAAACGACATCACGATCACGTCATGATAAGCCAACACGATCGGACATCGCCAAACAAGTGTATATCACGACTGCCGGCAGCAATTCATTCATGAGCTGTCCCAACAAGTTTATTTTCAAAAGTAAAAACTTCAATTTAACTTTCCATAAGCTGGCGACGGTGGCTGCAACACTAACTTGGCTTATCTTAACTATACTTTAAAGTTGCACTTTTATTTTTAATTTGCTGGCCAGCGGCAAACGATATCGAAGTTGAAATTACTTTGTTCTTATGCAAAGATCGAATATCAACGTTCATTTTTCAATACTCTGTAAACGGCTATCACGGAAACTTTCTTTATTATTATACCCACTAGCACCTAGACAGTTTTCCACTACTAATTGGTTTTGTTTCGTGGGGGTATTTTCATATAGTACTGGGTGTTAAGTTTAACCTAAAGTGATATAGTTATGTACCTAGGTCATGTATTTATGTCTGAGTGGGGAACGTGGCAAATTTAAAACTATAAAGCAAGATGTTCTGTACAGAAAATAAAAGAAAGGCACGTCATTCACTATTATGTACTTCGTCCGTCTGGTGATATATCCATATGTTTACCTTTGCGGCGTATCAGATTCTGTTAAAGGCAACGAAACAGAATGAGTTCAGTAGAAAATGCTAAGAAAACTTTTTCAATGATTTTAATTTTCTCAGAATATCTATTGATTCTTAAAAAACCCATCTCTCGGTACGCATCCTCGTACATCTCTAGTGGAAATGCATGCTGATACTATAATTTTTCTGGTCACATCCTCTGTAGTCAGAGATACAGTATAACTTTGCCTGTTCTTCCCAGAAGGCTAGTTTCCGAGCGGGTGGTAATCGTTCGACGCTCTTAAGTGCCTTACTAGGGCCCATACTGAGAAAATCATTTTCTATTTTCATTTTCATTCTCATTTTCGTTCTCATTTTCATTTTCATTTTCATTTTCATTCTCATTTTCGTTCTCATTTTCATTCTCACTTTCATTCTCATTTTCATTTTCATTTTCATTCTAATTTTTATTCTCATTTTCGTTCTCAGTTTCATTCTGATTTTCTTTCTCATTTCATTTTTCAGCCTTTGTTCAGGTGAAGATTGATGTTGCGAAGATTAATTCTACTAGAAGCTGATACGTGTGAAACGCATCAAGTTAATATTGTCATTACAGGAGTGCTCGCAAACATTGGCAATTTACAAGGGGATCAACGAAATGCTATTACATTGATATTCTATCTCGCAAATGCGTTTGTTACGTGTTCTCTTCATGCTGAGAAGTCCGTCACGTGATCACCTTATTCCACTATAGTAGCATTGACTTAATATCGATCATGTAGAGAAGTTTTATAAAAGAAATTAAAATTTTATTATTTTTTTCAAACTTTATTTTAAATCTGATACACGTTTACACTACAATTTGAATCAATATTCGATACATCTATCCATATTTATAATGTATCCATGTATTTCTCTAAGAAGAAAGAGAAGATCAGAACCAAATGGCATTGAGACTTTACACTCTTTACACTTTAGACTCTAGTGCTCAGTTCCTGTGGTGAGGCGAGTAAGGTTACCAGAGGTTCCTTGAAATAATCTGTTAATATGCAAAAGCGGGTTCTGGAAAAGACTCAGATGCTATATTTTGGTATTGTTGTTTACATTGCCATTTTCTTCGTTATAAAGAGTAAAATAAACCAACGCTTCAAAACTCCTTATATTTTTATTTATTTACGTTACACAAACAGATTGATATCAGAAGAAATACCATAAATAAGAGTATTAACTTAAATATTGGAACTAGATAACAATCCAGAATATGTGTAAACAGCTTGTCTAAGTATATAATTATATTTTTGTGAAAAGGCATCAGACAAACAGTCACATTTTGCTCACAAGATGGCGCCACGAGTCAGTTACATCGCGCTATGATTACGATTTTTTCAATCTATAAATTCCCAGCTCATCTAATAACTGAGAATATACCTCAAGATTAGACATGAATTGATAGAAAACATTTGAAAAAATACGTAGATAAAAGTGCTCTTACACAAGACACAAGTACCTAATTATACTGGCAAACAATAGCATATAACGTCCCATTGATGACTGCTCCCTAACAATACAACGTGACATCATAAGCCGTTTCTTTTATTTTCCTAACTAAACCTGCGCTATCCGAATCCGGGGTTTGTTAGTGCGCTAACAAGCCGACTGAAACGGATTGTTGTGCTGACTGAAGCGACCACTTGATTTCGGCGACTTCTCCACTTTGTTGGCTGTCTTTGTTATGTTTTTAATTTGGTCACCATTTGAGGCTAATACCTATTGCTGGTTTTTTGAGCAGGAATTTTTGTTCATCATCACAAAATTACGAGTTGTGTCTCTTGTCGGTGTGAACGATGCAATTTTCGACTTTATCAAGTGCCATCTCCTTGACCTTGATACGTCATGGCAGATACTTTTACTTATTAAGACCTAATATCTAAAGGACATTTTCTCATAAGGGATAAATCCCGAATGGACTAACCAACAAAAAGAGCTATTCTTAATATATACTATTAGGAAATGTTATCGTATGAGTTCAAAAAGAGTATCTATCTAGACATGTAGAGTTTAATAGGTCTGCCACCCGACAGGGATGTGTATCTAAATAATTAATAGGAGAATTGCAGTTAAATAAAGGTGATATAAATTAGTGTTTTGTTCCTGCGGTGAGTAAGGTGGCCAGTGCCTTCAGAAGTTTCACTGATAAATAGCTGAAGATACAAGGAGTAACTTAGGCTACTTTGTTTAAGAAAAAAACAGGGTTCCGCGACCCACCCATGAAATTATGTCCGTGCGGGTGAAACCGCGGGGCACAGCTAGTCATTGATAAAATAAAAGCCCTAGCAGTAGCCTAAGTTACTCTTTGTATCATCAGCTATCTGCAAGTGAAAGTTCCACTACATTAACAAAAAGGTAACCTACGTTTCGGGGAAATAATAACATTAATAAACACACGAAATGCACAAACAAAACCCTTAATATCATAACCGCACGTCTAATTTTCAGCCAATTAAACGAAACAATTAAATATTTCAGCAGTTTAATTAGGTACTGAAAGTTTCTCGTAGCTATCATAATTGCAGTTTCCGTTTGGCTGCCTCCAGCTTATTTTCAGGCAACTGAAATAGGCAATTAGTTACCGGCTACAGTATTTTTTGCTTCTTTGAATCAAGTTCTTTGCGGCCATAGTTAAATGAGACGCTTGTAGTTTGCAGATTGCTTCGCTGTGAAATTTTATTTAAAATTTTCTTAAGTGAATGTTTTGCGATACTCACTAATATTATGTGATAGGCCGTCACGAGTTTTGAGCGCTGACTATGAATGCGCAGCGGTAAATTTAAGGCGAAGACGAAAAAATCTTCCTAAGTTGTCTTATCTTATTCTTTTCGCATAGAAGAATGGTAACACCTTTGCACGTTACAAAACTTTGGTTGGCAATTGAATACATATTAGAATAATACAAGAAATCATATTGATGAACCCGCGTTTCTTCAAAATTAATTAATAGTATGCAAAGTCTAACTTCAATTATCCAAGGATACGGTATCGGTATAGATCAGTGATCACAGGCCACCGATTAAGTGCCAGTAGTCCACTCAAACCACTCATGCGCCCACTCAAACGCAATGCAATTTCACACACGAATACCCACTGATATTGCTAACTGTATACTCCTAAGGGGCAACATGAAAATGACAATTTTTTATGACAGATGGCATAATTCAAACGCCGCGTGAGGGTTCTGTTCCGACTGAGCGAGCATTGGGTTTCGTAATCTATTAAAAGACGTATTTTTATTCGAATGATATTCGAATATCTATTGGTCCATTGAAGGTCAGCTTTGAGGACATGGATAATTGACCTTTTATCTTTACCCCTGTCCTATTTACCCCCGCCCATTGACCCTTTTACATGTATGTACTCGTCTGATTGGGATCGTGGCACAATACGTTTTGCGGTGATTCCCTATGCATAGGACACATCTGCTTTATCGGCCGAGCGAAATTTATGTCCTGCTAACCTTGCGTACAGTCCATTAATAGGATCGATTCGTAATCTAGGATATTCTACATGTGTGAATATGTATCTTATTTTAATTGCCTTATTCTGCTGTAATATATTTTTATGATAGTTTAGTTTTGCGGGTAGTTATTGTTAAAGTCGGATAAACGGGAATATTTAGCTGGTATATATCTAAGACGTGATGCTCCCTTATTACAAAGCATTGACTAAGATAGTCTTTGGTTTAAAAGTAGATCCATCGCTTTCTTTGATATGGATATAAAAATATATAGTTCCATGTTTATTCTCATTACAAAATAAGGTTTATTAAATAAGGTTAATAATTATTAAGATTTTTCGTCTGGTTAATGGTTACTTATAAAGCCAACCATTTTCAGAATTTAGAATTAAAACATGCATATTATGCATAAAATCATAAAATTATGTATACGTACATATGTTTCAAAAATACTAACGAAGACAGAATAAGGATTTATGTAGATGACATAATTCTTTATACTGGATGAGTGACAGTGAGTCACAGAGCTCGAGAAAGAACGTGAGTACTTCAATATACTTTAGGGTTTTTATTAGTCTGTTAACACCAGTTATCAGTATAGCAGTAAGAAGCACATGCCTACACTAACAGTCAGTAGCAAAGCCGGTATAATTTAGCAGTGAGCACAGAATCCTGTTCCTAGCAACGCAGCCGTGAAAATACAGCAGGTGCATTCGCAGCATTACCTGGCTTACACTTAATAGCTTTACCTATAAATATGTCACTTGGTGTAAGAAGGGTAATGGCGTCGTAAGTTTGCGATACCTATAATACACCACGAGGTTCACCAGTACCTAAAGCATAGGTTTCAACACATTTTAAAGTTGACTATATCGGTTGGTATTTGCCTCATTTGGTATGGGAACGTAAAACTTCCTATACTCGCCGCTAAGGCAACGATTACGTCCCCTTACAAAACGAGGAATATACGTAGTCGATATGGTTAACGTTAACACTTGATTAAATCTATACTTGGGGTAAAGTTCGTGACAGACTGCGCGATTTAAAATATTTATTTTCATTTGTTTTTGGTGTACCAACATTGTGGCCGACGAGAGTGTAAGATAAAAGTTAGTAATAGGTACGTATAATAAAAACGTCTGGCAGGGAGTTTTGAGCCTTCAAAGATATTACAAATGCAACATATAGTCTTCATACCGTCGATAAGTCTTTGGAGTAGTTCATCAGATAGAAAAAGAAATCCTTGGGAGTTCAATGTACCTTCGAAACAAAAACAGTTCGATGATGGAGCAATAAAAAATGTATAGAATAATGTTAGTGTTATAAAGAATAATAAAGCTAAAAGTGAATAATTAGCACTTATTTAGGACAAAAGCTATCTTATCTGCGTTTCATCATCAAAATGCCAGTTTATAACTACGGTCATTTTAAACATCCCAAATAGAGAACTTCTAAGATTTGATATGATAGCTCGATAAGCTGTTACTTTAAATAAGTGCTTATTAAAATAACCTTAGCCTTGTAACTCGTAAGAATAATACATTTTGTATTGCTTCATCATTCGACCCAAGGACAATGGAGGGAAATAGATTGAAGCACAAAGGATTTCATTTGATCTATCTGAGCTATTCCAATGACTTTTCGACACCGTATGTGGACTGCCTATATATATAGTAACGTGGACGTTTGCAGCGACAGAAATTCGGAATTACGCTAGAATGGAAATGTGTAACCGCCATTTTAATCTAACTGAACGTTCGTCTTGTTTATACATACATTTGTCTTTATATAAGCCTCAAGTTCTGGCAAAATAGGAATACACTGCGTCATCAAGATACATTTCCATATTATTTCCACTTTATATGTGTATTATAATTATAACTAAACAAGATATCACACCATCATGAATTTATGATGGACTTATGCCATTGCATAAGATACTCTCTCATAAGATCTCGTCATACTTGTGAACAGGTGCTGCTTGTGGGGGTTGGTCACCTCAAGCTACGCATTTAGATATAAGTAAAACTACTAGACTCTTCTTGATGTTAATTTTTATCGACATTTGTGCATTGGAACTGTGTCCATGGGCTTACATTTCTCAAGTGACTTACTATGTTTTTTAAAATTGTATAATATTTTTGAAAAGAGTAATTACTGAGTTTCTTTCCAGGTTCATCTCAGTAAAAGCAACCTTCTGAACCTGGCATGTATAATCCTCTATAACCATGTCGTTCTGAAGATTTGAAAGTACTTTTTAAAAAGTCTAATCGAATAAAGATATTTTTGACTTTGACTTTCGACTTTGACTAAGAAAGATCGCAGATTAAAATAATTCTTGAGTAAATATGTTTAGTAAAATACCAGTCATTTATTGAGAAAAGTTTGCTAATGTATATATGTATGTAATGTATGCTATCAAATCATTCTTAAAACACGGGCGATATTTTTTTACTTTATCGTCTATGTATTTATGTATCAATTTAGTATGATTGTAACTGACACTCAACGTAAAGTTCGACGCTAAAAATATTACTGAATATCGCGGCTGGACCGCTTTAAATAAATGTGTTTGTTTCATCTAATTCCATGCGGACGAAATCGTCCAGTAGAAACTAGTATTTCTACTAATAAGATTTCAAATCCAAACTTTCAACCCCCATTTGACCGTTTTAAGGGTAGGATTTCAGAAAACCCAAACTTAGTGTATAGGTACCTACAGCTCACCAAGAACACACCCTCCGAAATTCATGTCTCTAAGATTGGCTTAGGCTGTGCGTCGTAGTAGAAGTCAGTCAGTCAGTCAACAATCAGTAATTTTAATTTTCAAAACACAAATTGTAGTGTCAAATTGATAGTCGTTTCAAAAGTTCGTTTGGCAAAGACTTATTTCAGCATATAATACTGCTACAAACTATTTTAGATAGGACCGGAAAAATCTGGATTTAATGCGTGTTTGTTCGAGTTCAAAAACTAACGAATCGTGTTGAATGCAGTTCGCTCGTTTGAAATCTGAAATTAATTTCGTTTCCAGAAAAAACGGTTTCCTGACGGAATAATCGAATACTTCGCTTTTTCGGAGAAATATTCCGAATCTAAAGCGAATCAAATTGCATTTTAATTTTACTACAAAGGTACAGTCCCTCTGATCGCAAGCGGCTATTGCAGCCTATGAATAAATACTCACGCTTTGCCTTCCTCATAAAGAATTAAATCACCTTGCCAACGTAGTAATAAACGACAGAGTTCCGCTATAGCTAGCACAGCTCCTCAATACGACAAAGAACTATTGAGCATACTACACAAGACAACTCTTCTCTTATAATCAGGTAGCGTTATGTGGCTGCGATTGTCTTTATATTGAAGGTATAAGCCCCGTCGGGCAGCTCCAAATTTCCTATATTTCCTGATGGGGGGTAGACAAAGGTGTAAGTGGTGTAACAAATTTACCAACTATGTTCAAGTTCCAAGCAATGGGGTGGCGAGCCTATTGCCAATCATTGGGCACTGATCCAGTCTCCGGGCTGCTATTGAGAAATTATAGATGGAAAAACCTATTACCACTTTGCTCGACCCAAATCAAACCTAGGACTCCGTGTTACTCAGTAGCGTTGGAGTCAAACTCTTTAAATAAATAAAATAGCAAGACAAAATAGTAAGCAGGTTGTATATTCTCATGTAGCGCAGGGCATATTGATATCCGTCGCTGGAATTTGCAATTGCACAGACGGGACGAATGACAATTGTTCAAGACACAACACTTCCAACACAATAAACTACGTGAAATTCACATGTTTCACATTGTGCTCGAATATTTCTCTACGAATGTTTAGTGTGCTCGAAATAACTTAACTAATTGCTACTACCGCTCTGTACTAAGACTAAGTCGTAAGTTTTAGTAAAACGGCAAAGCCTACAATGTAGGAGAGCTCTGCGTTTATATTCTATCTGTAACGAACTAGCTTTGTTTACTTTGTAGGAAATTAAGCGAAGGTATTATTCCTGAAATTGATATGCCTAATTATTACTGAGGATTCAGCAATTAGGACAGGCAGCTAAGGGACTGTGGCTTAGAATATAATATTAACACTAGCTCTGGGTACCGAGTCCTCTGGGTATAACAATGTAAGTTTTGTGATATGGATTTCGAAAGGAATGTACGATGTTCTACCCCGAGTTTGGTTTGGTCTAAAACATGTTTTGTAATATTGGGGATAGGCTTTGACTCACTATTTCTAGTTCTAGTTCCACTATTAACTGATGAAGGTATTCATTAGTCTCTTTACGTGCATTAGGTTTTAGAGCTCTTGAGTTCTCCAATTATTTTCTTAACATTTAACATGTCTTAGTTAAGCAATGAGCGTAATGTTAACAATGTTTCGTACTACCGGGTCTAACTATGCTTTGCAGTTGTACAAATAAAAACAAAGCGTGATGTTAAAAACCCGCCTTCCTCGATCGAATTTTCCAACACTAAAATATTATTTCAATGCAAACCACTACTTTCTGAGATTAACACGTTCAACCAAACAAACAAACTCTATACTTTTATAATATTAGTATAGATTTAGAAGAGACGACACAAAGCCTGAGTACCAGGCTCACAGAACGTGCTGGGAAAACAAACTCATTACTCGTGCTTGAGCTGCGGGAACCATCAGATTGCCACTGGTCGTAATAAGCTTATAAACTCCGCTCTTTTATTCTGGTGCCTTGGTAAAAATAGGATGTTTACGTTCGAAGTTCAGAAGTATGCTTTCGTGGACTTAGAGATTGTGACCTAGAATCTGATACGTCAAGACTTTTAGAGTCATATAATTGTTTTAGTGGCTGGTCATCTCAAGCTAAACATTTATATATAGGTATAATTCCTGTCAAGAGGTAAGAATAAATACCTCTGAATAGGCAGTAGTCAATGTATGGGTCTTCCATTGAGGTAATATATGTATGGCGCAAGGTGAATAAAAACATGCCCAGTAACCCCACTATTTTTCGCTGTGCTTTCTTTACTCGTGACGGGACCTATAAAACTATTAAACTATATTTTTTTGGAACAAAAGCTTATATTTTCTTAAGTGAGTTTAATTGTATTTGCATATGAAGGCATAAACGGTACAGACATGGAAAAACCAATTTTTAAAATTTTTCTCTGTCTGTCTGTCTGTCTGTCTGTTTGTTCCGGGTAATCTCTGAAACGGCTAGACCGATTGTAACGGGACTTTCACTGCCAGGTAGCTGATGTTTCAAGGAGTAACTTAGGCTACTATTATTTATAAAAAATATAAGGGGTTCCGCGAAATTAAGCATGAAACTAAATCTACGCGGGTGAAACCGCGGGGCACTAGTACCTAATAGATTAGAACTAGGTTATGAAGACAAGCAATATCTAAATTCTAGCATATGGCTTGATTTGTAGGGACAAAATGTGTGTGAGTAACTTGTTCCCAAAGAAATTGTCTGAAGTCTGCGAAAGTTCTTGAAACGGTATGGCACCCGCAATATTTTATACGTTCTTAATTTTGGCGAACTTTTTGTCATATCGACATCGTAGGGTTACGTCAATGAGGGTTAAGTGCGGTCAAACTGAGGTATTTGCGAGAACTTTTGTTATTTACTGCAAAAGTAAGTCTTTCCTCTGCTATCTATTTTTTATCGAATTCAATTATTACATGCATAAGTTTCAAAGGTTATTTAAGTCACCCGAACTACTACTGTTTACGTTACAGGTGGTTCTAACATCATTATAATGATTATTGGGTCATCCTGGCTACCCCGATACTGCATGCTTAGGCTTGTCAAACAATAATTTGATAATAGTAATAGTTTAACACACTATATAATTATCTTTATTCTCACAAGATGGCGCTGTATTATTTTAGATCTCGATGTTGAAATTATCTTTTAGTTATACAATTAACCATTAACTATAACTAAAAACCTTAAAAAAAAACTGATACCTAAAATATATTATTAAAAGGAGTCCCTGTAGGCAAGGTACCGAAAATACTGGCAGCATTCCCCCTTTGAATAGCTAAACTAATTCTTTGAGTTACGTATATATATTTCAAATCAATATTAGGGTGGTCATATCATTATTTTGACCATAGATATAGAAAAAATTCGCTTACTCACATTCTTTATCTATGATTTTGAAAGTAAATAAAAGAGCACATTTTTATGCAAATATAAAATTATGCAAAGTAGGTTTTTTGCACGATTTATTTTGACATGCAATTCTGTAATAAATAACCTGAATATTTTAGTGTGAGAAACCGATAAAAGTGTAATGAATCTAATCTTGAAGACTAGAAAACATTTTCATTATAAGTTTTTGCTGTGGTTTAGCAAAGTATAAGTTATTAGCTGTTAAGTAACTTATTGGTATGAAACATTGTGAAGTATGTAAGTAAAACGTATATTAATTCATAACAAGATACCTAGAGATCTCTTCGTATCAAAATCATAATACATGTCATGCCACTCTACAAGAAATTAAATTTTGACATTGAAATATTGACAGTAAACCAACATGATGCAATTAATTATTTTTTTAATTTGTTTAACCCTCATTCATTTACAACTGCAACAATACCATATAAAAATATTTAAAATAATGCTGGAAATTACTGGCATTGCTTTTACATTAAAATACGTGTGATCAGGAAATTAAAAATATAAAATAAACCGATTAATAAAATATCCTACTCTAAAATAATTTACTCTTCATTTAAGTGAGTGGAATTGATTAATAAATAAATAATTAATTTTAATATTACCATCGTATTTAATTGAAATAGTTCGTAGTATTTATTGGTGTCTTTTAACTTCAAGGTATTTATGATGATATTATGTCATCTCCCTCCCTGGCCTTATCCCATGTATTTGGGGTCGGCACTTGATTCAACTAGATGGTCAGCTAGTGGCTGATTACCAGATTTTTATACAAAGCGACCATCTGACCTTCGTAACCCCTATTTCGAGGAAAATCGGCAATCTGGGTTAAACCAGTTGTCAGACTTTCTTAGGCCTCTGACTGACCAGTAACGATTGCCAAAGATGATAAATTGGCAACCGGGACCGATGGCTTAACGTACTCTCCGAGGCACGGAGGGAACTCGGGTCACCCATCCAACTACTGGCTAGGCGTATGGTTGCTTTACTTCGCTGATCGAATCATATGTGCAATAGCAACTGTGCCACAAGCTCCTCTTCTCCTCTTCTTATGATGATATTATGTATAAATAATAATAAAATGTGTAAGAATAATATTTTTTTCAAAATGTTAACGTGATCACTTCATTTGATCTGTTTTTGAATTAAAAAAAATTACTGCACTGTCCAAATGCGTATATGAACAGTGTAGTAAAATTACTAAACCATCATCATCTCCCTGGCCTTATCCCATGTATTTGGGGTCGGCACTTGATTCAACCCGATGTGGCTGATCACCTGATTTTTATACGGAGCGACTGCCATCTGACCTTCGCAACCCCTTTAACGAGGAAAATCAGTGATCTGGGTTAAACCAGTTGTCAGACTATTTGAGGCCTCTGACTGACCTATAACGATTGCCAAAGATGATAAATTGGCAACTGGGACCGACGGCTTAACGTGCTCTCCGAGGCACGGAGGGAACTCGGGCGGTCACCCATCCAATTACTGGCTAGGGCTAGGGTTGCTTAACTTCGCTGATCGAATGATATGCGCAATAGCAACTGTGCCACGAGCTCCTCTATAAAATTACTAAACCATTATTATGAAATAACTCATCTTAAGTAAAGAATGTTCCATTAATTTCTGAGGGAAAAATATCTTCACATAATGCATATTACGATTTTTTAACTTTGAAAGTAGCCGGCGTTTATTTAATACAACAAAAAATTACTTCGAAGATCAAAATTTGCAAGGCGCTTAAAGATAGCTTATTCTTGTTAACTTAAAGGAAACATTTGTTGCGCTCAATTTTATAAAGCAAATTATATAAAAATGCTACCTTTGTTTAATCAGAAGCCGAGCGGAATCTGATGCGTTGGTAACAAAGCAACTTGGAATCAAGTTCGGAACAAACTTGGAATACCTACATAACATAAGTTGGATGTAGTTCGATGCGGAAACTATGTTAATCACTGCTCTGAGTTTGATTGCTGGACTGACAACATACCTACCGAAGATTGCACTACAACTTCTAGATTCTTTGCAAAGTGACTAACTAACCGCCGTATTTTTTATATTATTTAAATTCAATCTTTGTGACATTTAGCTTACTAAAGATAAACGAAGTTATCATTTTGCCTTTACTTTCATTCCAATAACATATCACTAGTTAATATTATGAAATTTTGAAGGTATACTTTGATAGGTTATACACAATGGCCTTTAAATAAACATAATAGCGTATTATATGTTAAGTCTTCTTGCGTTATGTGAAGGTTGATTGGAATCTTGTGACAGAAGATGAATTAATTATTTTTAGTGTTGGAGCGTGCAAAATAACATTTTTTTTTGGTCCTTCGAGTCAGATATGAACCAGGCACCTGTACCGACGGAAATATATTTGATGGCAATAACTTATCAAAATCATAGTGAATATCCGTCACCCATTGTAGACCTCATAAAAATATTTTCACGAGGCTCTTAAAGAAATATCAATGGGTGTTTATTCCCATAACCTTGTTCCTCGAATATAAATATACGTAGTTTATCGTTTGACACGATATCGGCTCTTTCTAACATAACTCCTACCTGAATGATACATTTCGATGCTTCACGAATGAAATAACTTTTAAATTAATAATAGTTCAGTTATTCGTGTCAGTAGTCAGCAGTTAATAATTAAAGTGTTATTCAATTCGGTATTCGTGGAATTGTGGTACCAAAATAACAATTACTTTTATGTTTAATTGATTCGAATCGGATGACACAACGCCACGTATTATCGATATACAGGTAGGTATAACTATATTAACTACAAATGACATTTTTCAGTAACATAAATAGTTACAATAAATATATTCAGACCTTTTCAGAAGGATCCCCGAAGGGATGAGTAGACAGTTTGTTATTACAACACACTTTTCATCAAACATTATTAAATGTCAACGTGACAGATGGTGAGTCCATCGCCGTCTCTGACACTATACAAACGTGTTTGAATTTCTTCTCAGACGTATCAGAAACCTGACCAAGAAACTCAAACCCCATAGTCATCGTAGGTCTAAAATCGACGACCATACATTTATAAAAGCCTTGAAAGAAATCAATGATATGTGATTATTGTTTGCATGAGTATAACACATTTAAATTATAAATACTGCTAAAAAATATTAACTGACATATGGTGTGCTTTTGTTGATGTATTAGCAATTTTTTAGGTCTCTAAAACAAAGATATAGTGCTCTAAACACAGCTAGGTTGGAACACAATACAGGCTATTCAACATTGTGGAGGGCACCTGTGCGCGTATAAAAATAATTCATGTAACGTGAAGATAACCGAGCGTATTTTAACAGTCACGTATGTTGCGTGAACTCATTCGTGCGTGTCAACTTTAGGGGTATAATAAAATATATTATCGTTGTTTTGTTTACTTTCCCAACATTTGGTGAAGAAATTATCATGTTAAGTAACTTATAATATTAACTTGGGAAATTATGGATGAAGCGAAGTTTATTTAAGAAAGTCTGTTTGTGGTTTTGACTCGAAAAGGTGCACTAGTTCATATTATTTATACGAGTATGTTCACGCTTTATCTAGATCTGGCTATTCATATCATTATCATAGTCACAGTAATATCTATAAAAATATATAAAGCTGAATTTATTTGTTTATTTGCTTATTTCAGGATCCACGCTGTTGATTTGAAATTACAAACAGACAATTCAATTTTAGTTATCTGTATAGATTACATACGGCTTCTTGTACGTAAATTGTAATAATAGTTTTTATACAGATACAGGTGCTGTCACGACTTATGAGCGCACAGCGAAAATAGTGGGGGTTGTGCATGTAATTTATTCACGTTGCGCCGCACAGACAGACGCATTGAGACTCTAATTTTAAGAGTCTTCTACGCATTCACGATCAGGGGCCTAACCATGAGCTCTTATTGCAATGTTAATTCAGTTGTGCGACAGTGACAGATGTTTGCACGTCACATACATCTGTCTCATAAATGAGTGAAACTATCATGGCAATAAGAGCTCATGGTAAGGCCCCAGCGGTCACAAATCGTGACGCAACCCGTATTATCTAATAATTAAACTATATAATAATATGATGTACTCGTAGAAATATAATCATAGCATGTTCATCAACTTTTTAATGAGGTTGCGCGTGACAAGCGGGCTAGGGCTTTTTCGCCCAGAGAATCAGCATTGCTATTCAACGTGGCAATGCTGCCAGCCTTCTTGGCACGATCCCGAGAGACACTGATTTGAGTCAAGTTTCTTACTTGTAATTAGTTTTGAGTACTGTTCTTTGCATATATAATCAAATGTTATTTACCATCCGAGCATAATCTTACTAAAAACCACCCAAATTGTGTGTGTTACTGTTAAGTATGTATGCGAGACGCGACCTATGCCTATGTTACAACCTCTATGAAGTAGAATAGGATTATCTATGTCATTCCATAATTGAATAAATAGCGGCAGTGCGATATTAACAAGCTATTGTTTCACTGGTGTTGATTCCCCGATATTATATTATATCCGCATATTATACAGTTACCTAGTTAGTTGATGTTATGTTCTTAATGGCGTGAAGTATGATAATTATGATATCAGAGTGGGAGAGTTGGAATACAAAAATAGCCGTGGAAATAGCTAAATTAATTTTAGCACGGAATTTTATTACATTTCGGACCATCATTTTAAGGCTACGTTTCCTTTGTAAATATTACGGTATTCATTCAAGTCTTTTTTAAATCATAATGTTATTTAGAAAAAATATGACCAGAGCAAAGTAGGGTATGTTAGTGCCGTCCTGTATCGATAAATAAAATTAAAGTGTCTGTTTGTCCTTCTAAATTAACAGCTTTTCTGTATATGCATAAGAAAGTATATACGGTAATTACATATGAAATATTAAAAAAAAATATCTGTCTGTCCGTGTGCATGTCTGTTTGTTCCGGACAGTCTCTAAAACTTACCACTAGACTTTCATTAGCAGATAGCTGATGTTATTTAAAATAATAGCGTAACTTACTTCTTAAATTAAGCTATATTGCATGAAAGGTCAACGCGGGTGAAATCTCGCGGCGCAGCTAGTTATATTTATATAAATAAAATATTGTATATCTATATTGGAGTTTAAATTAAATATAATTTTCTCATTATGATATAAATATACCTAATATCAAAGCTATTTCGAGTAATCTTCCAATTGAGACGAATATCGTATCATAGATAATTTGTAATCTTTGCGTCTCGCTAAGCACGCATCGCATTAATTAAGTCAATTAGATATCTGCTTCAATAACCATTGACACCGATTGTATTCCATTCTAAAGGCGCCTTTACACCAGTTACTTCGCGATTCAATAGCTCTGAATATTGCGTTTAAATTTATCGTCTCGTGTAACTAACATGCTGCCCCACGGTTTCGCTCACGTTTACTTACGTAACTAAAATTAATGTTTATAATAAACTTGGCTAGTCGGCGGACAATAGGGTTCATTCCGAAATTTCCGAATTTGGAACGCATTTTTATTCAAATTTAAAAAAAAAACCTGTTTCGTACACATATAATATTAGAGATATAAGTAATCCTGTTTTGCTAGTAATTTTAGTTGTAATCCTAAAGTCAGTTAACCACAGTCACTGAGAAAATTGGGTTTCTGACAGGTAGATTTTTTAAGAAGTAATGTTGAACTTGACATCAAATTGCTCATTTAAATATTTTTATTATCAACAACAAACAAAGGCGAAAAAATATAGAGTAAAACTATATACTACTAGCTAGTAGTTTTATATTATTTTATTAACCATATATTATTTCATATGCATTATGTGAAAAGCTGTAAATTTGGAATTACAAAGAGATACATAAATTTTATTATGACGCGAGTGAAGTGACACTAACATCATTTTAACGTCTATCTACTAACATAAATATTATTTACTAGCTGTGCCCCGCGGTTTCACCCGCGTAGATTTAGTTTCTTCCTTATTATCGCGGAACCCTAATATTTTTAATAAATAAAAGTAGCCTAAGTTACTCCTTGAAACATCAGCTACCTACCAGTGAAAGTCCCGTTAAAATCCGTCCAGCCGTTTCAGAGATTACCTGGAACAAACAGACAGACAGACAGAGAAAAATTTTAAAACTTGGTTTTTTAATGTTACTGACATTTAGTAATAAGTTTTAAAATTTTGTATATTTATATTTTTGTTGTGTATTTTGTTCGTGTATACTTTCATATGCATTTAGTGAAAAGCTGTTATTTTGGAATTACAAACAGACACTTCAATTTTATTTATCTGTATAGATGTATTCGTTAGTTTGTAAGGTATTTTAATTATATTCCTTTGTCAGTTAGCCATAGCGCAAGCCAGTCTGATTTTGGGATGGATTTCAAAAAAATATATATTTTTATCTAATAAGTCAATGATATTGTAACACTGAGTATGTTACGTCCAAAGGTTAAGGCAAGCATCAAACAACAACTTTGTGAAAAGGCATATTATAGTGTTACTGAGTATATTGATGATAGCCAAGCAAGGCAAGGAGTTGCTCACTCTTCCATTAAATTGGATTAAAACAACAATTTCTATAAAAAAGGGACAAATGTATTTTTTTTAATTAAAAAACTTCTAAATGTTTACTTAAACGCCACGTCCACTACGGCTCTCAATATATGAATTCCAAATAACCAATTAACGCTGGACAAGTTTCAATAGAGGCCGAAATGAGATCAACAATGAAGGAGTCTGCATCTAATTCAGCCAGCATTATGACCGCCAAACTAATCAAGACGAGTAAATTGAATTTAATATTGCAGGAGCGAGCGACGGCCCAGCGCTCGCTTCATGTAGATTATGATTTATGGCAACGTTGAAGGCACACCCCATGAGGGAATCTTACTGCACCAGAGATCTAATACACTGTCAAGTTAACTTATGGTATCCGGAATAAACTCAGTGCTAATAGGTATATATTTTTGAAGATGGTATTTTTTTTTAAATAAGAAAAATATGAGAAGTAATTCAAAGAGGTGTGTATAGTGCCTGAGACGGTGTTAGACTTTAACTGTCACGTTGGCACTTAATGTTCGGTGAAAAGTGGGTGTTGTTATTACATCACCTCTGTATACGTCTTCGGCCTACAGGCGTGACCCTATGTACATATAAAAATGAATTTCTGTTAGTTGGCCTCGCTGAAACTTGAGAATGTCTGAACCGATTTGGGTTATTTTAATCTTAATATATTTGTGAAGTTCAGGGAAGGTTTAAGCAGTGGAAAACATATGGTTGGTCAAGGAAAAAATTATATGAAGTTGACAGGGTCATCTAGTATAAGATAAAAACATACTTATACTCACGCCTGTATTCCCCGGAGGCGTAGGCACACGCGTACTTATAATACACTCACATTTCGCCAGCTCTCTTTAAGTCCTATGTAATAGAGGTGAGCCTATGGAAACTTGCTGATGGAAAAATTCAATAATATTTTGAACCCGGAATCGAACACAGGTCGTCGTGTCCTCAGAAGCGTTTGTAACCACAAGACTAACGAGGCAGTCTGCAAATTGTTTTGTACAATACTCGTGTGTTAACACAGGATTGTGTTTTAAGAGGGCGTTGAGTGCAGGCAGACGTATGAGGGAGGGAATAACGCGCGTCAGAGTGACTCGCGGGTACGGCATATCTATATTAATCTATTATATATGTACCCCGTACCTACGTACATACTATTATGTGTCTCGGGCCTCCTGTTAGCGTATGTATTTGTGGTGCCGCATGACGTGGGACGAATATCGCGAAAGTTATTCATTCAGTCAAGCGCATCAATTTCGGCTCACGGAGTAGCTTACACGTATTGATAATTTGATCATTCTCCTTTCTAACTTTAATTGAATTATACATGAAACTACCCGGGAAACTGCTTTGTGAATACGACTAATCGTATAGGTCGATATAGGTCTGAGATGAATGTACAATTTAATTACACAGATTAGATGAATGCATAGGTCCCTTTGTCTGTGCTGTCATACGCTCGTGATTCACGCACGCAGCTTTATCAGAATACAAGTTGTGGAATGTTTCCCCTTTCTTTACCATGTTTGTACCAGGAAAAGAGGGGACTCTTCTAATACAGGTTATTGTAACTTAAAAGAAGATGTCCCAACCACTTTCATCCTAAACTTGTAATTTAAATAAAAACGTTTATTATTATTATTATTATTATGTTTTATAGCTAACGCTGCCTTGGGATGCGTAAGCGACGCGTCCGAGTAGGCTACGACTAGGAAATAGTCTCACCTACATTTTCATATATTCATTACATTGACGATAAACCTGCGTGGTTTATTTCAACGTAACTGAAAATCTTCTTAAAATTTTAATTTCACGTAGCTTTTTTCCATATTCTCTGTCAATATGTGCATTGATATTGCTTGTGATTCACATTTGAAATCGATTCCAAATAGAAAAGTAAGTTTATCCTTGATTTGTAAAGCTGAATATTACCGTCGGCTCATTCTTAATACATAATCTAAATGTATATAACTCAAAGGTGACTAACTGACTGACTGACTGACATAGTGAGCTATCAACGCACAGCCCAAACCACTGGACGGATCGGGCTGAAATTTGGCATGCAGGTAGATGTTATGACGTAGGCATCCGCTAAGAAAGGATTTTGATTAATTCTACCCCTAAGGGGATAAAATAGGGTAAGAAAGTTTGTATGAAAATATTAGGGTTCCGCGAAAAGAAGGTGAAACTAAATTTACGCGGGTGAAACCGCGGGCACAGCTAGCATGTTCATATACATGTAACAAAATGCAGTTCCGAGTTGTTTGTGCAATCAAGTATTTTGATAGTTCGGTCGCGCTTTACGAAACGTTGCTTGCATACCGGATCCAAGACTAAGGCATATGTAAATTAAGCAAGCCATAGAATACTAAATGAAAGAAAATGATGAAAATGATAATTTTGTAGCAGCTAATTTCTAGTTCCTTGCTTTTCTGTTTCTGATGGTGAATTGCACTGTATAATAAACATTGAATTTTACGATCATTACGTAGACGCATAAGATTTCATAACCTAAGCAAATAATAATTGTGATTCATTGGAAATAACAAAAAAAGTTTTAGCTAAACAGATAAAATCATTTTGTATCGAAATGTTGACATCAATTTATACTATTTACGTAAGGGTTCGAAAGAGGGCGTAAAGATATTTAAGCATTATTATTGTAACTATTAGTTCTAAACATAAACATATTAGGATTCACACACATTTTAACACTCATTAAAAAAATAACCGAATATTTGGTACAAAGTGTAATGTTTTCGTGTGTCACCCCCTTAATTGCACATCAAAGCATGTCAAGCCATGTCACCGGCTCTGTGTGTGTGCCTCGTGTCTAATCAAAGAGCTCACTTCAACTTAATGACATTCTCCTATATGTAGCGCGTCGAACAAAATAGTACAATCACATAGAGGGTTTTAGAAAATTACTAGTTTGTACTTGTGATGTTTTTGTGTATATGTGTACTAGCTGTCCCTCGCGGTTTCACCCGCGTAGATTTAGTTTCATCCTTATTGCCGCGGAACCCTAATATTTTTAATATTTAAAAGTAGCCTAAGTTACTCCTTGATACATCAGCTACCTGCCAGTGAAAGACCCGTTAAAATCGGTCCAGCCCTAGATATTACCCGGAACAAACAGACAGACAGAGAACAATTTGAAACCTTGTTTTTTTTGTGTCAGTAGCATGTATACTTTCATATGTATTTAGTGAAAAGCAGTTATTTTGGAATTACAAACAGACACTTAATTTTTTTTGATCTGTATAGATGTATAGATTGACGGACAAATAAAGAAGACTGTTTGGACACTATTTATTTTATCATGCACAATATAAATAACCAAGTCCAAATAAGCAATTTATACATAAAAAAATGCGAATTCTTTCTTTGAATGAATCTTTCTTAAAATATTACTTGATTTATATTAGTCAAATCCCAAGATTTTATATGTACGTAATTGACCTCAATAAACTCATATAGCGTGGGAACGGAACAATATTGTTTTTAAAGATAATATCTAACCCATTCCAATGAAATCGCGAGCAGAATAGTAATATTTGAATAACTGTAATGCCTCGTAATATCATAACATTGAACTTACATAAGGTCAGCTCCCACGCATTAGCGAGAACACGCGGTCCACGCATGAAAATATTCATGCCTAAGAGCGTCTCCAATCCAACATCTCTTTTTTAGAAACGTGGAACATGTCAGCTAAGTTCCTTAGATTCTTCTCAGAGGGATAGTCCGACCGGAGTAGAGCATAGCGGGTTCTCCCGTCCGATCTTTGAAGCTACCCGACTCTACCTCCACCTTACAGAAGATCGCAGCCAAACAATGATACCTTAAAGTAGTGTTATGTTCCTGCGGTTTGTAAGGTCGCCAGTGCTTCATGGAGTAGAGTAGGAGTGGAGTCGGCTGCGGCAGCAATAGTAGTCATTATTACAGGGATTTCATTCTTTATAGGGAAGCACTCGAGTGGCGCTTGCAAGTACTATTAAAAGCATTCATAGGCTGCATGAGCTGCTTACCATCAGGCGGTCTGTATGCTTGTTTTTCGCTTTAGTATAACAACGAAAAAAATAGAATGAGCCCTATTTTATCCCAGATGTAGGAAGCTGTTCTCCTGTAAGCTTTTATATTTCGCATTAATACCTGCTCGGCTCATTTGGTCCAATAACATCGCCGTATATTCTTGTCAATATTAACCGAAGTTGCCACAACTTGTATAATGTTGCAATATATTAGGACGGCTCGTGTTCGTATTAACTTAAGGATTAACACGTTGACATCTGTCACTTGGGACCGTTATTAATCGGTCCAAGTTAGATTATCGAGTTACTAGACTTCACCGTGGGTATGTATATGTGTGTACTGCCACAGTATAAATGTAAACTTATTTATAAGCAGTATGGAATATAGATCAAACGTCTAGAAATAAGAGCGTTTGCTGCATCGAGCGGGTTTGTCACTCTGCAAGTTTAAACAATTTACTATTTTATTTACCGTCAAAGTGATGTCGATTTGAATGATAGAAAATCACTGTAAAACACGGAAATGACGTATACTTGATAGGCCACATGACAGCCCTTACTGACATTACGTCAGGGCCGCTTATTATATCATAGATTTGCGCGTCTGTGTGAGTGTGTTATTACGGAAGATTTGTTCCTAGATTCCGTACTGCTTTCAGTATTCTTATATGTATACTGTGGTACTGTATTGGTTGTATAGCTAACGCTCGAATGTGTTTTAAATTTTCTCTAAACTTTTACTGCATGCATAATTTATTTCTTCGGATCCAGAGCTCTCGTAACCGAAGTAAGTGTATGAATGTGAGCGCAGCGAGAGAAATATGTAAGAATTGTAGCTTATAGCAACCGGTGATCTCTGCCTACCCCATGTATAACACCACAACACATCTCTGTATCATTAACTTAAGTTCTCATAAAATAAACGGTATCATAAGGATTTCAGAGTATTCTCTTGCCATTCGATATCTCTGAGGTAGTTTACAGTAATTCAATAATAATGTGTAAACTTATCGAATAACGAATTATCATCTTAATATAGGCACAAATTTTTTTACTTAAAATGATTAATTAAGATTAGACTCCAGTTTTAGACTTCTTTTGAAATAAAATTTCGATGGAATTAATAAAATCCTTTTAAAATAAGAAGGTAATATAAAATATATAAACAGAAGTTTACAGCACTAGCGCAGTAAATCGTTTGAAATTGACTTTCCTTGTAACAATCATTTCAGTCTCCATGCACCGCTCCGTTGTAGAGCGAACAACATAAATTTCTCACTCATTGCATTACAAGGAATTTCTTGAGCATTTGTTATGAAGCTAAGTGTAGTGTGAAAATCAAAGGAAAGCAGAGAGAAAGGCAATTTAAACTTTAATTCCGACAGACAAAGTGTAAAATGGGCTGTCAGTTAGTGTAAGGACTTGATCGCTCCACGCATAGTACTGGGAGCCCACATTACGGGTTAAAAGGCTTTTGATGCCAGTTAATTAGTTGAAGGAGTTGAAGGAGGTGCAGAATTTTCTTGGGAAACCTCCGGCTTTAGCGCACAAATACAAATACGTATTACAAGACGAGTTTATGTTCTATTATCTAGATTAATTCACCTTGGCATAAATTGAAAATGTTTTGTCATGAGCTTGTTTTAGTGCAGTAGATTTTATATATTAAAGTTGATTCCGTTTTCTAGTACGTTTATTTTTATAGAACGTTATAACTTGATGATGATATTTTATTACTAGCCAACGAGAGCCAACTATGAGGGTTTAAGCAGCTCATATTAGGAAATTCTTAGCTTTGACGTTTAATTTTACGGTATCAAAATGAAATGAAAAGCTCAGAAGATCTTAATAGGCTCTGCTTAAACTGATGATGGTATGCCCCCAGATCACCATTCATCATTATTATCATAAATTTAAGAGTTGTCACTCTTGTCGGTGTAACTGATGCAACTTCTTCTATTCGTCTCTATCCAGTGCCACCTCCCTATACGTCATGGCAGACACTTTTACCTTGACTTGAATCATGTATGTTAACCTGGGTCTTCCTCTTCCTCTCTCTCCTTCTACTTTTCCTTCTAATATGTTTTAAAGATCACCATTGGTCACCTAAATCTACGAGTATATAGTCATCGAATCGACTTCAAAATAATTTAAGAGATCTTTCTTCCAGATCACAGTTAATGCGACCCCAATTTAGTCATAACAAACACAATTGAATCAACTTAAAAATAATTTATGTGAAAGTTGTTTTCGTCTATGAATGAAATAACAAAGCCCCCTTAACTTGTTGTACCTGAATCAAAATGCCTTTTGTAAAACCAAATAATATAATGAAATATTGTTTTCATTGTGCCTATCTCTCGACGTTAATAATTCAGTGTCTAAACGGTGAATTGATTCACAAAGTGGTTCCCTTAGATGACGACGATCGTTCTCTGAATGACACCTGACTGCGCCAGTGAAGTAGGCACGGTTGATAAGATTTCTAGAATTTACCGAATTTCACAAAATTGGATTGCTTTGTTGGTCTAGTGATCGCAAACGCTACTGCGGAACACGGGGCCTGGGTTGGATTCCCGGGTCGGGCAAATTATTATTGGGTTTTTCCAATCCGTAATGTGGATTAGTGCCCGGTTAATGGCAATAGGCTCCCCCCCTATTGCATGGGCCTTAAACATGACTGTAGAAATAGGGGTGTTTATAAGTACACATCGGCCTAGTGCCTACCCTTCTGGGGAATACAGGCGGGAGCGTCTTTATGTATGTGGAACGTTAATATAACACTTGTTTGACATAGACGCATTTACAACACTAGATTCTGTTGTTTTAAAATCGCTGGTTAGCAAGAGTTACGCTTAACATCAAGCGGGTAGTTAGCTGTATACATATTTGTTAGATAAAAGGTAAGGGTAAGCTCGATAAACGCTCAGTAAACTTAGTAAACGCTCTTTACCCTTTCTGAATGAAAATAAATAACATATTCTGGTTTTCTTAACACGCCTTAGATAGAATACCCACAAAAGCACGAGCTAACAATGAAAGTTGAACATCAAACAGCAGACAATTCTAAGAGATAACGACGTAAGGCCACTAAGGACACAAACTAGAACGATAACAGAAGGTAGGTCGTCTACATTGGCCGAGGGCCGTCGGCGCTGTCGCACGCACAAATAGTCGAGAGACAAGTCGACGTACGAAGATTTCGGAAAAAGCTTATAGTAGCCGCTTACTAGGCTACACTGTACGTTGTTTACCTTCTTCAAATAGTATAAATTGAAGGCGCCATTTCCTTCCAAATAATATTTAGTTTGCTTCAACGTTTTTTCTTCTAAATTACGTTACTCATCTATAGTTGAATTCAGCTTGGTTTATTGGTAAAACATGTTTATTTAATTTAAAGATAAAAGAGAAAGTCAATGTATAGGGCAGGTCTCTTGTACTTACAGTATAAAGAAAAGAGCAAGTCGCTCATAAGTATTCGTTTTATATATACGATGTGCGCACTGCCATTTGCCATCACAGTATGAGAGCTGGCTTTCTGTGACTTTTTATTTTGCGCTACGAAGGCATTAATCAGCCCGGTCCGAGGGAGTCCGGGCCAATAACGTTGTATATAACTCAACGGATCTAATTTGGTGCGGGGAGGAATGGTAAAGCGTGTTATATGCTCACTAAGTCATTATTAAGCAGTGTTAGGGTTTCTAGGTTTATTTAGTGGCAGTAAAAGTATAATTAGTATCCACATAAAAGGTTTTTGATACATAAGTAATCGGATCGGATTCCTTTGTTTATTGTTCATAGACATCCACCTTCCAGAGGATTGCAACTCATTCTATTCATAAAAAAATTTGACTGACTAATATTAATGGTTGAAATGGGGTTTTAACTATGTATGTGAAATCTTACTGCCACGCAAGCGAAGCTGCGGGCGCAAGCCAACAGGGGCCTTACCATAAGCTCTTATTACCATCATAGTTCCACTGTGTGACTGTGACAGACTTATACACGTCATATACATCTATATCAATAATAAGAGTTGCACTATCATGGCAATAAGACGTCATGGTAGGGCACTAGGGCCGAGAATGGTTTTACCGTACAATCAAGTTTAATGGACGGATTATAAGTAAGTTATATTTTGTATTAGATGTTTTAACATCAGCTATCTGCAATTAAATTAAAATCCTGCCAATATCTGTCTAACTATTTCAAATAGACAGACAAGACAGAAATATTTGTTTTTAAATACCGTATACCGTATAAAGATGTTAATTGGGATTCACACACTTAATTTTTTTAAATGTACGTGTATTATACTTACATAATTTAAATCTTTAATCATTTATCAGAAAAAAATAATGTTAAAGAAAAAATCAATGATGCCTGTCTTCTCCGTATGTCGAACAAAATGTAATAAATATAACGCTACTTGATGAAACAGCTTCAGGCTACTGAAAAAATGAAAAAGAATAAAAGTAATAAATGGATCTTAAGAAGTACGTAAACCGCCTCAGGTTTTGTGAAGTAGGTAAGTATGTTATTCATAACTTGTTCATTAGATTTTCATATCTGTTAAGAGGATGTTGTGAGGACTTCTATAAAAATATTATATAAGTTTCTAAGAAAAATCATAATTGACCACTTGAGACGTAATGTAATAAGTATTGTGGTGAAATAAATTATATTTCAACAAAATAAAAAAGAATAAATGTACTTACACGATAATGATGTAATTACACGATACTTTGCCGTTTCTTCTCCTGACAGGCTTACTTTTGGAAACGGTAGTAAATTAATCTAAGTTAGCGTAAGAGAAATGACGTTCAATAAGTGTTCCAAGTGTCCCTTATGTTGAATAAAACTTTTAGATTTCATTTGATTTGATTTGAAAACGACTTTAATGATTACGATGAAATTTTGTACTTACATAAGGTTTAGGTTTGACACTTTTATCTAGTTAAATATTTGTTCAACTGTGGCAAAAAATAATGGTAATACAAGAAAGTGACGATCCCAAAGCGTAATAGAGTGACATGGGGTATTAAAATCCCGGATAGGTTATGGGTTCGAGTCCCTACCTCTAGTTTTTATTTTTCCTAACTATTGTTAATTTGATGATTTTTGGAGAACGTTTTCAATACTGCAGTATACTGGGCAACAATTTTTTGTGTGTTTTTGCGATAAAAACTATGTAAAGGAATTTGATAGATACAAAAAAACAATAAATTTTCTCTCATATTTCTCATCTTTATAGTTGAGCCCTTTATTTGTACATACGGCCTTCAGCTGGCTTAGCCTTTGTACTATCAAAATGCTCCTTTGAGACTTATTAGACTCCGGAGTTTCTGATAAAGTAAGTAGTATCTCAGACGTAAGCTTTTGATACTTGAATTGAGAAAATTAACCATTAAATAAAAAGTGTAGTGAAAAGAGTGAGTTATCAATAGATTTGCGGATGGAAGGATAAATTATTACTTATTGTCATTTATTGTCAACAATTTCAGCACGCTAGTGACTTATATATTTCTTTAAAAAAAAGCCTAATATCATTGGTTACCTCTCTTAGGTAAAGCTTTAGACATGTATTAACATTGACCAACATCCTAGCAATCGTTGACTAAAATAATATACACATTTTTTTTACGTATACACATTCTTATTGAATAACAAAATAAAAAATAAAAATTTCCAGCCACTTATAGTGGAAATGTGTCGTATTTGATCACTAAAGTATAAAGTTTCTAAAGTTTTTGTGGGATATCATATGAAATTATTCTATAGATGTATACCTGAGCTTTCATATGTTTTTATGTTTATATATTCCCAGACATACCTACATGATTTTGTTTTGGTATCAAATGAATTCTCATTGTAGTTGAATTCTAAAAAAATCAGTAATATCTCAAATGCTGTTAGTTTATATATGGGTCTAAAATGAATGAAATTAAACAAGTTAATACCTACACTACATAATGATGTATGCATTTACTCATTATTACCCGATCAGTAAGTAGTAAATTACTTTGGCAAATTTAATTACTTACTATAAATTATAACGGCGCAAAGTAATTCAATGTGCCAGAATCGGATTAGCAGTATGTCCGTCTCACGCTCTCGCAGCTATTAACGATTCCTAAAGAGCCCCATTTCATTTTTAAATTTCCCCTTTTCTGCGTTAAAAACGTTCTTTCGAACCTTCAATTTATAACCCTCTCTCTAAAGTGGTTGGCTTAGTGGGCGAGGTAGCGGGTCGATGTTGTACCCACTTGTAAAACTGAGCTGAATTTGTAATACCGTTTTAGAGGCATACCTACCTGTTATTGTTGAAAACGCTCGGTCATTTCTACTTTTAGATTAGCGTTCGACATTTACGACATCATATAAAGAATGCAATTATCGTAGCATTGGTGCGTTATAATATTTTCACGCTGAGAAATTACATTTATGTCTTATAATTTTTTGCACCAATAACAACACTTGTTATTTCGTTTTCATGTGTATAGTTTTTTGTAATTCTAGTTGTATTAGTGGTATTGTTTGTTATTATTATTAAATTTATTGTAAAACACCATAATTTAGATCTTTGATGACAAAATTCATTTTAGGCCATGGTATTTACTATGGCTTAAAATGAATTGTGTATGTTCACCCAAGACAAGCCCCAGTGGCTACACCGCACTCCCTGTAAGACCAAGTATACAAATATAAAGAGGCATCAATTGCTAGTGATGATTTATGTCGACAAATATTTATTGAGAAAAAAAACTATAGTTTACAAATGATATTGACAATGTATAAGTGGTTGATTTAATTATTTTCTTATATTCCAACTCATATTGTTCATTTTCACATCACATTGCATAAATAATAATGCTGATCACTTGTTTCTGTTCAATATACTATTTCTGGCAATAGACGTCGTTTCTGGCAAAAGTCGAATACGCTGCAAGTTTACTTGTGCACGATTCAAACCAGAGGTGCGGCAGACCGACCACTCGGTAAACCTATATTTATATCACGATAAATAATTAAAAAATTCCATTTTATTAAACTAATTATTTTGCGTGAGTAGCCATAACGGGATTAATGGAATCCTTGCGTTCCGCAACAAGCCGGAACTTATATACTTGCATTAAATTAGATTGTTGCGAAACACTTTATCGTGGACCTTTTCAACGAGGGCTAAAGTTTTTGTTGTTGTTGAACGCACATAAATATCGCCAGTCCACTCGTATATCACTAAGGGCGCGCCCTAAAGGATTCTATTGTCGATATTAAATGGAACAAATCGACGAAACGGTTCGGTATTTTTATTTAGTTTCCAAAATAAATTTCACCTTTTTAAACGTAGAGATGCCATTTGTTTTGTGCGTTATACGCTTATTTGGCTACGTGCACTTCAACGGTTGTTTCGGGAGGTGGCTAATGGCTTTACAGTTAGCTGCCGTTTCGAAACAAGGCTTGTTATGTAACATCTATACTTTGTACTAGTCTTAGCTATTATATTCGCTTTACAGTTTAAACATGGTGTTTATAAACACATTTGGTAATGACGTATGTACGTACTCAACAGTTTTTTGTACAGCTATGTAATTATCCTTCTATGAAACAAGAAGCACGTGGCGTTATTATATGAGACTAGCTGTGCCCCGCAGTTTAATGAAAGTCCCGTTAAAATCGATCCAGCCATTTCGGAGATTAGCCGGAACAAACAGACCCATAGACAGACAGACAGACGGACACAGAAGGAGACTTTTAAAAAAAAATAGCTTCCTTAAAGTCAGTTCCGTATATAATTTCATATGCATTTAGTAAAAGGTGTTATTTTGGAATTACAAACAGACACTTCAATTTTATTTATCTGTAATAGATTTGTACATATGCTTAGATATTAAAAGCTCTTTATATATTTGTTTTTGTTAAAACTCCTCGGCATGACCAAAAAAACAATCATAATGAGATACAAACATTTATGTTAAATACAAAAAAGACACAAAGGTGAAATTAACGAAAACATATTTCGTTTGGATGACGTCACGGGTAGAAAGCTAGTACTCAAATTAATTTAATTTATTTGCAAAAGCTGTGTTTTTTTCAGTCAATTGTAGCGTTTTTCTTGCCTTATAATAACCTTTTATAATTGAATAAGTGAGAAAGGCGTGGGCGCCGACTTGACTGTCAGTAATATAATGGTTTGAAATTACAGCGTTTGTGGAGGTACTCCCTGTCCTGCGATCCCTTTCTTTTCTTTGCTTAAAATAAATTACAACAGAAAAAATACAATTTGTCACTTGGCAATTTTTATTGTAATGAATTTTACTGATCTTTTTTACAAATGCGTGCATACACTACATGGTTCTTAGGGTTTTATGTTTAATCCAGTGCTTACACATCACGCGAGTTAAGCAAATTAGCAGCCCCTTTGCAGACCCTTCTAAGAAAGCACAGAACATAGTATTGATTTTCGAAACTCGTGAATATGCCTAGATAAACTGGCGCCGATGCTTTTTTTAAGCTCATATTAATGGAATATTGTAGTTCTTAAAGTTCAAATTTGTTTAATATATTTTTGTAAGTTCGAATGTGATTATTATATTAAGTTCAAATATGATTATTATATTTTTTAAGTTCAAAGGCGAGACGTTTCATAGCTCTCAGTGCCTACACCTATGCTATCGTGAAAATGATCTGACGTAATCATACGGTGCAAAACAATATCCATTTTACGTAGAATTTCTCGTACGCAAAGTTTTCCTTTGTACCAGTTTCGCGAGTGTCGACGCGGCTGTTTTGCTGTGCTGCGAATTTTGAATGCTCTTTTTTCGGTCGTTTGTCTTCGCGTTAAGCCCGCTCGTCCTGCTCTAAGCACAGCTCAATTTTAAAACCTCTCGTTGTGAAGCAATATTACAACTTTATCCCATTTGCGTAACGTGTATTCTGAGAGACGCCATTTAGGTGATACTGATGAATAAATTTGTAAAAATCGCTGTTTTATAAGTGATATGATTTAAATATTATTTATTCAGTTTAGGCCCAGATAAGGCACTTATGAATGTCGAAGAAATGACCTTCGGTTCGAAAACTAGCCTTCTGAGAAGAACCGGCAAGGAACTCGATCGAATATTATGTTTATAAGTGTCGTATCTTCCCACTATTCCTTGTCTATTGACACACAAATAAGTTACAACATTTCAACAAGTTAGCAACTCTCTGCTTCGTTGGTCTAGTGTTCGTATTTTGCAATAACTACTGCGAAACATTAAAGCTCTCGCAAAAGCGACACGGGGCCTGGGTTTGATCTCCAGGTCGAGCAAATTATTATTGGGATTTTCCATTAGTAATTCCCCAGTAGCAGCCCTGGATTAGTGCTTGGTTAATGGCAATAGACTTTCTCTATCTCTTATCTCTTTGGGGAATACAGGCGTATTATATTTATGTTTGAGTTATAAATTCTGCCCCAGACTCGTCTTAAGACTTATAGAAACAGAAGATCCATAGTCGAATCCTGGTTCTACGTTAGTAGTTCTTTATGATTCCCGACGCATACAATCTAAGCTGTGAAATATATAGCTTCGGTGTAGCGAAACTGCCAATACTTACTTCACACCTACTGTGAGGGGTTTAAATTCAATAAATACGGTTCTCCGTTCTGTTTATTTCCTAATAAACGTAAAAATAACTATAAGAGGATTGAATTTTTCGCTCTGGCTTTCACGGCTCCCAACAAGCCGCGTTTTTATAGGCAAACAAAACAGTTTATTTACACTGGGCGACCATTACTCATAGGTTTTATTACAATAACTGATGGAAAAGCCTTATACAAGCCGAGCCATCAATCCTAATTCATTTTCAGATACATTCGTCCGATGGCTAGTCGTTTTTCGTGCGAATACCAGTCGGACAATGCAGAGTAAAAAATTAAAAGAATACAGTCCAGTCAATCAATGTGTAACCAAACAAGCCCTATAGGAACTATGAAAGCAATGGATTTTCCCAAACGGATTTGTTGGAAACGTTTTATACTCGTACTCCGAATGCTTTCTTCCGTGAATGTGGATACAGTTATTTAGTGTTCAATTTACTCTCTGCATTTGTGAGGTTGATGCAACCGTAGTGGTGATTGTGTTCACACTATCGGTGCAAATGTAAGCAGTATTTCGATTATCGGATTTTACCTACTAAAGTTATTTATGTATATTTGTACATATCTATACTTACTAATATATAGAACTGAAGAGTTTATTTGTTTGCTTTGACGCGCATATCTCAGGAACTACTGGTTTGAAAAATACTCAGTGCTATATAGCCCATTTATCGAGGAAAACTATATCGTGGATGAAGTCAAGGGCAAAAGTTAGTTCATATATACAGATGAATGAATTTGAAGTATCTCTTTGTAATTCCAAATTACAGCTTTTACCTTAGCATATTTGAAAAGTACATACAGTACCTATATAAAAGAACTTATGTCGCACTCGACATACATTGGTTTATGAAGTGAAATGATACGTCAAAGCAAAGTTTTTAATACGCACTAAATTAAAATGATCGTAGTTGACACTCAACCTTAGCGAGTGAGTAATACCCTCACAAAACCGCTGATAGTGTGCAGTATGTAATCCGGGGTACATGAATAAGGTGATATTATTACCGATGACCGGCATCTCGAGGAAGTCGTACAAAAACGCATCTGGCTTAACGGCTTCCGAGCCAGATTTACCGTGATTATCCCTCGGCTGGAATGGAAACTAAACATACCATTATTGGATTTATGCCGTTGTTGCCTCACTAATGTGTTGTCAGACAATTTTAGCTTGTTATTTCGTTTAAGTGATCACACTCGCTGTATACAAAATGTTAGAAAATTTCCGTATTTATATCCGAAAAATAAATTACATCACAACATTTAAATCCTGGGTTGGCTTAGTTTTATTATTATTTTCTTCGTATATCCTACATCCTTTTCATCCCATATTTGCCTTTTTTACTTATAGATTATGAAATCCAAATAAAAGTATGTAAGTCTGGCTTTTATTGCTCAGAGAATCAGCATTGTTATTCTGGGTGGTGTTAAGGGTGGTAGAATTTACTATGATATTTTTTAGTCTACAGGTTGAACCAAATTGGCAAAATTGCGCGCGAAAGCTCATCCCCTATAAAACGAATTAAATAAAAAAAAACATTTAAAGTGAATATATCTAGATATAAAATATGGCCAGCTGTATTGTAACGTGGGATAATAGCGGTTGATGTAATAACCGTAGATAGCCGCTGCCGGCGTTGTTTTCTTAGGATGCGGTACAAAATTATCGGCCAGTGTACTGTATTACATAATAAAAATATTATCCTTAATGTGTCGGGTTTCCGGAGGCAAATTGGTTTCCATTGTCCATCACTATTTCATGTCAGGCTTTTAACTTAGTAATATTATTAAGAATAATGATCACGAAAATCGCAGAGTAAATACTCTATAAAAGATGCCGCCAATATGAATGAAATGAATATTCGATATTTTAGACGTTTAGAAATTCTGACCAATTATTTTGGACTTCCTCCTCGACGTCCAACTCAATTTAAGAAAGATGTTGAAGTTGCCAGCGTTGTAAGGCAGAGGAACAGTCCCCAGTTGAACAGCACTAAATTTCGAACAGAACATCCTTTTATACCTATTCAGAGTAGGCACTAGATAATCATATCTCAATTCTTGTAAGCATAGGTTTATGGCTCTTTCTCCACGCAGTTCTACCTTGGCGTTCTAAGATATAATTCTTGAAAGGAAGATGCTGAAGACAATTTAAGGCTATGTTTATGTGCCTGTTCTTCATTAGCAAATGTGTCAGATAACTACATTTGTAATAAGAATCATAGGCTGCTCAGCGTACTGATTTGCATAATCTCAGATGAACTACACAAATACAGCGTGGCATAAAAACAAAAATTCCACGTAATTCAAATTGTTTTAGCGTGTTTGTTCTGCCGCCAGTGTCGGCTGGCTGTAATTAAATTTTTAACAGCAACCTTGCGTGACTAACAGTGGCAAATGAAATGAATTATTTTAATGAACGCTTCTACGTCTGTTGGTATTATTTTTACTAGAAAATACACTTATGAAATGTAAACTCACGTAATTATATATCTTCGATGAAATTGGGACATCAAAGTTCATATTTAATTATGAAATTATAGTCTTTGTATATAGAACCTTTGCAGTAGCCGTCACACAATTATATAAGCTCGATAAACATATTGTTTTTTTTTTAATTTGAACTTCCTAGTTTATTATATATGCACTGGCGAACTTAATGCCAAATAATAAATACCTTAATAAAATAAATAGGCATTAAGTGCCATAGGATTTACAAAGCCATAAATAAATACACAATACTATATACAACTATAATAACATACTTAATAGTTAACTAATGGATAATTTTTTTTTATTAAAATTTATTATGTTATATCAAGAGGATTGATATATTCACGGTCTCTTAGAAAAGATTCTTATAATTTTACTAAACACAAAAATAAATTCGCCTGAAGAATGGTATTAGAACAAAGTAAATAGTTCACGACCCCGTTATCTTAGTATAAACGTGAAACAAACGGCCATTATTCATCAGGTAGCCAACGAAAACTGCTTCCCATTTTTTCAACATTTACATAAATCACTGAACGGATTTAGAACCATTTTTTTACCGTTATCCTTAAGGTCAAACAGGATGAATAAGGTAAATACGTGGGAATAAACAATATTCGGCAAAAGGAAATTCTTCATGCGAATATATAAAATCTGTACTGACAAATATACCTATATTTTTTTATCCGGATTTTCCTCAATACGAGCAAATGTACGGTAGATCGCATAAAATTATGATGTTTATTACGTTTACACATATTTATTATATACTAGCTGTACTCCGCCGTTTCACCCGCGTAAACTTCATTCCATGCCAGGCTTTATTTCGCGAGATCCAAATATATATATTTTTTTAAATAAATGTATAATTCGTAATCTCAGTGAACGCGCTAATTTCCTAAATATTTATCGAGGAAGGCTATGGACCATACACCATCACGCTAAGGTCAATGGCGGGTTAAGCATAGCGCTAGCCCAATGTAACTATTCCACGCGAACGAAGTCGCGGGCAGAAGCTTTAACAAGTGTAAAATGTATGTATTAATATTAAAATTCCCAAATTGTAACATCATTATTATTTCCTTTCGTTGGAATGAAAAGAGTTAAGTGTGAACTTATGCTAATCATAAAAACGAATTCACATTAGAAGTTCTTTGTAATAATTCAATTACCGTTCCCCGTGTCATTAAGCTCAATCTACCTTTTGCCATCAATACAAAATGTACAAAATATGCGAAGCTAGTTGTATTAAAATGTAACAATCGTATAGGGCCAAGGTCGGCCGGGTCTGGCGATACGGCCGCCGATACGGCACGCAAATGAAAACGATTTCAATCTGGGACGTGTGAATGCTTTTTTTACACTATACTGACTTCCACCCACGTAATGATTTTTCAAGTACCCCATATCCGTCTATGGCGTCATTACCATATATAGCTATAAATTTCAGCAAAATCCGTTTAACTGAGGAAAGATTAAATATACAATAATCTTGATATTTAATTTCTAAAAGACAAGACATGAAGCGAGTCGTTCTTACTACCAAACTATTGTAATACCTATGCATCGGTTGTTGCATGCTAATATTATCAAGAAAAAATATTACAGGTGTCACGAGTTATGAGCGCTGACCTTGAATGTATTCATTTTATGAGTCTGTCTCGTCGGTCTGTTTGGCGCGACGTGAATAAACCATATGCGCAGAAGCAAGGGCAGTCCGTGTTATACTTATACTATATAGATAAATAAATAAATAAATAAATATAGAACTGATAAAAACATACTTTGATTTGTTAATGTAAAAATTATAGGTATAATGGACATCAATTTTTAAAGTCAGACGTAATATAATAATTAATAAATAAATGCTCACGCCATCCCTGAAGGCGTATGCAGAGGTGGGTGTAACAACAACACGCACATTTCACCGAGTTCATATTATGCGCCAATGTGGCAGTGGGTGAGTCCATTGTTGTCTCAAACTCTATACCTAAATAGGTCTTTGAATCACATCTCAGACATATGCAATGTTTTCCTTCACCGTAAAGGACGTGGGGTGAAATTACTGCAAAAGTTTTCAGAAAAACTCATTGTCGCAAGCCGCTGGGATTCAAACTTGCGTCGTTTGCGTAGCAGGCGACTGCTCAAATGGCTACCATGGCTAATAATTAATACTTTCGTAAGTAATGCTCAAAATAAGTATTTTTTTATTAGTCTTAAGCAGCAAACAGGCACAAATTTACACCGAGAGTGTGCTCAACGTACCCCATAAACGTTTACACTTACAAATTACACATTTCCTAAATGGTTAAAGGGATCAAAACGTATTAAACTCATTCTTTCCGCGAATCATCGTGAGACTCGTTTAAAAAATTAACGCTAACAATGTAAGGAGGGTCACGACTTGATAAAACGACTCTCAATTCACTCAACAGAAAATGTTAATGGGATTCCAACCATTGTATTCTTGCAAAAACAACTCGATATCGTTTTTGCCGCCCTAATCTGCTCTTGGGTAATAAAAAGCGGGTTCTATGTAATCCATTGTTATTTGCAGATCGTCGGTGGCGACAGATCAATCGATGTTTCATATAGTCTGGTAGACAACGAAGAGCCGTCACGGCTGACTGGCTTGAGTAGTCTGCAATTCATGTGACGCCAGTTCAAATCCCACGGGCCTGTACCAATAAACCCTCTCCTCTATAATGGACCACAGTGGCATTCATTCACGTCATACTGCTGAACAGGTAGCCAAATATTATCGTTTAAGTAAGAACTTCTTAGCTTTGACTTTTAAGGCACCAAAATAAAACGTCAAAGCACAGCAGTTCTTAATACCCTCTGCTGAATCTGATGATGGTAGGGCTCTGGTCTGTCATGTAGAGGCTGGTCATCTTTATATACCAGTAGAACTATTGGACTCTTCTTCTCACCCACACTGCGCAAGATATATTTTAGTTCCATGTACATACGAGCCTCTAACCATACCTTTTGTTATTAATAGTATTTTATCTGTTAAATAAATAATATTCCTGTGTACATCTTCAACCACCTGTATCCGATTAGGGCCTATAGGCGAATATTCCTGCTTTATGAACTATTTTGTAACGAAAGTGAATGCTGCACTATTATTAATTCCATTAAAAGCACACTGTATTCTTTTATATTTATTGAGCATCAAGATTAAAATCAATATAAGTCTCGTAAGTAATGATGTATGAATAGTTGATTGATGTATATACAGACTGAATATTAGTGTTGTTCATTAATCAAGCATGTTCTTACGTAGCGATCGCAAAGAGTTGCCCCACGCGACCGCTATTAGGTGATTAATGCTTGCCACGCCCTCTGGTGCCTATTACGGAGTATTAGATAGCGGAGGCCTAATTTATGTCTCCTACACAGATACACGCCTAACTTAACATATACCTCATTTTAACATATTCGTGTAGCGTGCGAGGAATGAGTTCGAAATGAGTTTAGAAGAACAAGTCTAGCTTACATGATCATATTCATTGTTTATATAAACTTTGCCATTGCCGGTTTGATAATTAAGCTTGTGGGCGAGTATAAGATAGGTACATAACGAACCATCATTATTTTCCTACCCTTCTATATTGGGAACTAACAATATTAGTACAGGGGGCCAACTATGATCGTTTTAGATACGCGTATTAAAACTTCGTAACTCTGACATATCTAACTTTGATTTTCCAATAACAGCCCAGTCTGAGTGCGAGTTTTCTAAAACTCGCCGTCGCAAGTCATCGCGTCGACGTAAACGAAGATTTGTATGGGCTCACAATAGTGTCATCTTTAGACCGACAGAGACGTTGTTTCGATCCTATACAAATCTGCGTTTACGTCGACGCGGCGACTTGCGACAGCGGCAGTGAAAAACTCGCACTAGGCCCTCTGAATTAGTACTCGGTTAATAGCAGTAGGCTCACCCCTTCTTACATAGGACTTAAAAATAACTACCGAAATGGGGCTGTACTACACAGAGATGTAATCAGAGGTGGAGGATATAGGCAGAGTTTTAGCCTGTAGTAATAATAATAATATCTTTTGAATATCCCTCACAGCTAATGAGGAGAATTAATGCTGAAAAAAAACATCGTAAACTAATACATTTTTATCAAACTATCTTTAATTGACATATAAACTTAATTGTTATATAAACATAAAACCCCAAAACCTATTGTTTAATTTATATTGTAGTATGCAGCAAGAAGGCTAGGGCATATTTTAATACTGGCCTTATATAATTAAAAATAAGAATGTTTTAAATTTAAATAGTTCCGATTGTCTTTTGTTTTTTTCTGTCACACAAATTGCTATTGCTATTGAATTTCATATTGGTCTTGTAAATCAATCAATTATTGTTTTTGTCGAAATATAAGTCGAAAGTTGAAAATCCCTATTTAATTTGAAAAGTCCTATTTGACGAGTTGACGATGTTGGTTAAGTATAACTGAAGCAAATATTCATGTATAAACTTAGGGTTTATTCACCTATTGTCGGTTAGCGGTAGGACGTATCAGAAGAAATATTGCGTAGTAAGGAAAATGTAATATTATGCTAAAAAGTGCTTTACCCCTAAAACATGCGATTTATAAATTTTAATGGTCGCATTCTAAGTACCAAACAGATTGTATTACACAGCGAAGGTAAAAGGTAGAAGAAAATTATAATTAAAAACTGCACTCTTTGTAGCGTTCTTAATAATCTTTGTTGTAAGTACAAAGAGGAGATACTGCGCGGTAAACCAGTGAACGTCTTACAAGACTACTTGTAAACATCTGCCGTGTCTGAGAGTGCGGACAGCGTCGGCGGCAATTACAGAGCGAGCGGACATCTGCGTTGGTTGGCTTGTATGCAATAAAGTAACAGGCACCGTGATCTATTATCGATGGACGCGGCATTTTATGAAACATTCAAGAATTAGCTCGATATCACATAAGGATACATCAGGTAGGTTAACTTGTTTTGCTGGAGACCGAGCCGGGCTTTGGCCCTAAGCACGTTCAACAAATGTCTTGCAAACATATATTTTGTATGGACACACTCACGTTATACGGCTAACGGCTGCGCAACGACAAAGACCTAAACTGAGCACAACTCTCGGCTCGGACTCGGCACGGTCCAGCATCGTAAATCATTCTTTAAGCCACACAAATAGAAGAAGGGAGTCTTTGCGCTGCAGTAGGAGACTTGGCATCGCTATAACATAAAACCATTATTCAATGTTAAGAAATGTATATTGTATGAAGAGATGTGTGAATGAAGACGAAACGAAATAAACGAAATGATTACCTAAGGATCGTACCAAATGACGAACGTGTGAGCATATTATGTATGTTTGTATGTATTATTATGTTTTTGTAAGATATATTGATAAATTTACCACCTCCATAGTAACCACGATGTAATAATGGTACGAGCATGTGGTTCACACAAGAAGCCTTTAAGGAGTCCAACAAGATGATAAATAGCATTTTCCAAAATATTGCTGTAACGTGAGCATTGATGCTTAGAAAATATCCTTAGGTGTTGCCTAACTTATAAGGAACGAAAGCCAACATAATGACAACTATTGATAGCATTTGTTGCCACTAGTACGTAGCTAACTTTGTGAGTGTTTTGTGTGAGTGCTACAAGTACGTAAAACTTATTAAAACAGTGAAATCATCACACAGATATTAAATATTAACGATACTAACATAAATAAAACAATTCTCAGTTTTTTTTTCTCAATATTTGTCTGTTTGCTCCGGCTAATCTCTGAAACGGGTGGACCGGCTTTAACGGGACTTTCACTAGCGGACAGCTGATGTACAAGGAGTAACTTAGTCTACTTCTATTTTAGAGAAAGTTTTTATTATTAATCCTATGTGGGTGAAACCGCGGAGCACATCCATTTTGTAATAAGTTCTAATAAATTGTATGTTAAATGTATGTTGCTAAGTTTGCATGTGGAGGCTAGGAGGTAATTAATGTCCCAAATTATTTATTCATCATTAAAATAATAATAAATTCAATTAAATTTAGAATGGTCTTAGATAGTGGGCAGGGAAAAAAAAGACTTTTATAAGCCTATAGAAAATGTTTCAAATTCCGACATCAGCCTCAATATATCAAACTGGCAGCTAAGTTGCTATTAACAAACCACTTATCCATTAGTTCGTTGCTTCATCAGAGCTACTTTAATTAATAAATAAAGGCAAGATGAAGAAGGTTAAGCTGGCGACCGACGTCGTGGCTTAATTAAAGTGAAACTATTAAAAAACATTCTGCGGCGTCATTAAAATGCATAAAATATCAGCCAGTACTTAATAACGTCTAGAGCTGTTGTTTACGACTTAGTAGTGAAATGAAACTGAAATACACAGTTAATTTCGGGTTGAAAAGTACCCATTTAACCCCTCTGATAAATTGTATTGGCATACCGATTTTCAATCAAGTGAAATTTTATATCAAATTGACAATATAATAAATGTGTATTTTAAGTATTTTATAGATCCGTGCATTAAAAGGAAAATATACTAATAATTATTATTATATATTATATCCAATGATATTCACGTGTCCAACGAGATCAACACGTTTGTATTATTATTATTATATACTAGCTTGTGCGACTCCATCTGCGCAGGATTTGACTTATATTTTGGACAATTCACACGATACCCTCACGCTTCGCTAGTAGAAATGATACAAAATGTAAGGGAATGACATATGTTATGTGACTGATTTATGTCATTTACATACATTTTGTATCGTTTCAATCAGCGCCAGCGAGAGAGAATGTTACTTTGACTAGGCTTGCAGATCAGATTGAAAGGCTTAAATCACTGATTATTCCCATACTTATCGTAGATGTGTTATTGACTGGATGTATTCTTAGCAACACTAATACGTGAGTGACACCCACAACATTGAACGCTCGTGAAGAGCTGTGATCAGTGTATGTGTAATCACCTAATTGACTGCTAGAGTAAAGTGATGACATTTCTTGATCTTATATGATAAACATGTAACACACGATATTTTACCTTAGATAATACGTCTTTAGAGTTCAAGATGATTTGACTTACCTGTAACAAAAATAAAATGCTATTAATAACTACAAAATGCTACGCATGTTTCATCTGTGAGTAATATAATGAATGGAATTGGAAGTTACGCCTTCTTGTCTATACTTAGATCGTGTATTTTTATGACATCGCTACGATAAGGATGTACGATTGTGTTATACCGTATTCTTAATTTATTCTCATAAAAAATTATTCTAATGATCAAACGAAACAAATTATGTTTTTCTTAGAAATATTAGAATTTGCTTAAGACGATTTGTAATAATATATGTAAGGAGTATTTACTCCTTAACCGTACCTGGCCGTATAGTCAGAGGAAAAGAGTTTTGACGTTATGACATATGTCATCAGATAATTATTTTCACAATTATAAAATATGGTGTGTTTGTTTTATAATAGTTAGGCATTAGAATTAACATAAATGTCGTTTCTCTTATTCCAGGTAAGTGTCTGGTTTATTATTTGACATAATTGTATTATATTTTAGTTATTTTATTTAAGGTTCAATAAATTCTCTTATTCCAGAGCAACACATTGTGTACATTATTTTAATGTCAAAAAAGATTGATCTTATATATATTTGTGAGATTCTTGTGTATAAATAATTAAACATTTATACATTTTCTTGCGTATCTCACCCAGCTCTAACGAAATCCTTCACATAAGTCAATCATATACGATTGGTATTAAATTATGATTTTATGGGTTCTTTTTAGAGGGAACGTCAAAAAACAATAGATCTTAGGAGTATTATATTATTCTAAAATCAATATTTGAAATTAGTTTTAGCGATAGAAAGTAAATTAATAAAAGTAATTACCGTCGTTTTCATCTCATATTTTACTGGATTCCGAGAACCTTAAGTAGTCAAAGTGAAAAACTAATAGATTTTTTGGCGAAACAAAACCATTCAGCGTATGAAATAAAATGACCAGAATTTTCTCCAACCCACTGGTATTTTACTTTTATTTGGGTTCTACTAATTTAAAGTTAATTAAAAAGACCGATTGTTCTTTGCAACATTTATAAATCTTTTGATCGAATGGAGTGGTATTTTTTCAAGCGTATTATTTCTAATAAAACATAAAAAAAAACAATTAATGTACTCTTACTGGGCATACATTTACTTCTATAAATAAGAAACATTTCTTCCGTAAAACTGAATCATCATCTCCCTGGCCTTATCCCAAACATTGGGGTCGGCACTTGATTCAACCCGATGTGGCTGATCACCTGATTTTTATGCGAAGCGACTGTCATCTGACCTTCGCAACCCCTTTAACGAGGAGAATCTGTGATCTGGGTAAACCAGTTGTCAGACTATTTTAGGCCTCCGACTGACCTGTAACGATTGCCAAAGATGATAAATTGGCAATCGTAAAACTGAATACAAATAGAAAACTTGCCTCCATTGGGTGTCACTTAGGACTGTGCCAAGAAGGCTGGCAGCAGTACCACGATGAAAAGCAAAGCTGATTCTCAGATCGAGAAAGCTCCAACCCACTTGTCTCTACCAGACATCTTAAAAGGTACTATAGTTTCAACCGCAAGCGCAGTATATGTATGTATACTTGACCATTGCAAGCATGTTTCTTGTGCTTGATGCACAGGGATAGGAATAATATAAACTGTATAAAGTACTTTGTATAAAGTCTAATCAAATAAAGATATATTTGAGTTTGATTGAGATTGAGTTTATACCGTTAATACTCCTAATTACTATGTATGTCGCAGTCGTATTGTATAATCCGCCGCATTACATTACGGCTAGCTGTTACCAAAAACAGGACCGTTTTGAAATGCGGTGGTTCAACGATTAGCCGGATTGAATGCGGCTGAATTAAGTGCAATTAAAGAATTTCTGGGCGTTTCTGAACAAATTCTAATACGGTGGATAATACAATGTAACTGCCACATGTATATAACGAATATTAAAATAATGGTATATTAATGAAAGCGTGATTCGCAGCGTTCACCTTCAGGACAGTATTTACAGTAATTAAATGGCGCATTTGCTTGATGAAAGACTACCGAAGGTATAGCATCGGATCCATTAGATAATTAATGACACTTATTAATTACACCTGCCCACTAATAAGTAATGGAAAAGAAAAATATGCGAGTAAAATATATAGAAATTAAGTATACCTTCGTTTGAGGTTTCTGAGGCTGGGCAAAGGAGCACTCAGTTATTAATACTTGCTTCTTAGGGACGTCTGTACCAATATTAATAGGATGAAATATTTGTATTTTGAGTGGCGTTTTCTCGAGTGGCGACCGCGTACCGGCAGGCGCAGTGTGGGTAGGCGCCCAACGAGGTGGACCGACGACCTGGTGAGGATCGCGGGAATCCACTGGATGTGGGAGGCATAAGACCGGTCGTCGTGGAGATCGCTGGGGGAGGCCTATGCCCAGCAGTGGGTGTCGTCGCCTGAAGTGATGATGATGACGGCTTGTATTTTTTTATGTTCATATTTTTGTAAAAGCACTTAGTATATAGCGATATACGCAAGTGAGGTCGTACGGAACGTAACCGAATCTTGTAATTTATAAAATTATATTCTTCTTATTGGTAATATCATTGTCAATTCAATTCAATTAACAATTTGAGTTCGGAAGCGCGCAAAAGAATTTATATTATGTATTTATAATGATGTGCGAAATAATTTTAAACGTGATTCGTATCACCTACTAGCTCATTGCTATGTTGGGTATTCCATTCTTTATAAGGAAGGCAATACACGAGTGACAATCTGGTGTCGGTCACATTCTTAGGCAGTATCCGTTTAACATCAGGTGGATTGCACGCCTATGTATCATAAAAAATCAAAGAATACGTGAAAATATATAATTTATTAAAATGTTTTCCGTTATGTTCTCAAATGCGGACTTCGCAGTTTGCCGCCGCTTTGCTACACAGTGCACAGAGCACGTTGCTTTTTTAACTTTTCACGGTTCCATACTCGCACTTTTCTGTTCCCAGTCTTACGCTCAATATGAAAGAACCTCTCATCGTACAAACTAAAATCAACCCTAGCTTCTACGATTAAGGTTCCATTACTCAACGACGAATATTTCTTGTTTGATACATGCCTTTGTGAATTCGAAAATAGTTAGTCTCCAAGAAGTTAAAAGTTGTGAGGTTTATTCGATTTTAGATTATCATCGTATTATGTTACTTGAAAGGCGAGCTTTAACTTATTTCGAGACAACTTTAGGTAAAGTTTAGTTTAGTGCTTGAATAAACTTTACCATTGCACCGTAATAGCACTCACATGGAACGAAAAAATAATTGTCTGTCCTTAAAATCTCAAGCATAAATGTATGTAAGTTTACTTCTCAAAACTTATTTTGATACATACCATTATAAAACATTTTTTTCTATATTAAATTAACTTGGTGAGCGAAAGTGAAGCAATACACAAAATATACAGTTGGTTTAAAAATTTATAAAACCACGTCAGATTTTTTTTATATAATATATGCTCCATTGAGGATTCAAAAGGACGTATCCTTTTGAATCCTCAATGCACTATAAAAATAGTTATAAATAGTCAGTGTATCTCAAATACTTGGCTAGTACGGTAACGGGTATCATAAATAGCAGCTCGTGGTACCTTCATAGTTCACAGGGTAAAGCGCACGGGTGCACACTGACGTTGCCAACGTGTAAACGTACCGGTTCTAAGGTTGCGATAAAGCCATTACACGCAAGATTGGGTGTCTGTGACATGTTTTCAGAACAAGCTACATGTTATGCTTCGTGAATGTAGCTGGATGGGGATAAGGGAACTCTGTTTCTATAAGGCGGCGTCGTGTGGCGATGTTATGTGGTGTCTTAAGATTATTGGGTCGATAATGTGGCTCTGAAGATTTGAAACTAGCTGTTGTAAAATACTACTATATAAACTCTGTGGGGAAGCAGCCACCTGCTTCGTAAGCGATGCATGTTCGAATCCCAGTGGTCTACATTAATGAGTTCTTCTAAAAATGTGCTTAACGGTGAAGGAAAACATCGCTTGGATACTTGCATATCTCTAAGAAGTAATTCGAAGTACGTTTGTATAGTAAATTTTAGGTGTTAGACTCACCATCTGTTACTCACCATGTTGTTCTGACAACACCTCTGCCTACCCCTTTGGCGAATACAGGCGTGAGCATATGTTTGTATGTATGCCTACTATATGACGACTGAAATAATGAAATGGAAGGAAAGAACACATTGCGCTCACCCGAAATAACGAAGGATAAGGCCAGGAGGATGATTGTTTTATTTAAGAGCTGTGGATTTTGTAATAAATAAATAAATGATTATGATGCCTCAAAAACTAGAAAACCGAATAAAGAACGAAGATACATAATATATAAGAAGGCAATGACGACGGTTTTAATAATAGGTAAATCATTTTAAGTTGTAACAAATTGGACCCAACTCTGTTTGTGTTGAAGAAAATGTGTGATCTTCTGCTAGGATCAAATTGTGACGTCAAAAGTCCATTTGTAATAGAGGTACAATAATAATAAGTCGTTTTGATGTGTAGGCGTTTTTAATGTTAGTTATTTTGCCACTTAGTCTTATAGTGACACCGCTATAACTACTACACAGTCGTAATCCTTCAAAGTCGTGTTGTGGCGTAGGCGTTGTGATCAAAAAAGGTATTTACCACCTTGACTTCGTATTATGAAAAAATAAAGCTGGTAGATGGAAATGCGTAGACTAAATTCTACGCAGTTTGGGACGAACGAGTAGGCCCTCGTTGAAATAAAACCCATACCGGCAAAATAATATTTATTATTATTTTTACATTTTCTCCATCATGTATCCGAAGGTGGGATAATTCTCTTGCACTTCACATTGGGTTCAAATTCAATTTTCCGTATCACACTTCCAGCTGTGGTGTACCGTGCCTAAAATAACATATCGCAGCCGCGCGCCACTTGGCTAAACGGACCACGAGATAGCTTGGGTACTTGAATAAAATTTGAATGGTGTTTGCTTCTTTTCTTACCTACCGGTGTGGTTACAGCGATAATGTTATTTATTTAATTTGGGCTGTATGTTAAGTCATATTTGCATAATGTTAAATTATAACACTTAATTGGAAAGTTATGAAAATTTCAAATTATATCTATACAGATAAATAAAATTGAAGTGTCTGTTTGTAATTCAAAAATAACAGTTTTTCACTAAATGGATATGAAAGTATTCACGCTACTGACACTAAAAAACCAAGATTTTTTTTTTCTCTGTCTGTCTGTCTGTCTGTCTGTCTGTCTGTCTGTCTGTTGGTTCCGGGTAATCTCCGAAACGGCTGGACGGATTTTAACGGGTCTTTCACTGAAGGATAGCTAATGTTACAAGGAGTAACTTAGGCTACTTAGATTTAAAAAAAAACATTAGGGATCCGCGGGCAACCATGAAATTAAAATCTACGCGGATGAAGCCGCGGGGCACAGCTAGTTTGCTTGTAAATTAATGAACTTCTTACCAATGATTGACTTTAAAAATAAATGCCGACATAAATTGCAGGATGTACGATATATAGCACATTTTCACCCGGGACGGACGCGAATTAACTGCTCAACCTAAATACGGTACAACCAAGCTACGAAATGCTACGAACAATCTACGACATGCTACGAGTGTTCTACGAAACGCTACGAAGCTACGTGTGCTACGACGCTACCAAAATTAACTAAAAGCAAATCCGGGCGTAGTATTCCGCTACGCGTATACGTAAAGTCATGAATTCTCACAAGGGTAGGGGGTAGGCCATAGTGCTACAGCATGCACTTCTTACTGAAAATGATTAGGCGCCAGTGTCACAGCTGGTCAGTTTATCGCAGTCAGGCATTATATACTACGAAGACTAAGAAGAATTCTTATAAGCAGGTTTGTTCACAATGTTTTCCTTCACCGTAAAGTGCGTGGTATAAACTTATTGGTAAAAACCACTGGGATTTACAAATAGCTTAGCAACCACTCTTCTGTGCCTTAAAATAAAAGGTGGGATAATCCTAATCCCAAAAATGTTCGATGCGTCTGATAGTTAAAATAGGCCAGCTAAGTGACATATCGATAGGCGAAGAACCGAATTAAGACTGTAATTTGATAGATTCACGTTTGGAAAGGTATTGTACAAAAATATCGATATAATTGTACCTTTTTTTAATGCGATCCTATTATTTACACGTTGAGTTATATCTCATTACTTATAATCGTTTTTTTTTAATATTGCTTTTTAATTCTTTCAAACGCAATTAGTAGCTCAATCTTATTTAGGATTTGGAATTGTGAGGTTCAGAATTTGTATTCAGAGATTTTGCAAAAAATCATGGGGGATTTTATAATAAACTAGCTGTGCCCTGCGGTTTCACCCGCGTAGAGTTGATTTCATGTGTGTCCCGCGGAACCCTAATATTTTTAATAATTAAAAGTAGCCTAAGTTACTCTTTGAAACATCAGCTACCTGCTAGTGAAAGTCCCGCTAAAATCGGTTCAGCCGTTTCTGAGATTACCCGGAACAAACAGACAGACAGGCAGACAGACAGACGGACAGACGGACAGACAGACAGAGAAAAATTTTAAAACTTGCATTTTCGGTGTCAGTAGCGTGTATACTTTCATATGCATTTAGTGAAAAGTTGTAATTTTGGAATTACAAACAGACACTTCAATTGTATTTATCTGTATAGATATAGATGCAATTACCGGTGCCATCATGATGTGAATGAGCAGTGATATTTAATGAGTCTATTTGTCTCTATGGCGCATCGTGAATAAAATTATTTTAATTCATCATTTGATTTGATTTTAACAAAGTACTTTCAAATCGTCAGAATAACAATGTTTATGCAGGACTATAAATATTGCCGCCTCTGCTTTCTGCCTTGATTTTCGTACATGCTTATGCTACCTCAAAGTTTAATGTAATCTGTGCCAAACCTTTCTATGCAAAAGGATGTCTGTAACTCTTTATAAATCTCATTTCAGCAACATCCTTTATCAAATCCGAACAAAAAACGTTTTATGCTATTCCTGGGGACGTAACAAGGAAGCAGATAATCGCACAGTCGGCATTTAAGTGAGTAATCGTCGAATTTGCATGTCGTCGATAATGTTTTCGCTGAGAAAACAACAGATTGAGTCTCCAAAATCCTTGCTCCTTGTTATTTTCACGGGAGACTAACCGGGTGGATTCCATTAATGTCTGCTAACGACCGGACGCACTTCGGATTGGGGTTTAAAAGGGTTGAGTGGTTTTGTACAATCGTTCTGATAAAAGGGGATAGATGTTAAAGCTTTTAGCGATTTAAAAGATGTCCCATCGGGGGATTAATTTTAACGTCAATAAATTAACTAGGTCTTGTTAAGCCCGTGATTAGCGCCCGTTTCGTAAGTTCGATGGTGGAGTACGGCGTGCGTGTCGATGTTACCTTATTGTACATTCTCAGTCTATTTTTCTTTATATGCAAAGTATATATTTGTGTTGGTTTATCTCTAAGGACATTTTCAAATTCTATAAGTAATTATGTTTATGGACATTAGAATATTTAGGTTCATTTTTAATAGTATTAATTGATGCAGAATATTTTTTCCGTGTGAACTCATCGTTCTAATGAACTACGTTAAAAATCTTGCTTGGTTTATTGCTTAAAAATCCATAATATTATATTTATGGATAGTTAACAACTTTTGTAATCGCCTTAAAAATAGTAACCCAAAATGAAGGGTGAGAGTAGCTAGTAGAGATAAAAAAACGAAAAAAAAAATGTTTTCCTCCAACCTTTTACTCAACAAACAAATAGCATGTCTCAAAAGGACGTTCAATCCTACAAAATAAGGTAAAACAATATGTACATAATGGAAACCTTCCATCCAGTTTGTCTCGCAACATTCGCGTATGTTTGATTCCGCGAACTCGCCTGAGGGCCCACGAGGGCCATTCGTCAAAACAAAACTAAAAAGCAACTTATGAGTGTTATGCCGTGCTATTAGTATATAAGCTCGCGAGTGTCAATCGCGTTGGAGCATGCGCAATGGTGTTTTTAGCGCGGGCTTGCGTGCCGTGTTCAGTAATTGGCCGAGCGTCGACCAGCCCGAACCGGTCGGACGGTTTTTGCCGGTTCACTCGAGCATCGCACGCGACTTCTGTCAACGCGACTTACCTTGTGAAACGAACAACCTGTATACTCGGTGGATACTTCAAAAACTTTTCTTATTAGTGAGTGAAGTTCAATTTGTTATTACTTAATTGTAGTTTAGCGTAGTATCGTTCATATAGTTTGTCTTTGTAATTATAAAGTGTTTCTTTGAGTGACTTATGAATGAGTGGATTAAGGACTTTCCGGTAAGTAATATATATTATTTATAAGTAACTTTGTATAGTTTAAGGCAGTTTTACTTAGTTTTTGAACTAGATCAAATACATTTGTTAGGAGAAAATTATATTTTTAATACATTCAATGTCAGGTAGGTGTATTACGTAATTAACATTAATAATATTAACAGGGTACTGCACTGAAGACGATGAATTAATGTACGGTCTAAATATTAATATACAATTCAGTGAAATAACTATGATGGCAAAAATACCAATGCACTATGTTGATAAATACTTAAACAGATTCTGCAATAATACTCATACGCTCATTAATTTGACTAATACAAAACATTATATTATTATTTGAAATTATTTAAGATATTTTTTATCAGCGAGAGCTGTATCACCAATTTAAAAAAATTAATAAAGCCATTATTTTGAGGAGAATGCATGCCTTTGATTCATCAAATGAGTATAATAATAATTATTATTTATTTTGTTATATCATGAAAATAAATAAGACATCAATATATTATGTGCTATAAGGACCCCTAATACAGTTAACAGTCGTTCAGTGATAAAGTAGTACCTATTCTCTTAATAATGAGCACAAAAATGTATTATTGTGTCATCAGTTTTTGGGCTACTTCACTATTATTTATTATTGTTATTATTTATTATGAGCCTGAATTGTTTGAATTGTCCCACTGCTGGGCAAAGGCCTCTCTTCCCTCTTTCCATCCCTTCCGATCCAGCACTTTCTCAGGCCACGAAGGAAAATACTACTATATTTTTTTATAGAACAGTTTAAATTCTGTGTTACGGTATGAAATCCTTGTTGTACCAATCCTAACATTTAATCAGATTTTTTTAAAACCATCGATTAATAGATGAATATATCTATATATATCCGTAGAGTAATAATTTAAATGAAAATACAATTTATTCATGTCACGTAAGCCAGTGAAGTAATAATTTCTCGGTACAATTTATTAGTAAGCTCTTACCCTGGCATAATATGATTAAACGATTCGTTATCATTACCCGGAGTGTTCAATTAATTCCCGATACTTAATAAGCAAATTTTACGTTTATATTAATTTAATATAATGTGAAAATAATGTTGATTATTTTGTATAATTATCATTATTTTTAATGGATTTCTACAATTTTTTTATTAATGTTAGCAAGAATAACATTCAACACTTATTGTATTTTTTTATTAATATTTTTATGATAGTTATATTTATGAAAACTAAAATGATTTATTAAGTGTAGGCGAATTACCTTGTAATAATCGGAAACTATCTGAGAATAAACTGCAAGAAACTCCAACATACTTAGTCGGTACAATTAGAACAAGTTGACAAATATCCTAAAGCTCTTAGCTCAAAGTGGACATTTCTGGACTGTTTCCTTGATTGCGACTTTTGTAGTATAAAAAAAGAATAGAATATGTGGCCAAATCTAGAAGAGAAACGCTGTAAAATATGATAAGTTATCAGACGGAATCTTAAGCTAAAAGGTATTGATTGGAAAGTTTTTAATATCGATCAAGTTCTTGCAAGATCAATCTTAATCTTAAAGTAATAAGTGTATCAGTGGTTACATATATGATTTATGTCGGAAGAGAAGTCCATAAAAATTTACGTACTTGGGTATTTATCTATACTTTAACGTAACGTAACAAAAACTAAACAGTTAATTGTGATTGCGTTGGTCTAGTGATCACAAGTGCTACAAGTGGAAAAGTGTTATTGGGTTAATCCATCTGTAATTTCTCAGTAGCAGCCCGGAGTATGAATTAGTGCCTGGTGAATGGCAATAGACTCGCCCCCTATTACATGGATCTTAAATATATTTGGCATAATGTGAGTGAACGACAAATACACCTCTGCCTACCCCTTAGAGGAACTCAGACTTGGACTCAGTATGTAGTTAAGAAAGACAGGGGAGAAGTGGCGAAATTCTTTAAAATTATATGCGCTCGAAACCGCAATTCTCAGTTAGTACTCTTATATAAAACGGGGGAAAGGGATGTCCAATGTAATCCCCAGTAAGAGTAAAGAGATACGAAGCATTGAGATGTTACCCTCAGGGCTATACATCTTCTTGTTGTCGAACAGGTAACTAACAGCTCCCGAGTTCGATAAGTAGGTAATTGAATCAAAGGGTTCGGAGGTATAAACTATTAGGCAGGTTTACCTGACGTAGATTTGTGTTTGAATTCCGTGCATGATTGATTTAATTAGACAAACTCTCATATAACTTTCCTCACTTATCATTTCCAACTAATTCAAAACATTAAAAGACTATAATTATGAAAAATTAAACCAATAACAAAATATACACATGTCTGTATTCCCCAAAGAGGTAGGCAGAGGTATACTTAGAATACCCACATTTCGCCAGCTATATTGAAGTCTTATATAATAAGGGGGTGAGCTATACCCATTAACCAGTTGCTAATCCAGACTCCGGTCTGATACTGTTAAATTAAAGATGGTAAAACTCAATAAAATTATGGACCTCATGTTCCGCTGTAGCACTTGTAACCACGACCATCGTTGTCTAGACTAGAAAAGCGTATAGATTTATCCAGCAATAAAAGTAGCTTATTTTTACCCGCGACTTCATGTATTTCTTAAGCCCTATGTCCGTTTGTGGTGTTAATGCTATTGCTCTGCTATATCTCACCAAGATTGGTTCAGCGGTTTAGCCCTGAAGAGGGGGCCAACAATGATCGTTTAAGCAGCGCGTATTAAGAACTTCTGAGCTTTAATGTTTGATTTAGAATCACAAAATGAAACATCCAAAGACTAAGAAGTTCTTAATACGCTCTAAGCCGATGGTAGGCCCAGGTAACGGGCATAAGGACAAACATGTTTTTGCATTTATAATATTGGCATACTCATACCTCAATTATTTGTATAATAGTTGATATATCTATCCCAACCAAATTATTCGATACGAAGGTGACTAAGGCAATTTACCTGAGTCATGTATGAAAAATTGTTACAATACAATTTAGTCATTCCAATTGTAAGAATACAGTAATTCAAATGTAAAGTAAAGTAAAGTAAATATTTATTGTCACAAAGATAATACATATACAATGTTTAGTTTTCTCAATTCCTAAACTAGGCTTAGCCTGTATTATAGGGAATTGATTCATACCGAGTTACATTTATGTATAAATACTCGTACACATTGAAAATAATGTAGTATTTGTCCATTAATACAGTCAACGCTGTTTGCGACCTTTCTTTATGAGTAACGCCGTGTCTCTTTTAATTAATTTTTATTTGTGTTCAATTTTCGAATGCTGACAAAGATAAACAATTGACATTCAGTTCTTGTTAAAAAAAGTTACAAATAATAAATTATTCCTTCACTATATATATGTATATTCATTGATCATCGAGTATATTAAAACGAGTGCGTGATTCAACCTATGGAAAACTACACATCAATGCCAAGTTCAGTTTTCCAAGTAGTGTTCATGTTTGAAAGTCGTCAATATTCGATTGCGCATATGGTGTAACTGGCGTGTGTCGAAATGTGATGACCCATCTTTCAAATTCAACATATTTTGAGCCAAGTTTAGTGGTTCTAAATTATACTTTTCATGATATATGTATTCCTAGCTTCTGCCCGCGACATAGTCCTTGTGTAGGTAATAGTTACTTTGAGCTAACGCTTACTTTAACCCGCGATTGGTCTTAGCATGAATAGCTTATAGCCCACCTTGTTAACTGGGCCATCTATCACTGAAAACATTTTTCAAATCGGACGGGTTATTTCTGAGTTCAGCGCGTTCGAGCAAACAAACAAACACTTCTGCTTTATCCCTATATTTGTATTTATGGATACTATATTTGAGGCTTTGAACAAACTCTGTGAATAGGTGTTCAAACGCGTCAACTTGTAAAACTATTCAAAAACACCCTGAAAAATAGTTTAATGTAATCTCAAACGCTGTCATGTAATTTGTCCATGTATAAAATAACAAAAACTGACCGAGTTTGTTTAAAACCGGAATTGCGCTTCTGAATTTCACTCACGTAAGTTAAGCTTTTCAGAGCGGCGCGTGCATTCCACTCGGGAACACATGCGGTCTGCACTCTGAGCCACATTCATTTCTAGCTACGCTTACTATCACAGCTTACGATCTCATAATAACTCATTACAATAAATACATATTGAAGAGATGCAACAGTTGGATTTTCTTAACTTTACCTATTCCAATGAATATTGAAGGTCCAAACGATAGAAGGATATTCAAAGGGGCGTATTTTTAGATGAGGGTCGAATTTGAACGAGTAATAACTAACGAGTAACGAGTAGTGAGTAAGTTATTAAGTAAAAGTTCGTGAAGTAAATATTTGAAATCATAATCTCCCTGGCCTTATCCCATACATTGTAGGGGTCGGCACTTGATTCAACCCGATGTAGCTTATCGCTTGATTTTCATACGAAGCGACTGTCATCTGATCTTTATAACGAGAAAAATCGGTAATGTAGGTTAAACTAGTTGTCAGATTCTCTTATGCCTCCGACGGACCGACTGACTGAAAAATATTCGAAATAAAATTTAACATTAATTTATACTTGGCATAAAAATGTAAAATATATTTAAAAAAATGTTTTACAATATAAGTCGATCATCTATGTATTTAATAGACTGCACACCATAGATGGATATCACTTTTTAGCTCATGGCTACGTCTTATTCGTTGGGCAAAATTGCGGGACCACCTATAGGCAATTTATAACAAGAGGCCGTGCCCAATTTGCAACGCACATTTCCGAAATCGATGCCAATCAACACCTAGTAAAGGGATCGTAATTACGCACTCAGTTAAAACTGAAACAAAGCACTGCTTTCACGGCTACTTTGATACAATTAATCAAACCCTACGTTCGCTTCGACCCAATCTGACATGATTTTTCAACGTATACATGAGGTTCCGGTTCAATAAATGTTTTGGGCACAAAATGGGTATTATGTCTTTTTATTGATATATTTAAAAGTGAATAAACAGCAACTATTGACGCTACTTGGGCGCAGCATCTTCTTTCGATTCGGGTACAAACAGTTTATACCAATGTGCTTTAATATAAGATCTATGTCATACCCATACATTTTGTATCGTTTCTAGTAGCGCAAGCGCGAAAGAATATTAATTTGTCTAAGCCTACAATTTTGTTGCATCACAAGCTTTACAGCGAAGGTCGTGAAAATAACTGAAAATTTAAAATAATAAAAATAATCATGAACAGTAAGATATCTGTAGACCTGTATACCTGAGACAGCGACAGAGTCACCATCGGTCACAGTTTTTAAATAGACAGTACTTTATAATTTTATTTGCGACTAGCTATGCCCCGCGGTTTCACCCGCGCAGATTTTGTTTCATCCTTATTGTCACGGAACCCTAATATTTTTAATAAATAAAAGTAGCCTAAGTTACTCCTTGAAACATCAGCTACCTACCAGTGAAAGTCCCGTTAAAATCCGTCCAGCCGTTTCAGAGATTACCTGGAACAAACAGACAGACAGACAGACGGACAGAAAGACAGACAGAGAAAAAATTTAAATTATTATTTGTAGATTGTATACTTTCATATGCATTTAGTGAAAAGCTGTTATTTTGGAATTACAAACAGACACTTCAATTTTATTTATCTGTATAGATTACAGATTAATAAAAATAATATTATACTCACGCCATCCCAGAGGGGTCGCTGAACGTGTTAGCAACATCCACTTTTCACCGATGATGATTAAGTGCAAATGTAAAGGAAAACTTAAGTATAAGAGTATTAGAAAGATCGAAGGAAAATATTCCATAAAAAGTATGAGTTTGAGAAAGAATAAACCATAACCGTTGTACGATGTAACAAAGCCAGTAAATATAATGAATAATGACTCTGCTTTTTCCGTATAAGGATCAGGGTTGTTACAATATTCTTTTTCTTGGTTATTCATATTACGTTTTTCTTTTGATGTTTCTGCTATTTGTCGGTCTCGTTTAGAAAATTATGGAAATTATTCTCTACATTTCTTAATACTTATTTATAAAAATTATACATACTCACACTAATTCGAAAAAATAAAGGTTAAATAAGAAATAGAATTGAATTTAAATTGATGTAAGTAATATGGGAAAATGCCACAAAAATCTGTAATTACATACCCCTACATCAAATTAACCATTGTATTTTTTAATAGTGCAAAAATACTAAATAAATAAATATATTACAAAACATAGACTTAGATAGTCCTTGGTTTAAAAGTAACTCCATCTCTTTCTGTGATATGGATTTAAAAAGTGATGGACATAGTCTTAGTCACGCAATCCCAGAAGAGTCTCCGAAGGAGTAAGTAGAGTTGCTATAACAACACCACCCATATTTTACTTAAGTGCCAATCCTCCGTGTGTACGACAGAGGGTGAGTCCATCGCCGTCTTAGGCACTACACATATGCCATAGGTACCTAGCATGTGGGTTGAAATTATTGCACTTAGGTATTTAGAAATAGTCATTGGTGCAGGGGCCTTACCAAGAGCTCTTATTGCCATGATAGTTTCACTCATTCATGAGACAGATGTATGTGACGTGTATATATCTATCACTGTCGCACAGCTGAATTATCATTGCAATAAGAGCTCATGGTTGGGCCCCAGGTCGCTGGGATTCGAGCTGGCGTCGCTTGCGTAGCAGGCGACTTCTTTAGCACTGTGGCTACCACAGCTCTAAAATATTCGTAATTTAAATTCATGTAAGAAAGTTTCCCAAATGTCAAAAAAAACTGAAATTACATAGACATTCGCTGAATATTAATACCACTAGATACTCGTGACAAAATAATACCCTAGTTTTCCATTTTGTCAGATGGATCAAGCAATTGATTCGCCACTTTCCGGCGCTTTGTACAACATGTTATTATTTTCCAGCGGCCTTGAAGGCTCCGCCCTATATTTTGTGGGCTATGCGTGTCCATACGAAATACGGCCAGTTGTGAAACTGTGACACGCGAGCTGACCGCTAACAGGAGCTTTGTCAAAGATTAAGTAGCACTTTATTCCTACATTCTGTTGTTACAAGTTCGGGAAAAACTTTAGGTTACATGACAAAAAGGTCAGTGGTAATCCTATTGGACGATATCAACTGGTTTGTTTGACTTGACACTTCTGATTGTTATTGTAGAATTTATTTTCTTTTCTCCGGTTATGTTCAAGTTCTAAAAGGATAAGAACTTTATATATTAATAGCGACCCGCCCTCGCATCACTTAGGCTTTCGTAAGACTATTACTAAACTATCTATACACATAAATAAAATTGAAGTGTCTGTTTGTAATTTCAAAATTACAGCTTTTCACTAAATGCATATGAAAGTATACACGCTACTGACACTGAAAAACCAAGTTTTAAATTTTTTCTCTGTCTGTCTGTCTGTTTGTTCCGGGTAATCTCTGAAACGGCTGGATGGATTTTAATGGACTTTCACTGGTAGGTAGCTGATGTTTCAAGGAGTAACTTAGGCTACTCTTATTTATAAAAAATATTAGGGTTCCGCGACAATAAGGATGAAACTATATCGCGGGTGAAACCGCGGGGCACAGCTAGTTTATCTATAAAACTATACTAATATGAAAAGCTGAAGTTTGATTGTTTCTTTGCTTGACCGCGCTAATTTCAGGAACTAATGGTACGATTATAAAATGATTTCGGTGTTAGATAGCCCATTTATCATCACACTACGTAAAGGAAGTCGCGGGCTTTAGTAAATGTTAGCTTAAATTAACATCTCCATGTGGACAAAGTTATGTAATGTAGATTTTGTTTGCTTTAAACCCATCGGTGGTCAATTCCTATATCTATACAGATAATATAATAATAATACTAATATTTTTAATAAATAAATGTAGCCTAAGTTACTCCTTGAAACATCAGCTACCTACCAGTGAAATTCCCGTTAAAATCGGTCCAGCCGTTTCGGAGATTACATTAGACAGACAGACAGAGCACAAATTTTAAACTTGGTTTTTAGTGTCATTAGCGTGTATACTTTCACATGCATTTAGTGAAAAGCTGTTATTTTGGTATTACAAACAGACACTTCAATTTTATTTATCTGTATTATCTGTATAGATAAGATTCCGTGTCCTAACTGACTGACTGACTTATACATCAACGCACAGCTTAAACCGCTAGTCCTATAAACATGTTATTGTTGAGGGTATGCTGTTTGTGAAGTGTAGGTCCACTAAGTTTTCCAGTGGAAGGCTATGAATGTGAGATCATTCGGCCACGCAAGCGAAGATACGGTATTACTTATACGGCTAGTATTGTTTTAAGGATGAACTATATTGCATCACCTCCTCGGATCCAACATCAAACGCAATGTATCTTGATATTAATAAGCCACAACAGCTTTCGCTCAAAGGGAATGTTTCTCAGAAGTGTTACAAATATCCATTGTCTGCAGCGAGTTGGGAAGTGAGATTGGAAGCGAGCCTGGGAGCCATTGTTTTTCCAAATACTTTGATGTCTTGCAATCATCCACAGATTGTCACAAGCCCATTGAAGAGGCTACTTTATTTTTCCTGTTTTTGTACCACTCACAATTCTGTTTATACCTGTACTTATGACATCTTGAGAAATTATTCAGTATGGCAGATTGTGAACTGCCGCGTTGTGCTGAAAAGTTTCTCAACGTCGAACTCGGCAACGAGCGTCGTGTCCTAACACGGTTTATAATAGTTTGAATAGGGATACCATTATAATTAAGTTTATTTTGTATCTTTCATGTCATCATCATGAATTTAAGAGTAATGAGACTCTTGTCAGTGTAACCGATGCTACCCTTCCATTAGTCTCTGTTCAGCGCCATCTAACTTAAATGCAATAAACATATGATGTGAAATGCTTGCATGTATTTAATGAAAAGCTACTACTTTGGAATCTATATCTATACATATACATACATACATACAGATAAATAAAATTGAAGTGTCTGTTTGTAACTGCAAAATAACAGTTTTTCACTGAATGCATTTGAAAGTATACACTCTACTGACACTAAAAAAGGAAGTTTAAATTTTTTTATCTGCCTGTCTATCTGTTTGTTCCGGGTAATCTCTGAAACGGCTCGACCGATTTTAACGGGACTTTCACTGGCAGGTAGCTGATGTTTCAAGGAGTAACTTAGGCTACTTTTATTTATTAAAAATATTAGGGTTACGCGACAATAAGGATGAAACTAAATTTACGCGGGTGAAACTGCGGCGCACAGCTAGTTACAAATATAACTTTATTTATCTGCATAGATAAATATTCTAATACTTATTACCAAACATGTGAGGTCTGTGAAAATGTTTCACCGGTTTTCACAAACATCATTGAGATTTCTGCTTATCAAAGCTAGACTTTTTACCTCAACCTTGAGAACTAAGGCTTACTATACCGACAAGTATTATAAATGAAAAAGAAAAGCTATTATTTACATACAAACAAGATTCTTGGGGAGCATGACAGCAAATAAATATACGCTGTTCCCTCGAGTGTACCACTGGAGTTTAATAGAGAAATATTTAAAGTAATCGAGAGTAAGAGATGTTGAACATACACGTAGAGGAACTACGCGTATGTAGAACATCTTGGGAGTACGAGAAACTTTAGTAGTTCCGTGCTTCTTACGTTTAAATACATGAGTATCTCCTAGAACTAAACCTTCCACTTAACATGTACAAAACTTACGTCTAACAGAGCCCTGTGAGTAAGATGTTTTGATATAATTAACTTTTATGTAATACTAGCTTTTACCCGTGACATTGACCTACACCTTTTGGATACTTTATATCCGCCCAAGAGGTGAAAACTATCTATACAGATAAATAAAATTGAAGTGTCTGTTTGTAATTCTAAAATTACTGCTTTTCACTTAATGCATATGAAAGTACACACGCTACTGAGACTAAAAAACCAAGTTTTAAATTTTTTCTCTGTCTGTCTGTCTGTCTGTTTGTTCCGGGTAATCTCTGAAACAGCTAGTAGCTAAATCGGTTAGCGGTTTAAGCGTGGTGACAGACAGAGACACTACCATCTATACATCTATACAGATATATACAATTGAAGTGTCTGTGTTTGATATCCCAAATTAATAGCTTTTCAATATATTAATATGAAAGTAAATACGATATTTAAATAAAAAAGCTATTTAAAAAAAATCTCTTTCTGTAGGTATGTCTGTTTTTCGGCTCATTTCGGAAACGGTTAGACAGATTTTAACGTGACTTTGACTTGCAGATAGCTGATGTTACAAACAGTAATTTAGACATTTAATAAAAAAAAATAGATTGCCGCGAAAAAATTAACTCATTACCTAAATGAAATTAAAGAAACCGCGAGGCACAGCTAGTACTTTATAATATTGGTGTAATTTAGTCTTAAGCCCGTGCTAAAAACTTACGTCAAAAACAAAACAAATCCAAAGGTTTCGGTCCATCCGTGTCAAAAGTGGTACCTATTTTCAAATGAAAATAAAAGCCTAAAATGTAATCCAAACAACCATGAACTAGAGTTACCAGAATAAATTCAGTTCATGCATTTTTGTTAACTTTGGTTCATTCCTCCCAAAAAAAGCCTTTTCCCCCTCTCTTTATTCCATTTAAAGCCGAGTATGCAACATACACAACTGTATCCATAATAATAACCCAGCAAAATACCAGCATATATCATACAAACGCCTGGGAAGTGTAATTTTTCATTCACAAATTATATTTGTACACTCAACGCAGTAGCGGGCATACGTAATGCCTTATTTATGTAGCGTAAAAAAACCTATTTGTCTCTAATAAAGAGGTGAGCGAAATTTCACCTTGTTTTCTTTTGTTGCGAACTATTTTGCCCCTTATTCTCCACTTATTGGGTGTTTGTTTGTGAAGGTCTATCTATTATTCAACTTAGATTTCCTGTCAACGTTACAAAGGTAATCTTCTTAGAAAATACATACTAGCATTGTTGCCAGAATTGTATGAACAAGCGTAATCCATAAGTATGAAAGAAAAAATATAATGACTCACAGTCGCTGAGACCCGTTTAGTAGATCTTATTGAGTCCTACAGAACTATGATTTCGGAACATGGGAATTCCATATTTGGTATTTCGATCGAGTGACCTTAATCGTTCAATGATACTTCGCATATTAGTTTTTGTGAATTAGGTTATTGGTGCAGGCGCTTATGAACGCAGAATTAATACCATAGAAACAAATAACATTATCAGGAAACAGGCTTACCTCTTGATTTAAACTGACATTAGCTAGCTAAAAATAAAACCAAACATTCAAATAAATATTACTTGAGGAGCTCGTGGCACAGTTACTATTGCGCTTCGCTGATCGAATGATATCATTCGATCAGCGAAGTTAAGCAACCATACGCCTAGCCAGTAGTTGGATGGGTGACCGTCCGAGTTCCCTCCGTGCCTCGGAGAGCACGTTAAGGCGTCGGTCCCGGTTGCCAATTTAACATCTTTGGCAATCGTTACAGGTCAGTCGGAGGCCTAAAAATAATCTGACAACTAGCTTAACCCAGATCACAGATTTTTCTCCTAAATGAGGTTGCGTAGGTCAGATGGCAGTCGCTTCGTATAAAATCAGGTGATCAGCCACATCGGGTTGAATCAAGTGCCGACCCCAACAATGTATGGGATAAGGCCAGGGAGATGATTCAAATAAATATTACTTTCGATGTAATAATTTACACTTCATATTTTGAGTTCTTCAGTGCACACCACACTTATCACGAGACGTAAACACAGATCAATTTGCTCTTCTAAGTTTCGGACTTCTATTCTATATCTCCTTTATTATTTCCTTCTATATAAGCTTAACAAACAGTTAGGAATCTAGGAACAAATCGTTTGAAATGACACACTCACACAGTTACGCGGAAATTAGCTGAATAGGCGTAATGACAGTAAAAGTTGTCACGTCGTGGCCAAACACGCATACGTCAATCACGTGTTTACGTACATTTCAAAAATGTATTACTACATACTACTTTTTCTGACAGTATAAAAAAGAGTAAATTTTTTAATCTTCCAGATTGACAACTCTCATGCTTAATGGAGCAAACGTTTTTATTTCATAAAATAGGCCTAGTTTTCTTACTGCTTATAAAGCTTATAGTTATATTGTGATAATACGGTTTAATATGTACAAATCGGTTATTTTAACAAAAACGGGGCCAGCAAATACGCGTCAAGTGTTGCAGGCGTCTGGAATATAGTAACCGCTGACCATAGCCGTAAGCTGTTAAATGTTAAGCCCTTAAATTACATATAAATAGCGCTATAGGCACATATTTTGCTATCGGAGGCCGAACAGTACATCCGGCTCATATTAAAACTGTTATCGCACCATCTTAACTGCCCTGTACTCGAAACTATAGCCTCCGTTGAAAATGATATTATACATTCAATTTAATCTGTTCCTACCCAAAACCCCACCTTATTTCAATAACGTTTAAGGTCAATTTACTTTGTGTTAATACCGAAACACCGAAGCTCTATAATTACTCATTATTAATTTGAAAAGTAAAGTGCGATATCTTTGTACCTACTTCCCAATTTCGAGTTTAGTGTTGGTAATCGCTTGCAGGGGACTCTGAAATGGTTCTTCTTAGTAAAAGCAACCTTCCGAACCTGGCGGTAGCATGTATAATCCTGTGTAATTGTGTAATTCTGACGATTTGAAAGTGCTTTGTATGAAGTCTAATCGAATAAAGATTTTTTTAAGTTTGAGTTTGAGTTTATGTTTATTAAGTAGTCTCGATGTTGTATCTATCCCAAACTTCGATACATGAAAACGTCACAACCCAATACAAGGAATAAAAAGTCACAAGTTCCAATAATAAAATATACATATACGAAGTATATGCTCACATTATCCCAGAGTAAGCGGCAACGGAGGGTAAGCAGAAGTGTCGTGGGAACAACACCAACATTAACACCAAATATAATTAAGTGCCAACGTGACAGAGGGTGAGTCGCCGTCTCAGGCACTATACATACGCCTTCGAACTATTTCTCAGATATTAGGCAGGTTTCCTTAACATGTTTTCCTTCACCGTAAAGCACGTGGGGTCGAACTCGGGTGGCATGCATAGCAGGCAACTGCTCAAGCTCCACGGCCTTAAAAAATACAGCGTAATAAAAATAGCTCTTAGCTGCTGTCAGTTAAGCTTAACGATTTAAATGAATGGAGCAAATTGCAGGTCTGTGTTAGCAATGGTACTCAGGAGTATATCCCTTGGCAAACTTCCACGAGATATAAATATACATTTAGTGTTTTTACTACACAACTCTTACTATTATATTTCGTCCAATAAACCATACTTACTTACTTATTTTGAACTAGCTGTGCCACGCGGTTTCACCCGCGTAGATTTAGTTTCAAGTTAGCTCTATTTTGTGGAACCATAATATGTTGTTTAGAAAAAAGTAGTAGTTACTTCTTTATTGTTGTTAACATGGAAATACAAACAAACACTTCAATTTTATATATCTGTATATGTGCTCCATAGATACATGTTTGTCTTTAAAATAGAAGTCAGTAAATATCTAACGCGTATGTTATATTTCAAATTCAACATAAAATATTCAAAGCTTACATGCTTTTATCATATTTTATTTCACCTAAATGAATGAAAGCTATTTGAATTTGAATCTAGTTGAACGTGTAACTATATAACAATGTGCTCAACGAACATATGAATTACGTCTACAAACATACGAGCCGTGGTGGCCTCGGGGTTAGAGCAGTCGCCGGCTACGCAAGCGACGCAAGTTCGAATCCCAGCGAGGCCTGTACCTATGAGTTTTTCTAAAAACTTATGTACAGTGATTTCACACCGTGTGCTTTACGGTGAAGGAAAACATCGTGAGGAAACCTGCATATGTCTGAGAAATAATTCAGACGTATGTATAGTGCCTGAGACGGCGATGGACTCATCCTCTGTCACGTTGGCACTTAATCATATTCGGTGAAATGTGGGTTCAACACCTCTGCCTACCCCTTCGGGGAATACAGGCGTGAGCATATGTATGTATATAAATGTATGAATTACGTCGTATGAAAATACGTATGCAAGTAAAACGGGTGACGTGACATCGCATTTAAAAGTTTTCAAATCAGACAAAGGGTACATCAAAATGTATGGTTGAGTGCTTCTTCTGTCATTTCGCCGCTCTGTGTGATGTTCAAAGAGTAAGGTAATACGTTATTTGCATGTGTATGTGAAACTGACCTTTTTGCGGATTTTCATACGACTTAAAAATGGGTCAAACAAACTCACAAATCAGCAACCCGGGTATAAGACTTTGCTACCATATGGATACAATATGGGTTCAATTGGAAACCTTTATGCAAAATCGCTACACCACATCATACAATTTCTATATAAAAATATATCTTATAAATAGGTATATAAGTTTTGCCTAAGTTTAGGTAGTGCGCAAGAGCTATGGTAGCCGTGGGGAGCAGTTGCCTGCTATGCAAGTGACGCAAGTTCAAATCCCAGCGATCTGTACCAATAAATTTTTCCAAAAACTTAAGTGCATTAATTTCACACTACGACATTAACGGTGATAGAAAACATTATGAGAGAAGATATTTTTGAGAAGTAATTCAAAGACGTATGTATAGTGCTTGAGACGGCGATAGACTCAGCATCTGTCATGTTGGCACTGAATCATCGTCGGTGAAATGTGGGTGTTGTTATTACAACACCAATGCTTACACCTTCGTGGACCCTTCTGGGATGTATACTTTCAGTTGTGCGTTAGTACTTACTCTCCAGTACTGCAGGTAAATTCAAGTACCTAGCAACAAGCACGGTAAAACATTACCTAATTAACTCAGAGTCCTTAGATTATTTATTTACTAATGTTTGCTCAGCGTCGAACTCGACGACGAGCGTTTGTTTCAATCATAGGAAATTGATATATAAAACATAGAGAATAAGGTTCAATTTCCTAACTTTAAACCGACACTCGACGACGAGTGCGATGCTAAGAAACCTTAGTGAATAACGCGGCTGGCTTTCGTTTTCCTATATCAAGAAAATAAACCATACCTCTTTAAACTCGATGACATCAAGTGTATAACTCCTCGTAGGTGAGTCTCTTCACGGAGCGGCAGGTTTAAATAGCTTCGGAAATACCTAAGGTGTTATCGACAGCTTTTTAAATTAGGTAACTTAAGAATTTTGATGTGACTAAGTTTAGGGAAGTAATTTGATAACAGAGGTATCTACTATTCGAATTTTCGATTTGCCCGATTGGAGGACTTATTCTCATCTTCCAACCCAATTTTCCACTCTACGATATAAGAATTAGATTAAATAGTAGGTTAGAGTGGGAATATGTTACCATCAAAATTATGTTTCTTCCCATCTTCCATCGCAGGTTGGAAATTACAATTCCCGGGATCGATTATTAGGTTGGAAGATGGGGGTCAATTGGAGACTGTTACCTCCAAATATAATAATGTTTGCACCCTGATTGCATTCTTCGTGAGATAGGCGGATTCAGCATTAGTCCTGCAATGTTATATGTTAATACAAGCTAGCGTGTAACACGTATAATTAAGATTTCACTTTGTCAAAAACCGTATTGTATGAGATTTATAATCGTAAGAGCAGTGTATATCTTCTTGGTGTTCATAAAATAAATAAATAAATGGTTCGCCTCGCCAAAAGAATTTGCTAAAAAAACTTGTTTGCTGCACAGTGTGTTTTGCCCCAAAAATATTTTTGTTATAATTTGTTTGATCTAGAATTTAGGTATTGTTTTGCTTTGTATTTATTCTATTTTGCAAACGCTACCTGCTTTACACGTCTTTCGAAATGTTGGGAAGAAAGGGAGTCAAAAAATGTTCGCGGCGAAAAATTTTTTTTGGAATCTGGGACGAATTATCCGGATTCGGTAGAAGCACTAGCTTTATAAGCATTCATAGCCTCCAATAGTCGCTTAACCTTGGATAGTTTGTAAGTAAAATTGTTTCACTATAAAAGCAAATACTCGTTGCCAAACTTTTGTAAGGGTAGTAACAAATATCACGTCAAGACTACAGAAATAGACCTTTTTAAGAGCAGTGATACCGCTGGGAAATTGTAATACATTTCATCTGCTTATAGAAAGACAATGTATTGAGTATACCTATAAATACTTAAACAAAGTTATTTATACCTTCAGAAGGCTCAACAAAAAAATAACTTCCGTGAAATATAAATCTGTTAGAAAAGTACCTAAATACAGGCGATGGCTAATCGTTCTTTTGTTGTCCGATATTGTTGTGTTATTTGTCCGACGAACAATTTATTATCCGTATAACTTTGTCCGTTTTACTTTGTGGGCGTGGGTGTGATTGTACCGTTTATAACCCAATACAACACTGCTTTTAGTGTTACATTAAAACATTATTTTCACATTGAAAACACATCGTTTAAATGCTTTCCAACTATTGTACTATCGGCTTTCAATCTTTCCATAGGAAGAATAAAAATCCTTTCCCATTGAAATTCATCGAATGTACTTTGCCACATGTTGTTGATAAGTAAGTCCGTGGGGAGGAAATACGAGTGTGTTGAATAAGAAAGACCCTTAAGAATGGCCATTAAGGTCTAAGGTCACGCACAAAGCGCCCACAAAATTGGGGCACTGGTCGGTTACCAGGAAATCTATAAAAATCAGGAAATGGCAAAGGGTGGCCATAGCCATTGAGTTTCATTGAAAGAATTTCTTGTTGATCATTAAGCATTTATTTACGTAATTCAATTTTATAATAATAAATAATTTCTAGGTACTCTTATAATTCAATTCTGGTCAAATATAATAAATATTTACTAAAAATAATGTTTTGATAGATATAAGCTGTGCCCCACAGTTTCACACGCGTAAGCTCCATTACCAAAAATTTAAAACAGTTTTATATTATACTCAATACTTTCATGCTTCAGTTTGAGTGAGGAAGAAATCGATTATTTATTTGTAATATAAGCAGTTTAGATATATAAGTGGTAAATAACAGAAAGCGCATCAATATGTTAAACTACATTGAAATAATCTTAAATCGAACCAAGAAACAATATGTCTTGCTTATTCTAGTGCAACAGACATGTCGAAGTTGGATAATACAAGAAACATGAGTTGTATGACTATTCACTTGTGACTAACCGTAGTTGCATATTGAGTTGGACTTCGGAGTGATGTCGCTAACTAGTCGAGCAGGGACGTCGTCAGGACGGCATTGTTTACAATGGATACATTACACTTGCGTGCACGTGTATACCAGCAGCGTTATTCACTAAGGTTTCTCGAGTGTCGGTTTTTAAAATACGAAATTGAACCCCTATGTGTTATGTATCATTTTCCAATGGTTGAAACCATTACTTGTCGTCGAGTTCGATGCTGAGGAATCTTAGTGAATAACGCGCAGAGGTAGGGCAAAGCGGGATCTCCCGTTTGATAAAGAACCGCTCTATTGGTGACTGTACTTCCACCTTACAGTTTGACAACTTACCACGTATATTTGTGAAAAATTTATTGATTGACCAGTGTGATTAGAACTCGCATTTGTAAGTGCTAGCAGGCGATCGATCAAAGCATTCGATCATTGAGAAGAAAATCAGGTGGCATCTTGTATATTTCATCAACAGTAACACACTACAATATATAATTATGTTTGAGTACAAATTATTATTAATTAAACTACGCTGAATAAAACAAATGAACACAATCCAACTATTCCACTTTAAACTAATTTACAAGTCAACAGCCCAGTGTCAGCGGAGAACAAAGGGGGAACTATATTCTTCGCAGCGCCACAATTCGTTGCGACAGGCGCGGTCGACACTAAAGCACTTATGTTGATAAAGCGATGTGACGTCACTCCTAACCCGGCTAAACATGCGAGTGACGCGTAGTAATGACATTTCACGTCAAGCACTGCTCCGAGGACGGTTCGAGAGCCTCTCTCCACACCCTTGACTGTACACGTCGTTTTGACTCCCACCTATGTCGCAAGAGGAAATTCAATCTTGGTATCCATCTTTTAAGGGATGAGATATTATCTTTGTTCGTAGAACGAAGAATAGGATTATTATTAATGACATTTTCAGCGAGTGGCAATTTAAACGGCATTGTCAGTTTAAGATTTATATTTATATTGTATTTTACAGACAAACGGAATTATAACGTCTTTATTTTATTCCCTGTTCAAGGATTTAAAAATATTGTATCGTTAATAAAATCGGTTAAGATGGATGGTGATGTCAGGTTTAAATGATTTCCCGGTTACAAAAGAAGAAAATATAAAAAATATGCTCACGCACTCCCAGTAAGGACCGCAACAACACCCATATTTCACCGAATATTATTAGGTGCAAATGCGACAGAGGGTAAGTCCATCGTCGTCTCAGGCACTATACATACGTGTTAGCATTACTTCTCAGGTTTTCTCATGTTGATTTCCTTCACCGTAAAGCACGTGAGGTGAAAATTACTGCACTCAAGTTTTTCGAAAAACTCATTGCTTGCGTAGCAGGCGACTGCTCAAACCCATGGGGTTTTAAGCCACCACGGCTCTAAAGAAAATATAGGGGTATAACAATGCGTTTTTGGACACCCAATTTCACGTTTACGTAAATAAGGATACGTTCTTGAACGTTTTTATATTCTTCTATATACTTCCGTTTTCCTCAGCAGTCATAAATCACAACCAACCAGGCGATAATTAAACGTGTTTACATTCAGGCGAACTGGCCTTCAATTGCAATGGCGCCTATCGCCATATCTTTCCTTAACAGACCACTCATAGCGCTTACGTACCTGCCGACCAATCCACAAACTACCTGAGTCACGCACGCCAAGGAAAAAATTACAGACTTAATTACTATGTACTCCGCTGCGGATTTAATTTCTAATATATTTAATCAATTGTTTAGTTTTACTGTAACCGGCCTTTTAAAAGAACTATTTGAACAGTTACCTATACATATAAGCTTTAAACACAGTAAGGAACATAGGTCTATTTTTTTAAATATGAAGCGTGGGAGTTCACAATCTTAAATATTTTAGAACTTACTCTTTTATTTATCGCCAAAATAATGTAGGTTAGTTATTTGGAAGTGTTGAAAAATGTGGGAAAAACAATGAATGACATATACGCGATCAACACCGACGTGACACATTTTAATGTCATTACACCTATTCCGCTCATATTTTCGTAGATGCGCGCGTCTGTTGAGTTTGTCGATTGCTAATTGCTTGAAAAGCTTATATTTAAACTTATATGTGCTTGTAGTATGACGAAAAATGACGCAGACTTTTGACTCACAGTAGCGTAGGTTTCGCATGAAGCCGAAAGGTGGGGTTCCAGTTTTGGCAATATACATATATCATCCATGAAGGTACGCCCTGACTAACTGACTGACTAACGCCCGATGTTAATTAATGTATTTATCTTCACGCCTTCCTGAAAAGGTCTCTAAAGGGTTAGGTGTATGTAACAACATCTACGCTTCACCGCAAATATATTTAAATGGAAACGTAGTACACGGTGAGTCCCTGTGTCTTAGGCAAATTTTCAGTCTTTATTACGTTACATACATATTTAAAATATGAACATTCGTACACAAAAAGGAATATTTGAAGATTGTGAACTCGAAGCCCTTTAAACGTTGTAAGTTGTGAGACCTTAATTTCGAGGTTTTAATATTGCAGTATTTTACTTGATTGCAACTATACGCAAACGTATGTTGTCACAAAATATTTTAGGGTTTTCAAATATTTTTGCGAAGATATAAAGATGAAGAGTTTGTTTGTTCGAACGTGCTAATCTCAGGAACTACTGGTCTGACTTGAAAAATATTTTTCAATGTTAGACAGTCTATTTTTCGAGGAAGGCTATTAACTATATAATTAACATCACTACAGGACCAATCACGCGTTAAACTAAAATTTACTTTTTTTACTTAAGTTATTATTCCACGCTGACGAAGTCGCGGAAGGAAACGCAGTTCTCTTCTTATTTAACAGGTAGAGAGTAGTGGTAGAGGTTCGACTCGCAATGATTACCTCTGCCTACCTTAAAAAAGCATTTTTAAATACGCTCGCATAAGTACGTTTGTTTACTCGGTAATGTCATACCGGTGATTAGAGAGAGTTCTCCGGGCCGTTTTTTACTCTGAATATTATCATAAAATATGTTAAATCCATTTAAGCGCAGTTTTTCTTTCCAGCTTACTGGCCCGAAAATATTATTATGGCCGCCGGCCGGCTATGGGAATTTTAATAATGGCCCGCCACTTTTGCATAACATTCCTTCCTTTTATAACTAATAAACTTTGACTTAGCTTGTAAGAACCTTGTTAAGGAATACATTTGGCCCGTGTGAGTATTAATGTTGAAAATATAGACACTTGAGTATTTTTTTTGGACCTGCCCGGCAAGGTACACAATTATACCTACTTCTTGGTTTTATAGTTTTTTTAGACTTTTGTTCATTTGAACTGTGTTCATGGGCATTTTTCTGATTTATTTTATATTATTTTTGAAGAATTGGAAAAATATTTTTGAAGGGAGTAATTACAGAGTTTGATTTTTAATTTCCTATCAATATTTTATAAAAAAAACATTTAAGAGTCGTAATTTCCTGAAGCACGAGCTTTATGGTGAAGATAAATATGATTTAGAAACGTACCAACTATTTAATTTCCTTCGCAAGCATTTAATTCTCAATAGTTAATTACGCCATTACTTTATTTGCATACAGTGAACGATAAAGTCAATAGAATTTTACGCGAACCCACGTTCAACTAGGTAACTTTAAATCAAACGAGTTATAAGAATTATGCACTTCTCATAAATGTTACGTTGAAGTGGTACTCTAACTAGAAAACTAATAAATTATATTAATTTAATACTGCACTTTATAATGCGCACACGCGCATTTTACAGGTCAGCATTAAACATTTTTTTTAAATTTTTTTTGCAAGAAAATCTATATTTTATCGTAAGCCTTACTTGTTTTTTATAACTATAATACTACAAATACTTGAAAACATTACATGTTCGTACAATAAGTCATCATAATTCAAGAAAATACATCTCGTTTGAAGACAACCCGTGCGTTAATGTAATAAGGAGGGGGAAATTTAAATCTTGTAAACAGCACCTTGTTATTATACACAATATAAGTTTATTTTCGTGTTCCCGTATTTTTGCCTTAAAATTCAGTATTCCTCTGATATTAGGCGGCGAAGTTTAACACCGGCCCGCCACGCTTGCCTCATCAATTTCTCTTACTTTTTTATTATACCCGCGTCGACTGGCGAATGTTTGAAGGAATTCAGCGCCTACAGTAACTTATTCTTTTATTAATAAAAGTTTATGTGCGCGCTCGTGGCCAAATCTCCCAGTCTCCCCACGTTCCTTTATTTGTCAGTTCCCGGAGGAAATATTGTGGTCGTCTTAAATCTCCCTTTTTAATATGAGATTTATTTTGTTGTATGAAGTATTTTAAGGTAATTTCATATGAGATGTACATTATGAGAAATAGCTATTACTTAATTCACTTTGTTACACACTCAATTTAATTAATAATGGTATGTCGTCAGTAAGAAAGCGTATGCTTAATTTGCTATATTACTGTGCCCCGCGGTCTTACCTGCGAAGGATTAATAATTAAAAACTATGCTAGTTAGTTTTTTCTCTAATATAAGAGAAGCAGTAATGTCAGCTATCTGCCAGTGAAGTACCGTTAAAATCCATCCTGCCATTTCAATGATTAGCCGGAACAAACAGACAGATAAAAAGTAACAATTATATTAAATTGATATGCATTTAATGAAAAGCTGATGATGAGCAATAACAAAACGACACTTCAATTTTATTTATCTGTATAGATAAGTCGCGCATAACAAACCATAGCACGGAAGCACAAACTGGCCCATCATAAAACGCCCCCGAAACTTATTATAATCTATACAGATAAATAAAATTGAAGTGTCTGTTTGTAATTCAAAAATACCAGCTTTTCACTAAATGCATATGAAAGTATACACGCTACTGACACTGAAAAACCAAGTTCTAAAACTTTTCTCTGCCTGTCTGTCTGTCTGTCTGTTTGTTCCCGGTAATCTCTGAAACGGCTGGACCAATTTTAACGAGACTTTCACTGGTAGGTAGCTGATGTTTCAAGGAGTAACTTAGGCTACTTTTATTTATTAAAAATATTAGGGTTCCGCGACAATAAGGATGAAACTAAATCTACGCGGGTGAAACCGCGGGGCACAACCAGTGTAGAAATAATACAAAAATCTACTGCCCATATTATACGTTTATCATAACATTTATTTTAAAACTTAATGTAAAGAGCTTTATGTACCTAATTCATTTGCAAGTACTCAGCAGCTTCACGAAATAAGAGGGAGCGCGGTAGCGGCTGTCGTTCACGGCATGATTTTTATTATATCCGCTTCCCTTGTACGCTAATAAACCATTTTTCCCCAACATCCTACAATATGGGATTTCATAGAGCTCTCAGAAAGTAAAAGTGTAATACTTGTTTCATTTCTAATTTTGTGCCTCGTACTCATCCGAGCGGAAATTCTTGAAGAATTGTAATTTATTTTGAAATTAAGATATAAGAGATTTTTCTATTAAAGACTTTATGAGGGGATCGCGGGATGCTGGGCGTACAGATCTGTTAAAGAAGATAAGCAATGTTCTACAGTGAGATTGTTCACGGCGTTATCACGACTTGGGAAGTACGGGAGCCCTACCACCTCGTCCCATCATAAGCTTCGCACACTTCAAATATTTACGTACATTCACAAATTAAACATCATTGATTATTTGTAAATTTTGTCTGTGTTCATATTTTTTTACATAAAATATTAGATAGGTAGTTAATTTTTTTCTCGAAATAGCACACAAAGGAATTGGTTTCATTTCATTGGAAACCGAATCGAGTAGTATGAAGCAAAATATTGAATATTTTTAGTTTATCTACAGAGGTCGCGGTGTACTTTCAATGTCTGCAGTATGGTAAATAACAATCCAATCCGGTAGTTGCATTATAATTGAGTATAATATGTCATTCTGAAGTTTAGAAAGTACTTTGTTAAACTTACATACTAACATTAGAGTCTATTGCCATTCACCGGGCACTAATCATGGATGGAAACACCGAATAACACTGGCCGACCCGGAGATCGATTCCAAGACCTCGTGTTCTATGGTTGCGCTTACGACCACTAGACCAACGAGGCAATTCTAAGTCTTATCAAATGATTGTTTTTAAGTTTGAATCTGTTGATGCTATTTACTGAGTATTCGAGGAAAATCGTACACGATTTTGTATGGGTACGGTGGATTCTCATGAAATACACAAGGGAAAATGTGAATTAAGTAATAGGGAAAACCACATTATTTTATTAACTGATTAAAACCATAAAAATGTTGTCGCATCTTCTTGCCGAGGAGGAAAAGGAAAAGTTAAACAAAAATTTAATAGGAGAAAGATGCTAATCGTCTATTATCGATCTTTGAAAATATTTTAAAATCATTAATAATCTACATCTACACTCTACACAGATATAAATAAAATTGAAGTGTCTGTTTGTAATTCCAAAATAACAGCTTTTCACTAAATGCATATTAAAGTATACACGATAGAGACACTAAAAAACCAAGTTTTAAAATTTTCTTCGTCTGTCTGTCTGTCTGTTTGTTCCGGGTAATATCTGAAACGGCTGGACGGATTTTAACGGGACTTTCACTGGTAGGTAGCTGATGTTTCAAGGAGTAACTTAGGCTACTTTTATTTATTAAAAATATTAGGGTTCCGCGACAATAAGGAAGAAACTAAATATACGCGGGTTAAACCGCGGGGCACAGCTAGTTTAAGCATATGAAACCTTCGCAGAAGGGCACCAAGAGTTAGCTAGGAGTGTTCTACCACCGCAAAAAATGGAGTGCGTTGCCGTCTCAGACACTTATTCGATTTCGTCTCAATTTTCCTTCACTATAAAGCTCGTAGTGTGACATGACTGCACAAACCACAAACTGCTTTGAACTTGCTATAATATACGAGAGTTTTAAATCAACATAATTATCATAAATTGAGTTAGCTTTCCGTTCCCGTTATTATAATAACTGCACCCGGCCGGCCGACCGGACGCTGATATTGTGTTGATATTCGATTGCGGTTAAAATCTAGAGTGCCGTTAAGAAAATAACCCCCATTGAATATTCAGAAGGCTAAATACAGGGCCGGATCGCATGGCTTGTTTTCATTAGCATGATTGGACTGACCCCATTAAAATCCGACCGTACGCGGCCTCATGCGGGGATATTACAAATTATAAATGACTAAAAAGGCACTTTTAAAATGTATGAACGTTTTTTCACATCGGAAACTTTTAGCTTTTATTTATTCATATGAATTGTACCCGCGCGTTTTTGGGACAGGATTGGGATTCGTTGTATCTTTGATTGAGTTTATAAAAACAAAGCTTAGGTTTATAATACACCTACAAGTTGTTTACAACTCATTACTTCGTTTATTGAAAGTATTTATCTATATGGATAAATAAAATTGAAGTGTCTGTTTGTAATTCCAAAATAACAAATTTTCACTAAATGCATATGAAAGTATACTGACACTAAAAAACAAAGTTTTAAAAAATTTCTCTGTCTGTCTGTCTGTCTGTTTGTTCCGGGTAATCTCTGAAACGACTGGATCAATTTTAATGGAACTTTCACTGGCAGGTAGATATATCAAGGAGTAACTTAGGCAACTTTTATTTATCAAAAATATTAGGGTTCCGCGACAATAAGGATGAAACTAAAACTACGGGGCATAGCTAGTTTAATAAAGAAAGATTATATCTAATTAGGATATTTCTTTCTTACTTCATCAGGCATCGTGCCAACTATTATGTTCTAGGAAATCACTTCTCCTCGCTTAAAACACGCCCATTAAAACCTCTTAAAGCATTTTTAAACTAAATTGTTGTAGCCCAGAACTTCACCACAATTATAGAGGCCATAAGCTCATATTGCCATTAGAGTTTAACTGTGTGATAGTGACAAACTTATTCAAGTCACATACATCTGTCTCATTTGTCAATCTATGCTGGCAATAACCAATCATGATAAGGGGGCTTACTATCATCACATATAGCAGTTTTTCCCTTTGGCGTTTAATTTTGTCATCAAAAAAGTCGAAGCTTAGAAGTTCTTGACACGCTTTGCTTAAAACAATGATGGTAAACCCCAAGCCCTCTAATGCCTAAACTATGAACGACTATTATGAAGATTATTCAACTAAGGGGCAAATTTTTCATTGCCGCTGTCACAAGTCACCGCGTTGACGTAAACGCAGATTTTTATAGGATCGAAACAGCGCCATCTCTCGGCCCAAAGACGGCACGATTGTGATCCCATACAAATCTGCGTTTACGTCAACACGATGACTAGTGACGGCGTTTTTAAGAAAACTAGCACTAGGCGCTCTGAGACACTCTGAGAGATGTATAAACAGTGATTCAAACCCTTTTGATTCTAGAACGAAATAGCGCTGAAGAAAAACTAATTGAAACCATATTCGCTCAACTGATTTCCTTCACGGTATGTTTGCTGTCTCAATTTAATTTCTAATAAATCAAGTTTTCCTTTCGCATGGATTTCGCGTGACCACAGTCTGATTAACGTCTACCCTACCGGCATCAATTGTTGAAGCATTCGGTATTATAATGCACTCGCTCAGCCCATGACTAGAAGAGATATAAATACTGTAACCATAAACATTGTAAAATATTTTTTAAAAGAGTAATTGTTGAGTTTCTTGCCGAGTTCTTCTCGACAAAAGCAACCTGCGTATGTCTGAGAAGTAATTCAAAAGACGTATGTATAGTGCCTGAGAGGGCGATGGTCTCACCATCTGTCACGTTGGCACTTAATCATATTCGGTGAAATGTGGGTGTTGTTGGTACAACACCTCTGCCTACCCCTTCGGGGAATACAGGCGTGAGCATATGTATGTATGTATGTATGTACGAATTTTGACTCCGTATGCACAGGATTTGATTAATCTTTATATTTTAGACAATTCACATACACACACAATATCTTTATAAATTGCCTACGTGTTATTCTGATGTTAACGTATAATTGTGAAATTTCTTTTAAATCCATTTAGTAGTTTTTGAGGGATGGAATCATTAAAACTTGGATTTCCGATAAACTCCTTGTTGTCAAGTAATTGCGGGATAATTTTGATGTATCAATAAACGGGTATTTGTGTACTATTAACTTGGAGACCAGCGTAGTCAGTCAAGTAAAACGAGACTAATGACTATATTGATAAAATTGGGAATTAAAGGGTTGAGTTTGGTGATTTTTTTTAATACATTCTTATATTTATCTTAGAGATACTTTTATCTCATACATTTCCATGAAAGCAATTATACATTAACTTAAATCTAGTGCAGTAGAACTAAAAATAAATTAAAAAAATATAAATAAACACAGAATTAAATGTCTTCGGGAATGGTGCCCAGTAAGCTGGCTGCGTTACCTCACTGGATCGCTAAACTGATCCTCTGACCGAGGTAATCTATACAGGTAAATAAAATTGAAGTAATCTTTTTGTAATTATAACTTTTCTTTTTACTAAATCCACATTGAAGCATATATGGTTCTGATATAAAAACAGATTTTCATTAATTTTCTATTTCTGTCTCTTAAAAAACTGCACCGATTTTTGATTTAAAGCAACATAATTTGTTGTTCTGTAAAGTACAGCCACTCATAAAATTATGTCTAGGGACAGTTAGTATTTTATATAATTTCGAAACCTCTGTAATAAACTCATTTATATAACTATTATCAAAATATTTGTTTGTAATTACCGTAATAAAAGCCCTCTAAGATCTATTCGTTACTCCATAAATACAGTTTGATACAACAAATATTTTTGATTAAAATACATTGTTTTAGAGAAAAAACAAACACTGGTAATTCCTTATGATTTTCATAGTTTTTATTAGTTTTCAAGATATGTTAGGTTTCCAAAAAATCCTCTCGCCATCGCGAACCACACTAGCTAACATTACCGGCTGATCGTGATTCAATTGCTGAAGATGGTAGCGAGACCCATTGAGCACGGTGCTATGCTAGATTTGGTGCGACTCGTACCCATCGCTGTCATATAAACATTGAAAGCTCTCGGTTGTATCATCATGAGACTGATTCAAAAATTCTATCAGTTGACTAGGACCGCGGATCCAGTTCTTAGTGATTCCAGTCGCCTGCATCAAAGCGATGGTTAGATTGAAAATTTGCCAGACTCAGATTGTTTCGATTGTTGAAAGAACTCACAATTGCGTATCGCTACTGGCAGCTGCTTTTCCTTTCTTCTTTCGATTAATCAGATCACATGTAACATCACTAAAAACGGTGATTTCAAAAAAAAAAAACCGGAAAAATATACGTATTAAATTAATTTCTATTACATGAATAAAACAATAAAGAAACTGTAGAAAGTATGCGTTGTTTCAATCTTCCCGTGACGTGTACAGTATAAACATATTACCGGGTATCTGGATAACTAAAACATTCTTTGTTGGTATCTACTTAGTTTTCATCCGCGCGCTAGCTTGTTTCTCACATTTTTCATAAAAGTATTGCACAATTTATCCGGGCGTTGCGGTTGTAACTTTATTAAACTGAGCTTAAGGATACAATATTACCTTCAAACCTAATATTATCTCGGTAACAGGTTAACGGGTTCATAATGAAGTAAGCTCTAAATGAGACGGCTTCTACCGTTATCGAAATATTAGAACGTGCAATGATCCTTTGTGTTCAAAAGAAGCCGATAAAATTTACGGGTAACGGTAAGTAGTTACATATTAAAATTATTTATATACATTTTTTTTCATTTTATATGTATACTAGCTGTGCCCCGCGGTTTCACCCGTTCAGATTTAGTTTCATCCTTATTGTCGTGGAACCCTAATATTTTTAATAAATAAAAGTAGCCTAAGTTACTCCTAGAAACATCGGCTACCTACTTTGAAAGTTCCGCTAAAATCGGTCCAGCCGTTTCAGAGATTACCCGGAACAAACAGACAGAGAAAAATTTGTGTTTTAGTGTTAGTAGCGTGTACCTATACTTTCTTATGCATTAAGTGAAAAGCTGTTGGTATTGCAAACAGACACTTCATTTTATTTATCTGAATAGATAGATTTGAGGACACTACCTAGTTATTAGAATTTCTTTAAATATTTAAGGGATTTCTTTATATATTTTTACAATTGATATGTTCTGTGCGGAAAAGGTTCCCCTAGAAAGTTTAGACCCTGTATACACGGAATTCACCAGCGTTCCAGCTCACTAAGTGAGCTTGCGTGTATATACACGCTTACTGGTTAAGTTTTAAATGCAATCGATTTTCCTTGGCCTGTTTTACTTGACGTTTTACAATGACAAAGGTAACTAACCTTAATTCATAAATGTAACCTTAATTCATAAGACCTTCTGAATATACAAATTGTGCCCGGCGGATTTAATTCTCGACACGATTTTAATCGACTCAATTTGGTTTAATAATTTCTGTGCGGAACCCTATTTATTTATATTTATAAAAACCTTAACGTCAGCTACCTGGCATAAAACATAGCTATTAGTTTCAACTTTCAAGAAAAAAGATTGTTGACAAAAAATGCCGTATTTCTATATATGCAATTTGTAAAAAAATCCTATTCGGACATTACCAACAGACACTTCGTGTGCCTGTCGCTTCTCCACGTTTAAATCCTTGAAATCTAGATATTTTTAGACTGTTATCCTATGGACAAAGCTAGTGTTGAATAATAAAGGGGCGGTATGCACCAGATTGGCGTTCCGACGTTAATCTAAATATAAAACATGGCAACTGTTCTCGCTGGAGATTTGTTAGAAAATCAAAGCAATTTTCGCTCGTCAACGTGGTTCTCTGCGGCTGACACGCCCATTTGTCTCGAGCCTGAGCAACCGAACGTTCGAGCCATTGTACCAAATGAGAACGCGCCGAGACGGGATAACGGTTAACCTTAGAATAGTGTATGGATGATCCACGCAACATGAAAGAAAATATCATCGTGGATTATTTGCTATTATTTGTTAGTTGTGACCAAAAATATTGTACGAATTGGCGCCCAATTACCACGGGCTACAATGAATGGTGATGTAGTTTTGTGATTCTTAAGGTAACATCTAAAATATATTTTTAGTCGCTAAGACAATAAGCATAAATATTGCAATGTTTTTTAAGATTCGGTCACAATATCGGCGACAAAAAAAATGATAAAAGCCCTCCAACATTCTCCCGTCATCTCTAATTCAGAAAAATGTATTTAGACACTTTATGGAGAACAAAAATACTAAATAAATTAAATGCTTCTCTTCCCCTAAATTGTTATCTCCCAGGAGCATACCAAGAAGGCTGACAGCATTGCCGCACCGTGCGATTCAGGGGCAAAGCAATTTGTAAAGTGATCCCATAATATTTATTTATTTATTAACATCATTTGCTAAAAGATCTTATTTATATATTACAAAGTCTAGAGAAAAGAAGATATAATTGTATTCCGTGGTACATATTTCATTATTAAGAACTAGCTGTGCGGTTTCACCCGCGTAGATTTAGTTTCATCCTTATTGTCGCGGAACCCTAATATTTTTATTTTTATTAAATAAAAGTAGCCTAAGTTACTCCTTGAAATATCATCTACCTGCCAGTGAAAGTTCCGTTAAAATCGGTCCAGCCGTTTCAGAGATTACCCGGAATAAACAGACAGACAGAGAAAAATTTTAAAACTTGGTTTTTTAGTGTCAGTAGCGTGTATACTTTCACATGCATTTAGTGAAAAGCTGTTATTTTGGAATTACAAACAGACACTTCAATTTTATTTATCTGTATAGATGTATAGATGAATAGATTTAAAATAACCAAATTATAAACAGTGAAAATAAATCAATATTATTATAAATTATAAAAGTCTACGCGTGTGTTGCTGAGTGAACATTACATTAGACGGTGTTTTTGATGAGTGCAAGATTTCATTTTTGTAGTTCGCACACTATCAAAGGAGTCTCTGCGCTAGTAGTGGGCGTAGTTACATTATAAAGAGTTACCCCCTTAATACAAAGCATAGACTAAGATACGTAAGAGTACTTGGTGCAAAAGTAGCTGCATCTCTTTTTGTGATATGGATTCCGAAAGGAATGGACATAGCTTTAGTCCGAGTTTGGTCTAGTCGTTGCTTAAATCATGTAATAAGGGTGTTAAAGTTTGTACGCTTTTGTGTAGGACAGGTAATCCACGAAACTACTCATCAGATGTCACGAATTCTGTAACGAATATTTAAAACAAACATAACGGGCGGACAGAGACCATGCAGGTGGAAAGCTTTTTGCAAAATTTGCAAAGCAGGCAACGTGCGAGTGCAACATGACTTGGTATCACCTATCATTAGAAGGGCTGTTCGTTTTTGGCCGCAACCTTACATGTATAAAAATAACTTTGATATTTAATTATTTAGAACTAAACAGGTTATTCAACTCTCGGGCCAGTGGTAATTTTTTGACATTCATAGGATATACTCGTACTCCACAAAGGAGAATGAAACGTTTAATATTCAGCCACTAAAAGTAATATTATTTATAAATTTTCGCTTAAACATCAGCTTACGTATTTTGCTATTGACTATTTATTTTGTAGTTACTAAGCTCTTATAACAAGCAAAGGACAAAATGATAAATAAAAACCTAGCATCTAGAATCTGGGAGAGAAATAGTCTTAGTGTTTTAGTCCTAATTAGGTAACATAAATTGGAGTGTAATTCCTTCAAGGCTGTCTGCACAAAATTTACAAGAACTTTGAACATTGGGAGCTCCTTTTAGGTAACTAGATAGCTAGACTTAAATGTAGCTTCAGTTATTCTACACAAATAATTACTAGGTCTAATTTAATAATTAGCTTAAGCCCAGTGACTTCGTACGTCTGAAAATTAATAAGAACGTTTCATTATAGTTAATAGGATCGATGGATAATGAGCAGTAAATAGTTTGCTTCAGAACATAAACATGAAGAACGGTCATAAATATGCTTTCGCTAGCCCAGAAGGGTCCCCGAATAGGTAAGCAGAGGTGTTGTTATAACAATACCCAGATATCACCGAATATGATTCAGTGCCAACGTAAGTCTATCGCCGTCTCAGTCACATCGTCGTCATACATACGTCTTTGAATTACTTCTCTGACATAAGCAGGTTTCCTCTCAAAGTTGTCCTTCACCGTAAAGCACGTGGTGTGAAATTACTGCACTTAAGCTTTTAGAAAAACTCATTGTCTGCTCACACGACTGCTCGAACCCCACGTCCACCACCTTCGCGCGATTCTAGCGCACTCCTTATTTTTAGTAAATAAAAAACGTTCTTGATTTTTATATTCTGATGCAAAAACTGTGGCAAATAGTTGGAAACAGTAACTGGCTGACTAACAAGAGAACCACCATACAAATAAAGATAACATTTATTGGCTATAAGGGTGCACTAAATGGAGTTATGGAAACTTTCAAAGCGGGCCACAGTATAAGTGGATACGTGTTCACTCAAAAGCGCACGCAATATACGAAAGCTCGTCTAAATAATACGTAAGTCTGTGGGAACACTCAATTATGTCGAACGTTCAGTTTGCGCCGTGATGGATAAGTTAACAAATTGCGCGTCACACGCACACTCGAGTAGCGGCGCGCAATCACTTTTTTGGAATACCTTCGTTTATTTAGAAAAGTTTCTTTTATCTTGTATTTGTTTGTGTATTTATATAATCTAGCCCTTAATCGAGCAATTTGTGACGTCTTTCTGTGTTCTGTGAAGCAAAACGTTCGACGAAAACGATTTTGGAAGATTTAGTTTTAAACTCTTTGAAAATAAATCATTGAATCAATAATATTAAATAATACCATGTTGAGTGAATAGTTTGCTATACAATACATACAAAAAGTGATACCTTATAAAGTACTTCATTCGAATTAAATATAGTGAATATGAATTCAGCTCCACATTAAATTGGTAAGCATTCGATGTGGTTTCTTAGATAATTCTCTGCTTTAGAATCTCCTTGAATTTAATCAGAAACGAGAAAACTATTGGGCAACGTATTTGTTGGACAAGACAAATATATAACTAAAATTATTGATTTCAATGGGATCAAAACTTTAAGCCCACGTAAACGATAAGGCGCCAGTGAAATGCTCTCGCTACTTATACTAGCTTCACCTACATTTCACCGGAGTGCCTAATGCGAGTTTTCTTAAAATCGCCGTCACAAGTCATCGCGTCGACGTAAACGTAGATTTGTATGAACTCACAATAGTGTCATGCTTAGGCCGACAGAGGCGCTGTTTCGATCCCATATAAATCTGCGTTAACTTTAACGCGGTGACTTGTGACGGCGGCAGTGAAAAACTCGCACTAGGCCCTCAGATATGTTTAAGTCCCATGTTACGCCATGCCCTTCTGCCATTAACCGGACACTAATTCAGACTTCTGGATGCTACTGGGATATTACAAATAAAGCAAACCAATAACGCTTTCCTGAACCCGGGGATCGAACCAATTACCATGTAGTTTTTGCGACCACTAGACTGACGAAGCATTTAATTTTATATTATATTTTTCCGAAGCCGGCTGTAAAATATAATAGCAGGTTTCTCGGAAGTTCTGTTTATTCAAACCTCGAAATACAATCTTTTCATTTATTATTTGTGATATGTTATCATGGAATCAATATTGTAGCGGTACTTGCCTCTTTCAACGAGTTTTTGTTGAACCCAACGGCTAAGTTCATAAATTATGCACCATAAAATGTAACGCCAGCCTTCCATTAAATATGTATAATTTAGTTTGGAAACGAACATAGGGAAAGTAATACTTCAGTGAATTGTATTGATTTTAGTTAGATGACCCTTCTAATTATCTTTAAATGATTAAATAGTCGAGCACTATTATTTTAATTAACAATAAAATGTAGTATGTTCTCCTAGGCAACCCGTATGTTTTTCTTTGACCACGCATAACTTTTCACATAGAAGTCCGATTCATATAAATCTTTTTTTTTGGGTAGCTTACTAATACTCTTAATCGTATTTGATAACTTACAGTATGTCCATCTACTGATTCTTACAAGTATTCTAGTGAATAAAGAAAAAAGTAAATTTCTATTCACGGTATTATTACAAGTGAAAAATCACAGTTGCCTCACTCCCTGCTCAGCAACGCGTTTTCAGATTTAATACACTCTGAATACCGTACGTAATTGCTAGTTTACGTTTGCACCAATAAATTGTAAATATGAATAATGAATGTGCAACAATGAAGACTTCTAAGCCGGTGGTGTATGTAACGCGGTGTGTAGTTATAGCTCCTCTCAAACAAACAAATGAGCCTGTCAACCGCAGGTGCGTCTCCGCGGGCACACGCGCGCATTACGCTACCAATTTTCGGGTAATACTTTACGGTATGCTCACACTTGCAGCAAATGTCGCGGGATATAAAAATACGTAGTTGCGCTGTATATTTTCAGACTTAAATGAATGCAGTTAAATGGTTTTGTGGCAGCGTTTCACCACTCGCTACATAGATGGCGCTACTCGGTAACAGTTGCAAAGATTGAGTACAAATACACGAGAACCTAAATCGCGCAATAAGAGTTTTCGAGCGCATTGCAGTATATATACAAGTTTTCAACTGGAACAGTTGGACCGTCATACGATCGCCAAACATCTCCAAACCGTAGCCAATGCCCTCGGCAAATGGTTTCGGAAATGGAGATTTGAAGTCAACCCAGATAAGAGCGCAGCTGTCCTCTTCTGCCGCTCTGGCGACCGATATCACGATCCTCCGCCTTCTGTAACCATGTTCGGCCAGCCGATTCCCTGGGAATCCACGGCCAAATACCTAGGCGTCATCCTCGACCAAAGGTTGTCCTTTGCATCCCACACAAAGAAAGTACGGTCACGTGCTTCCTTTGCCCTTGGTCGACTCCATTACCTACTAAATTCACGGAGCAAATTGTCACTTAAGTCTAAGTTGAGAATTTATCTCTCGTGCATCCGTCCCATAATGACATACGCCAGTGTTGTTTTCGCACACACGGCCAGCTCTAACATCCATAGAATGCAGGTCCTCCAAAACAAATTCTTGCGAAAGGCCGCGGGAGTCCCGTGGTATGTTCGCAATAGTCAACTCCATGTAGATTTCAAAATTCCCACCATCAAGCAGTTTATGAAAAGAGCCTCTAAGCGCTTTTTCGAATCTGCCGAAAAACACCCGAACCCATTAATCGTATCGGCCGCCCGATATACCCCATCTCGTATCTCCTCCCGACGCCGTCCGAGGCACGTTCTCCTTGACCCTGACGACGATATCACATTGCTTCAGCAAGCAATGTCTCAAAAGCACACACCAAACCGACCATTGTTCCGTCCTCGCCGGCGAGGCTCGTCGCGAACTCTACGTCATCGTCCCCCCCGTCCCCTGCTAGGGCCGGCGCGCGCCGAGCCACTAGCCTTAAACACGTCCCTAAATAATACAACTCAGATCCAGCTCCCTAGCTCATCCCCCAGCAACGCCCTAAGCCGAGGTCCGAGCCCCGCACCGGGGCGCCCTTAGCTGTGTTGCTTAGTATTTAAGTTTAAGCTCGGCTGGAGGCCCTTGGGTCTCGCCCTATAGTCCGGTTAAGCAGTGGAGGTAACTCCCCCCTACCAACTGCGAGAGACCATATCCTAAAAAAAAAAAAAAAAAAAAAATGGAACAGTTGGAGCCGCGGTTCCCCAGGCATCATCGTTAAACTCGTGGTGCGTGATTATTATACTTGAGGATTTTCGTGACCACTTGGCCATCACGGCTTTAATAGTTTAGTTACAATTTATCTATGTAAGGCTATCCACGTTACTAGAGGAAAGAATAGGTAGTTTGCAAATACGTAGAAGAACCTGTCAATTTATACCACCGGGTTAACAGAAAGGCAGTACGCCTTTCAGTTTCAACTCGGACCAAAACTATGCACATCTCTTTTTAATTACGTATTATAGAAAGGGATGGAGCTCTTAAACTAAGAACTACCTTTGTCTATATTTGCAATTAGGGGGTTAGTGTCTTGCGAAATCTTTCAAACATATTTCAAGACCTATCTTCGTCATAAAACCATTGGCAAGCAGGAAGCTTTTACGTTATATTTGCATACCTACCTCTTTCGCTTCATCAACATTCATTAAGCTCTTCAAACAAGCTAATTTCTTCACTTTCCATCCCAATTTCTAGAGCAGAGAATTCAATTATTATTTATCACTAGCTGTGTGGCGGTTTCACCCGCGCAGATTTAGTTTCATCCTTATTGTCGCGGAACCCTAATATATTTAATAAATAAAAGTACCCTAAGTTCCTCCTTGAATCAGTTACCTGCCAGTGAAAGTCCCGTTTAAATTGGTCCAGCCGTTTCAGAGATTACCCGGAACAAACAGACAGACAGGCAGAGAAAAATTTTAAAACTTGGTTTTTTCAGTAGCGGAATTACAAACACACACTTCAATTCAACTTCATTTATCTGTATAGATTAAAGCCAGGGGACGTGGTATTATTACAGTATTATATTACAGGGACTCGCAATAACTGGAGTAAATAAAGAAGATACAAAAATATTGAGTGAAAAAATAATTGATAAATTCCTGAAGCGTTGCTAAGCGGACAATAAAATTTTCCTTAACGACAGGAACATAATCACGGCCAGGATCGTTATTTAAATGAGATTACTTTTTCATCAAGTCAAAATTTTAACGCAAACGACTGTTTGTTCAGATTACGTTATTGCGTTGGTAATTATTCATCGAGCACGCTACAACAGTTTCTACATTTTATCTTCAATCGACTATTTCATATTATGTATCATTTGCATAACGAGGGAATGTAACGGTCATAATATAAGGGAACGCACAAATAAGCTATGTTCTGCTTTCGTGGTATATTAACATTTTAAGTAGGATTATTTTTTGCGAGAATACACACCATGTGCACAGGTTAAATATAACCTTTACAATCAGTTAGGAATATAGGAACAAATTGTTCGAAAAGAGACACTCGACACACAGACGCGCGCATCTACGAGAAATAAAGTTGAATAGGCAAAATTACAGTAAGAGGTGTCACGTCGTGCCCGATCGCGCATACGTCATTCTAAATTATTTTGACAGTACATGACATGGAACATCGATATTTTTTTTAAATTGGCCTCGATTCTTGACTGCTTAGCTTATATTTTATACTATAGGCCTAGTGATTGAAAAAATAAAATAATAAAATTAAATACATCACAGTTTTAGTGTACATATGCCTTATTATTTGGACGCCTTAATTTAATTGACAATGTCGTCGCTTCGGCGCAACAGCTAGCTGACTCAATGTTTGTACGGTCTTATTACATTATACGCATCTTCATGATTCTGTGAGACGGTTCAAAGTGTAACACAAGCACCAAAATCATTCACATAAGTAAGTAAAAATTTGATTACAGAGATTTGAGTTACTACGAAATGAGACACATAGAAATACTTATTTAAATGTCATTTGATAATTGTTAGGAAGGTTGATTATTCAAACAATACACCTTTTGTCTTTTAAATCTTGCTAATTAATTGTTTGAAATGTTCTCTCTCATTATTTGTTTCTCACGTAATTAATTTCAACATTTATCGTAGGTTACGAAGGCGATATTAAAGGATCATATTTCCAATCTCGTTGACTGCGAAACTTTCTCAAGTGGCAATTAACTTAAAAAGGAAAAATTCCGAATTTGAATTAGAACAGCGTCCATTGAATTAAATGGAATCTCCACCTTCTAAATACACAGGTGTATTTTTGTTTAATAAACCCGGGAGAGGTCACCTCGTTATCAACGGCGGCGGACAAAGGACACGAACCTTTTTGCCCGTTTTCCCTGTCTTAAGATAAAAAGAGAAGTGGATTAAACTCATAGATAGTCGTCACCCATAAAGAGATTCTACTCAGAGATAAAACTAAGAGAATGAACGGTCCTCTTGTTTGCTATCTGAAAAAAGATTTTGACTCGCAATGTATATTTATGCAGGTACCTATTAAGATTTTTACAGTTTGTGATGAAAATTCTTTTGTTTCATCTTAACGTTGGCTTTTATCTAAATTGTGAAAAGATAAGGAGAAAAACAAAGAGAACATTTCCTTAGATAATGTCGAGGCAACATTTTTAAGCAACAATGTACACACATTGTTGAAAATGCTTTTAGAAACAAAACAATCAGGAACTTAATAAATTGCATGAATTTTCAAAAATAAATTCTTATCAAATCAAATCACATTATATTCAATTAAAAGAAACACACATAGAACACCATTCTTTAAGCTAAGGTAAATTTACTACCGTTTCCAAGATTAATCCCAAGCAAAATTTTAGTTTTTACGCATGTTTTTTGACCCAATTACATATTTTTTTGAATGTAAAACGTATGTTCATATTTTTTCCACAAAACTCAGTACGTATGAAAAAGCATACATCATCATTCTGTATAATCTTCTCTTTGATATATGTGTGTTTCAACCGATCCATGAGCTCCGATACGTACAGAAGGCAAATGTTTTGAATATTTTAAAATCACCCCAACTGCAGCAGAGCGGTGATATACACTCGACGTGTATGTTCCTTTCTTTTATATCAAATACGATGCTTTTATGTGAGAAGTTAACCAAATAACTTGGCAATCTTATTAGTAGCGTTTTTTTTAAATCAAAATCAAAAATATTCTTAAGCAATTAGACTTCTTACAAAGTCGGAAGGTTGCTTCTACTGAGAAGAACAAAGCAACTCAGCAATGACTCTATTCAAAAACATATCTACAATTTTAAATGGTCAAAATATATTATCACATGAATCCATGGACACTGTTCCAACGTTCAATTGTCATATAATAAGTCAGTTAGGAGTGCCAAGTGAGAGTCGTAAATAATAGTATCGCTATATATATACAGGTGGAAGACCTCGTTGCCAGCGTCCTTTTATCGCCACAGGAACTTAGCGTAGCGTAGCGTTATGTCGCTGCGATCTTCTGTACGATGGAGGTGGGACTGACCATGATCTTTTTAAACAGCGCGTCTTAGAACTTCTTAACTTTGACGTTTCATTTTGACACCATAAAACTAAACGTCAAAGCTAGAGTAGTGCAACCATAGAAGAAGTTTTAAGGTTGCACTTCTTAGTGCTTACACGATCATAGTTGCCTCCCTGCACCCAGTCCGCCTGTAATGAATTCTAAACGGGTGTTTTCGTAAAATTTAAGCTCTCGTTGATTATGATCATGAAAGAGACGGCTTACATTACAAATTCAGTAAAAAGAAAGCCTACATAAAACAGTCAGAATTGTATTATCTCAAAAAGCATCTTCAGATAGAAACAAACTAATCAAATAAGATCTTTTTCGTGAATTGTTTTCAACATTTCCTTCAATTTAAGAGCTTTATTTGGAAACTCTCATTGTTGGTAAACTCCGTGGCTTCGATATTTTACTCAGTTCGCATTAAATTTCGTATTCCCTCTAAGAATTCCGACGCAATTATTTGTCTTTGAAATGCAGTTTGCGTCGCGGAACTGCGCACTCAGCATCTACCACTTTATTTGAATCACTTCTCATGTTGTGAGAATTTGTGCAATTGGCACAATGTAACTTATATTTAAACTAGCTGTGCCCTGCGGTTTCACCCGCGTAGATTTAGTTTCATCCTTATTGTCGCGGAACCCTAATATTTTTAATAAAAGTTAGCCTATGTCCTTTCTCAGGGTTAAAAGATTGTCTGTGCCAAATTTCATCAAAATCGGTTAAGAAGTTTAAGCGGGAAAGCGTAACAGACAGACAGACAGAGTTACTTTCGCATTTATAATATTAGTAGGGATAATACATACAAAATGCTCACGCCTGTATTCTTTGAATTGGGTATACGTATACCTATAGTACACCCTCATTTCACATTTCACATCATCAATAGGGAATGAGACTATTGCCACTAACCGTGCACTTATCCAGACCTCGGACTGCATTGCATATGCTCACCCCTGAATTCCCCAAAGGGGTAGGCAGAAGTGTTGAAATTACAGCACCTAATTTTCATCGAAGTTGATTAAGTGCCAACGTGACACATGGGGAGTCTATCGCCGTCTCAGGCACTATACATACGTCCTTGAATTACTTCTCAGTCGTATGCTAGTTTCCTCACGATGTATTCCTTCACCATAAAGTACATGGTGTGAAATCACTGTTCATAAATGCTTTTTAGAAAAACTCAGGTACAGGCCCCGCTGGGATTCTAACTTGCGTCGCTTGCGTAGCAACCACTGGTGAAACCCCACGGCCACCACGGCTTTTCGGGCTGCAACTGGTAAATTGCAGATAGATAAACCCAATAACATATTGCCGATAGTGCTCGAACCTAGGACCGCGTGTTCCTTAGTAGCACTTGCGACCACCAAACAAATTAAAATTAACATAATCATCAAGACATAACTATGTAAGTATCATAAGCTAGTTTGTGAACTGGTTTGGGCTGATTCAAATGACATTTGGAATGAATACCTTATTTATATATGAAAATGTTCAATACTTAACTTAAAGTACAACTGTAGCAACTAGAGATCTTTATAGTACCTATTTATTTTCATGTTTTGGCTGTATCTTATTTAAAAAGCAAATAAGGTCGTATATAGTCGGTCGTAAGCACTCATATGTTTTATTAATTTTATTTGAAAGAAACGGGTCCAAGATTATATAATAACATGAAAGCGCGAAAATGATACAAACATTTTAATTTACTAGTTGTACCCCGGCAAAGTGTGGGGGGACGCCGGTGCGATCTATCAGAGTACCCGGAGTCCCCCCTGAGCACTGAGGATGGCCACCGGGGGGTTTTAGTGCGGTAAAAATCCCACATACCCCTATCTGCCTCTCCCAGGGCGGTCGGGGACCTTTTGAAGGTTTCCCCCTCGTCAATAAAAAAAAAAGATAGTTTCAACCAAAGATAAAGAATGTGTGCAAGCGAAAATATTTCTTTATCTGAGGTTTCTAACGCCTTGTTTTCTTTGTTAAAGACAAACTTTTAAACTGTCAAATTACTACATAATTATTAATACGAAATGACGTCACCAAATCTACGAAAACTTTTAGTATTTTAATATTTCGACCATAGATTAAAATCAATAGCAATAATTTGACGTACATAATTTTGCTAAGAAACTATGGCACCATAACTCTCAATGTAATCAAAAACTAATATAACGTACGCTGGTATTTCTAAACACATAAATAAACAGGCTCGGGGGACAGGTAGACGAAACCGCAAAATTTGCTCCGCACTCGCGAACCTTCGGATTACATTGCTTTGTTATATTGCAGTCTCATGTTTCTCGCTCACTACCTAAACTTTACATATACAATTAGGTATTCATCTAATTCTACATTTAAACATATACTAGACTAGCAGACGTCCCGCGCTTTCACCTGCGTAGTTCCTGTTCCCGTGAGAGTACGAGGATAAAATATAGCCTATGTTACTCGCTGATGATGTAGCTATCAATTGCTGAAAGAATTTTCAAGATGGGTCTAATAGTATCGAAACCTATTCAATACAAACAAATCTTTCCTCTTTATAATATTAGTATAGACTAGCTGTGCCCAGCGTTTTCACCCGCGTAGATTTAGTTTCATGCTTATTGTCGCGGAACCCTAATATTTTTGATAAATAAAAGTAGCCTAAGTTACTCCTTGTTAACATCAGCTACCTACCAGTGAAAGTCCCGTTAAAATCCGTCCAGCCGTTTCAGAGATTACCCGGAACAAACAGACAGACAGAGAAAAATTTTAAAACTTGGTTTTTTAATGTCAGTAGTGTGTATACTTTCATATGCATTTAGTGAAAATCTGTAATTTTTTAATTACAAACAGAAACTTCAATTTTATTTATCTGTGTAGATGTGCCCCGCCTTTTTTCCCGCGTAGAATTATATGAGTGATACATTTTCTTTTTTCTAAAATTAAAACAGCCTTAGTTCCTGCTCGTAACATCAGCTATCTGTCTGTGAAAGTTCCGTTAAAATCGATCCAGCCGTTTCAGAGATTCACCAGAACAAACAGACAGACAGAGAATTTTTTTAAACTTGGTTTTTTAGTGTCAGTAGCGTGTATACTTTCATATGCATTTAGAGAAAAACTGTTATTTTGGAATTACAAACTAACACTTCAATTTTATTTATCTGCATAGACATGTACAGCTAAGCAGCTACTACATTGAACGGGAGGTGGTGAGTACTGCTTATTTGCCACGCACCTGGATGGAGGCTTATAAAGTATGGATGCGGTAATAAAGTCGACCTATATAAATATTGCTTTAAACTGTATATTGCTGAAGTGAAGTATTTAAGATGCTTATGAAATTTCTCATTACATTTTCCTACTATTTAATATAAGTAGTATTTCCTAGGATTGAGTCGTAATATTTAATTTTATACGATGACGTAAAGTGAACATGTGATGTACTTCCTATACAAACCAAACATTATAAGTGCTCTGCGCCTCATGAATAGTTTTCTGGATAAAATATAGCCTTAACTAATAAGATATCGCAATTATCCAAATTCTTCTCGACGTTAGATCATAGAAATATAAGCACATAAAGTTATTAACATGTTTCATTCCCACGTTTTTGCAATAGGAAGGAAGAAAATGAAATCGAAAGGAAGAAAGAATGTTTAATTTTGCCAAACGATGAGACGCAGATTGATTTATTCTTGAACAAAAATCTATATATATGAAAGAAAGTCGTGTTAGTTACACTATTTATAACTCAAGAACGGCTCAACCGATTTGGCTGAAAATTGGCGGAGAGGTAGCTTAGAACCAGGAGAAGGACATAGGATACATTTTGATTTCGGTTGCCATGGAACGTGACATAAAATATGAAGTTTACGCGGGTGAAACCACGGGGCAGAGCTAGTTACTAATCATCATCATCATATTCAGCCCACATGCACCCACTGCTGGGTATAGGCCTCCCCTGTGACACGCCACCGCTCTCGGTCCCGAGTTAGTCTCCACCACAGTTTCCCAGCCGTTACTAATAAATATTACTAACTAATTACTAGTTTTGCTATTTGCATGTACCGCAGACATAATAGGGGGTATAAAATGGTAAATAGGAATAATTTCTCAAACATTATTGGCTGTTGCTTCGTTTAGTTCATTAAGTATTTTCATCACACCACTTCGTCGTCCCCGTTATATGTACCCCCGGGGCACAGTTGGGCAACGTCGCTTTTTCTTGAATTTTTAACATCATTTTAATGTACCCGTCAAAGTTATAAGCGATAGGCGGGAAAGAAATTTGCTAAAACAAAAGACGCCCAACTTACGTGCTTCTGCTTTTTATTGCTTTAAAATGTATATTATACTATTCTTAATGCTCGTCTTCAACAGAACAGTAGATAAAATAATATTCTGATGTTTTTGACTAACGCAATGCTTCACTCAATAACAGTAGATATCATAAAATGTATTTTAGGTAAATTTGTGGTATGCTTTGCTAGCCAAAATGAGACTCTAATTAAAGTTAATAAAATTTCTTATTGCAATGCATATAATTTTACTTGACTAAAATCATACGATACTCGATGGTCGAATAAAATAACCTAACCCTTAATGCATTTAGATTTAAAATATGTTTAATATAAGAAGTGTTGAGTCTATTTCTCGTGGCTTACAGCTGTGGGTAGCGGTGCTCTGGGCTACATAATTTAAGGGCGATGTACTTTGTAAGTAAGATAATGGGGAGCGGTTGGAGGTGTGTTATGATTTCTTGGGTGTAAATGTTCTTGGAAAATGAAGTATGACGTTTATTTTCGGCACATCCGCTTGTTATGACTTTAACGAATTTAGGTGAGCGCTTGTAAATTGGCTTTACTTGGTGCATGGAAACTTTTAACGCTTTTTTCTTTTAATGGACGGTGGGGAAGTTCGTTCTCCAGGGAAATGCAATTCTTATGAGAATAAGTTTTGTTTTATGGTAATTCGAGGGGTTTACTTATCATTTTGTAGCTGAGTGGTTAGTTGTGAAAATGTTGATGCATTTAACGACTTACGTTCAATATTCACGTTGTCTAGTTTGTGTACAAGTTAAGTCTATTATGTTCAATGACTAGCTTGCGCATACAGTTTTGCTTGCGCTGCAGTGAGGTATATATTGGCATCAGGTTCTCTTAATTTATTAAAAACTAGCTTTCTGCAGTAAAATTTCAATAAAAGCCAATGGCTTTAAATACAGCGTTAACGTTTGTCTAATATATTTACCATAATAATATAAAGTTTCAGTTATGTGATATTGTCTGCTTTTAGCAAAATCTTCACATCTTAACAAACAATCACATTATTACTGATAGTATACTGATAATAGGTAGACAGGTAGAAAATATATAAGTTCATATGCCACCGTCTGCCAGGTGTATCCTTACGAACTTCAAAAATATGGATTTAAGTCATTAAATCTATATATAAAAAATCTCAATCAAAATCAATATCTTTATATATAAAATGAATCCCCATTTTCCTTGGTCACGCCATCACGCGTGAACGGCTGGACCGATTTTAACGGGACTTTCACAGGCACATATCTGATGTTTAAGGCAAATTTTATTTAGAAAACATATAAGGTTTCCGCAAAATAAATCACGAAAGTACAGCTAGTAGATTAAATAAATAAGTACTATCCATACACACTTCGAAAATACCTATAGAATTAATTTCACTCCATTAAATAAATAAGTAAGTATATTAACGCAATAAAGAACGTATTTTCGTACCTTTCAGCTCTAAGGGTACTTATTTCGTTACAAACGAAAACACCTTAACGTACTCAATTCAGAGTCTGACCCACTCACGATTTACGGATATTCGCTAACTAATCTTCGGGCACGGGAGTTTCTTAGAAATCGGTATACAGGCGGCAATTTAGCAAGACGAATGGTCGTTGTCAGTCGTTCTTCGCAAAATATGAAGATTGATGGTTGCAAGGCGTTATCTATTGACCCGGACACCGATGCTGTTCTAATAAAACTGCCTAATGAAAATGTTGGACACGTCATCGATTCATTTCCTATATAAATCCTCATTTATTATGAGTTTTGTATGAGACGAAGCTTAGCTTTATTAGCAGGAGCCGCGTTATTCTGTTAGGTTTCTCATCGTCGCACTCGAGTGTCCGTTTTACTCATAGGAAATTGATACGTTATGAGGAGCTCGTGGCACAGTTGCTATTGCATATGATTCGATCAGCGAAGTTAAGCCATACGCCTAGCCAGTAGTTGGATGGGTAACCGAGTTCCCTCCGTGCCTCGGAGAGCACGTTAAGCAGTCGGTCCCCGTTGCCAATTTATGATCTTTGGCAATCGTTATAGGTCTGACCTATAACGATTAGACAGAGGCCTAAGAGAGCCTGACAACTGGTTTAACCCAGATTGCCGATTTTCCTCGAAAAAGGGGTTACGAAGGTCAGATGGCAGTCGCTTCGTATAAAAATCAGGTCATCAGCCACATCGGGTTGAATCAAGGGCCGACCCCAAAAACATGGGATAAGGCCAGGGAGATGATGAAATTGATACGTAATACATAGCCGATACACTTCAAATTAGCCTTCTGAGTAGTAACTATGTAAGACATAGTTAGCAAGATTATTGTTGTATAGTTCCCACAGTAATGTAGTCTCTGGAATTCGGGACCATGTCAATTCCAGTAGAATTTGTCCCAAGTTGTCCCAAGATATTATCCTAATTGCCTTTGTCGGTCCACTGCTGCCGCGCTATTCTGTGAGGTTTCTCAGCGTCGCATTCGACGTCTTTTTAAGTCTCTTACCCGTAATTTCCTAACTTCTACCTAATAGATGGTAAAATATTAGCCATAAACAGAAGAATAATGTAAATTTCTCTTGTTTCAGTTCGGGGAGAAGAAAATGTGGAAATGTAATTTGAGAGGTGTTGTGAAGTGTTCTGAGTTGGTAGTACTTTGGAAAATGTAAAATGGGGTGGACGGTGCGGATCAGCACGAATCGCCAGCTGTCCTTGTGGACTCTGCTGATCCTATCATTCGACATAGCAGGTGAGTTTATTACACATATTTTTATATTTATTTAGTTTAGTAGATAGCTATGTAATTTGACTATGGTTTAACCGCGTGACTTTATTTCATGAGTGGCCTGTTTTCGCGGATCCCTTTTTTTTTTTAATAAAACTATTTTAATTATTTCTTGTAACATCAGTTAGCTGCCAGTGACGTCCCGTTAAAATCGGTCTAGCTTTCAGAGATTAGCTGACAGAGAAAAAAAATGAAATCAGTTTTTATTTTATTCAACTACCCTAAATACTTTCATATGAATTTCGTGAAAGATGGAATTACAAACATATACTTCACTGTTATTTTCGTGGAAAAAATAACATAATATATTATTAATTTTATTTGGTATCCGTCCTTATAAACGTGGAGACATGAATAAATATCTTGTAGTCAGGTAAAAAACAACGCTCGCATAAAATTATACGATGTCGACGTAAAATATGCTCGTGAGACGTCCCTATTGCAGATTGTGTCATCGTGAATAATGTTTTCAATACAAAATACAGCCACAAAGGAGAAAGAATACACAAACATAATTATGTGATTTATACATGTATACTTTGCTTCACTGTAATAAACCAATTTCACACCGGAACAAAATGTTTGTTCTATCTAAAATAGGATTGTGGCACAATGCATAAGTTAAAAGCGATTTTTTTATTTTATTTCGCACGTTTTTTTATTTTACTTAAATATTAAGCAAGATTATGAGTCCTAATTTAATTTAAAAGAACATTTTTGGTGAATTAAAACAATTGTACGGGTTTCCGTACATATATGCGAAATGTGCAGCGTCAGCGGCCGAGGTCGACGCACTTTCATTTTCCCAGTAAAGTCCTTTTACTGTCTGTTGTTTAAGATATAAAGATAGTACTATTGGTTAAGATATCATTTGATTTTCCTCACAATTGGCTATACATTTTCTTGTATTATTATTATGTGACAACAAAAATGTATGGATAAATCGTGTTAAATAGCAAAGTTAAATAATAGGAAAAGCAATCAGTCCCTTAAGGAATGTTTTCACTACCGTTTTCACAGACGTTTTCATCGTGAACTAGCGCCGGAGTGCAGAGCTTACACAGTATATGCAAGCTCAGACTAGCCACAGTAGCTCAATAATATCTAACTGGTAATAATGTAAACTGAGGTCGTGCCCCGTTCCAGGAGAATTTGTTTAATTATGAAAGGTTACTCGAGGCTTGAGGTCAAACGTCTTGTATAACTATGTAGACAGAATGTAATCAACATGTCAAGTATTATTTAGTAAATGTTTGTATTATGATGGACGTGCTCGTGGTGTCTGTGTGAATGCTGGGAGCGTTATTATGTTGGTAGTACACTTGATTAGCTATGTGATCCTAACATGTAGAAGAAAACTCTCTATCTATATACACTATAACTTTTTATTATATTTATAGAAACTAGAGAAAAGTCAATGTTCTGTTAAAGACTTAAAACATTGAATCCCGAAGTGAACCGTCCTCTATTATAATACAATTTAAACTGAGGGTATACATAGTATGATCACTTAATTTTCTTGTGAATATTCAGTGGTATTTCTAAATAAAATCCTGCCAATTTTATATTATTCCGAGTTCTCATAATCGAAAAACTGGTAGTTCTCAAAGCATAGTTCATCAAAATTGGATCATTAATCTGTGTTTTCTTCAAAATTCGCTTTCTGGATCAATGCGTTATATAAAGTTAATTCTTACATGATGGAGCACTCTGTCAACTTTTTAGAAACCAATAGAATTAAATTTTAAACATAAAATGTAATTAAGCTATTCTATCAAACAAAGAACAAATTGTAGTTCTTAAAATTAATTTAGCAATTCACTTGATATTAATCTTTATACTTGAACTATGACAGCGCATTATTTATTATTCCAGATTGAGTCGTGGATCTTTATCTTCAACTTTTTGATGTCCATAAATCAATTCAAGGCGAAAGAAAATACATTCAACTGCCTTAACGTTATCATTCATACTGTTATGATTGTGGTATTTGATGAATTGATCGTTTATATTTTAAGCAATGCCAAAGATTTAGAAAACGAACTAAAATAGTTTCTCTTAATTTTATAGACTAGATTTTACCCGTGAATCCGTTCGCGTAGTGTTTTTCTTTACTTCCCTATTTTTATCTATCAATCAAAATTATTCATTTTATCTATTATTCAAAAGTTCAAATAATCGGTTCAGTCGGTTATAGGAAAATCATCCCTCTTTCTCGGGCGATCGGTGGAAAATAGCCTTCTGTTTTACAACAAAGGTGGCAATGAAGCGTGCAGTCCGCCTGGTGGTAAGTGGCAGTACTGCAGCCTATGAGCGCTTGCAATAACCACGGACGTCACTCACGCGCTCTCTACCTTTATTATCCGTTCTACCTTTCTTTTTTCAACATGATTATTCTATTTCTATACTCACGCCTAGTTTCCCCTGAAGGGGTAGACGGTGTACGTATAATACCTACACCCACATTTCGCCAGGTATGTTGAAAGTCTCATATAATTGGGGGTCAGCCTATTGCCAAACAGCACTAATTCAAACTCTAGGTGGCTAAGTATTAGGAACTAGTGTTATACAGTAGCGCTTTGACCACTAGACCAACGAGGCAATTTAAAGGATTCTTTATATAATGTCCGAACACAACATAATAATATGCGTGAGTTCGGTAGAGAATTCATTTCTTCTAACACCTACGCAGGTTTTGTTGAATCGACTCTCCATTACCATAATTGGGACGGCCTATTTTATTTATAAAGTTTTATTTTTCAGGGTCCATGAGGTATTTACGAAATAAATTGATATATCTACCGTAATATTGTCTCCTAAATCTATTCTTTATGCAATTACTAAAAGTAAGAACTGTTACCTACCTTAAATTCTACTGGCCGCAAGCGTTAAAAAAGAGGTCCTGGGCAAAGTGATGTTGGATTTCCCCGTTTGTTATTTCCCAATATCAACCCGAAGTCTGGAAAAGTGCCCGGTTAGCGAAATTGGCCCACTGCGTTTTAGGTACCCAGCGACTAAACGAGTGGCAATAGGCTCACCCCCCTATAATATGGGACGTAAACATAACTGGCGAAATATGGGTGTAAGTCTGCCTAATCCTTAGTATATTACAGACGTGAAGTAACAAAGATTTGAAAGCTCTATATCGCAAGTCTAATTTAAGGCGCCGGTGGATTTACAAGAAAGGGAATATTTACCCTCAAGAATTCTAAGAATGACAACTTTTGCGAAGTCGTGTGTGTTTGTATAATGTTTGCGACTGTGGTTCTCAGAAGTGGAGCTAATTGATCTGAGCCCTTTACACGTTAAATTACTTTACAAACACAAAACACATTCTGCTAAGTGACTTTAAAATTATTCTGTAAAAATGGTCGGGAAAAAAATATAAGATGGGATGTAAACACGCAATAGTTAAGATAAATTTAGACACATAAGGTAGAGACTCGATAAGATCATTAATACAATAGCTTTAGGCCTAGACAAAATAATATCCTCTCCCGCTTGCGCTAATAGAAGCGGTGGTGGTGAATTAACATAAGTCAGTCACGTGACATATGTCATTCCCATACATTTTGTATCATTTCTATGAGTAAAACGCGAGGGTAATGTGGCTTGTCTAGGCCTGCTGTACGGTTTACAAAAGCTCTTGGGTTCGAAGCCCGCTTTGTGTATGTGGTATTCACAACAAAACATGCTGTAATAACCTCTTAGCATCAGGTGGACTGTGTGCTTGTTTGCTATCTTTGCAGTAACAAACAAATATAAAGTTAAATCTAAAGATAGTGGAGGCATTAAAATACACCGCCGAGAATAAATAAAAGCAGTGTGTGTATGTGTGTGTAATAAGCCGATGGAATGGGAGAAAATAGAGGTACAATTTGCTTTCATTTGGCAGTGTTAATGCTTTACATTTTGCACGCGTTCATTTTCATAAACATTGATTCCGAACCACGGTCTATTTAAATTAAGAACTTGTCACACGTGCAAGCTGAGATTGTCACGAACGAATAACTTAAGCTCGCATAAATTAATTCTCATGTGATATTATTCTGAATTGGCGTGTGCCCGCGAGTGAATAAGTTGGCGTTATCTTGTTACGAAAACTCGGAGTCAGGCACCCTATTCTAAAATGTTGTAGGTACAGAAAACTTTGCACACGTTCCACGATCTCTCTCTAACAAAAGCTTTATGAGCCAGACGGAGCAATTTACGGAGTATATCTCTCCTCAAATTAGGTGGTACTTCAAAGGGTTCGTTTTATATGATGTTTTATACAGTACTTACCGATTACGATACGATTTCGACCGGGATATTGAATCGAATCTTTTTCAAGCCCGTTCAGAATGGATGGGACTTCCAAAATGAGAAACGGGTGAATGCCATGCTGCTATGCACCTTTTTGGTAGAACGTTATAGGTATTGTGTTAATGTGAGTGAGAAAATTTTGTGAATATAAACATTCCTTTCCTACAAAAGTAATATTAAATCATAATGTGAATGAATATTTAAATTAAATCATAAACCACAGTCTGGATTTGTGCCCGGTTAGTGCACAGGCCCTTTCGCATGGGGCCTAAACATAACTGGCGAAATATGGGTATACTATAAGTACACCTCTGCCTATCTCTTTGGGGAATACGAACGTACTAAGTTTAAAAAAAAACTATTTTAGTTCTCTTGTTAGTATCTCTTGAAAACAAACTTGAATATGTGAAAATCTATACAGATAATAAAATTGAAGTGTCTGTTTGTAATTCCAAAATAACAGCTTTTCACTAAATGCATATGAAAGTATACACGATACTGACACTAAAAACCAAGTTTTAAAATTTTCCTCTGTCTATCTGTCTGTCTGTCTGTTTGATCCGGGTAATCTCTGAAATGGCTGGACGGATTTTAATGGGACATTCACTGGTAGGTAGCTGGTGTTTCAAGGAGTAACTTAGGCTACTTTTATTTATTAAAAATATTAGGGTTCCACGACAATAAGGAAGAAACTAAATCTACGCGGGTGAAACCGCGGGGCACAGCTAGTTTATAATAATCGTGACGCTATCGTAATAACTAATTAGCTTTCAAGATAAGTTGCTTATCTGTACAGTTACATAACCACTGAAGATGTAACATTTCATTAAACCAACACAACTTATAAAATCCAATAAGTCTCTCAAGTTTGCATAAACACAAATTTTAAGAACTGATTTCGTTAGGTTCTATGGTTTAAGTGAGTGGTCTAGGTAAACAAAAGAAAATATTTTCCATCCCCTAAAATCCCCTAAAACGCAAAGCACAAATAGTCATAATACAGAACAATGTCTAAGAATATGTTATCTGGCTCCTTCTGCATTACATGAAAAGGAAACAATTGCATGAGAAGAATGAGAAGAATTTTAATCCTGGCTAAGTCTTAAATTATCTTTTTAGGGGGAAAATGCTCTTAATGCCAAACATAAATCTAGGTAGTAACCTCGCCAAACATTACACAAACCCAACGGTAACACAAAGCGAGTTTCGATATACAGCTATGCAATTAATAAATTCGTTGTAACCCACAAGACAATGAAGCTATGCAGCGGTAAGTTTCTGCCAGGACAACTTGTGAGCTCGAAGTCAATTTGTGGCCGCCTTTGTGTTGCTTTGCTCCGGTACGGTGACTGGAATCAATAATATCCAATATCTCAAACAAATGAAGGAATTGTTACAATAACGCTACATTCCAACATTCCTGAGAAATGTTGAACTTCTTGGTAATTTGTGTAGGGTAGTCAGGGCAACTTACAATATACGGTTAGTTCTCAAGGTCACTTTTTATACAGATAGTATATTGAATAGTATACCTAACATGCATGACTTCTGGTAGTTATGACTTTTCGTGGTAATTCAAGATTTTATGGAGGGAAAGGAGAGATAAGTCTTCTCATAATAAGCTAAAGCTTCGTGTATGAGGCTTCTGATGATTTGTAAGATTTGTATTAAAAACCTTCCATTGCCAGTAGGATGCTAAATGAAGGTAAATCTTATAATTGCAGGTAAATAATAAAGTAACAAAACCATAAAGTAAAAAAAGGCACTTAATCATCTTCGTTGAAAAGTGGGTGTTGTTATTGCACCTCTGCCTACCCTTTCGGGGACTACTACAGGTGAATGTATAATAAAGTAATGCATTTAGGTACTGGATAAGTTATGATATTGTGCAAGAATGTTGATTATCACCTATACTACTGGTATATATTTGGTAGCACACCGCAAACTTGGGTTTCGGTATAAAAGGTGCTATTCAGGACATCCGAAACAGAAAGAGGTTTTTATCTTTATGACTACAGTTTAAGTTTTTCAGTAAGTCTACACTTTTTGAATAAATTTGAGATTTGAAAATTCTCTTAAAACTATATGCTTAGCGAGGAATCGTCAAAACTACCTACAATATATTTATATCGTTTCTAAGCAACCCTGATTGGAAATGGCATGGCCTAAATGTGGACGTTAGTCCAGGCACAGAACAATAAGTATGTTACAGCCTGTATGTGAAAGTGGGTAGCTTCATCTTATTTCATGTCACGTGCCGTTCAAATATTTTCCGATTGCCCCGAGCGTATAGCCAACAGGCTAGCAGGTGATTCTTGTATTTTATTTATTCGTAAACTTCTCTCGGTTTTTCAATCGACCCAAAAGGTTTCTTAGATTATTCCACTTCATTAGGTATTCTGGTATTGCCGTGTTTTGCTTTGGTTTTTTGGGCCCACAATAAAAATGTTGTAGCTTTCAATTCTCTAAGTGTTATTTGATATTATATTGTACCTATAATATGTTCAATAACATTGTTCTTTTGTGATTGCCTTCCTAATTTTCTATACCTTCATTCGCACCAGTGACTGGTTGGTCTTGTGGTCACAAACGCTACTGCAAAACACAAGGTCCTGGGCTCGGTCCCTGGTTTGGGCAAAGTGTTAGTGGGACTTAAGATATAATTGGTGTATTGTGGGTGTTACTACACCTCTATCTTCCCCTTCGGGAAATATAGGCGTGAGCAGGAATGTATGTATGTAGATTCACCACTTTAGGCAACTCGATAGGCCGCGGTAAACAAGCGTACATTCTACCTGGTGGTAAACAACTACTGCTACATAAAAATGTGACTAACACCAAGAACTTTTTTCCTTGCCTTATAAAGAACTAGCTGTGCCCCGCGGTTTCACCCGCGTAGATTTAGTTTCATGCTTCATATCGCGGAACCCTAATATTTTAAATAAATATTAGTTGCCTAAGTTACTCCTTGAAACATTAGCTACCTGCCAGTGAAAGTCCCATTAAAATCGGTCCAGCCGTTTCAGATATTACCCGGAACAGACAGACAGACAGACAGACGGACAGATAGACAGACAGAGAAAAAATTTAAAACTTAGTTTTTTAGTGTCAGGTAGTGTGTACCTATACTATCATACGCATTTTGTAAAAAGCTGTTATTTTGGAATTACAGACAAACACTTCAATTTTATTTATCTGTATAGATGTTATAGATATAGATAAACCCATTGTGCCAACATAGTAAAAACGGAAGAAAAGACTAAAGGCTCCCACCATAGTTAGCCTGGCGCCATCACTCTCTCCGTGTAGTAAAACAATATTCTAAGGTCACATTATTCAACTACGATTTTCTTAAAGATGGAAAATGGAAATATAATCCCTAAGCCGACATCCCCGATTTGGAACCGCAGATTTATTGATGGTGTATTGTACTAATTCATTCTAGAGAAGTGAAACATCGTAGATCCATAAAGTAAGAGCCAATTAACAGCACCAGGGTTTTAAATGTTGATTGCGTGCAATCCACGTGTTATGTAACGATGGGTGGCGCCCAACGTGGGGCCGTGACATAGTGAGCTCACGGCATGGTAACACACGTTTGGAACTCAACTATTTTGTTACGATTAGGGCGCGACATTTAAGAAGCATTTGAAACTGAGTATTTTTCAAATATATTTGAAAAGAAAATAATAAATTTCATGGTAATTAATTTCTTTCCACAGTTTATCAGTTATAGGTTTTAACGACTCGTAATTAAAATATTGTAAGTGGGAGGCAAGTGCTTTAATGCTTTGAAAGGATAAGCTTATTGTTAGCTTGATTATCGAAGCAAGACAAGAATGACAAGTATTTTCTCTGAAGACTTCCCTAAGTCAATATAACTGTAGGTGTAACCAGATACAAAGGCAAGATTGTTATCTGAATAGATTATACAATTATTTAGTTAAGGGTGCATTGATCTGCTATAATTAGAAAAACTGTTTAAGTAGGTATTGCAAAAGTATAAAAAAATTATAAGGATTAACAAAGACGCATGAAAGGAGTCGGTAATCCAAATTCTGGCTACTAGAAACATTATTTATGTCACGTATAAAAGTTGCAGTAATGTGTATTATTAGTTCCATCGTGGCCTTTATCTTTAGGTATTTTTCCCATTGAGTGACGTTAGAAGAAGAAATGCTTGCAGTTACATCATTTACTGTTCTAAAACGGGTATTAAATTAATCTTCGTTTTTGTTGTACCCAATTTTAGGCATGACGTATTTTGGTAAGGCATCAACATATCAGCATGAATTCACCGTAATTAAATATTTTAGCAACACAAGGCTCTATTTCGAATCGTGAGTTGAAATCTAAGTGTGTATTGCGTGTAAATAATGACGTTGTTAGCGTGAACGCTTCAGTTCTGAAAGGCTCCCAACTACCTAATTGATGCTAACTGCCTTACAAAACTACCGCTGTATTCCAAATTCCGGGTAATCACTCCTGAATTAATTTTAATTAACTATTCGGGAAATTACGTTGCTTAGGAAGTAGTATAATGATGAGAGCGAACTAAAATGAACTTTAGAACCGTGGTATTGATTTTCAAATTAACTTGATCTGACTCAAGTAGTTAGAAGCTCAATAAAACTGTGAGATCTGTGAGCTTAGAGTGGAATGTGCTCTCGTCTCTCTGTATATTCTGCAGTGTAATGTTATGATTTATATCTAGTGTACAATTTTGAAAGTAGCTTAAATAGCTACCAATGCAGTATAGTTTGACTGCAATAATTTGTAACTTTTATATGAATATGAAATAAAAACTCGATGACAAACAAGACAAGACATAATAACAAATTTATTTAAACAACAATGAACGTTAATTCGACAGGTTCTCCGTCTGTTTGTCAATTTCACAATTCAAGTTTTGCTAAATAACTTTGTAGAAACTTTGAAACACCGACCAAGAAGAATTCCTGACGAAATCGCAAGCAAGAACAAGTCATGTATAAACGAGTAAACAGTACATAATTACACCCTATACACACGACAACGCATACAGCTATGACATGTTCAGTACGTACACATTACTTGTCAGACAAATATTTGTCAAATAGGGGGCGAAAGCGGCCCAGAGCGCTATCGACCTACGTGGTGTGTCTTTTACATTTCCCTGAGGCGCGTCGGAGATTAGTATTCTTGCCCTGTCACGCCGATAAAGATACTGAAGTAACACGATAAACGTAAATGTGTTTATTTAAAACGTTACGTAGTCTCCAAATAATTCTGCTCGCTCGTAAAACTTAATCGCAACATTAGACACTGTGGTTATTGTTAACAGTCAGCGTTTATACACGACACCGTTATAGTGAATAATTGTGTTGAAGGCGTATATAATGTATGCTAGATTATTTTTAATAGTTAGGAGAGATCTTTTGAAACTAATTGTCCGAAGTTTTCAACGTAACAGGAAGATAGACTACCACCGTCCACTATTGAATCTTCGAAGGTTTTCTCATCCGTACGCAAGTATACCCGACATACAAAATAACTTCAAAACAGTACAGTACAAAAATACAAATGTTTGTACTTAATTGACTTTTTTCGTTGTAACTACTATTAGGGATGCAAATTAAAACGCTACAGTCAGTTATAATCACTCTATTTTTAAAATTATTATTTTAAACTCACATTTGTAACCTTCACTTAAAATATACTTACAATATAATTTTATAATATAAAAAATAAATTATAATATTAATATAATATAATTACACACATAAAATGCCTTACACTACACTGTTTATTTCATTGTTATGGTTGTATTCTTTACTTCAGTGGCAACACTTTATTGTCATTGTTAGTTAAAAAAGTTATGTTACATGCTATAAAGCTATTTTCGTTACCTGCCTGGCTTCGAGCCAGGCTATTTAAGCATGGCTCTGTTAGCGCATCCATTCACTATACCACTGCCAAGACATATCTATTCACGGTGTTCTTAATTATATCTCCTATAGGATTAATGGTACCCACGGATAACTAAGATGTGTTATGTCAGTAGTTAAATCGTGGTCCTGTTTGTAATATCGGGTATCAAGCTAACTTTCCAAATAATCTTATTATATTATTGCAATAATAAAGATCCAAAAAAATTATGTACCTACTAAAATATTACAGCAATTTTAGTAGGTTTAAAGCCACATAAACCAGACACCATATTTCGGGATAAAAAACGCTGGCTTTAAATAGACAGTTAGCCAAAATAGCATCAGTGTATTTTATAATCACTGCATAAAACATCCCAATAAATATATTTACAACAACACGAAATAAGGTATTAATGGCAATTAATCGAAATTTTCTCCAAGTTTCTTCCTGTAATAACTGAGTAAAATTATTAGGTCGGATTGTTACAGAAACTGATAGTATATTTTCAAGATTTCTTTGACAGAAAAATACAGTGCGAATTTGAAGACCAGCTGAAATAAGCTGAGCCTTATAATCATTACAGTGTCAAACCTGAGGGGAGGTGACATCAAACACAATACGAGCCTTCTAATAGAACAAAGCAATTGGAAACCGTTTGCCCGTGGCAATATCATGGAGCTGAAGCTATCGGCCGATGTAATTGACTTCTGTGTTCAAATATCTACGCAGCTTACTTTCGACGATTTAAATTGGTTTCATATTGGGTTGGATCTTTTCACGGATGGAAGCTTTGCGCGATATCATTTGACATTCATTTGTTTTCATGGATCGCGGAAATTTATATTGTTTGCGACAGAAATAATTTAAAATAACCTATAACTTGGGTTAATGTAGATGGGTCCAGCAGATATAGGCAATTACGCATGACCCCAATTTAAATGCCAGTTATAAAACAGTAGGCTACCTGCGACTTTGTTTGCGAAATGATTTTAAATACACTTTACATTTCTTTAGGGTTAAACTATATGTCTGAATTTTTTGATTATAATTCGAGAAGCGTATAAGGTCGTAACTTTCTAGTACGCTGTGATTAGGTATTTAAGGTGAAATGAAGAGCCAACAAGTTGTAAAGTGCCAAGGTCATACGGACACCTATCTAGCATACTGCTGGCGTTATATTTCACAATACTTTCATATTACAACGTCGACACAGATCACGCACCTTTTATACCAAGTAGCTGTTTCACATGCAAAATACATATACGAATCACGCAACCACACAAATGTGTATATATTTTCAAAAGGAACAATGCCAAACAATAAAAAGTGGGGAGTTAAGGTCGTTCGACCTTCAACTATCACGAGACCTTGTATAAACATATTATATAGTAAGCTGTCCCGACTAGTATATATATTTTAATACTCACTGTGCCCTGCGGCTCTATCCGCGTAACATCTATACAGATAAATAAAATTGAAGTTTCTGTTTGTAATTCCAAAATTACAGCTTTTTACTAAATGCATATGAAAGTATACACGCTACTGACACTAAAAAACCAAGTTTTAAAATTTTTCTCTGTCTGTCTGTCTGTCTGTTTATTCCGGGTAATCTCTGAAACGGCTGGATCGATTTTAACGGGACTTTCACTGGTAGGTAGCTGATGTTTCAAGGAGTAACTTAGGCTACTTTTATTCATCAAAAATATTAGTGTTCCGCGACAATAAGGATGAAACTAAATCTACGCGGGTGATACCGCGGGGCACAGCTAGTTATCAATAAAAGCTATTTTAATTAGAGATATATTTTATCTAAAATAAAAGTAGCCTTAGTTAAAAGGGGCCAGACGTTTCAGAGAAAGCATTTTTTTTTATGTGAGTGCTTTATATACCTAATTTTGAATTACAAACAGACACTTCAATTTTATTAATCTAGATTACATCTATACTAATACTAGCGGACCCGTCAGACTTCGTACTGACCTAACACGCCATCTACCGGATTATTCGTATTGCAAACCATTCAGCGACGCTTTGGCGAAATTGGGGTATATTATCAGTAGTAATTAATATCTTTGAACTAAAATGTTTTAATAAGCAAATATCATTAGCAAAACTAACAAACTACGTACAGTGGAATATGCAATTTCTCAATCTGCGAATATGTTCACGCCAGAATCCCGACCAACTCGTGTCAAACATCAAACACGATCAAACTTCTCAAGTTTCCGACGTGCTATGAATATTGATAAATAATTGAATTAAATTCTAAATTTCAATGCGGTAGCTTTCTTCAAGTCTGTTTCAATTGGATATCGATTCATGCAGGCGTTGTATGATTGAGTATTATCTTATTGATGAGGAAATTGAGTACCAGGGAAGTTTGAGATGTAAACATTTAAATTGGAACTGAGAAAGGCATAAAAGGATCTCATATTTGCGGAGGAACATTAGCTTCCTGCACTCACTTCCATTTGTCTCTATCAGCCATCATTTCTATATTCACTCTATTCTTTTGGATATTATTCTTCTGAGGTCTTGGGTAGTAACTCAGTCATACAACTTGTAAAAAGCTACATTACAATAATTAAATAAGAAGTTATGTTGGGAAAGTGTGCTGTTTTGAACAGCATTCGATTTTGATTTCATAGTAAGGATTATAAAGGTGAAAATATCCTGAAGGCGTGGATTAATCCTGAAAGTTATAAGTGTCTGTGAAACTGTGTTTATTATTTTTCAGTGTTCAAAGTACCTATCTACTGATATTATATTTATTTTACCTCCGTAATAGAACCCGTTCCTATTGCAAAATAATAAATAAACCTTTGTAGCGGTAAAGTCGTTCGCAAAAAATAAAAGCAAAGATAGTAAACAATTTAATGCTGCCAAGAAACCTATAAAATTTCCCACCGGCACAACAATTAGTATCATACTGCGTTAAGTTAAGGTTGAAAGTGGTGTGCAGGTTAAGTTAAATAGTCTGAAGCTGATATCACAGCGCCGCTAATCCCGATATATCTGAGGAAGCCACGACTTTAATTTATTGTCGTGTGAGACCGCGACTTAACTTTGGTAACATTTCGTCGAGGTGGTATCTCTATACACATACTAGTATAACACAACACCACTCTGTCACGACGATATTACTATACTTTAACTTGAATACGAATGGTCTTTGAAATAACGACAGTTTTATACTATTACATACAAATATCTATCTATATATATATATAAACTGACTGACTGACGGACTGACTGACATAGTGATCCCAAACCATAGTATACCACAAGTCACGTTCCCAAAGGGGAAGGTAGAGGTGTAGTAAAACCCATTATTCATCAGTAGTATTTAAGTCCCATGTCAGAAGCGGCGAGCCTAGTGTCTTTAACTTGGACACTGAGTCCAGTGTCTACTTCTAGAGGAAAATTACAGATGAAAGTCGAACTTAAGACTTCGACTTTCGTAGTAACGTTTGCAGTCAGTAGAAGAACCAGGCAGCTATATTAATACTTACAGTGGATTTTTACATTATAATATCAACAGGGTCCATTTCACGTTACCTATCTTATAAAAAGGTGTTATTGCTTTGCCAACGTAATGAAAATGTAAGGATCACTCTATAGATACCATTGTGCTACTTCTCTAAGATTTAGGAGATATTAAACATCTATACTTATACATGTATATCTATACAAATAAATAAAATTGAAGTGTCTGTTTGTAATTCCAAAATAACAGATTTTCACTAAATGCATATGAAAGTATACACGCTACTGACATTAAAAAACCAAGTTATAAATTTTTTCTCTGTCTGTCTGTCTGTTTGTTCCGGGTAATCTCTGAAACGGCTGGACGGATTTTAACGGGACTTTCACTGGTAGATTTAGTTTCATCCTTATTGTCGCGGAACCCTAATATTTTTGATAAATAAAAGTAGCCTAAGTTACTCCTTGAAACGTCAGCTACCTGCCAGTGAAAGTCCCGTTTAAATCGGTCCAGCCGTTTCGGAGATTACCCGGAACAAACAGACAGACAGACAGACAGACAGACAGACAGACGGACAGACAGACAGACAGACAGAGAAAAATTTTTTTAATTGTATTTTTTTGTGTCGGTATAGTATATATTTTAGAATTACAAACAGACACTTCAATTTTATTTATCTGTATAGATGTATAGATTAAAAGTACACACACGTACTTTTAAATATCAAGAATAAATATATTAATATAAATGTATTGATTTAGTTTTAATCAGTTAAGTAGTTTTGGCCTGAAAGAAGTACCTAGTTACTTTCACATTTATCATATTATAATATTAATGGGGATTAAAACAAGTTACTACCCACGTTTCTTATTGTAAATTGGTTTCCTAATATTTTAACAACTAAATCGATGAAAGCGGAATCAAAGATTTCAGAATATTTATCTTATTTAAGCCCTTTCCAAGTAAACGTAGGTAGCGGAATTGAAGACAAAAAAAAACAAAAGTAGCAATACGATTAGCAAGTTGCCGTCAGACTTACTTGAGGGGGTCAATATTTTTTTGTGTTCCAAGTTCTTCGACTTCGCGTAACTTCACGCTAACTTAACAAAAACGTGCAAGTGCTAGTCACTATTATCTATTAAAACAAGCAAAACGATCACGTTTGCTGCATGAGAGCTCAAATCGATATTTATTTTATTTTGTTTTTTATTAGGATTTATTATAGCGGCAATAGAAAATGTCAACTGTCTATCACGGTTCATATAGATATACAGTCTGGTGCCGGACAGACAGACAGACAGACAGACGACCAGACGGACAGCGAAGTCTTAGTGGTAGGGCGATATGAACCCTACAAAACAGTATTAATACCACTTGTATTCTCATTCTCTAAGTCATAAATTGGTAAGTACTTACTTAGCAACTTGACTGTTTACTTAAATATCCAATATTCAGGAGCAATACTCGACTAACGCTTCCAGAATTCTGTCGAAACACTTCCAATTATAAAGACGGACCAAATGTTTCTAATGCTAATATCCTGATCCCTTGAATAAATTAAACAATGCCGGATTTAGGGATATCGAACGTCAATGTACTCGTAGCTGGATCGATGCGTGGTTTGCTTCGTTGGTACAACTGGTTTCAATATTTTCACGATGAGGCCAATGATATAGATACGGTATGCGCTCACAAAACGAATAAGTAAAATATTTTGTACGCAGTCTGTCACTTGTCAAATCTTTATTATCTATTGTATATAGATAAATAAAATTGAAGTATCTTGTTTGTAATTCTAAATCATTTTTGCTTTTCATGAGCATTTAGTTAAGCTTTTGACTAAATGCTCATGAAAGAATGTACGAGAACTACACCAAAACATTAACTTTTACATTATTTTTCTTTGTGTCTGTCTGTCTGTCTATTTGTTCCAGCTAACTTCTGAAGCAGATAGACCGATATCTGTTATTACAAGGAGTAAATAAGGCAACATTTATTTAAAAAAATAAACTCCCTAATATAAATTATGCCTATTGTTTAAGTTCGGTTTAGTTTGTGTTTCTGTCACTAGATGGCGTTGTAGGTTTTTTATACTAGGTATCATTGTGCTCTTTTCTTTATATATATAGTTTAAGGTGGTATCAATAAATGCTCTATCTATGCTTTCCGGAGTTTAAATGTATCCTCATTCCACGGCCATCCCGACCATGAACACCTATATAGGTATTATGTGAAACTGCGGGGCAAAGCTAGTATTTAACATAATAGTTCAGGAACTACTGGACCGATTTTTTTTGACCGTGTTAGATAGCCCTTATATCAAAGAAGGCTATATATCATTATTGCTAGGACCAATCCCTGCTTAACGTTAGCGTTAGCCCAAATAAATTATTCAAGCTCATACTAACTATATATTTCCTTCACCGTAAAACACACCACGTGCTTTACGGTGAAGAAAAACATCGTGAGGAAACCTGAATGTATCTGAGAAGTAATTCTAAAGCGCCTGAGACGGTGAAAGACTCACCATATGTCACTTTGGCACTTAATCATCTGCGGTGAAAAGTGAGTGATGTTATTAAAAACTTTTCCATTGTGGGATGACGTGATCAAATGTATTAGTTATTTTACATTAACATTAAAAAAAATGTACTTAAACCATTTCCGTATTCATCCATCCATCTCCCAAAGAAAGAACGTTTCTACCAATAATTTTATTAAAGTGAGCTCTGAAATAAGATACGAACCGACACGAAAAGAACATTAACCTACCCCGGTACACGCTCGTTGTTCGCATTGTTGCTCCATCTTAGAATAGAAAGAAACTCCTTTGTACTTCCATTCAACCCATTTAACTCTAACAGCTACTCGTGGACTAGAACTAATCGCCATCTTTGTGTTCTTGTATCAATATTAATTGACGTCATATACACCAAAGAAGCACGGTACATTTAATTCATTCATATCTATACATCTATACAGAGAAAAAAAATTGCTGTTTGTAATTTCAAATAAAAAGATTTTCTCTGAATATAAGCGTGTTAAGTTAAATAAAAAAAGCTTATTTAAAAATAAATCTTTATCCGCCTACTTTGCCAAAAGGATGGATATAGTGTACTTAAATAATAATTACGCGGAGGAAGTCGCAGTTAAAAGTTAGTAAGTTTATAATGCACTTGAAAATTTACTGGAAATATTGGAATGAACAAACATATGCGCAGATCCAAGTAAAGTACAGTAATATTGAAATGGATTAAATAAACGTGGTCTTATGATATAAACTGGTTAGTTGTCGTCATCCCAATTATCGTTCAAAAATCAGTCCAGCCTTCTGAACATGTAAAATAAATATATTTATACAGAACATCCACCCGTTTTCTTGACATTCAGACTAAACTGCAACCTATACCTAGGGCCTGTGTTCAAATTCTCCGAAATTTAGGTTTTATTACGTCATATGAATAAGGCGGAGTTTTCAATGCCTGTACTACTCGAATACACAGTGATGTCGTGCAGTTCGAGGGATAAAGCACAACAAATTACCAGTGAAATAAGCGAATCATCGCCTTATCCTTTTGTACGTGAGTCACGCGAGCGCTCACACTGTGCATTGTCACGGAAAAAATACGGGAGTAATTCCCCGTAAAACGCTTATACAAGAGTTATTGTATTATAACATAATGAAACACATACTTAAAAGTGTTACGCTTTTATTAGATACGCCGTATCCTACCGCTCCACATGGGGTAAATTAAGGTAGAAGGTTTTCATTTTGGTTTTTGCCTAGTTTTAGAACCTGGTAATAAAAAGGATTAGACCAACTTCAAACTGAAAAAAAAATGATGTCACAAAGGTGTAGATAAAAGAAAAAATTGTAATTCAAAAGCTTCAATCATTCAATGTGACGGAATATTCATTTTAAACTTATTAACCCGTTCACCATCTTCGGAATTTCGTAACATATCACAAGTCCCTTTGATCAGTGACTTAGGCTAGGATGTGTGTCAGTGAGTCAATAAATACAGTTCTTAAAATAACAGAGTAAAGAGAATACGTTGGGGCCATGCGTGAAAGTCATAGAGCGTAGATAGCTTTAGCATGGTACTGAACTCGGGTTAACACCCTAGTATTTTGATTAAATTCTGTACATGGCCTAAATGCCACCCTTTATATCAAACGTATCGATAGCATAGGTAATTTGAAGCATGCTAGCAAAATATTAAGAAATAATTTATGGCTTATCATGACAGCATATATATATGCATGTAGGTAGGTCGTGGAAATATCCAATATTTTCAAGCATTTTCACCATTGATATTCCATTATAACTTTTGGTATAAAAGCAGTATTCAGGACACCTTGTAAAGGACCAATCTTAATCAAATAAAGCAAAATGTACTTTTAGTAGTTCAGTTTTATAGGTTGATATGCCTTTCTCTGAGTATATGAAGGAGTAGGCAGAGGTTTTATTATAGTACACCCACATTTCACCAATTATGTTTATGTCCCATGTAAGACGGGACGAGCTTATTGCCATTAACTGGGCACTAATCCAGACTCCGGGCTGCTACTGGGAAATTACAGATGGAAAAATTATAGATTCTTTCCTTTCACTAATCTAAGAGATCACTGGGCAGTCGCCTCCATATGTATAATTGTGTTATATTAATGTTTGATGTGTATTATTAAGTTATCGCCACCTTTACGCTACGAGTAGTATTCACGCCGTGTTAAACAACTTAGGTATGTATCGGAAGTATGCTTAAGCGGAGCGGAAAGTGATATTACTCTCTTAATTATTGTAGTCACTCATGACTAGACTTTGGCAAAGAAGGTTGATCGCCAAACAACGATACTATTAGATTTCAATACTTCCAGGCATCAAGAAATCGACAATCAACGAGAGCAGATCGTATCGACTGGGGGTCAATCCTTATTTTTAGATCGCTAAAAAGTTTATGTGAAGTTGTGTCGGAATCCTGACCAAGTTGAGTAAAGTTACTCACTGAGTAACTCCAGTCTCATGTTAGTTAGCGAGACTAGCTTCTGCTTGCCCTGCGTGGCGGTATGATTTCAATTAAAAACTTTCATATCCTCTTTCACCTCTAGGCGTAGAATTTTAAGAAACCTATCAATAGTGCATACCTACACCTTACAAAGAACACATCCTCTGAATTTCATGCCATACCAGTACCCCTGGGGGTAATTCTCGTAATAACGTTCAATTCAAATATCGTTGTAGTTCCAACCTCGTTCGATTGCAATCCTATCGAGACTTGGTATTCACGTGTTTTCCGATCGTGCTTCGATAGGACTACAACGAAACGCTAAAACTTAAACGTAGCTAAGCTATTACTCAATGATTAGTTGCCAGTACCACCATCCTATTTCCTACCAAGTAATTTTAAACATAATTTAAAACGATTGAAGCACAATTTTATTTACCTTTCAACGACACTTCGACCCAACGACTTTAGAATCGACGCCGATTGACGGATGAGAATCCGAAAACGCTGTCTGCGACCAAGTCGCCACGATATCGTAACGGTTTTCATTACGAGAATTAGCCTACCTATTTCATGTTTGCCACCGTTTTCCTAACCTATATTCGAAATATTTGTCGAATATTTGTATGACAAATTGTATAGCGCCTCCTAGCGCTGACGTGAAGAACTAAAATATTTCATACAAAAATTGTGAGTGACGCTAGCGAATATAGAGTACGAAAACGGTGCATAACTCGTAATAAGGTTACAGCGTTTTTGCTGATGGTTGATATATAAGTTCAGTCAGGACTTTTATATGTATAGAACCTGAATATACATACTGTTGTATCTTGTTTATGTTGTAATCTTCTGACAGAAGTACTAAAATATGTTAAGTCTTTTTATGAACTGCATTTTAATCGCTCGCTTATAACGCTTAAGCCACGACCAAGGCGTTTAAGCCGTCACGTTAACATGCCGCGGTGGCGCGTATTCTCGTCTCTATCATGAATATTTATATCAGCGCCGCATCAATGTGCTGCGATATTAAGCGCTCTCTCACTCAGTAATATTCAATTTTTCATACTATTTTGACGTCATGTTTTAGCGTCAACCTGATATGTGTATAAAATTCTCGTGTGCATAGTGTTTGTAATAAAACTCCTGCGAAACGATTTGATGGATTTTTATGCTATTTTTAGGTGTATTCGGTAGGTCTGGGTATAGGACGTGACTATTTTTATACCGCTAAGTGATAACGGTGGTCCAACACAAAAAATACAGGGCAAAGTAACGTTTGCCGGGCTCAGCCACTATTTTCTTATTCTAGAAAATACTGGCGTAATATTATATTGAGTTATCATTAAGGAAAATGTAAACCTTCTACTGCAAGTTCATAAATTATATGCAAACTGAAAATAGTTCCCTATTGGAGAGAAAAGGAAACAGAAGTAAGCACTCTCATTTCTCTTGAAATCGGTCAGCTAACGTTTTAAAATATCGCAGAAATATATCCGCAATCAATTTTTAAACGATTTCAATCTAACCTTCGTCCACCGGTCTCAAGTTGCAGCTGAGCAAAAGCCGGGTTTCGTAGCATCGACACAGTTTGCAGCGTGTAGCACAGAGTCGGATTTTAAAATAAAAAATCGACACAACAAGCAGTTGCTGGAAAGAATCGTTGCAGATAGGATGATCGAGCAAAAAATCCGAGCAATTGCCGTCTCTAAGGGGTAGAGAAGTTAATAGATTTCATTAATTAACCCGTTCAGCGGAGCGGGTGATTGCACCACTGTCCCAAGATAAAAAGTGACAATTCGTTGGAGCTCGGATTTGGGCTACACCTTTTTACGTATGTGGCGTGACGAGCGTAAGCCGCTTAGGGTTCCATTCGTTTGCCGGAGCAAAACCTTTGCTCGTAAAAAGGAAAATTCGACATCGAGATTTTGGATTACACAAAAGAAATTCGGCATATTTGATGACCTGTGCGGTCGGCGGGTGTAGTTTTTCACGTTGGGGATAAACGAGGAAGAATTGTCTTCACAGAAAAAAATGTATCTCATTAATGCGTTGTTACTATCTAATTTGTTAATAATATATACACGGTAAATTAAAAATAAAATTTGGCATTGCTCGATTCCACCCAAGTCGGCATGTTTAACATTACATACGTAGGTATGGAATATTAAATACTAATAAGTGGATTAAATAAACGCAATTCAAAGGTAATTTCGTATGTTATGATACATCTTAACACACAAGTCCACTGAATACTAGCTATCGGACCGGCAAAACGATGTACGAATGAAAAGGTTATGTGACTACGGACAAAACCGCTATTCGCTAAACGGTGTAACATTAAATTACTACGGAACCATTTCAATCGTAAAGTGTTACAGTGTATTGTATTTTTTATACTTTTTTGCATCGGAATGACCCTCGCCCGTGGTTGAACGAGCGTACGTTAAGTATTGCCTGCCGTAGAACTGAATTTACAGTATTTTGCGACACTGAAAACGTACAAATACCTGAAATACCGCAAAAGAATTGCAGTATTCCATTTCGATTTGTTGGCAAAACCATTCTATAAGGAGTGAATTAATAGCTTTTGAAATACCTGTACTGAAATGTTCTATAACAATTTCATATTTTTGATTTACTCTTAAGTTTTTGTTCCCTGACAATCCTAAATAAACCTTTATCTTCTGTATAGATAAATAAAATTAAAGTGCTTGATTGTATTTCCAAATTAAAAAAATTTCACTTAATGCATATGAAAGTATATATTCACACTAAAAACAAATATTAAATATTTTTATCTGCCTGTCTGTCTGCTACCTTTATTAAAAAAACATACTATCGTAAACAGTGGCTTTTCAACGTTTTCATAGACATTAACACCCTTATTACAATACGAGACTAAACTCGTACAAAATCTATGACCATCCCTTTTAAAACTTGTATCAAAGAATGAGATGGCATATAAAACAAGGCCTATCTTAGTCTATGTTGTGTAATAATGGGGATTGCCTCTCACTAACAAGCATAGCTTCGGTTTCTCCTGATTGCATTGTTTGTCTATGCCAGCATTTTCTCAGCACGTCGTCGTCAGGAAACTTCTTGAGCAATAAAAAAATGTAGCGACGTGGCTCTTTTGTGTGTTCCCGTTTTACGTGCCCCCAGCGTCCGATTGTTCCCTGAATTACTAACCCCTGTCCTTTACTGTCATTTTAATGAAAAAGCCTTCTCTTGTAGTTGTTACTCCTATAATGGGATGAATAAATTTAACGTCACCTTTCGCTGTAAATAAAGGTTCGCTTTGTTGGTTTTCTTCGTGGCCTGTGGTACCTAACCGCCATTTTAGATGTCGAAATAAAGTGTCCTGTTGTTGAAAGTATTAAATACTGTTTATAACTTTAACTTCTTTAAATAGTAGATATTAAGGACTCCATTTCGTTCCAAAATATTTTTGGTTGTTTTAACGTATTTGGTAACAGAGCCTCGGCCTCGGAATTAGAGCAGTCGCCTGCCACGCAAGCAACGCAAGTTCGAATCCCAGAGGGGCCCTGTGAGTTTTTCTAAAAAACGTATGTACAGTGATTTCACACCACGTGCTTTACGGTGAAGGAAACCTGCAATGTCTGAGAAATCATTCAAAGAATTATGGGTAGTGCCTGAGACGGCGATGGACTCACCCTCTATCACGTTGGCACTTAATCATATTCGGTGATATGTGGGTGTTGAAAATTACAACCCCTTCGGGGAATACAGGCGCGAGCATATGTATGTATGTATGTTTAACGCATTTATACGATGTTTCTTCTAAGCTGCGTTGTACGGATCTTGGTACGGTTTTCGCCAATATTTAGCATTAAAACTCCAGTGGGTTTATATAGCTTAAAAATCTAAAATTATATTAGTAGAAACTAGGAAAAATATAAAAATTCTGTAACAATCTTAAAACAAAATACCCAAAGGGAAGCTAGAGCGGCTCGCTATTTAATATTACAATGAAGAAAAGTGTCCTGTCAGATGTCAGTTGAATACACAGAATTAAAAAACGCTAGCATTGTGCCAACTCACACTTGTGTACATAACAGTTTGTCAATTACCTCTACATAACTGAGTGGCTGAATACGTTTTGGTGAAATATGATCTTTATTAGTATATAGAGCTAGGGCATATAAAATAAGTAAACATGAATGTTTTACTTTTGATAAAACTAAAAAAAATATATGGTTTCTGCAGAGATCTACATCAAATTTTAGATCTACGAAGTTCAGTTCCCCTATCACGAGTTTGTCACCGTTTTCCTAATCTTCACTCGCTCGCCTCTCCGACAATATTTGTATGACATATTTTAGTTCTTCACGTCACCGCCTGGAGGCGCTGTACAATGTCTCATACAAATATTCGGCGGAGACGCTAGCGGGTGTAAATTATGAAAACGGTGGCAAACTCATGATAGGGGTACAGTCCGTGTTACATCTTAACGGGAGACTGATCCAGTGATCGCATTTTGTTTTTAAATATGACATTTTGGTATTTCTGCAATACGCTTCTGGTACAAAAGGTGGTCTCAAATCCGATCATAGATAAAAACTTGATGGACGCTTATAATATTTATCCCCGTCAGGATTTAGATTTAAGCCCACGCGTGTAACAAAAATTTAAAAATGCACTGTTGGAAATAAAATCTAGCTATATTTTGTTTCCATATTTTCCATTATTTTTATCACTACGTAGAATTTATACACGAGAAATACAAAAGGATTTCGACACAATAAGCAAACAACAAAATTAAAATATTGTAAATATTTATTTTATAAAAAATATAAATACTTTATAGTATTTTTTTTTCTTTAATGTCAACAGCTAAACGTTTATTCAATAAATTCTTAAACATGGTCAAGAAAAACAAGAGGCGGGACTCGAACCCACGACCTCTGCAAACCGTGCAGTAGCTCTGCCAATTAAGCATGAACATGTAAACATGCGTGTCATGCAAAAACACATCTAATGTTTATTAAATACTCGCGAAGGGTACCTTAAAGCCAGATATATTTTTCACCAGACCTTTTTTAGGAAATCCTTCCTCAAAAAATGTTCTTCAAACGGCGTTGAACAGTGATATAGTCCAAAGGCAATACATGTCAGTTGTCATCATATATCACAAACGCTTTGAAAGAGCTGGGTGCAAACTGTTTCAACTAAAGGTATTCATATCGGATTCTCGACCCTACATTATCGATGTTGGAGTCACAATTCAAACCTTACGTGCTCTTTGCGAATTCTCCCTCAATTTCTCTTGCGTCACGTATCACTGAACATACTTCTAAGAAAACGACTGCTGTAGTCGGCACGCGATCTTATGGGCCATTACTACTTACTGACCTGTTTGTACCCCAAGCAAAGCTTTGACCTGTTTCAACGACGACGAATTTAAAATATTGACTATTCACACAATATCTTAATGAATTATAGCTCAGTTACTCTGATGTGTAACCTAGATATTATTTGTATGTTTTTTCTAGGTTTGCCACATACACGCCATAATATTGTCAATAAAGTGCATATTGACAAAATGTTGTGTGTGCGACTAGCCTTAAATATACAATACAATTTTCTTCAATAATACATATTCAGAATCATTGGTAATATGGTACCTAATAATATGAATATCTTCAAGATTTTTTACGTAAAGGGAGTTTACGAAAAATTGGTTCCTTATCCATTATGGACTATCTCCGATACAAAACTATCACCAGTTGTCATCCCTAAAACAATTTGTCTGTGTATCCACATCTCGTGTCACGTACGCCGAGGAACAGTTGCTCCCAATGTTTCTCGTAAAACTTGTACGTACAAAGCAAACGGCGAATTCTTTCTTTTTTCCTTGAGAATAATTTCCCGGCGCCTCACGTCAGATAAAGTAGTGTTTTATAGCTTGTACCAATTTCATTTCTTGGTGTTTGTTGCTAAGAATGGAAAGTGTTTTTTTTTACATTCTGCGGCACAGTTTTCTATGCCCTTTTTTTTTTTTTTTTTTTTTTTTTTTTCCGTGGGAAATCCGTCATGGATACACCAACCGCCGCGGGGGCAGCGGAAGGGTTATGCCGGACTCATACCGGCTAAAACCCACGGGTGTTCCTTCTCGTCGCTTTAACAGGGGGGGCGTGCGATCGCGTTTGCAAGCTTGCGTGGCCCCCCCTAACGATTGGCCGTTGGGCCTCTCTTTTGGCCCGGGCTGTACCCGGCTTACTCTCTGATAGGGCGCGTCGGAACACGAACGCGCCCTTCAACCGCGAGGGCCTTGCGTCGACGTCGAGACCCCCGTCCCGACGCCCGCGGCCCTCTTAAGGAGGCATCTGCCGCACCTCGGCACGCCTCCTGCGACCGGTCCTCCGGCGGCGGATTGGGTCTGCCAGGGGGTCATTCTCCCGGCCCCGCTCCGCTGCCTCTTTCTGCGACATGACGTCGTCGCAGAAGGACACGGCCGCCTCCCACGTCCGGGGGCTGCCGACCATGGCCTGAACCAGCGTCGGCAGCGATAGGTCCTGTCCGGTATGTGCCACAAGGGCACCGCGTTGCACCGTCCAAGCCGGACAGTGTTCCAGCGTGTGCTGGGCGGTGTCCACGTCGCAGCCGCACTCGTGGCACCTTGGGGTCGCCTCCCTCTGCGCTACCCCGTGAAGGTACTTGCCGAAACAACCGTGTCCGGACAGTACCTGCACGAGGCGATAGGTTAGCGACCCGTGCCGTCGCCTTAACCACTCCTTAAGGACCGGACGAATGGCCTCAATGGTCAGTCGTCCGGCCTCCGGCTCCGCGAGCTGCTCCTGCCACTTGGCCAGTGCGTGTTCCTGCGCGTTTCGCCGCACGCGCCTCAATTCTTCGGGCGCGGCGGCTCTGCCGTCTTCTCGGGCCTCAGCGCTCCACCGATAAACAGCAGCGAGCACCTCGGCCTCCAGGTCCCAGGGTGGAGTCCCCGCCAATACGCATGCCGCACAATGTGATATAGTGCGGTATCCTCGGATCACCCTGGTCGCCATGACTCGCTGCGGTCTCCGCAGCAGTGTCTTATTGCGGGCGCCCAGGGCTTCCGCCCACACAGGCGCGCCGTACAGGGCCATTGACCGCACCACCCCGGTGTATAGTCGACGGCAACACGCACTCGGTCCTCCCTTGTTGGGCAGGAGCTGGCTAAGCCCACCAGCCGCAGCGACAAGTTTGGGGGCTAGGCGCTTAAAATGAGCGTGGAATTTCCACCTGCCGTCGAGGACTAGACCGAGATATTTCATCTCAGTCCCTATCTCGACGGCAGCACCCCCTACGTCAAGCTGCGCCCCCGCTGGTGGCTTCCTTCGAGGCCCGTGGAAGCACAGGGCTTCGGTCTTACTGAGGGCAACCTTCAGGCCCAACTGTCGGATCCGGCCGACGACAACCGCCACGCCGGCTTCCGTCAGAGGGACCGCTGCGGCGAAATTCGCAGCCCTCGCTGTGACAAGGGTGTCGTCCGCGTAACAGACCACGTCGACTCCGGGCGGGAGAGCACTGCGCAGCACCCAGTTATATCCGATGTTCCACAGGAGCGGCCCTAATACCGATCCCTGTGGAACACCGCACAGAACACGCTGTCGCAGCAGCTCCCCGTCCCCATCGACGCAGACGACACTCCTGTCCAGCAGGTAGTCCTCAAGGACCCGTCGTAGGTACTCCGGTACCCGATGGTATCGGAGCGCCTCAGCCACACAGCTGAAGGGGAGAGTGTTGAAGGCGTTGGAAATATCCAACGATACTGCCAACATCACCCCACCCCCCGCGACGGCTGCTTCGGAGAGGGACTTAACGCACAGAATCGCGTCTACTGTGGACCGTCCCTCCCGGAAGCCGTATTGGCTGGTGGCTAGATCCGGGCCCACCGTGCGGAGATGGTTTCTGATGCGGGCAGCGATTATGCGCTCAAAGAGCTTGCCCGCCTCATCCAACAGCACAATGGGCCGGAGCCCCGACGAGTCTAGAGGACGACCCTCTTTCCTCAGCAAGACAAGTAAGCCCTGCTTCCATATTGAGGGGAACTGCCCGCATGTTAGACACGCATTTAGTAGTCCCCTGAATCGGGCCTCGAGCGCTCCTAGGGCCAACACCAGTGCGCGGCCTGGAACACCGTCAGGCCCTGGAGCGGTCTTTTTGGCGCGGAGCCGTAGTATCGCCGCCCCCATTTCGGCATCCATTATGGGGGGTACGGAGGCGACATCTGTGTCAATTCCAGTGGAGGTCGACGCCATCCCCGGTGGCTGAAAGTCAGCACTCTCGGGAAATAGCGCCGTGACAACTTCTTTGAGGAGGCGGGGCTGGAGGGTTTCCGTTAGTGGGGCGGCCTGCCTGCGCAGCTGCTTGCGCGCATACCGGTATGGCCGGCCCCACGGATCGCTGTTGAGCGCCTCCAGCATCTCTTCTCTGCCTCTGGTTTTGGCTTCTGTGATGGTCAGCTGCAGAGTCTTCTTACATGTTCTGTACGCATCGTACAGCTGACCCTCGGTTGCCTCGTCGCGCACGCACTGCCTTCGGGACCGTTGGTAGGCTCGGCGCGCAGTGACGCAGTCCCAGCGAAGGCTAGCGATTTCCGCCGACCACCAATATACCTGTCTCCTCGGCGGTCGGCGGGTAGCTCGCGGCATTGCCACATCGCACACGTCCGTCATAGCCTCCCGAAACCACGATGCTTCCTCTTCCACGTCGATTTCCGACTGAGGCTGTTCAAACCAAGACCGTACTATGGCCGCCTCCTCAAGTAAATCTGCGTCTAGTTTCGCCAGCGCCCATCTGGGAAACGGTGTTCGACGCCCTCTGCGATTTCTCGGTGTCCCCGTCGTTGGGGAGACGCTGAACCGAATATATCGGTGATCCGAAAGCGTCTCGACCCCTTCGAGGACCCGCCAGCCCTGTACTTGCGCCGCGATAGCAGGAGAAGCGAACGAGATGTCCACTATCGATTCTCCCTGCTGTCGCACGCAGGTGCTGACAGACCCCCGATTTAGGACGGAAACTCCGATCAGAACCGCCCACTCCTCCAGGGTTTCGCCACGAGCATCTGTAGCCCGACAGCCCCACGCCGTCGACTTAGCATTAAAGTCCCCGAGAACAAGTACCGGCAACGGTGACGCTCGTCTCACCGCCGCCCCAATCTCATCCAAGAAGAGCTCAAATTCGGCGAGGGGTCTGTTGGGGGAAAAGTACACCCCAATAAGAGCTAACTCCCCCCAGTCTACGACAACGAAACCCTGTCCTTTCTCCCTGACGACCAGGTCTCCTGCGCCTGCTATGACCACGGTTCCCGTTACATCGCCCGCCCAGTTTGACCTGTTTGGGACGAAATAGGGTTCCGCAGCCACTGCAACGTCAACCGACCACTCCAGCATGGACTGCAGGAACCTTTTATTCAATGCAATAATTTAACTTTTATTTTTTATCCCCTAAGGAGTACCAGTGATTGTATTCAGCACAGGAATGCAATACTACTTGCCGGTAGCATTTTAGATGCAATTTTTTGTAAGGTACACTGTCAGGTGGCTTTGAAATACTAACACACTCTTGTGAGTTATTTGTATTATTGTTCAAGTATATACTAATATTTTATATAACATATTTTTAGTGTAGTAATTATTATAATGTATATGATTTCAGCTACTTAATAATACTACTAACAATAATATATGTATATTACATATACTATACAAGTATAGTCACAACAAGTACGTGTTAAGAACGTTATAAAATTCAAAGCTAATAAATTATGCATTTTATTCATGCTTTAAATGCAAATGTGCACATATCGTGAGAGCGTTGTTACAACTCGTTTTAATAACAGTGCTGACTTTGCGGTGTGACATTCAATATTTATCAAAAGTTTCTGGCAACAAAACACGTAAGAGAAAAAAGAAGAAAACTTCAATGTGTTAGGTTCAAAGACTTCATATCACAAGCACTTAAAATAGCCATGGAATTTTCTCTACGCGAAACTTGAAAAGTAAAAATTTAATGTTATTATCTATACAGATAAATAAAATTGAAGTGTCTGTTTGTAATTCCAAAATAACAGCTTTTCACTAAATGCATATGAAAGTATACACGATACTGACACTAAAAAACCAAGGTTTAAAATTTTTCTCTGTCTGTCTGTCTGTCCGTCTGTCTGTCTGTCTGTCTGTCTGTTTGTTCCGGGTAATCTCTGAAACGGCTGGACGAATTTTAACGGGACTTTCACTGGTAGGTAGCTGATGTTTCAAGGAGTAAAATTTTATTTATTAATAAAAATATTAGGGTTCCGCGACAATAAGGAAGAAACTAAATCTACGCGGGTGAAACCGCGGGGCACAGTTAGTCTATACTAATATTATAGAGAGGAAATATTTGTTTGTTTGTTTGTATTGAATAGGCTCCGAAACTAAATGACCGATCTTGAAAATTCTTTCAGCAATGGATAGCTACATCATCAGCGAGTAACATAGGCTATATTTCATCCCCGAACTCCTTCGGAAACGGGAACTACGCGGGTGAAACCGCGTGACGTTCGCTAGTACTTAATAAATCAAAATCCACTGCCGTATATTTTGTTTATGAACGGTTATAAGGACGACCTAAAAAACGATGGATGGATTGTGTGAAAATGATATGGCTATGGCTATGAGAAATTGAGAAAAACACATTGCACCGACCACATAATATATATAAGATAATTATGTACCGTGTATATTACTAATAGATAATATGTGTAACCACATGATTAATACTGATGACGGCTTACAGTTACCAGAGCTAACACAATCGTAGCCGAGTCACGAGTTGTACAAACACCTATGAGTTTTCAACTATAGACAAATGTTTCACACCAACGCTTGTAGGTTATCATAATTTGATAAGTTACACCAAGTAATTACGACTATTCAAAATTTCCGACCCCACTGGCCTAAATTCCGAGGCAACTACACTAATTTGCCCCGCATCGCGTACTGAAAGCATTCGACTTAAGCGTAGCACACACAGGCACAACACACGGTGAATTTAATTCCACGTACATAATCCTGCGCTGTAACTAACGAGCCGGTTCGTATTGAACTGCGTCCGTTTGCCGGTTTATCTAGTGCAGTTTTAGGTTTGTATGATCAAGTGGTCCTTTAAACTATCGGATGGGGCCGGACCCATTAATGCAGCATGACAGAGACTTGAAATCGCATCATAGTACATAACTATAACAGCCAACTTCGTATAAATCTATTTTATTACCGAATTTTACCTAAGTCTTGCGTAGGTTTATCTTCATCTTCCCTTTTGAATGCTTCATTCACTTTCTGGATCCATTTGTGCATTTACACTACACATTTTGAATGTAAATTATTGCATGTAACTTATACAATTAAAGAGCTACAAGTGTTAGTGTAAAAGTCTAAGGGGCTTGGTCCTCTTTTCCTGTCTATCTGAGTTGGTGATGTAATTATTCGTAATAACTATTATTATCAAGTGACAACATTGGGCCAACTATATAATAAAGCCCAAAAGTTCTTAACACGCTCTGTTTAAACCGATGATGGTAGGCTTCCTGATTTCTATGTATGATGCCAGCTGAGTTTCTTGCCGGTTCTTCTCAGAAGGCTAGTTTCCGAACCGGTGGTAAATTCCTCGACATTCATAAGTGCCTTACCAGGGCCTACACTGAATAAATCATTTTCATTTTCATTTTCATTATGACTCACTTTCGTTATTCGTCAGTATGAAAGTATTAAAATAATTGGATATTCGAGATCAAAGTACCTCGCATAAATACCGTTTCAATGTTGTGTTCCCTACCTTAATCTCCTTATAACATGTCACGTCAAGTTGAAATTTCGATCACTCCCCATGGGAGAGCGGCGTGGTGCTCGATGAGCAAACACACTAGTTAAATGGAATTAAATTATAATTTACCAGCTAACTCATTTGGGCCCCCATGACCTAGATAATTGGGTGTTGATAATATCTGGTTGATACATTATTATGATTTGGAATAAGTTTGTTATAGTTCTGAGAGAGACTCTTGGTCTGAGAGTCTACTACAAGAGAGGAGGATCTGAGTTCGGTTCCCAGTGGGGAAAAGTATTATTGGGTTCTATACATCTATAACTATTCAGTAAAAGCGCGGAGTAGTCTGGCTAAGTGTCCGATTTATGGCGGTGGGCTCGCCCCCTACTGTTAGATGGGACTTAAATAAAACTGGGGTACTATTTGGGGAAAACATGTAGGTGGACTATACACATGTATGCCACCTTTATCTACCTACTAGTACCTACTTATAGAAAATAAATTAAAATACACAGCTTGAAAACATAAGTGCCTAACTGGAAAAAAAAGGTTAATACGATAAATTATACCTAATAGAAAAATATTACAAAAATATATTCTGCTCTTCAACGATTCTTGGAAAATCTATGTAGCAAGAAAATGTGCCTATACTCGCGAATCCAAACATAACAATGGATTTATTGTCGGTATTATGTTCGTTCAGGATATATTGTATAATTTAGTAAAGGGCCCAGTAAGATTTACTTTTGATAAAAGCTTTTTTTATTCTCGAGAGTTTATTAAGTTCAGAGCAAACGCCATGATAATTGACTCTTCATGTTGATTGATTCTTTATTGGTGTATGAATAATAACAATACAAGCAAAAATACCTTGCCTACTACTGGGAAGACATAATCTTGTCATTACTCCGAATTGCTACAGTGAAGTTACATATAGAAAAGCTCTATAACACTTTGCCCGACCTAGTAACGAACCTAGGCCCACGTGTTCTAAACCAATGATGCAGTGTCTCTTAAAAGTATTTCAAACTTATTTCAGATCATAATAATGTATCATCCAGATACTATCAGAACAGCATCAAATTATCTAGGTCATGGCCCAAGTGAGTAAGTTCGTAAATTATAATTCAATAACATTATAGTGTTACCAACTATGCAATCACGTAGTACCTAAGAAGTATCGTTAATACATAAAAAGTATTGGGATGAGCTTGAAGCTTTCTCAAGCGATTGGCAGCAGACTGCTGAGAACTGAACGGTTAGAAAAGTGGAAGGGATGCCTTTGCCCAGTGAGACACAACAGGCTCATAACAATTGAAATGAATAAATCATGCTCACGTCATCCCAGAAGGGTCCCCAAACGGTTAGAAGAGGTGTTGTAAAAACAACACCCACTTATCACCGAATAAAATCAGTGCCAACGTGACAGAGGTTGAGTACATCGCCGTCTCAGGCACTATACACACGTCTATAACCTAATTCTCAGACATATGCAGGTTTCCTCACGATGTTTTCCTTCACCGTAAAGTACGTGGTGTGAAATTACTGCAACTAAGTTTTTAGAAAAACTCATTGGCAATCAAATTTATCACAATTAGAAAAAACATCGCTCTTATTAAGTGAAAAGACGAAAACTCAATAGAATAATTATCACATCAACTTTTAACTAGCAAGTAAGGCGAGCAAGTCGTCAACGTTAGGAAAAATCCTTTGATATATTACATCGTTAGTCGCACCATCTCCTTCTTCAAGACTCGGATTGTTAATCGGGCCATTTGTCACGATCGCGCTTGGTATTCACTGTGAACGAACAATCCGAATTTCGCGAGCGATTTCCAAAGGATATTGACTTGGAAAATATGTCGGGCGACGAATTAGTACTTCATAACAAGTGACTAATAATGTAATTTTCGATTACGTACTCTTTTGTATTTTACTAGGCGGCTCTCGGGTCACTCTGGGTTATGATTTTTTAAGACTGAAAAGGTTGTCTTTCTATTATTAAATACTATCTATACATACAGATAAATAAAATTGAAGTGTCTGTTTGTAATTCCAACATTTTTGTTTTTTATGATAATTTAAAAGACCGATGCTTTCAATTTGATAAAAAAATATTGAAGCTGAAGAATAACTAATGTACAAACATTGTTAAAAAAAATCTTAATACCTAGCCATAGGTCTCACTCAATTCGATGAATATTGATCAGAGTGATAATAAGATAGAACCCACACAGTATTGGACTTACCGATACTGTGGTAGTGTAGTAGAGAAGTAATAATCCGCCTGCTTCGTATTCCGAATACGAAAAGGTTGAATCATAATATCAGCTTTTATTAACGACATAAGTACTTACTTCGTGTGCAAGAAATAAGCAGTAAGTGTATCTGTGGGAAATAATCACCTGCAAGGAAATCGTAATCAAAGAACGTTGTGAACGATGGTAGAGTGATCAAAGTTACAAAAATTCTTTTCAAAAAAGAACCTCATTTTCTTTGATGTCCGTTATAGTGGTCATACTTTTACTTTTAGACTTCAGATAAAAATTTTAGTAACATGAACCTTCATGTTCCTCAATTTTTAATATGATAATAAAATAAGTAATAACATAAACGCTACGTCCCTATGTAGTATCGAATTATTTATCTAATGTAAACTGTGCCCTGCGGTTTCACCCACGTAGAACTCAGTATTTGCATATTTACTTAAAAGATTTCACATTTCTCTTTTAAAAACTTTGTCTTGACTATTATTCACAATAATTACAAAACATAACAAAAAAATCATCTGAAATGATCCACTTACATCCAAAAAATATTTTTTTCTTTTAGAAATGTAGCTTTATCTTGATTCATCTGCGTAAATGTTGACTTTCAGACATAAGTTTCTATAAAGGCACAGAGATCCTATTTTAAAAATTGTATAAATAGGAGTGTCTATAAACGGAAGAATCACACATGACTAAAATATAAATTTCTCCGCAGGCTTCCAAGCGAGTACCTCGGTGGCAGAGACATCAGACATGGTGAAAGTGTCAGCAGTGTCGGGCGGAGACGCGACACTCCCCTGCGACACTCGCTCGTCGCAGCCCGCCACAGACATCCTGCTATTGGTTGTCTGGTATAAGAACGACGTTCCTATTTACAGGTCAGTATTATCCGCATAAGTACAAAACCGTGTTCATTAAACAGTTTTTCTTGCATCCTCTTCTTTTACGATTGTAGTTACTTGTTTCTATCGAGGACTCTTAGTAGTGCTACGGAATCGATCGATGTTCGAAGCTAAGCCTTGCTCGTGGGTAGTTTTTAGCAAAGGTGGCAACAGGCTTATTATATTGTTTCGATGATATGTACAGGATGCCTGGCTGAGTTTCTTGCCGGTTCTTCTCAGAAGGCTAGTTTCTGAACCGGTTGTAAATTCTCGAATTTCATAAGTGCCTTACCATGGCCTAAACTGAATAAATATTTTTCATTTTCATTATGATGTCATAAAATGGTTTTGCATATCTTTATATTCGTAAGCATTAGACTTGTGACAGGTGGAAGTCCTGGAGACATATATTTTAGAACATATTATCAAAATATAGTTAAATAAGTAGTGTATGGGCTGTGCAACTCACCCTATGAAAATCTCACCAACGGGTGAGTTTACAACTTTTTGAATCCTTAGTGGTATATTCAGCCTTAATTACTCACTAGGGTGAGTGAGCGTGGGTAAGTATACAACTCCAAATTTTGAGATGGTAACTAACCTACTCATATTTTAAACTTGCTAGTTGGGTACGATTATCTCCCTTTTAATCAGATCATAGTAAAAGGTTTGTGCGAGGTGCAAGGCTACAATTATTGTAGGCTATTTGTAACACTTTGTAGAACCTGAGAAACAGATACGTCCAGAATTCGCATCAAATTTGAAACATGGATTTGAGGTGACTTTTCTCTTACTTTCTTTAAATATAGTTTGGTTTTATTAGCTATAATTCCATCAGATTTCACCTCCTACATGCTAGGAAAAACTATGTCAAGATTTGTGAGTTAGTTTCAAAGAATGATGCGTTCAAACAGATGCAATAATGTTGTATACAAACAGCTACTTCAAAACATTTGAAGATTTGATATTTTCTAATTTTAAACATAAAAAACACAAAAAAAAATTTCTAATTGTAACCAAGTATATCTTATAGTTTTCGTAATAATATGAAAATTATGGCATCCTCTTCGAGGGAAATTTGGGGTTTAATATTCAAATAAATTTTTTTTTGGTTTCATGAGTATGGTATGTGTAATTAAGTGACCAGCGAGAGGTTTCCGTTAATTACAAATTAATCCTGTATTCCCATCAACATCAAACAAACGTGAATGGCTATTCCTAGTAAATTAAAAGTTATTTAATATTACAATGGTAACATTTTCTGAGAAAAGTATAATAATCAAACGTAAATTACGTGGCATAATTAAAGCTATTAAAATTTTGATAAATCTATACAGATAAATAAAATTGAAGTGTCTGTTTGTAATTCCAAAATAACAGCTTTTCACTAAATGCATATGAAAGTATACACGCTACTAACACTAAAAACAAAGTTTTAAAATTTTTCTCTGTCTGTCTGTCTGTCTGTCTGTCTGTCTGTTTGTTCCGGGTAATCTCTGAAACGGCTGGACGGATTTTAACGGGACTTTCACTGGCAGGTAGCTGATGTTTCAAGGAGTAACTTAGGCTACTTTTATTTATCAAAAATATTAGGGTTCCGCGACAATAAGGATGAAACTAAATCTACGCGGGTGAAACCGCGGGGCACAGCTAGTTATAAAATAATTTTGGAATAAGATGTTAGGAGCCGAGCTTGTTACCAATTATTTTTCTAACTGCTTTTATGAATACAATTACCTTTTCAAAGAATATAGTGAGAGAAACGGGAGCCGAAATAATCCTGCCTCAATTTGAACGGTTGAAAACGTCATTAGTCCATTTTAGATTCAGGAAAATGAGCCGTATTTCGAAAGAAATAGGTTTCTTTTACGAAGACCATAAATTACGATTCTTTCGGCTAAGCAGGGCAATCATCGCCTTGAAATCCGTAAAGTTTCGACTGGTTCTTATTAAAACCTCAACACTACGTTTTTCGCAAAGTTTTTTGCGAGGAAAAATGTAAATTGCTTTCTGTATTGGAGCACGTACTACTTTCTCCGCGTAGTTTATTTTTTCAGTTTTTTCCTGTAATAAGCTTCGGTCGCGTGTGGCGCCGAACAACGTACTCTATTTGCCCCTACTAACGATTCGCAATTCAAATACCGTTACACTACATACATTCAAATATGCAAACGTTTATATGATTTCATTATTACAGGTTTCGTGGAAAAATATTCACAATATCACTATACATCTTATATAATCTTACGATGGATATTATTCACTTTTTATATTACGTAATATAAATAAGTTGGAAGTATATGCTATAGCAAAATTTTATGGAGGTGTACAATGACATGGCTAATATAATGGGCACATGGCAGTGCATTAATTTATAAATAATTATAAAATCTAGTTAACTCAGAATCAGAAAATAACACTAAAAGACACGCATACAGACTCATGGTATAATGTGGACTAAATTAATTATACATTCACAGAAGCATCTTGCAGTTAAAAATGGGTTATAACGGGTTCATCTAATTATTATTTTTTACATACTTGCCTAGGTCATTTGATCCTATTGATAATATAATATATATTTTGAACTATATATTTTTTTATATTTTACTAACTTCTTGCCGTGACTTCATCTGCATGGAATAGTTTCTATAGGCTAAAGCTAAATTTAACCCGCGATTAACCTTAGCGTGACGCCTATAGCCTTCATCAATAAGTGGGACATCTAACCTTGAAATAATTTTCTCAAATCGGATGAGTAAATATGCAAACAAATTAACTCTTCAATTTTATATATAGATTAACTACACGGTAGTTATATTTATTCACATTTAAAAAACACTATGCAACTTAACGAAAGCTTAAGCAGACGATGGTCACCCCTGTGCTACGGCCTCTGATAGACTCAAACCATTGTAATAATAAAAACAATGAGAATATACTTTTAGTGTTCTTAATAAGTTATTAAATTTGAAATTAAATTTCTAGCGTAAAACTAGGAGTCTGATAAAATTTCCCCAGTAAAATAGGTCGCGAATTAATCCTTAACTATCTACATTGGATTAGATCTTCATCAAATTAGGACTAGAGCCGTAGCGATATTAATGTATAATAAAAGTTCTAAAATAAATAAGATACATACATGGATTTCGAAATTCTCCAAAACTCTTAATTAGTCAAAGCTATTTTGGTAGTGGTTTCGACTCAGATAGCTTTAGATAGCCTTAGCGTTTGTGGTTTTTTTTGCCCATAGAAACAAATAAAATAATTATTATTTTTAATGAGAGAGTATAGATCTAGTAAGAGTGTTGTCAATATATTATACATTATCAACCAAAAGCCATATAACTTAATAATGTAAAAGTTCGCAACCCAAAATTTTTATGTTATTTTCTTTTTTGTTGTATTAAATAAACTGTGCGTCGGGTTTATACAGTGCTTTGGCATTATCGACTGGCGTTGAAATTCTGCTAGCGCTTTTGGCTTTTTGCCACAATATTAGAAAAAATTCCCAAATTTTAGAACGTGTATTGCAGGACCAGCGGGGATTTATTTTATGGGAATACATTTTCCTTGGAGGAACTAGAAACATTTTTTTTCAAACATACGTAGTTGCTCAGGATAAACTAAGGAGGGTCTTAGCACATTGTTTCAAAGAAAAATAAGTTATTTAAATAAAAAACTAAGACTAATTTTGCTGAAAACGTTTCACCAAAGTTTTTATATTTTATCCCCGTACTCCCACGGGAACGGGAACTACGTGGGTGAAACTGCGTGACGTCCGCTAGTAATAAGCATCTATACACTGCCATTTATAAAATAAATAACCAATTAAATTTAATGACGACGTTTTCAATAATAGCACATTGCAATATACAAAATTGTCAGATAGGGTACCGAACTATTATCAAAAACTCGTGCATACTTTAGAGAACATATTTGGTGTATTGCGGTTTTCATGCAGAAATTTGTGATGCACAATGTTGGCGAATACGAGTGCCAAATTAGTTTAGTGCAAACGATGAAATGCTTGATCACATTAATTTTCATTTATACGCGGCTTACACCGACTAAGTTGATTATAACATAACTAATTTGAATCATTGCCCAAGACGAATTAACTGAAAACTTTTAAGAAATTAAATAGTACAGCTTATCAAGTTCTACGCTCAGTCAGACAGATAATTTGACAAAACTTCTTTGTATTGTACAGATATTTATTACATTCGTTGTGAATTACCATAAAATAAATTTAAAACAACCGCAAAACTGGGAAACTATGCATTTTTATAATTGGTTTAATGAGCTGTCACTCATAAATTTACCTTTTAGCAAATCTTCGCACTTCATCTGAGACTCTTCACATGATAAAATAAATATTCAATAATTAATTACAACAAATACGGACTAGAACTTAGAGGTAACCAAATTTTCGATGCTTATTGGATGATACTTGGATCATAAGCCAATGATTATTTTGGTTGTGAAATGAAATCCAAAAACTAAACTAATTACATACCTCAAAAAAAAAAAAAAAAAAACGACAAAAAAATTAAGATACATTTTATAAAATATTTTAAAAATTAATGTGTCAAATTTTTTTGTTAAAGTCTAGACACTGTATACGTTGTTATTTTGTTCACCCTCTATTTAGTCAGTACCCATCATCATAATTACGATAATAATATTGTGTAAATTTTGGCTTGGTAAATTGCAATTTGTGGTGCGAAGCGATAAAAATTGTAAGCTCGCACAAAATAGGATCTGCTTATTGCAAACTGGAAAAATACACAGCTGGTTCGATGCGATATCTTATCGGTTTGTCGATACTATCGAAAAGTATTCAATTATTAAATACATTTATCATAGCGTATGTGAGAAGGAAAATCATCCTTCTGTCATGCGGTCTTGTGACGGATTATGATATATTTATAGGTATATAAAGGTATATGTTTGCTGGCTGTATTTTCTAACTGATATTCGAGACCTCCGTCAATGTTGATTGATGACGGGTGTTTAGTGTGTATACACACGGGCGAGGCGATATTATCCTTCTTTATTTTGTACATATGCTTGCTTATTGTGTTTGCATTTTTTGAACAAACTATGTTCGATGTGATTGTTCTTATTATTTATGTTAACAATTATAGTTAAATAATGATTTGTGGTGATATATGTAAATAATTTGTTTTGAAGTAAAAGCAAGGTATAATTTATTCCATAACAATAATAATTATAATTATCATTTAATGACTACAATTACGGCAAAAATACAAATAAAGCATAAAAACATCTTCTTACTGGTGTAATGTGATGTGTAGCAATGCATCGGATGTTACCGCACATTGTCGTCAAACGCCCGTAACTCAACTATAACCACAGACCAAACTGGGACCCAGTTAAGTCTAGCGGAACTGGTTTTCAGTGTGACCCGTAGATATGTAGTTCATCACTTTGGCAGTCCATCTACTCTCTATACCCCTATACACTAATAATATTATAAAGAGGCATTTGTTTTGTATGTAACGAATAAATAAAAAAACTACAGAACCGATTAGGAAAATTCTATATAGATAGTTACGTAATCAGCGAGTAACATAGCTATATTCTAACCTCGCGGGAAATACGCGGGAGAAGCCGCATGCAATCCGCTAGTATTGCATAAAGCAAGTAATATTTCCCCCTCAATTTAAAGCAATTTGATTTGTACAATGTAAGTAAGGAATCCATTGCGAGATTCAAAAAATATTTTAGCAATATTATTTTTCCATTACTAAAAGTATCACTTTGTCCCCAGCTACGACGGGCGTCAGAAAGGCCCCACGGCCCACTGGGCCGATGACGTCATGGGTGGCCGAGCGAGATGGCATGCCACGTCGCCTTCCTCCCTTCGCATCAGAGACGTGATAGCCAACGACCGAGCCACGTACAGGTGTCGAGTGGACTTTAAGATATCGCCCACGAGGAATCAAAAGATTCTCTTAGATGTTATTGGTGAGAAAAATGATATTTTTTCAATACAAAGTAATCTTTGTTTTGTTCAGTTCCTACGTTATAAATGTAGAAAGGTAATCTTCAATAGTATAAACGGGTACTTAGTGTTTGTATGTAGGCGTTAAGCTTCTAACTACTCACCTGAGTTTAGTTCAAAAATCTTTTACTGATATTTAGAACTAGCTTTATCGGGCTTTATCCGCGTATGATTAACAATAATAACTATATTAAAAAGATAATTAAAAACACATTCTTCTTTAGCTCTTAGCTCATTTATTATAGTGAATTTATTTTCTTACTATATATTATATAACACGTGCTGCTGAGATACTAAGGATCACATAAGTACAGATTTTACCACAAAAAATTGTCAACAATATTGCGTAGTGCGCTTCCTCACTCTGATACTGACCTTATATTGATGAGCTATACATTTTGAAAATACTTATAATAAATACTAGAGGAGCTCGTGGCACAGTTGCTATTGCGCATATCATTCGATCAGCGAAGTTAAGCAACCATACGCCTAGCCAGTAGTTGGATGGGTGACCGCCCGAGTTCCCTCCGTGCCTCGGAGAGCACGTTAAGCCGTCGGTCCCGGTTGCCAATTTATCATCTTTGGCAGATCACAGATTTTCCTCCTAAAATGGGGTTGCGAAGGTCAGATGGCAGTCGCTTCGTATAAAAATCATGTGATCAGCCACATCGGGTTGAATCAAGTGCCGACCCCAACAATGTATGGGATAAGGCCAGGGAGATGATGATGACATTTTGAAAATACTGCATTGATAAAGTTATTGTGTGTGTGTGCGGATAGCCATCTTCTTTTTGTTCTGAAACTATGTCAATCCCTTTTTAAATCCGTATTACAGTAAGAAATGTAGTTACGTTTAAAGCAAGGACTATTTACGTCTATGTTTTGTAAAAATGGGGAATTGTTACGAATTCACAGTTAAAGGGTTCACACGTGGGTTTAAAATAATATATAATAATACGTCTATGAAAAGGTCAAATCAGATGTAAATTTCTAGGAATATTGTAAATTGGTGGCATTTAAGTAAATGTTACACAAATACGTACTTGAATTAATTACAATAGGGTTCTTAGTTATGAAGTACGCACTCGAATTAATTAAAATATATTATATAAAGATAGAAATCATATGTTAAGGGAAAATGGCTATTATGTCAAACAAATATTATGAACGGAAACTCCTAATGTATTTCAACTTAAAGACAGCTCAACAATAGGCAATTATTCATAGCATTCTTGATACTGCGAGCCATTTGCCCATTAAACAATCATAGAAACTATTTCAAATTCGCTTCTGCAGTTTTGTAACAGGGAATACCTACGTATGTAGGTATTTCAAACATAGCTTATTGAAGACTAGCTGTGCCCCGCGGTTTCATCCGCGTAGGTTTAGTTTCATCCTTATTGTCGCGGAACCCTAATATTTTTGATAAATAAAAGTAGCCTAAGTTACTCCTTGAAACATCAGCTACCTACCAGTGAAAGTCCCGTTAAAATCCATCCAGCCGTTTCAGAGATTACCCGGAACAAACAGACAGACAGACAGACAGACGGAGAAAAAATTTAAAACTTGGTTTTTTAGCGTCAGTAGCGTGTATACTTTCATATACATTCAGTGAAAAGCCTTAATTTTGGAATTACAAAAAGACACTTCAATTTTATTTATCTGTATAGATTGCGAAGATATAAATTCGTAGGAACTTAATAAGACAGAAAGAACAGGTCATTGACTGTAACCTAGTTAAGTAGGTTCAGCAGAATACCTATTTTATACTTCCACGGTAGCAATCAAACTTACCTAAAGCCCATTAACATTTAGTAGTATAAGGAAAAAATATTACTTTTTAAGTTTTTGTTCTAATTGGAGAACTCATCAGAGTTAATTTCAAAGGGAACCCGGTTGATTTCCTTATTCTTTATAAATTCTAAATAAAGAAGGCGAAACAAATTGTATTTCATTAATTCATGCAAAAGTTTAAAAGCAAAGTTATGAAGTGTGAACAATTTCACCGTAAATACTTTAACGACGAATTTTTGCCACGCTCCAGTTTACCTATTGATTTGTTAAGTTCGAATACATAGAAATAAAATAAAAATTCAAATGGAATTAATAGTCATTTGGATCCAAACATTATTGACAAACAACCCGACACACAGAAAACTATTACCGCTAAAGCCCATGTTTAAAAGTGAAGGGAAGGAAACTCCTATAGGCTTGGCCTCAAAAATGCCAAGTGAAAAAATATAGTGATCCAAAAGCTCATTCCAGCATCATAAATAAGCACGCAGTACCCAGATGCAATAAATTCCATTTCTTTCACAGTGTACTCGTGTGTGTGTGTTGGTACATCAATATTTTATAAGCACCTAGTCACCTGGCAGCCATGTACGGAACGAATTTATGTTCATGTTCAGTATCGGAGCGTAGCCAAATTCTAGCGGTTTATTGGGGACATCTTGCCAGTTTGCCAATGATGGAGTCACTTCACGAGCAATCAAACATTTATTGCATAACCGGTGATAAAATATGTAAGGGTAATTTAGAATTTTATATTGCATGATGTTTGGACGATGATGAAATAAGGAAGAATTAATATAATTAACTTTTTTTTTTTACAAAAAGACCTTGAATGATGTAACAATTAGATCGCCATGGATCCGCGTGGAATACATAGTTACTTGGGCTAACGCTAACTCTAGCCCGTGATTGCTGTTAGCAGGATGATAAATAATCTGTAGCCATCCTCGGTAAATGGGTTATATAACACTAATATATTTTTCAAATCGGACCAGTAGTTTTTCAGTAATCATTAGTACGTTCAAGCAAACAAATAAACTCTTCTGCTTTATATATTAGTATAGATAATATACACGCAGATTTTCTCCATAAAATATTACATGAAATATGTTACACGATTCACTTTTAACTTTATAAATGCGTCACAAGCTCATCCAAATGTTCGGGAAACAAAGCATTAAATGGGTCCACTGATAGCACGCACGTCGGGTCCACCGTAATTGTGATACCGTACATTTAACTTTTCCCTTGAACAATATATCGCTAAAATAAAGCCTTCACGAGACATCCCGGACACAAATTACATTGGGGCCGGCCATCTTATCAGTGGTATTACAATTCTTTATAAAATAATATTTGAAAATGTATGATGGGTGATGTCATGCAGTGTGTGACTAATATTGTAGTATCTATCATCTCTCTGGCCTTATCCCATACATTGTTGGGGTCGGCACTTGATTCAACCCGATGTGGCTGATCACCTGATTTTTATACGAAGCGACTGCCATCTGACCTTCGCAACCCCATTTGGGAGGAACATCTGCAATCTGGGTTAAACCAGTTGTCAGATTATTTTTAGGCCTCCGACTGACCTGTAACGATTGCCAAAGATGTTAAATTAGCAATATATAATAGTATTATTATCTATATTCATACAAAATACTATAATTTTATACATAATTATAGTGTCATACATTTTTGGAATAAAATATATGTCTTTATTTGTATTAGAGGTAATGTTTATTAATTTGTGAAGGTAATTTAAGGTTGTAATAAACCGATTTTGAATTCATTTTACCAATAGAAAGTCATGGGCTATATTAACACAAAAAAAATTTTTCATTTTCGTTAAAATATACGCGGGCGAAACTACGGGGCTCAGTGAGTTATTTATAAATTTGTAAATATAAACACATAGTTAATATTTATACTGAAACTATTGGATATACTTATAGGAGCTAATTGACACTGCACAAACAAAAACTCTTTAAATTGTGTCAAAATGTATTATCAACAGAAATTATTCAAATCCATTTCCCTTAAAAGGACTAAGGTAAAGTGTTATCGAACTTTATAATTCAATTAATTTGTGCCTGGGGCATGTAAATGATTACTTGGAAAATTAAGTTTAGGTGGGTAGGTATTTTGGAACTCCTCCAACAAATAGAATCCGTTTGCCAAATGAACTCTCGATATTGTGAATGCAATATTCACATAAAAGGACTTAGGTACCTTTTAGTGTAACGTTTAGTATATTAAGCTCTTTCAGTATATAAAAGAGATACTAGTGGCACAATTGCTCTTGTGTCTAACTTTCGTACAGGTGCCGTCAGGAGTATTGAGCGCTCAGCGAAAATGGGACGAATATTGTGAATGTATTTTAATCGGGCTCTCGTCATGTATGATCTAAAAAAATACAGCTGCGCATTCAAAGCCAGCGCTCAAAACTAGTCAGTTCTTTTGTATGACACCTTACCTGTAGCCAGACTAAGATAAAACCTATTCGGAGTTTGACTAGGTTAGGCTATTGGTTTCTGTAGCTAATTGAAGATCTACGAAAATATTCCAAAAACTCGCTCGATGTTATACTACTTAGATTGATTGTAAGGACATTTGTAGCCAAACCCAATAATGTTAGGCATAAGCTCAGAGCAATGGCGACTTTCTCAGTTAATGTTTATCATGTTTGCTTTGTTACAGAACTACCAGAGAAACCGAAGATTTTCGATGCACTAGATAAAGAAATAATAGCTGTAGCTGGTCCCTACGTTGAAGACACCAGCCTGAAACTAACCTGTGTTGTAAGTGGAGGTAAAACTTGTAGTCACCTCACTATTTTATGTCAAACTCATTTAAAACGAACCCTTTATGATCTGAACTGAAATTGATAAATTTAAAATAAATATCGCAAGCTGTATGTGTACTTAATGCTGTGAATTCAAATAAAATTTAATACTCATTTGAATTTACATGAATTATATATAATTGGTAATCTCTCTTTTTGGTGTTACTCTACTTCATTACAAAGGTAGGTATATACGTGTATCGGGGTAAAGTTTCAATGCAGGAGTTGCTATTCAGGTCACTGCACTCTGATGAATTGAAGTAGGTACACCAATTTATATATTGAATGCAGACGAGAATTCCAATCATACTCATACCTCGAACAGGTAATATTACTTATACTAGTCTTCTGTGGGTATATATAATACTAGCGTGCATCAGTTTTTCCCGCGTAGGATTAACAATAAAAACTTTAAAGTTTTTTCTTTATAATAAAAAAGGTTATGTTTTCCTTGTAAGTTGTAACATATATATTAACATTAACAAACAGACGGACTAATGGACAGACAGAGAAAAAAAATAACATTGGTATTCTTATGTAAGTAAGTACCGTATATATTTATAAGTAGTATTTGTTGAAAAGATGATCATTTGGAATTACAGACATATATTTATCTGGTAAATAGAGGTATAGATTTGTCGTAAAGCGTTCATGAGAATAAATATTTATGAAAAGTAATCCACTTGTAATGCAAATCATGAAAAGCTTGCATTGTTTATTTCTTTTAGCAATAAACGAACAGTGTCTCGGAGTTCAGGGAAAGTGCTACATTACTGTTGGACTGGAAGTTCAAATAAAACTAGTTATACGTAAAGGACTGTCCACTTTGTCTACCTCTATTTCCGCAGAGAAGTTAGCCAACCTGTCTTTTACGTAACCTTTTTAAATAGCCCCTGAAAGTTGGCACCGGCTAAATTCCTTGCTTGCGTCAAAACTTTGAGATTTGTTTATTCTGAACTGACGTCATGTTGTTTCTTAAGAAACTCGGTGAAATATAAACGTGTCTTAATATTTTGAATATTTTTGCATCATGTGACTCTAATTGCCAATTACTGTATAGTCGTATTTGGAAAAGATCGGGTTTTAGCAGTTCCCAAATATCCATAATCTTATTACCATCACCTCCATGGTTCTTGTTTATACAAATGAATTCTCAGGACATACAAAAACATAAAGGTAGTGCAGTCAGCTTGAACAAGGCTTTTTCGATTGGGATAATAAATAGCGAAGGTATTTTTTATACATCTGATACTTATTAACGGGTTAATGTACTTTGGTCACAGTGTAGCTTCGTCATCATATCCTTAAAGGCAGTAAAAAGTATAGTTATATATAGTATAGATAACACTACTGGATATTGTTATCTATACATCTTTACAGATAAATAAAATTGAAGTATCTGTTTGTAATCTCAAAATTGCAGTTTTTCACTAAATGCATATTAAAGTGTACACAGTACTGACATAGTAAAACGAATTTAAAAAAAAATCTCTGTCTGTCTGTCTGTTTGTTCCGGGTAATCTCCGAAACGGCTGGACCGATTAATGGGACTTTAAATGGCGGGTAGCTGATGTTTCAAGGAGTATCATAGGCTACTGTTATTTAAAAAAAAGGAAAGGGTTAAATTAACTGTACGTGGGTGAAACCGCGGGGCACAGCTAGTTTCCAATAAAACCCGGCCAACAGTCAGTTATACTGTCAAAAGTCTATAGTAATCCAATGACGAACATATAACATTTATTTCGCCAGGCAAGCCAATGCCACGATTGAGGTGGTGGCGTGATGACAAAGTGATATCCACGCTGGCGCCGGTCGAAGACGGCTCTCGGCTGCGTCTCCTAGAGCTGCGAATATCGAAGCTTACCCGGGAATATTACGAGGCTGTGTACACGTGCACGGCGGATAATACCGTGCTCGTTCCACCGCTCAGAGTCAACGTGCAAATACAACTTTATTGTGAGTATTACACCATATTTTAATAGCATAATATCTACAAGTATCGTTATAAGTTATAGGTTTAAAAATCGTTAAACTTGCGCTTTAGCATGGCTAAAAATGTGTTGACCCGTCATCTTTGGCGCCTCCGAAAACGTGTTTGACGACGTTTGAACATGTCAATGCCTAAATATTCGCCGGAGACACTCGCTAGCGTAGATTACGAAAACGGTGGCAAACTCATGATAGTGGTACTAGAAGTGCATTCGCAGCAGATAAACTTCATAATAAAGAAGGCAAAGACTGTGGATGGAATGAAGTAAGTATATTTGTCAGTGGAATCGAATGGATGCATGCTCTCAGGGTGCCTACCCTGTGAAGTACCTATGTATTATTCTATCTATCTTATTATTATATATCTATATTATAGTTTACATAGCTATTAAAAACATATTCCTAGCCCTACTTCATTAATTCATATAAGGTTTATTACTAATCCCTAGAGTCCTAGGCGGCCGATGTCACAAATTTACTTAGCGTAACATTAAAAGGTTACAAAGTAGTTTGATATTTAATGTTACAAAATTCAAAGTGGAACTAAGGTTTTCAAATAACATAAGATTTAAACTACATAATAACGTTGTAATCCGGTTTGTATCCCTTGCCTTTTCAATCGATTGATTTGACTTTGAGGCTCGTTTATCAATCTGTAATGAAGGCGACGTAATCCTTTCATGGTAGATTTGTTCACTCCATCTATACATATATAATTCAAAGTCGTAACTGACTTATATTTCAACACACTGTTTATATTGCTGACTAGCTATACCCTGCAGTTTCACCCACTTCGAATAAGTTTCATGCTTCATATCGCGGAATTAACCTTAGTTACTCCTTGAAACATCAGCTACCTGCCAATGAAAGTCCCGTTAACCGGAACAAACAGACAGATATACCGACAGAACGACAGACAGGCACAAATAAAAAAAAATATAAATTTGTATTTTAATGTCAGTTGCCATTTGTTATTTAATTTCGGATTTACCGAAATTTCAATCCTGTGGAGGTAACATGGGGGTTGAAAGTTTGTATGTGAAATATTACTGCTACTCAGGCGAAGCTGAGAGCTCAAGCAAGTTAGTTATAAATTTGATATTATAAAGACCGACAGGAAATCGCTAATCCTTTATTAAAATTCCAACTATAAAATTCATTCAAAATAGATAATACTAATCTGAAGCCTGTCGGATTCCTCATAAGTTATCAAACAATAAATCATTAGGTCGCTTTATGAGACAAGGTGAAAGGTTGTTAGCACAATAGTGAATAACCCGTGCACGCTTAACCTCATTTATGAACACGTACGTTGTAGAATATGCCTAATAAAGGGTGGGGCAGACAATAGTAATTGAAAGTTACGGTTTAATAATGAAGTTCAAGGCTTATTGATCGCGAAGCTTATTTCATACTCAAAGTGGAAATGCTTCAATCAAATTAATTATACCAGGGTTGTAATTCTCTTATACAAATCCTACAACCCTTAAAGGTTCCTTCAACTGCTAGCACAGCACCTGGTAAAAAAATTGTAATAGATATTTTTAAAAGAGCTGTTATAAAAAACCTAATTTATTAAAATGGCTTGTTGAACAATGTTATATATTGAATAGAATCAGGAGTTACTTTGCGGAAGTCGATATTTATAAGTTTGTATGATCTGTATATATTTTTCGTTACTAGTAGTTTCCTTAACATATTATGTTTCTTACCTGTAAATCTTCCCTTAACTTCCACAATTATATTAAGATCAAAATTTACCAAATAGTTCCAGCTATTCTCGAGTTGTAACGAGACAAATAAAGAGTAATTCATTTTTGTATTTACATAATGCTTTATTCTATTACTAATATATAAATAATAATACAAACAAAATGAAATTACTATGATATTTATGTATTTGTTATAGTGGGATAAAGCATTGTAACATTAATTTTTTTCTGTAACCACTATCTAATACAAACAAGCTAACGTAAGAAATAGCCTCATTTATGGTAAACGACGTGTACTATTATTTATTCTGCGGTACTTTTACCGCAGGTTCATATTAGGTACAATTAGTGTAATATCCTCGAAATGTCTCCTTGGCTTTCTGTTAGTGTGAACGCAGCCGAACTGAGGTATTTGTCTAACTAACCACGTTGGACATTATGAGCGGTGACAGGGCACTACGTCATCTCTACGTGCCTCATGTAACATATTATAAGGATACACTACCTACAAGATAGAGAAACCAGAACATTGTTTGGGAACTCTGTTACAGCTATTATATTTACAGATACGGCATGATTATAATGAGTAAGGAAAGTCGTGTGGTTTAATTAATAGGTCGCCTTAAATGTGCGAATGACAGATTTTTTTTCAAAAATATATTTTATAAGCCTACAGGTGTTCTATCGTTTGAAGATTGATATATTAAAAAATTCTGCTTACGACTTAGAATAAATTGCATTGCTTATTTAAAGTCATCACGTTGACATTTATTATATTTAGAAAAATATAAGTTATGGTATATGTAGAGAAGAGAAAGGATTTATTTTAAAGAAAAAATAAGGTCGCCTAGTGATTTGAGTAACAGCCTGAACCAATTAAATATATATATATATATATATATTAAAAATAAACATTAGGCTTGATATGACGAGCTTAGGTATGCCTGAGAAAAAAATTAAAAGACTGATACTATTGTGTATGTATTAAGGCTTTCACCATTTTTCACGTTGGTGTTACAACAACTCCTACTTACCCCTACTGGTAAGGCGTGAGGCACGATGCACGATATGTTTTGTTTTTTATCTAGTAGTGTATTTTTCTGGAGATTTACTATCAAATAAAAGCAAAACAATCCGTTGCGCACTTTCAGTAAAGAACCCGAAATACGACAGTGGGCAATTGTGCGAAGGAAATGCTCCCCATAGAATAGTTGAAAAGTTTCATAACATTCGTATTACGGTAGGACAACCTCATTCAGTGTTATTGCAAAACTCAATCCGCGTAAATCCAAGCGATTAACCTATATCAAACTCCGGCTGTGACTCAGGGATTATCTCGGTATGACGGTTAGACCGAGGAGATTCTTTTGTGACTGTCGCTGCGTGGGTGGCCATTAGTTTTTATTTGTGCCCCATTGTCCCGTGACGGGAACCACACCGGTAGGAAATTATTCTCAATAAGTGATGTCACTCGCCCAGTACCTAATGTAAGTTGAGCTATGGTGTTTACTCCGCATTGTGAACATGTTATATATTTAATGCTTCGTTACTTATATTTTTGTTACACTTTTCAACCGCTAATGGAAGACATTAGTGGCTTTTATTCAACTTTCGGCTCCGCTTTGGATTAGCATTGTGCTCTATTATGGTAATTTGATTTAACTTCTTACAATACCGCACTTAATTGTTTTATTTACTAAGTTCGTGACAAAATGCGAGGGCAGAAAATTATTACCCTGCAATTTGGTACTGTAATGGAATAAATAACAGGGTTGTTATACTATACATGCATACATTTTATCATCACATCGAACAGCCAGTGCAAATAAAGTGCAATTTTACTTTAATACTAGCTGTGCCCCGCAGTTTCACGTAGATTTAGTTTCATTCTTATTGTCGCGGAACCCTAATATTTTTAATAAATTAAAGTAGCTAAAGTTACTCCTTGAAACATCAGCTACCTGCCAGTGAAAGTCCCGTTAAAAGGGGGAGGCCTATGTTCAGCAGTGGACGTCTTCCAGCTGATGATGATGATGATGATGATGACTTAAATTTTATATATCTGTATAGATATTTGTATATCTACTTGTTTATGGGAAAACATATTTGAACATATTTATTTTATAGAAACATAAGGGCCATTAATCGAACTATAGTTTTACTCCCTTCCTCCTCATAATTAAAATATAATTTCGTTTTTGTTTCGTGTAGTGCGACCCCTACTAGTGGAATTCTTGCCTCGAGAGCAGCCGTTGACAGTGAGCCAGCCGGCAGAGTTAGGCTGCAGAGCGGTCGGTGCCCGCCCGCCAGCGGTTATTACCTGGTGGCTAGATGATAAGCCGATGCATGCCGTTAATAACCAAAAGGTAACAAGCTAATTAGTTTTTTTAAGGATTACATCGATACCAAATTGTACTACAAGTTGAAACAAAAATATCCTGTAATATTATTAATTACTTATTTAATTAAAAATTCTTGCTTGGTGATTCAAAGTGGTCGTATTCATAATTTGTAATAATTTCTTACTAAGGTAATACATTTCTTATTTATCCGTCCACAATATTATGAAATCATTATGTTCTAGAACTCAGAAGACCGTAACGAGACCATATCGTACCTACGCTGGACTCCACGAATGGAACACGATGGAAGGACTCTGACGTGCAGAGCGGCTCACGTCAAACTTGACCAATCTACCATCGAGACCAGCATGCTGCTAAATTTACATTGTGAGTTAATAATCACCAAAATTAAAAGATTCTTTGAAGGGTTCTTTAGCGTCGTCGTCGTTGGCTGGAATTTATCATCCTCACTGAAATAAAATGGCTTTCGTTGCAACGGCGGCATCGGCGTCTGGGTGACATGTCGCTCACTTCCCTCGTTAATGGTTGAGAAGGGCGATGGCCGATTTCACGTAATACAGTAGTAAACAGGTGTTATTCGTAATCTTGGGCCTTACAACGTTTATAAACTGTCTAGCTATAGGTTACCAATATAATTTTATGTAGCTTTTCACTATTGTAAAATTTTTTGAAAAGAGTAGTTCTGAGTTTCTTATCAGATTCTTCTCAATAACCTTCTGAAAATGATGATTGAAATTATTTTGTTAAATTATAATCCAATAAAGACATTTTGTTTTTTTTTATTGGTTTAATATGATGGCACAAATTTAGTCCCACGAAATCCAAAATTACTTGAATATGCTCCATTTTCGTGCGATAAACTATATAAAAAAAAAAGAATATACATTTAAATAAGTTTATAATTCCTACAGATATTCCAATAGTAGTGCTGCAGTTGGGTTCAAAACTGAATCCAAATGATATAGAAGAAGGTGATGACGTTTACTTTGAATGTGTCGTGAAAGCCAACCCGCCTGCTTACAAAGTTGTTTGGGAGCACAACGTAAGTTCTTTACTCTTTATGTAAAAATATTTAAACTCACCAACTTCTACCTATCATAAAAATTCTACCGTTAAAATTTGGTGAATCCAGATTCTGTATTTTTGACTTTGCGTTCTTTAGATTGTAGATTTCACTCCTTATGCTGAGTGCTTACTGCGAGTTTTCTTAAAATCGCCGTCACAAGTCATCGCGTCGACGTAAACGCAGATTTGTATGGGCTCACAATAGTGTCATCTTTAGGCCGACAGAGGCGCTGTTCCGATCCTATACAAATCTGCGTTTACGTCGACGCGGTGACTTGTTACGGCGGCTATTAAAAGCTCCCACTAGGCCCTCTGTTACATTTTGAAGTTAACATATTAAAAGTCGTGGTCCGGGGTGCTTAAATAGATTTCCTTTGTAAATAAATCAAGCATGCATTCCGTGTTAAAGTCTCTAACTTTAACTGGCTTTTCTACATAAAACAAAGTTATAACAAAAGTAAACTACAGCTCCTTCTTAAAAGCTTTTAACCATCAATTTATGATAAGATAGAAACAAATAATAGAACCTATTCTAAAAGCAATAAATAAAGGTTTCTATCGAAATATGGAATAAGTCACATCAATAAAAAGTTATTATATCCAATCGAGTGTAATGATACTATTCCACATCGATGGGTGAACGTTTAAGCTATTTAGATTAATAGATACTTATTTATATCATGTTTATGTTATAGTATGTTTATTGGTGGTATAATAACAGAAACCTTTCACTTTTTCGTATTATGATACATTTCATTCATAAATGTACACAAAACGATTCCTTTATGGTATGTTTCCGAATGATTTTCCAAATAAAGAGTTTATTCGATCACTTAGTAAACAGATTTATCTTCTAATCAAAATTATAGTCCATAAAGTAATTACTTTACTAGTTATAATTCTTTTTGGAAACGTTACTACAAAAGAAAACGTGTGTCGAATTAGTGAACAATAAGTGTACTATTGGAAGCGCCCTTTCCGTGGGCGCATTTTATGTCCAGAAAGTCAATGAAAAAAGATTCATTCTATACTAATATTATAAAGAGCAAAGATTTGTATTTAAGTATGTTTGTAACGAATTGGCTCAAAAGTACACGACCGATTTTCATAATTATTTCACCATTTGAATGCTGCATTATCACTGATTAATCTATACATACAGATAAATAAAATTGAAGTGTCTGTTTCTAATTCCAAAATAACAGCTTTTCACTAAATGCATATGAAAGTATACACGATATTGACACAAAAAAATCAAGTTTTAAATTTTTTATTTGGCTGTCTGTCTGTTTGTTCCGGGTAATCTCTGAAACGGCTGGACGGATTTTAACGGGACTTTCACTGGTAGGTAGCTGATATTTCAAGGAGTAGCTTAGGCTACTTTTATTTATTAAAAATATTAGGGTTTCGCGACAATTAGGAAGAAACTAAATCTACGCGGGTGAAACCGCGTGACGTTCGCTATCTATAATAAACATCTCAATTTCAGGGCCAAGTAATGACACACAACCAGAGAGCAGGAGTCATAGCAGGCTCAGCTCATTTAGCGTTGCAAGGAGTCTCCCGAGATCAGGCGGGGAAGTATGCATGCACTGCATCTAATGTGGAGGGTGATGGAAAATCAGCACCAGTTTATCTACAAGTCATATGTGAGTAATTTTCTTTTAACTGAGCGAGGAAAAAAGCCTTGTACTAGACTTAAGCAGTCAGCTGCGCAGTGAGTATGTAAGTTAAAGGTATGTCTTTTATAATGGCAGCTAAATCTAGATGAGTAACTGGTGACCGTGACTTCGTCTGAGCAGGATTATAATTACTACGTGATTTTGTGATGAGTAAGCTATATTATTGTAAAGTTTCATCAAAATCCATTACATATTTTTTTGTGAATGACTAACAAACATCCAGACAACAATGACAAACTTTCGGGTTTATAATATTAGTAGGATTTACATAGAGTAAAATGGAGTTCAATGCAGTATTATGTTATGAGGAATAGAATCTCTGATAGAAATCAATGGCGACCATAAATAACATAGGATAAGAGCAGGAGTATGATAATGATGATGATTGCCTTGAACAAAATCCTTTGCAGTTAGAAATATTCAACTATTTTAGAAGGTAATTGGTGAGGTCAGTTTGATCTCTTTTAGCTACGAGTTGCCTTGTCATAAGGAGATTATACCTAAAGACCTGTCAAACAAAGTCAAAACCAACTCAGGTGAACAAGCCCCTTAATGCTATTAATGTTATTTCATTCGCACCACTGCATTTTTTCACCCGTGAATTATTATTATGAAAGATCAATTCGTTAAGATGAAGCAACTTCCTGCTGACTTATCAAAATTATTTTGGAGTTCAGTGAACCTTACATAAAATAATTGATACCCTATTTCTCCCCTTTAGGGGTGGAATTTTAGAGAACCCTTTCTAATTTGATATCTGCATCTCACAAAAAACATTCACTCCTAATTATATGTCTCTGGGAGTGGTAAAGACTGTGTGATGTACAGTCAGCAATTGAACTGTACGTATTTTATTGTATTATTAAAGTTTTGAACTTGAGGCCAAAGTACGCAATAAATAATTTTACGGGGTTAAATTGAAGCCGCTAGCAGAGTCATATTAATAATTATCACAATGGAAAAGGATATTCGCTGCATAATAATTTTAAAGCTGTAGCTTTGGTGGGAACAAAAATATAATACATGGTAGCGAGTGCCACGCCAGCAGGACATTGGTCAGTTTGCGCTATATATCACGCGGCGTCCATTCCGTTTGTATTTCCGATATTGACGTACAAAAGTTAAGCGTTGATCTATATCGGGACGCAATATGGCGTTTATTTTGAGTCTTTCTTTTTCATACATACCTATTTTAATTTGTGTTGATTTAGTGGCTAGCAGTTCGGTCGTAGAGTTAGTCTAATAATTTATGATGTTTTTTTTTGTAATTATTATTATTTTACTGTGTAATGAAATGTACATGATGCCAGCTGAGTTTCTTGCCGGTTCTTCTCAGAAGGCTAGTTTCCGAACCGGTGGTAAATTCCTCGACATTCATAAGTGCCTTACCAGGGCCTAAACTGAATAAATCATTTTCATTTTCATTTTCAGTCTCTACAAACAGTAGTAGTGACATAGTGGAAGTAAAGTTTACATATAAATACGTTAAAATCAACCCACATTGTTCAAATTGAATTTGTTTTAGACGGGCACCATAGGCAGAGGTGTAACTTCTCCCACTTTTCACAGAATTATTATGAAGCTTACATAGCTTGTCCCTGTCAATGTGACAGATGAGATACTGAGGTTTCCATCGCTGCCTTTAGCATCTATTTTTTTAAGTTTCCTCATCATATTTTCCTTCACCGTAAACCTCGTGGTTCTATATGTTAGTTGTCTAAACTTTTTCTTTTAAAGTTACCTAACAATATTAATTCTAATAAACTATAGCTTAACTTTTACTGCCATTAACTAAGGAAAACGATGTGTTCTGATTTTTGATGATCGTACTGTGAAAAACATGTTTACGGCTTTACACACCATTACGATTGCAAATTGAATGCACTGTAAGCATGCAACGCATACCTTGTTAATTCATGTCAAATGAGATCGAGTTTAAAATTATGATGTTGATGACTGAATATGAACAGTAAAGATAAACCTAAATCTTTGCCTACATGGGATGTGGGAACAGGTGTAAACATGCTTGTTTAAACTTTACCGTGTCATGTAATACGAGACGAGCCTATTGCCATTAACCGGGCATTTACGAGCTGCTACTGGGAAATTGTAGATGCAAAAACGCACTTTTCCCCATCGAATCGAAGACTAATATGAACCTGGTATCATGCGATGACACAAGTTTAAGTCTAAACATTACTTCTAGACAAACCAGAGTGCAAGAACACAGAGACAGTGATAGTTGGAGCCGCAATCAACGAGGCAGCAATTGTGACGTGTCGAGTTAACAGCTTTCCTCCACCAAAGAACTTTCAATGGACTTTAAACAATTCCAGAGGAACCGTGGAGTTTGAAATGGTATCGTAAAAATCATTTAATATTAATACAATATTTTTAAGAAGCCCTTAAATAATAATTGCAAATACGTTTGAAAGTAGAGTTGGTGTTTTATTGAATTGTGTTCGATTATATTACACATAATGTTCTAATTATATCTTAAATTTTAGGGAAAATTTGTAATAGATGCACCAGGCCGCTCTATCCTGACCTATTCACCCTTGACGGAGAAAGACTACGGTTCCTTAGCATGTAGAGCGACTAACTTAGCTGGCCAACAAATAGAACCCTGTCGATTTACGGTGCTTCCTGCAGTCAGGCCAGACCCTCCAGCGAACTGCTCTTCGCTCAATTTGACAGATAACTCTGCTGAGTTGAGATGTAATGCTGGTGAGTTGATACATAAAAAATTAAAGACGATAAAATGTTTACATATCGACCCTTCTATCTATTATCCATCTAATGTTCTTCTCCTTTCCATCTCTTTTCATCTCCATCTCCTTTCCAACACACAGTCTGTTACATTCTGAAAAAAATCTACAGTATTTAAAGCTTTACTAAAAGTGGTACATTCGTAGATGTCATAATTTAAATTAAATGTACATACTTCATTTATTTAAGCCCTTTAGATACAATGGTTACTTGCATCAGTCAACAATTTTCATACTAAAAACTTTAAGCAATAGGTTGGAATTATTTATTTAGGTACGACGACATAAATCTAATTTATACATTCAAAACTATGTACCTGCGTATCCGTTAAATTAATAATATTGCAGGTTATGATGGAGGTCTACGCACATCGTATTACGTAGAAGCATGGGAAGCGGGAACGTTGGTAACAAACGTGTCCGCTCCAGTGCCAGTGTGGAAGCTCCGAGGACTCAGCTCGGGGCGAGCATTGACACTCGTGTTCTATGCTCAAAATGCGAGAGGAAGGTCTGAAAGTACTACGATAAGAGTGCATACGCTGTCACGATTAGCATTACACACAGGTGAGTTGAAAAATTTGTCCATAATATTTTTGATATCCAGTTTTTCTAAATTTGTCCATAGCCGTATGGAACAAATGTAACGACGAACTTCTTTTTACGCTACTAATGTATACTTGTGATATTATGTGAATGCTTGTGCATCAAGTGCTATTCACCATATCAAGTATAAACCACTATTACTAGCATAGGGAATTCACTCCTACTTCTCCCCTCCACGGAGCATTGGCAACGATACTCACTGTAGGAACACAACAATCAAGTGTAGTATTGTTTTTCTGCAACATTCTGTATTGTGGAGGTACAGTCTCCAAATATCGAGCGTGTGATTGTGTTATGCTCTACCTTTTATAAGTTTCAGTTGCAAACAGTTTAAATAATAAATCCTTTGGAATTAAACATATCGTAAATAATAGAGAGTTTAATTTTAATCAAACACTTGATGTTTGTTTAGAAGCAAAATCAGCGACTGTTAGCACAGTGGACACAAGCTGGGCGTTGGGAATAATAGCTGGAATCACCGGGACTCTTATCGTCGTTGTTATAATTGCATTAATAGCCAGGAGAAGGCATCACAGACCGATGCAGTATGATGGTAAGTAGTCTTTTTATTAAATTTCGCATTTTTACGCCTTTATCCTACTAAATATTATAAACGTAAAAGTTTGTGAGTACGGATGTAGGGTCTTTGTTATTCTTTCAATAATAACTATAGCTATATAGAATTACACGTAGGCTATAATTGATAAAGATATTGTGTGAAATATCCAAAATATATAAGCCAAATCCTACGTAGACAGTTTGGCACCAGCTAGATATAAAAAAAATTTTAGTTGCATCTTTGTTTTTCTGACTTAATATTTAACTAGGTTTAAAAGCAGGATCGTGAAAGTACCATTACAACGCTGAAACGCAATAATAAGAAACTTTCGTGTAGTAATTCCACAGAACTCTAATCATACTATCAAGTCACAATCATCCAAACCAATCACATTCACGATTCATATATTATAGGAAAATGTTGATTGCGGCGAGGTCAGCATTGTTTTCATGTTCACTAGTAAAACTCGATTTTTTTAGTATATTTATTCAACAAACCAATAGTGTTCGTAACATGACCTTATAAAGAACTAGTTTCCATTCGTCATACGTCGTTATTAGGAACCCCAAATTAGATCAATTATCAATATATTCAGTGATAATATGATAATGTACATATAAGTAAGTAATTTTAAAAATCGGTCCAGTTGTATTCATTAATTAGACATGTTTTTACAAAAAGCCGAAAGGAATGATGAAATCTTTTGCCAATTTAAAAACACCTATTAACTCCTAAATTCCAACAGAAAATCCTGTTATGCCTCACCTATTTTGAAGGTTTCTGAACAAATTTACGACATACATGTCGTACACATGTGACCCACATTATATTGTTGAAATTATGGATTAAAATTAAGTAACCTTGCTTATTTCTCGATCGATATATCGTGATCGAGATCTTCGTGTATAAAACCATTTAACGGTGACTAGAAAATTACTATCATAATAGTCACACAAAATGTGACATGTCGTGTGAAAAATCTATCAATCTTTAATAAAAATGCCTAAAAGGGACAAATTGGTGCGATAAAGTTGGCACCAACTAGTGACAAAGCAATTTACTTTGTTATAATTAGTGAGGCCTCTTGCAATTAGCAAATTAAACTTAGCACGTAAATGGAATTTAAATTACTTTAGATGTTAGCAGCTTTTATACAAAGCCCCTAATTAAGTTGAGAAATTTGGAAGAAAATTGCGGTTTAGTTACTCTTTCAATAAAATAATACATTGCTGAAATCGATTCTTTGGTAATAATGCTCGCAAAATCTCAGAGGATTGTCTTGACCAAAGTAAATTTTTCAATCATCAGACAATTATCTGATTATTTCCTTTTCGAACTTACGAACGAATCTTTTAGATTGTAAGAAATTAATGAATTTATCATAATAATCAACTCTGATAGAAGGTGCATTTCTGTTTGATATAATAAGGATTAATATAGTAAATTGTGTAATATGACTTAGTGATCGACTAGTTCTGGCAATACGTGAGGCATACGTATTTATAATGGAATGCGATGGATAAGTCGAAATCGACTCGGCTGCGAAGTTTACTGGCGAATAGCGGCAGATTCCGTCGCGTGACCGGAATTTTTGAACGCTTCGCACGACAAGTACGACCGGGGCGGTCCAGACTGCATTTGAAATGTGATTTATGCCCTAATGCATTTCAACCTTTATTAGAAACGTGGAGAAAGGAAAGAGACGTTTTATTAAATTTTTCAGCGCTTTGAATTTATTACTATAGACTTGAATGTTTGACCTTATTGAAAATGCTGATGTTTTTGATATAATCGACTGTAGATTTGCGTATTTATTCAAGACTATTCCCATATTGTATTATTCTCACTTAATGCCACAAAGAAGCAAACAGGTCGTTATATCGTTAATCAATTAAAGTACTTCGGTCGGAGTCGTATTCAAATGTGGTATCACGTCTCCCAAAATAGTAGTTCGATAGAACTTTATTTCAATAGGTTCGTAACTAACCAGTTTCTGGATGATTTTAAATCATTACTTAAGTGTCGGCCTTAGCCCGGTAAAGAAATATTACATTATTATATTTGGTATGGACACACTCACGCTATACCACGCGGCAACCGAATGTCGGCCGAGCAGCGACAAAGGCCTAAGCTATGGCCGAAGTGACTCGGGTTTGGCTCGGTCTAACTTGACTCTTCTATGTCGCTACGATACGTTACGATTTTCAGTACCTACGTGAATCGGACTAATGGTAATCAGTAACCATAGTCCACCAATCGCTTGGGCTGGAACTTATACTGCTACGAACCTTGTATTGACTGGAACCGTAATATTAACGGAGAGCTAATCCCTTTCTATTAGCATAGCGCCTTCCCAAGAAGCCCCGTAAGCCTTAAGCAAGAGCACAACACCACAATATACCAGTTAATTGCTATAGTACAAGCACTACAATAGATTACTTTATTACAATAGGCTTAAGCTGTAAGCCATGGAGGTCAGGTCAGGTAGGTAGATAAGATTTCCTTGGAACGAAGATGCGATTCTGTGAAAGTGAGCACAGAATATTACAAGGCTCTAGAGACACTTGGTTTCTTATGTTAAAATAACAGCTTTAACTCAATGTATTTAGAAAAACTTTTTTATTGCCTATCAAAGGTTAGTCAATTTTTTAACTGGCAGATAGCGAATGTTAAATCAGAAGCTCTGCAAAAAGAAAACAAACCAACCATACGCGGATGAAACATCGGCAAACGGGTAACTTCTTTGAATAGCGTCACCTTACCCCAACCTTATTTTATTGATAGCGACAGTCTTCACAGAACGATTGTCAAAAATATGGTGCAATAAAAGCATTTGTCTATTTATTGAGACAACAAACGACCTGTGCCAGGATAGTGCCAGCTAACTACGTGAATGGCGTGCCAGACAACCCTGTCGTTATTATTGGCATGCCAACCTATGCCGATTTAATTTTAGTTTCACACTCGCTTTGTAAATTCGTTGAACACGTAAGCATGCGACCCATGTGAAAAGTTATTTACGGTTAAGTTACTTCGGTTGTCATGATAGTTATAATGTCATGGGATGTTTCCTCAGTACTTAGTCCCTTATTAAGCAAAGTTAGAGGTATTATAGACAAGTTAACCGGTTTATAGGAAATGCTGCAACGCTTGTGTAACGGGCAGTGTTTTGAGGAATTTTTTGGGCTGATGCCCACGGCCTTCTTCTGCCATCGCATTCCTCGCAATCGATGGGGAGTTATTCGTCACACTTAGGAACTCAAATGGTGTCGCACTGCTTGTTTCCAAAGGACCCTCAAGTTGTCGAATTAACTCCGATACATAGTTTTGTCAAATAAGTAGCTAGGTTTATTTCATATACTTGAAAGCATTTCATCGTAACAGCTCTTAACAGTAATCAAGATATTAGGATGAATTCGCTCACTCATTATTATTTGGATTCAGCAACATGCCGTCGCGAGTTATGAGCACTCAGCGAAAATAGTGATGACAACTGCGTAGTAGTTCGAGCTCGCGCCATATAAGACCAAGAAATGTCAACTGTGCATTCAAGGCCAGCGCATCATACTTCGTAAATGCACCTCTGTTAAATATACGTAATTTACCTCGTGTAAGATACATTTGTTTATTTTTAGCTCCGATGCAGTCGGCGAAAGCGTACAAAAGCTCCATACAGAGTGCAAATCATTCGCCCTTGCAGCCCGATGACAAGAACCCAGACGTGGTGCCACTGGGTAAAGGTGAGATTTGACTTACCCATGCTCTAATAATATAATTATCTAATATATCATCCTGTTATTATTTAAGATTTGACACCAGGCCAAGCTTTACGGCCTCAGAGGGTGGACAACTAGAATCAAGCGCTAATTCCACTTTATAACTTCCAAGCTGCAAGTGTTAGCGATGTCATGTTAATTCTGTCTTGAATACCACCATTAATTCCGAAAGCTGTGCTCAGTGTAAATGTTACCTTGCCTGAAATTATTAGAGGATTCAATGACCTATTTAGTACGAAGTAACGGCCAGTCATGATAAGCCATAATTTCATGAAGGCACGTACACAGAAGAACATTCCCATCGTCCTGCAATAAATTCTGGCTACTTGTTATAAACTTACGCGGAGTTACGGTTATCATGTCAGGTCATAGCTACGTGAAGGAAAGTTATATTTTGCAGTCAACTTTAGTATCCAAAGCTTTCGGTTTACATGTTGGCATTCAAGGCACCCTGCTGAGAGCTGGCATTATGTCATTTGTAACACTCTAAGCAGACTTCAACTCATCCCGCGACTTGGAACGACCGCCGGAGCCGCCACCTTACGGAGCAGTAGTCTCGCCCCTAGTGGGCGTGTCTCGGAGTACGCACAGTCTTCAACACAACGACGCGCGCTCTACACCACGCACACCCAACACTCCAGCTTCTGACGCTCAGGTTTGTCTAATATCATATCTAAGGAGGTAAGAGCAGGGTTACTCTTAGCGTATAGATTCGAGACGTCATGTCGCGTCGTTGAAATGAAAGGGCTCTGGAAGTTTTTCGTTGTCAAATGAAATATTCATCTACCACGTAGCATGTAGGGATTTTTGTGTTCCGATGAAAGCGCAAATGAAATGTGTAAAGACTAGCGTACATAAAACACTTAAAATTACTCTGTCATATTGCCAAGGTTAGTTTATGTCAGCTTGAAACACCGATGCCACTATCTTGGTGATAAGACGAAGTGCATAATTTCGTAAAGTGAGATCAACACAATTTTTTTTAAATAAACCATTTTCATAATGTATTTTTTCGTAGAGCATCGGAACTCTTGCGGACGACAGGAGGAGCGTCACAAGTGGCACTCTCTCCCGGCGGAGAGAGGTCGTCACAACACGGACTCCGCTGTTAGCGAATGCAAGAGAAAGTTGCGTGTAGGCGCAACGTTTTGTATATTCTAGCTAACTAGGTAATTTAATTAGTACTTTATGACAATGGAAATATTATTTTGGTTTTAATTATGCTAGGTTTCAAATATATCATATACTACCTTTATTATTGTTTCTACAAATATTATCAGGTATATGTCTAAGACAAAGGTGATGGATAAAAAAAAATTTTATTTGGATGTTTATTCTCATTGCCGTTAAGTAATATTGTATTTGTAAAGGAAAAAATAGGTACGTAATGATTAACTTTTGGAATGGGAAATACTTTGAGATAATTATGTAATATTATTACTTATATTTAATGATTGTGGATATATAAATTGTATAACTGAAATCTTGAATGTTTTACAAAAATTATGTTGAATATAAATATTTTCTACGATGGTTTTATTCACTTATCCACACGATGATCTAAGTGTCCTTCTTAAAGTAACTAACAATTTCTTTTAGATCTTTAGATAGTTGAAAGAAATAACTTCTAAAATAATTTTATTTACATCGTTAAGTTTTCTAGTTTTACGACAATGTTATTAGGACAAATTGGTAGTTATTGGAAAAGACAAACTACTCAGACCAAATAAGGTCATTATATTCTTAATTATCTTATTGAAGACTTTATGAACACTAACACTATAAAAGCTTATATTTTACATCTATAAGTTTAATGCGGTAATGGTGGGTTGCACGATAATAATACTTGTTAAAGTTAAATCTAAATACAAATTTGATGACAGCTATAAGTAATAACTTTAGATTGATTGCAAAATGCGTTAATTACACTGTCAATAGACAAATTTTCTTGTCAGTGTTATTTTTACTATGTGCAAAGTTTTGTCATGATTTCGATGAAAATTTTAAAACGTTACTTACTTATACTAAACTTTAATAATATGTCATAATATGTTAGTTGGTGCAACCCACCCTTAAAATATTATTGAAATTTGATTGTACAACCCAAAAACTAGAACGATTTTACAACGAATACTGGAGTCGAGTCCCGTTAAATGTTTCACCAGTATGCACAACAACTATTATGGTAGATTTCATTTTTAAATGAATTAAGCTTCCTATCATTATGGTCAATGTATTTTGATAATAAGGTTAATTTGTTCGTTCCTTTGATTGATTTGAATTCGATGAATAATATCTATAGAACGTTGAAAAGCATTTTACGCAAATAGTTTAAAAAAAATGTCGGAAATATAAATATATTTTGCAATAAAAGTATCAAACTAGTAAAATAATGACAATAATAAATTGACCCCATCTTTTTGAATTCCTTAAACAAAAGAAATAAAATTAATTGTTTATTTTTTTAAATTCATAAGTGTTGCGTTAATCAATCCAATAATACGAAATTCACGTTAAACTGATAGGTAGTATAATTAATTCGTCGTAATATAATAATGCACGTGTAAAATACAAATCATCAAGTTTATTTTATAAATGCAATGATTTAATTAATGTGTAATGAATATCGTACTTAATTTTAGTTTTAAATGAAAATTCACTGTGATGCTATAAAATTTATGAGAATATACTTTTTAATTATGAAATAGAATAAGCTGTAAATATACAAATTTAATGATTAATTCTGAGATTACCTTACGAATATAATTATAACATATTCTTAATGATTTTTCTTTTTGTATAGTGTACATAATTATTATCACGATAGTCGAGTATAAATGAATATTTAAAAAAAATTAGAACATGTTCTATAGTATTTTTATGTAAAAAAATAAGCTCAATTATTTGGCATTTCTATTATATATTCTATATATTTATATTTTTTTAATATCTTGATGCATGTTTTCATAACGCTAAGGAAAAATTGACTTCTCAGAATTGTATTTTAGTTCATGCCATAAATAAAATTTATGAGCTATAAGACAAGACATATCCTAATTGATTTCACTAAAAAAATACATTTCATCTACAGCTCACAGTGTCTTTGTATGATAAAGGTTCTAAAAAATCAAATGTAATTGGGAACTTTGCACGTAAATCCGAGCAGACCTATGTTCAGCAGTAGACTTCTGCAGGTTAATGATGATGATGGTGACGACGTAAATGTCACAGCTCTGAAATATTTAAAAAAAATTTGAAAATTCTATTATATTCTTTATAATTGAATAATGTTAAGAAAACTTGTACAATATCACAAATAGATGGCTCGAATATCATAACTACCACTTTAATAATATTATGATACTAAATTTTATACGTCCTTCAAGATTTCAACACCCTATAAAATGTATGCAAGCCGTGTTAGCTATGGAGACATATGAGGTAACGAAAATAGCTAAACTTTAACCGGTTAAGCCTAAATGCTTCCGATATTGGTATATTTATAAGCCATACAAGACGTAAGCTGTAATTTCCCCGACTTACGCTTAAGATTCTGAGGGGGCTTATAAACTTCTTTTTAGAATATTGGGACACGACACGATTTGTAAATTTGTATCACGAAGATTGGCTAAGCTTACTCTAAAACATCGTCTTATTTCATTTAGTTTTCGAAGTTATTCAATCCTTAGCAATATCTTTGTAGACAATTTGTTCTTTATTTAATTTATTCAAAATTTTGTATAATTTAAATCGTTTTCGAAAGACTTCTCGACATATCTTAGTTATTAAGTGGATATGTGTAAAATTTACTGAAAAAATAAATTGCTTATCGGCAAATAATGTGTGTTTCTGATTTCTATCCAAGTGATTCTGCTTATTTCAGGCGTAAACACGATATTTATGATAACAAAAGTGACACCTTATAAATTTCTAATTATGTATTCAGTTTAGGCCCTCATCTATATCTTTACATCAATACAGATAAATAAAATTGAAGTGTCTGTTTGTAATTGCATAATTACAGCTTTTCACTAAATGCATATGAATGTATACACGCTACTGACACTAAAAAACCAAGTTTTAAAAATTTTCTCTGTCTGTCTGTCTGTTTGTTCCGGGTAATCTCTGAACCGGCTGGACGGATTTTAACGGGACTTTCGCTGGCAGGTAGCTGATGTTTCAAGGAGTAACTTAGGCTACTTTTATTGATTTAAAATATTAGGGTTCCGCGACAATAAGAATGAAACTCAATCTACGCGGGTGAAGCCGCGGGGCACAGCTAGTAAATAATAAACGTCGAAGAATTTACCACTTGACTTGATTAAAACAGGCCGTACATCGAAATCAACTTGTTTCTTTATTGCTTCTCAAAAGTAGGAATAAGTACGATCAACTCCTTCAACGTACTTTAAACTACGTGTGGACGAACTTATAGATGGCTAACATTTTCTTAAAATTATTTTTGTTTCAGTAATATAATATTAAAAACTTGTAGTAACTAAATGATCACTGAAATGTTCAACTTTTTGTATGTAATAATAACAGTATTCCTATAGCTATATTAAAGAGTACATAGCTTGTTTATAACACACTAGCTGTGCCCCGCGGTTTCACCCGCGTAGATTTAGTTTCATCCTTATTGGCGCGGAACCCTAATATATTTAATAAATAAAAGTAGCATAAGTTACTCTTTGAAACATCAGCTACATGCCAGTGAAAGTCCCGTTAAAATCGGTCCAGCCGATACAGAGATTACCCGTAGCAGATTAAGCGTAGCATTCTATTTATGAGAGACTAGCGGACGTCATGCGGTTTCGCCCGCGTAGTTCCCGTTCCCGGTCTAGTAGTGTTGGAGGCAATTCAATATAAACAAACAAACAAATATTCCGCTTTATAATATTAGAATAGGCATAGTAGGATCTCCCAAACGAACGATCTGCACGTCCACTTGACTCCAAAATCGCAGGCGCAGACCAAAATTTTTTTTTGTTAAAGAAATTCCTCCTTACTATAGAACATAGACTAAAATACGCCTTGCATTAAAAGCAGCTCCATTTCTTACTGTGATACGGATTTAAAAAGGGGTAGACATACATAGTTTCAGTTCCAGTTTCGTCTAGTCTTTGATAGAGCAATTTCTTATAAGGTGGTTTGAGTTTTACGTGAAGGTCCATTTCAGAAGTTATAGTAAATTATATTAATTTACATCAATTCGAAGTCATTGATGAAGACGTGAACCTATTACGTGCTCCTGAGCGAGTGCTGGGTAAGCGATCCGAATTGACGGGGCGTATGTATCAATTACTAGAATGGATCTCACGGGTAATCGCTTCGCCGCCCAACCTATGAGATTGGAATGCAGCACCAAAAACAGTTTCAGCTCGCAGGTAATGAATCTGATTTACTCGATGTATGTATGCTGACACGAGTTTCGCAAAGAGAAGGTATTGTCAGCTTTCATCTTGTTAGCTTCCCATTGTCTATGGAAACCACTTACAATTCGTTTTTTTTTTAAGAACGCAGGTATGAATGAATTGTAAGGAATAAATGTGTATAGAGATGAATAAAGTTGAATCCAAACCGCTTTTCACTAAATCCTTAATATTGAAGTACAGTGCTTAATAAAAAACTATTTTAGTTTTTTTCTCTTTCCTTCTGTCTGTCTGCCTGTTTATTTCGGTTGATCTCTGATTCAGCTGAATTTGAAAACATACTTAAATTTAAAAAAATATAAATACAGCCACCCAATAAATTAAGTCTACACGAGTAAAACAGCGGGGTACAGCTAGTCTTAATTTATTTAAGATAAGGTGACGGTCAAGTAAAGTATGTTTAAACAGATGACTTATAACCGCGAATAAAATAAAATAGACTAACAAATTTACGAAACAAAATTTTCTGTTTTTAAAAGCTGACACGAAGAGTCATTTTTGAAGTGACGCCTCTCGATTGATCAACGACTATTTTAATTCCCTTTCGTTGATAAGTCTGCTGACCCTAAGATGAAGTTTTTATACTTAAATTCGTTGTAGGTAGATAGTATGGATTAATTAAAGGGGCGTCTACAATCTGCAGCTTACAATCATCAAAACATAGCATTGAGGAACAAGCTGAAGGGTAATTCGTGCAAAACTGGTTGGAGCGTGATATTACCCGTTGAATCGGTTCGAAGCAGTTATTACAAGATCATGCCGGTCAGCGAGGACTATTCCAGCCGTTTTTGCGCCTGACCGGCGACCGCTTAGGCACGCGCCTGATTGCTTTCCGATTCCAAATTTACTCAGTGGTTGTTTGAGAATAATATTATTACTGTTTGATCTACTTCGATTCGTTGTAACACTTGATTGTTGGCTGTTGATATAACAACATTGCTATATTTTAGCGGAAACCTTACTTATTGCAAACTCAAACATACCAAAAAGTTCTCATATGAATATCTACATGATAACCAAACTTCACGGTTTGTTATTAAAGGTTGAAGTAGTTTATACTCTGAATTTAATATCATATTTATTTTATTTAATCTAAAATTTAAAATACACAAATAAAATAATGTAATTTAAGCGGGGGAAGAACAAAACATCAAATTTAAAAAATGTGCACTTAAATTTACCCAGAAGACAATATGTTGGATAAGTGGAATATTGCCCTCGAGACGATTGGAAACTTTATATATTTTATGTTCAATTTTACGGTACCAAAATGAAACGTCAAAGCTCAGAAGTTCTTAAATATAGTCTACTTAAACCGATGATCGTAGGCTCTCTGGAAACTCGAAAATTCAATAAGTCTCAGTATCCAACACTAGTACTTGCCTTCCTCTGTCTATAGAGTAATAAAGTCGACGCTAATAACGCGTTCAATACCAGTGCACATACAAATCCGTTGAATTCTTCTGAGCTGTCAATTCAGGCTTTTTCACTTAACTCATTGTTCGTTGTGAACAATAGCCTTCCTCTTGTTTTTGTTTTCTGAGGTCCATTGTGTCCTTATCGACAGTTAGATGCAGACAGGTAGTGTGATTCAGGGCGATATTGTGGATCTCTTAATTATTCCTTGGCGTGGCCGAGTCCTTATATTATATTTCAATAAATTACTGCCTCCTTTAATTACTTACATACCCAATATGAGGAAAATATGTATCTTAATTTTTTGTCATTTTCCAGATGCCCGGAGGACTAGTGATAGATCAACTTACGTGGGCCTCAAATATAACTGGTAAAATGTGAGTGTACTATAAATTCACCTCTGCCTACCCCTTCTAACAGCAGGCATCAGCCATGATTTTAGTCAGAAACGTTTGGTAGACGATGTGAATAATAAGTGTTGAGATCGTAGCATGTAGCTATCAATTATTCTACCTAGCGTTGTTCGTGAATTTAAACTGCGGGAAAATCTGCTAGTATTCTGCATAAATCGTCTGTCAAAAGACTAGTTCACGAAAGCATTCCATTTTGCTGTGAGTGAGTGGAAAGTAGGATTTTAACAAGAAATTCAGCCTGTTTAAATATTAAAATTTAAAGTCATAATTATAATAATATGTCCGAGGCGGCGATAGACTTACTATTATGTTATGTTTTATTTATCTATTATTTATTTGTTTGCACTTAATCATCTTCGATGAAAAGTAGCTATTGTAAAACATCTGCTTATGCTGCTCCGTGGACTCGTCTGGGATCATGTTTTATTTTAATTATATTCATTAAAATTTATATTGTATTCACCTATCTAAGGTTTACATAAAATATAACCAACACCAGCATCCAACTATTTCTAAGCCCACAGAAAAGTCTCACCAAACCTAGAGTCCTAGACAAATACGAATTACACTGGCGAGCTGAACGTTCTCGCAAATGAATGTTGACTGATGGTATCCATGCGAGTGCAACTGTGTGTACAATTAATACGTTCTACGTATATTTACACTGCCCGCACACATAATTGCTCAGTGTTTGGATATCTGAATCGAATTATCTAAATCTGCAATTTATTCTTTGGTTTGCGCACACATTTCGGTCCAAAATTGGATCATTTAATTTCAAATTGATTGGTATTCATTGCGACATTTTTTAGGATACAACTATATAATTCAGCTACGAAACGATACCATACAGAAGATAGACTTGTAATATAATTAAAAGAAGTCTTTACATAATAATAATAATGATCTCCTACCGAATTTCGGTTACGGCGGCTAATCTCAACGAGGATCAGCCATGTGCGCAGGAGATATTAGTGCACAAGTGTGTGCGCAAACACAGTTGCGCTCTTTTTCCACTCACTCTCATAGTCCGATGGGACGGCAATCCGACACGACCGGAAAGAGATTAGGCGTAGGACCAACGGCTTAACGTGCATTCTGAGGCACGGGGGTGGAAACACCGCCAACTTCCAAACTCCGGGCATTTTATTGTGAATTTCTTGACAGAAAAACCCAATATCTATTTTTGACCCGACCCGGGAATCGAACCCGGGACCACGAGGTCGGCAGGCGAACCTACTAGTCACTAGACCAACGTGGCAGTTAGGAGTCTTTACATGCATTGTATACATACATCCCTTAGGGCATTATGTTCGCGCCTGTATCCAATTGGGGTAGGTTACGCCATATTCTACGATCTTCGTATACTTCATTCTTTTCAACTACATTTTAGATCAGTATTAATATACACCTACAAATATTTTTTACGCATGTAAACAAACTAAAGCCGAAAAATATTTATTCAGTTGTTGTTTGAACCCCTAGTAACTGACCGTAAAATGACACAAATAGACGCGTTCTACTTCAATCAGAGTGGCTGTCGCGTTGATTGGGCGCTTTAGCAACGATCGCATTTAGCAAACAACCTTTTATTTTAACATCCTGTGAACAGAGCCTACAAAATAGACAGATTTTAATCCAACCTTTGTAACAAGCTTGCGCTTTTTGTTGTGTGATGAATTTTAACGTTTAAGGATTACTTAGTTAAGGTTACTAAGATTAGTTGAAAAATAAATACAGTGCCGGATATTTGTTTCTAATGAGTACTACAAAAACTAATAATATTTGCATGTTCCAAAATTAACACACGTATTTTTTGTATACAAAATAAGTAGACAGAAAGACAAATTTAAGCTGATATGAATGTAATGCATTAAAGCTCGTTTATACATGTTTTTGAACTGACCTAATAACTATCCTAAGTACTTAAATACTACAAAAATACACTATTATTCAATGTTTATTGATATTCAAAAGAATCTGTAGGAATCTAGCTTCTAAAAGCACTTAAAACCTCTGTAACTACGCTAACATAGCGCAATTTAAGAACAATACTCGTTTGTTGAAGGCTAGCTTCCAAACTTGTCGGAATTGATTAAGGTATTACTTACCATTTTAAATGGCACAACTCAGTACTCAGCAAAAACATTTTTAATTTTAAAATCTATTTAAAATTTCTAACATAATTAATAAACGTAAAAAAATCGCGGTCTGTAATATTTTGCTAATGTACCACCGTCGACCGTAATATAGAACGGAATATAAACGAGAAGAGCCGAGGTCGAAATCCTAGTTAATACTACTTCTTGAATATTCACGCGGCAATTACAGTAATGGAGGGTTAGCAACGACAGTGCATGTTTCGTGCAAAACATCTCACTTAAGGGATTAGCGGTAATACGTCTAACAACAATGAGCGGAAAAACGTGTTAAAACATATTCACGTGACGAATAGATCGCGTATGTGCTTTCTATACCCTCTTCTCATTTATTTGCATACGATAGGTAAGATTAGGCCGAATATTTAAGTTATCTTACCAATATAATCATAATGGATATTGGTAATGGAAGAACAGCGTATGAAACTGCCAGGCTCGGGGCGACCAGGCGCGGGGCTGAGGCTGGAAGATTTCTTTTATGAACAAAGGTCCAACCATGAGCTCTTATTGCAATGATAGTTCAAATGCGACAGTGACAGATGTCATTATATTCGTTTGTTCAAACTTCTTGACGCATTGCGATTGTTTTCAATCATCGGTGATCGGTTCCATTCGGTTGGATTCGGCGCTACTCGGAGAAAATCGGTTGCATCAAAATAATCGAATAACCTCTCAATCGCTTCATCGCCATGGCGAATCGGTCGGTTGGACTCTAATTTATCAATTGTTGAATCATCTCGCAATCGCGCATCGCTAGGCCACAGCACTAACAATTTTTGGACACCTAAGATTTGGATTCATGTCCGTAACTATCTACTTTTCGTTATAATATCTAATGTAAAGTTCCCATAGCCTCCCTTTGTATAGTGTCTAGTTAGTATTTGGACAATACAAAGTTGAGCTAAAACTATTTCACAAAACAGTAATATTGTAAAGGTTTTACTCAACGAACAATAAACAATTTGCTAGAACATTTGAATCCAGTCCAAGTCGCTATTTTGAATAAATAAGCGCGAACGTCTGAAGAACTAAGATAACAGCTCCGCAGTTAAACACCCAAAACGACAAACTAAGTTAGCGACTTAATTGGCGTCCTAGCTGCGAACTTGAGAATATTAATATTTGTCAAGGCCAAAGTAAAAACAAATAAGTTCACGATAACAGCAAAGAAGTATATACTACTGTCAGTAGAGTTAAATTTACTTTGACTACTGTAATTCTGTGAATCATTCTATATTACCAGAAAATCACAGTTATATTACAAACTAGCTGTGCCCCGCGGTTTTACCCGCGTAGATTTAGTTTCATCCTTATTGTCGCGGAACCCTAATATTTTTAATAAATAAAAGTAGCCAAGTCCTTGAAACATCAGCTACCTGTCGGTGAAAGTCCAGTTAAAATCGGTCCAGCCGTTTCCGAGATTACCCGGAACAAACAGACAGATAGACAGAGAAAAATTTTAAAACTTGGTTTTTTAGCGTCTGTAGCGTGTATACTTTCATATGCATTTGGTGAAAAGCTGTAATTTTGGAATTACAAACAGACGCTTCAATTTTATTTACGTTGTTTTTTTATGTGAGTGCCTACTGTATATACTATCAAATAAGTGTAAAGCTGAAAATGGGAATTACAAACGGATATTTCAATGTATTTCTCTGTATGTAAAGATGTATAGGTCTCACACAGAAAGCAATAGAAACACGAAACTCAACGAATGAATTCGCGCGTTAGTAATTCAAAGTCATTACAATGAGAAGGTAGGTGCTATTATTTGAGGTAGCACCGCATGATCTGTCACTATCAAGGGAAATCCCGGTAACTGTGAAGAAAGCACCTTAGCGGAACAAAGAGAAATGGTGTTACTCTGCGCAGCTATAGAACCTGTAAGCTCCTTTGGAACGCTTAAACCGTAAAAGACTTTTATTATTTTAAAGAATAGTCTGTAATATTGTTTCCCTGTGTGATATAATAAGCTTATTTCTGTTGAATCTTACTGTATTTTATTTCTGATTCAATAAATGAAGAATACAGTAGAATTGAGGACTTCCTCTTTTTTTTAAAGTCGTTTAAAAAGAAGAGAATTGCGTATATACTTTCATATTATGCAATGTGAAAAGCTGTTTATTTGGAACTCCAAATATATTACAAACTAGCTGTGCTAGATGTTCGCGTAGATTTTAATTTCATAATTGCCCGCGGATCCTTAATATTTAAAAAAAATCTAAGTAGCCTTAGTTACTCCTTGTAACATTAGCTATCCGTCAATGAAAGTCCCGTTAAAATCAGACCAGCCGTTTCGGAGATTACCCTTAACAAACAAACAGACAGACAGACAGAGTTTTTTTTTTTAAATTGGGTTTTGTATGTCATGATTGTGTATACTTTCATATGCATTTAGTGAAAAACTGTTATTTTGCAGTTACAAACAGACACTTCAATTTTATTTATCTATATAGATACATATTATGACAACTTGAACTCGTCAGTTTCAGCACACTAATGTTGTTTAGATATTTAGATGTTCATTTGTTTTAATTGATAAGCATTAGAAACAAAATCATTACTTCAGCGTGACTTAGTAGTAGGTACGTCGACGAATGAGATATTCAAAACACTTGTATAGAATACTTGCCTATAGATAGAACATTTCCTTTCAAGGTAAGTCAATTTCAGTTATTTTACCGCTTCGTATTGTGTTGAAACCTCTCATGAACGAGAAAATAAATGGTTAGTTTCACCACAATGCGTGCGCCGTCACACTCGCTAGTCTATCAAGCTCACTTTAGCCTCGATTTTCTCACTCGGATCTACTTGAAATACTGCGAATGAATAAAATTGTGTGCCTTGGGAAAACTACTTTCTATAGTATTATAAAAATAATATTTGGAACAGGCTACATACATAATGCTCACGCCTATATTCCCCGAAAGGGTAGGCAGAGGTGTTGTATTGACAACACCCACTTTTCACCGATGATGATTAAGTGCCAAAATGACAGATGCTGAGTCTATCGTCGTTTCAGATACTATACATACATCTTTGAATTACTTCTCAGACATGCACGTTTACTTCACCGAAAAGCACATGGTGTAAAATCACTGCACATGCAAGTTTTTTTTGAAAAACTCATTGGTACAGGCCCCACTGGGATATTGGAACTTGAGTCACTTGCGTACCACTGGGCCACCACGGCTATTAGAACAGACTATCAGAATATATAAGGTATTTAATAGGTACCCATTTTAATTAAAATCTTGTTTACATGTATTCTTATTATGCAGACGTATGTTCATATCAAAATTAAGTGCTTCATGTGAAATCCCACGAACTTTAATGAACTTAGCATTCACATGCAATTTCCAGCAAACTAACCTCTAGGGAAATTTATATCTTACCTCTGAGTTATACCTTAAATCTGAATGAGTTATTTATATGCTGCAATAGTCATGCAATCAAAGGAATACCAATAATTAATGCTTGAATTTAGTTATACGCCAATAGAGACCGTAGATGAGATTACACTTTGATAAGGTCATAGCCCAATGGCATTGTACGAACTCTATGGGAAGTGTCAGTACAATGAAACTCTTGCATTTTTCAATGTTCTGTTAGTTACCAACAGGTAATACAAATAAACAAAACTTTCGAAACAAACCGAAATATAAAACAGTAAAATTCAACAAGAGATAATTCGGTTGATATTTCAGCTTGATTAATTACATTATAAATCAGGGCGAATCCGGCCTGAACGCTAAAAAGGTAAAAACAGGGTAAAAACAACGATTTCGCTGTTTAAGGGTCTTTATATCCAGTCTCTATTTATTTGTCTGGATCACAGTTTCCAAGTGATATTTTTTCGTAACTTTACGAAAAAATGTATTGAAGAAGTAATTACTGCGATTATTTTAGTCGGTGAGTCTTTCATTATTTTTACTAAATAGCCAGCTTTCAGCTTCCTAAAAGATGCTGATGATTCTATTCAAAGCATATGCCATTAGTCCCGTAGGTCCGCTATGCATACACTATTCATCTACCCGTCCATCCCTACATTCGTCGTTGCGTCTGCCCTGCCGTCAATTTATTTAAAAAAAAATGTGTGATAATAATGATAAAGACGATAAAGAAATTTTTTGGCGGTACTAAACCCGCATTTCATTAAGTGGTATCGAGTGTTTGTTCTTCGTAATTGACTAACGAATATTTAGGTATTCGACGAAATAATTTTTTTATTTAATTATAACTAGATTATTAAAAATCATTTGTTACACATACACAATAGACTGTGTGACGCAGTGAGTTCATAAATTACACAGTTCCACTGAAAGTTATTGCTCCCATAACGTTATAACGCTGAGAGAGGTTCTACCCGAAACGCTAAGTTTAGCAATTAAAATTAATCAGCAAAACAGGGGAGTCCGTTTTTGCTGCGACCCAGCGACAGCAGCAAATTCTGTAGTAACTTAGCGGCTTTGAGGGTAAATTCCAATACCGATTGTTATTTATAGAGTAGGTTTATATATTAGTATCCAGTGTTGTAGCTATTCGTTTCGCAATTTACTACTTTTGCTTCAACTACCTAACTAGGGGATTAAGGATGAAATCTCAAGCTTAGGGCCCAAATTCAAAGATTGTTTGAAGATGTCAAAAAGAATGGCAAACTACAGTCTTTACACATTAAAAATTAAAATCCGCTCCAGTAGTCGTGAGTCCTTCGGGCGGTCGGTATCAATGGCTTAAAAAACAATGGAACTGATGACTGTTTGAGCATATGTTGATTTTTGGCTAACAGCTAAGACGTTCTCAGTTGGTTCTCAGGAGAGCCCCAAGCGCTAAATATGATTGCGGTGTTTAATCTTAAACCTTTTTTTTTACGTGGAAAATTGGCCAACTGTTCATCAAATTTTAAAGAAATTTCGCGTAGTAGAAAATGTTGTGTGCGTTAGATTAAATAGTTTATTTTATGTTTATCATTATGATGTTATTTAAGTCGCTTTTAACCCGTTCTTGAAGAAGTTGTATATCAAACGCTGGCTGCCATTTCGGAGACCCCTATGGTTAATTTTGTAAGTATATTTCAGTAATAAATTTCCATTTAAACTAAATATAGAAAGTACGTATAGTTTCATTGAAAACACAGAAAAGTTATTGTTTCCCTAATAGAGAAACAGTTTACACAAGCTTATTTGGGTTTGCAAAATGCATAAATTTCATGTATTTAGGTCAATGGGAATTCAGAAACGAATATAAGTAAGATTTGTGATAGCTTTTTTACATAAATATTTTTCGAGTATTTTAATAATCTATGTCAATTAAAATGTAAAAAGAAATATGAGAGCTTGATGAAATTATTATTATGTTTCAGATAAGTTGAGTAAAACATTCCACTGAAATTAAAATTTGATAGCAATTCGACGAAACTTGAAATAGTGAAACAAACAGATAAGATACAACAAAGATTTTCCATTCCAGAAAGAGTTTGTTGATAAAAAGTAACGGTTAGTACTGGAACCATTCCCGTAGCTCTGGCAAGTCCTTATTAGCCCAGTAAGTTACGTTCCCACCTTTATCCTGGGTCTCGTGGGTCAAAGTAACCCTTAGTATTAGGACGCAATACTTATCTTTTTGCTACGCGCCTGTGACGTCAATGTAATCGAAACGGGTACGTATCCTGCGAATGGTCGGCAAGGGAATTACAGGAGATATATACTTTGGAAGAGGCACTGAGTACATTGGATGTAATAATGGAAAAATATATCTATACAGATAAATAAAATTGAAGTGTCTGTTTGTAATAAAACAAAACAAAAAACAAATCAAAAAGTTTTCACTAAATGCATGCATATGATATTATGAACTGTAAGAAACCTAATTTATGTACGGTAAAAAAACATTTTTGGTATAAATTTCTCTGTTCGTCCGTCAGTCTGTATGTCAATCATAAAATTAAGGCCCGCGGTTTAACTAAACTAGTATACTAGTAGTAGCAGACTGGTCTAATATATATATATATATATACATAATAAAATTTTCATGTCACAGTGTTTGTAACAAAACTACTGCGAACTGGCTCGATTGATATTTTAATGATATTTTGTACGAGAATAGGACGTAAATTATTTGTTATACCTACCCCTAAGTGATAAGGGTGATCCACCCCAAAAATGTTTATGATATGATATAACGCTTATCGGGCACAACTAGCTTCTTTATATTTGTTTTGCAATATAAATAGTACCTACTAAGTTTTTCATGGAATTCAGGTGGCCGTATAGCTCGCCTTTTTAGCCTTTAAGTACTTATCAATATTATTAACCTTATAAATAATGCCATCGTTGCGCCAATATAATGACGAAAGAAACGGTCGCATGTCAGGTGGCATAGCGTAGTTTAAATATAAAAACATAATAATAACTGGCGAGTTATTTTCGTTTTCAAAGCGTACAAAATGGATACAGCATTATCTAAATCTATACAGATAAATAAAGTTGATGTGTCTGTTTATAATTCCAAATTAACAGCTTTTCACTAAATGCATATGATAACGGTGCTTACATAAAATAAACAATTGTTTTCTCTGTAGGTATATCTGTCTGTCCGTCTGTCTGTTTGTTCCGGCTAATCTCTAGACTCTAAACGGCTAGACTGATAACAGTATTTTCAATGGCAGATAGCTAAAGTTAAAAAATACAAAACGGTTCCGCAGGCCATCATAAAGTTAAGTCGACGCGAGTAAGAAACCGCGGGGCCCAGCTAGTGTAATACAAATATTTAGACCGCCAACAGAAGGTGTAATAATATATTTGTACCTGTATGAGATTTAAAGACTCACGTAACTACAAATGCTAACTACAGAACAATGTTTTAAAATGTACAAGTTGCGGAAATTACAAGCTGTGGTGTTATTTAGAATCGTTACGTTTCTTATTTTAATGAAGTTGTTATGCAACATTGCTGGATTGCTGGAATTCTTAACGTTTTATTTTATAATGAACGAATATTAAATTACATTTACAAGTTCGAACAGTAGAGTTTCGCTTAGTTGACTTGAGCTGGTCTTCATGTAAGAAAACCAAAAATTTCAATTTTTGGAAAAGTTTACATCTTAATTGCATTGGTATTAAGAACGCTTTTAGCATGGTTTCGTGAAATTAATTTAGTAATTATTACGAAAGCGAAGTGCGAATATCTCCTAACTGTTTTTTTTCCAGAAATATCATTCTTAATCGAATTGGTTTTAAGGATTATATTGTTTGTGTAAATTGTTGACTGCGATTGTTAGGATATTGGCACTTTGCCGTCGATATATAATGGCATTTTTTTTATCGACATCTAACGAAGTCAAAGAATATTAAAGCAATGATCGTGATGATGTGATCCGACCAATTATGTTGAATATAGACTCTGTGATGTAGGTTATCTCGATTTCATGCTGTATATATATATATAACTATGTTTTTAGGGTTTCATACCCAAAATGAACGAGACTCTATTACTAAGACTCATCATCTTCCTGCCCTTATCCCATGTTATTTGGGGTCGGCGCAATGTGTTCTTCTCTTCCATTTCTCTCTATCAGCCGTCATATCTGTATTCACTCCCATTCTAGCCATATCATCTTTCACACAATCCATCCATCGTTTCTTAGGTCTTCCTTTCCCCTTGTAACCATCCACATTCATAAACAAAACTTTTTTGGCAACATTTTCCTCATCCCTCCGCATAACATGTCCATACCACGACAAATGTTTATTCTTCAACTTCTCAGTCACTGGTGCTACTTTCAGACTTCCTCTTATAAACTTTACTAAGACTATCAGTATACTATAAGACTACATAAGTTCATCTGTCTGTCTTTCTGTCGTTCTGTCACTAGGCCGTATCTCATGAACAGTTATAGTTATACAGTTTAAACTTTTGCAGTTGACGTATTTCTGTTGCGGCTATATCAACAAATACTAAAAAGGAATTAATGTTTTCTTACTTCGGCAAGTGGTGAGTGAGTCCGAGTCACACTTGTCGATTTTTTGAATATGGTTTGATTATAACTCATAAGTAGTATACAAGCGTCCAGCCTTATACAATGATCAATTTAATAGTTCCATCAACAGTCATCGATAGAATATAAATTGGCCGCTTTCAGTGTTTAAACATCCACGACGTAACAAGAACGCAGAGTGGTACTCGCTGGTGGAATAAATTTAACAAATCCCGCGTACGCCGCTGATCTACCGGGCCTTAATGCACCAATATGTCGCCCCGGCTTACCGTCCTATGTTACAGATTTTACACGCGATTAACGCGATGCAGATGGTACTTACTGATTTTTTTTACTGATGTGATTTTAACTTTTATTCTAGTTTTTGGTGTTCCGACAAAGGAATTACCTTGAATAGTAAGCAGCTGCAAGCTGAATAGAAAGTTCCAAAATTACATTATTATTTTGATAACAGTAATACCTACCTCGTATATTATGTACCTACTCTGCATCGTGTCTCTCTACTGCAAGTCTTTGGACTTCAATATCGCCCTTTGAGCTTTATGATATCGTGACCTTAACGACGGCAAAGAATTGTAATTATTTACGCTTCAAGATAAAGAATAATACTAAAGAAGATTGGAACATGCCAAATATTGGAGTGATTTAAATTTTCATTCAAATCGTTCTGTATTTTATTTTATACCTTTATAAGAATGTTAGAAATTGGGAACCTTGGGATTTGACTGAGGTGTATTCACAGCGCAGTTACTTTGTGTTAATTTGTTCTTAGAACATGTTACCCTATTAAATAACGTTGCCTAACATATTACAACAACAATCGAAAACATGCAATAGTTTGTTAGTGTGTGCCGTGTGATTCACGTGTATCAGGGGCCATACCTCTTATGCCATGATAGGTTAACTCATATTATGAGGCAGATGTAAATGTTGTGAATAAGTCTGTCACTGTCGCAGTGGAACAATGATGGCAAGAAGAGCTTGTGGTAAGGTCTCTGAACTATTATATCGTGTTAAATTACATTATCGGAGCGTTAGCTAATGTCACATTACCTATGTTATAATTATGTTTCTCCAAAAAGTAACTGCGACGTGAATGCACCGTAATGAAACTGCGTGCAATCGATGTTACAGTGTACGCTAATTTAGTTTAAATGATTAAATATGACTTAAAATTATTGATTAAACTAGCGAACGTCACGCGGTTTCACACGCGTAGTTCCCGCTCCCGTGGGAATACGGGGATAAAATCTAGCCTATGTTACTCGCTGATGATGTAGCTAACCATTGCCGAAAGAAATTTCAAGATCGGTCAAGTTATTTCGGAGCCTATTTAATGCAAACAAACATACAAAAATACAATCAAACCTTTCCTCTTTATAATATTAGTGTAGATTATTTTGAATATCTAAACTAATTCAGATTTTTCACACAGAAGTGTACTTTGTTAATTAAACTTAAAGGTACCTTTTAGTGCGGGTGCTATACTTAATTGTGTGTGTATCTTATGGAGTATATTTACAAGATAAATTTACATACATACATACATATGCTTACCGCCGTATCCCATGGGGGTAGGCAGAGACCACCGTTTGCCACATGTGAAGATAATTATACCAATTCAGTAAGATTTAACCGTTTTTTGAATTTGTATTACCTATCTCTACCTCTTTAATGACCTCTTATGTACTTCGCGTCAGGATGACGGGTCGCTCACTTCCCTCTATAATGGTTGAGGAGGGCGATGGCTGGCATTCTCGTCATACTTGTGAACAGGTGCTGCTTGTGGGGGCTGGTCATCTCAAGCTACGCATTTAGATATAAGTAGAACTACTAGACTTTTCTTTATGTTATTTTTTATCGACATTTGTGCATTGGAACTGTTTCCATGGGCTTACATTTCTCAAGTGATTTATTTTGTAATTTTTTTTAAATTGTATAATATTTTTGAAAAGAGTAATTACTGCTTTTCTTGCCAGGTTCTTCTCAGTAACAGCAACCTTCCGAACCTGGAGGTAGAATGTATAATCCTGTAAATTTTGTCATTCTGACGATTTGTATAAAGTCTAATCGAATAAAGATATTTTTGACTTTGACTTATGCATCTTTATTTTATGGTAATGTAATGATGTGATGTGTGGCTGGAATGGTTTCCGTCTAACGTTTAAACAAAGTTTGTAGCGGCTATAAAGCATGAACTAATTTGTCAAAGTTTCTGAAACTGGAGCCAGAAGCAGTTACCGAGATTCAGTTAAGGTTGTCTTATTCGATCTCGTTTCTTACAATTTAAATTAAATATTTTTTTAGGATTTTTTTATATTTGACACTATTTTTAATCGTGGAGACTGAAACTCACTTCGTAAGAAGTGTAAGAAGAAGGTACTTTATTACTTAAAAAAGATATTTACAGGTGAGCGCGTCGTGAATTTTATCTAGCTGTAACTGCGTGGTTTATCTGGTTTAATTTATTGGTAAGCTTAAAACTTCTTTATAATTACAAAAATTACACTGATCACTGTCATCGTTAAATTTGGCTTTAGTTTATTATTGTACGAAAAAACTTAAGTAAGCTTTAGTTTTAACAACAATAATCGTACAATCAAGCATAAGACTTTAAAATTAAACGAGGAACATCGTGGAAAGGCTAATATAGCTTCAGGCTCGAACGCAATGTCATCAACGAGACCCAACGCCGGCGAGTCAACGATAGTGCGAACCGGCAAATTGTACAAACTTGTGCAATTGAAACTCCAATATTATAATCTCGGTTGCACCGACGGTTGTTTTTGCCGCAGTACTTCTTAAATGTATCTTCAACACTCCACTTGCACGTGTGCATTACATGGCTTCTGTGTTATGTGAAGTTATTGGATGGTTGGAATTCAAAATTATATAGATGTTAATCTCAATTGAAAAGTTACAATGTAACACGGAAATTTTCAATCACGTTTTGAGAATCAAGTATTTGTATACAAAAATATGCAAAATTTTAGTATGTATAAAAGAAAATAAACATTATAGGAACTAGAAAGAGGGACACGAGCTTAAATAAAGAAACAAACAAATACATGTAATTATTAAATTTCAAAGAACTATTTAAAATTCAAAACAAGATACTTTAAAACAGTTATGGTTAAGCATGTAAAAGTACTAATACTAATAACTCCATTGGCTTAGACTTGAGCTTTTATCTACTTACCTCTTAAACAATATGAAAGTATTCATTATTCCATAAAATTGTTTATTAATCCCTGTTTCTAAACATAAGCTCTGCAAACGCACTGGAAATTGAATGACTAAGTTAAGTGAACTTCAAATAGAGAAATTCCAAACGTAAATTCCATTTAGTTTCGTCATCGGGAAGTGGGTTAAAGGTGACTGGGGGAATGTCGTGTTTGCTTTGATTTTTGTTTGCTGATATTTTGTATGAGCCTTTATGGCTATAAATATTATGATTGCTTCTCCATATCTGTACGAAACTGATAGTTCAGATACTCGTATTTATTTTATTTACTTTACAAATATATTATTTTATTTACCGCTATACAGGCAAACTGATAAGACTTTAAAATTAAATAAAAAGAAAATATAAAAAAAATACCATTAACACTTACAATTTTCGAACCGATTTTTTTCATTAATTATTTTTTGTCCATACATGTCTTAACTCAACAATTAGAAACATAACATAATGCAGAACACCATAGTGTTAGCTAGATACATACCTCCATAGTCCAGTACATACCTCTTACAATAAACACACAAATCGAAGCTGTAACAGGCCTCTATCCAGATTTATATCGGCGTTACATGGAGCCAGAAAGAAAATTGGGGAAAAAAGGGTCGCGAGAAATATTTCAATATGCCATTCGCATTTTTTACGATCGTCATGTGCGCCGCCTTACGATTGCGGCACCACAATATTGGGCAATTTTTTCGTTTCTCTTCTCCTTTCAATGGTAGTTTATCGGAGAGTTGAACAGTTAAGCAAATTATTAGCCACTTTATATCTCGTTGCGTCTTCCAAAAAAACTAAAGCAGTTAGCGAAGGGTAAACTGCACCCACTGTCATCGAGGATAATTGAGTGCCAACGTGACAGATTTTGAATTCGTCAAAGTCTCTCAATCATTCTGTTAATACTTATTTATTTTTACAAGCTTATATTAAACTTGTATGTATGTTTGTCCGGATGGAATATTGCAAATGAATTTTAATTAAATAATTCTTTAGCTATGTGGCGTCCTCTTAATTCAATATGGCGGATTGGTCAAGTTGGCGGACTAATTTCTTTTCTGCACTGCGATAGTATGAGTAGAAAAGGTCTGTCGAGGCGAACACGAAGATTTTTGTTTTTTCTTTAGTTGATACAATATTACAATAAAATATATAGAAACAGCCGATTTTTATTAGACGTATGTAGTTTCCTCGTGCCTTTCCTCCATTTTCCTTGTGTAGGAAACAAAGCATTCAAAGTGTGAATAAATCTTTAGTCCTCCGAACACAATTAAGACGCTTTTATACGGAGTTGTATGGCCGTTTTTATTACGGAACGTTTAAATAATTTTATGAGATTGCGTTGCCAAAATTACCCATTTACGAGATTGCGAGATTTTGTAAAATAGCTTTAGATTACGCATGAGATTGATGTGGGATCACTCACATCGTTCAATGATAATGCTAATGTAGCTAAAAAAAGTTATATTCCGTTATGAAATGTACTAGTTACAAGCTGAGTTTCTTGCCGGTTCTTCTCAGAGTTCCGAGCTGGTTAACAGTTGTCCGGCATTCCTAAGTGCCTTATAAGGACCTAGCCTGAGTATATTTTTTTCATTTTTTTATTTCATATTCGTAAATGTTCTGTTCTAGTTGCTATAAAATTATATTTTAATGCATGCTGTCTTCTGTAATTGAAGGGACACACCTACTTAGAACCTTAAGACTGTGTCTAGTTATTAATTTGGTTTGCTTTTAATACGTTTTTTCTTTAATCACATGTAAAATGTAGATTTCGAAAAATAACATCGTCGGTATCTTATTTTTAGATCGGAGGTCCACATATCCAAACAATAGTGCAAAGAATTCCACACTTAAACATATAAGTAAGTGTAAAGTAATTGTAATTGCTAAAGCATTTAAATAATTGTTACTGCTACTCAATTTTTTATGATTTAAAAAAAATTGAATATTATATTCCATACAGAGGCAACGAATTGATTTAGTATTTGTTACACGAGTAGAGGACTGTTCAAATTAATGAGGGACATCGTTAGCGCTCTCTTCTTATCACTGTAAGTGTATTGTATAATATTAATGACGTACACTTTTATAATGAGAATAATATACGCTTATGTATAATATACAACGGTACAATTATAATATATTTATGATGTTGAAGATATTTTTTTTTTTTTTTTTTTTATTTATCAATCTTACAATTTCTTACAATTATGGTTATTTAAGTAACATTGAAATAAACCACGGAGGTTTGTCGACAATGTCATAAAAGTGAGTTTGCATTAGACTGGTGAATACAATACATAATATTATGATTTATAATACTTGGTGCAAGGATATAGTAACATAATTGACTATATTTAGGAACTAAGTAGGTAGCATTGATATTCTAATGTGTGTAGCTATATTGTTAATAAAAAAAGTTTTTGCTAGTTTTGAGAAAGGTAGTAATATTTTAATTTAAACTTGATATTACTTCTGATAAATTATATTTTAAAGAGGACGGTAGTTTGTTTATTAATCGTGGGACTAAGTAGTGAGTAGTTCTTGTGCCGTACGTATTTTTTGCTAGCGTTGTGCACAACCGGTCCTTGGCAACAGCTCGAGTGTATATAGGATGATCTATTTTTTTGTTTGAGTTGAATTGAAAGAAATTTTCTTTAAGTAGATTATAATTTAAACTAGTCTGAAACTCAATATCTAATAGAAAATAATTACTTAGTCTTTATAGTTATTTTAATTTTAAAATTCTAACAGACGTTATTCAGAATTGGTAAGTACAGTGTTTTGCTTTGTTTAAATTAACATAATTCCCCTTATTATAAAACATGGTTTAAACGAAGACTAGACCCAACTTGAACTAAAACTATCTCTATCCTTTTTTAAATACTTAGATTTTAAATAGGTACAAAAAAAGATGCAGCTACTTTTAAGTCAAGGACTATCGTAGTCCAAGTTTAGTAACAAGGGGAATTGTGCCTTAGTTAGGAAACTTATAACTAAGAAAAGACATCATCCATATATCTTATATTAATATAATATCTAAATAATGCTTGGGCTAAGCTTCACTGAACCTACCATCAAAATAATTAATATTATGTTTACCAAAATCATCCTACTGTTCCCAATGTTAGAACCAGAAGGAACCATTAATCATTTCGTATATAACTTTATGCATGAACCCATTTCAGAATGTCACAAAATTCCGTTGATTAAAATTTCAATTTTCGATCACGCGCATCATATGGGCTGTTTACGTTTAAATTCTAAAATGCAATTTGTGTCGAGCGGCGCGGGGCGCGAACTCCATTAGAATTTATGATACATGGTAGGGGCAGAGAGTAATTAAAAGAGCCCACTGAGGGAAATAACACACCGAAACGTTACCAAGTTATGGCTACAATGGCTGTGTAGTGTGCCGCTTTGGTACTCGCGTCCTTGTTTCAAAGAGGCCGCCCAAAAATAATACTGAATTCAAATCAGCTTTTGTAAAGCAATATCACAGTATATAATATATAAGTTACCGCAATGAAACTATTCCTAATTTTAGAAATAAGAGCGTTTGCCCCATTATAGCGTGAGGGTTGCCACTCTTACAATTTTTTAAATTAGCTTCTTTCTTCTTTTTGGGCGATAATTAATTGGAGGGTTCAGTTATAATATTGTTATTGTAGAAATAATGTTACTATTATGAAATTCAGTGATGTTAAAAATATAAATAATTAAACCAGAAAATTATAAATAATTGAATCGAGGAATACAATAATACGTATACAGATTGCTACTTACTAAAAGTCCCTAGGTAGCCAACGTTTCATTAATCTTGAAAATAATCATACAGTGATGTAGTAATTACAACTTAATGCACATTCATGTGGCTAAAAATGCAAAAGCAATTATTTTTAAAAAGGTATCGAGATTGCTGTAGTAGTAAAAAATAAATAGCTTTGTTTTAGAAGGCCCTTAAAGGTTGAAAACGGGGCGAGTTTTATTAGAAGCACGGGGCCAATATGGCGGGCCAGTTAACCAGCAAAAGTTGCAACAAAATAATTCAATGGATTTTGATATTATGGTCGTAAAGACACTGTGGTATGAACCTTAACAAAACCTGTCATTAAATATTTTCTAGAGTTTTCATTGAGGATTAGGTATCTGTACACCAAGTATAGTTTCTGGTTTAAAATGTGTTATACTTTGCCAAGAATAGCATATCAACACATTTTGAGTCACGCTTAAAACGCAAGGTCAAGCGACGAAATTTGAACGTCTCAAATACTTGTGGCACGTCGAAACATCGTCAAGAAACCTGTATACGGCTGGAAAGTAATTACTGACAACATGAGGAACATTTAATCGTTACAGAATGATTGAAAATGAAAATGAATATGTGCAAGGTATGTATTTTAAGTATTTAGAGATAATACTAAAGAAGTGAAAACATTTAAAACATTTATTCAGTTTAGGCCCTGGTAAGGCACTTATGAACGTCGAGAATTTGCCACTGGTAAATATGTATACTATCAAAAATCATCATGGATTTAAATTCTAAATCTATTGTAAACGTACAATGTATAGAAACATAATGTCAATTAACAGCAAATAAATTCTGGAGTAAGGGTCATAAAAACAGTTTCAACACATCGTAATAACTGCGTCCAATATTTGGGTAATAAAAGCCACGTGTGTAACCGCAGTCCCGCTTGTAGGACAAAAAATTGGACAGAAAAATTTAATATTGCATATTTTATATATTTACATGTGGTCCGCAATAAACAAACACGTTATCAAGCAGTAAAATGTTAAATATTGTAATGTTAAGTATTTATGATTCTGACATCAGTCTCTGCCTACCCAATTATGCGACAGCTTGAGCAACGTATATCTGTGACTGAACTCAGCAGAATAGATTTGCATTAAAAGTTTGTGTTATGCTGCATTGGGATTTAAATCTTGTTACGTATGATATAAGTTGATAAATACCTAAAACACAATATATTGATGTGACCTCGTAACTTGATCCACATGACACGTGTTTCAAACAAATGTATTTAATTAGAGTTATAGTAAAGACCTGCTATGAACAAACTCAAACAAAATTTAAATTTTCATGCAAACTCACTAAGCCGGGAAAAGTGCCGAACATGGCGGTGGCAGTTAAAGGTAACAAACAAGCATGCAGGACGTTTGATGGTGTACGATTAATTTATATAAATCTCGTTCGTATAACGTCGGCTTAAAAAACCGTTCCGGGGATTTTGGACGTTTGTCACTCGGAAATGCTAACCGGACTGGCAATGTAAACAAGCCGACGATGATGCTTACTGAACACTATGTATATGGATATATATGTACATGAAACATATAATATTCTTGTACATAGGCATTAAAAGAAGACAACATACATAGACAAGCTGAGTTTCCGGTGACGTTTTCAATGTTCAAAATAAAACTAGATCTTTTTCATTTTCATAGTCATACAGAAGGAACTGTTTACAGAGTCTGTTAATTATGTCTTTTTTTTATATAATAACAAAAATAATATTGATTTATGCTACAAAGCACTGTCAGACCGTAGTCAGCTGAGATTTGAGAAGAGAGTGTGCGTTTTTCTCAAAAATAAAATAAATTGTACGGTAAAGCAGACCGAACTAGTCTGCAAATATTTGAATTTTACGTACGAATACGACCATTGTTCGGTCAAACGATTTAACTTTTCAATCCATTCGGCAGACGCCGAAGATTCCCGAGAGAGATCGGTCGTCGTCGCTACTAGAGCCATAGTACAAATTCAATTTTGTTCGTTGTCGTATTTGCCCAGTCCATTTTGGTATTGCTAGATAGTCTGAAAGGATATACTGGAGTAGATTTATTCCGGGACACGACGAGTGACTTTCGCAATAGTTTTTAATTCACCACATATAATTCGCCCATATATTAAGAAATCGCTGAGGGCGCAGCGATTTTAAAATTAAATAATCAACGACGTAAATTATACCGATATATTTAAGGACTAAAGGACCTTCTAGTATTGCTGGCGCATCATGAGTTACTACTCATAATTACTATAAGTAAATTGCAATGGTTGTAGCGAAAGACACAAAACCATTCGAATGTAACCATTAGAAGAGAACCTTACTCTTGACTTCACCGATCAATTGATATGCGCTGTAGAATGTAAATACTATCGCTTTGGTTCACATTTGCGGCTACATTAATCACAGTCGCGATCCTGCCACAGCAGTGAGACGTTAAGATCCCTGATTCGATCGAGCATTTTCGACCTTTCTATTTTGATATTAGATCTAGAATCGAATTTAACGTTGCAAAGATCAGTCTTGTATGAAAATAAAAAAATGCATTTATTTTCATGAAATGTCTAATGGCTTAATTCAAGAAGTGCGTAAAGAGATTCGGATAAGGTCAGCATCGTGCACGTGGTGTCCTTAGTAAAATATATTGCAGGCGTTTTAGACTGCAGTATAAATGTGGGACACATGTAATTTAAAAAAATTATATCCAAAATATCATACAGAAATAGCCTACATACTCGTAATTCAATACTTTACTTGACTCCGGTGTAAGTCTTAACTTCCTATTATTGTATTACTTAGTAGTAATACCTCTACTTATTATAATTTAAAAAAATATGAGTGTTGTGACATCTCTACCCGTAGTGCGGGGAAGGCGCCACAATTGAAAATCACAAAAAAAATTAACAAACGACGACATCTGCAAATAAGGAAATTATGGAACCACCGCAAAGCACTTCTATTCAAGCCTTTGTCCGTTCAACACCTTTTGTTCACAAGCAATGGTATTTATAATTGAAAAATCAAATGAGGTTACGCTGGTTTTGTTTTTTTTCCATTACATATTTTATGTGTGGATTTGGAGATTTCGTCTGTAGTTATTTAGGTTGGTATAATTATATGTATTAAATACTCAAGATTTTATTTTAACTCTGCATTGTTTAATTAGTTAGTAAAAAGGTTTTTATAAAAGCCGTGGATTCCTGGGCACGTAGTCACCTGTAGTGCAAGCGACGAAAATTTACACCACGAACTACAGTCAAGTTATTTTCATATCGTGGGGAAATCAGAATGTACCTGCGTCTAGAAGTAGAAATTCAAACTAAAAGGCAATGAACTCACCGTCTGTTACGTTGGCATCGAATAATATGTAAACCCTTTGAAGATCCTTCTGAGAAAGGGATGTCACGTGAGTTTCTACTTACTAAGGTACTTTATTTTATCTGATAGACTGTATCAGGTTGGTGCTACAACTATTAATCGTATACATAGGTTATAACAAAACCACGTTCACATAATTTCTGAGATGTCTGGTGATAGGTTATTATCACAACGGTGGACTGCTATACACGTCAGGTAATCACTAAGATACGATTACACGGTTGCTGGCCAGTACTCGCTCACGCTCCGTCCAATTTAGGTTAACAGATATTACGGCTTTTGTGCTAATAATCTATACAGCATTATTGGATGATGCTGTTATTATTTAAATTATATCAGAAATTTTACCACAGCCACTAATTAAGCGCCACAGTTTTCCTTGAAATGCTAGGCAGAGGAGTACCAGTCAGTAGTACGCCAATATGCCATAAGTTATGCTTATGTCCCATATAATATAGTGGGTGAGCCTATTGCCATTAACCAGGTACTAATCCAGTTTCCAGTCTGCTGGGAAATTACAGATCGAAAAATTCAACACTTTACCCGACCTGGTAAGGTGTTCAACACCTTCTGTGTCAAGTACAGGACCTGGTTCCGCAGCAGCGTTTGCGAGCATTGGTCCAACGAGGTAATCTAGATAGTACAGTGTACAAGTTTTATTTGTGAGTAGCGAAAAACTTAACTGCGATGTGTTTTAATAAACAATGTAATTGGTATTACTGCTTGATTGACGCAATATCGGATAACTATGAGCAGTGCACTCAACGTATTAGAAGCGGGCTTGGTAAATCAAACACTTAGCGAGGAGCCTAGATTGTTGACTCTCTATTAAACTAGACATATGCGTGAGATATCGGTAAATACTGGGTTTTAAAACGTGGATTTCAGTATCGTATCCGTGTATCGTGCAGCTTTCATATCAATCAGCATTTTAACCGGCATCAAAATAGGATATGTTTTAGTTTGTGTATTTACCGTAATAAAGACTCTAGGTGTATACTTTGCAGCGTGATGAAACATTATTCAGAAAAAAATCATTTTTTTCCGCGTATATTATTTCAATACGAACTTTCAATCTAGGGAGGTCGTCGCTTAGATTAAATCGACACGATAAATAAGAGATAAAACTTCGACATAGAGCTAGTACAGAGCGGTATATAGATATAATTTATCGTATGTGGAAAGTGGACAAGAGGCGGCACGAAATACGTTACACGGAAGTTATAAACTGTGCTCTATCGGTGCTTCAGGACGTGTCACATACCGGTAATGGTCGAGATGCGAAACCTTTCCAGAAAAAAAAAAACAAAATTTTGCCACGACATTTTCCTATTTCTTTTATTAAAATTTCTTATAGACATAAGTGCTCGCGCCTGTATCCCATGGCGCTAGTCAGAGACTACTGATTTCTAGATGCTACGAGGCTAACATACTTATTTAAATCTATGTATCTCCTTATACACATCCTTTAAATTGAGAGTGTTTTTAATTTTATTTTTATGTAATAGATTTATTTGGACAGAATCGATCATCCTTGGACGCCCTCTAGCGATAATTCAACTTACATAATTAGCTTTTGCTAGATGTGGCTCCTAATTAATTATCCTGTTTTATGCACATTTTCATTCATTTCATTAGTTGATGGCATTAAATAGCTTGATTACTTTATTCAATAAATAATATGGATAGTCTAAAGAGACTCTATTCCAAATTTTCGACCTAATACGGCACAAATATTTAAACCTAGTCTTTTGTGACAATGCGTAATTTTATATTATCACAATGTCTTTATAAATTTATACATGCATAAATATGATATTCTATGAACATAGGATTATACAGCGCCCAAGAGCGGAAGTGGTACTGGTGTCGAGGGGTCGGCGACAAATAGAACTTCCTGCTTATGTTAGCAAATCTTTGCACTTCTCATCGCTGCATGTTGCAACTATATTTAGAATACTATCTGGTTGAGTGTGTTCCTTTTGAGAGAATTATTTATTTATATTATTTATCACTCATCAGGACATTCTTATTTGGTTCAGGGGGCTTCCAGTTCAGATTTAATTTGCTTGGGTTTCTTCAAATCAAATGCCACTAATATAAGAATACTTATTATATAACTAGCTGTGCCCAGCGGTTTCTCAGTTGATGTAAGGCAAACATATTTTCATTTAATTACGATTTTAAATCTATAAATCTGATTATTGAAAGCTATAAAAAGACTACAAAAATCTTATTTACAAGAAAATAATAAGATATCAGATTCTAGTATTACAGAATGACATCAAAACTTCTGTCTTCCTTACGTACAAGCTACCTGCAAATTGTATCTGTTAAAACTGTGAAAGTTTTAATAACTTTCGAAGGTTGCCTTCGTTTCATATTCTCTTTGTTAGTAATGTATTTTGCAAAGCCGCGTCGCGGTCCCACGGGGCATGCAAAAATAATTACTTGTGCAGCTGAATCAGACTATTATGTGCTCAACGGTGATTTTAATCATTCATTTGATGCTCTCGCTTGTCTATGAACTGAAATTATTTATACAAAACCGATAATTTATTGCTATACTCCTTCCTACTTTCAAAACTATTTTCAGTTATTTGTCTTACTCTCCCTGTTGGTTTTTATTTTATTTAAATTATGTTTTTAATGATATTCAAGAGCCGTGGTGCCCATGGAGTTTGAGCAGTCGCCTGCTACACAAGCAACGCAATTTCGAATCCCAACGGGGCCTGTACCAAAGGGTTTTTCTAAAAACGTATGTGCAGTGATTTCACACCACGTGCTTTATGTCTGAGAAGTAAAGACATATGTATAGTGAGTGAGGCGGCGACTCATCATCTATCACGTTTAATCATCATCGGTGAAAAGTGGGTGTTGCTATTACAACACCTCTGCCTACCCTTTTGGGGCATACATGTAAATTTATGATATTCATATAGAGTACAGTCCGGTATAAAATAAAAAAAATTATTAACTCAGGATCATAAAGTATTAATCCAAAGGCACTGTTACGAAAGCAAAGATAATTTCACAGACATTTTGTTGTTAAATTTGTGCAAAAAAAAAATTAAATTAATTCACTCAGACTTTACAATCACATTTTATATAACACTGTTTGTCGAGTTTATATTGGAAAGGCAGATAAGAGGCTGCCTTCGAAGTTGAAGCCTACAGCAAATACAACAGCAATTTATTTAACAATAACAACAAAGTTTGCATCTTTAAGTAATTTAAAACGATAAGTCAAGTTTTCGCCTCGTTGGGCCGAATATTACCGACTTTGTACCTGTTGTAGTCGATAAGAAGGTAAGTTAACAACAACGAGGGTTTCGATTGATTTTAAATTGAACAAGACATTGTTAATTGGAACGAGGTTTAATTCTGGTTTTTAAGTCGGTTTGAATCTGGTAAATTTTGCTACTGTTAAGGATAAGGTTGAGATTTAAGTGACGGTGAAGGCATAACAATTTGACAAACCGATGGCATTAGAGGATGGACAGCATTCGGTATGAAGTCGCATAAGGAGGTCAAAGAAGCACTGGATAGAAACTGAATAAGATAGATATTATAAGCTGCTAGATGTGCTGTAAGTAAACACCAAGTTAACTCTGCAAATTAACCTGAAGAATGTTAAGGCACACAAATCACTGGCAAACTTAAACACCGGCTGCGTAGGCTGAGTTCACAAACAGTTTTCCAATGTTGTGAACATAAACATTTACATTTCAATTACCTTGGTAACACCTTTACCTCTCCGGGTAACTTGAAGAAAACTTCAAGTTAGCACAACAAATATTAAGTCTCTAGCTTCTGCCTGTAGCTATGTCTGTGTATTATAGAGATAACTACCGCCTTGTCAAATATTTTCGGTACAAAACAGTCTATTCGTAGATCTCCGTGCAAATCCTTTAACAAGCTTTTATTTAATTTGCAATTTATGTATGTTTATCCGAGTGGGAGCTTTGACAGCTGAATTTTAAATCAGTTATGATTAACCGGTTTAGTCGAAATTTGGTATCTATACATGCTAATTTTGGATGACAAAGCATGCTAAGTTGTGTGACGTCATTGTAATTAATTCCAATATGGCGGATCATTCAAGATGGCGGACTAATTCAATTAATTACGAATTATAGTGAAAACATAACGATCGGATATGAAAATAAAAAATAACATAGGCTTTATTTATTTTTAAGGCAATTAATACTCGAAGTATTATGTAAAGATAAACCTTATCGTACAAGCATCAAAAGCAAGAGTCTAGAATTTTGCAATCAAAATACCATTAATTTTCGTCCTAATTTCTGTCGGGTGCGTTCATTGTTCCGTTCATAAGCGAAGCGGAATTTCCGCATCTGATATCATTCGCGAAGCATCCGCAATTCAGTCTGCATGGCTAATTGTGAAGCCGTCATTGTTAAATGTTGGTGGAGTGTGCAATCTAGAAGCTTAGCCATGTTCAACGTGTACGATGAGGGCTCATTTCAAGACGCTTATTATATTATATGTGAAGATATACCCAGTATTTTGGCTAACTACCCCTAGAGATGTATAAGAATTTGCGATGTATAATAATAACACTCGCGTGTTAACAACTTCTTAGCTTTGACATTTCATGTTACGGTACCAAGCTAAAACGTCAAAGCTTAGAAATTCTTAGTGCACGTGCGCGCTGATTGAAAGATCATAACTACTCCCTGGTCCTTGCAATCTACACTATTATTATAAAGAGGAGAGATTTGATAGTTTTTTGTTTGTTTGCATTGAATAAGCTCCAAAACTAATTGACCGATCTTGAAAATCTTTCACCGATGGATAGCTACATCATTAGCGAGTAACATACAATTTATCCCCGTACTCCCAAAGGAACGGGAACTACGCGGGTGAAACCGCGAGACGTCTGCTATATTTGTTTATAATTTAGTTTCCGTACGCGGCGTCGCCCGCGTTTTATTGAGGTCCTTAATTTAACTCGATCAACAATATAGCCTATGTTACTCAACATTGAAGTAGCATTCTATTAGTGAGAGATTTTTAGCATCGGTCCGGTAGTGTTGGACACTATTCGTTACAAAAAAACGAACCTCTTTATAATTATAAAAGTGTAAGTAATAAGTTAAGTACGGTTTCAATCTCAACAATAAATATTATACGATTTGCAACAACCCCATGCAGATACAGCACAGATAATGAAACAAATAAAAATTGTGTACACTTTTTTCCTCAAATGTATGAAAAGGAAATTACGTTGCTCGCTTTAGTGGAGTCTGACGGTCACCGTCGCTTTTTTGACGAGTCCTTCATTTCCGCCCGCCGGGCTCGATCAAAATCATTCCTTTGTGACATAAAACAAGCAAGTAAATACCTTATTAGAATACTATCGGTTCTTAGAAACAAAAATAATGATAGGGCCGTAGGGCTGCAGTGCGTGATTATGCGAGTATTTTTTTATACCACTGAGTTGATCGCCTGGGGGCAAACAACAGGGGCATCACATGCGCGTAACCAACCCTGTGAATGTCTTATCACACCCTTCTTGAAGAACTCATGTACTGGCTGGGGAAAAAAAGATGAAAAAACCCAAGAACACTTTGCCCAACCCGGGGATCAAACTGAAGACCTAGTGTTTCGCAATAGCGTATGCAAACACTAGACCAACGAAGCAGTCTCATGAGTACTCTAAAAATTCGGTAAATACATTTTAAAGTAGCTGCAAAGTGCCAGGCTACAACCGTTTGAGATACCACTTTCTTGAGTCGAAAATTTTAGATCGAAATATCACTATTAGGAGTTGAATAATTATCAGCTTATTATTATAGTGGCACTGTGAGTGATATGTTAATGTTGACTGTAATCAAATGAATTCATGAATAATAACATACTCTGTTATGCGAAGGCAACGTGTAAACATTTAGCTTTCAACGGGCCATTTGTATTGAAACATAACAATAACTTGATGTGGTTTGACGTATTTAGTCAAGCAATAATATATTACATTGAATTGTCTTCGGATTATAATGAAGATTTGGAATATAGGTATAGACACAAGGACCATAAATCTATTGACTACTACGTTACCTTAACGTTTAAAATTATTCTAATTATTTATAAATAGCCCCAAGGTTTCATCTGCGTATGAAATTAACCTTCTATTTGTAAAAGAATTTCCAAAATTGGTTCAATCTCACAAACTTTATAAAGTAGTAAGTCATAGTTTTACAAATGTAAATCATAAGCATTTACCATTCCACTTTTAGCATTCTTACGAGTATATCTAACTCGTAGCATACCCATATTTATAACACTATACAGTACACTGCGTGCGTGATACTAAATCAATTTGGCATTACCGCTTGTAAGCAGCAAGCTACACTTGTAGACAGTACCTCTGTACTACATCCAGGCTACATTTTGTAGCACCGTACTATATCCGTAGCACCAAGCTACATTTTGTAGCTCTGTACTACATACGTAGCACCAGACTACATTTTGTAGCACCGTACTACATCCGTAGCATCATGCTACATTTTCTAGCACCGTACTACGTCCGTAGCACCAGGCTACATTTTGTAGCACTGTACTACATCCGTAGCACTCAGCCAATTTCCAAAAAAACATCTTTGTCTGTCAGTTTGTGTGTCGGGCATATTTCTGAAACGGCTGGGTCGATTTCAACGGGACTATCACTAGCACAACGCGATATAAATAAATTTAATTTACGCTATTGAAACCGTGGGGCACAACGGCGCGCAAGCTCTAGTACAAATATAAATGATCAAATTCACGGGACGCTACTACGCATGCTTTTATATCTTCATATAAATGGTTTGCTCGTGGATTTTTTTACTTTTATTGTTCAACACAAAATTATTACCAATAATTTTGTGATATCACAGACACGACTCGATAACAGGTATTGTTGCAAGCGGTCTTGTTCACACGACTTGCACGTCGAAAGTTCAGCTAGAACAGCGAGTCACTCGGTCCATGAACAAACACTAGCTCAGCTTCTTTGCGAAACTTAGCAAAGCAAACGCCTACTTGCTCTCACTGTTTGCTTTGACTCTCCGATTGTAAGATATTATGTTATATTTTTATTGACGTTAAACGCATAATATTTATATATTTTCCAATTATGTGAAAAACATTCATGGTAGTATCCCCCCTGGTCATAATAACCCAAATTTTCTTATAATACTTATTCCACGAGTAATTACAGTCAGTATGAGTTTGTCAGTATTTTATTGATCCACTAGTTATGCACCGCGGTTTCTCCCGCGTAGACTAAATTTAATGGTTGGCTTTTTTTTCGTAGAGCCCTATTTTTTTTAAATATTAATGTCTAAGTGACTGCTTATAATACCAGCTGTCTGCCAGTTAAATTCGTGCTAAAATCGATCGGATCGTTTGAGTTATCATTAGAACAAACAAACAGACAGACAGAGTTTTTTTTTATATTCTTATATTCAAATGCATTTAGGGAATAACTGTTAATTTAGAATTACAAATAGGCTTCAGTTTTATACAAAAATCTGTATAGATATTAAAGCAATAAAAATCCCTAGTATAATATAAACTAGAATGTTATAGAAATTATACTTATACCGGCACAATAGCTATCGAGTTAAGTACAGCCCTCGGCTTCTCACAATGACACTTGACGCAAGGGCTCACCAAGAAAAATGTACGATCGTTGTGCTCCATAGATTGTATCTTACCTACACCCCTGTATAATACGAGTACGCGAGCTTACATTATATGTAGTTCGAGTGGTTATTTATGAATATTCCAAAAGGATATTACTTTTTAACGAAACATAAAGTCCATGTTAAAAATATAATATACTAGCTGTACCCCGCGGCTTCACTCGCGTTGGCTTTATTTCGGAGAACCCAATTTTTTTTTAAACAAAAGTAGGTTACTCCTTGTAACAGCAGCTATCCACCAGTGAAAATCCCGTTAAAATCGGTTTCAGACATTACCAAAGAAACAGACAAGCAGAGAAACATTTTTATTACCATTGTTTTTTTATGTAAGTAGCGTATATACTTTCATATGCCTTTAGTGAAAAGCTGTTAATTTGGAGTTACAGACAGGAACTTTAATTTATTTATCTATATATTAGTGATTATTTTAAAATGAGATGGAATACTTTGTTTCTGTTTCGACTATAAAAACATGTACCAATTTTACTTTTAAGAACGACCAGAGTAGAGAAAACACAACTTATTTTCTTTTAAATATAAATTAAAATACTAGGTCCGTCGGTTGTAGGTGTAACACAAAGAAACGTATTTCTATGTTCCGTGGATCATTACATTAAAATACCTTTTTGTTTGAAAATTTACTACTGAACAATAAACGTTTCTATAAATCTAAAAGGCAAATTAAAGTATAAATTACCCGGAAATTTTCAGGTTATATTTTTATTAATGTATACTATCTGTGCCCTGCGGTTTCACCCGCGTAGATTAAGTTTCATCCTTATTGTCGCGGAACCCCAATATTATTAATAAATAAAAGTAGCCTAAGTTACTCCTTGAAACATCAGCTACCTACCAGTGAAAGTCCCGTTAAAATCCGTCCAGCCGTTTCAGAAATTACCCGGAACAAACAGACAGACAGACAGACAGAGAAAAATTTTAAAACTTGGTATTATAGTGTCAGTAGCGTGTATTAAGTTTCATATGCATTTAGTTAAAAGCTGTAATTTTTGAATTACAAACAGACACTTCAATTTTATTAGTCTGTATAGATATAGATGATGATGATTGGCCTCTTACATCTATGTCAGATACTTTAAGCAGCGTCATTCTGGAAATTCTGGCGGATCTTACACCAATGGCTAAGAAGGTCGATATGGGAGCGACACATCTGACCACATTAATTTATACATTACATTTTATTCCTCCCTCACATTCTTAAAATAGCAAAACGCGTACATTTGGTCTACACGGGTGTTTGAATTAAGACCAATTAACATGCTGATGAGAAGGCTAATTACGTCAAAGGCATTTGTTTTAACCTCCATTTAGACCAATTTAGTGCACACATATTGTAACCCAATTCGGAGGGATCAGGACAATGTACAAGGAGATAGGAAGATCTATGAAACGATGGATGGATAGATTGTGAGAAAGATGATGTGGCTAGAATGGGAGTGAAAAAAGAAGATCAGAACACATTGCGCCGACCTCAAATAAAATGTCATAAGGGATAAGGATGCTCATGGTGCTGATGATTATGACATTTTTAACCTCTCAATAACATTTGAGTCTAAAGTACAAAAGTGAATTTAAAGAAAATCATCATTTTTTAAGTCCACGCTTCTCATTATTACAATCTAGACTAATAACAGTACAATCAAGGTTTTGAACCATAAGTGTCATATGTCATAATTTTGTCAATAACTACACACTATCCACAAGTTTCAAGTCGGCTATAATACCGACTGGACACACGTCATAAAACGGAACGACGAAAACTTATTGGAGGAGCAAGTTTATGGGCAGTATCATGATATTATAGCTGATCCTCTATAAAAATATGTATCGGCATTGTAAGAAAAATATGACGTGAGCCTCACGCTCGACCCTTACAAACGGTACACGCGAAAAGAACATTCAATTCGCACGTTTTATGAAGGCAGTAAGGGCAATATCGCTTGGCATGCTGATTCAGGGATATCGACATTGTGTAAAATACAGGTGTGCTCGTGAGCATCATAATTTTGTTTGCAAGGGTGTTTTGGTGTGACGCCGTTTCAGGTTGAAGGGTTCGATGCAAAATACAAAGTCATACAGTTTGCATTATGTAAGACGCCCACACTCATGTGATATAGGCTAAGATTAATAATACTTGTCACAATTTACACGATCTATTTTCATTCTACGGTATTTTTATTATATAAAGGAAATATAAAGGAAATAAGGCATTTTCAATTTATGATTCCACATAATCTATACATTCTATACAGATAAATGAAATTGAAGTGTCTGTTTGTAATTACAAAATACCAGGTTTTCACTAAATTCATATGAAAGTATACACGCTACTGACACTGAAAAACCAAGTTTAAAAAAAATTATCTTTGTCTGTATGTCTGTCCGTCTGTCTGTCTGTTTGTTCCGGGTAATCTCTGAAACGGCTGGATGGATTTTAACGGAACTTTCACTGGTAGGTAGTTGATGTTTCAAGGAGTAACTTACGCTACTTTTATTTACTAAAAATATTAAGGTTCCGCGACAATAAGGATGAAACTAATTCTACGCGGGTGAAACCGCGGGGCACAGCTAGTTAAAAATATGAGGGTTTCGCGACATGAAGCATGAAACTAAATCTACGCGGGTGAAACCGCGAGGCACAGCTAGTTTTATGAATATGTATTTAAGAACTCCTTTAGGTTAACTGTTATGATTTTCATTAAACGCCTGTTTATTATTTAAAGGAATATAAATTCTACCTAATATTTTGAATATTTACGGATACATATAACATATTTATGGGAATTTAGGCAAGCTTGTAAGATATTTTATTCTTGCTCTTAATAATAAATTAATTAAAGGAAAAACGATGTATTTTTTAATTCCACCTAAATAAATATTATTATAAGTATTTGAAAATATACAAATAAACATGTGACAGAGAGACGGCTGGCATAGGTTTTGTAATATAACTTACATCCGCTGAGTAACTTGCAATTTTGAATGAACGGGTGGACAACGGCTCCACCCTCATGTTTTAGGGATTATTAATTAAACTCGACTAAAACAGTTACTCGGTAATAATGTAGCTTTCTATTAGTGAATAATTTCAAACAAAACTACAAATCTTTACTTCTTCTTCTATAAGTATAGCTATGTGATCCACATCAAACTTTCTTTGCATAATTGATACCCTTCCTCAGGAAATAATCGAAGTACCGGTAATAATAACCATTAACTGGCAATAAAATTGTAACAATGTAATAAAATGTATTCATTCAATTTGAAAAATTATCGTGAACATTTCAAGCGAACACAACTCGCGGGACGCCGTGGCGCGTCCGGCGAAGCATCCGGTAAATATTTGAGCAATTCACGCTCCACAATTTACGCCGTCCAGGAGCTACCGTTGCTTTACCTTCTATCAAATGCTATGGAATTCCTTAATTAGAAATGTTTTAGTTCTGGAAGTTGAATATTTAAGCATCTATCTGCTTTGAAGATACGGCTCATTGAAATAAAAGATCTAAAAGAGGAAGAATTTAATATCAGTTTTACAATAGTTTTAATGCGACATTTTTGGCACAAGAACGACGATCTAATTTTACATTTAAGGAAACAGGTGAAACTCAAGAAAAGCTTTTTAAGCAGTTCTCCATATACAGTATTAATTGTGAATTTAATGAATAAACAGGGTTTATAATTAAATTAAGGATTGCTGAACTGAATATCAAAGCCAGTAATACCACTTTTGATCCACTAACTATACCTGACTATAATTTCAATAGTAACTAAAACCAGAACTTAATTGCAGCTACCCTCATCAGAGCCTTGCATTTAATTAACCCGAAAACCGACCAAAACCACATTAAATCAGTTCGGACTGACTCCAACCGGTTCAAACTAGTAATGACACCATAAAGGGATAGTGATTTACGTTAGGTGTCGACGATTAGCATCGAAGAGACTGGCGGGCATCGTTCCGCGCATTTCAATTACTAAGCTAGAGGGTACTCTCACTGAATAATGTATGGAGGCTTTGATTGAAACGTTCGGTTCCCGTGTTGGACTTAATTCTAGGATGTTTACCCACAGTGTCTGCTTCTGATAGTTGACTCTTTGTCGTTAAATTATTGCGAGTTTTCTTGTAGGATTTCGTATGTATTCTACTGGATAGGTACAGTGCTCCAGTTGATTGTAGTACTTCGCAGTTATTGCACGGCACGTTTTGTGGACTTAAGAAGGGACTTTTGCAACAGAGCGTTGTAATTAGATAGCTTTGTTTCTGAACCGAGTTTTAAAGTAGATTCGATTCAGAGAAGTTCCTCAATATCAATATTTATTTGTTTAGAAAAATACCTGGCTATGTAGCTCACTGGTTTCGTCAGTATTCCAAGAAAGCCATATTCAGAACCAGTAATACAGAATACTAATAAAAACTTAAGTTTGACATATTTATCTTAGAATTGTATGAAGAAGTAGGCTGATTCAAATTACGTAAGTCATACTTGCAGCTAAAGCCAATAGTTTAATTTTAATTCACGCATAATGACCATTAAGAATGTCTATTTGCAGAATTGATCACAAACAATCACAATTTCGAGTATGAATTCGAATTGGAGCCGAATAAACTCCCGAATGAACTCAATTTCACCGCATCACGTTACAACGCCCACGCAGATGGACAACGCAAATATTTAGCTAAATGGAAATTTGAAATTGTACAACCATGCCATTTCCCTGGTATCCATCCGCATATATTGAAATACAATTCAATGAGAATATTAATACTTTCGCTTGGAACAAAGCTTAACCGACTTCAAAATGATTGGAATTTGATCTTGTTTTAATTGAGTAGATTGAGAACTTTCTATGCGCGAGTGCTTTGCGTTGATAAGTGTACGTATGCCAACGATATACTACACATACGAAAACCAAAGATGGACGTGATGACACGTCCTCAAACTACCGACCAAAACAAATGAACCTCTGTTAACACCAGGAAGAACTAGATACATATCATTAAAAAGATAAATATCAATCAGAGAAACAACTAGAGAAGAACCCTGCACCAAAGAGAGAATTCATAAAAATTATTAAAGAATTGTATGATATTAATTTCATTACATGTTGCAGGAGTCCGTAGGCTGCGGTAACATCTTAACACCAGGGCTTGTAGACAAAGTAACATTATCATCACGCTTCGCTAGTACAAAAGATATGAAATGTTCTTGAATGACGTATGCCACGTGAACGATTTATGTTATTTTTAACGTTTCTATTAGCGCAAACGCGAGAGAATGTTTACATATACATTTTTGCCAATAATGTTATTTATCAGTTGTTCCTCTAATCATCTCCTAATCCCTAACGAGGTAGAGGGAGTGGATAAATCCTCGTTTAACTATTAATTAAGATACCTATTTGTCATCACGTATTCACGCTCTATGGAGCAAATATTTTCTTTGTTACCTCGGTCGTAATTTGGTATCGTAAGCATCGTAATTTGCTAAATAGTGTCCTTGTTTTTCCATAGCTCAACAAAAAAGCGGTCGACGTTATTACTGCAAATATATTAAGTATATGACCTAGATATATTACCTTGTGATTATTTTTAATTTTGGAAAACATAATAGTACATTCGGGATACGTCAATGCGCAAAAACTTATGGCGACAAATTTTAAAATGAAAATTTATTGATATCAAACTAAAATATTATTGAATTATATTCAAAGTACTAACATGTACAATAGGGAATATTTAGTTTTATTCTACAATAATTGACTACAGAAAGCATTTAACACAAAAAAATTAAACAAAGCGCCATCTGTGTTTTTCACCGAGAACTATTTGCGCCGATCCGTATGAATAACGTAGGCTGACTTGATGCTATACGCGTTTTAGTTGAACAATTGTACAGATAGAGGTATCTACAAGTGCTGTTTAGATTTTTATTCTTATGGAAAAAAAGCTGGCCTAGAAACCTTGGCGAACCATTTTTCTAAGCTGGAAAGGTGATTTCTATTTAATTGTTTAATGTAATAGACATATAATTATATTTTTGTACCACCAAGGATAGCAAACATGCGTTTGGTCCCTCTGCTGGTTAATAGTTACTGCAATATATCAATATGCATTAGGGCGCTTGCAAGCTGCAAACCTCATAGGCTAACGAGAGACTATAATTTTTACCTTACTACGGCGATGCAGAGAAGGGTTGACTCGTATGTATGTATGTTTGTAAGTTTATCTGTTCCTTACTAATAAGTTACTTATCATAATTTGACAAATCAATTATCGATGCGTGTGTCTCGATTGCTTTTGCTGATTGGCTATAAGGTCATATAAAATTGAATGCAGCGCCCTCTTTTTTTTCTAATAGTGCCGTGTCTGATATGAAATGAAAGGGCTTAAAGCACATTGCAAAATATTTATTATATTGTTACCTATGCAACCGACCTGATCGACTTTGCTCGTATGCATCCATTGCAGCCATGCACCAACTAAAAACTCAAGCCTGAGTACTGAAAAATTACGCTCTCAAAAGTATGAAACCTGTAATTTTCAGAGCTTTAATAAAACTATACAGTCTATAAGTAAATTGGTATATGACTACGGCTATCCTCTTAACATTACTTATTTCAAACTTTAAAGAACGTGATGTTTTAGTAGTTGGGTTTTAGTTAATAAACTTACATATTGGCTTTTTGATTTCACAAGATTCATCTGTACTACCTTCATCTTTATCATCTTGACATGAGCGTACGAGAAAGGATCCTGCCTTTGAAATTAATAGAAGAATCCAATTTTATTCTTATGCAACGATGTCTATGCAATTTTGGTACCAAGAGGGAACGCTTTTAAACCCCATATTTTAAACATAAAACAAATCAATCTATATGTAATCGTCATTACCACTGGAGTGGTGAAAAGAAAGATGGATTACAAGTCGATTGAATTCATGTAAGTCATGCTTAGCTGTGTGTTTGTATATATATTATGAAATCAAAGTACAATATTGACAATTTATGTTTTTGCATGAAATAGAATAATTAATTAAATTGTTCACTAGAAGGTTACTTAATTTTCTATACAGATTAAAGTGAAAAATCTGTGTGTAATGCCAAATTAATAGCTTTTCACTAAATTCATTTGAAAGTACCTACATGCGGTACTTACAATATAAGTAAGTATAAGTATGCCGTTGTTGGTACGCAGTTGATGACTAGCCTATATGAGTATAATGTGAAGTCATCCACTTAATATATTATCAAAAAACCGAGTTAAAACTATAACAAATTACTCAAACAAAAATAATAATTGAACTGTAAACACAAACTAAGTTTAGTTCAAAGTTAGTTCTACGCACATGGAGTCAGAGGTTACAAACCTTACCTAAAATAAAAGCCAAGATGAATCAATAAGTTATACGATATCTGCGGTTAATGTGAGATGTGGTGCAGGTTCGAGGGTCGATGGTTCAAGTGGTCCTTGCGTCGAGAGATCCTTGTCCCGAGCACGCTGCTGAATTAATTCAGACATTCCAAACGGAGTGGGTACTAAGTGAGACTAAGTAAAAGTGTAATATTGTTTTGATAAGAAACTTTAGTCTGCATTATATTATTAAACTGCCGGTCCTAAAGATATGAAATTTGGAGGCTGACTTCCTTATGAGGTGTAGGTATTCACTAAGAAAGATATTTCCGAAATTTCACCCCTGAGGGAGTGCAATTAAGGTTTTTTTCTGTAGAGACCAAGATTTCCACGAGTACGTATATCGATTTTTAAGTAGGGCACTACTATAACCCTACTATGTATTTGTGATTTTGTATGACCGTCAAACCGAAAATTCGGGCACATGTGGAAATACTGTTATTGAATTAGTTCGTATAGTGCTCAACATAAAAATAGCATAGTACAAATAGAAGATTACCAAGCAGAATGGAATCAAGACCAAACTTTAGAAATAAAAACGTTTGCACCATCGAGCGTGAAGGCTGCCACTGTTTTAAAAAAATGCTCTTTTATATCTTCAAAAAAAAAGTTATGTAAATTTGTCTTTAAAGTTTAAAAAAATACTATGAATAAAATACGCAAATGACGCGATCGAGCCCGACGTCACATTCCTTATTGACATTACGCCGGAGCCGCTTACTATCTCGAAGATGTGAGTGTGTTATTACGAACGATTTGTTTGTATATTCCGTGCTGCTTATTGTAAGCTTATATTTATATACTGTGATAAAGGGTCAGAACACCGGTAGCCTTGTGATTACAAAGGTATTTAATTAATAACTTTTGCTTTCCCCTAAAAACTGGATTGTCTGAAATAGATACACGTGGCACATTTATAGAATAACAAACGTAGCAGGATAAAGTAACTAAGGTACATTGAATACAAAGCATTTCAACAGTTTAGTAAATTCCTGTTATGTTGTCAAACAGTTTTCAATTACAGAATGGAACCAAAAAATAAATAAATAAATTGTATGAAAGTATCATCATGTGATAATAATATTTACATATTTTTCATTAAAGTATAAAGTTGAGAATTTAATATTTTTGTACTTAATATAATCTTCGTTTATTTAGTCCAAAGGTGAAAGTCGAACCATGCCAAAATGGTCCCTATTCTCACCCCTACTAATCCACATCAAGGAGTATTTCAATTTCGGTGACACGGCGACAAACGTAAGGGTGGGTTAACCGCACGCGTCGGCTTAGCGGACTGGAACGTGAGTGGTCCAGTAATTTTCACCTCACAAATAGAATCTTCAGAGGAAATTGAAGCGTATTCGAGGAATTTATTTGAAGTACTGAAAACAGTACTCAGGTATGATGTTTGATGTTTGTTTATATCTTATGGAACATACTTACTTTCAAGTACCTATTATATTTGATTTTAGATTAAATGTTATACTAACAGACGAAGGATGAGTATGAATAAGAAATTACGTGTTTATTGTGTTATTGTTCTCAGCTACGTCATACCTAGTTTCTGCATCTATAATTGTACGAAATAAGATTGTACTAGTAACGACAGGTTCAAAAATAAAACCGAAACTAGCTTTGAGCTTAGGACTGTATTTTCCCGCCAACGAAAACACGACGTGAGTTAAAACGTTGAACAAAGACCAACAGAAGGGTTCGCAATAATTAAGCTGGCTGATTTTTAGGTTTTATTTTATAGCCAACCTTTGTGAAAGACAATAGCCGGCTGACAATAGAGGTCGCTACCTGTACTAGGCAAGTATTTTTGGTAACCACGGCGTACATCCATCTGCGGATATATTTATAACGTTAAACTTTCTTTAATAAGTCTAAATAACCATGTTGCTATCATTATTGTCTTGATTTATTTTGTGTAGGAAAGAGCACAGGAGCAGAAGGCGTAACTGTAGGAAGCCCAGCCTCAGCCAGTTTACTCTCTTTCTTCGAAAAGGAAACATCGCGAACGAAAATAAAACGTGGTTTCGGTATCACTTTGCTTTCAATCTCAAGCTTTCGTTGGTTTAACTAAAGCAGTTTTTGAATATATAAACATCCAAGAATTTTGTGCCAGACCACGTTCGAACGTTTTTTAGAACGAATAATTACTAAGGCAGAAACTTTACGAACTTCTGGCCGAAAGATCGTTTTTTGGAGAAAGCGAGATTTAAGAAAATCAGTGCGTGATCTAACTTTATAACGTAGCGCCGTCTTGTCAGTCTGTCTGTGTCTCTTTATTGGCTGAACCGCTGAACGTATTGCTGCTAAGATAAAGTACTAAAAACTTCATCATACATAGTCACGGTTGATATAGTAGGGGTAGTGAAATAATACAACAAAAAACACACAGTTTCGTGTACTATTGATACCAACTATATGATGCCAGTTTCTTGCCGGTTCTTCTTCTGAGAAGGCTAGTTTCCGAACCGGTGGTAAATGCTACGACATTCATAAGTGCCTTACCAGGGCCTAAACTGGGTAAATCATTTTTATTTTAAACGAGGGTGACAGATTTTTTTTAATATTAAACTAGAACACTTAAGTAATTAAATATGAAACGATGGACACCGTATTTTAAAACTCCTTTCATAGTAGAGAACAATAGTAATCTGAAAAGTCGGTGATGGGTCTCTGATTGTGACGCGATTTGAGAAGATTATTTTTACAGAATATTTTTGCTTTACTTAACGGCAGTTTATGGTAGCTATTATTTTTTCTCGTACTTATATGATCTACTTAAGTATTAAATTTGTAAGAAAATAGACAGGTTGTTGAACGTGTCATTTGTAAAAATACTTTTCAGTAAGCGTATGTTGGAATAAGAAACCTTTTACATACTCAAACGACTAAGTGTCATTATACACTCATGCATACATATTTTCACTATCACGGTATAACCAACCAACCGTTTCACTTCGATAAATTACAATCTACCGAATAGTTATACGTCAAATTATAAGCATTATGTTGCGGTTCACAATATCGCGAGATAGATTATAATCTAACGGTATTTACAACTTTACGGTGACATATAATATAAGTAAACTACTAAGGTGTTTTTATTATTCTTCTTTATGATTTCTTAATACGTCATAGTTCCTAATACTTTCACGTTTTTACAATTCACAATACCTATCAAAATTAAAGTTGCATTTATCGCTACGATTTTTTCAACCAATAAACTGATGCTGCAATACAAAGTAATCAAGAATAAAAGATAGAACTGGTCAATCTATTTGTGTCATTATGTCATCATGTCAAACTTGCAACTTCCTAAGCAAAAGACGACCCAAGTTTGTGTTTGCTAACATAATTACGGCCTCAGCAAACTGCGATTGGGCAAACTCCGCGTGAAATTGGTACACGCTACTTAAGGAAGGACAGCAAGTTATCGTCGACGTGATACATTTTGATAAATACTCTGTATATTTCATGTATGATTTTAGTATGGTATCTCGGGTTTGTAGCAACCAATCCATGCTCATAGTCTTGGCAACAGAATTGAGCCTACGGAAACACTGAATGCAGTTTTACATTCCTAAGTAATATTTTGGTGTCAATGTGTTTTGTTGCTAATTTGTTTTGCTTCTTGTCAAAATCGATTTATATTTAGAGCACCTACATAATAATCATGAAAACATATTTAAATGTTTTAATTAAAATCACACGCTTAATTAGCTAGAAAAGGATGTTTCACTTCGTAATTAGATACTATCGGCTTCTAGACATAATATTATATCCGTATTGACTCTTAGTATAAGGAATTCGTCAACTTATTCATTTACGTAAGCTTATATGGAAATCATAATCAGGCTTCTGTATACTAACATAAAAATAATTATTTAACAAAAATGTAGGTACAAAATTTGTAACATTATTGTAGGTCCTTAATTAAAGTGATGGTTTAATACTTTTAATCTCGTACGTAGAGGTTCAATGTAAGGGTAACAATGATAATAATAGTTTTTTTAAAACGCTGTAAAAAAAACATGCGCTCACGTACCTTGATCTGCAACTGTATATCTCTCCAACTCCCAGATATATCTCTTCAACGGCACACACACTCACTCGCTTGATTTTGGATTTATTTCGATTGTCCAATTTTTATTGCACACGCGATGTTCGATTTCATCCTCTTGGGAGGACCGAGGGTAGGGCGCGAACGAGCCGCTGACAAAGCGTTTAATGAGCTCTGATGTTTTGACAGGAAAGTACATTTGACAGCTGAAATTGACATTTCTATTGTCAATGTATTTTTTTTAATATATATTTATTTGAGGGTAGGATTAAAAGGACAATAATACTAGTTCCATGGACAAATGCACAAATTTTTGGTAAATGTGTCTAGACCACAGATTTATTTTTTAATTTAACTTAAAAAAATCTTCTGCTCTTATCATTATAAAGAGGTAGATTTATCTTTTACATCTATACAGATAAATAAAACTGAAATTTCTGTATGTAATTAACAACATTTCGAAAAATGCATATGTAAATAATTATGGATTTTACATAAAAAAACAACAATTTTCGCGGTCTATCTGTCTGTCCGTTTGTTCCGGCTGAACTGTGATGACAAGGAGCATTTTTTATGAAAGAAAAATAAGGGTTCCAAGAAATACGTGAAATTGACAATTAAAAAAACACATGTTATTTATTCTAGGCGGGTGAAACCATGGGGCACAGCTAGTATATAATTATAAAAGCTACTTCATTCATTGATCCAGCCAGATAGGGAAGAATTTGTTTTCAATCGCGAATGAAGCAAGTTTGGATCAATACGAAGTTTGGTAAAGAGCAAGGCAGGCCATATGGCACCAGACGTGTAGCAAACTTTCGACAGTATGCGACGGTGGAAACTGCGGCCTTCAAGTTCCGTAAATGTGTGTTTATTTTTTATGAGTTTCTATAGATTAGATCTATGGTATGTTGATCCTTTAATATTATCATCGACCTAAAACTAACACTAGCACGTTACGTATGGAAAAAGTAGTACCTACTACATAGTATCTATCTACTAACCTACCTTGGTTGACTATATATATTTCAATCTCAGACTCGGGTTCAGATAGAATATGCGTTGTTGAGATTTTCTTTAGTCTTTCTTAAAAGGCAAGAAACGATTCGAAATTCAAAATTTTAAGTGCGCACCGCATTTTGTTTCACTTTGAGTAATGTTTTTTTTTCTAGCCATGAATAAAAAATTTGAAATAAGAACGGTTTTGATAGAGCTAATAAAATAATACAAACATTAAATATCTACGTTCATTTTTTTATAACATTGATTTTATCTTAGTTGGTTTGGTGCTGGCCGTTTTCTGAATGACTTTTTCCATGAGTCATAGACAATTTTGTGAACGTAAAAAAGAACACAAATACACGCCGCGTGAATTTTCGACATATTGTTATTTAAATTCTGTTTATTTTAAAGTAATTTATATACTTTTGTAAAAGTATTTATCGATTGGAGATAAATAAAATAATAGTGTTCTATGATAGTTTGAATTGTTATGTAACTAATACCTAATGTATTGTTTTAGAAGTGCATCTAACGAAGTCATGAAGTTTTCAAATAATGTCGGTATTACGGATATTATACACACATTAAATTGAGTGCCGTTTGGTCTAAGTTTATATATTTGTGTATCGTGACTTCACCCGTGATAAAAGAAAGTGATTTTTTTTTCATTATTTTAAATTCAGAGGATTACCGAGGATTGTATTGCAGTACGGAAGGTATGTGCAAAAGTTATACTTACCTACTTAATTACTTTAATACCTACTAATTCTTACTTGAAGTTTTGAAATGATTTCAATAATGAGTGATAATATTTAACAACATACCAACCTGAATGCATACTTTCATAGTCTTATGTCATATGGCTTATTGTTATGGGGTTCCGCGGCAGACCTAGATTCTATATTTATACTTCAAAAAAGAGCCATCAGGGCAATATACTCGTTGGAACCCCGTGAATGCTTGAGGGATAAATTTAAAGAAATTAATATACTCACTTTACCGTCACTTTACATTTATGAGAATTTATTGTACATGAAAAAAAACATTCATCTCTTTAATTTAAACTGTGATGTTCATTCGATTTGTACGCGAAATAAACACAAAATTGTGGCTCCTAGATTCAGATTAGTTAAAGTAAATAAATCATTCATGGGGAATACATGGTATGCAAACACTTGTAAATCTATCTGGTATTGTTATTTTTTTTATCTCTTTGATTTTGTTTTATACTGACTTGCATGCTAATACAATTTGTCACTATTGTGAATATTTATACCTATTATCAAATTTGATTTTGGATGATGATTTCATATGATTTATATTGTTTCGATGATATGTACATGATGCCTGGCTGAGTTTCTTGCCGGTTCTTCTCAGAAGGCTAGTTTCCGAACCGGTGGTAAGTTCTCGACTTTCATAAGTGCCTTACCAGGGCCTAAACTGAATAAATATTTTACATTTTCAAAAAAAAAAAAAAAATGAATACTAGCTACTAACCATGACTTCGTTCGCTTTGTATTTTATAATTACCTATCACTTGATAATATTACTAAAGGACATTAAAGGGGTAAGCAGATATGTGACGACATCACCACTAAAGGTGTTTAAGTGCCAACGTGTTAGAATGGTGAGTCGATCATCATCTCAGGCACTTTACATACATCTGTGAATTACTTCTCAGAAATATGCAGGTTTTCTCTCGATGTTTTCTTTCACCGTAATGCTAGTGATTTTTTCCAACCCGAGTTCTTTAAATAACAAGATACATACGTACTTAAGCTCACTTCTGTATTAGGATAGGCAGAATTGTACTTATAGTACACCCTCATTTGGTCAGTTATGTTTAAGTCCCATGTAACAGGGGAGAGCTTATTGTCATTAACCGGGCACTAATCCTGACTCCGGGCTACTACTGGGAAATTACAGATGGAAAAACCCAATAACACATTGCCCGACTTAGTGAATGCTATAAAATGTTCAGAAACAATTACCCTTCTGACTACTTAGTAATATTGCTTCTATTGTTTCAGTTATAAACGTGCTGTTATTGGTAAGTGCTTTTCATACAATTTAAATAGGTACCACGGTAGAAATACAAGCTTTAAAAACATTAAGGGATGGAACAATTAATAGGAACGGTTTGCTCCGTTGAGCGTGAGAGTAGTAAATTTTCTTAATTCTTCGGAACTTCTAATTCCATCTTACAATTATTTCTATATATAAATCAAAAATCTACACTAATATTATAAAGAGGAAAGATTTGTGTGTTTGTTTGTATTGAATAGGCTCCGAAACTACTTGACCGATCTTAAAAATTCTTTCAGCAATGGATAAATAAATCTTCAGCGAGTAACATAGGCTATATTTTATCCCCGTACTCCCATGGGAACGGGAACTACGCGGCTGAAACCGCGTGACGTCCGCTAGTTTAGAATAAAATATCTTGCCTGAGAGAACACAGAGAGTCCCATTGCTGTTCATAAACCGTTTATAATACACTGTCAGATTTAATAAAACATTATGATTATACATACAACAATAAAATGGTATTTTCTTAGTGTAATCACTCACATTTGTGGCATCGGGTTGGTGTTTGATTAATCGACGATAGAAACGGTGAATTGATAGACGGCTCGCCCAGTCAATGGTTCGAAGATAAATAGCTGCGGAGGCCGAGCATTGAATGCGTAACAAATGGTTATAACGCCTCGTACTCTGCAGGACAAACGCTTTGTGCGACCTGCATCACACCCAACAATGTCTCGGGTATCAAATGGTTTCCAACGAACTACACATTTATTATTTGCTAATTTCATGAATATAACTCTCACACGCTGTAAACGCTCTTATTTCGTAGGAGTGTAATATTCTTGTACCAAGAGATTTTCTTCGATATTTGTTTTCTAACTTCTGCGTTACTTAATTTCTTACCGAAATGATCCCGTAGTAAACTCCTAACTAATTTAGGCAGTGGGCATCCCGCCTGGAGATGAGATGATTTAGGGACTTATACTTATTGAAAACTTTCATTTTACTTACATTTCAGTTTCGTGGGCATAAAAAGGGTAAAGTTAAGGTAATCTGAAAGAATCGTAGCATTGTAGTTTAAGCCGAAAGTCAAACGGTAGATCTGCCTACCCCAATGGATATCTTGTCGTATGTGTGTGAACAGTTCGTGTATCTGTGTATGTATTCCTAACTCACCTACTTCATTTCATTTTATGGGGATAACATAATATTATTTTACTTTCTTTTTTCATAGATATTCTTCTGGAGGTGGCTGTACTGTAACTGTATAGTTGTCAAGCTATTGTATGTATAAATTAAGTCAAACTTAGTTATCTGAAGAAAAAGAGGTACCTACTTTATAATTATGAATTCATTGTTGGAGGATGTGTGAAGATTAATCGAACTAGTGAATCGAATGTGGGGGTGCAAGGGAGAATGAAAGGGGAAAAATTAATTTAACAGAATGAGAGCAGAGAGTTTTAGGGAACTAAGTGTGCTAGTATAGAGTCTGTAACGGTATGTTTAAAGGCCAGTTTGGGGTACGATTTTCTCTAGTGTCTATAAATATTATCATCTCCCTGGCCTTGTCCCATACATTGTTGGGGTCGGCACTTGATTCAGCCCGATGTGGCTGATCACATGATTTTTATACGAAGCGACTGCCATCTGACCTTCGCAACCCCATTTTAGGAGGAAAATCTGTGATCTGGGTTAAACCAGTTGTCAGATTATTTTTAGGCCTCCGACTGGCCTGTAACGATTGCCAAAGACGTTAAATTGGCAACCGGGACCGACGGCTTAACGTGCTCTCCGAGGCACGGAGGGAACTCGGGCGGTCACCCATCCAACTACTGGCTAGGCGTATGGTTGCTTAACTTCGCTGATCGAATGATATGCGCAATAGCAACTGTGCCACGAGCTCCTCTATTAATATAATACGGATTTTTGGCTATGAACCTTTTATTATATTCGGTATTCAACTCCTACATGTTAGTAACAACCGTACAAAGATCCGTAATATACCTATAGTTATATAGCAAAGAGGAACGATGCATTCAAACAGACTTCAATTTATATTTATTAGAGAAGATACTCGGGTTAGTGTATTAAAATCATCGTGAAGTTTCGTCACAGCAAATAACTCGTCACTAGTATTCTACCAGAAATCCTAAAAGCAAAAGAAGTCAGGAATTAAAGGAGTACCTATAATGATAAGGAAAAAAAACCTCCATTTATATTTTCCATATTTTTATTGTAGTCACATGTAATAAAAAATGCTCTTCTTTATCGTTTTCAATAATTTAATGCTATCCACATTTTTACTTAGTTTCGTGCGTCATAGAGATTAAATTCATTTGATTTACACTGATGAGCATTTTTTTATCTTTCTATCAACCAGTCTGATTCACACAAGATTTTATTTAAACGTAATATTTTATTGCAATCGAAATGGACTTGATTAGTTGTCTACCTAATTACTTGACGTGGGATCCACTAGTAGTTAAATTGCTTTCATACTTAATTAATAAAATATTTTACACATTTCCCTAACAACAGTTTGTTGGATATGTGCATCCATTTAATAGGAAAATTGTATACTTATAAAAATTACCAAATGCGAGATTGTACCATAAATAAATAATTTTAAATTAACTTACACAAAATACATAATAATATATTAAATAAGTTATAATAGAAACAAACTTAAACATTATCTAGGGACTGGTTTTAAATTATTTTAATTCTCAACAATTTATTGACATTTACAATGCGCGTAATTCTATCATAATTATTTATACAATGAAATATAATTTTACTAACACTAGAAGTGCAATGATAAAAAACTCAACTCTTATTTAGATAAATAAATATACAAAATGTGTATGTATGTTAGGACTTATCTAGCTATTTACTCCTAGTAGCTTAGAGCCATTCGCTTACCTCTCTTAAAGAGTATAACTATAATAAGAACAAATAATTTACTAATAATTTTCTTACAATTTGTTCATCAGTCATTATCTCGAAATAATTCCTTAATTGTATATTTAATCTTTATTCACATGTTTGGATACGATTGAAGAAAATAATCATTAGAAACAAAAAACTGTATGTATTGACCATTATAAATTATATTACAAAAGTTTGTGCTTAGCTCGTACTATTAGTACTTAAATGCGCCAATTATTATTTATAAAATAATAATTTACGAGTACAATAATACATTCATAGAAGCTCAATTGAATAAAAAAACTTTTGGTTTTGTGTGGATATTACAGATTCAATTGCATATACCAATAGAGTAGCTCAGACTTGCAGAAATATATTTTGATGATAAAACCACCTCAGTTAGGTAATGAAAGAATGACTAGACATTCCGCGGATTTGCCTAGGGGTACCCCATAGTACGCCGTTACATTTTGGTATTTACCATTCACTTTGCCAGTTATTCTCATCCCATGTTTACGTCACGATCATACTGTCAAGTGCACTCGTTCAAATTGACATTTGAATACAGTCTGGACCCGCGACACAGCTTGTGACGTCACATTGTGTCAGTCACATGACGGGACGAGCTTACCTGGTTTGTGTGTAACATAGTTTATAAATGGACTCGATACAAAATAAAAATGCGAAGGTTAAGAAATAATCAGATACCGTAAAACAGTTGTTAAATTATTAAAATTAAATTTATTTGGTATAATTTGGCATTACAAAATTAATTTAAATACTTATATTAAACACAACTCTCTTGATGTGCTGCCAGTAAAGGTGTTCTCGTCGTGACCACTTCTCGATGCGATCTAATTGCGCCGTTTAAAGCACTACGACTGGACTCACTCTGAAATCCAATTAAGTTAAGTAGGTAAATGTAAGTAGGACGGTTCTGGTAAAGGGTATAAAGGTGATGCTCATGCGAGATTTTAAGTCAAGTGTGGGGACAGGATTCCGACGGGATGCGAAAAACGTTCGCATTTTAAACAACTACATATTTTCTTAGTTACTCATTTATATGTGTTTCTGCGGGTATGTTGCGGCTAGCTGCAGTGCTGTTCTGTAAGATATCTCGACAAACGCGCGGCGAGCTAGCAATTTATGTCTTGTAAAATGTAACGGCATTACCTACGTACGAACAAGTAACACTATCTTAGAGGTGGGGAGTTAGCAATCGCCAGAGCTTCAAAGTATATAAAATGAACAGTGCCCCAAGTACAGGTTTTGACCCATTCGAACGTCGTCGTTTGATATAGCGTTTTGGCCTTTTTTTGTATGGGGACGTAAAGCTTCCTACACTTGCCGCTAGGGGTGCTTTATAACCATACAAAATGAGACAATAATTCGACATAATCAATATTAAAATATGTTAAAACCTATAGTTGGAGTAGTGCTCATCAAATGAAATGCGTGACTGATAAACAGATTCAGTATTCACTATTCATATGATATGTTTAAAGTAAAGTATTGAAGTCCTCATTGATAGGCTTGCCCGAATGAGTGCATATAAGCGTTGTACTAATGCTTGTTACAACATACAAGCAGTTTATGTTAGTAAGCTAACCTGTGTGTCAGTGTGAGCGTGTGCTGATATCGGCGTGCTCGGCGACTGTGTGCGTGGCAAGCTGTGAACGCTGTTAGAGTTCTTTGGCTCAGCTACCACCGCTGAGTACAGAGGCGGCTCAGGCGGGCACTCCGCTAAACCTGGTTACATTCAAATCTTCTGTTCAAATCTTTACCAGAAAGATCAAATTTTTGTGAAGGAACTGTATTTAACGTAGCTGAACTGCATGAATGTGGAAACGAAAGAAGTTTCTAAGGATCGTGAGTTAAATAGTTGTCTTTGTCTACCTCAATATATATCTAAGAAACTACCTCAGATGCTGGTCGTTTTTTAAATAATCTTGTGAATAAGAAGGTACTATCATTATATGGTCTACTATTGGTCTTAAGATGCCTCAGAGTATGATGTCAAAATCAGTGATCGCCTTTAGAAATATCTTTAAATAAATGATGTTATTCGCGTTAAAATTGGTCCTGCCATTTCAGAGATTGGCCGGATCAAATAGACAAATTTCCTAGAAGAAAATTTAAGGAAGTGCTAGTACGTATATACTTTTAAACGCATTGAAAAGTTGTTAATTTGAAATTACAAACAGGCACTTCAATTAGATACCGGTAACATAATTACACTGAATTGACGAACAGAACTCTTAATTGTTTGAAGTCAGATAAAAACGTATTTATTAATTTGATATTGGTATCCATCTTTAATTCTTTCTATTGTTATTTTTACTCGTAATATAATTTGATAAGGAAAATGAGTGCGTAATTTAAATATGATACATTGTTTGATTTTATCCAATGTAACATTTATTAAGTAGGTAGCTACACATAATATTACTCTCATATTCACTCTTATCAATTTCTCAACTCGAATTGGACTCAGTTAATAAACATTTAAAGCTGGGATATCTAAAAAAAAAAATTAAGTTAACATTGTACGGTATTTTAAAAGATAAATAACTGAGATAGTAAGTACAACAACACTTCTTGCAATTTTAATTACACTTAACAATTTGCATACAAATGTAATAAGCCGCAGACTAAAGCAACTGCAGAAAAAGCTTGCATCCAAGAAACTTTGTTCGCTGAAATCCGTGACTGGAAGGTTCAAGTAAGCTAATTAACCAACTACCTACCCTCCGCAGTGTCGATTCGTACAAATAAATAAATACAAGTAAGTTACGAGAGCCAAACTCTGAGCTTAAATTCCCCAAATATTGTTTACTTTACGTGGTCTGCTACATAGCAAAAGGGGCTCCTATTTTATAAACATACTAATCGACCCAATAGAGGTTGTGATCGAACGCAGGGGCCTTACCATGAGCTCTTATTGCCATGATAGTTTCACTCATTTATGAGACAAATGTATGTGACGTGAATACATCTGTCACTGTCCCACAACTGAATTAACATTGCAATAAGAGCTCATGGTTGGGCCCCAGGTCGTGTTTCATGTGTAGTTCGACTTCGACTATTAGACTAATTGATACCTCTCATCATATTCTCTTATATTTTCAAATTAAAAGGAATTTATAATAATATATACTTAATATTACTTCTCATATTTGAAATAATTTACTTGAATTACGTAACCTTTATTTACAGTTTCGTTAGTGTAAGTAATAACGAGTATAACGATCGCTTCAAATTGATTAATTATTAGCTCAAGCCAAACACTAGCTATGTCAAATTTAATAAACTTAAGTGAATATAGGACGAAAATGTTTGTGTAGAACATTAATATGTCAGGTCATATTGCAGCTTATTTGATTATACGAGTAGTATTCGTTCCGATTCATATCTATGTTCATTACTTTGGTAGTCTATTTCGGTCATTATTCTAATGGATCCATTTAATTGTATCAGTAACGTCCTGCAGAATTCAAAAATGTTATTCCACTACTAGCTTAAAACTACCTATCTTCATTGCGATTTTCATAGAAATCCTACCAAGGTTGTCATCTATGATCGTTTAAGCAGCGCGTATTGAGAATTTCTTAGTTTTGACGGTTAATTTTACCGAACAAAATGAAACGTCAAGCTCAGAAGTTCTTAATACGTTCTACGTTATACCAATGATGGTGGGCCCCCAGGGGCCATACCATAATATATTATTACCATGATCGTTTGAATCATATTATGACACAGATGAATATGTCGTGTATACATCTGTTACTGTCGCACAGCTGAACTATCATTGCAATAAGAGCTCATGGTTGAACCTCAGTTGTTTAAGGGTTTCTGATCAACTACACTTCGCTACTTTGTACGTATATTGATGTATTATAATTTTTTTTTTGAAGCTTGAAATTTGCTAAATAAAAATTTGCAATTAAATTTAAAGCCTTACTTATCTAAAGCCATGCGAAATCTTGTTTATTGCCTAAGCGTGTTCGTTATTTAGAAACCTGTGGGACTAATTAAATAAAAAACAAACAAAAAGAACAATAAAAGTCGAGCATCAATACCTTTGCTCAGAGGTATTAAATCCGGATTTCGGTCGTCCGGTCCGTGTGGCGAACTCCGCTTCGGTACAATAACTTTTTGGTTTTTCAGCGTAGGTAAGGTAACTGTGAAGGAAATACGATAATATCTTAGTATTAAAACATACTTGGTCACATTTTCACGGAGCGGCAGTGACGCAAATTGATGATGTATTAAACTATTAAGCATAAAAAAATCCGAAATATTATATCAGAAAGACACTAACATATTTTATGTCACGTATTATTATGGAACTCTCAATTTAAAATATGTTACTTATTATAAATTTAGTAGGTCATATACTTATTATATTTATATTCGTGCTATTTTTTATCACGATCACGAATAGTACCTACAAGTAATGTAGAACCTGTAGACATTAAGATAATTTTCAGCTGGGCTAGGTTTCAAAAGTAACAATAACCTAGTAGGTACTTGTAAATTATATTCGAATAATAAATACTTTGGTTAATATTTTCTAATTTAGGTCATTCCTAACACCACGTCCGTGTTTTATGAAGTGCGAATTCATGTCGTAATATTCACTGTAGTTATTTGCCTGTATGGAAAAATATATTGGATTTTAAAATACTCTAAATTATCTACTAAAATAACATCATGGTTGAAATCAGTTCTTCCATTAGTGGTTCATGAAAAATAATCGCATGATGCTCAATTTTTACTCTACGTATTGTGTGGTTGTTTGGTTAATCGTGATATTCACCTAATGACCACTCGCCTACATTATCCCTTAAAATAAAAACAAACGCAAACCTTCATAATCCCTCGTCCTGTGACGCAGCCTCGTTACGATTAAGGCCAGGCATAAAATAATGGCTACAGTTAGTGCTGCGCCCAACACACCCCCGAGCGCCCAGTTTACTTCCCATGCCTCTTGTGCTTCTGCGAGCAAAATTAAATTCATTAGTCCTGATGTTTAATTGAAATACTTACTAAGTCCTAAGTAATTAAGTAAATACTCGTAAGTAATATTAATAAAACAAGTACTTACGAGAATTTACAATTTTGTTAATTAGTAGGACACAACGCCAACCAATTCAGAAAAAACATACAATATATGCAATTTTTACATTAGGCAGAAAATATCCATCAACCCCTAATACACACACACATACAATACTCCAGGCATGCCGACATTATCATCTGCCATTTATCCGCGAACACGTCACAATCAGGGTTGGATTCAAAGAGGGCGTTGAGCGCGGAGAGAGTGCGAGGAACATGGGAATAATAATATTAAGTAAATTAAATTAATAAAAAGGGGTTTTATATGGGGACACATATTTTTGAGGACCATTTTATACGTTCATTGGTCAAGTATTCAGTGGAGAATACAAAACAAACGAATGGGTTGCGAGTTTTTGAATCCCTCACCTGTTCTCGGCGACAATCTTGGCGCAGTCTCGACTGTGTAAGTAACATGTTCAGATCTCCCTCTAGCGTTGGCAGCGTACACAAAAAGCCTAAGTTGTCTCTTAGCTCCCAATCGTCGCAGGTTCCAGAAGGCTGCTGAATTACTTGCGTTTAATACCAAACCATCATTAGCCCACACTTCTACTATATATACAGAGTGGAGGCCGCCTTCATAACCTGAAAGGACGATAACATATAGAAGTTGCCGCTGCATTGTCATCAGAGTTCAACGAAAATATAGTTATTTTAACCAACAGTGAACTGCCACACCATATTATCCGAAAAATTAACCAAAAAATGTTCTTTTAAAAGCCGGCAGTTCATTAAATAACATATGCACCCAAATAAAGTACAACTCATTTTATCGGCCTTTAAAAATTTACTACAGCAATTTAAAGTATTGGCAATTTTAAACGTATTTTTGGTATCGTATTGCAGTTTCGATAAAAGCGGGATACGCATTATTTATTCCGTGTTATATTATAATGTTGAATTATTGTGCTACATGTAGGTACCTTAACTATAAATCGAATTATATGTTAGCATAAACTAAGTCCTAAACCAGGTATCATTGCAAATATAATTAAATGGTGTTGGGTGTTTTATGTAATTTCGGAGTGAAATCAAGATGGCCTGAAAGTACCACAATTACCTGAGCTATAATTAAACAACGATCTGCGTTCCAAAAAAGAAGTCTGTAACAAGTCTATGGAAACAAATACAAATACATTTTTTTTTTGGACTTATGATATTTTAGCTTCTACTCAATGCTTTTACTCACGCGATATTTAAACCTTTTTTTACTCAACCAACTATGATTAGTGATATGAAGCAGCGCGTATTAAAAACTTCTCAGCTTCAATGTTTCTATTCTTTAAACATGTTGTTTAAATCAATCATATTTGTCCCCAGTTGTTTACCAATTTACTGCGTTGCGGATTTGATCTAAATATGTCCTACCTTATAATAAACTTGCAAATGAAGAAGCAATTCAAACATTGACTAAACACTAGACTAGGTACTACACCTACGCAACTCACCAGGAATACATATCATATCCAAGGAGTCATCAGTTAGATTATACACAGTACAATTCGTTGGTGGGTCTGGTCTTGTAGCTGGTAGCAGAGTATAGAGACATGGGGTAGACTGTTGACCAGCCAAGTTGGTCGCTCTGCAAGACAAAGTGCCATAATCCACGTCTGCTACTGGCATGTAAGTGAGGACAGACTTGCCTTCCTTCTCATCTATAGTGAATCGATCCTGAAAAATGTAAACGATATTAACGAACTTTCTTCGAGCTTTTTAATGGTCTCGTAATAAAACTATCATGTATAATGGAGGTAGAATAATAAGAAATTGGATCAACGATAATTGGATGAACAGATACGATGAAAAATATAAAATCTTATAACAACTTAGTGTTTCATTCCTAAAAATTCCTAGTGCTTCCTAGAAATCCATATAATAATAAAATTCCACTAAATTTACATGAGTACGCCGAAAATAATTATAATAGCAGTATGTATATTCTTGCTATTGGCGTTATACGTAAAAATACCAACGATACTGCCTTACATCGGCTAATAATTAGTGTTAACAGAATATACATTTGATTTTAATAACATAAAAAAATATCTACTATATCATTACGTATATTTAATGTTAACGCAAATCAGATAACATATTCAAAGCTTAATAAATACAATAGTCCTCTGGGTTATCCCGTCACCCGTCATCCCACCCGCATCTGGCGTAAAATAGTCCAATTGAATCTAATTCACAAGCTCAAATCGCGGGACTGTGATGTTTACTTAGATGTATTTCACATTATTGGGAACTATAATTTACAGGCAAGCGTTAAATTGAGTAAATACTACCGTGACGCTCCCGCTAGCTCGAAACGTTAATAGTGGCTTTTAGATGAGCGATTCCGTAATTGGGTTTCATGCTAAATTAAAATACGGGAGAGATTCGCAAACGAATGCTTCAAAGCTACTGTAATAGTCATGACGTTTATCGCCCGGTGCACCATGATGTGGGTTTGGTTTCTGACGAACAAACTTAAAGGGTTAGTGCAAAATTGGATCTTCATTCAAAATCCGAACTGCCCGCCTGACTGACGTAGTTAGTATATACCTTTCAGAAGTTTGAAGCCAAGCAGAAACTACCTGTCTATGAGGAAGGTTGCATGACTAACTTGAAGGAAGCTACTTTGACAAAATGTTTGTAATGGATCATCCCTTTTTAGGATGTTGTTATGAAAACTTTTCACTGATTATGCATTGATCATGAATAATTCCCAGGTCAATTTAATTTATTTTGGAGAAGTATTGTTTTTTTTTTGTGAATGAGAAGTGAAGAGACAAATTCGTGACGTAGGTACATAAGTTATCTTTAGCATTGAAACAGGTCAAGAGATTATTGAGTGCTATGCAGCTACATACATTAGTAACAAGGACTCAATCTCGCTAGGCTTGGGTTTAAGATAAATTATTTCTCAAAAGAATAACAATAATTCACTTAATGAGAAAACACATTTCACAATGCTTACTTTATAATGGCAGTACGTACAAAAACAGAAATAGAATAGTTAGGATTTAGAATATGAATAACATAATAACAATATAACATGTAAGAATAATTAAAACAAGGCTTAGGGTTCAAATTGGCTTGCACGTTAATTAATAGGTGGTATAATATTCGGATGAGGTCAAACATATATACACGGTTAAGAAAGAGTTGTATGAATAGAAAGGCTGGTAGCTGATGCTACCAGTTTTGGTAAGCTGATGCTTATAGTTGCAAGATTATTCCTAGATCCTCTAGTCGGTCACAATGCTATTGGATTTTCCATCTTTAATTTCCTAGAAGCAGCTCGTAGTCTGGATAAGTGCCCGTTTAATGGCAATAGGCGCACCCCCAATTACATGAGACTGAGTATAACTGGCAAAATGTGGGTATACTATAACACCTCTGCCTACCCTTTCGGGGAAAACAAGCGTGTGTATGTAATGTGTATGCGTGTTTTAAATTTATCGCATCGTAATTTACTACAACTTACAGGATCCACTTTAATAGAGCCAGCAGAATTATTTAGTGTCCACTCGAATGTTGTGGGTGGAGGGAAAGCGTCAACTTCACATTCCACTGTTGATGGCTCTTGTAGCGCTGCACCCATCATTTGGACCTCATTTTTCCTGCATAATGGTCTATCTGCGTGAATAATTCATACAATTCAAATTAATCCTTTCAGTCATATCTCACAAATTACTACACGTACCAATGACGTCACAAAGTCCCCTAATTTAAACGAATGTGTCTGCTATCTATTCCAAACAGTTTGATTAAATGGACACTTGACACGGGGAAATAAATTCTCGCTCTATTGAATAGTCGGTTGAGCGAGAATTCATTTGAATACGGCTTTATTATTTTAACCAAATCAATAGCGGTACATTTAGTAAAATATTATAGTTAGAATAACTTGTTATTACACAAACTACATTAAAGTGACCGAATGGATTGTTGGTTCTATTTAAAAGAATCTTTATGGCGTGTACACGCCATCAATTATATAATTTTACGAATTTGTCTCACTTATAATTAGATGAATATGCTTTTTTTTGGAAATATTCAGTATCTTAATTTTTCTGGTTCAATCTAGTTATTACAAGTAAAGGTTGATTTTTCCAAATTGAATTCGGTCAATGATATTTGATTAATGCACTAAAAACAACACTCTTAAGAGTATCAGAGCTTCAGTTGCCATCAATAGTTTTGAGCATCCAAAATACTATTATGCATTGAATTCCAGCGCTCAAAAGATGTTAATAAGTTTAAAAAATTACCAATAATACACAATTTCATTAAAAAATACTTACAGACAACTTGCATTTTCAGTGGAAGTGATTTTCCATCACCTTCCACGTTGGACGCTATACACGTATACTGGCCTGCTTGATATCTTGATACATTACGAAGGGCTAAGTTAGTATTTCCAGTAAGTATAACACCACCTGCTGCATTGTGTTGAAGTAGAACGTCCTGCATAGATAATACAGTTGTTAAAATTGTCTTGATATTAGATATAGCCTTCCTCGATAAATGAGCTAATGTACCCAAATAAAGAATTTTTTTTTTCAAATCGAATCATCTGTTGATATAGCGCTTTCATGGAAAAAAACAAGAAAACTCTTCACCTGTATATATAAGTATAATCTTTATTCTTTACTGTTTGTTTAATCGCTAAGTTTCCTTAATGATTTTATATCCGCGATCCAAGATGCAGCCACAGGTATAGTCTTCGCAAAGATAGTCTGTGATTTAGACGTATTCACTAATTTGCTACTGGCTCCTATTAAAATTGACTATGTATTTTTATAAATAATCACTATTATATTTCTGGGCACTAGCTGTAAGTTAATTTATTCAAATCTATACATCTATACAGATAAATGAAATTGAAGTGTCTGTTTGTAATTCCAAAACTACACCTTTTCTCTAAATAAATATGAAAGTACACACGCCACTGACACTGAAAAACCAAGTTTTAAAAAATTTCTGTCCGTCTGTCTGTCGGTCTGTCTGTCTGTCTGTTTGTTCCGGGTAATCTCAGGAACGGCTGGGCCGATTTTAACGGGACTTTCACTGGCAGGTAGCTGATGTTTCAAGGAGTAACTTAAGCTAATTTTATTTATCAAACATATAAGGGTTCCGCGACATGAAGCATGAAACTAAATCTACGCGGGTGAAACCGCGGGGCACAGCTAGTGATAAATAAATATATTATAAACTCGAAATGGAAAGAGACCGATTGGGTACTGCAGCTGTCCCACCGTTACTCTTATCAAAGTACTCATTCTACACATTGCTTGTAATGATAAATTTGTCACTGTCAGCCTGTCGAACCATCATATCAAGAGAGGTTTTGGGAGGCCTACAGCATTGATTAAAACATGTAGCTTAAATCTAAATTGAGCTCTCTGGTTAGAATTCACTTTTATCTGTCATTCAAACCTTGGCATTCGGGAAATAAATACCTATTTCGATTAATTTAAAACTTGAGTAAATTTAAAACGGTCATAATTTCAGGCATCAAACTTTCTGTAAAGTTATATTTAACAGACAGTTTGTTGTGTTCCAGCTGTCTAACACATGAATGCCGTACTCTAAATCCACATGTATCTATAACAATTAGTATTTGTGAATAAATGTTTCCATCATCATCATCATCTTCCTGCCCTTATCCCATGTTATTTGGGGTCGGCGCAATGTGTTCTTCTCTTCCATTTCTCTCTATCAGCCGTCATATCTGTATTCACTCCCATTCTAGCCATATCATCTTTCACACAATCCATCCATCGTTTCTTAGGTCTTCCTTTCCCCTTGTAACCATCCATATTCATAAACAAAACTTTTTTGGCAACATTTTCCTCATCCTTCCGCATAACATGTCCATTCCACGACAAATGTTTATTCTTCAACTTCTCAGTCACTGGTGCTACTTTCAGACTTCCCCTTATAAACTCATTCCTCACCTTGTCCAATCTCGTTACGCCACACATCCATCTCAACATCCGCATCTCAGTTGCATGCAGCTTCCTTTCATACGTCACTAAACGTCCGTGAATAAATGTTTCCATTAGACCATTTATAAAAAACAAAGTCATTGAAACCATAAGTATGACATTATTTTGCAAAAACAACTTGCGATGCATATATATCAAGATATAATAACACGGAATAAAATAAGCAATATGACGGAGAGAAGTTAACTCACGTTATGTTCCCATACGACTTTATAAGCCGGTGGATTGGCGTCGACTTCACAGCCAAAGTACACGTCATCACCCTCTTCGATATCGTTGGGGTTCATTTTAGCACCGAGGTGTATTTTCGCTTCTGGCACATCTGACAAAAAGTCATGCAGAAATTGTAGCATGTTGCGTACGTTATGTTTTTACGTCAAGGGTTCCTCGTGGAAACCAAAAAGAAATCGAACTTATTTAAGCTAGCTGTAACTACACCCTTTAAATTAAAAATTAACTTTGGCTTCGCTCACGCAAACATGATATTTCTTAGAACGAAGCAAAAATACTGAACCAACTCAAGATATAAAATGCCCGTAGAAAATATTAAATGAAGTCAGACGTCAATCATCTAGGGAAATTTGTGATTCAGTTAAATGTAGCCCGCGTATAGCGGTACGCTTAATATTATGAGCAATTCAAAAGGCTGTGTTCTTGGAACTGAAAGAAAGTAATTTCCTTAACTTTACAAGATCAAATTATAACAATGTTTTATTGTTTGTTCGGTTCCGCTATAAAACGTATTGGCTTCACATAGTATATGCGAGCACCAAATTATAATGGAGTTACAAAAAGCAATATAATTTATTTGCTGGCCAAACTTACGATTACTCGAGTACCTTTATGGATTAAGAAATCCATGGAGTTTTATTCCCATGACATTTTCATAATTGAATTAAATATAGAACACTAGATAAGAATAAAAATAATCAAGCTTCTTGCTCTTATGCAACGCTTGGAATACCAAGAGACAACGCGCGCATTTCACGGCCGCTTAAGTAAATGTAAATTTTGTATCTTGCAATAACAATTTAACGGCCATCAATTTATCCTAAGTTGCTTTGTGGTTGTCGTTTTGTTTACTGATAAACCAATAGTAAAAATCAAGTGTTCACATTGGGTTGAACTAATTGCTGATTCCAAAAATGACTGGGAAAGACCCGTGCTGAAAGAATTAGTAAACATCATACGTACAATATATGTTAAGTGGCAGTTTGCTTTCGATGGTTGATTGATTGAACTTGGTATGCTCTGCCCGGCAAACGAGAACTTTGCCGTTCTGCTCCTTCACAGGCACCCATCGCAATAAAGACTGGGTTTCATTGTTATCTTCAAAGTCCTAACACAAAATGTTAATTAGTAAAATGCTAATTTTATTACAATGCTGCATGTTGAAGTAGTGAAGTTGGAATAGTTATTCGAATGTTTTAATGGGTATGATGACCGACGTAGAGTTAAGAATAATACCACGGTTGAATATTTTTATCTTAATTGATGAAATATGCATAACATTTACATTTGGCTATCAGGTATCCACAGATGTTTAGCGTTTACCAATGGCGACTATGTATGCTTCTTACAACAGGCTTTTGGTGGGACAAATCACAGTTGGAATTGACCTTTTCATCTTAATCTCTTGACATTATCACAAATAACAAATTTTCATAATTCATACCATAAGCAATAAGCTTTGGTCTCGCGCTTACATACGTTACAGCGACCCAAAATGAGTCTTGGCCTCCAATAATAAAATAATTCATTTGGGTATGCCCCGCGCCATCTCTTTCCAGTCTCAGTCTTTGTAAGAATTGTATGTTTTGTCTCATATACTCACTCGTTCCTTAGTAATGGATGCCAATTGCTTGCCACTAAGCCACCACGTAACGGTCGCAGGCGGTCTTGCCCCAGTTGATCTACACCACAGCTCAGTCTCTCTTCCTACTGATAGTGGTTGCTCTCGTGACAGGATTTCTACTGTTAGTGGTCGCACTAGAGGAAATAATTGTTTCAATTTGAGAATACCTAGGTACTCGTATAATCGAAAATCATCTTATTTAATCTTATATATATAAAAATTAATCACCATTTCCCTTGGTCACGACATCACGGGAGAACGGCGGGACCGATTTCGATAAAAAAAATTGTTGTGTTCTTTAGTGTCGGGAGATGGTTCTTGTGAAAGAAAAAACTAAGAAAATTGCGTGATTTTTTTTAAATTTAAGTATAACCACCATATAAAATTATTTCTTTCTTCTTAAATCTAACCTTAGCGCTTTGAACAATAAAAACTTTTTGATGTAACTTTATGACGTTTGACATAGAATTGACAGAATACGTGCTGCATTCTCATAATATAGACAGGGCAACCAATCTCTGTCGTTTATCCACAACAAACACGTGACATTGGCGGTATAGCTGCACTCAAGCTCGTCGCCACCATTAAAATAAGAAGAAGAAGAAGACAGGGCAACGTCTGTCGGGTCAGCTAGTAATATAAAAAGGTGATTTTTTAAAGTGTGAACGGGTGGCCAGATTTACTACAAATTACTCAAAGGCCGTCTCGGAGCCAATTTTGGTGAAAAAAAACTGCGTCATTAGATTTTCGATAAATGAATAATCCTAGACAGGAAAAGAACCCGTTAATTAAAAACATATAATAATTATTACACAAATCGATAGTGCCGTTAATAAGGATCGAATTCTGGGAAGTAATTAACTACAAGTAAAATTTTAAATAATAGTAGGTACCTTCTAATGAAAATTAAACTAATTAAACTTTTCGTGAACCATATAATAGCTACGACTGCCTAAAAGAAATTGGAGATTGATCTTTAATAAGTTTTCTATAAATTTTGAATGCCCAATGACTGATTGAAATTGCCTTGCTACTACTTAGAAAGACTCACAAAATCCCAATTCACAGAGAAACTCAGGTGTCAAAACGGTGACAGGAATAAGTAAGCTTCTTAGGGTATAATTGTGTAATAGTTTCATTTACCCTGTATCCGCACTGATCCAACTAATATTTTCAGGTCATTAGGCTAAAGCACCTACGCCTAGTACATTTACAGCATCTGGTGTTTCCTAAGCCATTTGTTGTATCGTCGTTACATAAGTAATAAGATTATGTAAGGCAGTAACGACCTAATAACCATTAATTTGGCTGTGAATAATGTAATGATCATGTTCTCTTTGTACTATCGCTAGGCATATTCAAGTATAAGCGTTGATTAGTGCTTATTAGTCTGTGTTAACTAAACACACAGTGAACATTACCTAATGGAACATTTAATCCGTCTAAATTATGTTCAGTTACAGCTTACAATAGTTCATGTAAATCCTAACCGTTCATGTAGCTTATGTTATTTAATATATCTGTCCAAAAACTACAGGATACGATTTTAGGTTGATACGCTTTAGGTCATAATATATTGAACATCACTTTTACGAGCCTAATGCATGTTTTATTTTGCTCCCAATATTGGATAAATGTTTTTTTTTTCATTCGAACACCAACTATACATCACTATGCTATCAGACAAGCAAATAAAAGCTCTCTCCACAAAAACAAAATATATTTCAATGGAATACAAAATAATGTAGCAAGACTCTTGAAAGCACTTTTGAGTAAAATGATTTTAGGCTTACTGTTTCTAGCTAAAAGTCTTTCAAAGATTCACAATATCTTGCCACTATTCTTTTAAAAAGAATGTATCTCTCTGTTCCGTTTTCTGTTTGAGAGAGTAAGCGGCTATGTAAGTCACAGAAATTTTTATCGTTTTCAGGAAGCTACAAAGCCTAGAGCCAAAATTTCAATTCAAATGTGTTTGTTAACCTGTTATAAGCTGGTTAGAGTTTCTAGTACTATGTGTGAAAAATTTTTAAGGTCGATATATTCTATAGTTGGATTTATTCCGGTATATCATAAAGGGTCTGCCAATTTTACAAACAAAAAACTCCATTACCATTCTTTCAATGCATTACTCTATGTTGTTAATAAGTTTACTACCAAATTGTTATAAAATCAATACTCACAATACAAGTCAACTCTGATTGAAGTTTTCTGCGGCGGCGCTAACAGCGTATTATCAGCCGTACACGTATACACTGAAGATAGATGTGATCTGGTAGCGTTTCTTATCACAAGGGTCAGTGACCTAGTCGATGCTGAGGGCTGGAGTTCCCCAGCACTCAGGGTTGAAAGAACCGAGTCTCCTTGGAGCCACTGGACTCTTGGAGTTGGAGTGCCTGAACAGAAAATAAATAGTTACTCATTCTTAGTTTTCTGATACCTAATACATAGTAAAGTGCCAAGGGTCTTCAAAATGATAGTAGCGTCATTACTACACTTATCAATTTTTATCAAATTTCAATTGCTATAACTGGAGGGAGAATGTGTAAAAACATTGAGTAGGTAATATGATGAAAACAAAAACTAAAAGTCTGATATTATTTACGAAATATAGTTCGGCTAAGATTACTACATAATTTAATTCCAGGTATGACAGTGATAAATACATTTTTATAGCGTAGAGAAACCGGTACGCCAACGGTAGAGACACAGCTTATTCAAGGAAATGTTAAGCCTTTTGGTATGATTTGTTCTCCAATGCAAGTCTTATGCACTTCTTTATCATTCTGTTTTCAATCTGATATTATTAGTATAGAGAAGCAGCTATTTTAGCAACAACACTTATTACCAATTAGGTATAACAGCTTTTGTAAGCTAGCAAAACCAAGTGCAACATGCGACTTAACGATGCGTTTATTTGCATTAATGAAACGTTTAGGACATTTCCCGCCATTAGCATTTAAGCTATTAAATGCTACTAATTACGGGAAAGCTCAATAACAAGTTAATTTAACTAGAAGTTTTCAGGGATATTAAACCTATAAATATTCTCGTTGATCCAGAGTATGCAAACGCTTTTGCAAAACACGAGGAACTGGGTTCGATACCTGGGTCGGGCAGTGCTATTGGGTTTTTAAATCTTTTTTAAAAATTTAAAAATTTCCCAGAAACAGTCTGGAGTCTGGCTTAGTGCCCAGTTAATCGTTATAGACTCGCCCCCTATTATACAAGGCTTCTAGCATAACTGGTGAAATGTGGGTGTATCTAAGTACGACTCTGTCTACCCTTTCAGAGAATACAAGACATAAGTAAATCTAGAAAGAATAATAACAATGTAAGGATCGGTGAAAGTCGCAAACCGTAGTTCTACTCTTCTTACCTACTCCTTAGGGATATAGGCGTGGGTATTTGAATGTACATCAACTTTGAAACAAACTTTAAACTGTATAATAATATACCCGCAAAACCCGACTCTAATTATTAATTTGTTATGCCTTAAATAGGTTCCTACGCATCTGGCGAAATACAGCGTATAGCACTAATCATTTATTCGTCGCTCGCTTCAATCAAATTATACGACGGGAAAGTTGACAAAGTGGCAGATGACTGCTCTAACGGGAAAATCGTAAATACTTGCACGCGCCCTGAATTAAGTAAGGTCATTTCTGCCTGGCGTTGAAAAGGTGCGTTTCGGGTTTGAGGTTACCAAACTTTATGTTAATTCAAACATCAAGTAAATAAAAGTACGAGTAGATACGTTTAGAATAGATAGACTTGGGCACATGAAATTTATTACTGTTACTGTTTACGTTTATATAATGTTTTTGACCAAAGTAGAAATAAAATAACAGGTATATATACCATAATGTTATTTGTAAAATATATCATATCAAGAGTAGCCTTAATAATATGATCTACATTAGATAAAAAAACTTAGTAACATACCTCCACTGACGGAGCAAATCAGTTTGAAGTCTCCCCCTTCTTGATAGGGACCCGCAGTACTTGTTACTTCTTTACCGTATTCGTCAAAGATCACCGGTTTACTCGGAAGTTCTGTGGACAAAATATAGGTCAATATTTTTTTAAAAGAAAACGTAACTTTGTGAAGAATTCAAACGGTATATTATCATTATAATATAAGATCAACAAACAAAGCGGGAAGATTGAAACAGTTTGGATAAACAATCAAACGCGAATGTTTATCGCAGAAAATGTATTCTCAATCAAAACAAAATCAGTACGCGGTGATTCGCAAAAGGTATGGAACGGCGCCCGAATATCCTTAAACTGCGAATAAACAAACTGGCAATCTCTCAAATTCGATCGAGGAAATGAAAATGTTTTCGTTGAGTTGAAACAAAGGTTCGCAATATGAGTATTCAGGAGCGGTTCTCGGCAATCACCGCTGGCTTTCATATCCACGCGCTGCTATCGCTTACTAAAATGAACATCTGCCACACGTTCATTGTTTCGTACGTCCCGCATAAGTGTGGGCCCAGCTGAAATGAAAATTTTCCAAATGCTGCCATATTCGCACAAACTACCATCGCTACATATTGTTTCTCAACGGATTGGATCCAGATTTGGATTTTTTAACATGATTTCGATGGTTCTAGTCACAGGTTCTTTCATAATGGAAATCATTTTCCTGCATGGTAATTTTTCGTCACGCAAGGTTATGAAACTTAATAATATATTTGAAACGAATTATTTGGAATTCAACGCCTGAGGGATCGATCACGGGTAGACGACCTTCAACGACATTGTTTCATAGATAACTAGCGGACGTGGCGCGGTTTTACCCGCGTATATGGATAGTGAAATTTAATATCAAATGTACTCAAAATATTATCGGTAGCTATTGTAAAAGTTGTCTGCATTTTAAATTTCAGAATATTTGTGAGTATTACAAGGTTTTTATATCTTTACGAATACAATACTGGGAAATGGGTATGACCGCATTCAGAAAAATATAGGTTGGAGTGCGGAGTCAGGTAAGGTGATTTAACCTCACTTGGCCACTTCAATGTACATGTCAATGGACTGCTCGATGAACTCGACAGAACCCTTCTTGGAAGCTCAATACAGATCACATTTGTAAATAATAATATAAGTTATATCAACGACAAGATTATATTTCATAAGAGCTATAAATGGTTGACTTCTTTGATTCTAGAAACTGATCGAACTAAAATATGTCGCCTACAACTTTATTTGTCACCGCGTATGAGAAGAATAGATTTAATAAATTATATTAAAATTGCGCATGTCTAAGAAGACATTCACAGTAGCTTGAGACGGACGGAGGCAATAGACTCATAATTTGTCATGTTCGCAGCTTGGCACATAATCTTCGGTTTAAATAGGATATTTTATTACCACTGCATAACTCGTTGGGGGTGCTTAACATACCTTCTATTATAGTATCGTCTTTCCTTACAGTTAAAAAAAAAGTTTTCAATAAATGTTGATCTACTTAATAGTTACAATTTCTCGTCGAAATCTTTAAGCTATCATAAACATTACAAGTGCAAAATGCCATCAAGTTTTACAAATAAAAGTGCAAAGCATATCAGCTGAGTGAGTTATTTGCTTGGAAAGAGGTGGTTACTCCGATGGTGTGATGACCTGAAATGCAGCGGGAAGTGGGCAAACAAAGCCGGCGTTGAGTGAGTGGCGGAAGACATGTAAGGGAAGACATAAGTCTTGCAGTCTAGGCATTTTGTGAAAATACTGTGCACATTATGTTTTTGTTACCTTTATTTAATTAGGTAAGTACAAGCTTCTACCCGTGACTCTTTCAGTACCCTATCTTGGTCAGGCTAGCTAGCTATGTAGGTACCAAAAATCTTAGCCGTGAAAAGGTAACAGACAGACAATTCGAAACACTTGTTTGATATTGATATGCAAAAATACGGATTCAATCGAGTGTGCCAGCTATTTTTGACAAAAGAAAACACGTAACTTCTATCACTATATTATTCGTATTGGGTAGGTAGTAAATGTATGTCTTATAATAAAAATATTCCAAGGCCCTGAAATAAGAAGTGGATTTTTACCTAATAAAATAGGGCTTTTTCTGTGATCCAAATCTTCCTTTTCCTTTTTCTTTTTGTAACCTTGATCAGCAAACACTACGTGGAAAGACTATAACTGATAGGGTTATTAGAGCTAGCCCGGCCCAGCCTTGGGTACTTTATATTGATAAGAACCTTCTTCTACACCACAAATTTACTGAAGGAAATGAATGTCAAACGCAAACAGCAAGCTGGTTTTCGAAACGATGGTAATTTTCCAACGTACATGAATCAAGTTCCTGCCTTACCTGAATTGTTTTATTTATATTTTTAAATAGTTCCAAATTATGTAATCACGAGGTAAGAGTTAAGACATCATTTTGATGTGAAATATAGTTAACGCACATTTCTTTTTAATATATTGGCTAAATACTCACTCCTCAACTAACTAAATATTTGTATCCCATAACCAAATAACGTAACGCAATATTTAGGTACTCCAACGGCAAAAACAAAACTGAATATCAAACCAAATTGCTGTCGGAGTGAATAAATATTACTAGTATTTTAACTCATAAATTATTGCTGCATTCAAACTATTGACGTCATTGTATCAAAATAAATTGGCTGTACAATTTGCAGGAAACCAACAACATTTTTCCTTATTCCTTTCAATAAAAAAAGTTTTCTCAAACAAACCCAGACTTGCAATTTACTTTTTTCTTGTTGATTTTACTGAAAATAAAAAGGCGTTTTGACTCACTTTGTAGTTAAATGACGTTGTAAGACTATTTTTTATGAAATTTAATCAAATTTCAAGAAGTCTTTCAAAAAACAACACCACCGTGTTAGTATATTGGTTAGTACACCAGATTTTACACTATTTGTTGCGGGTTCAGTTCTCGCTTTAAGGCAGACATTTATGCGATAAGCACTTTTGTTTTTATCGAGCCTGAATTGAATGTACAGATATTTATGAAAAAAGTATCAGGTATATAAATTAGTACCCAAATAAAATCTTTGCTGAGTTTGGGACTAGATAGCGCTTTGTTATAATGTCCTATCATTTAAATATTTGTTTACATATTACAAAATTTTAAACTTTGTGTTTGGGCAATCCAGATTTATAACAAGCTACTGCAAAAAATCCAAAATTTAGTATTCACTTCACAAATTTTAATTAGTTACGTTAATTAAATTGAAATCTAGCAAGTAACATTGATATTTATTAACAGTTGCGTTTGATCATACGATAAAAAAGGTCATGTTTACGATCAAAGCCGTTTTTATCAAGATTGTCTCCGGAGGCGCCGTAGCGTCGACTTTTCGTAGATTTTGATATCTTCCCAATTCGGATGAATTATTTCATTTAATAGTAGCTTCCCCCAATTGCCTAACGTGCATGATTTACCTACGCATTAAATTGTTTACCTATGTCCCTACCCAGAAAGTTAATTTAAAATTCGGTTAAACAATTTTCAAAAAAAAAAAAATATTTTCTAATTTACCTCCTTCTAACATCACTTTTAGTGCATGGCTCTTAATTATAAGAATACTACCTTTGACCCGCGACTACTGAAACTACTGAAAACTCTTTTCTTTTCTGCTCTATTCAACTCAATAATTTCAGCGGTTAGCTGTGAAATGGAAACATACCATAGTTACATAATAAAGGATGGGTAAATTGTACAATACCAATAACATCCAGTGCAATCCTGTAGTTCCTCGTAGGCGAGACTTGGAAGTCCACACGGCATCTGTAAGTGGAGCGGTCGCGCGCTTGCACGTCCTTGATGCGAAGTCCTGAGGTGGCTGCGCTGAACCACCGCGCACGGTCCGCAAACGGCTCGTCTGTCCAATGTGCAGTGGGGCCGAGTACCCGCGTGTCGTAACTAAGGACAAAACCATTAATTAATATCACATTAACAATAGATGTCGCAAATAGCAACAGAGCAATAAACGTCACAATTATTCCCTCCCAATGATAGTCGGTCTTGCCACATGAGTATCATTCCAATATCAGCCACAGGTGACAATATAAATACAGATGATGGTGAGATCTTGAGCATTTACCAAGTTTAAAACAAATAATAGGTTATATATGAGTACTACGGGAACGAGACAACCTTTTTATCGTATCACTAAGGAATACAGAACTATTCCAAGCTCGATGTTTTATTTCACCGTCGTTTTTGTTCAACGTCATTAATAGCATTCAAAGTCCTGACTGACTTATATCAATGCATAGCCTAAACTGCTAGTGTTCATGGCTTGAATTTTAGAGGGTGTGCTGTACACTAAGACAGGGTTTTCCGAAATACTACCTCTATGGCGGTTCAATGGGCGTTGAATGTTCATATAGGAAATCTTAGGCTGAATAGCTCGTCTTTTTAGACGTTACGTAATTCTAATGTTCGGCTGGTATTTAAACAGCTGAGAAAATAAAAGCTGATAAATTTTATAATGGCAGTTAAACGATTTTAAAGTTCACTTTTTACGAGCTAAGTTATACGAGCACGAAACTCCTAGCTTAGTAATTTAGTATTCGTTCTATAACTACCCTAAATAAGTTCAAGTAATAAGGCAAACGCTAATGAGTTATGAACGTCATAAAGCCAATCATTAATGATTTAATCTACTGCCTAATAATGTACAAAGGGCCTTGAAGTTCAGTCGTTTAATCACCCGTGAACAATATACACAATAATATACAATGTGCGATAGTAAACAAATTATTATCGTACAATGAAATCAAAAGGGAATATTATGAATAAAGGGAGTTTTTGATGTCGCTTTAAACTCGAGATTAATAAAACTGAAAGGGGAAATACATTTGTAATTTTTGATTAGGTGAAGTATCGATATTTTATTCACGAATCTAAACTCATATTATAAAGTTCTAAGCTTGAATTAAGGATGAAATCTTCAAAGTACCTACTCCTCATGCGATTCTTACATAACTACTTCTTTTGCTTTTTCTACATTAATGCATCTTTTCATTGGCACACTTTCCTTGGTTACGAGTGCTCCGTATTCAACCTTTCCGAAAAAATGTTTTGCTAATCTCCGCAGATTACATAAACATTTTTTCATGATAGGCCCCCGCCTACCATCATCGATTTAAGCAGAGCGTATTAAGAACTTCTGAGCTTTAAAGTTTAATTTTGGTACCGTGAAATTAAACGACTAAAGCTAAGAAGTAGTAAGAATAGTTGGCCCCTGGTCATGGTTGTTCATAATTTGAAAGCGTCTACCGATATTTATGTTCTCGAAGCTTCTCGCTTTGCAACAATTGTGTCGAAGCTAAGTATCTTTAAAGTCATCTTCATCATCATCCTGCTATCATACAATTTGATTTGGTGTCTTAATGTGTTTTATCTTCCGTTATGTCTGTCAGCTGTATTCACACCCTTTCTAGCCATATGATATTTCGCACAATCCAACCATTGCTTTCTGGTCTGTCTTCGTTATATTTTTTATTGCGTAATCCCTCGCGGATTAGTTAGAAAATAATATTGAATTCGACTGGTAATTGACTAGGTTTGTGTATCAGTGCATCTGTTACCGGCCTTGGACACGTGAATCAATACAATCAATGTACTTACTAAGCCGTGATTTGTGTTAGGTTCAATAGTGTGTTGGGGAGGTCAGATGAGCAAACAGTGTGCACGATCAAGTTTAGATGCTGTGTTAGGTATAGTTTCGTAACACTGTATACCTTATTTACAATTCATCAGTAGTAATTAACTATTTTCTATTATGACTGCTGAAACCATACATGCTACTGAAAGTGATAGGTGTTTGTGCCACGAAACAAAAAACAAACAAAATTCAAAAAGGAAGTTTATTTGAAAAGCACTCTTTGAACTTTATTCTCTTGAATGTTGGCACCTCTCAATATTCAGAACTCAGAAAAAGAAAAAGTTTTTCACATTTATAAATATCTATATTTTCAAGGAAAAATTAATTAGAAATTGCCAACAAACATTAAAGACAAAGAATGTTGTAACATTAATTTAATTTACACCAATGACTTCCGCACGAACAACATTAAACTTGCTAAGAGTTGTATTTTGCAAAGTTTACACGAGAATTATAATTAATTATAATTAAGACACACATTTAAATATATTATGTATTCTAGGACTAAAACCAGGTTACACGGTGAGTACATAACTCGCTAACAAAATTTGCGTGTTCTGTTTATAGAGAATTCAAGAAGCGTACGACTTCAGACCAATTATGCAAACAAGCCCTTGCCGACTTCAAACTTTGGCAAGTATCTGTCAAACTCATAGAATATTATATAGATGTGATAAAATTGCATTGTTTTGAACTTTGCCGATGTTATTTACAGACGCTCGCGGAGATAATTTGGTATCGATACTTCTCGAGGTATAGGTACTTACGTTGGTTATTGTGGCACTCTAGATACGGAAACTGGATTCGATTATTTTAAGAGTTAAAAACAATACTTGATCTGTGTTACAAGCCAGGATAGAATTTTCTATTCTTGCATGGCAGTAAAAATTCACACACTAAATTTCAACCCCCATTTAACTGTTGGAATTTCGGGACACACTTTCACAGTGTATCTTCACCTTGCAAAAAACATATTCTCCATATTGCATGTTCCTAGAATCAGCGGTTTAGGTTGCGCGTCGATATATAAGTCAGTCAGTCAAGCCAATGCAATCTCAGGCAGATACCTAGGTAGTCCTCGCAGGCAAGTAGGTCTCTGACAACGAAGCTACTTCCAGTTTACTAACGAATCTGTCATTTGAACAACCAGCAGCAGACATAGACAGGTTCCTTACGTAATATGCAAATAGTATGAGGACTCTAAATAACTAGTACGGCGAGTATTTAGTCAACCACTCATTCTCAAGCTCCATTTAGTTTGAGACATCGATAATACTATTTCAAACTTATCTTTGAACTTTTATAACAAGAATAGCTATTCATACATATGCATACAAAATGTTTTAACGAAAACCATACAAATTGTCAAATGCTTTATTGGCGTTAAAATCAATGAAATAAATATATCAAGAAATCTATGTTATTTATCACTGTGATGAGAGCACTGTACCCCTGGTCCACATACTGTGAAAATATCTGCCTACTTTTGTAAAGAAATTTAACGACATATATACATGCCTGGGAAACAGCTTAACACCTCTAGCCTATTCCTTTGGGAACCCTAGTGAGAACACTTGAAGATATAATAGTATACTGCAACCAGTATAATTTGTCGCATAGGCGGAGTACCACTTTCGGCGAAGATTCAAATGAGCGGTCTTGCACGCTACGCTTTTATTGTTATGTACCTAATTAATTTACCCAACTGTAGCTTAGCTTAGTCTGCCACGATTAAAATCAATAACAGCCGGTCTAATTGCCAGATAAGGTTCAGTATAGAACAAAGCCAAAAACATTGTTCGCTATTTCAAATTCCAAAAAGTGTATAGGAATACTCAGTATTTTACATTATAACTAGCAGGTTTTAAAAAAATGGGGTTTTAATGTCAGTATGGTATATACTTTCGTATGCATTTACTGAAATGCTGTTATTTTGGAATTACAAACAGACACTTCAATTTTATTTATCTGTATAGATTATACTATAAATCCGCCCTCGCATCACTTGATGTTATGAATTTTTAAGTCACTTGACTTTTCTATACTATCCATAAAAATAGTATTGATTTTTTACAGCCGTCCTGTATGGAACAGAATATTGGTCCACAAAAGAGACAGATAAAAGGCATGGCAAATGTATAGGCAACACAAATATATGCTATGTAAAGATTAAGCATTATAAAGAACTTTTACAACTGACGTTAATTTCTTAACCGCGACTCAAGTGAATTGACCCAGAGCAAACAGCAATAATGAAATGGAATTCAATTTACTAGACACTTTGTTTATTTTGTGCCCCGACATCCATAAAATTAAGGTCCCGCGTATTAAGTTTGGTTTGACGTTTTGGGATCACGAATAGACAATTTGTGGTTAAAGTAAATACCGCCCTACACGTAGCTACTCAAAAACTTCACTTTATTACATACTTGTCATAACCATAAAATCTCAATGTACAATGAAAATATAAAATGAATTATTTTTGTGCGTTATAAAGTGATAGAGAATCGGATGTACGTATATACATAGACAAAAATACATGCTTTGCCGTAACGGCATACAAATTTATTTATACATTAGCTGGAACCCGCGGTTTGAACCGCGTTGATTTAGTTTCATGCTTTATTTCGCAGAACCCGAGAATTTTTCTGAATAAAATAAACCTAAGTCACTCCTTGAAATATCAGCTATCTGCCAGTGAAAGTCCCAGTAAAAACGGCCCAGTCTTTCACGCGTGGCGGCGTGGCCAAAGGAAATAGGGATTAATTTTTAAATATATAGATTTAACTTACATAATACTAGCTAGTGTCTGCAACTTCGTCTGCGCATTTTTTCTACTTACTGCACACTTATCGTTATATTTTGTTCAATTCATACAATATCTTTATAAATTATAGCCTGTGTGTTCTTCTGATGCATAAGTACAGCAGCTATATAAAACTCAATAAGCAGTTATTACGTGAAAGTAAAATTTTTTTTTTTAGATTTCGATTATATGCGACATAGGTACATTACGATATTTATTAGCCCGTTGGTCACCTAACGAATATACAAACAATTTCTTAAATATATTTCATTAACTTTGACATAAATTCATTACTTAAGCATGTAAAACCATTTTACATGATGATGATGATCCGAAATCTATCGGATCATCATCATCATTTTTTACTAATTATTTTAAAGGAATTGTTTAGAAGTGTTTAAGGCTAAATAATGAATAGCCTAATTTTACAGAATCTTATCTTTCTCCACCATTATGTAAAATTATTATGTGGCCGTTAGAACGTGCGTACCGTTCCGTACTGTTTAACGGCCACATCCGAATCCATTTCAGTTTTACGGTTACGGGTCCATCTTACCAGATAATAGAAAAGGTAACATAAGGCCAGCTTCCCACGCTAGTTGAGAATCATCGAATGCACACATAGACACTTGCAGACAAAAATCTCGGATCAAGTAGGGCAAATCTATACACAAAAATTACGTATCGATTTTATTTTTCAAATGACTTCACTTTCCCTCAGTAACGCAAGCTAATGTAATATTTAATAACAAATTAGTAATCTATATAATTAAAGTAGCATTAGCGCGAAGCTGCTGGTATGGGGGAGGGATAACTACGATCGCTTTAAGCAGCGCATATTGAGAGCTTCCTAGTGATGATTTTTCATTGTATGGTACTAAAATGAAATATCAAGGCGTAGAAGTCTGCTAAGAACTAATAATAGCTGCGATAGTAGTAAATTGAGAGCGAGGCGCTGCTCGTGAGTATGTACCCATATCACAGTATATATTATACGTGCGTGCGAATGTCAACTTTCTGGCTGGTTTTCTGTAATAGTATTATTCTGTTATTTTACGGATTATTAGTCGACCTTCTGAACCTTACTCTCATCATTCCAATGTTTGGGTGGTTAAGATTAAATCCCACGCATTGAGTGTAAATTCCTAATTGGTTATTATGTTGAGAAGCCCAGATATGATAAGTTATCTGTTATTATTAATTCAATTTGCTTGTTTATAATACTGTCGAGTATTTATCCTGTATCAGAAGAAGTAATAGATAAGTGTACTTATTTACCTAATTTGAGATTCTTAAAATTTTGGTAGAGGTCCATTCGGCAAAGGAACATTGAGTTTTTTGTCGACTTGACTTTCCCTACACAGGTAATTTCATAATCAGATCCGACTGCTTACTACATCATACATATTATCTACCTGTGGCAAGCACTTATAGCCATATTTATTTTGGGGTTGATCATCCTTTTGAACGTTTAGGGGTATGAAAAATAGATTCTCTGACCAATCTGACGTAGACACAAAAAATGATACAAATCGGCCCACCTATTTCGGAGGTGTTTGGTGAAAAAAACCGCGACACGATAATTTTATAAGATACTCGACTAGTGAGGTGTCCGGCGGTTTTGTCCGCGTAGCATTCATTTTCATGGGTGGCTTTATTCGAGGAACTTTTGTTTTTCGAATCGTAGTGAAACTTGTTTTACTCCTTGTAATATCAGCAATTTGCTAGTGAAAGGCCCGTTAAATTTTTTCCACCCGTTTCAGAGATTAGCCGGAACAAACAGACCGGAGAAACATTTTTAAACTTCTTTTTTTTTAGTTAGGGCCGAATATAAAAGCTTTTAATTTGGACTTTAATTTTATTTATCTGTATAGATTTGGGTTCCCCGAATACCTATGCACTAAACATATTTGTATGTGGTAAGCTCTTGATAATTTTGTCGCTCAAACGATAGAAGCTTAGCTTTAGTATAATGTTCAATTTTGAATGCTCGACGAAGCGTTGTCACAATATTTGCCAGTGGTGCCGCATTGCGCCCGTCACACGGAAATTTTTCGAGGCTTTATGTAAAATTTAGATACGCCTCGCATATGCAAAGTAGGTCAGAAGAGGAACAAGATATTTTTTTTGGAACTACACTCGGTTGAAAGGATAGAGTTATTGTATTTTGGAGGTGTTTTGAAAGGGTGTTTACCTTGAGGGAATTCAAAGAGGGAAGGAAGTTGGGCATCTCGTATTTTGCACACATAATAAACCTGCGGGCTGTATTTTTTTCTCGTGAGGTAACTGAATGATATATTGAAGAAATTATTTCAGCAACACAATATTTAAGGCTTGACTTAATCACCAACTCGATTCGGTAGCTCATGCATTAATGTAGTTCTGCTGGAATTGCATCAAAGTTATATTAAGTTTTGAGGCAAAGTACCTACCGGTAGGTGGTAATCGAGCCACAATTCAGCTGTTAAGTAGGACGATATCGGAAAATTAAATTACTAGGAATGCAACAGCGCCAAGAAATTGATGTCAACTTAGAAGTAAATTTATGTCCGTAACACAAATCGCTTTAGTAACAACTTTTTAATTCCGCAAAAAGAATTCTTAATGGGGTAGGGAATAAATAATGAGAATGTTGGCGAAAAGGAGAGTGGCGACGAGCTCGACAATTTTATTCTAATCTAATTTTAAGAGATGGTAGATAGTGTACCTCACTCATCCATCACGCATTTTGTATCCCTGTCAGCCGTTTTATGTAGAAGTATATTGTTGTATTGCTTTATATTGGCAATAAAGTTTGGCCGAGTGATGCACGCAATTCTGTACCGTCTGCGAGCGGCAATTTAACGATCGACATTGAACGCGATTTTTTATGTCCAAAAAAGTACTAAATAATGTTTTGTTGTAACACTTTTAAAGTAGCATTCTACAGGAATTATTTAGGGGAAGCGACATCACCGAATTCCCTACATTTTGCTACTATACTAGTTGGAAACGTAGGTACAATGACTTTAATGTATACCAGGATATTCGATGAGTTCTACACACTATTAAAACCTATAAGTCAAGGTGTTCTATGAATTTTTTTCAAGGTTTATTCGGAGAAACCCGTATTGACCTTTACAGAATATTCAGTCGTAGAAACTTATTTTATACAAAAGAAATATTATGTTTCGTGTAAGTTATTCGTTTTCGTGTAAACCATAAACATTGGTGTTTCATCACAATCGAAAAGTTGCCAGCGTCTAAATGAAATTTTTATTTTATATATCTTTGGTAAGGTCTTAAAAAGATTTACTAGAGCCGACCATAGCTGTTTAATGCTGTTGTTATCTAGCAGCACCATGTTGAAATCACTCCCATAGCAAAATGTAAAAAAACCAACTAAAATATTGATTTGTTTCTTTTTTGTCTTGTTACAAAGTAAGTACTTATTTACGCTTAAGATCTATATATATATATATATGTGTAATCTTATGCCATGTTTATTATGAAGCACTATTATGTAAAAATATTGGTGCTATCATGAGTTAAGAGCGCTCAGCGATATAGTGGTGGTAACTGCGCATGTGTTTTGTTCAACAGACCATAATAATAAGATATATCAATTAGGTACTTGTTACTTTATTATATACTAATATATTATGTATATAATATAATATATACTAATATTATAAATAGGAAAGGTTTGTATGTATGTTTGTAACGCATTCCCTAAAAAAATACTAGATCGATTTAAAAAAATATTCACCATTTGTATGCTACATTACCACTGATTAATATAGGCTACATTTTATCCCCGTACTCCCACGAGATCGGAAACTACGCGGGTGAAACCAATGTACCATTGAGTTTTTCGAAAAACTTTACGTGCAGTGATTCCACACCACGTGCTTTACAGTGAAGTATTATTGTAAAATTACTATTGCGCATTCAAAATAAACGCACATAACTGGTGCCGACACCTATACTTACCTATATACAATCATCATCATAAATTTAAAAGTTTTCACTCTTGTCGGTGTAACTGATGCAACTTCTTCCATTCGTCTCTATCCAGTGCCATCTCCTTGACCTCCCTATACGTCATGGCAGACATTTTTTCCTTGACTTGTCTCATGTATGTTAACCTGGGTGGTCTTCCTCTTCCTCTTTTTCCTTCTACTTTTCCTTCTAATATGGTTTTAAAGAAACTGTCATGTCGTACAAGGTGGCCAATCATCTTTCTTCTTCGATTCTGGATTGTATTCTATTGGTATTATATACAATGTAATACCAATTAACAATTGTGCTAAATCCAATTAGTTAAATTATAAACAAACCTCTACCACCGAAACACCTATCATTAAAGGTAAATTAAAACAAACAAGTACATTTACACATTATAATCAAAAAGTAATTAGGTGCTTCCTGGTAGCGACGATGTATTTACTTTATTAAAATGGTAATTAATATCGGAGAAACATTTGCTTTGCATATTTGTGAATCGTACTGGAGTGATTATATATAAACAAGTTGTATTTATAAGCATTATAATTTCTTTGAATACAGCAAAAATAATACGTTTCACGGTATTCATTATAATATTGTTGTTAGGTAAATGAGGCTAAATAGAGAACATTTGAAAAACAGCTTCCAACTCAGCTTTGCCTGCGAAGCACTTATATTTCACATATAAATATTCAACCCCCATTTAACCCTTTAGGGGTGGAATTCCAAAAAAACCTACACCCTACGAAGAACACATCCTCCAAATTTCATATTTCTAGGACTAGCGGCTGAAATTTTGCGTTGATATATAATTCAATTAATTTTATATGTGTAGACTGTAGATGTCTCGTGTTGGTTACATGGTCTGCACATTAAGGACCTATTACGTACGTACTTTTCACTTGTCATTTTGCTTGAAAAAACAGCCATGATAATCTAGTGGTTCGTGGAGTCGCCTGTGCCCCGAAGAATTGCATTGCAAATTAGCGTGGTGCAAAATGTGTTGATACTTTTTCGTAGGTGGGTTGTGTTTGATTTCCAAAGTAGGCATATCAAAATACTCCGTGCCCGACACACTGTTCCGCAAGCGAGTCAGCGCAAGTTCTTCGTAAGTGCACTTACATTTTGTTTTATCACAATGTCGCACCGTGAGCTTTAGTGTGGAAGAAAATATCGTGAAAAAACTTGCATACGTTACACAAGAAATTTGAACGCATGTTAGTGCCCGAGACAATGGACTCATCTTCTGTCAAGTTCAAATTATCTTGGCATTCTTCTTTGAATGTTTAAGCTAACATCCAATTTTGCTGCAAAATTTGCATTGCAATTGAAAATGAAAATGAAAATGAAAATGATTTATTCAGTTTAGGCCCTGGTAAGGCACTTATGAACGTCGAGGAATCTACCACCGGTTCGGAAACTAGCCTTCTGAGAAGAACCGGCAAGAAACTCAGCTGGCATCATGTACATTTCATTACACAGTAAAATAATAATAATTACAAAAAAAAAAACATCATAAATTATTCACAATAGTGAAAATTGTATCAGCATGCATGTGTAAAAAATAATAATTAAAAACGTAAAAACAATACCAAATGATTTACATATCATGTTTGCATACCATGTCATTGCCAGGAGCTACTTGTGCAGAGTTTTAATTCCATATGTCTTTATCATTTATGTAATCCGAAATTGTATAATAAGCTTTCTTCATCAGTACAGTTTTAATGTGTGTCTTAAATTTATCATAATTTAACGCGTTTATTGACTGTGGGATTTTATTGTAGAAACGAACACAATTCCCCATGAATGATTTATTTACCTTTGCTAACCTGAATCTAGGAGCTACAATTTTGTGTTTATTTCGTGTTGAAATTGAATGAATGTCCGAGTTTAAATTGAATAGATGAATATTTTTTTTCATGTATAGCAAATTCTCATAAATGTACAGTGACGGTAGGGTGAGAATATTTATTTCTTTAAATTTATCTCTAAGAGAATCTCGGGGGTCCAGCGAGTATATTGCCTTGATGGCTCTCTTTTGAAGTATAAAAATTGAATCTAAGTCTGTTGCGGAACCCCATAACAATACGCCATATGACATGACACTATGAAAGTAAGCGTAGTAGACTAATCTAGCAGTATCAATATCCGTCATTTGTTTAATTTTTCTAACCGCAAACGCAGCTGAACTAAGCTTTTTTGACAATGCTTCAATATGGGCGCCCCATTGTAATTTAGAATCTAAGGTAAGACCTAAGAATACTGTGCTTTCGACCAACTCCAATTGACTCCCAACTAATGATATATTTGTATCTATTTGCGATGTATTAGGTGGTGAAAATCGGATACATTTTGTTTTTTTAGAATTTAAAACGAGATTATTGGCATCAAACCATTTTGAAACAGATGTTAGAGTTTCATTTAGTGCCTTAAGATCTTTGTCTTTTCTACTCACTTTGAAAACTAAAGATGTATCATCTGCAAATAGAACAATATCACAGATATTTTCTACAACAAGTGGTAGGTCATTGATATACGCTAGAAACAGGAATGGGCCTAGTATGGAGCCTTGCGGCACGCCTGTTTTGATTATTGACCCCTTGGATGTTACACCACCGACGCCAACTTTCTGATGACGATTTGATAGGTACGAGGATAAAAGGTCGAGAGCATTTCCGCGAATTCCATAATAGTTTAGCTTAAGAAGTAGCGTACGATGATCCACACAGTCAAAAGCTTTAGAAAGGTCACAGAAGACTCCTACTGCGTCATAGGCGCCCTCCCAAGCCTCAAAAATGTGTTTTATTAATTTTGCTGCCGCGTCCGTTGTTGATCTACCTTTAGTGAAGCCAAATTGGTGATCGTGCAAGATGTTATGTACGTTAAAGTGAGCTAACATCTGATTAAGCAGAATTTTTTCAAATATTTTGCTAAGCGCGGGAAGAATCGATATAGGTCTATAATCAGAAGGATCTTCTTTAGAGCCTGCTTTAAATATCGGTATTACTTTGCTATATTTCATAATATCAGGAAATATACCTTGATCTATACATAAATTGAAAATAGAAGCTAATGCGGGAGCAATCGTTATTATAATAGATTGGATACTTTTAATTGAGAGTCCCCATAAGTCCTCCGTATTTTTAATATTAAGCGATTTAAATGCCTTCATGATGTCAATAGGACGTACATGTTTAAAACTAAAATCTGGGAAGCTTTTTCGTAACGATTGTTTCAATAAGCTTTCAGCTGTATTCGGACTAGAGTTAAGATGTTTGGTAGTCTCTGTGGGAATGTTAGCGAAAAAATTCTCAAAAGCAGTTGCGACCTCTAACTTATCCGATATAATACTATCATTGATTTTAAGCTTACTTACTTGCTCTTTAGTTTTATTTCTACCAGTCTCCCTGTTTATAACTTTCCAAACAGTTTTTATTTTATCATCAGAGCGGCTAATTTCACTACTTATATGTTTTGATTTGGCAATCTGGCAAACTCTTTTAAATAATTTTGAGTACATTCTAACGTGACTATGAAAAGCGACATTAGTTGTTTGGGCTTTCTTGTGGTATAACTCATATAAAGTGTCTCTACTTTTCCTTATGCCCTTGGTTGCCCAGTTGTTGAACTGTAATCTGTTATTTAATTTATATTGTTGTTTAGGACATGCCTTGTTGAATTCTGTACATATGACATCATGTAATTTATTGAAATATTTGTTTGGTTCGCGAGACTCTGCTTTTTTAATTTTTAACTCAACATTATTTTTAAACTTCAGCAGTCTATGGACAGAGAGAGGTCTAGATTCCCTAAAAGATTTAGAAGGTTGCCTACTACATTGCAACTCAACTAGTTGAGCCATGTGGTCAGATCGAATTCCACTTATCTGAGACTGTTTTATTATACTACCATTAGTTATTACATTATCGATACAAGTAGAGGAAGTGGCCGTTATTCTCGTGGGCTCATTAAATACAAAGTCCAGGTTAAATGATTTAAAAAGAGATATAAATAAACGCGCCTCAGAAGACCTTCTTAAAATGTCTACATTAAAATCACCACATATCAATATTTGTTTATTCGTTCGAAATATTTTCTTAAGAATGACCTCCATTGTTGAACAAAATGAGTGAATATCAGAGGATGGAGGTCTGTATACGCATACAATTATATAATTATCCAACTCTGCACAAGCCGCTTCACAGACTCGCTCTACAGAAAGACTAGTAATATCCTTTCTCTCTTTGGACTTAAAGTTACTATTCAGTAAGATGATGGTACCACCTCCCTCCGCTGAGAGTCTGTTATAAGAACTGGCAATGGTATAATTAGTAATATTAAACATCATGGTATCTGGTTTCAACCAAGTTTCAGTAAAACAGAGAAAATCAATAGGTATTTTGTCTAGTAATAACTCTAGATCAAGAATTTTGCCAGAGAAGCGGTTAATATTCTGGTGTAGCAGACGCATAATACATGCACCTGACTTCTCTGTTGTCTGACTTAATGGTTTAAAGAATCAATAAGATTGGTCACAGTGCTAGTAGAACATCTATCTACCACTGGCTCGTCACTTAACCTATGCTTTGTTATATTGGCTATAACAGTGTTAATATTATAAGCTAACAATGTAGCAAGCTTTTGTCTATATATCTTGGGAATGTAAAGAGATTCCCGAGTTACCTTTACACCACTAATAAATTTATTAGTGTCAAACAGTATGTATCGTTCATTATGACACGTCATGTTATGCAATAAGCTATTTATGTATGATAAATGCTTGTTCTGTGTCTCAGTATAGCTAATACTATATGGAATAGTGCACAATACAACCCTGCCTACATGCAGGTTTGTCAAGTCCTCAAAACTATTAATTAATTCCCGTTTGGTAATACTAGGGTTTTGTCCAACTAAGATTATGATTGTTGTGTGACTGTCATGATTGTTTTTAATTATTTTATTTACAATTTGTCTATATGAAGCTCCTGGCATACAGTAATTTATTACAGCATGAGATAATTTATTTCTTAAATAGCAACTAAAATCCCTACCGATTTTATCTGAATACATGACCGTTTTGTATTCTGGTGGACTTGAGTTTATTTGTTCCACACTTTCATTCAACTCAGCAACCTGCAACTTGCAGGGCAGTGGCAGCGGCTCACTATTGCAGGATGGTGGTGATGGTGATGATGGGGGCACACAGTCACAAGTGTGTTTATTAGTCAATGACTGAAAGCGCTCCTCATTGTAATTACAAAGATCGACTAGTTCGGTGGTAGCCAAAATGTGCTCATCTATCTGTTTCTGAGCACTAATGTATCTGTTAGTTAAATCAACTAAATACTGTTCTTTGCTCTGCAAGTCAGATTGCAATCGTTGGATGTCAGTGTCATATCTTAAATTTAAGCTAGATAAACTGCACTCATAAGAATCAATTGTTTTTCTTAAGGATAAACAGTCTTTTGTTAATTTTACATTTTTGAAAAACTTTCTATGATTTTTAATTAATTTCTTAGTTTTTTTAATTAACCTATTATACCTAACATACTTTTTTAATTTATTATGGCTAGACATATGTACATTCGAAGAAACATCATCAGTAAGGTCAATAGTAACCAGATGGTCGGTTGGCATGGCTCCGGAGTCGGTGTTTACCAGTTCATCGTAGAGGCTGAGCGCGGAGGTGGTCTGGTTGATGTCCCTCTCTGTTTCCAGTTTGGTCACCTGTGTGTGAGCAAGACTCAAGCTATTCACCAGTTCAGAGATGCGAGTCAGGGCCCTCTCGTGGGTGTCGCTGCACTCATTGAACGATGAAACAATGTTCTGCAACTGGTTCCGCTCCTCCTCAACTACAGTATATTGTAGATGTAGTTCGGCCATTTCCCTCTTCAACTGACTGTTTTTCCTATTGATATTAGATACTTCCTCTTCACTCTCATCCCTCTCTTGTAGGAGTTTGTCGCATAGATTTTTAGACAATTTTAGTTCTTGCAATGTTTTCCTGAGTTTGTCCTCTACATCCCGGGCTGTTGCTTTACGGGTCATCATGGTATTCATTGTTGTAGAGGACTGGAATGCAAATTAAGAGACGTGAGAGATCTGAAGCAGTTTAAACTAAGTTGTTTAGTTGTTAGGTACAGTAAGTAATGTGTAACCACAATAAAATTGGTAGTGTATATGTATATTTTAGCACAGTAATAGCATTTAACGGGTAGAAGGTAGTGTATATCTGTCTGTGGCGATAGTATTTGTCTTCAACTTTACTTCCACTAACAAGTCAAGTAAAGTGAGATTGTCACTGGGCCAGGTGTGTATTGGACGTTGCTCATAGGTTATGAGCAGTGTTATGTGGAAGTGAGGGATGTAATGTGTGGTATTATTATGAGTAAACAATTATAAAACACTATACTCCCCGGGTTTTAGTTCCGATGAATCACTATAGGTTTGAAACTTTGAATAACGTCCGTTGTTTGACAGTTCACACAAGTCGTAATTTTAAAGTTGTTATTGTGACGAAAGTATTGCGAGATTTACTTCACGAACACTTTTGGTTAATATTTATACACTAATTAATAATTATTAATAAGTTTTATCTTAATCTATTACTAATTTTAAGTTTAATTACAATAAAATTTACGGAGACGTAAAGACTTGACAGTTCCGGCCAGTGTTGCCCTATGCTCTCTGCAATTAAATACTGTACCAAATCATAGACATAATAATTGAACTAAATTTGAATGCTCAGTTAGGTCTTGGGGACCATTAGAATGCTCGTCCTAAAAAGTTTGCAGTCTTTTGACGAGATTCATAATAATTAGGCTTACGTTTTCCATTTCCTCATGTCTGACGGTGGTTATATGAAAACGTTGTATTCAAAGATTTACATGTCTTTTTTGACAAAAGATTTAAAAAAATCGGTAAAAAAATTAGCTCTTATTCCAATTTACTTACGCATTATGCGTAAAAATGTGTGTTGGAATTTGTGCAAAAGAACTTCTATACTAACGAAACAAGTTTTTATAATACAGGTATGAACGCAACATGATGTCTTTGTCGAAACTCATGACATTTAAATGATCATTGATAGGAGTGACGTGTTTCTATATACGTCAATAAGTAAGAAGTATTCACCTGTATACGGGATCGTCGTCTCTATACCACACGACCAGCAGTAAACTGTCATTGTGTTGTGGAGGTCTGGAGTCACAGGGCAGCTCAGCTTCACCCCCAACCACAGCTGACACGCGGGTCACTGTCCCCGGCACCGAGGACAATGAACTTCCTGGGGGAATAAAGAATGGGTTAGGAGATAATAGGCGGGGAGATATTGTGAAGAAAATAAAGTGGCATTTTTAAAAAGGTCTCGCGAAATTGCTTGACATAGATAGAGATGAGTGTAACACGTAACGGTTGTGGAATACAGAATGTATTCTTTTATGATCAAATAGGTATGGCAAAAACACCTAGCAATTACTTTTCAAATAAGCTAACCTACGCTAACAAAACTCACAAAATCTTTACAAATTGAGTTTTAGGTTATGCTTAATATTATAGACTAGCTTCTATCTTAATTTGTTTACCGTCGCTTTTGTAAACTAAATGTTATAAATACCTTATATTTAGTTGTTCATTTAAATCCAGAAATCGTCAAGTCAATTTTTATGATATCTGCTTACAATATACGTAGTGTCTATCGATTTTGAAGAAATATATTTTATTAAAAAACTCGCGACTAAACGCATTTATAATATTTTTCATGGAAAAAATAACCTTGTCCTTTATTTGCTGCAAGGTTTTCCAGGGAGGTAATTCCATACCAGTGTATTTAGGTCGCAAAGACGGGTTTTTGTGGCTTAGGGAGGCATTAGTGGGCATGTGCGCGCAAAAAAATATTTAGTAACAATATCATTTCATTTTCGGCGAGACCCCAGTAAATCCTTGTGTTCATCTGCTTAAAGCCTTGTATGAAACAGTGTCACCATATAAGCGGGTAAAATCATCCCTACAACCAGTGTTAATTTATGAGTTTTGGCGATTCGCTACCTAAAACAAACAATATCTTTACCTCTAAGAAACTGGCATTGTCGTGTTCGACTAGTTTAAAGATTTGCTCCAGATATTAATAGCAGTAATACGTATCAAATTGCCTTGACACGCAATGATATGGTGCATCAAGGAGTAGACAAGTCCAGGCAGGACGATCTATATAAATCATCGTTTAAGAAGTCGCCAGTCAACATTGTGTAAATTTTTTTATTTGGAAGGAATCTTATATTTTGGAATCTGAAAATAGTAATGCGTTAGAAATTAAAGCCTCATAATTGTATGTCAAAACCGCTTCCTCTTGTCTCTCAGCGCGACAATGGTACTATGTAAGGTAGAGTAGAGTAACAAGAAAATGGCATTCAGTGGAATTTATATGGGCTTCCGAGCCGGACAGTGTTGCCTGTGACACGCACACCTGACATAGCAAAACCTTTTTTTGTCTTTGCTACACTCAGAAAAACCAACTCCGCGTTACATACCCTTATGTAAGAAAACGCATTCGCCTAATGTGGCTTAGAATCTATGATGATTATTCTTTCATTTAGGTTTATAGAAATTTATTCTCATAAAAACTTACATAAGTTCTCTTACAATGAGATTTAGTTAAACTTTTAGTTAGATTTCGGTTTTAATTCTTTGCAAGCTTGCTTGATGCAAATATTCTTGTCCTTTCTAATACTCCTTTGACAAGTTTATATTATTATAAAACTCTTGTGTCGAATTAAGAGATTTGAATATTTTGAAAAAGTTTGTTGAGACATTTCGTCATGTCTTTTTTTTTACTTCTTACCCATCCATATCTAGACTGCGTTTCAAGCTGTATTTGATTCAGGTCAATTATGAGATGTGTGACCACAATGGAGCTGACATTTTCTATCTGTGACAAAGTGTCTAAAGATAGGTATTAAAAGAAATTGATGAAGAAAGCTTATTATACAATTTCGGATTACATAAATGATAAAGACATATGGAATTAAAACTCTGCACAAGTAGCTCCTGGCATGGTATGCAAGCATGTTACGTAAATCATTTTTACTTTTTTAATTATTATTTTTTACACATGCATGCTGATAAAATTTTCACTATTGTGAATAATTTTAAATGTTTTTATTGTATTTATCATTGTTTACTGTGTAATTAAATGTACATGATGCCAGCTGAGTTTCTTGCCGGTTCTTCTCAGAAGGCTAGCTTTCGAACCGGTGGTAAATTACTCGACATTCATAAGTGCCTTACCAGGGCCTAAACTGAATAAATCATTTTCATTTTCAAATTCGGGGTTCAATTTTGGCGTGGTTGTATGTTTTTTTCTTATGATCCAATCAGTTGGATTATTAATTAATCCTTTTGCGTTATCAATTTCCAAGGCAAATCTAGTATTGTATGGCTATCCTACTTAAAGTAACAATAATAATTGTTCGCGTCATCTCTGTAAAGTCGAGTATCGCATGCCGTGCAGAAAATAATAAAAATTATTTTACTCATAATCAAAACACACAGATGACACTGTTTTGATGGCCTGTACTGAATCTGATCTCCAAAAGATAGTAAACAGAGTGAATGAATGTAGTGGAAGAGCCGGACTTGCAATGAACACACTAAAAACCAAGATAATGGTAATTTCAAAAAATACCGACTTAGACCCTAATATCAGTGTTGCAGGTGTAAGGTTGGAGCGTGTCCGTAAATATAAGTATCTAGGTACCTGGCTAACGGAGGACTGGAACAGTGATTTGGAAATAAAGACACGCATAGAAATTGCTCGAAGTGCCTTTAATAAAATGAGAAAAATACTGTCTAACCGAAACATTAATATTCCTTTGCGAACACGGCTCCTGCAATGCTATAACTGGCCAATTCTTCTGTACGGATGCGAGGCTTGGACTATAAAAGAAGACCTCAAGAAACGTATAGAGGCATTTGAGATGTGGACCTACCGACGTGTCCTTTCTGTAAGCTGGACTCAAAAAGTAACTAATGTGGAAATCTTGCGGAGACTTGTGCAGATCATCAAGCAGAGAAAGGTTGCTTATCTAGGACATGTCTTTCGTCACGAGAGATACGAGCTGCTCCAACTCATCATGATGGGAAAAATAGCCGGTAGACGAGGAGTTGGCCGCAGAAAGAAGTCCTGGCTGAGGAACATTCGCGAATGGACCGGCATCAAGAGCGCTGCAGAGTTGTTCCACCTCGCAAGGGATGGCACAAAATATTCAGAGCTGGTTGTCAACCTTCAGTAATTGGAGAGGCACTTGAAGAAGAAGAATCAAAACACACCCAAAGTCAATTTACAAGTATTATTGATGATATAAGGGTCCTGAAGGCGGAGCCAAGGCAAATTCTGACCTGAATAAAACTCTTTCACGTCTTTTGTTAAATATATACGTCTTTAGCTGATTATACTGTTACTGATTTCGCCTACGTGTACTTATGTCAGGGCATGTACAAAATATATTGTCCTGAGATAGGATTAAAATATAAATAATACAAAAAATATTGAATATTTAAATTTTTCCATCTCGACGAACACTTATGGGTTGATGATTATATACCACTAACCTCGCGAACGATGGATTTATTAAACTTTTGTTATGACACTTAGGTTATAACGTATCATAGCAGAATTATAAAGAAAATGTCTGAACAAGTTTTTTTCAAAATGTAGCACAGAATGCTGAGACCAGATTTTAAGCCTTCCATGAAATATAAACTCTTCAATCGTCACTTGCTTGACTTGTAATAACTAGAGCTCGGGCCATTAATTATACTATTTTAAGAGTATTTAATCATTAATTGTTTTTTACTTCATTTCTGAGTCTGCTTCTTTTTGCTTCTGCTTGTTACGAGTTTTTGTTTCAATAAAATGACAAAATGGGGGTTACATCCAAGTTAGTTGTTTCTTTGCCGTCAACAAAGGCAAAATTATCACTGTAGTGACAAAAATCAATAACGAACAGTTTTTGTCGGAGTATCCATAATTTCTTTGATAGTTTTATTTGACTACAACGAAAGTATTATATAGCAGTTTGGTAGTTACTTAATAATTTGTTTTTATTTAAGTAATGGATAATATAACACTTTTCAGACAGTTAAATCAGAAATTTGGGAACACGATTTAATTTGATTGGTCACCACAATCCAGAATTCTGACATTGTTTGAGAACGTATTTTTGTAAATTGCCTCTATTATAGTTTTATCTTCATCTATGTACATACATACAGATAAATAAAATTGAAGTGTCTGTTTGTAATTCCAAAATAAAAGCTTGTCAGTACTTCAATGCATCTATGAAAATATATACGATGCTGATTTAAAAAAAACTATATTTGAAATTATCTATCCGCCTGTCTGTTTGTTCGGAGTGATCTCCAATAGGGCTGGACGGATTTTAACGAGCCTTTTTCTGGCTAACTAATCTTACAAGGAGTAACTTAGGCTACTTTAATTTTTTTAAAAGCATAATGGTTGCCCGGGCCATCCATGAAGTTAACAGCTAGTCTTATATATAAGCGCATATGCACGAATGCAATTTTATACATTTAAATTATCAATAAATGAAATAGACACAATGTTGCGGAATATATGAATATCACCATTGAAATTCATTTGAATTAACGTAATACCCTTGTAAGTGTGGTATGTACTAGAAGGTCTTCAAAGTAGCTCGGTAGAACAATGTCACGCATGCTCGTGGTATCGCATGCCAGGAACGAATTAATGCGAGGGCTTGACACGCATATAGCTGCATTGTTTAGTGAATGTAGCAATAGCGGCAATGTCCAAAATAACAATGATACTCAAATTTCTAGCCATGATGCTCGAGTGGTTTGAGTAGTCGCCTGCTACCCAAACGATGCAAATGAATCTGCCAGGAAGTGTTGTGATTTTACACCGGTATTACACTGAAGAACATCGTTAAGAAACCGGCATTAGCCTGAGGAGAAATTCAAAGACGTGTGTATAGTCGAGTAGAAAGAACCCTGACAGAGTAAGTAGAAGTATTGCACAGCCCCCACTTTACACCGAAGCTGATTATATGCCAAAGTTACAGACACTATACATTCATACTCACGCTTTTGTGCTTCCTTATTAGACATGCATGTTTCCTCATAATGTTGTCCTTTATGTGAATCTGGTGAGAAGTAGCTGTTTTTATACTTTTTGATACTGCTAAGTATTTAATATAGGTACTCGAACTTCTGTAATGTAAAATGTATATTTGCATTTAAGCGCTTGCCTACGTGAAGCCTGGTTATGATTTATTGAACGTATTTAATCAATAGCACGTTCATTTTATATGTAAAGCCGATTCGTGGTAGAAGAGCCGCCTACCGTACGTCGGATGCGTGTCTGCCATGGAAATGTGGTGTGTAACGTATTGTGTTTTCACGCATTTCACAAGCGATATATTATGTAGCTATTCAGTTTTTACGTTAATGTTAACCGATGGCTCTTATGAGAACTTTATTCTCGATTGGGGAGTGATTTCTCGATGCAATGGAATTGATTTGTACTCGTACTGCCATTGAAACTTCATACGTCGATGACCGGATCACAATAGTATTGACAAACATTTTTAAATGTATGTGGACCGCGCATCGCGTTGAAACTACTGGATGGATTATATCCCGGAAATCCGAGAGATTCCCATTTCCCAAGGTCGATATAGAGTTGTTTTTTGAGATAAAGTTGTTACATTTACTACTAGCAGTGCGGTCTCGTGATTTTTTAAGAATATTACAATACGTTGATTTTTCTACGCTTTAGTAAAACCCGTGAGTTAGTTTAAAATAACGATGTTTTAACAGAAAAAATATTTTTGTATTGAAATGGCGACTTAAATTTATACTATTTATTGACACATAAATACGAAGTGCGCAGATGTATATATACGAAATTAATACTTCACTCAAAATATTGGTTTCTTGTAATATGGGTAAATGTCCTATTCCCACAGGAAAACCTAATGATAACACAAAATGTAAAGAGAACCAAAATATCTTATATATCTATACTTTTTTTGTTTGTTTGAACGCTCTAATCGCAGGAACTGCTGGTGCGATTTCAAAAATTCTTTCAGTGTTGGATAGTCCATTTATCGAGGAAGGCTATATTTTATTCTCATAAAAATTAGGGGTCCGTAAGTAAATTGCAATTTTGTAACCTAAGGTGTAAAATCGAAAACCTATTTATGCGTGCGCTGCAAAAACTATTGAAAATAGAACAAAATGATGCACTACGGGTTTGTAGATCTAATTAAGATCTACAAAAAAGTCTGCGACAGCATATATCTAACTATCATAGTTTAGTCACAATAACCGCTTTTATATTCAAAAAAAATATTAAATCGTCTGAAGAAAGAAACTACGTTAAATGTGTATCTTAATATTAATCCTTATGCAAATTAAGCATTATGCTATCAAGGGTATTCATCTAGAAGTAAAATACCGTTTGTTTTATTCCAATCGGACATGTCGTTGAGAAATTATCACGAGTATAAAAACGCAAAGAATTGGTACCTAATAATGAGTTATTTGCTAGAGTTTTATTAACACGTCTCTTTATTCCGGGTAATCTCTGCAACGGCTGGACCGACTTTCACTCGCAGATAGCTAATATTACAAGGAGTAACTAACTTTTATTTAAAAAGAACATTTGGGGTTCCGCGGGAATTAAATTAACTCTACGCGGGTGAAACCGCAGGGCACAGCTAGTGATAACATATTTTGCTACATGGTATACAGGGATATGGGTATGATATTCGAGGTTCAGTTATTTTCTGTATGGTTGCACGTATATTTGCTTGTACGTATGCCTCATAATGCATTTTTTGTCTATGTATTTTCTTCTAGAAAATTCGCAAGCGGAGATTTTTCTATAATTATATTAATGCAAGAAGAGCGGAAATCTCGCCTCCTTATAAAATTACGCGTACGGAGCCGAGTGGGTCCACCGGTTATTGAATAAAATGTAATCAGCACTTTTATCTTCTCTAGCTTCATGCTTTCTCTCAAAATATTCCTAAATTCTAACAAGATCTATAAACACAGTTTAACTAACAAATTCTCGATGAATTTTGAAAACCTATGTTATACTTAAATAGCAATCAATTTGATGCTTCGGACATCGGAAAATTTAGTATAATCTTATATTACGCTACTTAATTTATTACCCGTTTGACACGAAAATGATCTAGTCTACATGTACTTGAAAACATGGATCAATAAAGGAAAAAAAATAGTCAAAAGAAACACTTTAAACATAAGCATATAAATATGCCCAGAAGGGTCCCCGAAGGGCCATCCACCGCCGCCGTCTCAGTTATGTTTGCATACGTCTTTGAGTCACTTCTCGGACATATGCAAGTTTCCTCACGATGCTTTCCTTCACCGTTAAGCACTTGGTGTGAAATCATTGGTGCATACCGCTGGGATTCAGCTCCGACTACTCAAACCCCACGGTCACCACGACTTACAATAATATATTCTGTGTTATAAATTAGTGAACACACAAAACTTGACGTAGTCATAAACATTTTTGTGGCTTGTTTTCAAATGTGAACACGCCATGTGGGGAAATTTTATGGACATTTTGAGAGGCTGAATTTTAAATAATAATCCAACGAATTCAGTCATCGTGCCTACGTGTATTTTTTGGGTGGTATTTTTCTTTATTGTAGTTATATCGTAACATCGAATGTATAAAGAGTTTTATCTAACACTGAAATATTTATCGTAAATTACAGAAATTGGTTACATTTACACATCGAAGAATTTATGTTAGTGTGTAGTACCTACCATACCTATACATCTATACAGATAAATAAAATTGAAGTGTCTGTTTGTAATACCAAAATAACAGCTTTTCACGAAATGCATGTGAAAGTATACACGCTACTGACACTAAAAAACCGAGTTTTTTAATTTTTCTCTGTCTGTCTGTCTGTCTGTTTGTTCCGCGTAATTTCCGAAACGGCTGTACCGATTTTAACGGGACTTTCACTGGCAAGTAGCTGATATATCAAGGAGTACCTTAGGCTACTTTTATTTATTAAAAATATTAGGGCACCGCGACAATAAGGATGAAACTAAATCTAAGCGGGTAAAACCGCAGGGCACAGTTATATATATAAAAATAATAACTTTTTTAAGGTGACGTGCTATATGTCTAGTGGTCGCAAACGCTACTGCGGAACCTAAAATAATCTGTTTCAATTTTATGAAAGTCATAACAAGCGTTTAAGTGTTTATTTCAGGTTACCATTATAAATATTACATTACCTGTCGTAACAGGCGTGCGGCTTTTGTGAAAAAAATAAGGAAAAAACACCGCCAATTGATGTTTTATTCATAATGTTTTCTAATCTGTATACAGACTTAAATAACGAAATGATACTATTTAAACTGGTATGGATAAAAACAAAAAACGTAGCGTAATAAAAATGAAAAGCGTTTGAACTTAAATTATTATAATTGTAATAAATAACGGTATTAAAGATAATTATAAAAGAGTGTGATCAGAAACATATGAAAAAATATGATAAAACAAAGGAATATGATAAGGTGAAAGTAAATTGAAAACTCGCGTGAAATGGATTACGAATACCTGGAACTCATTGTAAAAGTGACAATGAATAAACTTTGAAAACATTAGATTGTGGCATTAAAATATGAACACAAAGACACATTACTTATACCATTTTAACGCATAATATAACAAAAGTCAAAACGAACCCTGACTGGCCCACTCACTTAAAGGAACGCTATTCAGTTCCATGTCATTTTATTACTTTGGACAAAAGTAAGGAAACAATAAGAAAAAACGCCTTTGACCTCTCCAAAGGACAGTTCTATTCGCCGGACCGTTAACTTGCCCTGTGACACCTGAGCGCACTGCTTCAGGGTTCACTCAACCATGTTCTGAGATGAGAGTAATTCAACTGTTTGGACACACGCGTCTGTCGTCATTGTTACCACAGACCAAAAATGTTCACTGTCTTACAATGCTGCCAATCGCCAAAAATGGCGAGATCTGTCATATTTGGGAAAGGATGATGTAAACCTACCACAAACCCAGTCTACACAATCAGGACCGCTCTATCCCGAGTGATATGACTGCGAAAACCAGTAATGTAGTGAAATTAATGGCAAGGTATTTTACTTGAGTAGGCATTTAAATCCCAGGGGTCTGTACAAAATAAAAATGCTACAAAGTTTATGGTTCGGAAAAAATTACAGTAAGCCTCCATATAACTGTTACGTATAGTACGCCTGAGACGGTGATAGACTCATTCACCATTTGTCACCATGGCAACTAATAATCTTCGGTGTAAAGTGGGTGTTCCAATATCTCTGTAACACCCCCGTGACATGTGACGCATATTTATTCAAAGTGCTAATATTAGATACTTCAAGAAATTACTTTTTCTTGCTCCTAAAATAAATAAAATGAAGATCAAAAAAAGTGATTACGTTTGTAAATTACAAATCTGTGGCAATAAATATAAACGTACTTCAGCATAATCTAATGTCAGACAGAAAATGGATAATAGCAAAAAATAGCTTGTAACAAGACAGTGCTAAGAAAGCAAAATTGCCTCGTTGGCTTAGAATGTTGAAGGGAATAGTTCCAGTCTGCCTGACACTAAAGACGTAATAAATCTATACATATAAAATTCTTATCCCTCTGACGGACTTACTTATATGAACGCACAGCCTAAGCCACGGGTTCTTCACAGAAAGTTGAAACCCACCCTGTATTCCTGGTGAGGTGGGTACATTGAGAAAGGGTTTCCCCTGTTTCAAAAAAAATTGTTTGTACGAGAAATCTAACCGCCGTAGGTTAAGCTGCAGGCAAACTATGAATGACATTTAAAACAAGCTATTACCTATACTTCCTGTTTATATTAAACGACTTCAAAAAAAGGAGGTTATCAATGTCGAGGAGGTCGACTGTATATTTTTAAGTACCCTAACTCCGTCCTTCAGATCAATACTATCCCTCTACTTGAGTGAGTGGTTTTTTCCATACAAAAGACTATTAATCAAAACGATTCCACACGTATTTTAGATTGCACTAGCTGAGCCTCGCGGTTTTATCTGCGTAAGATTAACAAAATTATGTTACTTAGTGCTAGTTTTTACCTTATAATATTTACCATCAATGCTGTAAACTCTAAAGCCTTTCTCGATGATTAAACTGTCCAACATAAAAATATAAATATATTTCAATTCAAATCAGTGCTTCCTGAAATGAGTGCGTTCAAGCAAAAAAACTCTTCAGGTTTATAATATTAGTATAGTTATTGTTGTAAAGACACTCTTAGGCCTAAGTTTAAGCCTCAAATGCCACAAAATATTATTATACTGGGTACTTGGAAACGTAAGGATATTTTCTGCAAGCAACAGTGGCACCGGCTGATACTAAGGTGTCAGGGAGTTGGGACGGAGCCAGAGTACCTTAGTAACAATCTTCAGAAATGTATAAATAGCATTCAGGTATTAATTAATTATAGGTCCGATGGCAGTCGCTTTGAAGAAAAATCACATGATCAGTAGGGTTAAATCAAGTGCTGACCACAACAATGTATGCGATAGTGCCAGGCAGTTACTATCACATACATTGTTGGGGTCGATGATGATGACTAAATATTACATTTTGGCAACTAAACTTATTTTGCATAGATACATACAATACCCACTAAGACTGAGAAACTGGTCTTTTTTTAGTGAACCAGTCACATTAGGAATCATATATACGTACGTACGTATACAAACGTACGTTATGTTTGGTAGGTGTTTCAGCAGTACGCAACGCAATCAACTGTATTCCCACAGCCAAAATAAATTGCAGTTGTTACGAAAATCGTACATAATAAACGTAATGTATGTGAGGGCCGTAACGGGAATGGTCTGCGTACGTATGGCTGAGACTAAAATATAAAACGTAGCGCCAAAACACCTGAAAAACTATGGTTGGGAAATGAGAGATGGAATGATTCAGTATGTAATTTCATCCTAAAGTATCAATTACTATCTGAGCCCCGCGGATACACCAGCGTATAATTTAGCTACCGCGAACATGTCTTTATAAAATCCTTCGAGTTATTCTGATGTATAAGTAATTATTATTGAAGTTTCATTAATATCTATTCATTACTTTTTGTGTGAATGAGTAACAAACATACAACCATACATACTCACAAACTTTCGCGTTTATAGTATTTCAATTATACTATACAAGCGAGCCTTTTACTACTGATTTTTTAACGTTAACTATTTCCTACCTATATAAGTATATTATGATTTTTTAGCTATACAGTCATCGGATTTCAATGACTACATTAGCAAAAACCGTATCTACTAACTACGTCAGTTGAGTATAACGTTGCTTTGCAACAGACAAAATAATTTGTATACAAATGGCGACTTAAAGTTAAATAAATAACGTTACCAATATCTAAAAGTAGATAACATTTCGAGTGATACGGAAACGTTTATACATAACCGTAAATATATTCAAGTTCAAGTGACATTTTGTCCATACTAATAATGTATCTAAGCGCCACGTTCATATCCTTCAACTTCTATTGGAGTACTGGCAGCCGCCTATGATTTTATGCTACCAAAAGTTATAATAACTTTGTTCTTAAATGTATTGAAAGCCTAGACTTTTTAATTTATTACAATAGAATATTCAATTTAAGTTCTAGAAGTTAAATTGAAAATACTGAAAAAACTAATGAAATAGCAATACTGGGTTTGTTTAAGAATACCATCATTTCCTTTATTGCAGACACATTAAACTTTTAACGTAGTATATTGAGTTGACTGTGCCATAAAACTTTCGTTCATGAATAACTAAAAATAAGCTTGAATTTCGGCTAAACGTAAGATCAACATGTATTCTACCTATGAACGTCGGTGGCTCGCCATTCATTTTTATTGAAGCAGCATTACGATCTTGGTACATGACTTCTAAATATTACGAGTCTGTATAGCTTGAACGAAAAGAAGGGAGGCCGTCTAGTCGTAAATATATATATATATCTTCTCTTTTCACCAGTTCAATGCAGTATTTTAGTGTTATTTTAACTGTAAGTGATGAATTCAAACTCTACGTCTGATTATCTTCTTTTTATAGAACATTAATCAATGTTTATTTTTCACTGAGCAGAACAAAGTGCTGACTGAGATAAATGTGCAATTACCTTAGGACCAGAACTCTGGGAAATAATGAAACAACAATATAAAAGTTCCATACAGCCATTTACGCCTCCCTGGGACGTACCAACGACCCTGCAGAAGGTTTATAAAATACGACACACCTAAAGGGGATATAGAGCGATTATACGAATACTAGCTTCCGCCCGCTGCTTCGCCCACAATGTGGCAAATAATTAAAAGTTTCACAAGAAATTCTGTCCTTCCCCACGACACTTCTAAGCCGCTCTAGGGGTACTGTCGTAGAGAAAGAACAAAGACCACATACTTCAATTAATGTCATGTCTCTAGCGCCTACCATCATCGGTTTAAATAGAGCGTATTAAGAATATCTTAGCTTTGACGTTTCATTTCGGTACCGTAAAATTAAACGTGCTTGAAAGATCATAGTTAGCCCCCACGCATCTAGGCAGCGTATTGAATATATTTCAATATGTCAATCAGTCAGTTAAAATTATGAATTTCATTTGTATGGTTTCTAAGACCGTTGGAAGTACATAAATAACTTACGAAGTAGGCAGAGAATGCTATTTCTAATATAGACTTGTCACAAGTTCACGGAGTCACGAAGAAGTTGGCAGACAGTGTGTTTCGCAGGAGAACAACTTTCTAAATAAATCACACATCAATCCTTCAGTTGAAAATAGTGAAGATTTATTCATGTCGCGCCATACAGACAGGCTCTTAAAATTACTAATGCGAAAGCGTATTAGTTATTTTATGAGGTCAACGATAATAAAACCTGACGACATCTGTAACTTTTCACGTTGATAAAATAAATAAGTTAAAAGTAGCATAGCAACTTGGTTGATTACATCCCTTACAAGAAAGACTTTTTAATTTGATCACAGATATAGAGGACCCTGTAATAAATTTCAAAAGCTGGCAATATTAAAAGTATAAATCATTTGCGGCGGTTTCCAGTTGTGACTCAGTCATTGTTTTCACTCTATACAACAGATTTATCTGGCCAACTGAACCAGAAAATATCGGTAAGCAGCCCGTAAAAAGGACATACTGTATTTCACTCCACTTTTTTATTTTTATCATACGCTATCGATTTGCTCGTGAAGTAGTGAAGTTTATAGGATTCACTCGCTGTATTTAATATTTAAAACTATTTATACCTATGTTCATTTCCTATTGTTTGTTACTTACTTAGTTTCGTTAATAATTTTATCTTCCCTAGCAGTGGGATAGAGAGGGCTGTGTTCGATTAGATTAGATAGAACTTTACTTCCTTTAGACTTTGAACACAGAGCTTTTGTACAAAAATTTGGACAAACATTTTTCTTTGTTGGAAAGTTTTTTGGGCTAATTAGTACGATGTTGTCTATTGGCACTGATTTAATTGTGTAAATGCAGAAAAAAATATTAAGTCTTGGTCTTGGTCTGATTTTCCGTATATACTCTCATATGCATTTAGTGAATAGCTGTTAATCTGGAATTACAAACAGACATTTCAATTTTATTTATCTGTATGTATGGATACTAAAAAAACACATAAGCTTTCGCCGAAGGTTTACAAGATGGTTTTAAAAAAATTGGTTTCACACTATTCGCAAATAGAGATATAAAGTCCGGAGCAAGATTAAGATAAACTGTTAACGGCGGTTATAAATCTCCTTCGGGATAGATAAGGACTGGTCACGTGTTCCCTTTCCTTTGATAATTTAACGGGTTTTTAGTCTGTATTTGTTGATATTTAATGCAGCAAATGGCTATACTTATATGATACTAGCGGACGTTACGCAGTTTCACCCGCGTAGTTCCTGTTCCCGTGGGAGTACGTAGATAAAACAATCTCAATAAACTTGATCGTCTTCTAAATAACTGCATGCATATAAATATCACGAGGTGAAAAAAAATTCAGATACTTTATTAGGCACTTTTATTCCCTCTTGGCATTAGACTTATTATGTGAATGCAGGTCATACGGTACTCATTGGTTACACTATTTAAAGGAAACGAACACAAAAAAATAATTAAATCTTAACAAAAAAAACATAGATCATTCTGCACCATGACATACATATAACATGCTAGCATCCACACAGCTGCGGCTTGTTAACACTATATTACATGAAACCATATCGGACCCATATAGCCCTCTTAGGTGTTAAGGCAGCGTATTGTCTCATCTGAGAATCCCACTCTATACTTCTGGCTAGAGGCGTTGCAACCAATGGCGCGGGCGTATCTGACGGGACCAAAGATTTATCCTCCAGAAATGCCTACCCCACAATACGTTAGGTGTATTTCCTCTTTTTGTATTTCAACCGATGTCGGTTTAGTACAAATAAAAGCCTTGGGTGAATGAATATTGAAAAGTATTCTAGCAATCAATTTGTCTGTATTGCAAAAGAGAATATCATTTTGAAAAATGTTAATAGCCCCTTTGTTTCATAAAATATTAAATAAAAAATCTTATCATTCAATCAGCTTATACTTTTTATAATGGCTAGCAGTATACATTGAAGATAAATCTTTGATTTATTATTAAATATCTTAATTTTAACACTAACACAACTATTAACAATTAATTTTAACGTAATCCAACACTTAAAGAATTTTTCAAATCGGATCAGTCGTTCCTTATATCTCCGCGCTCAAGCAAAAGAACAAACAAGAAAACTCTTCAGCTTTATAATATACTAACTGTCCCCCGCAGTTTCACCCGCGTAAATTTAGTTTCATACCCCTATTTTATCCCCTTGGGGGTAGAATTTATCAAAATCCTTTCTTAGCGGATGCATGAATTTCAGCCTGATCCGTCCAGTGGTGTGAGCATTTTGTTGATAGATCACTATGTCAGTCAGTCAGTCAGTCACCTTTGAGTTATAATATATTTGGATTAGTCTAGATAAAGTAATCACGGTGAGTATGATTACTAATAAAACTTTAGCAAATATCATAAAATATTCTTATGTGTACGAAGACTAAACTATCTAGCAACTATCGAATCCTTACAATTCTCAATAAGACGAGGATTTTCTTTCAGGATGAAATTTTACTTTAAAGTCCAATGGAAAAAAAAGATTCCCCCTTAGATATTATTCAGCTTTAATACAAGTTTCATATTTCTAAAGTGCAGACTGAGCAGATTGAGCTTTACTGAACTTATGGGCGAAGAAACTTAATGTGCTTAAGACGGCTCTCAGCAGATAACGGTTATATATGTAGTAGGTAATGTATTCATGTTTTACTAGGGACCTGATAAAATAATGTTTTCCTAAAATACTTGATTATTTTAAATATTTGGTGTAAATTTCATAAAAATCTGCTGTGTTGATTTAACTTGTATGAACGATTGCCTACCGATGAATAAAAGTACTTATAAGTAACCCCCCTAGTAAGCCCCGCGGTTTCACCCACGTAAACCTAATGTCATGTCTGGTTATATTTTGTGGCGCCTAATTATTTGAAAGTTAATTTAGAATTTCAAAGAGACACTTAAATTTTATTAATCTGTATAGATATTACTTTATTTACTTTTGAATTGATTGGTTTAGTTATTGATAATAGATTTATTGCTTGTAGATAATTACCAGAAAAAAGGCTCGTAGAATGCCGTGTATTTTCAGTTCAATTTAATTATTACGCTTCTTATTCCTTTAAACAAATATCAAGACTGAGGGAGTAAGTGACGTACAGTAGTATGTCACTTCAAAGCCTTCGAAATACTAGAGGCTTTTCCAGACGCATTAATTTATTCTTTTGTCGCGTTGATAATGATTTTAAGAGAGTCTTATACTTGAACGACGAAATCCGTCAAGTGCTAGAGTACCGATTATCAACACAAAAAAAACAATTAATTACGCAATCGTTCGAAGAAATTTCTATTAGAAGGTTGAACTATTTTATAAAATGAATAAGAGGGTTGCTCTGTGAGTGTTTAGTGCTAGTTTATAAATACCAAAATATAATGCTTTTATAGCGTAAAAATACATAAATCCACATGAAGTAATGATCTATTTCAATATGTCAAAAATCAATGTTAGTTTACGAATGATAAACCATAACTTCATGCTTGAGACATTTTTCGATGAATCTGCTGCTGTTTCTAAACATGCTTGCATACAGATTATCTTATTCTTTTAAAATTATTAAGTATTTTACAATGTTTCACATGTTACGATCCTTGCATACATTTTATATAATAGTAAATAATGTATTATTCTTGTAATAGTTCAATTCATCCACATTCATTCATATCTTCATAGACTTCCTCCGAAATTGACCAGGAATAAATAATTGATTTATTCGAAATAAAATATTGATACAAAACTACTGACAAATATCAAAAACTAAAGGAACTACAATATCCGAGGAGTAAATTTTCTGTATCCAAAAGTAATTGCGGTACACTTATGATCAAACATTACTGTCAAAATGATTTGTCTCTTAGTACAGCGACTGCGTCGTTCTCAAGTTCATGTGGGAAGGTCAATTGTAATAATGAATCCTGCGGGTGGGTTCAGCAACTAGTGTGATTAACTGTACATTAGACTGATTAAAATTTAACGCCTCTGTTTATAGTCACTATAACCTCGTTGCTGTCAATGATTTCAAAATTGATAGTTTCAATTTTGTTAGATGTATTGTTTTATGTTGGTACGATTTTCAGATGCATGGCGTATAAGGTTTCGACGTATATAGTCTAGTTATCTTTGCAAGCGTTGTAGCTTTAAAATATAATTTGTTACCTCAGTGACTTTGTTTCTGAAGCTTTTATTCGTTACAGTTCAATAGAGTTTAAGATTATTCTTACAAACTTTTAAAAAAATACTTCTAGTTTTCTTCGTACAAGTTGTGCTTAGTTTGAAACCAGGCTATAAGATAATAAATAAATTAAAATTGGAAATTGAAATTTGAAATCTGCCCTAGTCTCGCTTTTTGAAATCTGGTTAGTAAATATAAACTCAATATAAAACTAACGTTCCATCAAATGTTAACTGACACTGTTTTATATGTTTTGTAAATACAATTTGAAATCTTCATCTAATGTGCCCTTTAAGTAGAATTGATAGAACAAGGGTGAGTTAAAGTGCTGTAACAAGAGCGACCTTCTTCGGTAGAGGAATGAATCCCACTCCGTTGGGAAATCGGATCGTATAAGGTGAAAACTTGAATACAACGCTTGTTTGACTTACTAGCTAATTTGGCTGGGCTTTCGTGAAATATTTGTAAGGAAAACTACGAATGTAAAATAAATAAGGAACACGCATTACCTTTTGACTGGATTAGTATATTGTTACAAGAGCGAAGATTTCTAAAAGATATCGTAATTATATTACGAATGTGCTCTATTACGAAGTTTCAATTGTTATTCTCAATGTATTTTATTAAACATATCTTTATCTTTTAATTTCTAAATTTTATTGCCTTTGACTGCTTCATTAGTCTAGTGGTCGGAATGGCTACTGTGGAACACGAGGTGGATTCGATCCCAGTGTGGGGCAAATTGATATTACCATAGGTAATCCAGTCCTATGCATTCCTTCACACAGGTGGACAAAAGTGTTTATTAATGAACGCTTATCTCTCGCATATGGCCCTACCCTCGGTACCTGCTACGTAGCCCATCATCTCCCTGACCTTATCCCATACATTGTTGGGGTCAGCAGTTGATTCACCCCGATGCAGTTGATCTCCAGACTTTTTTCAAAGCGACTGCCTTTGTACCCTTTTACGAGCAAAACTAGTAATTTGGATTAAACCAATTGACTCCCTTAGGCCTCGGACTCACCTGCGGCGCTGACCACGTTAAATTGGAATCCGGAACCGACAGCTTAACATGCTTTCCGAGGCACCGAAGGAATTCGGGCGGACACCCATCCAAATACTGACTTGTATTAGGGTTGCTTACCCACTGTCGCATGAACTCCTCCACCTGCTATTTAACTATTGCGTAATTTTTTACTTAATAATAATAGAGTAGTTAGAACACTTCTGTAACAGAACCACGATATATCTGCAACATTTTATATTGCGAATAGATAGTCTGGTACGTGTACTAGAATTGTAGAGAGAAATCAGACTCTAGCCAGAAGTATCGACAACTTACGACCACTGCTAATAAGTGCTAAGGAACTTGGAAGCTAGTGACGTGCAATTGTCCCGTGTCCAACTATAATGTGTTTAATTTTTTAGTTACGTTTGTGCATTATGTAACCTCTTAAGAAATAAACTAAAATAATGATATTACCTTAGATTACAACTTGACAATCATCAATTCAGAATAATTGGGTCCGGTAAAATTAACTATAGTACATCAAACTATTTAGTATCGGAATGCTCAATTTAAAACTTATGAGTCATATATGTTCATTGCTACAATTAAAATAACAGTCATTAGAAATATTTCAAAGATTTTTAAAACTAGGCACATCACTATTTCCATTTGAAATTTGTTTTCAGTTGGACGATTTTGAGAATCGTGTAGTTTACCCAACAAATTGGATAGAAAGTGACTTCGGAATAGATCTGACGACGCAGGTGCTATTAGCGGCTAAGAAGCACTCTATAAAGTTTATTTAGCAATTTAGTTTTTACGAGTTCTACTATTTAAGAATAAGAATAAGAAATTTGTATCTTGCTCGTATAAGAGTGTAGATAAATATTATAAATAGTCGGAAAAGGAAATGAATTAAATATTAGGTTAAAAATAGACACTAAACGTACCTACTTGTTTGTTAATTTATATTTGTATGAAATATGCGAATTATTATTTATAAAAGAACCCTTTTATTCTAATTTCACGTCTAGTTTAGTCTAGTCTTTCTTATATCAAACATATATTATTTCTTAAATGAATTAATTATAAATTCACTAATATTCTTGACATATTCGCATACAAGGTTTTGGATAATTAATTTCTGTATTCTATTTAAATTATAAAGTGTGAATAAGTCTTTCCAATCAAATCCTGGTTATAGAGATATCAAAATATATTGCATAATGTCAAAGATCAAGGACTTGTGTTATTTTATATTATTCACTTAAAGCAGATCCGCATTCAGCTACTTAATTAAAATCTGAAATTAAACTGCAACTCCAAATTACTTAGGCTTCCCTTCTGTGTACATAAATTCCGATAACTTGGGGCCATTCTTATCTGTTTCTCGAGATTTATTAGAGAGGGGTGAGACGGCCATTGCTGTCGTCGACTGTTTTTGTCGACCGAATAAATTAATGTCGTTAACCGGTTTTATGTCGTAAGTATTCAATTTATTTCCTTAACACCTTCTGGTCGAGTGGTCCACCGCTAATCAGAAAGCGATAGAGTTGCTGGAGTAAATAAAATATCAATACTTTACTGTTACTAGATTTGGATCGGAATCAAAGTAGTACCTAATAATTGGTGGGGATATACAATACTTATATTTATGCAGAATTAACGTGAGTTATATGGTTATATCTACATTTGAGTCTAGCAGTCAAGATCAAGTTTAAATCTAGAAGCTATAAGTACGAGTAAGCTATGATATTATGATACGTAAAACCAATGTAATAATTCTAAATTATTTCTATTTTTTTTTCTTAAAAAGATGTAAATAAGCTGTTGCCCGAAACTTGTCTGCCTGGAATTCGTAATAAATAAAAAAATAGACATTCATTAAGGCGTGTTTATTTCAATTCAAATTCTAATATATCTTTATTTTCTTTTAACAAAATACTTTCAATAGATAACTCTTAACTATTTAAGAATAGCAACTCATACTCTGTCTTATTTTTTTTTTATTGATAATGTGAGTAATGTGCCTTTTATACCATCACGGGAAGGATCATTCTTTTGAAAATATTATTACGCCTTATGGGAGCCGTTATTTCGTGCGACAGGTGTTTATTTCTAAAAATCTATCAACCACAACGTCTACATTGATAACAAATCATTGATTGCTGAACACTTTAAATTTTAATGTTTAAATACGAGAGGTACGTAAATAGAGACTAAAAATATTCTTTGCCATTTTTGTGCATAAATCATAATTTAAGAATATAAAATCTCGATTTATGAATGCGTATGCATTGTATCTTTCCCGTTTTATTGTACATTAAGAGGCTATTCTTCGGATCCGGCCCTTATCTTCGTCTAAAAGATTTATACGAAACCTTTCTCCAACTTTCACAACGGCCTTTTTCTCGAAAATGGAAGTTGCGTCGAGTGCCCGACTTAGATCCTAATAGAGGTTTTAAAATTGGAGATAAGAAAGTTTTTACTGTCGTGTCTGGATCGTTTTGTTTAGGTACGAATATAGTATGATACATACAGGCATTCTTAGGCCAACATTGTCAATATCTATATATCTATATATATATATATATACATCTATACAGATAAATAAAATTGAAGTGTCTGTTTGTAATGCCAAAATAACAGCTTTTCACTTAATGCATATGAAACTATACACGCTAGTGACACTGAAAAACCAAGTTTTAAAATTTTTCTCTGTCTGTCTGTCTGTTTGTTCCGGGTAATCTCCGGGTAATATCACAATCCGGGCCGCATACACAGAATGTTATTGGCAATATGCACTTTATTGACAATATTATTGCGTGTGAGCGGTTAGCGCCTTAGGGCTGTGAATATTTAATTGTCTTTGTACGTCAGTCATTTGACAATAATATAAACTTCCGTCCGTAAATACTATAATATATTAATATCCCAAAAATCTATTCCGAATATAGGTGCAAGGAAAATTGATATTGGATGAGTAGTTTCCTAAATTATCTCGTACAAACTTACAAACTGTATCTTTATAATTAGTATAGATAGAGGACATCAAAGGACGTTTACGAGCTGCGGACATCAATCGTGCATTGCCGACCCTACAAAAAGTCGGCCTTGTGCTGCTCTAAACTATTTAATAAACGTTCCAAGCGCATCCCCTTCGCACACAGGACGTTCTAACGATAATGATCGTAACAAGTTGCGAACAAAGGTGTTACATAGGTTGTCTTTAGTATGGCAGCCATTCAATTAACTCATAACGGAGATGACTTACGTTGTTATAGGTTTTAGCTCAGTATAGTTTATATAAGTAGTTTTAGCTCAGTACGGTTTTGGATAGACTGAATGGGTACTACTAGATATACAGAAGTAATTCCATTTCTTTAAATACGTCCGTGTCATGTCTTAGCCAATAGCGATGAGCGATTGCGAGATCCAAACAATCGCAGTCGGTAATCGAGTCAACTATCGACTCGCTATGGCGCAGAAACAAACAAGAGGTTTTTCGATTGTTCCGATTGTTATGATGCAAGTGATTGGATCGAATCGCGCTGAATCTGGCCGAAATAAGACAAGACTGGTGACGAGATGCCTCGCGCTCTGTCATGCAGTGGCGACTAAGAGCGAGTCGGACTCGCTACCATCGATTACAATTGAAAACAATCGAGACGTTTGAACAATCGAAATAACCGCGATTAACCTCTGCCATCGCGCATCGCTAGTTGCCACTTATAGCTGCGACCGTCTGGCTGGAAGTCCACTAAACGTCGCCACCAGTTACCTAATCTACGTAGTGGAAAACTTCCCCACTCGACGTGAAAGTATTTATGAACGCATTGATAAATAGTTAACATCATGAGGCATCCTAAAAATTCTCGATTAAATTCTCGAGCACAATTTTTTTTAAATTATAAACTAGCTGGAATGGATATTCTACACAGCTCCGTACTTTTCAAAATTCATATGTAATTAAAGAATAACTTGACCACTACAAATAATTACTTCATATTACCCGTCATTACTTAGCTTACCGTATATTCCTTACCGTAGTTTAGAAGAAATATGCGCTTAACAGACAAAATAATTTTGTATGGAATCTCTGTCTGCCTTCCGTTACCTTTTCACGAAACGGATATTGTAAACGAATTTTGTATAGCGATAGATGTCTGTGACACGACATACAAAGTCGTTGGTTAAGGCAAGTATGCTATAAAAGTCCGATTAGCGCGCTGTCTATCAAAATCAGTGATGAATAAAAATTTGAAAGGCATTCTATTTTTAAACCATATTACTAAGGGTTGTCAATACCAAAAATACGCCTTGACAAACTCGGAAATAACCTGTGACATATTTCATCGTAGAATTGCGATATAACATTCATAATACTGAAGTGTATGAGAATGAGTGTATAAGTGTGAAGTGTCTGTTTGTAATTCCAAAATAACAGCTTTTTACTAAATGCACTTGATAGTATACACGCTACTGACACCAAAAAACTAAGTTTAAAATTTTTTCTCTGTCTGTCTGTCTGTTTGTTCCGGGTCATCTCCGAAACGGCTAGACGGATTTTAACGGGACTTTCACTGGCGGATAGCTAATGTTACATGGAGTAACTTAGGCTACTTAGATTTTTTTTAAACTTAAGGGATCCGCGGGGAACCATGAATTAAAATCTACGCGGTTTTTAAATAAAATTGAAATGCCTGTTTGTTTGTAATTCCATATTAAAGTTCCACTAAATGCATAAATTATGAATGTATATACGATCTTCACATAAAACAAATTTTTTCATTAACAAAGAAAAATATATTTCTGTGCATCTGCTGCGTTATGCTGTAAGCTTGACGTTGAGTGTCAGTCCCAAAATATAAAATTTAATTGATGCATTATATTGTATCGATTTCCTATGATTGAAACAGACGCTCGACGACGAATTCGCCTCTGGAAAACCTTGCAGAATAACGCAGCAGTATAAAACTTTATTAACTATGATTTACCTGCTATTAATGTGTTCTGCGTCGCCGATGGAGACTTGGATACGACCAAGAGAAGGAATGCAACCAATGTCCTCTCTACGCACCCGTCAATATACATTTCGTTAATTTTCTAGCTAATTATTACACTTTACATTAAATATTTACACTAGTACATTGACATTTATTTCTTATTCCCCGTCTACAGGTACTCGACCCCGTCCGAATCTGAAACAAAGGGAATAGAGTTTAAATTTATACTTCGTTAATATTCATAACTTAAGCCGTAAAATACCTACTGCAATTGATGTGAAATGTTGGATAGTACCTAAGGTTGTACGTTGTACTCAAAGTCGTAATTCTTGATGAATGTTTTGTTGTTTAAACGAATTTTCACATTGATACCGAGTAGCATGATACAGAACGATCCGTGTGAATGGAAATATAGATTTCTCATATTTGAAGAGGCTTTCCCGGCTTTTGCGGAAGATAATTTAGAGAAATTTAGATGTTATCCAACGTGGCAATGCTGCCAGCCTTCTTGGCACGATCCCGAGAGACACCGACTTGGGACAAGTTTTCTACCTTTAATTAGTTTTAAGTACTGTTCCTTGTATATATAATTAAGTTTTTATTGAATAAATGATATAGATTTTTATGTTTAGGTACATTTCAATACATGGCTGGTAAATACAATAGCCGACAAAAAGTATTCTAGAAACGGTAAGGCAGAAAATTTATAAGGTAATTCGAAAGGTATCCTTTTCAAATTACCTTACTTCGCCTAAGGGATAGACTCCTTTACAAATTTAGACCTATACATATAATTAATACTCTTAATCCTGTCCAACAGTCGCATAATATTCACTTAATTATTACGACTACATCTGCTCCCGCCTATATTCCCTGGAGAGATATAGTTACAGGCAGAAATATAGTTACTCTAGTAGGTGTACCTAACTATATTTCTGCCTGCCCACATTTCGCCAGTTATGTTTAAGTCCTTTGTAATAAGGGGCGAGCCCATTGCGATAATTCGGGTACTAAGCCAAACTCCGGACTACTGGTCGAAAGTGCAGATAGAAAAATTTAACACTTTGCTGGGATTAATCGAACCCAGGACTCGCGTTCCACAGTAGCGTTTGCAACCACTAGACCAACGAAGCAGGCTTACCAGACACTTGTATTCAGTCAGCCTTAAAAGAGATATGTTCTATTTAATGTTTTCAAATGGTCATGATACTTGCAGACTACAACCTAGCACGCACTTAGTACATGGGAAAAAATAAAATACCTATCATCACAGTACATCAACACAAAATGTAGGTTGTTAAAAAAAAATTCAGGGGAAATTTGTTTTCGTAAAATTTTGTGTAACAGAAATTCGTCAAATGCGAGCTTGCGTGTTGAATGTTCAGTAGTTTATATCATAACATATAAAAGCACGATGGCTTTTGAAATGAGAACGACTCTGTTTAACTATGAGCAATCTGACAGTATCAAAATTTCGCCGGACATTTTATGCATTACCTTATTTATTTAGCATTATCATTTAAGCACTTCAGTTGTAGTTTTCGTGTGTCTTTTTAAATTGGAAAGTGATTTAAATTTAAAGGCATTAGTAGTATATCCTAGCTTCACGATGTGTTTATGCAGTGAATGATACAAACTTAAAATTATTGATAAAAAAAAACATTTATCTGTCACATTGACACGTAATTATACGTACATAATATTATGTTCGCACCTGTATGACAGGGTATCTTAAAGTAAAAGCACATATCGCCAGTAGGGGGTAAGCAAGCCTATTGCTACTAATCGGGCACTAATCCAGACTCCGGGTTGCTGAGGAATCACAGATACCAACACAGCTGCGCACTTTATTATCTTCGGTGAAATGTGGGTGTTGTTGTTACGACACTTTTGCTTGGGTTGTTTCCTTCTACCTATGCTCTAATTGATATGCGTATATATTTAATTTCTTAAGACATATTAAAGCATAATTTATTAATGCAGAACACCCACAGGCATTTGACCTGATAGTAAGCACTGCATCCTATCAAAAATTGCTTCATCATTATCATCACACATCAACTTGTGCTTCGCGCAATCGTGATATCAGCTGTTTTAACTATAAACCGATACTTATACTTCTATCTAATACACTGGGGGCTAGAACGTAATTAGTAGTACTTACGTAATATTTTAAGTATTGACACAGTTTTATGACAATTATACGCTTGGACGTCGATAGACGTTTTTAACCCTATTATTACCACTAAAGCATACATTATGAGTATTCCCCTTATGTATAATTATAGTCTGACAGTTTGGTGTCGATTCCGATTCAAGCTTCTTAGGAACCGATACAACATGAAATTAGGTAATTATGTCTAATACTAAGGTATCGCAATAACTGCCTATAATTTTATCGAAAACGTAAACATTGGAAAACCTTTTCAGTAGTTAAAGTGTTACCAATAGAAACATTATGATACGTTGATTATTGATTATATAAACAAAATTTATGCCTTGATGGTTTTGTGGTTGCAAACGCTACGCGGAACATGAGGTCCTGGGTTCGATCACCGATTCTGCAAATTTTATTTTGTATCTTCCGTCTGTAATTTCCCAGTAGCAGCCCTGACTGGATAAGTGCCCGGTTAATGTCAATAAGCTCTGGTGAAATGCGGGTGTAGGTAGTATAAGTACATCTGTGCCTACTCGTACAGGCGTGAGCATTTATGTAAATAAACATGAAATTATTTATAATAAAACGGCGACAGTAGATTTATTATCTCTAGTCACAGGTTACAACTACCATTAGGAACGTTAGGGATCAAAGCTTTTTAATTACGATAAAATTAAAAATCAGATCGTATACGGTTGATAAGTTGGAACTTCAAAGCAACCCAAATTACCAATGAAATCATAAACTGAAAAAAATCATAAAGAGAAAAATAAAATTGTACAAAGCAAATCAGTAACAAATAAGTAATGTTTAAAAAACCTTTTAATTCTGTTGAATGCCCATTAAAACATAACTTTATTACTTTCTGTTGTTGTATTTGACACATGTTGGGTGTAAAATAAAATTATAAAGTAACAAGTATTAAATATAAAAAACATAACAGTTCTGAAAAATACAAATTAGATTTTGCGTCACAGAAGATCGCCCATGCCATATCCCATAGTTGTTGGGGTCAATACTCGATCTAAACCATTTTGTATGGTGAAAAAAACTACCCTCACTCGCCGTTTGGGCCAAATTTAACGTAATAATAATGCAAAATTAGGAAAATATGCAGACGATATCGTCAAAGTAAAAACATGTCCAAAACCTAAACTTGCACTGGTCACCTGATTTTTATACGAAGCGACTGCCATAACACACTCCCAACCTCATTACCAGGAAAATATGTATCCTGGGTAAATGGTTCATGAACATAATAATGTAAATGGCTGACTGGTACTATAATATTGAGAGCGTAGCCATTAATTTATCTATTATATCCAATATTAGCCCGGTTTGATTGCTTATATTATAGTCCCAGTGAACCATTGGCGCTCGCAACCTTTACATTGTCTAGTTAGGGTTATTATTAACGTGCTTGTCATGCGGGTCGTTAAATTGTCATATTTGAAGTCCAGCTTTGAGAGCCAGGATGATAGTTGTACCCGCATGGTATTTTGTTACCTTTCCATTACAAAATTTTAAAGCTTCAGCCACTGACTTCGCCCACGCAGTATGAGTGTTTATACACTATAAGTTTATTGTAGTAAATGTGTTCCCGATGTGCAACCATTTTGAACGCAACAAATATTTTTAACAATTTTTGATCTATTTAAGTGTTTTCTTTAATTATTTTTCAATAATGTCGTCAATAATAATGTAAATTTTATTAGATTTCTTCGGCATTTTTATATGTAAATTTTACTGTAATTTTTTTAGCAATAATTGATAAAATAGGTACGTTATATCATTGTAATTTTCTTGATTTAGACATTAATTAATCAATAGCCTACATACTTGCATAAATGTAATCAAAATATTTTGTATTTTTATTTCAGCATATACATACTGAATCATGTTACTTTATATATGAATAATGTATAGTAAAAATTAAGGAACAATAACGTATTGTTGTAAGTAACATGATAAACAGTCATTATCAAAATATATAATCATTGATTGAACATGCGACTGATATCTATCGGCAAAGTTCCAAATATTTGCTTATTTGTAAATTTGACTCACTGTGTAGAGCTGTATCTGGAATCGTGAGTCAAATTTACAAAGTTATACAACATACATAATTTAATATGGTGAATTTAAAGTTATTGACTTTGTTCAATATTGACTCCGGAACGGAAGCTGTGAGATAATAATTGAGTACGTTTGGTGTGTGGGACATGAACGGTTTTGTATTCCTTTCATATTCACATGTCATTTTATGTCTAGTACCTGGTTGATCTTGACGTTTTCTCAAAAAAGCTAGTAGAAAAAAAGGAACCAAAAGAAAAAACTCGAACCGGTGAACGTCAGTCTCGAACCGGGGTCCTCTAGTTTCGTTATCACCTCGTAAGCTGACAGCCTCACCTCTCAGCTACCATAACTTAACAGTTGTCGGCGAAATTTACTGTCTTATTGTATTTCTATTTTATGAATTTTTCATTGCATGAAAACATAGTCAGAACGATATTTTCTGAAAGTGAAACCTGTCTAGATCAATTTTTTCCCCCAAAACCCCCTACATACAAAATTTCATGAAAATCGTTGCAGCCGTTCCCGAGATCCAGATTTTATATATACAAGAATTGCTCGTTTAAAGGTATAAGATTTTAGTAAGATTGCGCTATAAAAATGTTCGTCTATATATAAATTATATATATATATAAACGTTACTCAATTAATAGCTAATTTTATTTAACAAAAACACTACGTTCCATCGTTTTCATTGGTAAAATCCACCCATGTATAAGTTCAAATCAAAGCTAGATTTAAATACAATAATGGATACAGTTAACACAAACCAGTTTAAGAAAAAGTTGTGACGATGATTGATATAACATCATACAATTTCACGCTGCGAATCTTTTCCTCGTACAAATCTCTAGTTTAATGCCATGCGTTCCAAATCTCTAGTTCCATGTATTTGTTCTACTTGTTTCCGTGATTCCACTTTCATTGACAAAATGGTTCAAAATCACTTGTAAACTGAATGGCTTACATTTTTTTCTTGGAGTAGGTTTATTTTAGATAATTCTAATATTTATTTTAGGAAATGCTTGTTACTCTGTTAGTTGCGATTGCTTCGTTGATCTAGTGGTCGCAAGTACTGCTGCGGAACATGAGGTCCTAGGTTTGATCCGAGGGTCGAGCAAATGTTATTTGGTACCATCTGTAATTACTGTGAAATAGAGTCTGGAATGGAGTCAGATACATGGCAATAGGCAGATTACATTGGAAATTACGAGTGTAATTTTTTACTTTTTACTACACATACTATACGTACACCTCTGCCTATCCCATCGGGGAATACAGGCGTGAGTATATGTATAAATTCATTTTATAAAACTGTCCTGGCTTAATTTCGAAATACGCACTTAATTCCGGAATGTAGTAATAGTAGGTATAATAATAACCATGCCAGCCACAGACTCTCCGTAATTACACTCCAGTGCCTAACTTACTCTAACAAATTAATGCAATTGCTAAATTCGATTTTATTACCATGTCTTTACAAGACAATAATTGCTTATGTAAGCAGAAACCCCTGGAATATAATGTTAAACCCATAGTAAAAAGAAAATAGTCGTTAATGATACACCCACAAACAAGTGAAAGCTACTGATATTTTTTCTTCATTTTTGCGATCGATGAATGTGTTAGCAATTCGCGGAAACAATTTAAGGCCTCGAAATATACACTACCGTATACCTATTTAGATATAAAGCATTAAACATTTTTGTATTCTCCTTCAAAACGTTATCCCTAATACACAATATTTAAGCCAATAAAAATTACACAGTAAAGTAATTTATACCTTGGCGTTATTTGGTCGTGCTAATAAAAATATGGTTCACCCCGGGTTTACCCAGACGGAATACTGATTTACGATTCCCTTATCCAAAATCCACGTAGCCCCAATAACCTATTTAAGCAGCCCTTTCACACTGATGTTTTTATTTTTACTAGCTTATAGAATTGGTAATTAATATTCGACACCTAGCTGACCCGGCGATATTCTTACCGCCTAACGTAGCTGACCTGTCGATTATTTTTTATATTATTACGAATCGATTGTATGGGAGTATAGAACTGTTGTTTTTAGACCTATTCAGGCAAATTTGAAATTTTTCTCTCCGTAAGAACTATCCCCGTACTTCAAGGAATATTCTAAAAAAGTATTAGCTAAATCTGTTCAGCTGCTCTTGAGATTTGCGCTTAGCAACACATTCAGTGAGTATTTTTTTACTGTAGATAACGCTTCACATGAACAAAAAATAAAGATCTGACGAACGCGAAATTTCGTTTACAACCGTGCTCTTATCACTCTTGATAGGTTTCCAGAACTACCAGTCAAATTTCCTTTACGTCTTACGTTACATTTATTCATCTCTCCATCTAATTGCAGACCTTCCTACGCTGCATTTTTCTGGCATAAGTCATCCGTGCCCAAGTTTTTGACACGTGTAACGACATAGAATGACTATGTTTTAGCGTGGCTCGAAATGTTCTGACAGGTACTTTTTCGGAGCTGGATGAGGACGAATTCCATTGAATGTCCACAACGTGTAACCTTTACATGGGATTCTGATCTTTGAGCTAAGGTGCTCATTTGATACAAAACTGTAAAGTGATGCTCATTTGCCTACCCTTAAAAGATTACATAACAGAGTTATTCTAAGTGAGTGGTAATACTAATAGATTATTATTATTATTGTTATAGACGCACCGTCGTTAAGAGTGAGTTATGTTGACGATGTAAAGTGAAAAATGTATTCCAATAAGGAATAGAAACGGAAAAGTTACTATAAGATTGTATATACCGAACATAAAATGGCTATATATTAAAGTACAAAGAACTCAATAAAACCCCATAAAGCACGCAATTAACTTCAAGTCCATTTCTAGAGTAATAATTTCCTTTATACCTTTCGAATACATAATTATACGGTGTGCAAAACAGATTATTGTTTTATGGGCTGGAGAAATTCAATGGTACAGAATGGAGCTGAACAAGAAACGGGGATTGCAGACATATATGTAGACAGGGGTACATTGATAAGGATGATATGGGATCGGGCACACTACTCTAGTCGCTCGCATACATATCTAAATAAAGGATACATGTGATGCTTTGCAAAGTGTAAAACACGTTTGTTATCGTTGAACGATAACAAACGTGTTTTACACTTATCTGTGAGTATAAAATGCCATGTTGAATATGTCACTGGTGACTATACTGTGATTTATTCTTTTGCATTTCTTAAGAGCTTCCTCGGCAACTTTACAACGAAGATTTCCCAAGTTGATATAGCACAAAGTTCCATATCAAGGCCGTAGCAGAGTATTTTGTAAGCGTTCATCGATGAATATACCTTTATTTTGTGTCGAATCGTGAATAAATTTAATATGATAAATAATCCGATTCATAATATTTATGGATTTGTCATGTTCTTCATTAAAAGTAAAGACAGGACATGAACTTATAGTTCGTGAACTTATCTTTACCCAATTTAATATAATGGACGCGAACGCATGGTGACGTTAGTTAAAAGTTATGCAACTTCTGCAAACCACTACAATTTCTTTGGAATAACTTTGTTAACGGAAATCTGGGTCCAGAACGATAATAACGAATTGCCTAACAAACTTTCAACCCCCAGTTAACCTTTTAGGGGTGGAATTACGGCAAACCCTTTCTTAGCGAACCTACAGCTTAAGAAAAACACACCCTCCAAATTTCACAACCCTAGAATCAACGGGTTAGGCTGCGCGATATACAATCCATTCAGTACTTAGTATGTTATATGCTCTGTAAATAGTAGACATTGAAGTCGTAATTTCCGAATAATATGATTTTGTCGTTCTTCTTTCCTACGTTACGGTCTTTACTATAAAGACCGCAACAGAGGCGCTATAATATGTTTTAATATAACCGTACCGTATTGTGGTTATATTAGTATATACGAGTATATTGAACTCCGACTAATATTTATACAGGGTGTCGGGGAAACTGGGACAGCTCTTAAAATATGTGATAGGGTATAATTTTAGGAAGCAATTAAAATTATTATGACAAAAATATTTTCTTCCGTTTTCGAGTAATTGATGATCAAAGTTGACCATATCAATACCTTATTTTCGCATAAAAATCAGCTGTAACGTAGAGTTATTCACGTGAAATCTAACTACGTTTTTATTTTTTTTCTCCCACTACTTAATCCTGAAATAATCCCATAAAACCATTTTTCTAAACCATTAATCTTCCCCTTAACTTAAAAAGTTTAATGACCGCGTACGGAATGTAGGTAAACGCGGCCGCGCGTTCATTCAATCGCTTAAGGCCGCGAGCTCTTCGGCTATAGCTTATACGAGTAACTACGTTATCGTTGGAGCTAGATATTTTACGATTTCAATATACTGATATATTCATAAAACCCTACAACTTCTAGAAGACAACTGTTCCTTGTTCTCCGACACGCTGTATATATATATTTGCTTTAAGCCCAGTATCTAGATAAATCCATAATTATAGATTTTAGAAAAACTCAAAGTTTTGTAAAAGTCTTAAAAAATCATAACCGAAGTGAAGCGAGGGCGAGTCGCTAGTATTTAATAAAAGTGAATATTATTTTTAAGCGCCAGTAAATGAGTTTCTTTATATTGGAAGCATGTTTAAACGACACGGGAAGCGTGTAAAGGATATTGAAAGAAGGATAACTGCCAGTAAGAAAGTGAATGGTGTCATATCTGCGTTGTTGAGCTATAAAAACATCGCCAAAAAGGCACGTATAAAATGCTATATGTTAGGTAATAGCTGTACACAACAATATACATGCCAACCTACAATATACGACATGGAATGAGTATGTTTAAGAGAACTTATAAAAGCAGAAGAGAACTGATGTAACTTAAATATTATTATAGGTGGAATCAAACTATTTGGTTCGGTCTTAATAAGAGCTTTTTTTTACCGCTAAGGTGACAAGAAAGCTTACACTCTGCCTGATAGCAAGTGGATACTAAGCATCAATGGCGCGTTACTTTACTTTTGTAAATTTAAGTTGTTGTGCCAATATAATGACAACTTTTACTAGCACAACGACTCCACTTCTACTCCTCTCCTCCACAGAGCACTGACGACCTTACTCATAGCGGGAATACAACACTATTTATCTTTTGAAAGGTACAGTCCCCAGTCGGACAGCTCCAAATTAATTAAATATGGATGTTATATATTTTGTAAATAGTATTTTAAAGGATATCTATCTATATCTATACATCTATACTACAGATGAATGAAGTTTATGTTTGTAATTCCAAAATAACAGCATTCACTTAATGCATATCAAAGTATACACGCTACTGACAGTAATAAAACAAGTTTTAAAATTTTCTCCGTCTGTCAGTCTGTCTGTTTGTTCCGAGTAATCTCTAAAATGGCTGGACCGATTTTAACGGGACTTTGCTACAGCTACATTAACAGGTAGCTGATCAAGGAGTAACTTAGGCTACTTTGATTCATTAAAAATATTAGGGTTCCGCGACAAACAGGATGAAACTAAATCTACGCGGGTGAAACCACGGGGCACAGTTAGTTATAACCAATATAATATTTACATAATTTGATCCTTCTTCTAAATTCATAATTATGAAAGTTCACAAAATTTTTCGACTTCCTTGGTTGTCATCGCAGTCAATATTGTCTATTTTTACAACGTGCGTGTTTATACGAGTAGTATGGCGATCTACGTTTCGAGATTCACTGTTTCTCGTAAAGTAGATTAAATATTTTGATCGGCAGCCTGGCACGAAACTATTATTTATCTATTCACACAATCTGTGTCAAACGAATTTATTATCAGGGATCGTCTTTACGTTTTACTTTTTATTGAGCTTTATATCTTATTCCTTTCACGCTATGCTCCAGTGATTTTGCTTTGGGCTTTTATTGTGTTCACTGAAAAGTAATCCATTTCCAAAGTAAAATATTTTTTGTTTATATTGTTAGTTACCTAGGTTGGAGATTGTATGAATGCTAATGCTAACACATTTCAAAATATTATATTTTTAAAATGACTTTATCGTAGAAGCAAAGTGTGTGATGAATTGTAAATGTTGATAAATTCGAAAAATACGCAACATATTTCATAAATATAGTCGATTAATAATTTCTAATTGTAACACAACCGAAGTCGCATTATATTGTGAGGGTGAGTAACTCTCACAAAACTAAAAAGTTTATATAAATGTCCATTGAATATGAACTACACTAAGATTTCGTATAAGAATATAGAAAAGCTTTAAGACAAATCTGAAAAAAAATCTAATTATCTGCAGAAATAAATTAAAATTATATTTTTTAAATGATGTATGAAAATAGTTGGTGTTTATCAATGTGTAACTATCCGTAAAGAGAAGATATTATAGATACATTTGATTAAAATGACCGAAGGTGTAAGTTTTTAGTTGTCACCAAAAACATTGACAAACAATGAGCAGTGGTTATAATATTTCTGGCCGTGACACGTCGTTTTCTCCGCACCATCCGTAAACTTTCGAGAACCCAATGACCCGGATTTGCGGGACCCCATTTACTCTGTATGACACTTCAACAATTTCAACATCCCTTCTCAAATAGAAACAAGGGCGAAATGTATTTGACGTCGCGTCGCGCGACCACTTTTTCCACTTATGATTTCGTTTCGCTTCATTCTAACGCGCATTTGAGATTTATTATTTGCTCGATGGTACATGTATTATCAAGATAATAACTCAGTTTGAATATACTGGCTGTTACGCGAAAGTCCAATCATACCTACTTACACATCGTGAAAAGTAACGAATCAATCATTTTGGGATTTTCGTTGTAAATACGAATAAGGAACCCTGATTGTCATTGTTTTTGTGTTATCTGTAAATTTTGAAATACTGAACTTATAAAAAAAAATTGAGTAGGGTAGTTCCTTTCACTAGTTGTAAGTATAGTAGAACCTTCAAGTTACCCCTTATTACTAAATAGGAAAAAAATTTTTGTACAGTGAATTTGGATATCGAACGCTATGTTCTAAACAAGACTTCTGCAAATGTCTTTTTTACCTATAAGATCCCTTTTCCTTTTGTAAACGACGATTGGACATTGATCAGTTAAAATATGTATTATATATAGTTACTCAAAGAACGTATATCTAAAATTTGATCCTCCTGTTCACAATCATAAAGATTATGAAAATTTTTATGGTCTAATTCTTTATTAGGAACATAACGCTCTGCATGAGAATAAGTTTGTAGCAGCGTTTCTCCACTCGCTCATAGATGGCGCTACTCGCTAACAAATGCGAAGTTTAGATACAAATACACTAGAACCTAAATCGCGCCAGAAGAGTTTTCAAGTGCATTGCAGTATATATACAAGTTTCCAACTAGAACAGTTGGAGCCGCGGTTACCCAGGCATGACACGCGCCTGGCTGGAAGATCTTCCCTTTGCAGGGGATGAGCATGATCACTCGCTCTCCCCACAGTGGTGACCCCGTCGAACCTGAACATCAACAACCTTCGCATCATTCTCCTCACAACCGTCAACAGCAGCAGCAGTCACACAGCAAGCCAGCATTGAGTATCTACAGGCCCATTACAGCCGACGCACCGCGCTACTGGTCCTGGCACTCATCTCTCCACCGACCCCGCACGTCCACCTCACGCAGCCCACGCCGGACGCCCGCTCATCGCTCCACGTGGCACGCCTGCGCTGAGCCTGCTGGACTCGGTCGGCATCTCCGCTCAGTCTCGACTCACCGCAGACTTCGAAGCACCCTGGCCCTTGCAAGCTATCTCAAGCACGCACTGCACGCACACAACGAAAAATGGATCGACTTTCGGTCTTGGAGGGGAGTGATGTAGCAGCGTTTCTCCACTCGCTCATAGATGGCGCTACTCGCTAACAAATGTGAAGTTTAGATACAAATACACTAGAACCTAAATCGCGCCAGAAGAGTTTTCAAGCGCATTGCAGTATATATACAAGTTTCCAACTAGAACAGTTGGCGCCGCTGTTCCCCAGGTATGACACCCGCCTGGCTGGAAGATCTTCCCTTTGCTGGGGACGAGCATGATCACTCGCTCTCCCCACAAGTTGTAGGTGGATGAAGTGGCTGGCATGTTGCAAAATAAGTTAGAAAATGTGTACAAAGAGTTTTCTAAGGGAAAGACAGAGGTGTTACATTACCACATCTGACCTAAGATGATTAGGTCCCAATGTGATAGATGGTGAGTCTATCGCCGTCTCAGGCACTATACATAGGTCTACAAACTTCAAGGGTCAAAATACATTAACTGAAAATGTGTTCAATACATTGTATGTCACGTTTCAAAGAGATTTCTCTATTGAGAATACTGTCTGCGCCCTTTCTGACGAAAAATACGAGCAAAACCCTTCATTCCACGTAGACGTAATTAAGTACAGATAAGGTCGAAGATTAACCCTACTTAATTATCATAAATACGCCTCCGCTTTTATTATTTAAATATAATCCAGCAAGTACGTAACTTTATATAGCATATTAGGGATCTTGATTGCTATATGATATAGAATCCTATTAACTTTAATACACGTCTTCCGGCGAGATGTTTCACTGTGTAGCGCCAAAAACTATTAAGCAATCGTGGTGCTTCTTAAAACACTATATATTGCGGTTTCCATTTCGATACAAAATATTTCAATCATATAATTCCCATACCCATACAGATAAATTTAATTTATGTGTCTGATTGTAATTTTAAATTAATAGCTTTTAAATTAATTCATATGAAAGTATATACAGTCTGATCCAAAAAAAATAACAGTTTAATTTGTTTTCTCGATGTGTCTGTCTATCTGTCTGTTTGTTCCGGCTAATCTCCGAAACGACTATTCTTTTAACGGGACTTTCACTGACAGATAGCTTATGTTACATGGAGTTACTTATGCTACTTCTATTTATAGAAAGAAGAGAAAAGCCAACGACAGCGGGTCGCTAGTTAATTTATAAATTGCAGATGCGAATGGAACGACTGTTCGATTAATTGGATGTGAATGGATTGGCCGCTTTACACCTGCATTGTTTTTAAACTTGATAATTTTCAACTAATCAACTCAAATGGTCATTTTGCACTTTGAATTAAATTCTGAGTAAATTTCGTAATGCCTAGATGTAGATAGTGGCTGTGATAATAATTATCATCTATCATAAGAAAAAAATCACCATGAACTCTCCTTTTAATTCATAATAAATTTTTAAAAGTTTTAAAACAAACTCGTTAGTTGAAAAATCCAAGAAAAACCTAAAAATAATCTAGCTCCTAAGCCATAAACAATCGCTGAGCGTTATGGGGGCGATTTCGGTACCCCATAACATAAGGCATCAAAGTTTTCCAGTTAGAAGCGAATGAGTCCAGTTATGAGTGAAAACAAGTTATAAGTAGAAATCTAGGCCCAAGTCGGTGTCTCCCGGGATTGTGCCAAGAAGGCAGGCAGCATTGCCACGCTAAATAGCAGTGCTGAATTTCTGAGCGTGAAAATCTCCGCATGCCACGAGTAGCGGCTTGAAAAGCTAGTATTTTCTCCATGATTCTCATAATACCTATGTTATTAAAGATAATACAAAGTGGCTATTGTCATAACTTGATGTAACAATGCCATTGGGAGTGTCATTTACAGACGTCAGCTGTTGAATATTAAAGCCTGTAACTTAAAAAAGGAATGAGGAAAAATATAATTTCGAGAGATATTTGGATACAATGTTGACCTTGAGTAATAACAAAGTCTTAGCTTTCCAATCGGGTTAATGTGTTGGTCTCAGTGTAGTTTTATCAACACTTTTTAAGTTACATACATTGAGTGTATAAGAAAGTACCTAAGTAGAAAAAATACACATTTACAAATGATTAAAACGTAGATTTCTTTCGAACATAATCAAATTATGGATGTTGTTATGAAAGTTAATTATGAAGGTGTCAACTATAGTATTTTATAGTTAATAATATAATTTCGAGATTCGAACCAAGTATATTAAGTAGGTATAGTAGTATAGCTAGTAAGTTTAGACGCGGCTTTGCTTGCCTAGTCATGAAAGCTATTTTATTTATAAGTTCTTTTTCCTACCCCTCACAGCGTGTACCTTCATGTAGATAATTCATGTATAGTTTTTTTATATCTTATAAAAATGTACGTATCGCCTATTCGGTTCAAAAAGTGTAATTAAACACAACCTGTACATTCGGTTCCCACATAACATTTAAAAGTAGGAGATCTAGACTCAAGCCAATAGCAGTGGGCCAATCACGCGCGAGCTTCTAACCCATAACTCTAGGCTCAGTGCACTAATTGCTTAGCCAGACCAACGAGTCGGGGTATAGTTCAAAGCTGAACAACATGTCGAACACTAACCGAGAATAGGTTTATTTTGGAGATACTACGAGTTGCCATTAATAGAATAAGAACAGTCTCATTTATACCTCGAATCAGGTATCAGTGCTACTACTAATAATTCTGTTTAAAAACATATATTATATTCTGTATTTTTGATTCTTGTAAATTAAGTTCATAACCTAATTCTAATCAGTAAGATTTAAGTAAACCATTTCATAAGTAAACGCAACATCAAGATTTCATACAAATTCATACAAATTAAATAAATGTATTGTAGTAATAGGTACGCTATATTATCCTGTAAGGGGTGCCAAGGAGTTGAATTCTCCTAGAAGTAAATCAAGTTTCAAATTATGGGAAATATCTGTTGAAAATCAATACCCTTCAATTAATTTTATGACAGCTTCACTTTGATACCAAAACAATGACTGACTTAAATAAAGTCTAGTTAGCAAGGTACTTGATGAAGATTAACGGATTAGTTCCTAAGAGTTCCTAAGTCCTGACGCTGGCGAATAGGATTATTATTAATGTACCGGCCAACTTTGTGACAGATAGTGGAAGCTTTCTTACGATTTAACATAATGGTCAATTTATGATCAAAGTAAATATATGAGGAATATAAAAGAAATAGTTTAAGTTTATACCATTCTATATATGAATATTGAAGTTTACCTACTGTTTAAGTTAATATTGTCTAATCTTCTGTTATTTTTTAAAGTTTTATTAATTACTAGCTGTGCCCCGCGTTTTCACCCGCGTAGATTTTAATTTCATGGTTGCCCGCGGATCCCTAATGTTTTTTTTTCCAATTTTAGTAGCCTTTGTTACTCCATGTAACATTAGCTATCCGTAAGTGTAAGTCCCGTTAAAATCCGGCCAGCCGTAAACATACGGACAAACAAAGAGAGAACAAATTTTAAAATTGGTTTTTCTATGTGAAAAACTGTTATTTTGGAGTAACAGACACTTCAATTTTATTTATTTGTATAGATTAGTGTAGCCCCCGTAGTCATAAATTATCACGCTTTACCAAGTTCGTTATATTTTTTTTATGAGAAATAAATTATCATAAACCCGAAATACTGGCTACTGACACGAGTCGGACTAACGTGCCTAGTATTCAGTACCAAGTTGTATTGAGGGATCATTGAATAATCGTTGTCTCATAGTATAACTTGACACTCACTAGGGAATTAAAACAGTCTCAGTCAGTTTAACGAATTGCATGTAGTTAGTTTATTGTGATATATTATTCTTGTACTTGTGTTATGGGATATTGCGTCTTGCCAAATTCCATGTCTACGTCAACTGGAAGTACCAGTAATAAGTAGGTTTTGATTCCCTTGAGAATGTCAAATTATACATCGACTGGGACTTCAAAAACATAACGTACGATACGTGGGTGTAATATAAGTACACATCATCCTCCGCTTATACATTTTCGAGGAACTCTAAAGAATAAGCTATCTATTTGTTGTAAAGCACATAAAATTACATTAAGAACATTCACATTACCTTAATATTACAAAGAAAAAAAAAGATGTGAAAACTAATTGTAATAATTATTTTTATCCAGTTGGCTATAAAACGAGTACCAACACAATTACGTTTCATTACGTATATTGCTGCTTCCAAGTGTTTCCTTGAAAAGCCTAAATGATTTTAACAAGCGTGGGTGTCTTAATAATGAGTGACAGAGCGAGTGACCCAAAATAAAACATTTCTTTATGCCTAGAAATTATCTTGAATATTCTTAAGAAACAAAAATTAAATAATGTAAATAACGTCTAATTTGGCGATGACAAATTATTAGAAATAAATATTAAGCTCGTACTAACAAAACTGGACTGAGTCAAGTTTTTAGTTTCTTAAACACGATAAAATCGTATATAAGTACGTTAAATTTAAGAAAAATTCACATTCGAATATTGCCATAACATTCGCAAAAAGTAACTTTTTATAAATTCATTCTTGTCAAAATGAATTTGCGTTAGTCACACAGTCATTATCAGAAAATTGTTCAGTGTTTTATTGAAGAAGATCATCACACACTTACCGTAAGCCGATATAAACATCCGATGTTCATCGAACACATCGTTCACAAGCACTATAAACACAACCGTAAAACAGGGAAACTTGCAAATTTAAAATTGTTCCTAAATCACTACCAGAACCGACCAGAGGAAGGTAGATCGAAGCCATTAACAATTCATCACAAAACTTTTTATATTCATGAACGTTTACGTCATGTTTTTTCTAACGTTTTCTAGGTTAATGAAACGTCGTCTATCGGGGCTTAGGATGATATTCGTGTGCACTCTACGAATGCCGCGTTCACACTACGTAAGGGCGTAACTAGACAGATCTTTATTGCGCTTGCGTGAAACCGAGTGACTCTTCGCTCTGACGGACTTATTCACCACTTAATTAATATATCAACTTTTCTCCGACCCCCAGTACAAACTGTCAACCTTAATAAAATATTTGACAAAGTGTCCCTTTTCCTTGAGAGTTTGACCTTTTTTGACAGTTTTTGAAATGACCAATTGGATAAGTAACCACATCTATTTACGCGCCAAGTTCTTTTTATAGTAGTCAGAGACTGGTGTTAATATTATTAATAATAAAACTAATTTATTTATTAATTCAAAACGAAATATCACAAATAAATATGTTTTAGTCAGTTTTTACGCTCCCGTAATTTTTTTCAGGAAAGGTAAAACGTACAGATCCTCTGACTTATCAGTCCTTTTATAAGTGTAGATATTAATAAATATTGTAGGATTAAAAAAAATAGTACAATAAATACACATAGCCTAGATTACTATCAGGTATCACTTGCCATCTACACGCACTGATTGTTCAAATGGTCAACTGTTATAAAAATAACAAAACGTTCTAAAAAAGATCGTGATTACATTGTACATGTACGTTTTATTGAATGGATATAGTATACACTTGTATTACCTGAACTGCAACACTAAGTTCACATGAGATATTCTGAATATTACGATTACATGATCTTATGTGCTTACGTTTTTAATTGTTTGACTATAATCGGTCATCCCTGTGATTTTTTTTATACCACCATAATCTCTTCTTGCAATGATGGAACAATGATTCAAAATACAAATTTTTTATTTGATTAGACTTTAAAAATAGTTCTTTCAAATCGTTAGAACGACATGATTTTACAGGATCATACATGCTAACGCCGGGTTAGGAAGGTTTCTTTCACTGGGAAGAACCTGGCAAGAAACAAGCAACTACATTAAAAAATCATTTTTTCAATTTTAAGTAATACAATTATGAGACAGATGTACGAGTATAGCACGTGTATAAGGCGGTCACTGTCACATGACAGAACTATCGTGGCAATAAATGCTTACGGCAGCGGCTCTGAGGATACTATTCTTAGCGTCGCGGTGTGGAATACAGAAGCGGAGAGGAGGATGGGAAGTAAAACTTATCTATACCTTTAGCGTTAACGTTCAACAGAGAGGATGCAACTAATCAAGTATCATTTACTCGTGAGTCAGGATTCCTAGAAGTGAGGGTAAACTTTAAGATACTGTAGAGAGTACTAATTACATAACGTACATTCAGACTATAAAGGACAGTAACCATTATAAAAAGTTACATCTATACACATGATCAGGCCTATATTTCCCTTAGGGGTAGGCAGAGGTGTTGTTATAACAATACCCACTTTTCACCGAAGATGATTAAGAGCCAACATGACAGATGGTGAATCTATCACCGTCTCATTCTCTATACATACGTCTTATACATTACTTCTCAGACATATGCAGGCTTCCTCAGGATTTTTTCCGTAAAGTACATGGTGTGAAACCACTACTCATACGTTTTTAGAAAAAACTCATTGGTACAGGCTCTGCTGGGATTCTAACTTGCGTAGCAGGCGACTGCTTAGCCCCACAGCCACTACGGCTCATATTTTATTAGAACTTCTTAAAAATATTTATTTATTTCATATTTGAGCTGTATTCTTTTCCTAATGCTTGATTTTGTGAACGAGTCTCTCACCATGCTCAAAAAATGTTAAATATAAATAAATTTTTTTTGTAAATTGTCATCTAATTGTTCAAGGCCTACAAAACATAGCAATGTGAATTAACCGAAACCCGTGAGAATTTTGACAGAACACACCCACTTGCCTAATAAATTACACGTAAATTAATTTATGTTAAGTGACTTGTGTCAGTTCTACGTTAAATGATGTGGCTAGGGTGGGCATTTCGGTAGGTACTTTTTAGGGCTTATGGACCTTTTTATTTTAGCATAAATAACAATTAGGTGACGATGTTAATTGGATATTTGGCATAAAGCAGGCATGCTATAACATTTATGTGTATGCCTGTATCTTATGTATCTTAGAAAAGGTTGAAGAAAAAGATGCCAGAATAATTATGTTAGTCACCGGTCAAAGATTCAAAAAGCTTAAATATCACTGACTGACAAAAATCATGATAGAGCTACCGGGTACTTTTTTTGGAAGGGGCTTAAGATGTGATTCCTATATAAAGGTTTTATAAGAGGATTTTTTTCATTAGTTAAATATGAGTCAAAAAATATTTTTCCGTATGTGTATCTGGGTATTTATTCAAATGGAAAAGAATATGTAATATATTCAGAAAAAATTACCAACTTCGTTCCATCCACTATTTTTGTGTCTGTGTGTACAAATAAACGAATATATCAAAATGTAAAAAAAAATATACTTATGCGAATTTACAGCCACACTCAGTGACACAGGTTTTTCATACAACTAAACAATAATGTTACCTACCTGAAGCAAAACTAAGCATGCATATTACTTTGCAAGGTAAATCAAACATTTTCCACGAACACAATACTTTGAATCTTCCGCACAACGTCAATAATAGCCGTCAATAATTAAAATCCATTTAGTTTATTTCACGCGCTGGTCAGTCGCAAATTCATTGGAAAAAGCCATTTTCCGAGTAATGAGTCATTCTACTCAATGTTTTAATAGCCAGTTCTTTGTAGATAGTGGTTTTGTTTTGTTTTTATAACATCAAAGCTTTTATAGTTTCAAATGTTACAAGCATGTTGATAATGGTTCCGATGACATTTTTATTTATGAACCTAAGTGCTATGGAAAGGTAATTATTAAGAATTATCTCAATTGCTAGCATAATAAGTTATATCGAGTACCTTTAACATACAGGTCAATATTTGAATTTATTTCATTCGTATTCGGTCTGGTATCCGAATATTACCAAGAGGGTGTATGTTTCAAGAGGAGTGTAGGCGCTGCGCTACCGTTGCTAGTATGTTGGAACAGTGATTCTTGTAACGTAGGCAATACGTGACATTTTAGTTTTGGTCGCATGGTGCAGTAGCCGCTTACCATCAGACGAACTGCACGCTTGTTTGCCACCTTGATACTATGAAAAAAACATAATTTAATGAAAGAGCCGTGGTGGCCTTGACGTTTCGCAACGACGCATGTTCGAATCCCAGCGGGGCCTGTACCAACGATTTTTTCTAAAAATATGTAGTGTGATTTCAAACTATGTGTTTCACGGTGAAAGAATAAATCGTGAGGAAACCTGCATATGTTATTCAAAGACATATGTAGTATAGCACCTGGTAAGGCACTTATGAATGACGAGAAATTCACCATTTTGTTATTACAACACCACTGCCTACTCCATCGGGGAACACAAGCAAAAGCATACGTATAACTGAATGCAGAAGTGTCACTAGCACATTGCCATTTCTAGACTCGACGTTGGCGCCGGTGTCCCAGTGTTTATAGCTTTGAAACTAGTCTTCGCCTAATTTCCCAATTTCGGAAAACCTATTTTTAATGTCAATTCACCAAGAAAACATCCTCCAAGTTAGACGTGTCTAGGACCAGCGGTTTAGGCTGTGCGTTAATATATAAACATGTCAGTCAGTCAGGATTTTGAATTTTATATGTGCAGATGAATATGCATAGACCCTAACCCAATGAAAAGTTAAGTTCACTCCCCTTACTTATCAAACGGTCAAAGTAGTACTAATAGCTCTAAGGGAATAAAGTTACACTCATTTGCATGCATTACCTTTTCTGCTTAAGAAAGTTAGGACTTTAAGGTTGGTTCTACTTTGTCACTTGTGTTTGAATCCGTCCTATTCTGCATAATATTTTACATTTATTATGTACAAGCTGTGCCTCACGGTTTTAGCCGCGAACGATTAACGATCAAAACTATGTTACTTGTGATAATTTTTCATGTTCACATCTAACTAATACTAGCGGACGTCACGCGGTTTCACCTGCGTAGTTCCCATTCCCGTCGGAGTATGGGGACAATAGGGAAAATATAACCTATGCTACTCGCTGATAATGTAGCTATCCATTGCTGAAAGAATCAAGATCGGTCTCGTATTGTCGGAGCCTATTCAATACAAACAAACAAAAAAATCCTTCCAATATCGTCAACGTAAAAACGTTTTATAACCTTGGGGAACTGTAGGAGCACTCGAAGATCCAAACGGAACATACCAGTGAAACAGGGTACAGACGCAACGAGAAATAAATTTCGCGAAGTTCCCAATGCTCTCACTCTATGGTGATTACACGGAATAAACTTGAAGATAACCTCCTTGTAAGATATTTGGAATCATTTTAAAACGTTAAGCTGGGTTAACGTGGATTCTTATCCGCGAGCGATTTTTCGCTAGTTTCTGTCATTCTACTTTTAAAACTGGTCTTAATCTAATATAATATAAGTATTACAGTGTAACAAAACTTCTCCGAAATTACTTTCTCGATATCTATGTTTTTTTTGTAAATTTGGATAGATCTGAGAAATAGAAGTAACCTATTTTTCATACCCAGCTAGTTAATTATAAATAGTTGTTAGTTTATTCACAGTATTACATTTAAGTTCCCTTTTATCGGACCGCGAAGCAAAAGTTTATGTCCTAGCCGGCACTACTAGATTTGTCCTGGTTTTCGACGTATCTATTTGTGGTTATTTTCCCATTGTTTTTTCAGTAAGTCGGCAATATGGCCCAAAGGCTGACTTTTTTTAGGTTATTTTAAATCTACTTAGTTTATAGTATTCATTCTGGAAATAGATATTGAACTTAACGTGCCATTTTAATGTTTATAACATTTATATAGGGAGTCGTGTTACTTATTTGATTTATTGCTACATTGCACGCTAATGCGTAGCTAAAAATTGTTTTCATACAAAAGGTTCACCTAGCTTTGGATGGTGATCAGATTTTCCTCGTTGAATCTTTTTATATAAGACTAGCTATGTCCCGCGATTTCACCGGCGTAGATAAAATTTCATGGGTGGCTGTATGATAACCTCTCTCGATAAACGGGACTACTAACACTGAAATAATTTTTCAAATCGGACCAGTAGTTCCAGATGATGTGCGTTTAAGCAAACAAACTTTTCAAGTTTATAAATTAGTATGGAACACAAAAGCAGTACTTACATTATATTCCATAAGATCTTAATTTCATTGCAAAGTTTGTTTCACTTTGGAAGGCTAAGCTTACTTAATCGCATTTAATTTTTGCCATTACTTCTTACATTGATTGATGTGACGGTACTTTGTGATCTCTTTTGGGTGTTCTTTGCTTTTGTACCTGAGAATTACTTGGAACTTTCGTGAAATTGAATTTAAGGCCCCTCTTATTCGCTGATTATCTAAGGGTATTTGCGTATTTTTCTGCCCAACATCAAGTAATAATGTCACAAAGTAAAATGTTCTCCCTTAAAGGTAACTTCTTTTACATTCATTAGATATTCCGATAAGCACTTTAGGGTATTAAACTCGGATGGAATCACTTTGATAAAGTAAATATTTGGATTTTTACTCCCATTATTTTTATGAAAATTAACTTACCTTAAATGTAACGAAGTATTCACAACAAACAGCGCACCAATGATATTACACAATAAAGATCACAATTTTTTTACATAAGTAATGTAGAGGAAGCAGTTAAAATATTTTGGGAGCTATTCACGGTAAGACAAATCATAATACGACCATATTCTGACAAAAGTATAAGCTTAATGACTGTCCACCCTACCAATTACTGCTAATTGTATTGACCTAAGCTAACCCGAGTGATCCAATTCGGTCGCATGATGCATGCACTGACTTATTGATTGTGGTATGCTGTGGATTATGAAGTGCACGTCAAGGATGTAAGTTTACGACCTCTCTTATTTGTCTATCTTTCTATGAGGCAACACTAATCATCCCTAAATTCCTTTGCAATTTTATAAGAGTACTAGCTGTGCCCCGCGGTAGTTAAACTCATGGGTGACCAGCGAACCCTAATGTTTTTTTTAAATTTAAGTCTAAGTTACTTCTTGTATCATAAACTATCCGCCAGTGAAAGTCATGTTAAAATCGGTCTAGCCGTTTTGGAGAATAGTCGAAACAAACTGAAAGACAGACAAAGAAAAAATTTTTTTTTTGTATTTACATTTTACATTTAGTGAACAGCTGCTGTCATTTTGAAATTATAATCAGACACTTAAATTGTATATGCTGTATAGATATAGAAATAGATAAGCTTAATTTTTACCTCAAAGGAGAACTAGAGCCAAACAGGCATATGGTAGGCTGATGGTGTTTTCATTCACCGCAAAGCTCGTGGTGAGATATAAATAAATCACAGCACTTAAGCTTAGAACTGAACTAAAACTCACGAGTAAAGACCGAGGTTTAAACTCACATCCTCACTTTCCAGGTGGCTACTAAACTTCGATTCAATAGTTATATTACAAGCCTATATCCATGTTATTTTATGTATTGCAGAGCAGCATTTATGCTTTGAAGAGCAGAAATAAATGCGGCCTAAGCATTGATATAATTTTGAATTGCCTTGCAGGTAATAATAATTCAACGAAATTCAAATTTGCATATGTAGAGCAAAGTCACTGTATACATGTATATATATATATTTTCTTAAATAAGAACGTTTGCGCCTTAGAGTGTGAGGGTTGACACGCTTAAAGTTTTTTTTTAGAATTTACTCCTCCATTTTCTGACAATGTAATGTCAATTTTCCGAGTTTAGAAAAAATGTCTGCACAGCACAATGCCTGAACTTGAAGATGCGCGTGTCATTTTGAACGATTTGTTTCTAGATTCCATACTGCTTGTAGTAGCTAACATGTATACTGTGGCAAAGTGTAGAGAATAGTGTCTATAGAATATTTTGTACTAATTCAGAAGATCATAGTACTTACACGTAGTATGTTGTTGTGTGACGATAGCTCTGATTTGAATTTCACAACCCTTTATTAACATATATTTATATATAATTGAGAATTCTCAAGAAGGTACTTTCAGCTGCAACGATACATCACGGCGAGTTACTACAGATTTAAAGTCCCTGTAAATAAGCGCTACATTTTACATCAATTTGAAACTTTCGACGCGATATAGAGAGAATCTGTGTAAATATTCTATTTTTTTTGTATAATGATATATTGAAAACATTACTCATATTTAAATTTTTTATACATCTTTGTATTATTAAAATAAACACAAAGTGTTAAGTAAAAAAATCTTGATGGTTATTAAGTTATGCGTATACTACCATTTCACGGTTGAACCGCTGAACTAACCTGAGCTGAAGTCACGGGTATATAAATGGACTGTAAGCTTCTATAGAAGTATGAGATGTCATTCGCATACGCATTGAGTTATGTTAAACCAATACCCCCGCGGTGTAAAGGACAAATCAGGTCCCCTACCGCTTCAAGCGATTGCATGATCAAAAGGAATTTCAATTGCCTAAACATTTTTAAGTAAATTTAGGCATGTTCTGATATACCAGCACATTAAAGTTCTTGATGAGGAGAGGTCATTATTTCTTGGTCGTGTAATAAATGAAAGGCTCCCTCAATAGACGTGGTAGCTTAATTAGAAAATTCATTGTGCTTCGAGTCTCGCGGTTCATGGGGTGCAAGCTTGCGTAATACATAAAATTATTAATATAATAAATAAATTTACTTACTCAATAGCTACCGTAGGAAACAGTACTTTCAAAAGATTTATAAAGTTAATAAATGCATAATAAGAATCATAGACTCGAGCTGTGAAAAAGAGCCGTGGTGGCCTTGGGGTTAGAGCAGTCGCCTGCTACGCAAGTTCGAATCCCAGCGGGGATTTGTACGAATGAGTCTAAAAACAGTGCAGTGTTTTTACATCATGTGCATTGTGGTGAAGGAAAACATCGTGAAACCTGCATATGTCTGAGAAATTATTCGAAGACGCATGTATAGTGCCTGAGACGGCGTTGGACTCACCATATGACACTTTGGCACTTAATTATCTTTAGTGAAAAGTAGGTGTTGTTATTACAACACCTCAGTTTGCACCTTCGGGGAATACAGGCGTGAGCATATGTATGTATATTAAAATGAAGAGTTTTTGTTTGCTTGAACGCACTAATCTCAGGAACTACTGGTCCGATTTAAAAAAAATATTTCACTGCTAGATAGACCATTTATCGAGGAAGGCTTATAGGCTTTATATATTCACGCTAATATTCTCAATCTTAATAAAACCAGGGAGGAAATTATTGTATTTGGGCAGTGCGCTTACATCTGATACAATGTTTAATTTTATTACCATTCAATGAAACGTCATCTATGAAGTGCAAAACGATCATAGTTGGCCCCCAGATCGATAAAGATACCTACAATACACAACTAGCTTTGTCTGGTTTCATAGAAGTTGTATGTGCGTAGATTAGTCGAGTATGTAATCTTAGTGTGACCTCAAATTCGATTTGTTCTTGTACTTCTTACGTTGGAACAGACGCTCGCCAGTAAAGTTTCTTTAACAGAATAACAATAGAGTTCTATTTTGAGAATTCGCTAAATGAAAGTCTCAGTTGAACAATCCAATAGACCCACCAGAGTACTTACTCAAAGGACCCTAAGTGGAGTTTCTCAACTAATTTACATAGGTACTAATGGAAATACCAGTGATATTCTGATAGATAAAAGGGAATTCGAATGTATTTTAGTATTTTGTTATCTATACGGATAAATAAAATTGAAGTGTCTGTTTGTATTTCGAACAGTTTTTCGCTTGCAGCTGATGTTATACGAAGTAAATTAGGCTATTTCTATTTTAAGCCACCCATCAAACTAATTGTACGCGGGTGACACCGCGGGGCACAGCTAGTTTAATCTACAATTAACTTTAATCAGCCTAGATGACCGAACTTTGCTCGATTAGTTGTGTTTTGGCGTTTTCCTAAAATTAAGCTAGCTAGATCGATTTATCGCCCTCGAAACCACCTGCATTTTGTTTCCTAGTTACAAAAATTGCTTGTTTAAAGGTAAGATTAGAAATAACATACATACATATATGGCTTAAAAACATTTAGTAAAATATTTCTACGTGTCATGAAACCTTTTCAGCGTAATATGGAAGCGAATATTTATTTGATAAAGAAATACCATACCCTCAATAACAGCTTCAATTTCACAAATAAAAAAGGACGTAAGCATTATTTTGCATTTTAACTATGCATTTTAGTTATAATTTATTTCACATGCTTTGTTTACTATGTAACATTCTCAATCAATCTTAATTTACAATCAAACGCGCCACCCTTAAATAATAAATTAGATTTTGCGAATCAATAATAGTCTCTACTCACCGACCACAGACTAAAATATTTCAATAGTACTTACATGGTAAAAATATAAACCTCATTACAAATATCGTGCCAGGGCCATCAAATATCACAGATTGAAATTACAGAGTTTTGAGATATTTGGTAAAAACACCAGATTATTTTACCAGGACAATGTTTCCGAGCCATAAATTGCCACATACTCGTATCGTAATAATGTTATTACCAAATTTAGCAACTGCATTTCCTACTCTACACACCGGTAGTCGCTTGACTTGATAATTACTTAGCAGCCACGTAGCATGTAGCTACTATGTATAATAGCTCAATTCACTGCCGCTATCTATGTATCAGTATAAGCTTGACGTATGTATTTTACGCTACATAATGATTAAATATTAATTGTATATATTGCCTGCTTGTATTGTTGCTATGCTTTGTGTGAAGTTGACTATTATTTAGAAATGTTTACATAGCTTCTAAATTACTTAAGCAAGGGAGTTCTTTTTGTTGAATTACAATGAATCGATCAGAAATATGATCTATCCAGGATCGCAAATAATGTAAATATTGAAAAATTTTGACGAATGTGATTTCATAAAAATTGTTCTATATTTCTAGTAGGAAAAGACCGATTCTTTCTCTGTGTGTATCCTCAGAGGGGCTCATACAAAAAATCACTTACAGTCGCAGTGTTAAAGATACCTCATTGTTCCCAAAGTAAAATCGATGGCTAATTACAACATTGTAAACAAAATTAAAATTTAATTATACGTATCGAAGGCAAAGTGTCAAATTTTTAGGACAAAGGTTAACTTTTACCCTTCTGATATAAATTTATGCGCTTGCTAAGCTCACCCGTCTGGCGAATCTATGTATATTCTCTGTATCTGGCTCAACAAATACAATTGTAAAGCTTAGATGTTATTTTTTAATCAACATCTACTTTTTTATTTATTATTTTATTGATTATTATTTACTTATTATAAATAAATTATATTTATTTATTATTTTTATAGGCTTGATCTAACTAAACGGCTATAAATCAAACAAGTTCCTTTTATAATATTGATCGAATTTGAAACTTTCTTTTGCGTACATTTCTCTCTGGCTTCTGTGTCCATTCCATTTTGAACTTTATGACACGTAAATAATATATTTCTGTGGATGTGTTGATATGACACTCTTGTATGATAAATATCGATGCAAAAAAGTCGCTACATACGAAAATTTTTAAATGAATGTGAAAACAAAAATTTGATGCTATTTTCCGCAGAAGGAAAAACGATACTTAATATGATTATGTTACGACTTCCTGCAAACGATATAGAACAGTGTTTCATATTGCAAATGCTATAGAGACAATTATTTAGAAATGTCATGTACCTAGTGAAATATTAAGGCACGTTATCAAGACGATCTGCTGAATTCATTACACGCATTGTCCGAAATTGCTGGAATTTTGCATTACACAGTCCACCACGAGTGTTCAACCTGGCCAAAACCTTTACGCTATTATCGACCTTAACACTTGTTAACAGCACATGTAATCGTGTACACGGATGTGGTTGTACGTAACTTGATTTGTTGAATGTTCTAAGCTTAATCCACAATGAAATAGAGCAGTGCGGCTACGTGTTAGGGAAATTGAATTTATTAAAGCAAAGTGCCTTGGCTAGCAGTTTGCAAGATTACTCTAGAATATAGGCTGACGATACATGTTTGTTTATTGGATGTTATGGGTCTAACGTAAACATATTAATTATAGTCATTTGAAAACGAACAGATACATCATCCCCTCTTTAGCTTTGGCCAACTACGTACTATAGTTACGAGAAGTCGTAAATGGTGATTAAGGGTTACATTTTAAGAAGTGTGTAATAAACTGAAAATGAATAATAAATGAATTAGTTAGACTCTCGTAAATATATCGAATCTTATCTGATTAACTAATATTAATAAAACAGCAGATCCTATTTTTATTTAAGATAGCTGTGCCCTGCGGTTTCACCCGCGTAGATTTAGTTTCTTCCTTATTGTCGCGGAACCCTAATATTTTCAATAAATAAAAGTAGCCTAAGTTACTCCTCGAAACATAAGCTACCTACCAGTGAAAGTCCCGTTAAAATCCGTCCAGCCGTTTCAGAGATTACCCGGAACAAACAGACAGACAGAGAAAAATTTTAAAACTTGGTTTTTTAGTGTCAGTAGCGTATATACTTCCATATGCATTTAGTGAAAAGCTGTTATTTTGGATTTACAAACAGACACTTCAATTTTATTTACCGGTATAGAGTATAGATGTATAGATTTCAGAATCGAACCGATTACTTATTTCTACAAATCACGTGGTAATTCCTATATTCTAACGTCACTAAAAATGAAACTTACCTCTTATTTATTAGAGATGATTCACAATATTTGTCATCATAAGGTTTTCAACTACAGGTCACTTGACAATTACATGATCAAGCATTTGACACTACAAATTGGTGTTAATGGGTAAAGCCGACTTTTAATTAAGCACTCAGACTTGCAGATGTCTGTAATTAATTCTATTGAGTTTTTGGTTCATCTATTTAATCACCAGACTTTCTGTAGATTAATCATATTATATAGTAGGCACGTAGACACAGGTGCCCTGAATGAGAGCTCAATGAAAATAGTGGGTACCTACGCAATTATTTGTCCCCGTCGCTACATAAAAGACAAAAAAAATTACCACTACACATTCGAGGTCCGCGCTCTTAACGTTACATGTTATAAATTGAAAATGAAAGTTAAACTCAGATGTACCAATGACCAAATTCACCCAATTATGTGAATAGCAATGGTTTTTCGTTCATTCGTAGATGTCTAGCAAAGACGTAGCGGGTAGGTAGAGGTAGGCGGACTTTTAATTTATTTTGTTGATCAAAAGAAAATTTAATTATTTTCACTTACTCAACACCAAATTCTTTAAATCCCCTTTCACAAAAACCAGTTACATTTCTTTCGATTTCATTAAAACCGTTCGAATGACAAAGATTAACGACTAGCGTACAATGCACAAAGACCAAATTAAACAAATCCAATTTATCCGGATCGTATACCCGGCTAGTTACTGGAGGTGGAGCAAAGCAGCTAATTGCTCAACTTTACTAATTAAAATTAACTCAAAGTGAACGTGAAAATATCTTCGAACAAATACTCCACCGTTTTTGTTTTGTTTGATAAATAGTTTACGCACGAGTTGATTACCATATATCGGTCGAGGGTTTTCCTTAAATACTTGTAAATTACCTAAACCTTATTTACCTGTCAGCTATAAGAAACATACTTTTTATAAAGATCACAAGTATTTTCGGGTGGCAGGCAACTATGATCGTTTTAAACAGCGCATTTTCATAACTTCTTAGGGTTATTGTTTAATTTTACTACAGTAAAGTAAATAATTACAAAATACCAAAACATAGTTGGCCCCCTCCCTGTTCACTCTAATGTAGAGCATTGCTTATACTTTTAAAGTTTTTATATTAGCTATTATAAACTATGGCACACCTTTATAGCTCCTCGTTATCTTAATAAAATACTTTGCAGATTATCGCTGGTTTCCGAGAGTGGAATTAAAACGGCATTTTAAGGGTCTTTAACAATTTGCGGCCCTTCGCGTGATCGGGTCAAATACTGCGAAGTATCTATTAAAGTTTCCTCCTCACAGTCATTAAGTGTTCTAATTGCTTCCTCTGTATCGTTTCCTTAACCCACCCTACACGTACATAATCTGGCGTTTATGACAGATATGTTTTCACCATTTTCATTCACATTTTAGGTGGTATTTGTTTGATGTGAGTGCCTTACCAGAGCCTTAATTGAATAAATAATTTTAATTTACCTTATAACCTTGTGTGCTGATGGTAAAAGCAATATATGTCTGATTAAAATTTTACAAATTAGGAATTATTTTGCTCTTAGGTCTTTAGAACTATAAATCCAGCTCAGATGGTGATTTAATACATACATTCTCAAAAATATGCAGGTTTCCAGTCAATATTTACGTACTAAAAACATAAGCCTTTATTATTCTCGTAACTTCGATTTTGTGTAATAAATAAAGAAATTTAATAATGGAACAATAAGTGTGAATTAAACTAAGTTAACGTAAAAAATTACGTCCAATGAATGTTCCAATTGTCCCTCATTACTCGTTATAACTTCTTTAGATGAGTATAAAACGAAACTGGAACCAATGTACTAATCTAAACGTATTCTCTAAGTGTGTAGTATCCACGATACCATGCGAAAAAAAAAATACCACCATCATATGGATGGCAACATATTTCATACAATTTGTAACTCTTGATGATGGAAAAACTTTAGTAATCCAACTTCAGATTTCCGACCAAACTTGGACCTGGTCCGATGAAAGAAACTTCATGCTGCAGCTGGCTTCAGTCAAATAACACAACATTTCTTAGTTTTGTGTTTATGCGTTGAGTAAAGTAGAGTTGCTTTAAAAGCGCTGAGCTCCAAACAGGTGGACACAAAGCATTTCACTTTTTTTCTGAGTGATGATTCTTTCTTCAGATTTTGACAGTAAATGTAAATATAAGTAGAATGAAAATATCCTTCGGCTGAGCTTTCTAAAAGCCAGATTTCGTCCAATTTAAAATATCCAAAGAGACAGACAACTGAATTTTACTATTTCAACCCACATTAAGCATCATCATCTTCCTGCCTTTATCCCATCTTATTTGGGGTCAGAACAATGTGTTTTTTTTTCTTCCATATCTGTGTACTTTTATCTTTCTATGTATAGCATCGTTCAAACGATCCATCCATCGTTACTTAGGTCTGTCTTTCCCCTTGTATCCCCATCCCCATTCATAAACAAAATATGTTTAGCATTATAGAGGAAACGCATGCAAGAATGAAAACCATAAAACAATGGAAATCTTAGTCTGGCCAAATCCAACGACTCCAACCAAAATCCTTAATAAATGAACCATAATTACATCATACATTTCAAGTAAACTATCAAAATAGTTTTCGTGCCTTTCAACGCTTGATTATCTTTGAGGTCATCTAAGATAAGCGAGGTCTCTATTGTAAACCGGAGTCAAGGTCAAAAATGGCGGAATAAGCCTATTCATAGTCGACGATAACATTATTTAAATACGGACTGACGTTAAATTAATTTGTCTTCTTCCTCAAGAGCTCCAAGGCCTAAAGTACTCGCGGGCATTTAATTTCGACTGATGTTTTGAAACTTTCGTTACCAAAATATATTTGAGTCGAAATAGCTCCTGAATATTTTGTTTTGCTCTATATAATAATGTTATCCGTGAGTTATGTTTTATGTGAAAGGATTAGCATTTTTTTTGCTTTTGGCAGTTCCTTATATTATAACATATTAAGCCTCTGGACTTCATTATTGTTTACTTCTCGGACACCCTGATTTCTTTTTTCCGTAGCATTGGGAGGCTCAGTAGTCATTTACGGTACAGTCACACGGAGTGCAAGTTTAGGATGTTCGATTTATAAGAGAAGTCGTTAAAACAAACATATCATAAAGCTAAAAGGCATTTCTAAGAAATAGCTGAAACGTGTACTTCTTGAAGATTGTAATTAATATCGTGCTTGAAGGTATACAATACAATGTTTTGAATAGAATCGAGTTACAGTTAATTGTTCTATCTCTTAATTAGAATGTTCACCAAATTTCGTAGAAAATAAACGTTAGCATGCTAGCTACGAGTACCTTCAATACACCAATGATAACACATCGTGTACTGTTTACCACTAGCGCAAAATAAACCAAGCTTATAAATACATTACAGCTATGTATAGTGATTTCAAGAACGGGTGAGCCCAATATACACATGCGGTATGCAAATATTGATGTATGCTTCGTGGAAGAGAGATGACTAATTTTATTTGGTGAACTAGCTGTGCGCCTCTGTTTCTTCTGCGTTAAGTTTATTATATTTGTGGCTTTATATCGTGTAACACAATTTTTTTAATAAATTTAAATGAAAGTATTATACATCTTGTATTATTAGTTATCTGCCAGTGAAGCCGTTTTAGAGAGTATTCGAAGCAAGCAGAGAGATAGGGAAAACTTAAAAAAAATATTTATGTAAGTCCCCACTTACATTTAATGCTTATTATATTTACTACTCGTATTTAGTGAAAATCTGTTAATTAAAAAAAAAACAAACAGACTCTTAGATTTTATTTATCAATTGATACAGGTATACATGTAACATATTGCAAATTTCTGCACGATGTTCTCCTTTATTATAGGCCGCTAGATTTCATTAATAATACCTAGATTTATATCTACTTTTGATGTATTTGTACATCATGATTCGTTTGTTATATGTAAAGACGAACAAACAAACATAAATACTGTCAATAATACAGTACCTATTCCCTGAAATTATCTTGAAATAGTAGCTCCACGGTTCTACAACGTTATTACCTATTTCGGTTGAGTTGCTGAATACCTAGTAGCATGCTGCATGCATTCGCGCACCACACAAAATGAATTTCTGACGAAAGTTATTTGGCACAGTAGGTACAATAAACAGTTTCCAACTCGGAAAAGTTTGAGAAAAGTGGGAATTTTTGTATATGGATGATCCTTCAAATCAACTTAGAGTGAATAGGTATTATGGTGAAAGTATGATGAAATAATAATAGTAATAGTCCCAAAAATATTTTAATACTACTGAGACAGGCTCTTAAGTAAAACTATGTTTGAAACTAATTTAAGAGCGACTCTTCTCGTAAGCGATATAATACCCTGTGTATACCTGTCACTATACATTATAATAATATAGTGTAGGTTAAGTTAATCACCTAAGGAATAGTCTGAAATATGAGCACATCTCGTCATCACGTGCAAAAGTTTGGCTAGAAACCAATTTAAGAAAGATGTTCAGAGTATTTATAAGATACATTTAAATTCATAAGTAAAAAAAATGTATGTGCTTAATTAAAATACGGGATGGCCAATAAGTGATTTTCGGAAGTAACTTAATAAGTACCTGTTATTATGACAAAAGGCTCCTGAAAATGATTGCGAAGCGATCTCCTATCAAGCCCTTTTTGTCTTTAGTATAAAGCGATTTGTGAATATTAAATCTCTACAAATTGGAGTTCCTTCTTTGTACAAGTTTATTGCAAGTTGATAATAAAAGGGAGCTCTTTAAAGTTCTCAAAGAGTGACCTTTCTTTTTGTAAGTCGCTGTTCATCATCATAAGCCTATTATTATCGAGGGCTGGATTTTTTTCATACTTAGTAATGATTTTTATTTGATAACCATGTTGAGGCATAACTTTGTTTTCCCGAACTCCTCTTTGCCTTCGAACTTCTAGACGTGGGGAGAATTCCCAACCTTATGTTGTAGACATTCCACCCATTTGCACGAAATGCTTTTCGTCCTCGTTTATCATACGCACAGCTAAGGATTGGAATGCTCTTCCCTTGTTTATATACCCTGAGACTTATAACGGTAAGCGATCTTCGTCTTCGAGAACATCATCACTTTTCATCCAGTTGAGATTGAGGTCAGTCGTGGAGTTAGACTGGAAGAAAAAACAATTTCAATTGCTTTCAAGCTCTTCCCAGTGTTTATATCAGCGCATGTGCCGAAACTAATTTTGAGCGCTCAGCGAATATAGTAGTTAGAACTTCATGTTTGTTCGAGATCGTACCAAACAAACCCAAAAAAAAAAATACAACTTCGCATTCCAGTTCAGTACCCAAAGCTTGTGATTGTGGCTTAACCACTCTCACATTAGAATAAAATTCTATAACTTATAACCTTTTACTAGTCCTTTTAATAATACTATTGTTACTGTTAAGTGTTCCTACTGGAACCAAACCAATAGTGGATAAACATTATAGCAGTATCTCAAACCATCAAATTATTTACTGGTGAATAATTACGCAATATTAACTTTATTTAACACAGACGCGAAGATTTCACGGCGCGTTTTAAATAAGACTTATTCAATTCAAAAATTGTTGCTCGAGAGAAAAGCGGCCGCCTTGCTGGTACATTTGTCATTTTAATCACCTAACGCCGTCTGTGGTAATAAAATAATTTCACAGTAAACATTTTGAAAATTAAATTTTAAGGACTCCTCACTCGGCTTAATGGGCTGCGAGTAGGGAAGTGGTGAAATAAGGAATTTCACTTTAGAAGTTTTTCTTAATAAGTACTGTTAATTTTTCTCCGTTAAATACGGGGAAACATTACATGTACCAACGTTTCAAGTTAAAAGACTTTGAAGTTTGAGGTTGATGACAAAAGTTATTATTAAGGTACTGCATCTATTACACCCTACAATATTATGCTTTACTTACACATAAAGTTTCCTGCCGGTTTTTCTCAGAAGGCTAGTTTCCGAACCGGTGGTAAATTTTCGACGTTCATAAGTGCCTTACCAGGGCCCGAACTGAATAAATATTTTTCATTATAATTTTTACTAAAAAAAATATAATACTACGACTTTTGGTGGTCTCGTTACCACAATATTTACAGAGTAGGTAATAACTACACTAGGGTAATCTAATTTTACTATATTTAATGATCTACTAACTAACTGAAATAAAACTATTTTATCTAAATGAATATACTATACGCAAATATAGGTAGGTAATACAATATTATAATCACAAATACTTACTTAAATTGCTCGTATTTTGCTTCACCTGCTGACGCTAAAATCAATTTGGAATTGTTGTCATTTATTTTTTGTTATTACATTACAGAAGAATTTAACGATAATATTTCAAAGTATCTAGCTTAAATGTTAAAACGATAAAATAGATAGAATACAAAACCAATAAGTAATAAATTTATCCGTGTCACACACTGCGCCATAAAAAACTTATTGACATTTATTTGACACGCGACAACCCTGCTGTGGTAGGTATTCACCAAAAATATCATTACCCGAGGGGTGTCGAAAATGTGATAATGAGCTACAAATTTAATTTAAATCATTACATACATACATAGGCTATTTATAAATGACAGGTAGCACATGCAACTGCTATGTTCTAAAAAAAGCTGTTACTTTTACATAATGTCAAAATAGTATGTATCTCATTTTACATTCACACGAAATCAATAACAATCCCCCACTATCAAGCATTGAACGGAAATACATCAAAAATCATTATCAAACAATTAACCATTTTTATAATACGTTAAAGCAAACCATTTTCGGCGTATTAACTACGTAATAAGGTACATAATTGACTGCATCAATTTGATTAGTCATCAAGATAATTTATGCTATAGCGTGGGGCAAAAAAATGTTGTCATGCTTACAACTTAGTTCTTTTTCTTTGAAAAAAGTTCATAGCGCATATTTCATACCATTATCTAAGACTTCCGTGTTACACCCTGCTTTATTGACTCATTGTTGTATAATTTTGGAAGAATTATGCTTAAGTAAAATGACTTTAATATATATTTTTTAAATGTCATGTCATTCAAATTAAACATAACATCTTGTGAAAATTGTGTTAAGTGCAATTAATGATTGAACAAACATATATATCGTAGTACCTAGTACACTTAAAATATGATATGACTAGTTTCTGCCCATACCTTTGTCCGTGGGGAATAGTTACTTTGCTAACGCTAACTTTAATCCGCGATTCGTCTTATCATGGTGATATAAGATTCTAGCACACAAACACTCACATCAACCGCCGCGGTGAAAGGTTTTGTCTGACTCGCACCGACTAAACTCCAGTGTAACTCCAGTGTTACTCCTGATCGTGAAGTGGGGTGCACGAGTTATGTCCTCAATGCTTCACCGCGACCCCCCAGTGACTGGCCTGTCAGGCCCCACCTTACAATACCAGACTGAACCCGGCTTTTACGTTATGGGAGGGCGCGTCGGAACACGAACGCTCCATTCAACGCGCTCTTTACGGAGGCATCAGCTGCTCCTAGGTCCGCCTTCGTCGGCCGGTCCTTCTCCGGTGGATTGGGTTATGCTGCCTCTAGGACCCGCACCGCCGTTTCTTTGGACGACATTACGTCGTCACAGAAGGACATGGCCGCATCCCATTCCTGGGTGGGAGCTGCCGACCATGGCCCGAAACAGCATTGGCAGCGAAATATCCCCACCGGTTTGGTTTACCTTAGCGAGAGTCCATCGAAAAATCCACTTAAGTTTAAAGATAAACAAGATAACACGTATCTACTAATAAACAAGAATTCCATTTCGAACTTACTATTCATAGTTTAATATCAAGATATAGCTTCGGAATTACATAAGGGAATTGTTTAAGCAGATTCTTTTATACAAAAATGTATAAATCTATAACTATACAGATAAATAAAATGTTTCTGTTAGTCAAAATTGACAGCTTTTCACTAAATGCAGAAGAAAGTATATAAGGAAATATTATATAAAAAAAGATTTCTATCTTGATCTGGGTAATATCTGAACCCGCTGGGCCGATATCGTCGGGACTTTCACTGGCAAATATCTAATGTTACTTAGGCTTAGGCTAAGGGACAACATAACTTACTTTTATTAAAATTAAGCCTACGAGGCTGAAACCATGGGGCATAGCTAATTTAATAATGCAATTACCATCCCGATATTTTTAATAATACACCTCTCATTATGATGAAATTTCTCGGTCTAATATTCTTTATCCAAATAAGTAAAATCCGCCCATATTGAACCCAATTGTGATTTAATTAATGTTTGTTTCTTCAAAAATTACGCCTTCTCAAGTGAATCAAGGGATCACATAATTGGCCCGCAAGTCAAACATTTTTATTAAATACGAAATTGATTTCTTAAAATAAGACCGGCTGTGATTTTGAATTTGATCGGCAAATATAACTTTATACGTTAAATTATTATTATTAGTACAGGCTATTTGCACTAAGTATATATATTATATAATAATCAAAGCCTATTTTTTTAAAGAACGACTGCTTCTTGTCTGAGGGGTCATTCTTAAGGATTTTAAAATTTACCCTTTTATTTACTGTCAAAAAACTGGTTTAGCACTTTTGAAAAACGGCGGTAAAACACGTGAATGACGTATATGATGTATTTAAATGTATATTATGATGTTGAGATTCTTGCCGGTCCTTCTCAAAGAACTAGTTTGGTGGAATCGGTGGTCAATCCTTCAAGTTCCTTACTAGGGCTTTGACTGAATAAATCATGATTTTCATTTTCAAGATTTGTCTACACTAATATTATAAAGAGGAAAGATTTTATTGTTTGTTTGTTTGCATTGAATAGGCTCCGAAACTACTTGACCGATCTTGAAAATTCTTTCAGCAATAGATAGCTGAATCATTAGCGAGTAACACAGGCTATATTTTATTCCAGTACTTCCACAGGAACTGGAAATACGCGGGTTACCTTAATAAAGTGTAATAAACTGTTAATAAAATGGCAAATAACCATATTGCTGAATGTGAATTCTGAACTGCAGTGACCTTCCGTTGAATCTAAAAATAATGGAGAGCATGTTAATATATTTTTATTTTCTAAGACTTATTCCCATTCCATATCCAAACACTTACCAAAGACGCTCCGACGATCCTACTATCCGCAGAGACGCGATGTTATAATGGCAAAATACAGTTCCTTCTCTGTATGGTAAATTGTGGATCTTTAAAACACTTCTGCAAAACCAGGTTGTTTTTATGTTCTACATATTAATAATTGGGCTCAATTTAAAATAGAACTTTGGAAAGTCCCCTAGGGCCTCGCTGATAAGAGCAAAGAGATAAGAAAACTTTGTGGTTACGCAAAAGTTATCTAATAGGCGCCGAAGCAGTTAAGGTGAATATTTTTCGGGTAAAATAATCATGTTCTGTTCCTTACTAGTTAATACACTAATACTAACCTAGTCTTCTATGCGATGCTTAGCTTCGTATGTTACATTTTATTACATAATATGTTGTACCAAAATTTAATAACAACCACCGTGTGGTTTTGCTTTACGGTCTACGAAAGTTTCCTTACCGGTCTTTTTTGAGGAGAAGGTATACATACTTTACAAAAAAGTATGAGATTATCATTCTAAATCTTTTGGAACGTGTTTAATTAAAGTGGACCTTAAATATGCAATAGTCATTTTATGAGTCTGTCTCATCTGTCTGTATGACGCGACGTGAATTAAAACATGCAGTTACCCACACTATTTTCGCTGAAAGCCCATAACCTCGTGACAGCACCTTGTAATATCTAAATATTTATCATTATACTTGTATATTTTTGAATAGGTACACATCATCAATCATCACATATTTCAAATTTGTTCGAATAATTCCCTTTTTGGGGCATTATATAATAAAATAGGCCCAAATGCACACAGCCCCTTCGCTTTGATACTGTACCTACTTACATGAAAAGTCGAAATTTGCCAGCAGAACACAGCAATTGTTCTTTTGTTTCCAGACAATTTTTTTCGCAGGTTTTACAAATCCCTCACTGCGTGACCACTTCACGAGTAGAGCAAACTCTAAAGTTTCGGCTCTTCTGCAGATTTTGAATGTCACGTTGATTCATAGATGCATCGTCATAGATGTTCACTTTGTGCCATATACTCTGTCTATTAGCCATAGACTTCTTGTTATATTGTTTCCACTTCAACGAATAGGGATCCCCATAGGGATGGAATTTTGGGGAATACTTTTCATATCAGATGCCCCGTCATACAAATATACCGTCTATGTTTCTGGTCTCTACGATCAGCGGTTTAGACTGTGCGTTGTTCCGTCAGTCATTCAAGACAAAGCATATGTATACGTGTCTAAATTGTGTCACGTTAAATACATTTACATCTCGTCATTGACCATCAATGACCTAATACGGCGGGCTCTGGTCACCGCCAGGGTGCCTGCTGTACTGGAACCAGTAGGTTTGGCGCGCGGCGATGGCCGGAGACCCGATGGTATGTCGCTGATGTGGGATGCCACGTGTGTCAATACGTTGGCTCCGTCCCATCTCCCTGGCACTGCTGAGGTGGCTGGTGCTGCTGTTGCTTAGCAGGAGTGCCTCAAGCGCCGGAAATATGCTTGCATTGGTCAAGGATACATATTTTCTGCTTTTGCGGTTGAAACTCTGGGCCCTTGGGGTCCGGATACTCATCAGCTTTTCAAAGAACTTGCACGTCCTCTGGTAGAAGTCTCTCGTGACAAGAGAGCTGGGGCTTTTCTCGCTTAGAGAATCAGCATTGCTATTCAACGTGGCAATGCTGCCAGCCTTCTTGGCACGATCCCGAGAGACACCGACTTGGGACAAGTTTTCTACCTTTAATTAGTTTTAAGTACTGTTCCTTGTATATATAATTAAGTTTTTATTGAATAAAATGGTTACAATCAATATTCAATTTGAAGCGCATGCAGAACATTGAGTTTTTTGAAGCTAAATAGCTGACAAGTGTAAGGAGACATGGCAATCTATTACCGCAACCTATATTTCAGTTCCAAGGCTGCAACGCTCTTACGTCGCCAACCTTATGCTGATAGGAGCAGAGCATATTTTGCAACTTTCAGAACATTGGTACAATACAATGTTAAGTAAACATTTTGTAATTAGAGAAAGTAAATGAAGGGTTGGGGTAAACATGTTCATGTTTTCCCACCGTATTCCTGTTGGAAGTTTAACTAGACAATAGTCAGCGTGTGTATTTAATTCGTCTGTTTGTTTTGAAACACTTGCCATTTTTATATTAACTGTTATTTTATGTTTATAAACATCCAAGTTTGAGTTTGAGCTTGTTTTCTTATTAATTTTGAAGCAACCAAGAAGCAAATAATTTGGAAACGTTTGCTTTTATGCATGTTTTATTCAACAACTATTGATTAGAATTATAGAGTATAGGAGCCGTGGTGTTTGAGCAGGCGCCTGCTACGCAAGCGAAGTTCGAATCCCAGCGGGGCCTGTACCTATGAGCTTTTCTAAAAACGTATGTATAGTGATAGACTCATCATCTGTCACGTTGGCACTTAATCATCTTCTTTAAAAGTGGGCGTTGTTAATACAATACCTCTGCCTACCCATTCATGGAATATATGCGTGAGCATATGTATGTATGGATGGTTAGAATTGAATAGAGCATTGTATTGCGTAGCAAAGGTATAAGTTCCTATATTCGAGCCACTTTTTTCTTAAGATTCCAACAAAAATTGGAGAAGAATAAAAATATTACAATCCTAGAGAGAATTTACCATAACATGATTCTTTTACAGGTAAGTCATAATGGAAATAGTACCAATTCACTTTTTTTAACAAAAAAGGATCATAATTGAATAATAACCCTAAGATATTTAACTTATACTTTACTCTACAACTATATAACTTATACTTAAATTGACTTTAAGTAATTAAGTTTTGAACTACAAAAAAATACGCGTTGCAAAATAAGTATAAACAAGAAAAAAGCTTATAATTTTTCATTCCATAAAATACATTTTACTATTTCACGAAGATCCCCGGATGTTAACGCTCGTTTTCTCCATTACCATAAATTGGAATTTATTGTGTCCCCAATGACGGCCATTTTAAAGTACATACCTGCGTCTAGTGAATAAATGTTTGTACATAAAGGTCTCCTCAAACAATTATTTTGCTATGGCTTTAAATAATTTTGAGTGTTGAATTACGTGTCTGTCTGTTATTCCAATTAACTACATACAGATATAAAAGGCCCTAGAAAAATAAACAAAAGTCTCTGTCTTTCCGTCGGTCTGTCTGTCAGTGGTCATCTCAGCGTATCAGAAGTAGCTAAGGGTTCATAGATTTAAAAAATATAGGGCTGCGAGAAATAAATCCACCCATTAAATTAAGTGTACGTGGGTCATCACTATACATAGTTATACTATTATAATTCCACGTGCTGAAAATTTTATAAAGTAGCATAAGAAAGTTAAGGTTCACCGGGATCTCGCGTTCCGAGGGCAAAACAGATGTCACTTTACGAAGCTTTTAGCTGAATATCGCTAACTATGAAATGGTGATTAAGGTCACAGTGCTCTATTTACGGCGGTGGAGGGCCCATTGGGTCACAGAATTATAAAAGCGCCCTAAAATTATTATTTACCAGAAGATAAGGCTCTTCAATTATGTAATGTATAGGTAGGTGTACGAAATTTACAGTTTCTTTTATTATTTTAATTAAGCTAAAATTTTTATGAAATACTTTCACGAAACTTTACGCCAAGTAAACGTTGCTGAGCTGACTGACTGAGCTTTCATGACTATACTCTACCTACACCTACAAGAAAGGGTTGGGGTATTTAAGTATGCATATTAAATTCAGAATAATTAAGAAGTGTAGAACTATCGAAGTTCACAAATTAAGATAAGGCAAGGTTAAACTTAGAATTGTGCCGTTCTGACCCCCTTTATGATCCACCGGTGGAACAATTTTAATTTATAATTAAATAGGTCTAGAAGAAAAGGAGGAAAAAATACATGTTTGGTTCTGTATGTTGCATAGTTAGTTATATGAAAGCATTGCTATAATATCTTGCGGCTTCTTAAGTTCAGCGCAAGGAGACTTATTTGCCGCAGCGATTCAGGCGAGTTTCATTGATATGAAAATATGGAAATATTACCTGACGCAGAAGTTATTTTCTCCTCTAAGTAACTTTTCTTCTAAGTTTTCTCTAATGTGTAGTCATAATGCAAAGGTGGCACATAAGGCCCACCTGATGGTATGTGGTTACCGTAGCCTATACTTGCCTTGCCTTGCCGTCATGCACGCGTTGCCGACCCTGTAAATATATCTTCACACCATTCATGAAGTCTAGCTAGTTATGTTATGTTTTACCTTCACCCTTACTTGTTAGTTTACCTACGATTAGGGTAGAAGTCTAATCAACAGTAAAGAAACACTGTATGTCCTGTTATTCTTCCTCTTTGTCAAACTGTGGGGGCAAACTATAATCGTTTAAGCAGTGCGTATTAAGAACTTCTTAGCTTTGACGTTTAATTTTACGGTGCAAAAAGGAAACGTTAAAGCTCAGAAGTTTTGAATACGCTCTGCTTACACCGATGACGGTAGGCCCCCCGAACTGACACTGCTGCAAACCTTTACACTACGGTAATATCTTAGCTACAAAAATCTTTAATAATTCTGTTTGTTAAAAGACTAATTTGCCTAATATTAGGGAAAAATAAAAAAAATATAAAAATATATACAGCTCCCAACAAATGTGATACTCATAAAACTACGATTCTTAGATTGCGTATACAATGCTATAATGTTTACATTCTGAAATAAACTTTGTGACAACGTAGCACGATACAATTTCAAAACAAGAGACGTAGTTGTAACCCTTTCGAAATAAATGATTGTCATTCAAACAAGATGTCTAGAAGGAGCGCTGATAGTGGACCGTGCAATTTGGAACGAAATGGTCAGTTACAATCGGACGCTACATGGAAAGTTATTCCTTTGACCTATTTCTTGGAAATCAATAAATTTTGCTGGAAAGTTTTCACAAGAACTCTGACGAAGCAGAGAGGTGGGAATTCAGAATATTTTAACCAATCGTCGAAATATTGTAATAATATATTCAGAGAGGTTCAATAATTTGTTTTGAGCAGATATTTGAATTTGTAAAGGCCGCATGATATTTTATATGTAATATGCACATACCAATAAACCGTACCATCTTATTTAAATAGTATACATTGAGGTTGCCATTTCGATACAAAATTATTTTACCTGTTTCAAAGATCCTCTGAACATTGATGCGGATATTGATACGACTTTTAGATAGTGAAGCGAGGGTAGTTCGCAGTTATAATTTAATATGGTTTAATATTTATACTATTTAAATTACGGTAAAATAATAAATGAATGTCACGCCATGCAAATATATTTATATAGTTATCTCCCTGGCCTTATCCCATGTATTTGGGTTCAGCACTTGATTCAACCCGATGTGGCTGATCACCTGATTTTTATACGAAGCGACTGCCATCTGACCTTCGTAACCCCTTTTTCGAGGAAAATCGGCAATCTGAGTTAAACCAGTTGTCAGACTTTCTTAGGCATCTGACTGACCTGTAACGATTGCCAAAGATGTTAAATTGGCAACCGGGACCGACGGCTTAACGTGCTCTCCGAGGCACGGAGGGAACTCGGGCGGTCACCCATCCAACTACTGGCTAGATGTATGGTTGCTTAACTTTGCTGATCGCATCATATGCGCAATAACAACAACAACAGCCTTAAATACAATAATTTTAATGTTACATTATATTGGCTAAGTGAAATTACGTTCCATCAAATGAAAATAGATTCAGATATACGTCCTTCCAATATTACATTTTGTAAATTATTCAGCATTATGACTTGCAGAGGAATGTTTCAGGTATCATGTGACAGTCACTGTCCCCAGAGATAGTCGAAACATATTTTGTCGCTTTTCGTCGACGTGGGCGAGCTTGCGTTTAGCGTTAAAAATGAATCAGCAATTATGACACCAGCATTCTGAACGTGAAATATGTTAACATTCATTCTTTATTCGGGTGAAAAGTTTTATTTGAAGCGTGTATTTTGTGGTTCTGATATTTGAATTATACCACCCATTTTAAACCTAGGACTATCATGAACTTTCAGCTGTTATAAAATATAAAGGATGTTAACATTTTGCGGTTGCATGTCTGTGTCATCTGTTTAAATTCTAGTTTAATTCAGATATTAATGTAATATTTTAATTGTCTATTAGATAACAATTTTATCTAATTCGTATAATAATGTTTTGTACAAATTGTTTAATACTTACAATAGCATCCATTAGAACTCCCAGTGTGGGTGTGATATCAACCGACCGCGTTTGAGTAGAAGCATTAGGAGGTACGCGTTGGCACGTCCTCGAGCTTTATACGTGACGGAGAGCTCCCGAGGGCTATAGCCTGAGATGAACTCGAATGCTAGCTGTGATTTCTTGTATCTCATTACAAAATGACCTTCGAACCCTATGTAAGAATTTTAGCACTAATTTGTAGGTTGAAATACATCTGATTCGTATCAGATGACCATATTTTATGTAGGTTTTATTAGGTATTCTACAGGCAATAATATATATTCGGAACCGAATAACTTCTCTTGTATTTAAATCTGAATATTTTTTAACTCCTTTATTAGGAGTCCATATTTACAAAGTACATCAAAACCTTTGTTATTCAGTGATTGTTCACAAACCGAAATTATTCTCCGCTTTAAAATTCCATTATAATAATCCTGCACTTCCCCGTGTAACATCTCGTACGCACCCACTTTCCAATTCACGGAATTTTAAATTCCCGCTCAACATTCCAAATCCCACATAGGCATTTAGCCATAAAAACGTATGTGTAAGGATGCCACCCCGTTACCAAGTACACACAATGATTCCGGAACGGGTTCACGGAAATTGTGCTTTTAAAAGGATAACGGGGTCGATTATGCAAGTATTTGAGGCCTTTGAAAGGTAGTCGAATATCCTTACAGCCTATATCCAACATATAGTGTTGAACGTAATATTTTCATTATTTGTTCCTCAACATTTGAATTATATTTTTACTCCCGTATCCACATGACCGTTCATACACCATACACCATTTTTGAACTATTTTATTGCAAATTTAGCTGTGACTCGCCGATTTACATATAGTAAAAAAAAAATTTACTAAAATAAAGGAGGCCTAAGTGATGTCCCGTTAAAATTGGTATAGCCATTACAAAGAATAACCAGCACAAAAAAAACATACAAAATGGTTTTGTTCGTCTTTATTCATATGGAAGTGAAGAACTTTTAATTTGGAATTACAAACAGACACTTTTACTATACGAATTTTTGTGTAAATATAATAGATATCTGTCTTCTACAATAGTAGAAGTACCAAACTCCACGGTATGTAACCGATCTTTTAGGAGCATTCGTTGTGGCTACGCCTGTCACTTGCAACTCAGTTTGCATTTTCCAGCCGCAACCGCAATGCTCAATACATTGATGTAATGCACAACTAGAAGAAACTACGACTATATATATCTTAAAATCGTAGCAGTTGGAAATATCTTCTACTTTGGCCATATTTGTATTGCGTTACATATTGAAGGTGATTGCTCAGACCGAAGATTATGGAATATTAGTTACAAAGAAAACTCAACCATGAACAATAATATTAACGACAATTTTTTTGTTTGTATGTTTATAAAATCATACCATCAACTGTCAAATAGTTAAATATCATTGAAATGAATATTGATTTAAAAAAAACACTTGTAATGAACTAAATAGATTTTATTTTTTGAAAAGCATTCAGTGATAGTAAATATAATGAGAGCAAAATATGCCTTATCTAGCTCTCATATTCAATGAATGTTTGAGCAGTAAATAACTTATAAAGAGTTTAAATGCTTACAATAGAGAGAATTGATTTGATTCCCCTAACAATCACGGCACAGTTGTTCCACTGAACACAAAATCAACAGCATATTATAATTATACCCCTAGTTCTGTCCGCGTTCATGGATTACTTACAGGAATCACAAATTAACGGGAGAACTATTTGTTTGATTCGTTTATATTCTGACTGATCATAATCTCCGATAACCGATTACTAACTGACGGTAAGTATGTAAGTTTCCCATCTCAACAGGAAAATAGACTATCAAACGTAAAATTATGACTAATAAAAGCAAAATTTTATAGGTCCTGAGTACCAACATTCAACCGCTATAATAGCAGTCGAAGAAAATAAAAATGGAACCATAAATAAAGTCCACATACGGGGATATTATGTCACTTCCACTCGAGTACACATCGGCGGCGTATAGAAAAGCCAGCATATCCCCGTTTCTAACTCTTTTCGAATTCAAGTCGCTTCAGAAATGTGCGCAGTGAATGTGACGTTTGAACAGCCCAGCGCAATGACGATTAAAAGCTTGCTCACCGTTGACGTTACAGATATACTTTATGTCGCTGCAAATTGGATTGCATTATAAGTCGTAATTAGAACGTCTGGCGATTTAGATGTCAGTTTTTTTCATAGTTTTGTCTTCTTCTTCTTGTAGTGCCTCTCCAGCTATTGAAGGTTGGCTGTCAGTTCGGAAAACTTCTGTCTATCCTTCGAGAGGCGGAAGAGTGCAGCAGCACTGCTGATGCCAGTCCATTCGCGGATATTGCGCAGCCACCACTTTCTCCTTCGGCCTACCGGTCTCTTCCCAGCCACTTTGCCCATAATAGTTTTGTCAGTGTTCTTTTATTTGCTTATATATTTCTGTCTGTGAAAGGGTACCCAAGTTTCACCGAAGATAATTTATTTGAGTGCCAACTTGGTAGTAAGTGAGTCTATCGGTGTCTTTCAAGCACGAAATCCGTGTTTGGAATTTTGATTAAACATTTATTGTAAGTTTCACTATGTTTTCCTTCACCGTAAAGCCTCTGTGATAAATCATAGCATTTATGTTCTCACTGAAGCTTTGATTTGACTCGTGTCGCTTTCGTTGTAGGTGATATTTAAACCATACGACTATAAAATGGTAACAGTAATAAGACTACGTCGTTTCGGTTCTTATTTCTATAATTTTTTAATAGCAGTCCAAAGTCAGGAATTGTGCCCGGTAAATGGCAATGGGCTCGCCTCAACATGGCCATAAATATAACTGGGGAAATGAGGGTATAATATAAGTTCATCTCTGCCTACCCCTTTGGGGAAAACAAATTACATTACGGTGCATTGATAATATCACCTGAAAAGGTGATGTCAATGTTTCGACATATCCCACGTATCTAAATGATTGGGTTAAAAATCTAAACGACGATAAAACAAACAACTTATGGTATTTCCCACACTAAAAATTACCACAAGGTCGGGTTCCCAAGAAACACGCTTTCTTTCCTTCCTTATCGGCTTCAGTTGATTAATTATTCATTTGCCACTTAAGAGGTTAATATCACGCATAAAATGTATACACCACTTTTGATGCTTTTATTTTAAAGTCTGAAGAGATTTTGTGGCTTTTTCGTCAAAAATTAATTTGTTAATGCTTTGGAAATTTCATAATACGCTAGGAGAATTATCCAAATTTTATTACGAAAGTAAAAATAAAAGAGCAGTCAATTGCCTCTAAAAGAGCCAAGTCTTGGAAAACCAATAAACGAGATGTTCTTTCATAATTCGTAAGAAAATATTAGGAAGGTGATCAAAGGAGAGGGTCTAAGTCCTGTAAGCTTAGTTAATCGTAATTATAATAACATCACAAAGCAATCTGGGCATTATTGCAAAGACAATTGTTTTTGTAACAAGCAAATTAGCATCTAAGAGGGATCAAAATATTTTCGTTTTACAATGTAATGAAAAATTTAATAGGGAAGATTAATTGACGTGAAATTAAAACAGTCAAGATTAAATCTAAAAGTCCTGTAAAATCTCGTCTCGGGCAAATTAGTTGAGTTTACTTCTTAACTAACGAAAGTTGAATCTCATAAAATTTACCTACCTTCGTAGAATGAAGTAATTTGTTTTTCAACAGCCTCGGACGGAACAAGTCAGTATGAAATAATTTTGCGCCGAGATTAATGAGGTACGCTAAATAAGATTGAATACTTCGCGCAAAAGAATAAACAAATCTCCGAAACGACTTTACTGTATACAATTGGTATTTTGAAATTATTATTTGAATGAGGAACAACGAGTTCAAATACTGAACTCTTTTCCTTACCTGTGAGTGCCTGTGATATGATTTGAGTAAGTCAACAAGACAGATTTACGTATTAACGCGACGTAAAGTAGTTTTGGCTAATTATGTCAGTATTGAATATAGTCTATCCTAATCTATACAGGTTAATAAAATGGAAGTGTCTGTTTGTAATTCCAAAATAACAGCTTTTTAGTAAATGCATATGAAAATATAATATACGTTACTGACATTAAAAAAAAATCTATTTATTTTTTCCCTGTCTGTCTGTTTGCTCCGGGTAATCCCAAAAACGGCTGGACCGATTTTAGCGGGGCTTTCACTGGCAGGTAGCTAATGTTACAAGGAGTAACATACAAATTTGATTTAAAAAAAAGAAGACCCCAATGAAATTAACTCTACGCGAGTGAAACGGTGGGGCACAGCTAGTCATAAATATAATTTTGAGTTCATATCATATACTTATGCCGTACAAACTTGGTTCGCTTGGTAGTAACATGTAGCATAAAAACTATCAACCTTAGTGTATACCTAAATATCACTTAGAACACAGTCTCCGAATGCCCCTCCAGCGGTTAAGACTCTGCGTGGTATAAGTATACACATGAGTCTTCATCTTGTCTACACTAATATATAAAGCTAATGAGTTTGTTTGTTTTCTTGACCGCGCAAGAACTACTGGTCCGATTTGATGAATTCTTACTGCGTTAGAATTATAGCCCAGTTATAGAGGAAGATTTATAGGCTTTATTTAAGCTCAAAATCAATAGCGGGCTAAAGATATAGTTAGCCGAAAGTAACTATTCCACAAGAACGAAGTCGCGGGCAGAAACTTGGCCTACCCCCAGACCAGTACCAGCGGTTATTTAAACCATTTTTTGACTCAGGCCCTCTTTTTATAATATAAATACGAAACTCAACGGACAGCTTCTTGTCGAAAGATCTTAGTGCGATTGCTGAGGAGAAAATAGGACCTCCGGGAAATAAGTATAAAATATAGCGATATGATAGTAGACCTGGTTATCTATGCCCTTGATATGTACGATCACACAAAATACGTTCCAGTATCGGTAGATTACCATAAGCGGTGTTCACAACAACCTTACGTCGGATCAAGGAGTTGAAATCTCTGTCGGAATACCATCTCTTATAGGTTTGGACGTGATCCGATTTACATAATAGGGCTCTCGGCCTTTCTTCTATGTAAATGTGGAGTTTTTCGCTCGAGTCCGAATGGTATTAAGTGTAAAGACTACGGATGATTGATACGAAACGGATCTATCATAGAAATGATTTATGAGAATGGCACTTATGTTCTACTTACTACTGTTAAATTGTACCCACTTATTTTCTTTATGTAGACTTGATAATTTCAGCAAAAATTTAAAAGCTGTACTAATGAAATATTTTCGAGATTCATTGACAGACTCGACATAGCCTCCACCATTTTAAACATTCAGTGAAACGAGCAAGTTCCCACACCTAATTATATACACTTTCAAGACCCTGAATATACTACCATAATGGTTTCAAATAGATGTAGTAGTTCTTTATGTAGGGTTTCTGATAGGTAAAATCCTAAAGTCTATAAATGCATCGATATCTTTGTATAATTCCTTCGGATCTCATATTGCTAGATTTTCTTAAAAGTAATACAGAATGCCACTTCAAACTATTCTAAAACGCAATTCAAAATGATTGAAATTTTTCTCATCGAACTCTTCTTGTGAAAAGTTTGGATTTCCAATAAAATGGGTTTGCGATATATTACGGGTCCCACCCGTATATTAAATGACAAAATATTGGTCCAGTTGTGCGTTTTCATAACTGCCAGTTGGTGTAATCAAAAGTTTTCGTATAAACAACGCTCGTACGAAGCGGAACCGTGTATCTGAATACATTTGGGCCTTATTACCGAGATGCTCTTTGTTTTTGTGGTAAGTAATTCGTTATTATATACCATTAAATTCAGTTCAGCAAATTTTATCACCCATTTTTTCCTGTAAACAAACGAAATTCAAACGAGAAAAAAAATTAATTCGTGAATGTTTCTAAATAAATATAACTCGAAGGTGACTGACTGTCATAGGTGATCTATCAAAGCATAGCCCTAAACCACTGGACAGATCGGGACAGATGACGTAGGCATCCGCTAAGAAAGGATTTTGGTTAATTCTACCCCCAAGGGAATAAAATAGGGGATGAAAGTTTGTATGAAACTAAATTTACGCGGGTGAAATCGCGGGGCACATCTAGTTGTTCTTATAAATGCAGATGATTGTGTCGCATAAAAAAAATCTTTTAAATTAATCAATCTTATTAGTCACGTGTGTTTGATTTAACGGGAAAATAAAATAAAAAGAATAATGTAAGATACCAATTTCTGAAGTTGCATAGATGGAGCCTAGTATCCTCAAACGAGGAGCAATATTACGTTTATTCCGCCACATGTTCTCTCTAGGGTTGCTGTGATACTCGTATTGATCAGTTGCTATATACTATATTGGTATTTGCTTCTTACTTATGTAATAAAAATGATTTGTGGCGATAAGTTATAATTAAATTGTGCTTTAGCAGTGTCAATAAATATAAATGACAATGGTATGAGTATATAAATAAGTTAATGTTCCACGAAAAAACTACTGAAAATATTTTGATGGGATACAATCTTTTTTGCCAGATAGCCACAATGAAATGTGTTCGTCAGAAAATTTACAACATTTATTCATATTTACATGTGCACCCATTATTTTACTGCACAATTATTAATTTATAATTATTATTAAAATTTCTGACTAACTCACATATAAGTAATATAATACTTATATCAGTGCACAGGCTAAAGCGCTGGTCTTAGGAACAAGGAAGTCGGAAGTATAATATAATTAATGTTAATTAGTGGATGAAAGTTGCAAAATATGCTAGTATTTAATTAAAACTCCATACTAATTAATAAAAACATGATATTATTAACTTTTTGTTCCATATTTTTGCCTGCCTTTTCTGCCACAATTCTACTAAAAGCAAAGTTGAGCGAGATGTATTCCTTTTGTTCTCATTTGCAACTCTGTGTATACCTTTCATACCATACTGGACTGCGCTTTGGTTTGTGTACACTGTAGGCCATTGATAGCGATACTATGTCTCACCATTTCTGAAGTAATTTACGTATAATTGAATGTATATTTTTTTAATTTCAATTAATAACTGCTACCAATAGCTTCTTATTACCCTTTGAACTTAAGCAAATATTGTTATGAATACTTGACACCATTACTCTGAGAAGTAAGACGAAACCTCCTGAGGTTTTGTTAGATTTTTTATATTTAAAACCTGTAGTATAATTTCACAAGCAATTAATAAAATTATTTTCCTCTGTCTCTCTCTCTTCAAGCCTAATGTAAAGGGTCTCTGGGTCTCTGGAGTGAAAGGTACAACAGTCACCTGAGTCATCATATGTCGCTTAATTATTTTTCATTATAGATAATAGTCGGAGGTGACCAGGGGGTCCAGGGGGACCCCCTGGTCACCTCCGACTACTACTATGACTACTATCACACTACCTGACTACTATCATAGATGTAAACGGAGCCTATTAAGAACTTCTGAGCTTTAGTTTAATTTTGGTACTACTATACGCTAAAATACGTAAAAAGGAGTAAGCTACTGCACGCTATAAGCACGCCTAGCGTCGAGTAGTGTCACTCATGCATTGCCTACTTTATAAACAATAGAACCATAATAGAACATAACAATAGAACCATAGAACCAAAAACACGAAAGGGTTACACCATAGCCACAAGCACAGTGCCTTCACTCTTCCCCCTTTATGTCCTGCCCCTATGGGGCACTGGTGACCTTCTGTAAGGTGCAGATACAGTCCATAGTCAGACAGATCCCGATTGCCCTATCTCTCTGAAATAATAATAATATATCCTTTATTGCATACCATAATATAGTACAGATATTAAAGTATGATTACAAAAGGCGGTCTAATCGATAGAGCGATCTCTACCAGATAACCTTAGGTTACATGGAAACAGCGATATGAAAAATGTTAGAAGCAGGTGTGTGAGACAAAGAAAGGGAGAATAGGTATAAATATAGGGTAAATAAATATAATACATAATATACTTATTTAAAAAAATGTATAATTATCATACAAAAGTCTTCAAAAGTCAAAAGTCTGAGCTTCTCTGATTGATGAAGGAAATTAATTGCATAGTCAAGGATTTGGAGTAAGAAGAAGAGCAATTTGAGACACAAAAATATAATTATTTTTAAACTAAGTATTTACCGGTACATATTGTATACCACGCAGTGTAATTGACGGCCGACTTGTACAAGTGACAGAGAATCCATCCTGCACTTTTTGTATTGTGTAAGTTTTGATTAAAACCACTGCCGGCATCCATTGTCCCACTTTGACATTTTTGTCTTGTCTGTCATTTATGCTTGTAATGGTGTAATATTAATTAAACACTTACTTATGTCTATTTGATTAGATTAGGTACTAGTGTCTTTAATCACTTCTTATTAGTCTAGAAAACAAATACAGGGTGTCGGAGAAAAAGGAACAGCTGTCTTCTGAAAGTTGCAGGGTTTTATGAATATATCACTATATTGAAATCTCAAAATATCTAGCTTCAACGGTAACGTAGTTATAAGCTATGGCCGAAGAGCTCGCGGCCTTAAGCGTTTGAATGAACCCGCGGCCGCGTTTTACCTACATTCCGTACGCGGTCATTCAACTTTTTTAATAAAGGGGAAGGTTAATGGTTTCGAAACATGGTTTTATGGGATTATTTCAGGATTTATTAGTGGAAGAAAAAAAATAAACACGTAGTTAGATTTCACGTGAATAACTCTACGTAACAGCTGATTTTTATGCGAAAATAAGGCATTGATATGGTCAACTTTGAACATCAATTACTCGAAAACGGAAGAAAATATTTTTGTAATAATAATTTTAATTGCTTCCTAAAATTGTACCCTATCACATATTCTAAGAGCTGTCCCGATTTCCCCGACACCCTGTATATTTAAAAAACCTATTGATATTGCATCTTTTCTTGTCTCTATTTTTTTTGTATGCATGAGTGAAGATTAAACTGAAATTGAGGTCGACATAAATAACACCAGATGCTGATTCAAAAAACATTTATAGATATCTCTACTCCACTAACATTGCGACACTAGTTTCTACTCTTTTAACTCAGGGAAAATTTAAATTAAGTAACGGTATAAATTTATTATTATTATGCCCGATACATTTTTACAATGTAAGTATAATTATTTATATCCTCGAACAGGGTACGATTAACGTCGAACACACCCCCGTAACGACAGGGCGTTCAACGGCCATGAATATTCATTCAGTAATACTGTGACGAGGCATAAATTTACTAGAATAAAAAATATACACGTAGCATGGCACCTAAAATGTCCACACGTATATCAAGTATTTTCAAATATTAATATAGTTGTATATGAAAGGGATGCTGATGACTCGAACATGTTTTTAAAATCACATGGTAAGTAGAGAAAATATAGAGTCATTTAATACCAGACATGTGTGTAGGTTTTGTCATGTTTTAATTAATTTTGTTGAGTCTAAGAGTGGCACAAAATATATACTTTTTCGGAGGCGGGTGATACGCTACAGAACTATGAATATGCATAAAGTATATGATTAATTTAGCCCACACCGCCAATTACCGACAGATAGGTGAAACCATACCTAAACCCAGTATATTATGGGAATTTAATTAAGTTGATTAATTACCGACGCTATCAGCCCGGCTCGAGTTCTTGGGTCTAATTCATCATAATTATTATTATGCGATCGTATTCCGATGTTAACTACTCAACTATCGACCTTTGTCACTTGAGCAATTTAGAACAATAGCACCCATAGTGTTTGCCCTCTATGGGACAGATTGCAGGGTATTGAGGGACTCTTGGCACAATTTGTATGTCAATCGATCAGGCTAAGCACAGTTTAAGTAAAAGCTTTACCAGTGGCGTGCATTGCATATAAGCAGGTAAGCAGAAGTTACAATTCATGATCACTGAATACACTCGTGTCCTGTGTGTGTGTGTGTGTGTTTATGTTTATATGTGTATCTTTACCAAGACGTTCGCACCTACGCCGTGTCACATAGATATGTACTTAACCTGACTACCTACCTTCTTATTGTTTATACCTACCCCTCTGAAAATCCAATGCATGCCACTGAGCTTTACAAGCAGTTAGGAATCTAAGAACAAACCGTTCGAAGTGACAAATTAACACAGACACGAGCGCGAGAAAATAAGCGGAATACGCGTAATGTCAGTAAGAAGTGTCACGTCGTGGACGATCGCGTATGTGTCATTCAAGTGTTTTACTGACATTTTTCGAAACTTCAAAACGACAAAACTATATTATTTTGACTGGAATATAAAGGAGAGAATAATGAGTAAATTTTAATTTGTTTAAGACTGACAACCCTCACGCAATATGGAGCAAATGTTTTTATATAAAAACATGTTGGTATATGGCAACAATCCAAGTCACTCTATAGTGTAACGCATTCACACATTCATATCACTCATTCAATCGTTCTCTTATGTTCTTTAAAATGATTCCTAATATTCATTCCAATACAGACATTCGTCTAGTGCACAAGTCTTTTCTTTGCTCCTCTACCCATACCTATCCAACAGGTTATGGGCCCAGGGCACGTTATTAAGTATCAGTTTTAAATTTGTTGAATAAAGTGAGGTACCTACATAAAATATAATTAAAAAATAAAATGGAGTCACGTAACCGACGAAATATTCTACAATTTAATGGTGAACGGTACAGTACATGGAAGTTTCGCATAAAATCTCTTTTAGAGGAATTACAGGTGCTCAGTGTCGTTGAAGAGGTACCACCAGAAAAACCAGACACAGATTGGACGAAGAAAAATTTGATTGCTAAAGGTACGATTGTTGAATATTTGGGTGATGCATTTCTTAATTTTGCTAAAGGATCTGCGACCGCTAGATCCATCATAAATGATCTTTATCAAATTTATGAGCGAAGAAGTTTAGCTACACAACTATCTCTTCGTAAGAAATTGTTGAATTTAAAATTACAACCGGATGTAACCCTATTTCAACATTTCACGAATTTTGATAATATAATCACTGAATTAATTTCATCTGGTGCAAAGTTAGATGAAATGGACAAAGTATCACATTTATTATTGACTTTACCAAATTCATATGATGGCGTGATTACCGCCTTAGAGACGTTAGGTGAAGAACATTTGAATTTGTCGTTCGTGAAAACACGACTATTGGACCACGAGGTTAAAATTAAAAATGAAACCACTACTGGTTTGAAGATGTTACATTTAAATACCAAGGAATATTCGATGCAACAAAGAAATGACAAGAAGAAAAAATTCTACCCTCAAGCTAAGAAAAAATCTAATTTTAATAGTCATCCATACAAGATTTCGAAATTGTACTGTGATCATTGTGGACGTAGAAATCACATGAAAAAGGATTGCCGCTTTTTCAAAAAACTGCAGCAAAATGGAGGACAAGCATATACCAAAACCGCCAATACGGTGCAACCCTGCAGCAATGATGAGGACAGTTTCGCTTTTATGTTTTCGAAATGTAAGTTACCAATTTCTGATCTCACAATTAATGAAGTATATTTTGTTTTAGATTCAGGTGCTACAGACCATATTATAAATACTCGAGATTTTTTCTCTTCTTATACGGAGCTACCCACTCCTTTAAAAATCGGCGTAGCTAAAAACAGCACTAGCATATCTGCATTTGGTAAAGGTTCGATTGAAGTTGTAAGTAATTTAGGTATTCAAGGAACCATTGACAACATTTTGTATTCACCCGACGTCCCGTGTAATTTGCTGTCGGTAAATCGGATCCAACAAGCAGGTATGATAGTTATATTTAAAGATAATAGTGTGCAAATATTAAAAAATGATAAATGTGTTATTACATGTACTAGTAGCAATAACCTTTACAAGATACCATTCAGTGTCAAAAAGTCACAAAGTCATTTAAACATGTCAGTAAGTTCTAAATCTTACGATTTATGGCATCAACGACTTGGCCATTTAAGCAAACAAAAATTTCAATCACTTAAACAATTAATTGATGACCATCACTTAATAAATAATATCGTTCCTAGTGATTCATTATGTGAGCCATGCTTGCTTGGTAAACAGTCTCAATTGCCATTTGCCAAGTCGAAGGATAAGTCTAGTAATAATAGACCACTTTTTATTATTCATTCTGATGTGTGCGGTCCGATAACGCCACCTACCCTCGATGATAAAAATTATTTTGTTACTTTTATCGACGATTATACCCACTATACTGTAACATATTTATTGTATGCCAAGTCGGAAGTATTGAAATGTTTCAAAGATTTTGTGTCTAAAGCAGAAAATTTATTTAATTCTAAAGTTGTTCACTTATATTGCGATAATGGACGCGAATACCTATCAAATGAATTCAAGGAATATTGTGTTTGCAAGGGAATAATGTATCATTTAACAGTACCATACACACCACAACAAAATGGTGTAGCGGAGCGAATGAATCGTACGTTGACCGAAATGGCTAGAACCATGGTTACAAGTGCAAAGTTACATAAAAACTACTGGGGTGAAGCTGTTTTAACAGCAACATATTTGACAAATATGCTCCCCACTAAAGCGCTCGTAAACAAAACACCATATGAAATGTGGCATGGTAAAAAGCCAAAAATAAGTCAATTAAGAGTTTACGGTTGTACTGCCTACGTGCATAATAAAATCAGAAAAACTAAATTTGATGAAAAATCTTTTAAATCCATATTAGTTGGTTTTGACCCAAATGGATATAAACTTTATGATGTTGAAAACAATAGATTTTTTATAGCTCGAGATGTCATATTTGACGAATCTAATTTTGAACATTCTCGGCCTACTTGTTCTAGTACTGATCAAGATGCAATTCCCGCTAAAATTAATAAACCTGACAATGATTCGGTAAAATTAATAGACGACAAACACAATAATCCTCTGGATAAAGAATCAACAATAGACTCGAACAGCATAAGACGTAGTGAAAGAATTTTTAAACTACCCCCTAGAGATTATAAGCAAATGAATGACCCCCATATATACTTATCACCAATTGTTGCTCAGCCTTTGCCATTAACTTTTAACGATATTTTTGATCGAGATGATACTGATAAGTGGTTACAAGCTGTACAAAATGAAATTGATTCGCTTCGTGATAATCAAACCTGGATTTTTGTTGAGAGGCCTAATGATGTAAATATTGTTAGTTGTAAGTGGGTGTTCACGATTAAAAATAATGCTCTTGGTGAACCAGTACGCTATAAGGCGCGTTTGGTTGCTCGTGGCTTTACTCAGCAATACCAACAGGACTATGACGAGACGTTCGCACCAGTAGCTCGGTTAACTACATTTAGATTTGTATTGGCTTTCGCAAATCAGTTTGATTTATATGTACATCACATGGATGTCAAGACTGCCTTCTTAAATGGTATACTTAAGGAGGATATTTACATGGAAGTACCAGAGGGTATTTCAGCTAATAATAATCAAGTATGTAAACTACGTAAAACCTTATATGGCCTTAAGCAATCGTCTAGATGCTGGTATGAACGTTTACATCATGCTCTAACTGAAATGAAATTTAAAAATTCAGAAGTCGATCCATGTTTGTATATTTTGGATAACAATTGCATAGAAACAAATGTATACATAGTTATATATGTCGATGATTTACTAATTATTACTAAAAGTATTAAGACTATGCAGTCATATAAAAGTAGTTTAATGAAAATGTTTAACATGTCTGATTTGGACAGTGTAAAATTATTCTTGGGCATTAAAGTTGACAGAACAAATAACGCAGTCACTTTAGACCAATCTGTGTACTTGCAGAATATTTTAAATAAGTTTTTTATGGCTGAATGTAACTCATCAAAATCACCCCTGCCGTCTAAATTAGACTATAAGGCTCTAAGTTCTGATACAAACTATGATGCACCATGTAAAAACGTTATAGGATGTTTGATGTATGCAATGCTTTGTACTCGACCAGATATATGTGCAGCTATAAGTATTTTAAGTAGATATCAGACTAAAAATAATGAAGAATTATGGAAATGCTTAAAGCATTTATTGAGATACATAAAAGGCACTTTAAACTTAAAATTAACTTATACTAAATGTGATTTTAAGCAACTCATTACAGGCTATGCAGATTCTGATTGGGGAGGCGATGAAAATGATAGAAAAAGTACAACAGGATACATATTCCAAGTATTCGATAATTGTACAATATCATGGAACACACGTAAACAAAACTGTGTCGCCGTCTCCTCAACGGAAGCTGAATACATGGCCCTTTTCGAGGCTGTAAAGGAAGCAGTCTGGCTGAAATCATTGCTTAATAGCATTTCTATTCACATAAATCAGCCAATTACTATCTTTGAAGATAATAATAGTTGCATTAGCATAGCTAATAACCCTACAAATCACAAAAAGTCTAAACATATAGATATAAAGTACCATTTCACTAGGGAACAAATTAATAATCAAATAATAAAGCTAGAACATATTTCCACAGGAAATCAACTAGCAGATGTGTTCACTAAGGTGCTGCCATCTACAAAGTTTGAAGAGTTAAAACTTAAGTTAAATTTATGTTAAGTGTCATTATTATAATGAATTCTTTATTTGTATAAAATCATAATGGATCATTTGAATTTGTTTTTTCTATGTTTGATAAATGATTGAAAATTATTTGTAGACTTGAATTTTTGAGGGGGACTGTTGGTATATGGCAACAATCCAAGTCACTCTATAGTGTAACGCATTCACACATTCATATCACTCATTCAATCGTTCTCTTATGTTCTTTAAAATGATTCCTAATATTCATTCCAATACAGACATTCGTCTAGTGCACAAATCTTTTCTTTGCTCCTCTACCCATACCTATCCAACAAAACATGTACTTACAATGAGTATAATTATATTGTTGCAAAAGTTCTATAAATATAATGACCTATTAGTATATAACTTTGTAAAAATTACAGGCGAAGCCTAGCCTTCGCGTAGCAATTACCATTTTCTTATCATGGGAAATATGTGATTATTGAAAGAAAATTATGTTTGATGCAACTTTTTCCAATATTTCACATTTAGTCAGAGTGTGGTACTAATTGTCTCTCTAACATTAGTCAAATGTACAGGTTTCTGCGCATCTGGTACCATTTTTGGAACCGTTGTGGAACAGTATAAACAGATCTTAATACACAGTGTATTTATTTCTAAAACATTTCCAACTCATCATCATCATCATCATCTTCCTGCCCTTATCCCATGTTATTTGGGAACATTTCCAACTATAATAACATAATTATTTTAGGTAGTCAGATTCCTCTTTACCCAAATTATCGTATTTTTTTCCTTCCTTATAAATCTCAGGATGGAAGTATTCCATTAATTTAATTCGTTGCCAATAACAATAAACGTTTATTGGTAATCTCCGGATGTTCCAATAACATTTACGGCCCATTAAACAATAATATATGTGTAATCCCCATTTATCAATGTCAAATAAAATGGTATCGTGCTAAAATAAATCGCGTGTAAATATATGGTACAACATTAGTGTTCAACCTTTGACTTCGCTTGTGTTTGATTAATAATGTGCTCAATATCCTGATGTCTTCTTTCAGAGCGTTACAATAATATTGAGTATATAAAGCTATTGTATCAAAGCGACATTATTTTAAAATAAATAATTCCAAAATAAAGGTTGGTTTTTGCAACAGATAATAATTAATTATTAAAAACTTTACCCGCAGCTACGCCTGCATGTCAATAAGATTTCGCATACAATTTTCCAACCCCCATTTGGGTATGTATTTTGTAAAGGTATGACCTAAGCGTTGATCAATCAGTCAATAACTTTTGTTTATTATTTAGATAGATATCTTAATATCAAATAACTAATAGAGTAGTTATATTGAACCCATAATCTAAGCTAAACATAGCGCCATTGACTAGACAAGAGTATACAGTATTTATACCTTTTTTAATGTATACTTAGCTCTGAAGTTTTGTAATTATATAAAATTATATAATGTCAAGCACCTAAAAAACCATACACTATACCAAACGAAATCAAATATCAATTGGTACTAGATTTTAACCGATATTTGCTGTATAATCAATTGAATTTTCATTCAGGGCGTTTACGTTTCTCTTTGTCACTCCAAGGACTTTTGGCCTCCAAGGCCAGATTTATCTCCATAGTGAAAGCCTAGAATAGAACTCGTAACATCATTTTCTCATCAGTTTCACTGAGGCGTTGTAACAAACGAGCATCTCCATATGCTAACATTAGTCCCACAATATGTGAAAATGAAATCCCGCATATTATATTGTAAGGGATCCAATAACGGCCACGTGGAACATCTGCGAAAAGAAATTTATTATTATACTAGCGAAATGCGTCGCGGCTTGGTCCGTGATTTTTGTTTTATTATACCACTCTCAGAGTTTATTCACGGTTAAGAATTGTAACAATAATTCTGCCACTCGGCTCTGTAGGATACACAAAGGGCGATTTTCCGGAATAACTTTTATGAGGTATATTGTGCGTACTTATCTCAAACTGTGGTCTCGTATTTGCAATCATAAAAATAAACTTATAAGGTAACCTAATATTTTTTGTTTATGGTTCTCGGGACGGAACTTTTATTTTTATAGAGATAAGAAAGTAGCATACAAAATCAGGAGATTATATTTACGTATTACATTATTCAGGAATAATCGAGAGACTTTGAGATTTAAATATAAAAACTCACTTACACCAAATCGGCTTATCGACATTAGCGTCTCTGCAGCGCGATGTTCTCCCGTCACGTTTTGATAACATCTGTTGGGTTCGATGTTGGCAGTGGAAACCGATCTAACAAAGGTACTTAATGGGAATTTGAACAGCTATTCCAGAGAACAGTATTGATTTACCGATGACATTTTGCATAATATTTGTAACTAGCCGTGACCCGCGGTTTTACCCGCGTAAAATTAATTTCATGGTTGACCCTACCTAATTTAAAAAAAAGGTATAACTAGAGCTACTCTTTATAAAATTAGCTATCGGCCAGTGAAAGTCACGTTAAAATCGGTCCGGCCGTTTCAAAGATTAGCCGGAACAAACAGACAAACAGAGAAAAAAAAATTAAATTGTTTTTTGTGTCAGTACCGTACATAATTTCATATGAATTTAGTGAAAAGCTGTCATTTTGGAATTACAAACAGATATTTATTATTTATCTGTATAGATATAGATTAAATTAAACTAATGATGGTAAATTACTAAGGCTTTACTATAATCTCGCTACGAATTTTGTGAAATGTACTTTTTTTTTAAATAAGTATCGCGAAGATTTTTTTACAACATAAGGAGTTTGAAAATATGTTTATATTGCATTGAAGAGCAAATTATGAGAATATTTTCTTAAATATAAGGAGTAATGCTATTCACAATAATTCCAATATGACAAATTAGTACCTACCCAGTCTCTGTGCCACTTTTCTTTTCACTATTTTAATACACACTCACGGGAAAGTACTTAGAGTACGTTACCCTAGCAAGAAAGTGTCTCCTAGAGAGATGGGAGTGGTACCAATAATTAGTGCGTCGTCTGCTGTAAATGTGTGCCAAATATAAAATTTGTGCGTCTTGTAGTTTCGGAAAAAAAACGAATTCTGCTAGGGTAACGTTCTTCCTGCAAGAAATTTTTTAACGAATGACCGGAGAGAGATTTTTTTTTGTGGACAGATAGCTTATATTTGTGCATAATTGTGCGCCAAAAGCCAGATTTGTGCGTCTTCAGGTTCTCGAGATATTAACGTACTCAAGTACTTAACATTATTATAAACTCGCTGTTCTTTGCGGTTTCATCACATAGACAAAACTTAATGGCTCGTGTATTTTGTATGGGTTGATGAGTGGGTCGTGTGTGAGATACATGTATATTTGGTAAAGAATAAGTTGCTAAATACCACAACATAAAATAATTTGAATAACTCGTATGTTGAAAAGTAAAGTTCAATAAATTATTTTCTTTTTGTAGTATTGTTAACACCCGTCGTTTTTTATGTTACGACTACAAAGAACCGTTGAATAATAAAAACGTATGCAAACGTAAAACAATCCTTTAAAAAACCTAAAAAAATATATCACGCGAGTCACTTACAAACACAAAAAGGGTGTTTGGCAAAACGTCCACGTTACGTAGACTCCAAATTCCCGGTTAACGTTGTGTATGCGTGTTATGCCATGCATTTTCCTGTAGCCTGCTAGGGGATGGTTCATTTACATATGGTGCCTACCATGCGTATTGAGAGATTTTGTTTGATGTTTTTCTCTATTTGCTTTTTTTTGCGCGACGTATTTGGTTTGATCACATATTGAGTTTCTTGGAAGAGTTGATTGATTGCGTATCAAGTAAAGGTTTTAATTACCTATGAACATCAAACATAATATGCATACATTAAAGGTATTTACACGTTGGATGGTTGGAGACCGAATGTATGACTCTCTCAGACATATGTAGCTATTGTTTCATAGCACATATAACAAATTAAACACATTTATTTCATAATCAAATCAAATGCTTTTAAAATCCCAAGGGGGTAAACAGAGGTGTTAAAACAAACACCTAATTTTCACCGAAGATGATTAAGTGCCCTTGAGACAGCTGGTGAGTCAATCGCTGGTTCAGGTACTATGCATACATAATTGTATTTCTCTGCGATACAGGTTTTGTATCGATTCTCCACTATACCGTGATGTGAAATAACTGCACTTAAGTTTATAGAAAAAATCAATTCAAAACATCATCATCATCCTTCTGCTCTTATCCCATTTTATTTGGGGTCGCCATTGCGTTCTGCCCTTCCATTGCTCTCAAAACACCAACGCTTTTTGTTTTGAAATGGTATGATAGATACTAGGACTGCAAATCAGTGTATTCTCAACCCTATCACTTTAGATTCCCATACTGACACTCGAACATACTGCTATCTATTAACGGAACAACAAACAGCTATTATTCGATTCGGGGCCGACAGGGATGATGCGAGTGCTGTAAATCCACGTTCCACACAAGGCTGGTAGTAAATGCATCGCTATTAGAGCTACGGAATCCACCCACTTGATAGATTACGGTGCATTCAGCCGGTTAGCCGTTGATGTATCTTGCTGTGAAATGATGGAGTGTTTTTGATTAGACCGTTATCCAGATTATCATTCGGAATTGCACTTTATTTTTCTTTGGAATAGAAAATATATTTTGTGTTGTTCATTGACCCTATCCATTATTGACGTTGATGTTAATTATATTGTTAGAGGATTATTTTTACATAAAATATAATCTTTAAACTACTGAGGCTCCTTCACACTACTACTGAGGCTATGGAATAAAGATTCATGGGTCAGCTGTGGTTTGGTTTAGAAGGAAATACTCTTTCGAATTTAGTAAATTTATTTTTATAGTTAAGATTATACACAGAGCAACATCTTTGATAATTCATTTCTCGTCTCATGCCACGCTCATTGAAGCAATTCATAGTGCACGGAGATTTTATAAAATGTTGTTTACTCATTTTGTTACAAGTACTAAGCGGCAAACAGAACAGAAAACTACAACAGGAAACATTGCAGACAAATGGCCGACAATGTACTTATTAAGCGGGGAAACGGATAGATGAAAAAATAAATCCGGTCCTGAAATGTTTTCTATTAAAACGACGCTTTGACTAAGGGATACAACGTAACGGAACAGTGACGATTCACTAAGAACGTTTAAATTGTTTATATTCTTTTACATTCTTCGTGTTACAACTGTGTTGAACATTACCATGGATTTTATCTTTTTATCTTACACCTCTCACACAAAAGTTTTTAAAACTGACATACACGCCTTAGTATAAAGGCTTACTAAGCCATATCATGTAACCTAGACCATATTTTTGAAATAATAATGTTTGCTAAATCGAGCGCTCTAAATGATTTAAAAAAATACTGTTATTTTATACTGCCAAAGTAATGTCGATTTTAATTTAGAAAGCTGTCTGTAAAACACGTAAATGATGTCGCCGTCGGCCACGACAACCGACTCGTGATAGGGGTACTGTGATACCCCTTACTGACAGTACGCCAATGGCGCTTATAATATCGATGCGCGTGTCTGTGTGAGGGTGTCATTTCGAACGACTTGTACCTAGATTCCAAAGTACATGTAGTATGTTTATATTTACATTGTTGTATTGTCCATATGTAGTCGCTAGGCTCGCTACGGAAACAGCTCATTGAACACACGAGTTTCCGCACTACCAGAAAAGCGCCTCCTCAGGGAAATCTGGAAACTTTACGCACCGCAGGAAAACCGCAAGAATTGGATGTTATTGGAATATGACTAAGATATTTTGTAAGGCTGCAATTTTGAACGTCATACCATGCGTGTGTATCATGTGCCTTACTTTTTCATCCAATGAAGAATGTATCCAATCACGTATTCACTTCTCAACTTTGTCGTTTCATTTGATGTTACCAAACTGAAAAGTCAAATCTAAGGAGTTATAATTCTGGTTTTGAAATATACAAATACATAAGCTGTGTGCTTGAAGTAACAAAATGAACGAACAATTTTCTGCAATTCTTAGATATTATAAATTACAGAATAAACATTTTTGTTTACTATTTAGGGCCCACAGTCCCGGGACCTAAGATGTTTCACATTACAAAAGTAGGTAGGTAGTAGGTATCCTTTTGATGACATTTAAGGAAGTTTTTGTTTCTAACTTGTCTTGTATTTCGCACCGTCATAAGAACATCAAAGGAACTTTGTTGGCGCCTGTGCAAGACAGCGGACAATATTTTAATATTTTACACAGAAATCATTCTCCGTTTTACTGAACTTCCGAATCAAGAGGAGCTTTCTATAGCCTGCAGAAATAGGCTAATTATTTAAACACTCAATAAATTTACGTGGTCGTGTTGTTTCAGCGTACCTAATTAATTGTCGGATATGTGGACTTTGATGTGTTTATTTTCTACACCACCAGGGGTCCTACCATCATCCGTTTGAGCGTATAACAACTTCTGAACTTCGACGTTTCATTTTAGTACCGTAAAAATAAAGTTCAAGAAAATTCTTAATACGTATATATGTTGAGAACAAATGCAATGACGTAAGTGAAGTCGACAACGACCGTCACCTGCAATGTAGAGTCTAGCGAGGGAGGACGGAGTAAAAATAATGTGAATGTAATAGGCATACTGCCTATAGGCATTTATAACTTTGATGCCAGCTAATTTACTACCGGCTTTTCCCACATGGATGGAGTTACCACGGCCTTAATTGAATAAATCATTTTAATTTTTATTGAAGTAGGTACTACAATTATACGTTAACGGCGGTGGTGGTACATCACATTGCGTCGTCTGTTCTATTAGCTTCTTATTGTCATAATTAAAAAGTAGGTGTGTCATTAAAGATTTATCTGCTTACTATTTTCGAGGATTATAATATTATGGTGTGTAAATATATATTTTTTTAAATGAAGTAATTATAAGAATTTGTTTGAAATTAAAATGCAATTTAATGGTTTGTCGTGTTTGTTTGTAAATATGGCATGTACTCATTATTTATGCGTAATAAACTGTTTTCCACACATTTTAGACAAGCCACAAATCTTTATACATGAGGCGTTGAGGCGCGGATGTGCTTTATTAAAGTGTAATATAGAGGCGAAGCGTGAGTTCAAACGAGGGTACGTCGTGTGGTGATGTGCGGTATCCCAGTATTGTCGATTATATCTTTATCTATACAGATAAATACAATTGAATTTCTGTTTGAAATTCCAAATTGACAGGTTTTCTTTAAATGGTTATGAAACGGTAATGTATGGGAATAAAAAAATTCTCTGTCGCTCTATTTGTCCGTTCTAGATAATCTCTGTATGGCTGGTTCGATTTTAACGCGAATTTCACTAGCAGATGGCTGATGTTATATGGAGTCACTCAGGCTAGTGCTTTTTTATTTTAGACTAGCGGGCGTCACGCTGTTCCACTCGCGTAGTATCCCGTATGGAGATAAAATAGCCTATATTAATCAGAGATAATGTAGCATGCAAATGGTGAAAGATTTTTTGTAATCGGTCCAGTCCAATTTTTGAGCCAAGTCTTTACAAACATACATACAAACCTTTCCTCTTTATAATATCAGTAAAGAAAACAAGTCACTAAATAAAACATAGCTTTTTTGTTAACAGCTGGTATACTACATGTGTATTCTCTTATGGATGAATTCATATCATCATCATCACCCTGATATTAATTTCTTCTTCCCCGATCTAACCCCACGCGGCAGATTTTTAGACTAAACGATTACCTTCTTTCATAAGCCCTTACAAGCTCCAATTCCTATATATAAATAAAACTTTAAAGCTAGGCCAAAAGTAGCTTACTTTCGCATAAGCAACTAAAACGGCACTTTATGGGTCGCGAATTTGAGTTGTGCCTCGTTGCAATCGCCTCGCATTTCACCGTAACAATTTTAAGAACTGTTTTTCACTGCGCATAGTCGAATTAGTAATGCAATGACCGATTTTATATTTCTCGATTCTATGTCTGAACTTCACTAGTTCTACCAGCGGCGGCTACAAAGCAGATTGAATTTTCCCCCTGGAGCCAACAAAACGACAGAATGAGTGATGCTACACGTAAACTGTTCTGTGCCATAATTCGTGTTCGGTTGCTTTAATATCCCCTTATTGTTTTTCCGCAAACGGGTTTGCGGTTTCGGTTGAGAATTGTTTTTTCATTATTATTCAAGTTCCAAGCGTGAGTCGTAACGGGAGAATGATTTGAGCTAATGTTTCCAAACTCTCGACTTTTACTTTATTATCTTCACGCCTTCCCAGAAGGTTCTCCGAAGGGATAGTCCGAGGCATTATAACACCCACCTCTTCCAGAAAATTATTAGGAGCATATATGATAAAAGATGATGGTGATGGGACGTCTGTAGGCCTATACAAACGCTTCTGAATTATTCTCGATATGTGCAGGTTTCCTTTTCCTTAAAATTGTAATACCCTCATTGGTATTGCCCTCATTATATTTTATTGTTTTCAAGCGATTACGCAAACGTGATGAGTATACTATAGTCTGAATAGTTTCACAGCAGCTATAACCCTAAACGAATACAGGATAGTTATTTGAGATGAGGCAATAAAACCAACTTTACCGTTGTAGTTACAGGAAAACTTCCACGGTATCTTACTTACATTTTTGATGTACTTTCTTCTGCTTGTATTTTAGAATGAATACATTACATTGCAAAAAACTATAATTTCATTAAAAAATATTAAAAAATTAAAAGATATTCTCAAAATTTTTCAAGAATTATTTTATAAACCTGTTTCTAAATCACATTCTATGATTATGTGATTGACATCATGATAAATATTACACGAAAAACAATTTATTCGGAGTGAAACAACAAATTCAAACACAATTGAATACGAAAATATTATTTTCGTTATTGAGCAACTGGAATTACGTTCATGGTATTATAATAATGTTAATATAAATATCCATTATCTTGGTACAAATATATTTGTAATGTAAGTAAGACTTTTAAGGATAAATGGAGGCTGAAAATTCGTATGTGAAATCTTACAGCAAAAAATGATATTCGAGCTTGTTATTTTTAATTTCCACCATAAATGTTGCAATATAAAGCAAGAACCCCAGGCTTAAAAATTCAGAACCATATTGGCCACAATTGCTGTAAATTGCACGTTTTCCTTACGGCGCGGTGCGTAAAATATCCGCCCGAATTATGACGTTGTATAATGTAACAGGTACACGTCTTAACTTTGAGTAAGAGTGACATTTAACTCCGTTTGATCAACCTGAAGCTTACTTTCAATTCTCGTTGAACCTTACCCAGATACGTAGGTTTAAAATAAATTGTAAATATTAAGTAATATTATACATTTATTGAATACGAACTTAATTATATATCCAAGGGCACTTAAAACAGGGGGCCCACCATCATCGGCTTAAGCAGAGCGTATTAATAACTTCTGAGCTTTGACGTTTTATTTTGGTAACGTAAAATTAAACGTCAAAGCTAAGAAGTTCTTAATGTGCACTGCTCAAGCGATCATAGTTGGGCCCTTTTAATTACATACTGTTAACGATGTTGCATTCAGTCAAGCACATATCTATGCTTATATAATATTAACAAAACATCTTCATGACAACATCGAAAGAAGATACTAATTTCCCTTCCCAACCTTTTATTAGACTTTTCGTCGGCAAATCCCTTCAAGGAATAAATTAATCAAAGAGACCCTTCGACAGTGAACCCATAAAATGCCCCTGGTGTAATAAAAAAAGGAGGATAGGCCGGCTAATGTACGATAGCTCATGAGGGATCTCAACGAATGGTTGGGTCAGTTGAAGGTTATATAATGTTGGCCAAATGTTGCGGATTCCTGGAATCTTTTGTCACAAGGTACCAAGAATTTTATGAAACCAGTCAACGGTAGGAAAATTGGCAGTGAATTCAATAGGTACTCATCGAACTGGAGTAACCTTTTTCCAAACACTACAATGCATTGTATCTGTATTTCCGAGTGCATATGTTACTGTAACAGATAATAGAATGGAATAGAAAACTAGACGTAGGCGTACTTCGTTTAATATTAGTATTTATTAATAATAGTGTGATAAAAACAACTTTTCTATAAATAACTAGCTGTGCCCCGCGGTTTCACACGCGTAGATTTAGTTTCATCCTTTTTGTCGCGGATCCCTAATATTTTTAATAAATAAAAGTAGCCTAAGTTACTCCTTGAAACATCAGCTACCTGCCAGTGAAAGCCCCGTTAAAATCCGTCCAGGCATTTCAGAGAACTAAAATTACCCGGAACAAACAAACAGACAGACAGAGAAAAATTATAAAACTTGGTTTTCTAGTGTCAGTAGCGTGTATACTTTCAAATACATTTAGTGAAAAGCTGTAATTTTGGAATTACAAACAGACACTTCAATTTTATTTATCTGTATGTATAGATGTATAGATATATGAGCATGTGTTTAGTCTCACGATGTCCATAGTAAACCACGCTCTTGTCAATAACTAAATCAAATAAAAAGTCACAAAACCAACAAGGCTGCCATATGACTCGGCTGAGCAACGCTATAAAACTAACAACTAATTTATACTTTGCTAACATTACGGCTCCAAGTGTACGTAAACGTCGAAATGAATGTTGCCTAAGGGACTATAAATCCTTAAATATTAAAACTGGGGCGCCAGTGACCATAGATACTGGCATAATGAAGACATTCACGACGCCACGGCTTGCGATAAAGGGGGATTTTTATTTACCCATTTGATTATTCATTTAAATGGACTTTTGAACGTTTAATACTACTGTATCCGATAAATTATTATGAGTAATATCCGTATAATAGAAAACTTTCATACACCATTATCGAATGAAAAAGCAGTTAAACTTCGATTATTAGTATTCACTAGCTGTGCCCCGCGGTTTCACCCGCGTAGAGTTTATTTAATGGGTGTCCGGCGGAACTCTGATTTTTTTTAAATAAAATTAGCCTATAGCACTCCTTGAAACATCAGCTATCTGCCAGTGAAAGTCCCGTTAAAATCCATCCAGCTGTTTCGGCGTGATGCCGTGACCAAGGGAAATGGGGATTCATTTTTATGTATAAAAGATTTATGATATTAATTCAAATATTTTCCACATGTTTGCATATGTTTATATTACAAATAAATCAATTGATATGTCAATCGTTTTGTTCATATACCAGTCTGAAACGATCAGTAGTTAGTTAATAACGAATGAAAGAAATTGCGTAACAATAAATATTACTTTGATCACGTTTATCACGATTTCTTGATAAACAATTTAGCTTTTTGTTTTGAGGAACGATTTGTCACGTTACCTTTGTTGTTTGATCGTGCAAGTTAATGGCAATTAAGTTATCAATAAAATCTATACAGATAAATAAAATTGAAGTGTCTGTTTGTAAATCCAAAATAATAGCTTTTCACTAAATGCATATGAAAGTATACACGCTACTGAAACTAAAAAACCAAGTTTTAAAAATTTTCTCTATCTGTTTGTCTGTTTGTTCCGGGTAATCTCTGAAACGGCTGGATCGATTTTAACGGGACTTTCACTGGCAGGTAGCTGATATATAGTAAGTAACTTAGGCTACTTTTATTTATTAAAAATATTAGGGTTCTGCGACAATAAGGATGAAACTAAATCTACGCGGGTGAAACCGCGGGGCACATCTAGTTAATGATAAACTTCGTCTTTGCAATTCTTAAGGCTGTCCACGCACACAATAGTATTCATAATTTTAAATTCCATCTATAACGAACTTAGACCCAGAACTAGTACCCGCACGCATATAGTTGAATTGCTCTCTGTGAGAAATAAAGGTGATTTTCGACAATCGACCATTGGAAATTGGTTCATGGCAGAAGTTGATTGCCTAAGAGCAGAGGTAGATTATTTTCTGATGATGATGCCCACACCACGCCAACACGCGAGGAGCTCGTGGCACAGTTGCTATTGCGCATATCATTCGATCAGCGAAGTTAAGCAACCATACGCCTAGCCAGTAGTTGGATGGGTGACCGCCCGAGTTCCCTCCGTGCCTCCGAGAGCACGTTAAGCCGTCGGTCCCGGTTGCCAATTTAACATCTTTGGCAATCGTTACAGGTCAGTCGGAGGCCTAAAAATAATCTGACAACTGGTTTAACCCAGATCACAGATTTTCCTCCTAAAATGGGGTTGCGAAGGTCAGATGGCAGTCGCTTCGTATAAAAATCATGTGATCAGCCACATCGGGTTGAATCAAGTGCCGACCCCAACAATGTATGGGATAATGCCCACACCAATGAGTTTTCTTAAAACTCAAGGAAAGTCCTAAGCTACGTGGTGACCTGGTTGAGATGGTGGGCCAGCCTAAGCCCCTATCGCCTGAATGAATCCAATGGAAATAGGAAAATAAAGATAAACAGAAGGCATTAAAACTGAGAATCAAGTGCAGTAATTTCAACGCACGTGTTTTACGTTGAAGGAAACATTGTGAGGCAACCTGCATATGTCTAAGAAGTAAGTCAAATATATTTGTATAGTATCGGAGACGGCGATGGATCCACCCTCCGTGATAGATCACGTATGTACCTACTATTAAGCGATAGCAGTCACATGTGATATGTATGCTTAAATAATTTGACTGCATATTGAAGTGATGCGTACCAGCGATGAAATCTGTGTGTGTCTGTCTTCGATAATGATAACAAAACTAGTGCTTCCACTCCATCCACGGATCAATCGAAAGTTTTTTCGTTTCCTGTAATAGTTACTTAAATCTACTGGCAACTTACTCTCACGATTTTTACACATTTCTAATTAATCGCAGATGGGAAGCCTTAACCTTTATGGGGACACCCATTAAACAGTAACATTAAACGCGATGGGAAATCATGCGGCACCGTTTACATCAGCAACGAACAATGGGTTTGTTCGCGCTGCAACTTGTGTTGTATCAGAAAAGGCAGGAATAGTATTATCCGGAAATTTCCAGATGCGATAAAGATAAACAGGTTATGCCCAGTTTAATACGGACATTTTTGCCATCGTGTTGAATCAGGGGCGGGTCATGTCAAATTGTTTCATTTATTTTTGGAACTTGTACCAAAATTTTTGCGTTATATGAAGTCGGTTGAAAATATATTTCTTAAGTTATGTTGTGAAATATGTTTCTCTTCTTGGTCTTGTATACAGGCTGTAAACTCCTTTGGTGTAAAAGAAATATAAGGACGAAAAAACTTTTTTGACATTTTTAAATTGATGTGTGCCACCTACCGCAGCCCTGTGTCAACATTTACACCCCCACCCTGTTTATTAATACTGTACTATTCTCTCTTCTGAGTTTTTATTTTGTTGTTCAAATTCATAACATAAAGTTTAAAATAAAAAAAACGTTAGCCTTTTCGTAGACATCTCAATTTTATCCTTGCACAGCGACAAAATACAGCCCTTGAGAGTGCTAAATAGGAACCAATGCCCACTTGTCCTTCTATTAATCTTTTTAACAGCCCTTTAAGAGATTGCTCTCTCCCTATAAAACTCATGGGTCCTTTCAGCCTTGGTACTAATTAAAATCGTTTATATTGAATGGTGTCGTATCTTTGCTAATCCTTTTGGGATGCAAGTATTTTTCATTTCAATCTTTATAAATTATTACTTTATTAATTAAGTTGATCGGATTTTACAGTTATTGAAATACAAGATATTATTTTATATGTGTGATTTTTTAACGATATGTTTGTTACTGTTTACACAGTGCTCATGGTTTTGTTATTGAAAAACTTAATATACTTGAATTTTCATCAGTATTTTGTATTTTGGAAACTGTTTAAACTCATCGATTAGACTTATAACAAAATACTTTAAAATCGTCAGAACGATTTAATGCACGGTACCGTCAAGTTAAAAAGGTTGTTTTTATTGACAAGAAACTCAGTAGGAATAAATCTCATTACTTTTTCGGTCAAACTATCATGGTTTTAAATAATTTTAGATAGGTTTCGTATAATTTTTGCTCTCAGGCAGTTTACCTTCCATGCAATGAAATAGTTCAACAACGCGACTATGAACATTAATTGAAATATAATTATGTACCAAAACGTATACACACAAAGCATTTGTACGGTCATGTATCAAACGTGAATTTTCTTCCGTGCATCTTATACTTGTATTAAGAGACACGTGTGCCATGCAAGATCCTTTGATGTATTTCAAAGGTCGTAATGAAAGGCTTTATACATCATGTTGGCGATGCAGAATACATTCCTTGAACATTTACATAAGTACATCATTAGACAGGTGTTTGGTGAAATAGGTGAACTTAAATGCTTGTCTTAGTTTATTTAACGTTTGCAAGTTCAATGTATAATTAAATAGAACTTGGGTCTTCTCCAGGAATTCACACTTAGCATTTGTCGAGAGATTCGAACCCTTCATCTTGCATGGTATGGAACAGGGGAGTACTTTTTTATATTTTGTCAATTCGCACCAATATCAATATATATTTAAATCTAAAGGTTGTTTGTACTGACAGGTATAGTCTTATAGAAATAAATACATATGTGTAATACACATCATCCACGTCCATATTGGTGGTAAGTCAGAGTGGTTCGAATCACCCTTCGTATGAATTAACGAACGCTCCGTTTAAATATAAATTGAGTAAGTGGTTAATTATGTTCTTAAGACTCTGAGTAGATGACCTGTAATACAACAATGTACGTATTATTAAATTCCTAGTATTTAATGTTTTAATGAGAAACGTTGTCAATCAATCAATGACTTGGTTCATTATTTATAAATATTTTTACCCAGAAAGCTTACTGAAGTGAGATTCAATAGATGTGAGTTACTCCATCGATCACTCTCTGGTGCAGCCCGAACGATCAAATGCACTTACCCAATAGATTGATTGCAGTTTAAGAATATATTTTATATTGAATCCTTGCACTTGGACACTATATCTGTCGATGGTTATATGAGTACCTTTGAGTGTTTTAAATTGATGAAGCATGTTGCCCTCAGAGAGAAATAATTTTTGTTCTTATTTTATTTATCTGGTTAAGCTAGAAACGGTACAGATTTGTACAATTTATTCACAACCGTCGATTTTTTTTTTTTTTATCTACTTGAGTATAATTTGTGTGCGTACAGCTTAATAGAGGTGATGTCCGTAGACGCTTAACTACGTTCAAGTGTTGTCACATGTGTGTATAGTAAAGCTGTACCAATAATTATTTATAGCTTCAGAAAAAATTGTCATTAGATTTTTTGATACGTCGAGGTAAACAAATTTGTCGGTGATAAAATTCCATCCGTTAACAGAAAAGCCCTTAAAAATTATTAGAATTCAAAGGCAGTCAATCAAAGCACAAGTTGAAAGGGATCTTGTTCCGTGTCGTTTGGTTGCCAGCCACGAGTTAAGACCGGCATTGTTCAACAAATTTAGACATTTGAAATACAATCTGTGACAATTTCGAGCGGCGCCGCAAAAACCATTGAAACACAATACATAAGACTTAATTCTACTTACTTACTACTACTTCATTATGTATGGATGTTTATGTGTCTCTAAAAGAAATGTGTAGCACCTAGCAATATATATTTAAAACATACTGTAATGAATAAATGTTTAACGCTGGCGAGACGTAACTACGTGCGTAGTTCAGTTGACCTAGTTTACAAAGAATTGAAAGTATCAAAAAAAATGTATGCATGTAAAAAAATAAATAAATAAGCTCATGCAAGCAGAGGTTTTGTAGCAACAACACCCACATTTCACCAAATATGATTAAGTGCCAACAACGTGACAGAAGGTGAGTCCATCGCTGTCTCAGGCACTATACATACGTCTTTGAATTACTTACATTTCAGACATATGCAGGTTTCCTCACGATGTTTTCTTTCACCGAAAGCACGTAGTGTGAAATCACTACACATATTTTTTTTAGAAAAACTCATTGGTACAAGCCACGCTTAACTAATGCTAAGTATAGGACATTTATTAAATTGTTTTTTTTTTTCAAGTTTATAATAGGTTCAGAGATTTCTGCATGATAAATTTGCAAATGAAACTTTTCAGGATATAAAAATGATCATATACATATTTTTGTAATCTCTCAATACCTGCTCATAGAGATGTAAATTAAAATAAAACTCACCTGCATTTGATAAGTTTGCGTAGCTTCTGAAGCCAAGAAACATGGCTTTCAAGACAAAGTAATAAAGCTTTAACCAACGGATTGGGAGGAAAAAGTAAAGAAAACGTCTGCTTTAAGACTGGAAACTTTTAACAAAATGCAACAAAGGATTTTTTTGCAACTTTGTTATGTAGTTATAAAGGAATGCTGAGAACATTGTTGTTCGCGAAGTTAAATAACGCTATAAGTTGGTAATTAAAGTATAAAAAATATAACCACTTTAAAATAAGTTGCAGAGCATTTTTCGAGATCTATTACACTAACAAAGTGCTGTAATAAGTGGGTATTAAGTAAGTAGCAGTGGCGTGCATTGCGCAGGTAAGCAGAAGTTACAATTTGTGATTACTGAATACACTCGTGTCGTGTGTATGTGTGTTTATGTTCGTATGTGTATCTTTACCAAGACGTACGTACCTACGCCGCGTCACATACGTATGTCACCTACTTATTCTTCATGCCTACCCCTCTGAAAATCCAATTCCCCTGGTAAGTAGTACCTACTTTCAATGTAGTGTTTACTTGTGAAGCTCTAGTGATAATAATGTTCTTGTCATGTTTAATTACAGAGATCCTGAATCTATTCTTTAGAGATTATTTTCACGCAATCATAATTTCGTTACTATCAATCTTAAGATTTTTTTTGAGTACTAGCAGACGTCACGCATTTTCAACCGCGTAGTTCCTGTGGGAGTACGGGGATAAAATATAGCCTATATAAGTCAGTGATAATGTAACATTCAAGTGGTGAAAGAATTTTTTAAATCGGTTCAGCACTTTTTAAGCCAATTCGTTACAAACATACATACAAACATTTCCTTTTTATTCTTTCTTGGATTATTCCCGTGGGTAAAAGTTAGCGTTAGCCCAAAATAACTATTCCACGCGCACGTCGCGGGCAGAAGCTACTATTTATATATTTTAAATTTTAAAACAGTTTATTGTTCAACTGCCTCTTAAACTGACATAGCAATCATGTTGTTAGAAGCCATAAAACACATTCATTTCAATCTTAGCAAATTACATTAGCAGTCATACATTTTTGTAAAGAAATCAAAGAGCACTGGTTTACCTAAAACTTTTTGTACCACTATCAAACAAAGCTCGCCACTGATGAAGTAGTGGGCATCTATCCAAGTGTCCATACAAGACGAAGTTTCTCAACGTCTCTAGGTATCGACAGAGTACGTGACTTGTACTACTTAACAGTGCTTTCTTTAGATACAACTTTGAATTTGAGCTTCTAAATTCAGTCACTTCGTAATATTTGTTTTAGAAGAGTATTTTGTTACTGAGTATCTCAAAAATATTTTCGTGTTATAAAATTTTGAGACATGAGGAATCGTTTGAAATTCGGACTGATCCGACTGGTGACATTACAAAAGCTAGCAGTCAAATAATGAACTTGTAGGGAATGTTGTTACTCTGCGGTGAATGTGTTTCGCCTTTCAATATTGTTAAAACTATTTTGTAGATAATATTTTTGGTTCTTATTCTTTTTTTATACCTCTCTGAATAAAGTTGACAAATAAATTATTACATGTCAGCTATTTTTTTCTTTGCTCTCGCACTATTTTCAGTTCACTTTTACGCTATCGTCTACAAATATGTTGATACGATATTCCACTTTTTATTGCTCCTGGTTTATTCATAACATAGTAGCCTTATGATATTATCTATTTGAATGTATCGTTCTTCAAAACCACGTTACGGATTTTGATACGGTATCTACTAACATGTAGGAGTTGTTCAGTTTATAGCTATCGAAACTCCAATAATATATTGATGAAACAATAAAGAACAGTCAACGTTAAGTAGGTAAAAGTCTAAAAAAATAACCCGAAGTGAAACGAGATTATAATAAAATCACAGAATAAAATGGAGCTCTTGACTCCGATGTAACAACAAAGCATTTTATTCGATTGGTAATAATTAACTACTAACTCTTCTGTGAAAATTGTTTATCAGCCAATCTAACAAACTTGTTAGCGCAGATTTTGGCGAATGACGTTCAGGATATCGGGTAATGTCAAAAGCACAGATTCCTTTTGTAGTGAATTTTTTGATGGACAGAGAATTACACGGAAAAAGTTTCTGTATAAAAAAATATGATCATAATACTTAATAGTTTTCGTAAAAGGTAATGGAATCAGTAATAACCTCTGAATTCATTTTTATACTATGGATTCGTAATGCTACTAGTAAAACTGAATGAATAATAAACGCCTATAAAAGTATCGTTGAGATTCTTTTAAAAACACCAATGTGGATATCAAATTCCGACGTATTTAATATCTACTGTGCTGTTTTAAAAGTAGGATAAAGTAGTTGTCACTACTGGTAGTCGTAATTTTTCAAAATGACACACTTTTTAGAGGTAGTCTTAAATCTTTTTGGCTTATTTTAAAACCTCGTTTCAAATAATAATACGATAAACAATCAATTCCAAAACGATCGCACCTTCGTTTGAATTAATAACAATGTCACCAAATGCGTTTATAATCATTCAAAAGGCTTTTACCTGCTATAAAACAAAGTTTTCCCCTTCGCTTTTTCACACTAGTACGTTCATGACAGAGCCATTAAAGTAATTTATGTCATTTTACGCTTAATGGGGTGACTCCAACATAATTGTGTGTAATTGTGATACGCGCCATGTTTTAATCTTCGTTAGCATTACTTCCTTCATTACTATCGTCGTACATATGCAATATTAAAATGAACTAGCTTTTGCCCGCAGCTTCTTTTGCGTGCTGAAGAATGAGCTGTAGCTATTATGAAGCTCTATAAAAGCGAAACAAACTCACATTCAAATGTATAATATTGCAACGGCTAAACTAATACAAAATGAGTATTGTACACATATGCTTCTTAGACAAATTTTGAACCCATTGATTTAGATTATTTTATTTACCTCGACGTTGCATGAATAACATTCAATCAAAACCACTTTCTATTCCACTTTGAGGATTCTGTACAATGACAAAAATATTTTTGGAAGAAACTATTAAACTTTGACAATCGAATCAGATTCTATTTATCAACTGAGCAGAGTAAGTACAGTAAGAACATCATTAAGTAAACCCTAAATATATATTTCAAATAGCCTGAACGTAATACGGGCTATTTAGAAATTTCACCTGTATTTTTTTTTGTTGGTTCTTAAATAATATCTTACGAATAGGGATACATACGTGTGGAAACACTAAGAATTGGAACCACGGTCCCAGAATAGGTAAATAATTATGATGATCGGATTCCAAGCCTGAACAACTATCATTTTGTATGTTGACATCGAAATAGTTTAAGTTTCGTGATAAATATCCTGTCGAATAATATTTTGTTTATTTTTTACTAATGACACCAACTCTAGTACTGATACACACTTTTTATTAATGTTATTATGGTTGAATAGAAATTTTACAAAAATGACAGAACCGATTTGGATGGTTTATTTTGTGTAAAGAAAGGTTCAATAATCAAAAGAAGACTTAATTAGCGTGTATCTGACCACTTTTCAGGAAATTGGAAAATACGAGTAAAACTATTTATGTGGTTTATTTTCTCTTCTATTCTTAACTGAAGGCAGAGCATTATTTTATACTACGTGCAGTTTCAATATTATCTATGCCTATATAACAGCATTGTCACTGACATATGACATACGACGTTCAAGCTTTGATGGGTAATTTAAAGCAATATTCCTTGTGTATAGAGGTGCATTGAGGAAAACTTTAATCCATCCATCATCCCATAAGCAGATAAACGGTTGCTTCTCAGTTCTTCAATTCAGTTACATTATTCATCCACGTAATATGCGACTTTATGACTGGTTAAACCCAATTTACCGATTTTCCTTGTGAAAGGGGTTACGAAGGTTAGGTGGGAGTCGCCTCGTATAAAAATCTGGTGGCTCCGACAATGTCCCATATATTAAGGCCAGGGTGATGACGATTGTGACTTTATTATTCGATCAAATAAAAATGTTTTAAAGCACGAGTGAATTCTCTCGTCAATGAGCGCTTGCAACAAAGGCGTTGCTTTACGAATGTATTTTAACAGCTTTCCTTGCTTCTGCAAACTCTACTTTGGTTGTTGATGGCTGACCAAATATAGCATCAGCTATGAATAGGCTTCACGATGCATGTATAATGTCAGTTGCACAAATCAGCTGAATTTCGTCAACGTCACGGTACCAGCGTATCCATTGTTCGCCTAAATTTCGTTTAACTCCGCAAGCTAAATTTATTTTAAACTGGGTTCATACGTACACGAGTTCACGTATATTGTTTGTGGCTAAAAGACGAGTCATATTTGTTTGAAAGCGACCTTTGCAAATAATACCCACTCAGAATTAATTAAAATCTGTTTGTCATTTATTTTCGCGTTAGAAATCCAATAATCATACTTCCCCGCGAGATAAGCGGCATCTCGTGGCTTTGAGTAAAGCATTCCAGAGGCTCTCTAATCTTATTTAAATAACGTATTATTACGTAATTTAGAATTCGTGTGTAAAGAGACGATAAGCTAAAATCAACATCCCCTCTCTCGCTCGTTGCGGATGCAAAACTGGGAACAATTACAAAAGTTACTTAAGCTGCTTTGAGTTCATATTTCGGGGAGTTCTGGAAATAAGTGGCTAACCTTGTACTGTAAACTTAATATCGTAAAAGTCCATGATGAGCTTTAATTATTCAACGTAACATAATGTTTTAAAAGGTGGACATTGTTGTTTTAAAGCACTTAAGTGTTTCTTTAATAAGTTAAGTGAATATCTATTTACTGACAAAGTGGGTTACAGGTGTTTCGTCTTGGTTTAGGTTCTTCACCGATTGTAGTACATTCTTTTTTATCATAATTTAAAAAAAAAACAAATTTTTATTTCATTATTTTATACACAAAATACTTCATTCACAATATTGTTTTTTTGTCTTCTCGCGCGTGGAATGTTGTTAGATTCTCGTGTTAGTATATAATCCGGTTCGTTTGTGCTAGGTTTTAAATTCATGATTGCAAGAAATTTACATTTGATATAATAAATATTATTAATAATTACACATAAATGGAAACAAAACTGTTACAAAATGTTTAGTTTGCGTGACTGTGTTAATTAGTATCTGCATTTTCATTATTCATAATAATACACACGTGGCGTATTGTGTCGTGTGACGAAATTAATGATGTTTTACCCTATTTGTGTAACAAACGATCAAAGGGGATCTGAAACTTTACAAATTTACTCATGACGTATCGTACAAGTTGAATATAATGACACTTGACTTTTTATTATACAGAATTTTTATTTATATTAATATATATATTATTATATCTTTTACATTTATATATAATTATATTTATTTTCTTTCATTCACGACAATTCTAAACATTCATCACTACTTTTAATATAAACGGTATATAAAAATGTAATAATATTAAATCCATCCATATTTGTTTATCGATAAATAAAATTGAAATACCTGTTTGTAATTCCAAATTAATTGATATTCACTAAATGTATATTAAAGTAGGTAGGTAAACATATATCTTTAAATTAACGGGGCTCACCGTATGTTGCAAGGGAATTTAGGCAGTAATTTAGTATATATTTATTAAAATAGTATTCCACGAAATTAAGCCACTCAACAACTCTAGTCTACGTGGGCGAAACTGCGGGGCACAGCTAGTTAGGATGATAAAACAGAAAAAAAACACCAGTAACTTTCCATCTGCAAATGAATCGTTTACGGGAACGGCGTCCTACAAAAAAGCAAGCTGCAAGGCTGGTTGTTAATTTATTAATACGAAACGGGAGGAATCCAGCCTTTCAACGGCTCAGCGAGATTATTAACTAGATGACCGTTTAATATTCGTGCCACTATTAATTTATAATGGCAAATGACGTTGAATGTGAACTCGAATATATTCAAAGTTGGTAGAAATAGGTACTGCTTGCCGTGCCTTTATACGACTTTGTTTACCGCTACTCTAATTTTATTTAGAACTGTGTCGTAAATTAATCTTTGTTATATCAAATATTTGACAGTGCCGTTAAAATCTGTTCAGCCGTTCCTAATATTCGCCGGAACAAACAGATAGAGAGACAGACGGAGAATTAAAAAAAAATGGATTTATAAATAGAAAAACAGGTTATTAAATTGTATTTATCTGTATAGACATTCGTTGTGGACAGTGATTGTATGTTCTTTCATTCATTGACGAGCAATATTCATATAAGTACATAGAAATTTCAGAGAGTTAAACCCAGTAGCTCTTTGCTCGACGCGGATCCAAACCAGGATCTCGTGTTCCGCAGTAGCGCTTGCGATCACTAGACAAACGAGGCAGTCAGAAGTAAATTAACTTTTAACATCCGTAAAACTGCAGCTTTCGTTCTAAATCGATTCGAGCACGCACACGTAAAACTTGATGATAATTTTCTCAAAAAATGAGAAAGTTACTTAGTAACTAGGAAAGTTGGAAGTCTTTCCTTTCATTTATCATGCAAAAGTTGAACTTGGCGAGTGATCGATGGATCCACACCCACTTGCATGTTTTAGTTCCGAGTGTTTTAATGCAATCTGAACACTAAGTTAGATGGACTTTCGTAAGTACAAGTTGATAGCTTTATTAGTTTATGTGATATTGACAATTAGGACTAACGATAATAATATAATTATGTACCCTTTTCGGTAACCGGGAGCCTAGCATCATTGGGTAAGCAGAAGTATTAAAAACTCTTTAGTCAAAGCTAAGCAGTTGGTGAACGTCACATCTATAACGAAGATAGTAGGGCTCCCAATTGCGCTATGACAATACGGTATACGCGGTGTGTGACGCACCTCCTTAAGTAAAAAATAAGTTAATTTAGTCATAAAATGCCTTCTAATCAAATTGGTTGCCTCACTTAACCCACTCCCGGTCGCCAACTCGAAGTGCGTAAATCATTTTCAATTATGGTCTAATTTTATGAATTACTTTCACCTTATCAACATAATATAGGTATTGAAAAATCGCTACAATCTCTTGTCGTAACCCCACAAAATCTCTAACGCCTCTATACTCTTTTACCTTTTTTGTGTAACAATGAAATTAATGTCACTTCAATTTACCGGCACACACATTGAAGTTTTTAATTAAGATTTGGATTGAAGCCAAAACAAAAGCGGGCATAGTAATCAAATCAGGTCAGTTGTTATTAACTATCAATAAACAAACAGACAATGTTGTTTCAGCGAATGCTGTTATAATCTTAGACGATTTGCATAAAACAACGAATTAATAGCGAATTGATAATTCCCCCGTAGTTTACAAGTTACGAATATATCCTGAGGGACTTTCGCATGCAGATATATACATTTGGGCTTTATAGTGTTCATCACATAGTATTAAATCTCCCTTATTACAAAACATTGAAACGAAGACTAGACTAAGCTCGGACTAAAACTATATCGATCCCTTTTGTAACCCGTATCGCAAAAAGAAATGGAATTACTTTTAAAACCAGGATTATCTCAGGCTATGTTTGTTATAAGATTTATTTTTATTTATTTATTTATTTTTTATTTTAACCTTATAGAACGGCTTGAAGCCACTTAAACTAAAGGGAAAAAAAAGTAACACTTTCATGCAGTCTAATGAAGATGGAAAGAGATTCCTAACCGGTACTCAAAAGATATGAATGAAGCTAAAGTGTTAAATCTAGATTGAACTGGCGCTCGTTTTCTGCCTACCTCAAGGACTGTAAACAAAGTAACATTATCTTCACGCTTCGCTTTTAGAAACGATACGAAATGCATGGGAATGATGTATGTCACGTGCCTGATTTAGGTCATAACCATACATTGTGTGTCGATTCTATTAGTGCAAGCGCGAGAGAATTCCACTTTGTCTAGGCCAACTGGAGAGACACCTGTCTGCTCAGGGATGTACTTCCCCCCGACATGATTTTTTCAAACTACTACAGCATGGATCTATGAGATGGGCATGAATAAAATCTTACAAGGCCGGCAAAGCGCACGTACTGCCCCTCGCATCACAGGTTTTCATAGACTGCAATAATAACATCAGATGGACCGTACGCTACCTTGCCATCGTAGTGGTATAAAAAACCGTCTAAATGCGAGACGACGAAGAGTTTTGTACCATTTATCCTTATTACCTAGGAGACATCTTAAATATTTTTGTTTTATTTATTTTATTCACTTCATTTTTATTTGTTGCTATAGTGGCAAGATATACATCATCTGTGTTAAATTTCACTTTCTATCACGGTTCATGTGATAGATGACTGGACCGACGGAGAGACAGACAGAACGAACGGACAGCGGAGTTTTAGTTAAGCCTGGCCCGGTCTCCTTTTACTCTTGATAAAGAAAATACGTGGATTTGTATGCCAAATCGTAATCTGAAGATAATACTTGAAAAACAGGCATGTATAAGCAGCCGATTGTGGTTCTTTGTGGATTTCCCCATGCATAATAATAATAACTGCACCACCATGGCGTGACTCAACCGATCACTCACCCCGTACCTGTTGCCGTGCATTAGTCATACTTAGTTTCCTGCCTTTGTATTAGACATGTCTTTCTGAAGAAAGCCATTTAAATTATTACTTCATAAGTGCTCGTTAATCTTGAAACACTTTAAAATTACGACTCTGTTATTTTGTTGCATTTTTTCTTTTGCGGACTTGGAAGGCAATATTTTGTAATGAGTTGTTATGAAAATATGTACGTTGACTAAGTAGAGATACGGAATAAAGCCCTTAAAAGAGACATTTTTGAAATGTCCGAGCTAAAATAATATATATAAATACTAAGAGATAAAGCAACGTAATTTTACTGGTACCTCTACGTAAGAGAAACAATCCAGAGCAAAATAAAGAGTAAATCTTTTTGCAATATCAAAGACAACACAATCGCATTAGACTTATCAGCTACCTTTGAAACTCACGTTGATTTTATTCCTTACTGAGATTTTTATTTCCAATATTTTTAACAAAGTGCATTGCGCATTGTAGGGTTTATATTTTATTATGATCGTAATTTTTGTAAGCATCCCTGTGAAAGATAATGCTTACTGATTTGTCGCTTAATCTATACGAATAAATGAAATAGAAGTTTGTGTTCAGAATTTCACATAAAAATCTGTTAACTAAATGATGAAATTGTATGCGCTACTAACCTACATAAAAACCAATTTTTTTTTTTTCAATTAGTCTCTCCGTCTCTCCGTCTATCTGTTTGTTCATTCCGACTAATCTCAGAAACGGCTGGCCCGATAAAAGACATAAATATATTTAAGTACCTAGAATAGCAAATCAGAACGTCGATTAATATGTTCCAATAGCGGTGTACGTGCGACGCGTAACAAAGAAACACACAATCATGTCAAAATTATTTATTCAGGTTATCAAATTGTTTGTGTAAAGCACTTTTCAGAGAGAAGTAACTCAAAGACGTATGTATAGTGCCTGAGACGGCGATGGACTCACCCTCTGTCACGATGGCACTTAATCATATTCATTGAAATGTGGGTGTTTTTGTTACAACACCTTTGCTTACCTGCCTACTAACTACCTCTGCTACCCTTCTTTTAATTATATCACAAAAGTGTCCTCTCACTGAGGAATGTGGACAAAATTATTTTTCCAAGAGCCCTATCTAGAAGCTACAAGTTTAATTAATAAATGAATTCGAGAACAAACAGTACCTTACACAAATGTAAGATTGTCGATCGCTTAGGATATTATGTCGAAAGTGCGACATGAGAAGATTTCCCCATTTTATTAAGTGAGAGGAAAAAGATTGAGATACTTGAGTTGACATTAAGCTTTTTGATTTGGTGTAAGTAAGTAAACGCCTGAATAACAATATTGACTCGTAACTAATACAAAAAATACTTGTGTTCATTCATACAGAAATTAATTTATACGTCTATTTCCGAATTTATCGTCGTTTCTTATGTTAGGACTAGCTGTGCCGAGACTAGGCTAGGCATTTTTTTTTAATAAAAGTACCCAAGTTACCCCTAACATTAGTTGCTGTCAGTGCTGCAAGTCCCGTTAAAATAGGTCCAGCCGTTTTGAAGATTAGCTGGAACAGACAGACAGGGAAAAAAATGTTTTTTTTTATGTCAGTACCGTATTATATTTCCATATGCATTTAGTGAAACGTTGTTAATTTGGAATTATACAGAGACAATTCAATGTTATTTATCTGTATGTATGTATTTGTATGTATATGCATGTATATACATTTTGAGGAATTCATGATTTAGTATATGTTGGAGAAACTTAAATCAATACATCAGTTCACGAAAATATAATTTTAGTGTACCTACCTTGCTTCCTACTGGTCATCTATCTAGCTGTCTAAAAGTGCTTTTTCTATAAGTAAAATGCAAAAACACAAAGCAAAGCCCGGTTGAATTTGAATTGACAAATTTCCAAAGCCTTTTTTTATGTAAATTGACGGAAATATAAAATGAAAACAGATAAAAATAACAATGCGTAAATTACGTAGGAGACATGAAAAATAAATAGAACGTAATATTCTGCTCATAATTGTGAACCATCGCAACGTATGGGTGGTTTCCTGTGGGCCTTATTTTCATAAAAATATATGTAATAGGCATGAAAAAGACAAATAACGTACCATCTGGCGGGTGGCAGCCATAATAATATAATACACTTACATTTCTTGCGACCTCATCTGTATGAGAATTTTTATTCGTAACTGAAGCGGTGACATGTTTTCAGTCAGTTTATTCTACCAGTTTGTACCTTTTACATTGTCACTTTATCATAACATACGTTTATTATAACACGTAATAAAAGATAAACGTTTTACCTGCGTGGCGCTAAGAATTCACATACAAACTTACAACCCACATAGGCTAGTAACAAACGTTGACTGTCGACCAGGATATGTTAATTCCTTACTTATTGTGTATTTACTAGCTGTGCCCCGCGGTTTTACCCTTGTAGAGTTAATTTCATTGGTGACCCGCGGAACCTTAATTATTTTTCTACACTAATATTATAAAGAGCAAAGATTTGATGGTTCTTTTGTTTGTTTGTTTGTTTCCATTGAATAGGCTCCGAAACTACTTGACCGATCTTGAAATTTTATTCTGCAATGGATGTCTACATCATCAGCGATTAAAATAGGCTATATTTTATCCCCGTACTTCCACGGGAACGGGAACTACACGGGAGAAACCGCGTGACGTCCGCTAGTTTTAAATAAAAGCAGCTTAAATTACTCCTTGTAAAATAAGCTTTGAAAGTTCCGTTAAAATCGGTCCAGTCGTTTTAGAGATAAGCCGGAACAAGCAGATATATGTATAATGCATATATTATGTATAATGTATAGATTCATTTTTTATTTATTAAAAGCCTACTTCTACCATTTAGTACATAGTATAGTATATTCGATGCCTACGCCTCAACTTTGACACAATGTTTCTAAGACGCTAGTTTCAATTCGATTATTTTCAGAGGAACGTAAGAAGTCTACAATGTATAACGTTATTTTCAAGTGGAGAAATTCAGCGGTTTTCACGAAATCCCAAAGCTCCGTCGGTTAAAACAAAGATTAAATACTGGGTAGTGTAAAAATACAGCTCGTTTCCACGGGGATAGGCCAAGTTAGCACTTTTATCTTGAAGTATTTCAGGTTGTTCTTCAACCAACAAAGTTACTAGAAGTTATTTAAAAAAAATACTCTTATGTTATTTATTGAGTATTTAAGTATTTATACAACTCTTTTTTAAAAAAAAAATATACTTATCAATAGGCGACATTTTAAACTTGAAATTGACACTTAAAACTTGGATTTTATCTTTTAACTAGCTGTGCCCTGTGTGTTTCACCCGCGCAGAGTTAATTTAATTCCCGCGGAACCCCAAATGTTCTTTTTAAATAAAAGTTAGTCCCGTTAAAATAGGTCCAGCCGTTGCAGAGATTACCCGGAATAAAGAGACGTGTTTATAAAACTCTTTAGCAAATAACTCATTATTAGGTACCAATTCTTTGCGTTTTTATACTCGTGATAATTTCTCAACGAAATGTCCGATTGGAATAAAACAAACGGTATTATACTTCTAGATGAATACCCTTGATAGCATAATGCTTAATTTGCATAAGGAATATTAAGATGCACATTTAACGTAGTTTCTTTCTTCAGACGATTTAATATTTTTTATGAACATAAAAGCGGTTATTGTGACTAAACTATGATAGTTAGATATATGCTCTTGCGGATTTGTAGATCTTAATAAGACCTACAAACCCGTAGTACATCATTTTGTTCTAATGTCAATAGTTTTTGCAGCGTACGCATAATTAGGTTTTCGATTTTACACCTTAGGTTACAAAATTGCAATTTACTTACGGACCCCTAATTTTTATGATAATAAAATATAACCTATAGCCTTCCTCGATAAATGGACTATCCAACACTGAAAGAATTTTTGAAATCGGACCAGTAGATCCTGAGATTAGAGCGTTCAAACAAACAAACAAACTCTTCAGCTTTATAATATTAGTATAGATATTGCTTTTACTCAGAAGAACCCGACAAGAAACCGAATAATTACTCTTTTAAAAAAATATATTTACAATGTTGAGTAATAAGTACACAATATATCACAAAAAATATGTTAAGCCCATGGACGCAGTTTTAATGTACAAACGTCGATAAAAGAAAATATAACCTATAAGTAGGTACTCTGAATAATTGTGTAGCTTCAGATGACCAGCCCCCACAATCAGCACTTTTTCACAAGTATGACGTGAATACACCAATAAAGTTATTGAGTCAAGTAGATATCTCAACTGTGATAGGGAGCACTTTTGACTACGGCAAGGAGTCGAGCGCACGAATGCTCTTTTTGAAATGAAAAGACAACACTACGATGTTTCCAGTATAAATTCCCAGCACTCGGCAAAATTGAAAAGTGTACTCAGTAGAAGCTTCCGTTTAGGTGGGAGGCACAATCTCAAATTGTTTACGCTCTCATGCTTCTTAAGGCAAGAATGACGTTTCTTAAACAATAAGAAAATGAATGTTCCCCCCGTTTACGGTGTTGTTGGGTAATTTTATTGAATGCAGATGTTAAGTGTTTACTGCCACCGAATACTACCAATGCACAAGTATGGTTTTCATATTTCGTTTGTATACATTTTAATTGATACGATTTTTATTGGATTTACAAATAAACTGCTTTGTTTAACATCTAAGCAAGACAATTTGGCAATTGACAAGCAAAAGGTCGATATTTTAGATAGGTTTTAAAATTATTTAAATTATCTACATATTATTAAAAACTAGCTGTTACCCGCGGTTTCACCCGCGTAGACTTAATTTCATGGGTGGCCCGCGGATCCCTATTTTTTTTTTAATAAAAGTAGCCTAAGTAACTCCTTGTAACATGGCAGTGGAAGTCGCGTTAAAATCAGTCCTTTCGGAGATTAGCCGGAACCAACAGATAGTCAGAGGAAAAATTTATATTAATACAGAACATACTTTCATATGCATTTAATGAAAAGCTGTTAAATTCAAATTACAAACTGACACTTCAATTTTAAGAAACTGTATAGATGTATAGATTACAGCTGCATTCGTTCATGCGAACCAAAAACAACAACTCTAAACCATGGGCCGACTAAGGCAAGATTGCTCCCGATTATGCTGCGAAGCCAGAAAGACACACTAAGCCGAGTGTACAATTTGAATGAGTGCGTCTAGGCTTGTTTGTCGAACGCAATGCACACTCTATTTCAGCGATATGAAACGGTTCTTAGCTCTAGTGAAAGACGCTTTTCGAAATCGCTAGGAGTTTTTTTTTCTGAAAGCAGCGGGATTGAATAACAAAGTGTGCTCTTTGATTGGCCTTTCAAAGCCTGCCTTGTTTTGATTTCTACGAGTATTTCCTTTCTTAGCCTGCCTTTTGACTTACAGAGCGGTTTTATAAGTATTTTTATTATTTTCCCCTTCTAATATTAGTTGCATAATGAAGTATAACATTTTGCCGTGGCAGCCGAATAATTTGTAAAGTTGTCTCGTCCTCAAGTGCCGCAACTTCATATCCCCGCGATTGGTGTCAATAAGTTTAGAGAAAACTTAAGTGCTTTGATCGCAAACCACGAGCCTTATGATGATAAACAAATATCGTGAGGAAACCTGCACATTCAAAGACGTTAAGATGAAAATGAAAATGATTTATTCAGTTTAGGCACTGGTAAGGCACTTATGAATGTCGAGGAATTTACCACCGGTTCGGAAACTAGCCTTCTAAGAAGAACCGGCAAGAACACATTGGCATTTCATCATCTTTAGTGAAAAGTGGATATAGTGGGTATAGTGTTGTATCTTCTACCTGCTGGGAACCTTATGGGATGGAGTAAAAAAAACATCATATATATCATATATATAGAAAATGAACTATGTTACAATGTTGTTTATGTACTGTATCAATAGTACACCACTGTTGATAAAGTACATAAACAACATTGTAACAGTAAATGTGCAAGTTCCCTAGTGGTTATTGATAAGGTAAATCAGATAAGGCTTACATTGCATACAGAGGTTAAACCGATCCCCCGTTCTCGTTTATTTAATTAACATCAAATAAAAAACATGCAAACAAATAAACCGGGATCTGTGATGCGAGAATTTGTAATTGGGAATGATCTTGTTGATTGGATGTTTCCATTGCAAGGCTTTAAATTAAAAACATACATGGGTTGTGGTAAAATATAAAAATATAATAATAAAAAGTAAAATATCAATCAAGTTTATTCTGATAAAACTTCTCTGATTAGAAAAAATAACTTTGTTTTTACTTATTGAACAAAACCTTTATGAAACAGTATACTAATTATAGTTAAAAAACTTGTACTAAATCAGTGTCTTTCAGGTTTGCGTCAAGAAGGCTGGCAGTAGTGCCATGCTGAGCATTGCCCATTCTTTGAATGTGGAAAGCACATTGGATTAAATTTTGCGTCCAAGTTTGGGTTCAATTTGTATTGGTCAATATTTACTTTACCACTACCACTACACATTGGCTGTAACATCAACTTTGCCTCAAACACTATAAATATACCAGCGCAATATACCTGTTAATTTGACGCAGAGCGGACTATGGACGTATCAGTACATAATGCTTATTATTTGCATCGTAACAAGAAAACAACGAAAGAACGGTTTGTTGGATTATTAAAATGCATTGGGTTTTTCTTTCTGTAATCTCCCAAGACCCGGAATCTATTCTCGCCCCTTTTAATTAGGACTTAAATTTAAACATCAGAGCACCTCTGTTTGTATGTATGTATTTTTAATGATAATTATTGTTTCTGAGTTATTAGATGGACATTCACTGTAGTAATAAATTTAAGTTATGGACTAAGCATGCTTTGACAGTTCATTTCAGTAAAACTTTTTTACCTCAAAAAATACAGTAGCAGTTTCTACCGTCACAGAGCGTCAATAAATTAAATGTCTAATCCTGTTTAATCCAAGACTAACGGGCGCGATCTAAAGATGTCAAAATAAATTTATCACCGTGTACTTCGTCGTTTATTCGACGACGGGGGTCTAATGACCAATTTTACGCTTATGAAGTGCAAATTCTGTGTCATACTGCGAAACGAGACATTATAATACCCAATTTCATCTCAAGAAAGAATATAAATGGGATACGCACCTGTTAAGCGGCTCCACCCTCGTGCCTGCTTCCCAAGTCCTTTAATTTATCTATGCTGTATCTTTTGTGTCATGAGCTCGGTGATGTCATAAATTATAGGGACGTTCAGCTCCTTCCCTTGTGCTTATAACTAGCTTTTTTCAAAGTTTATAATTGAGAAGATATCGTGTAAAATTCCATTGTTCGATTCGCCTACCGATCTTATCCAATATTTATTGCTTAGCGGCTTTTTATCGAACTTTGTTGAAAGGAAAATATTTTTGGCGTAAAACACCTTAAATTCTTTTTAATATTAAGAGAATGAAAAACTTTTATATGGGTAATTTAGTTACTTTATTCATTTATATATTTACTAGCTGTGCCCCGCGGTTTCACCCGCGTAGATTTAGTTTCATGCTTCGTGTCGCAGAACCCTAAAGTTGCCAGTGAAAGTCCCGTTAAAATCCGTCCAGCCGTTTCGGAGATTACCCGGAACAAACAGACAGACAGACAGACAGACAGACAGACAGACAGACAGACGGACAGACAGACAGACAGAGAAAATTTTTAAAACTTAGTTTTTTAGTATCAGTAGCGTGTATACTTTCATAGGCATTTAGTGAAAAGCTGTCATTTTGGAATTGCAAACAGACACTTCAATTTTATTTATCTGTATAGATGTATAGATTAACTATCTTTGTCCCGCGGTTTCATCCGCGTAGATTTATTCCTTATTGTCGCGGAACCCTAATATTTTTAATAAATAAAAGTAGCCTAAGTTACTCCTTGTAACATCAGCTACCTACCAGTGAAAGTCCAGTTAAAATCCGTCCAGCCGTTTCAGAGATTACCCGGAACAAACAAGCAGACAGACAGACAGACAGAGAAAAAAATTAAAACTTGGTTTTTTAGTTCCAGTATCGTGTATACTTTCATATGCATTTAGTGAAAAGCTGTTATTTTGGAATGTCTGTTTGTAAGACACTTCAATTTTATTTATCTGTACTGTATAGATTGGGATTAAGAAATTTAATACTCATCGTTCTACTACATCTCAACAAATATCTTAAACCCTTTAGCAGAAAATTCGATCGACAATAAAGGTTTATAGATTACACAAAACAAGGGTAAATCGTTTCACAAAATTAGAATAGTTGTGCTGAAACTGAATTTAAAGTTTCAATTGCACGAGTCAACAGTAGGTAATACAGCATTTTATTACTGTATGACATGCCAACTAAATTACTTCTGTTATACGGCGTGGGCTTGGATTATATCAGATTTACAATAGACAATGTTCATTCAGAATTAGTATCATTATATTTCAGTCAGGCAACTTTTATTTTGTTGTATAATGGTTGAAACTAAATTAAATCCTTGTCTAAAGTTTAATAACTGTTCGCAATCGTAAGTCAATGGTGTATTTAACCAAGTAGATTTATATTGCAACAAGTAGCATCAATTATATTATATATATTGGGTACATTACATTATATTTTAGTTTTTCAATTTGTAATTTCCCAGCAGCAGCCCGAGGTCCGGACCAGTGGTCGGTTATGGTGTGGTACTTAAACATAGCTGGTGAAATGTGGGTGTACTACAAGACACCGCAGTCTACCCCTTCGGGAACATTTTGAATTGGATAGTTGCATCGTAGGTGGGAGCTCGTGGCACAGTTGGTATTGCGCATGTCATTCGATCAGCGAAGTTAAGCAACCATACGCCTAGCCAGTAGTTGGATGGGTGACCGCCCGAGTTCCCTCCGTGCCTCGGAGAGCACGTTAAGCTGTCGGTCCCGGTTGCCAATTTAACATTTTTGGCAATCGTTACAGGTCAGTCAGAGGCCTAAGAGAGTCTGGCAACTGGTTTAACCCAGATTGCCGATTTTCCTCGAAAAAGGGGCTTCGTATAAAAATCAGGTGATCAGCCACATCGGGTTGAATCAAGTGCCGACCCCAAATACATGGGATTAAGGCCAGAGAGATGATGAGTTGTATCGTTGGTGATGTTGATATCTACCACGCTTATACATAGTATCACATAGATTAGCGTGGGGGGACAAGACGAAACATTATACAACTACCATTAGATTGAAAAATATTGGCTGATATAAATACGTCGCTAAAGTATTTATTTAGTATTTATTTTGGTGAATACAAATACTAAGCTCGTTGACGATGTGATATAGGTCAGATAGGACTCAAATTGTTCTTTGTTTAAGTTACGCATGTTGTTTTAGGTCTCGTTACGCGATCATAGAAATACGTGTATTTTTTGTACGTTAAACTGTTTACTGATTGTGAAATAACAATGGGTATGTAAGAACTAGAATGTTAAAATAATATCTGTAGATAACCGTAATGCTTCCATTAAAATATAAACAGATGTACCTACATGAATAAAATGCTCACGCCATCTCAAAAGAGTTTCCGTAAGTGTAAACAGAGGTGTTATAATAACACTGCTTTACCCCTAAATTAACAGTTCTAGAGATAAAAAAACCGAGCCAAAAACACCCCATGCCAGAAGGGTCCCCGAAGGGGTAAGCAGAGATGATGTAACAATACCCACATTTCACCGAATATGTTAAATTATACTTCACACAAAAGAAAAAATCCAAGTGTCAACAACTCAGAAGAAATAGCTTACAGGTTTAAGGGATGTACCTAAAACCGACGGGCATGTATGCAAATACGAGCTTAACAAAAACAGTCGTTCGAAAAAAAATTGCTAGCATTACAACAATATTTTTCACTGCGTTTACAAAGTCGTTTACAAATTCAAAGGAATAAAGTGGGTACGTAACGTCATTTCCTCAGACGGGTCCGACACGAGTCCGGGACGACGGAAATGAGATCCCTCCACCCTTTTATCAGGGACTAATCGCGATAGAACATGGCCGGCAGAAAATAAGATTTCCCACTGAGCCGCAAGTGCACGCTATGTTTAACTCACAGATTGTAATGAAGCTTATCCTCTAGATATTTTCTTGCTTATTTTTTTCTTTGAGTACTCCTTATCTTTATTTTCACTTTCGTTGCCACAGGAACATTTTGCGGTGTGATCAAGGTTTGTTATGTTATTTTAAATACCCTAATTTAGGGAAAATAGACAAAGTAGAACTGGGGGCCTACTATCATCGTTATAGCAGGGACATCTTACTATATTCTTAACTTTGAGGTTTACATGTTGTTTCATAAAATGAAACAAGCTTTGAACTAAGACATTTTTCATACGCTCTGCTTAGATGGATGATGGTAAGCCCCCAGAACAGATTTCCACCACGGCTCATTTAGCCCAAGTTTAGGTTTAACACGTTTAAGCGTTGAAGATATCGATTGCGTATTTTCCTCAATATGTGAGTGTAGGAAGTTACGTTCCCAAAAATTTCGGAAATACGCATCGCAATCATCTTTTCACCTATACTTGGGGTACTGATCGGTTGTTGTGGTATTATTTTCAACTGTGGACAAATTTCTGCTGAAATGATAATTATATGTTTACATAATATTCAACCATAACAATTTTCTTACATATTTGAATTCATTAACATAGTTAACAAGCCTAATAGAAGTGTGACTTTAGTAGGGGAGGAAAAAATTCTTATTAGTTTAGCTGTGCCCCGCCGTTTCACCCGCGTAGATTTAATTTCATCCTTATTGTCACGGGACCCTAATATTTTTTATAAATAAAAGTAGCCTATGTTACTCCTTGAAACATCAGCTACCTGCCAGTGAAAGTCTCGTTAAAATCGGTCCAGCCGTTTCAGAGATTACCCGGAACAAACAGACACACAGACAGACGGACAGACAAACAGAGAAAAATTTTAAACCTTGGTTTTTTAGTGTTAGTAGCGTGTATACTTTCAAATGCATTGAGTGATATTTTGGAATAACAAACACACTTCAATTTTATTTATTTGTATAGATTTACAAATAACTGTTGTTTTTTTGTTAACGATTCAAAGCATCTTAAATGTATTATTATATAAATTAATCATGTTTAAAGAGAATCACAATATTTAACTTTTGAGCCCGATGTAGCCGCGCTCGTAAAACTCAGTATTTGGTCGCAAAGCTGATTACTGCCTGTAATCTGGCTTAGATGAGACACACGAGTCGAGTTCAAACCGCCTTCAATTAGCTGCTACTGTATTCCTATGATATAACAATGTTTCTAAGCGCTTAATTTGGTGTACCTATTGTATTAACTAAGTTTCTACAGTTTTATTCTTGAAGCCTTGTAATCTTGTTTAATATCTTCAGCCAATAACTTTTAACGACCGCATTATTTTTAGAACAGTGTCTCCATAGCTTCGTAGTAAACCTCGTAGCCAACACCTACAATCGCATAGCTTGAAGCAAAACTCTCGTAGAGTAGCTTGTAGCCAATACTTAAGATCGCATAGTTCGTAGCACAGTTGCCCGTAGCTTGGTGGTACATAGCTTGTAGCGAAGACCAACGATCGCATAGTTCGTATCACAATTGTCCGTAGCTCCGTGGTGTACCCTGTAGCCAATACCCACGAACATATAATTCGTAGCACAGTTCTCCGTAGCTTGGTGCTATAGTTTGTAGCCAATGCCTACGATTACATAGTTAGCACAGTTCCCCTTAGCTTTGTGGTGTATCCTGTAGCCAATAACTGAGATCGTATAGTGTGTAGCACTGTTTTTCGTAGCTCCGTGGTATATACCTTTTACTTTGAATGCAACTTTCTGTTTCTTCCAATTAATGCACGTCCTACTTTTTTGACTACGTGCCAAATCTACCCTACTGAGCAATAGCTTTTAGTGGAGAGACTCAATATACTTTTACCTCTTCAATTCGAAAATATGATTGATAATATCATCTACTTTACTGTATAATTGAATACTTACCGTGTCCAATAGCCAATTGACAAATGAGTATGTAAATAAATGGTTGTCAATAAAAACACGTGCCCTCAAATTGTCATTTTTTTGTCCGGAAAGATTTTAGTATAAAAACAAGTTGCCAAAATCAGTATCCAAACAATTGAAACGTGTAAAATGCTCAACGCGCCGCACTAAATGGATTACCTGCGTGTGATCTACCAGCACACTGGTTTTGCGTTGATTTGAATGAAACCAATGTTTTGTTTTGGCTATCTATCATATATTGGATGGCTTAGGGATTTGCGTTCCAACGGATTTTGAAAGAGTTGTTGTTCGGTCGTTGTGTTAAGATATTTTTTTATTTTTGCGCCAGTTTGACTAGTTTTGGTTCATGGCAGTAAATTATCTTGACAGGTCAATTGATCAGATGGTCATGCTTGAGTAGCTTGGTCAAGGCCCTGGTTTCAGTTCCCAGTCAAAAGAAATACTATATAAGTGTTGTTAGGCTGTTAAAACATTGGAATGAAACTGGACATTTCCCAAATAATAAGAGAGGAATAATAAACTAAGTTAGCTTAAACCGAGAATAGAACACAAAACAAAAGTTATGTTCTTTTTCCTGATACATTTCAGATTTCTTCGAGAGTGGGTCGTTAATACGCCGCAGTACAGCGCCACTTATTCTTTATTCATCATAATGAACATGTTCAATTAACGTAACACGCCTCAACACTACACACACTCAACCCATGTCAATCAACGTCAATTCCACGTGTCCTCGCAATCCAAATCTAAATTTAAGCCTAACACTTGTGCTACCGCCACTATTTTCTATACATACAAATAAATAAAATTGAAGTGTCTGTTTGGAATTGCAAATTAACAACTTTTTACTAAATGCATATGTAAATTTACGTACATAAAAAACAGTTTATATATTTTTCTGTCTGTCTGACGTTCACGAAATATTTCCTACATTTCTTAAGTGATTTATTTTGTATTTTTAAAATATGAGTTTCTTACCAGGTTCTTCTCAGTAAAAGCAACCTTCCGAACCTGGCGGTAGCATGAATAATCCTGTATAATGATGTTATTCTGATGATTTGAAAGTACTTTGTAAAAAGTCAACTCGAATAAAGATATTTTTGACTTTGGCTTTGACTATATCGAATTAAATAATGAATGAGAGATAAAATTAAACAAAATCGACAATAGGTATAGGTAAATGAAAAATATGTTCCTGATATGCTTTTGTGCAACGATGCTGGCTGGCTGATTGATTCATCATATTTTTTTTCTACTGCGGCCTATGAACATGGTCGGCCTGGAACACCAGAGTGTAATTTGTGCATCACTGCATTATTAAGGATGGAATCACTACGCCGACATAGTAGAAACTTTTTTTAAAAAGAGTAATTGTTGGGTGGAGTTTCTTGCCGGGTTATTCTCGTCAAAGTCTCTCCCTCCCCCATGCAGCACCGATACAACCGGTTATTGTTCACAGTGTGCTCTTTTTGATATCGATGTCAGAATTGGTTCAAGCAACTGCTTCATATCGTTAGGCTTTATGCCTATTTGCCATCTTTGTGAAGTATGAAAATATTGAATATTTATAAACCTTTTATAAACCTTTTATAAATATTCAATATTACACTCATGTGAGCTTAACTACATTTTTTCTACCAAAAATTCTGATAACGAAGAAAAATGGTGCGGAAAATAACTTGATTAAAGAGAAAACATCAAGATATGCCGGCTTTAAAAAAATTGCATAATGGAGTGAAATCTTTTCCAAGGAGTTTTTCATTACAACCCCAAAGGGCTTACCGTAATTACATAAAAGTTCTTTGTGTAAATGCTCTACTTTACGACTTTCTTGCCCGTAAATAAAACAATACAACTCTACAATATTTCCACTCCTACACCTATTTGCGAGTAGAATATATATCCGAATTTGTTCTATACAAGTATTCATCATCGTCATAAATTTAAGAGTTGTGACTCTTGTCGGTGTAACCAATGCAATTTTTTCCATTCGCCTCTTCCATCAAGTGCCATCTCCTTGACCTCCCTTTACGTCATGGCAGACAATTTTTCCTTAATTTGTCTCATTTATGTTAACCCGGGTCTTCCTCTTCCTTTCCCCCTAATATGTCTCTAAAGAAATTGTCATGTCGTACGAGGTGGCTAAACATCTATCCACTTCTACACAATTATTAGTAAATGTTAAGTTGGTAACAAAATATAACCAGTAGCGCCATCTATGATTGTCTTATCTGTAACTTTCTCCTTTATCTATGAATAAACAGTAAGTTGTTGTCAAGCTATCATTGTGTATCATTTATAGTAAAATTCTGGTGAATGCATAAAACAACACTCCAAATTAGGAACCATAGCAATACTCAAATCCACTTTGAACATATTACAAACCTTCAGATTCCATCGCTTATCCTATCGAAAGTCGACAGAAGTCAAGTCAATATAAGTGAAGGTAGCGCAGAGCGTCGAGCAGAATATCAGCTTACGTTTCCATATTCTATACAGCGAGACTTAACAATTGCTCTTATTATGATGTTTACATCGGAACTTTTGAAACATGCAAGATATTTGACCAGACAGCTTCTATCTTAGATGTCGGTGGATTTAAGAAGAAAAATAGATATTATAGGCACGGTATTAAATTATAGGGTATATTTATAAATAATAGAAATCGCTACGAGTACATTTTAGGAATATTTAACAAAAAATTGTAATACGTATCTGCTAAATTTGTATTTAACAACACTTACCTACAGAAAAATAAATAGCCATTTGCACCTTTTAACTTGTGATTGGATTTCAATGTGTAAAGTACACAGTAAGTGATCCGTTTTATTTAACAACCAACTGACCGCCATAAATATTCTGAGTTTCTTTTTTGCGATGTGTAGTGATGTGGAAATTGGACAAAAGACCTTCAGTTCAATTCGAAGGATAATCAAATAGTTTACGGTTGGAAAACATTTGCATTGCGTTCTTTTCGGGAGCAGGTTTATTTATGTTAACTATAGCTTTTGGCTGGGTTTTCCCTTTGACGGATGATTTTGTGGCAAATGAAATGGAGTAGTGAAGTTTCATGCCGCCGTAGTTCTTTCATCTGATATCCTTAAGGGATAAACTTTTTATCTGGACAGTTAAGGAACTGTTTGAAATAGGATGTCTTTCGCAAATAGGATCGGTTCGGGTTCAATCTGAAATTATTTTCAATGTGTACCAACATTTCAATAGACACGTTCATTTTACCGAAAGGTAAAATTAGATAAGTTTTGAAACCGCCGAAACTGTCTTCAATAAATATCACGACATTCTTATCTTTCGAAGTTCTTCTGACACTTCGTATTGATGCATTTTGATAACCTGCCCCATGATATGCTTTTGTCTGCAGGTAGTTTTGATTATTAAAAATATACGTAGGTATTCTCTAATAAAAATGCTGGCTGGATGAAATAAACAGCTTGGTTGCCAGATAGGTACCTAGTACATAGTTTCTGTCTTAGGTTAAATAAACGAGTAGCCCACTAACAATATATTTTTACCATCATGAGTTTAAGCAGAGCGTATTAAGAACTTCTTCGATTTGACGTTTAATTGTATGGTACAAAAATGAAAAACGAATAATATATATATCGGAGCAGGTTGACCAACTGGGTTTTTAAAAACAGTGACGTCAGCTGAGCTGACGTCACCATCTTTATCATCCATTACAGGTGACGAGACACAGAAACACTAATATTCAAAATAACAAAGATTTAATCAAAGAAAGCAAACACTCACAGAATATTAGAAGTACAACCTGCTTCTCCCGCAGCGAGCGCAATAATGATCTCCGGCCATTCGGGTCTTCTCACAGTCCCTGTAGGGGGACTGGGGTAACCGTTTCGGGGCTTTTGGCCCCCTGACGGTGGTGTCGGACGCCGCGCGGTGTTCCGCGCGGGGCGTTGGGTTGGAGCACCTGCACCCGAAGGAGTGCTGGCCGATGATATTGCCTTGACACTGGGCAACCAGTGAGTGTGACACGCGTGAGAGATCCTCTTCACGCCGCCCTCAGCGCGGTACAAGCCAGCCGGGTGAGACCCCGTGGGGGGAGGCCTAGCTAACGACCAGCGAGCAGGCGGCGACTAGGTGTTCTCACGGTGGCGCGTGGAAGTCGTCGTCTCAGGAGTCACGCGCGCGTGTATGTTTTGTTTCTCAATTGAATAGTGAAAGTGTATTGGAGAATTATTAAGATTATTTAAAGAATTAATAAATGAACAATATTAGTAAATAGACGCCCTGATTTACTGGCTTGTTTTTAAATACAAATAACTATCCAATACACTTTCATAAAATAGTTCAAATATGATGTTTAAATTACTATTATGACTAATAATCAAATGTAAACTTTAACAATAATAAACTTAATTTGAAATAATGATAATGTCAAGTCAATCATACAATCATGCGTCGACATATATATATAAGTTAGTAAGATGTCACTGTTATAACGATGATTGTAGGCTCCCAGTTTGCAATAGACGCTGTCCTATATGTTAAATAGATTATTTGCGAACTTTGCCTAGCTTCGGTCGTAGTATTATTGATTTTGCTCTTTGTCAGGTAATAATAAAGTGTTGAATTGATCAATAACAATACGTTGATATGCATACGTTATAAACTGGCCTAACTGACTGCACCACAGTGTTTTCAATTCTTTGTAAAAGAACAGACAAATTAGACATAAATGATGAATATATAACTCAAGATAGCAATCACCTGATTTTCGCGTTTCATCGTAAATGATGAATCGTATAAATTCCCGTTAATTTTCTAGGATATCTCTAAAATTAAACATATCATTTATAAATTACTAGCTGTGGCCCGCGGTTTCACCCGCGTAGTTTTTAATATCATGGTTGCCCGCGGATCTCTAATGTTTTTAAAAAATCTAAGTAAGCCTAAGTTACTCCTTGTAACATTAGCTATCCGTCAGTGAAAGTCCCGTTAAAACCCGTCCAGCCGTTTTGGAGATTACCCGGAACAAACAGACAGACGGACAGACAGACAGAGATTTTTTTTAAAAATTGGTTTTTATATGTCAGTACCGTATATACTTTCATATGCGTTTAGTGAAAAACTGTTATTTTGGAGTTACAAACAGACACTTCAATTTTATTTATCTGTATAGATTTGTAGGTACTTCAAACATTCCACTAAGTGCGAATATGATTCAAAGCATTATATAAAATTGACTGGTTAAATGATTTTGTTTATTGAACCCACCGTTCACGTTAACCTATAAATTATTAACAAGCCTGGAAGTCGCGAGACATGTTCTAACTAGTGAAACAATAACACACGTCTGAAACTAGCATAACTTTAAATTATTCAGACCAAAATGGCTACATTAAAATGTATAATCCTCGAGTCTGTGTAATCTGTCTGCGTTTGTGGCAAGGTGTATTTCCGAAGAACTTTGGTACTAAAATGGTGGAAGTTTTCATATTCTATGTCTAGTACACTATGCATAATGACACTCATACATAACCTAAACGTTAATATATTGCATACTTATCAGAATGTCCAACATGATCCAAACTGCAATTGCTCAGTAAATTATGGTATTTGAGGCGCACTGCATCTTTACCATGTCTATTATGGTATTTGAGGCGCACTGCATCTTTACCATGTGTATTATGGTATTTGAGGCGCACTGCATCTTTACCATGTGTATTATGGTATTTGAGGCGCACTGCATCTTTACCATGTGTATTATGGTATTTGAGGCGCACTGCATCTTTACCATGTGTATTATGGTATTTGAGGCGCACTGCATCTTTACCATGTCTATTATGGTATTTGAGGCGCACTGCATCTTTACCATGTCTATTATGGTATTTGAGGCGCACTGCATCTTTACCATGTGTATTATGGTATTTGAGGCGCACTGCATCTTTACCATGTCTATTATGGTATTTGAGGCGCACTGCATCTTTACCATGTGTATTATGGTATTTGAGGCGCACTGCATCTTTACCATGTGTATTATGGTATTTGAGGCGCACTGCATCTTTACCATGTCTATTATGGTATTTGAGGCGCACTGCATCTTTACCATGTCTATTATGGTATTTGAGGCGCACTGCATCTTTACCATGTCTATTATGGTATTTGAGGCGCACTGCATCTTTACCATGTCTATTATGGTATTTGAGGCGCACTGCATCTTTACCATGTCTATTATGGTATTTGAGGCGCACTGCATCTTTACCATGTGTATTATGGTATTTGAGGCGCACTGCATCTTTACCATGTGTATTATGGTATTTGAGGCGCACTGCATCTTTACCATGTGTATTATGGTATTTGAGGCGCACTGCATCTTTACCATGTGTATTATGGTATTTGAGGCGCACTGCATCTTTACCATGTCTATTATGGTATTTGAGGCGCACTGCATCTTTACCATGTCTATTATGGTATTTGAGGCGCACTGCATCTTTACCATGTGTATTATGGTATTTGAGGCGCACTGCATCTTTACCATGTCTATTATGGTATTTGAGGCGCACTGCATCTTTACCATGTGTATTATGGTATTTGAGGCGCACTGCATCTTTACCATGTGTATTATGGTATTTGAGGCGCACTGCATCTTTACCATGTCTATTATGGTATTTGAGGCGCACTGCATCTTTACCATGTCTATTATGGTATTTGAGGCGCACTGCATCTTTACCATGTCTATTATGGTATTTGAGGCGCACTGCATCTTTACCATGTCTATTATGGTATTTGAGGCGCACTGCATCTTTACCATGTCTATTATGGTATTTGAGGCGCACTGCATCTTTACCATGTCTATTATGGTATTTGAGGCGCACTGCATCTTTACCATGTGTATTATGGTATTTGAGGCGCACTGCATCTTTACCATGTGTATTATGGTATTTGAGGCGCACTGCATCTTTACCATGTCTATTATGGTATTTGAGGCGCACTGCATCTTTACCATGTCTATTATGGTATTTGAGGCGCACTGCATCTTTACCATGTCTATTATGGTATTTGAGGCGCACTGCATCTTTACCATGTCTATTATGGTATTTGAGGCGCACTGCATCTTTACCATGTCTATTATGGTATTTGAGGCGCACTGCATCTTTACCATGTCTATTATTGTATCTTTTTCTCACTTAAGTAACCAGACGTCCGCTAGTTAGGAATAAAATGAACTCTTTATGCCGTACATTAATATTTAGAGATCGTAAAGTATGATATCAAAGTAGTCGTAGTAAACATAAAGTGGTATTATTTTGAAAGTATATTTCGATAGTCAAACCCCACATGATAACCACGTATATCAACCGCCAAATATCAACTCGTAAAGCAACTGATAAACACACACAAAATCACACTGCATTAGTCGCAACTCACCTAACAAAATCCCGTTAGATCATACAAATATTAGCCTAGGTTCATGCATTAATGCGCAACAATGCGCGGAATCTGAGCTAGATAACTATGCATGAAACAATACCATAACGTGTGCAGAACGAGCAGTAACTACAAATTGTTCGGGCCGGTATTACCATCTTTATTAGTAGGGAGTCGGGGTAATTTGTCCGGTAGCCGACTCTCATATTTCCCGCCTCGCTTTATTTAGGCAAGCGTCATTAGCATAATACTGCATTACGCTATTCGTGTCCCGTGGACAATATTTTTGGACGTATACTCACTTTTATGTTCAGTATTTTTAATAGTGGTCGTGTCTGTTAATCTGATGACTTTTGTATTACTCTAAATATTGTAGCGAGTGGAAAAAAATTTTGTATTTTGTAATGTAACTACGCCTGTTAAGAGTTCATATACAAACTTTTCAGACTTATTTCGCCCACTTAGAGATGGAATTTCGATAAACAATTTATTAGTATATACTTACACCACACTTATAAATTTCGCGCGGCAGTTCAGAATTCTTCTCCCTATTTTTTCTATGCGAATAATGCATGTTGTTCAAGAAGGGTGTGAATTATATATACCGCAATTAAATTGTATTCTTGGTCAAAAATGCATTCGTATATCTTATGCGTAAAAATATAATAATTTGTTAACCCAGCCGTAACTTAATGTAACGTCTGAATAAGATACAATTCATATAATTTTACAATTTTTTCGATATTTAATCAGGGACAGGAATTAGTAATGAGGCATTTTCTGGCATCAATTCTTCTGGTATCAACTCCGTACTTAAACCTTTGTACTTTATGCGACGTTTATTAACAATAATAGTTAGCGGTTTCCTTAATAACGACGTTGCACGCTAGTCGTGTAGAATAATTACAGAAATTAGCGCCAATATGTTTAACCCGTGGTTAAAAATCAAATACAAAAAATATGAGCACCAGTAAATATAACTCGTAATCTGACAGCCTTAAGGTTTTTTTTAGAAAAGATGTATAATGTAGAAATTAGACGCAGCAGGTACTTAAAACAGTGATTCAAAGAATTTTCGCTCATAAATGAAACAGGGGCTTAATGACTTCAAGCTCAGTTCATTATATGATGCTTTTAAGACCACAATGCCAGACCGTAATGAGTTTTAGCGTTTACTCGTTACGTCCAACGTTATACAAGACACAAGAATGTAAACTAGAATACGCGTGATATTCTCCTATCAGCTAGTACTTAGAAAATGATCTGCAATGCCGTAGATTTAAGGAAATAAGCATTCGCTAGTCACGTGTACGATGATTTCACTTCATTAAGAAAAGCAAAATAAATGTAGTCATATCTTTAAGAAACTATAAAAATCCTATATACCAAGTACCAATTCATTAAAATATGTGCCCTGGTGGCCGTGGGGGTTAAGAAATCGCCTGCTACGAAAGGACGCAAGTTCGAATCCCAACGTGGCCTGTACCAACGAGTTTTTCTAAAAACGTATGTGCAGTGATTTCACACCACGTGCTTTCACACACGGTGAAGGATAACGTCGTGAGGTTACCTGCATATATCTGAGAAGTAATTCAATACGGCGATAGACTCGTCATCTGGTGAAAAGTGGGTGTTGTTATTATAACACCTCTGCCTACCCCTTCAAGGAATACTGGCGTGACAATATTTATATTAAAATCTAGGTTATAATAAAGTGCCTACGAACTTGATAATAGTTATTGTATGTGTATGTATATATATAACATTATAAAGCTTTTAGGCCTCAAATAAATCCCTTATTCCATCTCGAAATAATCTCATAATGTAGTAATCTCAGACTCTTGAAGGAAATATCCGAAGATGAAAAACCAATAAACGGGGTAAATAATAATCCGCTTCCAACTTTTGCAATATCGGCTCATATGGGATTAATTCATATCCCGATACCATAAGTTACAAGCTCGCATGAAAGTTTTATCCGGTCTGACATTAATGGCCTAGTTCGTGTTTGCACTGATTTCGTATCAACCAGGTTTAGATGAGATATGTTCCTTTTTAAGTACTTTCCTTTCTAACTTATTTACTATAAGATCGAAGTTATTTATTACACAGAAAACATTTTTTGGTAATTATAAGTTTTCTTATTCATTTTTGGCTTATGTTTTGCCAACCGATTTTATAACCGTAGGTACCTGTGTAACGTTATAAATCTTCGTGCATTATTTTATCATAGTTTTTTCAAAGGTCTGAAGATAGGCCAGAGATTGTAAGACGAAGTACGGAGAGAAGCTTCACATACGTCGTTGAACTTGTTTCTATATTGAGAGAATATTTTGCAGATTTATAAAATTAAGAATGGTCAGAAACCTTTGATACACAAGTAATATGGTTCCAATCCGTATTATCCACGCTTAAGACAAAGATGCAACACAATGAGGTTCAAAGTCAAAGGTATTTATACTTAATCTCGTGCGTTAGCTGAATGATACGTGACACAAACGGCGCTCGAGCTTTACTGCTTCAACCCTTCATAGCTCAATGTAAACGCAAATGTTTGCTTGATAAACTTTCCCCACAAGACAACTACTCACATATGCACACAAATAAGGCGTAGACATTTCGCAATGGCCTCACGCCTGTATATACTCAGTCTATTAGCATTCACCGCGTCAGGCGGCAATGTAATCAAAATCGTCGCGTTCGTCGCAATGTTGCATTATGGTAATTAGGCCCGCCGGCTAAATAGAGCTGTGAAATGTTAGACGTGCTCATTCGACTCGGAAATTTTGTGAATTTGCGCCGATGTTCAAACGTAACCGCTGGTTTGTCTATTTCAGGTTTTTAGCTTACTGTGTTTAAAATACGTTTATGGTGTGGTTCTGACAAAGCAAAATATAATATTCCCTAAAAACCGTGTTCGACATAAATTTTGATCGGTAATAATACAATGACTATCTTCAGTATTGTACAACATTTAACATTTTATTATTTCAAAGCACGCTAGAATATTATATTGACTTTATGCGGCGAACGTAATTACTATGGAATGGAGTTTATTACCTTCACCTGTCCATCTAAAGTATTCTGCTTAAAATATAAACTTTTGTTCAACATGCAACTCTCAGAGCAAAATCCATTATAAAAGGAAATCCGAGCGCAACAAAACAACTGCTTTTAGTTGACGTAGTTAAGAGCTAAAATTTAATTGAAAGAGCGATATTACATTCATTTCAGTAGGTGCAACATTTAGTGGTGACAATGCAAGTGCAAATGAGGTCAAAAGTTACTAGCGCTGCGTCCGCAACGTAGCGCTTAACTGTTGCGCTCACCTAAAACAACTACTGGAGAAGACTAGAATAATAGGAACTATCATTATTCTGGTACTGTCCATTATTGTGGCTACTACATTAAAGTTACCGCCAGGTACTTTCATGGTTGAAGGGTTATTGCCATATTAGTGCCCCAAAGTATAGGTTATGACACGATCGAACGACGTCGCTTGACCCTGCGTTATGCCTTTTGTTGTATGGTGACGTATAACTCTCTACACTCACCGCTTAGATTGCTTTTTAACGTTCCCATACAAAATGAGAAAAATTTGCAGGCGTTATCGCCAAAGTGAAAACATGTACCGTTACGTCACCATTATATGGGTTCAGTAATATACTTTTTTGTGTTAATGAAAGACGTATAAGTCTAAAGCAAGACACTGATCTAGAAATAACGTTTGATCAAATACTATTAGAGAAACGTTTGTGTCATTCTGTAATTGTTCTTCTAGTATTTGTTTTTTGTGCAGTGCTCCATACACATTCTAATAAAAGTATCTTCTGACACTCTCTGACTATCTTCTGACACTGGCCTGCTAGCAAAATCCAGCTTTCACCATAATCTTATATATAAAAATGAATCCCCATTTCCCTTGGTCACGACATCACGCGGATACGGCTGGATGGATTTTAACAGGACTTTCACTGGCAGATAGCTGATATTTCAAGGAGTGTTTTAGGCTAATTTTATTAAAAAAAACAGTATGAAACTAAATCTACGCGGGTGAAACCGCGGGGCACAGCTAGTCTTATATATAAAAATGAATCCCCATTTCCCTTGGTCACGGCATAACGCGTAAACGGCTGGATGGATTTTAACGGGACTTTCACTGGCAGATAGCTGATGTTTCAAGGAGTGTTTTAAGCTAATTTTATAAAAAAATACAGCACAAAACTAAATCTACGCGGGTGAAACCGCGGGGCACAGCTAGTCTAATATGTAAAAACGAATCCCCATTTCCCTTGATCACGGCATTACGCGTAAACGGCGGGATGGATTTTAATGGGACTTTCACTGGCAGATAGCTGATGTTTCAAGGAGTGTTTTAGGCTAATTTTATAAAAAAATACAGCATAAAACTAAATCTACGCGGGTGAAACCGCGGGGCATAGCTAGTGCGTAATAAGAAACATTTAATATGCATACCTTTTACCTTCATAAATGAAAATGAGATAGTCCGTTAATAAATATGTTCCACGTATCAGATTAAGCAATCTTATCTGCAAACTCTAACCCTGCGGCTGTACGTCACAGTCCGTAATTAAATGACTCGTGCGAACTACTCCGAGGCAAGTTTCTGCAGTTTGTGTTATGTAAACTGTATCTACATGCACGCGTCAAAGACCGAGATGTAACGGTACTTTCTAATGGATTTCTGACAATTAATTTGCGGAAAGGAAAATGTGTTTGAGGTTTGCATCACCGATGTGAGTAACTGTTTAGGTGATTTCCAGACTTTACTCGAAAATATCATTAATTTGATTGGGTAAATGGATAATCCTGTGTATTTATTTTACATCAGAATTCGTTGGCACGCTTGCACTAGTGGGAATACTTTGTATTGTTTCAAAGGCTAGTACTTAGCTTATTGTACCTACCGTTCTATTGCAATTACGTGCAGAGTAATTTAATTGTACAATAATGATTGCTTATTATTATATATTTTTTTTTTAATATTATAGCTTTAAGAACGCCATTAAACTGTCATCTAATTATTTTTTATTTTCAACACTCATATTGGCGTTATTGAATTTTTAAAACTGAATATTAAAGCATAGAATGCTTTAATATTGAGTTTTAAAAATTATTATATGTTTTTTTTGTTAAAAAATTTATGATTATTCAGTTCAAAATTTCTTACACTAATATAACAATGCTGCTACTGCTGTACATCAGAGGAATATAAATACACAGTTCACAAATATATATTATTAGGTTTTAATAAAATAAACACAAAATTGAATGTTTCCCTTTCACTTAAAAACGCTGAGTAGCCCTGACCCAAAATGATAACATTATTACAATTTTAATAAATTTCAGTTCAAGCGCAATAAACTATCTACTTTAGCTCGGGTTGCCTCAACAGAGAAAAGGCTCTTATCCCGCCTTCGGTCCTATAAATTTAAAGAACGTACCTGTAAATTATTAGGTCATAACAGCATTTGCTGTTTCTGTAAAAATTTCGCTAAAATACCGACGCTATTTTCCTCTCTCTTTAAAAATACGTTTTCTAAAGTAAAATGGAATGTAGATAATAGAGTACAGGTAAAATACGACCACTCAACCGGCAAATACTTTAAAAGAAAGGCATTTTACATTACTCATTGTTATGACATTCAGTCCATGTGCGAATCATTTAAAGAACGCTAATAAAATGTGTGTTACATTGTTTTACGAAAGAAATAACTGGGGGCCTACTATCATCGTTACAACAGTGACGTGTTACTAACTTCTTAGCTTTGACGTTTATTTTTGGTATCTCAAAATGAAACGTCAAAGCTGAGAAGTCCTTAATATGCGTTGCTTAAACAATCATAGTTGGCACCTAGTGCCCTTACCTTCTTATTACAAAACATGAACTAAGACGCTTCGTTCCACAGTTGCTCCACCTCTTTCTGTGGTACCGATTTAAAAATGGAAGGGTATAGTTATAGTACGAGTTTGGTCTTGTAAAAAGGGGATATGAATATTTATTTCAGTCATGTATTGATGTAATAGAGCCTATTGCCTTTAGCCGGGCACTAATGTAGACTCCGGGCTACTACTGGGAAATTGCAGATGGGAAAACACAATACTCTTTGCCCAACCCGGTGATCGTACTCAGTACCTCGTGATCCGCAGTACTGCTTGCAATCACTAGACCAACGACGCAATATGACCTTAAACGTATTCCTGAACTCATAGCCGCAAAAATAATTTCCCTAACTGGCTATCCCGTTTCAAGAGCCAATCATGACTGGAGGAACCCGAACGGAAACCATAGCGGGCGCCGAGCGGTTTCGTCACACGATGCGGTCCTAGTTACTGTGAGTTATTCGGGACCCACCGCAAAAATAGTTCAGAAATGGTTTACCGACACTGGATTTAATAATAGTCAGATTTTCAGAAGGCATTCATTTGAGAATGCTGTCGTTCAATGAAAATGACTATATACGTAACTAGCTTCTGCCTGCGACTTCGTCCGCTTGGTATATTTTCTTGGGGCTAACGCTAGCTTTCATCTGCGATTGGTCTTAGCGTGATGATAGATAGCCTATAGCTTTCATCGGTAAATGAGCTAACTAAAATATTTTTGTCAAATTAGACCAGTAGTGCCTGAGATTATGAGACAATGAGCGCTCTTGCAAAAAAATAAAAAATTTCAGTCGCTGTTCTGCATACTGACTTCATCTGCAGGGCTATTTTGTTAATCTAAACCATCCTGGGCGCCAACCAAACGAGTAGAAAAATTTCCGTATATCAAAATCAAAATCAAAAAGTTTTATTCAACATAAGGGACGCTTGGAACACTTATTGAACGTCATTTCTCTTTCGCCGTATAATTTCCCGTAGTAGCTGACAGCGCATTATATAGGCTCTACGTACAATCAGAGACGACCTTATATTCAAAATGTATGGCAAACAGCTGAAATATATTATATAACCATAGCAGAAGACATAAAAATATATTATCTACATTAATATTATAAAGAGGAAAGATTTGTTTGTTTGTTTGCATTGAATAGGCTCCGAAACTACTTGACCGATCTTGAAAATTCTTTCAGCAATGGATAGGTACATTATTAGCGAGTAACATAGGCTATATTTTATCCCCGTACTCCCACGGGAACGGAAACTACGCGGGTGAAACCGCGTGATGTCCGCTAGTAGGAATATGATTTCCTAGCAGCAGCCCGGAGTCTGAATAAGTGTCCGGTTAATGGCAAGGCTCGCCGCATATTATTTGAGACATAAACATAGCTGGCAAAACGTGGGTGTACTATAAGTACACCTCTGCTCACCTCTTCAGGGCATATAAATGTGAGCGTAAGTACGTATGTATGCAGATAGGAATTCAGTAAAATGTATTTAGTCCAGCCATTAGATATGAAAAGCTTTAAATGTATGTAATTTACTTAGTATTAGCGATCGTATACACGTGCATAATATATTGATTAAATCATGAGTCCCACACTAAATATAAATCTGCCGTGGCATAACTAAAATACCGTTATCCGACATCTGGGCGATATTTTACTTTTAATGCTATTATAATGAGAATTATTTTTTTACTGTGGGTTTTGCATGTTTTTCAAAACAACGGTTTTATTAAATAACGGCATTATAGATATATCACGGCAAAAATAGCATTTCATTTAAAATGTAATATTAAACTTTAGCTAGTTTAACGCGCCATTGATAAAATTAAAGTGTGTCTCATGCAGTTTTAAATTTTAGTTACGCTAGACTAATTGAATAGGCAGGTACTTTGCCAATTGATTGACGAGTTAATTGTGGGTCTATCCTTAGCTCCATTTAACCATACATAATTTAGTAGAATGTATCAAGGAGAAGAATCGATAGTCTGTTTAGTAACCTTGTTACGAGTTTGTCACCGGTTTCGTACTCGATACTCGCACTCAAATCTTTGTCATGTTATAAAATAGTACCTGGTTGACCGAGCAGTGCTCGGTTCCTTTTTCTCATAAATAACTAAACTTTTTCCCACAAAAAAAGAAACCAAAAGAAAAAAATCGAACCGGTGAACGTCTGCCTCGAACCGGGGTACTTTAGTTTCGTTATCACCTCGTAAGCTGACAGCCTCACCTCTGAGCTATCAAAAGTTGACAGTTGTCGGCGAAATTTACTGTCTGTATTGTATTGATATTTTTTGAGTTTTTCAGTGCATGAAAACATGGTCAAAACGATGTTTTCTGAAAGTGAAACCTAGCTAGATAATTTTTTTGCCCCCGAAACCCCCTACATACAAAAAATTCATGAAAATCGTTGCAGCGGTTCCCGAGATCCAGATTCTATATATATACAAGAATTGCTCGTTTAAAGGTATAAGATAAGATTTGTATTGGATATTTAAGACATAAACTTATGAGGCACTACATGATGAAACAATAAATTTAAAAAAAAATCTGAAGTAATTTTTTTCCCATTATACTAAAATGTTTTATTAATTCCAAATTTCAATCACAACACAAAATTTCATAATCATCTAATGGCTAAATGAAATATTTAACACCTCAGCAAAAAGCGAAGTAAACCAAGAAGTTTCTTCACATAATTAATTAATAATCAAGGCTTTCTAGGCTGCGATCAATCCAAGGAAAGTTTAGCTAATTGCCCCTTAATCTGCCGCTGATCGCGTTCAATTTGTTACTCAATTTATTTCGTTCTTAAAACAGCGGTGCAGATGGTTTGATTATTATTTGAATTGGCTTCGTTTTATTTTTCATTGTTTAAGGTTGTGATTTTTAACGAAAATTTAACTTTTAATTCGATTATTTTATTGTAATGTATACATCTATACAGATAAATAAAATTAAAGTGTCAATTAAACAGCTTTTCACTAAAATCATACGAAAGTGTATACGGTACAGATATTTAAAAAATATTTTTTTACCAATTAGGACTTTAACTGTCAGAGAGCTGATGTTACATGGAGTAACTCAGGCTACTTTTACTTTCAAGAAATAAAGTCTACGCGGGTGATATTGCGGGGCACAGCTAGTATTTAATTTGAAATCACTCATTTTCTGGTCCTCGAGGTACCTAAACTTATTCTATAGACGTTATATAATATGTTTATTATATTAATATGAATTTATTAAATCTATACAGATAAATAAAATTGAAGTGTCTGTTTGTAATTCCAAAATTACAGCTTTTCACTAAATGCATATGAAAGTAAACACGCTACAGACACTAAAAAACCAAGTTTTAAAATTTTTCTCTGTCTGTCTGTCTGTTTGTTCCGGGTAATCTCTGAAACGGTTGGACGGATTTTAAAGGGACTTTCTTTGGTAGGTAGCTGGTATTTCAAGGAGTAACTTAGGCTACTTTAATCTATCAAATATATTAGGGTTCCGCGACAATAAGGATGAAATTAAATCTACGCGGGTGAAACCGCGGGGCACAGCTAGTTGAAAATGTTTTAACCGAATTATAGTGCACAATTGTGTGCGCAAACACAGTTGCATCGGAAAAAAGCAGGTGTAGGACCAATGGCACGGGAGTATACACATCGCCAACTTCCTAACTCCGGGCATTAATTGTGAATTATTTGACGGAAAAAGCCAATTTCGACCCAACCCAGGAATCAAGCCCGGGACCTTATGATGGGCAGGCGAGCATACTAATCATTGAACCAACAAGGAATGTCAACGTGACAAATTTCCTGATTATAAGAGTGGGTAAAAGTAACGTTACGGAAGCTTGTGGGTAATTGCTTCTTGACTTGAAGTTTTGAATCTCTGTCTTAGCTATTGTAGGTCACTTTCGGATTGTTCTGGCATAGCGATTCAATTATTCATAGATTTGGTAAGTCTTATGTAATTCTTTAGGAATCCGCGGCGGCATAGACTCATCATAATCATCATTATCATCACTTCAGCCGACGGACGCCCACTGCTGGACATAGGCCCCCCCCAACGATTTCCACGACTGGTCTTGTGCCTCCCATACACTCATGGCTACGGGTATTTAGAAGTGCAAAAAGATGCGTTGCCTGAATTACAAACAAGTATAGCACTCAGTTGAATGTTAAAAAACCTTTCAACTGAAGCTTGAACATGTGTTGGTTTAGCTTTTTTCGAACCACTTTTATTGCAACTCATAGCGATAAGAATTGCATTTTTAACCATGAGGGCGGGCGAGAACGCTATTAAATAAAACAAGACCGTTAGGAACACTTGGCTGAACTGGAAACACTTTGTTCCCTGCGTAGCTTTTTCTGTGATCCTGCAGGAAGGCATCTTGGAAACTTGAACATTTTAAAGAAACTGTGCATCGTAATTTTTGAATTTATTTAATAAAAGCATGAGACATTAAATTACATTGTATTATAAGTCTCTTATAATGTCCTTAGCTCTTTCCTACGACTTCGTCCATGTTCCATAAGTACCTTCATTCTAACCCAGGGGTCTAAGCTATCCTAATAACACATTTCAGCTTAACAGGTCCAGTAGTTTTGTCGTGAAATGGCAACAGACAGACGGACATTGATACTTTCCCATTTATAATATTGGTAAAAAAATTGATTTCATTTAGTTACATAGAAGCTACTGCCATCGATGCTGACTACTACAAGCTCTTGACTAAAATATAAGTACAAGATTGTAGTTATCAGACAGAAAGAAACATCCAGAATCTGTATTAGGCTATACTATTATAAACGGTTTAAATAATCTAGCAGGTGTGCCTCTTAGAAGGTTTGAAAGAATCTTACTAAAAAAAAAGCGCTTTTCTTTATTACTTTTCTCGAATAAATTATTAGCTGTCAAGCGAACTCAGCGACCCCTTTTACCACTAAGTAATATAAGCAATGTCTTAATATTTTTGCATAAAATAATAGGTCCCTTTTACTTGGCGTGATTTTCTAACTCTATATCTTCCCGTTTTACACGGGAGTTGAGCATAACCGGTGAAATGTGGGTGTGTAAGTGCACCTCGGCTTATTCCTTCGGAGAATACAGACGTGAGCCTACGCATGTGTGTATGCACATCTCGAGCACGAACGTGTTCATAATTAGCAATATCTATAAAATGTGCTTGTTTCACTGCTGCCTACACCTATATCATCATCATCATACATTTTAGAGTTGTAACTCTTGTCGGTGTATCTGATGCTACTTCTTCCATTCGTCTCATCAAGTGCCTATGACTTCCCTATACGTCATGACAGACACTTTTTCCTTGACTTGTCTCATGTATGTTAACCTGGGTCTTCCTCTCTTTCCTTCTACTTTTCCTTCTAATATGTTTTCTAAAGAAACTGTCATGTCGTACAAGGTGGCCAATATTCTTTCCCTATCATCACTTATATGTAAAATGCAAATTTAATATATACTTTTATGGCTAGCTTGATGCGAAAAGATACAAATATACGTTTTAAATCAGCGTGTTATTTCATTGTTAAACCGTGGGTGTAACCGACATGAATACCATACACTTAAATGATTAATTGAGACGAATGTTTGACGCTCTCACGCGAGTCAACATTTTGCACCCTTTGAATTACTGCGGGGTTATATTATTTGCTCGACCTAGACATTGCTCGAAGATGAGGTCAGGGTTGAAAGTGATTTTAGTAATTATTTTATTTATTTACATTTTGTTCACCTTGACACGTAAGTTTTAGTTTGTTGTGTTAAGATAATCAAAGGAAACAACATCGGAACATACGGACTTGGGTTCGATCTTGGGTCTGGCAAAGAGTTATCGGGTTGTTTCATTTGTAATTTCCCAGTCGCAGCCCGGAGTATGGATTATACGGGACTTTTAAACATCACTGGTGTAATGTGTGCATTAAAAGTACACTTCTACCTATCCCTTTTGTAATAAGGCGTGACCACATGTTATGTAAAGAATACAAAGTGAGGTCGTGGTGTAATGGTAATCTATATAATATATAATTCAGCCTTAGTCTTCACCGATGAGTTATTCTAAGCTTATACACAGTGATTCGTCTCACCCTGAGGTTTTCGGTAAATCCTCGATCGGTTTTATTATGGTTCCTAAATGTGCCGAGCGGGTTGGGTCAGAGTGACCGTTTTCCTGCGAAACTATTTAAAACAAAAATATTTTCAAAGGACTGGTTTCCAATTCGCGCGTTCAAGTATAAACTCACTAGTTCTACCAAATTAAAAATATCTTTATTTGATAGGATTTTAACGAAGTACGTTCTAATCTTCAGGATACCGCCGAGTTACAAAATTATAGTAAGGATATTATATGCATGGAAGTATACTTTTTGCGTGTAATATTGCACTGCTGAAAATACATGTATAAAATGCACTATATTATTTCTGTGTATAGTATATTAGTTCTGCGGTCTAAATATCTCTCGAGTAACAATGACTTATTTCACAATTTTCAACTACAATTTTTATGCAAGTACAAGTCGTTGTAAAAAGTCAAACATAACGCAAGGTCCGGACCACGTTTGCCGGATTTTAACACTGGAGACGAAAACGATTCAATCAGAATTGAATCGGATTGCTCCAAAGGTTTCATACCTCGGCATGTTCACTACACCACGGTCTCTATTCCATTCGATCTGTTTCCATGATTGTTATTGCATCTCGATCCGAATTCACGTTCTATTTGCTTTTGGAAGTGCTACAAATTTTCTTCTGTTTTGTATGTTTCGATATCTTGTCTTTGATTTTAATTAAAACCCTATGTTACCTCGTGCAGGGTGCGCGCAAAATACTTCTACCGTGGAGTAACGAAAAAAAACATATTATACTGTAACTACAGTACTGTTGTAAAAAAACATTTTTATGTAACAGATTGACTTTAGAGCTTTTTATAATATTTATTTAAAAACAAAAGGAAGTATCAGTTACAATAGATATGGGCATCATTATGATGCTTTAATTTGTGATATTATATTAAAGTTATCAAGCGTCATTAAATATATTTAAACCAACTCTGGACTTACTCTATTCCTTTGACCCTCATCCATCACTCAGTTTTATCTTCAACAATTTGAAGTATCTACATACCTGCCATGCGTAATTTTGACTGTTATAAATTTAAACATTTTTAACTGACGAGAGGCAAAGAGTGAGAGGATAACGATGTGAGCGGTCATCAATAATTCAGTGGCGTTCGCAATCTGTGTCCCGCCTCGCGTGGCGTAACAATATTACCTGGACATTGTTGCTACACTATTTAAGGCTCCGTGACGGGGCTGCTTTGAGGAGCGATCAAATATCCACACACAATTACTGAGGTACTAAATAGGAATAATATAACACTGTTGCCTTGCTGGAACTGAATTACTTTAGTTTATATTACTTTGTTAATGAAAATTACGAAATAATAATAATATATAGACAATAAATTATCATGACGCTAGTTTCCGAACCGGTGGTCAGTTTTACGACTTTTTTTTATATTACGTTTTACCAGGACTTAACTGTATAAATCTTTGAGAAAAATACCTCAATCGCATTTGTCGAAAAAAATTTATAATTTACAAGACTATCTTTCTAGATATGAATTGAATGAAAATTTACACTTGCTATTTATACCATGTATTTTTTCTAACCTATGTAACTATCACATAAATCTAAGCTGTGGTAGTATTTTTTACATTCGTCCACAGTTTAATTTAGCAGTAAGTCAGACCATAACCATATTTATTTATAAAAACCCGTGTCCGCGTAATGTTAACATATCGTCATTGTTTCCTGAGTGGTTTGGTGCGCAATTTCTGAGAATTAAAGAGAATTAAAGAATTTATTTAATACCATAACAACATAAGAGTCTAATAACAATACAGATCGTAAACAACTACAATAGTTAAAAAACTGTGAAGCAGTTGCTTGCGCCCATCTCCAGAGGAACAAGGTAGGTATTTACAATTATTATAATATATTTTGTGTGTGTCTTGTGTGTGTGTGTATATGTGTGTGTGTGTGTGTGTGTGAATTTGTATGTGTGTGTGTGCGCGCGTGTGTCTAGAGTGTATGTATAGATATATATATTTATATTTGTCAACTCAGGTTACTTAAAAAAGCAGGGTATTGATTAATTAATATTAGGGACTGTCACCGAGTGGACACTTATATGGATGTGTACTGTATGTATATACGTTTGTCATTCAGTTAAGCATCAAGCACTCTGTTTCATCGTAATTGAGGCCTATTAGCCAATTGAAAATCCTACTCTTACATTCCCGAAGGGAAAGGGGATAAATATTTAAAATTTTATTCAGCTTATTATACATTCTGGAACTCAAGGAATTAAAATGACGCCTAGCGAGTTGAAGCCTACACGGGATAATCTTACAAATTTTGTCAGACCTTCTTTTATTTCTAAGCAAACTGGGATCATATGACAGCTTGGAGTGTTTTCTTAAAGTTATATGGATAATGAATAGTTTCCTAACTGATAGTACATTACATGTCTTAAACAATTCCTCTGTCGAAAATCTTGTAGGCTTGCAAGAAAGGACTTTAAGTATTGTTCTTTGAGCTCTTTCCAACCTCAGAATAATTGACTTAGCTGCTCCACCCCAAACCGTGACACAGTACGTTAAAATGGACTGAGCTAATGTGTAATAGACAGTCAATAATGTTTTTTTGTCCGCGGCTAGTCGCAACATCCTAAAAACGAATATTAGTTTACGAACACGACCAACGACCGACGCAATGTGCTGTTTCCAGCTCAGGACACTGTCAAATTGCACACCAAGATACCTTATGGTATCTTCTCGAATTAGAGGACAACAGGAACATGATGATGATGATGAGGGGCTTATGCGGCAATTGTGAACAAAGATTGATAAAGATTTGGGTGGTAGGGAAGATGTGCTAGCACTGAAGGGTATATATTTAGTCTTGTCTATATTGAGAGTTAATCGATTATTAGTAAGCCAAATCATTACAGTTTTCATTGCAGACTCAGCGTTGGAGATTGCTTCTCTCCACGAGGAGCCACTAATCAACAAGGCTGTATCATCCGCATAAGAAAATATTCTACAATTAGGTATTGAGAGTTTGCAAAGATCATCAACATAGATTAAAAATAATGTAGGGCCAAGTACACTGCCTTGGGGTACACCTGTTGTAAGAAGTACATCCTGACTAGTATAATTGCCAATCTTAACACACTGGGATCGATCACTGAGGTAACTTTTAAATAATTCCAAAACCAGACCCCTCACACCTATCCGTTCAAGTTTCGTTACAAGTATATGAACAGAGACGGTATCAAAGGCCTTGGACAGGTCCAAAAATACGCCTAATGATTTGCGTTTACTATTAAGATCATCAATGACTGAATTACATAAGTCCAAGACAGCATCTTCAGTGGATCGCCCTTTTTGAAATCCATATTGATTAGTAGAGAGAATGTTGTTCACGTTCAAATATTTTACCAGTCTATCATTAAGTATTTTTTCTAATATTTTAGAAAAGCTGGTCAGTATGGATATAGGTCTAAAGTTATTAATATTATCTCTATCACCACTCTTATGAACGGGATGAATAAGAGCCTTTTTGAATATCTTTGGGAAAATACCTGTGGAGAAGCATAGATTAAAAATATGTGTAATGATAGGAACAAGTACATGGCGTGCAGCCTTTACAAAAGAAGCTGTAATTGAATCCCACCCTGCAGCACAGGTCTTTAGACTCAAGATAATACGTTCTACCTCGTCGTTATCAGTGCTAAAAAGTGCCATTGACTTCATCTGAGATATTGTTTGAGATGCGAAACACCTTGCACTTGACGATGACGAGGGTGCATTAGGATCGGAGGAGGAAGAGACAAATTTAGAAGCAAGAGATGAGCCGATATTGCCAAAATAGTCATTGACCATGTTAACAGACAAGACAGGATCTGGAGATACACGTAACAGCTCGTGTGCTGAGGAAATGTTGGAGCCCAAGTTTGAAATATTTTTTATTAACTTCCATGTATTTTTGGGGTCACCCCTGGCCTTCCTGAATTTAGAGCGTTCGTAATTACGCTTTACTGTTTTTAGTAATTTATTACAAAAACGTTTGTAGCGTCCAAAAGTGATACTCAGTGTTTGGTTAGATGGATCCTTTTTTTTTTCTTATAGAGATTGTCCCGATTTCGAATACATCGTAAAAGCCCAGGAGTTATCCAAGGTTTAATAATTACTTTTCTACATGGAACCTTTTTAATACACGTATGTGACTTTATTGCAGATGATAGTGCATCTACAAAATCATTAGCAGCCCGTTCAGGATCATTATTTGATAATATGAACGAAAAATCCATCTTTTCAATTTGATTAATACATGCCGGTTCATCAAAACGAGTCAGAATGCGCGATTGTTTGGAGACTGACGGTATATGACTACAACACAAAACCAATGGTGCATGATCCGTAATGAGTGTATCAAGTACTAATGTGACAGCCGACATAGCCGTTTTGAGCAAAACATGATCAATACAATTATTGTTACGTGTTGGAAATAAATGAGCTGGTAACAGAGCATGTGATGCTGTTATATTTAGATACATATCACTGTCAGGATTTTCACCATCAGCCAAGATATTTATGTTAACATCTCCAATCACCGCAACCGTTTTAAAGATAGTAAGTGTTTTTAGAACAGCATCAAGGCTGTTAACGAATGGATCAATAGACCTATACGATGGTGAGCGATAAAGGGCGACGATGGCAGTTTCATCGGAAAACTTAAGAACAAGACAATTAGCCTCAGAAAAATCAGGTTTTGAGATAGTACAAGGTAAATGATCTCTAACATAAACAACCACTCCATCATTCTGATTAGTGTATTTAGTTTTATGCGAAAGATATCCAGGTAACATCGGTATAGAGGAGCATTTACTTAGCCAACACTCAGTAAGAATGATAACATCAAAAGACATATTAATGCGTTTTAATAGGACTACCAGTTCATTAAAGTTCCCACCAATACTACGTATGTTGACATGGAATACTTTAAGAGAATCACATCTGGACGAGACGTATTTAATGCAATTTTCAGGGGAGCAAATAAAAGACTTGGATACCGATATGTTTTCAATTTCTCTATTAATACTATTTAGACTTTCCATGAAGAGGATAAAAATTTAACGAAAAGTAGAGTAAACATCGTTGGCGTCAACAATGCTATATCGACTGATAGCCACAGTAGAAAAGGAAAAAGAGCGAGAGTACTTTTGGCGAGCGAGTGATGCAAATGTGTTGTGTATGACATATAACTGTTAAATATGTGTGTAATGATTAGGATGTGTGAAGTGTGTGGAAGCGTGTGTATTTTTGACACAATAGTATGCAATTTATTTCTATAGTAAAGATGATCAAGAAAGCTAAAAATAATAATAATGCACCGAAGAACAATGGATAGCAATAAATATGTAAACAATAGTCAGCCAGAGGCAGATTCAGTTAATTTACGTAAATCTAATTCACAGCGTATAAGAAATAGTTGAGCGCCATCTGTTTTTCGAAGGAAAATCTTTCCGTTTGATACCCAGCAGAACGCATATTGATTGGTCTTTGCATAATCCCTTGCAAGGTAAAACAACTTCTTCATCTTTTGCGATAAATTTTCGGATATAAATATCGGTTTGAGTAGCCCACCAAGTTTCAAGGATTGAGTACTCAATTTACTTGGTCCCTTATTATACTGTCTATATTTGCGGATCAAATCCTCTCTGGTCAGTACGCTGGTGAAGTCGACAATAACAGTTTTAGCCGACGGTACATTTGTGTTAATTCTGAACACATCTTTTACATCTTGAGGTGTAATTGTGCTATTCATCGTCTTAGCAATCGATATGACTTTATTTAGTAAGGTCCGCTTGCTCTCGCCCTGAACCGTTGGGATATTCTTAATTTCAACACAAGTCGATCGATTACCAGTTTCATATCTATCCAATTTTTCCTCCAAAGATTGCACATACTGGAGGTTACTTTGTTTGTCTGACTCCAATTGTTCAACTTGTGCCTTTAAAGATTCATACTATTTTCATTCATTTCGTTTGTATAGTTGTTTTTAGGAAATATAATCGCTGATTAATCCTATTATGGGATAGTCGAGTGAAATTAGATTCAAATCACTTGCCAAAAGGGTATTGGCAACAAATTGTAATCTGCTTACTTTGTATTGTATTGTATTTCAAAGTAACACGTTTGGCTAAATAAAAGTGATTATTATTACACATCTGTATAATTCTTTAGGGACTCTTCTGAAGTTTTCAGACTACTAGTCATTGTTATATAAGTAATGTTATTTCTTTAGAATTATTATGTTGCTTCCTTTTCTTTCCTAAGAACTTTAAAAAAACATGGAATATCTTGATTATATAAATATATAAAAAACTAGCTGTGCCCCGCGGTTTCATCCGCGTAGATTTAGTTGCATCGTTATTGTCGCGGAACCCTTATAATTTTTATAAATAAAAGGAGTCTAAGTTACTCATTGAAACATCAGCTACCTGCCAGTGAAAATTCGGTTAAAATCGGTCCAGCCGTTTCAGAGATTACCCTGAACAAACAGACAGACAGAGAAAAAAATTAAATCTAGGTTTTTAGCGTGCATACTTTCATATACATTTAGTGATAAGCTGTTATTTTGGAATTACAAACAGACACTTCAATTTTATTTATCTGTATGTATGTATGTATAGATGTATAGATGAATAGATATAAAAGATTGCATCGTTGATCTAATAGTCGCACATACAAAGTCTTTGGTGCAATTTCCGGGTCGTGCAGTGGTCTCTCTATCGATACTCTCTAACAGTCATAATACTTCGAGGAATACAGGCGTGCTATGATTGAGTAGGCAGAGCATGACTGCTCGAACTTGCAAGGAGGCAGCCAAAGAGGGTGTTGATTATATTTTATATTAATTACTGTGCCAAACACATTTTCATTTAGACTCAACCATGTATACACTATATTATATATGTCTGTAGTCTAAAGTAAAGTAGAACAAAAAAAATCCTTTTAAATATTATTAATTTATCTCAGAAAAATATTTATAAGTAAAACTGCAAAAGATTAACGTGCACAGGACATTATGACCCTTGCAGGCAACGGTAAAATAAATAAAAACTAACTAATAAAATACTACCGCTACTCACTCACTATCCTAAAGCTTTAAACCCTGACTGAGCCCATGTTTTAATTACAGATGGTAATCTACTTTTGGCCTTTTTGTTTTTAGGCTTTGAGAGAGGCACATGAAAATGAAAAGAGGCTCGCAGTGAAGCCCGCTTTTCGGAGCAATTAATGTGGTATATAGTCGACCGGCTGACGCGGTGACTCTTTTGACACTTTAACTTAGCATTTTCCGTTTTGTTAAAGTGGCCTTAAACGTTAATAGCAATGAATTGAACACATCTTTAAATATACTATTCAAATAAATATAAATACATATGAATGTAACACATTTTTAATTATAATATTTTAGTTCTGTACTAGCTGTACACCGCGGCGACTTAATTTCATAGGTGTCTTTATTTCGCAGAAACTTAAATATATATTTCAATACAAGTAAAATAATTAATCTGCTCACGCCACCTCGAAGGGGTAAGCTGAGTGTTGTTACAACAACACCTACAATTCACCAAATATGTGTAAGTGTCAACGTGACAGAGGGTAGTTCATCCACTACACATACGTAATTAAAGAGAAGTAGCCTTAGGAACTGCCTGTAACATCACTAATCCAAGTAATTATAGAAATTATTTTAATTCATTAACTCAACGCTGAGTTAAATGAAGTTTGACATTTTATAAGTAAATCATTAACCGAAGATACTATCCACAAAGCATGTGACTTATGGTACACGCAGAGCTTTAACATCATCTTGTTTGTTACAGTACATATGCATGCATATGCTCACGCCTGTATTCCCCGAAGGAGTAGGCACAGGTGTTGTGATAACAACACCCACTATTCACACAAGATTGTTAAGTGCCAACGTATCAAATGGTGAGTCTATCGCCGTCTCATGCACTATACATACGTCTTTGAATTACTTCTCAGGCATATGCAGGTTTCCTCACGATGTTTTCTTTCACCGTAAAGCACGTGGTGACTGTTCAAACTCCTATGCCATCACGGCTTCACCACGGTTTTTTACAGTGTCAAATCTTAATAAAATAGTAGCTAAAACATGCACATTGCAGCAAACATTTCCTTCGCAGCATGAACCAGAAGTTAGTTTGCGCAGTAGGTACAATTTCAAACGGGTAACGAACCGTAGTCTCGGGCAAAAACACAATACTGTTTGTCAAAACAGTATGATATATCGGCTAGAGCGAGCCAACAGATTCAAACCAACTCAACCGTTCTGCACAGTCGCACCAAATTTAAAACACAATTTTACGGTGCACGGGTTTGTTTGACGGTGAAATTATAGAATCGGTACAGACTCACCTATTGTTAAACTTCCAGCGAAATGACGTTGGTAATTTAAATGCGTGAAATTCCAATGATAACATAATTCATACATTTACGAGTAAATTATTACATACGCTTGTTTACTGTAGTATAAATCACTACTGATACAAAGCTACACACAGCAAATTATATCATTTACCTGGCAGTGGTTGTTTATTTATGTATTGTCAAAATTAAAATAATAATCGCATTGTTAAACTTCGTTGATTTTCACTTTCATTGGCCAATAAATAGAGGATTGAAAGTATAAAGAAAGGATGGGTATAACATAAATCAATTTAAATAGTAAAATTTAGTACGCTGAATTTAATAAAAAATCAATCGATCAACGTTATAGTTAGTGCTGTCAGCAGAGCTCTACCTCGTCTCCGACATTAGGGTATGTGTCCAGGGAACCGTCACCATTCCAAGATTTACGACCTCTAGTCAGGGACATCCATTTTGTTAAAGTCTACTCACGTGCAACATGCAAAAGCACTCGACCTGAAAACTCCTGAAATGTGCTGAAACTACTCAGCCCGCGACATCCGAAATGCGCGCTCTGGGCTTTGTAATGAAATAATTTTCATTATTTTCCCAACACTGTTACCTACGAAAGTAATTATGAGTTGCATAGAGTTTCGTTAGTGGGAATAAATTTTAATGAAATGTATGGATTATCCTTAGCGTCGCGTTTAATTAAGCCGGTTTGTTTTCATTATTCATATAACAAACTACCTGTGTTAGCTTTCACTACTAAAAAAGCTGTTAAAGCCTCTTTTACTAGACAGGTGAATCACAGTATAGTAATGTTGTACTCCTTATTGTTGCTGTAAGTAAACTGGATCCAGTTTTGGTTCCTACAAAGGGCAACTTGCTGCAAAGAGCCTGCTGGACTCGGTCGGCATCTCCGCTCAGTCCCGACTCACCCCAGACTTCGAAGCAACCTGGCCCTTGCAAGCTATCTCAAGCACGCACTGCAGGCACACAAAGAAAAATGGATCGACCTTCGGTCTTGGAGGGGAGTGGTGTAGCGGCGCTCCCCCCACATATACGTTGGATTCCGGGGCCTACCGTCATCGGTTTAAGCAGAAGATAGTAGGTCCCCAGGGACCTACCATAAGCTCTTATTGCTATCATATCCACTTTGTGACAGTGCCAGGCTTATAAACGTCATATACGTCTCATAATAAGATCATTGTCATGGTAGTGCCCCAAGTCAAATAATATACAATTTTGCTAATGGCATAAAAAATACTTTTATGTATAATTTGCTTTTGGAACTATCAAAACATGTGTTGTGTTAAATATCGTCTACGAGTAAACAACATTTATTAAGCCATGTCATTAAAATTTATGACCGTGAAAAAAGTTTCATTCCAATTACTTGGTCGATAGGAAAGCTCGATTCATCACACGCGTCAATGTTGTCCGAAACTCGGATGCTCCAATTAGTTGGTTGCTGTCGAAGGCATCAATATTTTATTAAGACACGACTCATTTCCAAATCATATGTAAATATATTATTATTTCGTGGACAAAGCTATTATGTTATTATAATCAGACAAATTCATCACTGATGTCTCGCCACCAGGCACACAAAATATATGCAATATGTATCATATGCGTTCGTTAACAAAAGTGGTTTTGGATACTACGAGTAAGTGGATTACAAGAAATTATTTCGTAAATAGATGTTTATGCAAAGTGATAATCATTTGCTTTTAGAAACCCATTACCGCCATCTCTTGCAGTATCAAAAAATTTTAAGTTTGTTTGCAAAAGTATTGTGCAACCGGTACTAATATACGTCGATAAGTTATCACCGGTTCAGAAACTAGCTTTATGAGAGAAATTACAAGAAACTCATTCAGGCGTCTTGTACATTTCATTCCCAACAAAAATAATATTTTTTTCGGTATAGGTTATAACAGGACAGAGACAGTTGGTAAGGTGGAAGGGAGGCCTTTGCCCAGCAATAATAATATAGGTTATAAATAGGTACCTAAACCAGTTGAAGGCATGAGAGTATCCAAAAGTTTATTGAATATTGCATTTCCTTACACCAATGTATTCGATGTGTTATGAGAATGTGCAACCGTTCCTGTATTCTGAAGTCCATATATGCGATAATCGCAACGTGAATCATTACTGTATATAAACTATACCCTTTATTTTCATCAGATACAAAGTATTATTTTACGGAAATTTCAGTCAGATATAAAATAATTTTATCACGATAAACGAAGTGTAAAGAAAATATATAAAATCTCGTTTACAAAATACATTTATTACTTGGTAGTTGCCAGCGTAGGATTTCACTTTGGCTCTACAAAATAATTACGTTCTGTCGCCGCGGGTAAATAATTAATAGCAGGCATAAATCTTAAAACTTTTGTCGACTTTGGTTACTTACCGTATTTATAATTTTAATACTGTTAGCGACTTTTTTCGTATCTCCTTCAAGCAAACATGGTCGAAATAAGCCAGAAGTAAACACCATTAAATTTAATTTCGTCTCTGGAGTTAAAACTTCTACAGCTTTTAAAGCACACAGCGTAAAAAATGATATTATTTTTTCAACTCAATTTATTTTAAGATTTATTAGATTTTCATTGAAACTTTCGTAATACAGTTATGTTAAAGCCAAAACTACAATACGTCAACTTTTATTTTTTTCACGTAGTATAAGTAATTTAATTTTGTATTTTATTTAAACTCAATAAAGGGATATTCATACAAATATTCTTTTGAAATAAATATAACACTGCACTATGAAAGGTTTGAAAACAAAGTCGACATTACCACGATACCGAGTGTCGAGAACTTTAACTTAGGATCAAGTGGCAAAGTCTTTCTCTGAGGTGCTTAACTCGGAACCCTCACGGAATCCGTAATGTGATCGTGACGAAACTGACGATATTCCCAATATTATGCAAGCAAAAACACCGTATCAGCTCTCTACTGGTATTTAAAATCGGGGTTTTGGCTTTTAAAACTACGTGTCAGTTTAATGAACATTGAAATAGTTTAGTAAGAAATCAAATATTTACTTACGTTTACTTGTCGTATGATCCTTTTTATAATGTTTACTTAGTGTGTTTTTTTTATATTACAGCTTAATATTTGTCTCAAAGTATTGTTGCTTGTTTTATTAATAATAAATTATATGTTTTTTTAAATATTTTTGTGATGCAAAGTTCAAAATGTAATTAAGTGCATTTTACTGCCGGGCTCAACCACCCTGTGTATTCTATATTTTATGCTGCTGTGAGCGCCAACTGCTACCTTTAAATAAACTTTATTACCGATTGATAAAGAATAGTTCCGGAATTACATAATGAGCATATTGAACATACCTTTAGGTCCAGCTGGATTAATAGAATGGCTCAAAGTTACCTTATTTAATAACTTGGGTGGAGTCAATAAGCCGACCAAATTAAATCGCAAATCCCTCCTGACGGCAGATATATTGGTAGGGCATTCCATTTGAGTCCCTAATGGGATTTATTATTACTATATAGTGACGGCAGCCGATCATTTTCGTTATTTCCATACCGATATTGAAACTTCTCGGTGAAAAGATAGGTAGAGTAAAAATACGAATATCTTTCTTCACAAATCCTTCGAGACTTTTTTTTACTGTCCGCAGATTTTTTATCTAGCATTTTAATACCCACATTTACAATATCAATCCGGTGGTAGCCAAATAGGTACTCGTACATACTTATACTTTGATGACATTTAATTAGATATTCAATGTTTGTATTTTTTTATCTTCTTCTGAGTAATCGTGATGAAACCTGTATATTTCTGAGATGTAATTCAAATACATATGTATGTATAGGGCCTAAAATCGACGATGGACTCACCCTTTGTCGCGATGGCACTTAATCATTTTCGGTGAAGAGTGGGTATTGTTGTTATACCCCTTCGGGGACCTTTCTGGGTTGGCGTGAGCATATTAATTATTTATTCTATAATTTAAAGAACGCGTTAATTACATGCTATGTGATAGATACATGTTGAGTTAGATACATGTAACAGAAGGGATATCTAAGAACGTACAGGGTAAGGAAATAATATTTCCTACTCATGATTGATCGTGCGGCCTTAATATTAAATAAAGAAAAATTGAGCTTATTGACATTTGATCTATTCTTCGATATATCGACGCTCCGATTTTCTCGTGGGAAACTTCCTGTCGGGAAATTACCTGGATTTAGAAGATTTTATGGTCGGTATCTTGTATCCGGTAGTTGGTATACTAGAAATAGTTCAGTTATATAGTTCTTAGTTCAGTTATATAGACTTGTACAGATATTAACAGATGTCATATCTACCATCGTACCTAGACCATGCGGTTTCAATTCTCAATCTAGTTCAATCAAATCAAATCAAAAAGTTTTATTCAACATAAGGGACACTTGGAACACTTATTGAACGTAATTTTTCTTACGCTAACTTAAGTTAATTTACTACCGTTTACTACAATTATTGTGCAATGAAATGGAGAAGGCCTATTATTGACAGCCATACGATAGGCCCATATGATCTTAATGAAACTTTATTTTTTTACAATAATTCCAATATTTCACACCAGGCATTCCTAGGCTGTCTGGAAGAGATCAATCATCCGTGTGTATAATAAAGTTTTAAATAAAATAATTACCTATTTCTCTCAAAAACAATGCATGTCTTCAACACAGTACTATATTAATGCTGAATTAGTTTTTATACATATGTGTCTGCTTTGTAATGTAAAAGGTGTATTTACACCAATTGGAACCAATACGTCATAACGTCGTAAATTATTTATTGTATTAATTAACTCTAAGACTAACAAACATATATCGTTACACTCCCTGCATATTCTCAGATATTAAAGCTTATATTAATATTCCATGATATCAAATATTCAAATAACATAAACCAAAACCAAGTTTGACATAGCTACTTGTCTCTTACAAGCCCGGTAACTAATACCCATTACTTAGGGACAATAAACAGGGTGGTCGGCCACAAAGGTGACACTCCAAGTTTCAACTTTCACGGGTTTCCCACGAGACGGCCTAATGTCGGGCCCGGGAGATGTAAACCCACTTTTAATTAGTTAACGACCTTTTGAGGGATGACTCTCGCAGTATTAAATATTAAAATTAATTATTGAAACTGGCTGTTAACGAAATGGATATTAATACTTGACAAGGCTGGCGTGAAATAATATTTAGGCATGCTTTTTGTTTTAACTATGTTTTTTTTATATATCTGATACAATTGTATGCATCTGATATAAGCTGGCACATAATAAAGCTAGCTTCTGTCCGCGACTTTGTCTGCGTGGATTAGTTACTTTGGGCTAACACCAACTTTATTCGCGATAAGTCTTAGCGTGATGATAAATAACCTATATAGCTCTCCTCGATAAAAGGACTATCCGACACTGAGAGATTTTTTTGAAATTGGATCCATTTGCCTGAGATTAGCGCGTTCTAGCAAACAAACAAACAAACTCTTCAGCTTTATATTATACTAGCTGTGCCTCGCAGTTTCACCCGCGTAGACTTAATTTTATGGGTAGCCCGCGGAGACCTAATGTTTTTATTTAAATCAAAGTAGCCTAAGTTACTCCTTGTATCGTCAGCTATATATCAGTGAAAGTCCCGTTAAAATCGGACTAGCCGTTTCGGAGATTAGCCGGAACAAACAGACAGACAGACAGACAGACGGAGAAAAAATAAAATAATTGGTTTTTCTTTGTCAGTACCGTGTATACTGTCATGTGCATTTAGTGAAAAGCTGTTGAAATTACAAACAGACACTTCAATTTTATTTATCTGTATATATATAGATTAGTATTAGTATAGATTTATTCTCCCTCTCTCAAACACATCCTTTTAACGAAACATCTCTATTACATTTGGAGTGAAATTTTCATACATTAGCATACGAGCATCCAGCCGTTAGCCTAGATCGCTGAAATCGATAGCGTTCAAGCAAGAAATATCGGAAATCTTGAAAGCTTCCGATTGCTACGCGAACCTGAGAATGCCTCCAATCTGACTGAGTGCTCGAGCGACTCATATTACCTACCAATGCCTGGCGCTTCCCTTTTGATTTCACTATTCTTTTAATATGATGTGGTTAGCATGAGACGATGAGGACGCCAAGAAATATTCCATTTATATGTTACTCGGGAAAATGTATTTGCAGATAATTAATATACTCGTCCCTACACGACACAAGATTCAAGTTGGATGTAGGTACGAGTATGTGAATAATTTGGAAGCGAATAAAATTATCATTAAAACAATTTGCATTTGTTTGTCAGGCAATTAGTTTAGAATAACTTTTCTTATTTATTTTGTTTTTCTTCATGGTTGACGGAGAAGCAAATAATAATAAATTTGTAATACACAAATAATAAAAAGCACTATTTCCTGTGGCATTCTGAACCTAAATAGTATAGTCATGTTATATTTTTTAAAACGAGTAGAAGAATCAAGAATAGAATTAAACTTGATAGTACTAAGGTTGATTAGTGAGTTTTATCAGGGGGCCTACCACCATCGGTTTAAGCAGAGCATATTAAGAATGTTTTGCTAAGAATTTAGTAAGACGTCACTGCTATAACGATGCTAGTAGAAACATGTCGGTGTGTGTTGATTGAGCCTTATAGATTTTATTTGTAATCATAAGTATATCTGGATTTGCATAGCAAAATCCCAGTGTAAATAAGCTTACGCGGGAAAGGTTTTTCGCCCAAAAAATATGCTGTTATCTACACTGCTAATCTATGATCCACTGGGATAGGGTTATGGCGAGTATTCATTACAAAATATTGCAGTGAATACTAAATTATTTAGCAAATATTCTTTATTGAATAATTGAAGAATAATATACGATTTCACACCACGTGCTTCACAGAAAACATCGTGGGGAAATCTACATAAAGTCTGAATACTACTGAATAGCACCTTATTGCACCCCTTTGGGGACCATTTGCGAAGGCGTGAGCTGTTTTAATTAAAGCGCCACAGTATTTCAAAGTTTTATTTTTGTTATCTTAAAAACATAAACAAATTACATCAGTCTGCGGGCTGTAACAACAATGTTCTCCTACCTTTATGAATAAATTTCGCCTTACAATATGAATTACGTACACAATGTTATTGAAGGCAAGTTACCGTTACATCGTTTCAACGATGCAGCGTATCAAAGTTTTTATAAAGTCTGTTTCAAACAATTTTCTAAAACCTTCCGTATTACTGTCACATAATATTACGGAAGAAATCACGATGAAATAAAAATTAAGAGTTTTCATAAATTTATTAATCGAATTAATCCGATGATATTTAAGTAAGCACAAACCAATATTAACTTGCAATTCCATTTCAGTCCAATTCGCCAGAGGTTTGTGATGATAAAGTTCATTAAATTAAAAGCTGAAATACCGATGAATTTCTGGTTAAAGAACCTTGTAATTATGCAAATTGATTCCCAGAAGGAGTATATACGACAAGCAGCGTAAGACTTTGATTGGACATCAATATCTGCAGAGTCCAGTAGCCCGATTCAAGTGGTGAAAACCGTAAAGATATTGTAGTGACTTGTGTGCTAGCATTTTATTATGCTACAGGCGACGGGCCCTCACTTCATAGACTCACAAAACGTAGACTAGTCACTACTACCTATTATTAAGTTAAAATTGTTTTTGTATCTATAAACCACGATTTAAGTTCACGATCGACAACTTGTTTGTAGTAATTACATTTTAATCAATAAATATGTAAATCATTTGGTATTGTTTTTACTTTTTTAATTATTATTTTTTACACATACAATTTTCACAGTTGTGAATAATTGTCATGATTTTTTTGTAATTATCATTGCTTACTATGTAATGAAATGTACATGACGCCAGCTGAGTTTCTTGCCGGTTCTTCTTAGAAGGTTAGTTTCCGAACCCGTGGTAAATTCTTCGACAATCATAAATGCCTTACCAGGACCTAAACTGATTAAACCAGTTTAATATTTCAGCCTAACTTTTTACAAAGTACTTTAAAATCTTCAGAAGACCACATATATTACATAATACAGGATTTTATCACCGAGTTTGGAAGTTTGCTTTTGAGAAGAGCTCGAAAGGAAACTCAGCAAATGGTTACAGTAAGTTTTCTCCCAATATTATTAGACTAGCTGTGCCCCGCGGTTTCACCCGCGTAGATTTAGTTTCACCCTTATTGTCGCGGAGCCCTAATATTTTTGATAAATAAAAGTAGCCTAAGTTAATCCTTGAAACATCAGCTACCTGCCAGTGAAAGTCCCGTTAAAATCCGTCCGGCCGTTTCAGAGATTACCAGGAACAAACAGACAGACAGACAGAGAAAATTTTTAATACTTGGTTTTTAGTCTCAGTAGCGTGTATACTTTCATATGCATTTAGTGAAAAGCTGTTATTTTGGAACAACAAACATACACTTCAATTTTATTTATCTGAATAGATATAGATATAGATGTAAAGTCCACTAACATTTATAGAATTGTGAAATGTTAACTATGTCAAATAATGACGACAACATATAATTATTATTACTTTATGGTGGACTGGGCATATATTTCTTACTCGCTACCAGAGTACATAAATATTTGCCAAGTACTTGGCAAGACAAGCAATCTCGTGTAATTGAACCGAAAATGTTATGATTAAGTAGGTACATTTCAATCGAAGGTTTTGCGTCACCGATGAAAGGCCCATTTTATTATTCACTTACGAAGTTTTAACGAGAAAAGTTATGATTTAAGTTTTTTGTTAGACGTTTGCTTTTCATCAAAATTTGGCACATTGTTGATATGTGTTTTGATCACATATTTTTATCTATACTCATATTATAAAGAGAATGTATTTGTATGTATGTTTGTAAAAAATTGCTCATAAAGTACTTTACCGATTTAAAACATTCTTTCTCCATTTGAATGCTACAATATCACTAATTAATATAGGCTACATTTTATCTCCGTACTCCCACGGGAACGGGAACTACACGGGTGAAACCGCGTCACTGCTACTAGTCATTCATATTTTCCTTGAGGATTATATTTGACTCCAAAGTATTAATTATTAAGTTTTACATGTTTGGAAACAAAATTTCATCATTAATAACTTTAAGAGTCGGAATATAAAGTCAGATTTGGGATTTTCCTAACAAGGGAAGAAGTTTGCATTAATCTCTACTTCCAAAAAATGGTGCTCGAAATTATTAATATAACTCACAAAGAAAGTCCTTAGCTACTGTTCCTAAGCATAAATATAACAGTTCTTAGAATACAGTTAAGCTTTATATGACCAGCCCCCAACAAGCATTTTCACTAAAATAACGCAAATTTCAGCTAGCAATTATTAATAGTGTAAGAAGGTACTTGCAAACAAGCAGCACAAATTGCTTCCAATGTATAGTACAGTATCATTTAGAGTTAATAAATTCAAATTGAAATTTGATAACAGTCTACCTACACATAAACATACACCTTGTTCCGAGAGTAATAGGGTATACAATAGTAATATCTGAGCATCGGCAAAGGTTAGTTGGTCCGATTTTATTAGGTCACGTTATAGAGCGGTCATTACAGAATGCCTCGACACGGAATGGGCGTGCAGCTCAGAAGTTATATTGCAAGTAATGTTGGTGATATAAAGCTTGATAGTCATAGTCGAGTTTCGACAGGTGACAAAAGCTTACTATACAATTTTACTGTGTATTTTGACTTGTTTTAATGCTTCTTCTGGAGAATAGAAGCTAAACTTAATTTAACTTATTGTACTCTGTGATGTATGAATTATTCTCGTCATTGACTTTCGGTTTTCTATCCATCAAATGAAATATACATGCCTAATAGTTACATTACCTATTAAAATCTCGACGAAATATTCAGATATTAAAAGATATTCAGAATGTAATTATTAACCATACGAGCTTACATCGGTCAGAGCTAAGGGACTTATCACTTAATTTAGACTGTCTCAGTTACATTTCATATAATATTCCTGCGACCCTAACATGCTCACAGAGTTAATTGTAACAATATGAGAAAATTACAAACCTCTTTTATTTTTATAACTTGATTGAATCGCAAATACTGTCAAGTCTCCTAATTTGTCACTTAACAAAATGTTGTGTCTCACTTTCTGTAAAGGACAAAATACTACCGAAATGCAAACTTATTTAATAAACTAGCTGTGCCCCGCGGTTTCACCCGCGTAGATATAGTTTCTTCCTTATTGTCGCGGAACCCTAATATTTTTAATAAATAAAAGTAGCCTGAGTTACTCCTTGAAACATCAGCTACCTACCAGTGAAAGTCCCGTTAAAATCCGTCCAGCCGTTTCGAAAAATTTAAAACTTGGTTTTTTAGTGTCAGTAGCGTGTATACTTTCATATGCATTTAGTGAAAAGCTGTTATTTTGGTATTACAAACAGACACTTAAATTTTATTTATCTGTGTAGATTAAACTTAGCTATTAGGCACCAGCATCCCGTAATGAACTTGAAACATTTATGACTTAATCGCTAGTTAATTGCACATTTCGCTTATTACGCTCAAATTGCTTTTCTCTAATTAAATTACTAGTATAAGCGTTGCATTTATTATGAGCGTATGACCTGGCTTTAGGCTACGATGTAGGCTAAGCGGCTGGAAACTTTGTTAATTAAAGTAAGGTGAGTGGGTGTGAGCAACTATGTATTTTCGAACAGCATCCTGGTAATTATGATTAATGACTCCTGTATATTTCGCACATTATTATGTCAACGCTACATACGCTGTCACATAATTAAGACTGATTTATAATGACCTGCTGCAGCTTTATAAATAAAGCTGGCTAGATTTTAGAGGGAAATAGTCGTTTTGAATTGGTCAATAATAAAAATCCGCTTACTTTTTGTTAAACTATAAAAATACCAGTAAGAATTCTAGTCTAAAACTTAAAATATCAATACAAATGTTTATTAAGTAAATTTAACTTACTAGATTCCAAACATATGCCGCGAAACTAGATAACACCATATATCATCGTAGCCCACAATTCTTCTCTTAGTCTTAAAGCAATAAAACATCTTTCAGATTTTACTCAGAAGACTATGAACTTCCAGCTCAAAGATTACAGCGAAGGTACCTTTATCCTTGCTCACTTCGTGGTAGTACGTACGTACCTATCAATTGCTTTAAGTACAAATAAATGTTTTTTACTTATCTCCGTGGCGTAAAAATAAAGAAAGATACCAGCTTCAGATCTCCTTGGACCCAAAGCTTATGGAAACAAGTCATCTGGGCGTCCCATAGCCCAGCGGGGAGCTATGAGTGATGGGGTAGCTTTGCAAGCCCCTCCTCCGGGCCAAGGGAATACTGCAATATACCTTCTCACATAAAGGGAAATTACGATGGCAATTTACGATATAAAAGGAGTATTTCTATAAAAACATCTGTATTGTACCTTGTATCGATTTGTTAGGCGCCTACGTTTTTGAAGAAAATAATAATGACTTCAATAATATTTTATCTAATTGTCGTTCGTTTATTATAACAGATATTTAATTTTACGGCAACAAAATGAAACATCAAAAGTCAGAAACATCAGAAGTTCTTAATACGTTCTGCCTAAACCGATGATGGTAGGCCCTCTGTTGTGTATTAGTAATCGAGGATGAAACTAGCCTTTTCTTCTCAGAAGGTTAGTTTCCGAAATGGTGGTCAGTTTTTCCACGTTCACAAGTGCCTTACCAGGGCCTAAACTGAATAAATAATTTTCATTTTCACTTTCATGTGACGGGATAATTCATTGTATCGTTCGTATTTTTTCTGAAACACATAATTAAAATTGCATTTTGTTGTATAAAACGGCGGTAGAAAGAAAATACCTTCTTAAATGATTACATCGTTCTAAAGCCGGAGCTCGATTTCTCGATCCGGAATATCATTGGGCGGCCAAATCCCTGCCTTCTAATCCGCCGCTAAAGCTTTACCGTGAAAATACAAATTAGTACAATGCCCGAACCTATATACCGATGACGTGATAAGAAATTTCAAGGAGTTTTTAAGCAAAAGCCTATTCTTGGGAAACTCGTAAATATTCAACACCTGTAGCCCCCGGCTTAATTTAGGAGACAAGAGGAATATAATCAAGTCCACAGTCTGTTTTAATACCTTTTTAACTAACCCTCCTTTTTATTTCTTGAGATTTTTTGTTTCGATTTCTTATTCTTCAATGTTGATAAGAAATTGTACCAGTCATAAATTATTAACGACTTTTTATTTTCTACGCACTTACTTTTCAACCCGAACTCTTAACTACAATCTATACAGATAAATAAAATCGAAGTGTATGGTTGTAATTTTAAATTAACAGCGATGAGAGTAGATATATGCGTTTTGTAACGCGGGACCGCATCATCGGTAGATAGGTACCTAACGCTCGCGTCTCGCTCGGCTCGTTCCGCCCCCGTCCCGCGCAGCCCCCGCCCGCACCTAGCGGCCGGTGGCATCCAACGCGCGCAAGAGTCGCAGTCGCGCTGTCGCTAAATCGACTCGTCTCTTACGATCTGTTTTATTATTCTTATATTGTATCGTATTGCATTGTATTGAATTTGATTGTATTGTCTAATGTGTAACAAGAGTGATTACACGAAGTCTTAAAGTAAAGTGAGTGTGTCATTGATATAAAGCCGGCACCCCCCCTCGCTTACAGTTTTTATTTTATTTTTCTGTCCGTCCTTCTGTTTGTTCCGGCTAATCTCCGAAACGACTAGACCGATTTTAACGGGACTTTCACTTTTATTAAAAAAAACATAGGTTTCCTCGGGCACCCATGAAATTTAGTCCTTACGAATGAAACCGCGGGCACAGCTAGTAAATACATATTTTTGCTACCGTCCTACAAAAATATTAAACGAAGAATTCAACAATATAAAAATCCTTTGGCTTGTAACCGAATAACAGTCATAATTCACCATCATTGTCAGACAAGTATTCAACATTGAGCATGCTGCAAAAGTATTTCTTGCATACAGCATTAAATCAGCTTAAAAGTTTACCAACGCTGAACAGCCCGAAAAATGGGAGAATTCCGCGCATGGATTCAAGTTTCCAAATTCAGTTTTAAGTTTAAACCCACTTATGAATAGTGAAATGTTCGTGTGAATTTTCACAGATCCACTGCGTGGTTGTAAACTAAAGTTAGTTTTGAACATCTACACCTGGTTATTCGTCCCGGTGAATCAGAATATGATATGCTGACATAATTTGAGGTTCACTTGCATGAATTGTAGAAACTTTTGTATTTTAAGTGAATATTTGTGGTCTTTTCCACATTTTGTTATAAGTGTTGCCGAAATCTATTGAAAATGTTTCTGCTGGTTTTTTTCCTTTCAATGCGGTGTTTCAACTTCGTACATGCTCACGCCAGTATCCTCGAAGGGGTAGGCAGAGGTGGTGTAATAACATTTTTGTTTAGAAAATCTCATTTGTCAGGTCCTGCTGGGATTCGAATTTGCGTCGCTTGCTGGTGACCATGTCAGGATCTTCCACTTCAACTCAATGGGATCGAAACTTAGCAGTTTCTGGACGATTAAAAGTTATTACATTTTCTCTGTAAGGAATCGAAAAATTAAACGCTGTCAGAGACTGCGGTATGATACAGTTACAGTTTTCGTTACGCGAATTGGGCTAGTGTAAGTATTTTATGTAGGTAAAACGCTTAATTTTACAGCCACACAAATGCGCAGCAACCCGAACCCACCGAACATAAAACAGATTTTATTATGTGCATATTGTCGTAAAAACGTAAACGATGATAACTGTAACAAAGGGTAAAAAATGCTCACGCCCAACCATGGCGCTATGATTAATTCAAACCACGGTAAATACGTTTATTTCTCGCGGCGTTGACAAAGCTGAATGCTGCTATGGCACATGTACTATGTACGTGACGAAATAGCCCCGTTCGATACTGTTACAGGGGACGCACGAAAATAAATCGCTTGCGTGGTTTACCGTGATGAAATTTAGCTGAGATGGATGTCAGGTGCCAGTATTAATATTTTGAGAGGTTTATACGGTTTATACCGTTACGTTATAATAAATATAATATAAAGGCTAGATATTTTTCGTAGGTGCTGAGAAAGTATATTGCTGCTCTATAAGGCAGGTTTTTTACCCTTGTCTATTTTGACATGTATCAAATTTTCGGACTTAAATGAAAATTTAAAAGCAAGTCACTATTTACATTAAACGTATTATAAAATAGCTATATTATTGTTGACACCAATAAATAGTTATAAAGTCCATTATAAATAAGAGAGAGAAGACATAAGGCAGAAGTTACAGAAGATCGCCAAATTATGCTAACTAAGAATAGTACTGTATTCATTTAAGAAATCCTATTTCTAGAATTTTATATACATTTTGGTTAAGGGTATTCAGGGCTTAATTATTTTTATTAAGGAGGACGGCGAAAGAAATTTAAAATGTCGTGCTCAATAAACAAATACGATGATAATGAATTAAGTCTAGAGTGAAGGCGAAATTAATTCGGCACATACATCAAGCCTAAGATTTTTTCCAAAATTAAATTATTTTAAGCGTAGCAGCTATTTGTTGCGAATTATTCTTTATATATTATAATAAAATGTATCACGTAATATAATTTGTGCGATCAAAACCCCACCTCTCGCTGTAAGTAATGGAGAAAGTTAGGACCAACTTGGCGCTTATTTGCTAATAACGTTAGTTTATTATTAAGTGCCGACTAATGCTGTTTCGGAAACTGATTAACAAGATACCATTTTATTTAGCTTATACGTAAGGTATTAATTTGATAAAAATGAGTTCGAGCTACCACAAAAAGTTCTATAACTCTGACAGCCGTTGCTATTGTATAAGTGTTGTGATTAATATCGTAATAATGTACGTATTTGTAACTGTTTTGACCTTATTTTGATAATAATAAGAATTTTCCCTTCATTTTATAAAATTTGCTCGTTACGACTGGCTGCTTTTACTTTTCGCTTTTTTTTCAATTTACTAATATTATTATTATTAATATTAGTGTAGTTAAGTTGAGAAAATAATAAAATTAAAAAGAACTGAAGGCTTACCATCATCGGTTTAAGCAGAGCGTATTAAGAAGCCTCTAAGCTTTGACGTTTCATTTTGGTTCCCAAAAAATGTAATGTCGGGATCGGGATCTACGCGGGTGAATTCGCGTGTCATCCGCTAGAATAATTATATAGTTTAATTTTGAGTGTAGCTTCCAATGCTGTTTCGATAAGCACATAATTTTAGTCTTATATATTACAGAAATTCAATGGACTTACCATAAAACAAAGGTGCGTAAACTAAGTACATGACATATTATGGCTGATTGGTTCCAAGATCAGATAATATTCAAATTCAGTAATTAGAATATCTGCTCTTCGAACTACAGCTACGTTGAGAAACAAGATAAAGATCTTCTAGGCATTGCGTTCTATGGCGTTCATTGGGGTCTTGGTGCCGACGCATGGCCCTCGCGGTTGAAGGACGCGTTCGTGTTCTGACGCGCTCTCACATATAGTAAAAGCCGGGTTCAGCCTGGTATCGTAAGGAGGGGCCAGTCGCTGGGGGGGTCACGGTGAAGCATGTGAAGACAAAACACGTGCACCCCCCCACTTAGCGACGGACCACCGTGGAGTTTAGTCGGTGCGAGTCCGACATAACCCTTCCGCTGCCCCCGCGGCAGTTGGTGTATCCATAACGGATTCTCCACGTAAAAAAAAGCAGGCATTGCGTTCTATGAACAAATGCTATACAATTGGATCCGAAGATACAAGTTGGCACAGCATGGCACGCTGACTTTCTTCTGTTACCACTTCTCACATGTCTATAGATCCAATATAAAGTTTAGTACAAATAAAATCAGTAAAACAATACCTCTTACACTAATTGAAAACGAACAATGAAAGTCTAAGCACGTACAAGGAAACCACATTGTCTCCTTGTCAAGACAGTAATGTGGTTAAGTAAGAGTCAAATCAAATTAAGACTCTGGCGTATGATCAGATTTAATTACAAATTGATAGGCATCTAAGCCTCCGAGGTTTCTCATATAGCGGCCAAACAAGATAGTACCTAAATACAAAGTGTTACATAGGAAACAGATTACTAATCTCGTCCAATATATCACACGCTCAGGCATAAATAATTCAAGTTGCAGAAATATTTCTATAGGTACATTAAAAATTCAAAGACTGAAATCAATGCATAGCCAAAGCCGCTGGTCCAAGAGGCATAATATTTGGAGGGTGTGTTCTTGGTGAGGTGTGGGTATGCACTACGAAAGGATTCAAATGTAGGTTGAAAATTTTAATTTGTTTTCTTCTTACTGTCACAAAAACAAGGCACAATTACCTTTGTTGAACAGCGCATACTTATATAGTGGTAAAAATCATTTGGTTTTAATTAAATTTAATTTATGTTCGTCAGGGTTATCAGACTTTGAATTTGAAATGAAAATCTCTCGACTTAATTGTAGACTCCGATTCTGGATCATTGCTAAGCAAATTAAACTTTATATGGCTCTTCGCATACCTGGATTCAAAGATAAAAGTACAATGAATTCTAAATTCACAAAGAAAAAGCAAAACACATGAGCAAAAGGTATTAACAGAGTCTCTTTAGAATTTGTTGAATACGATTTAAAATGCTGGGCGCAAAAAGTCCCTTCTATTTTCGCTTTGACAAAACGTTGCTCTGGCGCTAGCTGCCTTTACCCTTTGAGTCGGACCATGGATACATAATTTGCAACACTTTTTTAAGCTCCTGGGAGATAATGGTCATGTTTGTGAGATATTTACATGTACATCTATTTTTCTGTCCCTATAGTTTTTTTGAAGGCAAAGGTAGAATTAAAAAATAATATGTTTTTACGGTCTATTTTGATTCGGTCAGTTTTGATTAATAGAATTTACCGAAAATGTTATTATTTTCGTTATTATTTCACATATAAACTTTCATACTCTTTTTCACCCTTTCAAGAGCAGAATTTTGGAAACCTTTTCTCAATGTATCACCTCACAAAGAACTCGCCCTCCAAATTCCATATCTCTAGGACCTGCGGTTCACGCCGTCCATTAATATAAAGTACTAGGTGTACCCTGCGGTTTCACCCGCGTAGATTTAGTTTCATCCTTATTGTCGCGGAACTAATATTTTTTATAAATAAAAGTAGCCTAAGTTACTCCTTGAAACATCAGCTACTTACCAGCGAAAGTCCCGTTAGAATCGGAACAGCCGTTTCAGAGATTACCCGAAACAAAAGGACAGACAGACTGAGAAAAAATTTAAAACTTGGTTTCTCGGTGTCAGAAGCGTGTATAACACTTTCATATCGTCACCGGAAAAGCAAAACTACTAAAGCGCCATTTTGGCCAATATGAGTTATATATATCGTTGAACTGGATTTTTTTTTCTGTGTCGATTGGTGTAGGTTTCATAAAGATCGGAGCCAATTTTTGGCGCTTCAGCACCTGAAAATTATGTGATTTTTCATATTTTCCACTCAACGAAAAATCCTTACGTAATACAAATCTTGGCCTTTTTTTTTAATTTGTCAGTTAAGTATTTTTCTTCACTGTCATTATCCACTTTTTCCTTGTTCAGCAAGTCAAAATACTGTAGTTTGTATCATTATAGTCACTTCAGTATTTTTTGCTGGTTGCAAACATACCTGGATTGGGTTGTTTAGTAAATTTGCTTTATGCAGGTATTGATGAACATGGCGCTTTAGTTTAATCTGTCTACGCACTTTTCTGACGGGAGACGTGATTAGTATTTTTACTTTACGGATCTATGTATTTGAGTTTCTTTTAAGAAGTGTTGCATTCAATGTAATCGACGCATAAGTATGGTAAGCATGGTCAATTTTACCCAAAATGTGACTAAGGTTCCTTTAGTATTAAAAAATGACAAAAAATATTACGTTTAGTCTTTTGGAATTAAGTTTTGTTATGATTGCTAGTAGATAAGTACCAAGAATTTTGTGCGAGAGTCATCCCTGGCAGACTAGGTTAGTAAAAAGATGTTCCAATCTACAAAATATTTCTTCAAATTGCCTATTAATTTTGGGTGTCAATCTAGTTTCAATCAATTTCTACTGAAAAGAATGAATGGAAATGATGTTCTTCTGTAAAATATTAAAAATATAATATATTTCTTCGTCAAACTTATTGAAACAAAGTCCACGGGCTGGTAATATAATTAAACAAGGTTCTAAACTCATTATCTTATTGAAAAAATAACTCTAACTTTGAAACACCCGACTTAGTTGCTTGGTAATTCTTATAATAATAATTTTAATTATACCATGATTTTTTTAAATGAAGAAATTTTTTTATCAATTAAGCTTGCGAGATAAAACTAAATTTTATTCATAATTATCTCGTACCCTTCTTCGATGTTATGTGTGGACGGCGAAATATTTTGCTCTGCATTTCTCTATCGGTAATCATCTCTGTATTGACTCACTATCTACGCATATCGTATTTCTCACAATCCATCCATTATTTTAGGTCTTCCTCTACCATTAATTACTATACAAATTCATAGACGAAACTGTTCACATCATTGTCCTCATAGGTTCGAATACCATGGCATAAGCTTGTTCTTCAACTTAATTACTGGTGCTACATAAAACATTCCCTTTTAAATTAATCCCGTCATTCTAGTTATGCCACACATCCATTATCTCAATTGATTGTTAGTTCCTTTCATCCCTCCCCTTCGTAGCTCTATATTCAGATCCATACATATACCAGCAGGGGTTATTATTGTCTTGCATATTATTTCCTACAGTTTATAGAGGAAGAGGTAGTCCAATATTGTCCCCGTGACCTGCTGCTGTTTCGTCCATCCTGAGTAAATTCTGATTTATATAGCCTTGTCCAAGTCGCAAAGCAAATTTAACACTTAACATTTAACTGGTTATCGTACATCGCCCGAGTTTATCCTCGCAGGACTGGACATGCCACTGGTGGTATGCCACCAACTACATACATAAGCCCACGTACTCCGAATTTAAACTTTCTGAAAAATATTGTTAATCTGGTCAGGCTAGCTCTTCCTTGGACGCCTTCTACGGACACTTCCACTCACATTCGCTCTATAAATTTCTTTCGATAATCGCCTTTCACTCATCCATTCGATGTCCAAACCATCTCAAAATACTTCTTTCAATTCTGGTCACCACATCATTCTTCAACTTGCAACTGTCTCTTATCACACTATTTTTAATTACATCTACTATGGTAACTACCACCACACATACTACCCAAATGTTCATACTAATGGGACACGAGCTTTAGTATTTCATAATAATTGGCGTCTAGTACATCAGCCTTATTGTGAAAAATGGGTACGAGCTTTGGCTTGCACTATTCATTGGAGATCACCTCTTCAAACATAGCTAGCGCAGCTTATTATGAAATAGGGTCAGCCACTTACATTCATCCTTTTTTTAACATCTTTCATCTCTACTGGTTTACCGTACCGGATAGTTCTATCACATTTTCATCCTTTATTCTACATTTCGGCAAATCATATCTGTATTCACTAGTTTCTAATTCGATATACCGTTCCACTCACTAGCATCATTCAAAGACGTTTTATAGTATATGTCGGCGCCTCACCGGAGTTCGCCCCAGGATCCATTATAATCGTCAAGAAAAATAAGGAACACAGCAGGATAAATAATTATATTTCTTTAACAACCTTACTCTTCAACGATCAGCGAAAGAATGCCACATACTGCAACCTCGACTAACCAAGTTATTTAATTATTAATTACAAGACCACGTGTTTCACATTATTACAAAACTATTTAATATTAAGGTTTTATAATTCTAAAAACAATAAAACATTATTTTTATGTTAACTAAAGTCGAAATACATCTTAATTAGCTTAATTAGGTATTTTAAATAACAATATAAAATGAACCGGAAACACCCTATAAAGTTTACAGTTTTGTTACAAAAGTAAATCATAATTGTATTTTAAAATAAATTATTCAATAATTACAACAATATTAGATAATAATGAAACATTAATTAAACTTCTAATTTTACATAATTAACTTAACTCGTTTCTTAAAATAATACATACGGAAATCATACAGTAGTGTAAACACAACAAAAACATTAGTGACCCACTTAATTCATATTACAATACAAAATTATATAAATAGGAAATTCTACTTCGTTAGTACTTTTAATTAATTCTAGAATCTGAATTACAATTTATTATCCTAAATTTAAGAATTACATTATTACGAAAAGTAGCTAGTGTTGTTTCCTGTCTCAATTTTAAATTGAGACTTGTTTCCTACAATTGAAACTAGATGGCAGCTCGGTTGAGCGCGCCCATACGGCCATACTGACTCAAGCGCGTTCTCTGCGCTTACAAATTTAGAAAATCATTGACAGAATTGAAAATCATATAAGATTGCACGTACACACAATTACATAATCAAATCAAACCAATCTCATATTTCCTTATAACAAGGTTCTCTTTTGTTTTAAGGATAAACACTTAACTTGTAAATTATAACTTAACAAATAATATGGTAACTTTACAGCCTTGATTAATTAGTAAACATTTCGTCAAAAACAATACTTTGACACTCATAAACATAAATCATTCTTGAGACTAGCAATCTCATTCTAGGATCTACCCACACCAAAACAGGCAATCACCCATCCTGGGATCTAGCCATCAACAAAACAGGCAATCACCCTTCCCGGGATCTAGCCATCATCAAAACAGGCAATCACCCATCCTGGGGTCTAGCCATCATCAAAATAGGCAATCACCCTTCTTGGGCTATAGCCTCTAAGACCGGTATAAAGGATGCGCATGGTGGCCAGCCAGCGCGAAAGGAAGGATTTTGGATAGGAACCAACAATAAAATAAAGCAGGGGCTAATTATTGGAAGTGGATGCCCCCAAATTAACTGGTATGTTCCCACAGTTATTAGCGGATGCAGTGGCGGAAGATAGTGATTCAACAGGTACTCCAGAATTATCGTTATTCGCCCATACGGCCGACTGCTCAGAGTCAGAGTCACTTTCAAAAGGGTCATATTGTGCAAGGGGAGCAGCTCGCAAGGAATCATGACTAGCAATTTTTTCTGAACAACCGCGGAGATTGACATGTTTTAGTCTGTATCTGTCATTGGGCAAGATTTCTAAAACTTCCATAGGCCCTTCAAATTTGGGACCGAGTTTAGTGGTGTGGCGTTCATGGCGCCGAAGTAGAACAAAGTCGCCAACTTTATAAGGTTTGACTTTAGCTTTACCTTTATCGAAACGAGACTTATCCTGAAGGGATCGCTCGTCCATCCTATCCTTGCAAGCCGCTCGCATTGATTCTAGATCATCAGTTAGTACATCGTCATCAACTTGTAATAACTTAATACTCGGTGGTGAACATTTCTTTCCCAGTAAAATTTCCAGTGGACTTTTGCCGGTACTTTTGGATACACTACAATTTATAGCTAATTGTAAATCCTGAATAGCCGAGTGCCAAGGCATATCAAGTTCTACAACCGACATATTGTCTTTAATTACTTTCATAAGGCGCTCTACCTGTCCATTCGCCCTACTAGCGCCTTTTGCCACCACATGATGCTGAATACCATAACGTTCGCAAAAACTTTTGAACTCTGTGGATGTCATGCTTTTATCTTGATCAGTAATAAATAACGTAGGGGTGCCAAAAATAGATATAAAATTTTGAAAGCACTTAATTGCGGTTTCCGTAGTGCGGTCATTTGTATAGATCATGTGAACGTATTTGCTGTAACCATCTATATAAACAAAAGCATATTCCGCTACGTTTCGCTGGCCATTCATTCGTCCAGTAATATCGCCGTGGACAGTGTGGAAAGGAATTGGGACTTTGTCGATTGGATGTAGCGTAACCTGTCGAGCACCCGAAACACCTTTCCGAACTCTACAACTAACACAGTTCTCTACAAATTTTCTGACCAGCCGCGACATATTTGGGAACCAGTATTGTTCACGTAATTTAGCAAGAACTTTCTCCCAACTAAAATGTTGAAGAGAATTATGATAGTGACTGATAAGATTCCATCTGTATCTAGCAGGGACAATAATGAGCTTATGAGTTTTATTATCAATTTGGACTTTACGCCTCAATAATTTATCTTGGGTAATGATGTAAGTATCGGCAATAGATTTGGGAATAGAGTCTCCTTTTAATTGATCAACAATTTTACTTAAGATAGGATCGCGTTTCTGCTCAATGAGCAGCCAATTGTGGTCAAGCGAGTTGACTAGGAATTTTAAGGCCTGAGTAGGCGATTTTGGTGGTAGAGCGACACTGACAGTTCGAACGGATTTTTCAGTATCTACGTGGTTGCGACTGAAATAGTCTGCATGAGCAAGGCGGTCTCCCTTACGGTATTCAATTTGAAAATCAAAATTCTGTAAATAAGCCCACCATCGATGTACCCTGGGAGTCAACTCTTTCTTATGACTGGAAGCTTTTAAAGAGTTGCAGTCCGTCACGACTTTAAAAGCCCTCCCGTGTAGAAAATGGCGAAAATGTTTAATTGCTTTTACAACTGCGAGGGTTTCCAATTCATACGAATGATATTTACTCTCGCAATCAGTCGTCCGCATACTAAAATAAGCAATTACCAATGGATTTTTATCCTGTCTTTGAATTAACACGGCGCCATACCCCAGAGAGCTGGCATCGGTGTGAAGCTCTGTGGGTAAACAGGGATCGAAAATAGTCAGAAGGGGAGAAGATATAAGCCGATTAATGACCTCGCGTCTTGCAAGTTCATGACGATCTGTCCAACGCCAAGGAACGTTCGCCTTTGTTAACTCGTACAGGGGAGCCATTATCGAGGAGAAGTTAGGCACAAATTTCCGGAAATATCCAGCTAATCCATTAAACTGACGGACTTCTTTGGGACTCTTAGGAATGGGTGAATTGACCAAGGCTTGGATCTTCCGTGGGCTAGGTTTAACGGTTCCGTTTTCTATAAGGTTTCCTAAATATTCTACTTGCGTTTTAAGAAAAGAGCATTTGGCAACGTTCAAGGAAAAACCAGCTTGCGTTAGTCGATCTAGTACTAATTTTAGATTATGCAAACCTTCGTCAATTGTTTCGGATATTACCAGAATGTCATCAACATAAACTAACGCGATACTATCTTTAAGTTCTCCTAATGCCGAATTGATAGCACGTTGATAAACCGACGGCGCGTTACAGAGACCAAAAGGCATACGCAAGTATTCAAATTGACCATCGGGGGTCACAAAAGCGGTCTTTTCGATCGAATCGGGTGAAATTGGAATACCATGAAAACCTGCAGCCATATCTAAACAGGTAAAATAGCGTGCTTTTCCTAACTTATCGATCTGATCTGCTATAAGCGGTAAAGGAAAGTGATCTCTGAGAGTATTGGCATTAAGCTCGCGAAAATCGACACAGAGCCTGTCAGTACCATCCTTTTTTTTGACTAGTAAAATAGGGCTACTGTAAGGAGATGAACTATCTCGTATAATGCCATTACTCTTCAAATCCTGAACTATTTCTTTAACTTTTTCACGTTCCACAGGTGACATTCTATATGGTCGTCGCTGTACTATTTTGTCCGGATTCTTTAATCTAATTTGTAAAGATCCAGTTTTCACTTGTGAAACGCGATTCCCACTTGTAAAATTATCTTTATATTTAGTAAGTATTTCCCGTAATATTTTAAGTTGTTGGGGATCGCTTATATCAGTATCAAGACTCAAAGTCGGGTCAACATCAAGCAAAACGTTGTTAATAAAAAGCTCACGCTTTAGAGAAATACTGTCTTTCTTCAGTGTCACGCTAAGACCTGGCACATTCAAAAGGTCGAATCCGATAAGGATATCAAATTTCATGCGAGTATCACCAACTACATAAAATTCTAGCTCTACATAAATACCGTCTACTTTCACTACAGAGGTGATGCTTCTATTTGACTTTATTGGTGAACCACCAATGCCCGAAAAGGTAACGTCTACACATTTACGTTTGCCGGGTACAGAAAGAGAAACGCTTTCTTTAATTAATGAACAGTCGGCACCAGTATCAAAAAGACACGAATAACCCTTATCACCTATTTCTACAGTAATCAGACTGCGTTCTAAGGATTGACAATAGTTTACAGACTTGTTTATTGATTTGAGGCGCTCATCATTCTGCCGACGAAAACAATTCCTTTCAACGTGACCTGGACGATGACAATACCTGCACTCAATATTTTTAGCCATATTCGAGTTACTAGAAGGACCTGGTTTATTGGGTTGATTATTATTATTTTGCATCGGCACTGGGTTGGCCTTAGGGACCACCCTTATTTCCTTACAATCACGAGACACATGACCCACCTTATTACAGTTATAGCATTTAACAACATGATCCCTTTTAGAAACACTGTATTCAGCGAAACGTGGTTTTTTGCAGTCATGATGATCGATACTTGGTTTTATGGACGGTTCTAGCTTGCGTTTGCGATAAGTTTTCAAAACAGAAATTAATTTGGGCAATGATTCTGGCGTAATACGTAATAAATCTGAGCGAATAAATTCTGGAAAAATACCTGTCACCACAGCATCAACCACCTCCGCATCCGAAGCCTCAGGTCGGACTCGCTTGAACAGCGTCCAGGCCTTTGTAGCGTATTCAGCGTAACTCGACGCGTGATCAGAAGTGAAGGCTCTCCACTTCTGAACGTCGTCCGCGTACCGGAATTCCCTGCCAAACGTTTGGATTAGTTCACATTTAACTTGGTCCCACGTGGTAGAACTCAGCGACCACGTGTCAGCCCATGTTTTTGCTCTTCCTCTTAGTTGTAAAATAGCTTTCATGCGGGCCTCGTATGAAGGTATGTTGAATTTTGATATCGTTTCGTCCACGTGAGCACACCAATCCCTAATATCATGAGATCTTTCATCGGGGTCGAAAGGCGGCAAGTAAAAATCGTGATGGTGACGCGATGGCAATGAACCAGATGAGAGGGCAGCGGTCACAGCACTAGCTGCCGATTGTTTCGTAATAGAATTAACAAGACTCATGACCTGTTCCATGGTGAAAGTTGGCTCCAGTTGACGTGGTGGTCCGGGATCACCGGGCTGCGATCCCACCGCTGCTGTCGGCGCCTCACCGGAGTTCGCCCCAGGATCCATTATAATCGTCAAGAAAAATAAGGAACACAGCAGGATAAATAATTATATTTCTTTAACAACCTTACTCTTCAACGATCAGCGAAAGAATGCCACATACTGCAACCTCGACTAACCAAGTTATTTAATTATTAATTACAAGACCACGTGTTTCACATTATTACAAAACTATTTAATATTAAGGTTTTATAATTCTAAAAACAATAAAACATTATTTTTATGTTAACTAAAGTCGAAATACATCTTAATTAGCTTAATTAGGTATTTTAAATAACAATATAAAATGAACCGGAAACACCCTATAAAGTTTACAGTTTTGTTACAAAAGTAAATCATAATTGTATTTTAAAATAAATTATTCAATAATTACAACAATATTAGATAATAATGAAACATTAATTAAACTTCTAATTTTACATAATTAACTTAACTCGTTTCTTAAAATAATACATACGGAAATCATACAGTAGTGTAAACACAACAAAAACATTAGTGACCCACTTAATTCATATTACAATACAAAATTATATAAATAGGAAATTCTACTTCGTTAGTACTTTTAATTAATTCTAGAATCTGAATTACAATTTATTATCCTAAATTTAAGAATTACATTATTACGAAAAGTAGCTAGTGTTGTTTCCTGTCTCAATTTTAAATTGAGACTTGTTTCCTACAATTGAAACAGATGGCAGCTCGGTTGAGCGCGCCCATATATACTATAGAAGATGGCTGCATCTTTCATACACATAACATGCTTAAGATATTTTGCATCTTCCTCGCGGAGTTTTTTAAAACGGTATTGTCTATTATACAGTCCAGATCCATCATGTGAATATGCTAGATTCTGGACCCTTTATTTATAGTAATTTTTTGTTTCTTCTGGCTAAGAAGTTTTCAATTTATGGAAAATCATGGTAACTTTTACAGCAGATAATAGTGACTATGAGGTTCCCCAATGTTCGAGTCTTCTTTAAATCATGGTATAGGTACAATTTTAACTACGAAAAAGCGAGAGCAAGAACAATCTTCAAGTACGAGAGAGTAATCTCTTCACAATACCAATTTATTCTTTTAACTTCACCACTTAAATCTCTCTTCCTACATAAACTTCCTCAACATCTAAATGTTTTCGCTGAGTCATCAATTCCGGCTTTAAGTGGAAACATGCCTTCATACTTTCATTACATTCATGTCAACTTTCAAATATTATTTTAGCAAAAATTATCCTACACTCATTATTTTTCTCTACATCATACATTATTCAGTTTAATATCAAACATATGCAATTTGGTTTGCATTGCCTTCCAGTGTGATATGGCTTGTAGCCTTTATCATTAGTTTTAGCTTTTGAACCCTTGAATTTCATCTTTTATAGATACACCACGTCTGTAAGTCTTACTTTCAGTACATCAGCTAACTCTATTTTTCTTCTCGTCATGGCATATATGTTCCAACTTATACTCTTCTCCCTAGCGTCAGCTATCATTTGGAAAAAATATTTAAAAAAATAATTATTTAAACTCTTAACTATTTTATTGAAAAAAATAACTTTGTACGAATGTTATTACAGGATTTTAACAACAGAGTAAGTAATAACGAGGAAAGCATAAATTGAAGTTCGAATCAAAAACGTTACTCAATAAGAGTTGGTATTCCTATGAATTTAGTGTGCAGCTAGTACAAATTGCTAGGTTTTACACGTTAGTATGTCAGTTAAGAAAAAAAAGATTAATTTTTGATCCTTTATCTGTTACTTAAGTCGTTTTGGCATTACAATGATACTATCTAATTGTGCTTTAAATCATTTTTCCATACGGTCTTGACACATTTTATGGTGTTTAAGTGCTATTTACTGAGTGTATAATCTATCCGAAATGCGTGTTAGTACTTTTTCTTAACAAACATTTCGAGAAATGTGGTTTGTTAGTACTTTTCGTTCACTGCACTTAAACATTATTACAGAGATAAGTAATTTCTGCTTACGAACTATACAGAGCATTAGTACTAAAGCGACAGCTATCTCCTGAATTACAGGAAATATGCTGAAAATCTTTATTTCAGTACATAGATAATGAATTCACGATATTGGTTTTCCTTTACTGTTTTTCGATTGGAATTATAGGAAAAGAGTTATGAATTTTTTTGTTAAAAAAAAAACTTTAAATCGCTCTACTGTAAAATGGCCATTTGGCGCTTTAGTATTATAGCCTTTCCGGTGACGATATGCATTTAGTGAAAAGCTGTGATTTTGGAATTACAAACAGACACTTCAATTTTATTTATCTGTATAGATGAATAGATATAGATTTTAATCAGCCAGTAAGGACCTACATACATGCATAGATATTTAGGTATAATTATGGGAAAACTATAGCTCGACAGACGTAGCTTTTAGTGCATCACGATTCTCAAACGACTTACTTTGAACGTACATTCAATTAATCCTACGTTGGGTGTCAAAGAGCTTTCAGTGTCGTGTACCGTTAATCTTCAGTTCTAAACGGTGCGAGCGTTTTAGCTTTTAAAGTTTCACGTAATATTTTGCATTTTTAGAGCACTCTATGTTTAATATCATACCAGTGACTTTCAATTGTTGTATGTAGTCGGCTTTGATATTTTTCGGTAGCCTTATTTTTAATCCAATTAATATTAAGTACTAGTTGTTCCCCGCCGTTTAGTTTCATGCTTAAATTCTCGGAACTCTAATTTGTTTTCAGCTGTTACCGAGATTAGCTGTAAAAAACAGACAGACAGAGAAAAACATTATTAGGGAACGATTAACAAAAAGTCTATGTTACTCAGTGACAATGTAGCATTCCATTAGTAAAATAATTTTAAATCTATCCGGAATTTCTTAGTTTAATAACAAACAAAATAAAATACTCTAAATCTCTTGTCTTCTTCAAAATATTTTTGTCTGGTTGAACAAATCGTCCACCTAAACTATGATACGGATCTTCATACACTGTTTGCTAACATGTAGGTGTTTATATAGTTAAAATAATTTCATATTATATTTATTGTAAGTAGATTGACGTCAACGTTTTGTAATTATTAATAGTCGTAAGGAAGTCGTAACCCGAATCGAAGCGAGGGCAGGTCACTAGTTATAATATACTAGCGGACGTCACGTGGTTTCGTCCGCGTAGTTCCCGTTCCCGTGGGAGTACGGGGATAAAATATTGCCTATGTTACTCGCTGATGATGTAGCTATCCATTGCTAAAAAAAATTTCAAGATCGGTCACGTAGTTTCGGAGCTTATTCAATGCAAACAAACAAACAAACAAAAAAACAATCTAATCTGTCTTCTTTATAATATTATTGTAGAAAACGAATGCATATTATCTATACATCTATACATCTATACAGATAAATAAAATTGAAGTGTCTGTTTCTAACTGCAAAATAACAGTTTCTCACTAAATGCATATGAAAGTATACACGCTACTGACACTAAAAAACCAAGTTTTAATTTTTTTCTCTGTCTGTCTGTCTGTTTGCTTGTTCCAGGTAATCTCCGAAACGGATGGACGGATTTTAACGGGACTTTCACTGATGGATAGCTAATGTTACAGGGAGTAGATTTTTTTTTAAATATTAAGATTTCATGACAATAAGGATGAAACTAATATTACGCGGGTGAAACCCCGGGGTACAGTTAGCCTACTAAAATATTCGCACGAGTAGCGATCAGCCCTCAATATTTTGTACAACAATGTTCCAAGACAATTTTATCCAATATTCATCACAAGAGAAAGTTTAATAAAGTGACAGGGGTTTGGTATTATCAGACGGTACACGTTTTCGAATAGAATATAAATGGTTCATCCATTCTTCAATCTGTTGTATTTGTACTTTTATCTTGGAATCGACACTATACATAGTACTCTGGTTTACATTAAACAAAAACTTGTAGTAGTGTTTGTAGTTTGAAGTTTCATTTAGCTGCCGTAAAATTAATTTTAACTAATCTATACACATAAAAAAAATTAAGTGTCTGTTTGTAATTCCAAAATAACAGCTTTTCACTAAATGCATATGAAAGTATACACGCTACTGACACTAAAAAACCAAGCTTCAAAATGTTTTCTCTGTCTGTCTGTTTGTTCCGGGTAATCTCTGAAACGGCTGGACCGATTTTTACAGGGGGCACAGCTAGTGATGAATAATAAATTATGATCGCATAGCGCCATATAGTCCCAAAGTAATCACAGCTTATTACGGGCTTAAATGCATAAATACTCAAAAAACAGACATAAGCTGAAAGAAAATATTTATCACACAAAATGCCATAACGCTATAAATTTACTTTCCAACACCTATCATAAAAAAGCCGTTTCCGCACCATCCATTATCTCATCAAAATCCATTTTCATATCATAAAGGCGAAATTATCATATCAGCCATCAAAACTCCGAGTAATACCACCACAAATGTACCAAATCAGATCATAACATTATGTAGATGCGATCTGAATGAGAGCTAATAAAGGAACCGTAAAGGGCTCGGAATCAGGGTTGAATTATAACCACCTTGCTTTTACCCGTGGCGTTGTTTATTAAGCTTTTGATTTGTTATAATAATATGTACTTTATTAATTTTGCTATTAATGTGTGTGTGATCCATTTTTCTTAATTTTGGGAACTCATTATAATTTAAAAAAAATTGTGTGCCCCGCCTTTTTACCCACGTTGTTTCGTCGGTGGCTTTATTTTACAGAACCCTATATTTCTAAATATATATGTAGCTCAAAGGTGACTGACTGACATAGTGATCTATGAACGCACAGCCTAAACCACTGGACGGATCGGGCTGAAATTTGGCATGCAGGTAGATGTTATGACGTAAGCATCCGCTAAGAAAGGATTTTGATTAATTCTATCCCCAAGGGGTATAATATATATAACAGAGGATGATAGTTTGTATGACAATTTGTCAATTTTAAACCGATCGGGCTGAGACTTTGCATGCATAATTTATTTATAAAAAAAAATTGTGTGCCGCGAAATTAAGCATGAAACTAAATCTATGCGGGTGAAACCGCTAGTCTTAAATAAAGTAAGTGTAGTTACTCCTTGTTCCTTGCAATCCTCCTTAAAAAGAGATTAACCGGATCAAACAAATAGACAGTCAGATAGAGATATTTAAAAAAATGTTTTTTATGCATGTACCGCATTATATTTTCATAAGCATTTAGTGAAAAGCTGTCAATTTGGAATTAAAAGTAGACACTTCATCGGTCTGTATAGATAAATTACTTTTAGTGACAAAATTTATCAAAGCTTAGCTTAGCATCTTCTGGTAACTTCGTCCGCGGAGAGAATTACTACTTTAGTTAAACCTCGACACATATAATAGTATTATAAATATTACATATTTAAACTTAATCATTCATTTATTGGAATCGCCTCAGTACCTTTTCGAAGTATAGTTTCGAAAATTCTACTCCTAATCATAAATCTACTTACAGTACAATACTTTTTCACGGAACAACACTATACTACAATTTCTCTGTTAAATGAGGTAATAAATTCACAGACAAGCATGATAATTTGACTGTTCTCTTCAGATTATATGCCACTTGTTGATTCTTACGTTATTCATAAGGCGTGTAAGGTAAGTAACAAGGGTTCCGGAGTGACGTGACCACGGCAATAACCGCCTGCCGGACTTGAGCCGGGACTTTTAATATAGGCCAGAGGTCACTGTCGCTTTATTATGTGCCTATTACATAATGCAAGTACACGGGTTTCTTGCTATGATCTCAGTGTGTCTGCGATTTTAAAAACAAGCTTTAACGGATTTATAAAACATACTAAAGTAACTGATTGAAATATTTTTTTCTCTTAGAAAGATGCGGAGCAGTGAATTTAGTGATGTCTAGGCGGAATCCTGCTCCGGGGGCCTACCATCATCGGTTTAAGCAGAGCATATTAAGAACTTCTGACCTTTGACGTTTAATTTTGGAACCGTAAAGTTAAACGTCGAAGCTAAGAAGTTCTTAATACGCACTGCTTAAACGATCATAGTTGGCCCCTGCTTTGTCTTAGCTTAATCACACATTAGCGATGAAGATAGTGTAAAACTATACAGCTCTGCAGATAACATCAATGAGGCTTTAGACACTTGATTACCTTTTGGATTATCATATTCGGTTATTTAAGGTGAACTTCAAAAGAATAAACTACGAATCTGCAAAATATACAAAAATTGGTAAGAGTCTTAATCTACGCCAAAATAACATAGTTTGCATTTTTATGATAGTCGAATGGAAATGGATTAGCGGGGTCAGTATCCGATATGCCCGAAGTAGCTGGTTTTGCACGTAAACTGGGAATCTGTCTTAAGTTAGACAATTTGAATTTGCCGCCGAAGAGACAGCATAGATTGTCAAAGGTTGAAATTGGCAATCGGGAACACAGGCTAAGAGCTATTTAAAGACTTAGAGGAACTAATAATATGTGCCATATCTGGTCATTAGAATAAATTATCTGCCACTTATACTGTTTATTCGAAACTAATGGACATCACGCGGTTTCACCCGCGTAGTTCCCGTTCCCGTGAGAGTACGAAGATAAAATATAGCTTATGTTACACGCTGATGATGTAGCTATCTATTGCTGAAAGAATTTTTAAGATCGGTCACGTAGTTTTGGAGCCTATTCAATTCAAACAAACAAACAAAAAAAACAATCAAATCTTTCGTCTTATAATATTAGTGTAGATCAAAAAATTTAACCTGTTCCACAATGTACCCACAAATGCGCTAAAATAAATGCGCTAGACAAAATAAAAATGTTCTCAGGGAAAGCATACGAAATTTGATGTATCTCATAGGTTTAACCAGATACTTTCACTACAAAACAAAACACTTTCCACTGAATAATATTGATGGAATTTAAGAAACGAAAAACAGTGAATTTTGTAAATGCTAACAAAACTTTGTATTACGCAATAAAAAAACGTGACTGGAATAATGGTAACTATGTGGAAACATACTTTACTTTACTCCTTGCTAATTTAGAAAACATTTTACATGTGCGAAATACAATTTAGTGAGAAATTATTTTTATCAACTATTAGCTGATATTTGTGTAGTGATTTCACACCACGTGCTTTACGGTGAAGGAAAACATCGTGAGGAAACCTGCATGCTAAGAAGTAATTCAACGACGTATGTATAGTACCTGAGACGGCGATAGACTCACCATCTGTCACGGTGGCACTTAATCATCTTTGGTGAAATGTGGGTGAATGTGGGTGTTGTTATTACAGAATCTCTGCCTACCCCTTCGGGGAATACAGACGTGTGCATATGTATAATAACCGTGTGTATGTTTGTTAAAATTCTAATCAAATAATGATATTCCTGAGTTTGATAAACTCATTACAAGCTAAATATATAATTGTGCCCGAACCATCTGTAGGCCTTCCTTATGGAGCCTACAAGAGTGCATTGCACAAGTATTCGAAGGAACAGCACAACATAGAATGGAGCGCCAATACTGGACTACGACATTCGAAGCAGTTCATAGGCACTTGGGGTGAGAGCCAAAGCAGAAAGCTATTACAGCTGAATAGATGTCAGCTTAGGCAACTCACAGGGGCACTAACAGGTCATTATGGGACAAAAGAACATCTTCATAAGATGAACCTATCTAATGATGTGGTATGTAGGTACTGTCAATCAGAAGTCATGAGTCACCTAATATGCAATTGCGATGCACTGGCCAAATGGCGAATGGACCTACTGGGTAAGGCGTATCCGAAACCAGAAGACTATAAGCTCTTCCCCATGGGCAAGATCTGCCGGCTTGTTCAGGGAGTATTTGAGGAGTCAGGTACGTAGAGCATAAGGGCAAGGGCGGCACAAAAGATCCCAAGGGTCGACGTGCTTCCGGGCAACCGGACCCAATAATGCCACATACATGGTACTGCTGGTAAATATAAATGAATAATTATAAAATAGTGACATGGTTACAGATTTCAAATAATTCTCATTATTTTGTAATAATGTTACTCAGCTAATCTTGCATGTTCGTTCAACGTGCAAACTTTTCCGACGTGTTAATTCCTTAGAAGCTAATTTGTGGCTGCCACAAAGTTATATGAAATCGATACTGAACAATAGGCTCATTCAAGAACGTGGTGGTAATTTTATCTTCACATATTTCGCTGAATCCAATCACAGAACAAATCTTGTAACATTAGTTTGATTGGAATTAATGTACCACCTGTATAAGAGACAATAAGATCTCTCGACTGCTAGCACAGCGTCTCATAGAAGTGCGGAAACTTCGAGTTATGCCGTTCTGATACACATTTACGATCCACCGGTGGATCAATTTTATTTTATAACTAGCTGTGCTCCGCGGTTTCACCCGCGTAGATTCAGTTTCATCCTTATTGTAGCGGAACCCTAATATGTTTGATAAATAAAAGTAGCCTAAGTTACTCCTTGAAATATCAGCTACCTACCAGTGAAAGTCCCGTTAAAATCTATCCAGCCGTTTCGGAGATTACCCGGAACAAACAGAGAGACAGACAGAGAAAAAATTTAAAACTTGTTTTTTAGTGTTTGTAGCGTGTATACTTTCATATGCATTTAGTGAAAAGCTGTTATTTTGGAATTACAAACAGACACTTAAATTTTATTTATCTGTATAGATATAGATTATTTTCTATACCGCTTTGATCCACCCTGTCATGCTGTGATAGCCTAGTCATCTATTAACAGAGTTTTGGGAATGTCTTGCAAACAAAACACGATGTTCAAGTCAGACGCGGTCTTTTATAAGATGTTGAGAGGCTCCTTTGTATGAAAACTAAATGTAAAACAATGAAGTATAACAAAGTCTGTAAAAAAAAGTTACGCCGCTATGTTTACTGTAAAGTCACAGAGTAACCAGTTGTATGTATCAAGTAGCCAGATGTAAAATATTACTCGAAGAACCTACTTGCCCAGCGTAAAACCTAATTATAATTAACAGCGTATTATATCAGAAATGTACCGTCTGATTCATTTACTGGCCAAGAACAGAGTAATGCGATTATGTCGTCTTAGATATGACTTGTCAAAGGTCCATTGTCTTTGGGTTCTTGCCACAATTCTTGTTGAGACACGAAATAAGAGATGAAATGGTACGTAATATAACCCTAGCTTACATTAAATAATGGAATGACCGCCCTAGCATAGTTTTCTCGAGCTAGCCTAGTGTATCAAACCTATAGGGCTATTCAAAAGGGTGTGAAGACAGATTTTAAGGATCGTCAATGCGCATGTGATGGTATCGCAGGCCATGTTCTATAGTGACATCAGTGATAAAAAAACCTGAAACAATAATCTTGCTTGAATGGGCCAAGATAATCCAGCGATAATTCACTTTATTATTTATATTTTTAGTCATAGGTGATTTTCCTACTTCTACTAAACAAAGTTGGACAGAAAAGGTATCAAATGAGGAGGTGCTAAGAAGAGTAAACGAAATAGGAACATTAGGACCAAATATAGAAAACAGAAGAGGAAAAATTATTGGTCACCTTATACGGCATGACGGCTTTATACAAACCATTTTGGAAGGTTAAATAGAGGGAAGGCGTGGCAGGGGCCGACCAAGGATAAGCTACACCAAACAATTAAAGGATACAATAACCGTCACGTCGTATTAGGAGGTCAAAGAAGCAGCACTGGACAGGAACAAGTGGAGGGAGCTTCATCAGCTGCACCGACAAGAGTCTAACTATTAAATAAAGAAGTTAAACCAAAAGTTTAAGCTGTAATAAATACATTGGAATTACAATGTATGCTGCTGTTGATGGTATTGTAGTTACCGTACTGTATATAATTATGCTTACTCGACTTAAAGTATCGCCCATGGCGCTCCACTTAGCTCGATTTTCCGCGAAGTTTATATTTTATGATTAATTAAAGTTCCATCCACATAATTATATCATCACCAAGTTTCGTAGCCACACAATGTTTCAAGCTGACACAGTGTATTTCTTGTGTTTACGGCTAAAATATGAACGAGGTCTCTTCTGGTGAGCTCTAAGAATTTGTTTAGGGTATGTAAGCTAACATTGTTCACGAGCTTATTTCTAACTTAGGTACAATGTTAGGAGCTTCTTCTTGTGAACCATCCGAAGCCTTGTTAAGTGCTTCGTCTGAAATAATAATGGATTTCACTTCGTTATACAGAAACTATTCTTTTGGATTTCATTTCTAAGAAATTTAGTCCCTCGCTAACCGCGCAACACATTTATTTTGCAAACATTGTTACGGTGACGCTGGACAATAATATATTTACATTCAAACAAATAAAATTGAAGTCCCTCTTCTAAATCAAAAATTGTTCACTTATTGAATATGAATTGTACATCCGGTACTTACGAAAAATAGATTCTTTTTCCATTTTTCTCTGTCCGTCTAATCTCTGAAGCGGCTGAATAGTTTTTTATGCCACACATAGAATAAAGTCTACACGTGCGAAATCACGGGTCACAGCCAGTTAGTTTGAAATTATAATCGACTTCACTTCGATGTTAACATTTTTTAGCTTTAGGATTCTTTGTATTTCGTTTCTAAGAAATCCCGTTTCTCGATAACTGCGCTTAAGACATTTATTTTATAAACACTGTAACTATGACGCTCGAGTACAATATGAAATATTTACCACACTGTTTTATACACCGTTTTAATACATCCTGAGGCGTCAAACAGAATAACCACTCCAAGCCCCAATCGGCAGGATTTCCGAACAAATCAACGCTCTGTCATCATCTCCCTGGCCTTATCCCACACATTGCTGGGGTCGGCACTTGATTCAACCCGATGTGGCTGATCACCTGATTTTTATACGAAGCGACCGCCATCTGACCTTCGCAACCCCAGTTAGGAGGACAATCTGTGATCTGGGTTAAACCAGTTGTCAGATTATTCTTAGGCCTCCGACTGACCTGTAACGATTGCCAAAGATGTTAAATTGGCAACCGGGACCGACGGCTTAACGTGCTCTCCGAGGCACAATCAACGCTCTGTATTTACACAAAGTTTGTTAGTTGCGATCGGGGATTCCTTTGTTTACTTATATATTTTTTTTCTCTTCCCCCGGCCTTGCCCGGCGTAATTTGGATGCCAGCAGGTAAATCAACAAACGTTGACGTGTGTAATCTTTTGGATTCGAATGTACTTACATTTACAAGCAACGAAGTTATTTTGTATGGTTTGGTTATTGTTGTCGATGTCCCCAGTATAATAATATTATATTATTTGTTACTAACTGTGCCCTGCGATTTCACCCGCGTAGACTTAGTTTCATGCTTTGACTCGCGGAACCCTAATATGTTTTCTAAATAAAAAAAATAGCCTTAGTTACTCCTTGAAACATCAGCTAACTGCCAGTGAAAGTCCCGCTAAAATCGGTCCAGCTGTTTCGAGGATTACCCGGAACAAACAGAAAGACAGACAGAGAAAAAATTTAAAACTTGGTTTTTTAGTATCAGTAGCGTGTATACTTTCATATGCATTTAGTGAAAAGCTGTTATTTTGGAATTACAAACAGACACTTCAATTTTATTTATCTGTATAGATATAGATGTATAGATGTTATATAATCCTTCGATAGATACTAAAAGCTAGACTTAGGTACTAAAGGCTGTATTTAAATTCTCAAACTCGGTGTGAGTTAATAAAGTTCAGACTCAATAAAGTTGTATATTGCTGTATAAATTTTATTTGAGATTTAATGTACGTTTTAATTTATAGAATTAATGTATAGAATTATTATGTGGTATTATAATTATCTACATAAGTTTGAATTTAGCATATAGGAGTTTTACTTTGAATCCAGATTATATTTTGTGAATTTTAGGGAATTAGGTTAAGCTGAGCGTTGATGTAGGTATAAGTAAGTCAGGACTTTGAATTAAGGATCAAAATAAAAAATAATTTATTCAATTTTTCCAGATTCACTGAACCGAACAAAAGGAAGGAAGTTCCAGCAAAAGGTGAGTGACCTTTCGTACAGATAACTAAAATGTAGCACATTATTATATGTACTCTAGAAAGTTTTATTCACACAGGACGATACACGAAGGGGACGTATTTCAAATTTAAAGGCTTTTAACTAAAGTGGATGAAGACATCCCTAAAACATAAATTTAAGTACTTGCTCCCATAATACGACATGCAGAAAATGCACGTATTCTTAAGTGCCTTTAAAGCTAACCCTTAGGGGTGAGGTACTTAGGCAACGAATAAAGCGTATAAATAAAATGCTGTCTGGGTCAGGAGCCTCCTGTCTGTATTACAGGATTTATTATACGTTTAATGTTATGTATGTTTCATTGAGTACAACAAATCTTTAAATTTTGCATACATACATATCCTCACGCTTGTATTCCCCGAAGGGGTACTCACTGGTGTATTTATAGTACACCCACATTTTGCAGTTATATCTATATTCCCATGTTATTTGAGCGAGCCTGTTGCATCTAAGAGGGCTCTAATCAAGACTTCGGATACTACTGGGAAGTTGCAGAAGGAAAAAACACTTCGTCCGACTCGGGGATCGAACCTCAGTACCTCGTGTTTCACAGTAGCGCTTGCGACCAATAGACAAACAAGGCTGTTAGGCAGTTTAAAATATGTCTGTAAAAATAGAACGATTCCCAATCAATTATAACACGACTCTTTTATAAATCTTGCCCGTTGATGATTGTGAGTGAGGTTATGAATTCAATGGCGCGTTTAACATTTCCCGTGGAAAATGCTACATAATAAAAATAGATGCTTACATTACTTACTACTGTATGGTTCTGTAATCGGAGTCTGCCATAAAAGGTTAGTATATAAATTCCACTAAAACACTGCGATGCTTTCAACTTATAACATTTCATGGTCTCCTTGGGAGCTCTCTCGACCGTTCTAAGTACTCTTTTATTAAAACTCTTATACACACTCTCTTGTTAGAAATAAATGTGAAGTTAATTGTAAAGCTACCATTGTGCAGAAAGTATTTACCTTATTATACGAAATAGTCGTGAGTACGTTGGAAGAAAAATAAAATAGAATAAGTGTGAAACAACAACCCGTTGAAATGGTCCCTTTGGAACAAATGAGGTGTTACAAAAGGCGGAAAAGCAACTGGTTTGACTGAGGGCGTGATTGTGAAGACGAAGAAAGAAGCTACGTTTGTCCAAACACAAATGAACGAGCGAAGAAAGATTGTCAAAAGAGCGCTGCGGATACAACACCAGGAACGATCGTTGTCATTTCTCTGCTGAGGTCTCAAGTCTAAGAAGGCTAAAGGATGTTAGCCGAGGCTAATTTGAACATGAAGTTCGTGTTCGGAAACAATCTTTAGTAATATAAAGCTGAAGAATTCGTGTTTGTTTACTTGAACGCGCTTACATCAAGAACTAGGTACTTCATTGTTAGATAGCCTATTTATCGAGGAACTGAACCGATTGCGTTAGCCCAAAGTCAGTTTTCTACGCGGACGACGTTGCCAGCAGAAGCTAGTGGATGATATAAGTGTACTACATCAATCTTATAGACAGTTAAGCCTTGAGTTCAGCTGTAGTTTTTACATCGCTCTTTTCGATCGCTATTATACGGTACCCTATAGTAGGCTGATCACATTTGTGTATAGCCATCGAGTGTTTAGTTTATATGTGTGTGTTTGTAAACTGTATGTAATAGCGTACCTATTCAAGCAAATGTGAATTTCAACATTAATCCCATCCCAAGACAACCGCATCAAATTACAAAACATGTAATATCAATTAGGGCCCGTAGTCCAAACATCTTGATTCATTACGGCACATAGTTGTTTAACATTAAATTAGTAAAGTTTCAGGTTAATAACCTATGGCTTTCCTTGCCGTTATGGCTGGCTCTATGGCTGAAGTTTTCACATTACGCCACGCAAGGTATTTGCTCTGCTAAATGTATTGTTGAGTGGCATCCTATAAATAAAACGTTACGGTTTGTGACTGTGCATAAATTGGCACGCTTACGTTATTTCGCGTTTTATTAATATTGGAAGTAATATAAAAACCGCCGATAGGTTTCAGTTCTTTTATATACAAGAGTAACGAAATAACACTGTTGACAATTTTTGTTCTATAGATCTGTATTGAGAACTCCATGTAAAGGCGCTGCTCTTGCAGTAGTGGGTCTGATCGTCTCGTATGCAGAATGTTCAAGGATTTCACTCAAATTAAGTCACAGCGTCAGTAACGTGAATGATATTCTTGAGAATGGCAGGCATTTAGCGGTACTATAGTCAAATATTTTTCCCTGTCTAGTCCCAAACTAAGCAGAGCTTACTGTGGATACCAGACGGCGGATGTTATTAAAATATAATGCATACCTTAAAAAACAAAAAAAATATAATTATTAGCCTTTTTTAGACTCAGCTTAGGCAATAATTAAAAATAACTCTTACATCATGATGTCGTAATCAAATTCACAGCACTTAGTACAATATATTAACAGCACCAGGAAAGACGTGACGAGAACGCAAAGTCTATCAAAATTCAACGTGGTTGAATGGTAACACGTTATTATGACGTTATTACACGGCGCCGCACGTCATCTCGGATACGGATGCAACTACGTCCCAGACATCCGTAATGTATGAAATGCATCTGTCATTGTAAATCTGATTCCATTAGGGTAGGAGGTTTCATGCATTATACGAGTATGACGCTCGCTGAGAGTTTAATGGCATAGCATTTGTGAATAAAAGCTTACATAACTTTATGTCCTTTCGTCGGGTTTTGTTGCGCACTTAAGAAGAAGAATATTTTTTGTTGAATCACAATATTTAATTATCTTTGCACTCTAACTTGAATGAGAAACAGTGTAAAATTAACATAGGTAGTCTTCACATACGTTAAATGATTGTATAATATCCTTTTTGTTGAATAAAATTATTTGATTATTATATATCTCAATTAAAGTAATTGTCGTTTGAAAACTAATTAACGCAAGAAATTATAATATTATTGGTATTATTTTTGGATGTTTTATGGGTTCACCGTGAGAGTGTGATTACCACAAATGTTCGGGCGACGTTTATAGATATTACGAAAAGTATTTTATAAAGAAGATATCCTGCCATGAAGGGGAAAGAAAACAAGACAACAATCACAGAAAAAATATAAGCTTTGCAAGCAGTAGGTACGAAATCTAGGAGCAATCATTCGAAATGAAACGTTCACACAGCCGCTTGTCGTAATATCAGTAAGGTGTGTCACATTGTGGTCAATCGCTTAAACGAGTTTTACAGACATTTTTCTATACTTTAAATCCACAATCATCGACATTTATTTGACAGTAAATAATGGAGTAAAATTTTTGAAAGTTTAAGAACCATTTCACGCGATGGTGCAAACATTCTTATTTAAAAACTAGCTGTGCCCCGCGGTTTCACCCTCGTAGATTTAGTTTCACTCTTATTGTCGCTGAGCCCTAATATTTTTGATAAATAAAAGTAGCCTAAGTTACTCCTTGAAACTTCAGCTACCTGCCAGTGAAAGTCTTGTTAAAATCCGTCCAGCCTTTTCGGAGATTACCCGGAACAAACAGACAGACAGACAGAGAAAACTTTAAAAACTTGGTTTTTTACTGTCAGTAGCGTGTATACTTTCATATGCATTTAGTGAAAAGCTGTAATTTTGGAATTACAAACAGACACTTTAATTTTATTTATCGGTATAGATGTATAGATTTGGTTGAGATTCCGTACAGCTTAGAAATAAGCTTATAATAATTATATACTTGCGTCAACTCACCTTTCTAAAAACAAACCTAAGATACAAGTAGGTTGGAAAGAGATATCACCTCGTTCATTTTTACGCGAGTTACGCGTCGTCGGTCGTAGCGAGTAATGTCGCGTATAATAGTGATATACAAGGGTACGGGTACCGACGCGACGTCAAGTGGCGGAAGGGACCTTTCGCCGGTACAGAGATAGGTCTATTTTATTTAGATTTTATATTAACATTTTAACGTTAACACTGGCAACTACGCTCCATCCGTTATTATACTTAGTTACTTACTATAGCGCAGCGCTCAAAATGAGTCTTGGCCTACGATAGTAAGATCTTTCATAGTCTGGGCTGTGCCACCTTATCTAATGTATATAAGTAGAATAATGGAAGCACGTGCGTCCAAAGATTTGTGGACCTCACACGCGGTCCCATTTTTCCGCTCAAAACAATGATTAAATACGAGATGGTGCTGCCAAAAGCTCTCGTCATAGTGTGCTTCTGTGAAGACCTAGTAATTCTCTTTTGAAGTTTACTTCAATCGTGTTATTGTTTTCCCGATAAAAAAATAGTTTCAAAAAACTTAAAGAAATAAGATGTATTTATTTTTAGCACAAGCAATTTTTTTCTATTGATCTTTCTTCACTTACACTCGAAAGGAGTAAGGTTTTTCAAACCTAAATGACAAAATATAAAGTGCATACCACTATTAAAACAAAAGAATAATAAAGAGTGGATCAGATGTGGGGATCAGGTCGGAATAACTGAATAAATTGTGTATCCACGAATAAACTACTTTCGCTTTTATGTCAAAACGGATACAGACACTTCCATCAATCGCTGACTATCGGACCAACAACAATTTTCCCAATCGCAATAAAATTACGAGATGTCATTCGATGCAACGCCCAGTTTCAAATATATTGACATGAAACATTTCCGCTGTCCCAATTCACCCAAAAAAGTTTTTATATTTGAAATATGTTTGGAAAAAACCCAGCTGGCATACCAGCCGAGTGCTTACTTCACTATCATATGAATGGTCTCCCATAGAATATAACAACATCACGCAGATTGAATTCTGTGTGTGCTTAATGCATTTTATAAATACATCTCGCTATAAATTTATTCTTATTATTTTAACTTATTAATATTTATATTTTTACTTAATATAAATTTATAGAGCGAATGTGAGTGAAAGTTTCGGTAGAGCAAAGAGAGATAACTGAAGGAAGTGTATGAAGAGATGCATCAATGTAGCAGCGAAAACAGTATAGGTATAAGGATAGTACATGGCGGTAGCATGAATATCCTGTATTATTACGTCATTCTGACGATTTGAAAGTACTTTGTTAAACGTCTAATCAAATAAAGATATTTTTGAGTTTGAGTTTGAGTTTATGGCGCACAGTAGTCTCTGCCTATCCCTATGGACGTGTATGTATGTATGTCATATTTTCAATACAAAATAGGTGGTCTGGGTAATTTTTTCTTATGTGATCTTCAAGAAACGTATGGTTGACGTTTTAGGTAATCTGAGCAGAATTCTTAATTGGCGATTTTACGGAAACCACTGTATTAAATATCGTTCTTTAAGCTTGTCATATTTTTTACGGATTTTATTCTGGCAACACCGATGTTAGTGCTTATACAAAATAAATATATGAGGAAACGGCGGGCAAGCCGAGTGCAAAATGAATAAACTCTCGGCCAATAACTTGCGCGTCCACAGCGGCCGACGGAAATTTGATTTCTTCGTTTACTTACACTTATTTGGGTACCAGATTGATTGAAATACGTTATCTGCTTGTATATTGGATCACATTTTTATCCAATAGCTACGTAGTTTTTATATTTAATAACATTTATCTGTTATTAAAATAATCTCATACTAATAATAATCGCACACTTTTCAATCTGATTCATAGGTACCACTGCGGGCAGGACAAAGATACGCCCACGATTTTTTCGAACAGATCATAAAAATATCTGTGAACGGAATTATTAGAATGATTAAGTTATTTTGGGCAAAATATTTTAAAAATAAATCATAAATATAATTTAATTTAAGCAAAAGCATTTAAAATGATAAGTGTTGTGGGATGAATTCAATCAGGCGATATTTAAAACTCAAATATAAATAGCATTTGAAAATAAACGAATTAAAAGAATCATCCCACATCCTCAAGATTTTGGGTTAATATAAAATTGTTCTGTAAGGATGAAAAAGTACGTCGCTTGGTTGTACGCACTGTTTTACGATTGCAATCATCTTGCGCATCGTTACGTTTATAGCAAGAAAGAAAATGTCATCTCAGTGATTATGAATTATAGGAGTCGAGCTCAACTCAAATTGAGTAGGAGACAACTGTACATCTTATTCACAGTATATATATGAGCTTACCAAACTGTATGGCAACTAGACTTTATTTTTTAATAATAACGTTTGCTTTAATGGGCGCAAGGTTGTTACTTTTTGAAATTAAAGTTTTTAATTTTTAATGTCACGCTGTTTCACCCGCGTAGTTCCCGTTCCCGTGAGAGGGGATAAAATATAACCTATGTTACTCGCTGATGATGAAGCTGAAAGAATTTTCAAGATCGGTCCAGTAGTGTAAAGCCTACAATACAAACAAACAAATATTTCCTTTTTATTATATTTTATAGTATAGATCAAAGTAATGTTTATTAGTCGATTTCAAGTAGAAAAATGCCTGTAAAATAGGTATTGACATAATAATATACGCAATCGGCCACTACGTGACACACCTTACTGTCTTAACGCCGCCGCCACTTATTATCTCGTAAATGCGCACATCTATGTAAGCGTCATTTTGAACGATTTCTTCCTAGATTCCGTACTGTTTGCAGTAAGCTCATATGTATTCTGTGTCTTAGTGCTATTCGCATAGCTCGATGTCAGTTCTCCTTGGAATAATAATAAATATGCTCACGCCATCTTGGAAGGATCCCCGAGGGGATACGCAGAGGAAGCAGCGACCTTCCGAACCTGGCGGTAGAATTTATAATCATTCTGACGATTTAAAGTACGTTGTTTTAAGTCTAAATCAGATGCAGGTATTATTGAATTTAACCATGAGTTTGAAGGTACAGCCGCTTTATTCACTAAGGTTTCTCAGCGTCGCACTCGTCGACGAGTGTCGGTTTCAGACACAAAATTGAACCTTAACCTCTATGTGTTATGTATCAATTTCCTATGATTAAATCCAACGCTCGTCGTCGCGTTCGACGCTGAAAAACCTTAGTGAATAACGCAGCAGAAATGGAATTGATAATTAACGAACTGTAGTCCGATTCAAGTAATGTAATCCGTAAAGATGTCGTTGCAGCTTAGTCCAAAGAAAAATTAGAATAACTCGGTCATCGCGAAAAAGTCACGGAATATATTACGCCTATCGCGTTAAAGATATCTCTGGATTGAATAAAAGTCATGCCACTTGTGAATGGCAACCACGACTAAACACTTTCAGTGGTGGTTAAATTATATGCGGGTGAAACAACGAAGCAAAGCTAGCAAATCATAAAGTCACTAGTGAAACGAAAAATAAGATCTCTTTTTACCAAATCAAGTAATTTAAAGTCAATATAAAAACCAAAAGAAAAATCGAATCGAATTTCGTGTTGAAGGCATTTTGTAGTGGTAATTTGTGAAAAAAATATTTGACTTGAAAAGGTAACCTATCAAATGCCAATCCATTACCGTAATACAAATTTTGCATTTCTCAAAGCATCAATCTGTAAATATAAAAGGGAACATCCTTAAGAAATCGAATCGAGTCCCGGTACTATAAGGAAAAACATTCACCACGTTACTATGTAAAAGAACTCAGAGCGAAGTAATCTATCATTTTTATGAGCCTCCCATAAAGCTCTAAGACTGCAAGCCAAGTGTATGTAACAGCCTATATAAAACCATTCTAGCAAGAAATTCACTAAAGTTTACGCGGTAATATCCACTATATTTGGTAATAAGTTGGCGCTGTTATAGGAAATATTGTTCGTGGCGGGGACAGCTGTTTGGTGATCTATGCGTTTGTGTGTTTTGTTCTTTTTCCTTGATATCTCGCCTGGTTTGGTGGTTGGTGAATTGCAGAGGGAGATATATGTTGTTTATTTTTCATAAAGATGCTAGAGGAGCTCGTGGCACAGTTGCTATTGCGCAAATCATTCGATCAGCGAAGTTAAGCAACCCTAGCCCTAGCCAGTAATTGGATGGGTGACCGCCCGAGTTCCCTCCGTGCCTCGGAGAGCACGTTAAGCCGTCCCGGTTGGCAATTTATCATCTTTGGCAATCGTTACAGGTCAGTCGGAGGCCTCAAATAGTCTGAAAACTGGTTTAACCCAGATCACAGATTCTCCTCGTTAAAGGGGTTGCGAAGGTCAGATGGCAGTCGCTCCGTATAAAAATCAGGTGATCAGCCACATCGGGTTGAATCAAGTGCTGACCCCAACATTGTATGGGATAAGGCCAGGGAGATGATGAAAGACGCCATAGATATTCTTTAGTCTCAAGTTTGGTGAAAGAGTAAGAACCCGGGTCCGGCAAGTGTTATTGGGTTTTCCATCTGTAATTTCCCAATAGGGGCTGCTAAATTACAGATGACTTTGGATTAGTACCTGGTTGCTGCCAACAGGCTCGTAGTACATATAACCATCAAAAGAGAGGATTGCTAGGATATTTCTCGTCATTGAATTTCACTGGGCAAGAACATATCAAAATTATTAGAAGAGTGAAAAGATAGCGAGCGATAAGCCAACTTTTCTTAAACACAGCATTAACCTTTAAGTCGTATCCCGAAAATAACAATGTTTGATAGCAACCAATGAGTGTTTTAAGGACCACCACAAAGACTGTCATCGTCTTTAAATGGGTAATCAAGGCTTTTTATAATGTAATAAGGATGGAAAACGATGCTTCTACCCATTTGATATGCCCTTTTGTATATCTTTACACTTTTAGATTGTATTCAAAACGCGTTATTCTTGATATATTTATATGTTTATTGTTTAGGTGAGAAATATTGGGGGAATTGATTCTAAGAAAGTATTTACTAACAATGGTTTCCTTCACCGTGAGATCGTGATGCAGATCGACAAGATTGGAACTTGCGTCTACTAGTACGACTTCTCAGACCGCATGCTTACCAAATGCCTAAGCATAAGATCTTATTGCCATCATAGTTCTACTGTGTGTCAGTGACAGACTTGTACACTTCATATACATCTGTCTCATAGTAAGAGTTAAACTATCATGGCAATAAGATGCACTTTCAGAAAACCTAGGGCCTTACCATTAGCTCTTATTGCCATGATAGTTTCACTCATTTATGAGACAGATATATGTGACGTGTATACATCTGTCAATGTCGCAAAACTGAATTATCATTGCAATAAGAGCTCATGGTTGGGCCCCAGTTCTTATTGTGGTGTACAATCTTATATCTCACCAAGAACCGTCCAATTTCATGTCTCTAGAAACAGCGGTTTAAGATGTGCGTTGATTTCAGTCAGAAGTATCAATAAATTTTTTGTATTGAAAAGAATCATAAGCGTTTAGCTAATATTTGTTGGCCTGAAATATTATATTAATTTTATATTACAAGCAAAGTATTAAGAAAACATAATGTCTACCAAGTTTGACGATTTAATTATAAACTTTTGTGTTACTTGTTGCGATCACGTTACTTACTTCAACATAAATCTCATTTACTTCACCTTCAAACATTGGTAATACTTAGAAATTATTTTAATATCGTTGACTGAAAAGCAAACAAAAACGATCCGCCCTCATTTCACTGCGGTTTTTTAAGACTAGATTCTGCCCGCGACTTCGTTCGCCTGCAATAGTTACTTTGGGCTAATGCTAACTTTAACCCGCGCTTGGTCTTAGCATGATGATATACAAGGCACAGACTGCCTCGATATATGGGCTATCAAACACTGAACTATTGTTATCAAATTAGGCCAGTAGTTCCTGAGATTAGCGCGTTCAAGCATACAAACAAACTCGTAAAGCTTTATATCTATACAGATAAACAAAATTGAAGTGTCTGTTTGTAATTCCAAAATAAAAGCTTTTCACTAAATGCATATGAAAGTATACACGTTACTGACACTGAAAACGAAGTTTAAAAATTTTTCTTTGTCTGTCTGTCTGTCTGTCTGTCTGTCTGTTTGTTCCGGGTAATCTCTAAAACGACTGGACCGATTTTAACGGGACTTTCACTGGCAGGTAGCTGATGTTTCAAGGAGTAACTTAGGCTACTTTTATTAATTAAAAATATTATGGTTCCGCGACATGAAACATGAAACTAAATATACGCGGGTGAAACTGCGGGGCACAGCTAGTATTAGTATAGATTGCGAAACTGACTTCCATAAATGACTTATGGATATTTTTTCAACTCTGAGATGTTAGTAAAAACCACAACAATATCCGTAACATAGGTGCCTTAAATTTATTCTATTCAATATATACATGCAGATAAATAAAATTGAAGTGTATGATTGTAATACGAATATAACAGATTTTCACTAAATTCATAAGAATTTTTTCTCCGTCTATCTTACCATCGGTCTGTCTGTCTGTTTATTCCAGCTAAACTCTAAAACGGCTGGACCGATTTTAAAGGGACTTTCGCTAGCAGGTACCTGATGTTTCAAGGAGTAACTTACGCTTTTATTTATAACTACCGGACGTCACGCGGTTTCACTCGCGTAGTTTCCGTTCCCGTAGGAGTAGTCGGGAGCATGGGGATAAAATATAGCCTATGTTACTCGCTGATGATATAGCTGAAAGAATTTTCAAGATCGGTCGAGTATTACTATTCAATGCAAACAATCAAATCTTTCCTCTCTATAATAATAGTGTAGATGTAGAATAATATTATGGTTATGTGAAATTAAGAATGAACATCTACGCGGGTGAAACAGCGGGGCACAGCTAGATATGAATATAAAGAAGGAATATCTTGAGATTGACACAATACACATCTCAAGCAGGGATACCATAGACGGTTCCCGGTGTTTGTGAGTACTGTGTGTTTTATCTTTTGTTTACGAGTTCCAAGAGCTAAATTTGGCAGTTTGGGAAAATTTTAAGTCCCGTTTATGCTTACTTTACATTTTGTTCGAGGAAGTTGAGGAGGCAGAGTTTGCGAGTACAATAATTTATATTATATTAACGTCGAATACGGAATCCTCGTTCGATATTACGGTAAATAAGGCTTTATTTATCGATGCTTAAAATTTGAAGTGCTACTTTGTAAGGGTAATAACATTTATAACTTTACAGCGAATCCTCTTAAGCGGAGGGGAACCGTTACACAATTTGAATACAACACCGGCTTTGCCTGCGGTTTAAACCACGCGTATATTGCTACGCGTGGTCTTAGGTAACTACGTATTGATATCTTATCTTATATCTTTAAACGAGCAATTCTTGTATATATATATATATATATATATATATATAGAATCTGGATCTCGGGAACGGCTGCATCGATTTTCATGAAATTTTGTATGTAGGGGGTTTCGGGGGCAAAAAATTGATCTAGCTAGGTTTCACTTTCAGAAAACATCGTTTTGACCATGTTTTCATGCACTGAAAAACTCATAAAATATCAATACAATACGACAGTAAATTTCGCCGACAACTGTCAAGTTATGATAGCTCACAGGCGAGGCTGTCAGCTTACGAGGTGTTAACGAAACTAGAGTACCCCGGTTCGAGACTGACGTTCACCGGTTCGATTTTTTTCTTTTGGTTTTTTTATTCCACTAGCTTATTTGAGAAAACGTCAAGTTTTTTTCTTTTGTGGGAAAAAGTTTTGTTTTTGAGAGAAAAAGAAACCGAGCACAGCTCGGTCAACCAGGTACTTGTTACATATACATATAAGGTCATTTAATAACCGAATTAAAAAACAAGGAGGTTCTCAATTTGACTGATTTTTATTCTGTAAAATCAAAAATTAGATCGCGAGCATGCACAGTTAAAATAATAAGCCACAATTACGTAATCAAATTTCCATTTGAATCGAATTAATGATAGATAAATAATGTAGTTTGATGGTTTTAAATAACAAAAGTATAATAAAAGTTTCAATTTCTTTACTTCTTTCCCTTCTTTTCAACACATAAATAATAAAAAAATCAACATAAAAATAAATACTCCTGCCTTTCGTCGTTTACCGTCTTCCTCCTTTTTTTTTTTTTCTCTGTCATCCGTCAATTCTTATTACACTCTATAAGTATAGAGAAGCAAGTATATCTATACATCTATACATACAGATAAATAAAATTGAAGTGTCTGTTTGTTATTCCAAAAATACAGCTTTTCACTAAATGCATATGAAAGTATACACGATACTGACACTAAAAACCAAGATTTAAAATTTTTCTCGGTCTGTCTGTCTGTCTGTTTGTTCCGGGTAATCTCTGAAACGGCTGGACGTATTTTAACGGGACTTCACTGGTAGGTAGCTGATGTTTCAAGGAGTAACATAGGCTACTTTTATTTATTAAAAATATGAAACCGCGGGACACAGGTACTTGATAAGATTATTTAATCATTTAGTCATGTAAAGTGATGTTATGAGGTTTCTTGAGTTTGGACTGTTTTCACCAAGATAAAGATTGCAATAATGTACTAGAAGTATGTTAGTTTTATATTCTCTTATATAGATACGTGTATGATACTTAAGTATTTGTACCGGAGTAAGCTTAAACTGGTTTGTTAGTTACCAACTCAATTTATTAGTTGCGTTAATATTTATTACACGCCAGTTTAACTTCAGGCGCCAAGTTTAGAATTAGATGACTAACTAAGATTGTTAGGTCTAGAGTTAGGGTCGGTATACATCATAGGGTTTGTTGTTGTTTACTTCTATACATCTATACATCTTCTATACATCTATACAGATAAATAAAATTGAAGTGTCTGTTCGTAATTCCAAAATATCAGTTTTTCACTAAATGCATATTAAAGTAGGTATACACGGTAGGTTTTTGAAAATTTTCTCTGTCTGTCTGTTTGTTCCGGCTAATCTCCGAAACAGCTAGGCCGATTTTAATGGGACATTCAATAGCTAATGTAACAAGAAGTAACATAGACTACCTTTAATAATAAAAATAGGGATCCGCGGGCCACCCATGAAATTTAGCCTATGCGGGTGAAACCGCGGGACACAGCTAGTTCCAAAATATAAAAGAAATTGGTTGCTATTTTAGAAACCTGTTGCCCTTGATTCATATAATGAAACCCGTAACGATGTAGCGAATTAGTCGTTGACAGTGTTTTCTTAATCTCCAAATAATACCAAAGAATATATGGAATAATTGTCTTCGTAAAAACGTCCTATTGAGTTGAAGTCCTATCTTAGTACGATTTCGGATCACGTGAATAGCACGTTGGGAAAAAAAATCGATCGAATTACTTTAATCTTTCAACGATATCTCTATTTTACGTGAATCAAGTAACTGTTGCAGAAAAGTTAATTTTCTTCATATTAAAAATTCATTAATTTGAATGCATTATAAGCACTTATTTCCATCCAGGGTTTTTTCTTTGCAATGACTTTCATATTTATTTATTTTTTATTTTATTTATGAAGATGAAAGTATATAAAAATATTTATTTAATATAATATTTGGAGACACGTTCCTAAATATACCTAACATAATTATTCGGTTCATGGCGTGGCAAAATGAGAAAAATAATTGGACATCTTTTATCATAATATGAATAAAATAAATTAAGGGAAATGTGTATATTTGCCTGACCTTTTACGTGGTAATGGATCTGAGGAGCGACGTGATTTTTAGGATTCTCGTAAAATAAGACGTCTAGGCAAGTGAACTTCACAATTCTTCAGACCTAATCTCATGTCATATGGAGTTGAAGATATAAATGTAGTATTAGGTTTTTCTCTTCAATTTATATATCATGTCCATACTATGACAAATGCTTACTCTCCAACTTTTCAGACACTGGTAACATTTATTCATTTCTAACCTTGCTCATTCGGTATTCTAATAATACCTGATGTATGTGTCCATCTCACCATTCGAATCAAAGTTGCATGCAAATTGCTTCATCCATACAGCAGCAGACCTTGTTAGAATGTTATAGAGTTGATAGCAGAGGTAACTTACATACATAAGCAACTTTGAATGGGCATACAAAATCCCTGTTAATTTACAAACCCACATGAATATTATGCTAACTACTGTATTCCCCGAAGGCGTAGACAGAGGTGTTTTATAATACATCCAATGTTTAAGAACCGTGTAATAAGGGCGAGCCTATTGCCATTATTCCGGTACAAATCCAGACTCTGGGCTGCTACTGGGAAATTACGGACGAAAAAACCCAATAACACTTTGCCCGACTCGGGGATCGAAATACAGGACCTCGTGTTATGCAGTAGCGCTAGACCAACGCAGCCCGTTAATTTAAACATCTAAATGACTGCAATTTCCTATCAGATGTTCCCATCACTATCGAGTAACCTCCCAAGTGCAGTTAAGAGCCGCTATCACGATGCGAGGCACGCTATTGCTACAACGTATTGCACTTCTCCAACATTCTTCTAAAGCTATTTCACTTCGATGAATATGCTCCGCCTTTTATCTGCGTTGAAATTTCATTGATTCTGTTTGATTCAGGTTTCTTTGTAGGTAGTAGGTACCACCATACATCTATTTTTAATATGAAAAAGCTATCGGAATCATTTTGAACATAATTTCGTCTTGATTCTGACGAAGTTAATAAGGTGGTTAGGTTATATCTAATCTAATACCTTTAAACTAGAAATTCTAATTTTGTATGTAAGTGTCTAATTTTGGAAACAATTCCAGCTATATTCACGAAATTAGGAATGCAGCTATATCGATGGCGATAAAACTCGGTTACCAGCTTGGTTTCATTTTTAAGAGCAATACTCGGTCACCCAGTAGGCCTAGACAAAGTAACATTCTCTCGCGCTCAAATTACATAAATCAGTCACGTGACATATGTCATTCCCGTACATTTTGTATCGTTTCTACTAGCGAAGCGTGAGGATAATGTTACTTTGTCTACAGGCCCTGATACTTTTGCGATACTTTAAGTTATACCACATTATTAACTTTTAATCGAATGGCTTTTGTATATTTGACAAATAATGAGTAAATTAAACTCCGTTTTCACGAAAAGAAGATAAATATTTGGTCCTTTTTAAGTTTTTTTGTACGTAAGTAATATAAAACTTCCCCTGAGATGCGGTTTTGTAAGTTTCTTAAGGTTGTTAAACTAATCCCACTTGAATAGAAAAGAGGAACATATTTTTCCGCTCAAGAGGGCACGTCATTTAGGCAGTTTGAACGGTAAGGGTCATCAACTTTAAGGATGTTTTGCACAAAAGTCGCGGATAATTTTGTCATAAGCCAAAAGTTACTTTACAATACGGTTTAAAAGTCAAATTTATGCAATTGTTGGAGTGAAGGTGAAATTCCGAGGAGTTTGATCTGTTATAATCGTTGGTAAGGACAATGCGCCTAGAGGCTTTTACGGTAACTCAAACTTCACCTTTTGCAAATATACACAATATTTGCAAGGTACCTACAACGAAAGGAGCCCGCTTGGTTGGGTTTTAATTTGAGCAGAAAATTCAAAATTTCAACTCTAATGGAACATTTTGAATATAATAATGATTTAGGGCGATAATTCCATTATTTATACATATTAAATACAAAGTCACTGACTGTCTGACTAAAATATCAACAAACAGCATAAATCGCTGCTCCTAGAGACTTTTTTAAGCGATGATTCTGTTGCAGATAAAACTGCGTACTGAAGCTAGTTTCACATATAAGTTAAGCATGGAATTAGAAAGCTCTACAAATTTATATAATTTTTTTTTATCTTCACCAAATCTCCAATTCCAAATATTTTCATAAAAAGTTGATAGTAGAAGAAATATAATGAGATTCTGTTTATTTAATCTATAAATTGACTGAACTAATCCAGCGAATCAATTAACTGTGAGTATCATAATATCCAAAGTTAAAAGGTCAGTTAGAAAGCATATAATTATTACATCGTCCCTGGCCTTATACCATACATTGTTGGGGTCGGCACTTGATTCAACCCGATGCGGCAGATCACCTGATTTTTATACGAAGTGACTGCCTCCGTAACGTAACTCCTTTAACGAGGAAAATTTGTGACCTGGGTTAGCCAGTTGTCAGACTATTTTTAGGTCTCCGACGAACCTGTAACAATTGCCAAAGATGATAAATTGGCAATCAGAGGCACGGAGGGAACTCGGGCGGTCACCTATCTAATTACTGGCTAGAGTTAGGGTTGCTTAACTTCGCTGATCGAATGATATGCACAATAGCAACAACCACGAGCTCCTCTACTTTATAAGCATACAATTTTTACATTGTTCGTATAAAGTAAGAAGTCGGATCAGTTTATTTTAAGTATAAGTTTGCAACTATACTTACAGGAGAATGCTACTTTCAATTCCGTAGGAATATTTCAATGTAGAACCGGCTTATTCGGTCTGTGTGTCCCGCTCCACTGGAATGGCAAACATAATAAAGGATCCCAGGTAGATGTTTATTGGTTACAGCTATTGTAGTACCACGACTATTCTTCTTTTGTGACATTTTTTGAATAGGATATCTTAGTGATATAACAGTGGGTGTTTAGATAATGTGCTGTCCGTTAGAGGCCGACCCAATACCTAAGTCTATACAGATAAATAAAATTGAAATGTCTGTTTGCAAGTTCAAATTAATATTATAATATCCATATTCATAATTCTCCATTATGTATCCATAATCACACGCGGGCAAACTCACGAGCGGAAGCTAGTATACATAATTTCATGGGTTACCCGCGGAACCCTAATGTTTTTTTTAGCTAAAAATTTGCTTATTTTACTCTTTGTAACATTAACTTGATAGCTATTACTGTCACTGACATCAGCCGTTAAAATCGGTTCAGCCATGTTCAGTACAAACTGTGCCTTGCGGTTTCACCCGCGTAGATTTAGTTTCATCCTTATTGTCGCGGAATCCTAATATTTTTAATAAATAAAAGTAGCCTAAGTTACTCCTTGAAACATCAGCTACCTGCCAGTAAAAGTCCAGCCGTTTCAGAGATTACCCGGAACAAACAGACAGACAGACAGAGAAAGAATTATAAAACTTGGTTTTTTAGTGTCAGTAGCGTGTATACTTTCATATGCATTTAGTGAAAAGCTGTTATTTTGGAATTACAAACAGACACTTCAATTTTATTTATCTGTATATATGTATGTATGTATGTATATAGATATAGATATATAGATGTATAGATAGCTGGAACAAGCAGACAGACGAACACCTCGACAGATAATTCTTTAATCGTTTTTAATGTGCATATGCACTTACAAAACAGATGTTAGTTTCGAATTACAAACAGACACTTCAATGTTATTTATCGCAATAGATATTTATGTATAATAGATGAAATACTTAAGTGTGCGAAATATAACAAAGTTTGAAATTTTATTTAACGAACTTCCCACGAATTCTTCCAGCAAGAATTTTAATTTAGAGGCAACGAACATAATAAATACCTTCGCGAACTAATAGGGAGGAGAATAACTCTACGTTGTTATGAAGTAGTTTGTATGTAAAATAATGTTATTATCATCGTTATTAACTTACGTCTGACTAACTTCTTAGCTTTGACGTTTAGTTTTAGTATCACAAAATGTAAGGTTAATGCTAAGAAGTACGCTAATACGCTCTGTTCAAATCGAAGATGGTACGCGGATGACACTCTCGTCACAGCGAGGGCGGCGAACTTCGCCGAAGCGGTCTCTCTGTCGGAAACTGGTGTGGCGGTAGTCATCGACCTGATCCGACAGTTGGGCCTTCAGGTCGCCCTGAGCAAGACGAAAGCCCTGTGTTTCCACGGGCCTCGTAGGAAGCCACCAGTGGGGGCGCAGTTGGACGTAGGGGGCGTAGCCGTCGAGATAGGGGCTGAAATGAAGTACCTTGGCCTCGTACTCGACGGCAGGTGGAAGTTCCACGCACACTTCAAGTGTCTCGCCCCCAAACTCGTCGCTGCGGCTGGTGCGCTTAGCCGGCTCCTGCCCAACACGGGAGGACCCAGTGCGTGTTGTCGTCGCTTGTACACCGGGGTGGTGAGGTCGATGGCCTTGTACGGCGCGCCAGTGTGGGCGGAAGCCCTGGGCGCTCGCAATAAGGCTCTGCTGCGGAGACCGCAGCGGGTCATGGCGAACAGGGTGATCCGTGGGTACCGCACCATATCACACGGCGCGGCCTGCATATTGGCGGGGACCCCACCCTGGGACCTCGAGGCCGAGGTGCTCGCAGCCGTTTATCGGCGGAGCGCTGAGGCCCGACAAGGCGGCGGTGCTGCCGCGCCCGAAGAATTGAGGCGCGAGCGGCAGAATGCACAAGAGCAGGCACTGGGAAAATGGCAGGAGCGGCTCGCGGAGCCGGAGGCCGGGCGTCTGACCATAGAGGCCATTCGCCCGGTCCTTAAAGAATGGTTAAGCCGCCGGCACGGGTCGCTCACCTATCGCCTCGTGCAGGTACTGTCCGGACACGGCTGTTTCGGAAAGTACCTGCATGGGGTGGCGCAGAGGGAAGCGACCCCAAGATGCCACGAGTGCGGCTGCGACGTGGACACCGCGCAGCACACTCTGGAAGAATGTCCAGCTTGGACTGTCCAGCGCGGTGTTCTCGTCGCTCATACCGGAGGGGACATTTCGCTGCCGACCCTGGTTCGGGCCATGGTTGGCAGCTCCCAGTCATGGGATGCGGCCGTGTCCTTCTGTGATGACGTGATGTCGTCCAAAGAAACGGCGGAGCGGGTCCGAGAGGAAGATCCTCTGTCTGACCCAATCCGCCGTAGAAGGACCGGTCGACGGAGGCGGGCCGAGGAGCGGCTGATGCCTCCGTAAAGAGGGCCGCGGGCGCCGGGACGGGGGTCTTGGCGCCGACGCATGGCCCTCGCGGTTGAAGGGCGCGTTCGTGTTCCGACGCGCCCTCCCATAGTGTAAAAGCCGGGTACAGCCTGGTACCATAAGGAGGGGCCTGACAGGCCAGTCGCCGGGAGGGTCACGGCGAAGCATGTGAAAACATATCACGTGCACCCCCCCACTTAGCGACCTGGAGGAACACCGTGGAGTTTAGTCGGTGCGAGTCCGACATAACCCTTCTTGTTATAGGATCCAAACTTTTTAAGGGTTTTCTGCGTGAGTGTTTGGCGTCGGCACTTGATGTAATCCGATGTGGCTGATCACCTGATTTTTATACAAAGCGTACAGTATGATTGTCGAAATAATTGACAGGAGAAGAACTGATACACTACATTTGAACGCCCAAGTGTAGCCTCGCTGCCCAGTACGATAAATAATTCCGTCTTGGAACGATATTAGAAATTGACCCGTCTAACAAATTCCGCGTAGTCAGCTACCTGAGGGTGAAATAGACAACATAACGTTCCCAAACGTAGTCCTCACGGTTCGTTACAGTCGTCGAACGTGACGTCAGATGTCCACTCGAGTGATGTCACACAAGTGGCTTTGTCCGAAATATTTTGGTTCGGGAATTCAAGCACCCCTAGTATTTCTAGCTCTGAAAATAGAAAGGAAACTCGAAATCCACTCAACATTGTAAGTTGGACGATTCACTGAATTTTCGGTAGCATTTTTATTTATGGACTTCAATTCTTAGGTTGACCTGTCGTACTAGGAGTTTGGCAGATAAACCGTTATATATATATATATAAACAGTGCTTTAGGATTGAACCTGGCTAAATGCGGATCGGCCTCGCTAATGAATATATCGGATGGAAACCATCCGATAGTTTGAAATTATTAAATATATTATTATTATACGATAAAACTAAAAATGTATGCTTTTCGAAATGTTTCCTTTATCTGTACTATGAGACGTTGCTTCATATCATAATTCAAGATTCTGATAGTATAAACGGCTATATCATTTAATTGAGATGGCTTAGAAGTTAGATTTTTCACAGGTCCAAGGGACAGTAGACTTGAGTATTTCATATGAATTTCAGCTTGATACCTGTACGCGTTCATGAGGAAAAGGGTCCTGACAGACGGACAACAAAGTGATCCTAAAAGGGTTATATTTCTTCTCTCTTGATACACAGAACCCTAAATATGAAAACGAATTGGAGATAACAATCTTAATTAACTTTGAGAACAATATATTATACTTGCAACATTTTGGTAGTGAATATAGAACATTGAATGTCAATAGTGGGCGGTGCGGAGAATTGTTCCAATAAACAATTCCCAAACTAAACCACGTTAGATAATTTCACGGGACCACTTAGCAATTAAAACTTGTATCGGGCACGATTCGCAAAAAGTATAGTGATGGGGTCGCTATATATTGTGCTTAAGCATTATATAATTAATAACAAAATAATATGCTCACGCCATCCCAGAAGGGTCTTCGATGGAGTAAGCAGAGGTGGTGTGATAGCAACACCCACATTACACCGAATATGAGCAAGTGCCAACGTGACAGAGGGTGAGTTCATCGCTGTCTCAGGTACTATGTCTTTCAAACAATGTCCGAGAAGTACTCAGACATAATTATACAGATTACCTCACGATATTTTCCTTCACCGTAAAGCCCGTGGTGTGAAATCACTGCACATAAGTTTTTTTTAGAAAATCTCATTGGTACAGGGCGGGCTGGGCTTCGAAAATGCGTCGCTTGCGTAGCAGGTGACTGCATAAACCTCACCACGGCTCTATTAAATTATGTATAGGTGCCGTTACGAGTTTTAAGCGCTCAGAGAATAAAGTGGGGATAACTGCGAATGTATGTTTGCATTCGCTTCTTATAAAATTCAAAAAAATATTAATGCGTATTAAATGCCAGCGCTCAAAGCTCGTGATTAAGGAAAGATTGGTACCTGTACCTGTACTAAAGGTTTTTCTTAATACTGTAATATTTTATCGTACCTAAAAGGTAACCTTTCCACTTTGACTTTTTCGGGATTTACGAATGAAATTCAGTTACTCGGTGACTTCGCTTTGAAGTCAATGTAACGTTGTCTTGAAAAATTCAATCTTATCTTATGCACCAACAGCTTTACGGTACCTGCATACGTATGGGGAGAATATTCACTTCAAACAAGAAAATGCTTCGCGAATAAAACCAGCTCATGCAATTTTCTATTGATATCACGGCTCCGTTAAATCCACCACGCGCATCCCTAACAAAACCTATAGTTATGTGCTCGCATAAAATCGACAGGGATGAATGAGGCAAGTTTTAATTACTTTCTAGCGAACGCTGCTCTAATAGACCAAGTACTGAGTTGAACCAGCGTCACATACTTATACGGTATAAACTAAGTTTTTACGGGCAATTTGGACAAACACACTGAAAGGTAAAATAAGCTTGGTTAACCTTTACAGGAGTTTTGTTTGATTTTTAAGGGTTCTACAAACAAAAGATAGCACGAATGTTAACGTGACTGCTTTTCTATCCAGTCGTATTACTATATCCTGACTGACTGATTGTCGTATGTATCGACGCACAGTCTAAACTGGGTTGAATCAAGTGTAAGGCACATTGTATGGGATAAGTCCAGGGAGATGATTAAACCGACTCATTAAAGCTTAGTGTTCTCAGTTTCAAAAAGTAACAAAGAGTAGCCAGAGGCTTAGCGTCCGTCTTTATTGGCTGCTTTTTTCTTACGCCTTCAATTTACCTTTTGATTAAATTCGTTGCGGCTTCCGAGACAATGTTTGTTCCCGTCGGATTAACCCCGCTTTATTCCACTAAGCCAATAGACCAGTCTCGTGAAATTAAGCCTTTCTGTATGTAAGTGTTGGCCTTTGTGTAAAAACGTTAGTCAGATATGACCTCAAAACTTAGGCTTACTGAGGGGACAGGTTACGGGTTTGTGTGTGAATTTACCCTGCTTTTTGTTACATAGACATAATATAGATAAATACACAGTCAGTCTAATTATATTAGTACCGGTGTTTTTTAAAATAAAATATATCTAGATCAATTTATGGTCTCCGAAATCCCTGCATACTAAATACCATTTCAAAAAGGTATTAGACGCTTTCAATCTTAATATAATAAATAATAATCCAAATGCTGAACGTAAAGATCTGAATATGCGAACACAAAGCCAGAATTATAAAAAAATATAACATTAAATATAAGGTAAATTATTTAAAATAAATCTCAACTTAAAGGTTAGAGAAATAAATTAAAGTTGTACTTATCTTTACATCAGTATATAAACAGTCTACTAAGAATAGTACCTACACGTAATAGTAGCTATTAATTTTCTTGTCATTATAATAATTCCATCAACATATTACAAGAAACCCTCATACTCTTTGCTCTCGAGCAAAAACCCACGGCCAAAAGTCAACATCTTTTGGCTAAGATAGTGTGCTAATAATCTAGCCAAGGCAAAGAGCAGTAATAAAAGAAAGCTAACTCCCTCGGCGGGGACTGAATAATTCTTTGCGACGTTGAAACGTCTAGCTTCCCCAGGGACCTCAGATTTTCACCAGTAACAAGCCTCCATTAGTGAGTTACGTTTTTGCCTTTTCTACAACGGATTTTCAACTTGCTTTATGTTTTGTTGAGTGTACTTTGTTGGTATCGTCAACTGTTTGTTTTATCGACTATCGTGTCAAAATGAGCCTTCAAAGAATTTATTTGATTCGAAAAACTAAAATTGCACTATGATAAAATCTCGTAAACCGCAAAAACAAAGGAAGGAATAATTCGACATGAGGTGCTCAGTTGGCAGAGTAACTGCACGGTATGCAGAGGTCGTGGGTTCGAGTCCCGCCTCTTGTCAGTATTTTTCCTAACCATTTTTAAGAATGATTGATTTTTATACGAAGCGACTACCATCTGACCTTCGCAACCCCTTTTTCGAGGAAAATCGGCAATCTGGGTTAAACCAGTTGTCAGACTATCTTAGGCCTCTGACTGACCTGTAACGATTGCCAAAGATGTTAAATTGGCAACCGGGACCGACAGCTTAACGTGCTCTCCGAGGCACGGAGGGAACTCGGGCTGTCACCCATCCAACTACTGGCTAGACGTATGGTTGCTTAACTTTGCTGATCGTATGATATGAGCAATAGCAACTGTGCCACGAGCTCCTCATATAAGAATTAGATTACCATTACAATTATATTGCATTACGAATCATATCCTCGTTTAAAATATGGTCGCGTCAACTTGCATTAATGAGTAGTACAAAAGATATAATAAGCACGTGAGTAAAAGGGATACATTTTATTCGAAATAGTCTTGATTGGGTCGTTTTTGCGTCTTCACGATGCGATGCGCGCACCATCGACATATATCTCTTTAGTTCTATAGAAATTATTTCAATTATTCAGACATCTCTTTGGAACGCGATTGTTTTCATTCGCAGTCGATGGTAGCGAGTCCGACTTTCATGTAGTCGTTGGTTCCATTCGGTGTGACTCGGACCAACTTCTCGATTGTTTCAGCGCTAGGGCGAGGCGATGGTTGACTCAATGTAATAAATAATTTGACCGACTCCGATTGATTGTTGATCTCACAATCGCGCATCGTAATAATAATATCATTATTTGTACTTTTTATACGCACAGTATTGCATTCCAAAATAATTTAAACATTTCATAATAATTTGGACTGTCTGCAACATTAGAGGGTAGGTAGGTTCCAAGTTATCCAGTTTCACCGCTCCCAGGACGCATTACGTTATTAGCTTAGTGCTAGGTGAGCAGTTTAACGACTGTCTTCTAATGGCAGCGACCAACTTTATGTGCTCTCTGAGGTAATGTGGAGCTTGAGATATAGCCTGTTACAATCAATATAGAAGGTGTACATCATGATTGTAAAGTGTGCGTCAACTTTATTATATAATAGCGGTTTTACCCGCGTAGACTTAATTTCACGAGAGGCTAGCGAAACTATAGTTTTTCAATAAATGTAGACTAAGTTACTTCTTGTAGCTTCAGTGAAAGTTAAAGTTCCTTTAAAATCAGTCCAGCTGTTTAAAAAAATTCCGGAAATAGGCAGACACACAGACGGACAGATGGAAACACAGTTACTTTTTTTTATTTATTTTGAATAATGTATGGTATATTATAATCTCATAATATTATACATTTAGTTGAAAGCTGTTATTTAAGAATAACAAACTGACACTATAATTTATGTATCTATAGATGTAATAAAAGCAAGTGGTACAGTCGAACACGAACTCCTGTAATTTCCTTGTAGCAGCTCGGAGTCTGGATTAGTGCACGGTTAATGGCAATAGGCTCGCCCCTCATTACGTGGGACCTAAATATAACTGCCGAAATGTGGATTTACTGTAAGTACTTGTGCCTCTCTACTCCGCAAATACAGGCGTGAGCATAATATGTATGTATGTACATATATCATTCATTTTCATTTTCATTCATTCATAGGTGATATGAAATTATCGATATTAATATTTCGCGAGAGAGGCGCTATGCTCTTACATTATCAGTATTATATTCGCTACGTATTTCAAAAAACTAATAATAAATTAGGTACCTAATACTTTTCCGCACGTAAGTTATAGAGGCAAAGTCGCAACATGAATGATTCAAACCTATCTATTCAGCAGCGGGCTCAAAGCGGAGTTACGTAATTAACCGAGCCAACAGGTCTAACAGAAGCAGGGAAAAGTTTAAAATTCAATCAATTTTGCGCTCCGCAGACTCTATTCACAGTTCGTGTGTTTCGCTCTTGTAATTTCCCTTGTTCAGTGTTTTGTTTTTAGCGAATACCCGAGTAATCAGCAGATTAATTAGAAGTCCACATGGCCGATTGTAAAGTTATTAAGTTTACGTTTAATGTGTTTAAAAATTTAACTACCAGTTACTTTTTAATGGTTATATACAAACGCCTTCTAATAACGATACATAACAAATTACATAGTTTTTTTTTCTTTATACATCACACCAGCGACCCACTCTCGCTTAATAGCTAGCAAATTGTGAAAGGTGTACCTTTGCACTTATATTTCGGTATTTATTCGGTAAGTTCCATTTTTAACCGACTTCAAAAAAGGAGGTTATCAATTCGACTATCTGTTTTTTTTAAAGGGGACAAATCTATTCCCATTAAAAAGGGATTAATCCAGGAAATCACACATGATATAAACCTAGAACACACAGGGGATCCTGGGGATCGAACCCAGAACCACGTATTCCGCATCAGCACTTGCGACCACTAGACCAACGCGGCAGTCTAACAATGAAATCTTAATTGTTTCATTTCGTTTCGATTACCCTTTTTTATTAGATGGTAATTGTTCTTAAGAGCTAAGTAACCAGAGCCTTTACTGGATAAATAATTTTCCTTTTTATTTGCGGGTTATTAAATTTATTTTCAAGAATCTCAGCAAAATAACTCTCAGGGCTGGAATATTGCCTAATCTACGCTTATCAGTAAGCCGATCGCTTTCTCAAACACCCATTTACCGTTGGATACAAAATAGGTCTATTAGTAAACTATTACTGAGATCAAATAGACTTAGTTTAACCTTCATAGTAACTAAACGAAGGAGTGGGTTAGGTATTGGAAGTTATTTATTAAAGGTAAATGGCGTAAGTCTAATTTTGCAAATTCTGAGTACTTGGTCGGTCTATAGTTTTAGATTTTATAGCCAATGTATTATGTATCAATTTGCAATGATTGAACCCGACGCTCGATGTCGAATTTGATGTTGAGAAATCGTATAGAGTGCTTAGTGCTAGTTTTTATTTGATTGTGACGGGTCACAAATCACCGCGTTGACGTAAGCGCAGATTTGTATGGGAAGACAATAGTGCCATCTTTGGGTTGACAGGTGGCGCTATCACTTTAAATTTGCGTTTACGTCAACGCGGTGACTTGTGACGGCAGCAATGAACAACTCAGACTTGGCTCTCAGAATAACGGGGCTGATATTTTACGATAATCCGAAGAAATACAAGTAGTAATCGCAAGCAAAATTCTTCCTTGAAGTTATCTGTGTCACAATCAGTGCGTGTAACAACAACAAACAGGCCGATAATCGGCTACGTGACACTTGTGATGGTCACGTAGAACATAGCAGTCGTTTTGCGCCGCTAATGGTTTCCTAACTGATGATACATCGCTTTACCAAGGAAAGGTGCTGAGGTTGATGAGCGATAGTGAGGTGCTTTGTTTTCAATGAACGGTAGATTTCTAGTCGTGATTTCTTTTGCACAATAAGTGATTGTAATAAATTTAAATCAGCCAAAAATTTAAAAATAAATACGGTGAATTATCTTTAAAAACAAACATACATACATACATATTCTCACGCCGAAGCGAAGGGGTAGGCAGAGGTATTGAAATAACAACACCCACTTTTCACCGAAGATGATTAAGTGCCAACGTAACTGATGTTGAGTCTATTGCCGTCTCAGGAACTATACGTACGACTTTCAAATACTTCTCAGACATTGCAGGTTTCCTCACGATGTTTTACTTTACCATAAAACACGTGGTGTGAAAAAACGAACATATTACGCAAAATTCATATAAAAAGGTAATTTTATTCAAAAATCTTATTACGTCATAACAATTTAACATCATTTTAAGACAACGTCGGGACCCTGCGTATATCATCATACATCCATAAAACACGTGTAGCAGCGTTTCTCCACTCGCTCATAGATGGCGCTACTCGCTAACAAATGCGAAGTTTAGATACAAATACACTAGAACCTAAATCGCGCCAGAAGAGTTTTCAAGCGCATTGCAGTATATATACAAGTTTCCAACTAGGACAGTTGGAGCCGCGGTTCCCCAGGCATGACACCCGCCTGGCTGGAAGATCTTCCCTTTGCTGGGGATGAGCATGATCACTCGCTCTTCCCACACACGTTTAACATTACTGAATATATCCGGCTGTAAGAGAACAAAGAATAAGTCTTTTAAAAGTAATAAAGAAACGCGTACCTAAACATATGAAATGTCTTGTAAGAATCCAAAAACTTAACACATTAAGCGCAAAAATATACATTAAAATAAATACGATGAATGTTAAGTGGTGATGTATTCTAAGTGACTACAGTGATATTTTCTAAATAATTGGTATATATACATCATCATCATCTCCCTGGCCTTATCCCATGTATTTGGGGTCAGCACTTGATTCAACCCGATGTGGCTGATCACCTGATTTTTATACGAAGTGACTGACTGCCATCTGACCTTCGTAACCTCTTTTTCGAGGAAAATCGGCAATCTGGGTTATACCAGTTGTCAGTCTTTCTTAGGCCTCTGACTAACCTGTAACGATTGCCAAAGATGTTAAATTGGCAACCGGGACCGACGGCTTAACGTGCTCTCCGAGGCACGGAGGGAACTCGGGCGGTCACCCATCCAACTACTGGCTAGGCGTATGGTTGCTTAACTTTGCTGATCGCATCATATGCGCAATAGCAACTGTGCCACGAGCCCCTCGGTATTGGTAAATTGGTATATATACATATAATATAATAATTCAAAGTTAATCTAAACTTAAAATAAATGTAAAATTTAAATATAAGAATATATAGATGACAAAATAAGCCGATCAATCTAGGATTAGTAAAGATACAAAATCTTGAAGAAATTAATGTACTATCTACAAAAATGGATCTGAATAAATATTTATCCAAAGCAACACGCATCCCTAAGCAAAATGTAAGTATAATAAAAATATGAAAGCTTATTCTACGAAGCAATTTTATTTTACAGCTTGCACCGTGATTCCCAGCGTGTTCGCTAACGAACCAAGAGTTTGCGGGACCGTGGTATTTGCACAACATTGTCTGAGGCTAGATCTAAGGAGTATTTTCCACTATTATAGGATTTATTTACAAGAAAACTTTTGATGGAAAGACGTATCATTATTCACAGGATAACATTAAATCAGGATCAAACTAAAATATACCTTAGTCTGTCAAAAACAGGTTGTTACCGATAATCTTTGGTTTGGTTCAAGTTGTTTCAACCATTTCAGTAGATGATTTAAATACTTTGTTTTGTATATTATCCGGTATTAACATTTAATTCATCCACAAAAGTACACTCATTATTTATGATTCCTACGTTTCTATTTACAAAATATTTTGATACGACTATTTATAAATGATAAGTAAATATTATAAATTCGACAAAAATGTTGGATAAAGGTCATGAAGGGTTAATACAATATATATTTTGTGCTTCAAATCAAAACTTTTACTAACAAAAATACCGGTAATTTTCGGTGGGTGTATACCGGGCCTAAATTGAAAACTTTTTGCTTAGAATCCAAATGCCAACGAAAAACGATGCCAAAAATGTTCGTATAACTCGCTTCGACTAAATTTGATTGCTGCTGGCATGTTTTTGATGTTCATTTTACATTTACGTCAAATTCGTAAATCGTTGACACTTTTAGTATAGTGACTGGTTTAATCACAAAAAGGTATGATCATTTGTACGCATGAAAACTTATATACCTACCTGGTGAGTGATATTATTCATGACTAGCTGTGCCCCGCGGTTTCACCCGCGTTGATTTAGTTTCATCCTTATTGTGGCGGAACCCTAATATTTTAAATAAATAAAAGTAGCCTAAGTTACTCCTTGAAATATCAGCTACCTGCCAGTGTCCTGTTAAAATCGGTCCAGCCGTTTCAGAGATTACCCGGAACAAACAGACAGACAGACAGACAGACATACAGACGGACAGACAGACAGAGAAAAAAAATAAACTTGGTGTTTTAGTGTCAGTAGCGTGTATACTTTCATATGCATTTAGTGAAAAGCTGTTATTTTGGAATTACAAACAGACACTTCAATTTTATTTATCTGTATAGATCTGTATAGATGTATAGATTATACGCTATGGTCATCTTTAGGGAGAAAATATTCCTTATCTACCAATTATACGGTCCACATGATAAAGTAACCGCCTATTATCTTATAAGCCGATTGCTTGTACTCGTAAGGAATATTACTTCGTTTCTCGGGACCGCGTTTACGATCAGCAGTTTCATTTATAATTTTGTGCCAATGATATTATATTTTTTTGAAAAAAGGCAGATTGTCACTAATATATTGTGTACGTTGAGGCCTTCAAGTTAATTTACAAATTTTTTCGTTCGTTTTGGTAGCGCATAATGATTGGCACATATGAATGTGGATTATATATATAGATAGGATATAACCCTTAACACACGATGGATGGATTGTATGAAAGAGGATAAGGCTAGAATGGGAGTGAATACAGATATGACGGCTGATAGAGAGAAATGGAAGAGAAGAAAACATTGCGCAGACCCCAAATAACATGGGATAAGGGCAGATGTTTTGGTAGCGCATAACGTTAGATACGATAGATAGATTTAATATCATTGTCAACGGCTTACAAATAGTAATTTCCGGATACGATGTAGCTATTATTCCACACTCCCTCTACTGATTCCCCAAGTGACCAAAAAAGCCAATTAAAAACTTATAACGCTGTGATGCGAAACCGAAACAAGGTTGGTAAAGTTTGTTATCTTGTCTCGACATATTTGTTGCGCGTTGTCAACTTAGCCGCTGTGTGAGCGGTAGTTCGGAAACTAATGGAATTTGGTGCAAACTGTAGACGGTTATGGCATTTTGTGTATGAATTTTAACTCTTTTATTCCTGATATTTTCATTTTAATAGCAAGTTTAGCGCTACATAATTTTTGTTGCGATTTAAATATTTACCTAAGCTGAGGATAGTTGGAAGCCTAAGAATGCCTGACAACTGGTTTTACTCAGATTACCGATTTTCCTCGTAAAAGGGGTTACGGAGGCCAGGTGGTATTCGCTTTGTGAAAAATTCAGGTTGCGATGCGACTGGCTATTTAATTAGGCCAACCAATCTATATACATCAAGAAGTAAATGTTAAATTTATGTAATGCACAATGTTGCACACTGTTCTTAACTCATTTCATATTCTGAGGCAAGTACGAGGTGTTCGTTTCAACAGATTAAATCAATTTAGTCATTTCATGTTAAATAAAATTATATATTATTGATGAATGTTCATGAATAAAAAATTTCATGAATATCATATGGTTGTGAAGAAAATTTCCTAATCCGGACTTAAAATAGTTGAGAACTTCTCCAGAAATTTTATTGGCAATATCAAAATTTCTACGAAATCATTAAACTCTGAGATCCCCGAGAGGACTTGAGGATTTTAATAAACCAAATAACGATAAAAGAAATCAACCGACAGGAACTAATTTATAACATTCAATAACTGAAGGCAATTTAACATTGAACATAACACGAAAATTGTGGCACTTTGATTAAGTTTCAATCCGTTTCTGGAAGCGGGAATTCATAATCCTTTTCAAATAGCTTTCAACTTAGACCATAGTTACAAAGTTCCAGCGGCTAGTGCCAGAACCAATCAAAGGCGTTTCTTGTACAGTTGTTCCTTACTTATTGTTTGTGAGAATTCGCTCTGCACTCTTTTCGTTTCGAACTAATGGAATGATTGCCCTATGCTGAAAACTGAAGTTTAATTAAATCGACGCTTTGAGCGGTAAAATCGCTAGGTTGTTTGTAAAAATACTATACCGGTGTTTGCTAAAACCTATATGGCAATCGTTTCTTACACTGATGGGCTTACATTTGTCAAGTAATTTACTTTGTTTTTAAAAATTGTATAATATTTTTAAAAGAGTAATTACTGAGTTTCTTGCCAGGTTCTTCTCAGTAAAAGCAACCTTCCGAACCTGGCAGTAGCATGTATAATCCATGTCGTTCTGACGATTTGAAAGTAATTTGTAAAAAGTCTAATCGAATAAAGATATTTTTGACTTTGACTTTGACTACACAAAATGTAACCTTTTACCCACTTCATTTTAGTTTTGTAGTATAGTTTGCGGCCGCAGGTTCGCCCTAGTGGCAGTATGATTTCACACACACACTTTCAATAACCATCACTGTACACATTATTCTTAAATACACTATTCTTCTTTCTTACCTTACCAAGAACACATCCTCCAAATTTTGTGAGTGGGGCTCACTAGGATCATTTAAGCAGTGCATATTAAGTTGCGGTACCAAAATGAAGCGTCAGAGCTCAAAAGTTCCTAATAAGCCCTGCATTGTATCGCATTGCATTTAATCGATGATGTGTAGTAGTACATAGGCCCCCAGTGTTCGTTGGCTTAGTCAGTCAGGACTATGAATTTTATATGTATATATCATTTAAGGATCCGGATTTTTCAAGCATTGACAATAATATCCGCCCATTTTGATTATTTTTTGGAATAGTTAAAACAAAAATAAGCATATTTTAATTTTATTCAATACCACAATATTTTCATTAAGAACACAAAAAATATTCTGAAATAACATTTAGATTTTGATTCAAGTACTTTAGCAAATAAGAAGTCAAAGGTTATCCGTTTTCACATAATACCTGGCGCGAGCTAGAACAAAATTAAGTATAATATTTTAGTAGAATAAAATCCTTTGTGGCTTGTTTGAGTCTTTTTGAATTATGAAACACCTAGCGAGGTCTAGTAATTCTTTCATACTTTAATTTATTCTCCATGACTGTTCCTATTTGCACTTACTTAATTTAGGTATTAAACTTTATCCGAGCTTATACATTTACTTTGCTTTTGGACTACAATATAAATAGATTAGGACTTAAAAATAACCATAAGAATGAAAACATGAGACACGTATGTGATTTAAATCATAACCATCAATAAAATCACATTTAAATATATACGTATAAATAAAATTGAAGTGTCTGTTTGTAATTCCAAAATAACAGCTTTTCACTTGCGTATGAAAGTATACTCGCAGCGGACACAAAAAACCAAGTTTTAAAAATTTTATCTGTCTGTCTGTTTGTTCCAGGTAATCTCTGAAACGGCTGGACCGATTTTAACTGGAATTTCACTGGCAGGTAGCTGATGTTTCAAAGAGTAACTTAGGCTACTATTTATTTATTGAAAATATTAGGATTCCGTGACATGAACCATAAAACTAAATCTACGCGGTAGTAACCGCAGGGCACAGCTAGTAATAAAATATGTCAGGCAATAATGCTTTATATAGTACTAGCTGTGCCCCGCGGTTTCACCCGCGTAGATTTAGTTTCATCCTTATTGTCGCGGAACCCTAATATTTTTAATAAAAGGTATCCTATGTCCTTTCTCAGGGTCTAAAGATTGTCTGTACCAAATTTCATCAAAATCGGTTGAGAGGTTTAAGCGGGAAAGCGTAACAGACAGACAGACAGAGTTACTTTCACAGTTATAATATTAGTAGGAATTAGCTTTCATCCGCGTTTTTAACTTGATGTTACAGCTATCCCTGTGCCTAATATCAGCTTATTGTGTTGACATGAAAAGATAACAGACAGACAGAGACACTTCCCGTTCAATAACGAGCAGCGAAGTCTAAGTACTATTGGTTTTTTATACATATAGTCCGCTTGATGGTAAGTAGCTGACCTTTGAATGCTTGTAACATCAAGTGTCACGCGCTACCTTTTTGAAGAATGAAATTACTGTGAAATAATAACAACCATTGCTACCACAGCGATTACAGTCTTACTACTCCCCTCCGTGGAGCACTGGCGACCTTATTCACCGCAGTAACATAATACTATCCAAAGGTAGGATTATTTGGCGATATCACGATATCGATCAGTAGAGCCCGTTATGCCTTACCTCTTTTAGATATAGATTTCATATACCAATGAGATACACGTGCGTTGCTTCAGAGATAACCTAATTTGAACATTCAATGTGGTGTGTGATGTATGTGATGCGTTTGGACCGCTTCCAGGGGTATGTTGCAATATCTGAACATAACATAGTTCTGCCGCGTTATTCACTAAGGTTTCTCAGTGTCGCACTCGTCGTCGAGTGTCAGTTTTAAAGATACAAAATTGAACCTTATCTTCTATGTTATTTATTATGTATCAATTTTCTATGCTTGAATCCAATACTTGTCGTCGAGTTCGATGCTGAGAAAGCTTAGCGAATAACGCGGCTTATTGGCTTACCCTACATACACTTTAAAACCGCACCTAGCTGATTTTAGCTGCTTTTCAATATAATATTTTCATTACTTAAAAATTACGTTTGATAACAAGCAAACATTTTTGTTTAAAGAAGTATCAAACTTTAAATTTAAATTTTATCTTAAATCTGTTTATGTAATTTTTTCATTAGCCACGATGAAGGAAATATTAAATATTATTTTTTTCGTTCAAAATAACCAGTATATAGAAAAATTACGTACCTACCCTGGTTTCTATACGTTCTAATCTAATATTTAATCACATACGTCTATCTATTCAATTGAAAATATTCTCGTAATTTTCTAAGCTTAAACGGCTTATAAAAGTTTCATATGAAATAGGATCATAACTTCATCTTAAGTTGTGATAAATCTTTCATACGTTTCAACTCTACAAAGTTTTTATCCTTAAATCTGAAAAGCACTTAATTCACTTTATGCGTATTGTATATTATTATTAGACGATATTAAATAAGTTTAGTTAATCCATACATCTATACAGATAAATAAAATTGGAGTGTCTGTTTGTAATTCCAAAATTATAGCTTTTCACTAAATGCATATGAAAGTATACACGCTACTGACACTATAAAACCAAGTTTTAAAAATTTTCTCAGTCTTTCTGTCTGTCTGTCTGTTTGTTCCGGGTAATCTCCGAAACGGCTGGACCGATTTTAACGGGATTTTCATTGGCAGGTAGCTGATGTTTCAAGGAGTAACTTAGGCTACTTATTACTTATTTATTAAAAATATTAGAGTTCCGCGACATGAAGCATGAAACTAAATCTACGCGGGTGAAACCGCGTAGCACAGCTAGTTTTAAATAAAAGCTATAGTTACAGTGAGGGAAAACAACGAGAGGAAACCTGCATAAGTGTGAGGTGTAATTAAAAGACGTTTGCGTAATGTCTGAGAGGGCGACTGACTTGCCATCTGCCCCCAAGTTCGGTGAAATGTGGGCTATATAACCATTCGGAGACTTATAAAGCTTATCTCTTCGGGGACCCTTCTTTATTATGATACTTTTTGATTTATATAAATATATGATAAATATATAATATATAAATATATGAGGTGAGTAAAATAAACTTTAAAATTGTAATTCGAGCCAAAGCAAGCGTCTAGTCGTGGCAAATAGAACCGTGATCCGGTTCGCAACTACCTAAAACATACACGATGCGAGTGTACTGGAGATAAAATATTCCATGAATAATTCACGTGTCATACATCGACTGAGCTGAATAAGATCTTTCTATTCGTCTCGTTGTCAACGAATGTGTAAAAAGAAAAATATATTTTTGAGGTGACTACACTGTGAGTAGTTGGGGGATATTGATATTTTGTTGGTGTTACCTGGCAATATTGTCAACGATAACATCTAAAACAAGATAGTGAAATTGGGGAAAACATATAGTCATTTAATTAAAAACTAGTTTCCGTACGCGGCTTTACCTGCGTTTTATTAGGAATCCCTAATTTAACATAGTTAACAATAAAGATAACATAGATAACGATACCTCATATTAGTAAAATAATTATTAAAATCAGTTCTGTGGATTTTCAGCCTATTCGTTGCAAGCAAAAAAATATTTTGTTATTATATTATTATTATTATTGAATAAAAAAATTTTAATATCTTTATTTGATCAGACTCACAAAGTACTTTCAAATCGTTAGAGAGTATAGAAATCCGTTTGTTCGTTTTCAAAGTAGAGGCTTTGAAACAGTCTATTTTAGGAATGTCAAATCATATTAATCAAAATAATTGTTCAACATAGTATAGTGGACAAATACTATACAATGCAATAACTGTATATTAATTTCATATTCCATAACACCTAAATGAAGCGCAATCTTTTGATCTTTTATTAGAAAAAATCTTGTAACTGGGGAATTCAAAATAAACTTTATAATTTATAAATATATAATAATCGAAGATGTTATAGTGGCTTATAATAACTTAAAATCTAATACTTCCCTATTATTATCCTTAAACGTCAGTTGATACTGCCGTGTGCTCAGATTAACCGCAATAATTTAATCAAAATCATGTATGTAAGCGAGAATGTGGCCATAATTACATAGCTGTACAATGTTACTAATAAAATTACTCAGACAATAACCTTATGTGATGAGATTAATTGAATATTATTAGAAGTACTCCAAGGTTTCTTAGATTATTATAATGGGTAGGTTCATATTTCAGAATCATGCCTATCTAACACAGATTAATAGTGCCGTAGGTAGAACGTACATTAGTCTGTTCTATCTATTAATAAAAACAAGAACTGCAAAGTGTGCAGTTGCTCTGTGGATTTTTTCGTATTTTTCCAGACCATTTTGAAGAATTTTGTTTCATGCATAAAAATATCATATTTTTAATTGATATATATATAAATTAATCCGCATATCACTTGGTCACGACATCACGGGTGAACGGCTGGACCGATTTCGATAGTATTTTTTTTGTTGTGTTCGTTATTGTCAGGAGATGGTTCTTATGAAAGAAAAAACCAAGAAAATTGTGTGGAAAATTAAAAAAATTAACAATACTTAAGCACCATAAAAAATAATTCTTTCTTCTTAAGTCTACCCTTAGCGCTTTGGACAATAAAAACTATTTGTTGTAACCTTATGACGTTTGACATAGAATTGACAGAATACGTGCTGCATTCTCAGCAACGTCTGTCGGGTTAGCTAGTTAATAATATAAATGGGAAAATGTATTCTAATAATTGTCAGATACAAAGTAGGATCGCACAATGATTAAAGCTTCCCTACTGACGCGTAGTGTGAGTCAATGTTATGATGTTTGTGAAAGGGTAACAGTCTACTGGCTGAGCGGCTTAACCAATTGTGCTGTAATGTTTAAATCACAACAGTACAAAAATAGTTCGTAATTAATTTATAATATCAGATGTAGAGATGCATGAATGAAAACGTAGCGAAAAAAGTATGTAATGATCGTAGCGTGTGTTAATCGGTTGTCTCTGTCTACGTCCATAGGAACATAATGTATGTAAATATCACAGAGGACTTTTCCAAACAGTGAGGTATTCTAGAATTTTTGTATAGGTCTAAGAAAACGTCCCGAATACATTACTAGGCTGATGAATGCCTGAATAAAACGTCAAATGAAACATAACAATTACGTAAAGTGTAGAAGAAGCCCTAACTTCGCCGACGTTCGTTTGATAATTACAATAAAAATCCTGGATCGCAGGGTCACGCCAAGCGAGTTTTTGATGAAATTCGGTGTTCAGCAGTCAAGTCACGATTCCGTTAAATTTCCCTAAAGATAATAAACATTTCCGGCCTAAATTAAACAGTTGTTCCGTACGCCGGTGTATTTTTTCAGAGGCCTTTTATACAAGTCAGGTTTGCATACGTTGTTTTAGTACACCCTATCTGAATATGCTAATGTTAATTTTATATGTACTTTTTGAGTGGTATTTACTTGATAAGTTTAATGACTAGCATTCATTAGCTTCATCCTAGTTGCACCGAGTTTATCAAAGATTTGACCGTAAGTATGCGGTGCTTAGTTTGAGGTTTCATTGATATACGCGGGGGCGTGAATTGGATTTTTAGAGGAGTAGGCATAAACAATAAGTAGGTAGATTGGCAGGTTAAGTACATACCTATGTGACGCGGCGTAGGTACGTACGTCTTGGTAAAGATACACATATGAACAAAAACACACACACATACGACGTATTCAATGATCCCAATTAGTAACTTCTGCTTACCTGCTTATATACAATGCACGCCACTGCTTATATGGTACCTAGTAGGTATTCTCTGTAAATACTTACAATTATTAAATAATACCCAAAGTTTTGATAGGTTCTATATCATAAATCTGCATATATCTACATTAATATTATAAAGAGGAAATATTTTATTGTTTTTTTGTTTGTTTGCATTGAATAGGCCCCTAAACAACTTAACCGATCTCGAAAATTCGTTCTGCAATGGATAGCTGCATCATCAGCAAGTAACATTGGCTATATTTTATCCCCGTACTCTTACGGAAACGGGAACTACGCGGGTGAAACCGCGTGACGTCCGCTAGTTTATATTAATTTAATATTTTAAAGATTAGTAAAGAACCTAAGAGTTTGCGCACTTATAAATAATATCCAAATTTAACTGACTTAATAAACGTATCACTACCTTATAGGAAGCTACGTTACCTGTGCGTGGAGCAAAGTAAAATATGTGATTTTTTTTTATTCTACCCAAACTTCCAGATGCATTTATTTGGTTGTCGTCACATAGTCAATTTGGGTTGATTTCAAATCAGAGAGGGTATTAGTGTCGCTTCGAGTAGTCCATTGTCTTCTATTGCCGTTCGATTGACGTAACTCTATTCTGTTATCGTTGTCTGCCTAAGGCGATTTGATAATGGACCCCTTTGTTGGGATAATTTGAGTGATTAAATACCAATCAGTACCTATAAAGCTATATCCAAAACTGAATATTTGTGTTCTCCACAGAAGCTAAAGTAAGGTGATTGAACGATTTTATATAATATTCAAAATTCTAAATATCTTAGTTTGACTTTTCGAAAAGTTCATTCAACTCACTAGAACGAAATGAACCCGGCAAGAAACTCAATAACTAATCTTTTCAAATATATTATTACAATGTTGATTAATAAGTACAATATGAATCATGAAAATATATAACCCCATGGACACTGTTCGAATGCACAAATATCGACAAAAAGTAATAAATACGAATAATAGGTACTGTTCATAATAGTGTAGCTTGAGATACCACAAGACGTGTTCAAAGCGATGCAATCCCCTTAACACTAGATATAATCCTATGCAAATAAAATGGAAGCCGACAGTTGGAAAACTTTCCATATCCCCTTGAGGTGCAAACGATTTTAAAAGCAATTCTCTACTTACCTGAAACAATCGTAAGAAAATCATCCGGTAAAGTTCGAGCACTGGCGCACCGAGATCTGCGTAGCTCTACCATATTTAGGTATGACAGGGGGCAACTATGATCGATTAAGCAGGGCGTATTAAAAACTTCTTAGGTTTGACGTTTTATTTAACGGTATCAAAATGAAACGCTGAAGCTCTGATGTTTTTAATAATCTTTGCTTAAACCGATAATGGTAGGCCCCCCATTCGCAGTTTCCCACTATCATGGGAAATGTCAATGAATTGATTTATCTGAATGGATTAAAGAAAGGAATAATGCAGACTAGAAAATACTGATAATCATCATCATCATCATCATGAAATCATCATAAATAATTAACTGACTGATAATATAAAAAATATATCAACAAACTATTTTAAATATTTGCCGCCAACCTGCCCAACCCAACGGTAAGCCCGTTTAATCAATTTGCACCAAATCACTCTTTTTCATCAGTTGCTAATGTACTTACAAACAAAAAAATGTTTGGAAAAATACGAACAGGGGACGGAACTCGAACCCACGATCACTGCCAACCGTGTAGTAGCTCTGCCAACTGAGCGACATCAAACGAACGAACTCGGCATCACACCCCATGCGTCGAAAAAAAAAGTAAGTAGGTATGCCATAGCGGAAAGAAAGGACGGTGATCAAGCAATGCTTGTTAATTAAGCTTAATGATGTCACCCTAATGGGTAACCATAATGAATATGCCAGGGTACCTATCGCAATTCTAACCTGCGCATTGTGGTCAAAACTGTAGCCCGTTAATGGGTTTAATGGTGTAGGTAAATACTTGAGTGCACTCCGCCGGCGAAGCTATTCCCGGTTAAAATATTACCCTTTTAGGATTACGCGTAAGGCTTGCCAACTACGGCTGAGTGATGGTATAACAAGACTCGGGAGTCAGGTAGTTAATACGTACTGCAAGATGTTCATCTTATTTATTTTAGGGCGAATAGAGATGAAAGTAATAAAGAAATGTTTTTATTTCCACATAGACGCAAAACGAAAATGTGTGAACTATCATTTTTAAGTTTTAAGGCTATCATCAAACAGAAACTTTGTGAAAAAGCATATTTTAGTGTAACTAAGTATATTGATGATATCTCACATCTTACTGCCAAGCATGGCAGTGAGTTGCTCACTCTTCCGTTAAAATGTACTTAAACAACCCTATGTATATAGAAGGGACACATGTAAAAAATCCGGGGAGTTTGTTTCGCCGTTTCTTCTCCTGACAGGCTTACTTTTGGAAACGGTAGTAAATTAACTTAAGTTAGCGTAAGAGAAATGACGTTCAATAAGTGTTCCAAGTGTCCCTTATGTTGAATAAAACTTTTTGATTTGATTTGATACGACATAAACATAAAAGACCGTGAAACCTGCATATGTCTGAAAAGTAATTCTTGATTTTCCCTTTTCAGATTGCAATTTAATTACAGGCCATTTTAGTCACAAAAAATAACAAAATCAGTGATATATCAAAACAGCCCAAATCGCTAGTCCTCGAGATATTAAATTTGTAAGTATTTTTTCTAGGTGCATGTATCCACTAAGCAAGAGTTAAATTGTGTTATATAAACGCGAAAGTTAGTAAGAATGTGTGTATGGATGTATGTTTGTTACACTTCACGCTAAAACAACTACATCTGACATTTACAATTGCAAATACTAGACAATTTATAAAGATATTGAAAGTATTATACGTGGTGCCTTACCAGAGCAAAAACTGAATAAATATTTTTCATTATAGGTTTAAAGAATTTATTTCACATAAGAACTTAAAATTAGTTCACTTAAAATGAGATTACAGTAAAATAAATAATTTTTGCATACAATGTTTACCTCTAGTGTGTTGGATAAGCTAGTTAGTTATTTACAATAGTTTAGCCACATATTGTTTAAGTTTCTTTTTGTATATATTTATATTATCACATTCAGTTATTTCCTTTGGCAATTTATTAAAAAGTTGTGCTCCTTCAAATAGTATTGTCTTCCTTCCGTAATTAGTGCGTGCATTGGGCAACTCAAGCTTATGGTTATTTCTCAAATTATGACTTCGAATTTTTCTTGACAATTTTATATTGGATTGGATGGAACTAGTGGTAATTTTTTTAATTAATATGCAGGTATAAATTTGTTTGATATTAAATAGCTTTGTTTTATTATATAGTTCTTTAGTTGGTGTTAGATGATGATAGCGGAATAATACCTTAATAATCTTGTTTTGAACTCTCTGTAAAGGGGCTAGATTTGTTACGGCGGCCGATCCCCATACTTCTATCAAATAATCTAAATGGGGTTTAATTAAGGAGTTATGGATAATTGGGCGTATTTTATTTGGAATACAACTGGCTATTTTTCGCAATGATCCCAATAATGAGACAAGCTTTATCCTTACATGGTCAATGTGTGACATCCACGATAGTTTATCATCGATCCACAGTCCAAGATACTTTTCTAGGCTAGAACGTTTTACTATTACATTGTTGATTTGAAGTGGTGTAAATTCTGGTATATTTTTATTTTTGGCAGGAAGAATCATGAACGATGTTTTTGACGTGTTTATAGAAAGTTAATTATATTTAAGCCATTCGTTTAACGTGTCGAGATCTTTTTGAGCGTCAGTTATCATTTCGTGTATGTTCTTATCGAAGTAGAAAAGACAAGTATCGTCCGCATACAATGTAAGATGTCCTGTTAATCCTATTTTATTAATGTTGTTAATATAAATCAAAAACATTAATGGGCCGATTATCGAGCCTTGTGGAATACCGTAAGTGACATTTTCGGTGGGACTTGTGAAGTTGCCTATTTTTTCTATACTATATCTATATCTATACATCTATACAGATAAATAAAATTGAAGAGTCTGTTTTTAATTCCAAAATAACCGCTTTTCACTAAATGCATATGAAAGTAGTCAGCTACTAAAACTAAAAAACCAAGTTTGTTTAAAATTTTCTGTCTGTCTGTCTGTCTGTTTGCTCCGGGTAATCTCTGAAACGGCTGCACCAATTTTGACAAGACTTTCACTGGCAGGTAGCTGATGTTTCAAGGAGTAACTACTTTTATTTATTAAAAATATTAGGGTTCCGCTACAATAAGGATGAAACTATATCTACGCGGGTGAAACCGTGGTACCACAGCTAGACGAAAATATAAATGTAAGGCAAATCCTATAGAGACGTAATCGCGGGCCCAAACTATATAGAATAAATAATAATAAAGCTTAACACTACTCCATTGCGGCCCTCTGTCTCAACTCAGTCTTCAGTCAAACCCACATTCTGTCCCAGAGTGACAATGAAGCTCATTGAATGCGACGATATGCGGTTTAATCATACTATATTGTCGTGAATATTATACGGAAGATAATATTCTATGAGTACACGCATGTGAAATGCTTGCGAGTTCATATAAAAAGTGGACAATCATCTAGAGTTAGCTAGCAGTCGCCTGCTACGCAAGCGACGCAAGTTCGAATCCCAGCAGGGCCTTAACATTGAGTATTTCTAAAAATACTTATGTTCAGTGATTTCACACCACGTACTTTTCGGTGAAGCAAAACATCGTGAGAAAACCTGCATATGTAAGTAATTTAAAGACGTATGTATAGTGCCTGAGACGGCGATAGACTCACCATCTGTCACGTTGGCACTTAATCATCATAGGTAAAAAGTGGATGTTGTTATTACAACACCTCTGCCTACCCCTTGGAGGAATACAGGCGTGAACATGTATGTATGGATGTATGTGTATAATAATCTTGAAAATAATGAAGCAAGAAATCAGGTACCTATTGCTTGGAAACTTTTATGATATTACTTAAACTTACGATTTCAGTAGATACTTGCACTTTGATCCTCAAATAACGTTTGAAGTTAGAAAAAAGTAACCAGCGATAAGTTGAAAGAAATAAAAAGAATAACTTTGCGTTTCTCATTATTCTCAGATTAAAGTTCAATATTGAATAAGTTCGCCATCCTATCATCTAGATTTCCAATAACTGAACTTCAAAGGTTCGCTGAGAAATGAAATTATTTAATCTAGGTAAAAAGTCTCATTTGCTTGCAAAAGAGCGATGCAATCAAAAGACCCCTCTTTCCATTTTCATGACCCCCTGCATTCATCTGTTGGTATGAAGAGCGTTCCGTTTTTAATAGACCGTCGAGTTTCAAAGACTAAAATGGAATGCTTCCATAATAGTATTCAGAATACAAACCAATTTATCTATATACTAGCTGTGCTCTGCGGTTTTACCCGCCTAAAGCTAATTTTATGGATGACCTGCGGAACCGTCAGGTGTTTTTTTTTTATTAAAAGTAGCCTAAGTTACTCCTTTTAAAGTCCTGGTCTAGCCGTTTTGGAGATTACCTGGAACAGACTGACAGACAGACAGATGGACAGACAGACAGAGTTTTTTTATAGGTAATTATTTTATTTTATTTCAGTACCGTATATACTGTCATATGCGTATAGTGAAAACCTGTTATTTTGGAATTACAAACAGACATTTCAATTTTACTTATCTGTATAGTCGTATAGAATACTCAAAACTTTTTATTCTCTAAGGTAGCAAGCATACAGAATGATGGTATGTGGTTACCGCAGGCTGTGAACGCTTGTAATGCTAGGAGCGTCACTGTAAGAATCTCTTCACACCCTTTTAGCAGAACCTCATGCTATACTGGCTTGGGAAGACTACGTTGGGTACCTGATTCCACAACCTTTTCTGTCTCATTTAACTTAGTGTTAACTGGGAAACCACTTTGGGAAAATATACATACTTACTGATATGGTGCAGCGACCTAATATGAGTCTTGGTCTCTGATTATAATAACATCCACCATTTGGGTCTGATCTTCGCCATATTTTTCCAGCTAGACTAGGAAAATATCATAGGAAAGGAAAATTTATTTAAAAATGTATTTATTAATGGCTTGAAAAATAATAAATTATAATTGTGTGGTTCATAAAAATAAAATTCAATCCGAACAGTATATGAAATGATATGACGCTTTTGACTGTGACCTGAATAACTAATAGGCAGAAGCATCAAATATTCAATATTGGCATCATGAACGCTCGCTAGCTTTATGTAAATTGTTCTGCTGAGGTCTGCTTAATATTAATAGATAATTCTCATTGTTCCTGAGGCGATGACAAGGGGATCCATCTGATTTAAGCTCAACGTCACTGATACAATGTTTTGACTCGCGGTCCTGAAGGTACCTACAATACTCTCTTAAATAAATCCCTTTTGTTAGGTCTAGTATCTTTGAAGAGCTATTACGTACATTTTCTCAGTATTAATTCATCCATCAATATTCTGATTCATTGATTGAACAAGAAAATGCTTTGTTTAATTTCAATATGAAACTAAGCTCCCAACTCATAAACGCAAAATTAACTCTGTAACTAAGTGTAACTTGCAAGTAAATTAGAACAATATCGAGTAAATGAAGTTCTAACTTTGAAAATACATGACATAAAAGCAATCTTACCCCTAGAACCGTACCCATATGAGATTGTCGTTAGCCGTACCTTTGGGTACAGATGTACTCCATGTCCACAGGTTTACGCCTACAGATAGCTGATCCATCATCGTGACCCTTGCATACCAAATGTCTATTAAATATAAGCCTTGACACTAAAACAATAAAGCATCTATCGTTTTCAAATTCATGTATGTACACCCACATTTCGCCAGTAAACATTGCTGGCGGCGTAGTAGGAGGCGAGCCTATTGTCAATAGTCTAGACTCTGGGCTGCTACTGGAAAAATAGACATACATTTGAAAATAGGAACATACACATCATGTAAGAGAATCTAACCCGTTTTCCGAGGTTTGTTACTTGTATCGTTAGTTCACCAGACTAGGTGGGCTAGCAGTCTAAAATAAAAAAACTAATAGGTAAAAGAAATGCCATTTCAAAATACAAAGGAATGTCTGGAAACCAAGTTATCCTTCGTCACCTTCTATTTTAATCCTAATGACAAAATAACTCGGATACCTAAAATTATCGTAGCTAGATACTTTGTTAGACTAAGCGAGCGACCCATTGATTAGACATTGCAATTTACTTTCAGTTTGTTTAGGATCCCTTTCATCTTTACTTGATTAAATCACAAGTCCTAAGCTTATCAAGCTAGACAAAGTCAAACGGAACTTTTATCCTCATAAATACCTTTTCAACTTATAGAAGATTAAAAGTAATTTAACGATGTTTTTGTTAAAGTATAGTTAATTGAACTAATTTATCACACATCATATCAATTCGACTATAGCAATATATTATGTATACGAGTATTATAAAATTTTATCAATGCGTAGTAATTCTGATGTATCAAGTCCGCAAAAACGTATTGGTAGTTGGCGGTAATTTTACAACCGCCACAATAGGTAGATATTACGTAAACGTACGCGTTGCCCGTTAAATTCATCAATGCCCAGATTGAATAATCGGGCCGGTCACCTGCCAATTACCCGACCAGCACGGACGCAATTTATTGTGAAAGCCCAGGGCGCATCTATTATACGCCTCTTTTTCCAATATGAGAAATTTTACGCTCCGATGAGGGTAAGGCCGGACCGGCGAGTGTTTAATTTTAGGAATAGCGTTGGATTTTTAGGTGTGAAGGGTAAGGGATGCGAAAGGATTAGAATCTATTGTTCTATTTAATTAATTCGTATTATTCTTAGGAACGAAAAATATTGCTATTCATTTTGAGCTGTGGCCTCACACAAACAGGGTCTGAGACTGTGGCCTGAAAGTTAGTAATATTTTTAAACTTAATTATTATCGATCGCACGTAATTGTATGTATCTCTCGTTTTAGCTTAGCTTACTAACAGTATTTATTCCATTTTATTTATCGTGATTGATCTCGTGCGCAATTCTTCTAAACCAGCTTCCCTAACCTGCTGCTTTATTCTGTCAGGCATTTCTACGGAAAACTCACGATCTTGTTCTTCATCGTAATGCCCTTAGATTGACATTGGTGTAAGGAGCCAGAAAAGGTATTAAAATAAAACACAGTCATAACAAAAATAAACAACACTTCCAGCTTAACTCGTCCTATGATCCGTGTATGATCCCTAGATGAAAAAAGTCACATAGTCATCTAGAAAATATTATTCGCGTTCATTTCTCATACTTACACGTGTATTTATCACGAGCTCTGACAAAAGGAAAAATATATCGCACCTTCAAGAATTTCCTGACGCAAAGATAATCATGAGTAATTACTGCGAGCGGAGTCAAGTCCGGACTCCGAATAATACCGAGAATCTCTCTTGATTTCATCGTGACTTGATTTCCAAAAACATGACACATAATTTATTTTGCTCGGTTACTGAAAGTTTGTATATAAGTACCTAAGGAAATGTAGTTGGAGTGTTATTATTATGTAGAGATTTTCCTTTACACCTCGTCTTTCGTACATTATCTCTGTCATTATCCCGAAAATTGTTGTGGTTGGCACCCGACCTTAACTTTCACTTACTTACTGTCAACTTGGAAGATACCATGCGTATATAACCTGTTTGATTATTCTTATTACACATGTATTACAATTTTCGCTTTTCTGATATGAATTTTATAATAATTATTTATTCTGTAAATCGTACAAGATGCCAGCTGAGTTCCATACCGGTATATTCTCAGAAGGCTATATTCCGAACCGGTGGTCAGTTCTTCGAAGCCTGACTGAACTCAAATTTTTGTTATTGTTATATATTGTTATTACCATCCGAAAACCAATCTGTTCCAATATACAACCAGATTTGTACGTCAAGCGGCTACCGGTCGCAATTTATTATCGGGAAAACTAGTTTGACCTACGTCAGCTTACCTGCTAACGCTTGTGCTGCGGCTGATAGTCTGTACCAATTGCTGAAGCTGTAGTAAATAAAATGAGGAGCCCTTACCAGTGATTAGTATCATACGTCTTTACTTAATCACATACGATTGCATTTTCCTATTAAAAATAATTAAAACTTCGTATGATTCCTATATTATGCGCCCTGAAGTCAAAGCGCATGGGTTACCTACAGAAATAAATAACCGATAGTTTTTTTAGAACGTTTTTCAAACATTGATAAAGTCAGCTCTATTGTGGTTTCGTTGACCAATGCGGACAGAAACCGCGAAGAGCTCACCAACCACATCAGCGGTCAGCGAGGCTAACACATCCAGGCACTGGACGAACTTTTATAATGTTATACATTTCCCCAAATATGCAGCGATTTCACAGCACATGCTTAACGGTGAAGGAAAATATCGTGAGGAAACCTGCAAATGTCTGAGAAGTAATTCAAAGACATATGTATAGAGCCTGAGACGGCGATGGACTCCAATCTGTCTCATTGGCACTTAACTATCTTCGGTGAAAAGTGCATCCTTTTAATATTACATAATTCAAAATGATAAGCAATGATGATGAGCTTTCGTGTGGCTGGAGCGCAGTCTGTAGGCCATCATAATAAATTTCCTGTCAACAAAACTACTTTAAACCACTCGTGTTTTAAGTCATTTCTTCTGGAAGCTTTCCAGAAAGATGACAAAGCCATAACCAAAACTCTCGTGTTTACAAGTACAAAGTTATCCTTCCATGTAATTGCGCATTATCTCTGCAGTGAAACTTTTGTAAACAACTGTTAAAACTTAAACCGCATGCAGTATAAGTCCGGAACACAACTCAACTTGAAATACTATGTCAGTAAAATTTAAAGTTGAAGGAGTTAAGGGTCTAGAGGCCGCCATAAATAATTTAAGAGGGCCGAATCCAGAGCGGTGCCAATTAGAATGAGTGTTGGGCTCGGTGGCCAATTTTATGGAGTGCTCAGTTCTACGGAGCCTCTGAAAATATCGATGACTTAGCACCGAGAAAAAAATTGTGAATTAGTTTTAGGCAATTCAATTATTCACTTCACTTAATGACTTTTTCGATTCAATATTCTACTCTTCCCTTAGTTTAACTTTTACAAGTGTGAGCAGGGTGGCCAAATCCAAAATTATGAAAAATAGTGGGAAATATTCAAAGGCATTATAAGTGTTTAAATAGCTAGGAATCAAACTATGTTACTAGTTAGTACCGCTCGTGAGGAAATTCTGCTAGGCTAGCCTTGACTTAAATAATAACCTTTATGAACACCTTTTATAACTTTTGATTTAAGGATAGGCTATAAAATAAAATGATACTTTTTTTAGCTCCGTGTTACCCGTGGGGTTCGCATACCAGCGGCCTGCAATCAATGAATTTTTCTAAAAACTTATGCGCAGTAAATTCACCTAGTGCTTTACGGTGAAAGAAAGTCATCGAGGAAACATGCAAATGTCTGAGAAGTACTTCAAAGACGTATGTATAGTGCCTGAGACGGCGATGGACTCACCACTACAAATGTGGGTTTTGTTGTTACAACATTTCTGCCTACCCCTTCGGGTACCCTTCTGATATTGGTATGGGTGTATTAGTGATTCTTATTTTTTTTAGGAGCTCCATGTCTTTCTGTGATACGGATTTCAAAAAGGATGCAAATAGTTTTAGTCTGATATCGGTCTAATCTTGGTTTTGGAATAATGGGGAATATGTTTATTATTAAATTCCAAACTTCCTCAGTTTTTTTCAAAGATTAGGTAAAATTTCCTGTAAGTGACTAGAACTTTTGTTTATATTATGACTATATGACTGACTACGTTTTATTCTCACTGTGGTTTTATGGGTGGTATAATTTACGTTGGAGTCGTTTATCTACATAAAAAGTTTGGAAATTGTACCTATACAGGTACATAATTTTATATTCCTTCAAACAAACTTTACCACGCCCTGTTCACCCTTGAGGGATGAATTTTGAATAATAAGCATGTTATTTTATTTCTGAAGAGTACATTCACAATGTACCTGTTTATATTATACAGATACATAAAAATTTTAGTGTTTATTTCGAATTCCATATACGGTACTTACATATAAACAATTTACGTATTTTCTCTGTTTGTCTGTCAATTTGCCTGTCTGCCTGTTTGTTCCGGCTAACTTCTGAAACAGCTGGATGGATTTTAAAGGGACTTTCACTTGCAAATAGTTTATGTTAGAAGGTGTAACTAAGATTACTTTTATTTAAAAAAAAATGTGTTCCCGAAATAAAGTCACCCAATTAAGTCAAAGCAGTTGAAACCGCGAAGCACAGCTAGTTATGACATAAATAAACCAAAAAAAAAATGGGAGCTTTACGCCTTTACGGAAAATTTAATTCTAAATAAGAAAAATTATCGGTATGCGAGTCAGTGGGCGTTAGCAATAAAAAGTTCTAAAAAATGTCAATCCGGATATCGCATCGCGGCAAATGTCCTCGATACATGGAGACACGATCCGATTCGAATAATCGTTCCCTTGGGCAGATCCGTCATCAATATTTCAAAGGGTATCGAATGCGGGTTGCGATTTGTTCGTTCATTCATTCCTTTTCCCGAATGTGTCGTGCTGATTGCCGGTTCGGGCCCGCTCTCATTTGTGTGAGAGGAACTTTTTTACCGTTGAATTCTGAACTTGGGAGTTCGCAACTGAGATTACGTGTTTATCCCTTCTACTTAATTGTTGGTGTAAATTGGTTTTTGCCCAGGAGTCGCAGGCCTAATGTCTATACTTAAATCCTATTTACGATATCGCCAGTTACCTTAATGGAGTTAATTATGTAGAAAAACAACTTTTATTTGCTGAGTTTAGCCACCACCTTTTTCAGGATAATTTATGATATTTAAGCCGTAGCAGAACAACTGGTAAAGTGCGGAACTCACCCACCAAGGGTTCCGTAATCTAACTCAATTTATTAACATTACAAGAAAGTATCGTAGTGTGCTTATCAAAAAGGCCGTTTTACAATACCCCAAGACCCTGTAACATAGTCACATCGGGATGAGTGTCGAACCCAACGGTACGGGATATAGGGCGACAGAGATGACGGTGGTGACGATTGGGGAGGAGTTAATGAATTAAATTTAAGTCGTAAAATAATAACTGGTAAATTGCGGAACTCACCCATCGAAGGTTAAGTACTCACTCCTTGTAAAATTTGAAAGTCCCGTAAAATCAATCCAGCCGTTTCAAAGACTAGCCGAAAAACAGATAGATAGAAAGAAGCCTGTATTTTCCGAAGAGGTATGCAAAGGTGAACCCTGTAACACTGAGCAACTCCGAGATCGAACCCAGGACTTCGTGTTTCGTTGTGGAGTTTGCAACTACGAAGGGCAACGGCAGTCTTGGTTATATGTATAGTTGCCGTCACGGGTTATGACCGCTGACCATGAAAGCTCAGTAGTAATTATATGAATCGGTCTTTGTCTGTCTGTATGACGCGACTCGAATAAAATACACACAAATTTCTCCCACTTACTCCCACTTATTTCACTGAGCGCTTATACCTCGTGACGGCACCTGTAATAACATTATTGTAAGACATAACAACCGAGCACGCTTTGTTGTTAAGCAATTGTCGTAACCCATTTGACACAGACACAGTAAGGCCATGTTTGTATAATATAATACGTCCAAATACCATAGCAGATACGTCGCGTGTTTGGCCTGCCGTAAACGTACATGCGGGCCGCAATGAAATGGCACGCGAATTTCACTCATGTTATTCAAAGCTAGCTGTGCCCCACGGTTTCACCCGCGTATACTTAATTTCATGCATGGCTTTATTTCTTTTGTAATTTTCAGCTATCTGCTAGCGTCAGTCTTGTATAATTTGGTCCAGCCGTTTCAGATACTAGTCGAAACTAGTAGACAGACACAGCGAAAAATGTGAAAATGATTTTTTATGTGAGAGCCATATACTCTCATATAATAACTAGATACCTACATTTAGCGACAATCTGTTATTTTGGAATTGCAAACAAATACTTAAAATGTAAAAATGTCCCATCATCTATCCTAGTAAAAGTAAAAAGTAAAAAAGTTCGTGAGATGGTATATGGCTACTGCAGCCATGAATGTGACTCTATTGGTCACGTCACAACAGGAACACAACCTACTTGCCTGAGATCTTTTATAACGTGGAGGTTATGTGCTAAATTTCATTTAATATGTAAAATAGACAAATTATTTATAAAAAAATATGAATGAATAAAAAAGTTGGTAGTCGCTATTTTTAATACTTGAAGAGTTATATAATTACCTATAGGTGGTCAGTTATATCAGTTCAATTCATCACGTCATGCGAAAATTTAAAGATAGTGTATATTTTTTTGCGTACCCAGTCATTTAACAATTGCTATAACCAAAGTAACTAGGTGGAACCCATCCTAAGCATTTCATCTTAATTCCACGTCAGCCACAAATCCAAGTAAACCCCTTTATATTTGGTAACAAACACCAATTTACACCGCCATTACCGCTCGCAAAGCAAGACTCGTAAGTAAAACCGGCAAGAGTATCATATTACTGTATCTCATTAGAATCCATATTTTAATCCTCGCATTTTGTTAAGGACAGTGATACCCACTGTGAGCTCGCTCCGAAATGTTCAAACAAAATAATTACATTCTGTCTGCACTACGAAGAAATTAATGCTCTGTAATAAATTACGGGCTTTTGTCTGTCTGTATTTCACTTAGCTTGTAACTGCGCTGAAATAAAACAGTGGATGGTGCTTATCTCCTTTTTCTGTGAAATAAGTGAACAGATTTTTAACTGAGGATTCATGGTTATGTTTGCATGTTATTGTCTTACTACAGAATTAACTTCCTATTAAGAAATTTATATGCAGTTGAAAAATTCAATTTTGTAAACTAACAAATATTTATTTAAGTATAAAATACCTGAAATTTTCCTCTTTCAAACATGTTACTTGTAAATTTACATATTTTACTTACAACAATATTCTACCTTAATACATATTAATATAAAAAAAAAGTCAATAAATTTAATACTTCTTAAAATTATAGATTAAATAAAATAGTGGACAGCTAAGTTATGTAGTCGTATGCAAAGTTTGGGTTCAAATGACTGAATAGGATTCAAGATCTGCTGCGCTATCTACCACGCTGGCACATTACCTTTGTTAAGAGATGAGAGTTGTTATATATCGTCTTAATGATTTGGACTCTTACCAGAAGATAGTGGATAAAGCAATTATTAAACGGCTACCTATAGCTCTCACCAATTTTGCATCTGAGCACCAGGCTCCAGCCGTTTCTACAGCGAGAGGCATAAAGTCATCCATTACCTTCAAACAAGAAACAGTAAACAGTGAAGTAAAATCATTATTGTCAATGTAGATGTGTCTCGCAAGTGCCGACATATTTCTAATAATTCTCAGTCATATTTACCGTGGATAACTTCCAGCCAACTCTGACAAGTATTTACACAATTCAAACGTACGAAATACTTTCCAACGAACAGTTACCCGGCGGACTTTAGCTACAAAACGAAACAAACTTAAACAAAAGGACTGAACATAAACAGCGTTCGAAACGTTTGCAGTCCAAACCGCATTGAGAATATCTCGCAACGTCGTATGGAATTCTCGCAATGCAAGGAGCCAAAAGGAAAATAAAATTCAGCTTTAAAGGCGACACATTAAGTGCTCTGGACGATTTGTGAAGATTGTGCAACTATTTTGTTCAAGTCCAATGCTAACGCTAAGCTTTGTATTCAACCGCAATTATCGTATCTCTCTGCTTTCAATACTTACACGTTGGTACGTTTTTATAAGAAACATGGGAGATATATAAAGTACTAGTTCTAGACTCGCGTACACTAAATTTCATGTTGCTCGCGGAAACCTAAAGTATTTTTTTAATGAAAGTTACCAAAGTTGATCCTAGTAATATTAGTTATCTGCCAGTGAAGGTCCCGTTGAAATCGGTCCAGCCGTTTAACAGACAGACAGACAGAGAGAGAAAAAAATTGATTTTTTAATGTGAGTAACGCATTTACTTTTATATGCACTTAGTGAAAAGCTGTTAATTTCGTATCAAAAACATACACTTCAATTTTATTTATCTGTATGTTGATACATACATTGATCAGAATGTACGTATAGTAACCGATATTTAACGAGATTCTGTCTCACCAGCCTTACGCCTCAAATCGCAGTCAGTTAAATTCAGATAAATGCATCGTGTTTAAAATCATTGAATTCGCCAACCGGTCGCAGTATTCACAGTAGATACCTTCATGTTTGTTCAATAAATTGAGGACATAGTAACCACAATGCAACGTCACAGATTTCCAATATCCCTGTTAAAATAACGCGCATGGACCGCTCTAGAACACAGCTAAATTTCAAAGAGTACTATTTTTATTTTTAATAACATTTTATGACAGTTAGATACTGTTAAAAAAAGTGTTGGATATGAATATGTTTGTTAGATCTTCTCAACAAAATTTGAATAGAAATGAAAATTACTTGTCGCTAAAATCTGATTCTTTCTAGTTGCATTAAATATATGAATTATAGCTTTGATTATGCTCGCTACTTGTCTTAATCGAGGTACAAACGAGTGAAACAATTGTGAAACTGCAAACAGTCGAATGATACGATTTAAGAATTCAATTAGTCAATTTTTTTGCATTAAATTATAGTAATATTAGATAATCTATGAACAGTTTGCTTACTTGAGAAAGCCTCATTCTGCTTTTGCGATGACAGGTTCAAAAATACTGCTATACTTTATTTATGTTATCAATGAAGGATAGGTATAAAATCTATCCGAAATAAAATAATTTATTTCAGTTGCAATTTGTGAAACCACGCTAAAATTCAGTACTTTTAAGGTGCATATGTCACCTTTAGTGCAAAGTTGTACTGGCATCGGTCTGCCTGTGGGGAAGCACTGCAGCCCCCATTCCATCCCCGCGTAGGAATGCTGTGATTATATTGCCACTAGATACACTTTCGCGATAGCGGAAACCTGACAGTATTATAGACATCATCATCCTTCTGCCCTTATTCCATGCTTACTTGATGAATGATGAAATTTTTTAGACACTCAAAAAGGATGGTTATTGTGAGAAGCGGATTGGCAGAGAATCAACATGCCATTGCTGCCAGCCTTCTTCGCACGATTTCAGGTGATACCGATTTTGGTTAAGTTTTGTTTGGTATAAGTATACCTATGCAAGCCTGAAGGTGTTCTCATTATTAATATTATAATCATATTTAGTGTCAACTAACTTTGTTATGAATTACGGAACAAAGAAAAAATTATAGCCTCTTCAACAATCCGCTTACAAAATAACCGCATCTTTCGCAGCCACAGCAGTCTTTTTCGCCTTTATTGAGCCGTATTGAGCCTCTGTGAAATGTGTAAAATTGCCAACAACGATTCAAGGAAAACTTTTTAAACGAGTTTGCTAAGAGAACCGAGTGCTGAGCGAAACTAAATATCGGGATGTGGAGCACTACACTTTCCGTGTAATCTTTGACGAACTTTCGTGTTTTGGAACTTTAATGAAACTTTTGATTGCAGTTATCTGACGTTAATTTAATTATAGAATGAAAAATACAAGCAATTTTACCGCGTTTAAAAACTAAGAAAGGCAAATTAATCGGTATCACCCGCGTAGGCTTAATTTATGGGTACCTTACTGTTTTTGATAATTAAAAAAATTCCTGCGTAACAATAACTATCTGCCAGTAACAGTCCCGTTAACATCGTACTTACAAAATTTTCGTTTTTCATTGAATAAAGTAGGCACATAACAAACAGGGACTATACAATTTATGAGTCACAATAAAAATGAATGAATACGGGAATCTACATAATAAATAAGACAGTATATTTTTGGTTCATTTGCTGCTCGTGTGCATCAAATTGGCATCAGTTAAAGAGGGCAGTGTAGCGATGTGTATGTTTCATAAATACGTCATTATGCAATGCTAAAGTGGCGTTTGTCACATTTGTCAGCAGTTGAATAAACAGGCGCGGTGCATTTTATGAAAGCTACGTCATTATTAAATAATTGAAGTGTCGTTGGTCGTATTTTTGAACTGTATATTTACATGATGAAAGCGGTGTTACCTGCGAGAGATTGCTTATTGATTGTAAAAGGTAAAATTAAACTCCATATACCATCAGCTATCTGCCATGTCAGAGATTAGCGTGAGATGTCAGACAGACAGACAGAGAAAAAAAATCAAAATTATACTTTTATGTGAGTACGTTTATAAGTATTAAGTGAAAAACGATTAATTTTGAGTAATGAATACTTCCATTTTATTCCTCTAAATAGATTTAAAATCGTTCATTTTTAAAACACATTTGAGAGTGTTCTCATAAAAATCCAAACTTATTAATTTTTTCCGTATGAGGGTCTAAATGCCTCGGACCGTTTCCCAAAATATTTTCAAATGAACACATCCTGAGCGGCTTCGCAAACAAAATGACATTACCAAACCCCAACAAAATTCAATAACGTAATCTGCTGTTACTACTTTCATTATAACCATGTTTGGGAGCCGGGCTGGATAGAATTTTTATGGTCCATTCGTACCCGGTCACTCCCAGAAGGTCGATTCTCAGATTCCCTCATACACCCTTAAAACTGTTTGCATCGAACTATGCGGCTTTATTAGTACCACTATCAAGATTAAAGCTTTGGGTAAAGGGTCAGTCTTTAATTAAGAGACCTTGAGCGTAGACTGGATTTATAGTAGCCTGTCGAAAATTTGCTCCTAAATTTTGAGTGGGTAGGTAAATTCGACAATTTATAACTGTACCACTGGATTGGTTGGCTTTCACAATAGCATCATAAATAGCAAAGGAATTTCCAGTTTACAGGGAAAATTCATGTTTTATTTCGTGTTGTTTACATTTTAATCAAACATTTTGGATATATTATTTGAATTGTCAAAACTTTGTGTGTGCGTAAACATTTTCGAGTTTACATGAAATAAAATAATTGTATAGGTAATTTTCACTAAAAACTTTGCAACACCAGAAACAGCAGGCAAACAGTGTAATTAATTTGGAATTTTTGAAACAAAACTCTAATTGTAAACAATTGGAGTTTTGTTGAACCCAAAAGTTGTCGTTCAATAAAAATGTATAACCTATCGATATTTGAACAATTTTAATAAACCTGTCAATGTTATTTCGAGTAGCCAGTTTGAAACTAGTAGGTAGGTGCAAGTAGCGGTTTCAGTTTAATCAGAACGTTAACTTGTTCCGACAATGTCCCTCGGTAATTGTTTCAGTGAAACTAGCTTTAACACTCACTAGGGAATTAGCTGTTTGAGGCTTGTTGCGGGACTATCGACTTCTTGATTCATCCAGTTTCACATAAGCGAAGAGAATTTGATTTTTGCTACATCTCAGTATCAAGTTGATTGGTTTTTGCGTGATGTTGTTATTCGTAGACGGCTCGAAAAAGTGCCGAGAGAGCACTTTTATTGACATAACTTTGGCAGCTGTAAAAAAGATTTAAATGAACATACTCGAATTCGGACTAATGTTGTGGTGGACGGAAATATAATCTAACGCTTTTTAGTTTCAGATTGCCTCTTACTCTTCCGCCTTTATTCTGTAATTAGATATTTAAGCGAAGAGGAATGTAGTCAGAGAGAGAAGTAGTACACTAAAATTATGTCCATCCCTTTTTAAATGTGTGTCACTGAAAGAGATGAAGCTACATTTAAACCAAGGACAACTTTAGTTTATGTTTAGTGATAAATTACTTCTTTGAAACCAAATATATAAATTCTTACGACAAATTCTATTTCGCTCTCCGTTCGAATTAAATATCAACGTAGTCGGACTGTTAATTCTTAGTTAAAGTTGCCTACGAAAGTAAAATAATGTTAAAAGCGTGTTGGATCCAGCATGTGCTGGTAAGTGCGCTAACAAACAAGTAGCCAAGCTGCCAAAGTTAATCAAATACCCCACGTGGACACGGCTACTGACGACGGCACGAGTAATAAGATACTGCGTTTCTTGAAGATTCAAATGGCATTAGCGAATTTTGCATCTTTTTGATTCCTCAGATTAATGTTTCTTTTAAGATGCTTTGTTCGTCAGTTGATATTTGTTTATTGAGTGGTTTCTATTAAATGATTGCAATGGATAATGAGTTCTAATAAAATTTGGATTTTGTAGATCTGGTCGCTAAAGTGTGCCATTAGTTACTGCACAGCCTCGTTGTTCACTAAGATTTCTCAGTGAATAACGCGATTGAGTGAATTCAGTGAATGGTCGCACTCGTCGTCGAGGTCGACGCTGAGAAACCTTAGTGAAAAACACGGCTGGACGTATTTCATTAGTTACTATAGTATACATAGATTTCCAAAATATACCATAATTTTTTTTTTCTTTAATTAAATAAATTTATATTCCACCTTCGAATATAATATATTGATAAATATAATAAATTTAGTGAAGGCTAGGCGAGGGTCCATGAATTTGGTTACAATACTTTCATATATTTTTTGCAAGCGAACATTTTAACTTGAACCAAGGTATGAAGTAATTGTTTTAGTTTCTCCCTTCACAGTTTGACGTTTAATTACAACCGGATAGCTTTGTTTGTTGTTCTATGCAAATATGTGTTCGCATGTGCGAATAGCTACGGAACTTGGCGTATTTCTGGAAATTATAACCTTAGCGTAGTTATTGTAGCTTGTATCTCTAACTGCAAGATATGGGTAAAGTTATGCTTCTCCGCTGAACTTGGGGTATACACGAGGAGTTAATTATTTTAGTGATTATGTATCGAGTATGTAACATGTCTAACATATCCATATTATGATTCAAGATATTAATGTTACTTACCATATGATGTTACTTGACCGTTGAATTACTCGTTGTTCCTGAAAATAAAGTCTGAGTACTGAGATTGATGCTTTAGATAAACTTCTAAAAACATGCGTTTTTTTATTTAACAAATAAAAATACAGTGACATAAATACAGGGCTTTGACTTATTAGGCGAATATAGCGAACATATTCGGCACAGGGCGTCGGTATGTAAAAGTATTAAATAAAACCTGTTACATTTTTCATGATTTTGTTCTTGCATTTTTGAGTAGGTACTCTGCGTAGTTATTATAATTTAATTAAAAATGTTTAGGGATTTTTATTAATATTTTTAATATTATATGAACCACTAACCCCTGCTCTATGCCAAAAATGTTTGGCCAAAAAGTCTAGACCGTGCAAGACGTAGCTCACCAGCTACCTACGTCTTGCTTAAATGCTTAAAGTCCTAGTGACACTCTACGATAATAAAGTACAAATACATATGGCCTAAAGCTATTTCATAAATACAATAAAGAGAGAAAGCTAAGCCACACAGTTAAAGCCTTTTGGCAGCTCTGTTCAAAGTAACCAAACAATAAGTCGCGACTACACTGGCTGATACTAATCCGAGGTCAGACACTAGAGGCACGTCGCCTACTTACATTGCGTTATTCACGTGAAATTCGAGGTGTCTTTGAGACTTACGAAGAATTCACGATCAAGTAATTTTTTGCTTTTTTGAGCCGTGGTGTCGCAGAGACTGAGCAGTCGTCTGCTACGCAAGTTTGAATCTCAGTAAACATGCAAAAATAAAATTTTCTGAAAAAAATTTATCGTCAGCTATTTCAAACCACGTGCTTTACGATGAGTAGACATCTGTCACGTTAGCGCTTCATTATCTTCGGCGAAAAGCGGCAAACACCTCTGCCTACCCCTTCGGGAAATACAGGCGTGAGCGTATTTATGTTCGTATGTATTATTTTGTGCTGTAGTGTGGGTACTTACGCAGGTAAAGTTAATCGTTATGTTTAGATCTACCATTACAATTTATTATTGGTGAAAACTGGTTATCTTAACTTTCCTTTCAATATTCTCTTTGGGGTTCCTGTTGGGAACGCGTGATGGTAATCACTATTTTCAAAGAACTTTCAAATCGTCAGAATGACTTAATTTTACAGGATTATATATGCTACTACCGGGTTCGGTTAGATTGGAAAAAAAAACATACTTTTATAAATATTAATTCTTTGTCATAACATAAAAATCCCATTTATAAAACTAACACCTTAAAGTGTTCGTATATATAAGTATCACTTAACGTTAACTTGTTGCCAAGTTCTGTGCACCCGATTTGAATTCAATAACGGCACGGAGGCACCCCCGATCGTTTTCCATGGAAATGAAGGGGATCTCTTTTATTTTTCCGAAGAAAGTATAATTCTATTGGTTGGTAATCGTCCTGAGATTGGAGGTAGATATTAAAAATCCCCAGGGAAGTTATTCCTTCATTTCGTGGCTTTATCGCTTCATTGTCAGAAATGACTCAAATCATCCTTCAATACTCCGGGAGATAATATCTTTCGTAAAATTTCCTTCAATGCGGAATTTATGAATATTTCCCTTCTTATCATATATTCTAAAAATAAATAATAATTGGCAAGGGTTCTTTGAAATGTACCTAATTTTAATATAGCGAAGATAGGTACAATGTAAAGGAAGCGATTAATCAAGTATTTCTTAGGATTATCATCGCGCTAAGACCAATCGCGTTTTAAAGATAGCGTTAGCCCAAAGTGACTAAGCCACGCGGACGAAGTCGTGAGTAGAAGCTAGGCTATGTTATATAACCTTTCTGTGTGCCTCATCCAATCCAAATCCATAAAGGCGCTTTTTAATGATTGAATAACTTTAAACCTCCATACCTGTAGGCAAAGTAACATTATACTTACGCTGCGCTAATAGAAACGATACAAAATGTATCGGTATGACTATGTCATGTGACTGATTTATGTAATTTTCTTAGATTTTGTATCAAACTCAAAATATCATTATTTGATTAGACTTTTAACAAAATACTTTCAAATCGTCAGAACGACACGATGACACAGGATTAAATGCTATCGCCAGGTTCGGAAGGTGTCTTTTAATAAGAAGAATCGTTTCTATTAGCGCAAGCGATAGAGTTCATTAGTGTAGCATTTTACGATAGCCTATAGATACTAGGATATCTGTGAAAGTGTTGGAACTATGTGGGTAAACTGTACCCGTACCCGTTTTTGCCTATACATAGAAAGATAAACTTAATCAAAATTTGTGAGGGTAGTTTACAAACAACACATAGGTGGTGTTTGGAATAAAACTGCCACGGATTGGCTTAAGCATTGGCTTAACCCTTTGAAGGGTAATTGGCTTAAGCAATTTGTTAACAACAGCTTACACACTCGTGGGAATTGTATTCATTTTCAATATGTATCTGTGTGCGATTGAGTTGAATGCCTTTACAGAGTAGGCTTATATATTTACCTCTCACATATCGTAGAATTGTTACTATGCTGGTTATATACATATAAAGAAAACATATATGGTTCACCTCTTAACCTCTTTATTATATACATACAAACTGCATACTACAGATAAATAAAATTGAAGTGTCTGTTTGTAATTCCTTATTAATAGCTTTACACAATTCTTTCCAATTCCAAATTAAAACTTTGTTCAGGCTAATCTCTGAAATCATCTATTATTTAAAAAAAATGCTTATGCCAAAACGCATAACTGAATAAAGTATTTGTCATGGTACATTTTATTAACCGCATAATAAAATGTAGATAACAAAAATGATTTAATTGTAATAAATGAAAATTTCCGCGACACTCGTCCCGATGGCATGAAGATACAAATGGGTCGAGCAAACAGTTTGTCACCGAATTAAAACCGGCTCACACGGTTGGCTCAATGGCAGCTTTATCAGATCTGATGCAGATAAACATGATTCCCGTTTCGGATGAAATTAATTTATCAGTTTAATAAAGTTTAATTAATAGATACGTATCTCTGTCGCCTGACGCTTTGTTTTGTTTCAATGATTGATAATGTTTATTGGATATAATTTTTTATTAATAATTAGTGACCCACCCTCGCAAAAATTAACTTTATAATGATCTTAATAATCGTATTTAGATATGTTGACTTTCCTCTACTGTCAATATATTATATAATACTTATGATTTTTTTTCAGCTATAACTTTTTCATATTTCAACACCTACATGTTAGTAAAATCCGCAGCAAGATCCGGAACGTAGTTTAGAGGAACGATGCGTGTCTGTTTGCGACAAAGTAATTGTATGGAAATGGCGGCTTAAATTTTTACTATTTAAAGAAATGACGCTAAGTTTAGTTACTTTATCAGGCCGGATTAGCTCCTAGATAACAAAGGGTGGAGAGAGGGAGGGAAGGCCCAGTAGGGGGACACAAGGGCTTCATAAAAAATCTTTGTAAAGCTTAATATTATTAGAGATGATGAAAAGATACAGGAAAAAATAAGATGATGACTTTCTCTAAAGGAAAACAAAGTTAATAGGTAAGCAAGTACGATCATGTGAAAAGGCTTACTGCCAAACAATTTGATCTGTTCATGCAATAATCGTCATCCAAATATCGCTTCAGCGTGGATCGAACGGGCGAATTTAACACGGGTCTCAGAGCGAGGTTGAATAAGCCATTAAACCCAACATCTTCTACAAACTTCGGATGAACAACCAGCTGTAAACTTGAAATTAACTAGGGCTTAACACTTTCAGACATAATCCGTCTAGTAACCACACTGTTAATCACTGAATTGTACCTTTGAGACTTCAATTTTACTGGAACATAATCTCTATTGAACTAAGGACCTGTCTAATGAATTACTGTCCATTATACATTTGATCTTCCCCGTCGCTTTCACTTGTATGCCGTAGTGATGAGATAGAAGGGTTAGGTATGTAATTGAAGAGCTCTGGATAAAATAGTCGGTTTGTAGCTAACTTAATAATTCAATTTAAATTAATGACAGCTCGGTAGCGAGTAGTATCGCTATGGTCTGCGCCAGTGGATCGTTATAACATTGGCAATGATAGTGTTATTTCAAACAATGCATTCACGGTACATTAGCGCCAGTATCGTGCATCTATTATTTCGTTTGTAACTCATGTTTTGCTAGTTTTTGTTCCGTGAAATAATATTTCATTTTTTATTCACGTCAAAAATATTGCAGTAAATTGAGAACCTCATTAATAAAGTTAGTTTACAGTACAATAAAACAAGACAAATAAAGAAAATAGATCTGTGGCCGTGTGGTTCGAACAGTCACCTGCTACGCAAGCTTGAATACTAGCAGAGCCTGTACCGATGAGTTTTTCTAAAAACTTATATGTCATATAAGTGATTTCATACCACGGGCTTTACGGTGAAGGAAAACATTGTGAGTAAGCCTGCCTATTTCTGATAAGTAATTCAAAGACGTATGTATGGTGCCTGCGACGGCGATAGATTCACTATCTATCACGTTGGCATTTAATCATAATCTTCGGTGAGAAGCGGGTGTGGTTATTACAACCCATCTGCCTACCCCTTCGAGGAATACAGGCGTGAGCGTAAGTATGTATGTCAATAAAGAAAAGTAGGTCACACAGGCAAAGCTATTTATACAACCTTAAAATATACTGAATTGTATCAGTTTCAACTTAAATGGTCAAGTAACTAGAAAGGTAGCGAATTCTGACTAACAATATCAAGTTTGTTGAAGTAATTTGTCGATTCCAAAACAATTTGAAGATCAACATTTCATCTGTTGATCTTGAATTAAGACAAAACATTGATCAAAGAGTTCCAGACTACTGAAGCGAGCCTCCAGCCAAATTAGTCTTTCAGACTTAATTTCTGAAACTAAGTTTGGGTACTTGTTAAAATTAATTAAGTCAGTCACCCGTTGTCCTGAATAGAAAGCTAATTTACTTGATGACAAGTTTGGTATTACATGAACAATTCTTGGTAATGATACATAAAGCCGTGCTTAGATAAGTGCGGACATAATTTTGAGACACGTTTAATTTGTACCAGAGAATATTTCTTATATTAATTCTACTAGTCTTACTAATACGAGTATTATCAACTCGAAAGTTTGTAATAATGTATGTATGGATATATGTATGTTACTTTTTCGTCGATTTTGTTGAAACTTTACAATGATATTGCTTAAGTCAAAGTCAAAGTCAAAAATATCTTTATTCGATTAGACTTTATACAAAGCACTTTCAAATCGTCAGAATGACACAATTTACAGGATTATACATGCTACCGCCAGGTTCGGAAGGTTGCTTTTACTGAGAAGAACCTGGCAAGAAACTCAGTAATTACTCTTTTCAAAAATATTATACAATTTAAACAAAATAAATCATTTGAGAAATGTAAGCCCATGGACACAGTTCCAATGTACAAATGTCGATAAAAATTAACATAAAGAAAAGTCTAGTAGTTCTATTTATATCTAAATGCGTAGCTTGAGATGACCAGCCCCCACAAGCAGCACCTGTTCACAAGTATGACGAGAATGCCAGCCATCGCCCTCCTCAACCATTATAGAGGGAAGTGAGCGACCCGTCACCCTGACGCCGCCGCAAGCAAAGGCATTTTAGTGAGCATGACAACTCAAGCCAGTCAAAACAAAGATCAAAAGAAATATTAAAAAGAATTGTAGCATAAGTACAGTGTCCATGAGACTACTTACAATATTTGTCTGGTAATACATTATTCCAAGTTTCCTTATCACACATATAATCACTAACTGTATAATAACCCTTTTTAAGTAATACAGATTTTACAGTTTCTTTAAATTTATCAAAGGGCAAATTTACAATACATGTAGGTAATTTATTATAAAAGCGTATACTTTGCCCTAAAAATGATCCCTGGACTTTCAGTAAGCGGTGTGTAGGTACTACTAATTTATTTTTATGTCTTGTGTTGACATTATGTACATCACTCTTCTTTTGAAAAGAATTTATATTTTTATGTACAAGTAGTAAGTTTGCAAAAATATACTGCGAAGCCACTGTTAAAATTCCTATTTCTTTAAATTTTTCCTTCAAAGATGCCCTAGATCCTAAGTTATAGATTGATTTTACAGCCCTTTTCTGTAATATAAATATGGCTTCTATATCGGCAGCTTTGCCCCAAAGCAAGATAGCATACGACATAACACTATGAAAGTAACTAAAATAAACTAATCGTGCCGTGTCTACGTCAGTGAACTGCTTTACTTTCCTGACGGCATATGCTGCCGAGCTGAGTTTCCCCGATAGACTAGATATATGTGAGCCCCATTGAAGTTTGTTATCAAGTGTTACACCTAGAAAAACTACTGACTCAACAATATCCAGTTTTTCACCATTGATCATAATTTTGGTCGGAACAGGTTTAACGTTAGGTAAAGTAAATTTTAAGCATTTTGTTTTTTTCGCGTTTAAAACTAAGTTATTCACAGTGAACCATTTAAATACTTTGTCAAGGGCACTGTTTACATCGTCATAATCCGTTTTACCTCTGCTAACTTCGAACAAGAGTGATGTATCATCAGCGAAAAGTACAATATCACAAATATTCTTAACAAAATGCGGTAAATCATTGATGTATATCAGAAATAGAAAAGGCCCTAAGATTGATCCCTGCGGCACGCCCATCAGTACCGGGGACCCGGAAGACTTAACGCCATTTACCTCTACTTTCTGTACCCTCTGGCTTAAATATGAATCAATTAAATCGAGTGCAGTACTTTTGACTCCATAGTGTTTTAATTTGAGCAATAATGTCTCATGATGGACGCAATCAAACGCTTTAGATAGGTCACAGAATACACCTATCATATCATGTGAGTTCTCCCAAGCCCTATATACATGTCGAAGAAGTGCAACACCGGCATCAGTAGTTGACCGACCTTTGGTGAAGCCATACTGCTCATTGTGTAAAATATGATTTATGTTGAAATGGATAACTAGCTGATTTAATATGATTTTCTCAAAAATTTTACTAAGAGCAGGTAAAATTGAAATCGGTCTGTAGTTATTGGGATCATTAATATCACCAGCTTTAAACAATGGTATAACTTTACTATATTTCATCAAATCGGGAAATTTACCTAATTTAATACAATTGTTAAAAATTTCAGCCAGGGTTGGGGCTATTATATCTATTATATCGTGTAATACTTTTAGAGATATATCCCACAAATCACCCGTTTTTTTTAAATTTAAACTTTTAAATGTCCTAATTACTTCTAATGGGGTAACGGAACAAAAACAAAAGCCGGCGTCGCATTCTGACACACTTGACTTAAGAAGAGATTCAGCGTCTGAAGATGAAGAATGCAAAGAACAAGTTGTAGCTACCGGAATGTTAATAAAAAAATTATTAAACGTTTCTGCAATTTGAATATTATCGCGGATTAAATTATTATTAATATTCAAGGCTATTCGAGTATCGCGACTTTTTATTTTCCCTGTCTCCGCATTAATTATATTCCATGTAGCCTTAATCTTGTTATCAGCATTTTTTATTTTAGACGAGAGGTATAGAGCTTTAGCTTTTATACAAGCTTTCTTGAAAGTTTTTGAATAAGTCCGTACATAATTTATAAATTCTGGGTTATGATTACATTGTTTCAACCCATATAGCTCATACAACCTATTTCTACTAACACGTATACCTGGAGTTGCCCATTCATTAAATTTTGCTTTAATGTTTTTATGAACTGGTTTAAGTTTAAAGGTACTGTTAAACTCATTTTTTATAAGGTGAAATAGGCTTTTGAAATGTTTATCGGGATCAGTTTGTGAACATTGCAAATATGGAATTTTACTTTCTATGTTAGATCTAAACAAATTTAACCGTTTCTTTGTGATAGGCCTACATGTTACTTTTTGTGTATCTAAGTTACTTGTATACAAAACAGTCATCTTTTGACCACAGTGGTCAGATGTGAGATCACTAATAATAGCACTATCTGTGGCTTCGCAGTCGCAAAATATATTATCTAAACATGTGGCTGTAGTTGCTGTGATTCTGGTAGGCTCAGAGAATAAATGTTTTAAATTAAAAGAATTAAAAAGACTAACCAACCTAACCGTTAATGGCCCACTGTCTAGCAAATTGACGTTAAAGTCGCCACAAACTATTAAACTTTTATTAAGTACACAAACTCGCTGTATAGCATCTTCTAACAGAGATTCAAATAAGCAAAAGTTCCCTGAGGGGGGACGGTACACGCAAATAATAACAAATTTATCAAGTTCGATGCACGATAACTCAGCTGTGCGCTCAACGGAAATATTAACTATGTCTTTCCGTTCCTTATATTTAACTTCATTTGAAACAATGATTAATGAGCCTCCATGTATTGCTGAACGTCTGACAAATGCACTTGCAAGTCTATATTTTGTATTAGTGAGCAATAGCTCATGGTTCTTCAGCCAATGTTCGGTTAAGCATAAAATGTGAACATTGTGATATTCTAAAAACAAGTCTATCTCTAATTCTTTGCCAGCTAAGCCCTGTATGTTCTGATGAACAACATTTAAGCGACAACGCTGAGAGACACTGGGCACAGCTGTTGTCTCTGGTACTAGTTTAAAACACCAATAGGAGTGTTACTAGTACTGTTATACTCAGATTCATTCCTTAACCTATGTTTTGTTATATTTGCTATAACGTCGTTAATATTGTAAGCTATCAAAGTAGCAATCAGTTTAAGACATTGTTTAGGGATATAAAAGGAATCCCTAGTTACCCTTAAACATCGAAATAACACGTCATGCTATCTTCTATATATGTAAATGAAGGTAACTTCATTTAAAGACTCTTTTTTGTTTTCATATTTTAAGTTGTTGTTTTACTTTAAAAAGAATTTAATTTTTTTCATGACAGAAGCTGTCATATTATTAATGTAAAGAATATAATGTGTAATTAATGTTTTATTATAATAATTATCTAAATTTGTTGGTAACAGCATAATATTGTTGTTTCTCTTTTTATAGGTAAGTTGTTTATTTTTAGTTTATAAGTTATTTAATGTAAGATATGTGTGCTGTTATGTGTTGTAATAAATTTCTCTTTTTATAGAGCAACATAAGTTGGTTTGTTACCATATTATATATATATATATAAAAATGAATCCGCATCTCCCTTGGTCACGACATCACGGATGAACAGCGGAACCGATTTCGATAGTTTTTTTTTTTGTGTTCGTTATTGTCAGGAGAAGGTTCTTATGAAAGAAAAAACTAAGAAAATTGCTTGGAAAATAAGAAAATTTAAGAATACTTAACCACCATATTATAAAATGTCTTTCTTCTTAAATCTAACCTTAGCGCCTTGGACAGTAAAAACTTTTTGATGTAACCTTATGACGTTTGACATAGAATATTACACAGAATACGTGCTGCATTCTCATAATTAAGAAGGGCAACGTCTGTCGGATCAGCTAGTAATTTATTAAGATCATGTGGGCTAGATACTCGTATACAAATCATATAGCGCCTTCCGCGTCCAATATAATAATGCATTCAGGGTGCACTTGGGGCTGCCTTACTTTTGTAGCGCATCGGGGATGTACGCAGAGGCTCGCGTAAACTGCTTTTATGCCACAATGCGGAAAAGATGCGCGTCCCAGGTGCGCAGGGTGCGAGCCAGCCCCAACACTCTCCTGAAAATGATCGCGACTCGCCTGGATTGTGCGTATATCACCCACTGCTGCGCTATTTATAGCGGGATTGCGCAGTAGTGCAATTTAAGTTTAATTATAATAAAACATAATAAAAAAATAATCTTTCTAACATTAGGTTAAACCTTACTACACGATGTGTATGGACTAATTGGTATGAAATAATTTTTATTCATTCATTCATTCATTCATTGTGTGAATTATCCATAGGTACTATAAAGATACGTAAGTCAAATTCTGCGCAGACGGTTCCCAGCTAGTACATACATAATTATGCTCACGCCTGTATTCCCCGAAGGTGTAGGCAAACACCCTAATATTGCTAGTAGGCTGCGAGCCTATTGCTATTATTGACTATTAGGTTTAGATTGGTGAATCTAGACTACGGGCTGTTACAAGGAAATTGCAGATGGAAAAACCTATGAGACATAATCAGGTTTAGAAACGTAAAAAATATTTCTATACTTAAGTACAAGCGATCCGAAGAGAAATGGGAACAAGGATATAATCAAAAATGTCTCTCAAAAGTATTCAAGATGATGTGACAACCCAATCACATTGTAGACAAAATAAATTGCATTTTAATTGCGGGGTTGCGCATTTGTTTCGTTTCAAGGAAAAATGCTAATGTGATTACAGGGCAGAGAAAGGGAACCGGGTAACTGTCCAAATTACCTTTTGCGGCCGGATTTTTCTGTAAAATATGATGATAGCATATTTTTCCAACGAAATTATGTGCACCCTTGTTGGGAATAGCAAGACCTTGGTTTCATTCAGAAGATTGAAAATAGAGGCCAAATCTTGGTTGCTTTCGTATTTTATTTTGTATACATGATTAGACATTTTGGCTTTCCGTTCAAGAGCCCTATTACGCTGTCACTTCGAAATCTTTCTGTCAATATTAAGTATCCATTTTGTCAAATAATAGGTTCTGGATACAACTCGCTCGGAAATGTATCTACCAAGGGTGCCTTGATATCATTGATCGTAACTGTTATCGCTGAGTTAATCACAAGTTATATATTCAATGTGCTACCGTTTAACCGTTTATCGAAAAGCGATAACCATTGTCCATTTTTGACGTCATTGATATGGAAATACGATGGGTAGCATACTTGTCTTGTGCTTGTTCGGTATAATATTATTTTGAGAGTCGTGGTGACCGTGGGGTTCGAGCAGTCGCCTGCTACGTAAGGGACGCAAGTTCTAATCCTAGTGGTCTATACCAATGAGTTTTTCTAAAAAAATAACAAGAATTTCATCCCAAGAGCTTAACGGTGAAGGAAAATATCGTGAGTAAATCTTTGAAATCTGAGGAGTAATTCTATGACATAATGTAGTGGCTAAGACAGGGATGGAGTCACCCTCTGTCACTTTGACACTTAATCTTTCTGCGTTGAAAAGTGGGTGTTGTTTTTCAAACACCCAACACCTTCTTCGGATCCTTTTGGGATTGCATGAGCATATTTTATTATGTTATTTTTTACTGTATTTATGTGGTTTTCGAGTTTCAAGAGAATGTATCAGAACGAATTTTGTAAGAACTTATTGAAGAATGGTTTATATTTTTTGGCAAACTATTGATTTGGCGTGGTCCCTAAGAATCAGCAGCAATCATCAGGAAATAAAGAATCAGCAGCAATCATCAGGAAATAAAGAATCAGCAGCAATCATCAGGAAATAAAGTGGACATAATCAATTAATAATGAAAAAAACGAGTCCAAAACTAATGTACATACTACTAACGCGGCGTATTTACGCTGTAAGCAAGGCTACACTCCGAATTATACTAGGTCAGTAAGCACGACATTCTACTATTCAATTTTTCAGAGCTAGCTTCTGTTGATACATCCTTCCAAATATACTCGACTATTTAGATATAGTGTAAGTCGGAACTCATAAGTGGATTTCAAAGTATACGCGAGTAATGCCCCAAGCTTATTCTTTGTTTTTTGTATGGCAACACTTATATGGTACGAGTGTAGAAAATTACGTCTCCATACAAAAAAAGCGTAAGTCAAGCGTCGACGTCCGAGCGTGTCATAACCTATACTTGGGACACGGATTCCTATTGAAGCGTCCCAGTCTTGTATACAATAGCAATAAGCGGATACTCCAATCCTGCCAATAATATAAAATTGGAACAATTCTCTGTGTGCTATAAGAATAACCAAAAATCTGTATTCAATATTGACAGACCAGAAACACAGAAAGAAAAACTTTTGAGAAATGTTGATATCAGTTACTATTCGATTTGTTCTCTTTTACACATTTTTAATAATAAAAGAGAGAAATTATACAGAGTGTAATTTTATTAGAAATCATTTTCATTGTGTTATAAAAATGCATAATTATTATGTATCTATTTTACCTTCGCCCGCCCATTGATAAAATAATAAAACAATCACAACTAAAATATCAAACATTAACCAGTTACCAATCTAAAAACCCAGAATACGTTTCTAATATTTTATCTAACAATTTATAATTCGTCGTCTACGCTTAAAATGAGTCCATATTTAAATGGCACCTGCTCTTACCAATTTACAGTTAAACACGGCAGGTGCCGGTGTAGAGGTCACCACTTTACACTTACACTTAACTGTAAAATTTACTGCCTCAGGCGAGCTCAGACAAAGGGATAATTTGCCGGGATTATGAGGAGGCGACTTTAGTTATTGTTTAAGCTTTATTCTATTATTAGTGTTAAGGAGACTGGTGCTTTCAAATCATGAATGGCTTTATAATATAGCACCTTTGTACATATATGGTATCACATTCAAGGAACCATAATGAAATACAAACACACTGATATAATTATATGAGATCAAACGAGCTTGCCGAGTGAAATTTCGATCATGATTATGTACAAGTTGACTACATGGTTAATTTTGTCCTTGAGATATGCGAGTAAAGCTATAAAGATGAATCTGAAGTCTGTTCATTCCGACTAATATCTGAAACGATTTTACCGGGGCTTTCACACTCTGACTGACAGATATCTGATGCTATAAGATGTAACTAAATAATTGGTTTAAGAAAAAAATTATCTCTTTTAATTATTATTTTAAAAATTAATAGTTTTTATTGTTTGTCTAACGCGTTAAAACCGAAGGGCATAGCTAGTATAATTATATTCCACGGTATGAATTGTTATCACGAATTTTTTTTTCCCAATGCCGGATTCAATCAAATCAAAGTCGTTTCGCAAATAGTCATGCAATACGAACTTCAAAAGACTAAGATTACTTCTCGCAAAATAAAATCGTTCCGTGGCCTCGCGAGCTAAGAACAGCAACATTTCAGTAATACCCCTGTGACGCATTAGCTCCGGAGTTAGGAAAAATTGTCCACGCTTACGTTATTTATTCAACATGACCACTATGAGGAGAAAATTATGACTTCCCTTACAGATCTGAAACTTCCACGCAGTTTAGTTCATGGTTATATTTTATGAGGAGTGACCGAGGAGGGATCTTCAAGCTTAATGTCGGGTTTATATCACTATGTAACGTTGTTTTTCTCATAAGAACTTTTAGCTAACGCGCATTGTAGAGAAATGTTCTTGCTATATAAGTTTAATAGAATATTTTTATCAATAATCTGACTAACAGCTTCTTGGTCTAGTGGTTGCAAGCACAAATATGGTTCTGGGTTCCATCCCCGTTTCGGGCAAAATGTTTTTGGGTTTTTCCATATGTTATTTCCCAGTGGCTCGGATAAGTGCTCGGTTAGTATAAATAAACTAGCAAATATAACTAGCAAAATGAAGTTGTACTATAAGTATACTCAGCCTTCACCTTCGGAGAATAAAGGTGTGAGTTTCTGTATGTCTTCGTGTTGTGTATGTGTGTATGAGAAATATTATAAGACATAATTCCAAAGAATAGTATTGTCACAAAAATTGTATATCGATACGGCTTCACTAGTGCTTAATGAGATTTTTTGTCTATGAGGCTTTCAAACTTTCAAAATATCTACCCGTGTTCCGTGCTTAAAATAACCAACCACCTCAAAATGTCAAGTGCTCAGTACACTTGCGGCTTCATGTCATACTTAATATTGGGTTATAACGGGTATATGGGGATGCATCAAGTTATATTATGAATTGTCCTTGTACCAGTGAAGCTAGAAATTAGCAACAATATACATCACTTGGCTATCTCGCTAACGGCCCTCGGAGGCCCACCAACATCCCAAGTCGAGTACAACTCGTTGGAAACCTTCCAACCACAAATCGCAGAATTTATTTGCCTTCAACCGTAGATAGTGCATCTACGTGGGTACTATACAAAATGCATTGAAACGTGCACATAGAGCTGCTGGATAAAGTGAACAAAGTGTGGGTTAATATTAATAATATTTATATTTAATATGCATATTAATGATTTGCAATTTTAGCGATTTTTGTGGGCCATAATTAAATTATTTAAGAAATATAAATAAGTGAAAATTAAATTCTTATTATGAGTGGTAGAAAATATTAAAATAAAGATTAATTAAATTGATAAAGTTGTTCTCAATTTATGGCCCGAGGGGAACAGGTATTAAGTTTTACTCTATTATTGTGTACTTATGTAATGGAGACTGTATTTGTACTTCTAATGTATTGAAAGTAGTTAAAATTACCTCTGTAGAGGTACCAGTAGCCGCCGACAGACATAAAAAATAACATAAATTATGAAGGTACTCCCGATTGCTTAGCACACCTAATGCCACTTACACACCCCACAAGTCTAAGATTTTTTTCCCAGAGCAGGCAACTCGCCTGACGAGACTACCGTCAAATGAAGGCGGCGTCCGTGACGACAATTTAATATAACAATAAGTTAATGCGTTAATCTTGTATTGGAATAAAATATTTATCTGGTAATATAATTTACTAGATATACATTTCCTCTTCCAGTAATGTATGTTTCTGTGTCACTTGCCTTGCAGCAAAATCCGTATTTTAGCCGGTCCAGTTATGGCATTGCAACTCAAGTATTGAACGATAAATAAAGTTCAAAACTACTACAAAACGGACAGGTTTCTCTGACAGACACGTTTTGTTGTGAGTTTTACTTCAGAGCACATATCGTATTAGACTTTATTATATTATGATATACATAATATAAGGAGTGCATAGACTGAAATATACGAAATGTTTCATGGAGTATTATTAAAGTCTCGAATAAGTGTGGTCCAAGTGTTCTCAGTTGTGTGTGGGAGGCGTCATCAAGGTGGGGTTCTTATGGACGTTGTGGCGGTGCTATTTAGAGCCTTCGAGCTATACGTGACGCCGCGACATAATCTATACAGATAAATAAAATTGAAGTGTCTGTTTGTAATTCCAAAATAAGAGCTTTTCACTAAATGCATATGAAAGTATACACGATACTGACACTAAAAACCAAGTTTTAAAATGTTTCTCTGTCGACGGATTTTAACGGGACTTTCACTGGCAGGTAGCTGATGTTTCAAGGAGTAACTTAGTTTACTTTTATTTATTAAAAATATTAGGGTTCCACGACATCATCATCTCCCTGGCCTTATCCCATACATTGTTGGGGTCGGCACTTAATTCAACCCGATGTGGCTGATCACCTGATTTTTATACGAAGCGACTGCCATCTGACCTTCGCAACCACATTTAGGAGGAAAATCTGTGATCTGGGTTAAACCAGTTGTCAGATTATTTTTAGGCCTCCGACTGACCTGTAACGATTGCCAAAGATGTTCAATTGGCAACCGGGACCGACAGCTTAACGTGCTCTCCGAGGCACGGAGGGAACTCGGGCGGTCACCCATCCAACTACTGGCTAGGCGTATGGTTGCTTAACTTCGCTGATCGAATGATATGCGCAATAGCAACTGTGCCACGACCTCCTCCACAGGGTTCCACGACAATAAGGAAGAAACTAAATCTACGCGGGTGAAACCGCGGGGCACAGCCAGTATGATATAAAATCTAGTAGGTACGCTTAGTATGAGACCTAATTATAAAAATAGATATTAAAATTTTTTTTTTAACAAATTTTAATGTGTAATGTAATTGCCCAAAATTATAACTTTAACAGTCTAAGTATTTACTTGTGTAAACTTGGACACGCCCACAGGAAATCCGAAACACATTTTAGTTAAGAAAGATCTGAGATTGAGAACCATTTATCCATAGTTCTAGTTGAGGATCTACCCGCTAACGGTGATCACTTCACCTCCATCAACATCTGAAATAATATGAACCCTCAAGTGAGTAAATGCTCGATCCATTCAGTCGCACAAATTGCCAAAGTTTTCCTCATTAGATGCCCACACGCCCCGCGTGCTATATCTTACGAGTGTGTACACGTTAATTTGTTAAAAACATCTACCCTTTTACCAAACGAGCCGTACTTGTAATGGTTTTGGTTTGTGTTATAAGCGAGTAACGTCTTAAGACTATTATATAAAACATGGTTCGAACCAAGACTGGACCAAACTGGCACGTGTAAAAAAATCCAGCAACACAAATCTGCCTTAGCTATTCAATGCGACTGTTTGTTTGTGATTGTTTAATTATTTATCTATTCTAATGCGTGTGAAATGGCTAAGCAGTCAGGTTTAAAGCAGGTCAGACTGTTTCCTTCCTGTTATAACGAGTTTTGCACCGTTTTAGTAACCCATACTCGCTCGCGTCATCCATAATATTTGTACAGATATTCTAATTCTACGCGTCAAGGCTAGGAAGTGCTGTAAAATTCTCGCACAACTATTCGGCGGAGACGCTAGCAAATATTACAATTCTTAATTGACGATAACTAACTACGAATAATTATCGTATTCGCTATCTCCCACCGTGTATACCATATGGCCAACCAGATCCAAGCTACGGAAACCAGGCGCAAACGATCGTCACGTCTCAAACGCTACGTGAGCAGGAACTAGAACAAAATTATATTAACATCCAAGTGCAAGAGATGTATACCGATGAATTATCTAATCGTGATAACGAGTTATCGTCCTTCTGCAAATGGTTTGCCTTTCCACTTAATTAAGAAGGGCTTAATTTGTACCTTTTATATTTCAAACTAATAATATTAATGTCTTATTAAAATCATGATTTTTATATCGCAGTATTACACCCACAGCTTCGCCTACGTGGCAGTAAGATTTCATTTACGGTCTTTCAACCCCCAATACACCCCTTGAAGTATAGAATTTCGAAAAACCTTTTAATATCGTATAACCCTTCTAAATTTGATATCTCTAGGACCAGTGGTTTAGGCTATGCGTTGGTTTTTCAAAATTTTTAGGCTGTGGAGTGTAAACAAATGATTACAGTTATGTACCTACTTGAGTCCCAACAAGGTATAAAAGAGTATGATGCAGCATTTGGATTTCGTAACAGGCTTGTCGACAGCGAAACTGCTGTTTCTGTTACTCAAATGAAGAGCTGAGCCTTAAAAGTGTACTGCGGAGTCCAGATTACAGCTATTTAGTAGGTTTAGATTTAAAAAATATATATATTAAAGGCTTATGTATAAAGAATAATAATATGCATATAAGCTGTAGAAAATAATAAACACGATATATAATTAATAAACATAAAAAAATTCGACATTTTTATTTTAGAAACAATACAACGAGCATTTCGTGAATTTACCGAAATTGAAACGAGCCCCTGTATTAATTCATAGCACTGAATAAAAACGACAAAGACTTAATTTGAAATGGACGAATATACGTATATCACATTACTGATTCAGGCATCACAAAAACCATCACGTATTTCCAGCCGTTATAAAGTTAAAATCGTACAGAAAATTATCCGTATATTTAAAATTTACGCCTCAATTTGAAAAGCCCGTATTCATATCCGTACGCCATTGAAATACATCCATCTATTCCGCGCTCTTAAATATGTATGAAGATACGTACAAAGTTTTGTACGAGAAATGAACTAAGCGAACTTTAAAGTATCATTCTGGAGTTTTGGGAACTAAGGTACAAGTATAAGAGCCGAAGCTATTAAGATTCAGACACAGTGTAGCCAAATACAATATTCAGGAAAAGCTATTGTAGAGGAAAATGTCTTATTGTTCCCTGGTTCCATTGTTGGTGGCGTTCGGTACTTGCTAATGGAGACTGCATTGTCTTCAGCCTGAGTCAGCGGCCGGTTTGATCCACTTCTACTAAGTTCACGTATAATTGTATTGCACTTTGAGGTTGGGAAGCGACACTATCAATAGGAATAGTAGACTAGATTAGATCTTTAATTTTCTCTTGAAATAATACGACCTTTTGTCAGCAGCGTGTTTCACTTCTTGTTCTTTGACTCTTGTTTCAGGGTTGAGATCTTTGATTTGACGACTACGCTTGTATACCTTCTGTGTTCAAAAGGTGGTGCATGCACACGAAGTTATTACAAAATGGAACCACACTAAAAAAATTATGTCAATAATTTAATCATTGATTTATGGTCCGATCAATGAATATAATGTGCACGGATACAAAACCACACCATTAATATTTCTCTTTGTTACAGTTGTGTGTTCGTTGATTGCTAGCTGTCATTCGAGGTATGTCTTTCTAAGTATATAACTCGTCTGAATAGATAAATTTTTTTTAAGCTGTTTCATAATTATTTTCTTCTAATATCAACCTAAGGCCGTTTAACTTAAACTTCATTTTCACATCCAGTCACATCATTAGCACAAAATAAACATTAAACGCAGAAGAAAAACAAAGCAAAGAATTTGCATGGTAGTCATTTGGATCATAAAATGCAGCGCGTACTTATCGAATAAGCAGACTGTAAAATAACTCGCACCCGCCCTTAAAGCCCTTTAGAGGGACTTGAAAAGGGCTGAAATATAACTTTAGATAAACTCGGTAATAGCATCTTGGAGTTGGCTCGTTGGAGTGCTATCTGAAATATTGGAATGGAGCTAATGGACTTAGGGCTAAAGCTATGGGCCAACTTGAAGGGGTTTGCAATGGTTAACTCTGGGACAAGCAACAATTAAGGTTTATTAAGCCTGGCAAGCGACCTAGACTCAGAAATTCACAGCTGGTATGCGAATTGTAGAATAACCTCCATGCGAAAGTAATAGCGAAATGTTTCAAGTATGCTATGCTAGCCCCTATACTGTTAAAATGTATGCATTTTGTTTATAGTATGTGGCATATGACCTATGGCTATCCTCTGAACAACTCTAATCTTTTTTGGGCGTGATTTTTCAGTAGGTTGGGTATAAGTTTTTAATCTTTCTTGTTTTATAAACAAAATTGGGGTTATATTGTGTATTTGGGAATGGAAACTATTTTTGACTCACTTCTGTTGTTGATTTTTGCAAAATAACCCTCCTTTTTGCTTCGCCGTGCCATTGAGTAAAATGAGCAAAGCAAAATATTCAACGAGACTTTAATAACCAAGAAACTTGCGAACTATTTACCACAAGTACGTGTCAATTGAGCACACAAATAACTAAACCTCAATAAAGGCCACTACATCCTTCCAACGTGAGGCTTAAACGTGTTTAGTGAGCTCACAAAACCTATTTATGCAACAAAGGTGTGGTCTATGACTGGAGATCTCGGCTACGAGGCACGGGTCGGCATTCAAACTGCTTAATCAAACCAAGAGGTAGTATTGTCAAAACGCTCGACTTACTTGTGTCTATATTTTTTTCTTTGTTCTCAGAACATATTCTGAAATATTTAAGTTCATGCCTTTCCAAAAAGGTCCCAGAAGGGTTAGGTTGAGGTGTTATTCCATTCTAGGAACTATGCACAGCTGCGTTATTCTGTAAAGTTTTTCAGCGTCGAACTCGATTTCGAGCGGTGGTTTCAATAATAGGATATTGATATATAATACATAGTCGATAAAGTTTAATTTCGTATCTTTGAAACCGACAATCTACATTGAAGGCGACGTTGAGAAACCTTACAGAATAAAGCTTAGCAGATCTTTGACATACGAGTATTACACAGGTTTCCTTAGAATGTTTGCTTTCATTTTAAAGCTCGTGGTGTGATATCACTACACGTTTTTAGGTATACTCATTCGCACAGACCAGTGGGTCTTTACTTCAGCCACAACGACATTTTATCTGATCCAGAACGCAGTTTAAATTACTGCCAATTTCTTAAGGCAAGTTATTTAGTTTCACTTAAGTTTCACCAGTCTAGAGCATGTAAAAATCTAGAAGTAATGCAATCCATTAAGCAAATGCGCTTGCTCTCTCAGAGAACCGCATTCGAAGGATAATGCAGGGTACTTGATTCAGAATGTATCGTTTCAGAGCTTGTTTTGTACTTGGCAACATTGTATCCATACGATTGACTATTTGTTCATTTTACGATTCTATTGGTTCATTGGATACACGAGTTATAATGTGTCGATCTCTACATGCATAGATTATGTATGTTTTTGTCTGACTCTCGATACATGTTTAATAGCAGTCTTTAACCTAGAACTAAATATCACTTACTGAATATAGTATTTAGACATTCAGTTTATCTTAATTTATCAACCTCTTTAAAATTCTCACCGTTTTTGAGTATTCTTCTCAGTTTATATCGGATTTCAAAATCTTTATGTATGGTTTACTCGTATGTAAATATTGTAAGACAGAATCTCCTGTTCCAATGTTTATAATAGAACCTTACAAAAGATCACAGCTTTTTTGTGTTCGGCAGCCCTTATGTTTTTTTTAAATAAAATTATCCTTGAAACATCAGCTATCTACCAGTGAAAGTCCCGTTTAAATCCATCCAGCCGTTTACGCGTGATGCCATGACCAAGGGAAATGGGGATTCATTTTTGTATACAGGGTGTCGGAGAAAAAGGAACAGTTGTCTTCTAGAAGTTGTTGGGTTGTATGAATATACCACTTTGTTGGAATCGTAAAATATCTAGCTCCAACGATAACGTAGTTATAGGCTATGGCTGAAGAGGTTGTGGCCTTAAGCGATTGAATGAACGCGCGGCCGCGTCTACCTACATCACGTACGCGGTAGTTAAACTTTTTAAATTAAGGGATAGATGGTTTCGAAAAATGGTTTTATGGGATTATTTCAGGATTTTTTGTGGGAGGAAAAAAATAAAGACACAGTTATATTTCACGTGAATAACTCTACCTTACAGCTGACTTTTATGCGAAAATAAGATACTGATATGGTCAACTTTGAACGTCAGTTACTCGACAACGGAAGAAGATATTTTTGTCATAATAATTTTATATATTAACAGCTGTTCCGGGTTCTCCGACATCCTGTATAAGAAGATTAAATCCTATATGCTGGAATAATGTGGGTGGCGCTAATACTCATAGAGTGCAGAAGCCGCTTACCATCACGCAGGCTATACGCATGTTTACCACCTTTGTAGAATAACAATATATGGCAAAACAATTACCAAGGCTAAAGATCTACATGAATCTTTACTTTTTCTTAAATAGTTTCACTTTCAATATCACTCTGAATAAATACATTTTTCTAATATCCTTCTCGGATTGATCCTATTCTGTATCCGTTGCTTTAAAGTTTGTATTTACTTAGGGTGATATCGATAGTCCTAAGTAAATAGACATGAACGGAACCCAAATTTGAATAGCAGATATATCTATCTACACGATATTGAACAGTCTCTGTTGTAACATTTTGTATTAAAATTCTGCATCCTCTCACAAAAGTCCTATAAGTATTGCTATTTTATTTTAATCGATTTTTTCGAGAATGATCATTACCTATGTTTTAACTTAATTTAAGAAGAGGCGGTTCTCTCTCGTTTTTTTTATGATAGTAATACCTAACCTAGTAATATTATTCATCAGTAAACTCTTGTTTTTTTTTTTAAATGCTTTTTTCCTTCATAAAATGAATAATTTCAATCAAGATTTTAAGTGCATTTGGTTCCAGTTTGATTAAAATTAGACTAATACAATGTCCAATTACTCGATCCTAAAAAAAAAGAAAAAAAAAATGTATCTGTATATTGTTCAAAGTATAGTTGGACTCTATGGTAAGGGACAGAATACACCCCTTGTATTGGAATCACGCGCCTCCTTAAGCGATTCACGTCTGAAATTAAAGAGCCAAAGAGGTACCTATGCGGTTCCCTGTTTTGTAACAGTACCCACTGAAAAAACGGCTCTTAAACGTCACCGACATTGAAAGTTAGCCCGCAAACTCATCTCTTATGGGAGTTGATTTGAACGTGACCAGAAACTTTCATGCACTGATGTTTTGGGTCGCTTCATGTCGTTTTACTGCTCAATCTCCTCCGGGAAAAGGGCACAATTTAATATGGAACCTCTATATACGCTGCGATAACTTTTTTATAACAAAGGTAAGAGTGGACCTACAATGTATGTGTGTGTTTCTTTTTAGATATACTACTTAGGTATATCTCTTGTTTATGTAATATTTCTTGGATTTTGCATGGTTAGGAAACAATCCATATGGAATCCCACTCTATGTACGTTGCATAATTACTCTAATCCGATCGTAAAGCAGGGGGTAACGAAGCATGAATAAATAAATGTATATTATTCTAATACTAGCTGTACCCCGCGGTTTCACCCGCGTAGATTTAGTTTCATCCTTATGATCGTGGAAACCTAATATTTTTAATAAATAAAAGGTAACCTATGTCCTCTCTCACGGTCTAAAGATTGTCTGTGCCAAATTTCATCAAAATCGGTTGAGAGGTTTAAGCGGGAAAGCGTAACAGACAGACAAAGTTACTTTCGCATTTATAATATTAAGTAGGGACTATATAACAATATGCCATAAACGTTCACTTGTTCTGAGATTCTAAGATTTATTTCGCAAGATGAGTATGGTAACATAGGTAAAACAAGTAGATAGTGCTGGCTTATGTCGTAAAAAAATTATGGTTTTCCATCAACTTCAAGCAATTCCACTTGACAGTCAGTAAGCAGTAAAAAAATTGTAATCTACCTGTGTGTTTGATGATCCAACAAAATCTAACCTTATCACGTAACGTTAGAAGCTACTTTTTATCGTTTTTTTTATCGAAACAGTCAATGTTTTTGTAGTTTTCTATAAAATCTCTACCCCTAACAACTATTTCGTAGCACTGGTGGCTAATTTGTAACGCGATACTAAACTGAAGCAAACACGATCGGACAAATCCGCTTGTGGTCGGCGCAGGCCAGATTAAGCCGGACTGAACCGGTTACAACCGGTCGGTACAAGCGCAGGGAGCCGTAGTAACAAATACATATTAATTCAGATCCCACAATCCGTACATAATTGAAATGACAATATCGGTTAACGCGAAGTTAATTTAAATGGCCCAATTTGATGGTTAACTGCTAGTTTAATGATGCACGCTCCAACAGATTTATGGGGCTCGTCCGATAATAACATAATATTATCTTATTGTAACTACTGATTGTAATGAACGATACCACAAGTCATCGGGCTTTATAGATAGACACTTGACACCTGCCCCGAAACAGCACCCGGAGAAATAAGAAGAGATACCTATAAAATTATCCACTGGAATTAAACAAGAATGATAGGTTAGTCAAATCATAACTAATGGCAAACTATGCCTTCTTTATATTTTTGTGCAATTTTAATATTTCAGATGTTGAGACGCTTCATAAAAGATCTGTTTAGCAACGGTACATTATTTTGTTCCAACTAAGTAGTTACTTACTTTTATTCTAGTTCGCAAAACCATATAAATCCTAATAATGGTGCATGTACCATTACGCTATAAAGTGTAATTATCTGGCTACACCATTAAAATGGAACATTGCATTGTCCCCACACGACAGTAAAGCCAGTTCACATCCACGTTGCTTGCAAGCATTGCGACAGTGTGTACACTGCCTAGCTGCACCCGCCCCTTCCATGTAACTGCCGTCGTTTGCTAGTAAATCTATGGAGGTAAGCTTCAGATCGTCTTTAAGGCCTTGTGTTGGACATGTTACGATTTGTATGATACTTGCATGTTTTATTTATGTAGTGATAAGGGCCATTCCTTAGTTAGTTTAAATTATCGTCGATTTGTTATTTTTGCTTCTGCTAATGCTACTATTGGAGGGCATAAGTGAGGTAGAGCATAACAAGTTCTCCCGTTCGATATTTGGAGTATCTCCATCTTACAGACTTCAAATTGACATTTAATTTTACACAGTAACATGATTACAGTCGAATAATGCTACTGTGTAAAATTAAATGTCAAAGCTAAGAAGTTCCTAACACGCGCTGCTTAAAAGATCACAGTCAGCCCCCTGTGCACAGATTTCATTTTTTATATAGTACCTAGGATACGCGCGAGGGAAACTGTTATAAAGTCATAAGCGCAGTAGCCGCTTACCATCATGTAGACTGTACACTTGTTTATTACCCTAAAAAAAGTACTGTACATATAAGATTCGAAGCTTATTAAAGGTTTCAGTCTTCGAAGTATCTTCTAAATAGTAGTTGGATACACAAACCGTATCCCTTTTAAGGTACACGCTCATCAATCCTTGTCTTCATACGTGCAAGTCAATTAAGAGCATTGCTCCACCTATATCCACCTATTTCACTATCTTTAAAGTAGCGTTGTGGGGGTATTGTTTTACTTAGAGTAGAAAACAGGTATCATTTGAAGAATCCTGTGATCAAACCTCGTAGTTACCAATTCCAGTTACACAAGGTAGTGATTTTATAAGCCTTTTCTGGGGATAATTTCTCATTTTCCGTAGAATAAGTCTCTAAAATTATACGACAGTAAAATTTATGTAACTTTTAGGGTAGCAAATCCTTTAGGATTTAACGATATCGAATATAGATAACCGGACACGCATGAATGGACAGTAAGTATTATCTGTGTATGTCTTTAGCCAATGTGATAGCTAAGCAAAGTTTCAGCATTTTTTTCGATAAGAAGAAGTAGGTGAAGGTACCGAGGAAAGAAGGAAAGCAGTATTGAATCCGTGTCTAAGAGTGGTAGGATATAACCGTCCAACTACGAACTAGCGATGCGCGATGGCGAGAAGATTAATAGGATTGTTTCGATTGTTAAAAACCTTGAAACATCGAGATTTTTGAACAAAACGATTGGTTCGGCACGACATCACAACAATCGAAAATTCTATCGATTAAACGATTGAATGGTTGCCTCGATAAAACAATTTATTGACTGCGATTGTTTCGATTCTGAGGACATCGCGCATCAGCGCTTGCAGCACATTATAGCCAAATGTGCCATCACATAGAATATTGAGTTCCTGCGGTGAGTAAGGATGTCAATCTCCATGGGGAAGAGATATCCTGAATGTTTAATGTGCAGGCAAATCAAAGGATAGTAGCGTGTAAAGTGACGTACTCGATGCTACAAGCGTTTATTGGCGACAAAAGCAGCTTAACATAAGACGTTGTGTACATAAAAAAACAATCCTGATTACGGTTAACATTATTCTCATTTAACTTCATAGAGACAGAATACGCAATGCACATAAAAAGTTTTACTTCAAAGACGCCATTAAATTATAAAAGGACTAACCAACACCTCCAACACCCTGGACCACCTAAAAAATAAACCAACGTATCCAAATGCAGCTGACGCTAACTTTCCATTTAAAAAAGTAAACTAAAATACACCCAAGCTCAGAGCAAAAAGCAATTTTACTGGATGAAGTAACTCCTTCCTATTATCAAGTGTGTTTTATTCAGTGTGGCTCCACGTCACAGGATTAAAGCCCGGTCTCCATTTGTGGGCTTAAGCCCGTGTGAGGCAAGCTATTTTGTCAGCGACAGCGTGCTTCTGACAAGCTACAAGCTATGGCGGTGTAACCGGGGCTTTATGTGACACCGTAACTTTCTTGAAGTTACTTTGAAACATCACTTTAAGTAGTTTGGCGTATGAACAAGCTATGAAGTTTAATTGACTTATAACTCTTCGTTCGTCGTTATGTAAATGTAAGCTTAACGTTATTTATTTATGATTAAAAAATATTATTTTTAATTAATAATATTTTTGTTTTACAAGTAATAGTTAGCTAAACGATTAAACATATTATGTGTCGTAAATAACGTATATGTTTTAATTATGAGTGTAATGATGACACCCGGAGAGCTGCCCCCAATAATCAGAAACTGTCTCGTTGGGTTGGTCGCAAACGCTTCTGAGAAAGCTAAAGAGATATAGGGGTTTTACTATTTATTTTCTCAGTCCGGAGTCTGAATTTGTGACCGGTTAGTGGCAAATTACATGGAACTGAATGAATCATAACTAACAAAATGTGGGTAAACTATAATTACCTATGAATATAGACTTGGGCTATATATAACAATTTTTTTATGAAAACCATAGAACAAATTTCCCGCATTTTAACCGTTAAAACAATTCATGAAGAATTTGAGTTACATTTCGAGTTCGTAATAATTGTATGATAATATTATAGTTCAATCTCGTCGAGATGAACGACTGATTTTATGAAAATGTTATGTTTATTCTAAGCACGGTGTGATAGACGTCCAGTCTGCCGACAGAGTTGTAAAACAACTATAATATTATTTCTTGGTTCATATTAAAGTATTTTTCATAGTATTCTCAACTAGCTTTTTCGCTCCCGTCGTCGTCCACGTGGGAAAGCATTTTAAATTTATAAGGTCGATGTCTGTTTTTAACCAACTTCGTGAAATGAGGAGATTCTCAATTCAACTTTATTTTTAAAATCATCTAAGTCAACAGATTAAAAATTGATAGTTATTATTTCACGAAGCCTGTCATGAAGATGATATGAACATTTCGATAGAATTTGTTAGTTAGCACAATGTTTTTATCTTTTATAAATAGTTAGGTTTCGATGTATTTGTAGTATATGTCTGTTTACTCTTGCTACGACTCTACCTACCCTCTCTTTAAGACTTCTAAGGGTCTACTCCTTTTATCCGATATCTAAGTTTAGCAAACGAACAAAAATCAAACGAAGTTTCAGTATCGCCAAGTAAATTCGTTGAATTTTTTTGACAAACACATCAAAAAAATTCAACGAATTTACTTGTGAACCACCTTCGGACGTAATTTTAGTACGAATACGACCCTTGGAACTTTGTGGACTTTGACCGAATATTCGTATTTCGTCGAATAAGAGTAGACTCCTGGAGCAAGTTATACACTTTGTATGTTACCAGTGTCAGTTAGTATAAAATTTCACACATGCAAAGAAGTCTCAACTACTGGCCAGCTGCCAAAAATCGGTGCATGCTTTGGCCCGTAAACCACGATTCAGTTCCATCCATGTGTAAAGATACTCTTCAAGCTTGAAAATAGGTGTTTACATTCAAAATACTGTATAAATGTTGAATGTGTTTTAAAAGTTTGCACACGGATTAAAGCACAAGCTAAATTGCCAAGAAAACAATCGCCTTGGTCTTATCCCCACACAGTTTTATCCCCGCCGATGGCTTACCTTGCAACAGCCTTCTGACTTATACCCCGTAAAGCAGAGAATATTGACAATCCGTAATGATTAGGTTAGGTAAGAAAATAAAGAGCTTATAGATCGCGTAATGGTCATAAGAGATTACTGTTAAAGACCAAGTGAGATTTTCTATATACTATTTGGTATAATGAAATAAATATGTATTCTACTTTGCTATTCTCTTTGAAAAATCTTCCTTAATGGTGGAAACACATTTCAATAAAGGACAACTAAGACCGAAACAGAGGTTAACAATACTCTAAATTACGTCTTATAGTGTTCTTACATAATTGGGCATTTTGACACAGTGATTCATAATTAGCTTCAGATACACGAACCTGAATAAGAAAGCTGTGTGATTTAAATTTAATTCATACTGATTCTGAATAGCTATAAATAAGTCTTCTTCCATCAATTTAATTGCTTTAATTCATGCCACTTATTAAGCATCATCATCCTCCTGCCCTCATCCCATGTTATTTGGGGTCAGCGCAATGTGTTCTTCTCTTCCATTTCTCTCTATCAGCCGTCATATCTGTATTCGCTTCTATCAATTCATTCCTTTAAATCATGCTAATAGCCATCATCATACTCATGTCCCTATCCCATGTTATTTGGGGTCTGCGCAATGTGTTCTTCTCTTCCATTTCTCTCTCATATATTCTTCGGCACAATCCTTCCATCGTTCCTTAGATCTTTTTTTTCTCTTTATAGCCATCGATCTAATTAAACAAAATAACTGCGCCACTCAATAACCACAAATATTAAATAGGAAAACCTTTATCATAACCGCACTCGTTTGCTAAACTAAAGGCATGTCAACAAACCTTCCAAAAACGTATTCATCACTTTATCTCTTTCAATCTAGGTTACGATCATGAACATGCAAAGCTCAAAAACGATTTCGTCTCAATACGCCGTCAAACGGGTAAAAGGCATCGGTTCCCAGGGGCTGTTTCCAAAATAACAACCTGTTCCTTCATCAAAATTTCTACCAACGGCTGGATCTTCAAAGGACGAGGCGGAACGACATTCTGGAGTGTTAATAGCTGATGCTTATCTACATTTTGGTGGAGAAGCCATCGGTGTAAGGCTTTTGTTAACCTCCCTTAGAGTCGGATGGTGTGGCCTGACGGGTATCAAGGTATGGCATAATCATCACAGGTTATAGCTATGGTTCTCATAATAGCCGAGTTTTTATAAAAATATTTAGGAGAAAAAAAACGGGTGGTATTTTTTTTTAATTAAGTAAGTAATGTCATCTGAATATCTTATAACTTTAATTTAATTGTCATCATTAAGCATTTTTCAGTTCAAAAAAATAATAAGATATCGCTGCCGAAAAAAAAATTGCTTGGATATAAAATGTGGGTTTTAAGTTTTCTTCATGTTATAATAGTTAGAAATGACTTTGATGAATGAAAAACTTTAAAATGAATATCACACAGAACATAAATATTCCCGCACCATTCGTCATTGCAGTCCTGTTGCAGTACTTTTAATAAAACCGGAATGGACTTGATTTATACGTGTTTTGTCTGGTTGAAACAAGATGGCACCAGTAATATCTGCATGGAACCAGCAAAATCCGGTTTTCAACCGCAATTTTTCGCTTTTTCCAACGATCTTGCAGTTTGAAGCGAGCATATAAAGAAAAATTATTTGATTAAAAACGTTGCGCGCCTTTGAAATAAGTTTATATTTTTTTATTGTGACGTTTTAATTTGTTTCAGTTTTGCGGAAAAATATTCTTCTTTTGAATACTGAAAAATACTAATGAAAAATATTATTTAACCTGCATGATATTGTCAGTTGTACTACTAGTTAAACCACGAATCGGCTTGGTACTTGAGGATAGATATACGATCAATATTTGGTCGTAGACAGAAAGCTAGGTTCAAATACTCGTATATTTCATTTTTTTTTTCCAGTACCATCTTTACACAACAAGGTGGCAAAAGCAAATAGTCAAACCATAGAGTTAAACAGACGGCAAGCGGCTATTGTGTAGCCGATGAACAGCCACTAGCGCCGCACTGCCAACCTTATGTTGATTGAAAACGTCGAGTGAAAAACGAGACGATCAGATTTCCCCCAAGCTAGCGCAAAACCTTCTCTGAATTCTTTACTTACGGCAAGAATAATAAAATACTACAAAAAGAAAATTTAATTTACTAGTTCTCAAAGTAAGTCGAAGCTACCATATAACTGTTACAAGTAAAATCTTGTTTGATCGTAAGAATACATAAATAATAAAGTTCCTAAAATGAAACTTTCCCTCCTTTCTTAGTAAGGCGACAACTTTTTCAATCAAAGAGTTCATATGACATCGGTGTTATTAAGTATTTAAGAAGTTGTGCTAGTTAATATTTGAACGTTAAATGAAGATGGGGTAGGTCGTAACTTGTAACTCTGGACTAGATAAAGATGGAGGTTCCGACAAAGCAGAACTTTTCAATACCGTGTCGCTACATATTTTAGTGGAAGACGGCAACTTGTCGAACTTAACTCGGGATGGGCTAGAGTTGCACGGGCTCGATGAAACAATTTTGTTTAAACTTCACACAATGCGATTACCCATACATATTTCGAGTAAGTTAGTGCACGTGAGTGGCATCATCAGATCACCAATACCGTTTTTTGTCAAGTTTCATACATCATTCACAAATTATTTGAAACTGTCGTTAATTTTTAATTCCTCGCTTCGAGAGATCTCTTATCAATTTCCGCTTAAGCTATGGCATAAACTGTTTAGTTTATGCCATAGCTTAAGCGAGTTTTCCCTGTATAGGGAAGAAAGTTTCGATAAATGTCCGTTGATTGGACATCCCTAACACTCGTCTGTTCCGAAGTTGGAGCGAACTTCACCCAAATCTTTGGGAAATAAACTCCACTTACCCAGCGTGTACTCGCGAACAAAATTTATGGGACAATCTCTGGTCCTTTTCAATCTTTGCGACCGGCCTTTTATATCGAAGTTCATTTATTCATATTGACCTTTCACTGACCTCTGAGATAAGAGGCATATATCAGATTCGCTTCATGAATGTTTACGTAAAATATAATATGCTCTATCTATCGCTTTGGAAGATTGTCATTCTAACTCAAACAAGTGGTAAATTCGTACTTACAAAACATAGGGCCTACTATGGATCGGTTTAAGCAGAGTGTGTTAAGAACTTCTAAGCTTTGTCGTTTCATTTTACGGTATCAATATCATAGTTGGTCCCCAGCTCATTATTCAGTTTTGACGCCATGCCACCGTGATTGGGGTGATAGTGTTTTTTGAGTCATAAAATTGCTGTGGAGTTCAACCCGGTGGTCAAATATAAAATTATAACCGAGGTTTTTCACCGGATTTTCACTTCATCCAAAATACATGGAATAAAAATGTTGAGAATAAAATGTTCAACTCCATGCCCACAATTTTCTCGTTATGAATACCAATCACAACAACTAGTGAGTCCGTCTAGTTGGTTGTTTTTACCGGTTCTGATCACGTTTCACCGAACTATGGGAATAAAATACCATCATAATTTAAAGCAAACGTTGTCTGCTGTTCATTTTCAACAGATGCCAATTGATGGGCATTTATTTATTGTTTTTTATATAAACTATCAACCGAGAAGAGCTCAGTATTTCGTCGGCACAGTTGTTATTGCATATCATTATTCTTTATTATCATTAACAGCGAAGTTAATCTACCCTAACTTAAAAGTTGATTGGGTGACCGTCCGAGTTCCCTTCATGAGATGGAGAACACTGTGATGTTAATTAACTAAATTAATGAATTCAACGACTGATCAAATGCCACTAGGGTTGAATTCGGTATTGAGATATCAGATAGCTTATACTCTGGATTAAAAAAGGCTACGTTGTTAGTTTTTTTTAATCATTTGAGTTGTCTCCTACAAACAAACTTCCATAATATACCTTTATAATATTAGTTTATGTAGACGTATACACATTATAGTGCCAGAGACGGCGATAGACTCACCATCTGTCACGTTGGCACTTAATCGTCTTCGGTGTTGTTATTACAACTACTGTATATGAATCAATGTATTGTGTACTGTATATATTGTGTAATATTGCTACGTTTTGTGTAATTGGTTACTGGCCGTTCTAAAATGTATATTAAATATTAAGTAAATAAAATAAATAAATAAAATTAATACAACACCTCTGCCTACCCTTTCGGGGAATACAGCCGTGGGCATATGCATGTTTCTAATATTAGTTTAGATACAAAACCTAGTCAAAATCACTCGAAATGCAGCATCAACATACATAAACACAAGTACATTTTGAACAAATTTAAAACAGTTCCAGTTTCCAGCCTCCCGCACGAATCCTTAGAAATGAAAGAAGCAAGCATAAAGGGAAAAATTTACGAATTTTTTTTTCATCAGTCTCTGTTCCACAAAAAGTGAATTCTAACCACGACGTCTGAATTCCAAAACGGAAAACAATTTGCAATCAGACGTTGTGTCGGACGAATAAATTAAAAGTTACCAGTGTACGTACTAAATTAGAGGTTTTCAAATAATTGAAATTGTTGCTTTTGAAGTAAGGTGGGATGGCGGTGTAAATCGTGCTTCGAAACTTAATGGATTCGTGGCTTTGTTTTCATTTGCTCTACACTGTGTTTCTGGTTGTATGTGCTGTGCGTTCTTGATGGAAAGCATTCATTGCTGTTCGGATGAATCGAAAAATTTAATTTTAAATGAAAGAACGTAGTTTGTGAAGTGATTTTCTATAGGTCCCGTATAAACATTTTGCTACTTCGTATGCGCTGGATTTGAGTTGGCATTGCATTTTAGACATTCACACAATACCTATATAAATTATAGCCTTTATTTAATGTACAGTTTAATAAAATTCATACAGTAGTCTTTACGTGAAATCGTCACAAACATCCATGCATAAAAACTTTCGCGTTTACAATATGAGTAGGATGAATAAATTTTGCAATAATTTAGAGTGTAAATTATCTATCTGTACATCTATACAGATAAATAAAATTGAAGTGTCTGTTTGTAATTACAAAATAACAGCTTTTCACTAAATGCATATGAAAGTATACACGATAATGACACTAAAAAACAAGTTTTAATATTTTTCTCTGTCTGTTTGTTCCGGGTAATCTCTGAAACGGCTGGACGGATTTTAACGGGACTTTCACTGGTAGGTAGCTGATGTTTCAAGGTGTAACTTAGGCTTTTATTTATTAAAAATGTTAGGGTTCCACGACAATAATGATGAAACTAATTCTACGCGGGTGAAACCGCGGGGCAAAGCTAGTAATCAATAAACACAGTCATACATTATAAATAGGTACTGCACTATAATTTAAGAATCTCATAGATGAAATTAAAAAAAAACTCTATTTTCAATCTGTTAATTAAAATAAATAAAGCTCCATCTAGCGATACATCGGAATTGCTAAAGAAGACTTGTGTCCCATAACTCTGTTTTCATTTTATACGTAGAAATTCCGGGAGATTTTTATAGATGGCACTCTGGACACGATAATGTGCGGTAAAGCGACATCTTACGAGTAAACACGATACTTTGTGGTGAAGCACCATCTCTCGGGAGGCGTTTGAATTAAATCCAATCTGCGTTCTATTTCTATAACAATTATATTATTGCCTTGTTACAAGCGTTTGATGATAGTATAAAAGTTTCGCAAGGAGATGCTAGATGACTCTTTTGTTGTTTTTTTTATACTTACGTATCTCGCGGTTATACCCGCGTAGTATTAGCAATTAAAACTACAATTGTAGTGATATTTTTTTATGAAAAAATCTAGTTAACCCGAACTCCATATAACATCTGCCAGTTAGAATTCCGTTAAAACCTCTTAATTTGAAATTACAAACAGACACTTCAATTTATTTATGTGTATGTGAATACTTAGAATTAATAATCGGACTTACTACATTATCAGCTTAGTTAATCAATGCACTTTAGTTTTTAGAAAAAGTCAATGGACACATACCTTTGGGCTTTCAACTTCCGTTGCTTGCATAGCAGGCACTTACACAAGTCACTCGGCCACTACGGCTCTTATAAATAAATAACAACAAATGCTACGAATGTAGGTATATATCAATATAAATTACCATTGCCTAGGTAATACATAGACGTAAACGTATTAGAAGCCTTCTTAATGCTATCTAGAAGACGGATGGCCTAGAAATACACGGGTTTTGCTCCGATCAGTCTACATGTTCAGACAGGTTTCAGAATGAATTGGTAGAATTAATGTTTACCACACATTGCCAATTTAAATATAGTTATACCGAATGACCAAAACAAAGGAACAGCTGTTGAGGTATGTAATAGGATAAAATACGAGGAAGCAGATTAAAATTAAATGAAAAAATCTTTGGTACGATTTCACTTTTAAATGCTAACTATCTGTCTGTTTATTCCGTTAATGTTTGAAACCGCTGGACTGATTTAGGTAGCTAATGCTTCAACGAGTAACTTAGGCTACTTTGATTTTCTGTTCCGCAAAATAAACCCACCCATAAATCCAAGCCAGTGAAACCGCGGGGCACATCTAGTCCTGCGTATTATCCATATTTTTGTTATTATCCCATAGAACCATGTTTTGAAGTGAATACGATTCCCCTTGATAACTTGTTTGGTGTGTGAGTGCTAACTGAGGGCCTACTATCATCGGTGTAAGCAGAACGTAGGTATTAGAAGCTTCCGAGCATTGAAACTAAGTAACATATTATATACATTAAACTGCTTTATATCAAATGAATGGAACAAATGTGCCCCATGGTTTCACCCGCGTAGATTTAGTTTCTTCCTTATTGTCACGGAACCCTAATATATTTTTTTTAATAAATAAAAGTAGCCTAAGTTACTCCTTGATACATCAGCTACCTGCCAGTGAAAGTCCCGTTGAAATCGGTCCGGCCGTCTCAGAGATTACCCGGAACACACAGACAGACAGTAAGACAGAGAAAAATCTTAAAACTTGTTTTTTTTTGTGTCAGTATCCCGTATACTTTCATATGCATTTTTACTTATTTTTTATTCAATTAAAGGCTATTATTTTGGAATTAAAAACAGACACTTCAATTTTATTTATCTGTGCTGAATAGATGTATAGATTTGTTTGTGATAAGATTGTAAAATCACTTTATCAATTGAATAATTCAAAATGCGTACCTATAGGTAACATTTAAACTGACGAGGTACAATCAGGCGTTCAACCCACTTGTTTCAGGTCACTGGTTACTTGAATACAAAATGTAATTCGAATACTGTACCTGAAAAACATATGTATTACAAAAATCCAATTTAAATTAAACTGTATGCATAATAACACCTTGTTTGTTGAAGCTTATGGTTTAAATGAGACTAGACTAAACTCCGACTAAATCTATGTCCATTCTTTTTTAAATCCGTATTCTGATACGGATTTTATAGAGAATCATAGAGATTCAAAGTCCAAGTCAAAGTCAAAAATATCTTTATTCGATTAGACTTTATACAAAGCACTTTCAAATCGTCAGAATGACACAATTTACAGGATTATACATGCTACCGCCAGGTTCGGAAGGTTGCTTTTACTGAGAAGAACCTGGCAAGAAACTCAGTAATTACTCTTTTCAAAAATATTATACAATTTAAAAAAAAAACAAAATAAATCATTTGAGAAATGTAAGCCCATGGACAAAGTTCCAATGCACAAATGTCGATAAAAATTAACATAAAGAAAAGTCTAGTAGTTCTATTTATATCTAAATGCGTAGCTTGAGGTGATTCATAGAGAAAGATATGGAGATACTTTTAAATCAAGGACTATCTTTGTGTATGTTTTGTAATAAGACTTTTTGTAATAGACTCATACCATCTTATTATCTTATATCTCATAGCATGAATAACACGGACCATTACCCATTTTTTTAGCTAGATTATGAGTGCAGTGAAAGCTATGGAGACCCAGTGGTCGCCCGCAACGCTAGTTCCAATTTGACCGGTATGTACCAATGTAGTATTTTATGAGGAAGCCTACAAGACATAAATGCCCGCTTCCTTGCGATGTTTTTCTTCACCGTAAAGCATGTGTGGTCAAATTACTGCACCTTTGTTTTAAAAAAACTCACAGGTACAGGCCACTGGTATTCGGGTTTGCATCGCTTGCGTAACACCATGGCTCTCTTGTTTTGTGTCTGAGGACATAGCAATAAAATCGCCACCCGTCCGTAAGCACATAATCATCTTCGAAGAATAGTAAGCTCTGTAATATCTAAGCCTACATTTTCGGGTTATTTTTCTGTGAATTCGTGAAGATCGTATTCTATCCAATTTATATTGTACCATATTTTTTTGAAGCCAAACAAGTGTTATAACTTGCATTATGCTGAGGATTCCAACTCATGTTTATTGGCTATTATGTTCGATATAACATCCAAATGCAACTTTAGGGCCATTGAGAAGACACTTTTGGCATCTACTGACGCGCTTCCATTGTCGCTTCGTCAGAATATTTTACTTGAATAGAGGAATATTTTATATTTGGGACCATTTTATAGTAGGAACCTACCATAGATACTCGAAAATTCTTTGCGAATCCATTTGGTGCACTTTTAGTTTGCTTGCCACCATCGTGGTATCAAAAACAACAAGAGGATTTTTATATATCTATATCATAATGTATATTATATCTGGATAAAAAATATTTATTACTTTTAAGCGAAATGTACCTAATTATTTTGGTTTGCTATTTTTTACTAAATTTTACTAACTAATAAATTTAAAACTAGAATAGCATTCACTTTTCTATATGGTTATACTAACATTACCAACGTTACATTGTCGTGTGGGTGGAATTTAATCTCGTGACGTCATCTGGTTTTTGGCTTCCAGCGGTGGATGGAGGCATCATATTTTACCGGAAGATAAATTAGGTGTTCCATTTCTTTGAGGAGGTATTTGTAAAGTAATGCTTTATGAGCGTCGATGATGTAGACAATGACGATAGATACAATCTTAAAAAAAGGTATGTAGCTAATATTTAGCTCATTTACTGTGAATGACGCACATTGGCGATTTATTTGTTTTATTAATTTGGAGTAAAACTTGTACTTCAGCATATCTATATATCTATACAGATGAATATAATTTAACTGTCTGTTTGTAATTCCAAAATAACAGCTTATCACTAAATCCATATGAAAGTATACACGCTACTGACACTAAAAAACCAAGTAATACATTTTTTCTCTGTCTGTCTGTCTGTCTGTCTGTTTGTTCCGTATAATCTCCGAAACGGCTGGACGGATTTTAACGGGACTTTCACTGGCAGGTAGCTGATGTTTCAAGGAGTAACTTAGGGTATTAAAAATGTTAGGGTTCCACGACAAGAAGAATGAAACTAAATCTACGCGGGTGAAACCGCGGGGCACAGCTAGTCTATATTCAATTTACAAGTAGTAGAGAAAAGTCGACAACTTGTGATAGTCCTTTAAAACGGTATCCCGAAGTAAAACGGAGATGAGTCGCTAGTTTTATATTTTTCCTATAATTTTGTGCCGGATTTAGCTAGTTCATTGAACAGAATGAATGTGTTTTTAACGGATTTGCGAATTATTCATACTACTACAGACGATGTTGATTTTCAGTAGGCGCTCGCGCTAAACTAAACAAAAATGAACTCACCTGATTATGTTTAACAAAATAGGGGTGTAACTTTTTCATATTACTTGCTTATTATCGCCTAATAAAAAAAAAGAAGAAACAAATCAGCAATTTATTCAAAACCTTACGCCCTGAATAGATAAATATATTTTGTGACCAATAGTAGGGACATACTCGTATCTAATTATTATTCAGCATTTTTAGCGCCTTCGTGAATGCCAGCAAAAATGTAAATCAGACTTAATTTGTGTCATTTCAAAGTGTCTGTTTGTCGTATAATGGACACTTTAAGAGCAAATATGGGACATATTATTAGCATAAAGTAGTAAAAGGCTTATTATGGCAAAAATATGCTCTCTCTCGAGCCTCCCTGTTGTGTGAATGCGACAAATGTGTTCGTACGGGGAAAAAGTTGCAAGATTTTCCTTAAAGAAGCATTACTTATTTGTATATTTCCAAAACACGTATCTCCTTATATTATGGAGTTATGACATATAAACAATAGAAAATTGTTCTTATGTGTCGGAGCTTTTAAGGGTATGCAATGCGATAAATTTTATCGGGAAATCATCTATACTCTATACAGATAAATAAAATTGAAGTGTCTGTTTGTAATTCCAAAATAACAGCTTTTCACTACATGCACATGTAAGCATACACGCTACTGACACTAAAAAAACAAGTATTAAATTTTTTCTCTGTCTGTCTGTCTGTTTGTTCCGGGTAATCTCTGAAACGGCTGGACGGATTTTAACGGGATTTTCACTGGTAGGTAGCTGATGTTTCAAGGAGTAACTTAGGGTACTTTTATTTATTTAAAATATTAGGGTTCCGCGACAATAAGGAAGAAACTAAATCTACGCGGGTGAAACCGCGGGGCACAGCTAGTCCTGAATAATTGTTAAAAATATATAAATATATATATATACGTAATTTATAACCTGAACATCAGAGCACAAGAAAATTTAAAGCTAGCACCATTCAAATATTAATTATGTATTGTGAATTTGATCCGACGCGTACACACAATTATATTTTTTTCTCTGTAACTCTGTAGATATCTATAATAATGTTGGCTAAATACTTCTACTACTACTAATATTGAAGATTTGAATATACTTTATTGGTATAAAGTCAAATCAAAAAAAAATTACGAGAATCAAATAAGAGTTTGAATTTTGAGTTAAATAGTAAAGCTCTCTACATTTCTCGCTCTTCTTGTGAATTATGATTTTCCATGACGGTATGAAAAAAAATATCCAAGGGAATTGGTAAACAAAACTTTCACAAAGCCGTGAACTTTGAAGTAAAAGATTCATCCAATTCATCACTGCGCTGTACTTTCTTGCTATATTTCGTAAATATGAGTAATCACCCAGTCATTATTCACTCGAATAAGTTAATGACCTCAATTTCAACGCTAAAATACTATTAAGATATTTACCACGAGAAACAGTAACCTAACTGCAAAGAGATTACGATATTATCTTACAGTCGAATTTATGAGTTGAGAAATTATTTCATACTAGCTGTGCCGCGCGGTTTCACCCGCGTAGATTTAGTTTCATCCTTATTGTCGCGGAACCCTAATATTTTTAATAAATAAAAGTAGCCTAAGTTACTCCTTGAAACATCAGCTACCTACCAGTGAAAGTCCCATTAAAATCCATCCAGCCGTTTCAGAGATTACCCGGAACAAACAGACAGACTGACAGACAAACAGACAGAAAAAACAATTTTAAAATTTGGTTTTTAGTGTTTAGCGTGTTTACTTTCATATGCATTTAGTGAAAAGCTGTTATGTTGGAATTACAAACAGACACTTCAATTTTATTTATCTGTATAGATGTTTTAGTTTTTTATCATGAATTCAATGAGTAAAGTTGATTCATGAATAACTTCTTCGTTAGCTCTATAGTGTAGTTAGTATTGTAATATAACCAAATGTTGAATATTATCAATTAAAATATTAATGGTTTCAAGACCCATGCGAAATGAATAATGGTTAGAGATGCCCAACAGTGGGACAAAACGGACCATTATACTATTAGAAAATGTTAGAGTATATTATTGGTTCCTAACAAGAGTTGTGGTTGAAAGGAATTTTTCGTTTTTGAGCCTAGTCTTTATGCTATTTCTTATTCTGGAAGAATTTCTTTTGCTTTAGCCTGATGGACTACATACTACGCATGTATCCCATGGGGGTAGGCAGAGACCACCGTTTACCACGTCATGTTATAATCCCTACAAACATTTTTCACTTCATCCACTTTCATGCATCTCTTCAGTCTTCATACACTTCCTTCGGTTACGAATTTTCAATATTATATAACATTCACTGATCTGACCTTACTCCCAGCAGACACAACAGTTCTCTAAAATAGCATTATTTGGTAGTGTAAGGTAGCATTATTGTGTGAGTCGAAGTTGACAGTCCACAGTCCCGACTATTGAGCATACCGGCAGCTTCGAATTCAAATTAGATCCCACTATACCCTGCCCTTAGAACTAATCTAACCATAAACGTTAACTTATTTTTTTTTTTAAGAATCACATATTGGTATACTGAAAGTGTTTTAACTAGTACGAGAAGTCCAGTGGTATTCTCGGAGAGGCCCATAACTTATCGTCCTATCGCCCGAGTCCACTCGCACCGATGATCCCACTAACGTATCGGTCGCAATTCGTCCCAACGAGCTCATTTACTAAAGGGTTGTGTACTACGAGATTTATTGCTTATTGTCCTTTGTTAGTTACTATGCTATAAGATTTGATATTATTTATTTGAGTATTTATACAGGATGGCTAAAACAAAGAGAATTGAAGAACTGCTCAAATAATCGATCGATAGGGCATGATACTAGGATCATGGTGAAAAATATAAATCATTTTTGAGAGCCAAATTAAATTGAAGTAGTACTCATAGTACGAGAAGCAAATTAGTTTCTCATCTATTATTATTATATTGGCTTTTTTAATATTTATGTTTATTGACTATTATATTTTATAAGAAGCTGTGCCTCTTGTGTGACTGTGTGACTTATATTTATGTGTATTGGTAAATATATTTGTGATGTATTAATTATTTAATGCTTATAATTTGTGACATTTTTCTATGAAATATTCAAATTGCTTAGAATTTTGCTAGCATGCTGACCATTCTACAGAATGGCAGAACGGAGTTTTCCTAATATTCACATATAACAACTGCATTAACGCCATGTTTCACTATTGTTTAAATAAGGCATTAGTTCCTTTAATGAACATAACATACTACCCATTAAGCTTCAAATGACGCACTAAAACATTTGTAATCTATTTAGAAAATACAAAATTATAATGCAATGCTTTGTAATTAACATGGGAATAACTTGTTATATTTTATGTACATTTTACGAAGTCTTAAAGGCCATTATTACGAGTGTTATTACTGTAATAATTATCAGCGAATTATTATTTAATTATATTTTATAGGTCATTTGAATTATCAATGGTGGTTTTATTATTCAATTAGAATTGACGGAATGGGAGTCAATTCTTAGGTGGCACGGTTGGTAATGCGCGAGGGAAATTACCGTTACATACGATTTTTAGATAGTCCTGATTTTCATGAATTTGATTTCATTTGTCGTGAGAATCATCAATTCATCTCGCAAGTTATCAAGACATAAAGTCAAAGTCAAAGTCAAAGTCAAAGTCAAAAATATCTTTATTCGATTAGACTTTTTACAAAGTACTTTCAAATCGTCAGAACGACATGGATTATACATGCTACTGCCAGGTTCGGAAGGTAGCTTTTACTGAGAAGAACCTGGCAAGAAACTCAGTAATTACTCTTTTAGAAATATTATACAATTTTTAAAAACAAAGTAAATCACTTGAGAAATGTAAGCCCATGGACACAGTTCCAATGCACAAATGTCAATAAAAATTAACATAAAGAAAAGTCTAGTAGTTGTACTTATATCTAAATGCGTAGCTTGAGATGACCAGCCCCCACATATTCGCAGTTCAAACGTATGACGTAGAAAGAAAAGAAAAAAAATGCTCACGCTATCCCAGAAAGGTTCCCGAAGGGGTGAGCAGAGGTGTTGTAACAACAACCGAAGGTGATTTGCTGCCAACGTGACAGAGGGTGAGTCCATCACCGTCTCAGGCACGTTTTTGAATAACTTCTCAGACATATGCAGGTTTCCTCACGATGTTTTCCTTCACCGTAAAGCACGTGGTGTGAAATCACTGCACATTAGTTTTTAGAAGTGAGTAGTCGCTTGCGTAGCACGTTCACGATCACTACGGCTGTTTTTAAATTTTAAGTGTTTTATAATTTAGCTAAGGTCTGGAATGGACTGGCCAACAAGCATAGAACTGACCTGATGGTAAGTGGTCACCGCAAGCTATGTATTGTGCCAAAAAAGTCAGACGTCAAAGAGACACAGTAGGGTTAGCGCTGCGCCACTACTAATTATATGGACAAATCATCACCATCACGGCTAAAAAAATGCGTTAAACAAATCTCTTTCGTATTCAACGAAATAAACTCCAGTTTGGAAATAAATTAGTTCAAATACTCGTAAATAAATTAAACGCTTCAAATAGCGAAACTAATACAAAAACAAATAGTCTTGCCGTTGTCCATTTGTTTTGTGAAATCATTATTCAGTTAATTACTTAAAATTAATGGATAGCCATCAGTTAACCAATTAGTCTACTTTCAAAGAGTAGGTATTGAATAATTTATGGCTATTTGTTTAGCTATAAAATACATTACCTTACGGAAAATAGACAAATAAATTAAAAAGGGTTATTTAAGGAAAATCCAAACGTTCTTCTTCTCATTTTATATTTACTTTAACTATGTTCCCCTTTTTCAAGATATACGGCGGTGAGTGCCCAAAAAAAAATTATTTTCATTTAAATAACTCAAATAAATCGTTTGAGGAGCATCACATATATAGCGACGCATTCGATTCGTCTGACACTTTTTATATTTTTGACAGAATTTTCAATTGAAAATTAATTATTTAAATTATTAATTTATTAGCGCTATGGGCGAAGACCATTACAAAATGGACCCCAAATGGCAGGAAACGACAACGCGGTAGGCCTCGGAGGAGATGGCGGGATGAGCTTGATGCTTTCAGGAGCGATTGGGAGAGGACTGCTGAGGACAGAGAAAGTTGGAAAAGCGGAAGAGAGACCTTTGCCCAACAGTGGGACACAACAGGCTAATAATAATTATAATAATAATTCATTACTCATATAAGACGAACAAATCCCCACACGAGATTGGTAAATCAAATAGTAAAATCGGAGTGTGTATTAATAATTCAAACCTGAAATCTAGTTAGATGCATCCTTATGCAATATGGTATGGGGCGAAGATATCGTTACAAGCCACTCTCAGTTCACCGAGTCGGGTCAAGGCACTACTCAAACACCGGTCCAGTAAGAGGCCTATAATGTCGATTGATAGCATAATTACAGCAACTGGCAACTTATTGCTTCTCCTACTGCCTATTCACTGGCGAGCTTCTGTCGCGAGTTTAACTTCTATGTCTTTTTCAAATATGATGTGGTAATATTTTTTTTATTTTTATTTTTAAAGCGACTTTTTTGGGTTTTAAGAAAATTTAATAATTTTTAATAATTTTTGAAATGTTGTGTGTAGTAAGTTATGGGAACTTAATCTGAGTTTACAAAAAATAAATTGAGTAGGATTACAAGTAAGGGGCAGAAAAACGAAACATGAAGGGCATAGGTATTAGAACTCAGTTGAGTATCAACGGAACATTTATAGATAGAAGATTATTTTTGTATTCGGAAATGGAACTGTCAAAAATATATCGCATTTCAATCTACCGACAATAAGAGCTCCCTTCATTTTGCATAGTAACCCTCTCTATCCCAGTGGAATGACACCATCTTCACGGCACTCGCAAATTGAATCGGAAGGTGTCCAATAAATTCTACATCCACCCACTCAAGAATTCGGCCGAACAAAGTTCCAGCTTTGTTATGTGAATATTTTATCGACATGATTTAGGACTCCTTCGACCCGCTTGCTCAACTACAGCCTTTATTGAGATCTTGTTTTGAGTTAGCATCTAAGTCTTGCATAATGTTTATTTTCGTTGAATAAGCTTAGTAGATAGTATCCCCATTTGAATGGCCGTGGAATAAAGTCTTGGTTGAGTTTAAATGCATGTTCCTTAACTAAAGAGAAGAGCTTAGCAGTGGTGAAAAATAGGTACAGAAATATAAGTCTGAATGCTTTTGTATGCCATAACCCTTCGATTTATTTATCGAGTTATGCAATATCTTGTATTGCACAACGTTCAATTGACACGTCGGCACCTAAAATGTCTGCCTACCCACTTGGGAGAGTGGAAATATTGAAGATGTGTTATGAAACAGCTTCCAAAATTTTCCGGTTCAATCCCCTCATTTGGTCCACTTTACAGCATGGCTGGCTGGATCAGAGTGGCATAGAAAATAATTTTAAAATAAAATTGATCCACTGATGGATCAAAACGGCATAACTCAAGAAATTGAAGAAATGCTGAAAAAGAGTATAAAATACCAATGTGAGTTTGCTTCGTTCCGATAAAAAGAAAATAAACCTTTCCAAGAATAATTCCCCTATAAGCATGTGTACATTATACGGTAAAGTCCAAAATGAAGTTTGTCTATCCAAACTAGATGTTGGGCAAACAAGTCCAGGATAAACATTCCCCGGATTGGATCGGTTCGAACCGGTTTCATTGGATTTTGTGATTGATAGGTTTTATGTTGTTCATCGCTCAATAAACAAAACATGATGCGGGGCGTTATTTAATAGTGTTGTCACTTGCTAACTATCGCAGTTAGAACATTACACAAATTGAAAAATCATTAAAATCTAAAATGAAAGTCAATTTCTCGAAAAGTGACAGTTAGGGGGTATTGGCACTTCGCCGTAGATACTCTTACTTATGCAGTATGGAAATGAGACCTATTTTTATAAATGAGAACCTTCGCTCCATCCATCATCTTGGTTTGATTTGACTTGACTCTGCCACATAGGCAAAGTTGGAGTTGAAAAGATCAATGGCTTGAGCCATGATTTTCAACGTTTAACCCCGACAAAGACAACAATTAAAAGATTTCAAGAAACCTGTTTCATTAAGGCACAATTGCTATTGCGCATATCATTCGATCAGCGAAGTTAAGCAACCCTAACCCAAACCAGTAGTGACAGCCCGAGTTCCCTCGGGCACGTTAAGCCATCAGTCCTGGTTGCCAATTTATCATCTTTGGCAATCGTTACAGATCAGTCGGAAGCCTAAGAAAGTCTGACTACTGGTTTAATCCATACTACCGATTATCCTCGTAAATGAGGTGACGAAAGTCAGATGGTAGTCACTTTATATAAAAATCTAGTGAGTAGCCGCATCGGGTTGAATCAAGTGCCGACCCCAACCATGTACGGGATAAGCCCAGGGAGATGATGATGTTTTATGCGGACGAAGTCACGTGTAGGAACTTATTACAATATAAGCTCAAATATCGGATCTTGAAATACCTTCCTTACATGGTTTGAAATGTTTGTTCAAACTATCAAACTACTCAACAATTATATCGCACGGTGTTTTAGAGTTAACTAATATTGACTTGATCACAAGCTACCTTAAATTGTCTTAGTGAAACTTACTTACACTAAAAGGGCAAGGTATTCATTGAAGAGGTCCATGACCTCAAAAGCCAACCCTTCACTTATTCAAGGCTTACACAGTTCAACACAATAACGCGTGTTGCACACTATTCCGACGGTTTAAAGTTTAAAACCGCTTTTATTGATAACTGAACATTACAAACTGATTATTACAAGTTTTTGCGAGACTAACGAACAGCAATTCATATAATATAGATTAATCAGTACAACGGTTGTAATGTAGAAGATTTGCACATTCCGGTCGGTAATCGGTAAATAAGTTTTCATTAACACTAACTTACTTAAAGCTTCTTTGAGGTACCTACCTAGGTAAGTAATTATTTTTATAGCCATTGAAACCTTTGTACATGATTTGGGATAGGCCATTATTTATACATTTATATAAATTATTCATTTCATTATCACGTAGATCGTTTAGTGTGTGAGTGAAATAAAAAACGCAATATTAAAAGCAACGCCGCGTTTTTGATCACGAAAACATAGAACACGTGTACAGCTGAATAGCCGTATCTGAGACATTTCCACACATACCCTTACATCGTACCGCACCTATAATAATATATTACTCAGAGACATAAAGGCAGGCACTCACAGTAATATTTCTTGATTATCCGTTACTACTGCTACACTGGGTATGGTCTGCAATTACTGTGTGTACTCAGCTTTATAAGGCTAGTGTGAGGTAGAAGAGTGGCCACTAGTACGATAAACGGTAAGTGTAAGTGTGCTTTATTAGACATACATTTAACGCGGTGACAGCGTAACAGCCCAGTCGGTAGAGGCCTCCTGAACAAAAAATTGTAGGTTCGAATGCAGGTGTGTTAGTTGGAGACGATTATTGCATATTGGATGTTCTATGTATTAATGTAAAAATGAGTTGGTTTTTGAATATACAAACTTGGCGTAACATAATACGTAGTAATTCCATTGAACTCGTACGACAGTAACTCTTACGTTTTATTTATGAATATCTATACAGATAAATAAAATTTAAGTGTCTGTTTGTAACTGCAAAATATCAGTTTTTCACTAAATGCATATGAAAGTATACACGGTACTGACATAGAAAAACCATTTTTTTTTAAATTTTCTCTTTCTGTCTGACCGTCTGTTTGTTTCCGGGTAATCTCCGAAACGGCTTGACGAATTTTAACGGAACTTTCACTGACGGATAGCTAATGTTACAAGGAGTAACTCAGGCTACTTAGATTTTTTTAAAACATTAGGGATCCGCGGGCAACTATAAAATTAAAATAAACGCGGGTAAAACCGCGAAGCACAGCTAGTTCGATATATACTTGCAGTTTGGTGCATGTCTATACATTAATTAAAATTGCACCAAGTACCGACCTCAGTCTTTGGCTCTACAATGATATTCCAGTACGTCGGCGAAGAATCATTATATCTGTCATCGTAGCCGACGTGGAATGGGCTACGACTGCTACGGCGTAGCAAACATATTGAGCGTAGCGTTATACTACATAAATAATCCAGTTGAATTAACACATCTTTTTTATATAAAAACTAGCTGTGCCCCGCGGTTTCACCCGCGTAGATTTAGATTAATGCCTCATGGCGCGGAACCCTAATATTTTTAATAAATAAAAGTAGCCTAAGTTACTCCTTGAAACATCAGCTACCTACCAGTGAAAGTCCCGTTAAAATCGGTCCAACCGTTTCGGAGATTACCCGGAACAAACAGACAGACAGATAGACAGACAGAGAAAAATTTTAACACTTGGTTTTTTAGTGTCAGTAGCGTGTATACTTTCACATGCATTTAGTGAAAAGCTGTTATTTTGGAATTACAAACAGACACTTCAATTTTATTTATCTTATCCCCCATTTCTCTTGGTCACGGCATCACGCCTAAACGGCTGGATGGATTTTAACGGGACTTTTAAGAATTTGACAGATAGCTGATGTTTCAAGGAGAGTTTTAGGCTTTATTATTTAAAAAAAACATAATGGCTGCGGGACACCTATGAAATTAACTCTACGCCGGTGAAACCGCGGGGTACAGCTAGTAATATTATATATTCTTCCGTATTCCAGCTGACGACTCAGCTAGTCGTAAAGCAAAGAGGAAGGCACCAAAATTTGCAAAAGGTCACTTATGCCATGAGTAAATGTCACATGCCTCTGGAACGGTAAGGAATGTAGGTATTCATAATGTATATATGATATTATGTACGTAGTTTTGCCTCACGGACAGCTCTTTACAATCATAAAATTATTTCCACTTTATAATTTAATTAGTATAAACATACATATGCATACGTAGCGGTGTTGTAATAACAATACCAACTTTTCACCAAAAATGATTAAGTGTCAACGAGATAGATGGTGAAGTGTATCATAGCCGTCTCAGACACTATACGTCTTTGAATTACTTCTCAGACATATGCAGGTTTCCTCACGATGTTTTCCTTCACCGTAGAGCATTGTGAAATAACTGCACACAAGATTTTAGAAAAACTTTTGAGTAAGCTGTTGGGATTCGAATTTCGTCAAAACGACTGCACAAAATCCGTCCACCGCATTCGTGCTTGAAAGACATCTATACAGATAAATAAAGTTGAAGTGTCTGTTTGTAATTCCAAAATAACAGCTTTTCATTAAATGCATATGAAAGTGTTTTGGAGTTTTACTGGAAAATCTACAATGGAATCATTTAATATCGTCAACATTTGGTCCTAAATTCGCCGGATTCTTGGTTAAACATATAAATTCATAGCAGGAAAAGGATTTTATTTGGAGAAAAAATAATTGATAAAATTTTACTGAAACAAGTGAACATAATCAAACAAAATGGAGGCTTTACACAAAAGGCAAATGGATAGTTTTTCGCAAATTCTGAAACTAATATCAAATTACCGCAAGTCTGGTAAAGACAGACTAACAAAAGGATTCATAGAAACCAGACTCGAAAAACTTGAAGCCTATTGGGAATCATTTGAAGAGGGTCATAAAAACATAATAATTGTATCAACATCGGAACAAACAGAGAGGTACGACTATTTCACTAAAGATGTGTACGATACATGCTTGGATGCTTATCTTGAATTAAAAACATTGATGAAGGATAAACTTAGCGAAATTACAACACCGAAAATGTGTGCAGCACAAACATCGGATCATGCTGAACAACAGCCTTGTGCAAAACTTCCCGCAATTCAGTTACCGACATTTTCAGGCGACTATAGAGATTGGCTTTCATTTCATGATTTGTACAAATCATTAGTTCACGACAATAACAATATAAGCAAGGTCAATAAATGTCAATATTTGAAGTCAAGTCTACGCGGTGAGGCAGAAGGTTTGGTACGACAGATTCAGGTAACAGACACAAATTATGAGATTATATGGGACATGCTGACGCAGAGATACAATAATAAACGCAGCATAGTTAATTCATACCTGGCAAGATTTCTGAATCAAAAACGCATTGTAATGGAGTCGGCTAAGGCTATTCGGGAACTATTAGATGTGACTAGAGAATGTCTTTCTACCTTGAAAGGGCTGAAGCTACCAACTGATACATGGGATGATTTAATTGTATACATACTAATTCAGAAATTGGACCCCGAGTCCCATAGAATGTTTGAGCAACGATTAGAGTCTAATGATCAATTACCTACTTGGAAGGACCTCTCAACATTTCTAGAGTTTAGATTTCGTACCCTTGAAGCCTTGAAACATAAAGAATCTCCAAATACTAAGGTCATGCCGCCAACAAGGAGTTATACAGCCAAGCTTACATCACCTGCCAACTGTGCATATTGTAAAGGTGATCATCTTATATTTAAATGCAAGGAGTTCCATAAGCTTGAGTTATATCCTAGAAAGGAGTTTGTGCAGAAAAATATGCTTTGTTTTAACTGCTTGAGGAAAGGCCATTCAGTTACATCATGCTTACAGTCCACTACTTGTCAAAAATGTGGCCGGAAACATCACACTTTATTGCATGGCTATGTACCTTATGATGCTTTGCCTCACGGAGACAGACAGACAGAGAAAAAATTTAAAACTTGGTTTTTCAGTGTCAGTAGCGTGTATACTTTCATATACATTTAGTGAAAAGCTGTTATTTTGGAATTTCAAACAGACACTTCAATTTTATTTATCTGTATAGATGTATAGATAAGTAAATTGGATTTAAGCTTCATATGCTCACGGCTGTATTCGCGAGGTGGTTGTAACAACAACACCCACTTTTCACCAAAGATGATTAAGTGCCAACGTGACAGATGTTGAGTCTATCGGCATCTCAGGCACTATACATACGTCTTTGAAGTATTCCTCAGATGTATGCAGGTTACTTCATGACGTTTTCCTTCACCGTAAAGCACGTGTGTACATAAGCTTTGCTCATTGGTATAGGCCCCGCTGGGATTTGAACTTTAGTCACTTGCGTAGCAGGTGACTGCTCAATCCACAAAGCCACCATGGCTCTGAGTGTTGGTTAGTGGAATCAGTTTTCAAAGTACTGACTGTTTGGTGCGGGTTGAAACTAAAGCACGAATACGGACCGCTTCTATTCATACATTGCGGCTGAAATGTCAAAAACAATGACAATCCTCTTTGCCTGTTACCTATGTTGTCAAGTGCGCTCATTAACTGTTAGGGTTGGGACTGAGGAGTTATAACATATAATTACATTTATTTAAAAACTAACTGGATCCCGGCGGTTTCATCCGCGTAGATTAAGTTTCATGCTTCATTTCGCGGAACCCTAATATGTTTTCTAAATAAAAATAGCCTAAGTCACTCCTTGAAATATCTATCTGCCAGTGAAATTCCCCTAAAAATCCATCCACTTTCCTCTCCTCAACTTTAGTGGAGTAGATAGTAAATGCCCGTATTATTCCCAAGATTTTTTATTGAATTAGATCGTGTTATCCCTAAGATTTAATGTGTAGTCATTATAAGTAATACAGAAAAGTAATCAACTTTTATAAGTTGCCAACCCTATTAACTACCTTCATTCTTTTGCACGAAAAATCGCAATGAAAATGCTGACGAGTCTCGAAAGAGGACAAATACAAGTATCCACAACGTGAGTCGTAATTAGTTCTATGGAACACACAGGATACAAATTACCTTAGGAATGTTCTCAGTAATGAGGTGTTTACGTCAGACATGGAGTCAAACGCAGAATGGTAGTTTCTGATTTTGATCGCATGATGGCACTGTATTAATGTACATTCCAACACGCGGTTTCACCCGCGTAGTTCACGTTCCTATGAGAGTAAGAGGATAAAATATAGCCTATATTAATCAGTGATTATGTAGCTTTTAAACTGTGAAAGAATTTTTAAAATTGGCTTAGTACTTTTTGAGGCAGCTCTTTACAATCATAATTTTTTTTCCACTTTATAATTTAATTAGTATAAACATACATATGCATACGTAGCGGTGTTGTAATAACAATACCAACTTTTCACCAAAAGTGATTAGGTGTCAACGAGATAGATGGTGAGTGTATAGCCGTCTCAGACACTATACGTCTTTGAATTACTTCTCAGACATATGCAGGTTTCCTCACGATGTTTTCCTTCACCGTAGAGCATTGTGAAATAACTGCACACAAGATTTTAGAAAAACTTTTGAGTAAGCTGTTGGGATTCGAATTTCGTCAAAACGACTGCACAAAATCCGTCCACCGCATTCGTGCTTGAAAGACATCTATACAGATAAATAAAGTTGAAGTGTCTGTTTGTAATTCCAAAATAACAGCTTTTCATTGAATGCATATGAAAGTGTATACGCTACTAACATTAAAAAAAACACGTTTTAAATTTTACTCTTTCTGTCTGTCTGTCTGACTGTCTGTTTGTTCCGGGTAATCTCTGAAACGGCTGGACCAATTTTAACGTGACTTTCACTGGGAGGTAGCTGATGTTTCAAGGAGTAACTTAGGCTACTTTTATTTATTAAAAATATACGGCATTAAACTAAATCTACGCGAGTGAAACCGCGGGGCACAGCTAGTCTTTAATATTAGGTGCAATTCTATAAACCTGTGCACTTTGAACATGAATATAAATAAACCACAAAAGTATCCGTACTTTGTAAGTAGGTACCAGAATAAAGCTGTTTGCTTTCATACCGCCATACTGTTACAAAATTAGAACGCATTACGGGACTGCTGTAAAGGAACAGTGAAATGCTTTCTTGGATACGTGTGAATTTCACCAAATATGCTGTATTTATGTATTGCTTGCTATTTTGGTTATTTGGAAGCATCTGTGATACATTATTTTATATTAAAGCGAGTTCACATGGCTATGTTCATTTTACCTTCAGTTTTGGTATTCAATAGAATGTTATATATAAAAATTAATCCCTATTTCCCTTGGTCACGGCATCACGCGTCAACGGCTGGACCGATTCTAGGGGACTTTTACTGGTAGATAGCTGAAGTTTCAAGGAGTGCTTTAGGTTAACTTTATAAAAAAAACAGTGGGGCACAGCTAATGTTTTATATAATTAGCAGATTTTACAGGTCAATAAACCCACTAGTATTAATACATACGAGCAACCACACTACCCCGAGCATAATTTTCTACATTTTTAAACCTTATCGACATTCGATTGCGCATAGTCTAATTTATTGTGGCTCGGAATTTGTAGATCTGCCATCCGCAGAAAAATTAACATATTTCGAGCCACACTCTCTCACACACATCTCTGAAACGGCTGGACCGATTTTAAAGGGACTTTCATAGTATCACTGGCATATAGCTGTTGCTTCAAGGAATAACATTTTATTTAGAAAATATATAAAGGTCTCCGAAATAAAACATGAAACTAAATCGGGTGAAACCGCGGGGCACAGCTAGTATTAAAATTAAAATATTGAACCCTAAAAAATATTGTCAAAAATTTGCATCAGCGTTATAGTTCACGCCCCACTGAATATAACTAACTACTAAAACAATTTTCCACTCTCACTACCATTAAGTTGTCCCCTCATCAAACGCAACATTCCATTGCTCCCTACATTATGTGGGATTTCAATTTTCACAGTGTTGGTACATCTGTAGAAAATTTAATGACGTTTAAAATTCATATCCTATTATAGTCAAGGAGCTATGTGAAATATTTATTTGAACACGTTATATTCTTTCTCGTTTTGTATAGACTATCGAAAAGTCAAGGTGGCCGTGTGGTTTGACAATCTGCTTGCAACTGCAATGATAGTGAAGTGAATTCCCATCTTGAATCGACAATTATGTTATTCTTCTACGGGTTTTACAACCAACTATTAATCAACCGTGCTTACTTTTCGAGACTTTTCAAGTATAAATGCATACAAAAATCTTGCAAAAAAGACAGTTCTAAATTAAGATATTCAGTACAACACTCTGCAATCACAGTTTTAGTAGAAGCCAAGCAATTTGATTAAATGTATTTTTAAATTTCGATGATGTGTTTATTTAAAATTTTGCCACCAGCTCCCAGTCTATTATTCTGCCTTCGGATATCACCCTCGCATCGCCTCAGTAACTACCTTCTAATCATGTGGTTATAGAGTGCACACTTATGAAGTGGCTTTTAAAACATCAAAGACGACGCCTCAGTCTATTTCGTTGTGTGTGGTGATGTGACTTAGTCGATGAAGTTAATTTTGATTAATTTAATTTCTTTTATTCATATCATTCGATGCATTAATACATGTTTAGGTATTAATTGCTGTTACAGGATGGCTGGCATTCTCGTCATACTTGTAAACAGGTGCTGCTTGTGGGGGATGGTCATCTCAAGCTACGCATTTAGATATAAGTACAACTACTAGACTTTTCTTTATGTTAATTTTTATTGACATTGTGCATTGGAACTGTGTCCATGGGCTTACATTTCTCAAGTGATTTACTTTGTTTTTAAAAATATTATAATATTTTTAAAAGAGTAATTACTGAGTTTCTTGCCAGGTTCTTCTCAGTAAAAGCAACCTTCCGAACCTGGCAGTAGCATGTATAATCCATGTCGTTCTGACGATTTGAAAGTACTTTGTAAAAAGTCTAATCGAATAAAGATATTTTTGACTTTGACTTTGACTTTGAATTATTCTTGTAGTATAAACAAAGATACTTTTTATTGTGAATATTCCATGTCAATGTCGTTGTTTTGTTTCTAAAAAATTCCATAAATATGAGAGATCACGTCAGACCAATATTTTTGGAATAGTAAATTTTATTGCTTAGAAAATCACCCATATCCATAAAAAATCCACGTAATTATCCTTGTTGGATAATTTTTCCGACAAAGAGTCATCGATTCGTCTGTATCCAACTATTCATACCCTCACAATAATAGTAAATAAGTATGGAAAAATCAAACTGAAGTCAAAGTATGACTTCTTAGCAACTATCGATATAACATCCTGTTGTAGAATAAACCCACGAGTACATCACCAAACTAAGACGAGGGGAGGTGGAAAATATTTATTAGTTGCCAAAATTGACTATAAGGCTTCTTACACAGCATTCACTTGAAGTCTGTCTTTTGATATCTATTCTCTTTTGTACTAAAAAACAGGTTCCAAGAATTCTTTAATTAAAGATTTGAAGGAGGCCTTTGAAGTCGTGAAAAGTGGAGTAATGGTGAAATTCAATATTTATATGAAACTTCAGGGAAAAGTTTTCGTAAGACATGTAAGTCTTAAGAATTTTGAAGTTAATCGGTTTGTTTCAAGCACAATTTAAGATTAATGATCATAATATAAGCTCACGCCCTCCGGGAAGGGTCGCCGAAGGAGCAAACAGAGTTGTTGCAACATTCAGTTTTCGCTCAGTTGGTGAGTTCATATGCATAGTGCCTGTCTGATAGATACAGATGAGACAGGCACTATGCATACGTCTTTGAATTTATTCTTAAGTGTATCTATACTCTATACAGATAAATAAAATTGAAGTGTCTGTTTGTAACTCCAAAATAACAGTTTTTCACTAAATGCATATGAAATATATACACTGTACTGACATAGAAACCCCAATTTTTAGAATTTTTCTCTGTCTATCTGTCTGTTTGTTCCGGGTAATCTCCAAAATGGTTGGACGGATTTTAACGAAACTTTCACTGACGGATAGCTAATGTTACAAGGAGTAACTTAGGCTACTTAAAAACATTGGGGATCCGCGGGCAACCTTGAAATTAAAATCTACGCGGGTGAAACCGCAGGGTACAGCTAGTATTATATAAATGTGGGTTTTTTCGATGATTTCGTTCACCGTAAAGCCTACTATTATTATGTAGATTTCGCATGTATATAAATAATTATTTTAATTTTCTATCATGAAAAAAATATTTCATGATCTAGTAAGAATGTTTTATTGATTTATTTTGATATTCCTACCTGATTTGTATAAAATATTCTACCTTTTGTGATCTAGGGAGACGTCTTTACCTATGTATTTTCTGGACTAAGTTGGGTATTGTAATCACAGCTTTAAAAAAAACTGCGACAATATGTTTTTCTTATATATGTAGCAGCGTTTCTCCACTCGTTCATAGATGGCGCTACTCGCTAATAAATGCGAAGTTTGGATACAAATACACGAGAACCTAAATCGCGCCATAAGAGTTTTCAAGCGCATTGCAGTATATATACAAGTTTCCAACTAGGACAGTTGGAGCCGCGGTTCCCCAGGCATGACACCCTGACTGGAAGATCTTCCCTTTGATTTATATTGTTTCGATGTTATGTACATGATGCCTGGCTGAGTTTCTTGCCGGTTCTTCTCAGAAGGCTAGTTTCCGAACCGGTGGTAAATTCTCGACTTTCATAAGTGCCTTACCAGGGCCTAAACTGAATAAATATTTTTCATTTTCATTTTCATTTTCATTTTCATTTGCTGGGGATGAGCATGATCACTCGCTCCACCTACATATAATTAACCTTTTATTACATGAAAGAAATCTTCAACGTTGTATCATTCACATGGCGGATAAAGAATGCAGGTCCAGTTGATGAAGTGTCTGTGACATTTTCAGTCATTGGCCAAGTAACATTTCCTGATTTTTCTTTCAATGAATCGTTTCCTTCTGACGTTGAACGCACTGAAATCAATGAATCGAAGATTTAAAAAGTCTTATCACTTACTTATTCTTATATGTTTATTATAAGCAATGCTCTCAAAAACAATATATCGAATCTGCCATACGCTTCATCTTATCGTTATGTCTTTATGTGATAAATAAAACACATCTATATAGATAAATAAAACTCCGTGCCTCGGAGAGCACGTTAAGCCGTCGGTCCCGGTTGCCAATTTAACATCTTTGGCAATCGTTACAGGTCATTCAGAGGCCTAAGAAAGTCTGACAACTGGTTTAACCTAGATTGCCGATTTTCCTCGAAAAAGGGGTTACGATGGTCAGATGGCAGTCGCTTCGTATAAAAATCAGGTGATCAGCCACATCGGGTTGAATCAAGTGCTGACCCCAAATACATGGGATAAGGCCAGGGAGATGATGTTAGATAAATAAAACTGAAGTGTCTGTTTATAATTCTAAAATCTAAACAGCTTTTCACATGCATGTATGAAATATATACGGTACTGACATGAACAAATATTTTTTTATTTATTTTTTCTGTCTATTTGTACGTCTTTTTACAAGTATTCGCTGTTTAACGGGACTGTCACTGACAGATAGTAAATTTTACAATGCGTAACTTAGGCTATTTTTATTTAAAAAAACATTAGGGTTCACTCATAAAATTTACTCTACGCGGGTAAAACTGTGAGGCACAGCTATTAAAAAATATTTCTTGCTATCGGCAGTGTACACACTTGCCCCTCGTAATCACTATCCCTTCATATCCAAAACGTGAGTCCCTAAAACTGCATTCCCCTAAAAGGGGTAGCGAAGTAATTTATGTATTCTCAAATGAATGGGCTTTGAGGTACGCCTTTTTATTTAATTACTGACAGTTTGACGTGTACGTGTAGTCTCAATTTAAAAGTTTATTTGTCAAAAATGAATAAAATATTTATTATTCTTCAGATGGTTAGTATACTTTGATATGCATGTAGTTAGCACGTAGTTAGATGTCGTTTTAATTTTACCAGCAGATTAATACATTTTGTTTATAATCTATACATCTATACAGATAAATAAAATTGAAGTGTCTGCTTGTAATTCCAAAAGAACAGTTTTTCACTAAATGGATACACGCTACTGACACTGCAAACCAAGATTTAAATTTTTTCTCTGTCTGTCTGTCTGTTTGTTCCGGGTAATCTCCGAAACGGCTGGACGGATTTTAACGGGACTCACTGACGGATAGCTAATGTTACGTTTTGGAATTACAAACAGACACTTCAATTTTATTTATCTGTATAGATGTATAGATATAGATGATTACGGGTTATTACCACGCAGGTTGAATACACCTACATTATCTTATTAAATTTATATATTTTAATATATACAATAACTACAAAAATATACCCATTATATACTCACAAGGTCTGCTAGTCAACTTGTACATAACATCAGCGAACTCTCTAAATATAACATCGATCATGCTCTTGTTCCCGTACCATACATCCATCGCACTATTAGGCACCCATTTGGTCGGTCTATAGTCCCTTCTTTCTGGTTTAACTCCTTCTTTTAGCCCCGATCTTCTTCCATCACCATTCAGTATAACATATGATAGTAACATTAAAGATATAAAGGCAAATTTATCACCAAACATTATGATTCTTACAACTGAAATGATTGAAAGGTGAAACTTCTTGGTAGATGATGTTCAAACTGTTGTAACAATTGTTTAAAACTTGCTTTGTTGGAAACGATGACAAAACGCTGTAAACAAGTTCATTATGCTTGTTACATGTTTATAGTAAACTCTTCCGAATCGTTTTTATTGTTTCTAGAATTACAATTTACATGAGTCAATAATCTACTTTTACTGAGCTGAGGAGTTTGTTTGTTTGTTTGAGCTTATGTCTGGAAAAATATTTCAGTATTAGTGACCTTTTATCGCGGAAAGCTATATATATTATCACGCTACGTAAACGAAGTCGCGGGTTAGCCCAAAGTAACTATTCAACGCAGACGAAGCCGCGGGCAGAAACAAGTAATAAATAAAATAATAGACACTATCCCACAGGGGCATCTAGTCCCAAACTAAGCAAAGCTTGTAATATAGTTACCAGATGGTGCCAGTACACCCAGACTCACTTTTTTCCCTAACACAGGAACCCGCGACTCCTAGAATTGCAGTAAGGTATAGGTACTAAACACTAGACCAATCCTGTAACTACTTACAATAATATCCCTTCATATAATAAACAGTTATTAATAGAATTTCTTGTATTTCCTGATGAGGATAGTTCAGCTAAATGTTACCTTAGTAACCGGTCAGAAATCCAGCACAAAACTTTAACAATAAAATTTTAGAACGTAAAATTATCATCCATTTCAAAGCGATCTAGAAATCCGTTACGTTTAAAACTTCTATAATAAATAGTTTGCCAACTCGTTCAGGTTTGACATAAATATCTTGGACCGGGGGTTAACTATGATCGTTTCAGCAGCGCGTATTAAGAACTTCTTTGACGTTCAATTTTACGGTACCAAATGAAACGTCAAAGCTCAGAAGTTCGCTCGCTGATGCACGCAGCTAAAACTGATGATGGTAGGCCCCCTATATCTTATATTACTTATACTAGCCATGCCTCGCTCGTATTGTCAAGCAAACATATAAATTCTTCCCTTTTATTTATTAGAACTAGCGGACTCGACAGACGTTGCGCCATCTGCCGGGTAGATTTGTGAATCTAAACCATCCAGGGCGCCACCTAAAAAATTCATACTAAAAAAATCATGGAAATCGGTTCAGCCGTTTAGGAGGTGTTCAGTGATATACACACGTACAGTAGAATCATTATAGACTAGCTGTGCCCCGCGACTTCACCCACGTAGATTTAGTTTCATGCTGTTTTTGTTTAATAAAATTAGTCTAAAACACTCCTTGAAACATCAGCTATCTGCCAGTGAAAGTCCCGTTAAAATCCGTCCAGCCGTTTACACGTGATGCGGTGACCAAGGGAAATGGGGATTCATTTTTATACATAAGAAAAGAAGATAAGATAGATATAAAGATAAATGGTAACCTTTTATCGCGTCATTCACAGTGCAGAAATTCTGCATTGTTGAATCAATACTTATATAAAGATAGCACATGCAGCATACATGCATAGTAAACAGCTTTTCGTGCCAACTAACCATTTTCCATTGTGTTAAAACAATTTATAGCCAGCCATGAAATATTCACGAGAATTAAAAATATGTATTCTGATAGCAACTTCTAACAAAATACATTAACTTGCAAATCTTATCGCACTATTAACGTTAATAAATCGATAATTTATAGAGTTATAGGAAACAAAACTGAGTCAAACTAATTCGATGATAGCAAACAATGCTACCTGTTTATTGTGCCCGTTCATACACATAAAATATCTGGCTATTACTAACAGATAGTGTGGATCGCTTTCCGATGAAGTTGTAGATGCATGTCAGTTATTGGAGAAGGCTTAATATTATTTAAAATATTAGAAAAAGCTATGCCCACGCCAGCAAGGTCTTTTGGTGTTCTAATAACAACACCCACTTTTCACCCAAGATGATTAAGTGCCAACGTGATAGATGGTAAGTCTATCGCCGCCTCGAACAATATACATGCGACTTTGAATTACTTCTCAGACATAATTATGCAGGCTTCCTCACGACGTTTTCCTTCATCGTAAAGCTTGTGATGTGAAATCACTGCACTCAAGTATTTAGAAAAACTCATTGGTACAGCTCCCGCTGGAATACGAACTTGCGTCGCTTGGGTAACAGGTGACTTTTCAAACCCCTGGGCCTCCACAGCTCTTTACACTTCAGGAAGCTTTGACATATTACATCAGCTTGAGATCCGTGAGTGGTGTGAGTAGTCAACTGCGACAAGGATTGGTCCAATCACAGAAGATTCAGACGACTGGGATATTGAAGAACTAGGACCTCCTGAATCCTCTAAACAGTGACCGTACCCAGATCAATTCAATAATATATTCATTTTAATTTTAATAATAGATTTTGAGAATCTAAAATTCAGGAGATGTAGGTCTTAATAATATTCGAATTTCAGAGTTGCCCCACTGGAGACTGTACCTAACTTATAAAAAATTGCAATCAAAATATCGAATGCCATATCCACGATTCATTCATCTTCGACAGCAAACGTAGCTCGAATACAATACCGTTTGTTTCTAACCCATTTTAAGTCATCATATATTTCTTCCATTATTCAATACGCTATCTTCCAATACGGCTAAGCTTTCAAGAAGTAAGGAAGCCGACTAAATGTGTTTACTTTGACCTAGATGCGGCTTTCTTGTTTCAAGGATGTTTATAACATGATGTAATTTTGGCGAGCTATTTTTAGTACAGGGGTAAAGGCATCGCTCTTTTAAGGAATGTTTTATCTATTTCTATTATGGGAAATTTTAAATACAATGAGATATTCTACTTGATTAGTGTAGATGCCGCCACGAGATTTGAGTGCTAGCTTTTTATTGTGCGATCAGATTTATGCGAAGTTACTATTTCCACTGAGCGTTACGATAAATTGTTAATTCTTTAACTAAAAATTTGTCACCATTGTTATTTAAACCAATTGTTAGTTAAACAACTAACAATTTGTCACCAAGTATGTGTTTCAAGACGATTTTCTGTGTCTGCTCTGTCTTTCTATCCATGAATTAGTTTGTTCAAACTAGACTTCTAAACCTAGAGCTATGTATGAAGACTTAAAAGAAGGTTAGTATAAGAATAATATTTATCAAAAATCAGATGGTGAGAATATTTAACATTGATTTTGGTGATAAATTAAAAGCACCATTCGTATATTTTATTTTCATTTATATAATAAGTTGTTTCTTAATGAATCGCCTTAATGTTAGTAGCCGTACGTCCTTTCTTCTTTCTGTTTCTGATATTTATCTGAAAAGAAACAAAGGTTACAAATATGTACACGAAGAAGGCAATTTTAATCAACCAGTTGCCCTGGGCCCCCACTATGAGCTCTTATTGCAATGATAATTCAGTTGTGCGACGGTGACAGATATATACATGTCACATACATCTGTCTCATAAATGAGTGAAACTATCATGGCAATAAGAGCTCATGGTAAGGCCCCTGGAGCTGAATGCTTGCATTAAATCAACAATTTCAATTAATAAAAATGAAATATAGCACATAAAGTTCTACTTTCATTATAACCATTGGAGTGTCAATAATAAATTATGACTATGCTTTCAATTAATCAATGGACTGAAAATATTAACCAACTTATTATAAAAAGAAACAATAATTTATGTGACCCATTATGTGAACTATTATGACCAAATATTTGCTAAGAACTTCATCATAATTTTGATGTGCTGTGAATGAATCAAAATTGGTTTGTGTATGAGTGAGCTGGATCTCTTGTCAACCGACTTAAAAAAAGGAGGAGGCTCTCAATCCATCAGAATCAATATGAGCTGCTTAAATGACCATAGTTGGCCCCTGCTATGCTACCACTTCCTTTGAAGATAGAATTATAAAATGACGTGTTACCGCAATTTTCACCTAATTCAATTACTCTTCTTCAGTAAGCTACACTGGCTGGTCATAAAGAATAGCTATAAATAAAAATAAAAAACAAATTAACAGTCAATAGAGTGGCTCCAACAACTGCAATTAATCTCACTTAGTTTAATGAAATGCTTTGTGGAAGGCGCCTCGCTCGCCTGAGAATTTACCTTCAAGTTTGATAACTGCAAATTAATATTCCGGAATATTTATTGATAGTATTCTTTGTCAGCTCATTCATGTATTTGTGGAAAAAATAACATAAATAAGGAATTAAATACAAATTATTTATTTCTTATACTCGTAAATTCATAGCACAATGGTACGTATACTTATAGTCTTATTTTCCGTCTTGCAATAAATAATCTTTAATTTCTTCATGATATGTGAATTTATATTTTTAAAGTCATATGTCCAGCAATTAAACGCATCGGTCTCATTATAATGTTAAATATACATATTGCTTGTTCAATAAAATTTGATAAAGAGTTTCAACTAAGTACCATGCTGTACGTTTTTGTGAATTTGTGGGCCAAAATTAGCTAAGCATTCAATAAACAAAGACTAAGAAAAAAAATCTTTTTATAGTACTAGTCCCGGGATCGACTCTATTAACTATGAAATAAATACTTTTGATATTTTTTTACTTTTATTTCACTTTATAATTTAAATATGTTTAATTATTTATTTTTATCTGACTTCAGTCTCTGTCTGTCATACATATTATTTTCTTTTCGTATTCTTCTAAGATTTGAATTTGTGTATTAAAATCTAAATTTGAAATCTTGACCTAAGTAGCCAACGATGCGAGATGTAAGGCTGCCTTTCAGTACTTACCGTGTACTTCTTTAGTTTTGACAAGCTTGTCAATAGCCGTAGAACCAACATTCCAAAGCTCCTTCGCTATCAAACTCATTATTGTTCTATTTGAGTACATTAAATCCATAGCTTTGCCCACTAACACGTCAGTTGTAGAGAGTTTTTCATCCTGTAATTCTTTATATTTCTTCTTAAAATCGGCTTTAGACCGGAATGAGAACGTTATACGGTTTTCTAGTATTATTAAAGAAAAGATTGCTAGAAACAGCACGGTTCGCGGTAGCATTGTGAATGTGGACAGCTGAATGCGCCGCGGTGGATTGTCGGTTGATTCCTAACAATGTGGGGCGTGTTCACATTGTAGGTTGAGTTGGAGTTTTTAGATTAAGTTTTCTTTAGTGTATGAACCGCTTTTCATTGTGCGGTTAGGTCATTAATAAAATTGTAGTGATGTTTGTTTTCGAATTCAGACTAGAAATATACAGTAGGTATTACAAAGGTTATATGATTAAAGTATAGGATCTATGTTCATGTTCTTTATTTATATTTTCATTAATGTATCGACCAAAAATCTAAAATTTTTTTTTTTTGGAAAATGGGTTCTGCTCAGTAAAAGGCAACCTTCCGATCTGATGTTATGATTTAAAGTCCTGTATGTCTAAGTGTCGATTTGAAGTAAATAAGTAAAAAATATTATTGTTTTGAATTTTGATTATTTATACTAGTTGTGCCCCATGGTTACACATGTATTCAATTAAGGGGTTTGTTGTAATCCATTCTATTTTTCAATCTTTTTCTTTCGTACAAAAGTTTTGGGCTCATTATTTAGCCAAATAGGTGTTCAGTCGTTTGAAGTAATACTCAAACATACAATTGCCCCGCGGTTTCACCCACGTAGATTTAGTTTCATGCTTCATGTCGCGGAACCCTAATATTTCCAGTAAATAAAAGTAGCCTAAGTTACTCCTTGAAACATCAGTTACCTGCCAGTGAAAGTCTCGTTAAAATCGGTTTAGCCTTTTCAGAGATTACCCGGAACAAACAAACTGACAGACAGACGGACGGACAGAGAAATTTTTTTTAAACTTCATTTTCGGTTTCTAGTGTGTACACTTTCATTACGCATTTAGTGAAAAGATGTTATTTTGGAATTACAAACAGACACTTCGATATTATTTATCTGTATAGATAAAAGAGACTCTTTGGTCTAGTGGTCGCAAGCGTTGGGGAATCCTGGATTTGATCTCCGGGTCGGGCAGTTGGGTCTTTCCAACTGTAATTGTTCGGATTTGGAGCCGGTAAGTGGTAAAAGGCTCGCGCCCTATTATTACCTACATGAGACTTAAACATAACTGGCAAACTGTTGGTGTAAAAAAATAAGTCGTATATCCGGTGTCTTAGTATACATAGCTGTGCTTAGATTGGGACTAGATGGCGCTGCGTGATAATGTTCGAATATTATTTGTTTATTTATTTCTAGCTGTGCCACGCATTTTCTTCTGTCATATTGATTTCAAAAAATCCTTATGTATTTTTTTTAATAAAAATATCCTAAGTTTTATCCGTCACTGAAAGTCCCGTTAAAAAAGATTCTACCGTTTTGGAGATTAGCCCGAACAAACAGACAGACCGACAGAGAAAAATTTATAATATCGTATATACTTTCATAGGCATTTAGTGAAAAGCTGTTAATTTGAAATTACTAACAGACACTTTAATTGTTTTTTTTTAATTGATCTGAATATATGTATATATTGCAGGTTCTGGATGATCTTCACGTACCCATTTTTAATTGTCCGCGACTATGTTACAATTATAATATTAAAATTGTCGTCATGTAACTGTAAAACTAAACGAATCCAAAAGACTCCCCCGTTCCCCAGTCGAATTTGGACATTTTCCCCCGAGATGAGTCGAACGTGACAAGATGTACGTACATGGTGTGAAATTCGATGAAATTTCTCAAGCTACTCGGGCTTTCTGTGAAATTCCATTACAAAATGTATCTCTCAAATAGAAAACGTGCTGACATTGTACAACATTTTAATATTTTAGACTGTACTGCAACTAGTTTCTTTGGCTTGGGTATTGGTTTAAATAACATGAAATATGTAGACTTTCTATCGATATCTCTTGAAACCTTGTTTCCGACCCAATATCATGATCAAAAGTACTTTGGTTGAACTTGATAAAATTTTATTTGATGTAGGTACCCCAAAATTATTCTAGCCTTGCTATATCCTAAACCCAGTTCTACCAGAAGCAACCACCAGTCTAAAAGGCTAATAAAAGTTTTAAGTATAATTCGCCCTTAAATTGTTTGTTCAGTGTACAATGTGGTAAAATACCCCTATCTGTGAAGTATTTCAAATACCGTTGCGGCTAAATAAGAAAAACAACAAATCCTATAATGCCACACCGGAGAGCCGTTTGTGGACTATCTGCTCCCAGCAGGCCCCGTGAAGATTTGAAAGGATTGCACGCCTTATGAAACCAAGAGACAGATTTGTGCAACTTTCAGCTCGAACGCTTAGGAGTTGACGTCACTTTCTCAGAAGAAATAACGTTATTTCTTTACAAAATGTTAGAATGAACCGTCATTTGAAAGTTTGAGTTCAAATAAATTCAATTCAATATATCTTTATTTGATTAGACTTTTACCAAAGTACTTTCAACTCGTCAGAACGACACGATTACACAGGATTACATACTACCGCCAGGTTCGGAAACTTGCTTTTAATGAAAAGAACCAGGCAAAAATTCAGTAATTACTGTTCTTAAAAATATTATACTCGTAGTATTTTAAAAACACAAAGTAAATCGCATAAGAAATGTGAGCCCATAGACACAGTTCCAATGCACACACTTTGTTATATTTTGTGTACGCAGGTGTTCATACAGTTACCGTTACATTACAGTTTCTTCTCCTCACAGGCTTACTTTTGGAAACGGTAATAAATTTATAAATACAAGTTAGCGTACGAGAAATGACGTTCAATAAGTGTTCCAAGTGGCCCTTATGTTGAATAAAACTTTTTGTTTTGATTTGCCGTCACGGGCTATGATGATGGACACACTATCAGTTACGTCCCGCTGAAAAGTTGGTGTTGTGACACCTCTAGGAAGCCTGCTGTGAAGGCCTGAGCAGACTTTCCAAAAGAATAAAGTTTACTTTTACATCATATACAGATAAATAAAATTTAAGTTTCTGTTTGTAATTCCAAATTAACAGGTTTTCACTTAATGCCTTTGAAAGCATAATTACATACAAAAATACCAATTTAATTTTTTTCTTGTTTGTCTGTCTTTTTGTTACGGGGAGTTACTAAGGCTAACTTAATTTTAAATTGGGCTGCGAAATTAACCTACTCATGATATTAAATCTAGGCAAGAAACCGCGGCGCACAACTTGTTCTAAGTAAGGGTGATAAAAGTGAGCCTGTTACGGTAAGGTTAAACACAATTAACTTTTTTCTGAATGCAACAAATTAATTTTATTTGACACTCACTCGTTTTAATTCGCTACAAGTTTGAGATCGCCGTCTGCAGCGTTGAGATAAAGGATGTTCACAATAACCCACTGCCAAGTTTATTTTGCCACCAGTCAACCCTAAGCTTTATTACGAGTTTTATTGTTGACATTTTTTATCTCACTCACCCAGTTTAAGAAGCTCAGTCTCTTGAAACGAGACAATTTGCTTTTGTTTAATTAAAAATATACTTCGCTTTGTAATTATATTCTCACGTTTTTGTAAACGTAAGTACATATCGGTTTGTTTCTTTTGTGATTACTAAATTTCACTGAGTGTGTACAATGAGTGTTACTAGATACTTAAGTATAGTGATTTACGGTGAAGGAAAACATCGTGAGGAAACCTGCATATGTCTGAGAAGAAATTCAATGACGTAAATGTCAAGTACGTACTTCAACTTTTTTATGAAAAGTGTGTTGTTGTTACAATACAATATTATATATTTATATTTTTTTATTGAACCTACGTAATAACACAGTCGAAGGTCGCAATTGCCGCCATTATCAAGAAGGAGGGTGCGATTCAGTTATCGATTCTAATAAATGCCGCTCTTTTATTTCAAGCGAGGAAAAAAGAAATTACCAAGAACAGCTGAAATTCTCATTAAAATTCCATTACGATACCGAATCGAATATTGCGATGGATTTTGACGGCGGAATTATTTTGGAACAACCGTGGGCTCGTGCCGACAATGAGGTGTTGCGTTCTTGTTTTAGTTAGGTGATATTTTTTTTTGAAGTTAATATCCGTCTATTTCGTCCAATTATTCGTTGTTGTGAAGTATTTATTGTTAAATGCTTCATTAAATATAATTTATGATGACATCAAAAAGAATTGTTGTTAGAAAAAGTTGAATTTAAAACCTACGTTTACCTGTTCTTGTACCTTTTGTTGAACGTGTCTGAAAATGAAATAGTAATACCGACCGTAGAATGCTGATCACATAATGTTAAAACTGGAATTCCTGGATTCCGCGTCACCTAATGTAGTAGTCAGCTATACTACTCACTAGACCCACTATACCAACGGTGTCATCTAATGAGAGTCAGTACCTACGGTAGCGCCAAGATAAATAAGTCAATAGAACACGGCAGGAAGTAGATATAAACTAATAAGGCCTTTTATTGCACACAGAGGTAGGTATATCAAACAAAACCTATTCAAATAGAGGCCTCTGAATTCGGGCTTCGTAATCACGGTCCCGATCGGCTTTGATTGGCCTTTATGTAAACTCAAAATTTACGGAGAATCTAGTGTAATTGAATAATTAACCTGGGCCTACGCTTTTGTTTGATTAATCGTATTTTCATAGACTCGTTGGTCTAGTGGTCGCTAACGCTACTATGGAAATCGAGATACTGGGTTTAACTCCGGGTCAGAAAAAGTGTAATTGGGAAACAAGACTTCTACGGAAATTACCGATGGTTATTCTATCTGTAATTTCCCAGGAGTAACCTGAAGCGTGGATTAGTGCCCGGTTAGTGGGAATCGGATCGCCTCATGGTTACATGGGAATTAAAACATAATTAGCGAAACATTGGTGTGCTATAAGTAGATACACTACTACTCCTTCGGGGAATACAGGAAAAAAAATGAAAATGAAAATGAAAATGATTTATTCAGTTTAAGGCCTAGTAAGGCACTTATGAACGTCGAGGAATCTACCACCGGTTCGGAAACTAGCCTTCTGAGAAGAACCGGCAAGAAACTCAAACCGGCAAGAAAACAGGTGTGAGCATACTATATTATGGATATACATTATACGTATTATCGTATTTTATTTTACCTCCACATTTACTTTGGTGCGTTTGGTACAGAATTTGAAGATTTGAGCAAATTTCTAAGTAACAAATTTCTTGTTGTTAATAATATGCGGGTAATACCGCGAGGCACCACAAAGGTGAGTACAAAATATTTTAAGCATTCCCGGGAACTCTAATTCTTAGTTACGATTCATATATACAAAACAGTATTTTATATTATCAAAGAGCACTATCGAATTGAAGGAATTACATTTACCCGATAAAAATGAAATAAAAACAGACTTCAATTCTTCGTCTCCACTCAGATCGGCTCATGAATCACAAAATTGTTGACCGATACACAAGGGATAGCGGATTATGTTTTGTTAAAACGCTCTATCTTTGTCTCAGTTAGGATGCATGATGATAAGTAGTAATAGTGAGCGGTGATTACGCTTCTTTGTTACCTTTAAAAAAAAAACCTTTTATATAAAGTCTATTCCATCATACAGAACATATATCCTGAGTGCTAAAGTATTTTGGCCACATTGCAAGAAGACACGCAAATAAACTCGAGAGGCTAACTCCTAAGTAAGTCTTAACTGGTAGAACGGAGGGGAAACGATTAAGAAGATAGGGCACATTCGTCACATTCCACCATACCGAAGATAGGGGGTTGTGGAGAAAATATTTTGAGAGCGTACTTTCAGGACGTCACACACACTAGCAGTGAGGGGCAGAAGTGAACAGCAAAAATATTTTATTTTATTTCTTAACGTGGTCTAAAAGTTTATATAATAACATATACTACTGTGATGAATCATAAGATACACGTATAATTATTTAACTAGCGTAGATTCCGCTTTATATAAAACGCGCGTCTTTGTGCTTAAATATTGCATGTTCAATCCATTCCCAATTAGTTCTCTATTGATCCAGGAATTTGTTCACCTCTAGTGGGCCACCCTTTACATTTTAATAGGACCGTTCCTTAGTTCTATGAATCCATTACATTTCCCTCAAAATCCGTATAAATATTTATGAACGCGTGGGCTCTGTTTATAGGCTCTAACCTAAAAAGAGAGAGACTGGAAGCATTTGAGATGTGGTTCTGAAGAAGAATAGAAAGAATTTGCTGAACAGAGATAAAGAGTAATGTGATAGTAGATATGTCTAAGAAGATAAAGACACTGCTGAAAACGATCGCAAAGAGAACAGGAAAAATGGTCTGGCACTTGATACGACATGCAATCACAAGCAGGTATTACTACACACATAAATATGCTCACGCCTGTATTCCCCGAAGGGGTAGGCAAAGGTGTTGTAATTTTCAACACCCACATTTCACCGAATATGATTAAGTGCCAATGCAGGTATTACGAGAAGGAAAAAATGTAGGAAGAAGGGGAAGAGGAACTCAATTAAAGGAGAAGCGTGTGTAGTGTAGTATCAAGAGAACGAGGATTGGAGCGATTGTTCCACTGACAAGAACTCTTTAAGTTGAAGTAGAAGAGCAGCGCGTTATTTCGGTAGGATTCACAGCGTCGAACTCTACGACAATCATAGGAAATCGCCTAGTTAGGCCTTACCTACAATCATACATAATGCATACGCCTGTATTCCAGGTGTCGGCAGAGGTGTTGTAATAACAACACCCACTTCTCACCGACACGGTTATTAAGTGCCAACGTGACAGACGGCGAGCCTATCGCCGTCTCTTACATTAGACACACGTCTTATGCGAATTTCTTTTTAGATATATGCAGGTTTCCTCACGATGTTTTCCTTCACCGTAAAGCTGTGTGAAATCACTGCACATGAGTTCTTTTAGAAAAAATAACTGGTACAGGCCCTGCTGGGATTCGAACTTGCCAAAAGCCACCACGGCTCTTTAGGCCCTAACTCTCTTGAAAAGCTTATTCGTTGTACGATATTACGTGGGTGTCGTATTTAAAAATACGCATAAAAATTAATTAACACCACTGCTGATAAGAGGAGCCGGTCAAATTCCCTTAAATCTAATTTTGTATATTAATGACATCTTCACAAAAAGCAATTTGGTGGAACACAGAGCGTTTTACTCGCTGTTTATTAAACGCCCCAACCCTTAGCGTTTCATTCATAGGTATCGCGAAATTTAATTAATCCCTCGATGTTTGGAATGATAATTGGTAGATTGGTGTGGAGCTTCACACTATGCGGTGTCATCTCTTAGTTATGATGCATAGTTTGTCTTCGTTGTTAGAATAATAAGTATTTTGATTGACGACTGATATTGTGGCTATTTAAAGAAATACTACATAATGCTTTTACGTCTCAGGTGCAACCTATATATGTATTTTATGTGTATAAATAAAATTGAAGTGTCCGTTTCTAATTCCAAATTAAGAGATTTTCTCCAAATCCATCTCAAAGAAAAACTGAACATACTTTTCAAAAACATATTTTTTATCTGTTTCTCTGTCTGTTCTGGATAATTTCTGAAACTATGGACCGATAGTGCTATCGGCAGTGCTATGGCAGATAGCCGATGTTACAAAGATGTAACAAAGATTTTTTTTTTTAATTAGGGCTTCGCGGAATAAGCCACTAATGAAAATAAGTCTGCGCTATTACTTTTAAGTTTTTGTCCAATAAGTCAGCTTGTAGAGCCGTGGTGGCCTCGGGGTTAAAGCAGTCGCCTGCTACGCAAGCGACGCAAGTTCTAATCCCAGTGGGGCCTGTACCTATGAGTTTTTCTAAAAACTTATGTACAGTGATTTCACACCACGTGCTTTACGGTGAAGGAAAACATCGTGAGGAAACCTGCATATGTCTGAGAAATAATTCAAAAACGCATGTATAGTGCCTAAGACGGCGATAGACTCGTCCTCTGTCACGTTGGCACTTAATCATATTCGGTGATATGTGGGAGTTGAAAATTACAACACCTCTGCCTACCCCTACGGCTTCTACAGGCTTGAGCATATGTATGTATGTCAGCTTGTAGAGTGAACATGTACATTGAACACAAATTGTACATGAGTATTCAATTAATGAAGGTGTGTTTCCATCGCCATTTTTATTTACGTTTCGCCACCTACGGATTCTCTCAGCAATCTTGTCTACTTTCTTTCATGTTCTGAGAGCCACTCAGTGGGCCCTTGTCTTTGCTCAAATTTTACGCCAAAAGCAAGCCGCTACGTCACTTACGGACTTTTGCACTTCACATTTACGCTCTCTGGTTTTTTATAACCCTCATGCATACTTATTATTGTACAGACAGAATTTTAGGTGGAGATAAACCACGTTTTATTGAGCGATGTAATATTTAATCTTAAATCTAAATCACCACTTAATATTCACTTTGTGAATTGCATTAGCTTTATTTATGATCCGGGTCATCGCGAGACGAATCCAGTTTAATATTACTAAAAGCTAATATTACGAATTGTATAAATGTTTATTAATTAATGTTGATTAATTCTAAGTTTATGCTTCATATTAATAATATTATAAATGCGAAAAGTATTCTGCCAGTTGTCAGGTGAGGAAAGCGTTTGCATATTAATTGATGTATAATGGTGCGATCTAACTTACATGAGCAGAGATGGGAGGATGAAGTCACAGGTAAAATGTAGTCATAAAATAAATGAACCTTCATATATTTGACAGATTCACTTACATTATATTAGTAACTAGCTTTGTAAAACAGTAAACTTTTATTTTATACTAGCTGGACTTTAATTTGCGAAAAACTAGTTTTAAAAAAACAGAAGGAACCTAACTTACTCCTTGTAACATCAGCTATCGGACAGTAAAGGACCCATTAAAATAGGTCCAGCCGTTTTGGAGATTATCCGGAACAAACAGACAGGCAGACGGACAGACAGACAGAGAACAATTTAAAAACAAGCTGGTAATGTAACAATGCATTTTATAACAAGCTGTTAATTTTGAATTACAAACAGACACTAGACATTTTTAAGATAATGTGTTAAGTCAGCAGGCTCCGTTATAGACACTGTACAATATTAACAAGAAGAAAACTACCCTCGTTAAGTAAGGCTTAACTACACTAGATATTAAGACCAAGATCAAACCTACAAGTTTATAATCTCGCCCTGTCTACCTACCTACCTACTACCTCATACCTAGTCCATTTCTGTACACGTACACATCTTACATGTAATCGAGCCTTTGATGTTTATGAGTGGCTCTCGACGCGTGCGTCTGACGGGAGTCAACAAGCCCCTTCCAGACTTCAAAAGCTTGATTCGCTTTTACACCTTGGAGTACGCACGGATCTACAATTTGAATGGACGGACAATGAGAGCCTTTGACGTTTTTTTGAGCTACTAATTAATACGAGGGTTTGAGCTTCGGGGCTAAGGCTGGAACATTTTGGGTCTGTTTTGGTTGAATACCAATGGGGTCTGGTTAAGTAGTGACCTGCAAATTGGATTTGTAGGCCCGGACTCTAGTGTGTAAAGTTAATGAATAAGTAGTCTTCAAATATAGTGAATTTTTCACCTGTCACTAACAAATATGAACATCTATTCAGATAAATAAAATGTAAGTGTCTGTTTGTTATTTCAAATTAACAGCTTTTCACTAAATGTATTAGATAGTATTGAATAGAATCAGGTGTTACTTTGCGGACGTCCATGTCTATAGTTATAAAGAATATAAAATATTACATTTCCCATGTAATATTTTATATTCTTTACCTTTACCTTACCTTTTATGTACTGCGGACGTCACGCGGTTTCACCCGCGTACCCGTTCCCGTGGGAGTACGGGAATGAAATATAGCCTATATTACTCTCTGATAATGTAGCTATCCATTGCAGAAAGAATTTTTAAGATCGGTCATTTAGTTTCGAAGCCTATTCAATACAAACAAACAAACAAATCTTTCCTCTTTATTATATTAGTATAGATAAGTATCCTAAGTTATTCGTTGTAACATCCGCTATATACCAGTGACAGTCCCGTTAACACCGTATATTATACTTTAAAACCTGTTAGTTTGGAACAAACACTTCAGTTTTATTTATCTGACTAGCTGTGCCCCGCGGTTTCACCCGCGTAGATTTAGTTTCTTCCTTATTTTCGGAGAACCCTAATATTTTTAATAAATAAAAGTAGCCTAAGTAAGGAGTACCTTGAAACATCAGCTACCTACCAGTGAAAAGTCCCGTTAAAATCCGTCCAGCCGTTTCAGAGATTACCCGGAACAAACAGACAGACAGACAGACAGCCAGGCAGACCGACAGACAGACAGAGAAAAAATTTTATACTTGGTTTTTTAGTGTCAGTAGCGTATATACTTTCATATGCATTTAGTGAAAAGCTGTTATTTTGGAATTACAAACAGACACTCCAATTTTATCTGTATAGATATAAGATTGGATAGTATATGCAGTACTCGCGTAAAAAAATCTATTTTATGACTTTTTCTCTGTTTGTCTATCTGGCTAATCACCAACTGGCCCGATTTTAATAGGACTTTCTCTGGCAGAGAGCTAATGTTACAAGGAGTATCTTAGGTTAGTTTTATTTAAATAAAGATTAGAGTTCCGCGAGACACCCATTAAATTAGGTCTACGAGGGTGAAATCTCGAGACACAGCGAGTACTTAATATATAACTGCGTTATGTTCCTAACAATTTGATATGACAACTGATGAAAGAGAAATGGAATGGAAAAACATAAAATGGGATAAAAACAGAAGGATTAAAATTATGTTCATAATAAACTTAGAGTTCAATAAAGCCTTTTTAATCAATCCATATTACGTACATAATCATAAAAGAAAAATTAATTTAAGTCTGTCAAAATAATCCCACGAGTTGTGTGTATCAACCTGGCGTGAAAAACTTAAGCAATTAGAACAGAGTAGGCGTTAACCTAAATACAGCCTACACGAGAGTATTTAGCTTAATGTAGCTCGTCTGTCATACACACATTTTATCATCTTTCTTGTCTACTTGATGTTCATAATTATTTCAAACTGGCTAATATTATACGATAAGGATTTTGCTAGTCTTACCACAATATCTATACATCTATACAGATGAATAAAATTGAAGTGTCTGTTTGTAATTCCAAAATAACAGTTTTTCACTAAATGCATATGAAAGCGTATACGCTACTGACACTGAAAACCCAAGTTTTGAAATTTTTCTCTGTCTGTCTGTTTGTTCCTGATTTTTATATTATATATTATTGATATTTTATATTTTTATATCTGAGTTTGTTAACGGGACCTTCACTGACAGGTAGCTGATGTTTCAAGGAGTAACTTAGGCTACTTTTGTTTGTTAAAAATATTGGGGTTCCGCGACAATAAGGATGAAACTAAATCTACGCGGGTGAAACCGCGGGGCACAGCTAGTCAGATAAATAAAACTGAAGTGTTTGTTCCAAACTAACAGGTTTTAAAGTATAATATACGGTGTTAACGGGACTGTCACTGGTATATAGCGGATGTTACAACGAATAACTTAGGATACTTATCTATACTAATATAATAAAGAGGAAAGATTTGTTTGTTTGTTTGTATTGAATAGGCTTCGAAACTAAATGACCGATCTTAAAAATTCTTTCTGCAATGGATAGCTACATTATCAGAGAGTAATATAGGCTATATTTCATTCCCGTACTCCCACGGGAACGGGTACGCGGGTGAAACCGCGTGACGTCCGCAGTACATAAAAGGTAAGGTGCCGTGAAATAAAGCCACCTATGAAATAAAAATAAAGTTTACACAACTAGTTTTGTAAAATAATATTTATACTATAAGTAAAACCTGCATAATATGTCTGAGATGTGATTCAAAGACTTTGAATTTGAATCACTTCGTATAGAGCCTGAAACGGCACATCTTCGGTGAAAAGTGGGTGTTGCGATTACAACACCTCTGCCTACCCCTTCGGAGAATACATGCGTGAGCATATGTATATATGTATGTACTATATGATCAGTGTGAGATCCATTTACTTTACAAAAACAAACAAATAAATTCAGTTTATTATTATCGACTTACGTACATTTTTTTCGTAACGTTTTTCATCAATGTTGTGTGTCGTAAAACTGACAGATTTTGCCACAAGACCACACGGTGTGTGGGGTTTACCTTATAATTTGCTAGGAAGTCCAGATAAAAAATTGTTTCAAGTGGTGACATGGATTACATCTCACAGTAATCGTCTATGTTCTCAGTGTCGAGGAAGGTACATAAATTGCCTTAATCACTATACAAAACCATTTTTATTTATTACCTTAGAATATTATCAACCACAGAATTAATATTTCAAAGGCTTAAATTCCTCAACGCTTAGCTAAATAGCCATTTTTCCGAATGTCTTTAGAGAAGTCGATTACACAAAATGTTGAAGATTAGTTTACAGCCCGACCGCGTACTTCCGACTCGAATGGGAACGTAATAATCTCTCTTAATTAAAAGACAGAACGTTACAATTAAGGATATCTTTTATCTTATTGTCTGTAACTGAGTAGGATGTGTGTAATCCTTTCTTTGTGGGTTCGCCAAGGAGGCTTTGGGAGTTAATTAAATCTGTATGATAAATGTAAATTAAATATTATTCGACGGTTCACTGAATTATTAGTTGTTCAGATTTGACAGACTAACGGACATCAAAAAAGGATTCTCGATTCCTCATCGTTTTTTTTTATTTTCCTCGAGGACGGGTAGCCTCATTTTCGGGGAATTGGTTCATTGAGATGTAATTTTTTTGAAGACCTGGTGAGGTTTTTCGGAGATAGAGAACGAAACTCTTATCAAGTAACAGCAAATCAGCTTTGTGTCCCCCACACTGGTTTGGTAAATGGGTTCTGCTTTGTACGTAGTCACAAAAAATGTACTAAAGTATTTCTGAAACGAACCAATTTACCGACTTCTATGTATAAACTTGTTTTGGAAACAAGGCTATTTTACTAAATTAAACGAACAAAATTTAATTTAAACCATTTCAGCTATATTTCGGAATAATTATTGTAGCCTTGCATTTGTAGCATTCTCAAGTCAACTATTAAAAATTTAATTTCCTGTCTACCAGCCATTGTGTTAGCTTAAAACTGTTTTGAAATTCATCACAATAACAAATGAAAAACGACTTACACCTCGAATGTAAAGGGAATTGCGGTACGAAATTCAATTTGGATTACCTTTTCATTTGACAAAAAAAGAATCTCTGAAACAAATTCATGCTCCATCAATACCTACATCAGTGGAGGTTTAAAACCACAATATACATACGTTTGTAATAATCAACTCCAATTCTTCCGAACGTTGTTTTAAGGTCTAGAATTGATTGTACGTTGATTTTATCGAATGCATTGATCAATTTGTGCGTGAAGGACTTGTATTGCTTAAACTCTGATTTGCGAGGTGATGGAATGATTAACGATGACGTTGACGTATTGTCGGCAACAACAGTCGAAGCTGCAGGTTCTTCGAGTTTTGAATATGTGTCGTTTGGTAGACACGAGGTAACCGATGATATTGATGAATGGATGAAACTTAATCCTTTCCCACTGGGAGGGAAAAGTACGACAATGTTATAGATTGTGAGAATGACTATTCCAAGCAAAGAATAAAACTAGAATTGAAATGATAATGATTAATCCTTTTCAGTTTGATTACTACCGGTTTGGAAACTAGTTTTCATAGAAGAAACTCAACAAGAAACTCAAGCAACTGTCCTAATATTATAATGACTTGTATTCATACCCAAATCTATACAGATAAATAAAACTGAAGTGTCTGTTTGTAATTCAAATATTACAGCTTCCAACTAAATGCATATGAAAGTATACTCGCTACTAACACTATAAAACCAAGTTTTAAAATTTTTCTCTGTCTGTCTGTTTGTTCCGGGTAATCTCTGGACGGATTTTAACGGGTCTTTCACTGGAGGTAGCTGATATCAAAAATATTAGGATTCCGCGACAATAAGGATGAAACTAAATCTTCGCGGGTGAAACCGCGGGGCACAGCTAGTACCTAATAATCTTTGTTATGCTATAAACAATTACGGATGTTTATATCATCATCAATTCCATAATAAGTTCCCTCTTATGGGGATAGGGTTGGGAACTTTAAGAAACCTTTTAAGGCTTAAGCAAGCTGTGGCTGCTAAAAACTCCTACACTGCGCCTGAATTTAAACGTACTCGTATCAAAATATTTTCGCGTCCTCCTTTGGACCTTCTTCATCCTATTCGTGTCAGATAGGGTTCTGATCATCATGATTGCTCTCCAGGCTATTCTATGTTGGGCCTTGTTCATATGCTCACGCCTGTATTCCCCGAAGGGTTAGGTAGAGGTGTTGTAATAACAAACAATACCCACTTTTCACTGAAGATGATTAAGTGCCAACGTGACAGATGGTGAGTCTATCGCCGTATGACAGACATATGAAGGTTTCTTCACGATGTTTTCATTCACAGTAAAGCACGTGTTGTGAAATCACTGCACATAAGATTTTTAGGAAGATTTATTGGCTTTGTGTATTGCGGATTACAGGTTGCAGTTCAAAATACTCAAAATCAGTCGTCAATCAGTTTCACCTTTGAACATACTGATTTTCTTCACGGTGATCTTAGATAGCTGTGACATTCATATAAAAATGTATTGCTATCATGATAAGACTGTGATCTTCATTTGTTATTGCCACATTAACATTAACGTGTGATGTCTGGATAAAAGTTTCGAGGCGATATTTCTCAAATTTGCATCAACATTTTCTTATTATCTCCGTCCCTAGCCGCTACCTTCTATAACTCGACTTCGTAGAGAAGGTATATTTTAACTACATAACTTTGCTTCTGTGAGCAATTTTTCTTCCGCAGTTTAAAATCAAATTACGTGATCACAGCGCAAACTTCTAATGGAAAAGTTCACGTAAACAATGCAGAGCAAGTTTTTTCATAAAATAGATTAATGTCTGTGTTACTTAGTTTGAAAACAGTGTAGGTCACCTGTGTGTAATTAACCGCTGAGTTGTTAGACAAATTTGGCTAATGGAAATGGACTTGTGATGACGTAGATGAGCATTCGTTAAAGTATACATAGTTTGTAGTTCATAGTGCGACTACTAAATAGATTCGGTTCTATATTAAGCATGATATGTCATTAGGAAACAGTAATATCAGGCTACTCCTATGGGATATTACGCCTTATGTGTACGCATTAAGTTTTGTACCTAAAGGTATCAAAGTTTTATTTTATTATTTATTACTAGCTGTGCCCCGTGATTTCACCCTCTTATTATTTTATATTTAGTTTCATGCTTCTGCTTGCTTATCTGCCAGTGAAAGTCCCGTCAAAATCCATCTAGCCGTTCACGCGTGATGTCGTGACCAAGGGAAATGGGGATTAATTTTTATATATAACATATATATACTCACATTATATTCACATTTATTTCAGTTTGATTTGATACGGTTTCGGGATGTTTATTTTTACTTTGTATATTTCCCTAACGTTATTAAGCAATCGAAGGTCTAATGATGCAAGACAAAAAGGGTCAAACATGCTTATAATTATACTAGGAGGGATTTCGTTCTAATATTGATACTTTAAATTGGATTAAATAATGAGAAGGAAGTGACTGCTTCGTTTGTCTGATGGTCGCAAAAGCTACTGCAGAACACAAGGTTTTAGTTTTGATCCCAGCAGCCCAGAGTTATTAGTGCCTAGTTAGTGGCAATAGGGTCGCCCCCTAACGAACATAACTGGCGAAATGTGGGTGTACTATAAGTGCATCTCTACCTATTCCTTCGGGGAATATAGGCGTGAGCAATATTATGTATGTAAGGAAGTGAAATTGAATGGAAAGCTGTTTTGCCTTTTCACTTTATTGTCCCATTCTCTGGGCACACAAACATCCTAAATATCCACAAGGTGCAGTAAGCGTGAGTATAAACAGAACACTTTACCTAGTTGGTGCGCTATCCCACGTCGCAGATACGCCGCATTGTACGCCGAGACAGCATTCAAGTGGCTTTTTTAACATCAAAGGCGGTTTTTACTTTGAGCCCCGGCGCATATCTCCCGTTGACGGAGTCACTTCTAGTTGTGACGTCAATAGGGTATATTTCTATTGTTTGCGGGCGTTTGGGAAAGTGAGCTTTGATGCCAGAGCCGTGAATGTCATTTTGGTGTACAAAATTATGTCCTACTGAATATTTGATACGTATTTTGACATTTATCGGACCTTTAAACATAGAATAATTTAAGCTCCATTGAAATATTTATTTAAAAGGGACGCCTGTATTAGGAGTACAAAGGGAAGGTGTGTTAGAGTGATTCCATTATAGCATTATCCATTATACGGATCCTGCTTAATTTAAATATAACACAGCTGAAAACTAAATTAATATCACACAGAGAGGCGTGACTGACAAAAGGGAACTGTGAGCCAACAATTTTCCTTGAGCTTTCATCTTTAATTCTGTGTAGCGAAATTAACTTGAAATTAAATGTGTTATTAATTATAAAATGTATAATTTAAGAAAGTCATTTTGTAATGAAATTCACGACTTTTGCAACGCGAAAAGTAGACGAGAAACAATATAGTTTAATTATTAACGCCAACACAATGAACTTATGACAAAGCAAATAGCATAGTATTTCCCACACCTTTTCAATACACTCAAAATATCCATATAGGTACTGCCTCAAATTTATTTGAAGAAAAGGTATCAATGTAGTAGGTATCAAAAACAAAAGATAGACCAGACAGAGTATCATGCTCATTTTCTTTTAAATAGATAAACTCATTAAACAATAGTGACACTGCATCAGGAAACTGCTGTCCGTTGCGTACTTTCCCCGAAAGACGACATATTCTCAGAAATTTCTATTTAGATTTTCGTTATTTCTTACTCAACTCACTACTCAAGCCAAGTGAAGAATTGGTAACGGTCTTCTGCCAGATAGAGAATCTCTTCTGTGAATTGACTCTCATATTGAGTCTGAGATTTGGAATGCAAATCCCACCGTGGAAATTGGGTCCTCTCAAATTTAATCACCTTGTCAACTTCAAGTTTTATCAACCTATCGTGTACGAGATACGCAAACTTAATCTTGATCTGAAGATGATTGGAGAGAGCCCCTGGAAATTTATTACTTTTCCATCAAAATCCTGGTTCATAAAGATTGGAATTAAAATCACGTTGGTTGATCAATAGGATCCAATCTTGCAATGTAGATGTGACTGTGGAAGCCTACAATCGGAGCTGTAATCTTTCAATTACAAATTCGAGTGCCATCCGTCCCAATTAACTTGTATATTGATCTGGGAATACAGAATCGTGCCCGAACTCTCACTTCTATTGGATCTGCCAATTTAATAAAAATGTCAAGTGGCATCTCTTGCCTACAACTAACTGTACTCGATAGAATCGAATGACGAACAATTTTAAAGATTTCACATTGTGTTGCTATTAAAGTTATTACGACTTCATTGTAATATACTTTTATTGTAATTATCATTGTTTACTGTGTAATACATGATGCCAGCTGAGTTTCTCATCGGTTCTTCTCCGAAGGTTAGTTTCCGAACCGGTGGTAAATTCCTCGACATTCATAAGTGCCTTACCAGGGCCTAAACTGAATAAATCATTTTCATTTTCAATACATTTTGGCAATTATGCTTCGTTCATTGTAGCTAGTAATCATTACTGTCCAACATAGGTTGGAGAATTAGTATCAATTTGTGTCTCGTTAGGTACATTCGAATGCAATGTGTATTGTGCACCAAAACTGAACTGGCTATTTTAAAGAGGATTTTGCTTTTAACCGCGAATTTGTTCCCGTAATTATTTTATTTTAGTACCCTTTTCTTCTCAAGTCGAGCACTTATTAAATGTAATGTAATTGTAGAGCACTAGTGTTTTAGATTCTTAGAAAAGGATATTCAGTTTCTCATTAAAATTAAGGACCCATTTAAAACATTTCTGTTTAGTCCTATTCCTCGTACTTATTTCTTATTCCTGGAATACCTTAGAAGAGAACCATAAGAGATTATTAAAATGAAGACGAGAAATTCGCAATGTGATTCATAAAAATCGTTATTTAAATATTCGTCGCTAAAGTACTTGTTTCATCATCTCCCTGGCCTTATCCCATACATTGTTGGGGTCGGCATATGATTCAACCCGATGTGGCTGATCACCTGATTTTTATACGAAGCGACTGCCATCTGACCTTCGCAACCCCGTTTAGGAGGAAAATCTGTGATTTGGGTTAAACCAGTTGTCAGATTATTTTTAGGCCTCCTGTAACGATTGCCAAAGATGTTAAATTGGCAACCGGGACCGACGCGATCGCTTAACGTGCTCTCCGAGGCACGGAGGGAACTCGGGCGGTCACCCATCCAACTACTGGCTAGGCGTATGGTTGCTTAACTTCGCTGATCGAATGATATGCGCAATAGCAACTGTGCCACGAGCTCCTCAGCTCAGCTAAAGTATTTGTTAAACTAACAAAAAAGATTATTTGAAATCAAATCTATGCGGATGAAACTGCAGGGGACAACTAGTATAACAGTAGAATTACATAAAAATCCGTTCAGTCTACATAATTTGTAATACCTTAAGTGAGTAAAAGTAAGAAGTAAAGCCAGTTAAGTTAATATACCTTAAAGAAGTGTGAACAAATTAGCAAACTACGACAATTAGCAGATTAAATTTAGAGCAAACAAACCTATATTTTACAGTGAAGGTAAATTATAGTGCAACTCTCTATCATTCGAGTGTTTTTGCACTATTTGTACGTTAGTTTCATACGGCAAGTTGCACACTGTGGCGGTGTGTCGTGAAATTGTTATTGCAACAAAGGATTGTGTTTGATGGGACCATGTCACTCTATGTGCCTTTTTATTTTACTCTCGGTACATAATACCACAGTTTAAGCTTTACATGCAGTTAGGAAACTAGAAAAAAGTCGTTCAAAATTATACAGAGGCTCAGACGCGCACACCTATCAGATTGCATGCAGAATAGCAGTATCGTCAACAATCACGTAATTTTCATATTTTACCGACTTTTTTCGATAATTCGAAACGACAAACTTCATTATTTTGATAGGTAGTAAAAGTATTTTTTTAATAATTAAGATTGACAAGCCACACGGAACAAAAGTAATCTATATATATAAAAATGAATCCTTATTTCCCTTGGGCACGTCATCACGCGTGAACGGCTGGAACAATTTTACCGGGACTTTCACTGGCAGATAGCTTTCATTCAAGGAGAGACATAGGCTGATTTTAGAAAAACATCGTGAAACTAAATGTACGCAGGAGAAATCGCGGGCACAGCTAGTTATTTAATAAAATAAGCCTAGTTTCTGAACTGCTTGTGCAATGTTCCAAATTCATAATAACTTCTTGTTCTTATCTAAAATGATAACCGAATTCAATCAAAATGAGCATAAAGTGATGGTTTTAATAATATTTTTATAAAATTATACATTTTTGAAAATTGGGTGGAAATTATCAAACGACAACTGTGATTACTATCGTACTTGGCTCCACTTAATTTAACTATACTCAGACCCAAATTAGGCTAAGCACTTAGCAAATACCAACACTTACAAGACACAACAAACGTCCCTAACTCTAGGAAAATTACCAAGAAAAATGAGGCGGAACAGCAAACAGCAGTCTCTATTTCTAACAGCGTTGCTTTTACTATAATGGATGTTTGTAGCCATTACTCCACTGTGCTGCACGTTCGTATCAACTACTATTTTTCATATTAGACTCGGACTATGGTGGATTGCTGGGAAGTTTGTCGCTAGTGTCCTATTCTGCAGCGCGTTTTTTATAAATACAACCAGCAATAAAGATGATGAATTATATTTTCTGTATCAATTCTTCTCTGTAGCTTTCCATAAATTTTCGTTAATGAATATTTCTCTGAAATAAAGTTTAATATTAAGTAGGTATTTCATAGTTCTTTAATTCTATATACATCTACACAGATAAATAAAATGTAAGTGTCTGTTTGTAATTTCAAATTAACAGCTTTCTCTGTCTGCCTGTCTGTCCGTCTGTCTGTTTGTTTGGTTGTCGGCTTGACAGATTTTAACGGAACTTTCATTGGCAAATAGTTAACGCTGCAAGGAGTAACATGGCTATTTTAATTTAAAAAAAACATAAGGACTTATGCATTTAAGTCTACGCAGGAAAAATCACGGGGCACAGCTATATCTAATAAGGGGGTTATTTCAAAACATGGCTTGAACGAAGACTAGACCAAACTCGGCCTAAAGATATGTCTGTCTCTTTTGAAATCCATATCACAAAAAGAGATGCAGCTACTTTTAAACCAAGGACTATCTTAGTCTTTGCTTCGTAATGTATGTGTTTTATTCAATATCTTCGAGTAAATATGAAAATAGTACCTCAGTTTTAAAATTTCCTTAACCCAAAGTTCATGTTTTTCTACAAAACTGGGTGCTTCACCGCCGTATTCAACTGGAAGATATTGCTTTCCAACTGCTTCTTGTAGGCTTTCTACGGTTGGGTGAAATGATATCTGTAAATAGACAAACGATTGACAGTCAGAATAATGCTAACTAATGCTATTCCGTTATAATGTTTTCTTTGTGAATATGAATAGCTGTGCGCCGCAGTTTCACCCGCGTAGATTTAGTTCCAAGCTGTTTTTTTAAAAGAAAATTTGCCTAAAACACTCCTTGAAACTTCAGCTATCTGTCAGTAAAAGTCCCGGTAGAATCGGTCCAGCCATTCAGGCGTGATGCCGTGACCAAGGGAAATGGGGATTCATTTTTACATACATTATTAGATGAAAATTTAAGAATCTATGTATGAATAGGATAGTGTCGACCCTGAATAAGATGGGATGAAGGCGGGAGGGTGATTTATGTTTACCATTTCACAAATCCTAGCTGGTAGGACCATTTTGACCAAGCCAAATATTCTCTCTGAGAAGATGCGCAAATTGATAATATGTACGTGTTTAAGTCGCACTGGCAAACATTCCTGAAAAAAAACAATACATTTCATTTATCATCTGACAAGATAACTTCCATGACCGTCTCGGCATCACCCAAAGTTTGACTGGTAGATGATGCCTATGGCATGTCCGTTTATGCAAATTACATTGTAGGAAGCAAGCAATGAAAAAATATAAAAAAAATAGTTCTTCCTAGTGACTATTTCACTATGAAGACAATTATTTGCAAGCTTGCAAGGGCAACATCTGTGCTTATGTAAGGTAAACGGCCCAGTATTCGTCAGGTTTCGCACTTCGCTGAGTTTACAGGTCTGCTACGCCTTTAATAGATAACGTAGAAAAGTAGGTACCTATAACATATAAGTATTCCACATAACTGATTGCCTAAAATGAACGCATATCCTAAATAGCTGGTCCTACAGACTTGACATTTTGAGGATGTGTTCTTAGGAAGAATTAGGTATACACTAACAAAGGGTATTCCGAAACTATATCTCTATAAAGGTTCAATGGGGGGTTAAAAGAAGGTGCTGGCGTTAGAAAGTACATAATAGTATATTGTGTTTCAAAAATATATCCAAGAATAGATACACTTACCAATGTAAACATGAGATAAGTCCTATAAAATAACCAATTGATTTTTCGCACGAGACTTAAAGTTAAGTCCTTGGAATCAATGATAAGAATGTGCTTTTCAGGAATGAATGGATTGTATTGTATCCAATAATCGCTGTTGATCGCCATCACTTTCAATATATCATAGCCATCAAATAGATCTCTGTCAGGTAGGTGCAACTGGTGTATCATTATCTCTGTGTCTTCAGCTTTGTAATACGCCATTCTTCTGCAAAATAATAATATTATTTTTATTTTGACCTTTAGTTATTCAACTAAAAAATCAGACTGATATAGGTCAATGCACAGCCCAAACCGCTGGTCTTAGAGACATGACATTTGGAGAGTGTGTTGTTTGTAAGCTGTAGGTACTAAATAAGGATACCACAACATTCCTAATAGTTTTAGTAAAGTTTGAAGTGGAAAAAAAAAATATGCACCTATGTGTACTCTGAGGCGAAGCAGCAAGCGGTAGCTAGTCTGCTGATAAAATATTAGCTTCCCTCCTCGGCTTTGCTCGCTTGTTATTACAGATCTTTGATTATCTTAATTTAAGCTAAGCTCTTAAGTTCTTAAGCTCGATCAACAATATATAACAAATGAGATAGCTTTCCGAAGGGGAAATGATTTTCAAAATCGGTCGAGTAGTTTCTGAGATAAATCGTAGTTAACAAAGAAATAAATATTGCCTTTTTACAATAGTATTATGCTAATGTTGTTTCTGTTTACTTAATTATTTTAATAAGCCGATGTCTGTATCGATACAGACTTGTAGAGTATACTATGTAATGTAATGTATACTATAGTATTACAGACATGTAAAGTCTTATGAAAATGGATTATACAAGTTAGAGCGAATGGCTATTCCATACAATAATTGTTTTGTCCACTCTGGTCTGGTATATAATTCTACGTTTATTCAGGCAGAATAAGTCACGTCTAAGGCTCTTGAATTTGAACAATTTATTAATTAATATTCATGCACTACAATGCATAGATCGATCTACAAAAGAAGGTATAGAGCCACATAACCCGTTTGTGATACCTTGAACTTTAAAAATATACAAAACATGTAAATGTATAGATATTATATATTCATAATTTACGTATTATTAGATATATACAACTTTATAAAACTGTACAGATATTCATCATTGAAGTGTCTGTTTGTTTCGGGTCTTTCTCTGACTGATAGCTCATGTTACAAGGAGTCTTAATGCAGCTTTTATTTTAATAAAAGTCATGCACGAAATGAAGTCATACATGAATTAAGTCTGTGTGTGAAATCGCGGGGCACAGCTAGTATGGAATATTACTCATGATAATTTTATAACTCCTTCTCGCAAGATTGGTATTATATTAATAAAAAACTTACGATAATGAGTAGGCAATTTGCAGCTTTTCATTTGACGGATCCCGATTCGTGTATACTTCGGGCATGCTCCGACGTTTGGTGCAGAATTTTTCAATGCATTTCTTTGTGGCGTTCAAGTTCCCATAGTTGCAGTGAATGAACTTCTTTATAACTATGTCTTCTGAAATATTGAAAACATATCGAACATAGCTTATAGGTAGATGCGGTCTATAGCAGACAGTAGCTTCTGTAAACTAAACATACATACGCTCACGCCTGTATTCCCCGAAGGGGTAGGCAGAGGTGTTATAACAACACCCACATTTCACCGAAGATAATTAAGTGCCAACGTGACAGATGGTGAGTCTATCGCCGTCTCAGGCACTATACATACGTCTTTGAATTACTTCTCAGACATATGCAGGTTTCCTTCACCGTAAAACACGTGGTGTGAAATAACAGTACATAAGTTTTTTAGAAAAACTCATTAGTACAGACCCCGCTGGGATTCGAGCTTGCGTCGCTTGCGTAGCAGGCGACTGCTCTAACCCCAAGGCTAACACGGCTCTCTGTAAACTAAAGTAAAAAATATGTTGTATATGCATAATGCAAGTGAAGTAAAACAAATTATGATTTCATAGAAAAATAAAAACATGTTTGTATGATTTTCACGACGAACTTACGTGTGTTTTTTATTTTTTTAAAGCGTTTGATACGTATGGACACAGTGACAATAAAAACAAAACAGCCACTACTGATAAATAAATCAGTGTACTTTTACCAACGATTTGTCTTAAACAAATTAGCTTACCAAAATGATGTGGCAAATAGTCGACAGTCAATAACCATTCTTTAATGAGCTCCACACTATTATTATCCATCTGCAAAGAAATCTAATTAATTCCAAAATTACAGCTACCGACACTAAAAAACCAAGTTTTAATTTTTTTCTCTGTCTGTCTGTCTGTTTGTTCCGGGTAATCTCTGAAACGGCTGGACGGATTTTAACGGGACTTTCACTGGCAGGTAGCTGAAGTTCCAAGGAGTAACTTTTATTTATTAAAAATATAAGGCTTCCGCGACAATAAGGATGAAACTAAATCTACGCGGGTGAAACGGCGGGGCACAGCTAGTTATAAACTAAAATATTTGGAAATAATTATTTATAGAATAATTGCTACTGGTAATGCTTTCTTGACATAGTAAACTACAAATTTCATTAAAAATCAGCTAAAACTATTTCTATAAAGAAATAGTTCAAACAAATATACGAACTTCAAAAAATACATTGAATATTGATACAATTACATTCATTCATACATGCGCCTGTATGCCACGAAGGGGTAGGTTCTGTCAGTTATGTTAATATCCCATGTAATATGAGGCGAGCACATTGCCATTAAGCGGGCACTGATCCAGACTCCGGACTGCTACTGGGAAATTATTTGTGGCGATACCCAATGACATTTCTTCCTAACGCAGGTTGTCGTGCTCCAAAAAAAATTTTGTCTGTTGGTTTGTTCCGGCTAATGTTCCAAGCAGCTGGACCGATTGTAACGGAATTTCACTGGCAGATAACTGATGTTACAAGGAGAAACTTAGGCTACTGTTATACAAAAATACAAAAACAATAAGGGTTCCGCGGCCCACCCATGAAGTCTACGCGGGTGAAACCACGGAGCACTAGTTAATATTTAAGTAAAATATCTGAACTTTTTGCGTTAGTAGTCACGATACATTAATAATTAAAAAGAAAAATTAATTAATATACAATCAGTAATACTCACTGAGAACTAAATCTGTATAAAAACACTTAATAAACCTGCATGCGTCTAATATGCACTACATTAATGTCTCAAATGCTTTTGTATTTAATATTAATTTGCTTACATTAAAAACAGGTCGTGTCTGTGTGTCATACATATTTAATTTGTGAATACGTCCAATCAATATTAAAATACTAGGATGATAAAAACCAATACTCCTTCTAGGGGACCAACTATGATTATTTTAGCAGCGCCTCGCGAGTACCTTGATGTTTAATTTCACGGTACCAAACTGAAATGTCAAAGCTCAGAAGTTCTTTATACGCTCTGCTTAAACCGATGATGATGGGCTTTCAGTTAGTACAACTCTTTTAATTTAAGTTACGGTAGCCCTTTATGATACTCAAAACATAATTCGTGATGATTATAGATCAAGCGTGACACTATTATTTTGTTCTGCCTAAACCGTAGGAAACAGGGCTAATACAAAGTAATTATTTAGACTCGACGATAAATTATTGTATAATCTTTGATATCAACTCAGTAGATATAATACGCAATTTAGAAATTAATCGAAATCTATGCAGCTATTTGAGCATGAAGAACTAAGAAAGTAATACGATCTTATAAATATTAATGTAATTTAATTTCATTAAATTCAAAGTAACAGGTGAACCGTAAACGGCTTTTGAAACCTACTTTCTTGAAAAGTACACCAGCACTCTCCAACCGAACAGAGGGTCTACTCGCTTTCTCTGATAAACGAAGCTTCGGCCGTAAGTTCGAAAAGTACCTATCACGGTTCTTATTCGTCCTAAAATTATGTCTGAATGTGATCTGCTTGAAAATTATTTGACAATTATATATTCTAAACCAACTTTACAATAATCATTAACGAAAAAAAATTGTGTTAGATAAAAACAAAGCGATAATGAAACTACGTTAAATTTTTGTTCGTCTGCGAAATTTCGTTTTCAGAGAAAATTAGTAGACCCCCAGTTCTTTTCAAATGGAAATACGGTACCGCTGTAAAGAACCAGTACCATACGTCCGTAAACAGGGGATTCAGTACATTTTGTTATTGGAATCCGCTCAGGTATGTATGTATTAAGAGATTACTTTTGAACGTCAATGGAAAGTTTCATTGCTTTTATGCTTTTCTCGTTAAACTACCCAGTGTATCTGCGCAATCCGTGATTTAATTAATGTTCTGCACTTTGTTCACGTCTCCAGAGTAAACGAGGATTATTATTTTAATACCATTAGAATGTTATCGTCAAAGACATAAAATATGTAATGAAATAATCCATGCCAATATAATAAGGCTGAGTATTTTTCTTTTTGTAAACTAATAGCCGGTACGATGAGTCGGCTCCGTTTTTTTATACGTTATCCATTCATGGTTATCTATACTAATATATGAAACTGAAGAGTTTGTTTGTTTGCTTGAACGCCCTAATCTCAAGAACTACTGGTTCGATTATCAGCGTTATATAATCTATTTATTGAGTGAGGCTAAATGGCATATAATCATCACGCTAGCCCAAAGTAGCCCAAAGTAATGTGAATACATTATGAGCATACTACAAGCAGTACGGAGCTGGGAGCAAATCGTTTGAAGTGACGTACTCACACAGGCGCGCACATCTACGAGATTATAAGTAGCCGCTGCGTAAATCAGTAAGGGGTGTCACGTCGTGGCCGTGAGCGTACACGTCATTTACCATGTTTTACAGACATTTTTCTAAACTTCAAATCGACAAATCGTCATTGGCCGAAATTCCATACTTAGTAAGCTTATACATACTGTGCTAATGTAAATTGTCTAGCGTCGTCAAACCTTATATTTAACTATCGTTTTTTTCTCAAAAAAATTATAATCTAAATTTTATGTTACAATGTTTTTTGATTATAAATTATTTTACTTAAAATTTTTTTAGCAAACCAGAGCCCTGGTTTTCGAATAGGTTGGTACTTGGTTACAAATAAAATGACCGACTACCAAAGAGATAAAGTTGTTTTAAATGCAGCGAGTCTTAGTATATACGTATACCTCAGAGAATCTCTACAGCGCGATTCACAATATAATTAGCCCCATCTATCGGCATTGTAATATACTACCACTCTAACCTGTATACTTGTTTAGCAGTAAGCCCTACTTAACAAACTTAATTTACTTTAAACACTAAGATCATATCCAGTTGTATTACAGAATACAGAACAAACTTACTGAAGTAATAATGACGAAAACCACATTACGTCCCCTAGGAAGAAGCCTGCAATATTCAAAGCCTTTCCAAGCCTCTTCCGTCCCTAACATATACACCAGAGTTCGTGGATTTACACTAACAATATCGCTGAAAACTTTGACAGTCAACGAGTCGAGAGTCAGATTATCCCTGGCAATACGCATGACTTGAGATTTTCACATGTATTTCTGCTGATAATGTTGGGTACACACGGTGGGATATTAGCGAGCGCTTGTTGGCTTTATAAAGATTAAAATATATTCCAAAACATATTTAGTTACTAGCTCTAAAATCAGTGCCTAACTTCCTTGTAACATGAGGTATATGACAGTGAAAGTCCCGTTAAAATCGATCGGTAAGGTCTTTTTACAAGATGCATTTTATCTCATCGTCGGCTTCAAATAATAAAATATTCCAAGATCAAACCAAAGTAGTATGAGATGCAGTAACAAAGTTCAAAATTGTACGTGGTTCAAAAAATATCCTGATAAGTATTATATGTCCGTCGTATCTTCATTCGGTGAATTTCAATAAAAAGCTGGCGTGGGTAGACACACAGAACTTTTGCCTTTGAACTAAAACTGTTGGGTGTATTGTACGAAACTTGTTGCTAAATTTATTTTACGTTTTCCTATAAAGAGAAATACGACATAAAACCTGAACTCATAAAAACAAATTTCGTTTCAAAGAAATATATTTTAGAACAAGACTCGTGATTTATGTAATTTTGAAAGATGGTATGATGTGTTTGTTTTTATTACCAAAATATTTGATTTGAGGTTGTATACCACAACCTCTAATCAGATATTTTGGTATATATGATAAGTTGTTAAGTACCTTAAACAAATATGCTCAGGATCCCCAAAGAGGTAAGCAGTGGTGTTGTAATAACAACCCAAACATTTCACCGAAGATGTGTAAAAGTGCCAACGTGATAGAGATCAATCGCCGTCTCAGGCACTAAACATATAGCGTCTTTGAATTACTTCTCCGACATATGCAGGTTTCCTCCTATTCTTCATCGAAAAGCACGTGGGGCGAAATTACTGCGCGGGCCGCAGGGATTATAGGTTATGTCGCTTGCGTTACAGGCGACTAATCAAACCTTACGGCCACCACAGCTCTATTAATATAAAGTAGACATTTTAAGAAGTGTACAATAATTGTAATTGTCTGCCACTACAAGGTTTAATCGTTTTTTGTGTGACTCATATATTGTGAACCGTCCCCACGATACAGGAATCTTCTAGTGTGGGCCCATTGGTAATGTAAAAATGTTTGTTTAACTGTTGTAATAAAGATTTATTATTATTATTATTATTAAGTACCTACCTATCTACTATCTGCCTATGTACTGTGGCGAGCGACCCTCGACTTGGGTCGCTCGCTCTCCGGGATCACTTTACTATAAAAATAAAATTAATTAACTGCTTCCATCATCATTCTTCTACTGACAACGACTACTCTTTTCTTATTTCGAATTCTTTTTGATTATTTTAAATACATTTCATAAAGATTAATTATCAACCGAAAAAGGTTTTAACCAGCTTGTAAAGCTGAGGCTTTAAAGTACTATCGATGACGTATGAAGTAAGTAGATTAAGATTTTTTAAGCATGTACAGCATACGATTTATCACGATTCAAGAACGATGAGTGATCGACGAAGCTCGCAGGATGCCTTTTGAATAGCAAAACTGATTTACTAGTCTGCTTGAGGCACTTTCGTGTCAAAAAAGTAAATTAAAATTGTGTGGCAAGTAACAGAAAATATCATCGTAGGACTTAAAAGATTCTTTTTCTCGTTACTTTGACCTATAATCCCTCGACTCTCTTAAGTTCTTTGTAAGTTCTCTTCTAGATGCAAATAGTACTTGACTTGCCGAAGCGGCGGCGTTGATTTAATTTCGTGCCGAGTCTAGTAAATTCAGGTCACTACCTTTACCCGGTAAATAGAATTTAAAATGCATTTTTACAGTTTGCTCTCGTTTTGAAGTTTAATTAGGTTTAAGATGTTGTTGATTGAGAGATCAAATCTTGCCTTGGTAAAAATATTTGAATACCTAAAATTCATTTAACTCTTACTCGACTCCATGCTCAAGGCTCATAATATCCTTCTTTAGGTATATTTTGTTTTGTGCGTATGAAATTTCTAAATACTCTGATTTGGTGACAAAATGCTGATCGTGCTTTCAAATCAGGTTCTACAATAGGCTGTATGCTGAGTACCGTTCGCCGGGTGTTATTGTTTATAGAAAACTAGCTGCTCTCCGCGGTTTCACCCGCATAGATTTAATTTGATTGGTGGCCCGCGAAATCCTAATCTTCTTTTTAATAAAAGTAGGCTAAGTTACTACTTGAAGCATCAGACATCTGCCAAAGAAAGTCCCGTTTATTATCCCGTTTACACAATTAGCCGGAACAAATAGACGGACAGACGGAGAACAAAGTTTAAAATTGCTGTTCTCTTATGTGTATCGTACATACTTTCAAATGCATTTAGTAAAAACTGTATATTTGGAATTAGAAACAGACACTTCTCAATTTTATTTATCTTTTATCGGTATCTATTTATGTATAGATATTTTGTATTTACCGCAATGCAGATGTAAATGAAAGATGCCTTCAAAAAAAATATTGTTATACCTTATTTGGAAGAGAGGCTAAAATTATTCAGTGCGACACAAATAGGCAACAATGCATCGCGTCCTAACTCTCGGTTTCCCGATACATCAAACGCGTAGTATATTTTCATGGGCCCTCAGATCGCATTTGTCACGTAGGACCAATATTTCCGTAGGGACCATCCGCCAAATAACGCTACTAAATTTTTTACCAAAAGAAAAAAGACAAAGAATTTTTTGCCCGTTGTTGGTCGCAGGCTTTGTATCCGATAAATTGTTAGCAAATAACGGACAAGTATTTTTCTTATATAGCATAAATATTTATATTCGTAAAAAGAAGATGTACCGATATCGAATATCATTGTCTTTGAATTTTTTTATTCGATGACGTGAAGAGAATTTTAGGTTACATTTCGGTTTATGTACATACTAGCTATGCCCCGCGGTTTCACCAGCGTAGTTTTTGTTTCATCCTTATTGTCGCGGAACCCAAATTTTTTTGATAAATAAAAGTAGCCTAAGTTACTCCTTGAAACATCAGCTACCTGCCAGTGAAATTCCCGTTAAAATCGGTCCAGCCGTTTCGGAGATTACCCGGAACAAACAGACAGACAGACAGACGGACAGACAGACAGAGAAAAATTTTAAAACTTGGTTTTTTAGTGTCACTAGCGTATTCATATGCATTTAGTGAAAAGTTGTTATTTTGGAATTACAAACAGACACTTCAATTTTATTTATCTGTATAGATGTATAGATTTCTTTAGTTTAGAAATCTCATATTTTCTTCAAAATTGTTCTTTGAATAAACAATATAATTCAGCTTAAAATGTCACTGACACTATTGTAGCTTCATGAGTATTCATTACTCTTCAAAGAACTGTCGATTGTAAATGCAAAAGTTTTATTTAGAAGATCCGGAGTAAAGTTATAAATAGTCTGGTAAATATCCAAATTTAATTTCATGAATATTAAATCATTCTTCCGAATTTGACCTTTGAGTTTGACCGATTATTAAGTAGCTTGTCTTCTCGTGTCATAACAACATCCAATTTGTATTACGAGTATTAGATACTAAGAGGGGTTTTTGGCGCAGTTGCTATTGCGCATATGATTCGACTGGCGAAGATAAGCCGACGGACATCGTATCGTAGGCAACCGTTACCTACCGGTGAATATGAAAATGATTCAATAATGAACATAGAAAAATTACCACCGTTTCGGAAACTAGCCTTTTAAGAAGCGGTAACAAACTTAGCCTGGCATCTTGTACCTATCATTAAAACAATAAAAATACTTTATGTACGTAGAGGTCTGATAGAAGCCGATGGTCCGTGCCGAAAATCTACGCATAGAAAGTCTAGCCCGCGTAAAAAAATATATTTTACCGCATGTTCACTTTGTAAGCACACATTTTGGGTCGTTTGAATAATCTAGGGAAAAGGAAAAATATTCTAAAGTGGCTTCTACTTTGTCACGTATGGCTTGACGTGAGAGACTTAACGCGACAATAGCTTCCAGGGGGTAATATACGACCACCATTATGAGCCTAATCTTAAAGCCTTACTCATATAAATTATCAACCTCCACGGGATATTTTCAGAGAGCATTTTATAAACCGTATTGTATAAATAAACAGTAGCGTTTATGGTACTTTCAATATTATTATAATTTTCAAAGCCGTTTTATAAGCTCATTTAATAAAGCTTGCTTCAGATGCTTTGTTTCTTAAAAGTCTTTTCATATTTGGGTTAAAATATAGGGCTTTTGAGTGGTATAACAATTATCAAAATTGATTCAGTAGATCCAGAGATTACTCGCCACAATCTAACAAACTTTGAAATTTGAAAACCTCTTTATTATATTAGCATAGACGTATAGATGGAAGTATAGGGGCAATACCAATGGCGTAACTCGCGCGCTGCTGATTCAATGATAATATATCTTCTCAGGTGATTTGAGATTTAGAACATTTTAATTGAAAAGAAGTATCATGATGGTCGATCCCCATTATTCCAAAATATGAATTAAACCCAGACTTGACCAAAATCAGATTTAAATTATATCCATTCCTATTGAAATCCTTATCACAATAAGAGATGGAACTACTTTTAAGCCAAGAATTATCTTAGTCTATCTGTTGCAATAAAAGAGTTCTGAGCGTAGAAACTGTCACACCACTAGCTTTAGGTCAGAGGAAAACTTCGTGAGGAAACCTGAGAATCACCATCTGTCACCTAATATTTTCGGTGGCAGGTAGATGTTGTAACACTTTGTTTACCCCTTCGGGAACCCTTCTGGGATGGCGCAAGCTTATGAAAAGGATGTATGCTCATATCCATACTTATCCACACCAGTCAACCTTCTGTCCATGACAAAGAATGCTGACTACCTTTTGTCACTGTCCTAGTGCCTTACATTTCTAGGGGTAAGCAACTGAAAATAATTGTACTGAAATATGGAATAGACGGGTTATAGCGTAAACCTTGAGAAAGGACATACTAAGCTACCTTTTGTTGTGAAAACTCATAAGACGTAGACGACGCAGGCATAAAGCTAGCGAATGTTAATAAATTATAGGTACGCATCGTATCGCATGTACGTATCGTATTATTATCACCTATCTATCTTTCTGAGAAGAATCGGCAAGAAACTCAGCCAGGCATCTTGAATATTTCATCAAGACAAAATAAAATATTTTATGTAAAGCTGAAGTCAAGCAAAGAGCTAGTTCTGATATCAAAGTAAATTGAAACATTTCTTTAAAAATCTAGTTTCTGCTCGTAGTGCGTCCAATGAGCTTTCGCATACGAAATTTCAACCCCAATTTTACCCCTTAAAGGTAGAATTTCTAAAAACCCTTCCATGGTACACTTGACAAAGAAAACTATCTCCAAACTTAATGTTTTTAGGACGTTTAATTTATACGGGTAATGATAAATATTTATTCAATAAAACTTAATTATATATACAAGGAACAGTATTTAAAACTAATTAAAGGTAAAAAACTTGTCCCAAGTCGGTGTCTCTCGGGATCGTGCCAAGAAGGCTGGCAGCATTGCCACGTTGAATAGCAATGCTGATTCTCTGAGCGAGAAAAGCCCCAGCTCTCTTGTCACGAGAGGCTTCTACCAGACGACGTGCAAGCTCTTTGAAAAGCTGATGAGTATCCGGACCCCAAGGCCCTTGAGTTTCAACCACAAATATTATTGAAATGATAGATTTAGATTCCCAATAAACTTTTCTAAATTAATATTCTGAATACACTAACCACATTATAAATATCACCACTTCACGAAAACTCAATAAGATTTGAATGAGCCCTAATCTCATATATAAATAAGCAAAAAGGTACCTTTTATATACTTATTATTACACCTGATTGGTCCCACATCGATGAATGGGTAATACGTACCTCTTGCATGGATCGTATTGAATTTCTTTGAATAGAATCAATCAGTATGTTAAGCAGGGTAAAAAGGTTCGTATAATTATTAAATACTTACCTTGATTCAAATACCCCACGATACGGTGGTCAAGGGTCAGGTCAACGGTTCGATTTCCGATATATGAAGTTGAAAAGTGATTTGCTAATCTATACATATTACCTACGTTGAAAATCATGTTAATATGTTCTTAAAAATGGTTAGGAAAAATACGATCACGAAGCGGGACTCAAACCTGTGAAATGAGGAGACTGCGATCGAAACAGCGCCTCTGTCGGCCTAAAGATGACACTATTGTGAGCCCATACAAATCTGCGTTTAAATCGACGCGGAGACTAGTGATGGCGATTTTAAGAAAACTCGCACAAGTAAACGCAGATTTGTATGGGCTCACAATAGTATCATCTTTAGGCCGACAGAGGCGCTGCTTCGATCCCATATAAATCTGCGTTAACTTTGACGCGGTGACTTGTGACGGCGGCAGTAAAAAACTCGCACTAGGCACTCATTTGTAGGTTTGATTGAAAATATAACAAACCAGCATACAACATCATTGGAATTATCAGCAATCAAACAATTGTACGACAACCGCATAAATTCTCGTACGAGCATGAACATTTCACATGAACCGTTACGGGCAAAACACATAAATATCCTTCGTATAATCAATATGAAAGGTCTTGATTTGACTTTTCCACTCCCTGTAATAATAAATCAACAGTTGGCCGTCACGTAGACACGAGTGAATAAACAAGGGGTAACATGTTCGTAATCATAAATAAAGTGTAAAATGAAATATGACCGCGAATATATCGCTACCATGTATTGCGTATTGATATTCTAGAGAACCTTGAGAATAGATCACTGGAAGTGTCATTTGTGTTTTTACTGTTTTAGCTTTTTGTAGCAAGGTTGAATTTTGTATCGATGATATATTCTCATGTATTGGACTTCTATATATTAAATTAAATCATAGACGGATTGTCCAACTGACCAAAATCACGACTTTGTATATAAAACTAGCGGACGTCACGCGGTTTCACCCGAGTAGTTCCCGTTCCCGTAGAAGTACGGGGATGAAATATAGCCTATGTTACTTGTTGATGATGTAGCTATCCATCGCTATCGTGAAAGAATTTTCAAGATCGGTCTAGTAGTTTCCTGTTTCGGAGCCTATTCAATGTAAAAAAAATTCCTCTTTACAATAATCTTATTAGTATAGACAACTACGTTAAATAGTTTGAATTGAAATATCCATATAAATTATTCTATCTGTGGACGCATCATTTTTCCAAACTACGTGACGGTTCGCGATATGGTTTTTACATATCTGCTTGTAAGAGATGAACTAAGAGTTAATCCACATTATATGTTTAAGATAGTAAAGTCAACCTTTTGCAATTGTCTTAAACATCGTACTACTAAGTAAAGTGAAAGCGTATCGCTTTTATTATTATACTAGCTGTACCCCGCGGTTTCACCCGCGTAGATTTAGTTTCATCCTTATTGTCGCGGATCCCTGATATATTTATAAATGAAAGTAGCCTAAGTTACTCCTTGAAACATCAGCTACCTGCCAGTGAAAGTCCCGTTAAAATCGGTCCGGCCGTTTCAGAGATTACCCGGAACAAACAGACAGACAGACAGACGGACAGACAGAGAAAATTTTTAAAACTTGGTTTTTTATCGTCAGTGTAGCGTGTATACTTTCATATACATTTAGTGAAAAGCTGTTATTTTGGAATTACAGACACTTTCTATTTTATTTATCTGTATAGATAAAGCAGTCACATCTAGATATCAACTATATCCCGTGCCACTTACCGTGCAGCATTCGTCACGTACCGCGGCCATATCCGCAGGGAAAGAAGACGGGAGACATTCTTAAATTTTCATACCAAACACATTTTGCCCTTCTATCCGTCACAGAGAAAAGTGAAAATACCATATTCCAAATAGAATTTTACGTCTGTCATATATTTGGGCAATTTTTATTTTGTTCGCTTTTATGTTTCATTTTTTATGTCCTGCGAAAATTAGGTTTTCATGTTCCATCCATTATTGTACGACCTTTCATCACACACGAATACAAAAATTACCTTTGAACACAAAGATTGTATTATGATGACTGTATACATTGTATGAAGATGATTAAGTGCCAACGTGGCAGATAGTGAGTCTATCATATCGCGGTCTAAGGCACTATACTTGCGTCTTTGATTGAATTACTTCCCTGACATTCGTCCTTCCAATGTTATCCTTCACCGACGTGGTGTGAAAGCACAGTAAATAAGTTTTTATTAGAAAAAGTCATTGGTATAGGCCCCGCTGTTACATGAACTTGCATCGCTTACATAACAGGCTCAAACCCCACGGTCCATCGAGTGGAGACATTTAAAATTAAGACTGCGTTGCGGTCAGTTCAAAAGCTATGAATAAGATCATTGCGTTTTTTTGTCTTGTGTCTTTTAGTCATGGTTTTTTGCACCATTAGGTACTTGTGCTATAAGGCATTGCTTCTTGCCAAAGGATTCTGGGTCAACTGGATGGTTAAAGGGCTGATCGTTTGTTCGTGATTCTATTCGTAGTCAATAGTGATTAAATACTGAAAACCTTTGTACTTTTCTAGTCATTATTCCAACCTGTCAGGTATTTAGGTTACCGATATGTTGTGACGTACCTATACAATAGTCTACTCGGATATAAATCACTGCTTAGGCCATCGAACTCAGGATCCTAAGGGGAATATTAACGACTAACTTTACAGTGCCCCGCGGTTTTAGCCGCGTAGGATTAACGTTACTGTCTTACTTTACTTTCTAAATGAAAAGAAGACTAAGGTACTGGTAGTAACATCAGCTATTTGCAAGTGAAAGCCCTGTTAGTCGAGCCGTTTGAGAGATTAGGTTACAGACATACAGACATGAAACATTTTAATCATATATTTTTAATGTACTAAGTACATACCGTAATTTCTTCATAATGCATTTGGTGAATAGCTGTGAGTTTAGAATTACAAGCAGACACTTCAATTTCACACGTGTATAGATTTTGAACTTATTCCGTGCCGACGACCGCTCTCTAGTGTGTTTTATTTTTGTCTTTGGAAATAAATGGTAATAAGTTAGCGCAAGTAATTTTTCTCGCTTTGTCGCTTCTCGGAATAGTTTAGATATTTCAAAGATTCAATGGAGTTGTAAATTGGAGTTACGACTGTTGAATACTTTATAGTAATGGTTTTAAGGTAGGTACTATAATTTATTGAAATCTTAACAATTGTATATTTTGTTACTTGATTTGTGACCCAGACACCTTAGCCCTAGTTTTATTATATATATACACACATATTCTCATGCCTGTATTCCCCAAAGGGGTAATCAGAAGTGTTGTAACAACAACATCCTCTTTTCACCGAAGTTGATCAAGTGTCAACATGACAGATGTTGAGTCTATCGCCGTCTCAGGCACTATATATACGTCTTTGAATTACTTCTGAGACATATGCAGGTTCCCTCACGTTGTTTTCCTTCTCCGTAAAGCATGTGGTGTGAAATCACTACACATATGTTTAATTTTTAGAAAACCTCATTGGAATAGGCAACTTGCGTCTCTTGTGTAGCAGGCGACTGTTCAATCCCCAAGGCCACCACGACTTCATTTTTTTTTTTTAATAAACCAAAAACTGTCTACTGGCTGCTAACATAATATTTTTGTTATGGTACGATTTGTTTCTTCCGAGATAGTTTTTTTTGTAATAAATCGTTGTCTATGAAAATATATATAAATATATAAATATAAATATATAAAATGTCTTCTAAAGTTTAACTAAGTACTGTAAAAATAGATCTTTCAATACCAGAACAAACATCGTGAGATTTTAATTGTAAGTTTACGTTTCTGCATTCGTTACATTAATTAGAGTTGTTTCTTAAGTTTTCAGTTACATCATTCTCTTAGAAGTATCTCGAAATGTTTTCACAAGTTGTTTGTTTAACTTCAATAATTGGACTTTATGGAATGTTAAGTCAGTAATGATCAAAGATTTTACGTTTTGTTTATTTATTTTTTCTTTTATAATAAAGGACTTATAAAAAATGATACGCGATGACGAGGGATTTATCGACATTGTTTTGATTGTTCAAATACCTCGACGTGTCGCGATTTTTTTCAATCGCATTCGATTCTGTGGTAACACCTCTGCATGCCCATTTGGGGAATACAGGCGTGAGCATATGTGTGTATTTATGAATCCCGTTATGCCCTTTTGATGATGTATTAGAAAAAGCGTGCTAAGTTAAAGTAATTTAAAAACCAATGTAGACAAAGCCACGGCGCTTCTGTATCTTATTAATATTCATGAGACACAAATTGGAACAGTGTACCAAATGACCGGGCTTCCCGTGGATTAGTTATCGAAATTCCTTAATTTTACCGTGTGATTAGATTCTGCGAGTAAACGAGCTCGTTTATAACAAAACTTTTCATATTTGTTTACAAATCACTTTGTAATTAATTATTACTAGCTACACCCCCCGGTTTCGCTCGCGTTATCTTAATTTCAGGGGTAGTTTAAGTTCGCGAAATCCTATTTTTTTTAATTAAAGTAGTCTAAATTACTTCTAGTAGCATCAGAAACAGCTGGACCGATTTTAACGGGACTTTCACTGGCAGGTAGCTGATGTTTCAAGGAGTAACTTAGGCTACTTTTATGCGGGTGAAACCGCGGGCACAGCTAGTGAAACATAAAATAAATTGTAGTTATAGGTATATACACTCACAATATTTTGAGCATAGATATATAATCTGTGGATTTGAATTAGTATTGAGTTTTTTTTTCGTATTATCTAGCTGTTTATCTTATCCATTTTATTATTACTGTGTAGTCTTTTATGTTTATTATTTTTAACCGTTACGCGTCTGTGTGGAAAATAAAATATTTATTTCTTTCTTTCTTTAGGTACCTACATATAATTTGACAAATAATGTAACTGATGCAATATCGTACCAAAACAGTTTTAAGGGTCATCCCAAAGAGTTGATAAAATACTGTAGAAAGTGATGAATATTAATATCACCGAAATATTAAGCAAAAATGCATATTTTACGCCGAGGAGAACATTTCAGGAAGGTTGCGGTTAACGTAGCAAGAAATTTTACTGCCTCAGGGTTCCAGAGAAACGCGGAGCAATTATTAACTTGTTTGTTTTTGTGTCCTAAATACACGCATACACGAGCAGGATACAATTCTTATTCATACGTGTGTGACTCGAGTTATTTTCTCCTTTGTATTCATTTTATATGAAAAATAACAGAAATTAAATGAATTGTACTTGTTTATAGTACTTAATAGGCACAGAGCAACGGTAGTACATATCTATTAAAAAAACAATAAATAAAAACTTAAGAAATGGTAGCCTCGTAGTATGGTGGCCTCGGGGTAAGAGTTCAAATCCCAGCGGGGCCTGTACCTATGAGTTCTTCTAAAAACTTGTACAGTGATTTCACACGACGTGCTTTACGGTGAAGGAAAACATCGTGAGGAAACCTGCATATGTATGAGAAATAATTCATAGGCGTATGTATAGTGCTTGAGACGGCGATGGACTCACCCTCTGTCACGTTGGCACTTAATCATATTCGGTGAAATGTGGGTGACGAAAATTACAACACCTCTGCCTACCCCTTCGGGAATACAGGCGTAAGCATATGTATGTATGTAAGAAATGTGCCTTTAGTTTTACTTATTTTTGCGGTAGCTTTTAGAATTTAATTTTACAATAATAATAAGAATAATATTATGTACTATATTTATATCGTCTAATAAATAAACATCGAACCTTTAGTAAGCCCTTAAAACTACAATTAATTACAAAAAAATAATAATAAAATAAAACCAACGGGATAAAAATAAAAATGTTAAGCTGGCAGCATTGCCATGATGACAAGCAATGCTAATTCTCTGAGAGAAAAAAACCGCAGCGTTTTTCACAAGAAGGTCACCAGCACCTTGAAATGCAGAAATTGTGAGAAATTAATCAAATTTGAAATACGTACTTCAATGCGCAATCAATATATTTTGCAAGAGTTGATTGGCTACAGTGTCTGTTTAGAAACTTTCTTGATCTAAGTACTTTTGAGATAATTTTAATATATTGAAATAATATTCCCCTCAAGACATTCAGAGCTACAAACTAACAAACAAATGGACATAAAATAAAATAACCATTGACTTCCTGATAAAAGAGCAATAGGAGCAATTTCGTCCCGCGGAAAAAATAAAACATAAAAAAAGATACATTTTTTCCTTTGCATTTTATTTCATTCGCAATGCTCTCCCCGTTTTCTTTTGTTCTGACTGATTTATGAAGTACCGTAACCTTACAAAACATTAAACATTGGAACTGAATGCAAGTAAACATACATAAATTAAAACAATACTAAAATCATAATTATTTCTTGAATTTTTAACTCTATTGAGATAATATTAGGAGCTCTTAATTTTGTGTGAAAGTATTTAAACATTATTATGACCTATATGTTACGAATTAGGATTAATCATTACTTGCAATTTATTTTGGAAGAATTGCTATGATTTTCATCAATAATAAGAACGTAAATAAATATGCTAGCGCCTAAATAGGGTAGGCAGAGATGTACTGATAGTCCGCATGTCGACTGTGATTTTCCATAGTTTGGAAAACAATTATTATTCAATTTTGGATAACAATATCATTGTTTACTGTGTAATGAAATGTACATGATGCCAGCTGAGTTTCTTGCCGGTTCTTCTCAGAAGGCTAGTTTCCGAACCGGTGGTAAATTCCTCGACATTCATAAGTGCCTTACCAGGGCCTAAACTGAATAAATCATTTTCATTTTTTTAATTTTCATTGTCATTTTCATTTTCATTTAAAATAAAACATAGTCAATTAATTTAACAGTAGCGTAGAAGGACAGTAGCAATTTAGCAATATTTTTTAAGAGAATAATTTGCTCGTATTTTATTTACAATGATAAAATTATAAGCGGACGTACCTTATTATCATATAAACTACATCATAAAGACAATTTGCTCAAGACTTCATAGTAATAAATCTCGTTATCAAAACACAAGCACATAATATAATATTTTTTTTAATAATATAATAGGTATTTGTTATAGATAATTTTATCCACAAATTTGGCAGACAAGCTTGCAGTCTATCTGACAGTAAGCGGCTACTATAGCGTACGAAGATCCCATAAAGATATCTAATCAAATAAAGATATTTTGGAAAATACAAGATAACTTTATTAAGGGTTGAATGAAATGAAATAAGACTGATTGCACTCCGTCCCATATTAAGATATTCATCGTATGAGAGCAAGTATACAATTCGACTTTGAGAAATCATTCCGCACTAACGAAATGTACATAGGTTGAATAGGTGCTTGTTAGAGCTGTAAGTTTGTCTGTTGATTGTAACATTCACACTTTTACTCGGTCTTCATTATTGTAATACCAGCTGTGCCCCGCGGTTTCATCTTTAATTTCGTGGGTAGCCTTTATTTCACTGTACCCTATTTTGTTCCAAATAAGCCTATGTTATTCCTTGTAACATCAGCTATCTGAGAGCTTAGCCGCAACGAACAGACAGACAGAGAAAAAAATGGTTTTATATTAAGTATCGTATATACTTTTATATGCATTTAGTGAAAAGCTGTTAATTTGGAATTACAAACAGACACTTCAATTTCATCTATCTGTATGTATCTTTCTAATAGCTGTATTATACACGGATATCTGAACATAAATTTAAATCCTACAAATATCTGAATACGGACAAAGTTTTAATATTCTTGCAGTAAATCAGACCGTAGATAGCTAATTTTATATTTGGTAGCAGTTCAAAGCGATAGTACCTACCCAAGGAAACTCAAAGATATTACAGTAATAAAATCTCATTGGTGAGATGCACGGGTAACTATCAAGGGTATCAACCAAATGTAGTGTGCCGGGATGATCCCAGGTTCGTCTCGAATACGTACCCGTCTGTGTAATCGCATTTGCAACATCGTCGTACGGCTTCACAAGACTGAGCAACAATAGTTGGTATCATTTTGAATTTTTAGATGGAAATATTCCTAAATTACAGATTAAAATGGGTGTTATTCTGAACTTTAAGTACAGTTTTAATTAGGTTGAGATAAGTTTTTTGCAGTTAATGCATTAAAACCTTAATGTTTTCGCCGAAACCAACAGGCAGACAGAAAAATATATATATCGTTTATACCTCTACTCTTATCATGCAATTAGTAAACATAAAAAAACAGGATTTTTTTAATAACTAACAAAAAATGGAATTTCAATTTAAAATGTATTTGTGTCTGTAGCTATATTTATACAGCTTTTTGACCGCGATCAAGAAATAAATTACGACTATTATATTATATTACTAGCTGTGCCCCGCGGTTTCACCCGCGTTGATTTTAATTTTATGGTTGCCCGCGGATCCCTAATGTTTTTTAAATCTAAGTACCCAAAGTTACTCCTTGTAACATAAGCTATCCGTCAGTGAAAGTCCTGTTAAAATCCGTTCAGCCGTTTCGGAGATTACCCGGAACAAACAGACAGACAGACAGACAGAAAAATTTTAAAACTTGGTTTTTCTACATCAGTACCGTGTATATTTTCATATGCATTTAGTGAGAAACTGTTATTTTGCAGTTACAAACAGACACTTCAATTTTATTTATCTGTATGTATAGATTATACACAGAAATAAATGGATAAAAATACCGTTTCTTTACGCAACTAGTCGATAAAAAACATTAAGAGCAACAAAATGAAATCTCGGAATCATTCACTACAGAATAGATTCTTTTGCGAGCGCAAAAACCTTCTACCTTCTTGCACCACAAACAGAAAGGAAAATGGAATTAAGTAAACAGAGTAAAAGGTATATATATACATATATTATATACTTGAACGATAATACCAATCTCTCATACAGAGGTACCGTATTTATCTCGGCAAATCTTAATATGAAATCTATACGCAGGCAAACATCAATCCGGGTACCTTCTAAGCTTTTCTAAGAAGAAAAATATTATTGAACAGGTGCGTATTATGTTCGGCTGCTGGTCCTCGGATGTTTAACTTTGGGCGGCTTCTTTGGTTTTATTTATTAGTTTTCTTTAATATTTATTCAATGTTTTTGTATTCATCTGCTTTGCTTGCCAATAGTATTTACCTTATACCTTCAGGGGCCCAACCATGAGCTCTTTTTGCAATGTTAATTCAGTTGTGCGACAGTGATCAGATGTATGCACGTCACATACATCGGTCTCATAAATGAGTGAAATTATCATGGCAATAAGAGCTCATGGTAAGGCCCCAGAACGTAAAAACATCAATTATACCACATATTTAAATTAAATCATATGAAACTGAAAATCTCTAATTTTGACTACTACCTAGTGTAGATATTTTTGAAGATTAAGTCGAATTTTTTCGATTTAGATTTTTTCGATAATTTCTATTCGATCGAACATTTTTCATATTTCTGACTAAGTATAATTTTCAAACTAATATTTTAAATACTATAATCACAACCGTCTAATGTAAATCTAGATCAAATATTTGCATTCATATTAACTAACTAGTTGTGCCCCGCGGTTTCACCCGCATATAGTTAATTTAATGAGTGGCCAGCGGAATCCTAATGTTTTTGTAATAAAGTAGCCTATGTTACTCTTTGTAACAGCTACCTGCCAGTGAAAGCCCCGTTCAAATCGGTCCAGCCGTTTTGGAAGTTAGCCGGAACAAACAGAACGACAGAAAGAGAAAAATAAAAAAAATAAGTTTTTTTATGTAGTACGATATGCATTAAGTGAAAAGCCCTTTTTTGGAATTACACTTCAATTTTATTCATTTGTATAGTTTACTTAGAATCTACTTCAAGTAAAAAAAGATCCACACAGAGCGGATTTCTTTTAACTGCAACTCCATTTCGTTATTTAAAGAAAAAGAGCCTCTATCTTAGGATAATACAGACCTTACTAGCGGATCAAGGAACTGTGGTTCAGTTATACATCTTGCATCAAGTGGAACCCGTACTTAATCTGTGCAGTGAACCATCAAAGGCTTGAGATTTGTTTTGCTTCGCTGTGGAAAAATACTGCTGTTCTAAGCTGTAGGTATCCAGACTAGTCCGTCGATTAGTTTAGAGATTGTGGGTTAATAAAGACTGTGATTAAGTATTGTTGTACCTATAATATATTTATAGACTGTTTCAGGTAGGTATATAGATATATAATTAGACCACCAAGAGCCTAGCTAAGCAATAAATAAACAGATAAATAAAACTGCACATCTATACAGATAAATAAAATTGAAGTGTCTGTTTGTAATTTTAAATTTACAGCTTTTAAATAAATGCACATGAAAGGATATTCGACACACGGTACTAATAAAAAAAAACTTTTTTTTCTCTCTGTCTGTTTGTTCTGGTTCTAATATCCGAAATGGCTGGACAGATTTTAACGGCACTTTCACTGATAGATAGCTAATATAACAAAGACTAATTTAGGCTAGTGTTATATAAAAAAGAACATTAGGATTCAGCGGGCCACTCATGAAATCAAGTCTACGCGGGTGAAACCGCGGGGCACAGTTAGTTTTAATATAAAACCTTTAAGTGTGTGTCGTACCTGTAGGTGTCGTCACGAGTTTTGAGCACTCAGCAATGTAGTGGTGGTAACTGCGCATACACAGATAATACAGTGTATCCATTTAATTACAACATCTTTCAGTAAATTTGAATAACCTAAGTAAATCCAAGTAAAACCCGTCTTAAAGGCCCCATTGTCAAATAAACATTGATTAATATTGAGCAAGGCGAAACATTTGACATTCACGGTCGCGCGCGATCTAATGTGAGATACTAAGAAAAATGGCCTACAATCGATCGAAAATACAAATAACCCCGATCAGACATTACCAGGCACGTGTGTCGACTTTTAACACTATGTCACAGTATACATTATAAGCTTATTACAGACAGTACGGTATCGAGGAAGTAATCGCTCGACATTACACATTTTGTCCATTGAAATGTTACATGAGCTTTTCATTTTTTAGAGGACTCAATTTTATTTTTGGAACATGTGTGGGGGTGTAAAATCCAAGGTGGCGGCCGGGGGACAAAGGTGGTGACCCCAAAAACTTGAGGTTAAGCTTCTATTGACCCCCCAAGTATGTCCCAAAAATAAAATTGCGTCCTCTAAAAAATGCAATATTCGGTCCTTAAATTGTAACATTTCAATGGACTAATTCACAAATATGCGAGATGATAAACCACCCCTGCGTAATGTCAGTGAAGGGTGTCACGTAGTGGCCGATCGCGCATATGTAATTTATGTGTTTTACCGATTTTATTCTAAACTTCGAAGCGATCGACAATCGACATTACTTAGGAAATAAATTATAAAAACTTTAAGGGTTACGACCCTCAAGTCCAATGGAGCAAGCGTTCCTTCTTCAAAAATTTGGTCTCTATTCCATACTGCTACATACTATATACTGTTTCTATGTCGTCGACAGGATGTTATTTCGAAGGACTTTCGTGACTTTAATCAGATGGTTTATAAGTGCCTTACCAGAGCCCAAACTGAACAAATATTTTTCTTTTTCATTTTAAATTTCACACTATAAAGTTCAATTATTTCAAATCGACAGTTGAAATCGAGCTCGTCTATGAAATATTTTACAGAATAACGCAACTTTGATCTTTAGCAAAACGGAGGCACTAGTTCGGCAGCTCCGCACACCAAGAATAGGTTTTGATATTTGAAACGTTGACGATTTCGCTTACGTACCTATTGATGTAGCACGAAATGCATTGTACTCCCTTCCTTAGTATACCACAACCCGCCCCCGGTAACACGCCCGGTAACGCTCCTGCAACTTCATCCACGTTTAATAGTAACTTGGGCTCAGGCTTATTTATCCGAATTGGTATACCGTCATGAGCTTATAAGGCTGCCTTGATAAATAGGTTATCTAACAATGAAAGTATTCTTCAAATCGTTCGGCGATTAGCGCGTTCAAGCAAAAATACAAACACCTAAAGGTAAGCTAAATTATCAACGTTAAAGCATATTTAAACCTTATACCTACTTAGGTAGGATACCTTATTTCAAACGGGAGTTTTCGCTATGGACTACCTCTGTAATTAACTGCCTGATTTCTATTTTTGGACATTAATGTATGATCAATGCAACTCAATGGAAGTAATGAAACTTGAAATAGCAATGTATGTTTTTATTCAATTTCGCTGCCTTCGTTCAACTCTTATTTCATTTTGTCCTGCTCAATTCTCATTAGTATTTGATTAATGTTATTTCACGAAGTTTCAGACACACGATTGAACAAATTAAAATGAACCAAAGACGTGTTCTTTGATCCATTTTATTTTGTTCTTGCTTAATTTCAGAGGTTGCCTGCGTAGCCCTTAAGTTTTTTTTTAATAAAAGTAGCCTAAGTTACCCCTTGTAACGTCCCGTGAAAGTCCCGTTAAAATTGGTCCAGCCGTTTTAAAATGAAAATGAAAATGATTTATTCAGTTCAGGCCCTAGTAAGGCACTTATGATTACGAGGAATTTACCACCGGCTCGGAAACTAGTCTTATGAGAGTTTCGGGGATTAACTAGAACAAACAGACAGACAGACGGACAAAAAGACAGACCGACAGATATTTATTTTTTATATTTATCTTACACTTTCATGTGCGTTTAGTAAAAAGCTGTTAATTTGAAATTTGACGCTTCAATTTTATTTATCTGTATAGATGTGTAAGTATAGATTTGATATGCTACATGTGTGTACCTACATATTTAAGGAAAGCTTATCAGGTTCAAAGCAAAACTAATAATAACCTTTTCTAGCTGTTAAGCTAAAAAGTTGTTGACGTTTTGATGGTTAAGTGACGAGGAATAATTTAAAGCAGAACAAATTTTATCAAGGAATAGACAATATATTTTCAACATTAAATTCGAAGCCTAAGTGCAATTTCTTGTACGAGTGCCAATGAAACGCACCATTACAGTTACGAATAAATGAATATTACTAAACTAAGCACCTTAGATATTATGTCGTAAATGCCATTGCAATTGAACCAATAAAATTATTTATATGACCAAAAATAATTACTTTTTTTAATTCATTGACTCGGTTAGTAAATACATTGCGATTTGACATTTCATATTTACCAGCATTACACAATTGATTATAATATTTACTTTCTCCCCCATCATACATTTTTAACATTCACCTGGCAAGACAGCAACATTTTTTCGAACTATTTTAGAGCTAACAACACTATGAATGTAACATTAAATTCTAGTGCAAGGGGGCGCCCGCGCAGTCTACCGATTCATCTGTCACCTTGTCAATTTCTCCTTGTATCTACATAGATACAAGGAGAAATTGACAAGGTGACATATGGCCATACTACATAGTATGGCCATCGAAACATTACGTAGCTAGTTGTAAATTGTGTTAGTAATTCTACCAACTTCGTACGTATTAATTTAGTATCTTAAACTGAAGGTGTAAATTGTGATTGTGAGTTTTGCGTACGTGGGAAAACATTGAAGTCGACCAGCAGTGATACCGGTGTAAGTCGCCTTATTATTTAACTTATTTATATAAAGTCAAAATTAATTCATTTCTGATTCAAAATTGATTACTTTGCGTGTGTGCTTTTATGACCAGAACTTGGGTACGGCTATAAAATAAGGCTGATAATTTTACTAGATTACGTAGTTGTAATGCACGTTAATTTTTTTTCTCAACTACCTTTGAATTTTTTTATGAAAACTTATTCTATTAAATACCTGCATCAATTTTTCTTTGTTTTGCTATTCAAAATATAAAGTTTAAAGTAAATAAATATCTAAATGAAATGCAAATAGACACGTGCATAGCTATGAACTGGAGTAGTATTTGGCAAATAGTATCGCATCATCCAAAAACCAATTACCAAAACTCACCGAACCTCCAAGCGAAATCAAACACCAAAACATACATTTCCATATAACTACAAACGAACAAAAGGATCTAATTCAACGTAGGCAAAGCGAAATCACCAAATCGGCTAGATTCGATCTCATTTGCATTCAGTTGAGAGCCTGTTTTGAAAGCAACGGCTATGCAAGGACAATAAACTGGTTTCTGGTTTAAATTTTGCACCAATACCCTTCCTATATCTACTGTTGTTATTCGTGCAATTATTAGATGGCCTAATTATAACGCTTATGCAGGATTTCGATTTGATAGAAGAGCCGGTGGCCTTGGGATTTGACCAGTCGCCTGCTACGCAAGCGAATCAAGTTCGAATCCTGGCGACCTGCGTCAATGAGTTATACTAAAACCTTAAGTGCAGTAATTTCACCCCACGTGCTTTACGGTGAAGGAAATCATCGTGAGGAAACTTGCATATATGTGAGAATTAATTTAAAGAAATATATACAGTGTCTGAGAGACGGAATGAGACGGCGATGAACTCACCCTCTGTCAAGTTGGCAGTTAATCTTATTCGGCGAAGTGTGGGTGTTCTTGTTACAACACCTCTGCTGACCTCTTCGGGGACCCTTCTGAGATGGCGTGAGCCTATTTTAGTCCTCATAGTACAAGATTCATTAGTTTGAGACTAGCTAACTATGCCAAAAAGTACTGATAACTTTAGGAATATTTTGGACAATTAATCCATTAACCGTGTGCCATCCTGGTTGGTAATTAAGTTCATTTATCACTCGCTAACATTAGCCGGCAGTACATCATCGAGTTACAAGGGCAAGTAAGTTTAGAGCTGACACGACATAAACAATCTCAAGCGACGTGTGAGCGTGTTCCCAACTATCAATGATACTGTTACGTCGTATTGCTACTGTGTCTATCTATTTATAGCTGTACTATACTTATCATATAAGTTACAGCTGCCCATATGTATGGATTTTCAACAGGCTTGTGTGTACAGATTCAAGACTTTATACGCGAACATTTTTTTCACAGACTATCCGTTGGTGGTAGGTAATTATTAATTTAAAAATCTATAAAAAATGCCTAAAAAATTTATGATTATTTTTTGTCGTTAATCCTTTTAATTTTTGAACATTTTGGTTTTTAGAATTTCACGTTACAGCAAAAATAAGTATTGTATTATGTTCCACACGTCATCCACTCTTCCTCTCCTCTGACATCTACACTGTACCATAAAAATAAATGGTAAGTTTATAAACGAAAAAATTCAGAATAGTTAAGGGATTTTTAAATTGATGTGTATCTACCACCAGCCGATGCGCTGCGTCAAAAATATGCACCTAAAAAGTCTCCACTTTATATTATGACTGTTTTTTTCTAAATTGTCAATGTAATATGAGTCATGTAATCTCAGGTAGCTTATCAAATCTATACAGATAAATAAAATTGAAGTGTCTGTTTGTAATTCCAAAATAACAGGTTTCCACTAAATGCATATGAAAGTATACACGCTACTGACACTAAAAAACCAAAAATTTATTTATAATATTTTAAAATTTTTCTCTGTCTGTCTGTTCGTTCCGGGTAATCTCTGAAACGGCTGGACCGATTTTAGCGGGACTTTCACTGGCAGGTAGCTGATGTTTCAAGGAGTAACTTAGGCAATTTTTATTCATTCAAAATATTAGGGTTACGTAATAAAGGATGAAACTAAATCTTCGCGGGTGAAACCGCGGGGCACAGCTAGTATTGAATATGAGCTTTATAAAAAAATACTTACTTTTAAACGTTATTAGGTTTAGATAAAAAAATCACATTTGCATGAATAAACACATTTTTAACGGAGGTTAAATATTTGTACAGAAAAATTCATTATTTTAGTTTTTGGAATGTATTTAATTTACACTTTTACTTAATAACTTCGAAAAACATTATATTCTCAAAACTTTGCTTCTGTCGGGTGTCGCTAACTCCGCTGACATTTATTTTTCCCAGAATCAGTCGGATCACAGAGATTATATAATTATTCTACTCGACACCTAGAGACGTTAGTCAAGTCCTCTCTCTAATTACAGCGCCATCAAACCTAACCGCCGAACTATTTACGACTATTGTGATGCTTGGCGTGAAGCGAAATTGTTACGCCTATCACAATATTTTAAAGCAATCTACTTGATTCAACGCAAAATACTCTGAATTAATCCTTTCAGGTATCGTATCCAAGCTTATAAAAAGAATAAACAAAAATGTTCCATTAAAACTGTTACAGTTAATTCGCGATTTTCGAATAAAGCGAACATTACTATAGTAGCAAATATTTCCATTGGGTCAATTGATTGCGATACGCAAGGCCTAGTTTAAAATCGGGCTTTTTCAGTTAAATCGCGTTTAATGGGCCGACGAAATAAATCAACGGTACGGCGCCGATGTGATGCATTAATGATACCAACATCGATGGCTCATAATCGATTCCAATTTTAAAAGCCACGACGGGTTGTAAATATAATATTACCACAGTATATTTATATATGCGTAATAAGCAGTATGAAATCTAGACTAAATTTTTGAAATTAGAAAGACCACTCCATCGAACGTCCGTGTTGTTACTCTTATAGTAGGTATTTAAAATTATCTTCTTTAGTTTAACGTCAAACTAATGTTGAATGACGAAGTTTAGAAAAAATCTATACATCTATACAGATAAATAAAATTGAAGTGTCTGTTTGTAATTCCAAAATAACAGGTTTTACTAAATGAAAGTATACACGCTACAGACACTAAAATACCAAGTTTTAAAATTGTTCTCTGTCTGTCTGTCTGTTTGTTCCGGGTAATCTCTGAAACGGCTGGACTGATTTAAACGGGACTTTCACTGGCAGGTAGCTGATGTCATTTCATTTCATTTTTTAAAAAACTAAATCTACGCGGGTGAAACCGCGGGGCACAGCTAGTATGTCTATAAAAACGTAAATGACGTATACCTACGCAATTAGCCACGTCGTAACATCCCTTACTATCACTACGTCGAGGACGCTTATAATCTTGTAGATGTGCACGACTGTGTGAAAATGTCATTCCGAATGATTTGTTCCCAGATTCCGCACTGCTTGTAGTAAGCTCCTGTGTATACTGTGATTATAATGTGTTCATAGTTGAACCTTTGATAAGGCTTTTGAGATTATCGTTGTGACAATTTCTGTAAAAAATTTTTAATACACAAAGTTTGAAACCTTGGGCTTTACCATAAGTTCTTATTGACATGGTTCGGTAGTGTGACAGTGACGGACTTACACACGACATATACATCTGTCTCATAATCACTGCCAATCTATCATGGCCATAAGAGGTCATGGTACTGCCCCTGCGGCGGTACTAGTACCGTTTAATAAGTACAGTGTATTCTCTTTCATCATTCTAGTCTCAGTACATTAGTTAGTGCTTAAGTGGTAAATAATACGAGTCTACTTATTAATATATTCATTAAGTAGTATTACTTTGATGTCAGGATCTCACATCAAACATTAACTTTTGAGCGGCCCAAAGGCATATAAAATAAAGTAGATATAATAATATTATATCCAATAGTAACAATGGAAATATAAATTTACCATTGGAACAGAGATTTTCATTCGGATCGGAATATCTGGCATTCGCAACCCCGAATCGGCAGCTTGATAGATTTTGAGGTTTAGGCAAATCCCGTGTCTTTGAGACGGTAATTTGTCTCCTGCACGATCCTTTGTTTTACCCTTCTATGATATAACGCGGGTTGGATGATATACTTTACTTGTGCTTTCCGTCTTTTTATTGATATTATTAGTATTTGTTTTGATAATTATGATAGGTGCATTTTTTGGAATTAGCTTTCGCTCGCACTTGTTTTTTGTTTGGAAACTCCGAGGAATAAATTTTCTCGTTTGTCTACTGGCTACTGCGGAAATCTTGGGTTGAATCCCCGGCTCTGGTCTGATCTCCTGGCTGCTACTGGGGTACTGATTAGTGCCCGGTTAATGGCAATGTGCTCGGCCCCCATTATGGCTTTGAACATTAATGGCGAAATGTGGGTGTTCTATAAGTTAATCTTCGCCTATCCCTTTTGGGAAAACAGACATGTATGCGCCTAAAAAGTTTCTGGGATAAAAATAATTCGCTCTTTTAAACCGGATGATCTGTGTACCAAATTTCTTCCGTAAGAGCTGCAATTTTCGCAGCCAATTGAGTAACCAAAAATTGGATTTCTTTTATTTAATTCAACTATACTTTTATATATTTTTTATATTTTTATACAGACAAGGCAATTAATTTTGGTGAGTACATTTCATTACTTTGCTATAATTTAATAACGTTAATGTGTTGACGCCTTACCTCAAGCGCCTCCGAAGAGATGTACATGTATGTTATCAAGTATATATATGATGTCAAGTTTTTTTTTAATTCTTATGCTTTCTATAAACATTTTGTCGTGAGAACGTGGAATAAAGTCTCTTACATAGCGTATGAGACTTAATTAGAAAACGTAATTTTATGCAGTAAACTCACAAGATTTCTGTCAAAGGTGTCAGACATGTCATGGCGTATAGGGAGGTCAAAGAGATGGCATTAGATAGAGACCAATGGAAGAAATTGCATCTGTTACACTTAAAAGTTTAAATAAATTTATGATTATTAAATTATGACTTATTAAATATGACTCTCTAATTTATGATAATGATAATAAAATATGAGTTAACTATAAGCCTTTGAGAGACTTTGTAAGCTATCAATTAATGCCCATATTGTAAAACGCAAGCAATACCTTTGTTTATTACTAACATCCATGAAGAAAATACAAGCATAGTGCGGCTTAATCACTACGCTATTAAGTTTTCCTCAAGGAAATAATGCTTCATTAAAATTTTAGCGGTGCGGTTAAATTTTCTATACGGAAAGGGTTTTAATGAAGCGTGCTGCGAGACAAGAGTTTTAATCTCCAGCTTTTTGCCTTGCACACGGTGAAATATCGGCCCCTCACTAGCAAGTACGTTGTAGAGTGTTGTTTATTAAAATGGTGAGGTAAATTCAAATTTAAAACCGGTGGTCGTGTGGTTCAGTAGTCGCTTAAGTAACTGCAGCGCAAGGATTTGTTGAGAGTCGAGGAAAACCTGTTTGTTCCAAAGACTTTTAAAATTTTCTTCAGTCATTTTCGATATGATACTCATTGATTCATTTTAACGGCGTATCTACGCATTTAATATAACATTATAGTTTCTGAAAACTACAATTTTTTTTTTATCAAACGCAAGTAAGGATGAACTATCAATGAAATTTGTGTGGGGTGCTTATTTCACTGACGGAATATTATTAGAATTAGTAATTCTTAAAATTATTAATATTAATTGAATGAAAATATCGAATATATCAGAAGTGAAAATCACGTCCAAAGATTACGTTACATGGAAACGTAAATGAACTAAGTTAAAAATGCGTGTTAAAAAAAATATTTTTTCACCCAAACGTTATCCCTTTTGTACTTTGCTCTCGTCAGCATGAGGCTGCACGAGGTAGCCAGAGTCTGACCTCCTGGAAGGCCGTCGACTTAAGTCGCTTCATAAGACAGACAAGGGACTGTAGCCAAATTCTTGATCCTTGGTCATAAAGTGGAGAGAATACACCTATACCATGTACCATTTATTTTGATATATATTCTATCCCTGATTTTTCCACAGTCATAATATAAATAACACACTTTCTTACCAACTTAAAAAACTAGTATTAGGTAGTTTGAAGCATTACCTTCTCTGTTATAGATCGAAAATATAGTTATAATAAATATGCCACTTAAAACTGGTCACGGATGGCCGTCGACGTTTGAATAAGAATGTTTCTTTCGTTGCCTCTTCAGATGCATTTTTCGCTTGGTACAAATTTGAGGAGAGTGCGTTTTTAATGTGCATATATAAAATATGAGTGTCTGAAAGGTCTGAAACCTGAATTCCCGATGGGACCGGCTGAGGTGTACTGATGGTACACCCTTGCTTTGTCAAATTGCATTTCCCTAGTTTTTTCAAAGTCTCATGTAATAGGGGGCAAGCCTATTGTGATTAACCGGGCACTTAACCAGACTCCGGACTGCTACTGGGAAATTACAGATGGAAAAACAAAATAACACTTTGCTCGATCAGGGGATCGAACCCAGGATATCGTGTTCCCCAGTTCCGTTTGCGACCATTAGACCAACATTACTTACTAGCTTCTGCCCGCGACTTCGTGCATGTCGATTAGTTACTTTTGGGAAAGCCTAACTATGATATACGCTATCTAACGCTGAAAGATTTTTTCAAATCGGACCAGTTTTTCCTGAGATTACGTCCAAGCAAACAAACTCTTCAGATTTATATATTAGTATAGATTCCTTCTCAGTAAAATACGCTGCAGTCCGCCTCGTGCATCCGAATGTTAGCATAACGTAGCCAGGTGTGGCCCAGGCTCGTCGCAATGCGGTACGTGAATCTTATATTCATATTATTGTAGTGCCCACAGTCACACTTGGAAAATCAGAAATCAAAAATATTCACTGCATCGCCGTCGTCTGGAGCGTTGACGTAAGATTTTCTTCAACACCACCTTGTTATCAGATTCTGAATATTCTTTTTAACATGGCTTGATAGATAGTGGGAGACTACTATGAAGCTAAAGGTAGTGAGTTTGATCTCTATTGAGGTTTGAACATTTTTAACTGAAATATAGATTTGTAAATGTTAAAATGTCGGTAGGTACTTGACCTTGCGTTTTAGCGTCTCAAAATATCTCGTTCTTCCATATTTGACATACAACAACCCGCCTCCGAATCCTAAAGCAAAATGCGATGACATTTCATCCATAATCACAAAAGGAAAAGCTGTGGTGGGAGTGGAGTTAGAGCAGTCGCCTGCTGCGCAAGCGATGCCAGTTCGAATCCCAGCGGGGCCAGTACAGATCAGTTTCTCTACAAACAGTGCACTGATTTCACACCTCGTGCTTTACGGTGAAGGAAATCATCGTGAGGGAGCCTGTATGTATGTCGGAGAAGTAATCCAGAGACGTATGTATAGTGCCTGAGACGGCGATAAACTCAACATCTCTCCCGTTTTTTAAAAGTAGGTGTTATTATTACAACACCTCTTCTTACCCCTTCGGGAAATACAGGCGTGAGCATTATGTATGTATGTATACAAAAATATATCCGTATCTAGTTCTCAAGGTTCAAATTTGACTTGACGATATCTCGAGTGTGTGTATTCGGTAAAAGATTAAAAAAAAAACAATATTTATTCAGCATTACATTAACACGCAGTATTTTCATAGTTTCGGTATCAAAATCAGAGTGTATCCGATAGGTTGTTATTGAAAATATCCACCGTCACCTGTCCCCAGCAATGATATGTCGACGCGACGTGCTAGGAAAATGAAATGCTATTATTTCACACTATTCACTACCCGACATGGTATGTTATTGCTATATTGCTGCTTTATTTTCATAGCGTGTTTTCTGTTATAATATCAATTTGTAGTGGAATACAGTGTTGTTTTAAGTGATCAGGTTCTTAATAGGCGCTGCTATAACGACCATAGTAGGCCTTATGGTCGTTTAACACATTCACTGCTGAAATTTCGACTTCTTCGTAAATTATCTAACAGTTGGACGCGCAGGTCGCGACGTTAGCAGTGAACGCGTCAAGCAGCGCGTATTAAGCACTTTTTGGCTTTGACGCTTAATTTCACGGTACCAAAATGAAACGTCAAAACTCAGAAGTCCTTAATACGCTCTGCTTAAGTCGATGATGGTAGGCCCCCAGTTTCAATTGAGAATATTATTTTTGTAGTTTTTATAATAATTGGTTTTCTTTGGAAGAAAACGTAATGAGAAACGCGGCCAGCTTTCTGCACTGCGTCCTCGCGGACAAAAAACTAAATTTTTATTCAATATAATTTTCTCTTTTTTGTATTTCATTAGATTAAGTACTAAGTTATCTTTGTTCATTAGAAACTGAATTTTAAATAATTTTTTTAATTCGGCATGGAATTCTTGATCCAAATGGTAGCTACTAGTTAAATGGCAGTCAAAGAGAAACAACTGCAGCTTAAACAAAACAAACAATTAATTTGTTAACAAAATCTTGTGGAATAAAAAAATATTCTAAATTACTTTTTCGGCGACCTAACTGTTTCAAGAAATCAAGCTCGACTGAATGAATAAGTACAAAACAAGATTTTTTGTTCCTAGATTTTGTTTTCGAGTCGTAATTTGCTTTCAAGGGTTTCAAGATAAAGAGTCCCAAGTTTCGTAATTTGTTTACAAATAATTCCAAACATTTATTTACTCATTCTGTTCTCGCGTCAAATAACACACAAAGTTATATCATTATTTGTAAGCATGAATCACGTGCCAAAATCGTGCAGTTTTCGTGATTATTTTAAGGATTCGGAAGCAATAGTTATTAATACCTCCTAATATTTATGACATAACATATCTTATTTAAAAAGTATGAAATTAAATCGCTATTCCCGCGGGATGAGCTTGATGCTTTCAGGAGCGATTGGGAGAGGACTGCTGAGGACAGAGAAAGTTGGAAAAGTGGAAGGGAGGCCTTTGCCCAATAGTGGGACACAACAGGCTAATAATAATAATAATTCCCATATAAATTTATATATTTGTCTGTGCATCTTTCTTCTAAACTATATTGAGGATCTTGATATTATTTTTCTAATAGAGAAATTGAATTCAAATGGATTTATAGCTTGAAAAGCTAATACCAAAATCAAAGCGAGAGCGGGACGCTAGTTGTATTAATGAAAATGAAAATGAAAATGATTTATTCAGTTTAGACCCTGGTGAGGCACTTATGAATGCCGAGGAATTTACCACCGGTTCGGAAACTAGCCTTCTGAGAAGAACCGATAAGAAACTCAGCTGGCATCATGTACATTTCATTACACAGTAAATAATGATAATTACAAAAAAACATCATAGATTATTCACAATAGTGAAAATTAACATAGGTACAGCTCATAGTAAATTGATACATAATATTTAATAATTTCGTATCTTTGAAACCTGCACTCGACGTCGAGTGCGACGCTGAGAAACATCACAAAATATCACGGCCGGTGCCGTCACGAGTAAAGAATGCACCGCGATAAATAGCGGGTATACAGTGCATGTTTTTACTCTCACGCCATACATATAGACAGAGACAGACTCACTAAATGAACACTGTGCATTCGAAGGTACTGGTTCTTAATTCGTGACAGGACATGTACATGAATAGGTACACAAAGTGCTAAAATCCATTTGGGGATGTACACCGTCATTTGAACACGAACTAATTTCCGTGCGAGCATCTGTCTAAATGGCGTTCATGTTTGGTGCATGTGGTGCATGTTAGTTGTCAGCTCAAATGAACCTCTCTCCATTAATCTACCATTTAGATACTATTTGTATTTAGGTACGAGTTTTGCCCCGCGGAGACTTTATTTTATGGGCGACTTTATACCATGTGCGACTTTATACCACGGATCCCAATTTTTTTTTTAAAAGTTTGAAAGTCCAGTTAAAATCGGCCCACTTGTTGCAAAGATAAGCCGGAATAAACAGACAGACTACATAGAATAAATTTAAAAATTGTTTATTTTTTTTTAATTTCAGTACCGTGTAGGTATACCAACTTTTTTATTATGCGTTAAGAGAAAAGCTGTTAATCTGGAATTACAAACATACACTTTAATTTTATTTATCTGTATAGATGTATGGATAAAATATTACGTTGCATAACTATTATTTTTTGACTCACTTGCACACAAAATCGGGTGACTACATAAACCCTTGGAATGAAATAAATACCATGCATAAACCACACTGTCTTTGCGCTCATAATTTTATTTATAAATCGAATAACATTCAAGTATAATCTAAGCCCAGTAAACGTCAGTCAGCCTGACAAGTACCCGAGTAGGAATAAAATACGACCCCTGCACTAGAACTTACTTCATCTCTGCCTAGTTGAATATTTATGGCCTTTGAAACGCCGCGGTTCGGCTTGTGCTACGTGGATGATACATTTGATCACTTTCGGATGTCTTTGACGAATGACTTTTGGTCTTTTGCTATATTTATTGCGACAAGTATAGAGCTTGTAAGGTTTTGAATGATCATACATTGCGGTTTAAGGAGTTTATTGATCGCGATTAAAAAAAATTAAAATAGTTATTGTTCAAGAATAGAAAATGTATACAAGCATTTATGTAATAGTAAGTATATTATTGAAAAATATTACCTACTAGTGGACGTCACGCGGTTTCATCCGCGAAGCTCCCGTTTCCATGGGAGTACGGGGATATAGCCTATGTTACTTGCTGATGATGTAGCTATCCATTGCTGAAGGAATGTTCAAGATCGGTTCAATACTTTTGAGTGAATTCGTTACAAACATACGTATAAATATTTCCTCTTTATAATATTAATATAGATTCAGAATAATGTATTCTGGTTAACTCTTCGAGAAAGATTTTAAAGGACCTAGTAAATAACAGCAAATTCAAATTTACGTATCTTGCCAGCATAGTTTTAATTTTCGCTGAAGAAATTCAAAAAAAATACCGAGTTCCTTGTTCCCCGTATATTTTGCTGAACGGAGTTTTATCGGTGCCAAAAAACTTTATGCTTTTCTGCGTGTATTCATTGGTTCGTTAAGGAAATTGGTACTCAGGTACCATAGATCTACGAGAGAACAAGATGCTCTAACATTTGTTAAGAAAATATACATCCCGGTGGAGCAGAAGAATTTACCGGGGATCAGGTCAAGGCACCATTTTACTTAGGAACGTGAAGAAGTTAGCAGGGTGCCGCTGAGTGCTGAAACCTGATATATGTTCGCATATTAAAATTGTATTTATAAGCAGAAAATTATAATATTGACATTGAAATTTGATGCATGGGCAAATTACTTGTTTTTCACCACGCAACTCGTATTTACCGCTATTATTAAATGGAAGCTAATGTAGAATCATGCCCTTGATTTTTTTTATATTCAACAGGATACTTACAACGTCGCGATTGGGATTAAATCGCGACACAAATGTCTTATAAGAAGAACTAAACGTCTTGAAAGAATCGATGTTTTTGATAGTATCTAGTTTTTTATATCATCAATAGTATGCCAGGTACTTAAGAAATTGAGTCAGATTGCGGATGAAATATAAAGTGAGCTCCTTTGTCTTAAAGCTTTTGTTGCCATGGTTCAGTCGATTTATTACGGAAATAGTCGGAAAATTCTGCTCAGTCGCATTCCTATATTAATAGTTTTCAATCTGAATTATGGTTTCAATCCTTACGGGTCGTAGATTCGTTTGTTAAAGATTTTCTTGTTTACTTTTCCAATCAAAGAGGAGCTCGTGGCACAGTTGCTATTGCACATATGATGCGATCAGCGAAGTTAAGCAACCATACGCCTAGCCAGTAGTTGGATGGGTGACCGCCCGAGTTCCCGCCGTACCTCGGAGAGCACGTTAAGCCGTCGGTCCCGGTTGCCAATTTAATATCTTTGACAATCGTTACAGGTCTGTCAGAGGCCTAAGAAAGTCTGATAACTGGTTTAACCCAGATTGCCGATTTTCCTCGAAAAAAGGAGTTACCAAGGTCAGATGGCAGTCGCTTCGTATAAAAATCACGGTGATCAGCCACATCGGGTTGAATCAAGTGCTGACCCCAAATACATGGGATAAGGCCAGGGAGATGATGATGACTTTTCCAATCAAAATGATTGTGTATGAATGCGAAAAACTATATTGTATAGTGTTTAGTGAGTAGATGGTAGCAGGGGATAAAAAGTTTGCCTCATAGTAGGTCTCAAACCAAAAATTACTTTACAAAAAAAAAAACTTGCGTCTGATTATTTTTAGATAAATAATTTTAGGTGTTGAGACCTATAATACTCGTATATTATATAAAATTAAACATGCACGAGAAAAATTTTTTAGCAAGCTGCACAAATTACTATGCTATTTTAGCGTGAAATTATAATAATCTCCCAATAAGAATGACCAAATTATTATTATGATCCAGTATTTGGGTTGTTTACTTAATAACAGAACACTAACTATTTCAATCAGGTTAGAGGACGTTCTGCTCAAGTAAACATCGGGCATCGTGAGAATTGGTTTAACTCCAATTTGGTAATTGTTTTTCTTCGCTAACATTTCAAAGGTTCCCCAAAGTTTGTTAACTCTTTTCTTTCAGTTTAGAAAGTTTCTTAGGTACCAAATGCCATTTGCAGAAAATTAATGGGGAATTTTTCCTGCCTTTAGCGCCATTTCTCAAACGTGAGAGTTTTATTATTTTCTGTGAGTCACGATTTTTGAGAATGTATGGTTGGTGATATTGAGAATTCTTATAGCTTGTTGTTTGTTTTATTTAAATAAACCAACTCAATTATTTTAATTAAAAAGTAATTCTGATTTAAAGGTAAAGTTGTAAATAATTTCCTAATATATTTAAAAAAAAATCTCCAATAAATATTTAAGTAAATTTTAAGTTGTATTAAAATTATTCACAGAAAAATGTGTAGAATAGTCTGCGCTCATTATTATTCCGGTATGAGGTTGATGTACTAAATTCTTAAAAATTGTCACACGAGTCCCTCCTCGTGTTCGTATTTCTCTTGACCATCCTTAAGAATTTAGAATGTAAACATATGTGTCATGCATACAAATCTAATCAGAGGTTGATGACCCTTATTGCAAAACATCGCCTAAGATAATACTTAGACGGATTTCAGAAGGGATGGATACAGACTTATTCTGAGCTTAGTCTTGCTTTAAATCATGTTTTGTGAGGGGGATAGATATCCGCTATAGTTACGCTCTTGCCCTTCATGATTATTCTTCATTTACTTGAATGTACAAAAAGATTACAATCCACAAACGAAACTGACTAAAGTAAATACTTTTCCATCGAACTGTCTCGAATCTTTCATTCTCTCAATATATCACGATCTAATGACGTGGAAATAAAATATATCTCTTGTCGTACCGTTGTTCTTATAGTCGGACGTCTGATTTGTACAAATTGTTTCTTCGCAACCATTATTATGACTTCCTGTTGAATAGAAGGGAGTTTGGAAAATGTTTCTATACAGATAAATAAAACCGATATAGCAGCTCTTCACTAATGCATTTTAAAGTGTAATAAAATACGGTACTTTCGTAAAATAATCAATTTTAGAATAAGTTTCTCTATCTGTTGCACGTGGTGTGAAAAAACCGGTTTTTTTTTACAAAAAACTAATAGTTATAGGCCCCGCTGGGATTCGAACTTGCGTCTCTTGCGTAGCAGGCGACTGCTCAAACCCCAAAGCCACGAATAACTTATGGTATTTTCAGTATTGGAAGTTTTAAGTTACCATACAAAAAAGCGCAAAAAGCAAGGTCAAGCGATGTCCGAACGTGTGAGAACCCTATACTTGGGGTTTGACCAAAATGTATTTAATAAAAATCGCCACGATTTTACTGTACGGTGGAATTGGGTCGATACAATTGACGTGCATTTTGCTTGAATTTTTCAGACTTCCTTCTATTATATGCTACATTTATTGAACACACTAAGCAAATTTGGGTGAAGTCACGTAAAATAATAGGTAATAGTTTGAAATTGGACGCGGGTTTCCGTGGGGTTAATGGCTATCGATTTACCATCATCCGCCCTGTGGAAGTAAGGATGGCACGGCGAGAATGTCTAACACAATCAAGAAAAGCTTTGACTAGACATTCGGCGTGGGTTGAAAATGATCTTTAGTAAGGGTGTGGGATGAAAAAGACCTTTAATAAGAGCGTGGGTTTAAACAGATTAAGTTAAGATGCGAGCCTCAAAGATTAATTTTGATAATTACGCTGTTTTTACATTTGCTCACGACATCCCAAAAGGGTCCCTGAAGGGGTAAGCCGTGGTATCGTAATAACAACATTCAGTTTTCACCTAAGATAATTGCCAATGTGGTGGTCCATTGTCGTCTCAGGCACAATGCATAAGTCTTTTAAATACTTCCTTCATCATGTTTTCCTTCACCGTAGAACTGGTGGTGTGAAATCGCTGCACTTAAGTGTTTAGTAAACTCATTGGTACAAGTCGCTGGGATTCGAACTTGCGTCACTTGTGTAGCTCGACTCCTCAAAACCCACGCCACGGCACTTGTCGTATCATAAATTAAGCTAGAAAATTAAATGCGATTGAATATTCCAGTGTTTTAAATAAGCTACTTTTTATTGCAGTAATTTGAAACATTATCGTTATTAGTATTAAAATAAAGTAGAGTTATACCTTCCACATACTAATAAACAATATTCATACTAATCAAATAATAAACATTAGCGAAACAGGTTTATCTTATGTATCAAAGTAAGACGTGTATCGCATACGTGATAGGAGTTGCATCAAATACATTAAGGTACATACAGGCTATGGCTAATTGTTTGTTATTGACAGTGTGAATGAAAAAAATAACGAATGCTATTAATAAATCTATATAGGTAAACACAATTGAAGTGTCAGTTTGTAATTACAATTAACAACTTTCTTTGAAAGAAGATACTATACAGATAAAAAAAAGAAAAAAATATTTTCTGTCTGCCCGTCTGTCTGTCTCTAAAATTACTGGATCGATTTTAACGGAGCTTTCACTAGCAGATAACTAATGTTACAAGGAGTAACTTACATAAGCTACTTTTTTTTAAATGTTAGTGTTCTGTGGGCCACCCATGAAATTAACTTTTCCCGGGTAAAACCGCGGGGCTCAGCTTGTTTAAAAAAGACTATAATAACATAGAGAAAACTATAAAATAGATAATAGTGACGAACAAGTTACCTGCATTTTTTTGCTTTTCAATTGTTTTTTTTTTAATTCAATATATTTAAATTCGTTGCTTTGGTTTGATTGTATCATTTATAAGTTCCCGTTTTAAAAGAAACCCAATAGTGTATGTATTTTCAACAGTATTTACAACATCATTATCATGGCCCATTTCAACGAGCTAAAACAGCATGTGACAGCCCTATTTGCATCTGACCTCACATGTTAGCATCCCTTGATATTGGGGTCAGAAATTTTATTTATAGTTTTCTGCAGTCAAAATATAAAATGTATACATTTTTGCAATCTATCTCTGTGAATAAAAATCAACTGCCGATTTTTTACGTGAATTACTTTTGAAGTGGTGCGTATATTTTAGCTTAATCTCTTATTATTTGTAGGTTATAAATGTATGTATATAAATCAAAATCAAAAATATCATTATTTGATTAGGTACATATCTAACAAAGTACTTTCAAATTGTCAGAAGGACACAAAAACATACTTGAATTTGAATAGAGTGAGTGATATAGAAGACATAAAATAATGTGCTTATATTTGCAAAACTCTTCCGAAACGGCTTTATCGAAGTTTATGAATGACGTGACAATTTTTCATAAATCATTAGATATATAATTTATTCGAACAAAAATGTCACAGAGAATTTCAATGCACAAATTCAAATTAACTGGAGCTAAAACTGAGCATTCTCTCGGGTGGTATGAAAACAATTAGTATTGGTGTCCAAAGTAGTACTCGCTCGAATCTGCTATTCATGAGAACTTGCATTAATTTCTGAAAGAATAGAATTCTGAACTAGTTGTCGCATGCATGCATGCACCCTTTCACGGTGATAAATCGGCTGAAACATGCATACGGAGTGCAATGAAGACAAAGTTGTGATATGCAAGATTTTTGTTTCGTTGGAAATTAAGAAGATATAATGTTACAGATGATAGAAATAGATTTAAGGTAGAAAAAATATTTTAAAAGTTCTATTAGGTAGTGCCTTTCGCATTGTTGTGTCCTAACAGGGTTTATACTAGTTGAACTTAGGATACCATCGTAATTAAGATTATTTTGTATCTTTCATATGATTAACTTCAATTCAATAAATTAATATTAATAAGTATACTTTTATAAAGAAACTAGATGTGCCTCGCAGTTTCATCCGCGTAGGTTTTGTTTTACTTTATTTTTTTAAGTAAAGGTAGCTTAGAGTATTTTAACTCTTTGTAACATTAGCTATCTGCCAGTGAAGTCCCGGTTAAATCGATCCAGACGTTTCGAAGACTAGCCAGAACAAACAAGCAGACAGAAAGACAGATTTTTTTAATTGTTTTTGTATATGCAAGTACGGCATACACTTTCATGCATATTTAGGGAAAATATGTTAATTTAGAATTACAAACAGACTCCTCTATGTTTAAATTTATTTATGTAGATAAAAGGTTCATTTCAATTCGAACCAGTAGTTTTTGAGATTAAGCGTTCAACTAAATAAATTCTTTCTAATATTGGTATAGATTTTCATACAAATTATTATGTTTTTTGCGAAAATGGCGTAATGAAATGTCCTATCGATCAGTTACTTGATGTATGTTCAGTAGACTTAATCGGATTGACGCTCTGGTAAGTCTCATTGGCAAGGGATTAAATCGTTGGATACGTGTATCATATCTGTTGATTTGTGTATAGTATTTACATATGCTTTGTAACTTTGGTACCTATAATAAAATGTCAGTTTATCACTGACAATATTATAAGTTTGTTTTTATTTATGTTTAGGTAGGTTTATAAATCCTGTGATCACAGGAATTTGAGATTTAATAGTATTCTAAATAGTTACTGCCGTCGTTTCATTTTATTTGGGGTCGGCACTATATGTTTTTCCCTTCCATTTATCTTCAACCGAGCGATTCGGAACTTACAAAAAATAAATAATTAAATATGCGCACGCCATCCCAGAAGGGTCCTCAAGGGGTAAGCAGAGGTGTTGTAAAAACCACACCCACTTTTAACCGAAGATGATTAATTGCCAACGTAACAGAAGGTGAGTCTATCGCCGTCTCAGGCACTATACATACGTCGTTGAATTACTTCTCAGATATATGCAGATTTCCTCACGGTGTTTTCCTTCGCCATAAAGCACGTGGTGTGAAAATATTTTGTTATTTGAGATTCTTTTAAAAAAGCGACAGTCGTTTTAAGAAGTTAAATCAACCTAAATAAAAGTTTGTTAATAGCGTGTCAGTAATAAGGTCCAAGTTTATTTACACTAAATACATAAATGGAAAATAAAAGAGTTAAGACTTTAGATTGGCTGCTTAAATCGAATAAACCTGGGATTGTTAGCTGAAGCACCTGCCAACTCATCAATCGAGAAAAAGAGCAACGCGTTCCCTCGGACGGATCAAACGGGGAATCCATCATACTGACTGGTTTATTCCAGAGGTTCATTGACTTACTGAACATTGGAAAATACGAAGCTGAATTTCGTTCAGTTCGCTTTTATAAGTTCAAATCTGTTGAGATAAGTAATTTTATATTTTAAATTTGAGTAAATAAGGCAAGGATTTTGGAACTTAAAGCATGAGAAATAACTTACAAAATACCAAAGCAAAATATGCTATTCAGTAATTATCTAGTTTTGTTTTTAGTATTATCAACCTGAATGGAATTGACGCGTGTAATTCCCCCGCACCTTAAGGAGCTATGTGAACTTGGCACCCGACTTGAAATAAACCAAAATTTTTTTTTGCCATCTCGAAGGCTTTCGTTTGTAGTTGTTTGTAGTGAAAATTATTATTAACAACTACAAACGAAAGCTTCCAGATGGCAAAAAAAAATTTTGGTTTATTTCAAGTCGGGTGCCAAGTTCACATAGCTACCTTAAGGCTATTTGGTTAAGTTTCGATATATTCTGGGAATAATCCTCTAAGGGGCAGGCATCCTTACATATTAACATCTTCTCCATAAACGTCAAATCCATAGCGTTGTTAGCCGAAGGAATGTATGAAGAGATGTGTGCATTTCAATGAGGCGAAAGAAGTTTACATGGACCTATGGGATTATTCTTCCGAGCTCAGATAAGCGTAAGCATACTAATGAATTATCAATTGGACAACTTTGGCCTAGATAGTGTTCGAAATTAAGAATGTTCGGACATTAGATATCACACAGGGTCGTCTAGTCCCAAACTAAGCTAGTATTATGGGTACTAGACAACGGATATAATACTTATATACTTTTTTTAAATACATACTTATAATAATTTGGTATACAAACATGCAAACACAAACTCTCATAACATAACATGACGCTGTATTCCAAAACGATTCACCTAGTGTAGCAGTCAGGTATGTTAACCATTACGCCAAACGGTGTCTCCATAGTCATCATCATCATCATCAGCCGGAAGACGTCCACTGCTGAACATAGGCCTCCCCCTTGGACCGCCACGCCGAACGACAATGCGCTATTAGCATCCATCGGTTGCCCGCGACTCTCACGATGTCGTCGGTCCACCTAGTGGGAGGCCTGCCTACGCTGCGTCTTCCGGTCCGTGGTCGCCACTCGAGAACTTTTCTTCCCCATCGGTTATCAGTTCTACGAGCGATGTGGCCTGCCCATTGCCACTTCAACTTGCAAATCTTAAGAGCTATGTCGGTGACTCTGGTTCTCTGGCGAATATCCTTGTTCCGGATTTTGTCCCGCAGAGAAACTCCGAGCATAGCTCTTTCCATTACTTATAGTGATGGTCATAGTCTCCATAGTGATACATAGATAATAGAAAAGTACAACACCATCCATTCATTTCCACCCAGCTATTTCTCATTGTCCACATAATTCACTTTAAATTCTGCGCCTAGTCGTCACCGAGGCTTTTAGGTCAGGTCAATGACAGTAGATGTACTAAACGGATTTAGAACGATCCATTTCACCGGGATGCTAGTTTTAATGTATTTTACCTCGGCTTTGTCTCTGATAAATGCATTCAATTCTACCCTTGAATTTATTGAAAAATAACTTTAATTAAGTTATTTTATATCTAAACTAATATTATAAAGCTAGAGAGTTTGTATGGTTAAGAAAAAAAAGTAAATATGTTCTCAGGAAGTATTAATTTGAATTGAAAAATTACCATTGCGTTGGCAAGTTCATTCATCGAGGAAGGCCTTACAACATCACGCTGCGACCAATTAAAGCATCAATGTTACAAAAATGAGAACGAATATCACTAACACGGGAACAGGGTTTAGCTTGTATACTAGAATCAGTACTGTACTGAGGAATAAAAAAAAATTAACTGTTCCCATATTGGTCTCTCGGAATTGCGTGTCTTACTCTGACAAGCAGAGTAAGACACACACTCTGCTTGTCACGAGTGTCTTCCAGACGATGTGCGACCTATTTGAAAAGATGATGAACATCCGGACCCCAAGGCCTCAGATGCTAAGAATAAGTTTATTAAAATACTAGCTGTGCCCCGCGGTTTCACCCGCGTAGATTTAGTTTCTTCCTTATTGTCGCGGAACCATAATATTTTTAATAAATAAAAGTAGCCTAAGTTACTCCTTGAAACATCAGCTACCTACCAGTGAAAGTCCCGTTAAAATCCGTCCAGCCATTTCAGAGATTATCCGGAACAAACAGACAGACAAACAGACACATAGAAAGAGAAAACATTTAAAACTTGGTTTTTTAGTGTCAGTATCGTGTATACTTTCATATGCATTTAGTGAAAAGCTGTTATTTTGGAATTACAAACAGACACTTCAATTTTATTTATCTGTATAGATATAGATGTATAGATATTCCCATGGATATCAATACAGCTTATATCAGTCAATTTGTACTCGTGATTAATTCAGTCAGGTTATGCTGGTCCAACGAGATAAGGCTACAAACAAAATAATTACTGTCCACTCCATCAAATTATTTTCAGAATAATTCCGAATAATTCTCATCATCTACTTTCCGAATAAATATTTTATAAACCAGTGTATAAATTGAAAAGTCATGCGGTTGTAAAAATAAATATAGCATGATTTTTTTCACAATTATAAAGTATACCTATGCCTGCCTAATGTAATACTCATTGATTACTGAATTTTTTGCCTGCCTCTAGGGTTTCATTAAATGTTCATTAACGGATCCCAAATATACGCCATTAGGGAAATAATGATATAAGTTAATATACCACCTGTTACGCAATAGGCAAATAAGGAAGGAAATGAAACGATGGGAAACATATTACTCACATGCAATGTATCTTATTTGTAGACAGAAATGCTACAGTTCTCGACGTGTGTCAGTGTAAATGTATGGTGTGAGGTGAATTAAAATAAGCTCAGTATCTACACTATTTTCGCTGCGCGCTCGTAAATCGTGACGGGACCTGTAGATACTATATCTACGTTACACCGAAGATGATTATACCTCCTCTGCCTACCCCTTTGGAGACCTTTCTGGAAAGGCATTAACATATTTGTTTCATGTTTATGAGTGTTTGAAACTATTTTTGCTAGCTTGACTGTATCATTTTATCAGTATACACCGTGTCTCGAACGCTATTACGTATTACATTATAATATTTTATCGGTTATTTCGTATCAAAAAGAGGCAAACGCTTTTAAACGCACGCCTAACAAACTTTGTTACAATTTGGCATTGCGTGTTGGAAATGTAATTCCTACTTATGGCGTAAATAGTAACGGATCTGAGCATTGGGAGTCTCTTACGTAAATTGGATCTGTGAATAGATATCGCTGATTGAATTAGCCGGTTCATCGGTGTTCCGTTTTTGGTCGGCAACTATGGATCTGGGGGGAGATAGCATTGATATCGCCGCTTTGATAGTGTTTGCGAGGAAGATAATCATAGTGAATGAAAGGAAACTATACTTGTATCAACTTTGTGCTGACATCAATGTATGAGTATTGTGTGTGTCTACCGGAACAACTGATTTTCTCTTGACTGTACTTGTCGAAAGGAGTCAGGAGGAGCAGGGGGCCTACTACCATCGTTATAGCAGTGACGTCTTACTATCTTCTTAGCTATGATGTTGAATTTTGGTATCACAAAATGAAACGTAAAAGCTAAGAAGTTCTTAGTACGCTTTGCTTAAACCGATGATGGTAGGCCCCCAGACTTAAATGACAAAGTATAAAGTGGATCATTAATGTAGACCTGTCGGTAGTATGGGTTTCTTATTCTTTCTTTAATGGGTTTCTTTGAAGAACACTTTTCAATCATCAAAAATCTTTCAATCTAGTGGACTGAATGTTTTATTGACACCTAAACGATAAAACAAAACCTACTCATCATCCATTGTGTACCTTCAAGAACGTGTTCCATTTATGATTGTGCGAACAAAGGAAGACAAAGCTGAGATTTTATAGATCAACGGCCAATGCAATCTTTTTATACTACTAAGGCGTTGAACAAACGTACAGTCTACCTAATGGTAAGCGGTTACTGCAGTCTATGAATGCTTGTAACACCAATTGCCACTCGCGCGTTGTCTACCTTGCACTTGATTTAACCCGATGATCGACGAAGATCTTGGGTTTATGATAATTTATTTCTCAGAAGAATAACAATAATCCACTTAATGAGAAAACACATTTCACAATGCTTACTTTATAATGGCAGTACGTACAAAAACAGAAATAGAATAGTTAGGATTTAGAATATGAATAACATAATAACAATATAACATGTAAGAATAACTAAAACAATAATAGCGAGACTCCAAAAGTTCAAAACTTGAGTTTACGGTTTACCAATAAATGCTGAGTAATAATAAAGTAAGATAAAATTGGAACAAATTATTAAAACAAAAGTAGGTAGTTTATCCTTTTAAAACTAAAATGACGGAGATAATAATAAAGATCTTAAATTAGGTATTACCCAAATAATCGAAAAAACATTTCCTTGTTTTTTATCCTGTTTTTCAATGAAAATGAAAAGATCAAATGTGTCCGAAAAGTACTTGGGACGTATCATTAAACATTCCATCTCATTACAAAACAAAATTAATTCAATGAAAAGCAAAGTAACGCCTACCTTCATATAATTTCACGCTGAGTACATACTTAGAGTATCTTCAAAAGGCAAGTGCTTACATCTAAGTGTAACATTCATTTCGAATAAATTGTAGACAGTCCTGGAATATTTAATATTCATATTGTATAGAGTGAGCATTCTCAAAGTGTTAATAAACTGAAGTTCAATTAATATCTCTCTTAAGGCTTAAAATCTGTTGCAAATGAATCATCTCCAAGTACAGGTGCGATCTATGAGCGCTCAGTCAAAGTAGTGGGTGTACCTGCGTATGTATTTTATTCGCGACACGCCATACAGATAGAGACAGTATCATGAAATGATTATTGCGCATTCAAAGTCAGGGGCCTTACTATGAGCTCTTATTGGCATGATAGTTTTACTCTTACTAAGAGACAGATGTATTTGACGTGTATACATTTGTCCCTGTCACACACCTGCAATATCATTGAAATAAGAGCTCATGGTTAGGCCCCAGCTCTCATTAACCGGACGGCACCTGTTCCCGGTGATAAGCATAATGCGTTAGATAGTGTGCAACAGAGATGCTCTATGAAGCCGAAGTTAGATCATTGTCCTGCTATCCATTAGGTACTGCATGGTACCCAAGTACTGCGTAACGTCAACGTTACTCTTTTTATAACCTTTTTTTTAATATAAATGAAATAAAAAATCTTCATCGTGAAATCTTTTTCAGGCAATTAGTTATAATACGATCCACAAGTAGTTTATTTTTAAATGCCATGCCCCAATATGTATGTTTGATACAAACACGATATCTACCATAGAACAGGTTTTTTTTTTAAATTGGTCCATAGTAAACCAGGGCTTACCTTTGGAGGGACCTATATTGTGAGACTTACTACCTAAAATCGAATAAACCTGTGTACTCCAAATATAACAAAAACATTTTTCCAAGACTGTGTCATAAAAGTGCCAAAGTGTGGCCACACATCGCTCTAGTGAAACATTGGTGAATTTTCCGCCACGTAAGTCGGGATTTAATGTAATTTATCTGTACTCATTTGAAACGATTTACGCCCGCGTTCACGACACACTCCCTTGCGACTTCAAATGACTAAACACTTCAGTGTATGGTCATTGAGATCCGCACTCGGAGGAGCACTTTATTATAATTTTGGTTTGCTTATAAAAATCTATACATCTATACATACAGATAAATAAAATTGAAGTGTCTGTTTGTAATTAAAAAATAACAGCTTTTCACTAAATGCATATGAAAGTATGCACGCTACTGACAGTAAAAAACCAAGTTTTAAATTTTTTCTCTGTCTGTCTGTCTGTTTGTTCCGGGTAATCTCCGAAACGGCTCGACCGATTTTAACGGGACTTTCCCTGGCAGGTAGCTGATGTTTCAACGAGTAACTTAGGCTACTTTTATTTATTATTAAAAATATTAGCGTTCGCGACATGAACCTAAATCTACGCTGGTGAAACCGTGGGTCACAGCTAGTATTATATATAACATCATAAATATTATATTGGATACCATTATTTTATCTTACTAATCTCAGATGAATCTCTTACATGCTCGGACACACTCGTCGAGTGTCGGTTTTAAAGATACAAAATTGAACCTTATCCTCTATGTATTATGTATCAATTGCCTGTGATTGAAACCAACGCTCGCCGTCGAGTTCGATGCTGAGAAACTTAGTAAATATCGCGGCTGTTTTTAGTTCATTAGTGCTATGAGAGCCTTCTTCTCAGTAAAATCAACCTTCCGAACCTGGCGGTAGCATGTATAATCCTGTGTAATTGTGTCATTCTGACGATTTGAAAGTACTTTGTATGAAGTCTAATCGAATAAAGATATATTTGATTTGATTTGATTTGATTTAAACTCAAGAAATAGTTTTCGGTCTTATTTTATACTTTCAAATGATTCTTTGGTACTTATTGTAACGCCATTATTGTTAAATTCGCATCAAATCATCTGCGATGGAAAGGGGGTGTTGTAATACAATAATTGGCTTTCCTTCCGGAAGACTTGAGCTTATGAAATTGATATCTGCAAGTAAACTAGAAAATAAATATTTTCCTTATTTGTATTCTTTCGTATTACACGTTTTGCAGTGGCCAGGGCCCCAACCATGAGCTCTTATTGCAATGATAATTCAGTTGTGCGACATACACGTCACATACATCTGTCTCATAAATGAGTGAAACTATCATGGCAATAAGAGGTCATGGTAAGGCCCCTGAAGTTACATCCAGGGTTCACTCCGACCCAAACCAATATGGTGGTTTTCGACTTTTCATTTATGATTAGTTTTGTTAGAAGCCCGGTAGATACCGGGTATAATATTATAGTGAGTTGCAGTAAAGTACACAAATGCTTACATTTTTATGCCAAATGAATCACATATAATGGATGTACGCCATTATGGTGTCAAATAAATTTCATTGTGTGGTCATAACGACCGCTCCCGTGCCATTCAGGGTTCACGAAGTTCATGGAACTGCTGCATTAGAATAAACTCATGTAATTCAGTACTTCTCATATTTCATAAGTTGTTAATAATTTGCAGCAACAATCTTCTGCCGTATTACACACAGTCACAGCATTAATTGGCATAATACTTATATGACGTTACAGGTCAGTCGTTTTTAGGTTACCGTTTATTCTGGTAAAACAGGTGACGATGGTTAGAATGCAGTCGCTCCGTATAAAAATCAGGTGATCAGTCACATCGGCTTTAATCTAGTGCCAGCCCCAATAACGTATGGGATAAGGCCAGGGAGATGACGAAGGCATTCATAGGCTGTAACCGCTTACCACGCGTGGACTGCACGCTTGTTCATCGCCTTCGTAGTATAAAAAATATATCATGGCCATTGATCTAGAAAATCTCAGCTTTGTTTTCCTTTGTTTGCACAATCATAAATGGAACACGTTCTTGAAGATACACAATGGAATACATGGAAACTGTAAATTAAATCCCCAACCCAAATAGAAGCAGGCTACAAAACGTCTTTTATTACAGTCCCGAAGCCTAACAAAACCCAGTCAACAATACTCTAGCACAAAATTATTCACTCGGCACACTTCATTCGTTTCCTCTGACGTACAAATTGTATTCGTAAGCTTAAATTATTGCGTTACGGCGTCCCCAAAATGCGAAATTATAATTGTGTGCTCTGGCTTACTTGTGTGTCAAGGAAATTGTTGCTTGAAACGTGAATTTCTTGTGCACAATTTTTAAGGAGTACATACATATTACGTGACGTACATAAATGCTTGAGACGAATAATGAATAGAAAAATATTCCTTTGTAATGCCCTACATCACAACAATGTTGTGGCATTTTAATAGTTAATTAGATTCGGAGAGTGGCATAGGCCTTCATACCAGAAAGTATAATTGAGAATGTGCGTAAACCCACGATGCCAGCTGCCTGAGCTGGGGCCCAACCATGAGCTCTTATTGCAATGATAATTCAGTTGTGCGAAAGTGACAGATGTATACACGTCACATACATCTGTCTCATAAATGAGTGAAACTATCATGGCAATAAGAGCTCATGGTAAGGCCCCTGGTCACAAATCTTGAGCGGTCAGATTTATGTAGAATATGAGTAAGCTTTTTTAATTTTTAATACGTGGCAATCCAGCGCGCACTCCGGCTAATAGTAAGCGGCTACCTTCATTATTAGTAGTAAGTCGAAACAAAAGGGCAAGCAGAGGTGTTACACCACATTTCGAAGCCGATTTAAATGCCAACGTAAAAGATGGTCAATTCCTTGCCGTTTCTGTTATCATGATTTGAATAGATTAACCCATTGTTATGAATTAAATAAAATCAAAATTAACGTAAGTAAGTGTGCATCAGTCACTTTTACAAGAAAAAGGAAGCCTATTAAGTTTACTTACTCACTTAATAATATAAATATACACCAGCTTTCCGCGATACGTGATCTCGGCATATTGCTTGATTCTAAATTACTGTTTGCTGAACACATCACAATGATAACCAGCAAAGCTTACAAGAACCTAGGCTTCATTTTACGAACTTGTCAGCACTTCACCGACCTTGATTGTCTCAAGGTGCTTTATTACGCGTATGTCCGCAGTTGCTTGGAATACTGTAGTATAGCTTGGAATCCACAATACATAACTTATAAAAACAGTATCGAAAGAATTCAAAAAAAATTCATCAAACACCTGAATTATTGAATACATATATATTTCCCAAACTACACTGACTCATGTAGACATCACCGCATTACACCCCTGGAAGACAGGCGCACACTACGTGATATGCTATTTCTGCATAACCTATGTAACGGGTCCCTGGACTGTGCTGAGCTTACAAATTTGTCGCTCCACCTGAGAGCTCCCTCATACCGCACCAGACACACCGTATTGTTTGATGTCCCTCGCAGTAACACGAATTACGCCAAGAACTCTGCGCTTACCCTAGTTTCAAGAAGCAAATATTGGCACTTTTAGCGGCATCAACGCAAGCAGCTGAGTAATTCACTCCAAGTTACACATTCACACACGCACACACACGCAAACACACACACACACTCACACACATAATGGTAATTTTGTAGATATGTAACTACTAGCGATCCTGTTCTGAACTCACTCTGTACTTCAATCTCAATTTAAGCAAATAATTTCCATAAAATGTAAATCCGACATTGGCTCGAAGATACACGCCATAATATATGTATATGTTAAATATTAAGAGCTGTGGATTTTGTGAAATAAAATAAAATAAATAAATAAAAATAATACGAATTTTTTCAACTTTGTGTTATTTCAACACATAAAAATAATTGAAGTAAACATTATGAGCAAACCCTAACTTTATTTTTCTTCACGTAATTAACAATGTAGTAAATGAAGGAAGGTTGAAAAACAATACACAAATAGAACATAGAACCTCCGCCATTTTTTCATATTCGGATAATGAGGTTGCCATTCAAAATTTAGACAGTTCTATTGTTTTATACATCTCGGGATTCGTGGGGCAAACTAAAACCCGTCGTGTAGGATCAAAGTACTGTGCACGTGTGACTGCACACGAACTTCGCTTTGATGTCTCGCTAAATGTAGATAGCTGTCTTCATGATTTTTACGAGTATGGAGATGTATGTAATATTATTATTTTAAACAACTTCAAGTTTAAAAGTCCGTCGTTTAAGAACCGTGGTGACCTTGGGGTTGGACGCAAGTTCGAATCCTAGTGGGGCACGTAACTATGAATTATTAAAAAAAAAAAATTTACGGTGAAGGAAAACATCGTGAGGAACCCTGCATATGTCTGAGAAGTAATTTAAAGTGTCTGAGACGGCGATAGACTCACCATCTGTCACGTTGGCACTAAATCATCTTCGGTAAAAAGTGGGTGCTGTTATTACAACACCTCTGCCTACCTCTTCAGGGAATACAGGCGTGAGCATTTTTTATGTTCGCTAACATTATTTAATAATCGCAAACATTTTGTCTAACTGAAATAATTTTAATTAAATCTACTTCATTATATAATCAAACTCACACATCCATAAAATCCTACATGGCACTCATTGATTATTGACGATTAACAACTCTATATAATCTACATATCAGGTGGTAGTAACTACCCCTTGATACAACCATAGCTCTCTATTGTTCCCCCATTTCCTTTCATACATTTCCTTCATACATTATGTTTAGAGTATCTTGTTATATCCTACGTTGGGGTAATGTTTCAAGTTTTAATTGAAACTACGCGTTTGATTTGAAAATTCATTGTCTTTGTTAATTATGTAACGAAGGTAGTTTGGGTCGGAATAACTTAAGTTGAGCCGAATTCAAAAAACACTGTTATACGTACTATTTTTTAAATTAAGGTACAAGTTTCATATTACTGCGAGCTTGCTGTAATGAAAAAGATTGGGAGGGAAATAATTTTAAGACGTTTTAAGAAGGACTTTAACGACTTTTGTATTCTTGAACGCGAGGTCTTGGTTTCTATCCCGGTAATGTTATTAGGCTTTTTTATCTGTACGCAGTAGCAAACTGGAGTCTGGGTTAGTGCCCGGTTGATGGCTGTAGGTTGGCCACATGGGACTTCAATATAACTGGGCTAATGTGGATGTACTACAAGTACTCCTCTGCCTACCCCTTCGGGGAATATAGCAGTGAATACGTAGAGTATGTGTACGACTGTTGTAATCTCTGCCTACTCTCCATGGTTCTTTATACGAAGATGTTCTTTATAAGAAGATGAAGAGAACTTAGTTTTAAGATTTATTGTTTCTAAGAAATATCTTGGTAGGTTCTTATGTTACATTTTATTAGAAAAATAATTAGTAAGTAGAAATTACAAAGGAAATAAATGACTTCAAAATTAATTACCTCCTTTAAAAGATGATTAAGGCATTAGTTACACCTAGAGACTTGGAATTTGAGTAGGTATTTTGTACGTCTTTACCTTACTTAATTTACCTTACTCTATGGAGTAACCAAGGCGGTATTATGTGTAACAATTTGGAGTTCCAGTGACATTTTCAGTTTGACATAGTTGGATCACTGTGTCATCCACTAACCCTTTTATCTAAAGGTCACTTTTGATCGTAGCATTACCACCACCAGGTAACCTTTCAAACACATATAGGTAAATATTATTAAATTCATCATCTCTCTGACCTCATCCCATGTATTGTTGGGGGTCGGCATTTAGCTCAGGTTCTGATCACCAGATTTTTATACGAAGCGACTGTCACCTGACCTTCGTACCTAACCCTTTTTTCGAGGAAAATTGGTAATCTGGGTATAGCAGGTTGTCAAACTCTCTTAGGCCTCCGACTTTAACGATTGCCAAAGATGTTAAATTGGCAACAGGGACCAACGGCTTAACGTGTTCTCCGAGACACGGAGGGAACTCGGGCGGTCGCAACTACTGGCTTGGGTTAAACTCTTTTTTGAACTATGAATTTGAATAAATGATAAAAAATCTTTAATATCAAAAGCAAATCTTATCTATATTGGTTTAAAGCTCTTATTACAGAAGTAAGGTATTTGAACAACGTACTGGAAAGTTAGCAACCGACACTGTCTCCTGTCCAATACGATGGCATCAAACTCGACTAGGTGTATAATAGCCAATTTGAAAGTTATTATCTTGTTTCACATACGTGTTAAAAACTGAGCTAGACTGAGATATCAACTCCAAATTAATGTATTATGAAACTATCAGTTTCGTAATACATTATACAAGAATAACTCAACGAGAAAATAGTTATGAGAATTGGACAAAATCAAAAAGTGAACAACACAACACGAGTACCTATAATCTATATTTGTATTAAAGCACACTCCTTCAGCTCAAACCAGATCCACAATACAAATATAAGCTTCTAACAAGCAGTACGGAATCTAGGAACAAATCGTTTGAAATAACTCACTCACGCAGACGCGCGCTTATAACGAGAGTATAAGCGGCCGGCGTAGTGTCAGCGTATTTACAGACATTTTACTAAACATCAAATTGACAACTCAAAATTACGTTGATGGTAAATAAATAAAAGGAGTACATTTTAAAATCTTTAAGAGAGACATATAACGATTGATAATGCAAATGTTCTCATTGCAAAAAGTCAGTCTATCCTTCTGTCTTCCATACTGCTTATATATTTATACTATGTCCAAAGGCTTAATCGCACTTTTGGTAAACTCGTGATCCATTTAATCGATACGCCTCAAGGTCACAGCGCCCTCGTAGGACGAGCCTATCCTCTACGTACTCAGTTACTAAATTTGTTCCGCCGAATGAATTCCTCTAACATTTTAAGCTTTCCCATCACGTCTCGCTGTCAAAATTCTCATACGTTTTGATCGCGTTATTACATGCGCCTTGCAAAACAAATGAGACGGTCACACGAAGACGTTTGTCGTCTAGAAAGAATAAGGTCAAGTGGTTTTCCTACTTTGCTAGATATTGCTCTATTGTCTGTTTTCTAGTTCTGTATTATTTATTGCGTACATACTTTCATACTTTAGTGCTTGAGGAGTTAGAAATGTTGGCATCTTGCTCCTATAGTAAGATTATATATTCTGGTTGTATACTTGACATTAATCGGTTTACAGCAATACAAATAGAATATGTTGAGTGTTATACAATATACATGTTATTGGAGTCAAATACGCTGCTATAGCACACATATACAGACAATATACGTATACGCTACGCTTGTATAGCCAAATGCTAAATTAAAAAAATTCCTAATGTCAGGATATTTTTTAATTAAAGAATTATTAGAACCAAAAAGAGCGCTTTGAGCTTTACAATGCTGGCTATTAAGTTTTTACACAATAATTACATTCACAAAAGTGCATGTTTTGCAGTTGCAGTTTAGCCCATATTATGAGAGGATGCCTTTCCTCAACGCCCAATAGTGAAAAGATAACACAATAATACTTTTTCAGACTGTATTTCACTGTGATCTCATACTTCAAAAATTTTACGTAGCCTATCTTTTATATAATATGAAAATTAATCCCCATTTCCCTTGGTCACGGCATCACGCGTGAACGGCTGGACCGATTCTACTGGGACTTTTACTGGCAGATAGCTGAAGTTTCAAGGAGTGTTTTAGGCTTATTTTATTTAAAAAAAACAGCATGAAACTGAATCTACGTGGGTGAAACCGCGGGGCAAGTGACGTTTGTTCTTTTAAAACAGTTCTACCAACATAGAAGATACAATTGACAGTAGCACCAACTTATAGAATACATTAAGATTCAGAATAAATATAGTATCTGTAAGTAGTTCTATTGTTCTCTATATCTTCGTGAACAGGTGAGTGCGTTGGCTACGCTCACGTAGAAGCGGCCGTCTCCCCCTGAATCCAAAGTAGTGGGACGTATCTCGGGATTATGAAATATTCCCATTCATAAACTACTTTTTCGATATCGAATACCGAATGTGAAAGAGATACACTTTATACTGTATTTGTTATTTCGAGTCGGACAAAAAGGGTTATGTATTCTAAGCGCGTTTTGCGATGAAATGTTCAAAAGTCGTGTTCGATGTTTATTCAGAGCTTCTTCAATGTTTTCATTCCTAGTTTACTTGTTTCTGCCCGCGACTTAACCCACGTGTAGTTACTTTGGGCTATCGCTAACTTTTATCCGCGATTGGTCTTAGCGTGATGGTATTTCTTCCTCAATAAGTGGGCTATTTAACACTGAAGTAATCTGTAAAATGTATGTAAGTATGGTAGTTCTTCAAATTAGCGCGTTCATGCAAACAAAGAAACAAACTCTTCAACTTTATATTAGTATAGATACTGATACATTTATTAGGGTTGAATATCAAGATTGAGTAAAGGTAAATTGCGAGCTGCAGTTTGATTTTGTAGAGACACAGACATACAAAGTGTAAAGCATATTTTTTATATGGTCACATACCAAAAATAATGACAACTCGGTAATAATATTTTTTCGTTTTTTCCATAAGTTCCGTATTCGTTGCTCATTACGATTAGTGAGTGCGGTTCAAACTTCGTGTTTCATATTTGATATTTAAAACTGTTTGTAGGATAATCAAAGCAATGTTCCAAACGAGGTAGATACTGCTTCATTCAACAACCTATGAGTGCCAGGATTAACTCATAGAGATAATAATAGCCCAAAGCAAGCTATTTATAAACAAACAAAACTGAGCATAATCCGAGTAAATCATCAGAGCTATTCGATGGAATTGTGGCCTAAATTCAGTAATGCACTTCATGAATCGATTTATCCAGAAACAATTATATATCAAATGAAACATTTGCGGCTAACCGATTATGAAATCAGTGATTTCCATATGATGTGAAAATTGTGAGTTGATTCAATACATTGTACATTTGGCACTGTCTATGTAACATAGGGTTCATATATGATCAAGACGATTGCAGATTTACAATTTTTAAAGTCAAAATGAATTGATTGGTCAGAAGCAGGAATTTAGCGCTCGGTACATTAGATTAATTCATCTATCTTTGTAATCTTTTAAACACAAATTAGGTATTCAGGGCTATTGGCAATGTGACGGAAAACTGTTACGAGAATGTAGGTGAGGTCATTTGCAACCAAATAACACCTTACAACCCCTGGGTAAATGTCAACTATTTTCAAGTTACACTACCAATGATTACAATGTTTATATTATAATCTTAAATGTAACCTGCATATGTCTGAGTAGTAATTGCAAGACGTATGTATAGTGCCTGAGACGGCGATAGACTCACCAGCAGAAAATTGGGTGTTGTTATTACAACACCTCTGCCTACCCCTTCGGGGAATACAGGCGTGAACATTTGTGTTCGTGTATATAGGTATGTAAGTGTCAAATTCCTTTAATACATTGTCGCCTAAATACCAATAATCCTATATATTTATGTGTAATCTTTGACAAATTACTTCAAATCTAAAAGAAAATGTAATTCCCCTTGACCACTCCAATAAGACAAACAAGTTACGAATTCGATTTATCCTCGGAGCGTTCGGTCAGTAGGTTGTTCAATAATTTAGTTGGGTAATACGCGCGGGAGTGGAACGAATGCATTTATTATTCAAAGCAAGCCGTGAATCCCGCAGGAATGGTCTTATGCATTCGATTTTTTCTAATTCAGACTCGATATAGTCTGATTGATTGTCTGTAAATATTTAGTAGCTACTATAAATAAAATAGTCTCTTCAGTTTAGTTTCTGAAATTCTTCTATTCGACGAGCACTTTAATTCGTTTTACTTAACGTCCTTTTTGCTATCAGACTTGGCGTTCAATGGACATGAATATTTTAAATAAGCATCGCGTTCTGAACCCCATGCTATAATTATATGGGACTTCAAACTTCCAGAAAACTGGGTCATGCTTAATCTAATTTTAACCGTTACTCATCAACATTACGTTATTAAATTTTAAAGTATGTTAATACTTTCAAATTTATTATCAGAGTAATTATGCTCAAAAGTTTTTGTATAAATATCTTGTGGCACGTAATTATATTCAGCGCTGGAGTCAAGGGTAATGACAAAAAATGGAAGCTGGCTACAGTGAGAATATTAACCCTCTTTTGGGTTCAAATTTCACAAAAGACAGGGAGAGGTATTAAAGGTAACGAGGTTGGCAAAGTAGGTTGTGGTGTAAGTTGAGAAATTGCAGATATTTAACATTTTGATTTGGCCAGATTTTTTTTATAGATGCATAATGATACTCTGTGCCACAAATACAGGTCTTAACGTGTTTTTACGTTGACGATATCTACCTGCGTTTTTCATCAATTTGTTCGGGTTGCGTTAAAAAGCGCCCCTAGCGGTGAGTTTAGAAAGTTTAACGTCATCATAAAAACACAAACGCAGGGTCAAACGACGACGTGCGATCGTGTCAAAATCTGTCCTTGGGGCAGATACGCAATCTTCCTGTGTAAACAGTCGAACTGGAGTCAATTTCTCATTTTCCATATTGTAACTAAACAATTCGCTTGTCGGTCGTAGCGCCAAAGCTGTAGGTACGTGCGCTAACTGAGTCGATTAACCTAGATTTGATAATTTGTAGTGTTGTGTTGATTACAATACTGTATTTACTTAATTATATGTATTTACTTAAGTATTGATTTTTTGATCTTTTGTTATAGGATTATTGTCATTAATAGTCTCAGAGATTTTCTCCATCAAAGATACCTATTAATCAGGCGCTACTACTTGATCACACCATGTTTATTCTATTGTTTCAGATGCACGTGAGTACCTACACCTCGCTAACTCATTTGGTGAACCGAGCTTCTAGACAATGACCCCCTTATTACAAAACATGGTTTAAACCCTAAACTCGCAATAAAACAATGTCCATTCCTTTTGAAATACTTATTACAAAAAGAGAAGGAATGACTTTTAAACCAAGAACTATCTTAGGTGATTGAAATAAGGGGTTGAACTTCTATGTCACACGTAACTTAAGGATTTTTTTAAATATCGCTATAGCTTATTACTCAGACCCACATAAACGTACCAACTAATATAATGAAGGTACACTATTAATATCAGGTAGCAAAATTAATTTACACTGTGTCTTGTTTTACATGTTATTAATTTGTTTTATTTACTCTGAGATCAATCGTTTTTGCTTATTACTATGATTTAAATATGTCTTAAATAAAAAAATATAAACAAACATAATACGCTCACGCCTGTATTCCCCGAAGGGGTAGGCAGAGGTGTAATAACAACACCTACTTGTCACCGAAGATGATTAAGTGCCAACGTGACAGATAGTGAGTCCATCGCCGTCTCAGGCTATATACTTTGAATTACTTCTCAGACATGTAGGTTTCCTCACGACCTTAAGGCATGTTGGTCTCATTGGTACAGGCTCCGCGGGGATTCGAACTTACATCGCTTGCGTAGAAGAAGCTCAAAACCCAAGGCCACCACGACTCTGTGAAAATACGTTTATACCTTCGTACGTTTTTCACTGCAATGTGAAAATATACCTACATTTACCATGTGAAAAGTTATAAGTAAGTTCTTAATATGAACGGCTTCAAATAGTACTAGATTTGTATAAATAAAACCAGTATTACACAACGATCTTCATTAATTTATTTTTAAGAAATCTGACAATAAAAGTCTTCACTGGATCTTATCCGTAGACCGCAAATATGCACAGCAAATATATCGTTACACTTCAACTTACATCAAATAAAAACTTTAATTATTAATTCATACAAATTCCATACAAATATGTACACCACAAATATACACCTGGCCCTTATTCATCAACGAATTTATCTTTACTTGAATTTGAAGTAATAATATCCACTCGTTATAAGGACATATTGGTCTCATTCTTTTAAAATTTGACTAAAATAAACTGTTCAAATAGGTTTACGAATAAGGGCAAATATTATTTTTTACAATATTGTCCAAAATTCTTATCAAGTCGTGACTAAAACGGAAAGCAAATGAACTAAATTCGATACCCTGTTATCTAAGGGATCACCACCCTCCACAATACGAGTTATTTGACAGATATTTTATATAATAAAAATAAAAAAAATAAAAAAAAGACAAAAGGACTATAAAGTAGTCAAATAATTATAATTATTTTATTCTTTAACTGAGGATACAGGCATCTAGGACCACTAAGAACTGGAACCACGGTCCCAGTCGCCTGATGGCATTTTTAAATCGGACGACTGGAACCACATACCTAATTAGCTTCAATGTACAGTTAACAGAAAAATGTTTAAGTCTGTTTGATATAATTTATGTTGAACATAAACTTATTCCCCAAAGCTTTGTAAATACATCATGCGTATATTATACAGATCAATATAATTATACAAATATATAGGTGCCGTCATGAGTTCTGAGCGCTGACCTTGAATACGTATTAGTCATTTTATAAGTTTGTATGGCGTTACTCGAATCAGATGCGTAATTACCTAGCTAAGCGCTCAAATCTCGTGGCGGCACCACGTTGTATTAAATTATATTCAACAAACACCACTTCAAGTTACATTACAAATAATAAGTTACGTATCTATGACTTGTCTCCAAACAAACAATTTGTATTTATTGGTATTTTCTTTGGTGAAATTGGAATCTATCTATCGATTGCTTATATCTAAGTATTCGTTTGATAAAGAAAATGTTGTTTCTGAAACTTATTATATAACACGACTATTTACCACATTTATAAACATTTGAAAATTGAATAAATTCACGCATTAATATTACGAGTAATTTGAAAATAATGTAACTGTCGCTTGCAATAAAAATACAAATAGCTGATTATAAATATAACACAGTAATTATTACACTTGTCAAAATAATATAATTATTTTAGACAACAATTTGTGACCAAGTCTGAATAATATTTCACATTCTTAGGCCCTTAGCCATACTACCTAAATTCAAAACTTGCTGTACAGAAAAACGGAAACTTACTTATGTACACAAAGTAAATTATAATTTAAGTTTATATTAAGAAAAATATGTCGATTTAAAATTATTAAATTACATACATCTGTATAATTAATTCAATAACTATTACAATCAGCAGTTAAACACGCATCTTAACTTAATGTTACACAAAAGCTACCTATGTGGATTGCAAATTGTAAGATCGATCACGAAAGCGCTTTACCAGGGGCCTTACCAAGAGCTCTTATTTCCATGATAGTTTCACTCATTTATGAGACAGATGTATGTGACGTGTATACATCTGTCACTTTCGCACAACTGAATTATCATTGCAATAAGAGCTCATGGTTTGAATTTGAAATGTATATTATGACGCTGTTTGTTTTCCCTAATAAATAAATAAATAAATAAATAAATGGTTGGGCCCCAGGGCCTGTAGCCGAGTAACATCATCCTCACCCTTCGCCAGTAGAAACGATACAAAATGTACGGGAATGACATATGTGACGTGACTGATTTATAAAATGCGAGATAATATTACTATGTCTAGGCCTACGGTTCTGAGAACAACTCCTAGTTTCATTGTAGAACCTATAAAATTCTCACATTGAATGTGGAAAAGAAAACAAACTTCGGTTTTTAGGGCACCGTACCCAGAGGGTAACGGGGCCCTATTACTGAGACTCCACTGTCTGCCTCCAGACTGTATCTTATGAACTGTGATAGTTAGACAGGTAACATTTTCAGAGGTATTTCTGTTGCAGTTATAACAACAAATAGTAAAAAACAGAACTTTAAGGAGGCTTCCATACCACAAACGTGATTGTTTTGCCATGTTTAGATAATGGTACGAAACCCTTCATACGCGAGTCCGACTCGCATTTGGTCGGTTTTCTCACATATTTTGGTAAAAGACTTTCTTGATCGAATTTATAACAGTGTTTTTGACTTATCCTAGACTTAGCATTCAGGGTAACCTTTTCTCTAGACTAGGTTTTTTGACATCTCGGAACTGGAAATATGCTTGGACTGAAAAGTGTGTGCTATAAAAAATACATCAAGATGTAGGGATACATCGGTGTCGTTTGTTCCAACTATTATTCTAACACTTATTTAAACATATACATACCCGCTTATTGCAAACTATGTCCATCTCTTCTGAAATCCATGTCACAAAAAGAGATAGAACTAGTTTTAATCCAAGGATTATCCTGGGCGATGTTTTGTAATAAGGTGGGTACAGAATATATTTTTATCACGCCAATGGGCGCTTTCACATTGGACGATAACGGCAACGATACGATATCGTTGGACTAGTTTGATACAATTACTACTGAACGCTTGATATCGTCCCGATATCGTGGCAGTGGGAAAGCGCCCATCCTGCCACTTTCAGAAGAGAATATTTCCATGTCGACTAGGTGATAACGTGTTTAGAAAATAAACTTGTAACTTTGCATTGTGAAGTACTGGGTATTATTTGGTAACCGTGTTTGTTTGAGAAACTTCCGAGTATTTTAGGAAACAACAATTTGAGCTAAAGCTGTAATCAGGAGCGTGCTGAGAGCTGCGTAAAGGCTCGATCCTGCGGAAAAAAATTAAAATTAGTTAAGGAACTAATGATTTTGTGTTATTCTAGCTTTATTTAGCTCGTCTGCGTGGAATAGTGACTTCAAGCGAACGCTTACTTTAACCCGCGATTGGTCTTAGCGTGATGATCTTAGCCTATAGCATTCCTCGATAAATGGGCTATCTAACACTAAAATAATTTTTCAAATCGGACCAGTAGTTCCTGAGATAAGCGCGTTCAATCAAACAAACAAACTCTTTAGCTCTATATATTATTTTTATATAATATCAAATACGTTTACTTCAATAATCATAATAATATAGTACCTTCTGCCATATTGTGTCCTAAAACAAATTGAAGCTTACACGTAGGAGTTTAACGTTCATTTTACACGTAAAATTAATCTTATATGAACCCTTTATACGAACCCTTTTTGGAATACAACCCATAAAGTGACTATAAAGCTAACGTAACAAAGTATGTATTAAGTGTCCTCATGAAATACTTCATTGACATTTTAAAATAGGAGATGAGTGAGCTCTATGTAAAGTATCGTATAATACAAAAGCCATAGTTGAAATAGTGACAAATAAAATACGCGCCAAATGTTCTAAACCCTTTTGACTATCCTTAATCTTTAAGTTTCGAAGTAACAAGGACAATTGGAAGTGCTGTTTTAAAAAATAATAAAAAGTTTCATTCATAGAAAAATTATACATAATACATAGATGATAAAGTCCAATTTCGCATCACTGAAACCGACACTCAAATTCCAGTGCGACGCTGAGAAACCTTAGAGAATAACGCGGCAGGTGGTCTGGGTATGTTCAGCTCATTCAATGAATAGTCGGCAATCTTATTAGATGTCTTCAGTTACTCCTTGTAACATGATGCCAATAAGCCCCGCTAACATCGGTCCAGTAGTCTCAAAGATAGAGGGCTGGTATAAACAGACAGAAAGACCGATTTTTTTTAAATAGGATTTTGCTACATATTATACTTTCATAATGCATTTAGTGAAGACCTGTTACATACGTTGTATTTATCTGTATTAAGATTTTATGAATAATACTTAGCTTTTAAATACTGGTTCTTTCCGTCGTCCGAGTCCAATAAAATAATTGCATTTATTACGAACTTCGACAAATTGGATTCGGCGGAAGTCAAAACCAATTTATTTCGCTAGATTATGGAGTTAATGAAATTAATGCGATTATTATATACCTTTTGATCCAACAGCAGCAGCTAATTGCATGTCAGCCGCAGTGGGCATCTCTGGTGTTGTGCTTATTGGTCCTGAAATATAAAATTATATTTACAAATTGCATTGCACCTGGCGTGGCTGACTTGGCTGGGGGCCAAATATGATTGTTTAAGCACCGCGTACTAACATCTTCCTACCTTTGTCGTTCAATTGTACGGTATATAAATGAAACGTCAAAGCTCAAAAGTTCTTAGAACGATCTGCTTAAACGATCATAGTTGGCCCTTGGACCATCCTAGCCCGGGAGAGAAAGAGGATTGATGCATTTAAAATGTGGTGCTGGAGGCGAGTGCTACGCAAACCGAGGACTGCAAAACGCACCAATGTGTCAGTCCTCACTCAATTCGGAATTAAAAGAAGCCTCCCTATAAATAATATGTCTTTGCTGTATTCTATATCATACTTCGGGCACATAAGGCGTCGCCAAGACGAGTCTTAAAAAACTGGTAATCGGTAACATCGAGGGTAAGCAACCACGTGGGAGATCGCAGACTAGATGGACGGACTAACTCAAGGAAAAGTGTGTCAGATTCTATGATGTTGTGCGGGTAGCTAGAAATCTGAATCACTGACGACAAGCCGTCGATTCGGTGGATTATATAACAGAATAGTGATGAATGCAAAAGTGATCACGATCTTCAGTTATGAAATAGAAATAGAAATAATATTTATTCACATGAAATATGGTACATATAGGTGTTATAAAGGTCACATGAATCACATATTTCACCCAATTGTAGGGCATGTAAATATTAACTTAGTTGTCTACTTAGCTACTGCAGTTACATTTTAACCACATATCAATATTAAACATACTAGTTTTTTTTTTTATAATTATATAAGTATGAGCAATCATAATATTATATACATTTTTCTTTATTATTAATATATTGCACACTTCAAAAAATACTATGTAGTAAGTACTAAAATGTATAATTAATTTCTAATTGTATTCTCTATGCCTGCATGAGATCTTCCATAAATTCAGTAATTGTGTAAAAGCATTTTTTAACTAGCCATTTAAACAAGGTACTTTTAAATGTATTTGGTGGTTAGGTTTTCCATTTTTCTGGTATTTTATTGTAAAGTACCGAATACAATGATGACATTCATAAAAACGAAAACTTCATATAATATAACAATGACAAGTTAAAATGTTCATAATTCAAAGCTACAACACAAGCTACCATTAAATTCAAATTAAGTTCGTAGCATCATTGTTATCTGTGTGCACTGTTTACTTTGCTCCGACCTCTATCAAGGGAGGCCAATAGTTTAACTTAACATCAAACACGAGTAAAAGTTACTATACCCACTGATTACTTAACAATTGCTTTCAAGTAAATAACTTGCGTAACTTGGCCCATCATAATATCTGAAATTTACTTATGGAGTATTGGAAACAGTGTTGTTTTTGCGATATATTCTAGATTCGTTGATTGAACGAAAATTCACAGTGTACATTTTGATTGATCAAAAGTGATTGAGATAGTTCACGATCAATAAATAAGGACAATTAAGTATTACCCATTTTTAAATGGTAACGAGAGGTAGAACATAACAGGACAACCCGTTTGAATTTAGGAGATGACCGAGTAGGGACTGTACCTTCACCTTACAAAACATCATCTTCCTGGCCTTATCTCATACAATGTTGAGGTTGGTACTTGATTCAAGCCGATGTATCTGATCACCTGATTTTATACGAAGCGACTGTCATCTGAACTTCGTCATCCCTTTTACGAGGTATATCAGTAATCTGGGTTAAGCTTGTTGTCAGACTTTCTTAGGCCTCCGACTGGCTTGTAACGATTGCCAATGATGATAAATTGGCAACCGGGACCGATGGTTTAGCGTGCTTTTAAAGGCACGGAGGAATCGCACACAACACCTATCCAACTACTGGTTTGGGTTAGGGTTGTTTTACTTCTTTGATCGAATGATAGTAAATTAACCTAAGTTAGCGTAATAAAAATGACGTTCAATGAGTGTTCCAAGTGTCCCTTATGTTGAATATTTTTTTTTTAATTTTGAATTTAATTATGCGCAATAGCAACTGTGCCACGAGCGCCTTCACCTTACAAAGTATCGTAGTCAAATAATGTTAACTTAGGGTAGAGTTATTCTTGTGACGCCTTTGAATAGCACATTCAGTAATAGTAGCCTACCAGCAGGCATTTCTATTAGTTTATTAGCCACCTTTACGTAAATTATTAAAAACATACATAGATGAAGAGAGGTTGAATGTTAAAGCAAAAACGCTCTATATTCCCTTAATGAGTCTAGACGCGATGACAATAATGATGACGTAAGAAGGAAAATAGGTATTTCATTAACCGAAGATATCAAGCAGGCATTGTTATTCCTGAATTTGCAAAATCATTGACGTAAATTGACATTCATCGTCCTTAATTCCCCTCTTATCTTACTACACGTTTTTTCTTGTCCCGAAATGTTTGATATCGCTAAGGTTCGCTTGTCAATAAATTAGTTCCGTGCCCCAGAGAGCTATAACTAAAAAACTCGATCTATCATAATAATCCATCTTTCAACGTCCGATCGCAAAAGGTTTCTGAAGGTAAGCCTCGCTCTGTTTGTTGACTTTTCATTAGGATCATGAGACGCGAATACCTAAAAAATGTTTACGTGGGCCCGCTCTCAACGGATATACTATTAAACTCATTTTTTCTCTACAATAGAGTTAACGAAGCATAAAATTATTCACGGGGACCGCTACAGGAAATGTTTCATCCCACTCTTACACTTCAGATGGCTGTGTACACAAACTTTCCGCTGATAAAAAGCTTAAATGGCCCTCTCGCAAATTATTCTGCGAAATTGTTATTTTCATGCCTCCTTTAAAAATATATCTATCCCGTATTCTTTCCGTTCCCACTGGCCGGCTTTAATGACGTTCGTCGACTTATAAAGCGGTTAAATTGCTTGTTTTGAATAAATAAACAGCTTTCTGTTTACGTCGACGAATTTCATCCTCGCTACAGTTGTCTATAATTCCTTGTCTGCGTTTGAAGAGAATAGAAAATTATAGATTAAACTGCTTAGCATTCAACTCAGGCCAATGACAGGGACTGCTTTCAATGGTTTGTTCAAATTAACAATATTGAATTTAATAAAGAGCAAAACACAAATAAACATTGTGTTCTATCGCACGAGTAAGCTCTGCGCTAATTAATTAAGATCATAAAATTGCGAGAGAAAATTAGCTTTTAGCGTTTTATGACTATTTTGTTCATTTCATGAGAGCTACAAAAATAATGCTATGTCAAGTATGATCTTTATTTTATTAATCTTGACCTAAGACTTAGAGGCGGTCTAGAGCAGTGTAAACTTAATTAAATTAAAAGATACCTTTATTGAATTAGGTACTTTGGAATATAATCAGTTTCGTAGGAACAGTGTAACTACTATGAGATCAAACAAGAAGTAGGTTGAGTTTCTGTTTTCTAGTTCAATAATCACCACTAAAATAGTATATATTATGTAAGATTAGCTGACCCGACAGACGTTGCTCCGTCTTAATTAAGAGAATGCAGCACGTATTCTGTCAATTCTATGTCAAACGACATAAGGTTGCATCAAAAAGTTTTTATTGTCCAAAGCGCTAAGGTTGAATTTAAGAAGAAAGAAAGAATTTAATATCGTGGTTAAGTATTCTTAAATTTTCAAAATTTCCACATCATTTTCTTAGTTTTTTCTTTCATAAGAACCATCAAATAACGAACACAACAAAAAAAATATTATCGGAATCGGTCCAGCCGTTCACCCGTGATGTCGTGACCAAGGGAAATGGGCATTCATTTTTATATATATAGATTACTAAACAGTATGGAATGTAGGTTATTTTTTTAAATTAAATTGTTTGCGCCATTGGGCGTGAGGGATGTCAACTAAATTTACTGCTTAATTTAGTGTCAATGTAATATCGATTTATCGATTTGAAGTTAAAAAATGTCTCTAAGTCAAGTGAATGAATATGCGATCGGCTACGACATTATTTATACCTCATAACTGACATTAGGTACACGGGTCCTTTGTAGACTCGTAGATGCGCGTGTCTTTTCAGATTCCGATCTTCTGAGTGTACTAAGCTCATATTGAACATTACCTCATATGAAAACATTTTATCGACCACAAATAACATCACTAGACCTAGACAAAATAACATTCTCACGCGCTTGCGCTAGTAGCTATACGATACAAAATGTATGGAAATAACATAAATCTGTCACGTGACATGTGTCATTCCCGTACATTTTGTATCGTTTCTACTAGCGAAGCGTGAGGATAATGTTACTTTGTCTACAAGCCCAGATAAGTAAAGTAGAATGATGATGTTATGTTTTGTATCTTTTGTTGGTTACCCCACTTACCAGGATAATAGATGGCTTCTTTTCTGACTGCGTATTTGGCCTGTGGTATCCTCAGAGTGCAGATGAATTCGGCTGGTGAAGGCAAGTCAGCGTCATTGAGTGTGACCGACGCCACGGCCGAGTATCTGCCATTGACCAGCTTAAGGTTGTGATCTACTCCGTCTAGTCGCCTGTTGAAAAAAAAAGATATTTTATTCGTAGCCCATTTAAGAGTTACATAGCCATGATGTCATTTATCAAATTGCAAATGGCGAAAGTATTATGATTTTTTTTGTCATATTCATATTTATATATTTATTGCAATTAGCTAGTTATATGATACAACATAAACTTAATTATAATTGTTACATTTATGTGTCATAGCCAAAGTCAGTGTACCAATTATTGGGTTTTGAAGTGAAAACATTGACAAAGATACACATTTGAGCACCCCTGAACTAGAGCAGGTTTTAGAAAATACCTGGAAATATTTATAGGTAACCTACTTAGACTTTTTACCCTGTAAAACTATTGTTCACACACTATTGTAGAACACGAAGTTCTGGGTAAACGAAGGTGCGAATTAGTGCTGATTAGTGCCCGGTTAGTGGAATTCGCTCGCCTCTATTACACGGAACTTCAACATAACTGGCGAAATATCATAAAATACCTCCACCTACCCTTCGGGAAATATAGAAGTGAGAATCTATACAGATTGTTAAAATTGAAGTGTTCCAAAAATTCCAAAATTATAGTTTTTCACTAAATGCATATGAAAGTGTACTCGGTACTGACATAGAAAAACCAATTTTCAAAAATTTTCTCCCCCTCTGGCTGTTTGTTCCTGAGGGTAATCTCTGAAACATCTTGACCGATTTTCACCGACGGGTAGCTGTTGTTTCAAGGAGTAACTACTTTAATTTCAAAAATTTAAAAATAAATTCTGCGGGCTACCCATGAAATTAAAACCGCGGGTGAAACCGCGGGGCACAGTAAAATTAAAGGGAATAAACCATTCAAATAAAACCGAAGCTCTCTATTTATTCAGTAGACCACAAATTCAATTTCACGTTTCTAAACACTTTATCCGTGTAACAAAACTATTGGGAACCCAGGCGTTGTAAGCTAAATTGCCTAGGGTGCCTACATAATATCCAATCGATCAATATCACCAGATGGCATATAACTCAATGTAATTGAATCTAGAATCCACCTGGTTTGAGGAGTCGTTTTTAGATCGTCGGCGCTGAAATGACCAGCCGGTCTAAAAAAGGCCACTTTGGGAGAATCATAATGTGATCCGAATATGATTCATCACCGACATGACAAAATGGTCACTTAAGTGCAATTCATATTTATGATTCACGAATGATTACAATAATTGTAGATGTTAGTCCCTATGTAACTTTTTATGGTTCTGCTATTTGTCACAAAAGCAATTCATATTTTGTGGACAATTTTGGGATTTTCATAGGAAAGTGTCAAACAGGTGAATTGCGAAATATGAATCATTCCTGAATCATATTCGGATCACATTATGATTCTCCCAAAGTGGCCGTTTTAGACCTACAGCTCTGATTGATTGCAGTTGCTTGTTAGGGACTTGAATTTATGTGATTACATGAAACGTGGGCGATTCTGTTAATTCAAATGAATAGGTTGTAGTATAAGCAATGTTGTTGCTTTGTAACTTACTTAAAACTATGAACGATAAGGTTTATTCGGACGTGTGTAATACAAAAACCAATTGCTAGTCTAACTCGCGCACGAAGTGTTGCGTACTATCTATACAGATAGATAGATATATATAAAATAAAAACATTAAAGCAAAATTTAATGAATGGGCAACTCCAGGTATACGTGTTAGTAGAAATAGGTTGTATGAGCTATATGGGTTGAAACAATGTAATCATAACCCAAAATTTATAAATTATGTACGGACTTATTCAAAAACTTTCAAGAAAGCTTGTATAAAAGCTAAAGCTCTATACCTCTCGTCTAAAATAAAGAATGCTGATAACAAGATTAAGGCTACATGGAATATGATTAATGCGGAGACAGGGAAAATAAAAAGTCGCGATACTCGAATAGCCTTGAATATTAATAATAATTTAATCCGCGATAATATTCAAATTGCAGAAACGTTTAATAATTTTTTTATTAACTTTCCGGTATCTACAACTTGTTCTTTGCATTCTTCATCTTCAGACGCTGAATCTCTTCTTAAGTCAAGTGTGTCAGAATGCGACGCCGGCTTTTGTTTTTGTTCCGTTACCCCATTAGAAGTAATTAGGACATTTAAAAGTTTAAATTTAAAAAAAACGGGTGATTTGTGGGATATATCTCTAAAAGTATTACAAGATATAATAGATATAATAGCCCCAACACTGGCTGACATTTTTAACAATTGTATTAAATTAGGTAAATTTCCCGATTTGATGAAATAAAGTAAAGTTATACCATTGTTTAAGGCTGGTGATATTAATGATCCCAATAACTACAGACCGATTTCAATTTTACCTGCTCTTAGTAAAATTTTTGAGAAAATCATATTAAATCAGCTAGTTATCCATTTCAACATAAATCATATTTTACACAATGAGCAGTATGGCTTCACCAAAGGTCGGTCAACTACTGATGCCGGTGTTACACTTCTTCGACATGTATATAGGGCTTGGGAGAACTCACATGATATGATAGGTGTATTCTGTGACCTATCTAAAGCGTTTGATTGCGTCCATCATGAGACATTATTGCTCAAATTAAAACACTATGGAGTCAAAAGTACTGCACTCGATTTAATTGATTCATATTTAAGCCAGAGGGTACAGAAAGTAGAGGTAAATGGCGTTAAGTCTTCCGGGTCCCCGGTACTGTTGGGCGTGCCGCAGGGATCAATCTTAGGGCCTTTTCTATTTCTGATATACATCAATGATTTACCGCATTTTGTTAAGAATATTTGTGATATTGTACTTTTCGCTGATGATACATCACTCTTGTTCGAAGTTAGCAGAGGTAAAACAGATTATGACGATGTAAACAGTGCCCTTGACAAAGTATTTAAATGGTTCACTGTGAATAACTTAGTTTTAAACGCGAAAAAAACAAAATGCTTAAAATTTACTTTACCTAACGTTAAACCTGTTCCGACCAAAAATATGATCAATGGTGAAAAACTGGATATTGTTGAGTCAGTAGTTTTTCTAGGTGTAACACTTGATAACAAACTTCAATGGGGCTCACATATATCTAGTCTATCGGGGAAACTCAGCTCGGCAGCATATGCCGTCAGGAAAGTAAAGCAGTTCACTGACGTAGACACGGCACGATTAGTTTATTTTAGTTACTTTCATAGTGTTATGTCGTATGCTATCTTGCTTTGGGGCAAAGCTGCCGATATAGAAGCCATATTTATATTACAGAAAAGGGCTGTAAAATCAATCTATAACTTAGGATCTAGGGCATCTTTGAAGGAAAAATTTAAAGAAATAGGAATTTTAACAGTGGCTTCGCAGTATATTTTTGCAAACTTACTACTTGTACATAAAAATATAAATTCTTTTCAAAAGAAGCGTGATGTACATAATGTCAACACAAGACATAAAAATAAATTAGTAGTACCTACACACCGCTTACAGAAAGTCCAGGGATCATTTTTAGGGCAAAGTATACGCTTTTATAATAAATTACCTACATGTATTGTAAATTTGCCCTTTGATAAATTTAAAGAGACTGTAAAATCTGTATTACTTAAAAAGGGTTATTATACAGTTAGTGATTATATGTGTGATAAGGAAACTTGGAATAATGTATTACCAGACAAATATTGTAAGTAGTCTCATGGACACTGTACTAATGCTACAATTCTTTTAAATATTTCTTTTGATCTTTGTTTTGACTGGCTTGAGTTGTCATGCTCACTTAAATGCCTTTGCTTGCGGCGGCGTCAGGGTGACGGGTCGCTCACTTCCCTCTATAATGGTTGAGGAGGGCGATGGCTGGCATTCTCGTCATACTTGTGAACAGGTGCTGCTTGTGGGGGCTGGTCATCTCAAGCTACGCATTTAGATATAAATAGAACTACTAGACTTTTCTTTATGTTAATTTTTATCGACATTTGTACATTGGAACTGTGTCCATGGGCTTACATTTCTCAAATGATTTTTTTTTTTTTTTTTTAAATTGTATAATATTTTTGAAAAGAGTAATTACTGAGTTTCTTGCCAGGTTCTTCTCAGTAAAAGCAACCTTCCGAACCTGGCGGTAGCATGTATAATCCTGTAAATTGTGTCATTCTGACGATTTGAAAGTGCTTTGTATAAAGTCTAATCGAATAAAGATACTTTTGATTTGACTTTGACTTTGACTTTAATTAATTAAATTGAAGTGTCTGTTTGTAATATCAAACTAACAGCTTTTCACTAAATGCATATGAAAGTGTATACGGACCTCGCATATAAAAACAATTTTTTTTCTCCTCTGTCTGTCTGTCTGTTTGTCTGTTAGTTCCGACAAATCTCTGAAACGGCTGGACCGATTTTTACGAGACTTTCACTGGCAGATATCTAATATCACAAGGCGCGAATTAGGCTACTTTTATTTCAAAAATATGAGGTCCCGTTTTTCCGGGTTTACCCCTCTGGGCACGGAACCCTAAATAAACGATGAATTGTCGAATTCTGTTTAAAACAAAAGTGTTACCGTAACAACGTAATAAAATGCTGCAAAATAATGTAGCATTATAATATTTATTGCTAGCTATTTTCACATTGAGATAGCGAACAAGTCTTCAACTTTGTAATTTAACTTTGTTCCAACACTACGTAGACCACACATTTGCAATGAAGTTGTGGCCATCTCGAGGGAAATACGTCTTAGTGGCTACAGCACATTTTAAAGAAATACCAGCGTTGAGTTGTGTGCACTGAAATGGATGGGAATAATTAACTTGTCCTGTTAACTTTAAAGTTATATTCCCAGAGCGCACATGCTACCCTAACTTTAAATAAAATGTAATTATTTATACGTGGCACTATGGGCTTTGGTGGGTAGCTTAAGACTGTGATGAACGGTGCCCAGTAGGTATAAAAAGGCCACTTTGGGAGAATCATAATGTGATCCGAATATGATTCAGGATTGATTCATATTTCGCAATTCACCTGTTTGCCACTTTCCTATGAAGATTCCTAAAATGGTCCAAAATAAGAATATCATAAAAAGTCAGTAAGGGACTAACTCTCTAAATCTACAATTATTGTAATCATTCGTGAATCATAATATGAATTGCATCTATGTGACAATTTTGTCATTTCGATGATGAATCATATTCGGATCACATTATGATTCTCCCAAAGTGGCCTTTTTAGACCTGCTGACATGACCTCTTTGCGAGAAATTATAGATTTAAAATGGTAAGATAGATGTATGTGACGTTTATACACGTATGTCACTGTCACACAGTGAAACTATCATGGCCCTAAGATCTCATAGTGAGGACCCTGGTTGATTGATTTATTAGAATACTAACTGTGACCCGCGGAAACCTTATGTATTTTTAATTAAAAGCTGGACTGCCAGTGAAAGTCCCGTTAAAATTGGTCCTGCCGTTTCGGAGATTTTCCGGAACAAACAGACAAAGACGAAAATTTTTATAAATTGTATTTTTTATATCAGTCCTGTATACACTTTCAAATGTAATTGGTGAAAAGATGTAATTTTTGAACTACAAACAGCCAATTCAATTTTAATTTGTATAGATTATGTTTAGCTAATGCTACCTACCACCGAATTATTCGTACTTGGAGTAGCTTAATTCTGTATTCAGTCGATGAGTGTACCACTCAAATGTAAATGAGTACCTATTCATGAATTCCTAGAATTGAACATTGAGAAATCTTTTACATAATTGATTGAAAATGAAAATGATGAAAATGAAAATGATTTATTCAGTTTAGGCCCTGGTAAGGCACTTATGAATGTCGAGGAATTTACCACCGGTTCGGAAACTAGCCTTCTGAGAAGAACCTGCAAGAAACTCAGCTGGCATCATGTACATTTCATTACACAGTAAAATAATAATAATTACAAAAAAAACATCATAAATTATTCACAATAGTGAAAATTGTATCAGCATGCATGTGTAAAAAATAATAATTAAAAACGTAAAAACAATACCAAATGATTTACATATCTTTGCATACCATGTCATTGCCAGGAGCTACTTGTGCAGAATTTTAATTCCATATGTCTTTATCATTTATGTAATCCGAAATTGTATAATAAGCTTTCTTCATCAGTACAGTTTTAATGTGTGTCTTAAATTTATCATAATTTAACGCGTTTATTAATTGTGGGAGTTTATTGTAGAAACGAACACAATTCCCCATGAATGATTTATTTACCTTTGCTAACCTGAATCTAGGAGCTACAATTTTGTGTTTATTTCGTGTTGAAATTGAATGAATGTCCGAGTTTAAATTAAATAGATGAATATTTTTTTTCATGTATAGCAAATTATCATAAATGTACAGTGACGGTAGGGTGAGAATATTTATTTCTTTAAATTTATCTCTAAGAGAATCTCGGGGGTCCAGCGAGTATATTGCCTTGATGGCTCTCTTTTGAAGTATAAAAATTGAATCTAAGTCTGTTGCGGAACCCCATAGCAATACGCCATATGACATGACACTATGAAAGTAAGCGTAATAGACTAATCTAGCAGTATCAATATCCGTCATTTGTTTAATTTTTCTAACCGCAAACGCAGCTGAACTAAGCTTTTTTGACAATGTTTCAATAAGGGCGCCCCATTGTAATTTTGAATCTAAGGTAAGACCTAAGAATACTGTGCTTTCAACCAACTCCAATTGACTCCCAACTAATGATATATTTGTATCTATTTGCGATGTATTAGGTGGTGAAAATCGGATACATTTTGATTATTTAGAATTTAAAACGAGATTATTGGCATCAAACCATTTTGAAACAGATGTTAGAGTTTCATTTAGTGCCTTAAGATCTTTGTCTTTTCTACTCACTTTGAAAACTAAAGATGTATCATCTGCAAATAGAACAATATCACAGATATTTTCTACAACTAGTGGTAGATCATTGATATACGCTAGAAACAGGAATGGGCCTAGTATGGAGCCTTGCGGCACGCCTGTTTTGATTATTGACCCCTTGGACGTTACACCACCGACGCCAACTTTCTGATGACAATTTGATAGGTACGATGATAAAAGGTCGAGAGCATTTCCGCGAATTCCATAATAGTTTAGCTTAAGAAGTAGCGTACGATGATCCACACAGTCAAAAGCTTTAGAAAGGTCACAGAAGACTCCTACTGCGTCATAGGCCCCTCCCAAGCCTCAAAAATTTGTGTTTTATTAATTTTGCTGCCGCGTCCGTTATTGATCTACCTTTAGTGAAGCCAAATTGGTGATCGTGCAAGATGTTATGTACGTTAAAGTGAGCTAACATCTGATTAAGCAGAATTTTTTCAAATATTTTGCTAAGCGCGGGAAGAATCGATATAGGTCTATAATCTGAAGGCTCTTCTTTAGAGCCTGCTTTAAATATCGGTATTACTTTGCTATATTTCATAATATCAGGAAATATACCTTGATCTATACATAAATTGAAAATAGTAGCTAATGCGGGAGCAATCGTTGTTATAATAGATTGGATACTTTTGATTGAGAGTCCCCATAAGTCCTCCGTATTTTAAATGTTAAGCGATTTAAATGCCTTCATGATATCAATAGGACGTACATGTTTAAAAACTAAAATCTGGGAAGCTTTTTCGTAACGATTGTTTCAATAAGTCTTCAGCTGTATTCGGACTAGAGTTAAGATGTTTGGTAGTCTCTGTGGGAATGTTAGCGAAAAAATTCTCAAAAGATTACTACATGAATCCATGACAATAAACAAAACCAATCAATAGATACAATCCTTTGATAAAAAAAGCACAATACAATTCAATGTATTATTTTTTGTCCTTGAATAAGTGGAGTTACATTGTTCAATATAACTAAAAATGTAACCGTTTTTAGTGTTCTGAAAAGTAATTCTATTATGGTCTTTTGTCAGTATGTAGAAATCACGATTGTAGGACATCGTGGTACAATAATATAGTGGCTAGAACTTTGATCGTTTTTGTAAGTCGTGTCATTTGGAAATTAAATTTAGATACGGATTAAATACCTTAAGAGTGTGTTGGTTCCTTACAAAAATGATAATCGTATTATAACTCGCTAATAGAGTCTTATTCTAATGACACTATAGCAGTTTTCATTGCCTGAAACCACAAGAAAATGAAACATTGCTAGATCACTTCATTGCCACCCAAAACCCTCAACATACTACATTTAATTAAAATCGTTGAAGCCGTTTTGGCGATTCGACCATAAGTACATATAAACCTTGAATGATGACTTGAATATGGTCTTTTACGAGTACCTCCACTACTTTCACTGAACGCTCATAGCTCATGACAGCACCTGTTTATCGAGAAAAAATATGCTGCTTAACAAAATAATTCTGTACAAAAGTATTTTCCGCAAAATGAAATTTTCAACAGTATTATATTTAGCTGGGAACATGAAATTTGGCACAGAGGTGAACCAGGTGGTGAAATGAAGAGCCAAGTTTAATCTTACTCGAACTAGTGCTGCCAACTTTCCATGTTCCTGTTAAATAAATCCTCGAATTATTTCAACCAAAGCACTATTACTTGTCGCAATAAATTTACCACACTTTATTGGTAGGTAATTCAATAATCTGAAACCATTTTTTCAATACGTGCTTTTTTTGAAGTCATTAAAAAAACTGATTAATTGAGTTAAAACGAGTAGATATATCTTGCTCTGAAAGTGATCAATCGGAAACGTATAAGATTAGCAGTAAGACTTGATTATTTCTTATATCAAAAAGAAAATGTCTGTATCCCACAAAATTATATGTCTGATGGTACACATATGTATTATACTACGGTAAGCACTTACAATGAGACAGATTGTATGCGTCTTTGTCACGTAAATGGTTCCTAAGTTAGTTTTAACAATATAGTAACTAAGTACAAACAAAGTAAACGGGCAAACGAAGTTAAAGCAAGGGTATTAACTCGATAACCGAGCAAGTTACCCAGTGTGCTAAAGTTTCTAGAATCGCATCAGCCTTAGTGCTTTAATCGAATGACAAATTCATTCGAATGGACTTTATGTAACTCGAGTACAACCTAATGATTATTCGATAAACAGAGTTTGTGTTTGTGATGGATTGATAATCCAACCTTAGTAAAGTAATTATGAATTTAATGGTGTTAGTAAAGTTTAACTTTCTTATCGTTTGAATCTAATAGCTCTAAGTTTAGATTTGAACTCCATGTCTTTAGCGCTGGGTATAAATAGTTTTGTTTTGATACTCTTTCCTGGAAGTTGAGGATTTATAAAGGTGTGTCTTTTTTTAAATATAGTTGCAAGATGTCAAAATTTTTACCCATTATCTATACATATCTATATCTATACAGATAAATAAAATTTAAATGTCTGTTTGTAATTCCAAAATTACAGCTTTTCATTAAATGCATATGAAAGTGTACACGCTACTGACATTGAAAAACCAAGTTTTAAAAATTTTCTCCGTCTGTCTATCTGTCTGTTTGTCCCGGGTAATCTCTGAAATAGCTGGACCGATTTCACTGGCAGGTAGCTGATGTTTAGTAACAAGGAGTAACTTAGGCTACTTTTATTTATAAAAAATATTAGGGTTCCGCAACATGAAGCATGAAACTAAATCTACGCGGGTGTAACTATTACTAGTCCTAAATAGTATGGATACTTGCAAAACATCACATTGCAAAAGTATCTTTGACTTACCTAAGTGTATATTTTTAAGCCGGTAATGTTGAGACGTAACTTTGTGTATCTGATAATTTGCATGATATTTACTTGCGTCCTATAATAGACCTGTTATAATTTGCAAACATGTTCATCCCAAAAATTCGTCACCTACTTATAATTAAACTCATAATAAATTAAGTAGTTAGACTCACTTGCTATTTAAGTATAATTCGGTACATTAACCTCGAGCCTCCCAAAATGAGCTCTAGGAGATATTTGCATTATTCATTGACGAACTCACCAAACATGAGCAGGAATTGTCAACAAGTTATCGCGTCGACGCAGCCACTGCATTAAACTATGAACCTCAAATCCCAAACAACAATTCTGCTTCAATTTGCATCAAATTGTGTACACGATATTTAGTGCATTCTACTTTCCGCAATGCGGTTGCTATATGAGTTTAGCCACATCTAGTGTTCAGGTCACACTTTCTTTGTAAATAAAGGGTAAAAGAGACGGTAGTGGGATTTAAAAGCGATTCATCTCAGTGACGCACTCGACTTTTAACAAAGTACTTTCAAATCGTCAGAACGACATGATTGGCGAAATGACATCATTCTTCTCGATTTCAGTCATAGAAAATTGATACATAATCTGTACACAATAAAGTTCAATTTCGTACCCAAGAAAACGACACTGAACGTTAAATGCGTCACTGCGAAACCTCATAGAATAACGCGGCGTGGTGTTAAGAAACACAAACGGTCAGAAAATTCCCTTTGAGTCCGTTTATTGGGTAAAGTACCATTGATTCGTTAATGAGGCGATAAGCCCCGGGGCCACTGATATAACTCCAAATCAACCCAGTGCCCCGATTCACGTAAAACAAACAATCGAAATATCGTTTAACGATTAAAGACATTCGATCAAAATACTCTCCCAATGTGGTATTCACGTGATCCGAAATCGAAGTTCGATAGGACTTCAACTCAACAGGACGTTTTCGTGATGACGACGGAGCTACTCCGTTTTTTCTTAGATATAATGAATACGAAAGCCCTCTTCTTCTTATCGTGTCGATGACAGACATTTTAAATTGTTGTAGCCCAGAACATGGCTACTTCAACAGCATTTTTGGTGGCAGTAATTAGATCTTGCACACAAAAACACTGCCGACGACTAAGTCGTTACGACTTTGTTACGGTTTTCTTTACGTTACTTGGGCTACAGGTCACCTAGAGTAGTTATAAGAGAGCCTATCTTAATCACTGATTGACTACAATGAACTTTTTATAGTAAATCATTTATCTCTTTTAATTGCAGTGTATATTCTAAGAATATAATGTTTTCAAGGAATTATTTGAAGAAACTTGTCATGTTTGATTAAGAACGTTGCCGTTGATATTAACTTCAAGCTGAATAATAAATAAGGTGCTTATTTAAAATACTTAAAAATGGATTATTCTATAAAAGCCTTTAAGCAGCTACTTTAAACTTTAATGCAAACGAAAATAATCTCTAAGCTGTAAAATATAAAACATATTTTCCCACTCACCTCTCAGGCGTAGCTAATGTCAAATTGGGCGCAGGATAAGCGCCCTCCGCAGCGCAGATGACGTTGACTGTTTCGTCATCAGTCTTATTCTGGATCAGACGGAAGTGTGTCTCCGGTACTGCAATATGATATGGAAGCCTTTGAGATGGGATGTGTATTGGGAAGTTAAGACGAGGAAGTGAATTGGGTTCTTACAAAGGATCACTTATTTGGAAAGCGGCTGCGGAAACATAAGGCAACTTTAAATTCACTTGGTGTCTTAAATGTATTCAAACGCGTCTAATTCATTGATGTACAATTACTCTGATATATATTTGAGCGGCCTCTTATTGCCATTATAGTTCCACTGTGTGACAGTGACAGAGATATACACGTCATATACATCCGTTACATAATATGAGTTAAACTATCGTGGCAATAAGATGACATGGTAGGGTCCAATCCGATTGCAACTAATAATAAAAAATAAATAAATATCTGAAGAGGTATCACTCGCATGTGTCACGTGACTCTCTTTAAATGTATACTGTTAATGTATTCGATATATTATGTCGGCATTTCATCAAACAATTCAAATTATAACAACAACATCAAACAGTACCTATGCTGTTAATACACGAAATTCACCTAATATGGTTGAACTGATCAATGAGCAATTAAGGCAAACCTAATAAGCTGATATGGTAATAATGCTAGCAGATATTATTAGAACGTACGATGTAATGTGATGGTGATATATTCACTGAGTTGTTGGTTCAAATAAATTTACTATGAAAATAATTTGGGCTTTTAATCAAGGCTATAGATATGATGAGAAACTCATTCTATCTCCGTCGATACAATATCAGCAAAAAAATAATTTTATCCCTAACATGGTATTCAATTACGCTTAATATTTAACGGGATACCTATTCGTTTTTTTGTGTTGACGAACAATATCTTTTTACTAGGCTATCAAATGATATTCCGCAAATTTGTATATTTCCTAGAACCCAAATACGTTAAGCTATTGCAATTTTTTATTGTCAGTAACACCGGTCCGTCATTTGGCCCGAAAGCCTACAACTGCTATGAACATAAAACTGTACGTATGTAACGCGGACGCCAGATGTTGGAATGTGTAAAACTTGCTTAGCCCCACAAAAAGGGTTGACGACTTATGTGGCCTGATATTGGAAGGAATATGTGATAGGTGTTAGTTCAGAAACGAAATCAGACTTTTGAAGTTCAAAACTACCGCAATAAAATTGCTTAATTAATCCTTTACAAAGCCTATCTGACAGTAAGTAGGCATATTTTATGAAGTATAACCCCATACCTGAGTGACAGATAAAGGCTGCCTTGTTGGTCTGGTGGTAGCATAAGACTTCTGCGAAACTCGAAGTCCTGGGTTCGAACACTGGGTGGGGCAAAGTGTTATTGGGGTTTTCATTTTGTAATGCTTTGTTTGGACTGAAACTATAAGTATACCTACCCTTTCAGAATACAGGCGTAAGCATGTATATATGTATGTATAACGATACTATAATTAATTTACAGTGGTCTCCAATTGGTCACATAGTTCTAACTTGATACATGATACGCCATTTTATATAAATGAGAAGTGTGTAAGCTTTAGAAAAGAAAAACAAGTACCTATCTCGCTTGTCTCCTGTAACTCGTTGCGAAATAGGTAGCTGTGGCAAGGGACGACCCCAAGCCATGTCATATGAAGAAGTAAACGTTTTACGAGAAGCTGCCCTAGCAAAATATAAAATTCGGTGTTGTCTTCAAATAAATTCTACGCCTCGTAGAGTGAGCTTACGCGAGTATAATATTTCGACGGTTTTATGTAGGATCCAATTTTACTACGTCAAAAAATTCCAGAGCACTTTTTCTGTACTAATATTTTTCGATGTTTTTGCGTATGATTTAAATAAACAAGTAAATTTTATATAACGCGACGTTTTATTTTTAGGTTTGGGAATATATACAGTATTTCTATGATTGCCCACACGCGTTGCCTTATGAGTACAATTTTTATCCGACTAGTGTTAATATGTAAAGTAAATATACTCACCAAACACAATCATTTGTTTCGTCCTTGAATCCTCCTCCATGAAAGTTGACACTACACAGGTGTAATCACCAGAAATGTCTGTATTTGGTTTAACTATACGTAAAGCTCTATGCATTTTTAGTGGGTCATTTGAGGCCCGGTAGGTCAAATCTACACGACCTCTTAATATCCCCATATCTTGAGGCTTCTGAGAGGCTATCCATTGGTAGACAGGCCTCGCTTTGTTCCTAAAGAACCACTTGACCATTAATCCCGCTGTGTCATTAGTGTAAGTATAATCACAGTCTAATATAACAGCGTCCTGAACACCGAATTGTATTATTTCTGGCACTACCACTTTCACTATTTTTACGGCGTACAGACCTGTAACAAGAGAAACACTTCATAAATATTGGATCTCTATAAAATATACTTATTTAACATCAATACCATAGAACAATACAATAGATCTTAAAATCATATTCATTATTGAGCCAACAAAAATAAATACACTCTAGAACAAAGTCAAAACAATAGAACCTCAAATGATTGACTTAAATCAAAGTAATTTGGAACACAATGGTAACGGAACTTTCGATAATATTCATGATATTCTATCGGAAGAACCAACAAAAGTGAATCCAACAAGACAACATCTTGAAATAATAAACCCTGCTTCATTTTACGCTTAAACAATTACGGCCTTTGACTGACGGCGTCGCATTAGCGAAAACGTCAATAATAATAAATCGAAAACGAAAAGAGAGGGGTAAACAGAGGAACATAAAATTTCAATGATAATGTAAACAATTAATATTCATCAGGAAGCTACAGACAATTTGTTGGGGACACATTACGTCTTGGGAGAAAACTCAGCTAATCCGTATCCATCAGTCTTGTAGTTGTGGAGCCATTAATATTTATGCAATACCCAAGTCAACGCTTGAAAGCTTATTTAAATTCATCCTTGGTCCTGCGTAAAAGCGAGGGGAGGAAGGCTAAAAATTTGATTCGGTCGCACTTAAAATTTCACCAGAATGATACTTTGTGTGTTAAGTGGATGTATTAGGTAACGAATTCATAAAGTGAGCGGGGACTGTTTGATCGCTGGGGAGCGGACAAGTTTGATAAAGGCAGCCTAACGGTACTGAAGTGTGAATGGGCCTACAAGTTTGGCATCGACAAGTTTGATGACGAAGGTAGCTCTTATCATTTGGTAAACTGTCCATCCATGTGTTCATTTTGTGGCTGGGATTTATTTCCGGCCGTATTATCGAGGCACATCAGAATAAATTGAACGTGTACTAATTCACGAATACATTAAGTTCTCAATATGAATGAATAAGTAAATAAAAATTTGTTGATAACAATTTTATTAGGAGATTATTCGTTCTGAATGTTTAACGATGGCAAATTATTTCTAGGGTTTTAATCTAAATCCAAACAATGATACTAGACAATAATACCGTTCAATTTTCCAAACCAAAACATCTTAATATTTACACACCATTACCCGCGGGTAGACTATCTGGCCGCGCAATGGTGTTTACTTAACAAGACTCCTGCAGTAACCGGCATGCAATGAAGCTAAATTCCTAATGTATAATAACAAATTCAAAATTATAATCACATCTCTCTGGTTAATTACTCCCTTACATTGTTGAGGCCGACGCTTCCTTCAAGTCGATGCGGCTGATCACCAGATTTCTATTCAGAAAGCGACTGCCTTAGTACTCTTTTTCGGAGAAACTAGTTATCTGGATTAAACCAGCTGTCCGACTTGCGAACAATTGCCAAAGTTGATAAATTGGCAACTGGGACCGACGGCTTAACGTGCTCTCCAAGGCCTGGAGGGAACTCGGGTGGCCATCTATCCAAATACTGGCCTTGGTTAGGGATGCTTGAATTCGCTGATCGAGTGATATGCCACCATACCGAGCAATACAGACAAATTATGCTAACTTAGAGTAAAGTTCGGAATTACAGTAAAGAGCATTGCGGCCAAATAATTATTTAGAATAGTGCAATTGTCATAGGTCAGTCGGAAATCGAACCTATGTAAATAAGCAGATTAAAATCAAAATGATCGTAAACACAAAATAGCAGAATGTACGTGAATAAATGCTCATTATTCTCTTTGAAAAGAATACGCTGAGATTCAAACGAGTTCTCAGCAAAAAGCATCGTTAGATGTCTAAATTCCTTTCACCGTGTCGCCACGAGAGCACTGGTAGCGGTTTTCATGGGACTTGAAAGTTCACACTAACGAGGTACATCTCAAGTTGTCACATTTGAATGAAGTTAGGTCAGCAACTGTGTTGCGGTCACGCAGTCCGGTGTACATTGTTACTTAGACACAATTTTGGTGTAATTGAACACCGTTATAGTTACCTTATTCGAGAAAAAACTGCTATTATGAGACAAATTTGTCAATGAATGTACTTAATAAGAAATTGTGTTTCTCAATGTTTGAGAGAAAATCATCCTTGAAAGTATCTTTACTAATATTAAGCTGAAGAGTTTGTTTGTTTGTTTGCTTGAATCTCAGGAACTAACTGGTCGGATTTGAAAATTTATTTAAATGTTAGCCCATGTATCGAGGAAGGCTATATATCATCATGCTGAGACCAATCGCGGATAAAGTTAGCAACTATTCCACTCGGACGAAGTCGCAGGCAGGAGCTAGTACCAAATAAAGTTTATTTTTATTCACGATTGTAATTTAGTTTTATTAAACAAAAGATACGAACTCTTGAATCTCACTTTATATCTCATAAGATATAAGTGAGATTTTTAAAATAAAGTTCACAAAAGAATATATTTATTTTGAAATCGTGAAGAAAATATATCATAAGCTGCACCTTGTTTTATTTTAAAGTCTTTGAAATAAATCCATAGTAGCTTGAAGCGAAATAAAAGATCGAAGAGCGTGTACAACCCCAGGCTAATGTAATTCAATTGCAATCATAACTCGATATAGGGAATCTTCAAGGCATATTATTTTTTAATATTATTCGACATCCCCCTGGACCCTCCCAAGGTATTTATATTTAATTTCGTCCGAACACCGAAGGGCATATAGGTTTATCGACGGGAGTATAAGAAAATTGAAAAGTATTCCGATTATTTTTGCAGAAGATTGGAATTTTAGTAAAATAACAGACTATACTTTTAAGCAAATTACGTTCAAAGAGCATCATTATTTGACTGCAGCCTACATTCAAACAATAGTTACATTGTAGCACGAGATGAGAAGAGCCGCAGTTGCTTAGGGGGGGACCTGCATATGTCTGAGAAGTAATTCAAAGACATACAAATAGTCCCTAAGACGGCGATGGACTCACCCTATGCCACATTGGCACTTAATCATATTCGTTGAAATGTGGGTGTTGTTGTTCCAACACCTCTGCTTAACCTTTCGGGGAACCTTCTGGGATGGCAAGAGAATATTTTACGAGATACTTATTACATTTGGATGCAAAATCATATCTAAAATTGCATCGGTTGTAATAATTTATGTGAAAAATTGTTTGGTGAAAAAAATATTTATTTCAATTTTGCACTGTAAAGGACCCAAACAGGATGGAGGGTATTATTAGCTGCGTTTTCAAGAGGCTGCCTCTGTCCAAAAAGGTCACAATATATTATTATTTCCCAGCGGAGCCAATGGGCTGGTCCGCAGCTATTAATAATGGTTTTCTTTGCGAGCGCTACATGCATCTGACAGTAACGATAGCAATTTCACTCAGTCATTTATCGTGGTTTTTTAACCAGTTTATTTAGTTTCATTATATCCTTTATGTATTAAAAAAAATATATTTATATGACCACATGTTCAGATTTTTCAAAAACCAGTAAAATTTCGAATAAACTAATAATAAATATATTTTATTAGCACTATAATATAATGTCCCAACTAAATTCTCATTCCCGTTACTCCAGTAAGCTGGTAAAGTTACAATATCAAAAGCTCCTTTAGCGGCAATCAAAACTTGAACGTCTGAGTCGATAGGTAAAGTAAATAAATCTATCGATATTACTATGCATAAATTTTCCGAAAAGCGGTTGAATTATTATATTAATATGTATTCGTCTCTGGTGTAACCAAGATAGCGTTTAGGCATAAGCACACCTCCCCGGAAGGGTTAGTCACAGGTGTAACACCTGCACCATATACAGCACTCATTTCACCGCAGATTTAGATTTTCGTCAAAACGTCAAAATTACAAATCTCGGTAGAATAGTGTGGATTTCAATCAATTTATCGAATTCAGCGCATCACTAGCCAGGCGTAGCTGTCATTTGAGAAATTTAATACCGTAGGCAGACTAGTTTGATTCAGTGAAATTGTATGTGACTTGATTACACATCAATCTTATGCTTGTGTGTGCTAGTAATCATGTATTGGCATAAATAATGTTTAACGTTAGGCTTGTTTGCTTTGAATACATTAACATAGTTATTAAAAAGGCTACTACTATATTACACAAATTAATCGAAAATTTATTAGATATTTCACGACAAGCAACCCGAAAAAACTTAATTTGTTTTCGTCTCTAAGTGAATATATAAAAGTAATTTATAAGGCCGTGGTGGCCGTGGGGTCATCGGGTTGAATCAAGTGCCGACCCCAACAATATATGGGATAAGGTCAGGGAGATGATGATGATGATGATGGTGGCCGTGGGGTTTGAGCGCCTGCTACGCAAGCGACGCAAGTTCGAATCCCAGCGGGGCCTGTACCAATGAGTTTTTCTAAAAACTTAAGTGCAGTAATTTCACCCCACTTGCTGTATATGTATGAGAAGTAACTCAAAGACGTATGTATAGTGCCTGAGACAGCGATGGACTCACCCTCTGTCATATTGGTATCTGGGTGTTGTTGCTACAACACATCTGCTTACCCCTTCGGGGATCCTTCTGGGATGGTTGTGCATAATTATTATATTTTATTGATAACTAGCTGTGCCGCGCGTTTCACCTACGTAGAGTTAATTTCATGATGTGTTATTATGTTTTTTTTAAATTAAAAATTATTCTACTCCTTGTAACATTAGCTACCTGCTAGTGAAAGTCCCGTTAAAATCAGTCCAGCCGTTTCGGAGATTTCCCGGAGCAAACAGTCAGACCCAGAGACCCCATACAACGTCACAAACTCACAAACGTTACCTCTTTATAATATTCGTATAGATTATCTATACATCTATACAGATAAATAAAATTGAAGTGTCTGTTTGTAATTCCAAAATTACAGCTTTTCACTAAATTCATATGAAAGTATACACGCTATTGACACAAAAAAACCAAGTTTTACAATTTTTCTCTGTCTGTCTGTCTGTTTGTTCCGGGTAATCTCTGAAACGGCTGCTGGATTTTAATGGGACTTTCACTGGTAGGTAGCTGATGTTTCAAGGAGTAACTTAGGCTACTTTTATTTATCAAAAATATTAGGGTTCTGCGACAAAAAGGATGAAACTAAATCTACGCGGGTGAAACCGCGGGCACAGCTAGTCTAATACATATAATCATTAATTAAATTAGGTTATCATGTAGGTAGGTACATTTTTAATAATCATAAATCCCTTGGTTTACCTTCTCAGATTTAATGAAACAATATCATAATAGAACAAACAAAAGATTTTCCGTCCAAATATTGTTTCACACAAAGGAAACAAGTAACGCTTTAATTAATTAAAGGCTAAATAGCGAATGCAGAACAAAGTAGCTTTTTGGCACAAAAATATTGCTGGTTTGTTTAAGCTGGGTGTGCACTGGCGAGTAATTGTTATAACTTAAGAAACTTTTGATTATCATTTATCAAACCCTTTTATAGTTCCATATAACTAGTCACAGATAATTTCCAAAAGGACCCTAAGGGAAGTAGCGTTTGCGATGACTAGAGCAACGAGGACGTCTTTCTCAAATGGCTATAATAATATTCTTACTTCTACGGTACTAATGTTTTGTAAAAATATGTTTTGTATCAATGTCACCTATTCACATGTAAAAGAAACCTTAGAATGTTGTTCAAACCAATTATTTTTGCGTAACACGGTCTTTTGAATGCAGTTGTATGAAGTAGTGAGCAATCAGCCTTACACGAACGAACACGGAATATAGGTCACCCCGAGACCATCTTGAGGCAACTTACAAAGATGTAAAATAACGATCGAAACAAAAGTACTGCAAAGTACGTGGCCGTGGCTTGTTCCTACGATGTTCAGTCATTTTGGGATCACCTAAATTAGGTTTGACTGTTGAAATTTCTGCGTTGAAATAAATTAACCGATATCTTACGCTCATGATTGAATCTCTTACATAAGACTTGCTTCCACCAGTGACTCCAGGTCTGCGCAGGATTTATCGTTATATAAATAAAATAAATGAATATGCTCACGCCATCCCAGAAGGGTCCCCGAAGGGGTAAGCAGAGGTTGTAACAACAACACCCACATTTCACCGAAAATGATTAAGTGCCAACGATACAGAGGGTGAGTCCATCGCTGTTTGATTCACTATACATACGTCTTCGAATTACTTCTTAGACATAATGCAGGTTTCCTCACGATGATTTCCTTCACCGTAAAGCAAGTGGTGTGAAATCACTGCACATATTTTTTTTAGAAAACTCATTGTACAGGCCTCGCTGGGATTCGAAGTTGCGTCGCTTGCGTAGCAGGCGACTGTTCAAACCCCACGGCCATCACGGCTCATTTAATGATTACGTTTTGGGAATAATGCATTATTCTTTATCTTTAGTTTTTTTGTAAAGTTTTAAGGGTCTTAAGCAATGGAGGTTAGAAAGTTTATCGTTGCGGCTAGATAAGGTATCAATACTTTTGTTACATAGGAAGTGTATAGTTTTTTCATTACATTAAAAATAGTATCATGATGGATTTTCGCTATATTTATTTATTTATTTAAAAACTTTATGCACAAAGTACATAGGTGGACTTAATGCTAAAGCATTTTCTGCCAGTCAACCTTACTATACAGGACTAAACATAGAAGCGGGTGTGCTATACAATAAGGAAAAAGAAAAAAAAAAAAACAAAAAAATCAAAAACTAATTACCTACTTATAATCTAAACTAGTCTAACAGACACATTTGCCAGTGAATATGAATAAATATAATATGAATAATAAGCAGATACAAAGATACATATATAAACAGATTATACATACATGCAATAAATAAATATAAATATGAAAACAATACATATAGATAAATACAATATAAATAAATATATAGCTAACAGTGACAAAAAATAAATATATAAATAAAGAGGAAAATTTAGTTGGTGATTCGTTGGTAGTGCTCTCTCACAAGGTTCTTAAAAATAGATTTTGATGGACTTTTCCTTATTTTTGATGGAAGCTGATTCCATAGACGCACCGCAGTGACTCCGAAGGACTGGTGCTCGCGAGAGGTAGAGTGTGTAGGAGTGCGAAGAAGAAGTGAATCAGTGGATCTGAGGTGCAATTCGTGGGAGTCCGAGAGGAAACAGAAAGAATCTCTAAGGTAGATAGGAATTTTAGGATCATTAAGAATTGAAAAAAGCATATTGAGTATTCTGACATTCCTTCTCTCCCGGATCTTGAGCCAACCAAGCTTAGACCGATACTCAGATACATGATCAAACTTGCGGAGACCATATATGAAGCGGATGCATGTATTGAGTAAACGGTCCAACTTATTTAGCTGCTGTTCCGATAGATCGAGGTAGCAAATGTCAGCATAATCAATAATGGGAAGAAGAAGGGTGTTCACGAGTGATATTTTGGTCTTATGTGGAAGAAAGTTTTTAAGAAGGAAGATTGAGTGAAGAGAAGCATAGAATTTCCGAGAAACCTCGTTCACCTGTGCTGTCCAGGAGAGATTGGAATCAATTAAAACTCCGAGGTCTTTGACATCAGGCGAAAGAGGGATGGTACATTTATTAAACGTTAAGGCAGTTAAGTTACTGTAATCAACTTTGCAAAGCTGTTGCCTATTTCCAAGTAGAATTGCTTGACACTTTGTGGGATTTACTTGGATGCCGAAACGGTTGGACCACGTCAGTAACTGATGGAGGTCTCTATTGAGGTGCTCCATTGCAGAATCTATATCCTGTGATGTTGTGTGGTAGTAAAGCTGAAGGTCATCGGCATAGAAATGATAGAAGCAGTGCAGGCTAGGAGAGAGCATGTCAATAAACAGAGAAAAAAGGAGAGGGGACAAGATACCTCCTTGAGGAACACCAGCAACCAACTCGCACCAATCAGAGAGAGTCTGACCGGAGCGAATGGCCTGCCGACGCCCTCTCAGGTAGGATGCGAACCAGGAAGTTGATTCTTGTGAGAAATTAAGGTGACCAAGTATAGAAAGAAGAACATCATGGTCCACAGCATTGAATGCGTTACTGAAGTCGATTAGGACAAGGATCGTTATTTGGGCTTTAGCCATGCTGATACGTATATCCTCAGTGACTTTCAGTAGCGCAGTAGTTGTGCTATGTCCAGCTCTAAAACCTGATTGGAGAGGGTTAAAGAGGTCCGTAGTGGTAAGGAACTCAGTTACTTGCTTATGAACTAATGATTCTATTATTTTAGACAGAAAAGGTAAAATTGAAATAGGGCGAAGCTGATTAGGAAGGAGCGGATTAGGGGTCTTGGGCAGTGGTAAGACATGTGCCTTTCGCCATAAATCAGGGAATTGGCCACTAGGCAGTGAGAAATTAATGATATGAGTAAGTGCGGGGAGTATATAATTAAGAATAAGCAGCAACATAGAGCGACCAATGTCATCGCAACCAATAGCTTTAGATTTAAGAGAGCTGATAGTTTTGAGAATAGCATCTTGAGTAATGGGAGAGAAAAAGAAAGGAGGGACATCACGACGAGGCAAGCTTTGGATTTCACAAATGGCAGCTTGTCTATTTTGAGGATCTAGGGAAGAACAGGAAGAAAAGTGCAAGTTTAGTGCATTAAGATCGAAAGACAGGTTGGAATTTGGAGAACTTTGTTTTCCGATGCCGATAGACCTCAGGAACTTCCAAATACCAGCAGGAGTTGACGTCTCAATTTGCTCTGCAATGTGACGTCGCTTAGTATTACGCACTATCGTATTGCAGCGGTTTCTAAGCTTTTTGTATAGGTCCCATTTTTCGTCCGACCTATCGCTCTTGTATATGCGAAAAGCACTGTCCCGTTTGGAAATAGCTTTACGCACTGCGTCGTTCATCCAGGGGGATGGTTTATATTTAGGCCTGAAGGGATGGAGCGGAGCATGACGATCGTATAAACTGATAATGTTACCAGTGAGGAAATTTACTTTGTCGTCAATAGTACTCATCTCTTCAACCGATGACCAAGGGATCGAACGGGCGTCTTTACTCAGTTCATCAACATTAATGCGACTTAAACTACGAACATTTAGTGTTAATGATTTACGTTTAGGTGTTCTCAGACGAATCGAAACATACAAAAGATCGTGGTGGGAGAAAGCAGGAGCGTCCAACTGACCGTGAGTAGCTATTAAGTCTAAATCCGATGTAACAATTTCTGTATATAAATTCAATTTCAATATATAATCTAATCTAAGATGGGTAATGAGTCCGCCTGATGGTATGTGGTTACTGCAGCCTTTGAATGATTTCAAAACCAATAAATGATGGATACATGTGAGGTAAATTTGAAATTTACGCCTTAGTCAGCGGCACAGCATAGTTAGGTAATATAAATTTGTGTGGTAAATTGCTGTAAATTTCGCAAACAGAATAGCACCACTAGTAGGTAAAATTAAAATGATTAATGTAGCTTAAGGTCTAAGATAAGGTTAGGAAATAAGCACTTTAGAGAAGAACTGGCATGAATACGGTTTTTCGTCAAGGTACCAATATAACTTATTGTAGTCCACCAATAGTGGGGATACTTTAAGAAGGTTACTAAGGGATATTTACAGGGTTGGCATTACCCCTGCAAACGAATAAGAAGAATAAGCTGTGATGCGCCGCATTGTCTGCCAATTTAAGCAGAAAAAAATAATATTATAATCCCAGTACTTTGTAGTCCATTTCTTATTTAAATAGTTTTTATTATGAACTAAGTATAATTTTTGAAATAATGCTTCGTTCTGTATTGCCTTGTTTCGAGTAAAAATTGTATCCTTCACTATTTAATTCCATATCATCTATACAAATAAATAAAATTGAAGTGTCTGTTTGTTATTCCAAAATAACAGCTTTTCACTAAATGCTTATGAAAGTATACACGATACCGACACTAAAAAACCAAGTTTAAAAAAATTTCTCTGTCTGTCTGTCTGTCTGTTTGTTCCGGGTAATCTCTGAAACGGCTGGACGGATTTTAACGGGACTTTCACTGGTAGGTAGCTGATGTTTCAAGAAGTAACTTAGGATACTTTTATTTATTAAAAATATTAGGGTTCCGCGACAATAAGGATGAAACTAAATCCACGCGGGTGAAACCGCGGGGCACAGCTAGTCATATATATAGAGAGATAAAACTATTGCATTCGTCGAAGTATCTTACACACATCTTACTTAACCTACTTTTATTGAAAGATGTATTTAACATAAAATTGTATTTAACATAAGTCCAATCAGGGCACATATTGCTCTAAATTCAGTAGCAATATTCACTCTATTACGTAAGCCTAACCTGATTACAATTCACCGATGGCCCTCCGAAACGCTATTGATTCTGTTGAAATATTTAACAGCTACGGCTTTATTTATATCGATATCTATACAAATACATAAAATTAAGGTGTCTGTTTGTAATCTATCGATTTATACATCTATACATACAGATAAATAAACTTGAAGTGACTGTTTGTAATTCCAAAAAAAATGTATCTCTCTGTCTGTTTGTTTCGGCTGATCTCCGAAACCTTTTTAACCTTAACCTTTTTTTTTTTTTTTGACGAGGGGGAAACCTTACAAAAGGTCCCCGACCACCCTGGGAGGGGCAGATCGGGGTATGTGGGATTTTTACCGAACTAAAACCCCCCCGGTGGCCATCCTCAGTGCTCAGGGGGGACTCCGGGTACTCTGATAGATCGCACCGGTGTCCACACACTTTGCCGGGGCACATCCCCGGGGTTCCCACCCCGACCACCGCCAGCAGGCCCTCCGGCCCCCTTTTAGTCGCCTCTTACGACAGGCAGGGGATACCAGAGCCATATTCTTAGACCCTGGCTATTGGGTGGAACGGCTGGACCTATTTTAACGGGACTTTCACTGGCAGATAGCTAATTTTACAGGGAGTTACTTAGGCTACTTTTATTTAAAAAACCATAAGGGTTCCGCGGGCCACCAATGAAATTAACTCTACGCGTTTCTTAATGAACAGCTTTTCACTAAATGTATCCGAAAGTTCACATACTTACACAAAAAAAAAACATATTTAAGTATTTTTGCTTATCTGTCTGTCTTGTTTGTTGCGGCGTGTTGAAACGGCTGGACTATTTTTTAGATAATTAAATTTTATAGAAAAAAGAACACTAAAAACCATACTTTTATTGTTCTTTCTACGCTGGTAAACCGCGTGGTGCAACTAGTATTCAATCCTAATCGTTTTATGTTCACATGCAACATTTAACGCTGGCTCATACATAACGTCATGTAGTTTTTATATCAGCGCTTTTAATTATAGTCCCAACTGCTAAGGGAGTAGATCTAGGTCATATTGTAGAGCGAACGAAACCTCGCGCCTCCCTTCTTTGTAATAACAACTCTTTACCCTAATTACACATTCGGTCCTCTTTTGTTATCTCAGTAATTACTGTGTTATTGTAAATTAAAATATAATACTGAGTTGCTTTATGTTGAATTATTTAAAGCCCTGACGTGTTCTAGCATATTAATTAGAAGCTTTTCCAGATTTATGGACTTAATATAAGAATTTAGGGCTTAGGCAATTCCCCAATATCAATCAAAATAATGTTTTTAATTTTTGTATGCGTTTGTGTGGTTTAGATTCGCAAATCATTTCGGCAGATGGCACTGCAGTCAGTATGCAGGACAACGTCTGTCGAGTCCTCTAGTTTTTATATATATATATGCACGTTTACTGCTAGAATACATGTTTCTACTCTTAAATATTATCGTGATGTTATTTTGTATGACTGCGTAAATATGATATGAGGTCACGTAATTGAACAATTATTGGAAGCAAAAAATCGCTAAGAGCTAAAGTATATTCAGACGCAAAGCCTAGCATATCACAGTTCGGTAGCTACACCATCGACCTCGGTCTCAAATGTCAGCTATAGTGCTTTCAAGAAAATTGCTGATTCGTACAATATTTCTTGATATATGTCTAGAAATTCATTAGGTATACATACGTTATGCGTTATAAGTTAGAACGTTGCAATTATATTATAGAATAGCTTTCATCCGACTCGTCGCCCACGTTTTAGTATGGACACCTAATTTTTTAATATCAATATAGCCTACTCAGTTCTAATGTAGCATCCTATTTTGAAACCATAGGTGTTTTTTTTTAAAAACGGGCCAATAGTTTCATAGCCTATTTAATGCAAACAAACAATCATATCTTTCCTCTTTGTAATACTAGTATAGAGTATAGGTACAATTTATGTACGAAGAACAAGGGAATTTTGTTTGTGATGTGACCCATGAATCTTACCTGAGAAAAGGACAGGTTTACCATTCTGCCCCGTTTGCACCTAATTAAAATATCACGCTTCTTCCCTAAAACCCTTATGGGAAGGCACACAAGATGAAGGTTCAAGCGGAATTTAACAAAATTTTAATATCTTAAGCATAATGAAAGAGGATCCAAAATCGTAAATCAAACTGATTCGGCACCCGTGCTCAAATTCTGCGCAAGTCATGTGCATTTTGAAGTTAGGAGATCCTTCTTGGTGTAGAGTACTTTCATTTTTCATGACTCTATTCGAACTTTTAATGGGTTTCGTGACGTCAGCGAGGCTTGTATCTAGATTTTTCTTTCGAGATAACGAGAAAATTACTTTTACGTGTTCACGTTTAAAGTTTGTGAAATGTGAGGTATTATCCTTGGGAAACTAGGGCACGTACGCAGTGCTTAAGTATTTTCACTGTTCGTTTTCAGGCGCGTTACTTAAAGTGTTTTAAAGAGGATGGTCAAGGTGAAATAAAATTGGTTTTGGAAAAAACTATGGCAGCTAGTTCACAATTGATACAATGTATGGGATAATTGGTATCCCAGAATACACATATTGTCCAAAGTAAAAAAAATAATATTAGTGGCTTACTAATTTAGATAGGCCTCGGTAGAATTGTGATTAGCTGATAAACTCAAACTCAAACTCAAATATATCTTTATTCGATTAGACTTTATACAAAGTACTTTCAAATCGTCAGAATGACACAATTACACAGGATTATACATGCTACCGCCAGGTTCGGAAGGTTCCTTTTACTGAGAAGAACCAAAAGACTGTTTGCTAAATTTAAAGAATTTTACTGAAAGAAGATACAGATGCTTAGCTTGTAGGTGTATCGTTTACTTCGGACGACGGACCATGTGAGTACTTGTTTTTGTAGCTTTTCTAGGATTATTTCAATAATAGAAATATCAAGTTGCTCTTGTAATTTGCTTCACCTGAATGCTATTTTGGCCCCAAACACATCTGGAATTTTACTTTGAAAGTGATCCAAATGAATCCAAAATATATTACTTCTAATGTCTAATCTATCGAGCATTAACACATTCGCTGCTGAAATTTCGTCTTCTTCGTAAATTCTATAACAGTTGGACGCGCAGGTGCGTCCTTAGCAGCGAACGCGTAAGTTGAAATTCATAATTTTTGATAATGCGTTTCGATTTACAGTTTTTTACATACAAAAACCGTAAATCGAAACGCATTATCAAAAAAACGTTTAAAATACATCTAAAAAACACAGTGAAAACATTATGTGTCCTTATTTGATTAATCTATACAGATAAATAAAATTTTAGTGTCTGTTAACTTCAAAACTACAGCTTTTCACTAAATGCATATGAAAGTATACACTGAAATTTATGTAACTAGTATGACACTAAAAGCAAGTTTTAAAATTTTTCTCTGTCTGTCTGTCCGTCTGTCTGTCTGTCTGTTCGTTCCGGGTAATCTCTGAAACGGCTGGGCCGATTTTAACGAGACTTTCACTGGCAGGTAGCTGATGTTTCAAGGAGTGACTTAGGCTACTTTTATTTATTACAAATATTAGGGATCCGCGACAATAAGGAGGAAAAAAATATACGCGGGTGAAACCGCGAGGCACAGCATCTTTAAAAATATTTGAAAAAAAAATCGTGAAATAAAGGCTCATTTTATACCCACGTATTACGTTAACGACACCCTTAAAACTGTATAATTATGGCCTTGATCGATAGATAACAAGCTTAATACAACCATGAAAAATCTCAACGGCACAGTACCACTTACCCTTACAGCGACCGGTGGGTGACAAGGCATGACTGTGCACCAACTCGCTAAGTAATTACATACACGTCATATTTTAACGGGGAACGTACTGGGCTCGATAGAGTGGATATGATGAAAGTGGTTTTAAGCGTAATTTACTTCTAAAGAAAATCGAAGAGGTCATTTTCTTTATGGTTAAGATTATGAGTGAGTAAAGCGGACACCAGAATAAAAATGACTTTGAAGTTCCGAATATTTAATGGAGATCCCATGCTTTTACAAAGTGTGGTTTCTGGGGGGATCACGGTGAAGCATGTGAAGACATAACACGTGCACCCCCCACTTAGCGACCTGGAGGGACACCGTGGAGATTAGTCGGTGCGAGTCCGACGTAACCCCTCCGCTGCCCCCGCGGCGGTTGGTGTATCCATAACGGATTCTCCACTAAAAATAAAAGGTGTCAAGGGTAGACTAACGCTGGTCTCATGACCAGTATGACGCTAAGTTCGTGCCAGTTTACTACAAATATTTAAGAAATTGCTACAATTTCTTCTTTCTATGAAATCCTCGTTGTAAAGTCAGATAACGTATTTCCTACATTTCCCTGAATACGTAAGCATACGCCCACGATCTTCCTTCAATGTAAAACTCGTAGTGTGTAGCATACGTCATATCTCTCGGCTTACTTTTCTGCTAAATTATATTCTTGTATTTTAATATAGATAAGTCAATGGAAGGTAGCTTTATACTGTAATACATATTTACACAGGTGGCCTGGCCGGTGTTTTTGGCATTAACCAAATGCATTTTCTACCAGTCAACCTTTGGGTGGAGCAGAAAGAGACATAGCCGGAGTAAAAATATTAGCAAAAACATAAAGTGCGATAAACTTATCTGAGAAATAAAATATATTGCTGTCTCAAAGAAGTGTAAACCATACGTAACCTTTTATATTTTGCACAATACTCGAGGCTTGTGAAAGCAAGAAGTTGAACGGTGAATAAATAATGTAATGAAAAGCGTTCACAGAGTAACTGTCGGATTAATGCTGAAGTAATTTCATTTTCACAGAAATGTCGACACTGGGGCTAAAGAAGTTAAGCTTAGGATTGATTGACACACATTAAGTTTTGAACTGAGAAATAAAATAAAAGGAATTCACAGTTAAGGCTATTTAGGACGCGTTTCACGGACCTTAAGTCAAAATCGCGTTAAGGTTAAATTATTTATTTATAACTGTAAATTGAATTTTGGTAGTCTGAATGGAGCTCTATTCTTACTGAATTTTCCTTTAAGGATAAGTAGTTATAGGTAATTAAGGTCTATAGTGTTTGATTAAACATCTTCTATGTACGAGTATATTAAATTCTTAGAAACCAAGTCCTGACTGACTGACTGATATATATCATCGCATAGCCTAAGCCACTGGTCTTAGTGGCATGAAATTTGGAGGGTGTGTTCTTGGTAAGATGTACGTGGTACATCAAGAAACGGTTTTCCGAAATACCACCCCTAACAGGTTTAAATGGGGGTTGAAAGTTTGTATGTGATATCTAACTGCCACGCAGGCGATGTTGCGGGCGCAGGCTAGTCATGAAATAAAGAGGGTTTATTACGGGTTACTCTCTCTAACTTTTTTTGGAAATTGGGTACTCAGATAGTTGACTATGCTCTCGGATTGGTAGCATTTAAAGAGAATCCGGTAGAATGTGGGATGGATAAAATATACTACGTTAGCGAAGCCGTGTGAGGGAGCAACAATTTTAGATATATTTTGCTCACAAAGTACGCATCAAAACATTGTAAATCATTATAGACAAATTCCCATTAAACTGGCATACATGAAGCACACAGAACATAATCAAAACAAACGTTAGCCAACCAAACAATACAAACATCAATAACTCACCCGTGGACCGTTTTGTTTACCCTTTAATAACTTTTCATAGCTGCCCGTAAAATTATTCTAGCCATTCGTATGTTTGTTGGGTAATATGAAAATATTTACATACATATATTCAAAAACAAAATATCAATTATATGTTTAACATCATTAACATAAAATGTATTAACACTACAAATTACAATTTAATTTAATATTAACTAATAATGGTTTAAAAGCTGAATCATGAAATGAAAAAAATAATCTGTTGATCTTAGAAGCATAGCTCTTAGAGGATGTGTTCTTTCTGATAAGCCCTAACGTGGTGAAATGAGGAGCTACATTTTCGACGTAACTTTTTAAACTCTAGGTTGAATACCACGCGATCGAAGTCACGGGCGTTAGGAAGTAGCTTCTATATGATTTAAGAAACCGAGAGCCAACTATGAACGATTAAGTAGCGCGTAATTTTTGTATCGTAAAATTAAACGTCAAAGCGAAGAAGATCTTAATACGCGCTGCTTAAAACGCTGATGGTAGACCCCCTGTTATTTAAAAACGTAACAAGCTTTCGGTAAATACTAGTTCCCATTACTTTTTCATTTCATGAAACAAACCATACAATCGCAATAAACATGTCGCTTTAATAATCGAGAATCGATAATCGTAGGTTCAATTCTGTATGGGCAATTCATCATCGAGTGACGCGCGGCTTATGTTTGGTGATTAGACTCCCTCTCTCCATTAACGTTGGCTGTGTTTATACAATGAACATTCATTACTTATAGTTTATTGTTTTAGAATTAGTGTTTGAATTGTTCTAATGTAACATTTATTGATGCTATGCTCGATCTTTATGATCACAATGCCTACGATGCAAAACAACTTTGAAGGATTACATCAAGACCGCCATAGATCTAAGTCGCAAATAAATAACATATAAAACGAATAAAAAGCAAAATGCCTCAAATGAATATCACTAAAGCGGTTAGCCGAATTAGCAATACGCCTTCATTCTTTTGTGGAAAGCATAACGTTTTAAAATTAAGAATGACTTGAAAGGATAATACATAGCACGCCATATGAAGTGAAGAAAATTCGCAGGTGTAGTAGATACAATCTCGCATAGAAAATGGAGATGGACAGGTCACGTGAGTCGCATAACAGATGAAGTCTCTGTCATAGACTGCAGACCAAGGCAGGGTCGACGGAGCCTGGGACGACAGTCAGCGAGATGGGAAGACGATATAACCCAAGTAGTTTGAAAAAACTAGACTCAAGACTGAAATGTTTGGCGTGCAAAGGAGATCTACACTCAATTATACTTATGCTTCATCCTCGAGATTAGAGAACAATTGTAGTTTCACGTATCTACTCGCTAATCATACACTAAAGTTTAAAACCTATTTTAAAAGTAAATTTTAGATTTTTAGACCAATAAAAATCTGTAAATTTGTTTAATATACTGGCATCCCCGACACCACGACATGTTGGCAGTTGGTTCAAACTTCATTCGCGTTTTAGTGCTGCGCTAGTCAACACGTCTTATTTTTTCGCTACCCTACAATTCTTTAATAATTTGTAACAAATAATTTTTTCTTTGGGAAGTGATAAGTTTTACCTATCATGCCAAAAATAAGTTATGAAGGGGACAGTGAAGATTACTTAAGTTAGAAGATCAGGAAACTGGAGAAGAAATGCGCTAACGTAAGAAACGATCTCGATGCATCGAGTAGCAACCACTCCAGAATCACCTGCGCCTCGCCGGCGCCGTCACTACACGAAGGTACATACTTATACATATTATATTGAAGTTATTTAAATTGCTACAACATATACTAGTTGTATTAAAAATCAGTTATGATTACAATTCATTGGAAGCAAATTAAATTAGTATAATAGTATTTACTATTACAATACCTAACTTATTAAAATTTTAATATAAAAATAATATTATTGTATTACGTAGTGACTGCACGAATACTAGTATCAATCATGTCACCACGTGGCTTAATTGCTCTGCCGGTAGATAATTTTGTACAGTTACAATGAAAATTCAAATTATATCAAATTACCCACTTTACGAAATATATACAAATACTTAGCGTGTACTCAGGTACTGCTTTGTAAATAAATTTGTATTCGTAAATGCAGTCAAGATTTGACTGGAACATTTTATATGTTCATAGTGCAAAATAATAAAATATTATTTATATTTTATGCACTACGTTCCACATGGCCACGAACCGCTGATAATCGAGTCGAACGACTCGAGCGAACTGCTCGGCCTACCCCCACGAAGTGTGGATCTGGAACACTGTGCTGGGCCATCTACGCCAGCGACAGCCGTAACCGGTATTGCGCTCCGATGGGAACATATCGCAATCGCAGGCCTCTCCAAGGAAGTTCGGAAAGAACTCCTTGAAATACATCTATTGCCGGTAACTGCTGCTTGGCTGTACCGCTTTTGAATGCCGAGATAAAAGCTGCTTGCTTCAACAGATACCATAATAGGCAAAGATAAGGCCCCTGAATCGAAGCAAAATCTAATAACATCTATTATCTCTTGCATAGAAAGATGTTCAACACTGATTATGAAGATATTGTGATCACCCCACTACTAGAGGGTGCTCAACTCCTCTGCGATCTCCAATTTAGCGAGTTCATAAAGGAGAAGTCTTATAAGAGCATTAAAAAAAAAAAAAAAAAAAAAAATACCTATTCTTTTGGGGAGAAGCTGGCCGACACTCCTAAAGCTAATTAAAATAAATAGCTAAAGCTATTAATAAATCGGGCACTGAAATCAAGGCATCAAAGCCAAAAGTGGCCTCCCGGGTTCAAGTTCGGAATTTAAACTCGAAGCCTCCGCCGGCCAACAGCAGGCAGCCGGCGAAGAGGAGACAGGATCCTGCTGTATACTCACAGGCATAAGTCCCGTCTCCAGCAGCTCCTGTGCAACGGCGACAGTGGCAGGCGCCGCCGCCACCGTCGCACTCGCCGCCGCCTCCTACACCGCAGCTGCGGTCCAGGCAACGCCCCTACTAATGTCGCTAGACTCGGTACGTTGTTCTGCTAGACTTACCTTGTTTTATAATCAAGGGTGCCAAATAACAAGTGACCCAACTACATTGTCATGGGTACAAGGATATAGTATCCCTTGTTACAAACCTGTAGCATAGAAGTATATTCCAAAACCACCTAATTTAACGGTTTCTGAGGCTATTGCATATAAAGAAGCTATTAATGAACTTTTATAAATTGGTGCTGTCTCTGAATGTTCACCGTGTGAACTCTGAAAGAATGAACACCATCAATTCCTATTCAGTTATTTGACAATACAAAAAAAAAAAAAAAAAATTGTATATCACGTTTCACCCTGAACTTGAAGGCGCTAAACAAGTTCATGAAAACTGAGCACTTCGAGCTAGAAGATCTCGGAACAACTTAAAAATTAATTCATAGAAATTATTTCATAGCCTCTTTAGATCTCAAAAACGCATTTTTCTTAATATCTCTTAACGAGGCCTACAGAAAATACATGAGGTTCACATGACAAAATAAAACTTTCTAATTTAATATTCGGCTTAAGCACAGCACCTTATGTTTTCACCAAGTTACTTAAGCCGGTCATGATAATACGTAGGTCATTAGGGTTTTATCAACTGTGTACTTAGATGATGTATGTTGCATGGCACCTACATATCTATATGTCTATACAACTTGTATGGACAACATAACACGAACCAGGGAATTATTTGATTCCTTGGGTCTCATTGTCAATGAAGAAACAAGTAGTTTATTACCGTCTAATAAATGCACATACCTTGGTTTTGTAATTGACACAATAAATTATCACATATATATAACAGATGCAAAGAAAGATAATATTTTAACAGAACTAATTAGGCTCAGAAGTTTACAACGTTGCTCCATAAGGCATTTCGCTCGTGTGGTCGGTCTCCTTATGTCTGCTTGCCCCGGTGTACAGTATGGCTGGCTTTATACCAAGCAAATGTAAATATGTAAATATCTTGCGTTATTAAAGTCGAGTGACTATGATAGTTACATGAATCATTCATTCATCTGCCTGGCCTTATCCCATGTATTTGGGGTCGGCACTTGATTCAACCCGATGTGGCTGATCACCTGTTACATGAATATACCCACATAATAACAAATGACATAATATGGTGGAAAAAATCGAAAAAACATGCTATTAATCCGATAGGGAAGATATTTACATTTTAGAATATTCTCTGACTCTAGAAAAATTGGTGGGGGGTAGTATGTGGCGGGAAGACTGCCAATAGCCAATGAAGTGCCGAGGAAGCAACTGAACTTTAAATTTTTTTTTTTAATTATTTGCTGCTTATTTTGGATTAAGAACAATTATTAAATTTTGATGTGAATATCATGTAATATTAAATGTAATAATTGTCAAATATTATTAAGAATAGATAGCACGACTGCTATATCGTGTAATAACTGCATGGGTGGAGTAAGATTCCCACACCTCAGTCAATTAACAAGAGATATATGGAGGTTTTGCGAATGTAGAAATATACTCTATCTATCTACATCTATCTCTATATGCTCTATGTGTTATTTTGCAAGATAATGATAAAGCAGACGCGGAATATAGACGTTTACACCCTGATACTGAGTGGGAACTAAGTAGCCGTCCATACAATCGTATTATTAATACATTTGGTGGACCGGATGTAGATCTCTTCGCAACAAGATTAAACACAGTGTTCTCGGTACATATTTTAGCAAAGAGATCCAGGTGCCTATGCTGTTAATGCATTTAACTTATTGAAATACAATAAATTTTTAAGCCTTTACTCCGGTTGAAAATGAAAATGAAAATGAAAATGATTTATTTAGTTTAGGCCCTGGTAAGGCACTTATGAATGTCGAGGAATTTACCACCTTGCTGTTGTCGCGAAAGTAATTCGAAGAATCATTACCGATGAGGCCGAAGGAATATTTGCTGCTCCCTGTTGAGTATTGGCCTACCCAAGCATGGTTCCCACTATTTGATAAACTGCTTTCGTCAGATTCTATAATTTTTGATTTCACTGATAACGTGCTAACCTCAATCGCCAACAGTGCGATGGCACTAACACAGCTCAAGCTTATGGCCTTGAAAATTATCAGGGAAGCTTTCTCGAGAAGAAGTGTACCATCAAACTCCTTCGATAACATTTGCGTACCTTTATCCAACAACCCAGTCGAGCAGTACGCTGTAGCATTTGCGCGTTGGTTTAGCTTTTGATATCATTTACCTTTTAACGAACGTTTTTGAAACGGGAGCTCAGCATGGAACACTTCTTCACTTCACTTCTTGGAATAGTTATCGTTCGGCTCTATCCTTGGTGATTGGCTCAACAGTAAGTTCTGATTATCGAAAAATAAATTGTTTAAAGGTTTTTATAGGCTACGTACGTCTTTACCTAAGTACTTACAAAGCCACATGGTATACCTTAATAGCACTGTTTTTTTTGGTAAATTTATATCACAATGCTACTATTGGATCAATTAGCTAAGTAAACATTGACACTTTTAGCTCTTGTCACAGCTCATAGGGGCCAGAACCTATCACTCATAAAATTCAAAATATTAATCGCGGTTCTGATATGATACGTATAAAGATACCCAACACTATCAAAACGTCTAGGTTAGGTTGTCATCAACCCTATCTTAAGATCCCATTTTACAGTGTAAAGCCTGAAATCTGTCCTGCCAGTGCTTTAAATTCCTATTTAGAAATGACTAAACCATTAAGCGGCAATATTGATTTATTATTTATTAATGTCCGGAGTCCTGATAAGCCAGTGTGTAGTCAAACCCTAAGTAAATGGATGAAGAGTACCCTAAAATAATGTGGAAATGTGGAGTTGACACTTCTATAATTTCTGCCCACTCCACCCGGCATCAAGCACATCCGCGGCCAATAGGCTCGGTGTGAGTATTGATGTTATATTAGTAGCACTGCTGGATGAAGCGGAAATTCAACCGTCTTTGATAAGTTCTATAATAGACACGCTGAAAGTCAAAATACAGATGATTTTCACTATCTATACTAGATGCTAGTTGATTGTAAAAAATATACATGTATAGTCCATAAAATATTGACTACAATGTAAAATAATTGTCTTTATCAGACGAAGAGTAGGTACTTATTTAATTTCATGTTTGTTTGTACTGACAAATTATATTTTCTTTTTGTTGTCACAAATAAATCACTAATGATTTATTGACTTTATTTACTTACTTGCTTTATTTTAACTGTACTTGGAGTACAATCGTATTTAAAATAATATTCCGGTATCTCTCAAGGTCTACAATTGTTCTCTAATCTCGAGGATGAAGCATAAGTATAATAAATGATTAAACGAACTTACCTTAGTGACGTTCTATCATTATTATACGAAGGCTTCATCCGAAGAGATTAGAACCCTCCCGCCCTTCTTGCCCTTAGCCTCGTAATATTATTTATAAATATAAACTTTTTTTATAACGTCCCTACGTTCACAGACATATTCTTAACTTGGAAGTCTTCGTTATTAATTTGTTCTCACTTGGTGACCGCAACAATACTCTGAACTAAATGAAGTTTGAACCAACTGCCAACATGTCGTGGTGTCGGGGATGCCAGTATATTAAACAAATTTACAGATTTTTATTGGTCTAAAAATCTAAAATTTACTTTTAAAATAGGTTTTAAACTTTAGTGTATGATTAGCGAGTAGATACGTGAAACTACAATTGTTCTCTAATCTCGAGGATGAAGCCTTCGTATAATAATGATAGAACGTCACTAAGGTAAGTTCGTTTAATCATTTATAGTGGGTAACTACGGGTTGATTAAGAAAAATAACATTTAATGGAGTAATACATTTAACCCTTGTCAAGGGAGTTTTTGAACCAGCGTACTTGAACAGAATACTTGATGGTAAGTAAGTGGCTTCAGAAGCCAATGAATTCTTGCGAAACCAAGGTTGTCAACATTATAAACAATGAATTATCTACGTACGCCAGCAGAGGGTAAGGTAATTAAAAAGTTGATTGAATTGTTTTGTGTTTGTTTGATAAATAGTTCAAATGTGTTGCCGATAACCCTACAATGTGTTTGATAAACAAAGTTTTATTTTCTTTGCTGATAACCGCTGATAACCGAAGGTTATGGTTGACAGCATGTAACACATAGTTGATTTGTTGCAATTAAGACACGTATGAAGTGATGGTTCGATATTTTATAAGGTTCAGATAACATCTCATTAAATCGTATTATGCGATAAGAGTAAACATTATTGTTACCTTACTTCTATTCGGATAAATGTAAATGGTTACTTAAAATTTTTTTTGTACTTTTTGTTTGTCTGTGTCAAAGAACATTATTGTTTGTGTCGGGCCAGGTATTTTTGAGCCAATTCCTTACAAACAGTAATACAAACCTCTTTATAATACAAGTATAGATAGCGCGATACTATACGAGAAAAATTGTACTCTCTCTATTTTCGTTTGCTTAAACGTGTCAGTTTAAGTTATGTACACCGTTTCCTCATTTGAACTCCTAGCACGGAGTGCGCGTAGCCAGCAATACGTAGATTGCAAAAGGAGATTACAATCCGGAAAAAAAACACATCAAAAAGGGTGACTGTACTGAATCCCAAACAAAACGTAGAGATAACCCGTATTAATGTCGGCCAAAACGGACACGTCCGGTATGGCAGTGTTAACGGCTCGATGGCTCCGGACCTCCGTTCCGGCTTTGGTCCGGTAAAGGTTTTATATTTTGCGTTGCTAGTGCTTTTTTAAGCCCTTTCACTTTGTGTATAGAATGTATGGTTTCATGCACTGCTGTGTATTTCGCGCCGCACCTTTTATGTATCAGCTATGTGGGTGTTGGGTGAAATATCTTTTGTCTTTTAATAAAGATCTATACAGATAAATAAAATTGAAGTGTCTGTTTGTAACTGCAAAATAACAGTTTTTCACTAAATTTATATGAAAGTATACACGTTACTAACACTGAAAAAACGAGTTTTACAATTTTTCTGTCTGTCCGTCTGTCTGTCTGTCTGTTTGTTAATCTCTGAAACGGCTTGACCGATTTTAACGGGACTTTCACTGGCAGGTAGCTGATGTTTCAAGGAGTAACTTAGTCTACTTTTATTTATTAAAAATATTAGGGTTCCACGACATGAAGCTAAATCTACGCGGGTGAAACCGCGGGGCACAGCTAGTTGAATAATAAAATGTTTTTATGAAATGAAGTTTTTCTTATATTGAGGTGATTGCAATATTTAAGTAATAATTGTACTCCGCGGGTTCGACCGCGTAGAATTTATTTAATTGGTAGCTTTATTTCTCACCACCATATTTTATTTTAAATACCAGTAGCTTAAGTTACTCTTTGTAACATCAAATACCTACCAGTTAAAGTCTCGTTATAATCCGTCCAGCCTATTCCGAGATTATCCGGCACAAACAGACAGACAGAAAAAAATAAAATAGGTTTTTCTATGTAAGTACCGTATATGCTTTCATATGCATTTAGTGAAAAGCTGTTTGGAACTACAAACACACATTTCAATTGTATTTATCTGTATAGAATACGATATCACCCTGTAATTTACATGATACTAGCTACCGCCCGCAGTTTCGCTTGCATGGTACTAATACCACGCGAGCGAAGCTGGGTCCATAGAATAAAAAGTTTCACAGACCTTCACCGTATTTGACCCCCTTAAGGGAAGAATTTCAGAAAACTCTTTCTTTTCCAAGTATTATCAAGTCAAGATTTTTTATATGCATAGGTCACCATATAAAAGTTTACCAAACATTAAACTAATAGTCCAAGATCCCAGGGCCACCAGACGTCACGTATTTTCTGACGAAGGAAATGTGAACGATTGAGTAGTGTTAGTATGTACTAAGAGCGCATGCCTGCCTGCTAGCTTGCTTAGCCGGCCAATTTTCAGGTAATCAAGGTACGTAACGCGCTCTTAGTACATACTAACACTACTCAATCGTCCACATTTCCTTCGTCAGAAAATACGTGACGTCTGGTGGCACTGGGATCTTACTCTATAATACAGGCTAATGAAATGGCATAAACCATCTTTATGGTCTATAGATGCGACAAAAAGTGTTTAATATGGGTTAAGAAGAACAATTTGTATTCCTAAGGATATCTTTAAAACTCCACTAAAGCGACACTTGTGAAACAAGAAACGCGATCAAGTCGTTACAAAGTTTAAAAATGTGAAATTACTTGAAATTCATAACTTTAAGTATACCAGCACTTTTACGTTGGGTACCCGAAGGAATGGCAGTTGAAAAACATTTGAAAAAATATAGTACTGTTTTAAAACAGAACTAGGGTGCATCAGTACATCTATACATACAGATAAATAAAATTGAAGTGTCTGTTTGTAATTCCAAAATAACAACTTTTCACTAAATCCATATGAACGTATGTATACACGCTACTGACACTGAAAAACCATGTTTAAATTTTTTTCTCTGTCTGTCTGTCCGTCTGTCTGTCTGTCTGTTTGTTCCGGGTAATCTCCCAAACGGCTGGACAGATTTTAACGGGACTTTCACTGGAAAGTAGCTAATGTTACAAGGAGTAACTTAGGCTACTTTTAATTTAAAAAAACATAAGGGTTCCACGGGACACCCATGACATTAACTCTACGCAGGTGAAACCGCGGGGCACAGCTAGTATATTAATATTATCCTGAAAGAGCGGGAAAGAATACACCATTAGTACATGAACTACCTCACCACGTAGGGAAAGCCAGTAATCCAATTAGTATTAGAATTCAGATGCTTTTGGTTGGGCGCATGTAGCATTGAAAAAAGCGATACACAGTATATAGCTAGGTAATATCAGTTATCAATCGGTACTAAGTTTATGAAGTATTCGTTTGGAAATAATCGTATATGTTTAAGTGACTAAGTCTATAAGATATGTCATAGTATTGATAAGACCTTGAGAAACCTTTGTGACCTGCGTTGGGTATCACAAAAGTCTATAAACACTCTTAAGCCCATCATCCTTTTAAAAAGAAAATGCTTGATAGAAAGCCACACCAATAAATCCATTTCATTTTATTATTTTAGTATGGTGATCGTGTGTTTATTCATGTTGCTCGCCGCACGTCAATTCAAACTTCAAAGAGGCTTAGCAGCCAACAATATTTCTACCCGTCACTTTTCACGTACAAAATTAGGCCAAAATGTCTGTTCTCGTAACATTATGTAAACGGTGTCGGTGTAAGTTCGATTTGTAATTTTGAGCGTGTATTTATTATGATCCTTTTTAACTAAGAAAGAGTATTAAATACTTACATTTGTCAATCATTTTAAATTTTACAAACTGTCTCTTTTTACAAAATGTTGACATGGTTAGTTATAAAATCAAAATTCTTTTGCACGTAGTGAGTCAACGCGGCGTTTTGAAACAATGTCCCGAACAATTAGATAGGTGACGATGGTTATTAGAGCTTGCCACACGTTGCTCTGTAAAGACGGCTTCATTGACCAACTGTATGTCTATAAGATTGCGTTATTACCGTTAAGTTTAACTAGTATAGCCAATCATAGGTACTGCAAAATTATATCAAATTGCAATAATAATCCATTTCCGTTCGGCCAAAAGCCCGCGGAAAATGAAACTCAAACTATTACCTTACGAGACAATAATAATTGTAGTAAAAATAATAATAAAAATCTCCTACTGAATTTCGGTTACGGCGGCTAATCTTAACGAGGATTAGTGTACACAGGGCCTAGTGCGAGTTTTTCACTGCCGCCGTCACAATTCATCGTGTCGACGTAAACGCAGATTTTAAGAAAACTCGGACTAGGCACTCAGGTGCACTCTTTATTCACTCACTCTCATAGTCCGATGGGACGGCAATCCGACAGAACAAACACCGCCAACTTCCGGGCATTTATTGTGAATTTTTTGACAGAATAACCTAATAAAATAACCTAAAAAAGATTTTTTGACCCGACCCGGGACCGCGTGATCGGCAGGTGAACTTACTAACCACTAGATTACACACCAAAGAGGTTGTTGCAATATTGTGAAAATCAAGGCGTAATCTTTTCTTGGATACTTTATAGGATACTCATTATTCAATGGATGATGTCATTGTTGGAAGAATTGGCTTTAGCTTTATCATTTTTGTGGACATAGTTTACAATATAAGTATGTACTGTGACCGTACCGTACTTGATAAAAGTGTCTGTATAGCATTATAATAACATATTTTATGGACCGGCCATCTTGCTACTGACGTTAATGACCGTTGGGGTGAAATATGGAGCTATTCAAAAAAAGAATCTTACCGACCTTAGTCAGTACTTTTGGTGCCTAAATTTTAGGCTGTATGTTATAGGCCATTTGGCAGAGTGAAAGGTATTTGAGATAAGAGGTTTGAATAGGATTATCTATCCCATTGATGACTGAACAAAGCCTTTATCATAACCTCTTCTTTAAAGTGGGTACTTTATAATAATCCTTAACTTCTCTAGGCAGTTCAATGCCCAAACTGTATATCAGTAACTTTAAATATTAAAGAAAACCTCAAGGAACCAACAAATATTACTCAGTTGTTTTGACTTACAACGTGAACATTATATGAATACTACTTTTGACACACACACGCATTAACCAACATTGAAAAACCGCTGTTTGACATCAAATTATGATCCAGTAATCAAATACTTGTTTAAATCATTTTCAATTGATCTTATCGAATATGTGATTATTATATTTATATCATTAAAAATAAAAATGTATTTCCAAATGGATGCTAGTGCATTTGCTCAGAACGACTGCACTATTTGTAATTTTCTTTGTGCAATTTTTTGTGAGAGGTATTAAGAAAATGTTTTGAAAAGCTTTATCTTAAAATAATGGGTTCAAAAAGTAAATAATGACAGACGATGCATATGACATTGGGTCTACGCGGGTAAAGCCGTGGGATTAAGCTACAACAAACTTAGAAAAACATACTTACTTGCTAATGCGAAATGTCTCAGTTGTTGCTCCTTGTACCTCATTATGCATACAGTTTTAAATAAATAAATGTATGACGGTAAATTCAGAAAAATCTATTCGAGCGGAAACGGTAAAAATAAACGCGCGTATGTATGCGCAACCCTTTAACTGCTACTCAACTGTACATTATTGATGAGATGTGATTTCTTTGATCGATGAGTCCCGATTTGGACGGCGGTCGTTTAGACCCAAACCTCCTCATATTTTATTCACAAAATAGCTGATGGGTACTTGTACTGCTTTATTGATGTGTCTACTTTACTTTTTGTTGTTTTGTAAGTAATTACAGACTTTTACCTCAAGGACAAGAAAAAGTTAGCTGAGAATTTATTTACTGAGGAGAATGTGATATTACTTAACTATTGATTTGTCGACTTAATAAACGGTCTTGTCTGCTCCGAACATTAGTTTGGGATTTAGTTTTTTTTTAAATAATCTTTATACAGGTTGTCGGAGAGAAAGGAACAGTTATCTTCTAGAAGTTGTAGGGTTTTATGAATATATCACTATATTGAAATCGCAAAATATCTAGCTCCGACGATAACATAGTTATAAGCTATAGCCGAATAGCTCGCGGCCTTAAGCGATTGAATGAACGCGCGGCCGCGTTTACCTACATTCCGTACGCGGTCATTAAACTTTTTAAATTAAGGGGAAGGTTAAGGGTTTCGAAAAATGGTTTTATGGGATTATTTCAGGATTTATTAGTGGGAGAAAAAAAATAAAAACGTAGTTAGATTTCACGTGAATAACTCTACGTTACAGCTGATTTTTATGCGAAAATAAGGTATTGATATGGTCAACTTTGAACATCAATTACTCGAAAACGGAAGAAAATAATTTTTTTCATAAAGATTTTAATAGCTTCCTAAAATTATACCCTATCACATATTTTAAGAGCTGTCCCGGTTTCCCCGAGACCCTGTATATATCACAAGTTTGCCACCGTTTGCCTAATCTATACTCACTAGCTCCCACCGAATATGTGTATGAGAATTTGTACAGTGCCTTCTAGCGGTGTAGTGAAGAACTAAAATATGTCATACAAATATCGGTGAAGTTAGTGAGTACAGGGGCCTTACCATGAGCTCTTATTGCCATGATAGTTTCACTCATTTATGAGACAGATGTATGTGACGTGCATACATCTGTCACTGTCGCACAACTGAATTAACATTGCAATAAGAGCTCATGGTTGGGCCCCAGATTACGAAAACGGTGCGATGTACCGCGGGTACTGTTAGTACGTTTGAAATAATTGAATAATCTCAGTCACAATTTGGTTTATAGAACTAAATTAAACGTAGGTGCTTTTAAGGGTACCCACATCCGTAGGTGAATCTTATGACCCTCGGGTGTTGTTAAAAGAACGCAAAACAGGATCCCCTATTCAAAATTGCAGGAGCCTTCGTCAAGCAATTTATGTTGAGGGGCTACCCTCTAGTTAGCGTACAGGGGCCCAACCATGAGCTCTAATTGCAATGTTAATTCAGTTATGCGACAGTGACAGATGTATGCACGTCACATACATCTGTCTCATAAATGAGTGAAACTATCATGGCAATAAAAGCTCATAGTAAGGCCCCAGTAATCTTTAGTCATCATATTGATCTTTATATTTAAAAGTATCTTTAGTGCTAGTAGTTACTAACTCTAATTACGATCACATCTCTATAATTAAACAAGATAATCACAGCGTCGTGGGGTAAAAGGTAGATGATATCCCTTCGGAACTAAATTCCTTGTTATACATGTATATTTGCCCCTAAGTCCCATCATACATCTTTTTGCATAACCCGTAACTCACTCCAACCCACCTACAGTAGGTATAAACAAAACACAAACTGTCCACTAATACGGGAAGGCCTCTCAAAATTAGTTTAAATCTCTCTATAAAATGTATTCGTACCCCACACACGGTTGACAGAAAACTTTATGCCTCCCTAAACATTCCACCCACATACTAACCTCTTAAATATTCATGCGCTTAGAATAACATTTTGTGTTCTGGCAAAAATTTACCTTCGGGATTGGACAGGTGAGGTGAGTTTGTTGTGACAGACGCTCTCAGGGTGATGAATGTTGAGTGCTAGGGGTGGTCACCTCATTGCTTGTATATCTAGTAATGTTAGCTCAAAGCGTTGGATTAACACTAACATTCATTAATTCAGTCAAATAGCATAGTGTAGGTTCTAATTCTTAAATTTTTCGATGGTTTTGTATCTTACTTATTTGAACTTTTCATAGAATTTATTTAAATTCGTATGTTTATTGTTCATTGTTTTTCCTCCTTAACTTTTAGAATAGAATAATAGTAGGTAATCACATAACATTATTAAAATACTAAATACAAGTATTAAACATCTAAACAAAAATGAAAACATGCACCTATACAATGTTTACCAGGATTTATGTAAAATACAGACAAAAAAAAACATACACAAATATATTTAATAAAAAGAAATAAACCTTCGTGCTTAAAAGCGATATTAAATTTATTGGTGCAAATAAAAAATGTTGTAGCAAACTTATATGAATGAGTAACATTGCAAAACTATTTTAGTACCAATAAATTCGGCACAATAGATACAAGTGGTAAATTAAGTGAGGATTCGTTTTATTTTTACTGCCCCTACAATGATTTATGTTTAAGATAACTACACTATGAAAATTACACAGCTGCTTTTTTTCTTTACGTAAGATAATAAAATGTAGCTTTTATCTTTTTGAGTTATTGCGTTCGTTTTGGGAGTAAATGAGGTGAATTCTAGAAGCAAAATACGAGATATTCTTGGTCTAAATCGTGAAACCTGGAATTATCCTCTTGGTATAACTGACTTTTTTGAATATCGCATACGTAGGTCGCAATGAAAACTACTAAACTTAATGATATAATACAAGAAAACAGTATGTTTAAACACAAATAAAACACCAGAATAACACTCGGGAATAACACTCGTACCTTGAAGTCTGGTAGTATTGCCACACCCGACAGCACTTCTGACTATCATTGCTAAACTTTATTCGGAACTCTTTCTTTATTTCTTTCTAACTCAGTGAGAATACTGTGACATAAGTTTTATGGTTTTAATATAATGTGATTGATCAATCCGATATAATTTATGACAATTTAAGTACCTATGTAAGGCATCACTGGCTGTGCTTCGCGGTTTCACCCGCATAGACTTAATTTGAGAGATTACCCTGAACAAACAAAAAGAGAGAGATTTTTTTAATTTGGATTTTAATAATATCAGTACCGTGTAATATACCTGTTTTTTTTATATTTGGAATTACAAATAGACACTTTAATTTAATTTATCTGTGTATATATGCTGAAGTATACAATACAATGCTGCCGCGTTATTCTCTAAAGTTTCTCAGCGTCACACTCGTCGTCGAGTGTCGGGTTAATATTGAACCTTATCCTCTATTTACTATGTATCAATTTCCTATGATTGAAACCAACGCTCGTCATCGAGTTAGACGCTGAGAAACCTTAGTGAATAACGAGGCTGGTATGTGGAGCAAGTGATGTACATATCACATGAATCTTATCGAAGCGTCTATTGACATGAGGCGAGAGTATCGTATTCATTTCCACTCGAGTGAACACCTTATCGAATATTAATCGTAAGCTTTGAAGACACTGGCCATTCAATAGTCCAGCGGCAGTCGACTGTAAAAATACAGTCATGCAAATAAATCATTCTTCATCCATACAATCCATATCATAGTAGTTTTTGGAGAAATATACATCTCGTATTTGAATATGTATGCAAAAGATATTGATTTCTTCAGATAACTATTGAAAATGTTTTTAGACAAATCCAAATATATTTCTAGTAGTAGAATGTACCTGTAATTTTTTTTTACTTTGACCACATGGTTTGGTTCTATATCACTTTTAAGTATCATTTTCTCTGCCATGAATTGTCCAAAAAACTAAGCTGAACTATCAGTCAATATTTTCAGAGATGGTACGATACGAAGTGTTATTTCTATATAGTTAGTAATAGAAATACAGGTATTCATTAAAGCAGTGAAGACACCCAGTAACTCATATTTATTGAACAAAATACTCTTCAATCACACACACGTATTATATACACTTAAATTATCTTAAAAGGTACTTCTTCTTCTTCTACTACTTCTTAAAGGAAATTAAAAACTGGTCCTAAGTGATCATATCGGTAGGAAAACAAATATAAATGAATTTCTACAGACTCCAAAGCGACATATAAAAGCTTCCTCGAATAATACTGAACATATTCGCAATTAAACTGAACTTCTCTTTATAGTGTGAGCTCATTCAAAAACTCCTAACAAAAGCAACCCACAACTTGTTTTAAACGGTCCAAAAGAAAGGTCCTTTAGAAGTAACTGCTCAACCGCAACAACCTATATTTTGTTTTGTTCTAAAAGCTACAAAAGCTACCGAAACAAACAGTGTAACGTGCACAGGGTGATTTATACCTACGTATGTGTAATATTGGACAGGGCACCGGACGCCAGTTTCCGGACGGTCCGGACGGACCAAAACAAACATATCGAGCTCGGTTAATCGTCCGTACACTATGCTAAGATTTCGAGGCTTATCGGCCCTTAATAAGGGTACGGATAAAGCTGATAATATACACTTTCCAGCTTCATTGGTTTCAGCCTGCATGGGACTATTATGCGAAACGGGGAAAATAAAGTCGGCCATTATAATCGAGAATCACATGCGATTTGAAATTAAAAATAAACCTTGCGAAGGATTCGTAATTTGATACTTTGATATTATCCCATTGGTTTTTGCTACACCTACACTAATATTATAAACAGGAAAGATTTGATTGTTTGTTTGTTTACATTGAATAGGATCCGAAACTACTTGACCGATCTTGAAGCAATTGATAGCTACATCATCAGCGAGTAACATAGGCTATGTTTTAGTCCCGTACTCCCACTGGAACGAGAACTACGCGGGTGAAACTCGGTGATGTCCGCTAGTTATGTCATAAATAGTTTGATACAAAGGCCAGTGTAATATCACCCTGGCCTTCATTATGTCATATGTTTAGTATCATCTTCCAATCTAATCGTTTATAGCAATATGTAATAGGTTTCCGAAATTCATTGCGTACGATGGGACACCCGGAACCGCAACACATTTCACTTTTACCTTAAAATTTTGTCACACACTGTATAAAGGATGGAAGTAACTTATGTATACTATTGTTTGTTTCACAAAATTAATATTTCAGACCGTTTTTTGCTATGATTTGTGGTGATGCTGGTTTATCATTTGTGCGGTTATTTGTGTACGCCGTTTGTGGTCGGACTAGATATGCGTTGGGTAAACCAAAATACATTATTATTAGCTTTAACACAAATATTTATTCATTCAATTTAACTATATACATATATACATCTATACAGATAAATAAAATTGAGGTGTCTGTTTGTAATTCCAAAATAACAGCTTTTCACTACATGCATGTGAAATTATACACGCTACTGACACTAAAAAACCAAGTTTTAAAATTTTTCTCTGTCTGTCTGTCTATCCGTCTGTCTATCGGTCTGTTTGTTCCGGGTAATCTCTAAAACGGCTGGACCGATTTTAACGGGACTTTCACTGGCAGGTGGCTGATGTTTCAAGGAGTAACTTAGACTACTTTTATTAATTAAAAATATAAGGGTTCCGCGACAATAAGGACGAAACTAAATCTACGCGGGTGAAACCGCGGGGCACAGCTAGTAATAATTATAATAAACTTTTAACTTAAATTTAAAACAATAGAGCTAAAATAAATATAAGTATAAAAATTATAAGTAGAAAACAGAATTTAAATTAGTGTCTGCGGGAATGGTGCCCAGTAAGCTGGCCGCGTTACCTCGCTGGATTGCTAAATTGATCCTTTGACCGAGGTAAGAATCAGCTCGGCGGTCACCAGAGACGTCAACCAGGCGTTGCGAGATCCTTAAAAAGGACTTTCGTATTTGACCCCCATGGCCCTAAAGCTTTAACCAGCGCAATGATTTTTAATGTAGATAAATTGTTTTTCTAAAGTCAGCTAATCGGTATATCGATCTAACAGAAACAAAGAGGAACAAACAAATGTTGACAAGATTCATTTGTCAGTAAGAAGCACAATGATAATGTTATTTGTCTAAGTTTGTAAATGCCCTGCATATATGACATCAGACTTACAGACATACAAACATTTTGCCATTAGTAGTATCAATTTGGATGACAAGATAAGTACGCATAATTAAGAAAGCAAGTATATTGCGATTAACTGGTCAAATTTGGGTTTGCTATTAGTAAAAGTACACCTTTATCTACCCCTTAGGCGTATGTTCTAATTTTTTGTAAATCATTTCAAGAAATCACTGTAAACAGATTTCTTTGTTGTGTGTTAAAGCAACGGTTATCACATCATTACAAATTTTCCTATTGCATAACTTTTCACAGAAGTGTATAAATTTTATACACTTTCGTGATAAACTGGAATTAATATTCTTCGCCAGTTCCAGTCAGGGTTTACTATAAGCAGAAGTACACCTTTATCTACCCCTTTAGGCGAGTTAATGTACGTAATATGTAAATATTTTATGTCACCAATTTTATATTGATAGCACTGTGAACAGATTTCTTTGTTGTGTTTTTAAAGCAACGGTTATCACATCATTACAGATTTTCCTATTGCATAACTTTTCACAGAAGTGTATAACTTTCATACACTTTCATGATAAACTGGAAATATTCTTCGCCGGTTTCTTTCAAACAAATTAACAATGTACTTCACAACAGAGTGTTTTTAATTGTTTCATATTTTGAAACAATTAGGTTTTAATTGTTTCAAAATATTCCATACACTCGTACACACGGCGCTTTCTTTTTGTTGGTTGTTTTTTCCTAAACGTGGAGTAGATGTAACAAATCTTCTACTAACACCGTCGTGACAGATCTGGCTTTTAGGATCGAGGGAGCTTGTCCTCCAATTTATTTGTTCTTACAGTTTTTATTAAGATGTCTGCTTTTCTTACCGACTAGAAAAAGGAGGTATTTCTATGTTCAAAATCTTCTACTGATCTGGCTATGTTAAGGTGGTAAGTTTTCGACATTCATTTTTTTTTTTTTTTTTTTATTCTTTAATTTTTTCGGAATTTTTGTCTAACATAGACAATGTCAGCTCCATTGAGCTCGCACATCACAACTCAACAATCATTAAGTGCCTTACCAAGTACCAAAGACCAAAATGATTTTTTTTTTAAATTTAATTATCAATCACGTAGACTTTGTCTAACAATACATTTATAGGTTCCTACGTCAATTTTTTTTATCAAAGGTCAAAAATATAGTCTCGGTATTTTTACTGAAATCTTATAAATATCTGCTAATTAAAACCTATTTTTTCATTAATCGGTCGTTGGTTTGGTAATTATACCAAATTTAAAATGTTTTCCCACGCAACCAGCGTAGGACATGCCTATCTATTAAACAATTAGAGATTCAAAATAGATTTAAGTACACAAACAACAAATAAGTATAGCATTACATAAGTACTAATATAGATACCTATTTTTATTTGCGTCATCAAGCATCGATCAGATCTCTCGACATTTGGGAATACGACATTTTAATGGCGTGTTATTTGAACATTCACCGATACGTATAATACCTACGCAATGATTTCCGTGGATATAATATTATGAAGGAACATAATTTATGGTTTCTTCAATAGAATCCTGAGACACCGTATCATGCGAAAAACTTGATTTTTTTATGTGTAAAACCCTTTAATAAACTACTTGACGACTATATTAATATTACATTAATATAGTCGTCAATTTCTGGTATCCAAAAACAAAATAATAACAAATCGATGCTTTTAGGAATTAATCTATGAGAAATAACGAAGAAAAAATTCTGGGATTATCCTGGTAGTTGATTATAATTAATTTTGTTTTTTTAATAGCACGACGCTAGTTTATAATTTAGGAGTTTTGAAACTTGTATTCCTTATTTTTCATTTTTATTAATCACACGCCATACTTAAACGGACCATAATTAAACGGACATTTTTGATACAGTTCCAATATAAAATACCTGTCGCTATAAATCGAACATTACAGAATACGTGCAAAAAGAGACTATCTGTAATTTCATACGAGAATTTAATTAACTACAGCTTCGAAGTTCCAGCATTTGTGACAAAAATAATGTCGAATAAAGATCGCAATATTTTTTTTATAAAACTAAACCAGATAGATATATGTATCGCAAAACTGTTATAGAAGACCAACCGCACAATATGTAGAATGGACCGTTTAAATAAACATAATAAATAACACCCAACCCAACCGTCGATAACGGTAGAGACTACCGAACCGTATCAAATCACCTTGCACTTTTAGCCCCTACTAATTTGACCCTTACAATACAAAACATACCGTTGAAACAGGAAAGTAGCCACAAAAGCGTGGTGCATAAGTGCGTGAACACCACACGTTTGACTCCCCGCCGACGCACCATCGCACCAGAATCATCGAATCACCATCCCACAAAACAAATTCCAATACTATCCCGTAAGGACGCACTTATTCGATAGCTCGGAAAATTTCACCGTCGAATTGTATCGTGACGTAATAGAAAGTTCAGTTATCTAACCCCGGGAGAGACGTCTGCTCGCCGTGGAGCGGCCCGTACGACTGAACTGTTCGCACACGACAAGGCTTCGAGGGCGCGGGGGTTGGAAGTATCAAATCAACTGTTTTGTATCCTCACAACCATTTCCCTCCAAATGTGGGACCACGTGCCGTGTTTGGTCAATTTTAGTCTCAAAGGCCTTCCGGCTATTTGTATTTTTATCGCTGTCATAAAACCAGACATCATTAGCGATTGCACAATTCCGTTGATTGCCTGCCACCGCTCTAACTGGTGTAATTGAACTGTTTTTTCTCCTAATTCGGAACGGTACGGTTGTCGGTTGTCAATTAAGCACTGATCCCTTTGAAGCTGAAAATAATTATTTTTGTTTGCGTTTCAGTGAATTGAGGGCAGAGGTATCTTTTGTTAAGATAACATTCAGTGTTGGGATGGGAGATGGAGGAAAGAAAAACATGGCGTCGATTTTATAACGATAACGTCTTGGAATATCACGAAACTCGTATTAAAGTCGCTGGCAATGGGCGAAGTTTTGTCGGTTTCATGGTAGGCCTTCTTGATACCGGAGTTTTAGCCGAAAGCCAAGTGGCGAAGGACTCGTACTAAACTTTGAGGTTTACTACTCGATTTCGAAACTTTTATGAACAACCAAAAAGTGTGAAGCGATTTGTTTGAGCTGGTGTTGAATTTACTTATTTCTCGTTTTTTGTTTATAACAATACAAAAGTTCTGACAATATACCTCTGATTTCAAAAAGTTTTCCAAAATACAGCCTTCCAACAGATTCAACTCCAGTGGTTGATTCTGATCAAAAGAAGCAAATCCTTGACAAGTTTTATTGAACAAGGGTAATTTGAATTTGTAAATCTAATATCAATTAGAAATTTGAGTATCAACTCAAATTTCTAATTTCATACTGTAAGCTATTTTTAATGTCGATGAGTTATTCAAAAACATTGACTATATTTTACCGTTCAACCAATAAAATATTGGATTATGGTTAGACCATTACATCAATCCAAACAAAAAGCAATTATTCACACAAATTGTTTGAGTCACACTGTTTAAATTCCGAGCTTTTACATCACGGAATAAATAATAAATGAATTTATTGATGAAGGATTCCCAAAAGAGTAGGAAGAGTTTCACCTTAAGTTATGATGATTTAGTGTTACCTATTGATTACGTTAATATTGTCTATACTTGTGGTTTTATGGATTACTAGATTTCACCTGCAGCTTCGCTCGCATTGAAATTTTAATTTAAAAGTAACCTATGTTACTTCCAATACCTCCAATAATATGTGTACAAAGTTTCATGAAGATGGCTAAGTGGTTATCACGTGAAAGCCTAACAAACAAACTAATATTAACATTTATAATATTAGTAGGATTATGGTAAACGGTAAAATATTTCAATTACGATCTTACAATGTTTTCAGTCCAAAACCATATTCTGATTGAAAATGCTATGGTGATATAAACATTGCTTGTTCAAAGTAACTAGCTTTGGCGTTAGACATTTATGTATCAGAATAAAATATGGTAGAATCCCCATTAAGTAATGGCGCAATAAAATCTTTCTGAGTAATGACTCGGATGTGTTTTCATAGACTTTTGTGCTTCATTTCTGAGTCACTAGTAGTCTCTTTGACCGTATAAGTACTTTCAATAGATTGTTTTTGTAACAATTTCTTCCATTTTAATAAAACAGACTTGGCCCCCTTTAAATAAATGTTTAAACCAAAACCAGACCAAATTCGCACTAAAACTATGTCCATCCCTTTTTATATACTTATCACAAAAAGAGACAGAACTATTTCAAATCCTAACCTAGATTGTGTTTTGTAATAAGGGGGTTGTGCATTTCTATACCACTTAGGTAGCAAAAAAGCAAGGTAAGTGATTACCGGAGTCAATAGATGCGTTGCCAACCCTGTAGGTATCTCTTCATACCTTTATAGAAGCACCCCATCCTATACACGCTTGGGAAATGTCACTTCACTCACACACACACATATCACACACTCACGTCGGGAGCTCATTCAACAGCCTTACCGTCAGGAGAAGAAGCACCTTTGGTCCATGGAAAAGTCCATTTTGGTTCGAAGGTGTGCAGATTAGCATCTCTAAAGGAACCGCGCACACCTGGTAATTTTATGAGTCTGTCGTCTATCTATGCCGCGTCGCGAATAAAATACATACATTACATTGTTTTTGCTGAGGGCTCATAGCTCGTGACGGCACCTGTACTATGGACGGTGGCCGTAGGCTCTAAAAAGTATAAGTTGTATTCAGTTTTAGCTCTATAATAAATACTTAATGTTGAAATTGAAATATCTCCAACCAGATGGACTGACATAGTCAAAGAGGCAACAACAAACATTCTAGGGGCTTTTAGACTTAGAAATTTCTAGTTCCTAGAGAACCATAGGCTAGGGAGCCATTCGTGGTAATCACGGCCCTCAGTCATGAAGAACATACGAAGAAGAACGCGATTGTTGAATACATTTCTAAATCGATCGACCCTGGTTCAGTGTTTCCCTAAAAACAAAACACTCGTATTATATCAGTTATGTGAATTTTGATCCGGTCTAACAAAAGAAATGTGAACTGGAAAAATCTTTAGTTCAACATTACTATCTGAAATGCTGAATTTGATTTATAACATAAATAAACATGTTTACTCAAATAAGTATATTCCTCTTCAAGATAAAAATATAAATACATTTGTATTTATTTATATTTAGATTGTATGTGTTGTTTTCATCTCAAATTTTGGCAACAGTACCAACAGACTGCCTCTAGTCTACTCTACACTATTAGTCGTAAAGCGCTGCTGTGCAACATGAGGTTCGATCCTTGGGTCGGGCAAAGTGTTATTGGGTTTTTCCATTTGTTATTTCTCACTAGTAGCCTTTAGTCTCGATTAATGCCCGCTAACTGGCAATAGGCTCGCCCTCTATCATAAGTACAAATCTGCCTACCCATTCGGGGAATAAAGGCGTGAGCATAGGTATGTGTATGTATCAACAATTAGATTTAAACAAAAACAAGTAAGGGAATGAAGTTGAACCCTTTGTTGAACATAATAACAGAAAAAAATAGCATAATTTCAAAAGGACAAGCCCTTCTCGAGTCAATAATTAAGGACACCTAATGCCCTCCGCAGTAGGAAGTCCAGCGGACTCAAATTACGTAACGGTCCGTGTTCGTAGTTGGAAATCGTCCACAGAAAGTAATGTGGCCATCTTTTTTTATGACATGACATAGTTTAATGTTATTAGATTTGGACGGTGCCTGTGATTTACAAGGAAAATGTCTTCCTTAATGGACTGTACCGAATTACACGGTGTATGTACATTTATAACTGTTGTATGTTTGCTAGATACACCATGCATTCTTTATTTGTTTATTTTGTCATGTTTCTCTTTATTAATCGCATATTAATGACATCTTATTCTAATGCTGATTGTTCACTCCAAATTGCAACAGCTGGGAGCCTGGGGGACAACTATGATCGTTTAAGCAGAGCGTATTTAGAACTTCTGAGCTTTGATGTTTCATTTTGATACCGTAAAATTAAACGTCGAAGCTAAGAAGTTAATACACGCTGCTTAAACGATCCTAGTTGGCCCTTGTTCGTAAAATGTCTTAGTTATGATCAGATGAGATTATTCGTTTTTATCAGTTGTATCATGTTTTTAGTACTAATATGGAAGTAATTATTTTGATCGGACTGTTCCAGTTATTTGTCACCATTAGTAATTATCGCCAAATTATAGGTGACGCCACGAGTTATAAGCGCTGACCTTAAATAAGTCAATCAGTCAGCTCTCCACTATTTTCTACTCGTGACACCACTGGCTAATACTGTACCTTTTGTTTTATGCTTATGTATCTTGTTCTAACTTATAGTCAAGTCGGAACAAAATTTAGCATAAACATCAAAGGCAATAAATTGTCTTAGTGGCGGAACTCAGTGGCGGTACAAAAATAAAGAGGAATTTCAGGCCTCAGCAGGCGGCATTTATTTAGTAGGAAATATTTGCCGATGAGGGAAATATATCTACACAAATGTGTAATACATTATTTTTATTTCCTGAACGTCGTTTGTTAAACGAATTGATTTTATACGTTGATTCATATTTTACTTAGGTACTAGTATTTATTTTATTTATTGTAATTTTACACAAAGATTTTTTTAGTTGCTATTGGAAGCCTAGAAATATCATGCGTCGTTGTGGCATACTTATGTACAGATTTACAAAGGAGGTATATATTCGGAAAGTCAGTTGCTATAATATTTTTGAATCTTACTTACTAGTTCTTGCATTGCTTTAAATGTACTTACTTCACTTTCCTAGAAGAGTTTTTAGCTCCAATTCTTTGAGCATAACGAGCACAAACAGATCCGAAACTGGCAGTAGCATGTATAGCCCTGTATAATTATGTCATTCAGACGATTTGAAAGTAAGTACTTTGTAAAAAGTCTAAACGAATGAAGATACTTTTGAGTTGAATTTGAGTTTGAGGATCTCTGTCTTAAATCAAAAACACTTTTGTGTTGATAGCGTTGATTATCTGCCGTACCTTTTGAGTCACAATTGTACAAAGTCTTGTTTATTGAAGTTAAAATATTAGTAGTATTATAGTATTAGTTGTCATCTTCGATAAATAATATTTAGGTAATTATTAGGGAATATATATCTATAGATTTCATAAATGTGTATATTTTTACTATTAATAAATTATTTAATAAGTAAGTGTATTGACGACTCGATATGAACGATACAAGATGGCGTCACATGTGTTTTCTTTAAGATGTGACGGTCAGTATAAAAGGTTTAAAAAAATAATAACGTGGGATATTCATATCGTGTCGTTGCTAAGTGAAGGTTGTGAAATTTGGTGTACGAAGTGTTTTCTCTTGTACTTGGATTCTGTTAAGTAAAATGGCATAATAAGTGAGTACATTTAATAGTTTTATTTGAATTACTTCCTAAATTATAACGATATAGATAGACCAGGTAGCTAATTAGAGGTTAATATTGGTATGAAACTAACATAGTATTATTACTATTATTATTATAGTATTAATAATTAATATTATTATATTATTACTATTATTATTTATATTTCTATCGCACCATGATCTCCCATTTTTGAGGGGTGAAATTTCTGACACACGGGCCTGAGCCAAGTGTGACAGATTTTTATTATAATATATACTTATATAGTTGATGTTAGTTTGATGAGGATGAGGATGAAAGGAATTTCCGGGTGAGACGGCATGTGTTGAGGATAGCAGCCTTTTGTAGGAGAGAGACAGTGTACTTGGGCATTTGGAGGGTGTTGAGGTGTGTCTGGAGGGTGTTGGGAATCACGCCAGTTGTGTAAATGACTATTGGTATTATTTTAGCTGTATCTACTTGCCACTGTCTTTTAATTTCGGTCGCCAAATCTATGTATTTTGTCATTTTTTCTGTTTGTGTCGTTAGAATATTGTGATGTCCGGTCTATTGAAATGTATTGTTCTATCTGTGATTATAGTTCTGTCCCAATAAATTTTGTATAAATTGTTTTCTAATACTGGGTTCGGTTTGTATTTATAATAAGCAACTTTTTTCTGAATAAATCCATATTTGTGGGCTATATTTTGGTGTACTATTCCTGCAACTTGATCATGCCTGTGTTTGTAGTCGGTTTGGACTATAGCTTTGCAGGCGCCTGTTATGTGCTGTATTGTTTCTGAACTACTGTGACATCTATTATTATTATTATTATAGTATAAGACTATTTATTCGCACACTGTACATATAGCACAGTGTGCGAATAAATAGTCTTATGCTGTTTAGTGTATAGTATGTACTTGTAATTGGAATATATATAACTGTAATGCAAATATAATATAGTAGCTACACTATCACCTTAGGTTAGCCTGTAATGGTAGTGTATGTATATAAATAAATAAATAAATAAATACTGAGCCACAGATAATGCCATTTGTCTCAATGCACCCGGAAAAAATAAATAAGACTATTTATTCGCACACTGTACATATAGCACAGTGTGCGAATAAATAGTCTTATGCTGTTTAGTGTATAGTATGTACTTGTAATTGGAATATATATAACTGTAATGCAAATATAATATAGTAGCTACACTATCACCTTAGGTTAGCCTGTAATGGTAGTGTATGTATATAAATAAATAAATAAATAAATACTGAGCCACAGATAATGCCATTTGTCTCAATGCACCCGGAAAAAATAAATATCCCGCCGCTACCACGAAATCCCCTTTGAATTGTTTTCACGCGTCTTTCGCCACAGTATCTATTCTCCGCTGGTCTTGACCAGTTAATCCCGCAGTTAGTTTCCTAATATTGTCACAATACTTTTTGTGTTCTAACCCATCTAAGTATTTATGGAGATAAAATTTGTGTATGGACTTAATGCGCAAATTACATCTGCCTATCCTTTGTAGTAATTGTTAAAAAACTACCGTAAAAGGAGCGCTGTACGTTTGTAAGCCACTTTGTAGTTACATAAAAAAAACATCCATACATTAACGCAAACTTATATCACTGAAATAACATACAGTGATGGCTGACCACGTGATCGGTCGGCAATGGAAAATGTCCTGCAAAAACCAATATACACAGTCGATACTTTTTAGGCGCACATTTTTGGCAAATAGCTTCGGCTGGTGGTACATATCAAGATAAAATAAAATAAAAAAAACCCTCTACATTCTCATCTTTAATTTAATTTGTGTCGTTTATAATTTTTTTTATTTTAAAACAAAAATCAGCATTGTCGTATGTTCCACATAACGTCAAATTAGCATCCCATCACATTTTGTAAACAGCTACACTTTACCACAAACATAAATAATAAGTGTAACGAAAAATAAATAAGGGATTTATTACTTTATTTCTAACAGTCTAGACTCTATAATATAGAGAGTAAGGGACTCATCCACCTATTACATTTGCACCCAATCATCCCCGGGTTTAAAATGGTGCTGTGTCCTTTCCCTACATCTCCGTCGTCCTCCAACAAGGCGTGAAGATATTATAAGTCTTGAACATGAGCTCGCACTGCGTTCATAATAAAGACTTGAACTAAATCAAGCCCCTCGTGATGCATAACAGTCGTTCCATATTCTCCTGCATTTTCTCAGTTAATATATCTTTTAAACGACCTTCATTGCCACTCTAGAGATATAAATCGCGTCCTACGTTCTACACTGTCGTGGGTAGTTCTTAAGTTTTATATTGCTTTTAAGAAATGAACAGGCTAATTATATGGATTAATGGTTACGTTAAGGCTACCCGTAGAGAGGTTTTTGTCGGCCTTTAAGCGTGTGCGTTCCTCCGACAGGAAGCAGTCAGGAAGCAGTCGTAAGTCTAAACTGTCTATGAAAATCTGAGGAAGTATTGCTTTGAAACTATAATACATTTTTGTGAATTGTTCGTTCGTCAAGGGAAGCTTTGCAACTAATAGGAGTGAATCATCAATGGAAATAATTATTACTAAGTAATATATGTTTTATTGTTAATCCTACGCGGGTAAAACCTTAAATATAGTTAGTTGCTTATAATTTAGTACAATATACTATAATATATTCTTATTTCTAATCTAGCCTGTAGATGTTTGCAGCACCACGGCTATCAATCGAGCGCTATCAGCTATGATTTTTTTTTTCTTTTTTTCTGCTATGATTATGGCGAACCAGATGAAAATTTTTTTACTTAAAAAAAAAGTACACTGTGCATGGTGGTTAGTGATTCCGGTGGTTACGGTGCATAATGCTTGCAACATCTTTTTACGTTGCCGATTAGGTTGAACAAAATATAAATACTAGTCCCCTTACTTGCTAACAGCAAATTAGTAGATAACTACTTAGTTAGCAGTTAAGTAAGACAAGTTACAAAGGGTAGGTTCTGGTAACGTAATACACAAGTACACAAAAAAGTACTTTCGAAGTCTACTATCCCTAAAGAAATTTAGGCTTATATTATAAAGCTTATTCGCCGTTAAATCATATGCTCGACATTACGAGTAGCTCACTCAGAACAATTTATGTCTCAAGCAAAGTGAATGGACCAAATTTTGTATAAATTTCATGAAAAGGTTTACCTAGCATTTAATTTTAATAGGGTTTTACTCCCGGTAATAAATTTATATAGAACACTAACTAAGTTTCCCTCAGCCCACGCGTATTGTGGGATATTACGTAATTATTTAATCTTAATAAGAATAGGTATTAAATTATGAATGAATTAATTTATAACTTTGGAATTTGTTGTAACTTCGCTATTTATAAGTTCTGGCGATTGTGTGAAAATGTTAACTTTATCATTCCTTAAGTTCTTAATTCCGTACGTTAGTTAATTTGAAACGAATGAATGAAAAAAATAGCTGATGTTACTCCTTGTAACATAAGTCAGTGAGAGTCCTGTTAAAATTCCGACCGTTTAAGAGATTATCCGACACAAACAGACAGTCAGACAGACAACCAAATCAAAATTTAAAATTATTTTTTTCAACAACGTAAAGCATATACTTTCTAATGCATTTAGTGATAATCTACTAATTTGGAATAACAAACAGACACTTAAATTGTATTTATCTGTATAGATAGTTTGTTTGTAGATACTATTACACCACTCTACTCATCAGCATGCACTTTCATAGCGTGGAGTACTCGCTTGCCATTATGATAGAAATAAAATGAGAAATTGTGTTTATTATCTACTTATTACGGTGTAAATGATTTTCTGGATAAATAAGCATGTTCCTTTGGTATGCCTTAGGCGAAAATATCGTTCCGACTCATTTATCCAAACATTGGGTGCCTACTTGACCAACAAAGAATACTATAATACGTTACGATCGCCAACAAGTTTGGTACACGATTTACGTGTGTAGTTTGAAGAAGGAAGCGTTGAAAGTTTAGAACCTGATACCTTAGTAAACCCAGACCATACCTCTGCTCTCACCAACTTTCCGACGTGTTCTGTGCAAGTTGCTGAGTGAAAACTGATCTTGTATAACGATGTAGTAATTGAGAGAGATTTCAGATTACTCCACTTGATAAAAGATTTATTTATTTATTTTTATTCAATAAAAACTTAATTAAAGGTAGAAAACTTGTCCCAAGTCGGTGTCTCTCGGGATCGTGCAAAGAAGGCTGGCAGCATTGCCACGTTGAATAGCAATGCTGATTCTCTGAGCGAGAAAAGCCCCAGCTCACTTGTCACGAGAGAAAGATTTCTTAATCTGACGTTTGAGTGTGTTTAAAAAGAAAGAACGATTTGAATTGAATATTGCAAATGTGACTATTGATGGATTTTTGACTCACTTTTTTATTTTGGTCAAGTAAAGGTACCTTAATTATGAAGGAATATAGTTATTGATACGTCCGGTCTTGTAGATCTTAGCCAACGTAACCGATAAATCTATACAGTTAAAGTAAGTTAATATATGCATATAAATATTATTGAATTAAGTATTCGTTTGTCATTCCAAATTTACAGCTTTTCACTAAATGCATGTGAAAGTATATACGGTACCTCCAAACAAAATACATTATTAAAATTAGCACATAGCTGAAAAGTATTTAAGCTACTTGTATTTAAAAAATAGAAATCCGCAAATAAAGCTACTCAAACTCACCAAAGTCTACGCGAGTGAAACCGCGGCACAGATATTAAATAACTATAATTGTGAGGCCACAAAATAACCCGGTACGGTCTGGGTCTTGGTACGATTTCCGTTAGGAATACTAAAACAGCTAATGAAATTGCTAAAATTGGTGCAGCCCATATGCTATACAGAACGATAAAATCTGGAGCTACGCCAGACTTCCCAAACTAATACGAGTAGCCATTTACAGCTCACGTTTTGGTGCGAATCTACATAATTCGCCTCTGGTCAGTCAAGATAGGTTCGCGTGTAACAAAGTTTAAGCCACAACCATGCAGACGTGTTTGAAACGAAACTGCTTTTAAAGCATTACTTGTCTGAAAATAGAGCCTCGTTTCTTCGCTTTGGACGCTTTTCATTGCGCCTTTAGTTGATGGAGAATTTATGGGTGATGTAAAAACTGCAGCAATGTATGATGTTGTTAGACGGAATTAAAAAATACAAGTTGTACATTAAACGCCAGGTGTCAGAAGACCTTTGGCTTTTAAGTACACTTAATATGATAAAGGATAACGTCCTTGTCTTTTATAATTGGTATCACTAGTGAACAGTTACTATCAGGTGCTTTGACACAAGCTCTTATTGCGATACAATTCCACTGTGTGATAGTGACAGGCTTATACACGTCACATACATCTGTCTCACATGTACATACACATGTATTAAGAGTTAAACTATCATGGCATAAGAGGTTCTGGTAGAACCCCAGGTTGATGCTTATTGGAGAGTTTTTAGATTTACTGATATACTGTGTTGAGTTTATACATATTCAACGATTAAACTGAATCTTACCTAACTAGTGAAGTATTTTGAACTTTGTCTTAATAAAATGGTATAGAGAGGGACAGAGTGAAGTCTTCATTCGTTAAGCGTTTCGTTTAAAGCATCTTTTCAATCAAAATTATGCGCGAATGTGCTTGCGATTATATTATCTTCCCACTCGTTTTAAGCCTTTGAATCCAAATTAAAATATGAAAGTCAAAGTTCGGCGATAAAATCTGCTTTTGAATGCCAAGTCACGTCTGAAAATATTTTTCGTTGGATGTGTTTAAAAATGGAGACTTTTCGATTTCGATGGTTCTTAAAGTCAGCATTCTTAGAAAAGATCGATAATTTTTCCATTGCCTTAGATTAAGATACATCGATAAAATGCTGAGTCTTACTACTATGGTGGCAAACGAGCGTTCAGGGGCCTTACCATGAGCTCTTATTGCCATGATAGTTTCACTCATTTATGAGATAGATGTATGTGACGTGTATACATCTGTCACTGTCGCACAACTGAATTATCATTGAAATAAGAGCTCATGTTTGGGCCCCAGTTTGCTTGATGGTAAGTGGCTACTGCCTGCCTATGGACGTGATCAATACCAGAGTGTCACAGGTCACTCACACCCTCACACCCTCACGGCCACCTTATAAGAATGGCACCACTGAGGAACACAATACGACTCTATGGTCGCAAGAGGTATTTGGCTGCAGTCTTCTAAAGGTACGATAAGAAGATACGATCCTCAGTCGAGCTCTGAATTTGGAACAGAAAATCCCATTTAACCTACTTCTCTTCAACTATCTATTCTTCAATTATTGAAAAAACGCTATATAGTTTAAATTTAAGAAAAAGTAAATGTTTATAGTAGGTACCCATAAATCAATACTGTATTAATAAACCACACGTCCGCCAAACCATAGTGATGGATTTCACTCACCATAGTCAAATATTTTGGTTCCTTCAAAGTACGTGCAAGCAGGGTTCCTACACTCCTACATGATTACCTAACCTCAAATTCGGATGTCGCATGCGAGGTCAGGACCGTACAAATCCTTGATATGTATGCGGGGTGAACTGATATCTGATTGAATGAAATGTGTGGTTTGGAGTTAACGGCTGGGGCCATTTTGTGGACGAAAAGTTCAAGGGTTGCAACGGTTGAGTGATTTTCGATTGAACTCGGCTTTTTAACGTTGATGCCGACGTAAATTTGACAACGGATAAGGGTGGTTTGGAACTTGGGTCGCATTAGTATTAAGTGAAAAACATTGTAGAACATTTAAGTACATGAAAGTATTTTGCTTCTTCTGTAGCCTTTAATTCTCAAGGGACTTATGACAGAAATCATTAATAACTTTTAAAATACAATGCCGTATGGATTAGGGGAGTTTGTCTGTGATACTTACTTAATGCATTTTTATCACAAGATTTTCAAGAAGACTCGAAGTCCTTTAACACGTGACAATCATGTAGATTGCTTGAAAAGTGAAAGAAAAAAGTATTGTAACATTTGATGACATTAGTAAAGATAGCATAGATTCGCAGCGTCTTTGACGATCAGTCATATCTCTGGGGTCACTGCGAACACTTTCAAAGGCCGCAATCACAATGCCCCGTCTAGCGTACGAGTGTCGCAGTCTCGCAAACTTCGCGACCAGTTTGTCACTTTGAGTCAAAAGTTTGACCCGCCACTTGAAACGGTTCGACTTGGAACTTCCCTGATTGTACCCAAGTTTCATAGTTCGCCCCCCTTTTTATATCATGACGGGTGTCAATTACGGAATTCTACCTTTTGTTCTTTTTTGCCCGAGTCGGGATTGTTAATAAAGTTGTCTAAGCAGCGGAGTCAGATATGAGAAATGAAATATCTGTTTTTTGCTTTTATCTGATACAGTCGCTAGTTGTATGTTCGTATTGAGTGGCTTGTTTGTTTCTGGGAGGTTGTTACATATATTTTCTTATTTTGTTAGTAAGCTACCTTGTAGCCTAAATAATATATAACTAAGATGATCGCAAACTTGTTACACAAAAAAATATATGTGACAAAATTGTCGCGTTGTGTCGTTATTTTAAATATCTGTAAATTAAGACGAATATATTAAAGTATAAATAAAAGGCAATCATGCTGATTTGACTACAAAATTGAAATCATTAAAGGTACATAGTAAAAAAAGCGACAGAATGCGAAATACTTTGTGCTGGTATTTTGCGTTTAGTCACATTTTTTAGATAACGCAAAATATTTATATGAATAATAAACAGAGAATATCAAACAGAGAGCTTGAAATAACCGCCACATCCAACGGACAAAACTACATTAGACTACAACTGGCAAACATTACTCTCTAAACATTAATAAATCCGCAAACATCACGGAGATATTCCCGCAAACACCAGTCGGACATCAGTGAACGGGTAAAAACATTGGACCGAGGCCTTCCATAATCCCGGCTAAGCCACCACCTCTGCTTTATTGTACATTGCTGCAAAGAGCCTAGAAAGCCTGAAAGCCCGCTCATTTGCATAAAATGTGCTATATTATGCTGCTTTTAACTAGAAATTACTTGTTTTGTCTAGTAATGGAGGGTTTTTGTTTTGTTTTGATGATCTCCGACCGAAATTAAGGAAATTATGATTTCATTTTAATTTAGTGTGCAAGTCTTGTTTTTAGTTGTTCGAGTTATTTTTTAAGTTAACAACCATTTATATGAAGACCATGTCTGGAAAAATTTAAGAATATTCCAATTTTAATTATAATATTGAATGGTATGAAGGAACATCCTTGCCTTACAACAAAGTTGAAAATTATCACAAACGAGATGATTTCGTAAAATTTTGCTCTTGCAACATTAATCAAAAGTTTTAGAATTTATAAAAACAAGCAGTTTCGGCCAAACAAAGATTTCTAAGCACCCCGTGGAATTAAGGCTTGCAATAGTTTTTATAAGTGACCTAAACATTATATTTATTCCACGACTGTCAGTTATTGGAAACGGAGGCAAAATTTTTCATTGCTCTTCAGGGTTTATGTCAATCCCCATAAAATCAGCAATATTCTGACCCCGTCACTCAGTGACTGTGAGGTTTCGTATCTGACGGAGGCCAGAAGGTCTAGTGCGAGTTTTTTGAAATCGCCGTCACAAGACATTGCGTCGACGTAAACGCAGATTTGTATGGGCTCACTATAGTGTCATCTTTAGGCTGACAGAGGCGCTGCTCCGATCCCATACAAATCTGCGTTAACTTTGACGCGGTGACTTGTGACAGCGGCAGTGAAAAACGCACTAGGCACACAGATATACTTGGCTTATGGCAACATTTACTTGCTGCTGAGACTGAAATCTGAGACCGAAATCAATCAAAAGCAGTGGGACAAGTCTTGCAATTGGAGCTAAATTATACCCATTATTTTCAAAATTGTAATAAGCCAGCTAATAGTATCAGTGCCTCTACCTTTCTATGGGTAGATATAGAATAGGATAGCGCACGTGTTGTGGAGTAAATTGCAAACACAAACAGCCACGACCAATGTTGTGTAAACTGTGTTACTTTGAATTAAGGATGGACGAACAAACATACGGAGCCAAATTGCCTTCGCCTTTATTTATTACTGTGCAGCTAGGTGTATATTTATTTGGTCACGTACATTTAGTTTGGAGTTTATTTTTCTAAGCTTCATACCTACCCATGGCTGTGTTTTTCATTTATATTGTTCTAGTGGACCGAGACAATTTTTTTTTTTAACTTTTCATATAATAATTAAATAAATATGCTCACGCCATCCCATAAGGGTCCCTGAAGGGGTAAGAAGAGGTGTTGTTACAACAACACGTGACAGAGAGTGAGTCCATCACCGTCTGAGTGCCTTTTCAAAACTAAACAGCTTAACCAATTTTATTGCAATTTTATAAACGGATTCAATTTTCGAAACATGAATTTTCACACAAACCTTTGTTACTAATTCTCATTTCCCTGAAACATAACGCTAGTAAGTAGACGAATAAAAAAATATAATAAAATTTGCGTACCAACAAAACATCTTCATATTTTTTTTTTTTTTATATAAATTTTATATTGGTCATAACTATGGCTACAGTCTTTTGTTTCCTGGTTCAACTGGTGCCGGGAAAGTTCCTTGGTATTTTACATTGTATTGTGCGAGTTATGACGTCATTGTCTGAGGGTAACAACGAAATTCTGTAGTATTTTCCAAACAACTGGCCGGTTTTATAAGTCTATCTTAGACAATAGACTTTTTTAATTAAAGCAGTGTTGCAAAATTTAAGCCAGCGAAAATATAAAGTGAATCTAAAATTCACAGTAAACAAACAAAGCTGTATACGTGACCACACCAAATTAGGTTCGTAGGCAATGTTGCTGGTGGCCTTCCCTTCTTATTCATAGTCAAAGTCAAAGTCAAAAATATCTTTATTCGATTAGACTTTTACAAAGTACTTTCAAATCGTCAGAATGACATTTATTTACAGGATTATACATGCTACCGCCAGGTTCGGAAGGTTGCTTTTACTGAGAAGAACCTGGCAGGAAACTCAGTAATTACTCTTTTCAAAACTATTATACAATTTTAAAAAACAAAGTTGATCACTTGAGAAATGTAAGCCCATGGACATAGTTCCAATGCACAAATATCGATAAAAATTAACATAAAGAAAAGTCTAGTAGGGTTTGCAACCACTAGTGGAGGCAATATCTCTTCAACCTTCATATCTTCATAACGTTGGTTAGTTCGTCGATAAGGGCCTAACTAGAACCTAAACTGACTAAATCATTTTGATTCTAATTCATTACTCCCTATCATCCTGTCATGGGTGGTTGTAGCAAATCTTTATTTACTTACTGAACAGAATAACATAATTACAGATTTATTTACAGTTAAGAAGCCATAACAACAAACTTATACCTGAAAACTCCTTATCTCCAAATTTGGTTCGAAAGTTCGCCTTTTTATCCGGCCCCGCCCTGCCATCGCTAACTTTCTTTATGCTTCATAAAAATTTACTAGATACTTATATTTCGGCTCATTCTCAACATCAGTAGGTCTAAAAAGGCCACTTTGGGAGAATCATAATGTGATCCGAATATGATTCATCACCAACATGACAAAATGGTCACTTAAGTGCAATTCATATTTATGATTCACGAATGATTACAATAATTGTAGATGTTAGTCCCTATGTAACTTTTTATGGTTCTGCTATTTGTCACAAAAGCAATTCATATTTTGTGGACCATTTTAGGAATTTTCATAGGAAAGTGTCAAACAGGTGAATTGCGAAATATGAATCATTCCTGAATCATATTCGGATCACATTATGATTCTCCCAAAGTGGCCGTTTTAGACCTACAGCATTCTATTAGTCTTATTGTCGATAGAAATTCAGATAACGGTTTATTGTAACCAACAATATTTACTGTGAATGATCAATGCCTTGTGGCGTCCCCTCTCGTTTTATTTGTTTTCTCGCAAAACTCACCGGATTTATGGTAGGTGAACGTCCCTTTACGACTATAAGTTTTGTAAGAGAATTATCTTCGTGCAAGTTGATATACTTTTTCCTTTGGATTCTTATCATAATAATATTAATCATCTAAGTTATACATTGGAGGGTTATTGTTTACCTTTCGTATTATGTTTTGTCGCCTATGGGTAATACATAATGTAGGTATACATAGCTCTTAATGTTCGCGGAAATTTAATTGCCAAGAATGCTTTGTGAGGCAGGCGCAGTGTGGGTAGGCCCCAACGAGGTGGACCGACGACCTGCTGAGGATCGCAGGAACCCGCTGGATATGGGAGAAACAAGACCCGTCGTCGTGGAGATCGTTGGAGGAGGCCTATGGATGGAGGCCAGCAGTGGGCCTCTGTCAGCTGAAATTATGATTATGATGTTTTGTGAGGTCTGAATAATTTATTTTACAACTCTATTAAAAATTACTAGTACCTAACTGGCCCTCACTTCACGTAGATTTTTTAAGAATGTCAAAAACGTTGCCTTTTTTCTTTTATCTATATACATAATATGGATTAACCTACTTATAAGTCCATCGGAGTTCAACTCCAACAAAACCGTATCGAGATCCGTAACGTAGTACAGAAGAGCGAGGCGTTCAAGCAGATAAAATAATTTTGTATGGTAATGGCTTCAATTAATACTTTTTGAAGATTTATAGTATCAGTATGACGTCACTTAATACTATTTATAAAAGGATTAAGGGACATAAGTGCACCTTTTTTGGATAAAAACTGTTCCTACATTGCTACATGTCAGCACTGGTAAAAACGCAGGGAGTAACTTGTGGTTAATTAATAACAGAACATGATCTCCTATTATTGCAATGATCGTTCAGCTGTGCGAGTGACACGTCATATACATATGTCTCATAATATGATTCAAAGTATTATAAACCTACTGAACACGTTCATAAAATCGTGGAAAATACCTTAATTATCTCCTAAAGTCATAAAATAAAAATCGCGACAAAATTGCGAAAACCACCACATAAACACCAAGATTACACCAACTTTTAACTACACACTGTGTTAATGGAGTGTTATATTTGGCACCCCGTTGCTATAATATCTTAGATCCATTCCGCTAAGGGTTATACATTCGACTCCCGGGTGGGCCAAAACTTAATTAAAGTTTTAATGAGCCGAGCGATATATGTATTTTGCTATGAGGGTAGATTAGTTTAATAAACATGCGCAGATAGGCCACTGTAATGATCATTCGTTAGGATGTTTAGTACCTATGTGAATGTCTTGGGCTATTGTCATAGATTATTAAGTTGTAGTTTTTTAAATTTTTGATGTTAATGATTCAAAATTTGATAATTCATGCTTACGGAGTTATTAATAAATATACCTAGTTAATGTTTCTTTCTGTACATTCTTCAAACTCATGTGATGAAGACAAGGCATCAAGTAAGTATTTTTGTGTGTTTAATGTAATGACGATGTCTAGGGAATTAAAAAACTTTATAATTTATGGTATTATTTAAAAAAAATTATAGCAAAAAAAAAGTATCAGTGAATATTTTTGTGAAATTAACCTGTTCGTTGCTTACAAGGAGGTAGCTCTTCTGCAATACGGGCTGTACCTTTTAATCTTTGAAGTGAAACTTTGATTGCACGCTATTAATGATACATAAAGTTAATTTAGACCAAATATTTCTGAAGCAATTATGCTTTGGGTCACGTTAAATAATCCGTGGTTCAGAGTGGTTACCGGGCGCAATTACGGTTGTTGCTTTTCAAATAAATAACATCAGAGAGCTCTTCTGGCATTTGAGAATGAAATTGCGACAATACGAGTCTTGAGATGTTCTTTAAGATTATATGAGATTTGATAATAGGAGGTGAATAACTACACAGTACACTAAAAAGAAGCTACATATATATTTTATAATCCTAAGGTACAGGCAGAATAAAAATATACACATGCGCATGTTTTTATTCGCTTCGCGCCGTACGACATACTCATAAAATAACTAGTCAAAGGGCATTCAGAGGTAGTAAATAAAATTTATATAATATACTAGAGAAAATATTGTTAATATTTTGTTCACGTGAGACGAGTGCCAATATAAAGCAAAACAGCAGTCGTACCTTGAACCAGTCGAACTTGCCTGCTTCGAGCAATCCGTGTGGTGCGATGTGGGGACCGAGAGTGGCTCGAATAACGGACATTTTTGCGACGATGACTGAACTTCGAACTATGATGAATACGAAAACCACAGATATATTTGTGACGACATCGTTTCTGTTTTCATGACGTGAATCGGGCTACAGATGGGAAGGTGTGTCGCTAGCGTTAGAGGTGACTCAAACTACACTCTTTTTGTCTCCAAGTAAGCAATAAAATGCACCCTAACAGTAATTTAACCAGCCAAAAGCTACCAGCGCATTGCACCTGCAGCATTTAAAGTTTTTCTCTATTTCGGCAGTGTTTGGCTTGCTGCCTATATAAAGTATCGCCAATAACAATATTTTGTCCGTTATGGCCAATTAATTTGTAGTTGGAAGCGCTAACATCATGTGGACAATCCCCGGCGAACGTTTAGGGTTCCCCAAATTACACTCCGCTTCAGGTGAAACAATGGAAATGAAAATACTATAATTTCTAGTCTAATGGACAAAATGTATAATAAAATCCGTTAATTAATTGACAGCATTCACCGTTATTTGAGAGCTAATTTGGTTCCTGGTTCATAACCACTGCCACTATAGCTTTTAACTATATATTTTTTTTATCGAAAATTACTTAAGCTTCAAACTAATTTATCAAAGTCTGCTTACAAAGTCCTTCCATATTTATATTCTTCAAGGATCGATAAAATGTAAGTAAGTAGTAAGTTGATAGGTAACGCTTCTATTTTTCTATACAAACAATAGTGTTGTGAAATGGTCAATTGAGAATCATAAGAATAATTCTAATTATCAGCTTGAAGTATAGTACAACAGTAAAGTCTAAATCATAACCTATTTGTGCTTCACCGTAGTAGGATAACAATGATCTCGACCCAGTTAAGAGAGTGTCAACTAAGACACTATGCGAAGGACTCACGTCGCACAAGAAGTGTGAACATAGGTACAAAACGTAGCATTTAAAATGCAATAATCTCCGGGAAGGCTGCAAGAGCCACCGGAATCAGTGCAAACCTGGCAGTAAGCCAGACTTTTGCACACCAAAATTTTTTCGACATACGAGGCTATTTTGCGTTAAGAAACGCGGCAGTTATATTATTCTGTAAAGCTGCTCCGCTCATTTTACATCAAATACAGGTGCCAACGTAACAGATAGTAAATTGATTGTGTTTACTAGGAAATAAATTTTATAATAACGTATACATAACAAAAACAGTATCTACTTCAAATAAGTAATGACAAATAAAAACTTGACCCAAGTCGGTAAATTTAGGGAGCAAGAAGGCAGTAACATTGCAACGTTGTGTAACAATGCTTATTCTCTGAGCTCACGATAGTTCCGTGTCCCGGAATTTTAACCGCCAACGAAAAAAAAATTTCGTGACTACTACCTAATTAATTATTTCTATACCAATGTATGATCAAAACAAGGGATTATTTTTTTACTGCCCTGTGTATATTCACAGTTTTATTAAAACCGGTGGTATTTTCCAACCGTATGTTTTCATTCTCATGAACCAATTTATGTCCACCGTTAGAATGTGATACCGAGAGTGGCGATTATTAAAATTGTTTGCTTTTAGAAACATCGTGGTGCAAATTAGTTTACTGCATGGAAAACATAAGCAGAGAGCTACTCTGAATATTATTGAGCTTTAATATTCCGAGCGCAAAGCAAAGTAACTTTATTGTTTTATGATGAAACCAAAGGAGTTATTAAGGGGTAGTTATAACATAAAATATAATTATTATTAATTATGTTTCCATGTTATTATTATTATAAACTAGCTGTGCCCCGCGGTTTCATCCGCGTACATTTAGTTTCATCCTTAGTGTCGCGGAACCCTAATATTTTTGATAAATAAAAGTAGTTTAAGCTACTCCTTGAAACATCAGCTACCTGCCAATGAAAGTCCCGTTAAAATCCATCCAGCCGTTTCAGAGATTACCCGGAACAAACAGACAGACAGACGGAGAAAAATTACCGTGTCAGTACCGTGTATACTCGTACTTTCATATGCATTTAGTGTAAAGCTGTAATTTTGGAATTACAAACAGACACTTCAATTTTATTTATCTGTATAGATATAGATGAGTTATGTCGTCTTTCAGTATCAGATGAGGAGAGAGATTTGTATTTGTTAAATACAAAACGTAATCATTGTGAGATTTAACTGACGCGTTGTGCCTTAAGTGGGCAAATAAGTCGTCGATCTGTTAGTTAGCTTTTTACGACTTAATCATTGAAATATAGAATAGATATAGCCTAAATACATAAAGTTAAATATTATTACACGAGAGAAAAGATTTGGATGTAAGCAGGAACCTTTCAATTCTTAGGGCAGGTTATGTAAATTATTGACCTTAGCTATGAAACATTGTTAACCTATCCTGGCTTAGGCAAAAAAATAGTTGCCCCATTTTAAAATTGTCAGATGACTGCAACTGTAACTGTGAGCTTCAACGGTCATTTACATCAAAAAATTGACAGCGTAATTTGCAACAACGCGTTTCACCGTCAAAGCTAAAGCTACTAGCTAGCTATTGTCATCGTCAAGTTCGCCTTTAGCTTTGACAACTATTATAGTGCCTAAGTCTAAGCCTCCAGCCGCGTTATTCACTAAGGTTTGTCAGCGTCAAACTCGTCGTCGAGTTTTGGTTTTAAAAGTACGAAATTAAAACTTATGCTCTTTGTATTATGTATGATTTCCTATGATTAAAACCAACGCTCGTCGTCGAGTTCGACGCTGAGGAACCTTAGTGAATAACGCGACTGTATTAGCAACTTCCAGTACAGGGGTCTTACCACGAGCTCTTATTGCCATGATAGTTTCACTCATTTATGAGACAGATGTACGTGACGTGTATACATCTGTCACTGTAGCACAACTGAATTATCATTGCAATAAGAGCTCATGGTTGGGCCCCTGGTACCTTACTAATGCTTTTGTTAACTACATAAAACAGCGTTGGTTCGAATACTTGATACCAAAACAAATCACGTCAAATCCGACAAAATCCGAGAAGCCATACAGTGCAAATTGTATCCTATTAGGCGGCCAATATCGCTAAAATATTATTCTCGCACCCTCCAATCAGGGCAAAATGTGTGACGCAATTAAGACCTCAGGTGGTGGCAGGGTCGCTGGATTTGGCACAACACCAACTAGCACATGGTTATTCTGTTTTTCGGCTTTAGTGCCAAAACCACCATGTTAAGTGACGATTAGGTTTTGTATTTCAACAGCCACAAAGTTATATTATGGTTCTCAATTTTCTACTTTGTTGTTTCATACAGGTTTCTCTCAGAATATTTTTCCGAAACCGTAACATAAAAAACATAAAAAATCTATACAGATAAATAAAATTGAAGTGTCTGTTTGTAATTCCAAAATAACAGATTTTCACTAAATGTATTATGAAAGTATACACACTACTGACACAGAAAAACCTAATCTCTGAAACGGCTGCACCGATTTTAGCGGGACTTTCACTGGCAGGTAGCTGATGTTCCAAGGAGTAACTTAGGCTACTTTTGTTTATTAAAAATATTAGGGTTTCGCGACAATAAGGATGAAACTAATTCTACGCGGGTGAAGCCGCGGGGCACAGCTAGTATAAAATAAAGTAGCAAATATGTATTTAGGTTTGTGACGTCATGTTTAAGTAACATACGGGTCATATAAAGGACTTTAAAAGTCAAGACTAATGATCGCTAATATATTTGCATGAACACTATTATATTGTCGTTAGTGGCTGAAGATTATAATAATAATCGGTAAAAATACAGACAGAAAATGCATAAATCTTAGGGTATTTCAAATTCACTTAAAAGGTCAGTAGAGTCACTGTGTAAGTAAAAGGTGAAGGCAATAAATTATTCGTAATGGTAGTACCAGTCGGTAAATGAAATTACTGTTTAATATGCAACCGTAATCCACCCAAGATACAGATTGCGAATAGGATCTATTCCTTTCCAATACCAAAAACTAACCAATGGTATTTGTTTATTGACGTAGTAAAATTTGGATTCCAAAAAAAACCCAATATTAATATTTGTGTACAGTCAAAGAAACAATTTATTATTTTTTTCTAATATCTCATTTAATGACCACTACACATAGAACACCGGAATTCACCCTCATTAAATTCTGGTGCTCTAGCATTTTTTGTTAATGCGGACGAATAGTGTGAGTGACTGTACTTCAAAGAATTTTTTAAGATTCGATGATATTCGTTGGAAAAATATAATTTAATACGACGGTAAACCAATACCATTTTTGGCATTAGATAGAAAAATATGACGAATAGTATTTTTACGGAAAATACTGTTCAATTTTGAGTGACCCTGGATAAGCGTTTCCTTAATTGACTGCGAGTAATAGACACAAATAACTATTGGCATTTAGCGTATCGCTTAAAACATATTTGTTTCCTGAAATGTTATTTGTTGTTTTCGTCAAAACAAAACGCTCCAGGCAATTTGGAACGACTCAAATGAGCGTTTGTGAGGCTCAAAAGTCGATTTTTGCAAACAGAGCGCTCGGCACGTATATGCGTGCGCATCCATTACACGGCTTGACCCGGCCGTGTCCGCGCATAATGTGGCCGAACAGCGATCATTTATAACTTATGTTGGGCCATAGTAGGTGAGATAATGAAAACATTAATTACAGACTTACCTACACAAACTAACCAACTAACGTAAGCAGAGGGTGTGAAAGCAAAGAGTCAAAAAGGAGTCGGCAGCAAATTATAGTACTGATTATGCAATTGTTTATATTATTTGTATCACTGGTGAATTTATTGTTCTTTAGTGAGCTCTTTATTTGAAATTCAAAAAAGATTTATTTTAAATTCAGGAATGAAATTACTTGTTCGTGTTATTTTATTAGGTACTCAAAAAATCAACGAACCAACAAAAAAAAAGTTTAACTAACTTTGTCGATTACGACAAAAAAAACATAATTAATTATTCATTTTTAAACTGGACTTTTAATGGCCCATTCGATAAAATATCTCATGTAATATGGGATTATTTATATTGATTATATTGTAAATTAAACCAAAATTAGAGCATAAAATAATACATTCTAAAGTTCTTATATTATAGTAAATGAGTTTGTTTAATACAATTTGAATGTCCACAGAAAATAAAACAACATGCCACAAACCAATACCGAATTAATCTAAATAGTATTAACCAACCGAAACGTATACGTATCGAAATCTGATACAGAAGCCGTAACCGGTGGGTCGCGTGAATCGATAGGATAATCCCGCTGATGACACCTCGCCCTGACTGGTTCACACGGGTATACTGGATTAGACCAGTTGGTTGATTGAAGTCTTTACGAGTTACTAGTAGCCCAGTGGGTGTATTGAAAATACACTGCCTACCCCTTTAGGAAATACAGGCGTGAGAATAATATTTATGTATAACTAAATCGTCTAGCTATAAATTTGTGGGACAGAGCCTCACGGAATAACTAGTGAACCGAAAAAAAACCTTTTTTCCCGTTATTACAACTTGGAATATAACTATCGATCCCTTTAAAATCCGTATCAAGAAGAGATGGAACTACTGTCAAATGAATACTTAGATATTTCTTTGTTTTGTTATAAGGGGGTTTGTTCTACATTTTGATCTCACTTACATTTTGTATCCAGAGATAGCAAAATAAAAGTTATTTATACATTCAATGCGTATTCCCAGACCGCTGAGCAGAAGCTACATTTCGTAAAACACATAGCTAAGTAATAAGACGCGCCCCGGGCGCCCAGTTTTAGCTTATTAAAAAACTAACTGTGCCCTGCGGTTTCAACCGCGTTGACTTAATGGTGGCCTTATTTCGCGTAGCCCAATTTTTTTTAAAACAAAACTATCCCAGTTAGCGGGTCACAAATAGCTGATGGTAGGTATAAATACCTACCATCAGCTATTTGTGACCCGCTAAAATCGGTCTTGTAGCCTTTACAGAGATAGGCGGGTCCAAACAGACAGAGAATAAAATTAAAATAAGTTATGTTTCGCTGTGTAACTACCGTATATACTTTCATAGAAATTTTATGAAAAGTTGTTTTTCATAAAATTACAAACAGCCAGTAAAATGTTATTTATCTCTATTTAGATAATATAACATAAGAGAGGTTGGAACAGCGTAAGGAGGATATCAAAGTCATCCATGACAGGACGTGGCACCGAATTGCATTTCAAGATCGGCTGAGAGTCCTAACCTATTTCTGCATGAATTTGAACATGTCCAATCATGTCAGATGTAGGGATTATCTCTCTTGGTCGAATACGCCCTACAAATTAATGTCGGATGACATGTCATAGCTCGACCCGCCCTTTCTGATCACATAGCGGTGTATTTGTGACAGATCTTAGAAAGGGTCAGTGTACGTGTTAAAAATATCACATAAGACTTTTTTTTTTGTAAGGTGCTAACAACACCCTTGGTCTCGTGGTTAGTATAGCTGACTGCCATTTTAGGTATCGCGGGTTCGATTCCCCCGTCAGGGCAAACATTTTATCAGATGAGAATTTGTGTTTGCCTTGTGTTTGGGTATTTAGTACATATTATAGTAAGTATTTTCAAAAAAAAGTTGTATGGTGTCCGTAATTCAAGCTTTATTTAATTATGGACTAGCAGACGCTGAGTGATAATATCCGAATATCATTTAATTATATAATATTAAAATATTATAAGAAAATTATTTATTATTCAAATTGTATCAGAACGTTCGTTTGTCGACACCGTCATCAACCCTTAATAATAACTCAGAACACACTAACACTTGAGCAGTCTCATAATTTATTCTTGGGATACCATTATCCCGATTTGTCACATAACACACCGACTAAAATACGGTATAATTATTTCATACTGTTAATTAGCGGTCCTGGTACACGTCATGGTTATGTTGCCACTAATTATAAAGCATTATACACTTCATGTCAGACACGGTTTTGGTATGACGGCGTATAGCGTATTAATATTATCCTACGTTACGGCAGAATACGAGTCAAGCAATATGTTATGGGGTTTTTCCATCTACCTACTGCCATTAACCCAGACTCCGAGCTGGTAAATAGCTCGGAGTCTGGGTAAATAATGGCAGTAGGCTCGTCCCCTAATACGTAGAAGTTAAGCTGAACTGGAGAAAAGTGGATGTACTATAAAAACACTTCTGCCTACCCCTTTGGGAAATACAGAAGTGAGCATATGTATGTACTAGCGGACGTCACGAAGTTTCACCCGCGTAGTTCCCGGTTCCGTGGGAGTACGGGGATAAAATATAGCTTATGTTACTCGCTGATGATGTAGCTATCCATTGCTGAAAGAATTTTTAAGATCGGTCAAGTAGTTTCGGAGCCAATTCAATGCAAACAAACAAACAAAAAATCAATCAAATCTTTATAATATTAGTGTAGATTATGTAAGGTACCCAAAATGTTCATTCTAAATTTTTTACAATGCAATATTAATTTTAAAATGTTATTAAAATATTGAGCTTACCTCACTTTTTGTAAAACAATGTTTATTTTTGGTTCCAAAATTAACTAGAATATCCAGCGCGAGATAAAACCCTTAATATCTGGATGTAGGCATTTTTCCTTAATTGATTCCTAAACTGAGAATGGGAAACACTTTTTTTAAAAGCCGACCTTTTAATAATTAGTCCAATTTCGTCAAACTGTTACACGCCCTGAACAAACATTGCGTTCAGTATTTCGTTATCAAGCAAAAGTTGTTACAGGAATAAAATCACCAGAACGACTGTCCAATAAAAGTTAACGTACGACGGACAAATTTATATTTTGTTCAGAAAAGTTCAGAAATCAGATGCTTTTCTTTATACCTGGATTGACCGATAGAAATACTGTAAGTATGTGTGTAAACCCATACACACACGATATAATTGAAAAAAAATCTGATTATTTTTGAAAAATATGCGGGTCGCAATATTTCAATATGCACTTTATTGAAAATATTATTGAGTGTGTGACCTTAAGAGAGACACCATGAACCTAAATCTACACTGGTGAAACCGCGGGGCACATTAGTTTTATATAAAACAATAACTACGATCGGGAAATAATGTGCAAATAAACACAATCCACGTAACGCTTACTTTATTTTGCATATTCCAACTCTTATTTTAGGTATTTTAATTTTATTTTACCACTAAAATCGTAAAACAAGCGTAAAGACCAACTGATTGTAGCGGCTACTGCAGCCTATTAAAGCATCTAGCACAGTGATGTCACTCGTGTAACCTTATAAAATAGTTGAATTAAATATATGGAGTCTGAAGTCTGAAACTTAAACATACGTCTATCATTTGTTGCTTAATTTATGTTCTATTCAATGAATATATCAACCTCCGTAAATATGGCATGAATGCAGCACCACGCCTTGTACATCCTACGTAGGGGGAACAGGAACTGGGCGGCAACTATGATCGTTAAAGCAGCGCGTATTAAGAACTTCCTAGATTGTCGTTTAATTTTACGGTACCAAAACTGAAATTTTATGATTGTATGATATGATATATCGTCGCGCGTTCAAAAGTAGCCATGTGCTTTTACACACTTTAGGAGACGCAGAAAATGATTTTCTCGAAATATGGCCCGAGTATTCAAAAAAAATATTCTTACTATTGATACATATAACAAATTTACATAGTTTTTTTTAGATAAATGTTGGATAGATATTATTATTAATAATGACAAAATTAAACGTTACTGGAAATTTTGACACAGAGTTCATGAAATACACATAGCGACTTTTGCACGCGCAACGACGATATGATACGCTCTGCTTAAGCCTATGATGGTAGGACCCTCTTATCGTCATACGAGATAGAAATAATGTACAATGAACCTAATTTCGGTGCCTTACCGTGATCAAATTCACACAGAAATCCTATGAAACACCAGATTTCATCTCTGCCCAGTAACATAAACGAAAAAGTCGCCCAGTTAAAACATCCCGACACGAAGGGAGAAAATTAAATGGCGACCTAGTAATAATAAAAATGAGTGTTTGGAACACAATGGGCGCGCCAGGTCTCCTTCAATTTGGGCCGACCCTCTCGAAATGACCACTGTCCACTTCTCATTATTAACGGACGTGTATACTGCTCACGAATACTCACGACGTTACATTTTTGGAGTTTCGTCCAAATGAACAATATTTTTGAGGTTGTATTTTGCTGACGGACATTTTATTAACAGTGATATCGACCTCATACGTTGCTAGCAAAAATTGTTGACGTTATTTTGCTTTACTTTTAAATGAGTATAAAAACCACGCCTTTCTCAAGACCTTTGATAGCTAGAGTGTTAACAAGGGCGTAATGGGTTTTTTTTTATCTATACATCGTTATCTATACAGATAAATAAAATTTAAGTGTCTGTTTGTAAATACAAAATAACAGCTTTTCACTAAATGCATATGAAAGTATACACGCTACTGACACTAAAAAACCAAGTTTTAAATTTTTTCTCTGTCTGTCTGTTCCGGGTAATGTCCGAAACGGCTGGACGGATTTTAACGGGACTTTCACTGGCAGGTAGCTGATGTTTCGAGGAGTAACTTAGGCTACTTTTATTTATTAAAAATATTAGGGTTCTGCGACAATAAGGATGAAACTAAATGTACGCGGGTGAAACCGCGGGGTTAAACCACAGCTAGTTAATAAATAAAACCAAATAAATGTTCTTACACATCAATGTATTGGATTATTCTCAACATCATTACAAGTATGATGAAGCAAATTTATGTCTCGCACTTTTGTAATGGAAATGGGTTGAATGATCTCAGTCGCATGAATCCCCACGTAACAACCCTGTTTTAATTATGCTTCAATATGTTTGCTAATTACACCGAACAAGGTGATTCCGGGTTGAGTGACCTTTGAGCAAGGAAAATGGTTTGGGAAAATCACTGGAAATATGATATCGAAGCTGTTAATTGGATTATTGGTACTGATAATCTGATATCATAGCACATTCTATATTTTACAGCCAATGCTTTTCGATACAGCTATATCCCAGTAATAGCCATCATTTTCTTAGTTATCTAGTAACTAAGAAAATGATGCTCTATAAGGTTATATGTATTGACGAAAACAATCAACGCGGGTAGTAGTATGGGTAAAAAATATCTATATCGATAATATTAATTTTATTAAATTATAAAGCATTGGAAATGTTCAGTAGATTAAGGTTAGCAAATAGCATCTTTGATATATGTCGAACATATAATAAATATGAATAGGGAGCCTAAAACCCAGATTACCGTATTTTCCGCGTGAAAGGGGTTACGAAGGTCAGATGGCAGTCGCTTCGTATAAAAAACAGGTGATCAGCCACATCGGGTTGAATCAAGTGCCGACCCCAACAATGTATGGGATAAGGCCAGGGAGGGAGGGAGCTCGAGAAACGCAACAGCTCCAATTCGTAATTTATCACATGGGTTATTAAATATATATATATATATTCTAGGTTAATGTTTTTTTACAAACCGACAGAGGTGCTTTCGAATATACAGCAAAGATTCAGGTACATGGGTATCTACAGAACTTCTTCTCTGTAAAGGCTTATAGGAAAGCAAGTGCAACAGCATTTAATAATAATTACATAGCCTATTTCCTACGCGTGACGTAAAGTCAATCGAAGTACGCTTTTGAATGATAAGCTATAAAAATCCCCTGAATAATATTTATTTTTTAATAAAGTAATCGCCAACAAACTCGACGTCAAATCATACTTGTTAGTCGGCCTTAATCCAATATTAAGCCCTTTGAAGCCAAACTGAAGGGCGCTCTGGCCAATTTTACGACTACATTTTACGATTTGTAAAGTCAGATTATGCTGACGTTATAAAATAATATACTTGTACAAAAATGCTGTAAATTTGGAGTCATGTTCACGAAAGTTTATGGGACAAATTAAATTTTATAAACTAGTGTATCAGATTATCTAAATGATTTCGTTTGATATTTCACTAACAATTTTACATCTTATATGTAATTAGATACCCTAGCTTATATACCCAAACAAATTTTAGGACTAGTAGTCCAAAAAAAAATGGTACAATAAAATATTAAAAAACGATAGAAATCCCATATGAATGCCTCACTACTTATTATTCAGAATATATTTTAATTCAACCTTAACCAGTTGTTGAATTATAGCAGTGCTATAGGAGTATTAATTATGACTATCTGTGCAATTAGCTCTTAATTACAGCAGTTTATCGGTCGTACAGAGACTTATGTTAAGTACCGAGGTGCGGAAGTGGGCGGGCGTGGAGTTGGCTGGAACGGTCAAGAATAAAAGAGGGACGTTGGTATGACCGGCAGAATGTATGAACCATTCTTTGAGAAAGAGCGGGTATTAACTAGTCAAAAGTAGCTAATACTTGCACCGCGTGGCTATCAAGTACATAGGCACAGTCCGAAAATATTGCAAGAAAATCTGAATGTCAAGTTTTGTCACTAACACAGTAACACGCCGTCACTCTGACACTTTTCTTAGGAAAAAATATATGCCTTAGAGATAGCGACGAATCATTACATAGTATTCTTTGGAGGAAAGCATGTCCTAAATCTGCATTATACTTTAGGACACTTAACTTTGGTAAGGAGTGAAAATTATCTGTCACTTTTCTTGTTAGTAAAACCACTAGTATTTCACCAGGCTACACATACAAGCGGCACGCTGCATTACACTCACACAGACTCCCACCGACAGTTTCACGCACGCTCTGATATAGTACAAACTATTGCGTAAGAGTACACGGAGAGACGTTACAGCGCGTATGTGTGAGTAGTCATACCGCTCGCCGCTTGTATGAAGCTTAGTGTTCGGTGGAATATTTACTCAAACTCAGTGTGGTAAAACGCCGTAACTAACACCCGACCCCAAAACGCAACGGTCACGCAACCAGCCGCTTTTTCAGATTCAGACGATTATTTAATAATAAATTATACTTGCCATAATAATTTACATATTATTGTGAATCGGTTGCGTTGAGTAGTAAATAAATTGGGTTTCGTTACCTTCTCACTTCATTCTAATTAAGTAGTATGAAAAATATATTCTGAGAATTTTCTTATTAAGTGTGTTTATTCGAGTTCTGACACGGCAGACCGATCGATTTGTTTGTGTTGTTGAAGTTTAGTGAACTTTTCACCTTGTATATTTTCTACTAGCTGTGCCCTGCGGTTTCTCCCGCGCAGATATTATTTCGCGAGACTCTATTTTTTTTAGATTAAAAGTAGCCTAAGTAGCCATTTCGGAGATTAACTGGAACGGACAGACAGATAGAGAGAACGATATTTTTTGTAAATATTGTTTTTTATATCATTACCGTAAATACTTTCATATGCATTTAGTGAAAAGTTGTTAATTAGGAATCACAAACAGACACTTCAATACTATTTATCTGTATACGTTTGTATATAACTAGAATCTATACCGATACTAGCCTGGGATGGGTTGGAGTTCATTGACACATGGAATGAAGGCCACCTTGCTATTAAAATCACACACCTGAATGCAGGTTTGAATTAAAGTTGTCAAGCTCACAGGCTACGGATCGAAATTGTCTGTGTTGAATAAACTTGACCATTTGCGTTATATTACTCAGGATCTACAGTGATACAAACAATATAAGACTTTTTTAACAGATGTAGATATGTCAAGGCTTTCAAGTTGTCATAATTATAGGCACTACGACTGAGTGCAGTGTCTCTAAAGCCTATAAAAAAATAATTGACAAGTGACAAACACTGCGTAAGGATATTTACGTCTTCTATTTGTTTTGCAAGCGCATAACGTATCTTAACTTTTAATATCATTGAGTAAAACTATGACTGTCTGAATGGGAGGGGTATATTGAAAACCTTAAGAAGAAATATTTTTCTTGAAAGATTTGCTTTGTGTTTCTCTTAAGAGCTTTATACACCATATTGCAATTTGGCAGCAATATCTGCTAACGTGCATTTGTAACGTTTGTATAAGCTACTAGAGGACGTCACGCGGTCTCACTCGCGTAGTTTCCGTTTCCGTGAGAGTACGGAGATAAAAAGTTGCCTATCAGTGATAATGTAGCATTCAAATGGTGAAAGAATTTTTAAAATCGGTCCAGTACTTTTTGAACCAATTCGTTACAAACATACACACAAATCTTTCCTCTTTTTAATATTAGCATGCATGCCAAACGATGCAGAATTGTCAATAGCAATCGTTACGTAGAGGAAGCAATCAGTTTATGACTAACTTGTGTTACAGTTAACACGAGTTCGCCAACTTATACAGCCTAAACGCCACCTTAATGAGCCTGATTAAAATTAATTACCACTGAAGAAAACCTATTAGGGTTGGATTTATTTTAAAACCTTAACCCAATTTAAAATTGCACTTTATCATGCAACCTTAGAGGATAAATTGCCTCGCCGCGCCCGCTTGAAAAATGAAATAGTAATTCATTATGGAAAATATTAAGTTTTTCACGAAATATATTTATTTTTTACCGGGGTAATGATTTTGACGGTCGCCTATTTTTCCTTGAGGAAAACTTCAACCGTCGTAAAAAAAGTCTTTGTACCCAGATCGTAAATGTCACATAAGTGTTTTGAATTAATAATTTAGTAGGTATGTGAAAAAATATATAACGAATATTCACTTAAGTTCTTTTTCGGTTTTCCAGTTCTATCTACACATCTATAAAAATAAAAAATATCTGAAGTGTCTGTTTGTAATTCCAAATAAACAGTATATCACTAAATGACATAAAAAACATCTCTGTCCGTCTGTTTGTTCAGGATATATCTCCAAAACGGATGGACCGATTTTAACGGGACTTTCACTGGCAGAGAGCTAATATTCAAAGGAGTAACTAAGACGACTTTGATTTAAAAAAAACATTAGTGTTCCGCTGGTTATCCGTGAAATTAACTACGCGGGTGAAACAACGGGGCTCAGCTAGCTATAGTTGACCCTGCAAATTTATACAGTAATATGGAATTCACAGTAACTACACTAACAAAGTCGTTATTCGAATATTTACTAGGAAGTTAACCCCCTATGTGCTCATGAGATCGCGTGACTCAAGTAGGATCTAATTCAGGGCCCACTTAGCCAATTATCGGGGGGTTGACGTGTGGGCCCCGACTTGTGATGGTTTAATTTAGCCAATAAGAGAGCTGGTGACATTTTTACTGAGTACGATAATCCACCTCGTGCGTTGCATTGGAATTAACGCCAACAGCAATAGAAATGAAAATGACGTAATTAAAGTAATGCAAATTACTATGCAACGGCGGTTAGCATTTGATCGATGGTCATTGAACCCATTTAGAACGATTTATTTAAAAAGGTTGGAAAACAGAAAACTGAGTAGTTACTCAGGTCGTTTCATTTTAAATTGTGCACCCTTTCTTGGATTTAAATGAATTTTAATCTATACTAATATTATGAAGCTGCAGAGTTTGTTTGTTTGTTTGAACGCGCTATTCTCAGGAACTACTGGTTTAAAAAAATCTTTCAGTGTTGGTTAGTCCGTGTGAAACTGCAGGGGACAGCTAGTGTAACAAATATAAATAATTCCTTTTTGTTGTATCGATTCTTTTTTCTTAATTTCTCATCTTGTTTTTAATTTTTTCCACTTTTATTCACTTCGTAATTCTGTCTTTTGTAAAGTATTTTCGAATTATAAATTATTGAGTTTGTATGACAGATAAAATAAAATCGATTTTATAAGAAACTTTAATATTTTATATATTTTTAGAAATTCCATGGTATATTGTGAACGTAGCTAGTAAAATCATTATAATAAAATATTATTGAGACCTTTTCGACCGTTTTCGATTAGAGCTCTGATGACGTACTTGCAAAGGTACCTACGTCAATAGAAATTACCTTGTATTGTATATTATTTTCATGTTATATCAAAGCCAATAACAAAAAGCTTAAACCACACAACCATTCCAATTCGGACCAACTCGACATAAATTCATAACAATAATGTTCCCACATCTCAGTACAAAGTTGGCGAGCATTATTACCAAAATGGTAACAGTTATAAACGGAATGCTGCAATCGAAAACCAGATCAAACGGGTGGCTTCCAAATAGTTGGAGGCCGGTTTCAACTTGTTCAGGCTCGAGGAATTCAGTTTAAGTGTGTGGTGCAAACGTAAATATAGCTTCTTATTATCATCACTAGCGTTTTAATAGGGATACCTAATTTAAATATATTGACAACTAGCTGACTCAGCGAACTTCGTACCGCCTAACAGTCGGTTCTTAATTTTTTTTTTATCACGTATCGATTGAATTTTTTTTTTTATTTGCAAAATCGGTTCAGATACTCTCGAGATTTGCACTTGGCAACACGTTCAGCGATATATATAGTCTATGCTGCTTAGTGATATTTTATGAATCTATGAGTGAAAGCCGTTTTTAAATCGACCCAGTTGTTTTGTTTCTGGCGACTTATTTATAGTAAATATTTCCTTTTTATAATATTAGTTTAGACTAGCTGTGCCCCGCGGTTTCACCCGCGTAGATTTAGTTTCATCCTTATAGTCGCGGAACCCTAATATTTTTGATAAATAAAAGTAGCCTAAGTTACTCCTTGGAACATCAGCTACCTACCAGTGAAAGTCCCGTTAAAATCCTTCCAGCCGTTTCAGAGATTACCCGGAACAAACAGACAGACAGACAGACAGAACATTTTTAAATCTTGGTTTTTATGTGTCATTAGCGTGTATACTTTCATATGCATTTAGTGTAAAGCTGTTATTTTGGAGTTACAAACAGACACTTCAATTTTATTTATCTGTATATGTATATATAGTATAGATTAGCGGTGTCATCCACGTAGGCTTAAATTAATGGGTGACTTTATTTCGCGAAGCACATTTTTTTTAACAGCTTTATTTTTTCCTTGTTACATCAGATATCGGCTAAAATCCCCTAAAAACGGTCGAGTGGTTTCAGAGACTATCTGGAACGAACAGACACAGGAATGATAGACTATTTTTTATGTAAGTACAGTACCTTATCGCACTAATACCGCCATATCTTATCACTCAGCCGTATATTGTAACCACGTAAAGTTTATACAAGAATGCTGTGCACTGGTTAATGGTTTTTGATTCATAAAGCTATTCTTATCGTCGTATATCGTTTGATGTGTTATTGTTTGATGTTAATTGTGTGTGTGAATTTATGCTGTGAGGAATTTATTGCTCTGAATTACCTATTGTGTTTGATTTATTGTATGGAATCATCTATACATCTATAACTATACAGATAAATGAAATTGAAGTGTCTGTTTGTAATTCCAAAATAACAGTTTTCACTAAATGCATATGGAAGCATAACTTTTTCTCTGTCTGTCTGTTTGTTCCGAGTAATCTCCGAAATGGCTGAACCGATTTTAACGGGACTTTCGCAAGTAACTAATTTAAGGAGTAACTTAGGCTACTTTTAAAAAACATTAGAGTTCCGCGGGACACTCAAGAAATTAACTCTACGCGGAAACCGCGGGGCACAGCTAGTAATTAATATGCTAGGACTATGGCTATTTCTTTCATCGACTGCGCGGTCTTACAACTTTATGTAATCGTTGATAACGTCTTGTTTTTTATAGCCACAGTTTAAATAAAAGTTTTACAATCAGTTAGGAAGCTAGGAACAGATCGTCCGAACATGACAAACTCACACAGACATGTGCAGTATCTACCAAAAAATAAGCGGAATAGGCGTAATGAGGTGTCACGTCGTGGCCGATCGCTTATATTATGTCATTCACAGGTTTTACCAACGAAACTACATAATTTTGACGGTAAACAATAAAGTTAATTTTAAAATCATTAATATTACAACCTTCACGCTCAAAGGAGCAAACGTTCTTATAAAAAAAATAGCTGTACCCTGCGGTTTCACCGCGTAGATTTAGTTTCATCCTTTCTGTCGCGGAACCCTAATATTTTTAATAAATAAAAGTAGCCTAAGTTACTCCTTGAAACATCAGCTACCTGCCAGTGAAGTCCCGTTAAAATCCGTCCAGCCGTTTTAGAGATTACCCGGAACAAACAGACAGACAGAGAAAAAAATTAAAACTTGGTTTTTTAGTCTCAGTAGCGTGTATACTTTCATATGCATTTAGTGAAAAGCAGTAATTTTGGAATTACACACAGACACTTAAATTTTATTTATCTGTATAGATATAGATTTTGTAACATTTGAACAAGTAAGCCTAGTTGGCAGTTTCGCAGCAACGCCGCCACAAAGCCGAGATTCCTTTCCATTTTAATTAGTTTTATTTCACAAAACCGACTTACGAATCTTACAAAACGTTGCGGTTGAACAATTTTAATGAAAGGCCTTACCCCTTAAATTCTCTGTGAAGTTGTTTAATTTAAATCAAAATTGTGTTTTAACGAAGTGCAAACCGGTAACTAGTCAATCTTGGAAGTTATTCAATTTATTTCATTTGAGTTTAGAAATTGACAGTTTATAATAATTTGGAATCTTTAGAAGTTTCTTTAGACCGTTAGACTAAGTGGAAAGCTCTCAAATCGTATCACAATCTTTTATCTAAATTGTATTTATTTACTTACTAAGGTATTTAACTAAATTCATAATATTCTTGTTACGAAAACATTTTGCTGGATTTACGTTACGCGTCTAGAATCCTTAAGATAAGCTTAGGGTGAAACATATGAAGAGAGATGCGTGAATATGGACGAAGCGAAAGAAGTATGTAAGAAGGTGGTCACTGCCTACCCCCATGGGATACAAGCGTGAGTATATGTATATATGTATGGATGTCTGTCACCATCATCATCATCACCCTCCTACCCTTATCCAGTGGCGTGCATTGCATATAAGCAGGTAAGCAGAAGTTACAATTTGTAATCACTGAATACACTCGTGTCGTAAGTGTGTGTGTTTATGTTCTTATGTGTATCTTTACCAAGACGTACGTACCTATGCCGCGTCACATAGGTATGTACTTAATCTGCCTACTTACCTACTTATTGTATATGCCTCCCCGTCTGAAAATCCAATGCACGCCCCTGCCCTTATCCCATGTTATTTGTGGTCGGCGCAATGTGTTCTTCTCTTCCATTTCTCTCTATCAGCCGTCGTATCTATATTCACTCCAATTCTAGCCATATCATCTTTCACAATCCATCCATTCTTGGGTCTTCCTTTCTCCTTGTACAAAATGTCTTTGTAACTAAAATATTTTCTTCTTTTATTCTCCGATCCTGATCTGCCATTTTGACTTCAGCGCAAAAAAAATTTGCAAGAGCCACCAAATGTTCAAATATTCTCTCAAGAAAACTGAACAAACATATACGTCTAAATTCAAATAAAAGCAAAGCCCAACTGCAATTCACCGCACTATTAAAAATGTACATGAAACTTCAGGAAGCCTCGCTACGACCAACTTTCGCCCACAAATTTGTCGTGAGCGAGATAAACAAAGCCTTCGCAACGATACAACCAGGAGTTGCTGTTATGAATATAAACAGTTAAATTAGGACGGACGTACCGCGTAATATGATATATAACGTATGCGGCTAATTTAATTTTGCCCGCAAAATTAAGTCGGGTCCCGAAAGCTCTGCGCTTTAGTTTTTAGAGATTTGAGCCGAATTTATGTGCCACACATTAATGCTATAATTTAAGGAAACCTGTAGGTTTATGTATAAGGATTTCAAAGGCGTATGTTTATTGCCTGAGACAGCTATTGACTCACAATCTGGTACGTTGACACTTATTAGTGTTCGGTGAAAAGTGGGTGCAGTAACACTTCTGCCTGCCTACTCCTTTGCGTAATTAACTTGGGCTTAGAAGAAACATATTTTACTCAATTAGTAAAAGTTTATCTGAAACTACGAATGCAGAAAATAAGGTAGGCTGTCTCTTGGCAAAGGGCTACCACGCATTACCGAAGTTCCAACACCAACACATCCTTGAATCAATCAAATTTATTCGTTCCAATAACATTTTTAAAGAAAGAAACAAAGAGCAAGAAATAAAGTCCGTAATTAATCTTGAAATACATGACGTCTTTGTCGGCACCCCTTGCCCTAATGTCTTTCGTCATCTAACCGTAAGCACTCTAGTTAAAGTTAAGTTAAAACAAAGGAAGTCAGTGTCGTGATTTGTTCGCCAAATGAAATCCTACCGCGAGACAAAGAAGATGGATTAGCGTGAAAACGTCCAAGTAATTGTGAAAAATGTGAATCGTTTCCGTGCAAAAATAAAGATTTCAACAAGGATCCGTTGCTAACACGAATTGAAATTTAAACTTTAAGCTCTGAAGCAGTGGATTTGTTTTCGATCAGCAATACATCATAGGGAAATGTCGGGTTTCAATAGGTATTTGTACTGGAAAATTTTGGATGAATTCAAAACGTTTTCGTTTGTTACTAAATCCGGCCGAATTATATCCCGCAGGAATAAATTATGAGGGCGGGCCATTCCCTCTCAACAGCACGGCTAAACTTTAATTAAGCTGCATTTCGACTGAAATGGGTTCCCCTTTCAAATTTAGAGGCAACTCCGTACAGTCAAATGATGCTCAACTTTATATTGGACCTTCTGTTCTGAAATCCTAGACGTCAGGCGGATCGCTCGTGCAAAAATGCTGCGGTATGGTTAGAGGGGGCACATTTATGGAAATGCCTTCATTTTTCCACGTAACTTGATGAAGTTATTTGCAAAAGGCCTTCAACGATTGCATGTGGGTTCACGTACTAAATAGCTTTGGAATAACAACGTAGTTTAATGACGTGTGAAATAGAGTTGCTACTTTTTTTTATAGACTCATGTAGTCGTGGAAATATTTAATGATTAAACGAACTTACCTGTAAGTGAAGTTCTATCATAATTATACGAGCGCCTCGTCCGAAGAGATTAGTATACAACTTCGCGCCTCGTCCTCGAGATTAGTATACAACTTGTAGTAACTTATTTGCGGGTGGTACTTTGCTTACTTCAAGATTTTTTACGTCTATACTTTAGAGGTTATACAGGGTGTCGGAGAAAAAGGAACAGTTGTCTTCTAGAAGTTGTAGGGTTTTATGAATATATCACTATATTTAAATCGTAAAATATCTAGCACCAACGATAACGTAGTTTTAAGCAATGGCCGAAGAGCTCGCGGCCTTAAGAGATGAATGAACGCGCGGCCGCGTTTACCTACATTACGTACGCGGTCATTAAACTTTGAACGTAAATTACTCGAAAACGGAATAAGATATTTTTGTCATAATAATTTTAATTGCTTCCTAAAATTATACCGTATCACATATTTTATCGGCTGTTCTGGTTTCCCCGACACCCTGTATAATAAGACCTAAGAATGATTGTCGCAAATTGAAAAACGGTATCTCTTTTGCCTGACACCTTCATACACCAATTGATAAGCCGAAAATTATAGCAAACCAATTTGTAACAAATATTTTAATGGGAGCCCAAAAAGTATATTATAATATGTTTTATCAAACATGATGATTACACGAGAATGCAACTGCTTCTAAGATTCACTTTTCAGTCTCAGCTAAAACTGCAGTTTGTATAAAGACTAAGGGAAAGAAATAAAATTAACAGCTCATTTTTTACTTCCTTGCGCTAAATGCACGTACAGAATTTCTCTTTTGAATATGAAATCCTAGTTTTAATTAAATGTACTGCAGAACATCAGCCATTGTTATATTTTAATTATTGAGAGAGATTTGTTTTTGGTTTGATAAGCTTTGTGTTACGAGAAATAAATCTTATGTCCTACATTCAGGCTGCGAAAATAGTTATCTTATTTATATCCAACATCATATTTTTTAATCTATTATAATTAATTCTATTTAATTAATTTATACAGTTTCGCTCATCGAAGGCGGAGATTTGAAGGCTAATCATTTTTGTCGATATTTCATTATAATTGTTTATTTCCATGGTACGTAGAATTTCATCTATCTAAATAGCTTGCGAGAGATATGATATTTGGAGGGTGTGTTCTTTGTGGTATATAGAAATGGTTTCAAAAATTAAACGGGGGTTGAATGTTTGTAACATCTTACTACCACGCAGGCAAAGATGCGCGCGGAAGCCAGTTAATATGATTAAAGTGTCTTCGTTTGTCTGTCTGATCGTACGTTACATTTAAAACAGAGTTAGTTTTGACCCGAAGCATATATATACGGTACTATATTACGCGGACGAAGCAATGGAATCATTACCCTGACCGAACCTCGAAAAATGTTAGTTTGATAATATGATTTCTCAACAATTTAAACCCTAAATCAGTTTCCGCGCCTTATTTTTACAATTCATGAAAGGTTCCCTTACAAAGGAAAGTAAACAACAATAATAAACGATATATTCCTCGTCGTCGCGTGCAATGGCTGCGCAAATCTGTTTTCTCTCAATGATTTGTCCTCTGAACGTAGCGAATCTCAGCTGGGCGGCAGCCAAATGTGCAACTTGGACCTTTCCAACTGTATCTCAGCTTTAAGACTTATATCTCTAGTAATAAGACTTAAATTCGTACGTTTTAAATGCATTGGCTTGTTTGTAAGTGTGTAGCTTAAATTCTGTTGGGCTACCGTACTACAGACGGGGTCTAGTGTCTCTAGTGATACTTTCATGGAAATAATATTTTATTATTGTCATAATATCCGCTGTAATAGTGAGGTTGTTTGCTTGTTTTGGACGATGATATATTGAGCGGTAATACCCCTTTGAAAAGCTGTTTTGTAAACAAGTCTAGTGTTTGTCTAATAGTGAAATCTGTATCGGAAAAAACAATATAAGGTTCGTAAATTTGACGCTGAGACTCACAAACTTAAGGGCATGTATCCCGAATTCGCTAAATTTCGCACAAAAGCTGCTTCTAACTTATTTATCTTGTGGTAATGGAAATAAATTATTGTTGTATATAGAAGGGACATATGTAAAAAAAAACCAGGGAGTTTGTTTCGCCGTTTCTTCTCCTGACAGGCTTATATTGTGGAAACGGTAGTAAATTTACCTAAGTTAGCGTAAGAGAAATGACATTCAATAAGTGTTCCAAGTGTCCCTTATGTTGAATAAATTTTTTTGATTTGATTTGATTTGGTTGTCTATATTTTATTGCCTGTGGTTTTCGATTATTTGAGTATTTGTATAGTGTATACAATTAAATGAAGGATGATTTCCATTTTAGTGTCATTTTCAAAACGTCGCCGCAAGTAGAAGTAGAGAAGGGCCGTCGAAGCCTTGTATCAGACAAACCTAAAATCCAAAGGTTAATATTGAACACTGTAAATTATCTTCCTTTGATGTACTAACAAACTTTTATCATACCCTAGTTTCGTTTTACTAATAAGGATAATAATTAACAAAATATTCATTCCTTTATACAAAGTTCATCTATACAGATAAATAAAATTGAAGTGTCTGTTTGTAATTCCAAAATAACAGCTTTTCACTAAATGCATATGAAAGTATACACGCTACTGACAATAAAAAATCAAGTTTTAAAATTTTTCTCTGTCTGTCTGTCTGCCTGTTTGTTCCGGGTAATCTCCGAAACGGCTGATATCATTGTAAACTACATATCTCTATTACTATAATATACGTATAATTACTTGAAATTTGTGCCTCCCATAAGATTATAAATGAAAAATGCTAAATCCTGAATGAATCGGTCAAATACTCACTCTTATCGACCCTGCAATGTGACGTAAAGTAAATGAATATCGTGTACACCATCGCCTATAAATATCTGTTTTAATACACGCGTCGTGGCATACAAATTGTAATTAAGCAGAGAGCAACAGCCAATAATAAAGTCATATATCAAACGTAGTAGGTGACCGTGAGTCAATAATTACTTTGGTTAATAATTTAAGGCCATTGGCACTAAGCTGCCTTCCAATTAAGGGGTGCTTATTATGTGTAAAGTCTCATTAACTTCCAAAGTTGATTGATCGTATTCGTTATTTTATTTAAGCGTTCGAGGCATACGCTTACTTTGACGGGATCAAAACTGGCAATAAGTTATATTTTGTTAGTTTTCTGACTAAGAACGTACCAACATATTTAATTACAGGTGCCGTTACGACGCAATGGAGTGGACGATAGAGTATTAAGGAAAAACTAAGAAAAGATGGATAGATTGTACATACGTACATACATACATTATGCTCACGCCTGTATCCCATGGGCGTAGGCAGAGACCACCGTTCGCCACATCCTTACATACTTCTTTCGCTTCATCCACATTCAGGCATCTCTTCATACACTTCCTTCGGTTACGAGTGTTCCAAATTTGGAGATGAATTGTGTGAAGGATAATATGGCTAGAAAGGAACTGAATAAAGCCGCGGTATTCACTAAGGTTTCTCAACGTCGCACTCGTCGTCTAGTGTCAGTTTTAATGATACGAAATTGAACCTTATCCTCTATGTGTTATGTATCAATTTTCTATAATTGACAATAACGCTCGTCGAGTTCGATGCTGAGAAACCTTAATGAATAACGCGGCAGATATGACGGCTGACGGAGAGTGAATGGAAGAAAAAACATATTGCGCCGAACACGAATAAAATGGGATAAGGGCAGAGAGCGAGAGTATTAAGAAGGTAGACAACGTGTTCCTATTGCTGATTTTCCTCTGACCGTAATCACGGAAATAAGTCACACTTCACGCAATCGTACAGAGTTTTTAAAAGATTTCTGACAGCTGGAATAGGTATCGTGATTGATTTACTTCCACATTGAATTCTACAAAATAAACTAACTGCAGCCCTTGAGCCAATTAGAAGGACCCGCTTCGAGTGGCTCAGCACTCGCGGTAATGTTGTGTATTTCGATGTTCAATATAAATAAAAAAATTGTGATGTGATATTTTCCGTTTATGTTTTTAATGGTTCTTTATTTAAGCCGTGCGTCACATTTTATCTTTTGTGTACCAATTTTGGTTTAAAGTACCACACCAATAAGCTTTTAGGGTGACTCACGCTGGCCCGTGCTACGTTTCATCAGTATCTTAGGCTGTTGTTGTTGCTCGACCGTCACTCGGTTGACGTAAGGGTGTCCACACAAAAAATATATGTGTAATTCAAGGCCTACGCTCGGGAAGATCCTAACTCGATCTAATCTGAGTCACCTTTAAGATGCGCGACGTGTGCTTTCAATTGCGGACTATAATGGAGTTCGGAACCTATTATTTTTCTAAGTTTTTTGTTATAAGTACCGATGCACTCGGAGAGGAGACTTATCAAAAGAAAACCGGGAGATAATGAATAATTTAATACTTGGTTCAACCGTTCTTAAATATTTGATAAATTATGAATACTGTGACTAAAAACGATATAATAACATTCCGATGAACATACAAACAATTTTGGAAATGCAAGCGAAAGATTATTTTTGCAATCAAACGTATTTTTAAATTCGATTGTGTGAGATTATTTCGTAAAAATAAACATTTGAAGGTAGATTTTGAAGTAAATAAATACCTTTTCAAAGGTGTTCCAATGTATTGAGCCATTCCAATATATTCCATTTGTAAGCCTTCCTCATAGCATCAACTCAGCTATCCACAATAGTCAAACTCAAATCGGCACGCAAGCATGACGCGGTACAAAAAGCTATCAGAGCTAATTGTGTGCCAACGAAAAGAAAATTTCGATGGAAAGCAAGATTACCCCCGATAAGGCCCCATTATCGAACCCAGAGTGCTTGAGGAAAAAGGTTGCATACGCTACCCATATACTTAACAAGTCTTTAACGAGTTCATTTGTTTTATGGTACCGCAGTTGGAGTTTTTTTTTTTTTTGGAATATTTTTCCAACTTAGACTATATCAGCTCCATTGTGCTCACGCATCACATGTCAACAATTATAGATCAGGCGGCCGGGGCCTACCATCATCGGTTTAAGCAGAGCGTATTAAGAACTTCGGAGCTTTGACGTCATAGGCTTGTCAAAGTAACGTGAGTATTAAAGTGATGTTTTTAGTTGCCACTGACGTGTCATTTGACGAATATTTATTACGAAGGAAAATCTCCGGTTAGAAGTTCTCCAAACATATTATGGTCAGTAGCGTAGTCCAGCGTGCTATCTATTCATCAAGTAAAATAAAGTTATTTCATCTATACATTTCTCTATATTATGATAGTAATATTATTAAATTAAGATAGGCCGCGAGCTCTTACGAATTTTCACGATAAAACATTGTGAATATAATTTATTAATATTGTATTTCCAAATTGGCTGTAATATTTTATTCTTATGATATGAAATAAAAAATGTTTGGACATTATCACAAACTAAGCACTAGACAACGTATATAATACATATATATTTTCAGCGTTCGCGGTTGAAACTCTGGGGCCTTGGGGTCCGGATACTCATCAACTTTTTAAAGAGCTTGCACGTCGTCTGGTAGAAGCCTCTCGTGACAAGAGAGCTGGAGCTTTTCTCGCTCAGAGAATCAGCATGGCTATTCGACGTGGCAATGCTGCCAGCCTTCTTGGCACGATCCCGAGAGACACCGACTTGGGACAAGTTTTCTACTTTTTTTTAATTAGCTTTAAGTACTGTTCCTTGTATGTATACATAATTAAGTTTTTATATATAAAAATTAAAAAAAATATTTACGAATACATAATATATTAGTATTATACTCGTACGTCGGAGTGGATCACTAATCAGTGAATAAAATAAAATGTGGTATAAAATACGGAACCATAACCACGTTATTACACCGTGAGCTATTGTTATTTTATTTTCGCGTGTCGATGCCTACAGAATGTTTCGACAACTTTACACCGAATCCGTTCGAGTAATAACCATTACTTGTGAAGAACAACAGTTGGGGTGTATTAAATTAGTTTTATTTACTTTGCTTTCGTATATTAGCCTCATACGATACGAGTTTTCCTATAATGATTCCACATTTTCTTATCCCTCGTACGGAGGGGTGTTTGTTTAATTTTGTTTTGTTTTTGTTTTATATTTACTTCTTATTATTTTTCAAATCCATAGATCAATTTTTATGTTTATATTAATTATATATTTTTGTATTTTATGGCAGATTGACCCTTATAGTCTTAATGAAGACTTCTCATAATACATCTTTGAATTTGTAAGACTTATGTATGTTTACTCAAAATGTAGTCCTTCACCAAAAAGGTATATACAGTATACTATACCTTCTCACACTAGTTTTGAAAAAAAAGCCATAGGTAGGTGTAAATCTGTTATCTATTCATGCAGGTGCAGTGCTCAAAACTCGTGACGCCAGTCGGCCAAGACAAAGTAACATTCTTTGGCGCTTGCACTGATGGTAACGATAAAAAAATGTATGGAAATGTCATAAATCAGTCACGTGACATATGTCATTCCCGTAAATTTTGTATCGTTTCTACTAGCGTGAGGATAATGTTACGTTTACCAAAGCTACATATCCAATAGGGGCGCTATAAATAATGCATATATATTATACATAATACCAGACCAAGAAATGAAATGTATACCGTGAACAAACCACTGAAAACTCCTCCAATTCAGCGAGGCAATAAAGCTTGAACAAATTTTTAATTTCTCCAAGTGCAATTTGAAGGCGGGCAGAAGTTTTCGCAACACCACTGTTTCTTCCCTCTGACGTCACGTCCCACGTTTTATTGTGCCACGTCGTTACAACTTGAAAACAATGTGGGTAGATAAATAAGTAAACAAACTCTTCTGTAGCGGAGAGCGGATGACATTTTTATGAATATGTTTTTAGGGAAGTTTATCTCGTTGTGTTTTTATTTTATCTTGTATAAATAATATATTGCCTTACTCAATATACCTGTTGATCTTCTCTTATATATAAACTCCACAATACACAAGGGGTAAATTGAAATAAAAGAACTCAACAACTCGTTCAGAGGGCCTAGTGCGAGATTTTTTTTAAATCTCCGTCACAAGTCATCGCGTCGACGTAAACGCAGATTTGTATGGTCTCACAATAGTGTCATCTTAAGGCTGACAGAGGCGCTGCTCTGATCCCATAAAAATCTGCGTTAACTTTGACGCGGTGACTTGTGACGGCGGCAGTGAAAAAATCGCACTAGGCACTCAGAAAGGCGTTATGCGATTGCAGTAGTTAGTTCATTGGCCTATAGTGATTATTTTGTACTAGCTCTGCCCCGCGCTTTCATCCGCGTACACTTAATTTTCATAGGTTGTATTTTTTCACGGATCCCTTATTTAAAAAAAGTAGACTTAGTTATTCCAATAACATCAATATATGTCACAGAGATTCCCATTAAATCGTTCCAGCCGTTTCAGGTAGCAATTCACCCTATAAAATCTCACCAACGGGTGAGTTTGCCACATTTCAATCCTTAGTAGTATAATATTCAGCCACTAGGGTAAGTTTTTTTTAAATAAAAATTTGTCATCCACGAAATAAAGCCACCCATGAAATTTAGTCTACGCGGGTGAACCGTGAGGCACAGCTAGTCTATCTATCTTATGTATAAAAATGAATCCCCATTTCCCTTGGTCACGGCATCACGCGTAAACGGATGGACCGATTCTACCGAGACTTTAACTGGCAGGTAGCTGAAGTTTCAAGGAGTGTTTTAGGCTAATTTTATTAAAAAAAAACAGCATGAAACTAAATCTACGCGGGTGAAACCGCGAGGCACATTAACATAAAATTACATAACGAGCCTTTAGAAATAATATAGTTATTTCTAGCTCTAAGAGAATAAATAGAATTCAATAGAAAAGTCGCAGCTCGCAAGTCGTGACATATGGCCGGGAGCACGTTCGGCCGACGTAGAAATGCAATCGCTTGAGAGCTCCAAACGTATTATTATATTTGTTATAAAGATATTAATGTCATATTTTAGTCTTCATTTACTTGACAAAAAATACGTGTTCTATGATCTAGACTCTAACCTCTTCAAGGTAATAAAACAGAGCGCCATTTAACTTTAATTGTACCAACGTGTTCCAAATTCTATCGATAGTGAATATTAGAATGAAAAATAAAGATAGAAAATATATTATTATAGTTGCAATAAATATACCTAGTTGTAGCAATACATAATACTTAACAACAGAAATATCTACTTATCTCACTTAACTTAACTTATCTAACTCACGCTTCAATTTTCTTAAGAAATTCTCATATCTGGCAACACGTCTTTAATGGAACTTATTTTCATAATACGAGTAAAGAGACTGCTACAAATTAATGAAAAAACTAGCTTTATTTTAAGCTAGCAGTAATGATAATAATCTGGGTAATTTACAACTACTTTCACGGGCTAACGGCGTCGTAAATTAAATAAGGGTAGCGGTTTAAGGGTGTACTAACATGTGGCTTGAATGTTCTGTTTTATTGTAAGGTAAAGTAAATATACATCCCATACTGTGAAGCTATGGTGAAATGCTAATGAAAATAAACATTTTACTGGAGTAGTGTAGTCATTGAAATAATATATAATACGACAGGAGAATCTTAACAGCGCGATTAAGATACGCATAGCGACATCTTTTGGTAAATATAAACAACTAATAAATATAGGTACTTACCGATTAACTTTACTTTGGCGAAAGAAAAAAATCGTGAATAAACCCTACATAATATGTCAGAAGTAATTCAAAGACGTTTGTATAGTTGAGACGGTGATAGACTCACTCTCTGTCACGTTGGCACTTAATAATTTTCAGTGAAAAGTGGATCTTGTTGTTACAACACCTCGGCTTACCCCTTCGGAGACCCTTGATGGATAGGATATATATCGTGTCGACCAAAACACCGTGATAAATACCAGTACCTACTTTGATTAATTAAGATTCATTAGGAAGATCCGATTTCCATTTCCGCAGTCCTACATCATTTTGAGTTATTTTTTTAAATAAAATCTGCAATCTTATATATAAAAATGAATCCCCATTTCTCTTGGTCACGGCATCACGCCTAAACGGCTGGATGGACTTAAACGGGACTTTCACTGGCAGATAGCTGATGTTTCAGGGAGTGTTATAGACTAAACTAAATCTACGTGTTTGTATCGCGGGGCACAGCTAGTTAATTTATAAATAAACTAGATTAAATGCTCCTTAACGCACTTACTAACATAAATAATTTTGGCCTTGGTAAGAGTAAATAATAGTTGTGAAAGCTGAAAACAAATTGGCGACGACATCTGAAAAAATTCAAATGGTGAAACTTTTTTTTTGTCTAACCAGTATTTTAAATAGCTATAGTAACTCTAAAAATATTTGCATTTGTAGTATACTTTGAAGTTGTTGATATTGTTTGAAGATTCTGATTATATGCAAAATAAACCACTGTTGTAAAAAATTACGTTTATTAAACCAGGCGGCCAACTGATCGTTTAAGCAGCGCGCATTAAGAACTTCTTAGCGTTGACATTTAATTTTACGCTACCAAAATGAAACGTAAAAGCCAGGGCCTGTTGACAAAGTGACATTATCCTCACGCTTCGCTCGTAGAAACGATATAAAAGTATACGAGAATGCGTATGTCACGTGACTGATTTATGACATTTCCATACATTTTTATCGTCTATGTGCCCCGCGGTTTCACCCGCGTAGATTAGTTTCTTCCTTATTGTCGCGGAACCCTAATATTTTTTACAAACAAAAGTAGCCTAAGTTACTCCTTTAAACATCAACTACCTACCAGTGAAAGTCCCGTTAAAATCCGTCCAGCCGTTTCAGGGATTACCCGGAACAAACAGACAGACAGACAGAGAAAAAATTTAAAACTTGGTTTTTTTGTGTCAGTATCGTGTATACTTTCATATGCATTTAGTGAAAAGCTGTTATTTTGGAATTACAAACAGACACTTCAATTTTATTTATCTCTATAGATGTATAGATTAGTGCAAGCGCGAGAGAATGTTACTTTGTCTAGGCCTATTCGGTGAAATGTGGGTGTTTCAAATTACAACACCTCTGCCTACCCCTTCGGGGAATACAGGCGTGAGCATATGTATGTATGATAGTAAGCTCTTAGTTTAAAAATTCAAATATGAATCGACCCCGTTTCCCATAGGTTAGCGTGTGGAGTGAACGTTAGGTTTCCCCCATCGTTTTAATTTTCACATATCGTCCATATGCTGCCTAGTCGCACTCGTTATATCGTTCACACGAGTATTTAGTTTATTTGACGTGTTCATTTCGTTGTTTACTCCCCCGGTGATTATTGTGCAGTGAAGCTATGATAAATTACTCCTTTGCTCAATGAAGGAAATTATACCACTTCTATCGGAATTTGTGTTGTTTTATTATATTTATGCTCTGTTACACATATTTTTTCTCATCTACTTTAGATAATTTGCGAACAATAATGATAATATCTTAGAGTATCTTGAATTAGCATAATAGTTACAGAACATAGAAAAAAACACTAGTGTAGGCATAACTAATAATTAAGTGGTATCAAAGCTAAACATATTACTCACATCATTATCCACACAATGTCGTTAATTTATAAATGAAATAAAAAAAATTGGCTCACGCCAGTCACGCCATACTAGAAGGGTTCCCGAAGGGGTAAGCAGAGGTTCTGTAATAAGAACACCTCCTTTTCACCAAAGACAATGTATCAACGTGGCGTGGTGAGTCTATCACCGTCTCAGGCACTTTACATGCGTCTTAAAATTTCTTCTGATACATATTGAGCAGATCGGTTCATCCTAAGTGTTTTCTTCCATCGCATATCTCGTGGTATGACATAGATAAGACAAAAAAGTTAACAAAAAAAAAACTCACAAACCACTGCATTTCCTACGCTTGCTTAAGCCATAACAGTACCCCTGTCACGAGTTTGGAACCGTTTTCCTAATCTATACTCGCGAGCGTCTCCGCAGAATATTTGTAAAGCGCCTCCCAGCGGTGACGTGAAGAACTAAAATATCTCGTACAAATAGTGACGGTAGCAAGTATAGATTACAAAAATGGTGCAGAACTCGTGATAAGGGTAAAGTTCTATCTGTATGATTATAAACTCTTTAAAAGCTACCTCTTTCATGAATTTAAACACCACTGAGAGTTTAATAAGTCTTGTCTCCATCCACACAAATGTGTTCAAACTTCACCTGAACAGATGCACCTAACTGAGTAACAAGAGGGATTGAATTAAAATTAATTTCACTTACAATGTCCAACTTGGCGGGTTGGTACGTTTTAGACAAATTTAGTATTCTAAGTTGGCGCGTATCTTAAGTTGTATCTTGTGTCTAGAACTTAGCATTGTTTTGGTTGGTAAGTTTTCTGATTTAAGCATTTAAACATGCTGTCTGCATTGTAAATGGGGGCCTACCTAAGCAGAATTTTTAATATTGAAAACTTCTGAGCGTTGACGTCATATTTTGGTACCGTAAAATCAAACGTCAATGTTAATAAGTTTCTTAAACGCGCTGCTTACACGTCAAAGTTGGCCCTGGATAAATTGTTTCCGTCCTTCTGTATATTTCTACAACGAGTAACTTGTATATTTAGAAAACTTTTAGAATAAAAAAAAGTAAAAGGACACAGCTATCTATGCATCTATACAGATAAATAAAATTGAAGTGTCTGTTTGTAATTCCAAAATTACAGCTTCTCACTAAATGTGAAAGTATACACGCTAATGACACTTCAAAGCCAAGTTTTAAAAAAAATTCTGTCTGTCTGTTTGTTCCGGGTAATCTCTGAAACGGCTGGATGGATTTTAGCGGGACTTTCACTGGTAGGTAGCTGACGTTTCAAGGAGTAACTTTTAAAATTTAATTATAATATAAATATTCTAATACATATACGTTATTAATCCACCATACCATAACGTAAAAATATGTAATGTGAAAGCAAACTAACTCAGTAATATTATTTTCATAACAAACTTCTGAGCACTTAGAAAATAAATATCACTTGTACGCAAAGCTTCCCTTATCGCCGTAATAAGTCCAAATGCTGTACCTGTAGGTGTATATTCTGTAATTAAACTATCTTTGTTGTGAACGGAAGACATCTCTACGTTTTAGTCTTTTGTGTCGCGAGCAATTCGCTATTGTTCGCTAGTGGCGCGATTCATCTCCGCCATACAGAAATGTTTATGAACTACTTAATATAATACAGACCTGGGTGCTAATTTAGTTAGGGATGAGTTTATCATACGGTTTTCGAGTATATCTGGCACATATTATGCTTCTGCGGAACACGAGATGCTGCGTTATTCTGTAAGGTGTCTCAGTGACTAAGGTGTTTGAAACACACAAAATTGAACTTTATCGTGTATGGATTACGTATCAGTTTATATTAATTGAAACACAATAACACTGGTGGGATGGTTGGGCAAAATGTTATTGGGTTTTTCCATATGTAATTTTCCTAGTAGCAGCCCGTCTAGAACCGTGCCCGGTTAGTGACAATAGGATCGGCGATTACATGGGACCTGAACATGACTGGCGACTATAATACTACTCACTTACCTCTATAATGGTTGAGGAGGGCAATGGCTGGCATTCTCGTCATACTTGTGAACAGGTGCTACTTGTGGGGGCTGGTCATCTCAAGCTACGCATTTAGATATAAGTAGAACTACTAGACTTTTCTTTATGTTAATTTTTATCGACATTTGTGCATTGGAACTGTTTCCATGGGCTTGCACTTCTCAAGTGATTTACTTTGTTTTTTAAAATTGTATAATATTTTGGAAAAGAGTAATTACTGAGTTTCTTGCCAGGTTCTTCTCAGTAAAATCAACCTTCTGAACCTGGCGGTCGCATGTATAAGCCTGTATAACCATGTCGTTCTGACGATTTGAAAGTACTTTGTAAAAAGTCTAATCGAATAAAGATATTTTTGACTTTTGACTTTGACTTTGAATATCGTCATATCTACCTAGTTATTTTAGCAGCGTTTCATGCAACGTTAGAAGTTAAATCCATTCGATCAACGCAGCACTTACATTTATTTATTTATTTATTTATTTATTTATTTATTTATTTATTTATTTATTTATTTATTTATTTATTTATTTATTTATTTATTTATTTATTTATTTATTTATTTATTTATTTATTTATTTATTTATTTATTTATTTATTTATTTATTTATTTATTTATTTATTTATTTATTTATTTATTTATTTATTTATTTATTTATTTATTTATTTATTTATTTATTTATTTATTTATTTATTTATTTATTTATTTATTTATTTATTTATTTATTTATTTATTTATTTATTTATTTATTTATTTATTTATTTATTTATTTATTTATTTATTTATTTATTTATTTATTTATTTATTTATTTATTTATTTATTTATTTATTTATTTATTTATTTATTTATTTATTTATTTATTTATTTATTTATTTATTTATTTATTTATTTATTTATTTATTTATTTATTTATTTATTTATTTATTTATTTATTTATTTATTTATAATTTGAATATATAAACTTACATGAACCTTTAAAACCTTTTGTTGAAACATATTATTATAATCGTATGCGTTGATATTTTAAAATCATGTATAAAACAAATTGCTCGGAAGTACACGCAATTATGGGAGCCGTGACAAACTCATTTCCCGTTCTCTTGTGTGTTTCGTAAAACCCTCAAGCAATTTGCAATTTTCTCCTATGGAAAAACGGAGACACAAACCAAATGGGTAACGGGAGGAATAAAATCAATTGCATCTCCCTTAACGAGACGTGAAATAAAACATTTTATACCATTAAGAATTCGGCTACCGCATTGTATTTTCAAAGAATGTTATCTTGCGCCACGAATAGCTTAAAATCACACAGAATAGCGTAATATACTTTTCTAAGTTTATGACGTCGAGAATAATGTTCTGCTTTGTGCTTTTTGCCGTGGTTGTGGCCATTAAATCGACTGATACACACATCTATAAGTATGTATTTAGGTATGTAAGTAGGTAGAAGCGTACTTACGAAGTCAAATGTAATGGGGGCCGGGCTTATTAACCGGTGCAGTTCCAGACATCGCCCTACTGGGATATCACAGATGGCCAATGACGGATAAACCCAATAGAACGTTGCTTCACTCAGAGATCGAACCCGGGAGTTACAGCAAGCACTGGACCAAGGCTGCAGTCAAATTTTTTTATCGATTTATCAATTGCATTACCACGGCTCTTGCCACCACGGTAATTGAATTACGTAAGGATTAATATCTTCACGATTGTCATTCCACGTCAATTTATTTCAGTTTGAACTGGGTTTTATTTAATACCATCTTACGCTCGCAGCCTAATCTTGAGGGCGAATAAAATGGCAAAAGTGAATAAAGAACCCCAAATCTCGCCATCGCTAACATTAGTGGCCGCACTATTAGATACTATAATGTACTGGCGTCGACTCTTGTTTATGTGACTCCCTTTTATTTATTTGCTTTACTTTTCTTTTGTTTATTTTTATATTATTCATTTTTATTTCGTTTGTGTGGGCACTCCTCGAGGGACTAAGATATGTCTTGTATTTGCTCCGTTGTATAAATGCTACATGTATTGTTTTGTTTGTTGATTTTTATTCTGCAAATAATGGTAGGTACTGTAATTGTGAGGTATTATGAATAAATCATGTTATTTGGGTAAGTCGTAATAGTATATTAGAAAACGTATTCGGCTTTCAGAATAATATATTCTAGTCTCGTTGTATCAGATAAGTGGATACTTACAATAATTAAGATTAAATATATTTTTCTTAACAGCATAGTTAAGTAACACCAACCCAAGTAGTAGTAGGGACTAGAGCGGGTAGTTCTCTCCGTGCCTCGGAGAGCACTTTAACATGAACATTTTGGTATCGTTAATATAAAACATGCTTATAAAATATATACATCGCTATATGTACTAGAACTATATAAAACGTATTAGCTAAACAAATATATTGAACCCAAAACCTTGTCGTCAAATGCATTGCCACTAAGCGACGGGAGAGTGTTACTGTATGTGTACGGAGAGTGATAATGGTATCTATTATTAAAATAAATATCAAAGGCACACGCACACACTACACAAAAACGACCGTAAGCTAAACCCTCTGGACCTCAAAAACAAATGTGTAAAAAATATAAAAGTTGACGCTATAAATAACTTTGAAGATACTAGAGCCCGGGGGATATAAAGATATAGCAATAGCTATAGCGAAGTGCCACTAAATTTCTAAATTTCTCTCCAGATGACACTAGCAAAACTTCAGCCCCATTGCGCTTTGCGAGGAAACATACGGGAACGTTTTGCATTGCAAATATATATTTGTGACTGATGGTTTGGTTAAGATACTCTAGCTGCAATAATGTAAAATATTATAAAGACTATTTTAGGTAAGCGACCGTGTGAACTGTCCCGAAATCTGCGGCTATTTATAAGGAAATTAAGTTATGTGAATGTTGTACCTACTTATTTATAGAAATCTAGAGAAGAATGGCGTCTTTTTTCCTCTGCCTATCCTTTGAGAGATTTACCCAACGTTATAAATGTAAATATGTATTTTACACAATATTTCGGAATGCAAACTATTTTTATAAGTGCTTGTCAAATTTCACAATTCATGCTACATTAAGGGTTAGTTTACTAAGGTTGGCTTACATTTAATAATGCACTATTATATTTTGGACTTTTGAAATACATTATCTTCTCAAACGATCGATGAATTTGTACATGTAGCGGCTGCATCAATTTGCTTAAATTTTCGTTATCATGAGTACCTATTAAATATTAATCGCGGCGATATCGCGTGAATAATCCTTCCGTATGTTCTCCAATCGGTACAAGTTCCCCGGCTGACGTCTATACAGCCACAAACAGATGCAAGTTTAATGACTCTCCTCTACGCCCGCTACACATAACTACTAGATAACACAGTTATGTGAACTACACTTATCATTATCATACACACGTATCATCACGCCGAGTCCCTTGTGGGCGAGACCAAAGTTGAGAAGAGGATGATATTTCTCTTGAGACATTTGACATCTCTATCAGGGCCGTCTCATTCTAATTGTTACATACCTACTTAGAACTTTTTTACAAAGTAGGAATTTTGAAAGCGTTAGAAGGACGCAGATAAAAAATACGGTACATTATTATAAATATTATACCACGGGTTGCTTTTATTGGGAAGAAGCCGGCAAGAAACTCAGTAATTAATTACTCTTTTCAAAAATTCGTTAATAAGTTAAATGGTTACAATTCATCTCATCAAATTATAAGCCCATGGACACAGATCTATTCCAATGCTCATGCAATTTTATATTTATATTTATTATGCCCAAATTAATTAAATACTGAGTCAATTTGATTACACGTTTGATCATACCACAGAACCATTACTAGACAATACATAATGCAAGTACAGGGTGAAGTTAACACAGCATTGATAAAAGTACAATTAGTCAAATCTCGGCCCCACACGTCCGGGCTGAAGTAAATCAAGCGTTAATCCCGCGCACGGCAATTGTAATTAACCTGCAGGCAAGCGACTGCGGAGAGTGAATCATTTATTAGAGCCCGATTCTCGGCCGATCTACAACCTCACATCAATCTCCCGCTTTATAAATTCGTTAACCTTTTCACGGTGAAGCGGCAGCAGCGTTAATGCATGCAGTTTATTTTTAGCATTTGCATTAGAAGCTCGTAGCACAGATGCTATTGTGCATATCATTCCATCAGCTAAATTAAGCAACCCTAAAGCTAGAAGTTGGATAGGTGGCCGACTGAGGTCCCTTCGTGGCTCGGAGAGCACGTTAAGCCGTCGGTCCGGGCTGCTAATTTAACATCTTAGGCAATCGTCAGGTCAGTCGAAGGCCTAAAAGAGTCTGAAAACTGGTTAAGCCAGATTACCAATTTTCCGCGTAAAATGGGTAACGACACGGTGAGATCGCGGCAGAGACGCTTCGTATAAAAATCAGGTGATGAGACACATCGGGCTTAAACAAGTGCCTACCTTAAGGATGTACGGGATAAGGCCAGGGAGCATCATCATCTCCCTGTATTTTTAACTGACTTCAAAAAAAGAGGAGGTTCTCATTACGACTGTATTTCACGTATAAACTTTTGATCTCCATTTCAACTCCTTGGAGATGGAATTTCAGAAGAAACCTTAAATAAACCGTAAAGAATGTACCACACCCTTCAAAGCTTATGTCTATATCAGCTGATTTGGCTATACGTTAATAGAATAAGTCAGTCAGTCAACAAGAAGAACAATCTCCAAGAATTCGAAACCGTCGGTCTCTTTTCAAATTTTTTCTGTGAGTATTTCAACCAGATTCCTATTACTGCAGTAAAAATTCCTTTGGAAGAAGGACAGATAGACGGCGCCGGTAATACAGTCCATTTGATTCTCTTGGCTAGCAAATCCTAACTGTTAGTGAAAATAGTCAACATAACGCTTCAATTGGAAATAATAAATTATCAAGGTATTCATTGAAAGCTATCGACGTTTGAATCGCCTTAAGTAAGGCCTCTAAAGGCTTCAGAAATGTCTCTAGCCACTCTATCGCATTGATTGGACTATACCGCTGTGACCGATCGGTATTCCGACTATTTCATTGACTCGGTGCTACCAACGATTTAGTTCAGGTCAAAGGGATTGATAAGTTATAACTACTGGCTGAAGTGGCTTATTTACTAGCTGTGCCCCGAGGTTCTACCTGCGTAGAGTTTCATAGATGACCCGCGAAACTTAATGCGTTTTCTACACTAATATATATTATGATGAGGAAAGATTTGATAGTTTTTTTGTTTGTTTGTTTGTATTGAATAGGCTACGAAACTACTCGACAGATCTTAAAAATTCTTTCAGCAATGGATAGCTACATCATCAGCGAGTAACATACGTTATATTTTATCCCCGTGCTCTCACGGGAACGGGAACTATGCGGGTGAAACCGCGTGACGTCCGCGACGTAAGTCATTGTAAACTATCTGTGTATCGTGTCTGGATTAGTATCTACCTAGTTAATAACAAAAGCTCTCCCTCTATTCGACGAGACTTTAACTTAATTGGAGAAATTTGGATCTACGCTTCTGCCTAGACCTTTGAGAAATAAAGACGTGTGCATAATGTATGTATGTGAGCGTGGAAAAGTGGACAAAATTTTTATTGCAATTAATAATTGATAATTTCCGTTCCTGTGAGAGTACGGGAATAAAATATAGCCCATGTTACTCGCTGATGATGTAGCTATCCATTGCTGAAAGAATTTTTAAGATCGGTCAAGTAGTGTCGGAGCCTATTCAATACAAACAAACAAACAAATCTTTCCTCTTTATAATATTAGTATAGATATAGTAAAATGTGCATGATACCAGCTGAATTTCCGAACCGGTGGTCAAATCTTCGACGTTAATAAGTGCCTTACCAGGGCCTAAACGGACTAATTTATTTTCATTTTCAAAACAATTTACTTACTTCATTTTATTTTATTTATTTATTATATCATTATTAAGAAGCAGAAGAACAAAATATAAGCCTTTCAAGTTCCGTATTCTTTGTCGTTTATTGGATTTTTTTTAACCCCCGACATCGCGAGTATCGTGGGAAACCATAACAGTGGCCTGCTACAAAGGACGGTAATTATTTCATAATTTATTACCTGAAACTATAAATGTTAACCAAACGCCAGCCATTATAAATGGGCGCTCAATGCTATTACTCTTTATGTACGAAATGTTGTTTACGCTGACTGTATTTACTATTTGCTATTAATAGATGTTGAATGAGTCAACACATTCATTAACAAATAACTAACAAGAGAGTCATTTTATGAAGTGTAGGTACAACATTTTTGACAAGGTAAAGTTAATAAATTAAATTTGTTTATTTGGCATACATTATGCCACAGTTATCGATGACATCCGCAGAAGTTATAAACTGTGTCGCGGATGGCAGTTAATAGATATGGTCCGCGTCACGAGCTATGAGCTCTGACTCTAAATGCGCAGTAGTCATTTTATGAGTCTGTCTATATGTATGGCACGAGGTTGCCCTAGTACTTTTTCCACTGCAATTTTTCTGTGAATGTCTGGTCTTTTTGTTTTGCCTAATCTCTGAAATGACTGAATCGTATTTAACCTGACTTTCACTCCTGTTTTTATTAGGAGTAGCTAAGGCTACTTTTATTGTAGAACAAAAAAATATATCTCTAAGTAACATAGTTTCTAGTTGTTAAGCCTACGAAGGTTAACCTGCGGGGCAAGTAGGTAATATATACTATATACTATAATAATCGATTTTTGTGATTGAACTTAAGTGGCAATGTAAAATCTTGAGTATAGAACAGAGAATTGTCGCATTATTCTCTGCCCTATTCGGGAAGAACAATAGAGATGTTTTTTTTCCATTTGGGGTATTCACCATTCCTTTTGTAACATACATTATGAAAGATAAATACATTGTACATCATAATACTTCTCGAAATAACCGGTTTATTTAACACAGCTCGCATATAATGAAAATATCCCAAAAAATCACATAATTACTTCTGTTTATATTAATATTATTACACGCTGAGATTAGCAGTATCGTGGGTTGTTATTATAACATATATAAGGGTACATTATTAAAAATAATTAAATATAGCAGCACTAGCTTCTGCCTGCTACTTTGGTCGAATTGACTAATAAACAATTTTCATGCCAAAATTATCAGTTGATACGGACGTGCGGTGAATTAAAAATATTTATATAAATTTGTTTTGAAAAAGCTAAATATTGCTTTTTTTTAAGAATTTTGTGTAATTAAAAAATGGATACAAAAGAAATATAATCAATAATAATTGCAGATTGTAATTTGAAATATCGAGTGGCATTCAGTTTGATGTCCTGACATTATCATCATTATTTCATTAGGTTCTGGAAAAAAACTCAAGTTACCTTTTTTCTAATCAAATATACCTTTGAAAGTCAATCGAAAGCTATAATTATCGCAAATGAAAGAACATTTTAATAACTCCATTCAGAAATCAAGAGCTTTATTAAAGGGTGGAATGACGTGTTGGTGATGCGATACCTTCGGCTGAGAAATCTTATGACTTATTTTTACTCAGTGGTTGTAGACGCTATATATACACTATTTAAAAAAAAACCTGATGAGTTTTTCATTTGTTTACACTGGGCACTTGGATCCTTGGATCTATCAGCTATAGGTACTGCAATAGGCTACTCTTCTCAGCTAATTTAAAATAGGATTTTTTGTTTATAAAATCGAGGTTTTAAATAAATGTTCAGCTTACTTAATCAAGCCGGCTGATTTAAAATTATTTTTCTTTATCCTTACAGTCTCGGAAGAGCGGTCTTGGTTGTAATGTTAGTATTGGTGGCTTGCTTACCAAAACGGCGCTATTCAATTCAGACTGCTGCCTTACGGGAGCATTCGTTGATAGTAGGACTACTCATCACAGCATTATTCTGATCCATCCATCTCATTGACAATCTGCCACGTGCCTTAGTACCCTCAAATTTACCCTGTACGACCAAACGTTCTATGGATACGTCACGAAACATGCCTAAAGAAGATTTAATATAAGGAAAAAATATTAAAATAATGTTTAGACTGTTGCATCACCAGCGTGTGTTTCCTATTTTAGAATGGCCCATTTTTCGCCGTCTCCACTCCCCATTAAGTTCTCCAGAAATAAAGACCCGATTAATGGAACACGTATTTAGGGCCATTGTACTTTATCCATGTGAATTTTATGCTAAAACACAGCTACCTGTGTTAAGCATGCTATTATTTTGATGCGTAATACAGAAATATATTCCGGAGGATTCTTTTCCAAAGTTCTTCATAGTAATTTAGGTTTAGGTACTATAACGGGTAACTACTTAAATCAAGTAAAAACACAATATACATACCTACATATATAATTGCTCTCTTTTTTCCCTATAAATATATATTATATTTTTATACCTTTACTAATATTATGGGTAAAGTTTGTGACTTTGGATCTACTAAACCGATTGGTTGATTAATTATTATTTACCTGATAAATTAAAGGACTGTTCCGTGGTAATTAAATTATTGTGGATTACGTAGTGCTCTTTAAATGGGTAATGGAAATGTAAATAACTGTATATCTATACAGATAAATAAAAGTGTCTGTTTGTAATTCCAAAATAACAGTTTTTCACCAAATGCATATGAAAGTATATACGATACTGATATGAAAAAAATCTATATTTGAAATTTTTCTCTGTCTGTCTGTCTGTTTGTTCCGGGTAATCTCTGAAACGGCTGGACCGATTTTAACGAGATTTTCACTGGCGGGTAGCTGATGTTTCAAGGAGTAACTTAGGCTACTTTTGTTTATTAAAAATATTAGGGTTCCATGAAATTAAGCCTGAAACTAAATCTGCGCGGCACAGCTAGTTTATAAATAAGATACAGACTTTATAGCATTTAGGTGTTAACGCCAAACAAGACACAGGTTTTAATAACAACGCTCAGCAAAGAATTGTAATAGAGTTGAATTTTATTAAATTTCGTCTAAGCTACGTGACCGGCGGGAGCTCGGGGTTTCAACCCCATTAACCTTGCCTGGCCATGATTTAGAGGCGAAATACGTATTTCCCCTATTTCAAGCTTTCACCTTTTTATTCCTAACAGATTTTCCCGTGGATTTTAATAAACTGACACTCTGTAATGATGGGAATTATTGCAAGTCGGGGCCTTTTTGTGAATTATGACTACAGATTTTGTGTTTTAAAGCTATTACAAAGCCAAGCATTTTGCTATTTCGAGCACGGTTATTTAATGCGTTACAATTTTCTTTGCACATGAATAAAATCATGTCTATAGTCACTTCTGTAAAATGTCTGAATTAGTTTTATTCGCTTAAGTATTTACAATAAAAATATTTGTTGTACTCGTAAGCAGCTATACATTTCATTTTCATACCATTCAAGCTAATAATTTGTAATATACGCTGCTTAAAATTACCGTATGAAGAACTTCTGAGCTTTGATGTTTCATAGTGTTACCGTAAAATTAAACGTCAAGCTAATAAGTTCTCAATACGCACTGCTTGAACGATCATATTTGCTCCCCTGGTTATCTGTGACCAGAGGAGGACAATACTTTGGTCTAATTGCAGAGATAAAGAAGTCGTAATTAAAACGATTCCGAGTCAAAAAATAAACAAAACAATCCTTACTCACACACTGGTCGCATAACTTTCTACGCACATGGCTGTCCGGTACAGTACAATCAACCCTCGCTCACAAACTGTACGCCCTTCGGAAACTGACCATGTTAGGGACATTAAAATGAGATAAGATAAACAAACTGATTGTTAGGGAAACAATAAAATGCGAATCATGATTGTACTTCAACCGTGTTACGACAAGCGGACATGGTACTTTTTGGTTGGTACGTGATCAGGGTGGGTGGTGAATATTTTGTACTGGCTATTGATAACAATATTTAATTTAAGGAAAATCACCAACGGTTCTACAGCTTTCTGATAACAACAAAACCGCGAGTTATTTAAAAAAAATAGGGTCGTATTGGGAATCCTCCATATTTTGATGTAGTCTATTGTCGTCGGTTTTTTTGAAGTAGGTAAAAAAAAATTCATCAAAATCGAAAAATTCATTCATCCCGTTTTTCTAACATTCCCCATTGAAGCTTCGCTCCTATTGTTCGCACCTTGATGTTATAAAAAAAACTAAAACCTTCCTCGACGAATGACATTTATCGAAATATAAAATATCATAGACAAAATATTTTATCACGAACCTATAGTTTCTGAGATCAGCGCGTTTATCCAAACAAACAAATTCTTCACCTTTATTATATTTGTATAGTATAAAGTGCTAGTCAAATACAAACAAAAGCTCCTTCGTAAATGTACGCCAGCTTTCAAAATACTCTTTAGTAAAACTCAACCCAAAATAGCGATCACATCAACTTCCGCAACTAGCCCACCCAATGCATATGAATTTCGACAAGGTATTGTGTATCAAAATATTTTCCCACATCGCGGTTCAGTAAAGGTATTATCACCCCCTTCCGGCCGTACCCCGGCAGATAAAGTTAATGGCCCAACTTACCGGGAATAATTCCCGCGGGATACCATATTTTTTTGCTATCGCTGCGGCGCGTAAATGTTTCAATAATTAAACCTTTTTTGGGTATCGCAATGTGGTTTGTTTTAATAACGTTGCGTTTTTGTGTTTCGAAAGGATTATGGAGAGCTCTTAAGCGATTTTATCAAACGTAACTGTGAATTATTTTGTGATAAAATGAGGTTGATTTAGCAATTTCATAATGCTTAACATAATTTAAGGGCTGGCATGATATTATGTCTAAGAACATTTGAAATTGGCGTGGCTAGTCTAGACAAATTCTATTTCATTCTCATATTAGGTTGATATAAATTATTTTTAATCACAAATTTTATAGACTGGTGGACGTCTCGCGGTCCCGTACTCCCACTCCATAAAAATATAGCATATGATATACATTACATGAAGATTTTTTCAAAGGGTCCAATTGTTTCTAAGTTCATTCGTTACACAAAAAATATTTTCTCTTCATAATATTACAAATAGGTAAATTCTTATGCTTCAGCGTATTTTTCCAAATCTTCCTTTAGAATTCACAATTTTCAGAAATAACAAAATTAATCAATCAGTGTAACGTGTTTTTTCAACTAATCCACTTAAGTCTTTGACAATCGTAGTCTCATCTTAATATTTAAGGCCGACAGTAGACAATGTTCCATTAACTCTTAGCTCAAAGCAAAGAAAGAAACAATAAAATCTATGAACATTCTACAAAGTAGGAATGTGTGCTTGACGCCTTAACTGCGCCTGCAATATGGAACAATGTATGATACAATGTCTTCAACTAATGAATCTTGGATGCACTCAAGAAGGATGTCTGTAGATTAGGATGATGTACTACTTAAACTTTCAAATGCAAAATAAATGAAGTATGAAAACCTTTGATAATAATATGCTCTGCATATTTCAATGTTTTTTAAATGTATTATAATCAATTCGGTTAATGAAGAAACCAACAATTAATGAGCTTACCAAAATCAATTGAATATTCTGCTTTTGATTTTTATTTTTGACCTCATGACGCAAAACCTGGTTACCTATTTTGAACTTCATCGAGTATGTATTAAGTATCTATTTTTATACTGAAACCAATTCAAACCACGTCTCTCGTATGTTAGAGGCTTTGATGTTTAATTTTACGGTACCAAAAGGAAACGCCAAAGCTCAGAAGTTCTTAACACGGTCTGCTTAAACCGCCGATGGTAAGTCCCAAGTGCAGTGGATAATTGTATGAATGATTGATCGAACGAAAATGATTATACGTCGGTTCTAACTTGGCGTAAAGAGGATTATTGAAAGCTGTAATTATCCAACATTCATTTCCGTGGTTAGTACCAACTCAAACATGACATCTCAACTAAGCACTGCACCAACCAATTATAAAACAATTAGCCTCGCGTGTTTGGTTCAAACGGTGCACTCGGTTGGTCTGGTTAATTCTGAAAGGTTATTATCGGAGTACAGTGGTAAACGTTTGATACAGTGTTTGAAATTGTCGATAGTTTCAAAATAAAGCAGTCCTTACCATCGTCTCTTATTGCGATAGTTATTCGTGTGTTTGTTGTGGTAATAATCGATGAAAGCAAATCTGAGAACCTAGTGCGAGTTTTTCACTGCCGACGTCACAAGTCACCGAGTCGACATAAACGCGGATTGGTATAGGATCGACACTATTGTGAGCCCATACAAATCTGCGTTTACGTCCACGCGGTGACTTCCGATGGTAATTAAGAAAACTAGCACTAGGCACTCGGATTCATCTATCCCTTAAAGTATGTGAGTTTGATGTCACATACGCGTTGGTGTTACGATCCCTGAACGTAATTATTCCACGCAATATGCCTACTCAAAGAAAGCGTATTTTTGACGTAAGGGTAAAATTAATGTGGAAATTTATGTATCAAATGCTATTCACGAAACAAATTACGCTGGAATCGAACTCGTATCATCGAGCATAGCCATATTTTAAACATTTATACCCTACAAAACATAGAACAGGATAGTACTTGGTTTAAAAGCTCTCTTTCTGTGATACGGATTTAAATACGGGTGGACATAGTTTTAGTCCGAGTTTAGTCTAGTCTTCGTATAAACCGTGTTTGTAATAAAGGGGTTGTCTCAGTATTAGAAACACAGCTACGTATAGCGTTGGTACGCTGTCATGTGTAAAAGATTGTGTTTAAAGAAATTCAGCTTTTCTAGCTTTAGATATTAATTTCAATATCCTACTAATATGTTAGGAAGTGAGCGAATTTTTGTAAGAATTTATCTATGTTTGTTTTTTTTTCACGCAAAAGTTACTAAATGGATTTTGATGAAACTTCACAATAATATAGCTCAGCATAACACATAGGTATTCAGTAGTCCAAAATCTATATCTATACAGATAAATAAAATTGAAGTGTCTGTTTGTTAAAATAACAGCTTTTCACTAAATGCATATGGAAGTATACACGCTACTGACACCGAAAAACCAAGTTTTGAATTTTTTCTCTGTCTGTCTGTTTGTTCCGGGTAATCTCTGAAACTGCATTTATTTAAAAATATTAGGGATTCGCGACATGAAGCATGAAACTAAATCTACACGGGTGAAACCGCGGGGCACAGCTAGTATAAAAATAAAACAAATCCTAAATTCACGTAGTCAAAGGCACCAGCTAGGTTTAGAATAAAACTAAAATATCTTTGCAACTTCATAATATTTTCCTTTGTGACGTTAATCCTAGACAGACACAACAGGCGTGAAATAGAAAATTTATGATTCCTAATTAACTCGGGGTCGGAGCATAAGTGGTTATAATAAATGTACACTACGCTACCAACATAGACTAATCTACTTAGCTTTAAACCTTTACACCTATGATGGAATTTATAACATTACTAGCTGACCCGGCAAACGTTGTTATGCCATATAAATAAAAAAAAAATTTAGGGGTGGACTACCCCTAACATTTAGGGGGATGAAAAATAGATGTTGGCCGATTCTCATAGATACCGGATAAGCACAAAAAATTTCATCAAAATCGGTCAAGCCGTTTCGGAGGAGTATGGCAACGAAAACTGTGACACGAGAATTTTATATATTAGAAGTTCACAAGCGTCCAGTCACCACTTATTTACCGACTTAAAAAAAAGGAGGAGTTCATCAATTTGACTGTACGTGTTATATATATTATATTTTATTATGTTCTAGCTGTGCCCGCGTAGATTTAGTTTCATCCTTATAGTCGCGGAAACCTATTTTTTTTTATAAATTAAAGGTAGCCTATGTCCTTTCTCAGGGTCTAAAGATTGTCTGTGCCAAATTTCATTAAAATGGTTGAGAGGTTTAAGCGGGAAAGCGTAACAGACAGACAGACAGAGTTACTTTCGCATTTATAATATTAGTAGGGATGTAACTCTAATATAGTACATAGTTAGCCTTATGTGAACCTGTAAAGATAGTGTATGTAAATAAATCTATACAGATAAATAAAATTGAAGTGTCTGTTTGTAATTCCAAAATAACAGCTTTTAACTATAAATAAATATGAAAGTATACACGCTACTAACACTGAAAAACAAAATTTTTAAATTTTGATTTTCTCTGTCTGTCTGTCTGTTTGTTCCAGGTAATGTCTGAAACGGCTGGACCGATTTGACGGGAATTTCACTGGCAGGTAGTTGATGTTTCAAGGAGTAACTTAGGCTAAATCTACGCGGGTGAAACCGCGGGGCACAGCTAGTAAACAAATAAAAGTGTGAGTTATAGAGTTTAGGAGGTTGCTTTTTCGCGATGAAAATTATGGTGGAAAAACTTGTTACTCATGAATTCTTAACGGTATACACACTAAAGCTGGCATTGCTAATATTTTATTTTTATCACACGAAACGGGTTTTTCGAAAATTACATATAATGATCAAAGTATTACGGGATATAACAATTTTAATAAAAAATACTAAATTAATTGTATCAACGCTTGCGATCCTTTGTAAATAAAACATGAATTATAGAAATAACAGCATGAAACAGCATATTAAAAGTGTACCAAAGATGAAAGCGAGAGGTTCAAATTATATTTACACTTGAGTTAAAGTAAAATAAGAATTTATCTTTATTATAAATTGTGTTTCATGGTTGCTTTATCCCTGAAGACGAGGGCGGCGCCTTAATTACTTTTCCACTAACGTTATTTTGCAATAGAGTTAGTTTAAATTGAGTGTCATGTTATCTATATCTATACAGGTAAATAAAATTGAAGAGTCTAGTTTGTTTGCAATTTCGAATTAACAGCTTTTCACAAAATGCATAATATGATGCGGTAAAAAATAACATAAAAAAAACAATTTTAAAAAAATTACTCTCTTTGTCTGTTTGTTCCGGCTTATCTCTGAAACGGCTGGTCCGAGTTTAACTGAATTAGCTGAAGTTTCAAGGAGTAACTTTGGCTACATATATTTAGTACCAAAAATAGAGCTTTGCCAAATAAAGCAAAACACAAAATCACAACTAGTTAAGAATAAGAGTGGCACGAAGTCTGTACACTATTTTCATAATAACTTAAAATTTTAATTATAAAAGCCACAAAAATCCTAAATACATGCAAGTACATATTATGTCTATAAAGAAATTTAAATACTCCATGTACCTTCTGTCAGGTTGGTACCTAATCGTGTATTTATTTACTTTTCTTCATTGAAAAGTGGGTGTTATAACACATCTACCCCTTACTGGGCCTTCTGGGGAGCTATGTTTGATATATTTAGTAAATTCATTGCAGATCTGATGGCATGTAGTTCAGTAGTTTCGAGCAGTTTCGTCATAAACATGCTATGACTGGTCACACCACGAGCGTTGCGATAAACGAAAACATGCAAACGATGCATACTATTAAGTAAGAATAAATTAAACGACTTAAAGTATGTCAAGTTCTAAGTAGAGATATGAAAGAGACGAACACACTGCGCGGCCCTACTGTTGATGTAGTGTAGAATGTTAATTCTGTATGTAAGAGCTAGCTATTCTAGGTGGTACTTCCTTGCCTTTGAACAAAAATGATGACTAACTTTTCTGCTTAACCTACCTTCTACCTCTTAATAGGAAGGATTAATAACTTCATAACTCGCCTTCGAAATTCGATTATTAGCGATTTTTGGACTAAATAATCAAAGAGCATTTTCAAATTACAAAAAAAATTAATAAACATTGAAATTAACTTGCCATAAAATTCAGAAATATAACACGTCATTATAAAATGCGCCTTTGAACGACGCCATTCGTTTGATACAAGTATTTAATATTTCGTATGAGGTATAAAAATATAAGCAGAGTTGATACGTTTTCGACGCCAATGGCACGGAAGCGACCGTTTGACATCACAGTTCACGTAATATTGCTTTGAAGCTAAGCTATTTTGCTACAATTTCAAATTATAAATTTTACTTTATAACGTTCAGAGAATGTTACGTTTAGCGAAAAATCTTTTCTATATTTGTTTTTTGATTATATCTGGAAAATATACCGACCATCTGACGGTGAGCAGAACTGGCTTATATATACATATCTTATATATAAAAATGAATCTCCATTTCCCTTGGTCACGGCATCACGCGTGAACGGCCGGACCGATTCTACCGAGACTTTAACTGGCAGGTAGCTGAAGTTTCAAGGAGTGTTTTAGGCTAATTTTATTAAAAAAAAACAGCATGAAACTAAATCTACGCGGGTGATACCGCGGGGCACAGCTAGTAGTTTATAGATATTACGTAGATTCCGTACCATAAAAAGAAAACACAGGACTTATTCTCGCTTTAGTATCTCGTGTTTGTCATATATTTTAATCTGGGAAACAACACGCTTACAAATTTGAAATGTTTTTTGTTCAAATTCCTACCACTTACAATTTAATGTTTTTTTAAGTGGAACGTATAGAAATGACAGTTTTACAAATTGAATTAAAAAGTGAAACCTACTGAATATCAGTTCTTGGTGTTCTTGGTGTGGTGAGAAAAATTATCGACAAACAAAATAGGATTTATAAGCAAATTTAGGATTCAATTAAGTTATATTCAAATAAAATGCCATTAAGCGAGAGTTCGGTCTGTAATTGTTAGAGGTCCATTAGCGATCTTAAAGAAATCACTTTCCAAATAAGACGGGTTATAAAAGGCATTTGACGAAGTTGATACCTTTTGTGATTTGCTACGGCCGCGCAGAGTAATCCAAATGTACCTTAATGTTTATTTACAGACTACACAATCTACTTAATCCCTGTTTAAAATATTGTAGTATGCAAGAAGGCCAGGGGCCCAACCATGAGCTCTTATTGCAATGTTAATTCAGTTGTGCGAGAATGACAGATGTATGCACGTCACATACATCTGTCTCATAAATGAGTGAAACTATCATGGCAATAAGAGCTCATGGTAAGGCCCCAGGACCTATATTGCTGCCAACCTTCTACAATTAAAAAGAATACGTTTTTAATTTCAAATAGTTCCGATCTTCTTTTGTTTTTTCTTTCACATATTATTATTGCTCTTGATTTCATATATTGTTCTTGAAACTTTATTGTTATTGTATTTATCTGAGTATTGTTTAGTGTATGCCAAGTGGTTTTGGTTATCATCGGGCTACACAAGCAATACAAAGAAGAATTATTGTTATGAATAAGCTTTGGGTTTATTCAAACCCTATAAAAAAATATAGTACCTACACTGTCAGATCAGATCAGACTATTTAACGTCATTGATATTCGATACCAGATTTCCTACGGTAAAAAAATAAAAGGCTCAAATACACAGTCCAAACACCACCTTAATCCTTGGTTAAGAATTAGTTTTATCTCTTTTTGTGATACGGATTTCAAAGGAGATGGACTTAGTTTCAGCCCTAGTTTGGTCTAGACTTGGTTTAAACCATGTTTTGTAGTAAAGGGATATTATTTGCACGCCAGATTTTTCCAAAATCATTTACTTCATACACTACATTTTATTGTCCACTACGTTCTGAAACCAAAATTACATTCTGCAGTAACTCAAAGGACTGTGAATTAAACACAAAGTGTGCACGAGAAAAATAAGTGTCCATTTTCTGCAGACTCGTTAAATTTCGCACGTGGTGAGAGAATAGTCTCCTGCTCAGAGGAAAGAAGTATTTCTGATGAGAATTACGGGTTTGAATAAAACTACCCAAGTAACAGTCCGGATAATGGTTGGGAATGTTAGGGAAACTAATGTTGTTTGTAAGGAGGTATTTACTATTACTGCCTTGAGCTTTACAAAGGGTACGATTACTTCGGCAAAATCTTATTGTCAGTCACTTTGGTCAGTCAAAGTTTTCCTTATTTCATCGAATGATTATAATACGGTACACGCAGAGGTCTGTTCTTAAGACGAAGAAATAATTCCGAAAATTTGCATTCTCGCAAGAATGATTCATCGTCGTCAAATTTCTTATGATAAGCAAGAAACGAATTGGACCAGACCAAGGATTAAATCTACATCTATATTAATGTATAAATCTGAAGAGTTTGTTTGTTTGCTTGCGCTAATAACGATGCTAAATGTATGGAAATGACATAAATCAATCATGTGACATATGTCATTTCCATACCTATTGTATCGTGTCTATTAGCGAAGCGTGAGGATAATGTTACTTTGTCTACAGGCCCTGGGGGTCTACCACCATCGGTTTTATCATACTATTACATTTACATCATACTAGTACATTAATAGTTTTGGTACCGTAGAATCAAACATCAAAGCTAAGAAGTTCTTAATACATGCTGCTTGAAGGATCATAGTTGACCCCCTTGGACCGATTTGAAAAATTCTATCTAATTGAGGAAGGCTATGATTATAAGATCACGCTAAGACCAATCGCGGGTTCAAGTTAGCGTTAGCCCAAAGTAACTATTCCACGCGGACGAAGTCACGGGCAGAATCCATATTGCAGGTGATCAATTAGATGTCAGTTACTTAGCAACATTAGTACAATGTAGTCATCCAAATTAACTACACGAGCATCTACGCGATATTCTCAGTTTATAACAGAATCGCTTTACTGCAAGCGCCGGGTCAAAGGAGCTTAATCGTTCGGAACACTTTACGACCAGCTGCTCCATTCCCGATCCTTCCCGAATATTTCGTGGAAAGTGTGTGTTCATAGAAGGTAAAAGTATCGTGGGCTATTTGAAACTAACTACGATAGCTATAATGTACCAGTAACATTATGAAGACGAAAGATTTGTTTGTTTGTAATGAATAGGCGCCGAAAAAAAAATGGACTGATTTTAAAATTATTTCACTGCTAGAATGCTACAGTATTGCTGAGTAACATACGCTATTGTTTATCGAGTTTACTTCTGTCCGAAGATGGTTAAGTGCCAAACTGGCAGAGGGTGAGTCCATCGACGTCTTAGGCACTATGGAAATGTCTTTGAATTACTTGTCGAATCTAAGCAGGTTTCGACTTGCATGCGTAGCAGGTGTCTGTTTGAACTCCACGGCCACCCAGGCCCAAATATTACATCACCACGGCGCAAATATTACGTCACCAATAATATATACTGTAAATCTCTTCCAGAAATGACTTTCGACAGTTCCGACCCTTTAACCTTTTAATACACGAGTAATTTAATCTTTACAATCAATCTATCTCAACTCAACTTTATCAAATCGCATGTTCTAACAAAATTAGATAGCGGCAGTAAAATTTTAAGTAGTAACTAAGCCCTTATTTTATTATATCCACATCAGTTTACGGCTCATAAACTTGTGGATGATTATCGTGTTTAGGATTTGCATGCCTAAACGCCGTTTCGATTGGAGCTCGTATCGAAGCGTTGTCTTCGTGTTCTCTTGTTATTGCTTTTTGATTACCTATCCGTTTGTTATTATTATCTGGGACGAGCGTTGTGTCTTGTTTACCTTGTGTATGGAGGAGTTATGCTCTAAATAGTTTATGTACTGGTTTAGAACTAGTGTAATTTTGTCTAGCCCTAGCTTTAAGACTACCTGTTGGAATCATATTTCTTCAACATTGAAATCTAAATAATCTCTGTTGCTTTACTTGTATTAGGATTGTTGCAGCGTTTCTCCGCTCGCTTCATAGATGGCGCTATTCGCTGACAATTTCAAAGTTTTAGTACAAGCACGAGAATCTAAATCGCGCAATAAGAGTTTTCGAGCGCATTTCAATATATTAACAAGTTTTCAACTAGAACAGTTGGTGCCGCGGTTCCCCAGGCATGACTCCCGCCAAGCTGGAAGATCTTCTCTTTGCTGGGAATGACCATGTTCACTCGCTCTCCCCACAGGATGTTCGTGGTCCTTAAGTTACTCTATATAAGTAGACTTTCTTTAATTACCATGTATTTCTATTCCTATATTCAATTCTCTTTGCAATGAAAGTGGTTTTATAGTACCTACAGCTGTTCACAATTATTCCATATTGACCGTGAGACAATTGTCCCCAAGTTCCTCAGCTTTCTCCATAGTTTCGGAAATTCCGACACATTTGGCACAACTTGGCTGTGATTCTCACGGTTCTTTGCTTTTGCACCACTTGTTTAAGGAATATTTTGGTTACTGCATAGTTTAGTTTTCTATTGGTATTGTTCCCAATCGGCGTACATCATTATAGTTCCTCTAAGCAACTTGATAATGTTAAAGAAGTTATATAGATTTGGAATTTTGCAAATCCTCTGTCTCGATCTTGCATACATCTTTAAAGCATTACCAAAGTTCCACTCAATAAATCAATTGTAAATTGAGACACTACAAGGATGTATACGTCTCTGGGTATGCTCAGTGAATACATACGCCTGAATGTTTGATCAACTGGCGATATTGAATTATTGATATCGCCCGTTACACGTGTCGGTGGCAGTCAGTTGACAATTCAAATACGGCTGGTATCATTATTGTGAGGTTAATTAATAACCACGAGCGGTATACCATAATATATTATTTACTTAAAACAAAATGAATTGCAGTGTAAAGTTTAATGAGGATATTGAATAATTTATTTTTAAATAGTCGAGATAAAAATGGTTTACATAATTATGATTGTTGATTGTTATGCATTGCATATTTACAAAATGGGTATCATTAAAATATCAAATATGGAAGTCATAAAGACAGATAAAACGAAGAAGAGCACAATACAATTTCTACATATGTAACCCTTACAGTGACCTTGATGGGCTAAAGTACTGATTTGATTAGAAAGTTTAAGAAGTTTTTTTTATCGTAACAACATACATAATTGAACGTAGAGGTTGGTCGTAAAAGTAGATTGTTGTGGTTCCGAACTAGTCCCAACTCAGCGTAATCTGGCTATCACGTCGATGAAAACGAAAAGTAAGATACTTAACACCATTTTGATAACGCAGTACCTATATTTGAAACTAAAACCCTTCTTCTTCATGTTCTTAATTTGCGATTGAACGGAACCCCTAAGAACTGTATCATAGATATAATACAAAACCACTTCTAAGTCTTCCAAAATGTAAAAGTAATGTTGTCATTATATCAATATGCAATACATAACCTGTGACACAGCCAGCCGCGCTTCAGTATTCGTAGCACGGTGTATTCGCGTGACGTGGGGCCCTACAATCAACGTGAATCAGGGGTCTACTCCTTTTCTCTGAAAAACGAAGCTTCGGCTGAATGTTCGTAATGTTCCTACCAAGGTTCTTTTTCGTTCTAAAATTAAATCCGAACGTGGTCCGCTAGAAAATTCTTTGACGTCTTTATATTCATAGATAAAAATACATTAATTTAATTATTAAATTAACAATAAGTTTAGTTTGATATAAACAAAGCGATACTGATTTTCGTATGTTTGCGAAGTTTCGTTTTCGAAAAAAGAGAGTAGACCCCCTGTACGAGGCGGTTGCAATTTCATTTTAATGTGGTTCGTATTATATTGCTTTGAGATGTTTATAAAATTTCAACTTAGATAAGGGCTGGCTGACTGGAAGCTACGCACAGCCTAAACCACTGGCCCTAGAGACACGAAACTTACAGGGTGTGTTCTTGGTGACGAGTTGGTATTCACTAAGAAAGGGTTTCCAAACTCTACCCCTATAGGGGTCAAATGGGGGTTGAAAGTTTGTATGTGAAGTCTTATTACCACGCATTATTAGTGAGTTGCTAGCTGGTTTGGAATTTGTTAATTAGTATTTCTTAGATTCTTTTTACTTAATGTGCACTGATCCGGAGAAACAGGCAGCAACCAAATATAGATAAGTAGGGGTGCCGTAGGCTTTCAAAGTTGATAGGATACTTAAACAAAAGAAAGAAAAGCAAAATGTTAATTACATAAATGTTTGCCCTATTGCCGGGATACTACCCGCTACAACTAGCGTAGTAGAGTATACCTTCTTACCACTAGACGTCTTAGATTGAATAAATGATACATTTAAAACACATAAACCTAGTACTTTAAACACTGCAATAACCTACATAATCAACCGCCCAATCTTGGAATTAACCCACGTCCTACTCGCGGTGTTTCATGCCAAGCAAACGGCTAATTATGCCCGTTCTTGAGTTGTGGCGATGGTGTGAGCACGCCTTTCGACCCTCATTCACTCGTAAAATATGTGAACTTCAAACATTTAAATCCACTTCTACAAACCAAAACCTTAGTTCGAGTGAGGATTCTAAACTGAATCCAGACAATCGTTTTTATTGGAGCAGGGTTAGCTATGAAACCCCAAGCGTTTGGCTGCTTGCGTTATTTTCGTTTTTGAATACGATATACTGTTTATTCATTTAAATTCACGCCATTTAAGCCTGAGATATTCGATAAGCATATTTAAAGCCGAAAGCTGTGAGCAAAAAACAGTTTTTCCAATGCATCTATTTCGCGATTTAATGTAAATTATTCTTCAAGGGTGGATGGTCTCAAGTAACTTCAGATAAAATAAATTGGTAAATTATCGGTTAGAAAAAACATTGGAGCACCATTTTAAAATTGATAAATAACATTACGAAAGCTAGTTTTAATCACCCGTGCTTATTTGGGTAAAGCTAAGGTAAATTAACAACTTTTAAACTGACGAGAATTTTCAAAATTGTCGAAAACTAGCTTTGAAAACTATTTTGGTGCCACCAGGCAAACATAGAAAACAGAACAGGAAAAATGATTGGTCACCTTATACGGCATGATGGCTTTATACAAACCATTTTGGAAACTAAAATAGAGGAAAGGCGTGGCAGGGGCCGACCAAGGATAAGCTACACCAAACAATTAAAGGATAAAATAACCGTCACGTCGTATAAGGAGGTCAAAGAAGCAGCACTGGACAGGAACAAGAAGCTTCATCAGCTGCACCGACAAGAGTCTAACTCTTAAATGAAGAAGAAGAAGGGGCATAAGTGCTCGATATTGTCATGCCTATATTGAGTTGAGTTTGAGTTTGAGTTTGAGTATATTATATTATAGACATATAGATATTGTAATACCGTTATATGAGCCGTGGTACCTGTGGGGTTTGAGCAGTCTCCTGCTACTCAAGCGATGTAAGTTTGAATCCCAGCAAAGCCTGTGAGTTTTACACCACGTGCTTTACGGTGACGGAAAACATCGTTAGGAAACCTGCATATAATTATGTGAGAAGGAATTCAAAGACGTATGTATAGTGCCTGGGACGGTGATAGACTCACCATCTGTCATGTTGGCACTTAATCAACTTCGGCGAAGTGTCTTGTTATTACAATACAACAATCTCTCCCTCCCCCTTCGGGAAATATAGACGTGAGACGTGTATTACAATATATAAACTAAGATAGTCCTTGGTTTAAATCTCTTTCTCTTTCTGTGATACGGGTAGATAATTTTAGTCCCAGTTTAGTCTTATCTTCGTTTAAACCATGTCATGTAATAAGGGGGTATAGTTTAACAGTACAATAATAATGATCTCCTCCATGGGGATTAGCCATGTGCGTAGGAGATATTATAGTGCACAAGTGTATGCGCAATCACAGGTGCACTCTTTATTCCCTCACTCTCATAATCCGATGGGACGGCAATCCAACACGACCGGAGGAGAGATCAGGCGTAGGACCAACGGCTTAACGTGCTTTCCGAGGCACGGGGGTGTAAACACCGCCAACTTCCAATACCGCCAAAACCCAATATCTATTTTTGACCCGACCCAGGAATTGAACCCAGGACCTCGTGATTGGCAGGCGAACCTACTAACCACTAGACCACCGAGGCAGTTAATAACAGTACAATAACAGTTGTTTCAACATAATTTAGTTCTCTTTTACAGTAATTTCAGTACCACAAAACTCCAAAACTATTTAAATTAAACAGTTTGAAATGTAACCAGCAAAATGGGCCGGTGGATTTAATTTAACGACCAGACCCAGTCTCAACGGTCCATTACGGGAATAACTGAATAAAAACTCCGATAACAGATGTTTATTAATCGAACAAATCTATAGACGAGTTACTGAGAGGTAATAATTGTTATTTCCGAGAAAATGGATCGTTTCGTTTGAATTGTTCTCATTGTACTGGGGAAGGGCATCACTAGAGAAATCAGTTAACAAAAGCAACAATTATAAACTATTTATGAAGTGAATACCAATCTAAAATTAGGTTGGTTATTAAGTAAACGAATACGTAGTATTTTATGTATATACAATAGGCATCTCGTTTGAGAAGCTCGTGGCACAGTTGCTATTGCGCATATCATTCGATCAGCGAAGTTAAGCAACCATACGCCTAGCCAGTAGTTGGATGGGTCACCGCCCGAGTTCCCTCCGTGCCTCGGAGAGCACGTTAAGCCGTCGGTCCCGGTTGCCAATTTAACATCTTTGGCAATCGTTACAGGTCAGTCGGAGGCCTAAAAATAATCTGACAACTGGTTTAACCCAGATCACAAATTTTCCTCCTAAATGGGGTTGCGAAGGTCAGATGGCAGTCGCTTCGTATAAAAATCAGGTGATCAGCCACATCGGGTTGAATCAAGTGCCGACACCAACAATGTATGGGATAAGGCCAGGGAGATATAATACAATAGGCATCTCGTAGGTAGAGGTTTTGTAATAACAGCACCCACTTTTCACCGAAGATGATTAAGTGCTAACATGACACATGATGAGTCTATCGCAATCTCAGGCACTATACATACGTCTTTGAATTACTTCTCAGAAAAACGCTGGTTAACTTACGATGGTTTTTTTTTTCCGTAAAGCATGTGGTGTGAACTCACTGCACATATTTTTTTTAGAAACTCGTTGGTGCAGGGCGCTGGGATTCGAACTTGCGTCGGTTGCGTAGCAGGACTACTCAAACCCTATGGTTAAGACTCTAATATTCTATTGCATATCTCGTATTCTATAAGATCTGCGTGGAAGCGGTAGATATTTTAACAACATATTATAAGAAAACAGTGCGCAGGAATTAAAATTATTATATTATCGTTGCCATTAACAATAATTATTAGAGGAGCTCGTGGCACAGTTGCTATTGCGCATATCATTCGATCAGCGAAGTTAAGCAACCATACGCCTAGCCAGTAGTTGGATGGGTGACCGCCCGAGTTCTCTCCGTGCCTCGGAGAGCACGTTAAGCTGTCGGTCCCGGTTGCCAATTTAACATCTTTGGCAATCGTTACAGGTCAGTCGGAGGCCTAAAAATAATCTGACAACTGGTTTAACCCAAATCACAGATTTTCCTCCTAAACGGGGTTGCGAAGGTCAGATGGCAGTCGCTTCGTATAAAAATCAGGTGATCAGCCACATCGGGTTGAATCAAGTGCCGACCCCAACAATGTATGGGATAATGGCTAACAATGATGATTAACAATAATTATTAAATCTTACCTAAATAATTATGAATTAAACAAGAAAGAAACAACTCCACGGTATGCAACAATAACATTCACGAGAGTGGAAGATATTATTATCGTAACCAGTAATAATATTTATACCATACCCGAGAAATACACGTGGCGATATAAATGCTGATGTAATTAAATTAAAAGCTTACACCAAAACCGAGGCCGATACTCGACGTATTGAATTATTCTCATAAATTACGCATATAAATTACTTACAGTTAACGTATGATGGGAGCCGCATTAGCCTTATTCGATCCCCGATTCCTTTATGTATTTTTTTAGTCAAATGGTATGAAAGTAATTGATTTGGAATGATTCTAGAATTGGAGCGAGGTTGGCTGTTTAAATATTGAAAATAGCTGTGCCTCGCGTTTCTATCGCATATATTAAATTTTAAGAGTAGTGGATAATATTAGCTTAAGTAACTCTTCGTAACATCAAGTGAAAGTCCCGTTAATATCTGTTCAGCCGTTTCAGAGATTAGCCTGATCAAACAGACGGTAAGAGAAAGACAAAAATAAAGGGGTATTTGTTTTTATGTCTGTACCGTATCTATTTTCATATGCATTTAGTGAAAACCTGTTAATTTGGAATTGGTAACAGACATTTAAATTTTATTTATCTGTATAAATGTTCCTTAATTAAACAATTTCGAAGAATTAACTTCAACTATCACTTAGCTCTTCTTGGAGGTTAACTATGATCGTTTAAGCGCGTTTTACGAACGGCTTATTCTCAGACATCCACAGCTCATTGATTTAGAAAAATAAACTTTCAAACATTAATCCCGTGACCTCCATTACAATTCAATTTCTTTGATGTCGTGAGAATTCATTGCATACCAAAACTTTAAGAAAAAGCGTAGAGGTGGTGGAAATCAAATCATGGATGTCTGGGAATAAGCCCTAAATACTTAGCTTTGACGTTTAATTTTTCGTTACCAAAATAAAATGTTAAAGCTTAGAAGTTATTAATACCTAGGCTCTATTTGAACCGATGATGGTAGGCCCCCTGGTCTTCATTCCATCGACACTAATTTTATTAAGAGGAAAGATTTGAATGTTTTTTGTTTGTTTGTTTGTATTGAATAGGCTCCGAAACTACTAGACCGATCTTGAAAATTCTTTCAGCGATGAATAGCTACATCATCAGCAAGTAACATAGACTACATTTTATTCATGTACTACTAAGGGAACGGGAACTACGCAGGTGAAACCGCATGACGACCGCTGGTGTCAAATAAAAAGCTGATTATTAAATTTTTTGCTTCCATGTTTAAAGTCAAAATACAAATTACACAATCACCGTGGGTCGCGTGGGAGACCTACATTATGTATTCACTGCGGTGAAATACTGCGTACCGTATCAGCATGTCACAGAAATCGGAGACGCGTGCTTTTTATTGGGGAGTCGCGTCCCTGGTTTGGGACTTTAAGCAGGTGTGCCCCTGACTCATATTTATGGTTTCATTCCTTTGTGCAATTATTTATTGGTCTATCCACGGGGAAAGAGGTTTATGTTTGAAGCTAGCCGTGCCCCGCTGTATCACCTGCTAGATTTGGGAGGCTCTTATTTATTTCGTAGAACATTCGTCTTATTCTTTAAATAACAGAAGCCTAGCTACTTCTTGTAACAGCCACTGAAATTCCCACTGAAATTGGTCCATTCGTTTCAGTAATTAACTGGAACAAACAGATGGACAGACAAACATACGGACGGACACAGCACATTTCTTTTTCAATAGTTTTTTTATTTCATTACCTATTATAATTTCATAACATTGCTTCATAACCTGGTGGTATTGTCGCAGTAACAGCATATTTTTCTTAATAATCATGTATTTTTAACGTACCTACATATTTCTAACCGCATCCCCCTTGGCCTATTTACGCTAACCGCCGGAACCCTTTCACGTTGGTGGTGAATGAAGTAATTTTGCGTGACTCTAATAAGGCAGTTCTGCTAATGCACGGCACAGACCTGCTTTTATTTCTAGAGAAAAACTCTAATGTACAAAGCTGCTTGAATGGCACCTAATTGAGTGGGCAATAGACGTTTACAAACGGGTAATATACGCTAACTGTATACTGTGGAAATACTTCCATTACTTATCTTTAAAATCAAGACTGAGTAAGATTCCCTAATAATCTTTTATTTAACTTGCAGTATATGTCTGTTAGTCCGGGTGAAATCTTGCAACTGAATTTAAGGGTAAAATATCTGTAACTGATTAAGCTTAAATTTAGTATTCACGCATATTTAGGATGACAAGCGACTTCGAGCTTACGGGACGTCATTCTAAATCCAATATGGCGGATCATCCAAGATGGCGGACTAGTTTTTTCTGCACTTCCACAGTATTCCACACTTGCTCAGACATATGCAGGTTTCCTCACGATGTTTTCCTTCACCGTAAAGCTGGAGGTGTGAAATCACTGCACATAAGTTAAATTTTATTTACGAAAAACTGATTGGTACAGGCCCCGCTGGGATTCGAACTTGCGTCGCTTGCGAAGCACGCGCCTGTTCAAACTTCAATTCCATATACGATACGATACGGCTCTCTTTAAACAATTTATATATAAAACTTATTTTCGACTTAACAGTGGTTAGATCTGCCCAAAAATCTTTGTACGCAACAAAATACATAATAAATAATAAAAGAAGCCGCCTTTACTGCCTTTACATGGAAGACAAAGTGATCTTAAGATACACACGAGCCGTTTGCTTCAAACACGGCCCATGTATTTTTATGTCCTTTGTCAAGTACCTACAGAACGTTTACGGTACATTTGTTGTATATGTCGGCGCCTCACCGGAGTTCGCCCCAGGATCCATTGTAATCGTCAAGAAAAATAAGGAACACAGCAGGATAAATAATTATATTTCTTTAACAACCTTACTCTTCAACGATCAGCGAAAGAATGCCACCTACTGCAACCTCGACTAACCAAGTTATTTAATTATTAATTACAAGACCACGTGTTTCACATTATTACAAAACTATTTAATATTAAGGTTTTATAATTCTAAAAACAATAAAACATTATTTTTATGTTAACTAAAGTCGAAATACATCTTAATTAGCTTAATTAGGTATTTTAAATAACAATATAAAATGAACCGGAAACACCCTATAAAGTTTACAGTTTTGTTACAAAAGTAAATCATAATTGTATTTTAAAATAAATTATTCAATAATTACAACAATATTAGATAATAATGAAACATTAATTAAACTTCTAATTTTACATAATTAACTTAACTCGTTTCTTAAAATAATACATACGGAAGTCATACAGTAGTGTAAACACAACAAAAACATTAGTGACCCACTTAATTCATATTACATTACAAAATTATATAAATAGGAAATTCTACTTCGTTAGTACTTTTAATTAATTCTAGAATCTGAATTACAATTTATTATCCTAAATTTAAGAATTACATTATTACGAAAAGTAGCTAGTGTTGTTTCCTGTCTCAATTTTAAATTGAGACTTGTTTCCTACAATTGAAACTAGATGGCAGCTCGGTTGAGCGCGCCCATACGGCCATACTGACTCAAGCGCGTTCTCTGCGCTTACAAATTTAGAAAATCATTGACAGAATTGAAAATCATATAAGATTGCATGTACACACAATTACATAATCAAATCAAACCAATCTCATATTTCCTTATAACAAGGTTCTCTTTTGTTTTAAGGATAAACACTTAACTTGTAAATGATAACTTAACAAATAATATGGTAACTTTACAGCCTTGATTAATTAGTAAACATTTCGTCAAAAACAATACTTTGACACTCATAAACATAAATCATTCTTGAGACTAGCAATCTCATTCTAGGATCTACCCACACCAAAACAGGCAATCACCCATCCTGGGATCTAGCCATCAACAAAACAGGCAATCACCCTTCCCGGGATCTAGCCATCATCAAAACAGGCAATCACCCATCCTGGGGTCTAGCCATCATCAAAATAGGCAATCACCCTTCTTGGGCTATAGCCTCTAAGACCGGTATAAAGGATGCGCATGGTGGCCAGCCAGCGCGAAAGGAAGGATTTTGGATAGGAACCAACAATAAAATAAAGCAGGGGCTAATTATTGGAAGTGGATGCCCCCAAATTAACTGGTATGTTCCCACAGTTATTAGCGGATGCAGTGGCGGAAGATAGTGATTCAACAGGTACTCCAGAATTATCGTTATTCGCCCATACGGCCGACTGCTCAGAGTCAGAGTCACTTTCAAAAGGGTCATATTGTGCAAGGGGAGCAGCTCGCAAGGAATCATGACTAGCAATTTTTTCTGAACAACCGCGGAGATTGACATGTTTTAGTCTGTATCTGTCATTGGGCAAGATTTCTAAAACTTCCATAGGCCCTTCAAATTTGGGACCGAGTTTAGTGGTGTGGCGTTCATGGCGCCGAAGTAGAACAAAGTCGCCAACTTTATAAGGTTTGACTTTAGCTTTACCTTTATCGAAACGAGACTTATCCTGAAGGGATCGCTCGTCCATCCTATCCTTGCAAGCCGCTCGCATTGATTCTAGATCATCAGTTAGTACATCGTCATCAACTTGTAATAACTTAATACTCGGTGGTGAACATTTCTTTCCCAGTAAAATTTCCAGTGGACTTTTGCCGGTACTTTTGGATACACTACAATTTATAGCTAATTGTAAATCCTGAATAGCCGAGTGCCAAGGCATATCAAGTTCTACAACCGACATATTGTCTTTAATTACTTTCATAAGGCGCTCTACCTGTCCATTCGCCCTACTAGCGCCTTTTGCCACCACATGATGCTGAATACCATAACGTTCGCAAAAACTTTTGAACTCTGTGGATGTCATGCTTTTATCTTGATCAGTAATAAATAACGTAGGGGTGCCAAAAATAGATATAAAATTTTGAAAGCACTTAATTGCGGTTTCCGTAGTGCGGTCATTTGTATAGATCATGTGAACGTATTTGCTGTAACCATCTATATAAACAAAAGCATATTCCGCTACGTTTCGCTGGCCATTCATTCGTCCAGTAATATCGCCGTGGACAGTGTGGAAAGGAATTGGGACTTTGTCGATTGGATGTAGCGTAACCTGTCGAGCACCCGAAACACCTTTCCGAACTCTACAACTAACACAGTTCTCTACAAATTTTCTGACCAGCCGCGACATATTTGGGAACCAGTATTGTTCACGTAATTTAGCAAGAACTTTCTCCCAACTAAAATGTTGAAGAGAATTATGATAGTGACTGATAAGATTCCATCTGTATCTAGCAGGGACAATAATGAGCTTATGAGTTTTATTATCAATTTGGACTTTACGCCTCAATAATTTATCTTGGGTAATGATGTAAGTATCGGCAATAGATTTGGGAATAGAGTCTCCTTTTAATTGATCAACAATTTTACTTAAGATAGGATCGCGTTTCTGCTCAATGAGCAGCCAATTGTGGTCAAGCGAGTTGACTAGGAATTTTAAGGCCTGAGTAGGCGATTTTGGTGGTAGAGCGACACTGACAGTTCGAACGGATTTTTCAGTATCTACGTGGTTGCGACTGAAATAGTCTGCATGAGCAAGGCGGTCTCCCTTACGGTATTCAATTTGAAAATCAAAATTCTGTAAATAAGCCCACCATCGATGTACCCTGGGAGTCAACTCTTTCTTATGACTGGAAGCTTTTAAAGAGTTGCAGTCCGTCACGACTTTAAAAGCCCTCCCGTGTAGAAAATGGCGAAAATGTTTAATTGCTTTTACAACTGCGAGGGTTTCCAATTCATACGAATGATATTTACTCTCGCAATCAGTCGTCCGCATACTAAAATAAGCAATTACCAATGGATTTTTATCCTGTCTTTGAATTAACACGGCGCCATACCCCAGAGAGCTGGCATCGGTGTGAAGCTCTGTGGGTAAACAGGGATCGAAAATAGTCAGAAGGGGAGAAGATATAAGCCGATTAATGACCTCGCGTCTTGCAAGTTCATGACGATCTGTCCAACGCCAAGGAACGTTCGCCTTTGTTAACTCGTACAGGGGAGCCATTATCGAGGAGAAGTTAGGCACAAATTTCCGAAAATATCCAGCTAATCCATTAAACTGACGGACTTCTTTGGGACTCTTAGGAATGGGTGAATTGACCAAGGCTTGGATCTTCCGTGGGCTAGGTTTAACGGTTCCGTTTTCTATAAGGTTTCCTAAATATTCTACTTGCGTTTTAAGAAAAGAGCATTTGGCAACGTTCAAGGAAAAACCAGCTTGCGTTAGTCGATCTAGTACTAATTTTAGATTATGCAAACCTTCGTCAATTGTTTCGGATATTACCAGAATGTCATCAACATAAACTAACGCGATATTATCTTTAAGTTCTCCTAATGCCGAATTGATAGCACGTTGATAAACCGACGGCGCGTTACAGAGACCAAAAGGCATACGCAAGTATTCAAATTGACCATCGGGGGTCACAAAAGCGGTCTTTTCGATCGAATCGGGTGAAATTGGAATACCATGAAAACCTGCAGCCATATCTAAACAGGTAAAATAGCGTGCTTTTCCTAACTTATCGATCTGATCTGCTATAAGCGGTAAAGGAAAGTGATCTCTGAGAGTATTGGCATTAAGCTCGCGAAAATCAACACAGAGCCTGTCAGTACCATCCTTTTTTTTGACTAGTAAAATAGGGCTACTGTAAGGAGATGAACTATCTCGTATGATGCCATTACTCTTCAAATCCTGAACTATTTCTTTAACTTTTTCACGTTCCACAGGTGACAGTCTATATGGTCGTCGCTGTACTATTTTGTCCGGATTCTTTAATCTAATTTGTAAAGATCCAGTTTTCACTTGTGAAACGCGATTCCCACTTGTAAAATTATCTTTATATTTAGTAAGTATTTCCCGTAATATTTTAAGTTGTTGGGGATCGCTTATATCAGTATCAAGACTCAAAGTCGGGTCAACATCAAGCAAAACGTTGTTAATAAAAAGCTCACGCTTTAGAGAAATACTGTCTTTCTTCAGTGTCACGCTAAGACCTGGCACATTCAAAAGGTCGAATCCGATAAGGATATCAAATTTCATGCGAGTATCACCAACTACATAAAATTCTAGCTCTACATAAATACCGTCTACTTTCACTACAGAGGTGATGCTTCTATTTGACTTTATTGGTGAACCACCAATGCCCGAAAAGGTAACGTCTACACATTTACGTTTGCCGGGTACAGAAAGAGAAACGCTTTCTTTAATTAATGAACAGTCGGCACCAGTATCAAAAAGACACGAATAACCCTTATCACCTATTTCTACAGTAATCAGACTGCGTTCTAAGGATTGACAATAGTTTACAGACTTGTTTATTGATTTGAGGCGCTCATCATTCTGCCGACGAAAACAATTCCTTTCAACGTGACCTGGACGATGACAATACCTGCACTCAATATTTTTAGCCATATTCGAGTTACTAGAAGGACCTGGTTTATTGGGTTGATTATTATTATTTTGCATCGGCACTGGGTTGGCCTTAGGGACCACCCTTATTTCCTTACAATCACGAGACACATGACCCACCTTATTACAGTTATAGCATTTAACAACATGATCCCTTTTAGAAACACTGTATTCAGCAAAACGTGGTTTTTTGCAGTCATGATGATCGATACTTGGTTTTATGGACGGTTCTAGCTTGCGTTTGCGATAAGTTTTCAAAACAGAAATTAATTTGGGCAATGATTCTGGCGTAATACGTAATAAATCTGAGCGAATAAATTCTGGAAAAATACCTGTCACCACAGCATCAACCACCTCCGCATCCGAAGCCTCAGGTCGGACTCGCTTGAACAGCGTCCAGGCCTTTGTAGCGTATTCAGCGTAACTCGACGCGTGATCAGAAGTGAAGGCTCTCCACTTCTGAACGTCGTCCGCGTACCGGAATTCCCTGCCAAACGTTTGGATTAGTTCACATTTAACTTGGTCCCACGTGGTAGAACTCAGCGACCACGTGTCAGCCCATGTTTTTGCTCTTCCTCTTAGTTGTAAAATAGCTTTCATGCGGGCCTCGTATGAAGGTATGTTGAATTTTGATATCGTTTCGTCCACGTGAGCACACCAATCCCTAATATCATGAGATCTTTCATCGGGGTCGAAAGGCGGCAAGTAAAAATCGTGATGGTGACGCGATGGCAATGAACCAGATGAGAGGGCAGCGGTCACAGCACTAGCTGCCGATTGTTTCGTAATAGAATTAACAAGACTCATGACCTGTTCCATGGTGAAAGTTGGCTCCAGTTGACGTGGTGGTCCGGGATCACCGGGCTGCGATCCCACCGCTGCTGTCGGCGCCTCACCGGAGTTCGCCCCAGGATCCATTGTAATCGTCAAGAAAAATAAGGAACACAGCAGGATAAATAATTATATTTCTTTAACAACCTTACTCTTCAACGATCAGCGAAAGAATGCCACCTACTGCAACCTCGACTAACCAAGTTATTTAATTATTAATTACAAGACCACGTGTTTCACATTATTACAAAACTATTTAATATTAAGGTTTTATAATTCTAAAAACAATAAAACATTATTTTTATGTTAACTAAAGTCGAAATACATCTTAATTAGCTTAATTAGGTATTTTAAATAACAATATAAAATGAACCGGAAACACCCTATAAAGTTTACAGTTTTGTTACAAAAGTAAATCATAATTGTATTTTAAAATAAATTATTCAATAATTACAACAATATTAGATAATAATGAAACATTAATTAAACTTCTAATTTTACATAATTAACTTAACTCGTTTCTTAAAATAATACATACGGAAGTCATACAGTAGTGTAAACACAACAAAAACATTAGTGACCCACTTAATTCATATTACATTACAAAATTATATAAATAGGAAATTCTACTTCGTTAGTACTTTTAATTAATTCTAGAATCTGAATTACAATTTATTATCCTAAATTTAAGAATTACATTATTACGAAAAGTAGCTAGTGTTGTTTCCTGTCTCAATTTTAAATTGAGACTTGTTTCCTACAATTGAAACTAGATGGCAGCTCGGTTGAGCGCGCCCATATATACTACGGTTTTCTTAGTACCAGTCAATAGTTGTTCCTTCAATAGTCTTGTAATGTTTTTGAGAGAGTGGGTAGTTAGTGAAGATGTTTAAATTGTTTTTACTCTACAAAAGATGTTGTGTGAAGCGTCATTAAGATTGTGTCGGAAAAATGATAGGTTAGCTAGCTCATACTATGAGACAGATGTATATGCCGTGTATAAGTCTGTCACTGTCACACAGTGGAACTGTGATGGCAATAAGAGCTAAGGCAGAACATTGTATGGAGAGAAAAAGGCTTGCTTCATCCTTAGATTTTTTTAGATACGACTTTGCTTAGAATTTTTGATACATTAGTGACCTTTATTGCGCTTTTTTGGAGAGCAGATATACAAAAAAGTGAGAAATGAAATACTAATCAGTTTTTCTCTTCAATAAGATAACCTTATATTACATGTGATTTCGGGGATAAAATATAGCCTATATTATTCGCTTATGATGTTCCTATCCATTGCTGAAAGAATTTGCCAGATCAGTTCAGTAGTGTCCGATGCCTATTCAATACAAACAAACAAACAAATCTTTATAATATTGGTAATAGATAGATAATCGAGCACTTCACCTTATATAAAGCTGTTCTTACTTACTGCGCTAGATGTATGAAAAAAAAAATATGAAAATTGCTCTTAATGCAAGTAGATTTCCTCTCTCGTCTAATTTACGTGAAATACGCGCTCAGCTCGTCAGTCCAGTTAAATAGTACAAATTACAAGGTGGATACGGAGCGGCAAGATTAGCAGTAATTAAGAAACTATTAAATAAGCTACGTTCACTGTATGGTGACCATCCGTCGGAGGAGTTTAGTCATTCTCAAAACATACTTAGTTTATCTTATACATTCTTCTCAGCAGAAGCAACCTTCCGGACCTGTCGGTAGCATGTATAATCCTGTATAATTATGTCAGTCTGACGATTTGAAAGTACTTTGTAAAAAGTGTAATCGAAGAAAGATATTTTTGAGTTTGAGTTTGAGATTTTCAGTGGGCAAAAATTATAATACTCTGTCCATGTGCAAGTCGGACTCATGGTATTGTATTCAGAGTCAAACTTAACTTTGCTGTTGGAAAATTGCTGGCTAATGGCACAGTCCAAAACTCACAAGAGAATCAAAACAATTAAATTAAGTATTTGGTAATAAGCAATGTCTTGTAGCTCGTGTAAAGAAAAATAAATAAAACTGTAAGTTTCGTGTCACAATAAGAAGGTATCAGGTATTTGGCCGAAGAGAGGTAACCTCTTTACCTTTCCCTCGTACCTTTTTGAATATGAACTATTGATGAAATATAGGTACCTATATTAGTCACATCATCTCCCGGGCCTAATCCCATAAATTGTTGGGGTCGGCACATGATTCAACCCGATGTGGCTGATCACCAGACTTTTGCAGAAAGCGGCTGCCAGCTGATCTTCACAACCCCCATTATTAGGAAAATCTGTAATCTGGGTTAAACCAGTTGTCAGGCCTCCGGATGACCTGTAAAGATTGCTAAAGATGTTAAATTGTCTACCGGGACCTTTATTAGTGCGATTTGGTGAAAATTTACTTTGTAACAATTTTAATAGAACAAATCGTTTTACAATTATTTCAATTAACAATTCATCAACTCGCGCGTATGTCATAAATACAATCGTATGAAAATGGATTAAAACCAAACACTTTATATTAGTATAATTTGTAGATGAAGAATTAAATTCACAGTAAAATAATGCATTTCCTTTAACATAGCCACCCTACGGTGAGCGCATAAAAGCGGGCAACGGCAAACGGAATTGGAGCCGCTTTGTGCTACGCTGTCTACTTAGAACACTGCTCCCGTGCTACTTGCTACGACTGATTTACATACCTACCTACCGTCCAGTTATATTTACTTTGTACTGCATAATGGCTGTGGAATTGCCCTGATTTCCTCTCATGATTGAATCTTTACGACTCCAGTTATATGCTGTTACGACTTAGGAGGTGTGGTTTCACCAGCGTACATTTAATTTTATGGGTGATCCGCAGAACCCTAATCTTTTTTCTAAAATAAAAGTAGTAAAAGTTATTACTGGGCTATCTGACCGTGAAATCGGTCCAGTCATTTCAGAGATAAGCCGGGACAAACAGACAGACTTTAATGTAAATACCGTATGTGCTTTCTTATACATTTAGTGAAAAAATATTAATTTGGAATTACAAACAGACACTTCAATCAATTGTATTTATCTAGGTATAGATATGCATAAGATACATAAGTGTAAAAAGCGAAATACGTTTACAATTTTACTGAATACTAGCTGTGCCGCGCGGTTTCACCCGCGTAGAGTTAATTGCATTATCCCGCGGAACCCTAATGTGTAATTAAAAGTAGCCTTAGTTACTCCTTGAAACATCAGCTACCTGCCAGTGAAAGTCCCGTTAAAATCGGTCCAGCCGTTTCAGAGATTACCCGGAACAAACAGACAGACAGACAGAGAAAAAAAAAATACTTGGTTTGTTACTGTCAGTAGCGTGTATACTTTCATATGCATTTAGTGAAAAGCTGTTATTTTGGCACAAACAGACACTTCAATTTTATTTATCTGTATAGATTTTTTATTCTTCTTCTGAGTCCAAAAATAATAAAGCAATAATGAACTGAAGTCGACATTATATTAATGTAGGTGAACAAACAAACATGCTGGTTAATAACAACAAACAAATTAGTACAAAAGCCAGTGCTACAGTGGATATTGGAATCAAAACAACGCAATTTGCCGGGGGTCTGTTCATTATAATCCTTTTCAGCGATTTGGAATTTAAAATTAAGGGACCGGACCTCAATTTTAATATTTCATGCGCGCTGTGTATGCTAGTGAATTAATTATGCAAATTAGTTTGTGGGCCACATTGAAAATTAGCTGGAATTACACGCTTAATGATGTCCGATACACTGCTTTCATTACTTTAACGCCTATTTTGTTTTGTTAATTGATTTATTACACGGTTTAGTGATCTGATTAAATTGGTGCGTGCGGACAATGCGATCGTTAATTGATAGATCATTATCAAATAGAGCCCTATTTAGCTATTACCCAAATTCGGTATCTATACATCTTTACAGATAAATAAAATTGAAGTTTCTGTTTGTAATTGCAAAATTACAGCTTTTCACTAAATGCATATGAAAGTGTACACGCTACTGACACTGAAAAACCAAGTTTTAAAATTTTTCTCTGTCTGTCTGTCTGTCTGTCTGTTTGTTCCGGGTAATCTCTGAAACGGCTGCACCGATTTTAACGGGACTTTCACTGTTACGTAGCTGATGTTTCAAGGAGTAATTTAAGCTGCTTTTATTTATTAAAAATATTAGGGTTCTGCGACAATAAGTAAGAAAGTAAATCTACGCGGGTGAAACCGCATGGCACAGCTAGTAATAAATAATTTTAAAAACGTTACAAGGGATACTTAAGACACGATGGATGGATTGTGTGAAAGATGATCTGGCTAGAATGGGAGTGAATAGAGATATGATGGCTGATAGAGCGAAATGGATGAGAAGAACAGAAGATGAACAAACGGAAGATGATGGTGAAATACATTTTAATAGCTTTTTACTGCATGTATATGAGAAAGTATATAAAAAAAACAACATAATTTTTTTGGTCTGTATGTCGATCTATTTGTTCCTCCAAAACTTAACCTCCAAAGAGACTGTACAGATTTTAATGGACTTGGCAGAACTTATTAGAAGGCAAAAGGAAAAACTCTTGCGAGAGCAAAATGGTGAACTAATTTTCCACACGAATAATAAAACATAATATTCATTGTATTGCATAAGTATTAATTTAAAAAGCTTGTCAAATTATCATTAGAGTTATCAAAACGTTCAATTTGAATGTAAAAAATCCTTTTAGAATAAAAGTAAAGCTTTATTTTGAAGGTAACGTTAAGAAGGTACTAACGAGCATAGTCAACAACTATTTGTTCTCAATATTTGATGCCTAAAGCGATACGTTTCTTGACTATATTGTTATTCAATACCCGCCCATTCCTATTCTTGTGTTCAAAGCGTCTAAATTTATATTGAGATCTGAAACATCCGACGAAGCGTTTCGAATACACTTCACATTTACAATACAAAGAACATCTATTACCTGCTGGTGGCTAAGCACGTCTTCAAGTTTGAGTTCCACAAACGCAGGGTTAAATATTCCTTTGGGCAGAGCCGATTTGCATCTGTATTATGTATTACTGACAAGACTAGTTGCTCTGTATCATAAAATGGAAAGGTAACAGAAGGACTTCATACTGTAGAGACCGATTTGATGAAATATAGTAAAGTTATACCATTGTTTAAGGCTGGTGATATTAATGATCCCAATAACTACAGACCGATTTCAATTTTACCTGCTCTTAGTAAAATTTTTGAGAAAATCATATTAAATCAGCTAGTTATCCATTTCAACATAAATCATATTTTACACAATGAGCAGTATGGCTTCACCAAAGGTCGGTCAACTACTGATGCCGGTGTTGCACTTCTTCGACATGTATATAGGGCTTGGGAGAACTCACATGATATGATAGGTGTATTCTGTGACCTATCTAAAGCGTTTGATTGCGTCCATCATGAGACATTATTGCTCAAATTAAAACACTATGGAGTCAAAAGTACTGCACTCGATTTAATTGATTCATATTTAAGCCAGAGGGTACAGAAAGTAGAGGTAAATGGCGTTAAGTCTTCCGGGTCCCCGGTACTGATGGGCGTGCCGCAGGGATCAATCTTAGGGCCTTTTCTATTTCTGATATACATCAATGATTTACCGCATTTTGTTAAGAATATTTGTGATATTGTACTTTTCGCTGATGATACATCACAGTTGTTCGAAGTTAGCAGAGGTAAAACGGATTATGACGATGTAAACAGTGCCCTTGACAAAGTATTTAAATGGTTCACTGTGAATAACTTAGTTTTAAACGCGAAAAAAACAAAATGCTTAAAATTTACTTTACCTAACGTTAAACCTGTTCCGACCAAAATTATGATCAATGGTGAAAAACTGGATATTGTTGAGTCAGTAGTTTTTCTAGGTGTAACACTTGATAACAAACTTCAATGGGGCTCACATATATCTAGTATATCGGGGAAACTCAGCTCGGCAGCATATGCCGTCAGGAAAGTAAAGCAGTTCACTGACGTAGACACGGCACGATTAGTTTATTTTAGTTACTTTCATAGTGTTATGTCGTATGCTATCTTGCTTTGGGGCAAAGCTGCCGATATAGAAGCCATATTTATATTACAGAAAAGGGCTGTAAAATCAATCTATAACTTAGGATCTAGGGCATCTTTGAAGGAAAAATTTAAAGAAATAGGAATTTTAACAGTGGCTTCGCAGTATATTTTTGCAAACTTACTACTTGTACATAAAAATATAAATTCTTTTCAAAAGAAGAGTGATGTACATAATGTCAACACAAGACATAAAAATAAATTAGTAGTACCTACACACCGCTTACAGAAAGTCCAGGGATCATTTTTAGGGCAAAGTATACGCTTTTATAATAAATTACCTACATGTATTGTAAATTTGCCCTTTGATAAATTTAAAGAAACTGTAAAATCTGTATTACTTAAAAAGGGTTATTATACAGTTAGTGATTATATGTGTGATAAGGAAACTTGGAATAATGTATTACCAGACAAATATTGTAAGTAGTCTCATGGACACTGTACTTATGCTACAATTCTTTTTAATATTTCTTTTGATCTTTGTTTTGACTGGCTTGAGTTGTCATGCTCACTAAAATGCCTTTGCTTGCGGCGGCGTCAGGGTGACGGGTCGCTCACTTCCCTCTATAATGGTTGAGGAGGGCGATGGCTGGCATTCTCGTCATACTTGTGAACAGGTGCTGCTTGTGGGGGCTGGTCATCTCAAGCTACGCATTTAGATATAAATAGAACTACTAGACTTTTCTTTATGTTAATTTTTATCGACATTTGTACATTGGAACTGTGTCCATGGGCTTACATTTCTCAAATGATTTATTTTGTTTAAATTGTATAATATTTTTGAAAAGAGTAATTACTGAGTTTCTTGCCAGGTTCTTCTCAGTAAAAGCAACCTTCCGAACCTGGCGGTAGCATGTATAATCCTGTAAATTGTGTCATTCTGACGATTTGAAAGTGCTTTGTATAAAGTCTAATCGAATAAAGATATTTTTGACTTTTGACTTTTGACTTTAGAGACAGCGAGTGATCATGCTCATCCCCAGCAAAGGAAAGATCTTCCAACCAGGCGGGTCCCATGCCCCGGCTCCAACTGTTTTAGTTGAAACTTGTATAAATACTTGCGCGATCTAGGTTCTCGTGTATTGGTACTCAAACTTCGCATCTGTTAGCGAGTAGCGACATCTATGTAGCGAGTGAAGAAACGCTACATTGAGTCGAGACTCGAGAATCATCACACACACACTTAGACAAGGATAGTATAATAATCTTCGATGGAGCCTGGCTAATTCAAGTAGCTCTGAGTATTATGCAAACGAACATGCCAATACCTCTTACTACTACAACTAGAGTCATTTCAAACGCAATTTGATTTTTTTGCTTTGTGGTCTTATACGTCATGCGGCATCATAAGCATGCAGTCTGCGTCTGTTATGGCCAATGTGTGGGGGCAGGGTTTCTGTATGTATTTACTTTGTACTGCGAGTTCCGTGTTCAAATATGGAGTGCGAGTTCCACCGGGTAAGTTATTTTAGCCCTGAAGTTAGAGAATACATGTGCTTATCACTCTGTAACGCGCAGTTATGCACTTTATGATTAAATTTATTAAATTAATCTAATACGTAATATAATTATTTGGTTCAAATCATGTAGTTCGTTTTTTTTTGCAGGTTTGAACATGCATACATATTCTCACACCCGTATTCCCCGAAGGGATAGGCAGATCTGTTGTAATAACAAGACCCCACTTTTCACCGAAGCTGATTATATGCCAATGTGACAAATGATGAGTCTATTGCTGTCTCAGGCACTATACAAAATGTATGGAAATAACTAAAGTCACGTGACATATGTCATTCCTATACAATTTGTATCATTTCTACTAGCGAAGCGTGATTTACTTTATCTAGTGTAGACTTATAAGAAGATGTAAACCCCCTATCACGACTTTGCCACCGTTTTTGCAATCTATACTCGCTAGCGTCTCCGCCGAATATTCCTAAAGGCACTGAAAGTCTCTGCAAAAGATAATGAAGTCGATGCTCTCGTATCTAGAGTAGAATAGAATAGAATATAATATTTATTGATTAAACCACTAAATGTATACATCATTTCCTTGTGTAGATTATAAAATAGTGCCGTATAAGCTAACATACCCGAGATATCTCGGGCTGCCGCTTTACAATATATGTTAAGTAATAAATAATACAAATATAGATAAGTCGTCTAATTCCAGAAGCTCCAACTGTGCACATTATAAAACACAGCCATTTAGACCACCGTATCTGGTACAGCGGACACGCTACATTCCGCGGTAATGGCGTCGCTCTGTCTCCGGCCACACGATGCGACTGCACTTTATCAACGAGTTTCAACGCATTTTTATTGTCACCTACCACTAGCTTTTATTAGTTGCGACGTATTTTATACTGGATTTATTGCAGATACTTAGGAAGCTTAAATTGGTGTAGACAATTTTAATAAACGACTAAAACTAAGAAACAGTTATGAATTATATAGATACGTACAATGGAGGTAGAATACTGTAATTAGAATGGAAAAAAAATCGGTTGGTTAAGATTTAGAACCATTTTCTGAGTATCTACTCCTTGAGCGTATCATTGTCATCTATACAGATAAATCAAATTGAAGTGTCTGTTTGTAATATCAAATTAACAGTCTTTACTAAATGCATATACGGTACTTGAAAGAAAACTTTTTTTTTTCTCTTTCTGTCTGTCTGTCTGTCTGTTTGTTCGGGCTAATCTCTGAAACAGCTGGACTAATGTTAACGGGACTGTCACTGGTACTCATTTACACATTTACTATTAACGTCGCATCCTCTTTGTAAATTCGCTCACTGCTGACGCGCATATGCGTCATGTAGCAGTGAACGCGTAATGAAAATAATATGGGTTCCCCGAAATGAAGCCGTTTTCTTTTTTTCAAGGGATATGGAAGGGAAATGTTATAATGTGGTGTATAAAGTCAAAGTCAAAGTCAAAAATATCTTTTTTCGATTAGACTTTATACAAAGCAATTACAAATCGTCAGAATGTCACAATTTACAGGATTATACATGCTACCGCCAGGTTCGGAAGGTTGCTTTTACTGAGAAGAACCTGGCAAGAAACTCAGTAATTACTTTTTCAAAAATGTTATACAATTTAAAAAATCACTTGAGAAATGTAAGCCCATGGACACAGTTCCAATGCACAAATGTCGATAAAAATTAACATAAAGAAAAGAAATATAGTTAAAATATACTACGAAAGTGTCTGTTTATTTGTGAATTTCACAAAACATGGATCAGTTAAGCAAAACAAACATTTATTGTCTACATTTCACGAAGCTTACAAGATATCCGTAACAATTAAAGTCGTGCTCGTCAAAAAGTTTTAATGACTGTTCCACTTTGTAGTAGGTAAAAAGGGGCGGGGGAAATACCGATTGAAAACAACTCCACAAAGTAGGTATACCTTCCTACTGTTCCTACCGAAATTACCCTCGTTCGTCGAAGTTTTTTTACTTTTCAAATTATAACGAGGTAGGGGTTTGCGTTTATTTATTTATTTATTTATTTATTTATTTATTTAACAAAAACGGCGAACCAATTACATTTGTTAAAGATACACAACACAAATAGCTTCAATTCAAATCAAAAGCAATAAATTAGCAATAACTTCTTAATACAAAACAAAACATAAATAAAAATAAGAGTACATCATTCATCCCTTTCACAAAATCCCAGGCACTGTAAGGACAATTGATGCCAATCATCCGCGAACAGGTCACAGCTAGGATTGGCGCTGAGGAGAGCGTTGAGCGAAGCGAGGGATCGCGGAATAGGTGAGTTGGTGCGCGCCACGGTGCGGCACTGCGGCGGAGCGAGCAATCTGTGCCTTCTGCTGCGGCTGTACTTATTAGGCACAAACAGTTGACACAGTCCATTATGGAGCACCGGTGCATCTATTTTGCCACGTAACATTTTACACATCACCAGCAGTTGGTGTTTGTTCCGTCTAGTTTCTAGTGAATTGTACCCAAGACAACCAAGCAGGAATTTCGTGGGATACATGTACGGATAGTATGAATGGGTACGTTTGTACAAATACCTCAAGAAAGCTTTTTGCACTTTTTCAAGAAGGAGTACATAAGAGCTCTCATGAGGATTCCATACACACATAGCGGTTTCTAGTTTCGATCGTACCAATGTCCCAAAGATCAACCTAATAACGCTATGATCATTGAAATCATTGGAATTCCTGAGCACAAATCCCAATCGCGCAAAAGATTCTTTCGCCATTGCCACGATGTGATCGTGAAACGTTAACTTTCGGTCGAATGTCACCCCAAGATCTTTTATGGAGGTCGAAGTAGTTATATTTTCACCATCTATTGTATAGTTGTAATATATTGGATGGTGCCTTCTACCGAAAGTCATAGCATGGCATTTGCCTGTATTAAATTCCATTTTGTTTCTACTGCTCCAAAGGGACACAGCATTAACATCTTGCTGTAGGGCGATGCAATCATTCTCCGACTTCACCTCTATAAAAAGTTTAAGATCGTCAGCGTACAGCAAGCACCGCGCATGTTTAAGGACGGTAGGGATGTCATTAACCATTATAAGGAATAGTAAAGGACCAAGTATTGAGCCTTGACTAACTCCGGAACGCGTGTGATATGGGTTGGACTCGTATATACCATGTCTCACAATTTGTTGGCGATCCCGAAGATAATCTGCGAGCAGCTGGAGTAATCCTGGCGCAAAACCTATAGCAGCTAGTTTTTCCAACAAAATGTCATTATTGACCCTGTCAAACGCCTTCCGAAAGTCGAAGTAAAGGACATCAACTTGCAAACCCCTGTCCAATGACGACGAAACAAATTCAACAAGAGTGAGTAGGTTGGTTTCAACAGATCTGTTTGACCTGAAGCCATGCTGCTCATCACAAAGGTATTTGTTGACTTGTGCATATATGTTTTTGTGTAGTATGCTTTCGAATACCTTTGGAGGAGATGACAACACCGCTATAGGTCGCTGTTCTTCCACACTAGAATTATCGGAACCTTTGGGTATTGGTGTTACTCTTGATAATTTCCATTGTGGTGGATATTTGCCTGTTTTCAACGAAAGATTAAAGATATGACAGAGGGGCACAGATAATCTTTTTTTAAACTGCTTAAGAATAATTGGAGGAATACTGTCAGGTCCAATTGAACTACTTTCCTTAAGCCTGTTTATACCGTATATGACTTCGTCAGGAGTAATTTGTACGACGTTGATATAGTTGCTGTTACTACTTTTATCACCCTTGAGTGCTTCCTCAGTGTTGAGGACAGGGGCATCGGTCAAAAACACACTAGAAAAAAATTTGGCAAGCACTGTGGCTGCATCCACTCCGGAATAGGTGCTATCTTTGTACGTGACGGTGGGTTCGAAGCCACCTTTTTTGCGCAAACTAGTGATGTGACGCCAAAATTCTTTAGGGTTAGACCGTATTCTGCTCTCAATTTGTTTTGTATAAGATTGGTAGGCATGCGTTAATTTGATCTCGGGGGTTGCCTTTTTTTACGCGAGCCTGTGCCATCGTCAATATTTAGATTTGAAATTATTTCGGCTAAACATTCAAATTTATATTTCGTTAAGATTATTTATAGGTATATAAAAATAAATAATATACTTCATTTGACCGAAATCGTGTTCGCCAATTGAGTTTGCTTAATACATATAACATTGTAATAATTAAATCCTCAGGGCATTCAACTCTAATTAGATAAAAACATTAAAGGTATATACTTTTTAATCCTTAAGTAGTATGGCATATATACATTTATCCATATGCTCACGCCTGTATTCCCCGAAGCGGTAGGCAGAGATGTTGTAATAACAACACCCTCTTTTCACCGAAGATGACTAAGTGCCAATGTGGCAGATGGTGAGTGTTTCGCCGTCTCAGGCACTATACATACGTATTTGAATTACTTCTCAGACATATGCAGGTTTCCTCACGATGTTTTCCTTCTACTTAAGAAGAATAGCGTCACAGCATTTTAGAAACGTAAATATTATGTAAAGTGTGCAATTCATAAATACAAATACCCCAATACAGGTAACAACACCATTACTTGGTACCCCATAAAGCCCATAAGGTTATTATTGCCCACATTTCCTGCGTGGGGATATTTCTAATGTAGATTTACTTTGACGTGGATATCCGGCCATTACTCATATACGTAAAGGTCACACATTCTGTTAATTTACCTAATAGCCGAATAAAAGGCTTTGTATCCAACTCCAGCTGATAGGGTCTGCTTTACGAACCAAATGGCCATAACTCTTTCTGTTTTACATAACATCACCACGTTTTTGGTGCGACAAAATTTGGTTAATGTAGTTTTGGTGACAGAGGAATAAGTACTTAGTTACTTGATGGTTTAAGTCTCTATTGATACAACATGATAAGGCTTTGCACTTTAACCTTCCTACTACAAAACAAACTAAGATCCATGCTTTAAAAGCAGCTCCACCCCTTCTATGATCATCATCTCCCTGGCCTTATCCCGTACATTGTAGTGTAGCTGATCACCTGATTTTATACGAAGCGACTGTCATCTGACCTTCACAACCCTTTTTACGAGGACAATCGGTAATCTGGGTTAAACGAGTTGTCAAACTTTCTAAGGCTTCCGAATGACCTGTAAGAAATGCTATAATTGTTCAATTGGCAACCAGGACCGACGGCTTAGCGTGCACTCGGAAGCACGATCGGTCACCCATCCAACTATTGGCATGGTTAGGTTGCTTAACTCCGCTTATCGAATAATATGCACAATAATAACTGTGCCACGAGCTCCTGCTTGTGATACGGTTTACAAAAGGGATGCAGATAGTTTTAGCCCAAGTTTGGTCTAATCTTGCTTTAAACCATGTTTTATAATAGGAAAAGGTCATCAAGCACTACACATACGTCTTTGAATTTTTCTCAAGATGTTTTCTTTCACCGTTGTATGATTAATTGTTGCAGTAAACTTGTGAAGCGTCAACAAGAGTAACGATAACGTTTATTCTAGATATAAACACTTCTTCAATGCTTCTAACAATAGATTGAGATCAAAAATCATTTAACATTTTCACAAGAAGAAAACCCGATCAGCGCCCACACGAACTTTATTGCTTTCGATTACAACATTTCACTTAGCGAAACATGTTTATGCTACATTCTGGCATGTAGCTAGGCTACAAACTGTCCCTCATGCCTGTTTTTTCAGAGTAAACTTTAACATTTTATTCCCCGGCGAGCGACCAAACTAAAACCATACGAAGTTCAACGAGTGCATAAATTGACTAGGTTTTTTCAGCTAATTCGGTTGTAAGCAGTTCATTACATGGAGTTGAGAACAACTGCGCCCAACTTTCGGCTTCCTCTTCGGTTCAGCTATTTGTATGTTTGTTATTTTTTTCGTTTCGTTTTTGAATTTGCCGAAAGTTTACGACAGTTGAAGTTTTTGCATGCTTGCGGCATGCACGGCTAGTCAGCTTTTGTTTATGGAACAAGTTTGTCGGACACTTCTCGACATATTCAGGATTCGAACTTCTGCTGTTTTCAATAATAAGATTATTTTATTTCTTCAGTTTAACCAAGCAAGAAAGGATTTGATTTATTTCCATTTTGGGGGTAAAGTTCTGTAATTTTGGAATCATTAAAAGAGCCGTGGTCGCCTGCTACGGCAGCGATGCAAGTTCGAATCCCTGCGGGGCCTGGGGATTCGAACTTGCGTCGCTTTCGTAGCAGGCGAGTGCTCAAACCTCAAGGCCACTACGGCTCTTGCATAATGTATGTTAAACTAGCTGTGCCCCGCGGTTTCACACGCGTAGACTATTTTGTATTATACGGATATAAAAATTATTATTTTAAGTATTTTATGTCCTTCTCCTGGTTCTATGCTACCTCCCCATTAATTTTCAGCCGAATCGGTTCAGCTGTTCTTGAGTTATAAGTAGTGTAACTAACACGACTTTCTTTTATATATATAGATTTGACTTTGACTTTGAAAGAACTAAGAGTTGTATTTCATTAAACGTCACTTGTCTTTATCTTAGAAGTATTCATTGCGCATCGTGTATCAACCGAGCACTTCAAGGATAAAACTTTGCACTTTGAGATAACTCACGTGGGGTATCTATTTATCCAACTTCAAGTCAATTGCGTGTGGAAAGTGAAAAGTTTCACGTGATAAAGTGAACGAGAGGTGAGACACTGAGGTGAGAATATTGTTACCAAGTTTACTGTAACGTCATGGAATCGCTTCGTATTCTACGTATAATACTTTGGTATAATATTATTTATGCGAATTACACATATTATCCCATACTAGCGACCCGTCTTGTCTTCGTATGGGGTTATTATGGGTTTCCCTAAGAGGTAAACATATACCATCCCGGTCTTTTTGTAGACTTTTTAAAGTGATAAGCTGATAAATGTAGCCTAAGTTACTTATAACAACAGCTGCATATCATTAAAATCAGTCCAGCCGTTTCAGAGATTAGCCGAAACAAAGAAATAAACGGAGTATTTTTTTTTATTTGTTGTTTTATATACTCTCCTTAATGTAAGTAGTACTCTCATTAAGTGAAAAGCTGTTAATTTGAAAGTAACACTTCATTTTAATTAATCTGTATAGATATTGCCAATGAATAATATACCGCATCCGCTCCCTTCTACATCGCGTGGACATATCAGTATCACTTTTAACGTTCTGAATTTTTAAGCGGAGCGGTTCAGTGATGCTTTCAACGAGTTCCGCGGAACTCGGCAACTTGCCTTGATTTACATAACACGCGTAATGCAGAGCTAACTTTGGTTTGGCTCGTCCCAGTTTCCCTCGACTCTATTAAGATGCGAAGATATTCCCTTTCTCTTCAGTTTTAAGATCTGAAAGGTTGGGTACGTGTCTTGCATTTGGCAAGGATTTTGCGCTTAGCTTTAAGTAGTTTTATGTTGATGCTCTTCATAGAGTGTTTGGGGGAATTATTCAGCGGTTTCGTTATATTTTAGTACTTGTTATTTCGTAGCATTTTAAAAATGGGTATACATTTTCCCTTTAAGAAAAACTGTGACCTTGAAACGTGACGTCAGTAGTTCAATTTCCATTTTTGCCCTTGGTACTACCAGTGGTTTAACAGTAGTGAGACGGAAAAAAATATTGCTGTAATACTACCGTGCAATCTAGTTTCTAGATTAGATTAGAAAAACCCATGTTCAAACCATATTCCAAGCGTTCATGAAAGGAATTGTTCTACTTACATATTGAGCTAATGCTCACAGCACTGCCAATTGTAAAAGACACAGAGTGATATATATTCAGCATTAAGCCCTGGCAGAGCGTACGATAGGATTATCCAGATTGTCTACTGTACGATCTGAGATAGAGCATAAATTTCTAGGGTGAAGATGATATAAAAATGCTATAAAGATTAAAAACTGTAAATGACTGAAATTTTTCTCAGTACAGTATTTTGTCCTCGAATTATCACGTATCTCTGACAAGTCACCTTACAAACACAGAGTTTTTTGTTGTTATTCTCATAAAATTTGACTAAAGCGTCAAAGTAACATGGTTTAAACGAGGACTAGACTAAACTTGGACTAGAACTATGACTGTTCCTTTTTAAATTCCTATCACATAAAGTAATGGAGCTTCCTTTAAACCAAGGACTATATCAGTCTATCTTATCTTAAGATATCAGTCTAGGTTTCATATTAAAGGGATTTTACTCATTATTCGCGAAAGAAAGTGGTGGCTGTGGGGTATGTAACCGTCGCAGTCGCCTGCTACGCAAGCGACGCAAGTTCCCAGCAGCCTGGGGGCCTACTCGCTTTCTCCGAAAAACGAAGCTTCGGCTGAAAGTTCGCAAAGTTCCTACCACGGATCTTATTCATTCTAAAATTACGTCCGAACGTGGGCTGGTAGAAAATTCTTTGACATTTATATATCTTAATCCTGCTTTGACAAAAGTATTAAACGAACGAAAATTTGAATTTGATAAAAACAAAGCGATACTGAAACTACATTTAATTATCGTTCGTTTGCGAAGTTTCGTTTTCGGAGCAAGAGAGTAGACCTCCAGTACCAATGAGTTTTTCTTAAAAACGTATGTGCAGTGATTTCACACCACGGTAAAGAAAAAAATCGTGAGGAGATCTGCATATTATGTCTGAGAAGTAATTCAAAGACGATACGTCTTTGAATTAGTGCCTGAGACGGCGATAGACTTATCATCTGTCACGTTGGCACTTTCAGGCATATTCAGTGAAATGTGGATATTTATTATTCATTATTCGCTGTATTATTCACCAACGTATAAAACTGTCAAGTAAAGAAGCAAAGGAGCAATAACCTTTGACGTGAATGTTCGCTGAAACATCACAAACGGGAGAGGTCAGGCGTCGTCGCCAGCTGCCATAAGTCCGCTGATACAGACAAAACAATGCAACCATAGACAACATTATATACTTTACAAGGTAAATTGAAATTTTATGAACAATTTGAACAATCTGATTTTCAATGGAAGTACTTTAAACGCGCGTATAGTATACCTTTTAGAAGATTAATAAACAATTGTTTGACCTAACTGAATGTCCTTCAACCGACAAAGAAAAGGAGGAGGTTCTCAAGTCGACATGTATATTTTTCTATATGAATAACTCTTTATAGCGTTGTCTGACTAGGATTTACCTTATCCAAAGAAGATAAATATAAAAGTATTTTACATTCATCGGGGTTAATTGATGATAGGTGAACACCATCATAAACATCTAATCTAATAATATATGGGAGTTCTGGAGTCCTTTTTTCATTACTTTTATAACTGTTCCTACTAGCAGATGTCACGCGGCTTCACCCGCGTAGTTCCCGTTCCCGTTGGAGTACGGGTATAAAATATAGCCTATGTTACTGTGTTGATGTAGCTATCCAATGCTGAAACAATTTTCAACATCGATCAAGCAGTTTCGGAGCAATGCAAATAAACAAACAAACAATCAAATCTTTCCTCTGTATAATATTACTAGCTGTGCCCTGCGGTTTCACCCGCGTATAGTTAATTTCATGTGTGTCCCGCGGAACCCTGATGCTTTTTTTTAAATAAAAGTATCCTAAGTTACTCCTTGTTACATAAGCTATCTGCCAGAGAAAGTCCCGTTAAAATCGGTCCAGCCGTTTCGGAGATTATCCGGAACAAACAGACAGACAGACAGACAGACGGACAGACAGACAGAGAAAAATTTTAAACTTGGTTTTTAGTGTCAGTAGCGTGTATACTTTCATATGCATTTAGTGAACAGCTGTTATTTTGGAATTACAAACAGACACTTCAATTTTATTTATCCGTATAGATGTATAGATATGTATAGATATAGATTATTAGTGTAGATTTATCAAATTAAATAACCATAAGATTAAGGTTTCGTTATTGATGACGTTACTGCGTATTTGAATTGATGATGGTTCTATAAGTACGAGTATACAAGGTACTTCAAAACACGTACCTAAGAAAAAAATCAAGATTATTGCTAAGTAAGTTGGGAGGCGCATCTGAATATCTAAATCCATTTTAAATTCAGAAAATAATCATTCAAAAACAGTAACTTTAGAGATGAAAAACATTTGAAGCGAATAATACCCTCACTCTTATCGTATGGCGTATTTAGTTTCAAATTGGAAATTCTTATAGAAAATAATCATTCAAAAACAGTAACTTAAGAGATGAAAAACATTTGAAGCGGATAATACCCTCACTCTTATCGTATGGCGTATTTAGTTTCAAATTGGAAATTCCTATAGAAAATAATCATTCAAAAATAGTAACTTTAGAGATGAAAAACATTTGAAGCGAATAATACCCTCACTCTTATCGTATGGCGTATTTAGTTTCAAATTGGAAATTCTTATAGAAATAGACTTTAAATAAAAGTATATAATATGTGCTAAAAGCGTTGTACTTTGAGTATTGATAGCAAACAATGCTTTTCATGTCAGTGCTATGTAATTGAAGAAAAAGATCAGTCCGCGCTAAGACCTAATAATTTTAGTATTTCTTATTCCTTTCAACAAGTTGCTTTCCAATATACCAACTTGAATTAAAGCTTATTACACTAAAGTCATGGGAATTACACTATAAATGTATAACTCAAAAACCAATTTGCCTGAGAATTGATCCAATGAGTGTTAGGTCAAACTGTCTACGATAACTTGCACACTAAAATTATAACTTCGTCTTAGCTTTGTGAGTCCAATATTCGATTTGTTAAATTGTACTATTCAAGATGAATTTGACTAATCTTTGACCAACTACACATTACTTAACATGTAGTTCTTTTGTGTGATATTCTATATTAAAGCATGAAATATACCATACGGTATCATAGTATACTTATAAATATCATATACCCGTTAAAATCGGTCCAGTCATTACAGAGATCAGTCGGAACAAACAGGCAGACAGCGTAGTTTTCAATGTAGGTATCGTATATACTTTCAAAAGCATTTGGAGTAAATCTGTTGATTTGGAATTAGAAACAGACACTCAAATTGTATGTATCTGTATAGATTTATCCTTATAACAAAATAATGTAAATACCAAGAAGCTAAAATACTCCTTGAATTACACATTAGCTCTTAGGTGGTAGATACCGCCGTAGATATATTTAGTTACCAACGAGACAAATGTTCAGTCTGTTAACTGTCAGACATTTTCAGAAGGAATGACATTGCACTAGCGCGCTCTAGTTGATAGACATAATTTAATAACTTACCTTAGACTATTGCCAGACTGCTACCAAAGAGGAATATGTATTATTAGTTCGGTTAGTATAGGAAGAGCTCTACAGTTACACTCAAATTAACACTCCATTTTTAAAATGATGGATTACTTACTGTCATGTAAACAATTTGCTAAATGAATTTGTAATGCATTCAGAGCAAAGGGCGAAGACTAACGGGCAGACCACCCTCCCGGTGGGCTGACGATATCGCGCAAACGGCTGGAAAACTGCGGTGGAGACTTACTCGGAACCTAGAGCTGTGACGTGTCACAGGGGAAGCCTATACCCAACAGTAGGTGCATGTGAGTTGAATATGATGATGATGCATTCAGAATACCTACCATTACGTGCCTCGCAGAGCACTTTAAGCCGTCGGTCCCGGTTGCCAATATAACATCTTTGGCAATCGTTACAGGTCAGTTGGAGGCCTAAGAAAGTATAACACAGATTATTTATTATAGACACAAAGGCAACAGGTATAACTCAGATTACCAATTTCCTAGTAAAAGGGGTAGTGTTTGAGCACCAAGGAGATCAATTGATGCTCAGTACTGTTGAGCTGAGCTGAACTGGTTCGCGTCGGGTTAGGTACTGAATAAAACACCAATGCGAATTGAACTGAATACGAACTCTCTGTTCGATCTCGTTTGAACTCGGTTTCGATCTCGTTTGTTGTGAACTCTTTGTCCTATTTACATATTGCGTAGAGAAACTTCATAGCGCGATCTAATTATGACAAGCGCCATCTAGTGAACTTCAGTGAACTAATATAATGCAATATATATCAATTTGGTCTTGAACAGGTAGCGAAGGTCAAATGGCAGTTGCTTTGTGTAAAAATCGAGTGATCAGCCACATTAGTTGAATCAAGTCCCGACACCAATAATGTATGGGGTAAGATGAGGGAGATGATACTGAATACCATATGTTACTTTATTTTTCTTCTTCCTTTTCTAATTTCTTTATTCTATATATCGTAAATTATCCTATCCAGAATGTACTACAATGTTCCTGTCTATATCAGATAATAGTAACTAGATATAATTCTGCTAATAGCTGTCAGAAACGAGTAATTAATTACTATTGGGACAACACGCGAACAAAGGAAGACATGTGACGATGTTAAGGAATAGGTATGTTTGAAGTGTCTTAATATTCCGATAATTCCAATATGACTTGGAATATTGTGTGGTATTTGTGGCACCCAATAATTGTATTTAGCACACATTGTGTTTAAATGGGAAATAAGCAGCTATTGACCTCATGATTGCAATTTACTACAATTGTACGCAAACGTGTGTTCTTCAATCATAGCGCCCTTAACTAATGTGCTTCTTTACCATAGGACCATAGAAATGGATGACGAGTTGTTTTTAAGGTATTATAACAATTAATAAAATGTAATCTGCGAATGTATGTACTTAAGCGGAAAAATAATTTAATTTTACCCAACTTTATTCATAGAATTTCACAATGAGAACATGATAATATAGCCAAAGATGGGTGAACAATGGTGTACTGAATACATGTGCGCTGAATATTGGGTTTTGTTAGAGCGTTTGTTAAGTCTGCTTACTAGTGCTTGCTAGTTAGTAAATGCTTCACGAGAAGCCTTATAAACATAAACTTTTATACAGCCTAATTTGTCGCGATTCGTCGGCTACGTTCACAAAAAAAAACCGAATAAAATAGCTCATTCTGATACTTATTACCGCCTCGATGGCGCAATAAGCAAATAAAGGAGCGACACCAATAAACCTTACACCACAATGGCGTAAAAGAATCCCGATGTATACCGAGGCATAATCCCATGATATTTTGCTCCCACGTAAATCCCAGCCTACAGTCCCCGGTAATATAAAACAGACTGTAATGGCCACTAAAACTTTTCTAATGACCACAACGCTCCAAAACTGTCTCCTGAGAGGGAAGTTCAAGTAATATATTTATGATTTTCGCTGTTCAAGACATGTTTTTGTTGGTTCATTTTATTTATATTGCTCCCTTTCTAAGCTTGAACTATGGGGCGATAAAGGAGAATTCTGTTATTCAATTTGAACCTCAAACTTTTTGGGATTGAAATGTTTGACGTAATCACACGCATTTATATTCGGACACTATTCAAATATCGATTTGATTTGATTTTATTACTATGTGGAGTTTATTATTGGTACACATGACACATGTTAAAAATGTAGTGATAAAGAAAGTTTATTGCATTATTTCGGATTACATAAATGATAAAGATATATGGAACTAAAACTCTGCACAAGTAGCTCCTGGCAATGACATGGTATGCAAACATAATATAAATCATTTGGTATTATTTTTACTATATTAATTTTTATTTTTTTCACACATTCATGCTGATACAAATTTCACTGTTGTGAATAATTTTATATGAATTTTATTTAATCATCATTATTTACTATGTAATCAATGTACATGATGCCAGTTTTTCTCAGAAGACTAGTTTCCGAACCGGCGGTCAATTCTTTAACGTTCATAAGTGCCTCTTCTCAAAATCTCTTTCAAAACCAAACTAACTACTAAAGGAATTAAGAATTGGATGTTTAAATAATTAAATTGTCTGCACCAGTACGTTCCTTCTCCGCATCACAAAAAACGCGTGGTGATTCGCAAATACGAATTGATTTCTAAAGAGTATGGACTGACATTTCTTTTTTTGCGCTGTACGTAACTGTAGTGTTCAAACAGGCATCCGAATGAGATTCGCCTAATATGTAAAATTATTAAAAGCTTCATTATACAAATTGCAGACGAGAATTCTGTAATTATCATTTTAGCAGCCAACCCAAAAATATTTAAATTAATTTACCGATGTCAAATATTGCAGTTCTGACTCAAAAACAAAGTAAGTTTGATACTGAAATCAGACTACTGAAAAAATCACTATCGCGAAAGTCTGAAACAAATGATGTTCAGAAGATAGCCGTAGTCATACTCGTATGCCATTTACTTTAACAAAACAATGTAATAATAATAGAACTAGCTGTGTCCGGCAAATGTTGTATTGCAATATTTTATTTGGATCACCCTTATGAAGTATGAAAAATGGTCGATTTTCAGCCCTACTCGGTATATACACAAAATTTCATACAAATTGCTCTTGCTGATTCGGAGGAGATTGGTAATCATCACCACGGCATGAGGACTTTTTACATGTACTAGCAGTTTCACCCGCGTAGTTCTCATTCCTGTGGGAGTACGGGGATAAAATATAGCTTATGTTAGTCGCTGATGATGTAGCTATCCATTGCTGAAAGAATTTTCAAGATCGGTCTAGTATTTTTGGAGCCTATACAATACAAACAAACAAACAAATCTTTCCATTTTATAATATTAGTATAGACTAGCTGTGCCCCGCGGTTTCACCCGCGTAGATTTAGTTTCATCCTTATTGTCGCGGAACCCTAATATTTTTGATAAATAAAAGTAGCCTAAGTTACTCCTTGAAACATCAGCTACCTACCAGTGAAAGTCCCGTTAAAATTCGTCCAGCCTTTTCAGAGATTACCCGGAATAAACAGACAGACAGAGAAAAAATTTAAAACTTGTTTTTTTTGTGTCAATAGCGTGTATACTTTCATATGCATTTAGTGAAAAGCTGTAATTTTGGAATTACAATCAAACACTTCAATTTTATTTATCTGTAGTATAGATGTATAGATTAGATAGTTTAGTAGTATAGCTTTGATTATTTCCAATCTGATAATTTATGTAATTTTCTTAAAACCCATTTTTACATCTTCATTCAGATACCATCTTTAGGTAGATCGTCGATACTCCGCCTAACTGAAGTTGCTAATCGAAAATCGAACACTATCGCTATCGATACGGACGCAAGGCGTAAGCGTTTGCTGCAAATGCTTAGATCATTTAAATAGGCTCAAGTGTAGTCACAGGGTAAGCATATAGCATTATTTTGAGATTAAGACGACTAAGCCTCTGGTCCTAGAGACACAATAGGTTTGTAGTATGTGTTCTTGGCGTGGTTATACTAAGAAAGAGTTGTCCGAAATTCCACCCCTAAGTGGGTTAATATTGAGTGATAAATATTGCATTCAAGATAATTAAATATAAACCGACTTCAGGGAGTTATTAATTTGACTGTATATATTACGCAATTGATCGAAAACGGAGGAGCCAAGATGGAATAGAGAGTGATCCATAATTTTTTCTTCTGCAATAGGTTTCATACCAAACCAAATTCTACTTCAGAGAGCAAATGATTAAAAACTAGCGAACGTCACGCGGTTTCACCCGCGTAGTTCCCGTTTCCGAAGGAGTACGGGGATGAAATATAGCCTATGTTACTCGCTGATGATGATGATAGCTATCCATTGCTGAAAGAATTTTCAAAATCAGTCTAGTAGTTTTGGTTAGTTTAAATACAAACAAACAAACAAATATTTCCTCTTTATAACATTAGTATAGATAACACCTATAAAGTCATCTGTCCATTCCTTGGTCCAAAACCAATATCCAGCCCAGAGGCACAAAGCCAGCGTTTCTCGAAGTGGTGTCGTGTAAATCTGGATAACGCCAGCCAAGTCGAACGGAGCTCTCCATAGACCGATAAAACATTTTATCTTATGACCCCTAAATTGTAGTAATAACATATTTTTATGTAACACGCACCGTCCGGCGTGCAGTTTTATTCTCCTGACCGCCCGTAGGCCTTCCGTCTCCTCGTCGATTTATGTACATCTGTTTCGATGCTTTTACTCTGATGAGATATAAAATTGTAGGATTGGATCTAGTGATTGCATAAATATTTGCATTTCAGTGTACTTTTTCTGAGTTGTAAAATCGGAGCATATTTTTAATATCTTTGAAAATAAAGGACGTTACATATAGGCGTAAAGCGGCTTTTATGTGAATACTTAATTTATTTACATTTAAATTATTAATATGCTCTTGTTGCTCTAGCTGCTAGTAAGCAGTGTTGCAGCAACAACACCCACATTTAGACCGAAGACGATCAAGTGTCAACGTGACAGAGGGTGAGTCCATTGCCGTCTCAGGCACTATACATATATCTTTGAATGACTTCTCAGGCATATGCAGTTTCCTCACAAGTTTTACCTGTACCATTAAGCACGTGAGGTGATATTACCGTAAAAAATTTTTAGAAAAACTCATCGGTTCAGGCTGCTGGGATTCCAACTAGCGTCTGTTTCGTAGCAGGCGACTACTCAAACCCCACGGTCACCACGGCTCAATTAATTAACCATACAATATAAGAAAGTACACAAATATTACCCAACAAAACTATTCGTGTACATAAATGTACTGCAGTGTAAGTATATCAGGCGAAAAACCTCTGTGGTGACAATTTGGCGACCTCAACATTACAATGGAAGTCCGAAAAGCACAATGCGGCGCCGAATGCAGGATTCCAAACACGGCTATTAAGTTTTTATACCGAAAAACTCGACTAAATCACTTCATTCCGTTACATTTGCCGTAATTTATTAACGGTCGGGACATTTACCGACGAAGAATGTGCTGCGGAAATTGTCATGACGTTTAATTAGTAATAATTATTAGATAGGATTGTCGTACACAGAGTCGTAAGGCTAGGTTAACAATAAAAAATTGACAAAGAATTTTGCACACGAAATACTCGGTCCGGTCGAATTCGCTCTGAAAACGCGTGTGGTATACGATAGGAATAATTAATAAGATTATTTTAAAGGCCTACACTTATTTTGCCTAATGAATCAATAATGCAATAAAATAATCGTATTTTTAATATTTACTTGAGATATTGCTGCATTTTCGGAAATCTCTACAGATAAATACAATTTCAGTGTCGTTTTGTAATTCTGAAAAAAAATTCAGAAAATACATATGAAAGTATAATTCAATAAATTTTTTTTTGTCTGTCTGTTTATCTCTCTGTTTGTTCCAGGTTATCTTTGAAACGACTGGACAGATATGAACGAGACATTCACGGGCAGATATTGAGTTACAAGGAGTAACTTAAAGTCCTTTTTTTTAAATCATGCTTCCGGAAAATAAGGTCTAGGTGAGTGAAATCGCAGGGCACATCTATTTTTAGATATAATTCATGCCTGAGAACAAATTATTACTTTAAGTCTTGCGCCTACGCTCGGAACACGACTTTAGTAAGTTTGTAACCTTTCTGATTTCCCATAAATTATCCGTCAAAGTAAAATCAAATTTACTAAAATACTTTGTAATTTGAGTTTATCCTGATCAAGGAAATGCTCTTAAATCTACACTCCTATTATACAGAGGAAAGATTTGTATTTTTGTGTGTATGTTTGTAATATAAACTCTAGTATCCTGGAGCCCAGCCATGAGCTCTTATTGCAATGATAATTCAGTTGTGCGACAGTGACAGATGTATGCACGTCACATACATCTGTCTCATAAATGAGTGAAACTATCATGGCAATAAGAGCTCATGGTAAGGCCCCTGTGCCAATTACAAGCAGTCTTTCGAGCAGTTGCCTACTACGCAAGCGACGTAAGTTCGAATCCCAGCGTTCTGAGAAGTAATTCAAAGACGTGTTTATAGTGCCTGAAATGGCGAAAGACTCATCTGTCACGATGGCACTTAATCATCTTCGGTGACAAGTGGGCGTTGTTATCACAACACCTCTGTCTACCTCTTCGGGGAATACAAGCGTAAGGATATCTTAGATGCATTTTATTCCAAGTTCTGTTCACAGAGCCACAATATAGTATGGTTCTTAGTGGGCGTAACTCAGCTTCGTAAATCAACCCCTTGGCAAGTAAAACAGTATCTAATGGCATCTTAAAGTTCTTTACTTGCTCTTGGGAGAAATATTTTGCAACTCTCCCTCTCGGGCCACTTGAGACTGAACCATTGCATTGCATTTTATTAATGTTATTAAAAGTTTTTAAGAACATTTAAAACTTGAGACAACTTTTGGCAGTAAATCATTTTGTTCGCTAGTTATTTAGTTTCTTGAAACTGTAGTTTGAGAAATGTTTCGGCTATTTGGTGAAGGTGCAGCACTTTGTTATTTTATTCTGTTTGGTAGTTTTAAACACAATAACTTTTTATTTTTACACCAGCTTTGATCTGTGACTTCGACTGCATTTTTAAGTTGGTCCGCTATTGATGTAGAACCTATCACAGTACCTAATTACGTTGCTGTAATGTAAATGTTGCAGGCAACATATAGACAGATTATATAGTACTTAATATAGATATTTGATATCCATACCAATAGTATAAGTCGAAAAGTACCTATTTTCAATCTCAGCCTGGCTAGATGTTATGCATGCTTTTTGAATAAAATTAAAAAGATTTATTCAGTTTAGGCCCTGGCAATTAACGTCGGTAAATTACCATCTGTTAGGAAATTAGTATTCTGAGAAGAACCGGCAAGAACTATTCAACAATACAATAAAATATTTTTGGTAGTAATAATATTTTTGTAGTTATATATACAAAAATAAGTAGATACATCATCCAATAAAATTAATTGTAGATAAGAAATATTATTATATTTATAATCTACAATTGTATTATTATTATCTATACATACGGATAAATAAAATTGAAGTGCCTGTTTGTAACTGCAAAATAACAAATTTTTTCTCTGTCTGTCTGTCCGTCTGTCTGTCTGTCGGTTTGTTCCGGGGAATCTCCGAAACAGTTGGACGGATTTTAACGGGACTTTCACTGATGGATAGCTAATGTTACAAGGAGTAACTTAGGATACTTAGATTTTTTTTAAACATTAGGGATTGGATCACCATAGAGCGGGCAACCATGAAATTTAAATCTACGCGGGTGAAACCGCGGGGCACAGCTAGTATATTATAATATAAATATGTAAGTATCGAGCCAAGTAGTAGAACGTAAGTCGGTCGTGGGCTGTTACAGAGAGCAGGTATTAATTAATTTTTAGATGATGCTTATACAAATTAGATTTGCCTAACGACATAATAGAAGGTAAACAAAGAAATATTTTTACCATTTCAGGGTTCCATCGCTCAGATGGAAAAACGGAACCCTTATAGGATCACTTTGTTGTCTATCAAGACAAATCTTCTTCAGCTGAAATTAATATCAAATACTGTCCCTTAGAAATGTGAAATAAATCCAACTTCTAAGCCAACACAAAAGATGCAGCCGTTTATGCAGCAAATTTTCTCTCAGTTAAGTGGCTACCGTGAAAAGGCAGCAAACAGACAGATACAGTTTCTCACTAGGTATGTTTTTATACAAACGTTAGAGTAATTGAATAATTCTTTATTCATCTCAACTAATGACACAATATACATATTTATCTCTGCACATAAAATTTTTAGAGTATTTAATTTCGAGCTCTATAACAAACTCCGTAGATCCATTATACAAGGATTAAATGAATGTTGGCAACAACTATTCATAATAATTAGTTTATCTCGCCGGGGACATAGCTCAGACGTAATGTATGCAACTATCATACCGCATGTGGTAATATACTCCCTTTACTCTCGCTTTGTTCTCTTGAGATGGGTGAATTATTTCTAAGATGTGGACATGGAAGCCACTAATGTTAAGCTGAGAGCTAAATAAAGTACTAACGCGGGGCTAATATTGGGTAGTTAGAACGGTTATTTTTATGGTTATTACGGCTGTGGTGTAGACGCTTCTTCAACTGTATAAATCGTCGTACGTCGTTAGATTGAGGCTTCTAGTGAAAATAAGGCTGGAATTGACTACGCCCAAAAGAACAGCCGCGTTATTCTGTAAGGTTTCTCAGCGTCGAGCTCGACGACGATCGTTGGTTTCAATTATAGAAAATTTATATATTATAATACGTATCATTGGAACAGACATTCGACGTCGAGGGCGAGGCTGAGAAACTTTAGTGAATAACATAACATGACAGAATAATGCAGCTGTATTGCTATTCACACAAATTACTGGTCCGATATGAGTTTTACACACATACAGAGACGGGGTTTTGATCCCGTCTCTATATGTGCTTTCGCTCAGTATTCGCTAAGAAATATACTTGTTTACACTAAAGCAAAAACGAAAATCAACAAAAGCAAAAATCATAGAAGTTAGACTGGAATTAAATAATTATTATTATGGTAAATATGTTGCACAATACATGTCATATTTCCCAGTGAGTTAATCAACATGATAATTGTATGCAAAAAGTGTACCAAATAATACATGGTACCTCCATTACGAGTAAATTATTTTCCCAGCTGAATGTGTCCACGTACGGAGGGCAGTCCTTTATCCGCAACCACTGGTATCTCCTTATTTATACATAAACGGTGATAAGCTTTGTTAGTCGTGGATATACTGTACGCTAACATGATTTTACTTTTGTAATATTGATATAGAAGACTGACTGTGCCCCGCGGTTTTTCCTGTGTAGACTTAATTTCTTGGGTGGCCCGCGGAACCCTAATGTTTTTATAAATGATAGTAGCCTAAGTTACACCTTGTAACATTCGTTAGCATCCAGTAAAAGTCACGCTAAAATCGGTCCAGACGATTAGTCGCAACAAACTGACAGACAGACAGGGGAAAAAATTAAAAGTTTGTGTTTCTAGGTCAATACCGTATAACATTTCAAAAGGAACGCGAAAAAAAAAATTGCAGTGTCTGTTTATAATTTAAAAATAACAGCTTTTCACTTAATTAACGTGGAAGTAATTCCATATTTACATTAAAAAAATAAAATAAAAAATGTTCTCTGTCTGTCTGTCTGTTCGGCAATCTCTGAAACGGCTGGAGCGATTTTAACGGAACTTGCTCAGGCAGATAGCTGATGATAGAAAGGAGTAACTAAGACTAAGTTCGCGTAAGAAAGCCAGCTTTGAAATCAAGTCTTATCTTAGTACCTAAACAAAACAGAAGGCTCCAATTGTGGGTATAATTGAGACATTAGATTTTTTATTCATGACATACATGTTTAAATCAAATTTCTTAAAAAAAAAGAAAAATATGAACACGAGGCGGGATTTGAACCCACGACCTCTGCAATCCGTGCAGAGGTGCTTGAAATGAAATAAAAATAAAATGAAAAATATTTATCCAGTTTAGGCCCTGGTAAGGCACTTATGAAAGTCGAGAATTTACTACCGGTTCGGAAACTAGCCTTCTGAGAAGAACCGGTAAAGAAAAATACGAACACGAGGTGAGATTTGAACCCACGACCTCTGCAATCCGTGCAGAGGTGCTTAAAATGAAATGAAATGAAAATAAAATTAAAAATATTTATTCAGTTTAGGCCCTGGTAAGGCACTTATGAAAGTCGAGAATTTACCACCGGTTCGAAAACTAGCCTTCTGAGAAGAACCGGCAAGAAACTCAGCCAGGCATCATGTACATATCATCGAAACAATTTTTAAATTGAGTTTGGATATACCAACCAACAGATGGCGCAAGGCGGCCCCTGTACCGCAGGCACAAGGCAAAGAAAAATTCGACGCATGAAGTAGGATCACAAGTAGCTCAGTTGGAAGTGCAACTGCACGAATGCAGCGGTCGTGGGTTCAAATCGCGCCTCGTGTTCGTATTTTTCTTTACCAATTTTAAGTAATTGAGACATATTTTTAAATCCAATTCGTTATCAAACCGTTAACAAAATAATTTTGCCGTCATCAGTAATAATGATCTGGAAATACGATTGGTTTCGATACCCGCTCCGTTTTCCTCCCGTTGAATAAATCAATTTTCATTGATAGGCATATGATATCGCGATCAAAGCGCGTTGACTAAACAAATACCCATCGAGCCGTCACAGAAATGTGCTTTATTGATGCAAAGACTTCATTCACGACAGACTATTCAATTCAATTTGCATACTCTTATTATCTTTGTCTGTTAGTATTAGTAGGTTATGCTATTGTAAGTATGTAAGGAGATAATCATCGAAACTACATACATTACATACATACATTATATACATACATTACATACATACATTAAATACATACATTACATACATACATTACATACATATATTACATACATACATTAAATACATACATTACATACATACATTACATACATACATTACATACATACATTACATACATACATTACATACATACATTACATACATACATACATTACATACATACATTACATACATTCATACATACCATACTCTTCCGAAATATATAGCAATACAACGTTTGCCCAGTTCAGCTAGTCGCATTATAAAAATGGATCTTGTAAGTATAGATATACAGTTATTCCTATTATTTTCGATGAGCGCTCATAGCTCGTAGCGCCACTTGTATTAAAATGTTTAATAATACAAAGCTATATATCTACCAACTATAGTAATGTAACTTATATTAAGTAATCTATGTATTATATTATATTTTTGCATGTTCTTTAAGTTATATTTAAACAATAAATGGACAATAGGCATAGGTTGTAGTTTATCAATTCTAAAAACAATTTTTTGATTAATTTTCATCTAGCAAATAATTATATATTAATCTGTGAATGTGCAATGGCCTTTAATTTGTTATTGATTCTGATCTCGCAATCCGCTAAAACAAATTAACCAGTGGGCTGTGCTCGTCTAGTTTAATCTTATTTAGCAAATCCCTTCAATCTGATGTGATTAGAAACTTTGCGTTTGTCTGGTTCGTCGGTGACTTTGAACAAACTTCTTATTTTGAAGTCTATAATAGTAAACATAGGTCATCATCTCCCTGGCCTTATCCCATACTTTGTTGGGGTCGGCACTTGATTCAACCCGATGTGGCTGATCACATGATTTTTATACGAAGCGACTGCCATCTGACCTTCGCAACCCCATTTTAGGAGGAAAATCTGTGATCTGGGTTAAACCAGTTGTCAGATTATTTTTAGGCCTCCGACTGACCTGTAACGATTGACAAAGATGATAAATTGATTTGACAAACATAGGTATCATCAATTAAAACTTGTATTGCTTTCAGCCTCAATGAGCATCGTTGTATGCCCTTACATTTAACACGACACGACTGACGCAGTCGTGTCGTGTCAAATATAAGTCGAAATGTGCAACTGCAGATCACGAATGAGTTTGTGAGGAGAGCTATTGATCATGCTCATCCCCAGCGAAGGGAAGATCTTCCAGCCAGAAGGCCCTCAGCTCCAACTGTTACCATGTTGGTAAATGACAATGTGACCTGGGGCCCTACCATGACGTCTTATTGCCATGATAGTTTAACTCTTATTATGAGACAGATGTATATGACGTGTATAAGTCTGTCACTGTCACACAGTGGAAATATGATGGCGGTAAAAGCTCATGGTAGGGCTCCTGGGTGAGGAAATATTTTATTCCCACTAATACCACTTTATAAACCAACCCCAAAATTCCACACCAAAGTATTTTCAGCTTATTTCACAGCAGTCACTGAAGTAAGTTGACCAGTAACCAAACACCTAGGTATTGGCCTAAATAACGTCAGACCACGCTATTCAGGTACCGTGTTAACTTCCGTACAATTTAGCCGAGGTGGCCGACGCTGCACGAAGTGTCAACAATTTTGACGTCCACCCTGCTTGAGGTGTTATTCCGATAAGCTGAACATGTTTATTACATTATTTTGTTCAATTTCTCATGTAACTATAAACAGAAACACTTAATCCAAGCATTGTTATTAACGACTTTAGTCCATATTGATAGAATATAAAGATTTTATCGAAATAGCAAAATACCAATTTTTTTTGTTATTTGGATGACACAACTATAGATAGGCCTTCCACCTGCGTCCCATAGGTAGGTTAATAGAAATAATAATACTCACTTTAAAAAGTAGGTACTGCACATACTTATGTGAAATAAGATATGAAAATAATGTTTCGAAATAACTAATCAATAATACCTTCAATAAACTACGAAATCAGTATAAAACATATCCAATGGTTTGAATAAGAGATTATATACGTTGTATAGAATAGAACCGTCGCTAAGCCGACACTATGCAGCAAACTCAGAAGCACTATAATGGCACTAAAGCCAACAAATCTGGCCATCATTGTATAACAGGGAAAATACTGTAGCTACATCTAAATTTAGATTGCGCTTTAATGCATACGGGTTATGTAAACTTGGAACTATAGATGTTTGATAAAGAAGTCACGAAGGAACAAAAGGAGCTGACGTTAAGACAGGGAGTCCATCACCGTCTCGGGCACTATTTATCAGTCTTTAAATTTCTTCTCAGAGATATACAGGTTTCCTCGCGAGGTTTTTCTTCTCTGTATTGAATCGGTGAGATTGGAACTTGTATAGCTTGTCTTCCAGGTTACAGTAACCACTTGGTCATGTAGCGGTAGTGAACCTCTTTTTGTTAAAATGTTTTTTATTTATATAAAATTAGAATATTGATTTGACACAATATGTCAGGACAGTTTTTGGAGAAAAGTAATATGTAAATACGAAAATAAAGCGGACTCTTAGTTATTATATAGTGTATTTAATTACTATACTTTATATAGTATTCTGATAACTATAGTCATAACTCAACTTTTTTAAATCATGCTTTAAGCCCCTTGTATTTCTCTCAGAAAAGTGAAACGATGATTATATAGGCCTTTCATGCATCTCTATCATATAAGCAGTATCATTGATTTGGAAAGTTGCGACGGAACTTACGCCAGTTGTCGATTTGGGAACGATAGGTCCGGTGAAAAAAGTGCAAACAACATCTAAGCGATTCATTCACGCTAACATTTCCGTAGGCCTCGACAAAGTTACATTCTCTAGCGCATTCGCTAATAGAAGCGATACAATGTATGGAAATGACGGACATCTCGCACGTTGTAGACGATAGCGTATAATTGAACTGAAATAGAGAGAGCAGTGATAATAGCAGCTGACATTACAACGTTTATTTGACAACTACACTGAGAGGTGTAAGAAAGAATAACAATTAAAAACCATAAATTTATCATAAATATAATATAAAATAGTTTCCAACACACGTGACAAATGTCCAAATGTATGGATATGACACATGCCTGATTAACGTTTCTATTAGCGTAAGCGCAAGAGATAATACTTTGTCTACAGGACCTGACGATATAGAATTTCAAACCACACCAAGCGAATGCATTCGAAACAAAGATTAAACAGAACATTCAATATTCACATTAATAATGCTTCTGTATATCATTTTGTATCGCATACGTTTCCGGATATAATCCTGTTTTGCGCAAACAAAATACTCGCAGCCCGTTATTTTTAATTTTTATCGCTGGAAAATGGCTGACAAACATATTTTTTTATGTTTTTCATTTAGTATCATACTATTCGGTAGACCGTCACATAACGAACGGAAGCTGACGAAATTAAAACACATTTATCTTTTTTGTTTATTTGGCACAATTTGGAGATTAGAATTTTTGAAACGAGAGTTTTGTGAATTCGTAATATGTTCATTTTCATTTTGGAACCGTGAAAATATTTATGAGGAAACTAAAATTATTTATTCGATTTTAGAACTGGTAAAGCACTTATTATTAACTATTATGAGTATAATTTAATTTAGGCACATGGACGAGCGATCTAATGGAAAATAGGCATCTAGAAATGGGACAATACGGGCTTAGTATAGGTACCTGTACCTTGCTAGTTTAGGTAAGTTTTTTTTGTGGCTTAAATACTTTATGGAACTTTGCCAACACTATTTACTTCTTTAGGAGAAACATTTTAAGAATAAATTTATTACAAAAGTACAAGGAATCCTCCAAATTTGTAGGTCACTGCCATTTGTTAGCCATCACGAGTTATAAGCGCTCAAGGAAGTGATGATAGCTGTGGATGTATTTTATTCGCGTCGCGCCATACAGGCATGTGGTTAATTTTTTTTTTGATATGAAAGGCGTTTTAATAACTGTGAAAGAGTATAGTAAAATGAACCTTAAGAATCTATTAAATCACCGCCGCGTGCTGTATTAAATATCTGGTAGCGACAAGGTCGTATAATATGCACACCGTGGGGCTTCCCTGAGTAATCGGCGTCGATTATGTAAACCTGATATCGGAAATCTGTCATATCCTCCATATTTCCGCGACATGTGTTTAAAAATCGCGAGAGAGCGATTAAAGAGGTGTTCACACTGACAGACATTATTTGGACGGAAAATATTATTTATAATAAAACGTGAATTTTCTAGGAATTAATATATTCCGGTTGTAATCTCAATTCAGTAAAATCTACTCATCTATACAGAAAAATATAATAGAAGTGTCTGTTTGTAAATACCACTAAATGCATAATTACTAAAGTGTATACGGTATTTTCATAAAAAACTTTTTTTTTTGTTTTGGCATAAACAGTCTAAATTATACAGAGGTAATATTAAGGCAAAGATTATACCTAGAACAGTTTTAAATGTAAAACAGACAAGAAGTGCCCAATATTAAAGACAAGGAGTGCCCAATATTAAAAAAAATAATTTTAATTATATAATAGTTACAAGGAGTAAGTCTACGCGGGTAAAACCACGAGGCACAGCTATAACGTTACATTTTCCTATAATTTCCGATTACATCATTTGCGTGTTAGACTCTAGAAATGTATCTATATAATGTAGTATGACATAATTTGTAACATAATATACTTACCAAAATCATAGACTTCATTTATTTCTATTCAAATCCCTTTACGCTGAGTCATAAAGTGTCATTGACGCGCCAACAAAAAAATCCATACCTAATCGTCCTTGTTTAATTTCAATAGAATATAATTGAAATGGTAGACGGAAAATGGAATCCTTGAATAGTTGATCACTTGAAGCATTTGACAAATGAATAACTTCGGTGACTTGCAAAGCACGCAACACCGCATCCTTCCCAATTTCCAACAGAATTGAGACCATTTGTCCGTATTGAGAATTTGTAAGACATTTCCAAGTTAAGGGATAGTTCTAAACTAAGCTATGAATGATATGCGCGCAAATGAAGGATTAACTAAATTACAAATACATATAGACTAGCTGTGCCCTGCGGTTTCACCCGCGCAGACTTAATTTAATTCCCGCGAAACCCCAAATGTTCTTTTTAATTAAAAGTTTGTTACTCCTTGTAATATTAGCTATCTGCCAGTGAAAATCCCGTTAAAATCGGTCCAGCCGTTGCAGAGATTACCCGGAATAAAGAGACGTGTTGATAAAACTCTTTAGCAAATAACTCATTATTAGGTACCAATTCTTTGCGTTTTTATACTCGTGATAATTTCTCAACGAAATGTCCGATTGGAATAAAACAAACGGTATTTTACTTCTACATGAATACCCTTGCTAGCATATTGCTTAATTTGCATAAGGATTAATACAAAGATACACATTTAACGTAGTTTCTTTCTTCAGACGATTTAATATTTTTTATGAACATAAAAGCGGTTATTGTGACTAAACTATGATAGTTAGATATATGCTCTCGCAGACTTTTTTGTAGATCTTAATAAGACCTACAATTCCGTAGTACATCATTTTGTTCTATTGTCAATAGTTTTTGCAGCGCACGCATAAATAGGTTTACGATTTTACGCCTTGGGTCACAAATTCGCAATTTTCTTACGGACCCCTAATTTTTATGAGAATAAAATATAGCCTTTAGCCTTCCTCGAGAAATGGACTATCCAACACTGAAAGAATTTTTGAAATCGAACCAGTAGTTCCTGAGATTAGAGCGTTCAAACAAACAAACTCTTCAGCTTTATAATATTAGTAATAATTTTATCCGTGGTTGCCGTGGGGTTTGAGCAGTCGCCTGCTACGCAAGCGACGCAAGTTCGAATCCTAGCGGGGCCAGCCAATGATTTGATTTGATGATTTTTTCTAAAAACCACGTGCTTTACTGTGAAGGAAAACATGGTGAGGAAACCTGCATATGTCTGAGAAATATTCAAAAGACGTATCGATAGTGCTTGAGACGGCTATAGACTCACCACCTGGGTGGTAGGCTCTTCTTGTAATAACAACACCCGCATTTTACCGAAGATGATTAAGTGCCGACGTGACACATATACACGTGTCTTTGAATTACTTCTCAGAAAAAAGCGAAAAGAGAAAAGTAAAAACATAAATTGTGTAATATCCCTAACAAAATGACACGCGCCTTTTCACAGGCCAAGAAATCGTCCCCTGATTAAATTTGAAGCCATAAAAAATCATGAAAGCATCCAACAGCTCGGATCGCGTGCGCAAGTATTGTTAAACATTTTACCCCTACTTTGTTAGGAGTAAGTAGTGTTTACACAAACACCGGTGATAGATATCGATGTTTTCTTATCGATAAGGTCATCAAGTCATACTAACTAAATAATAACCTAGAGTAGCTAAAAAAATATTATTATGGAAACGGCTAATGGTGTCAGAAAATAATTAGTTATTTCATTACCAAATTTACAGTATTTTTTATCGGTACACAATAATAGATGAATAGCCGCCGTAACAAGATATAGGTAGGGATACAACAAACATAAAGTCAACGTAAAACAAAATAAAACTTCCTAGAATTTTAAAAACGCTAGAAAGCAAACTGTGCGAAAAACAGCTAATACTTAGATCCAGCCCGCGTGCTTTAATAATTGTCATTGCTTAACAAAGGCTCACTGGAGACTGGAACCGTATATATCGATTGTCGTGTGTAGTGCATGCACATCACTAGTAAGAAGTAGCCAAGGGTAACATTCGGTCTCGAGCTTGCATGTCTTCGCGTAGTATTTGCCATTGTTTAGTAAGCTTTAATAATGCCACGTTATCGATTAGGAAATTTGAACCGAGGTTTTGTTCGTACATATTTTAAAGTCTCTATCGAAGGTTGAATATCATTTTTATCACAAAACTAGCTTCTACCCGCATGTATTTCTTACTATGGGCTAACGCTAACTTCCTCGATAAATGGGCTATATAACACTGAAAGATCTTTCAAACTGTACCAGTAGATCCAAAAATTTGCGCCTTTAAGCAAACAAACTAACTTTTCAGCTTTTAATTAGTAGGATAGATAATACTGTTATGATTATATGATTTATCGTAAGAGCTGAATATCCTGATTAGTTCCTCACCTCTAGGACGTGAGAAATAAAAACACAGAATTGAAATATGTGTCTACCTGCGGGTATGGTGCTCAGCTAAATTGGAAAACAAATAGTATTTTCCATTTTTGAGAGGAAGTCGTTGATATTGCACATTATCTTTTGATCAGCAAAGCTAAGCAAAACTTAGCTAAACCAGTAGTAGATTGGTGACCGCCCGAGTTCCCTCCAAGCCTCGGAGAGCACGTGAAGCTGTCGGTCCCAGTTGCCAATTAATCATATTTGGCAATCGTTGCAGGTCAGTTGGAGGCCTAAGAGAGTCTGTCTGATAATTGGTTTAACTCAGATAACCGATTTTGCTCGTAAAAGGGGTTATAAAAGTCAGATGGCAGTCACTTCATATAAAAATCAGGTTGAATCAAGGTTGAATAAAGCAAGAGAAATAAGATGAGTCTTTCCATTCACAACTTTGAAAGGTATGCATATACAGATGAATATAAAAATGGAAAAAAATTAATCTTAAAAGCGGTGGCAAAACGCTGGCAAAAGTTTATGACATCAACTTGTACAGAAAATAATTTATAGCTCGGACTCAACACCGACTTTGCATTTACTGTTGGCGCCTGAATAAGTGACGCTGAATTTCAGATACACACCCCTATTCTGATGACTGGTAGGAATTAATGATATTTACCACCGGGGTTGCAAAATTCATTGAGCTCTCCGCGAAGTAAGTTGATAAATAATGTTTAAATGTTTTCATAATTTGCAAACATATCATATTGAACAAAGGAAATTTAGCAACGTGTTTAATATTTGCAATGTTGCAAGAAATTCAACGACTTTTGTGAAGTCATGCATGAGTGAGATAAGACGAAATAAATTTCCCTCGGGCAGATAATAATCTTCGGTGGAAAGTTAGTGTTGTACGGGTGCCGTCACGAGTTTTGAGCACACAGCGAAAAACGTACTCATCCCTTCAGGTCACCCTAAAAATAATGACAAAGAATGCAAACAAACATCTTCTAAGATTAAAGTGTAAAGTTTGACTTTAAGAATTAGTTTTTTCCTACAATCTTTCTATCTGTCCTTGCTTGTGTCTCGATGTGCTCATGTTTATGGGCTAAAATCAGTTTCGATATCATACTCAAAGTTGGAAACGTGATAATTTTTGAATAGAGTTTATAAAATAGTTTCTCCACTCACATAGATGGCGCTACTCGCTAACAATTGCAAAGTTAGAGTACAAATACACGAGAACCTAAATCGCGCAACAAGCGTTTTCGAACGCATTGCAGTATATAGTTTCCAACTAGAATATTTGGAGCCGCGGTACCCCAGGCATAACAACCGCTTGGCTGGAAGATCTTCCTTTTGCTGGGGATGATGATTCGCTCTACCCACGAGTTTTTTTCACAAATTCTTCTCAGTAAAGTGATCCTGACGAACCCTGCAATTCCAAGCTTAGCAACATTTATAATCATGTACTATCATGTTATAAAGACGGTTGATAATTCTTTGTTAAAATCTAATCAAACAAAGATATCTCCAAATTTAATATCAATCTCTGTTTCCAACGCTATAAATAAACCGACGCTTTGTAAAGCTAACTGTTTGCTTATCATTAAAATTAACTCTTACAGAATAAGCGCTCAGACATTAGGAATGCACCAAACGGATTCCGCAAATAGAACTTGAGAAGTGCAGTAAAGATGTAACTGTATAGAATATAAGTTTAGTGCAGTGGAGGTACGCTCTGCTTCCTATTGTTAATAGTATGACCAATGCTGGTTTACAATCCTAGGCAAGTTATACCGTTTACGACAATAGTTGATTGGATAGAAGATATTGCTTCTCCTGCAGAAGCAATATATTCTGAATAAGGATTTGTTCTCTATTGCTATAGATCATTTATTCATTTTGAAATTTATTGAATTGTATTGAAACGTAGTGTATAAGGCTTTGCTGAAGACGAGTGGTTCCAATTTTATCTTTCTTTATCGATGAGTATAGCGAAATAAACATCGTGAACCAGCATATTGTGTCTCATAAATTCAAAATCGTATATATTTTCATTTATTAAAAAATTGCTTAATCTGACTCGTATTGTTATATAAAAATCTATTAACTTGCAATTTATTATATTTTTTGCGGATAAAAAATATTTATGAATACCATCGATACTTCTACGTCAAACCATTATTCTTTGACGTGTTTAAACGACGAGTATTTTTTAAAGTCTACTGGGTCTACACCATCTCAAAAAATACCAGGTTTCACAAAAAATATGCCAAAACCGACGGAAAACCAGGTCAATTCACTCCATTAAACGAGAAATCAATAACATAGGCTACATTAAGGTAAGCTTTCAGGCGCTCAGTAATTGAACTGAATACGGTATTACGCTAAAAGGTACCGGGTAAAGTTGCTTTTCTGATAAAACCACGGGGAAATACAGGCGTTGATGGTCTGTTTCTCTACACTGCGTTAGGAGAAATAGTTTGGATGCATTAGCAAATTTTAATAGAAGTAAAACATGGTTTGTTTTGAGGATTTTATTTGAAACATGATGGACTGCCATACCGTTCATCTCTTACTTTACGGTCTATGGATGAAGTATCCTAAAATGCTTCCTTAATCATCATCTTCCTGGTTTTATTCCATGTATTATTGGGGTCGGCACTTGATTCAACCCGATGCGGCTGATCATGTGATTTTTATACAAAGTGACTGCCATCTGACCTTCGCAACCCCTTTTGCTGGCGGTCACCGATCCAACTACTGGCTTGGTTTATAGTTGCTGAACTTCACTGGTCGAAAGATATGCGCAATAGCATCAGTGCCACGAGCTCCTTAATCATCACCATCATCATCCATCCAATCATCGCCCTGGTCTTATTCTATACATTGTTTGAGTCGGCACTTGACACAACCTATTGTGGCTGATTACCTGATTTTTACACAAAGCGACTGCCATCTGACCTTCGCAACCCTTATTACGAGGAGATTCGGTAATCAGGGTTAAACCAGCTTCTTAATAGCAACATTAAGCATCAATTTCCAACGTTTATCAAAATTATATCCCTGTTTAGATTACGTTTGTGTGTTTATAGAAAAACAAATATCATATCAAAACACTTCCTCGTCCAACATTACATGGATCTGATTTCCGCACGGAACAAATATGTATTCTTATTTGTTCCTAGTCTGGATACCCTGTTTATACCAATCAAATGAATGTTGTCCGGTTTAAACGTCCGTGGTACTGAATTGTTTTCCTGGACCAACGCCAGGGTTAAAAAATTATAGAAATTTTCTTTAAAACTGTTCGTGTGTTTTAAGTATGTGGGGAGAGCGAGTGATCATGCTCATCCCCAGCAAAGGGAAGACCTTCCGGCCAGGCGGGTGTCATGCCTGGGGAACCGCGGCTCCAACTGTTCTAGTTGGAAACTTGTATATATACTGCAATGCGCTTGAAAACTCTTATGGCGCGATTTAGGTTCTCGTGTATTTGTACTCAAACTTCGCATTTGTTAGCGAGTGGCGCCATCTATGAGCGAGTGGAGAAACGCTGCTACAAGTATTAAGACTAGTCTGAAGCGGCTACCAAAGCGGCTATAGATGTTGGTTTCAAATTATATTCATCCACCTAACATTGTATATAGAAAGTCGGTTTAAATATTCAAAATATGCATCTCACGCCTGAAGGGGTAAGCAGAGGTGTGCTTATAGTTCACCCACATTTCACCTGTTATGCTTAAGTCCTATGTAGGGCGAGACCATTAACCGGGCACTAATCCAGACTCTGGCCTGCTGCTGTTGAATTACAGATGGCAAACACGGCTCGACCCGAAGATCGAATTCAAGTCCTCGTGTGACCTTTTTTGTTTTTTTTATTGACGAGGGGGAAACCTTCAAAAGATCCCCGACCGCCCTGGGAGAGGCAGATCGGGGTATGTGGGATTTTTACCGCACTAAAATTCCCGGTGGCCATCCTCAGTGCTTAGGGGGGACTCCGGGTACTCTGATAGATCGCACCGGTGTCCCCCCACACTTTGCCGGGGCACATCCCCGGGGCAGCTGTGTCGCCGCCCCTAGAGACCTCGCTGTGCAAGGCAGCGCGAGCCACATCGCGCTGCCACCTTCCCGGGCCCGCGGTTCGGTGGTCAAAGCTCCCACCCCGACCACCGCCAGCAGGCCTTCCGGCCCCCTTTTAGTCGCCTCTTACGACTAGCAGGGGATACCATAGCCATATTCTTAGACCCTGGCTATTGGGTGGAGACCTCGTGTGACCTAGACCAACGAGGCAGCAAATCTATATTAATATTATAAAGAGGAAAGATTTGATTATTGTTTGTTTGCATTAAATAAGCTCCGAAACCACTTGACAGATCTTGAAAATTCTTTTTGCAATGGATAGCTACATTATCAGCGAGTAACATAGGCTATATTTTATCTTCGTACTCCCACAGGAACGGGAAATACGCGGGTGAAACTGCGTAACGTCTGCTAGTAATTACATAAATATATTGAAAGCCTTGAAAACTTCTATATAAACTTCCAAACACAAACTTAACTTATATAAAGCACCTATTAGTAACACGATGCCTTATCATTGCAGTGGTAATATGAGGCGATCGCGTGCAAAGTTAGACTAAATGTATCGCAGATAGAACATCAACGTTCTTGCACACTACATTTACATGAGGAGGTTGTCTAATTAATTATTAACTTCATTACAATTAGCATAGTCGTAGAATGCATTAAGGATTAGTCTTTTAATTCGAACATAGTTCTTTCAAATGTCGTTTTAGAGTCACTCTCTTTGCAATTATTCGGTGAGTAAAGAAATCAGAAAGCTTTTAGAAGGCTGAGTTTAGTCTACAGACTGCAAGGGCTGGGGGTCTACTCGCTTTCTCCGTTCGTACTCCGTCACTCTCTTTTTTGTTCTAAAATTACGTCCGGACGTGGTGTGCTAGAATTTTTTTGGCATTTCTATGGTCTAAACTATGAAAATATGAGTTTGATAAAAACAAAGTGATGCTGAAACTACGTTTGATTTTCGTTTTTTTGTGAAGTTTCGTTTTCGGAGAAAGAGAATAGTTTCCCAGATCTTCTTTGATCTACTAATAACAGTTGAGCGAGTGATTCTTAAAACGGGCGATTAGATTCTGCTGAAACAATTATTATCGACATTGAAAGCGCAAGTTACTAACCATACATCGTCTTAAATTATTCAAAATAAAAACAAAAATAATGAGACCTGTAGCCGCGTTTCTCCGCTCACTACATAGATGGCGCTACTCGCTAACAAACCCGAGTTTGTTAACAAATAAACAAGAGCCTAAATCGCGCTATGAGAGTTTTGCGCATTGGAATATATATAAAATTTTCTCTTCCCTATGCTGTGGAAGCATGATAACTCGCTCTCCCCATAAGCGTGAATGATCTGACAGAATACACGCAAGCCATAAGTGTAGAAGGTGCAATTACGTCTTCTCAAATAACTAGCTACCGAACCGATAAAAATTTTTCGAAGTTCATAAGTGCCTTATCAGGACCTAAATTTTATTCATAATTATAATTTTCTTATAACTGACAATCCTGTTAATCTCGTACCTCCTCTTGACACTGATATATTAAAATATATGTTTGTTTGTATAATAATTAAAGAACACGCTCAGAATATAATTATATTCATAATCAAGATACGGTAAGCAAACAAGTTAATACGTAATAAGCAACAGACAAGAGTTATATCTGCGAGTGAATAATTCACACGCATGTCACAGCATCAGATATTTAAGCGCCTTGTAAGAAAGAGTGAACATGGTAAATTCCAACATTTTGCCGTGTTTACATATTTTTGAGTCGTTGGTGTAAGTGCTTGAGGAAACCCTTAGTCTCTGTACACACCGACTCGTTTTGCCGAATAGCGTGAACGCGCGCGATTTACTGACCTCGAGTAATAACTAAATGGAATATTTAAGAAACATGGAGTAGGCAAACGACCGCGGACGCCTATGCGACCAGAAACCGCGGCCCCTCAGCAGAGCGGGGTGGAACACATTGGGTTTTAAGTCAGTAGAACTCTGACATAATCTGCTTACCTCACCCGTGGCAAGAAGGTATCCTACGAGAATTTCACACTAAAATAAAAAAAAAAATGGCAAATATCCTGTAGAATTGCCTACTCATCCACGTTATGTATTAGGGTGCATAATAAAATACTTTTTTTGTTTCAACACAATCGACCCGCTGTCGCTCTTATTTCCCAAGACTATTAAAACGTTGACTTTTCTATACTATCTACAAATACAATATGATTTTTTTACCTGTAAGCCCATCGATGTCCAACTTCAACATGTTAGTAAAAACTGTAATAAGATCTTTCATATTTGAGTAAAGCTGTATAATTATTCATTTTAGCTACTAATAAAATTATATACTATGTAATGTACATGATGCCGAGTTTCGTGCCGGCTCTTCTCAAAAGGCTAGTTTCCGAACTGGCCAATCCTTCGACTTTCATAAGAGCCTTGCTTAAACTGAATAAATTATTTTCATTTTCATTTTCACCAATCACGAGGAATAATAACTACTCCAAAATGAATTAATAATATCTATAGTCTATGAGGACAATCAGTCTTTTGTCCCTTTTCACGCTTCGCCGTTGTCCTAATGGCATAGAAGCAAAATAAGACAACTTCAAACAACATTAATTTCACGCTTGGCATAAACTTTCAGCGAGCTTAAGCACCGTGTCTTCCGTAATAACACTCGGAAGCCACTGAGTATGGCGAATGACAAAGCGTAAATAAAATACAGATTGTATTTTCATCATTACAATAATTTTAATAAGTTTCCGAACACATTTTTGCATTATTTTTATCATTCTTATTATATACTAGTTGTGCCCCGCGGTTTCACCCGCGTAGATTTAGTTTCTTCCTTATTGTCGCAGAACCCTAATATTTTTAATAAATAAAAGTAGCCTAAGTTACTCCTTGAAATATCAGCTACCTACCAGTGAAAGTCCCGTTAAAATCCGTCCAGCCGTTTCAGAGATTACCCGGAACAAACAGACAGACAGACAGACAGACAGACAGACGGACAGACAAACAGACAGAGAAAAATTTTTAAATTTGATTTTTTAGTGTCGGTAGCGTGTTAACTTTCATATGCATTTAGTGAAAAGCTGTTATTTTGTAATTACAAACAGACACTTCAATTTTATTTATCTGTATAGATATATAGATATCTGTATCGATTTCTTATCATTTAAAAAAATAAAATTGATTCATATTTTTAAGAATCCTATGTCCATCTTCGGAGTTGCCACAGCTAACTCGGTTCAGGGGCTAAGCTGTCAAAAGTTTACAGATACACAAACATACAGACACACTTTCCTATTTATAATATTACTGGCTGCGACCTGCGGTTTCACCCGCGTACACGTTTCATAGGTGGCTCTATTTCGCCGAAAACTATTTCAGTTTAATACAATTAATCCTTGTATCATCGGCTATCTACCAATCAAACTCCCGTTAAATCAGTCCAATCATTTCAGAGATTAGCTGGTACAAACAGACAGACAGATGGAAAAGAAATGTTTACAAATCTGTATTTTTTTATGTATATACTCAAAGTTGTTAATTTGAATTTACAAACAGACACATCAACTGTATTTTTTTGTATACTATGTAATATCGATTAATTAGTTTATTTGACCTCAAACTAAAAATGTCACAATGTGATTTTTTTGCCTTGTGCAAACCGTGAATATGCATGGTACATACTATAACATAACTATAGCGACTTAAGGAACCCGAGAAACATCCCCCTTTCTGCATACATTTCGCGGGATGAAATTGCAAAACCACTGTTCAAAGCTTAACACTCACTTGGATCCACTATGAATGCAACATGAGGCTTATCCATTGTATCACATGGCGGCTGCCTTAATGCGGATCAAACCGACACGGAATTTTGTATGAAACAGCTTTTTAAAACCGTTCTTTGTTCTATCTTATTGTTGTACCTACAACGTCAGTCTATGAAAAGAAATCGAGATTCTTACTTGAACATTCGAGGTACATGTATTTTTTGCTATCCTAGAGATGAGAGGTTGGCAGAATTGCTAATGAACTAGAATTCTCGCTGGATTATATTGTTTTCATTAAATACCTAAGACCGTTAATGACGTTTTGTAATTGAAAATAGCAGCAATGGATTCAACATTCTGAGTATCTGATTCATCAATAATCAAAACTCCCGTACAATTTTTTGCTAACATTTTTTGTTGTGTCTTAGATGAAAACTTGAATGAATATTACTATAGAGTTTAAATTTCTGATCAATCAATTTGTACTCTGAATACGAGCTCTGCCGCTTATATCCGCGTATAATTAATTGCATGAGTGGCCCGCGGAGCCCTAATCTTCTTTTTTAATAGCTATCTGCCTGTGAAAGTCCCGTTAAATCGGTCCAGTCGTTTCGGAGGTTAGCCGTAACAAACAAACAGAGACAGACAGAGAAAATTTGGTTTTGTTATTTGAGTACCGTACATAGTTACATTTATTGAAAAGCTGTTACTTTGTTATTACGAACAGACACTTACCTTTTTTTTTATCTGTATAGATTCTTATTTCAAATCTGCGAGTCTGCCGCTGTGTTAGCTATGGACCCCTTTTATACCCTACTAGCGGACGACACGCGGTTTAATATAACCTGAGGTACTCGCTAATGATGTAGCTATCCATTGCTGAAAGAATTTTCAAGATCGGTTATGTAGTTAGCCTATTCAATGAAAACAAACAAAAAAGCAATCAAATCTTTCCTCTTTATCATATTAGTATAGATATGTTGGCACAGGGGCCTTACCGTGAGCTCTTATTGCCATGATAGTTTCACTCATTTATGAGACAGACGTATGTGACGTGTATACATCTGTCACTGTCGCACAACTGAATTAACATTGCAATAAGAGCTCATGGTTTGGCCCCTGAGGTTAGATAATACTCGAATGACAATCCAGTATCATATTCATAGGCTGCAGTGGCGGACATCCGCGGACTGCGCGGAATCACGCTTGCTTTCGACTTTAATACCTTTATAGCATAAAAAATACATAATACACATGTATTTTAATCTAACTGTAAGTAAATATATTGTTGTAAATGCAACCAACTCGAACAGTATCAATATCGCAGTTCATTGTGTAAAGGTCGATGAAAGCATTCCACAGGTGAACGAACTAGCATGCGGGTAAGGAACGTTATTTATATTTATCAAGCTTTTTACTGTGTTGTTGGCGCTAATTAGGGTTTTCTACTGTGCTTAATGTTCTAATTAAGTTATTTTAATCTTTACGATTGTAAAACAGAATACTGGATTGTAAATAGCTGGTGTCTTTGTCTAGTGGTTAGTATACCTGATTGTTATTCTATGTATCGCGGGTTCGATTCTCGCGTCAGTTCAAACGTTTACCTTGTGTCTTGGTCTTTGGTATGTATTATAAGTATTTATTTAAATAAAATGTAATTAAGAATCCGTTGTCTGATAGGAAAACGATCTAACTAATCACCATAGTACAAGCTTTGCTTAGTTTTAGACTAGACGGCGCCGTGTGATAATGTAAAAGATTTTTTAATTAATGTATGTAAAATTCACTGCCCCTTTATCAAAAAAAATACCCTGGTCTATTTTCAGGCACTTGCATTTAGTATCAAATCTTAGGGACTATTAGAAAATTACGTTTAACTGTTGAAAGACAGAAATAACATTTATTTGCAGACATAACAAACTGATTTGCTGAGGGCTAATTGTTTGGCATTTCAGCAATGTATCTACCAAAAATCCTTTTGGTTTTCACACCTTCAATTCTTGTGTGTGGTAAGAATATAATAGAGACATTTATATAGTCGAAAACTAACAAACATTACAAATCAGAGCAGAACTGTTACGGTGCATAGAGCTCTACCTTCGCTGTACACTCGAGGACAGGAAAAATAGACATGTCTATAAACGTTCCTGTGTCTAAAAGGGCTAGTAAGTAGGTACGTGAGTTCCATGCAATCTTATCAAATTAATTTCTATTAGATATTAAATATAATGTGTCATTTTCTATTGTGTCAGAACTGCTTTTAATATTATTTGCATATACATGTGCAAATAATATTAAATACAGTTCCAAACAGCAGTCCGAATAACTTATCCAGTTAAATGGGAACCAAGCGTACCAATAAAATTTTAAAAAGGAAAAAAAATATTTTTTTGGCAAATCAAAATGAATGCATACATATGTTCACGTCTGTATTCCCCAAAGGGGTAGGCAGAGGTGTTTTTGATTTAGTGCCAACGTGACAGATGATGAGTCTATCGCCGTCTCAGGCACTGTACATGACTTGAATAACTTCTCAAACATATGAAGGTTTCCTCACGATGTTTTCCTTCATCGTCAAGCACGTGGTGTGAAATCACTACACATAAGTGTTTAGAAAAACTCATTGGTACAGGCCCCGCTGGGTTTTGAACTGCATCGCTTGCGCAGCAGGCTACAGCTCAAACCGCAAGGTCACAGCTCTTAAAATCAACACTTACCGATAAAATATCTTCGAATAACTGAAAAGAAATAAAAACATAATTAATAGGTATGTTTATACAAACAATATTAAAAGCAATTCCAAATAACATTTCGAATAAATTAACTAGTAAAATGGGAGCCGAGTGTATCAATACAAATTTAAACAGTAATAAAAATGTATTTATTTCGGTAATCAAAATGAATATTTTCAATAAGAGTATTTGACAAAATTGCAACGGTGTAGTCTGTGAGAACTCGTAAAAGTCCAAGTAATATTAGCCGCAAGTGTTCGGCAATATTGCACTGGCAAGTCCCAATGGGCCACTACACTTACGTGCATCGTGAAGAAAGCGTTTTGAAACTAGTTTGAACGTAGTTACAAAATTTTGTAGCTGTTTTGAATAGTATTGGGGAGTTTGAATATGAGCATTTAGTTTCACAGATATGTGAGGTGTTATTGGGATACTACCCTCGTGTGATACAGGTGTGAGCGTATGTATGTGAAAGTGTATGAACATTATAGATCACAAAATATGATATTTAAAATATCACCCCATCTACATTAGTATATAAAGCTGATGAATTTGTTTGTTTGCTTGAACGAGCTGATCTCAGGAACTGCTGGTCCGATTTGAAAATATAACAGTTCTTGATTGCCCATTTATCTAGAAAGCTTATAGACTTATACCATCACGTTACATAAACGAAGTCGCGGGTTAAAAGTTGGCTTTAGACCAAAGTATCTATCGTGCACAAAGTTACGGGCAGGGTATTAAAATAATATTTTTTCGGTTCAAACAGGATATTATTTTTTAAGTACTTTACTGCGTGCCCCACCAGCTCCACGCGGGAAGATCTAATGTCTGCCACCAATAATGCTGTTGAAGTAGCCAAGTTCAGGGCTGCAACAATTTAAACTGTCTGTCATCGACACGATAAGAAGAAGTACTTTACTATTTTGATAAATTAACAATGAATAAAATGTATTTCTTAAAAATAAGCATGAGTATATATGAATAAATAAAAAATAAGAAAACAGCATCATAAATAATAAATTAAATAAGCGCCTAGCAGGAAGCCCGGCCATCTTTATCAGCCGATAAATAAAATTAGGGTCGTTTAATTAATATTAATGCTGGTGACAGTGGACGCTCCGATTCTTTTATTGAATCAACTCGTGCTCGGCATTGAAGTGTCAATAATTGAGTCTGCTTCCATTAATGGTGGATTATATTCTCTCTCACACTTAAGGTATTATGCTTATTCATAGATTATGAAAGGAATAATTATACTAATCTTTAAAACTTTACAGATCAATAAAATTGAAGTTTACAGCTTTTCACTAAATGCATATGAAAGCGCATACGGTACTCAAACAAAAAAGTAAAAAATAGAAAAAAAACATCTCTCACTGTCTGTCAATCTGTTCGTCCCGGCTAATCTCCGAAATAACCGAATTTAACGGGACTTTCAATATTCAGATAACTAGTGTTTATGGAGTCAATTAGGCTACTTTTATTTTTAAAAAAAAATTTGGTCTTCGGGTCAAACCACGGGGGTATAAATTCAAAAATCTTTTAGAACAAGACAAATTGTTACATACTTAATTACTTGTAACGATAATGATTTGGTACAAATATAGTGTTCATCAAATAATTATTTACCTCCAGAGGGATTCAAACGCGCAAACATAGCTTTGCATGACCTAATACACTACTCGGCTATCAGACCATCGACGCAAGGGGAAAATAAATATAGATTTAAAAGCATTGTGGGAAGTATATCGCAAATCACTGTATTCCATTTCTATGCATGTGTGATATATGAGATGATACATTTTCTTGCAGAGGAGATATCAATCAAATCGTACAATTGATACGCATCTTGCTCAACATATTTTTATAATGCTAATATATTAAATGCTCGTGTCGCGGTGTTTGTTACCAACCGCCTCGGAAACTGCCTTTTATGATTCCTGCATATCGGATAGGTCTGAGAATCTGCTAACAAGTTTTAGAAAAACTCATTATTGCAGCTATGCTATTCTCTAATATATCCAGACGTTGACGAGAGCGAGGCGGATTTTGCGTAAAGAATACCGTGTTCCTTTAAATCTGTCAAATCGACTTCGAGAAGATCCAATAAAAGTCGTAGATTGTTGTGGCGTTAGCGTCGCGTACACAAAGTTAGTGAAACGAAAATGTAATCAGCGACAATCGCAGCGTCGAGCTCGAGGCTGCTTTTCTTAGTGAATAGCACCCCAGGGGTGAATTAAAAAGGAGCGAATTTTTTTTCACTAAAAAATGCCGCTGGGTTTCGAACTTGCGTCACTAGCGTAGCAGGCGACTGCTCAAAAACCACGATCATGTATCTCAAAATGACGAAGTCTTAATTGAATTAACATTGAACTTGTATAGGGTCAATACAAACCGAGAGTGATGTATAAAAAGCTCCCGACCGCGACCGGTGTGACGTACAGGAAGCCCCGTGTCCGGATGTCCGACCACTGCGCCGTGACGATATGCGCTTAGCTTGGCGCATTCCGATGGGGTCGTATTATAAACGCTTACCACCCCTCACATCCTAGAGGCAGGCCTTAGGATGTCAACAATAAGGTCTCGTGGTGCATGGAGTGCATGATAGGGGCCAATCTCTACTGGGAACAGATAGTCGTATAATAGTACTCTTGTGGGATGTAGCAAATTTGATACGAATGGTAAGAACCGTTTTTAACTGACTTCAAAAAAGATTATTCATTATTTGATTTATAGGTAACTAGCTGTGCCCCGCGGTTTCAGCCGCGTAAAATTAGTTTCATACAAATTATCATCCCCTATTTTATCCCCTTGAAGGTAGAATTAATCAAAATCCTTTCTTAGCGGATGCCTATGTCATAACATCTACCTGCATGCCAAATTTCAGTCCGATCCGTCCACCGGTTTGGGCTGTGCGTTGATAGATCACTATGTCAGTCAGTCAGCCAGTCAGTCACCTTTAGATTTAAGACATTGTTTTATTATTGCGTCAAATTTCGAATAAATAAATTAAAAGTACTATTACATATATAAGTACATTTTTTTCCACAAAAAACAATCAAATTGAGAACTCCCTCCGTTTTTTGCGACTTAATCATTTCTGAAGTTGGATTAACATCGTCGGGTATTAAGGTGACCTAAAATGAACCTTAATGTGATTAGTTAATAGTATGAATAATAGTCTGCAGACACAATATGACTCTATAAGCGTGCAAGTATTAAGCTAGAGCTCACTCAAGCGACTGCACCCAGCATGTTCGATCGGTTTAATTGAACGAACAAAAAATAAACGTCACAGTTTTTTTTATATACGTACTTTATTTCAGAGTGCAGTTTGGTAATTTTATTGTCAACTTTGACGAGGACTACGGACTACGGACTACGGACTTAGGACGTAGTAGGATTATGCGCGGAGTCACCATTTTATAGCATTGATAACTAAATACTTTTACTACGGTCTAATAAAATAACACAAATTATATATAAGAGGCGTGGTGACCTTGGGGTTTGAGCAGTCGCCTGCAACATCAGTCAACACAAGTTCGATTCCCAGCGGGGCCTGTACCAATGAGTTGGTCTAAAAATTTAATACAGTGATTTCACACTACGTGCTTTACGGTGAAGGAAAACATCGTGAAGAAACCTGTGCCTTAGATGGCGATGGGCTCACCACCTGTCACGTTGGCACTTAATCATCTTCGGCAAAAAGTGGTTGTTGTTATTACAACACCTCAGCCCTTTGGGGAATACAGGCGTGAGTATATTATCTATGTATGTATGTATATACTAATTATTACTAAGTTTAGCAAAATATAGAAATCACGAGCTAATTTATGGATAGTTGAGCCTTTTTGTCAGCCAAGTAAAAAGTTTATATTTTGGTCTCATATGATTTTTCTATTACAACTTATTAGCATACAGGAACTCCACGATACAAATCAATACCTATTACCAACACGTCGTACTAAATTCGCATACTAAAGGATGCAAATGAGATGACCTAATATGTCCAATCGCCAGGGATAGCGTCGGAAGATTAGACAGTTGAATTCTAATCGAATGGAACAATGGCTAGTCATAAATTAATGGTCAATTCGATTTGAAGGTTTTGCAAAGTGTGAGCATTTGCGCCGTGGAAATAATTATTGTTAGATATAAGTACGACATATAGAATATCGTATCTTTGCTTTTAAATTAGCGAGATCTTAGTATAGAAACATCATCATCATCATCTCCCTGGCCTTATCCCATACATTTTTGGGGTCAGCACTTGATTCAGCCTGATCACCTGATTTTTATACGAAGCGACTGCCATCTGACCTTCGCAACCCCATTTAGGAGGAAAATCTGTGATCTGGGTTAAACCAGTTGTCAGATAATTTTTAGGCCTCCGACTGACCTGTAACGATTGCCAAAGATGTTAAATTGGCAGCCGGGACCGACGGCTTAACGTGCTCTTCGAGGCACGGAGGGAACTCGGGCGGTCACCCATCCAACTACTGGCTAGGCGTATGGTTGCTTAACTTCGCTGATCGAATGATATGCGCAAGCAACTGTGCCCCGAGCTCCTCTTTTATATCTTAGTAATCTTAGTATAGAAACAATCATCAAATTAACCGCGCGTAATTCTCTAAGGTTTCTCAGCAACTCGACGACAAGCGTTGGTTTCAACCATAGGAAATTGATACATAATACAAAGAGAATAAGGTTCAATTTCGTTAAATTAAATTCAATCTTTAAAACCAATTCGACGAGTGCGATGCTGAGAAACCTTAGTGAATAACGCGGCTGATATCAAGCTAATAGTATTATCGCGGGAAGATCAAAGATGTTACATAAACATAATTATTTCTTTCGTGCGAAGACATTTTATAACCGACTTCAAAAAAAGAGGAGGTTATGAATTTGACTATATGTTTGTACCTCAGGACTTCTGTCTGGGTGAACAGATTTCGATTTTTGAACAGTTTAAGTTTCAACTTTGTTATAAAGCCTTCCTCATTCTACCTACGAATATTGCATACGAGCAAACCATCAGCGTATATTACATACTAGCGGACATCACGCGGTTTTACCCGCGTGATGTCCGTGGGAGTTTGAGGGAAAAAATATACCCTATATTAATCAGTGATAATGTGGCATTTAAATAGTGCAAGAATTTTTAGAAACGATCAAATACTTTTTTAACCAATTCGTTACAAACATACATACAAACCTTTGCTCTTTATAATATCAGTATAGACTTGCAAGTGTTGCAACCAAACAAAAAATTTAAGCGGAAAAAAAGAAAGTAGGGATGTTCTATTTTCATAAATCACACTCAAACATTTAAGGAGCAGTCTTCTCAAATGCATCAAGTATACATAAGTGTAAATGAACTAATAACAACACAATACGAGTGCTTCCGATATGGTCGGCTTGCCGCCGGACGTCAGATGGTTGCGGCGGTTAGTTACCGACCCGGGACCGAACCCCACACACGTCCACTGCACTTGAACTGTTTTACTTTACAAACACACTATTATTTTGTTAAAAAAGTTTGTTAAAAAAAGTAAATATTTTATTTTTTAATTACAAAAAAAAGTTTAGTTGTAATTTTTTTTTCTTTTTTGTATATTATCACTTTTGCAAAACAAAGTTTTATTACGTGACAAGTTAAGTTTACTTTGCGTTTACGTGAAACCTATGAATACTACTCGTATGTGTTGCGTGTGCGCCGCGATCTGTGATTGGTTTTGACAAGTGAAGGATTGCTCAAGGATTGTTTAAAGGATGTGGTGGTTATTGAAACTGTCTATCGTGTTGCAATGTAAGTTTTGTTAAAGTCTTTCTTCAATTGAAAGTGATCATTATTCTTAATATACCAAGTACCAAATTCGTTCAACAGAATAAGTCATGCTTCTACCTAAGTATTTAGTTAATTCCATGGGTGGCCCGCGGTAACCAAATGTATTTTTTTAAATAAGTAGCTTAAGTTACTTCTTTTGATATTAGCTACCTGCCAGTGAAAGTCTCGTTAAAATCAGTCCAGTCGTTTCGGAGATTAGCCGGAATAAACAGACAGACAGAAAAAAATATTTATCTTTTATCAGTACCGTATACACTTTCATATGCATTTACTGAAAAGCTGTTATTTTACAAATACAAACAGACACTTTTTCAATTTTATTTATCCGTATGTATATGTAAAGAAGTACTGGTTCGGTTTATAATACTTTCATTATATAATTCTATATTTGTGATTATATTCCGCAGTTAATCAATTATAGCCCTTATCTGCAGCGGCACAGTTAAGGTACATTTCCATTTTTCCAACAACAAATGCAATTATCAAAACATGGAAAGTTTGGTCGGAACGCAAACAGCCCGCATGTTCCACTTGTTATTTTTTCATGACATGGTATTCTCGTTACAAACATATTTGATTATTATGAAATACATAAAAAACTGTGCAGAAAAATGGGTTTATGTCGGTTTTATATTTATACTAGCGGACGTCACGCGGTTTCACCCGCGTAGTTTCTTTTCCCGTGGGAGAACGGGGATAAAATATAGCCTATATTAATCAGTGATAATGCAGTATTCGAATAGTGAAAGAATTTTTAAAGTCGGTCTAGTACTTTTTGAGCAAATTCTTTACAAACATTTGCGTGTATATTTATCTCATGTTACATAGTACAAACATACGTATACTCACGACTCTATTCCCTAAAGGGGTAGGCAGAGGATTACTTATATATAGTTCACTCACATTTCGCAAGTTAGGTTTAAGTCCAATGCAATCGGACCCTATTGCCATTTACCGGGTTCTAATACAGACTACGGGCTGCTACTGGGAAATTACAGATGGAAAAACTCAATAACACTACGACCCAGGAATGGAAATCAGGATCTCGTGTTTCGCAATGGGTTGCGACCACTAGGCCAACGAGACAGTTTATATTTATACAAATAGATATTTAAAATATATCTATATATCTATACAGATAAATAAAATTGAAGTGTCTGTTTGTAATTCCAAAATAACAGCTTTTCACTAAATGCATATGAAAGTATACACGCTACTGACAATAAAAAAATAAGTTTTAAAATTTTTCTCTGTCTGTCTGTCTGTCTGTCTCTTTGTTCCGGGTAATCTCTGAAACGGCTGGACGGATTTTAACGGGACTTTCACTGGTAGGTAGCTGATGTAGCAAGGAGTAACTTAGGCTACTTTTATTTATCAAAAATATTAGGTTTCCGCGACAATAAGCTTGAAACTAAATCTACGCGGGTGAAACCGCGGGACGCAGCTAGTATTCAATATAACTTAGTTTAATTTACTACCTAAGATCGCTTAAAAAATATGAAATTATTTAATAACTAGACGTGCCCCGCGGTTTCACGTAGACTTTATTTTTATTTCACAGGTGACTTCATTCGTTGCCCCTTATTTTTTTGGAAATAAATGTAGTCTAAGTTTCTCCTTGTCGCACCAGATATCTGCCAGTGAAAGTCCTGTTAAAATCGGTTCAGCCGTTTCAGAGATTACAAACAGACAGACAGTCGGACAGAGAATAAATTTCAAACTCCGTTTTTTTGTTTGTAACTTAGTTAGTAGCAGCTTTTTACTATAAGTAGGTATATGAAAGTATACACGCTATTGACACTAAAAGACCAAATTTAAAAAAATCTCTTTCTGTCTGTCTGTTTGTTCCGGGTAATATCTGAAACGACTGAACCGATTTTAACGGGTCTATAACTGGCAGGTAGCTGATGTATCAATGAGTAACTTAGGCTACTTTTATTTATTAAAAATATTAGGGTTCCGCAACAATAAGGATGAAACTAAATCTAAGCGGGTGAAACCGCGGGGCACAGCTAGTAGACTATATATTTTCCAAAACAAAGACATTTAAATAAAAAGCGGTCTTGATGTCACCGTTTCCATTCTTTTTCTTGGCAATTTGAACGCCAAACACCATGTAAAATTACTACCACGGGTATACAACTAGATATGAATATTGTGCAGGAAATTGCTGAACAGCATGTCAATAATTGCTTGAACTACTATAACATTCAAAGTGGAAGTTCTTAGGAAATGCAGAGCCATTATAAAATTAAACTTTCAAAGGTATCAGCCCCTGAATTATGTATTGTGTTTCAATAAGTTTCAATTCTGTTTTCTGTGGAGGGACGAGGCAGAAAAATACGATCTATACAGATAAATAAAATTGAAGTGTCTGTTTGTAATTAAAAATTAACCGCTTTTCACTTCATGCATATGAAAATATATATATTATACGGTACTAATATAAAAACCAATTTAGAAATTCACTGTATGTCTGTTGTTCCGGCTAATCTCCAAAGCAGCTGGACCGATTTTAGCGGGAATTTCTCTGGCAGATAGCTTATATTACAAGGAGACCTTTTATTAAAAAAATCATTGGGGGTTCCTATAAAATGACAGGGCACAGCTAGTCTCTTTAAAAAAAATGTAATAACGAATGTTTGAAGAAACTCATTGTTTTTCGTAGCGCGTTTCTACGTAAAATTCATTGAAACATTTCACTTCATAATATGTAGTAGCCCTGTAGGTAATTATCATTGTCATTAATGTCATAGTGGGCTCGAAGAAAGTGTTATAGAATATTTTAAATCTTTGACAGTTAGAATAACAAGTAATGAATTACCAGTAAATAATTCTGGTAACAATAATGCCTCATTCATTGGTCTAGTAGTCGCGAACGTTACAACAGGTCTTAGGTTGGATAAAGTGTTGGATTCTCCCATCCCTAATATCCCAGTAGTCTCGACTGGTTAATAGCAATAGGTTCGCCCCCTATTACATGGGACGTAAACATAACTGGCAAAATGTGGGTGTATTATATACACACATACATACATATGCCCACGTCTGTATTCCCCGAAGGGGTAAGCAGAGGCGTTATAATAACAATACCAATAACATTTCACCGAAGATGATTAAGCGCCAACGTGACAGATGTTGAGTCTATCGCCGTCTCAGGCACTATACATACGCCTTTGAATTACTTCTCAGACATATGCAGGTTTCCTCACGATGTTTTCTTCCCCGTAGAGCACGTGGTGTGAAATCATTGTATCAGTTTTTAGAAAAATCTGTTTTTTGTACAGTCGCTTGCATAGCAGGCGACTGCTCTAACCCCGAGGCAACTACGGCTCCCAATCAGTGTACTATATCTTGTTGAATTTCATAAATGGACTACAGGGCTCTAGTTTCATCAAGGACATTGTAGATGTGTGTGTAAAGAAACAAGACACCATACATTTCCCATTCAACATGGGTATTAAACCCAAGACCTCGACAGACAATTAAGCCACTAAACCAACGAGGCGTAGAACATACAGATGACTATTTAGAGCGTATCTAAAACAAAGCATTACTTCTTAAATTAACGGCTTTGTAGATACATTATGTTATAAACTTGGAATAAGGTTTGATAGCCACATGGATACACAAGTAGTCCAAATTCAAATATAGTAATATTTGAGGCATTGTACAGTGATTTATTATCTATGAAAAAAGAATGTTATAACTCCTCCTACCCCAAGGTAGTAGACCCCTTGTACAAAAAGTATAAACATAACAAATTTGGAAAAAGATATTGAACTCAAAAGAGAACTAATAAATGTTTTAAATGTATACCTACATATAAGATTCTAACGCCTAACGAAATCAACGTACGGCTTATATTCCTAAAAACTTTAAATTTAGAGAGTGTTGAGTGTGTTCATGGTGAGGTACACGATAAAAGGGTTTCGGAAAATCCATCCCTAACGAGGTTAAATGGGAGTTGAATATTTGTATTTTAATCTTACTGTCATGCAGGCGAAGCTGCGGGTGCTAGCTAGGGTGTTGTTTTATATTGATAAACAAAATAAAACCGAGAAAAACTGTTTCAAAACATTTTACCTAAACCCAGAAGATGAAAAAAAAAACATGTTGGTAATTATGCGGGTTGCAACACATTTTCAATATAAATACAATTTAATATTCAATGGCATATTATTTAACAGGATTGAACTCGCGTCGTAAATATCAATGACTTGTGTAGTGATTAATATATTCGTCAGCGAACTGATTCATGATAGATCTATTAAATTTAAACATAAATTATCGACAATAATGTTGATGAAGCGAAAATTATCTTAAAATCTAAATTGACGCTCTTTAAAATATTTAAACTCACTAAATTCCATTTTGTAAGAGTTTCAAAGAAACAAGTACAGTGTAAACCAGGGATTTGTTGAAACCCTTTCCATATACACGAATTTTGTCTGAACGAGTCTTAATAGTTAATTATTGGTTCAGCTTAGGTCTTAATCCAATAGGTGGCTGATTACCTGATTTTTACACGTCCTCAACCTCAATTACAGAGGAAATATAACTTGCAATCTAACCAGTTTTCAGACTTTCTTAATCTTCTAACTGACTTGTACCGTATGCAAAAGACGTTTGTCAACTTGTGTGCCTGAGTGTCTAGTGCGAGTGTTCTTAAAATCGCCGTCACAAGTCATCGCGTCGACGTAAACGTAGATTTGTATGGGCTCACAATAGTGTCGTCTTTAGGCCGACAAAGGCACTGTTCCGATCCTATACAATTCTACATTTATTCGACGAGGTGACTTGTGACAGGGGCAGAGAAAAACTCGCATCAGAGGGCCTAGTGTCACCGCGTCGACGTAAACGCAGATGTATATTGGATCGAAACAGTGCCGTTTATCGGCCCACTGATAGCAATATTTTGATCCCATACAAATCTGCGTTTACGGCAACGCGGTGCCTTGTGACCGCAATTTAAAGAAAACTCGCACTAGGCACTCTGGACCAATAGTTCAATTCAATTTACCCTTCGAGGCGCGGAGGAAGCTTTGGCTGTCACCAACTTCTGGCTTGGCTTAGTGTTACTGACTGAATGATATGCGCAATATCAACTGCGCAACAAGCAAATATAAACCCCAAAAAATAATGTACACATGAGTTATCAAAGTCACAACAAATTCCACTACTGGATGTCTTAATTTACCTTTTAAAGCGGTACATTTAATTAGGTACGGTATTTAAGAGCGCGCAATATTGTTCGAGCAATTCAGGCTGAGTGCAGTCGAGCGTTCGAGGCATCTGCCTCACGCGACGTTCTTCGTTCCATTTAACTTAAGTAGTTTAGTTGCTTAGATGAACATGAATTATAATGTTTGTAGGCAAAACTTATGCTTTTGTCAAGCATTAAATTATATTAATTAATACTTCGCCTTGAAATTTTGTTGATTTGATTTCAACAAACAAATAATGTCTTATCATTAAAGTCCAACCGTCGGCAGTCCAAAGTACTCAATAGTGTACTTTTGCCAATCAAAGCTACATAATAGATCAATTAAGAAACAAAAAAAATCAGTTTCTTAAATATTAATGTTTGAAAATACTATGAAAATAGTGAGTAATGAAAGATCATCATCTACTGTTGCTTTATTCTGAATAATTTGGCAAATATTTTTTTTAACTAGTAAAATGTTTTTGTCATCCCTCCAATATGAAGAATTTTTTGCTTGAACGCGCTAATGTTAGATAGCCCATTTATCAAGGAAGGCTATAGGCTATCACTCGCTAAGACCAATTGCGGGTTAAAGTTAGCTTTAGCCCTAAGTAAATATTCCACGCGGACGAAGTCGCGGGCAGAAGCCTCCTATAGTCCTATAATCGTTGTCAACCAAATACCAAAAAACGAGGCAAAACACGTTCGAATCTAAGGCTTCTGAACGATTTTAGTATACAATCTATATTCCGCCCATATTCGACATTTTCATAAATTCTTACTTGATTGCGTCGCTTCCTTTAATCGAACATGCTCACAGCGAATTGCTTATCGCCTTCAATGACATGTAATTTCTGAAAGTAAAATCACGAGCCACCTGTGTTATTCAAACTCAATAATGTTACTTATTTCGCTCGACGTGAAAAGGTGTTTGGTGTTCATCTTTGATTAAAAGGCCTACGAAGCAAATAAATTCACGACTTATAAAATGCAAATAGTCTGGCCACTTCAAATAGATTTCGGACAAATCATTTTAGGTGATATACTTCGTACTAGATCTGTTGGTCAAATAATTACTATTGGTATCTACGAAGCTCTCAAAAATAGTATATATACAACCCAATCTGTAGAGAATACCAAGTTTTGGCGAAGCAGTCACTCAAAAAGATATATTTTCTTAAAATTATTTCTGTCTATAAATTCCTTTTTTGGGTTTAAAATATATGTTTACATTTCGTTTACTACAAGAGAGATAATAATTCCCGTTAGTAATTGGCACTTGGAATCCTCTTTGTCAATGAATTACCATGTATTTTAGTACAATTCCTGTCAGGCAAAAAAGTATGCTCTAAACAAACATTTGCAGTGGAAGACCTTCCATCAGCCTCCTTTAAATTCTCGATAGGAATATTAATTATAGGCACTGCTACATTATTTGCCGTCCCCTTAATTCAAAGTACGCTTCTGTATTCCGACTTAAATAATGCGTGCCTAGAAGGACAAATTTCTCCTTTGATCTGGAATGAGAATTCTCTTTGAATTGTTAAAACATCAACCCATTAACGCAACAGAATTTCATGGAGGGTCGAATGTATATCAAAGTTTTAACTCAGTCACAGTCACTTTAAAAATTCATCACCAAAGCGTCACAGGAGTACCTAATCAACATTAAGCAAGTCATTCACTCGATATCTCAACTTGGCACTCGACATTGTTCTGAGATTTACTGTGTTTTGGTATACATTAAAGTTTTTGAGTCACACAATTTTATGTTTTTTTAAGAAAAAACTATGTAGTTTCAATTTGGTTGTCTAAATTATATTGGAAAAGTTTATGATAGATAGAAAATTTTAAGGGTAAACACATACCCCCTTATTACAAAACATGTTTTAAATGAAGACTAGACCAAATTTGGACCAAAAATATGTCCATACTTTTTTTAAATCATATTACAGAAAGAGACTTACTCTTAAACAAAGGACTATCTAAATCTATGTTTTGTAATTAGGAGGATATAGATCTTTAGATAGAAGTTTAGATTAAAGTTTTAAAATTACTAAAATCGCAATAATCTTCTCATATCCATTCCATAATAATTAAAGTCTTGAAACAAACAACTGATTTGATTAAGAAAACGATTTTCTTTTTATATTGTTGACTTATTCACCATCAATTCTAAATAAAACCGTATAAAATTATTCCAGATACCTTCAAGTGCATAGCCGTGCATTGAACACCACATTTTTTCCCCTGTCCGTCCATATGTTCTGGATGTAAAAAACGACGCGTGCGCACGAGAGCGAGAATCCTGTGTTTTTTATAAGAAAAACACCTTTTGTGAGGTCGTCTTGAATTTGGCGGACCGTGAACACGTGTCTCAGTCGCGTGCCATGAAGGGTGAATTTTATTAGCATTTTGTAATTAATTCATATCAATCAAGTAAGTCATATAGTACGGGTGAGCGCACGCGCATATAAGTTTTTATATATTTTATAGACTTGGATTATGAATCATACTTGTATTTCAGATACTATAGAATGAGCTCTACAAAATATCGATAGTCACATTATTTTTGAACTAGCTGTGCCTTGTGGTGATAATTTCTCCCGTTTTGTAACATTTCAAACAAACTATTCATCTTTAAAATAATAGTATAAACATAATTTTGTCTGTTTGAATGCGCTGGTATTTACTAACATGTAGAATTTGACCTCCGATGGGTTAAAAACTAAAAAAATATCCATAATCATATTCATACATAGTAGAGAAAAGTCAAAGTTTCGTAATAGTCTTCACAAATCGTAAACTGAAGTGAGCGAGACAAAATCAAATCAAATCAATTTATTAATAATATAAGTACATGACATGTCATATCGCCATCTAGTCCCAAACTAAGCAAAGCTTGTACTATGGGTACCAGACAACGGTATAACAATAATATACAATAATAAATAGTTATAAAATAATATTAAAATGTACTTAGCTATTGGTTACAAAAAAAGTAGCTATTGTGGTTTAAATGAGAACTGTCAGAGTTCATTCTATTTTAACCAAACTGTAGTATTATGAAGGCCGGCCAAGAAGCATCATAATAACAAAGAGATTTCATCGATTTGATGTTTAGTAAAATGTCTGTAGAACACATAAATGACTACTACACGATTGCAAACTGTCCAGGGGACCTACCAACATCGGTTATAGCAGAGGGTATTAAGAACTTCCGAGCTTTGACATTTCATTTTGGTACGAGCTAAGAAATTAATACGCGCCGCTTAAACAATCATATTTGACCCCTACAAAGCTCTCATATTTAATATACCACTCAGTATTTCAGCTAGAATTCCGTATATCACGATCGTACATTCACCTCATGAAATAAAACATAAATGAGATGATTTAGGTCTGAGACTTGAAGCGAGCACCTATCTCCGTTTGAATGTCTTGCGTGGGTGGGTAATTTATCAATTTGAAACACGTACCTACGTACGTACATTTGTACCTGTTGATACGTTTATACATTTTGTTTATTGTGCTATTATTCTGAATAGCTTTTCCTACTATGTTTATGACTACGGACTTTCGTTTTATATACTTTTTCTAGCTCTTACGTGCGATTTGGTATTATGATTTTTAAGTACCTTACTTACTTCAATCGTTAAGGCTAAAGCTAAGAATATAAATTTTCTAAATTTTAACAAATTTCGATCGAGAACCTCAGCTATGTAGTCAAAAGATAGGACAGACATCTTATTAATAATATCGATCATTTTCAGATAAGATTTAAGAATAGTTACTTATGGTATAGTAAATAAAATCAAATAAATGCACAGGCCAAATACGAGTAGGTTTCGCGCACGAAGGGTTCCATACCATTATATATAAAGGCAAAACCAAATTCTTGTTGTCTGGGAGCCCCCCTTAAATATATATTTTATTCTGTTTTAGTTGTTATTGCGACAACATAAATGCAACAAAAAAATCACGGTTCATGACGTATAGCCTGATGACGAAAGGTACGAAACCATAAATATAGCAAAAGTAGTAAGGTACTCTTTAACTTCTTTTCGTTTTCTCAAGTCGGTTAAAAGAACAATATGGCTGCCTATCTTTCGCTATTATCAGATGTTACCGGCGTGGAACGGCGGCGCACGCGCCGGTCGTCACACCTCGTGAATTCGATACACATGTCTAATTGCCTTCTTACTCTGTTACTTAGCATTTATAGTCTGTCCTTGTCTACCTTTTATTATGTGTTGGCACGTACAACTAGTCGGAAGGCAATATCCTCGTTATTTGAATATGGGCAGGTGAATAGATAATATAGAAGCCGATAAGGAAGTCGCTAATTAGTATGATTAGCTTTAAAAATAATATAATCTACGTGAATTGTGACTGTCTCGTTGCTTTAGTGGTCGTTAATGCTACTGCTCAACAGAAGGTCTTGGGTTCGATCCCTGGGTCGGGCAAAGTGGTATTGGGTGGCACGGAGTCTGGTTTTCTCAATTTATGGCAATAGACTCTCCCAGGGCCTTGTGATAAGGGACTTGTTATAACTGACAAAATTGCTTACACCTTCGGGGAATACAGGCGCGAGAATATGTAGAATATGGGAAGCTTTAGGTAAACATTACCTACCGTGCCTTAGAGGCAACCCACAATCCTATCCTGTAGGATTATTTATTTAAAGGATTTTTGACGGAAAATCGAGCTAAATAAAAGCATGGTAAAGTTTGTATCTAACTTGCAGGTACTTAAAGATAGCTAACAATTAAAAAATATGTCACCGACCTATGAACGTCTGCCCACTTAATAACTGATAAGTAAACGAAACTAAGTAGCGTACATACATATTCGTCAGACAAACCCACTGAAACTCAAACTCAAAAATATCTTTATTTGATAAGACTTTCAACATCGCACTTTCAAAACATCAGAATGACATGATTATACAGGATTGAAGGTTGCCTTTACTCAGAAGAACCTGGCAAGAAACTCAGTAATTACTCTTTTCAAAACAAAAAATATTTGTATAATATTTTTGAAAAGTACAAATTAAATTACAAGTTTTGTAACCTTACCACCCTGTCGAAAATATACCACCCAAAATACCCTTAATACTGAGAAAGAAATTCCCGTACAATTGGCAAGAAAATTGCACAATTAGAACAAGTATCGCACAGGCCGTTGCTCCCGCGCACCGCTTCAGTGACCACCCTCACTTGTTACATGTAACGCACCTGGCCACGTTATCATAACGCAGGATATGCGCGTTTTATTTATATCATGGGGATTATGGGAAACATTCCGGAAAACTGAACTCAATAAATATTAAGCTACTATATGTGAACAAAATGAACATGCCACCAACTATTACAAACTATTCGGGAGAGATAATGTAAAATTGTTCAGCTTCTGACCTCGGCTCGGGCGAACTAGTCGTAAAATGAGACTAAAAACAGATAATCCTTCTACAGATTCCTCTACATTCGCAAAATTAGTCGCAAGTTCACATTTTGCTTTATGTACATTCATACATTCATGGAGTAACAAGTACAGCTGTCGTAATGTTACTGATGAATATGGCATGAAAAGGAGTTTGGAAGATACAAGAAACTTCAATTTAGGGTACAAGTACATTATTAGGCGGCGATGGGCTCACTGTCTCTCATGTTGGCACTCAATAATCTAAGGTGATAAGTGGAGGTTGCTATTACAACTGTACTTACCCCTTCCGAGACCCTTCTGGGATAACATGAGCATAAGATACATTAATGGAAAATTGGCTGGTCTCTATCTGTTTGTTTGTCTGTTACCTACACCTCTGAACCGATTTGCCTGAATTTTTTGGACCTAAAACTATTACACCAACGAAGCCACTGTTGATAGTTATTATTGCTCTCAATACAAAATAAAAAGCCACTCAGTAGACTCTAGCTATTTACCATTCTCCTGTCACGGCGCATAACTCAGATAATACACCCTATACTCCGATGAGAAACTTTGTGAAATGTACGTCGACCGGTGGATGATTGCAAAACTGACAATAACGACGTCATAACTACATACTTGATTGCTATTAAATGGCAATGTGTGTGTGTTATTAATGTTATCTGATGACAATAACTAAGAAAAAACTTCAAATCGAATTTAAGAGGTCTTAAAACAGGGTGGATAAAGAAGAACAAATGTTAAAACATAATAATAAATTCCATCCAAAATTATCATTCACAGAGTGCATAACTAGATGTTTTATTGGAAATCAAGGAAATTGCAAGAAATAATTAAAATTATAGTAAGCAAATACAATAACACTATGTTACTTAAAACGCACGGGAGGCATCAGTCGAATAATGGACACTGATTTTGGCTGATTGAGTCAGTGAGTGAAATCTATATCTTTTATATCAAAAAACAAAGCAGTAAGAAGACTAGTTGTAATAAGATACAGAAGAAAAAATACCCCCACATTAATGCAAAATTTATAATGTTTTAAACTTGGTGAAACTTAGCAAAATAAATGGAAAAAGTCCAAATCCAATTAAGAAAATAATAATTGTCGTACCAGAACTTTAAAAAACAACCTTTTAAACTGAACTTAATTAGCAAATCTCAGACGAGTTAACGGGAAGCAAAACCTCGTCTGGAATATTAACAACGAAAATATTCGCCGCGAAGAAGGATGAAAGATGGAGCTCGGAGGAATCCCTGGAATTGATAGAAAACCACGAGACAATATTCCGATGGGTTCCGCAGCCGATAATATGATGTTTCCGGTAGAACGGCGGCCTAATGCGCCCTCGCGGAATCTCCGCAATTTTGTGCCAGATTATTTTGGTTAGAAATAAAAAATCTTAGACTGAACATCGGCAAACTGATTTTGTCTGCTGCTTTCGTACTTCCACAACATTTTGCAATTTGGGGTTTGTTCAATTAAGTCAAAAGCAACAATTTATTTTAGAAATGTTGTGGAGCACAGGATAGTTTGAAAAGTTGAAGAAAGGCCTTTATTCAGCAGTGAAACACAAGTAGCTGATAATAATAATCATAATAATAAATAATAATTGCTTCCTAAACTAAAAACTTCACCAAATTTGCAATTTCAGGAGAACAATACCGTAGTTTAGGTACTTAATTTTAAATGCAACATAAGAACCATGCTCTACTTTGTAATAATGCTATAAACCGATCACGCAATATTCCAAATAACCTTCAACCAAAAAGGAGATCCGTCAAACGTCTATTTCAAACGCTTCTGTGCTTTTCAAGGGCCATAAAACAATTTAAAATATACTGGGGTTGTCATTGACGCGGAAAGGTCCCGGGGGTGTGGGCGGTGTTATTGATTCCACATATATTCGTGGAATGTTTTAATTTTTTCGTTGCCGCAGCCAAAGTGGAATTTTGCCCAATTTAGGTCACTGAAAGGTTATTATGTTTCGGTAACATGAGCCTGTTATCAGAGGGCTAACATTTTATGGTTATGTTTTCGGAAACATCTGCCCGCTACATTCGAAATAGCGCTAACACTTCAATCTTCATAAGTACCAAATTTTGATGGTAGTCGGTTGGTAAAAAAGTAACGGACAAATGGATATCATAGGTTGCAGTAGCCGCTTAGCATTAAGCAAACCTTAGTTTTTACGACATGACGCTTTCATTAAAAACATCATAGAAGGGATGATAGAAGGAAAGCGAAGAAGAGGGAGACCAAGGATTAGTTATGTACAACAGCTGAAGGAAAAAATCAGCGTCATGTCGTACAAGGAAGTCAAAGTGTTAGCGGACAATAGAGAGGGTTGGCGATTGCTTCACCGACAAGAGTCAAAAAAATTATGATGAGTAGTTTCGAAACAACTAGCGACCCGTCCTCACTTCGCCTTGGGTTACGAAATTAGGAATATTTCAAAACGTTGACTTTTCTCCAATATCAATAAGTCAAAATGATTTTCTAGCAATTAATCCATACGAAGCTCATCTCCTATGTTAATAATAACCGTATCCAAAACCGTAACGTAATTTAGGAAAACTATGCGTACAAACAAAATAATTTCGGATAGAAATGGAGTCTTCAAATTTATACTATTTAAACAAATTTGCGCTCTTTGCCGTCTATTTTGAGGGTTATAACGTGAATATAAGTAAATAATTAAAAACTTCCAGGTGTCCATTCAGTTCGGATAACCAACATGCGTGTACCAGAAGTGATCCAGTTTGGCACACGCGACTCCGTTACCCTCGACTGTGACTATTTGACCAACAACGTCACAGGGCTCGTAGTCAAGTGGTTCCTCACGGACAAGTCTCTGCCAGTCTACCAGTGGATACCGCCGCAGAAACCTCAAGCTCTTGGACTGCTTAAGAATAAGGTTGGTTTGATTTTTGTACGAATCACATTTTAATGTCTTAATATCTTCACTCCCTCCGTGAAAAGGTGTTACGACTCACTATTTTAACGAAAATAGCTTGCTCTTAGAATGGGATGTACGTATGTTATCTCAGACGAATTCGAATTATATCACCATCATACAGGTATTCCTTCCCTATAAAGTTTTTTATAAGTGCGGAAAAATATAGTCGTATTTTCTAACACAGTGCTCCGCAGTCTCATTGCACAGTTTCGTTGCTTGTGATTCAACTCCTATATCGTTTTATGTAGGTCATCTACGTATAATTCTACAACCACCCTTCGTATTCTTCCAGCTGGACCTGAACTACAGAGTGTCAAACAATCCATACACCCAGCATCGTGCTCTGCGTATAATGAAGCCAAGCACGGACCTCACTGGCAACTACACGTGCGTCATATCCACGTTCCTGGCCGAAGACGAGAGGACGAAGCCTATGACTATATTTGGTAAGTTGTCATTAATTTCCCTAGATAATTTGCGCCAATGTCTCTTAACATAAACCGGAGCAGATTTTGCTGATATCTATACAGAAGAATAAAATTGAAGTTTTCAAATTAATTTCAAATTAGTTTCAAATTAACAGTTTTTCACAAAATTCACATAAAATAGATTTTTTGTATTTTTTGCTTTGGCTGTCTGTTTGTTCGGGCTAATCTCTGAAACAGCTGGATCGATTTTAGTGCGACTTTTATTGGAAGATTTTTCTATTTGCGCGTGAAACTGCGGAGCGCAGCCAGTACAGAATCTATATACATATACAGATAAATAAAATTGAAGTGTCTGTTTGTAATTCCAAAATAACAGCTTTTCACTAAATGCATATGAAAGTATACACGCTACTGACACTAAAAAACCAAGTTTTTGACTGATGAGGTACCTATCTCCAAGGAAGGACCGGTAAGTGTACCGGTCCTTCCTTGTGTGTGCAGTGGCACTGCAACAATAGGCACATTCAAACCGCATTATATTATACGGAATCCGAAAGATAATACCAACCAAACAATACAGCTAAGCCATACATAAATAATGTGTAATAACACATGCAGCCAGAATTTGCTGAACTGTACTAACAAAATAAAAATGTACAGAAAGACAACTGAACAGAAGAATGGCTGAACTAAGCACACCGTCTTAAACAAATTTACCAAAAATTATGAGGTATAGAAAAAGTGCTAGGATTTTATTTTAAAGTAATTTCTAAATTTCTTGACTGATCCTTCTTCGTAAAAGCAACCTGTCTAAATCAGCGAGAATTTTATAATTCTACATAAAGTAATTGTCATTCCGATTCTGTGAAAAACTTCCTACAAAGTACCTAACTGAATAAAGAATGTTATCAAACTAAGATATTTTGATTTTGAATTCACCCTGCTTGTACAGAGATCCTTGTATGCGTATGATAGTGAAGGCCGATAATAATCATATCATAATAGTTTAGCTATGACACAACACAAATATATATATATATATATATTTCCCCGGGATGCCCTTTGGTTTCGTTTCTATTTGGCGGTGTAGTGCACCTATCAGCGGCAATATGCTTTGTGAGTTGAGACTCAACGGAAATTACCTCGGCAACTTTACTTGCATACAGCTGTGTAACAACGGACTGGATAGGGGTTTGGTTACATGCGCGATTTAACCCATAAATCTTTGATTTCCATTCTTAGAAACACAAAGAGCAGTGATCATAAATAATTTTCGTGTCGATAATTGACTTAGAACATTCTCTAAAAATATATCGCTATGACGTAATAACTCTTAGAAATGGGAGACATGGACTAGAAAATCATAAGCAAATTTAATGAACACTTTATCGCAGATAAGAAATCACTAACCAAAAGTTCATATCTGGGGGGCTACTATCATCGGTTACGCAGAGCGTATTAAGATGACGTTTCATTTTGTAACAAAGACGTCACTGCTATAAAGATTATTGGAATTATGTGTGAACCTCATGTGTTCGAAATTAAAACGGCCAACTTCTTAAATCCGTCTGCTACTTGTGTACGCTTGCAAAACAAAAGACATCACTCACGCGTTACCGACATTGCAGCGAAGGTAACAAATGCAATTTGTAGCCTACTTTAAAAAATAAGGCCAAGCTATATACCTGCCGAGGAAAAAACAAAGAAATCAAAGGGGCCAATTTATGCCTTCCTACGATATAATTTACAAAGAGATTATAAGACATTAGAAACATTACTTGGAGCAAACACAATAAATTATGCATATAACGAAATCCATTAAAGCTGAGAACAGAGGCAAACTTAATGCAAAGTAAAGTAGGATGTAAAACATTTTGATCCTTACTAATATGGCTAAAAGTAATTGTATGTTTTTAAAGGGGAACCTTTAAAAGGTACTCTACGATGTACCAAACAGTTGGGGTACGTGACATTTTTGCTAAAGAAAAAACCCATTTGTTCCTCGTGTTTTGTTCTCCGTGCATTTATGAAGCATGTCTTGGGAGCACAATGGAACCCAACCCAAGCCTAGTAGCTAATCAACTAGTTAGAGTTCCTACTCAAAATTCATATTATCTTTACTTGATTGGACTTTCTGACAAAGTACATAAAAATCGTGACGGACACAGAAATATAATATACAGGATTATAAATGTTATAACCGGGTGCGGAAGGTTACTTTTTCTGAGAAGAACTCTGAGAGAAATTCAGCAATTAATCTTTTGAAAAAATACAATTAGTAATGGTTTCAGTGTATCTCATCATTCTAAAGTCACTTGTTGAAAATAAAAACAAAAATATTAAATATATTTGAGAGCATGGCAAATTCCAGCCAGCCAAAGCAATGACACTTTGGGTCAAAAGATTACATTGTACCAATCACGTAAAACTGGCCATCACCAGTATTTTAAAACCAATAAACGCTGAACACGAATGTCATAAGGATTAATATGATACTAAATCAACCGTGTTGTATAGAACCCACAATTTAGAGAATAAACCAAAACAAAGCCAAGTACTGCTAATGGAATACAAATGATCATTTTGCTTATACGATAAAATCCATCAGTTTTGTGCGCGGCTACATTGATATAGAAATCTAGAAAGTATTTAGAAAATAATAATGATTTGTGAGGTTAATAAGACGTAACAATTTAGTGGTTTGGGAATTGTTATAATTCCGGTTATTTTTGTCTGTATGTTTTCTTCTATATACTTAAATATTGTGATAAATAAATAAATGTTATAATTTGAATTAAAAGTTGTTACTTCATAGTTTAAATGTGAGAAGTGGTAAGTAGTAGGTACTTCAAAGATACTTAGCCGATATAAAATAAAAAAATGCATATTAACACCTCGCACATTGAGCAGCTCGCTTCTACCCTTACGCGTTCTACTTTCTACGACATATGCAACACGTGTCTGTTTATATGAAAAGATGAGCATAAATACCAATTCCCACTGTTCCAACATACTTGGTTTCTTATATTATTATGTCGACTAAACCAAAATTTACTATCGTATCATTTCACTTATAAGATCCTTCCAGTACGTGGTGCACTATGAAATCTTTGTAAGCCAGTACATTATCCATTACGGATCGCGTGTTCGGTGATCATAGTCCGCTGTTGTTTCTAAAACATCGCATCGAAGCGTATACTGCAATTTGATGACATCCACCATTCTCGGATACAGTGCAATAATCCAGGTTTATATTCCCGTTAATAAGGCTTTGATTCGGCGAAACTGGATTGAACTCTGAATACAGGAAATGTTAGTTTGACATCAGACAAACGGGTAATTACGTAGATTTTGAATTTTGATATTTATGCTAATTATCATCATCTCCCTGACCGTATCCATACACTGTTGGGGTAAACACTTGATTCAACGAAGCATATGCCATCTGACCTTTTTAGCCGCCATGAATTATAAGCGGTCAGTGAAAATAGTGAGAATATCTGGGCATTTTTTTGTTCTTGCTTGCGCCATACAAAACCCAATAAATTACTATTAAACTTTAAAATCGTCCTAGCTACTGTAACCTAATAATTATTATGTGTTTCATTAAGAGAGTTCGAGCTAAGACTATGTCTCCGATCGTAAATATTCCCTTTTAGTCCAGCAGTTACTAGATTTGTTGGTCAACTAATCACAATAAACTTGGTCTCTAAATAGTTCGGACGTGCGCAAGTTAAAGTGAGCAAAAAATATCATTCGTGTATTGTTTTGTTGCAGTGCCAGAAAGGAAGTTCGATATGATACAAGACAGACTCAGCGACGGATATCTCAACATCATTTGTTCAGTGGAAGGAGTTTTTCCAAAGCCCGACCTCGTCATATTAGCTGGAAATAGGTGAGGGTACAATATTGCGTCTGGTAGAAAATTAACGCGAAGATTACATTTTGGACCTGCTTATGATTTGAACATTTCAAATATTTTCTTACTTTATTTATAACACTTGCTGTGCCCCGCGGTTTCATTTGGTTGGTTATTTGGGGTCGGCGCCATGTGTTCTTCTCTTCCATTTCTCTCTATCATATCTGGTTACGTCTGATTCTGAATCTTTCAAATTCAAAAATAAATGCCCCACTGTGGAATAGTAGGATACCAATCAATTGATTATATCAGGCAAAACTTGGCAAAACGCGAAATTGGTTCCTGAATAATAGTCCAATACATACTTCAGCTTTCCTTTAGTTGAAAACACACGATCCAATTCCCGTAGAAAACTGCTTATAAGTGCTTGGGTTTTCATAAATTACTTTGATATACAAAAGTATAATAAGAGATTTTTTTAAGTGAAGTCATGAACGGTATAGGTAGATAGAGTTAACAGCATCTCTGTAATATACAGGAACAGCAACCGTTATTCTGGTTTCCAATACTTTTATAGTAGACGGAAAGTACTTTCAGTATCGCGTACTTTGCAATAATATTTCTTATTATTATTATGGTACTCGTATATTATTATTAAGGTATTTGTTTTGGTCTTGTGGTCGAAAAATGCTACTGCGGAACACAAGGTCCTGCCGAGTTATTCACTAAGGTTTTAGCGTCGCACTTGTCGTCGAGTGTCGGTTTTAAAGATACGAAATTGAATTTTATCCTCTACTAGCTGTGCCCCGCGGTTTCACCCGCGTAGTCTTAATTTCATAGGTGACCCGCGGAACCCTAATGTTTTTTTAAATAAAAGTAGCCTAAGTTACTCCTTGTAAAATTAGCTACCTGCCAGTGAAAGTCCCGTTTAAATCGGTCCAGCCGTTTCGGAGATTAGCCGGAACAAACAGACAGACAGACCGACAGACAGACAGACGGACAGACAGACAGAGAAAAAATTTAAAATTTGTTTTTTCAGTGTCAGTAGCGTGTATACTATCATATGCATTTAGTGAAAAACTGTTATTTTGGAATTACAAACAGACTCTTCAATTTTATTTATCTGTATAGATGTATATTATGTAACAATTCCCTATGACTGAAACCAGCGCTCGTCGTCGAGTTCGACGCTGAGAAACTGCTGTGGTCGATCCCCTAGTCAGGCAAGTGTAATATGCGCCTATTACGTGGGCTTTAAGCTGCCTACCCCTTCAGGCCTTCGGAGTAACTGTTGTTTTTTTGTAACTGATGATAGTTTAGTAGTGACTGATTCTACCTGAACATAAATATATAAGTAAGTTTTGACTATATCAGGCGGATCTTAATGCAACCGTCGAACGTATGTCATTAACTTAACTTGAAGTTTTGGACTAAATAATTCGAATACTTAACGAAACTTCTGACACTCCCGAAATCGTTAGAATGGACTTAGTTTGTCATTGATATTCCACTTACTTGTAACGCACTTCGATAAACTTTTAATATTAGTGAACACTTTATATGGAATACTGGGAATCTAAGTGAAAGAAGAATCTATGTATGAAAATAAAAATGAAAATGAAAATGAAAATGATTTATTCAGTTTAGGCCCTGGTAAGGCACTTATGAATGTCGAGGAATTTACCACCGGTTCGGAAACCAGCCTTCTGAGAAGAACCGGCAAGAAACTCAGCTGGCATGTACACTTCATTACACAGTAAACAATGATAATTACAATAAAAACATTTAAAATTATTCATGTGAATAAAATAATTTTTTGGAATATCTTTTTACTTTTTGATTACTTCGTTAGTTATTTTTTATTCTGGACTATAAAAAAGAGTTTTTGCACAGAGTGCACGCCACTCTTATTGATAACCCTGGTCTTGTGCGCGCAAACACCAAAGCGGACCACTAGGTCTTGTGTTATTGAGTTCTTCCATCTGTGATTATCTGGTAGCATCTCGGAGTCTGGGTTAGAGTCTGGTTAAAATCAAATATCTTTATTTGATTAGACTTCTTACAAAGTACTTTCAAATCGTCAGAAGGGCACAAAAAATACATTATACATGATTATAAATGTTAGGGTTTATTATGTTTTGTTTATTGTGTAAGGGTTTGGGAAGTTGCTTTTGTTGAGAAGAACCCTGCAAGAAACTCAACAATTACACTTTTAAAAATATTATACAATAGTAATGGTTACAGTATGTATATCTCAGGAATATAAGCCCATGGACACAGTTCCGGTTAAAGGCAATAAGCCCGCACCTAATTGTGTTTTGGATTTTTTTATGCTTTATAGCCATTTCATTGGTATTCATAACAAACTTTCAGAGTTCAGAGTTGCCATAGAATAGTATGAATTGTAGTGAATCCTATTGACGATGGAATAGCCGCATGCAATACCTATTACTGACGTTAAATATATTTATTGAAGAAAATATATCGGTATGTTTATAACATCACATCACGTTTCGCAATTACCGTGAAAAATAAAATGCCGAAATTGGATTAAATATTTAAATGTGTGAAATTACTCACAATCCTGTCATGAACGGATAACGACCAGTGGTTTCACTAATCTAGGATTAAAACTACAACTCCACGCAATTATGCTTCCCAAAATTACACATCAAATATTTCTAAAGGCTGATTGTTATTATATTACAAAATTAAAACTTCACATCAACTATGATCGCTTAAGCAGTGCGTATTAGTTAATTCTTAGCTTTGACGTTTCATCATGGCACTCAAACGGCGTCACGAGCACTCAGCTCCTTGCAATTCTTAAAATCTATATAGTGCTTGTGTAGTGTAATCATCTGTCACATTGAGATGAAAAGTGGATTAGGATAGCGTGAAAATATGTTTAATACTTATGAAAATACAAACCACGGTTGGATTCAAAACCTGGCTACTAATCGTATCATCACCAAATATATATTTTTTTTTAAATTCCTTATGTTCTTTTTTCTCAGGCCCTTGAACGCGAAATCGTCAGTGAATTTGATCGAGGGTCGGTACACAGCCCTCACCAGCGCCGTCGTGAAGATAGACTCCCTTCCTCCCACCGTGGAGATCCTGTGTGACATGCAAGTCCCATTGGCCAACTATTTCAGCAGGAAAAGGGATATATTTTATAGAGGTATGCTATTTTGAAACAATTTTTTTTTTCTTAAATTAGATTTTTTTTTCTGAGTTTGAGAATTTATTAATGAGATACATTTACAAATAAACACTTTACAATTACTTACGAAAATAACTATACACACGTTAATTGCTTCGTTAAGCATTATAATATCTGACATGAAATAAATATGGTAATTGGTTGTTTTTCAAATGTTTATATTTTTTTCTAGATCCTCCACCAACGACACCAGATTCGCTAAACTCACTAGAGCAGGACAGTGACTCAGGTATGTTCTCTTTTTACATTCTTTCCAAAAATATGAAAGATAAGAAAGAGACAAACATAATTAGGCACCCTTAATGTTAAAGCACACGAAACGCGTTTTGAAAAGATGTAGTTTAGTTTTTTTTATAAAGTCGTGAGTCGACAAATAGCATTTTTGTTGATATTTGTCACAGAATGGATATTTTGTGTAAGAGAATTTCATCAAAAAAATTTTTTTTTTAATATACATTTTTTTACTAAAATTATCAATCATTTTAATTTCTTCCGCAGGTCACCAGATTTCATCAGCGGCATCTGTCATCTTAGTATCAATAGTACTTCATGTACTGAGAGTATGTACGTGACAAATATAAATTCACAATAATAATAATGTATTAAAATCATTAAATAATTATTTGTAAGTATTTCGTCCAACATTGTACATAATATAACAGATAGAATGTATTTTTATATTTTAGTAAGAAAATAATTAATATATAAGGAAACTATACTGTGTATGCGTATGATTAAGTCACTAATATTCTTCTTAAATAAGGGTAGCCTAAGTTACTCTTTGTAAAATTATATATCTGCCAGTGAAAGTCTCGTCGCACGCTTATCACGCTAAGACCAATAGCGGTTAAAATACGCGCTAGCCCAAAGTAACTATTCCACGCGGACGAAGTCGCGGGCAGAAGCTAATTGAGACTATAAATTGAGATGTAAGCTATCATATCTTTCAAGTTGGATTTTGCACACGGTGTGCAAATCATATTTTAAATCGGTTCAGTAGTTAAGAAGTCCATCGCGGACAAACAACGTGATACGTAATGTTTATACATAAATATTGAGTGTATTGTCCAAAATTTAACAGCCGTGGTAGCCTTGGGGTTGAGCAGTCACCTGTTTCACAAGCGACGCAAATACGAATCAAAATGGGACCTGAACCAATGAATTTTTCTTAAAACTTATGTGCAATGTATTCACACCACGTGCTTTGCGGTGAAGGAAAACATCGCGAGGATGTGTGATGATCGTGCATATGTCTGAGAAGTAATTCAAAGACGTATGTATAGTGCCTGAGACGGCGATAGACTCACCATCTGTCATGTTGGCACTAAATCATTTTCGGTGAAAAGTGGGTGTTATTACAACACCTCTGTCTACCCCTTCGGGGAATACAGGCGTGAGCATATGTGTGTATGTCCAAAATATATATAGATAAGGCAAATCGCGTGCACCAGGTAGTTTCTCATAACCACGCTGAGATGTTATTGTTTCTCACAATGTATCGATACTTATCGAATGTACGTATATAGATGTCAATACTTTATAGTTTGCTTCAAAGCCTTTAAGCTTCCAATACCGCAGCATCTCAGCTCAACTTGTCATATCAGAAATCTATCGAACTGTTCGCATGCAAGGCTTTTGATGTCAATGAAAGCAGAGTTACTTACGTACGTGGTATTATGTGAGGTAGATTATATATTGAAATACTAACTAACATGTTATAGCCTTGTCTAGATCATCCACATAAAAGTCTTTAAGTACATTCAAACACATATCCTGGTCTGTATTCCCAAAATGTATGGAAATGACATAAATCAGCCACGTGACATATGTCATTCTCGTACATTTTGCAAAATTTATATTAGCGAAGCGTGAGGATACTTTGTCTACAGGGCCCTTACCATAAGCCCTTATTGCTACAGTTCCACTGTGTGACAGTGACAGATTTATACGCGTCAAGTACATCTACCTCAGAATAAGAGTTAAACTATCATGGCAATAACAGGTCATGGCCTGGCCCTGGCCCTGTACAAGGCGAGAGGAAGAATTAAGAAATTATGGTTATGTCAAAAATAGCATGGCTGGAAAAGGAGTGAATACAGATATGACGGCTGATAGAGAGAAATAGAATAAAAAACAAATAGCGCTGACTGCAAATGACATGGGATAAGGGGTCCTACCATCATCGGTTAAGCAGAGCGTATTAAGAACTTCTTATCTTTGACGTTTAATTTTCAAATTACCAAACTGAAACGTAAGAGCTCTATATGCTCTGCTAAACCCGATGGTAGGGCCCAAGGTCAGAAAAGTGACGAAATGTGAATTAAAATGCAACCTTAATGCACTTTAAGTATCAACTACTTTAGCTATTCAAATTTTTATTCCACACGTGTAAGGAATTAATATTTTTCATCGTAAATAAGCTTATGAATCGTATTTTTGTACTGGAAATATTTGTAAAACGTTCTTCCATAACAAACAATTAATATTCGAATGTAAGTAACGTTACACGTACAAATCTCGCCTTTATTCACATCAAAATAGAAATAATATTCCCATACACGTTTTGAATATCAAAAGGATGTATTTTGTAATTATATTTTTTAAGTTCCAAAGATACTTTTTATATCTAGTCGTACATAATTGACAAATAAATAATTTCCGAGGAAATAACCTTTTGTTTTTATTTTGTTTGTGTGAAGATAATTGGAATGTTTGCGTAAATAAATATTATATTAATAATCCCCTTGAGGGAAAATGTTTCCGGCGTGAATAAGATTTTCCACGAATTGACATTTGCGCAACGGGATTTTAAATACACGTGGAAATAAACATTTCTGCTTAATTAAATGTGTTATGTTGGCTTGGCTCCTTGTTGCGACAAAACAGCTCAACTGTGAACCACAAAAGAGGAAAATATATACAATATCTCCGTGGAAGGGAGGAGTAGGAGTGAAGTCGCTGTGCTAGTAATAGTATAATAATATGTTAGCACAGGGATTTCATACTTTATAAGTTAAGCAACTAGGTAAGGCATATCCGAAATCAGAGAACTACAAGTTCTTCCCCATGGGCAAAGTCTGCCGGTATGTTCAGGGAGTATTTGAGGAGTAAGGTACGTAGAGCATAAAGGCAAGGGCGGCACAAAAGATCCCAAGGGTCGACGTGCTCCCGGGCAACCCAATATTGCCATAACTAAGATAAGATAAGAGCCGTGGCGAGCAGTCGCCTGCTGGCAAGCGACACAAGTTCGAATCCCAGCGGGGCCTGTACCAATGAGTTTTTCTAAAAAAACTTATGTATAGTATTTCACACCACGTGCTTTACGGTGAAAAAAAAAATATCGAGTAAACCTGCATATGTCTGAGAAGTAATTCAAAAACGTATGTATAGTGCCTGAGACGGCGATGGACTCAACCCCTATCACGTTGGCACTTAATATTCGGTGAAATGGGGGTGTTGTTGTTACAACACCTCTGCATACCCCTTCGAGGACCTTCTGGGATGGCGTGAGTATCCCTACTAATATTATAAATGCGAAAGTAACTCTGTCTGTCTGTCTGTTACGCTTTCCCGCTTAAACCTCTCAACCGATTTTGATGAAATTTAGCATAGACAATCTTTAGACACTGAGAAAGGACATAGGCTACCTTTCTTTTATTACAAATATTAGGTTTCCGCGACCATAAGGATGAAACTAAATCTACGCGGGTGAAACCGCGGGGCACAGCTAGTATATTTATAACGATAAAATAAGAAGAAGGAAGACAACGCGCGTGTGACGATTGGTGTTACAAGCATTCATAGGCTGCAATAGCTAACCATCAGATGGACTGTAAGCTTTTTTGTCGCCTTAGTAGTATAAATGAAAATAATGAACAAAGTAGGTGCTTGTATTTTTAAATGCCGTCACGAATTACGCGCAAAAGCTGAGCAAATTTTTGTGTTTCTACCTACCTACTTTAGCTAAGCGCTAATTACGAAGGCACGTATGCCTGCCATTCTTTGCCGTATCCCTTCCCAAAATAACAAAGTAATCCTTATCTAAGGTATCTATATCTATCCAATAAACACCAGTGATTTATTCAAAACTCTCAAAACATGCCACCAATCAAGGGAGCATGTTAAAATAGCTCAATATGCGGGAATCGACCCCGTACTCCCGGCCGCAGGTGCCGCCAGCCATCCAATTCGCACGGGAGTGTATTGCGTCCGAGAATTGGATTGGATGTTTGTTGAAAAAATGGCAGTCATTGTGCGGATGGAAATACGAGGCAGCTTGTAGTTGCTGGCTATTGGTATATGGAACGATAATTGAGATGACTTTTACTGCATCAACTGTAAAAAAATACCTTATTCCTATAAGCACAGAATTTACAATTATATGTGCGTACGTATTAGGGTATTATATTAATGCAAAAGATGAATAAAATGTAAGTATCTGCTTGTATTTCCAATTTAACACCTTTTCAATAAATGCAAATGAACGTCTATCTATACGGTACTTACAAAAAAAAATGTCTGTCTGTTTGATCTAGCTAATCTATGAAACAGCTGGATCGATTTCGACGGGACTTTACTAAGTAGCAGATGTAAAAAGGAGTAACATAGGCTATGGGTTTCGCGAAAGTCACCCACGAAATCAAGTCTACGCCAGTGAAACTGCGGAGCACAGCACAGCAACATGTTTAGTCTTTGAAGAACCCTGTCTGGGAAAGTAAATAACTCAAAGCCAGACAGATAAATGAATATACTTACAAAATTTTGCATTTAGGACATTATTATGGATCATAAGAACCAAGATTAGCAAAGCCCATTGAAGAAGATTGCTCGTTTTCACTCAACGTAATATGTTACAACCCCCAGTATATAATACTTTACATTACACTAGGTGTCTGTTCTTTTGTAATGAATTAAACGTACGATCTAATATTTCAATCAGAATATTTCAATTCCGAGAACCGTGGTAGCCGTGGGGTTTGAGCAGTCACCTGCTACGCAAGCGACGCATGTTCGAATCCCAGCAGGGCATGAGTTTCTCCAATAACTTATGTGCAGGGATGCTTTACGATGAAGCAAAACATCGTGAGGCAACCTGCATAAACTCAAACTCAAACTCAAAAATATCTTTATTCGATTAGACTTTATACAAAGTACTTTCAAATCGTCAGAATGACACAATTACACAGGATTATACATGCTACCGCCATAATGTCTGAGAAGTATTTCAAAGACGTATATATAGTGCCTGAGACGCCGCTAGACTCACCGTATGTCACGCTGGCACTTAATCACCTTCGGTGAAAAGTTGGCGTTGTTGTTACAACACCTCTGCCTACCTCTTCGTGGAATACAGGCCAGAGTATATGTATGTGTCATATATTTTTCAATTTCCAAGCAAAACACATTTCGAAGACTTCAAACAACGTGGGATAAGGGCAGGAGAGTGAAAATTTCATTTCCGAGAACGACCTCAGCTCAAAATAAACTAACACGATACTAAATAAAAACCTATCATTTCTTTCATAGCATGAAATAAAAATATCTAATGCAGTCGTTCCCAACTAATTCCGGGGCCGTGGGGGACATCGAAGGCATATTATAGTGGCTCAGCGTCTCCGCCGCAAATAAATTTCCCAGGAGGAGCGTATTTTACATCGGCCGCGACACGGACCGCAGATGATCCGAAATATTTTAAAGAACATCTCTCTGGGACGGTGATCCCTGCTGCGAGGATAAAAACTAATAACTATGTTGATAAGTTATTAGTTTTTCCGCAAGCTGCTGAGGTTTCGATGAAATTGGTACGCGCGTCATTTTATTCCGAACCGGGATTGACAATGATCATTTGAGCAGTGCTAAGTAAGAACTTCTTATTAAGAAGCTTGGCAATTCGTTTTGGTAACATTTAATTATAATACTTTGCCCCCAGTTATTTTAAGTCAAACTATGACTTAAACATTGGATAAGTTTCATACAGCTTTATTTAGACGAGAATATCATATTTTTATAAACTTTTTTTCTAAAATTGATTATAAAGGCAATTTTAGATGTTAGATGTTGTGACAAAATTATGATGATTGATAAGGCGACCAAAGTTAAGTGTTTTTGAAAAACGATTACGGTAGATGTAAACGTATACAAAAGGACGAATAAATGTTACTAAGAAAGGTGAAGAAGAATGTAGATTTGAAAAAAAATACCGGCCGAATATAAAAAACGTGCTAATCTTAAATTTTATAAAGAAGATATAGAAAAGTCCATAATCGTTTAAAGACCATTTGACACTTATATTAAATGTAGTCAAATTATCAGCAGCAGGAAAGATGATTGGCCACCTTGTAAGACAGTTTCTTTAAAAACATATTAGAAGGAAAAGTAGAAGGAGAGAGAGGAAGAAGAAGACCCAGGTTAACATACATGAGACAAGTCAAGGAAAAAGTGTCTGCCATGACGTATAGGGAGGTCAAGGAGATGGCACTTGATAGAGATGAATGGAAGAAGTAGCATCAGTTACAAGAGTCACTCTTAAATGTCATCGTCATCATCATCATCATCATCATCAGTCGGAAGACGTCCACTGCTGAACATAGGCCTCCCCTTTGTAAGGGGGGGGTTGCCATAATCCCCACGCTTGGCAGGCGGCTTGGGGATGGCAGATAGTTCACCGAAAGTTATAAAGGACGCTGCTGCCCGTCCCATCGGTGGCTGGTCGTAGTTTAAGGACGTACCCGGGTCCACTCTTAAATGTATGATACGAGTATAACCAGCACCTGGTAACATCTGATTCGGAAGACAATTTATTATTTACTAGTATAACACTCGCGGTTTTACACTCTGCCAATTTTCCTTTTATCTCGCGCTCCGGTTAAAGAATAATTTTATTATATTCGCGACCTCGCAAACCGACCTTTGGGAAAAATTATTCACCGGTACAGAAGCTTAAAAACTTAGTTTGAATTTAAGTCTAGTTAACATAAACCCATTGGTTACATAATAGAGATTTCCCCATGGGAGTCGGGCCGTCAATAAAATTTTGTTGTATTTTGGGAAATTCATCTATATCCGTTCTTTACTGTATAATATACTGAAAATTTAAGAATAATGGGTAATTGCATAAAATATACCAATTGCTAAAAATTTTTTAACTATATAATTTTTTCTTAATAACTTAGGCTACTGTTATTTTAGAGAAAAAATATATCTCTTCCGCGGAGCACGGATTTAACATATATTTTGTATGGACACACTCACGCTATACCGAGCGTCAATGTAGTGACGGCCGCAGTGACAATGGCGGAAATTATCGCGTGATTAGCGTGTTTCTTAACTTTGGTATAACCTCATTGGTAAAGGCTATAGCCAAGAGAGCACCGTTGAATTGAAACAGAGTAGGTACTTTCAAATCGCCAGAATGACAATAACATTATACAGACACGTTATTAAAAATGTTTAAAAGTTTAAGTTACCACCAAGTTTAAAAAGTCGCTTTTACTGAGAAATCTCTCAATTTATTATTGTATACAAATATAAAACTTATTGCAGTAAAATTTTTAACTTTCATCGAAACATCGTCAATACAAGCGTAAGTATACATAATACAGACAATTTAATTTATTTGCATCGAATACAATCAAGTAGAAGAGTCATTGGATATTTTATTGCCCTTGTAAAATCGTTCGTTTGTTGGAGATATCACGAATTTGATTTACGACGTCTGGCGTTCTTTGCAAAAACAAGTTTCTTTCCAATACGTTTTTTATTTCCTAATTTGAATCCTCAGGCGATCCGTGCCATTCCTCTTTGTTTAAAGTTTTATTTACTTCAACAACATCGGTTTTATAAATCACCGCAACGTCTCCGCTTTGTCAAATTATACTACACTTTTGCAGGTAAGTATACTAAGTATTCGTGAGGAGGTCAGCATTAAAAATAGATATTGTGCAATTTATACCACGGACATGTAAGAATCCACATCTTATGTAAAGATCACCAATATAATTATGATCAGCTGATTTGCACACAAAGCTTTTAAATTTTTTGTAGAGTTATGGGGCAGGAGTAAGATTGTTTAATTATAGAGGGACGCCGACGTCTCTAATGTATTCGTAGAACTCCATTAAATTTGTATGAGACAACACATTTTTTTTTCAGCTTACTTAAATTTCCAAAATTATTTAAAGACGTAATGGATTTAAATCACTTTGCACCAGTAGCTCCTGACAATGACATGGAATGCAAAAATGTTAACGTTTTACTTTCTTAATAATTGTTTTACATCTATATACGCATAAAATTCTCGCTATTGTGAATAATTTCTATAAATTTCATTGTAATTAATTATAATTTATTCTGTATAATAATATTCTGGATAAAATTTACAAGATGCCAGCTGAGTTTCATGCCGGTTCTTTTCAGATGACTGAAAATTCTTTTAATTCTTTTTAGCAAAAATTCTATCAAATGGTTTATCTCAGAAATGTATCAGTTCAATAACAAATTTGAGTTCATAACTCTCTTACCATCAATGGCATGAACACCAAACAATTCGTTGTACAAAATACAACGTTCCAGTAATCGGGAGGGCCAATTAATTAATTTTAATTAATCTACTGAACCCTTCTCCAGATGTTCGGAATGTGCCTTCCAACGAGTTTCTATAGAGTTTTCCAACAAATAAGCATTTACTTACAGTTAAAAGTAATGAACACGGAGAATTTATCGGTATTTACAACAAAATTGGAAACCATTTTTGTTTCTAAAATAGAGCGGCTTCATTAATTCCAATAAATGTTTTATGTGTTCGGTTGCTTCATTCTTCTAACAATACCATTTTAGCCGTTCTTAGTATAATATGTAAAGACCAAATTTTTTTTTCTAATAAACGCGCTGTGTTTCCGACTAGGGATGTGAGTAACTTAGTATGAAGTAGTGGGCTCATTTTAATAATATGATATTTTATTACTATTTTCAAATAATATAGAATTAATCAAAAACTAGGAAGAATGTTTATTATTAGACTTCTTACAAAGTAGTTCCAAATCGTCAGAAGGACAAGAAATTACACAACACAGGATTATAAATGTTATCACCGATATCCTTATTTGATAAGACTTTTAGCAAAATACTGTCAAATCGTCAGAATGACAACCTGGCGATCGGAAAGTTGTTCATGGTTTATGTATCAGAAAAGGCAAAGTTTGTATGACAAAGTAACGTCAATTTGCAGAAGAAACATTCATGACAATTAGGTAATCGAAATCTAAAACAATATGTCGCAAATGTGCTTTTGGATTGCACAAAATATTTTTGCATAATGCGTAATAATAACATAGTGAGATGGCGATTTATAAATGTGCACTCTCTTTGAGTGAGCCGTTTGTGCAACACAAAGTGCATCGAAAGGGCACTGCATGTATATTGGAATAAGGCAAATAAAGTCAGCTCTCTCTGTATGCATGTAAATCGCTCGCGGCCGCGATACCGATCGCAGATTGAAATGAACGGCGGCTTAACATTTTTATTGGATACATACTAACAGAAGCTTGTTGTCTCTGTGTTATAGTTTATGAAGTTATTAAGGGCCGAGGTGAAAGTAGGGTTTGAATTACCTGCTACGTAAGCGACGCAAGTTCTAATCCCAGCGGCCCGTACCAATGACATTTTCTAAAACTAAAACGGTGATTTCACACCACGGCTTAGAAAATCATCGTGAGGAAGCCCGCATATGTCTGAAAAGTAATAAAAAGACGAATGTATAGTGCCTGAGATGGCCATAGACTCACTATCTGTCACGATGGAACTCAATCATCTTCGGCGAAAGGTGGGTGTTGTTATTGCAACACCTTTGTTTGCACCATCGGGAACCCTTCTGAGATGGCGTGAGCATTATAAATTATTAATAACCATGACTTCGTCCGCGTCTATTAAGTCCTCGTTTAAGTATATGACAGTATTTACGTTTAAAGCTATTCATCAAGCCAATTTTCGCCAAAATCAATTCAGCTGTTTAGGCATGAAGCAAAACCGATTGTATTTTTTTAACTCACATGACGGCGTCTGATACCAGAGATCACGAAATTATAACATATACGTGCGTCTCTAAATGCGTTACGGAAAAATTATAGATGCACTTGATAGTGATATACTTTCAAGGAGTACATTTTCAAATCTTTACATTAACAACCCACAATTTCAAAGAAGCGAAGAACCTTCGCTATTTCAAAAAATATATAATTCATTCTTGTATCCATATTTATATTGCTTCATCTATATTCATGCACATTCGTTTCTTTGGTTACGAGTTTGACTTGTATCATATTGTGTGTAAGTAAATAATAAAAACTCTTTATTATTTGCTCAAAATCAAAGTGAATGAATATTAAATGGTGGGCCGGGTCCCCGTTTGTTTGGATGAACAAATTGAATCAAACAATATTGTGCGCAGACTATGTCCCCAAGGAGCTCCCCGTTATATCCATGAATCATTGCTTCAATTATTGCGATGCGGGTTTGATTCCACTGATATCATTTACTCGTTTAATAAGAGCATCGGCCAGCGTCATATTTGTAATAGGCACGCGACGACGCAAGTTCCGATTTCACGTATTCTCCGATCTCGATTTTATTAAAGTCAAAATTCAAAAATATCTTTATTTGATTAGACTTTATACAAAGTGCTTTCAAATCGTCAGAACGACACGATTACACAGGATTATACATGCTAGGTTCTCAAGGTTGCTTTTACGGAGAATAACTTAATTTAATGTAGTGATGTCACACAAAATAGCTGTGTATAAGTGTCAATACGGCAACAAATAATTTTAAATACTAATAATAACGTAATATTATAAAGCTAGAAGAGTTTATTTATAAGTTTGGTTGACCGCGCTAATCTCAGTATTGGTTTGAATAAAAAGTTTTTTGTGTTGGATCTTTCATTTGTCGAGGAAAGGTTTAGACTTCACGCTGCGACCAATAGGAGCGAAGCATTAATGGATAGTTGAATGTTACAAACACGGGAAATATTATCACTAACTTAGAATTAATATCATGAGTGGGCCGCGGAACCCTTTTTATAAATAAAAGTATGTTAGTATTTGTAATTTTAGCTACCAGTGAAGGTCCTCTTGAATAGGTCCAGTTTCATAGATTAGCCGATTCAAACTGACAGACAGACAGATTTTTTTTATTGTTTTTTATTTGACTTCGTATATACTGTCATTTATATTACAAACAGATATATACTTCAATTGTATTTATCTGTATATAATAGATATGATACGATTAGTATCAATGCTAAATACGTATCAAATTCTCATGGCAGTTAGTTCATTGTACCAGCGGCGCTCTAAATCAAAATAAATTGAGATATACGACCCTGTCAGGGAGCTAACTGACTAACTTAGAGAGCTCAGCTTAGCTGACGTACATACACAGTTGTAATTAACGGCCACAGATATACACCTACCTAAATCATATCGACGATAATATATTAGGAGGATCTTTGAATGGACTCACCATTCAAAGATCGTAAAATTACAATATTTTTATAAGTTACTTTCGTATTGTGTCTCGTTATAATTCTATGTGATTTATTTTCTATTTATCAAAATGTTATATTTTCAAAAATATTGATGTTCTTGCAGGGTTCTTCCCAGTAAGAAGAAATTTATGTAAGTAAGCACGTGGTGTGAAATCACTGCTCATAAAATTAAAAAAGCTAATTGGTGCAGGCCCCGCTGGGACTCGAACTTGCGTCGCTTGCGTAGCAGGCGACTGTTCAAACCCCGGGCCACCAAGGCTATTTAATTAAATGGAGCATTTGTTAAAGTAAACGTAGAGTGCCGTGTACAAAGCCCGCATGCTCTCATTATAATGATTCAAAACGTAACACTGTACAAAGGTCGTCTTTGACACCCTCCAAATTATTATGCAAACAGGACCACGAGGAAATTTGGAATTTTGTCTTAGACCTTTATCTCAACCCTGATTTACTAAGTTATTTCTATTAATTAATACATTAGAATGTTGATACCACATTAAATATGTATATGTGATGAGTGGTATCAACGAATGCTCCCGTAAAGCAGCAGTCCGAAGTCAACGGCGCTGTATTATTCAGCAAGCCACCAATTCTAACATTACGACCACGACCGCTCTGACAAGAGTGTAACGATTGAGAAGAAGAATTTATATGGTGGAGAGTCCGTTACGAAGTATGTGCGGGGTCACCGTAGCAGATCAGAGCAGGAATAGTGTGATATATAGAAGAACTACCATGGGCAGATTAATGATATAATATTCCGCTAGCTATTCCGGTAGCCGATAACTATCAAGTGATCTAAGTCAAGTGTGATCTTAGTGCGAGTTTTCTCTTCACAACATCACCATCTGTAGGCCGACAGATGGCGCGTTCACGTTAACGCGCTGGCGTGGCATGCGGCAGTAGTTGGAAAACTCTCACTTGGACATCACTGTATGCCTTTGGCTACCTTTTCATATTCCAATGAAAGAAAAGCAAACGAGTTCCCGTTCAATTTGAAATCTTTGGTATTCACCAAATCACATTTACCGGTATAATTGTAACGTCAACGGGCTAATAAAGTTGTATAATCTTTACACTTTGAAGGAAACACGATTTAGTCTTAACCAAGTCGCGACAACTTCACTGATTAAAATTAAGGGTCAATTCAATTTGAATTTGTGTTTGCTGAGCAGTCGTTACTAAATATTTTAATGAATGACTTTTATAACGCGTTCATTACCAACAAACTAGGTCAAACATCGGTGTTATAAGGGAACATTAAAGAACAATGAAAGGTGAAAACAAACCGGACCTCTTTTGAAGTCAGTTGGTCGATGAAAAAGATATATTCGGCGCATATCGAATTGGTGACGAGCTCATCTGTCGCATACGGTTAGGAGTAACCGCATCACTCACGCATAACCACTCGTTTCTTAGATAAACCAATTCCCGTAAGTTGCAAGTAACCGTGTAGTGGAAAATCGTCGCATTTTAAGTACATATATCATTAGTTACCTCATAAATGGCTATAGATCGCTCCCTATTACATGGCACTTAATATAACATAACTAGCAAAATGAGGGTCTACTATAAGTACTTACACCTCTGACAAAAGATACACCCCTTCAGGGAATACAGGCGTGAGCATACGCATGTCTTTGAATACCGTGAGCATACGCATGTTGTGTGATGCACCACGAGGGTATTATAGTATATGTCAGTACTTGACATGCAGCACTGCACTTGACGTGTTGCCAACTGAAACAGTTTAAGCTGAGGTATAACACCCACCTGGCTGGAAGATCTCCCCTTTCCTGCCATAACTCCTTCGTTCCACGCATGGTTAGAAACCACAATTCCTTCTAACTTATATTTGGCCAATGAAATAAACGTTACGCCAGACCCTCTATAAATCAAGAACACCGCTTTAAATCAAATATTAAACTGGCAAATTAAACTAATGTAATCTCTAAACGAGTCTCGGCTCGACTCAACTAACTACCACTGTAATTGTAATTTGATTTCTAAACATCTGTACACTGTTGGCCCAAATAAACTAAAATGTAATAAAATACACAAACACGCGCACAGTAAGTAGATGTATATCGTGCAAATTATCAGTCCTTTACGTGTCATTCTGATTATTATAAGTAGCCTATATTGTGTTATTAGCCTTCATGGTGGTATGGCTTACCATAGCCTGCCATGAATTTGAACTCTCCGACCGACTGAAATCCTCTAGGAAAAGACTATGCCTTCTGATGTGTATTGTAGCGGTTGTAAGCACACTGCAGTGTGCTTAGGAATTACTCGAGATGATATCTTCAGTCGATACGCTCTTGTCAGAGCGTTCGTGGTCGTCATGTAGTTTTGATGATGATGATTCTACTATCGCACTTCGCGCCATGCAGAACCAATGGTCTCGCGCTGTACGATTCCAGAGAATCGGAACGTGCAACTAGACTATGGAATACTCTCCAGGGAATGAGCATGGTTAAATTTACTCCTTAATTAACTGTGAAAGTAGATTCGTCATATTGAATTCTTGAAAAATATCGTGATCGTAACGTAACACCCTTCGCTGACATTACGCCGTAGTCGCTTATAATCTCGTAGACGCATGCGCCTGTGTGAGTGTGGCATTTCAAGCGATTCGTTCCTAGATTTCATACAGCTTGTAGGAAGCTCATATGTATACTGTGGTGTTACTAAGCGAGTAAAGTTATTTGGTTATTAAAGATATGGTGGTAGTATATATAATCCTGTATAACTATCTCATTCTGACAATTTGAAAGAGCTGAAAATGAAAAATATTTATTCAGTTTAGGCCCTGGTAAGGCACTTATGAAAGTCGAGAATTTACCACCGGTTCGGAAACTAGCCTTCTGAGAAGAGCCGGCAAGAAACTCAGCCAGGCATCATGTACAAGTACAAGTCTAATGGAATAACATATTTTTGAGTATGATTTTGAAACGGAGGGTGTGACACATTTTTACAGGTTAACCAATGAGTAATTGATGTCTTCGGTGTCAAAAAAATCTCCTCATTAAATAGACCAGAAATCTAAAACTAAGACGATAGTAGCCCCAGAGTGATTCGAACTAAAATAGGAGTTAGTTTTCAATGTAACATCATCTCAAGAAGCCTACAGAACTTCACGGTAAGTAGTATAACAATCAGCGCTTAATTCCAGGAGTTAACTGTTCAACTAATTGGACACCAGATGTAGTTTAATAGTTGCAAGTATTTGTAAGGATCACAACGACGTTATTTACACGACGACAGTTAGGGTTGTCAATGCGTGAAAATTAACGAGAGGTATTTTTTGTGTTATTTTACTCTTTCACCATCATGGACACTATGCAGCACTATGGTATGCAGGGGCGGATCCAGCTTTGGCGCCAGGAGGGTCACATAGTCCCAAACGTTTGCCATCATACAAAGTTATTATATTTTACTGAATTAATTAAATATTGAAGGCATGGAGTTACATAAAATCTGTATGGTGACAAAATATATATAAAATCATTATGTTCAATTAGCGGTCCACCTAAGTTCTGGAACCAGCTCAGGGGGGGGGTCATGACCCCCATGAACCCCCCCCCTGGATCCGCAGTTGATGGTATGTTGCGCTTGACTTCACATTCTTTAAAAAGCTAAAAAAAAGAATGGTAACATCCTTACTCCTTGCTAGGTTACATACTCTGTGGTCACTCCGCTATCTTCACTATAAAAGTGAAAATTATTTATATTATAATTCATTTGGAATGTATTATCGTCATCGAAAATTATTACTGTATCGGAAACTAGTCTACTCTTTCAATGCATTGTTACCGCAACTTGATATTTCCATATTGTTTTATGAACATAATATTATGTTTATGACCGTGATTGTACATTGTAGATTGAGGAGCTCGTGGCACAGTTGCTATTGCGGATATGATTCGATCAGCGAAGTTAGGCAACCATACGCCTGCCAGTAGTTGGATGGGTGACCGCCGGAGTTCCCTCCGTGCCTCGGAGAGCACGTTAAGCCGTCGGTCCCGGTTGTCAGTTTAACATCTTTGGCAATCGTTATAGGTCAGTCAGAGGCGTAAGAAAGTCTGACAACTGGTTTGACCCAGATTGCCGATTTTCCTCGAAGGGGTTACGAAGGTCAGATTGCAGTCGCTTCGTATAAAAATCTGATGATCAGCCACATCGGGTTGAATCAAGTGCCGACCCCAAATACACGGGATAAGGCCAGGGAGATGACGACCGCGATTGTACACCACATTATAGTAATCATGCCAAGTCCATCGAAGGGCAGAAATAGTGATGTGGTGCTGAAAGCAACCAAAGGTACCTATTATTTAGTACTTTGCGGGATTCAAATACTAATGAAAAAGAGATCTCAATACTTTTTGAGTGCATACGGAAAAAGTGCACACAGACGCTGTCTACTTAAAATTGGTAAAAAGTATGGTAATGTTTGTCTAAATGTACGATAAAGTTAAATGTATACAATCTATATCTATACATATACAGATGAATAAGATTGAAGTGTCTGTTTGTAATTCCAAAATAACAGCTTTTCACTAATGCATATGAAAGTATACACGCTACTGACACTAAAAAACCAAGTTTAAAATTTTTTCTCTGTCTGTCTGTCTGTTAGTTTCGGTCAATCTCCGAAACGGCTGGACCGATTTTAACGGGTTTTATGCTTATTATGTAATATATAAAAATAACTTTACGCGAATCAAACCGCGGGCCCGGCTAGTGTATATTAAAGTATGGTAGAGTTTTTGTTGATAAATCTTAAAAATTGTATTAATTGATTATTTCTGAAGTCGGGATAGCTTTTACGGGTGACTGTAATTCAAGTTAACAATTAACCAACCACTAACCACGAGTAGCAACAGCCGTGAACAACTCCAATAAACGCATAAATCAACCCTAACGCGGCCGTAAAAACCAACCCTCAAATATGGGGCACTTCATTACGCCATAATCCAATACTTGACTCATAACAATATGAACGATGAAATCCGCTCGCGGCGTAGAGTTAACGCTTAAACTATTCTATGCATTTGTGATTGATTCGATCACCGATCGAGTGCGTTATGCAAAGGGTTGACTATTGTAAATTGTTTACATTGGGTATAGAAGCACGAATTTTTAACGTGCTTACTACATTTGTAAAGGTTTGGAACTCCCAAAAATATGACACTTCTACTTATATACTTATAACTACACTAGCTGTGCCCCGCGGTTTCACCCGCGAAGATTTAGTTTCATGCTGTTTTTTTTTAAATAAAATTAGCCTAAAACTCTCCTTGAAACATCAGCTATCTGCCAGTGAAAGTCCCGTTAAAATCCATCCAGCCATTTACGCGTGATGCCGTGACTAAGGGAAATGGGAATTCTTTTTATATATAAGATAAACAAATTTATATAAATTCTTTATTCTTTATTTTTATATATAAAGATATACAGAAAAAGGTATGTTTATATATCGTATGTTTGTATATCAGTCTGTTATGAAGAAAGTGAACTATTTACCAAAAAAGTATGTACTACCTGACTATTATCGCTGACGGTTAAGTGGGTACAGAGTACTATTATCGTTATGGCAGTGACGTCTTACTCACTTCCTATCTTTGAAGTTGAATTTTCGTAACGTCAAAGCTAAGAAGTTCTTAATACACTCTGCTGAAACCGATGATGGTAGGCCCCCAGATTGCACGAAATTGAACTTGCATAATAAGCAACTTCCCAAATAACTCGCCCATCACGCATCGCAGTTCAATCTATTTAGCAACCTAACTTGCCAACATATTCCCATTCTTAATTAACAGTGAATAGAGTCTCAAATACCTTAAAGCGTGAATGTCTATTGAAAGAATAATATAATTATCCAATCTTAGTTATTATGTTCCGTAATAGAGCCTCCGGTAAGGTTCTCCATGACGTAAGTAATTACTTGGGCCCGTTAATGAAATTTCGTATGCTAATTGACTAAATACAATGAAGGGAGCGGGTCTAAGATTGTGTGAGTGCCTTCTTGGAGTTGGAGTTTGGTTCGCGAAGATGTAAGTAATGTCGAAGTGACATTTTATGAGTCAAGATCTTATTAGGAAATTGACTCACATCGTTCAAGTTACAGATTTTACATTTAATGATTAAATTATTATTTTGAGTTCCACTGATGATTTTTTTTAACATAACGTTACACTCACATAGCTGTATTAATAAAAAAATCATAAGCTACTCCGTATAAAATTTGTCAGTAAAAGTAAAAGTCCCGTTAAAATCGGTCCAGTCGTTTCTGAGATTAGCAAGAACAAACAGGCAGACAGAGAAGAGAAATACAAATTTGTATATGTCTAACTACCGTATATACTTACTTATCGTGTATATGCGTTAAATGAAAAGATGTTGATTTCAAATAAAAAACAGACACTTTAATTCCATATATGATATGTATAGATGTAGATTTCAACACACAACAAAAATGATATTTCACGAGGCATAAATACAAGTATTCACAAATTTGTGAAGAAAGTTTGCAGCATTTAGCAGATTACCTCCTGAATACAAACTCAAAACAGTTTCTGTCTAAGAATAAAAACATTGCTTTGTTAAATACAATATCAAATGGAGGCAGTTTAAGGTCATTAGCACATAGTCTTAAACATGCTTTAATGTAAGCTCACTGTCGCTTCCAGTAACCAGTGCTTGTTCAACGCTAATTAAAATAACAAGTAAAGTCGCAGAGCAGGTGCGGGATGGCTGTGATAACATATGCCGTGCATACTCTATACTTTAGAGCAGACTTTAGTATATAACTTTATTGCAAACTTTGTGAAATCTATATCTATACAGTTAAACAAAATTAAAGTGTCTGTTTGTAATTCCAAATTAACAGCTTTTCAATAATTGTTTATAGGGTACTGACATAAAAAAAAAGTTTTTTTTTAATTTCTCTGTCTGCCTGTCTGTCTGCTTGTTCCGGCTCATCTCTGAAACGGCTGGTCCGATTTAAACGGGACTTTCACTGGCAAATAGCTGATGTTTCAAGGAGTAACTTAGGCTACTTTTATTTATTAAAAATATTAGGGCTCCGCGACAATAAGGAATCTACACGGGTGAAACCGCAGGGCACAGCTAGTTGTTAATAATTCTATAATTATTTCCACACAATTTCATTTGAATTTCGCTTATTTCAAATTGATTTAAACAGCAATTTCTATCTCTTAGGAAAACATGAGTTGAACTGTTATTCGACATGAGATACTCAAAGTGCATTCAATAAAATACGAGCAACATTCCCCTTTGTATCCATGACGCAAAGGAAACCTAATGTCTTTTACTTAAAGACACGTCTGTCGCCTCTACACACTGGAGCCATTAACCGTCCAAATACAAGAGGCTTTGTTTCTACGTCTCACGGCATAAACAGTGTGCTGTAGGCATTATACGGTTAATATAAAATACAGACTTACTCGTCTTTTATTACTTTCATAATGTTGCTTTTGAAAATACTCTTATAAAACTTGTTCTATTAGAGTTGCGGGTACATACGAGCTCGTATTTGTGACGATGACGCTTTACGAAAGATTACATTGTCCAAAGGCGTTTTATGGTGGATTATTATACTCTAAAAATACTACGCCATAGTGTATACATAAGATTTTCTATTATTGAATACAAATCTCTTGCACATAGCTCCAATCCTATGTAGATAAATAAGACAAATAATACAATAGTGCGGACAGTTTTATTTGTGAGTTATTTACGTTTTTTATCCATAATATTGATATAATGAGATCCCACTTATTATCTTTATCTGTGATTTAGCACATCGGATAAAAGGTCTGTGCAAAAAAATTGTATTCAATTACATAGCCCAGATAGGAATGTGGTATTCCATGGCTAAACTTTTACCCTTAAATTAGACTTCATTTAGAAGTAGTTCTCTTTTTGTTATACGGATTTAAAAAGAGATGGACATAGGCTTAATATGGATCTGGTCTAAACTATGTTTTGTTAACAAACATTTCAATAACAAAACAATAATTTCTTCAAGACGTGCAATATTGAGAAGAAAAAAAAATTGTATCAAAACTGGACCGGTTCTTATCAGCTGCTGCAATAATTGAAATAACATCCCGTGTTTCCCACCTACAGGATGTGGTTTAAGATCCTCGTAGGTTCTGGAGAGCGGTCTTTGTGTTGTCTTTTAAAAGGAATTTTTCACTTCAACTTTGAAATGCATTGTCAAAGTTTAATTTAACTCTTAAGCTGTTTGCGCACTGAAAGTGATCCTATTGTATCTGCGAAGCACTTCGTAGTAGTTCGTAGCACGTAGCACTCTGTAGCTCCCATAATTTTCGTAGCAACGTTGTTTTTGTAGACACCTTTTTAGTTTCGGAAAACTTGCGAGAATCTATATATCTATCTGATAAATTTAGAATGCAAGGTTTTTGGGGGCGATAAATCGGTTTAGCTAGGTTTGTATTTGGAAAACGTCAAAAACAAGAGTAAACATCAGTCAATTTGTTACTATATATAAAATGCAAAGGCCTGACTTCCTGACTGAGTTAGAGTTAGAGAGACTAATATATCAACACACAGCCTAAACTGCTGGTGCAAGAGACATACAATTTGGAGTGTGTTTTTGGCGAGGTGTCGGTATTCATTAAGAAAGGATTTTCGTAACTCAATCCCTAGAGGGCTACATAGGTATTGAAAGTGTGTATGTGACATCATACATACACAGACGAAGCTGCGGGCGAAAGCTTGATATTTCATTTGCTCATATTATTTACACATATTTTTAGTCATAGATGCTAAGTTGTTTTCTTTTAAACTCTATACACTGGTTTATCGTTTTAGGAAAATTATTTGATATAATTTGTGTAGAAGGCTTGTAAATTTATTTTATGTTCAACAGTCACTTACGAAAACTGTAAGCATAAAAACAAGTAGCAGAGTCGAAATGTAAGGGCCCAACAAAAGGCTGTGAGTACGATAGCTATTCGGCCCTACCCCCGTTATGTACTAATCGTAAATAAATCCCGAGAAAGTGGCGAGCCAATAAATTGGACACGTGACTTGTGCTGCCACGAACACAACACTAAGCGACTAACGGGCAACATATTTGTTGCCAAAATTGTGACTCAAAATACTTCGAAGAATGAAGAAATATTTAGAAGAATTTATAGTTCAATTTGGCCAGTTACAATCATTTTAAATTTATACAAAAAAAACACGATATCAGATGTATAATGCAAATAAAAATTAAAAACAATTTAGATCCGTTTTAAACATGTGTGGAAAAAACACCTCGTTATTTAAGAGCCCTGGTGGCCATGGGGTTTGAGCAGTCGCCTGCTGCGCAAGCGACGCAAGTTATAATCCCAGCAGCCTGCACCTATAAGCTTTTCTAGATACTCGAGTGCAGTAATCCCCACACATGCCTTACGGTAAAGGAAAACATCGTGAGGAAACCTGCTGAGAAGTAATACAAAGACGTATGTATAGTGCCTGAGACGGCATTGTACTCGCCGTCTGTCACGTTGGCATTTAATCATGTTCGGTGTTATGTGGGTTTTGTTGTTACAACACCTCTGCTTACCCCTTCGGGGACCCTTACGGGATGATGTGAGCATATATACATATATATTTGAATGTTTTTTTTTTTACTTTTATTTTAAAAACTAGCTGTGCCCTGCGGTTTCACCCGCGTAGATTTAGTTTCATCCTTATTGTCCCGGAACCCTAATATTTTTAATAAATAAAAGTAGCCTAAGTTACTCCTTGAAACATCAGCTACCTGCCAGTGAAAGTCCCGGTAAAATTGGTCCAGTCATTTTAGAGATTACCCGGAACAAACAGACAGACAGACAGAGAAAAATTTTAAAATTTGGTTTTTCAGTATTAGTAGTGTGTACTTTCATATTCATTTAGTTGAATGCTGTTATTTTGGAATTATAAACAGACACTTCAATTTTATTTATCTGTATTGATGTATAGAAGTTATACAGCAACGTATCAGCAACAATATGGCAACAAATTGTGGCTCGTTTTGTAGTCTGTAAACACTAAACTCTTGGAATAGTAAAACGTTTTATGTTCTTCTGAATGAACGAATAAACCTTATCAGGTATTGTCTGTTACTCTCTGTAAGTAGTAAATTCTTACTTTAATGTACAGACCCTCGATACAGATAAATAAAATAGAAGTGTCTGTTTGTAATTCTAAATTAACAGCTTTACTAAAATGCATATGAAAATACATACGGTATTTTTATTTACAACTAGCTGTGCCCCGCGGTTTCATCCGCGTAGAATTTGTTTCATGCTTCATGTCGCGGAACCCTTATATTTTCAATAAATAAAAGCGGATTAAGTTACTCCTTGAAACATCAGCTACCTGCCAGTGAAAGTCCCGTTTAAATCGGTCCAGCCGTTTCATAGATTACCCGGAACAAACAGACAGACAGACAGACATAGAATAAATTTAAAATTTGGTTTTTCAATGTCATTAGCGTGTAAACTTTGATATGCATTTAGTGAAAAGCTGTTATTTTGGAATAACAAACAGAAAATTACAAGTATAGAAAATAGGAGTGTGTGAAATAAAATCACCCCTGAAAATAAGGCCACGCGGGCGAAACCGTTGGGTAAAGCTACTCATTAATCTATACAGATATATAAAATTGAACTCTCTGTTTGTAATTTCAAATTAACAGCTTTTCTCTAAATGTGCATGAAAGTCCATACTCCTTTTTTTTTCTATATCTCTTCAAGCTATTTTATCAGTAACAAACCTAGCGTAATTGTAATTTAAATGTATCGTACTATCATAAATTCCTATAGCAGTTACTAGCTAGTTTAATAAAATATAAGTTATAATAAAACGGGCGATTCTTCTTTCAGCCGTAACTATTATTAGATTACCCATACGCTATTTTCCTGCGAGTCCAAGTGGGTATTCCGGTCACGCAACCGACATTTCGCCGGCTGATGACTTCATGCCTTCTAATCGACGCACAAAACAATCTTCACAAGAATAGGTGATTAGATCCCTCTTTATTGGACGCCTTTTTCGGGGAATGTACGTGATAAGGAGAATTATTATTTCATATCTTTTACTTATAGAGTTTTGAATGTTTTTTTATTTACGCGTGTTTACAAAAACCTTTTAGAGTGTTAATTACATAGGCTCCTTGAATTTAATATTGAAATATTATTATATTACTAGCTGTGCCCCGCGGTTTCACCCGCGTAGATTTTAATTTCATGGTTACCCGCGGAACCCTAATGTTTTTTAAAAATCTAAGTTACTCCTTGTAACATTAGCTATCCATCAGTGAAAGTCCCGTCAAAATCCGTTCAGCCGTTTCGAAGATTACCCGGAACAAACAGACAGACAGACAGACAGAGAAAAATTTTCAAAATTGGTTTTTAGGTGTCAGTACCGTGTATACTTGCATATGCATTGAGTGAAAAACTATTATTTTGCAGTTACAAACAGACACTTCAATTTTATTTATCTGTATAGCTTCTACAATAATATTATGAGTAATCTATTAATTCAAATGCACTTTTTTTTAGGGCCTATGCCCTTATTCCAGCTGGTCAGACACGAGAAGAGAATAGTAAAAAATAAACTGAACATGGTTTTATTCGATTAGATTCAATTATAATTTATTTTGTGAACAAATACTTTAGTTTTCGATAAGCGTCGTGGCACGCCTAAATTATATACACAAAAAGTAAGTTAGAATTGTGACGCATTGAAGATTGACTTCCTTAAGAACTCACTAATATTCCGACGGCGTTTATTTTTCGAAGGGCGAATTATAACCTGGCTAAATGTTTGTTTGGGCGAAATGTGAAACAACAGGTTTACGAGCCACGAAGCGGGTCGAGTGCTCTCTCCTTACTTAAGTAGCTGGGTTATGAATGTAATAAAAAGCAAGATTCAGCCGCGTTAAGGAGGAACCACCTAATGTGATGCAACGCGCCTGTATACGCCAATAAAGTGTCTTGGTGAAGAAAGAAAGAAACATTCATTCGCAAAAAAAAAATACTGAACAAAATACAAATCACAAATTGAATGTTGATAATAATTCTAAATATTCTAAATTGTTGTAAGAAGAAGATTTTTTAAGAAGAAGAGCCGTGGTGGCTTCGGGGTTAGAGCAGTCGCCTGCTACGCAAGCGACGCAAGTTTGAATCCCAGCGGGGCCTGTACCTATGAGTTTTTCTAAAAACTTATGTACAGTGATTTCACACCACGTGCTTTACGGTGAAGGAAAACATCGTGAGGAAACCTGCATATGTCTGACAAATAACTCAAAGCCGTATGTATAGTGCCTGAGACGGCGATGGACTCACCCTCTGTCACGTTGGCACTTAATCATATGCGGTGAAATTTGGGTGTTGAAAATTACACCTCTGCCTACCCCTTCGGGGAATGCAGGCGTGAGCATATGTATGTATGTATGTTGTTTTAAAATGGTAAGGAAAAATACGAACACGAGGCGGGACTCGAACCCATTCTATATATTTGTTGCAAACTAGCTAAGCATTGTTTTGGCTAAGTAGTATTTTTAATATCGTCTGCTAGTCAAAAGAGGAATATGCGAATATGCGTAGTACTTGAAGTTTATTTCAAAAAATGAATACATACCCTTGTGACATACGACATTAAAGTGTTACTGAAGTTAAAGATCTGAAGTGTCTATTATTATCACTCAATATGAAAATGATATAATCAGTTTAGGACCTGGTAAGGTATTTGTGAACTTTAAAGAATTGAACACTGGATCGAAAACTAGCCTTATATAAACGGCCGGCTGACACACATATACGAGTACAATCAAAACAAAATTTTTTTTTTAATACATGTCTCGCACGCCAATCACCATAAGCAATGCAACCTATAATGTGTATCCACCTTAAGATATGAAAGGAACATTGTATGCCTATATAATTTGAGCTGCGAATCTCAAATTAGATATTTTATTTTTACGGCTCTCCTTAATGTCGGAGCGTTAAAAACAACTGTGAAAAAGTGTTAACTACGACAAAATATTATTACGACTTTTTCCCTCAAATCTGGTAAGCCGTTGTCGTAAAAACTAACTTTAATTCTCTTATTACGAACTTAACATGTTTTTATTTACGGTTAATTGCCAGTGTTATTTCTTTTTGATATGAAACGTTTACTTGAAAGGTGGAAAAGCATACGGTCGAGCTAACGGTGAACGGTTACTCTAGTTTAATGAACATTCTGCAGCGAGATGGGGGGTCGCTCACGCACTTTCAATTTTATATTGAGTGGAATCGTAAGTACTACCTTTTAAGTGTGTTTATAAAAATACTAATATTGGGAAAAAATATTCTAGTACAAAATTATGCAGTACTAAGAACCAGATATTAAGACGCAAGTTCGAATCCCAGCGGGGCCTGTACCAATTAGTTATTATAAAAAAATTATGAGCAGTGATTCACACTAAAAAAATATCGTGAGGAAACCTGTATATACCTGAGAATTCAAGGAAGTAGGTATAGTGTCTGAGACGGCGATAGACTCACCATCTGTCACGTTAGCACTTAATTATCTTCGAAAAGTGGGTGTTGTTTTAAAAACACCTCTGCCTACCACTTCGGGGAATAAAGGCGTGAGAAAATATCATGTATAATATTGATATTCTCTCAAAGATCTGAAGCTTTAAATAAATCACAATAGAGAAATCGAATGTAGAAAATAGCCCGCAAATCTGTTCAACTTTCAAACCCATTAGCTCCATCATAATACTATCATGTTTTTGCAATAAAACGTAGCGAGCGCTCTGCCTAATCCATTTATAGATTCCACCACTTTTTCTGCAGAGATAAAATCTTTTTATTTTTCTCTCTCCACTTTTTCATTCCATCGCAAACAGCGGTAACCTAGTTTCAATTTATGCTGCATTTACGCGTTTCGATACTTAATTCCATAGCCAATAACATGTTAAATAAAAAATATACTCACGCCATCCCAGAAGGGTCTCCGAAGGGGTAGCAGAGGTACATGCTAATAATTTAAAAAGAAATTGTGGGTTCAAAACAGATGCATAAATAAAAAAAAAATACACTTTATACGATCATTAATATCGACTATTTTTTATAGTTATTTAAATTAGTTTTTTTTTATTAAAATCTCAGACATCCAATCAAATAAAAATTAAAAAAAAAACGTATTGCAAAAAAATGCCAGAGACGCGAATTTTAAATTATTTAATCTGTGCTTGATCAGAAACCAGTATTTAAAAAATAACAAACAGTAAACAGTAGAGTTGATATTCATTGAAATAAATAAACACTGGCGTTGCAGGGTTTTTGTTTGGGTTTAAATGTAAAAATGTATGAAGCTGACACACACATGCTCTCACACGATTTGAATGGTAGCTGATTGTGACAATTTTTGTATGCTGCGATATTTTCGTTTCGAAGCAACGTTGCAAGCTGTAATTCACATTTACATGCATTGCAATCGTAAGGTCTCACATACGTTAAACTTTAAACCGCAGTATTTTAAATTTTTATTATTAACCGACGAATAAAACGGAGGGCGTTCTTAAGTCGACCGTTTATTATATTTTTTTGTATTTTATAAATTAATTAATATACTGACGCCACCCCAGAAGGGTCCCCGAAGAGGTTAGCAGAGGTGTTGTAACAACAACACCCACATATCACCGAATATCATTATATGCAAACGTGACAGATGGTGAGTCCATCGCTGTCTCAGGCACTATACATACGTCTTTGAATTACTTCTTAGACATATGCAGTTTTCCTCACGATGTTTTCCTTCTGACTGCTCAAACCCACGGCTACCACGGCTCTCCATTATATACCTCTAATTTGAAAAATAGCCTCAGTTGCAATATAATCTACCTGCCAGTAAAAATCCCGTTAAAATTGATCCAGCCGTTTCGGAGATTAGCCGGTACAAGCTTCCAGACAGGTAGAGATTTTTTTTATGCGAGTACCATAATATATACTTTGATATACATTTAGTGAAAAGCTATTAATTTGGAATTCAAATAATTTGAAACAAACAGACATTTCAATTTTATTTATCTGAATAGATTAATAATTATGGTGAGTAATTATAAAAAAAAATGTTTTAAAATTGCTGTCTGTTTGTCTGTTTTTCCCAGTTAACCCTCTAAGTCTTAATGGTACACAGAAAACGGTATTACGTAGCAAGTTTAGCTCGCGAGCACTTTTATACCTCTATTCCGTATCATATTCCGCTCACGTACCTTTTACCTGTTTGCAATCATTACACACATTCACTTTCTAACTATAAACGATACGGACTCATTTATACATATTTAACCTCACTATAAAAGCATCTTAGGGCTGCTCTACACCAGATGATATGACGTTATTAGCTATATACTAAAATTCGTGTGTAAAATCATACTAGAACCGTGGTGGCTTTGGGGTTTGAGCAGTCTGCTACGCAAGCGACGCAAGTTCGTATCCCAGTGGGTCCTGTACCAATGAGTTTTTCTAAAAAAATCGTATGTACAATGATTTCACACCACGTGCATTGCGGTTTCATCGCAATCTTTTCCCTCACTGTAACCCTCATTTTACGAATCGTACATGAGTATGTTTTAGTTTTATTGTTTGTGAGTAGATGGCGTTACATTAATACGTCTATCATTGTTTTGTTTCTCTTCTTTTGACATTAATAACAAATCGTTGAATACGAATACTAGTTTTATTTAGTTCCTGCAATCTTTGGAAGGCCAGTTTGATACCACAAACACTCATGATGTTACAAATCCGTGTTCTATAAGTATATACTCCCCTTAAAAGACACGTCCCCACTTGCAGTGTTGGTTTTAAAAACATTCACACCAAGACGGGCGTCGCGAAGTTAAAAATTCAACGTTTAGCTGAAACTCTAGCACTACACTCGCACAAATTGTAAAGTGGATATAAACATTTTCTCCAATGTGTGAACTATGAAAGTGAGTTGTATATGTTTGAGGTAAAGCAAAGCAAAGAGAAGTGTAATATTTATTTACTGCGAAACATCAAGTCAGTAATTATTGAGTAGGTACGACGTTTGTTAGCATATAAACGCATTGTTGACACCTAAATCATTTACATAATATAATCACGCCAAGGCGTGTCGTTCACATCAAATTGGCTGGGGCGATTTTAGTTAGATAGCTGATGTTATCTTTACTAATATTATAAAGACAAAATTTTGAGTTTTTGTTTGTTTGCATCGGCTTCGAAAGTACAGGACCAATTCAAGAAAACATTTCACTAGAAGATTGCTAAAATATCTCTAAATTAGGCTATATTGCTTATCGAGTTTCAGTATCGTATTAAAACGTGATCGAAGTCGCGAACGAATAGTAGAAATATTTAACTTGTGTTCTTTTTCATTTTATTATCTTCTATTTATTAAAAATATTGCTGTGCGTTTGGCTAAAACTTGAGAATGGATAATTTCAATCTGGATATGTTTGTGGTAGTTTAGGAAAGGTTTAAACGTAAATAACAAGGGAAAGAAAAGGTGTCACGAAGTTTACCGGGTCATTTAGTAATTCACTGCAGAACATAGTGTATTAGCATAGTAAATGTGTGTATATTAAATCATCATTATCATCCTCCTGCAATTATCCCGTGTTATTTGGGGTCGGCGCAATGTGTTCTTCTCTTCCATTTCTCTCTATCAGCCGTCATATCTGTATTCACTCGTATTCTAGCCATATCATCTTTCACACAATCCATCGTTTCTTAGGTCTTCCTTTCCCCTTGTATCCACATTCATAAACATGTTGTATGTGTTTAATATACACAAAATATTCTGGTCACGTACAATATGGAATATTGCAGTGGTCTAGGCGTAAAGCGCCATGAAGAACATATTGGCTCATTGCCTAAGAATTGCTTTGGCTGACACGCACAGTGTCATAAGTTCGGAAATATTACTTATTTGGTAAATGTGTGACACATTTTGGCCTGATCCAAAGTTGAAGAATTTCTTTTAGCGGTGCTGTAAAATGCAGTTATGTGTAGATCAGTGAAATTTTTAAGAGGAGCCATTTTTAATAAAAGTTTTCCAACTATAAATCTGTCATCATCCTTCTGCCTGTAGACGTGACGTCGGTGCAATGTGATTTTACAAGCTTTTATTTAACTTGCTATCAGTTAGTCAAAGTCAAAGTCAAAAATATCTTTATTCGATTAGACTTTATACAAAGCACTTTCAAATCGTCAGAATGACACAATTTACAGGATTATACATGCTACCGCCAGGTTCGGAAGGTTGCTTTTACTAAGAAGAACCTGGCAAGAAACTCAGTAATTACTCTTTTCAAAAATATTATACAATTTAAAAAAAAAAACAAAATATATAATTTGAGAAATGTAAGCCCATGGACACAGTTAAGTCAATAAAGAAAAGTCTAGTAGTTCTAATTATATCTAAATGCGTAGCTTGAGATGACCAGCCCCCACAAGCAGCACCTGTTCACAAGTATGACGAGAATGCCAGCCATCGCCCTCCTCAACCATTATAGAGGGAAGTGAGCGACCCGTCCCGTCAATCTTATCCCGTTAAATCTTTTACTGATTGAACTGAAATGTGGTATAGCTTATTTGGATGACAATGCACGCTTACCCATGTGACATTCTAAATCCAATATGGCGAATCATCCAAGATGGCGGACTAGTTTATTTTCTGCACTAGGTACCACAGTATGTGAATCAAATTGAAGGAGAGCTGCTTGCTGTGGAGAACACGAAAGATTGTTTTACTATATAATATATATTTTTTATTTTATTACTTTTCATTTCTCTCTATCAACTATTTGTCTGTATTCACTCCTTTTCCATCCATCTCGTGTTTCACAATCCATCCATCATTTCTTAAGTCTGCCTCTCCCTTTGTAACCATAGACAAAACATAATTTTGCAATATTGTCCTCATTATAACATTTTCATATCTTAAAACTAGTTACTATGTTGCTACACCTAAACCTACATTAGGGTGCAACAATGATCTTTCATCAAAGTATGCAAATATCACTTATAAAATGTCTCGTTGGTCTAGTGGCTGCAAACACTACTGCGGAACACGAGATTTCATCCCGCAGTCGGGCAAAGTGCCATCTGTAGCATTCAGGAGTCTGGATAAGTAAACGGTAAATGGCAATAGGCTCACTCCCTATTACATGGGACTTAAACATAACTGACGAAATGTGAGTGGAACTATGAGTACACCTCTGCCTACCCGTTCTGGGAACACAAGCGTAAGCATATGTATGTATGCATGAATGTTTTATATTTATATGATCAATACCGATCTATGCAAAGTTACTAGTTCTATCTCTGTGCAAGCAGTGCACTTGATTTGCAATATGTATTCATAACAGCTTGTGATGTTAGGGGGTGTATCTGTAGATAAATTCAAAGCGAACCTTATTGGTGACACCATCGGTTTAGTAGTATCGAGTATATTCCTTACTTATACGATAGATGCCGTGGGTTCGTTCCCTGCGTCAGACCTCAATTTTTTTGGGGCCAGCGTTTGTATATGCCATAAAAAAAATATACCTAAGAAAAATTGTGTGACATTTTATTCCATGCAGGGCCAGTTCGGTTAAAATATATGCAACAATAATCAAAAGCATTATTAAGGATTAAAAATAAACCAAAAAAATATTTGTAGTAAAGAGAGCTAAAACTCTATCGCAGAGTGGATTAAGATATTTAGTTTTTTTAATGTTTATAGCAGAAAAATATATGACAAAGAAAATGAAAATGAAAATGATTTATTCAGTTTAGGCCCTGGTAAGGCACTTGTTCCGTTTCGGAAACTAGCCTTCTGAGAAGAAAAGGCAAGAAACTCAGCTGGCAAAGATTTTATTAATATTTTTTTGACAACAAATATGACGTAGCTTATTACCCGGCTACGTTTTGACTTCTACTCCAGTACAAATGTGGATGTTCGTAATTTATGCGATGCCGTGGCGTTCTTCCGATTACATGGTAAGGGCAATGTAGTTTTGAACAAAATAAAACAAAATGAATTTAAATATATTCACGTGTGTAACTAGTATACAAATAAACTATTGTCTAGATGAAAACAAACAGTGATAATTAAAATGATCTCCCAGCCTTCATTACAGCGGTGCACAAAATAAAGCCGGGCGTCCCTCTTTGTAAGTCAAGCCTCGAATCTTGACCCTCGTTAGGCTCAAAGGGAACCCTTTCTTTTACATTGCTAAAGTTACCACTAATACCAACCTTTGTCTTCCCGCGTGATTTTGCATAGTGGCACAGTACCAAGCTCTGCATGTTTTCAGACTTTAGTATCTAATAGAAAGGATCTTTTAATTGTACGGCGGGCCCTAAGAAGGTACCTTAATGTTTTTTTAAATAAAAGTAGCCTAAGTTACTCCTCGTAACATTAGCTATCTGCCAGTGAAAGTCCCGTTGAAATCGGTTGAGCCTTTTCGGAGATTAGCCGGAACAAACAGACAGGAAATGAAAAATGTTTAAATAGGTTTTTTCATATTTGTACCGTATATACTTTAATGTGCATTTAGTGAAAAGCTGTTATTTTGAAATTACAAACAGACACTTCAATTTATTTATCTGTACTGTTCCTTGTATATATAATTAAGTTTTTATCTGTATAGATATAGATTGTAATTTGAGTTTAATCAAAGTACAGACTGATCGTCATTGCATATGCATTGGTTTATTTGTCCCTTAACTCAAACCCTTCTTCTCACAAAATACTTCCCCGACCCCACGAGCCTATGACAACAAAACCAAGAAAAGCTCACCTTCTAGAAAGTAATTAAAAACAGCTTCTCCACTTAACGCCAGGAGTGCTACAAAGATAATATAATTAAGTAAAGGATGCCAGAGTTCGCAAATTGCACGAGAGATCTCTTATTTTTACGCCACTTGAGTACAGATTCGCTCAGCGAATTTTAATTCCTTAATGCAAAGGGCCGTTATAATTTCAAATGACCCGACTATTCTGTTTTAGATTAGCAATAATGTGTTTTTTACCTATTAAGGTAACAAAGGTGTGGAAAAGAATTGGATGGTCTTCCTGTAAGTCTAAAACGGCCACTTTGGGAGAATCATAATGTGATCCGAATATGATTCAGGAATGATTCATATTTCGCAATTCACCTGTTTCACACTTTCCTATGAAGATTCCTAAAATGATCCACGAAATATGAATTGCTTTTGTGACAAATAGCAGAACCATAAAAAGTTACATAGGGACTAACATCTACAATTATTGTAATCGTTCGTGAATCATAAATATGAATGGCACCTAAGTGACCATTTTGTCATTTCGATGATGAATCATATTCGGATCACATTATGATTCTCCCAAAGTGGCCTTTTTAGACCTACTGGTTTTGTTTCTTTAAGATCACGACATTTAAGATACACCAGTATTTAATTTATAACCAGAATAATAGATACTTTATTTGGAAGAAAGATAAGAGGGTATAACGGCTGTACCTACAGAATATCGTAGCCAAATAATGCTACAAGCCGTGGTGGCCTTGGGGTTTGTGCAGTCGCCTGCTACGCAAGGGACGCAAGTTCGAATCCCTGCGGGGCCTGCACTTCAAAAAAACTTATATACATAGATTTCACACCACGTGCTTTATGGTGAAGGAAAACACCGTGAGGAAACCTGCATAGGTCTGCGTAATTAAAGAACGTATAGTGTCTGAGACGGCGACAACGGCGGCGGCATGCGGTTTTTACTAACATACACGAGTTCAACTCCTATGCGTTTATAGCTATACATATGGCACATATGCTCACGCCTGTATTCCCCGAAGGGGTAGGCAGAAGTATTGTAATTTTCAACACCCACATTTCACCGAATATGATTAAGTGCCAACGTGGCAGAGTGAGTCCATCGACGTTTCAGGCACTATACATACGTCTTTTTGAATTACTATGAATACGTCTATGAATCAGACATATGCAGGTTTCCTCGCGATGTTTTCCTTCACCGTAAAGCACGTGGTGTGAAATCACTGTACATAAGTTTTTAGAAAAACTCATAGGTACAGGCCAAGCTGGAATTCGAACTTGCGTCGCTTGCGTAGCAGGTGACTGCTCTAACCCTGAGGCCACCACGGCTCTTTTTTAGGATATAAAAAAATATTGTTAATTTTATTACTATAATATCTAAAAAAGAAAGAATAATATTCTTTCGCACATGTGAAGTGCAAACTATTAATTATGATGGTTTCAAGTAGGAATACCTAAATTTCTATTGGTTTTCTTTCTTTTTATTTAACTTTATTATTAAATAAAAGTCATAATTACAATAATATTAAATGTGAAAGTTTTTGTTTTTAAAAATGCCAGAATATTATCTGCAAGACAATAACAGTAAGTCGGTTATATAACTGAAAAGTGTTCCAAGTACTTATGCAGCGAGATAACCGAGATCTTTTCATTTCATAACCTAATGGAACTTTTCTCATTTAACTTACTCTTTTTTATCTGTAGAGGGAGGATCGTCGGTAAAATTTACTACTTGATGATCCGGTCTTTAGAGTCTTAGCATTACCGAACAATACCCAGCCATGAATCTGGTTTAGAAACTGCTTGTCGTTCTTATAGCAGTTGTAAAGTAGTTTGAAAACTGAGGCGTGGTGGCTGTGGGGTTTAAGTAGTCACCTGCATCTGTACCTTCGTATTTACGTAGTGATTTCACACCACGTGCGGTGAAGGAAAACATCGTGAGGAAACCTGCAGATGTCTGAGACGTAATTCAAAGACGTATGCATCTATCACGTTGGCATTTAATCATCTTCGATGAAAATAGGTTGTTGTAACAACACCTCTGCCTACCCCTTCGGGGAATACAGGCGTGAGCATAATATGTAGCTATGTATATTTCTACATTTTATACCAAAAATTAAGTAGATCGGAGCGTGCTATGGCTTCAATAATTCTTTGAAATCGATTTATCTATACAGATAAATAAAATTGGAGTGTCTGTTTGTAATTCCAAAATTACAGCTTTTCACTAAATGCATATGAAAGTATACACGCTACTGACACTGAAAAACCAAGTTTTATAATTTTTCTCTGTCTGTCTGTCTGTCCGTTTGTCTGTCTGTCCGTCTGTCTGTCTGTCTGCCTGTCTGTTTGTTCCGGGTAATCTCTGAAACGGCTGGACCGATTTTAACGGGACTTTCACTGGCAGGTAGCTGATGTTTCAAGGAGTAACTAAGGCTACTTTTATTTATTAAAAATAAGTAGGGTTCCGCGACATGAACCATGAATAGAAATCTACGCGGGTGAAACCGCGGGGCACAGCATGTTTTAAATATAGAAATACTATATCTACTGATAATTTAATTTAAATTTGACTATTGGGATCAATAACGATATTCCCACTGTGCATTTTGGCTAATTTGAACCTTATCTTGAAGGATATAAGAGCTATAAATACGGTGCAGTAGTGTGTCATGTGTCACATGCGTAAATTGTATCATCAATCACGATTCACTAGACATGAGAAGGATTGATAATGATCGCGTATTTTGCTTACTTCTTGAATATCTGTGTATTACATTAATACCATGATGTCCCAATAAATGCAGCAATATTTACAGCGAGTCAAATGAAAGGCCCCATTTCGATAATTTTATCAAAACTAGCTGATGCCCGCGACTACGTCTCCATAGGATTTGAATATTTTGGACGATTCACACAATCTATACATCTATATACATATATATATACATACATACATACAGATAAAATAACAGCTTTTCACTACATGCATATGAAAGTATACACGCTACTGAAATTGAAAACCAAGTTTTAAAAATTTTCTCTTTCTGTGTGTCCGTCTGTCTGTCTGTCTGTTCCGGGTAATCTCTGAAACGGCTGGACCGATTTTAACGGGACTTTCACTGGCAGGTAGCTAATGTTCCAAGGAGTAAGTTAGGCTACTTTTATTTATTAAAAATATTAGGGCCCCGCGACATGAAGCATGAAACTAAATCTACGCGGGTGAAACCGCGGGGCACAGCTAGTATAACTATAAATAATAGTCTGTTCTTTTGAAGTGTAAGCTATATTATTATTAAGTTTCATCAAAATCATTCGATAGTTTTCACGTGAAAGAATAGCAAAGATTAGTAGAAGAGACATTCTTACAAACTTTCTCGGTTATAATATTAGTTCCTTAAAGTATGTTCTAGGTCAAATAGAATATTATCCATACAAATGAAACGTAATTAAGTTTTAATGATTACTTAAATAATTTTTTTGACTTATAGAGGAATAACAATATGGATTGCATAAAATTAAGTGAAATTAACATCTATAAAGATTAAAGAGCCGTGGTGGCCTCGGGGTTAGAGCAGTCGCCTGCTACGCAAGCGACGCAAGTTCGAATCCCAGCGGGGCCTGTACCTATGAGTTTTTCTTATAACTTATTTACAGTGATTTCACACCACGTGCTTTACGGTGAAGGAAAACATCGTGAGGAAACCTGCATATGTCTGAGAAATAATTCATCAGCGTATGTATAGTGCTTGAGACGGCGATGGACTCACCCTCTGTCACGTTGGCACTTAATCATATTCGGTGAAATGTGGGTGTTGAAAATTACTACACCTCTGCCTACCCCTTCGGGGAATACAGGCGTGAGCATATAGATTGCATAAAATGAAGTGAAAAATATATTGCATGAATACTTTTTAAATTGACATCTATAAAGATTATCTATATTATTGCCGAAGTTGCAATACAATTTGTCAACGCATATTAAACTCCACCCATAAGGCTTCTTTCGCCCTTTGAAATAACTGAATGGTTTTCATCTCTCTGAAAGGTATGACTAGAATTCATTCATTCCAAGATTTACTGCTGACCATATTATTTGTAGTAGCTGACTAATGGTCTAGGTAAATATCTACTTTGCAAATTATTTGGTAATACGATATCATTTGAATAAACTTTTGTATATTAAATCTCCAGACTTATTAAAGATAAAGAAATATATTTTCTTATAAAGAATACACTTATTGGTAAATGATTATTTATTTTGAATATTTGATCATTAATTTGTAGGTATCACAGAAAAAAACATGTTATACTACTTAATAGAAAAGACACAATAGTCCATTGAAATAATAGTAAGTAGTACCTATTGTTTCTCTACTACAGCCTATCAGTCAACTTCACGTATTATGCTACCATATTCAAACGTCATTTCCAATAAAGGTTGCCAATTTAACATCTTTGGCTATCGTTACAGGTCAGTCGGAGGCCTAAAAATAATCTGACAACTGGTTTAACCCAGATCACAGATCTTCCTCCTAAATGGGGTTGGAGTCGCTTCGTATAAAAATCAGGTGATCAGCCACATCGGGTTGCATCAAGTGCCGACCCCAACAATGTATGGGATAAGGCCAGGGAGATGATGATGATTCAAACGTCATTTGTCAAATTTATTTAGCACGTGCGCTCTTCATGATGCAATATAACGGTTGTTCCTAGCGTCTTCTAGATAATCAGTAATAATAGCTCGATGTATTTACGATAATATTTCGAGATATCGAGATAATACAATCTAAAGCAAGTATTTTATTTATTTAAACCGAAAATGTTTAACAGTTGACATTTAATGTCTGCCATACGTTTTATATTTTATTTAGTAGCATTAAAATAAGCTAGTACATGTTAATTATCGTAGCGAACTATTCAGCTTGTCCTTAAAATCATAAAAATTTGAACTAAATGAAAAAAAACAAAAGCAATTCGCCAAATAACTTCTATCAATCTATACATCTATATCTATATCTATACAGATAAATAAAATTGAAGTGTCTGTTTGTAATTCCAAAATAAAACCTTTTTACTAAATGCATATGAAAGTGTACACGCTACCGACACTGAAAAACCAAGTTTTAAATGTAAAATGTAAATTCTCGACTTTCATAAGTGCCTTACCAGGGCCTAAACTGAATAAATATTTTTCATTTTCATTTTCATTTTTTCATTTACAATTTTTCTCTGTCTGTCCGTCTGTCTGTCTGTCTGTCTGTCAGTTTTTTCCGGGTAATCTCTGATAGGGCTCGACCGCTTTTAACGGAACTTTCACTAGCAGGCAGCTGATGTTCCAAGGAGTAACTTAGGCTACTTTTATTTATTTATAATATTATGGTTCAGCGACATGAAGCATGAAACTAAATCTACGCGGGTGAAACCGCAGGGCACAGCTAGTACTAAATAAGATGTGCAAATCACGCTAAAATACAACTAATTAGTTATTACATGTAATCAAATCCTTGCAAAACTCAAAAACAACAAGCCTACAAATCAAATAAAACACGCATTACCGAAGTATCGTATAACAGAGGGCCAAACGACGGCAAAAAGACTTGATGTGCTCTCAGAAATGATTCGCCGAATAGCCGAGTATTAGCCATCCGATATCGTGTTACCGGGGTCAATCGGGGCGGGCCCTGCATTAGCCTCCTGACCGAACTCAAAGGAAACGGCCCGAGATCTGTACTAATGGACCCATTGATTCAAACCTGTACGCCCTTCATTCTAACACTCTGATGCATTGCTCCAATGATGTCTAATGGAACTACATTCAATGCCGCTATTTATGTTGCCTTTGATAGCGTATAATAGCTTTTTAAAGCAAATTACATCTAGTATTTTGATACAGCTATGTATTGATATAGTGAGATTTTTAAGGAAATACTTGGATTACAAAATCTTACCGCGGCGATCCTAAATAGGAACCTACCGTTTTACCGAATACCTACATCTCTTATGATCTTATTACATTAGTATGAGTATTATTATATATCATCATCGTACGTCGCTAATGTCAGAAACGGATGATCCGATTTGAAAAATTATTTCAGTGTTATATCGCCTATTTATCGAGGGAAGCTATAAACCATATATCATCAGGCTAAGACCAATCGTGGATTAATGTTAGCGTTAGCCTAAAGTAACTATTCCACGAGGACGAAGTCGCGGGCAGAAGCTAGTAATTAATATACGAAGCGACTACCATCTGACCTAGCCCCTTATGCGAGAAAAATCGGTAATCTGGATTAAACCAGTTGTCAGCCTCTTATAGGCCTCCGACTGATCTGAAACGATTGCAAAGGATGTTAAATTAACGGCTGATTAAATCCGGCTATGTAATTATTTCACAACGTTAAAAGTATAAAGAACATTATTCTCAGTTCCAACATCACGTGTACTAGTGTACTTACTAAATATCCTATCAAAGGCAAGTCCAGAAGCAATGTCAACTTGAACAGTGACTGTCTATTTGAGTAGTTTGATGAGGGAACTGCGAAGGGAGGCACCAATTAGCCTGCAGTTGACTCAGCCGCGTCGAGATTAATTCACCACCGGCCACCTGCCGACTAAGCCACGGTCATCATTTAAACACGAGCCCTGATTGCACCAGATTACTATTGCCATGTAAACAAGGGCCATATTTGTCTGACTCGCTTTAATGATAATTGAACTGGTCGAGACACGGACATTACATATTATTCCCGAAGGTATTGATCCACTTTACTACAGCTTGTATTTGATATGTACAGATGAGGTCAGAAGTTTAAAAACTGCGCAAGTATTTGTTAGCAATTGCACAACACACATCCATAAATGAAATCTCCGAGATCAAGGCCTGCATGAGAAATGAAGCATCAAACTTGGTATCAAATACCAACATTAGTAAGTAATTTATTTCACATAATTATTTTTTCTCTTTTTGAAGACGGTTACTTATTTATTTAAAAAGAACTTTAGATTTCCACAGGCCACCAATGAAATTATATCTACTTGGGTAAACCCGCGGGGCACAGCTAGTTTATCACATACTTTCAAAACAAAACAAATGTCTGGATGACGACAATGATCTCAAATTAAAGAATTAACCAAACACAAAGCCATGTTCATTGAGACCAACTTCCCAATCCCAAATAGGTACGCTTTTGATATTTGTTAATTTCTCGAATCCTTGAATCTAAAAGGAAACAGGAAGTTAAATAAAACAAACAAACAAATATTGAACACAAAAGGATGATATACATTACATTTTCTCAAATAAAAATTACGAATTCATGTCGCAAATTAAGAGCGTGCCAAATCATAGAATACGAAAATAAAAAAATTCAATGATGATTGAATATAAAAATAATTCAATCAGTTCACGCCTTGACTTGGCACTTATAAACGTCGAAATAAAAGGCTAGTTTTCTAACCAGTGGCAAGTACTGGTTCGAAAACTAGCCTTCTAAGAACTTGCAAGATACTCTGAAATGTTTATTCATTCCAATAAAATTTACTAAGAATTGAATATAGTAGGCATCTCACGGAAGCACTAAGAGGTCATTACGGGACAAAAGAACATCTTCATAAAATGAACCGATCCGACGAAGTGGTATGTGGGTAGTGTAAATCAGAAGCCGAGACCATGAGTCACCTAATATGAACTTGCGACGCACTGGCCAGATGGCGAATGGACCTACTGGGTAAGGCTCTTCAACAACAAGCTCTTCCCCATGGGCAAGATCTGCCGGCTTGTTCAGGGAGTATTTGAGGAGTCAGGTACGTAGAGCATAAGGGCAAGGGTGGCACAAAAGATCCCAAGGGTCGACGTGCTTCCGGGCAACCGGACCCAATAATTCCACAACAAGATAAGATAAGATGAGTCACCTAATATGAACTTGCGGAGCACTGGCCAGATGGCAAATGGACCTACTGGGTAAAATATATCCGAAACCAGAGGACTACAAGCTCTTCCCCATGGGCAAGATCTGCCGGCTTGTTCAGGGAGTATTTGAGGAGTCAGATACGTAGAGCGTAACACTCATGATGTACCATTGATCTATATGACGAATTGACATTCTATTTTATGTCAGTTTCTACTAGTGTATAAGCAACTTGAAGTTTTTATCTTCAGCACAGAGTTGAAAATAAAATGTTTTAACTGCTACAACGTGGATATTCGCGCAAGTAATGGAAGTTTCGTGTTACGGTAACGATTTTAATCGCCCGCATTGGAATGTACGTTTTCAGGGTACTACAGCTGAATGATAAAGGCGAGGTTTATAGCAAAAAGAATACACAGTATTTCCAAACACTACTTTGTATACCCACTTATTCTGCATATGATTGCAAGACACGTTTTGTCACTGAACAGTTTTTGAAATGATAATGAACTTTGCGCGCCAATTTTGAGCTACTTACCTCGTCTTTTAATAATTTCTAAATATCTTTATTTGAGTAGACTTTTTACAAAGTACTTTCAAATCGTCAGAAGGACACAAATATTTTACAATATTTAACAGTTACAGCTCATAAAGAAAGGACTTGACAATACATGGTTTAAACGAAAACTAGACCAAACTCGGAATTAAATTATCTCCATCCCAAAGAAAGAGATAGAATTACTTCTATGCCAAGGACTATATCTACTATCATACTCTATGTTTTGCACTATAAGGGAATACGTTTACTTAACCTGATTTTAGTAAAAAAAATATATTATCCTCTAGTATGAACATTCTATCTACAGGCAGAGCATAATAATAATAATAATAATAATAATAATATATTCTTTATTGCACACCATAATACAGAGTATTTACTTAAGGTAGAATTATTAAAATATGGTAACAAAAGGCGGTCTTATCGCTAAAGCGATCTCTACCAGACAACCTTAGGGTACATGGAGACACCGATATGAAAAATATTGAAGGCAGGTGTGTGAGACAAAGAAAGGGAGACTAGGTATAAATAAATATAATACATAATATACATACAACACAAAAGTTACAAATAAATAAAGAATACTATATACTATTTAAAGAGATATATAATAATCATACAAAAGTCTTTTGAAGGAGTAAATAGACTGAGCTTCTCTGATTGATGAAGGAAGTGAATTCCAGAGATGAACAGCTTGCACAGTAAAAGATTTGGAGTAAGAGGAGGAAGAGCAGTTTGGGACCTTAAGTAGGAATTCTCGGGATTTTCGGATCGGGTGTAAACTAGAGGAATGAAATTCAAAACGTTCCTGAAGGTAGGCAGGAGATTTGGGATCAAATAGAACCTTGTAGAGAAGCGTGAGGATGTGAGTATTCCGGCGAAGTCGAATGGGGAGCCACTTGAGCCGAAGGCGAAATTCAGAGACGTGGTCATATTTACGTAAGCCAAATATAAACCGTATACAGAGGTTTTGAATGCGGTCAAGCTTGTTTAGTTGCTCCTCAGTGATATTAAGATAGCTGACGTCAGCGTAGTCAATGATAGGAAGGAGTAAGGACTGTGCCAGTGTAATTTTGGTGTCTATAGGGAGGAAATTACGCAGTCGTCTGAGGGAGCCAGCTGCTGCAAACACTTTACGGCTTACCTCTGCTAGATGTGGTTTCCATGATAATGATCGATCAACGAAGACACCTAGGTCTTTAACTGTTTCACTAAACGGTATGCGTACCCCTTCAAATAAGACAGGCGGCAGTAGATTAAAGTCAACCAGTGCGATTGATCGTCCACTACCAATCACAATGCACTGGGTTTTGGCAGGATTCACCAGAAGTCCATGTTTCCTGCTCCAGTCAGAAATTGTGATAAGATCTTTGTTAGTACGATCAATAGCAGAGGGGAGACACGGTAAAGAAGCCTGTGTGTAAATTTGGAGATCATCTGCATATAGGTGGTAGGAAGAAGTGATCTGATCGGTAATTGACTTTATAAAAATCGAGAAGAGTAATGGGGATAAGACGCCACCTTGTGGGACACCGGCATACGTGTTACACCAAGACGACACTCTGTCGTCAAGGCGCACCCGCTGCCGGCGTCCCGACAAGTAACTACGAAACCAGTCAATCACTGTTGGAGATACGTTTAGAGAACCCAATGTTGCAAGCAGAATGTCGAAGTCGACGGTGTTAAATGCGTTGCTGAAGTCTAACAGCGTGAGGATAGTGAGCTGTGATTTATCCATGCCAGCGCGAATGTCATCTGTGACTTTAACTAATGCCGTAGTAGTACTATGACCAGAGCGAAACCCAGATTGAAAAGGGTTAAGGAGGTCATTTTTGGTCAAGTGTGTACTCAACTGGTTATAAACCAGTCTTTCCAGCACTTTCGAAAGGAAAGGTAGGATAGAAATAGGACGATATTCAGAAAAAGAAGTAGGGTTGCATTTTTTAGGTAATGGAATAATTTGGGCTTCTTTCCAAAGATCTGGGAAGGAGCCAGTGGAGAGAGAGGAATTAAAGATGTAGGCAATGATTGGTGTGAGGAAGGTCAGTAGTGGCATGATCATTTTCCGGCTAATGTCGTCACAGCCGACAGCGTTAGAGGCGATGGAACGTATGGCCCTCTCAACGTCACAATCAGTAAATTGACTAAATGAAAATATCGGACAGTCGGGAGCAATAGTGGCTGAAAGATGGTTAATGGTATCGGTTTTAGTAGCTGAATCAAATTGAGCCACCGAAGAGAAATGAATATTTAAATCGTCCAAGTTCAAATTACTGTTAGGTTCTAAGATTTTTTGTTTGCCAACTCCCAAAGTTTTCAGAAATTTCCATACATTGTATGGAGAGCTGTCCTCAATAGATTTGTGAATGTGGCTCCTTTGTGCGTCCCTACACGTCCTATTGCAGTGATTCCGTATCTGTCTGTACTTTTCTCGATATTTATCAGGATCTCGTTTGTATTTGGCCTTAATCATATTTTTCCTTTCTCGTAAGGCACGAATTTCATCAGTCAGCCATGGAGCAGGGAGATGTTTTACCCTTACGGGTCTGATAGGAGCATGGCTATCAAACAATTGGGTCAACAACGAGTTGAACAGAGCAACCTTCTCATCGATTGACCCAGCTGACCTAATGACTGACCAATCGATCTGCTCAGCGTCCCTCAAAAGACTACTTTCGTCTATGGCACCAAAGTTACGCTGCAGAAGGATTTTAGGCGTGTGTTTTGGAGGTCTGATGTTATAAGACAAGTATATTAGATTGTGATAGGAGAAAGCATCGGCTGAGCATTGACCATGTGCAATGACATGGTCAAGCGAAGAAACAAGTATGAGGTCGAGAAGAGAAGGATTAGAATTAGGAAAGAAATGTGTAGCAGTGGAAGAGAGAGTGTGTAAATTAGAGGAATCGATTATAGATTTTAATTGACGAGCTCTCTGGTCATTTTTTAACAAGCAAGTGTTAAAATCGCCCATGATGATTGAGTGATCATATACAGGAGTAAGATTTTCAAGTAGAAGTTCGAAAGAGGAAAAATAATTGTTACGAAGGGAAGGATTATAGAAAACACCAAGAAGAGTCTTTTTACCAGACAGTAGGACTTCAATGAAAATATATTCGGATTCATCAGGGGAGAGGGACTGAGAGGACATATTGACTACGCTGAATGGGATGTGACCTCTAAGGTAGATGGCCACTCCGCCTCCCACTCTTCCCGTGCGGTCATTTCGTATCAGATGATAACCAGGTAAAGTGTAAGAGGATGAAGGTAGACATGGTTTTAACCAAGTTTCGGAGACAAGAATAGCGTGTATATTTTTATCAACAAACGTCGTCAGCATATCAGGAAAGTGTGCCGGAATACTTTGAGCATTTATGTGAACGACATTGAATTTTTTTGGAACATCTTTAAAGAAGGAGTTTAAAGAATCACATAAAGAAGGAGGGGGGATACTGCGAAAACTGTTATCGTTACTGTCATCATCAACATCAGAAACGGAATAATACTCAAGACTAGTATCATCAGAACCAGAGTCAGTCATAAATATTGAAATTATATCAATAAAATGTAATACTTGGTATGGGAAAAAGAATAATAAAGATTTATCTTAAACCTAAAATATAAACAATTAAAAATATTATCAGTACCCGCCAGCTGTTTTCAAAACAAACAAAGCAAAATAATAATTAATAACAACACTAGAACTAAAATAGCTATAACGAAACGTTGGGAAACAATTTTACGTATGGCAACACACAAAACATCTAAGACATGACACATGTCAACAATGACGTGACGTGACCAAAAATGTATCATGCCACGAAAGATTGACAAGCAAAATAAACTTTGATATATCGGGTAAACTAATAAAAATATAAAGTTAGGTAATTCAAAATAAATTTAAGTGAAATTTGCGTATACCCGACAGTGAGCTGAAAAAATAATAAGTATGCAGTCACTTCCTTGCCGTTCTTTTTGGTTTCGGCATCGTCGCTGCAACCTTGGAAGAACTGTCGTCCTGAACAATGGGCGTAATATCTTGCGGCTTCGGATGCTCCAGCGTGTTGAGCTCGTTCATGGAAGTGAGCCGATGTCGAGTGCCGTCCGGTCCCACGAGAACAATCCACCCATCCTTCGTCCAGCATTTATTAATTCCATAGCGGTTGCGAGCCGCCATAAACACTGCATGTCGAGATTTCGTCAAGAACTCGGAGATTGTGACGCCCGATCCCTTAAGACACGTCTTCGAATACCAAATTCTATCGCGAACCGAGGAATCGCCAAACTTCACCACAATAGGCCTTGGTTTTGAACTCGAAGACTGCCCCATACGATGGCAGCGACGAATAAGCATAGTACATAACTTATTGTCATCTCAGAATATACGTTCATGAAACAAATGATTTGATTGATATAAGGAACCCAATTGGATATCATCTTTGACACCCCTTGACTGGTTGCACCGAATATTCGTGGTCATTGTGGGATGTGGTTAATTGGGAAACTCCATACGAGCCATTGGTCACGGCTTCGGATCGACGATTTCGACCAAAATAACGAACCTCGTCTTTTCATAACAGTTTTTTGTCGTCGGCTTTTGATTGGTGCGGAATATTTTAAACACAATTGATCAAAGCGTGCGCTATGGAGAGATATTCCAGTATTTTATATGCTCGTTCGTTTTCTTTTTCAATATGATTGGCAACGTGTGAACTGGAAATAGCTGGGTGAAATGCATTTGTGCTGTTTTCCAATTTTTCTTTTTTGAAATACTTTTGACAGATATAGCGACGTATTTGCCGCATATTTTTTAATGGCACTGAATAAATATAAAGTCATCATATTACGCCAATTTATCTAAACACGCGATTGTTGCATGTTGTGTCCTATATTGATTCCCCAAAAACCAACTCATTGGATCAACTTAAACTGTAATTAAAAGGTGATCTAAAAATTAAACCTAGCTAAATCGATTTATCGCCCCGAAACCCCCTGCATACTAAATTTTATGAAAATCGTTTGAACCTTTTCCGAAATTCAGATTCTGTTTATGTATTTACAAGAATTGGTCATTTTCAGGTATTATAAAGATACGTATTCATTTCCTGTTAAACAACTTAAGCGCTCAACATACAGGTAACTATGAAAGCTAACTCCTTGGCACAAGGCTTTTACAGCTTCATTCGGCTTAACACTCCTTGGCACATTTAAAGCTGGTAATTCGAGGCAAATATTCTAAAAATATACCATACAGTAAGCCCAACTAATGCTAAACCGGGTTCGTACAAAATGCGTACGTACAAGATAAACTTACCTCATGCGAGGTAAAATATAGGGAGAATATTGAAAGGGACTTTGGAGAAGGAATTAGAAGTATTACATCCGATCCCTCTTATCGTACGAGCTCCTTGGTAATGTGTGTACCACTCGGGATTTGGATAGTGATTTCAGTTGGGTATATTAATAGGAATGGATTTTGTCGGATTTATCTATACACGCTCCGCATACACGTGCCCCGCGGTTTCACCCGCGTAGATTTAGTTTCATCCTTATTTTCACGAAACCCAAATATATTTAATAAATAAAAGTAGCCTAAGTTACTCCTTGATATATCAGCTACCTGCCAGTGAAAATCCCGTTAAAATCGGTCAAGCCGTTTCAGAGATTACCTGGAACAAACAGACAGACAGACAGACAGACGGAGAGACAGACAAAAATTTAAAACTTGGTTTTTCAGTGTCAGTAGCGTGTACACTTTCATATGCATTCAGTAAAAAGCTGTAATTTTGGAATTACAAACAGACACTTCAATTTTATTAATCTGTATAGATATAGATTGTACTAATATTATAAATAGATAATTTGTATCTTTGATACGCAATAACAGCACGGATAAAGGGATTTCACCAGATGAAGCCTCCAAAATTTATCAAAATCGGTTCATAAACGACGAAGTTGTTCACGAACACAATTGAAATAATATATCGGCCGAATTATGAAACCATTCCAATTTTACCAATCCAAAAAGAACCCCATCTATAAAGTCGCGGTCAGAGGCTATTGAATACAAAAATATTATGTACTAGCGGAGATAACGCGGTTGCACCCGAGTAGTTCCCGTTCCCGTAGGAGTACAGGGATAAGATATAGCCTATGTTACTCGCTGATGATGTAGCTATCCATTGCTGAAAGAATTTTCAAGATCGGTCAAGTAGTTTCGGAGCCTATCCAGTGCAAACAAACAAACAATAGAACGATCAAATCTTTCATCTATTATATATATATTATATATAATATTAATGTAGACTACTATTGTGTTTTACTTCACGTCTTCTTATATGTTATTCAGTGATTGTGTTCTGTGTGGTTTATAAGTATTCTAATAATGAAATAGTTCTTAAAATCGTTCCTGTAATTATTGAGTTTATTCACACATTACTCTCACAAAAATATGAAAATGAAAGACTAAAAATAATTTCTCTTTAAAGATTCGTATTAACATAGGCATATAAATAGTGTAGACAAAAAATGATTTACCAAAACGTCAACGTAAAATAAAATGACCTAATGCAGCGAACTAATGACATTCGTCGGATTCATGAAAAGCTCCAAGAATTCGCGAATCAAATTTTACTTCTAAATAAACTTTGGGCAAAGAAACATTGCCAAGATTATTTGTTTTAACATATTATTATTGTGAGCAAACATCAATAGAATATTCATCTACCGCTGCTCTACGTAACGAGCCAGCCTAAATAAATGCTAATAACCAACCAATCATGCTAATACAATATGCCCGAGCCGTTGGCGCAAGTCATAAGAATTATTGTCAAACTCAAACTCTAAAATATTTTTATTCTATCAGACAAAGTACTTTTGAAGGCTTATTCCCAGACATTCATAATTATATGCCTTTGGCATTAAGTCCGCTGTGCATATAATATTATGCAGGAAGCTTTTAAATAAATAATTAAATACATTTTATTACCACCTCCGCGACTTTTGTTTTATTATACAAACTAGCTGTGCCCCGCGGTTTCACCCGCGTGGATTTAGTTTTATGCGTCATGTCGCGGAAGCCTAATATTTTTAATAAATAAAAGTAGCCAAAGTTACTCCTTGAATCAGATCAGAGATCAGCTACCTGCCAGTGAAAGTCCCGTTAAAATCGGTCCAGCCGTTTCGGAGATTACCCGGAACAAACAGAGAGACAGACAGACAGACAGACCAACAAACAGAGATTTTTTTTTAAACTTGTGGCTTCAGAGTCAGTAGCGTGTATACTTTCATATGCATTTAGTGAAAAGCTGTTATTTTGGAATTACAAACAGACACTTCAATTTTATTTATCTGTATAGATGTATAGATGAGTTCTCACGACATCAAAGAAATTAAATTGATGTGGAGGTCGCGGGAATTCATGTATGAAAGCTTATTTTTCAAAATCTATGAGCTGTGGATGTATGGGAATTGGGAATAGGACTCGTCAGAATGATAGGATTACACTTAAGATTATACATACTACCGCCAGGTTCCGATGGTTGTTTTTCCTGAGAAGAATCTGACAAGAAACATTTATAGAATTTTAAAAGTAAATGGAAGCTTTTATTGAATCGGGGAAAATATCACTAAGTTTCATAGTTTTTATTGTAAATCCTATGCGGGTAAAACCGCAAAGCAAACCTAGTGTGGACAAAAAGATTTATACGATTCATTGAACACAAAGTTATAGGTACCAGTGAGTTTCAACAAACAGCTTTAGAGATGATACAATTGCAAATAAATACTTAAAGCCGAATTCCTTTATATTAACCCCTTGTTAGATAGAACACCGCATATGTGAGTCTAAAATTAGTATTCACCATCGAGCTGTTTCATAACACCGTCTCGTGCGATACCAACGAATATGGTAAGCGCCTATCAATGCTAATGAGTACCAATTACATATTTGAATTTCACAAGGTCCTTACTCCAGACTCCTAAAGGTATATATATCTTTATTGATAATGTGCAGTAATGACACACCACGACCATACCAGCAAAGAAAAATGCAGAAGAAATAAAATTCGTCTTTAAACATTTACTAGCTTCGGCCCGCGACTTCCTCCGCGAGGAATGGTGGCTTTGGACTAACGCTAACGTTGGCCCGCGATTGGTCTAGGCATGATGAGACATAACACAGAATTATTCAAATCGGGCCAGTAGTTCCTGAGGTTAGCGCCTTCAAGCAAACAAACAAACTCTTCAGCTTTACATATTAGTGTAGATTATATTTGGTTTTTTCATGATGTTTTTGTTTACCTGCTCTTAAATGGAAATTATATAAGTCGGTTATTAACTGACTAGCATTGAGCTGAATCAATTTCTCTTGAGTCTGAATCTTGAAGGACGCATGTTTTCTAATAAATACATTCTATTTTTACTTGCGAGGTTAACGAACGAAAAACGCAAAAAACAATCTGTATAGAGCTGTGAGCAATAAAGAATTTACTAGTAAATTATTCCAAGCATACCACAAATGCATACAAAATTTAACTCTAAACGAAAATTGACCCAATTTTTTGTAAATTTAAAATAGCTCAGCGAGTGCCGGATTAGATTTTGCATGCAGCGTACATATGCGGAGGTCCGGTTATATTTCGCTGAAGTTGAGATAATTTCAACTTCGTGTCACAAAAACGTATAAATGTAGCGGCGGGAGGCAGAAACTTTTATTTAGGACAGCTTTGCGAGGCGCACAAAATATAAATGCGGACGTATGAAAATGGGTGGGCTACATAATATATTGCAGGGTACGACGCACCCCTGCCCAATTAAGCTACGTTACATGCCTTCATATTCATAGTATTTCAAGATGTTGCTCTGAAGTAGCTATAAGTAGAAACATCATCATCTCCCTGGCCTTATCCCATGTATTTGGGGTCGGCACTTGATTCAACTCGATGTGGCTGATCACCAGATTTTTATACGAAGCGACTGCGTCTGACCTTCGTAACCCCTTTTTCGAGGAAAATCGGGTTAAACCAGTTGTCAGACTTTCTGAGGCCTCTGACTTGTAACGATTGCCAAAGATGATAAATTGGCAACCGGGACCGACGGCTTAACGTGCTCTCCGAGGCACGGAGGGAACTCGGGCGGTCACCCATCCAACTACTGGCTAGGCGTATGGTTGCTTAAATTCGCTGATCGAATCATATGCGAAATAGCAACTAAAACGATGTGTTTTTTTTTTTTCTTTATTTATTTATTTATTTATAGTTAATTATAACGGAGATACCAATTACAATAATTAACTTAGACATTTTAAAACTATAATCTTATTCCTTATTAAAATACACACTTATAAAATAGTGGACGCTCTCGCATACTTAACCTCACAGAATCTCAAACATTCAAACAAAATATAGTTCCATGCATCCGCAAACAGATCACATTCAGGGCTGGTATCTAGGAGGGCATTGAGCATAGTCAGGGTATGGCACACCGGAGACTGCGCCCTGGCTACAGTTCGGCAGGTCGGCTGCACGAACAATCGGTGCCGGCTGCTGGGTCGGTGTCGCAGATAATTGTTGGGCACGAATAGCCGACAGAAAAGTTCATGGAGCTCGGGACAGTCAATAAGCCCTCGAAGGATCTTGCAAGCGACAATTAGCTGATCCAGACCTCGGCGTACCTCCAGAGAGTTGAATCCCAACATTCCCAACATAAAATTGGTAGGATACATATAGGGATATTTTTTATATACCTTCTTATACAAAAACCTGACAAAAGTTTTCTGTATTTTTTCGAGCGCTAGTATTTGGGACGCTGTATGCGGGTTCCAGACGCAGCTGCTAGCCTCTATCTTACTCCGAACCAGGGATGTATATAAAATCTTTAGTATCAGTGGGTCGTGGAAGTCTCGTGCATTCCTTAAAACGAAGCCTAAACGCCTGTAAGATTCCCTACAAAGGGCGGAAATATGATCTCGAAAAGTAAGACCACGGTCGAAGATCACTCCTAAATCTTTTATGGTGGAAACACGCGTAATGACTTCTCCTCCCATACTGTAGTTGTAATAGATCGGTCGTGAACCTCGACCATAAGTCATGACGGAACACTTACTCATATTAAAGAGCAGCTTATTCTCTATGCTCCATCGGTGGACAGCGTCAACGTCTGTCTGTAGTCTTTTGCAGTCTTCATCAGTTTCAATAACCAATGCGAGCTTTAGGTCATCAGCATATAAAAGGCACTTCGAGTATGCTACTTTGAGTGTAAGGTCATTAACCATGATCATAAATAACAGTGGGCCTAGTACGGATCCTTGGCTTACCCCCGAGTGGGTAGAGTATGGTTCCGATTCATAGCACCCATGTCTTACAAACTGTTTGCGGTCCCGGAGATAGTCAGCAAAAAACTTAAGGAGTCCCGAGGAAAAACCAATGGCACCCAACTTGGTTAATAATACCTCGTTGTTTACTCTGTCAAACGCTTTAGAAAAGTCGAAATAAAGCACGTCGACTTGTTTACCTGCGTCTAAATATCTGGAGATGAATTCCACCTGAAGAAGCAGATTTGAATTGACAGAGCGGCCGGGTCGGAAACCATGTTGAGAGTCCGAGAGATACCCTTTGATGTGTGGGAAGAGCTTATTATGGAGTATGTGTTCAAACAACTTAGCAACGGTAGGAAGATTCGCAACTGGCCTATGAAGAGTGACTGATGATCTGTCACCAGTTTTTGGAATGGGGGTAACCCGGGATAGCTTGAATCGCTGTGGGTACACACTAGACCGAAGAGCCATATTGAATATATGACAAATCGGTACTGCTAGGCCTTTGCTACATCCCTTGAGGATGAAGGCGGGAATGCTGTCCGGACCGATCGCACCACCGATTTTAAGTCGATCCCCTTTTCCACGTCTTGGGGGGTTAGGTGAGGAAGGGAAACATTGCCACCGTCGCTTTTAAAGTGCAGGTCAGTAGTCTCCAAATTTGGTACTTCCTGTACAAATATGCTCGAGAAATAATGGGCAAATGCCTCGGCTGCCCCGACACCAGAAAAAGATTGACTATTGTAGGTCACAATCGGTTCGAAGCCACCTTTAGATCTTAATCTGGATACATGCTGCCAAAACTGTTTCGGGTTATTTTTAAAAGTCCCTTCGCTCTCTTTTTTAGGTCAGAGCGCAAGGATCTAAATTAATTGTACACAAGATCACATCGCGAGCGCTTCCATTTAGTATGGAGTTTTTTCTTACGGCGAGTATCGTGAATTAAATCTCTAGTGAACCACACAGGGTACCTATTTTTTTTAAGAAAACAAGCATCGAATATGTTATATATTAAATCAAAAAACTTGTCTGTAGCAGTGTGTGCATTATTGCAGGTGAGAACATCACGCCATGAGACTGTTCCAATTTTATCATACAGGAGGGTAAGGTCTCCTTTACTAAAGTTCCAGTCTCTCCCTTGGATATTACAAGGATCCATCTTTTCATTACACTTCGGATTCGCGATGGGTACTGTAATATCCAACGGGGGATGGTATAAATCAATAGGTACCAATTCCATTCCCACCGCATGCCTGCAGGTCACTCCGATGTCCTCCCGCACCAACACAACATCTAACTTACTCTCTCGCATATTCATCACATCATTCATCTCAGCTAGATTACAAAAGGACAGAAAATAACAGTAGTAGTTTTGTATGTTTACAGACGCACTCTTTATATTAAGGTCTCCCAGAATTATTACAATACCACTCAAATTATGAATTAAACTTTCTACTGTGCACTTACTGTGTTGAATAACTGCATAAACACATACGGTCAAACGTGACCACACGTAGGGGTGAAATACTTATATGATACACTGATAAAATTAAAGAACTGAGTTAGTTATACCATATTAATATCATTATAATATCGACGGGTTCTGCGCAACGGTATTTAATTAATGTACTGTTTTTTTAGCTGTGCCCCGCGGTTTCACCCGCGTAGATTTAGTTTCATGCTTCATGTTGCGGAACCCTAATATTTTTAATAAATAAAAGTAGCCTAAGTTACTCCTTGAAACCTCAGCTACCTGCCAGTGAAAGTCCCGTTAAAATCGGTCCAGCCATTTCGGAGATTACCCGGAACAAACAGACAGACAGACCGACAGATGGACAGACAGACAGAGAAAAAATTTAAAACTTGGTTTTTTAGTGTCAGAAGCGTGTATACTTACATTGCATTTTGTGAAATACTGTTATTTTGGAATTACAAACAGACACTTCAATTGTATTTATCTGTATAGATGTATAGATAATATAGTTTTTTTTATGCGTGAGTTAATGAAACCAATATCACAATCAGTGTGTTTTTATCTGCTCCGTTCATTCTAAAGAGATTTTAACTGTAGTAAAATTAACTTACCTTAAGCCGAACATGTTGTTTTCCACCATACATTGCAAGAAACAGACTAGAAAGATTTGAAATTATTCGTTATCATAAAATATCAAATTGGTGATGAACTCCTTGCTGTTTAAAAAGCTCGGTCAGCCATCTTATAAACGATCAAGACAATGTTCCACTTGTCTCCAGAAAATCTCAAATCCCTTCCAGTCAGTCCCAAGAGCTAGAACATCACTTGAAGCACGAATCACGGATATCTTTGCTTTTAAAGCAAGCACTCTGGGACAATTACCGTGGTCTTGGGAGAGTCTTAAGAGACAGTGTTGAATAAACAACCGGCTCGGACGTCACGTCTGCGGACTAACCGCTAGAATGTCTCACCATTGGTATAAAAAAACTCTATTTGAGTGATTATGAGGATATTCTCGCTCAATCTGATATAGAGAGGGAACTAAGGTTGCTAACTAGTTATTTTTTCTGCTCTACTACAGTATGGATATCAATTGAAAGGGCTTGCTGAAGAAAACGCGAAAGCTTGTTTTGTCCGCCTGAAGGTAAAACGGTTACTGCAGCCTATGAACGAAACCAGCATTAAGAGCCTCTTGATTCTCCTAAGGAATGTAATCGTTGTGCTAACCTTCTTTCATGTAGGAAAACTCCCACTATAGCTAGCACAGCGCATTCTCTCTACCTTTTTCCTACTCACCTCAGGAACACAACACTACGGAGCCGTATTTGGCTACGATCATACGTAAGGGGAGGGACGCTGTCCCCAGTCAGCGTCAAACTTTGAGCTTGAAAATTTATTAATATGAATTCTCATTGAACGATAAGCCTACAATATAATGCGAAGTCCAGTATAATATAGGAAACGTATGAAATGGAGTGTGTGTAACTGTGTGTACGTAATCTCTCCAATGAGATGATTCCTTTTGTTTCCACCGAAAGAAACACTTGGAAAGTCAACTTAAATTCAAATAAGAACGTCCCACAATATCACATTTGTGTAAATACAACACAGATGACTTTAACGTAATATTCACTTGGGGACATGCTCACTTCGTTATAAATTACTTTTGCTGGGAAAATTTTGCAATTTCTACAACAGAAACATTATTGTGCTGTCACGAGAAGAATATTTTAAAAACTCAGTGAGTCACTTTAGACTATTTAAATTGTTTTACTTTTTTCGTGCACGAATAGAAATGATTGGTAGGTAATTTGATGGAAATGTTTAACTTACTACAGATTGCCTCGTTGGTCTAGTTGCAAGTACTACTGCGGAACACAAGGTCCTGGGTTCGACCCCTGGGTCGGACAAAGTGTAATAGGGTTTTTCAATCTTTATTTTCCCATAAACAGCCCGGAGTCTGCATAAGTGTCTGGCTAATGACACATAATAGGCTCACCCACTATGGAGCATATAAAACCATGGGACTTATAAAAACATAGCTGACGAAATGTGGGTGTACTATAAGTACACCTCTGCCTACTCAAGGCATGAGTAAAAATTTTGTCAGTCTGACAAAAATTTTCTATTTATTATTTGTTCCGGGTAATCTCTGAAACTATTGGATCGATTTTAACAGGACTTTCAAACTCAAACTCAAACTCAAACTCAAATATATCTTTATTCGATTAGACTTCATACAAAGTACTTTCAAATCGTCAGAATGACACAATTACACAGGATTATACATGCTACCGCCAGGTTCGGAAGGTTGATTTTACTGAGAAGAACCTGGCAAGAAACTCAGTAATTACTCTTTTAAAGAATATTATACAGTTATAAAAATACAAAATAAATTGTTCAAGCAACTATAAGCCCATGGACACAGTTCTAATGCTCAATTATCAAAAATAAAAACTAAAAATATATTACAAATATATGTGAGCATGGCAAATTCCAGCCAGTCAAAGCAAAATTAAGATTAATTAATTGTAGCAAAAGTACAGTGCCAATGGGATTATTTACAAAAATTATCAGGTACATCCCAGGCTCCCTTATCACAAATATAATCACTTACAGTATAATATCCTTTTTCAAGCAAAACTGATTTAATTGTTTCTTTAAATTTGTTGAAGGGCAAGTTTACAATTGATAGATAGCTAATGTTACAAGGAGTAATTTAGACTACTTTTAAAAAAAGTATAAGGCTTCCGCGGGACACCCATGAAATGAACTCTACGCGGGTGAAACCGCGGGGCACAGCTAGTAACTACTAAAAATAACCCACAAAATACGTGAGCTGATAAAAATATAACAAAATTGACGCACAAACCTCTATATACTTTAGCTACATAAGTAACAGTTATTCTAGAATGTAATTTCGTACGAGACTTTCATTTCCTTTTTAAATTACAGAATGTTTCCCCAGCAAGCTATGAAATCCTTGAACTTACTATTCCATTTCCCGTCTAGATTTATGGAAGAGAAAGAAAGATAGTGTTTCCTTTTGAAAGAAAGATTTTCTTTTGAAAGAAAGATAAAAGTTTTTTAGGATTTCAATACCGATTTACTTTAAATCCACATTTTTTTTGAGTCTTAGAATAATATCTGATTATTTTTAAAGATGGCTTCTCGTATTATCTGTAATTGTATGAATAGCATAATATAATTTATAAAATACTTACTAATTATAATTTCAGCGTTTTATCGCAAATCAGATACTGAAAAATATTTCTACTGATGCGAAAATAGGAGATGAGTTTTCTTGGTAATCACCTACCGAGAAAATTTAATTTGTATAATACAAATTAAATTGTCTTTTGACTAAGTAGTGTTTCTTGCAACATCACAATATCACAAATTAATTAAGCTAATTATGGTCTAATTTATTGTCCTCGGAACGCAATCTAGCTTTCTTGGTAGCCTTTGAAAGATGCTAGAGAGATGTAAATATCAAACGTAATTTAATTTACTAGAAAGAAACTCTAAATTTCTAAAGTAAGCACCGCGAGCCGCCCATGAAAAAGCTTACGCGATTAAAACCGCGGAGTACACCTAGTACTCATATATACAAGGAGAGTCAGTAGAACAAGTCACTATATACCCCAGACGCCTCTTTAGAGTAAATATAGTCACCCGTATGGAGCGAATTTCATGCATAAAATTATTGAACCTGCCTCCTCTAGACACACGGCTACCTGTCAAAGTCGATTGCCGCAACTCACAGGCACAGGCGGTATAACTTAATGGGGATTGTTAAGGAGTATACACATGGGTATTATAATATTGGCGGAGAGAATTGTTAATCACTCCATCAAATCATAATCGTGCTTTGAGTAATTTTTAAAGATACAGTTATTATATTCTTAGTTTAACATTCTTATGAACGAAGAGTTGGCACAGTGTGCCTAGTGCGAGTTTTTCACTACCGCCGTCACAAGTCATCGCGTCGACGTAAACGCAGATTTACATGGAATCTAAACAACGTCTCTGTCGGCCCACAGGTGGCATTATTTTGATCCTATACATATATGCGATTACGTCAACGCGATGACTTGTGACGGCGATTTAAAGAAAACTCGGAGTAGGCACTCAGGAGTGTCTTGCATCACAGTTTGACACGTGCGTTGAGCAGAAATACTGTCATAGTTGATTCTTTGTAGTTCAAAGTGATAACTAAACATTTATACGTAAACTATCTTATTACTAATTTTAATTACAGTTGTAAATGACGTCATATATATAGTTCGGAACTTACTAACTTACACTCGCTGCTGAACTAGAACGCAAGATATGTTGTAATTCCCATTGTATTCCTACTTTTTATTGCCATGATTATGTCTTATTCTGAGACAGATGTATAATTACATGTATAAATCACTGTCACACAGTGGACCTATGACGACAATAAGAGCTTATGACGAAAACGGTTTGTGGTTAGTAGACCTAAGTCCTATTCTAGGTGTCGCGGGTTCGATTCCCAGAGTAAACAATGTTTGCCTTGTGTTTGGGTATTTGGTATATATTCTTAGTATTTATTTACAAAAAAAGTTAACTGTTATATCAGTCGGCTGGCAACCACAGCACATGCTTCGCTCAGTGCTTGGATGGTGCCGAGTGATAATGTCCAAATATTATATATTTATTTATGGCAAGGCCCCGTACGTAACTTCCTGCTAACCTTATAGTATACTAGCGGATGTCACGCGGTTTCACCCGCGTAGTTCCCGTTCCCTTTGGAGTACGGGGATAAAATATAGCCTATATTAGTCGCTGATGATGTAGCTATCCATTGCTGAAAGAATTTTTTCAATTCAATGCAAACAAACAAACCAATAACATTCAAATCTTTCCACTTTATAATATTAAACAACGCAAATACGTGTCACAGGTACGGTCTGCAAGCGAACCTATTCGAGTGTCTTGTTGATATTGAAACGAAGCCGAAAATTTATATGTATGCTATGGCGTGACACGAGCCGACTTCGCTTGTACACTCAATAACGCGACATGTTAATTAATAACCATTCTGTTTGGCGAATATTAAGCAATGTATATTTAATCAGTGCGTCTGTTTATTGGAATGAAAATTCAATGATCTATTACGGTTGATATTTAAAATTACAGAGGTGTTATTTTGAGGTTTCAGGCGACTGGGACCGCTATCTAACTGGAACCGCGGATGCCCGATTTGTTTTTAATTATTTCTATTATCTGGCGAGTGGGACGAGTAATTTTAACCAGAAATTACTTATTTAATAATGACTTTGTTAAAAGTCTAATCAGATAAGAATATTTTTGAATTTGAATTTGAATTAGTACTTCCATTAAACTATTACATCACGGCATTGTTTGGTCTAGTGGTCGCAAGCGCAATTGCGGAGGTCCTGGGTTCGATCTCGGGTCGGGTGAAAGGTTGTTGAGATTTTTTTTTTCATCATAATTTTCGCAGTAGTTCAAGTGTCGTAAAAATAACAACACTTGCAGTGTGCAAATTTCCAAAAATATATTTTTTGGATACTTGTCTCAAACCGAATCCAACTCAGCGACTGGCCATAGCAATAATATCTTTAATTTCATATTGATTGGCATTCAAGGCAGACCTTGAATGCCAATCAATAAAGTACTCTAGGAAAGCACGTTTTAAGCTTAAATTTCCTAATTGGGGCACTTCATAAACCTTTAAGCGCATTTTCTCACCCGTGACACGACATACGCCGCTTGGCAGCCTCCCAAGCCGAACCTGCCTCAATTTTCTTACACCGATAAACCTATTCTTAGCTGTGTTAGGATATTTTATTTCCTCAAACACAGGTGAACTGACATTGAGATTCGATAGATTTTCTTATATACTACTTCTCATTCATGTTGGAGGTCATCGATGATGGTTTAAAGCAATAAATTCTTAGCTTTGACGTTTTATTTTAGTATTATAAAATGAATAACTGCATAGAACATATTTATTATTACGTAGCAAATGTATGTATGTCTGAGAAGTAATTCAAAGACGTGTGTATAGTGCCTGAGTGACGATGGACTGACTCTGTCACGTAGGCACTTAATTATCGTCGGTGAAGAGTGGGTGTTGTTATCACAACACCTCTGCCTACCCCTTCGGGGAATACAGTCGTGAGCATATGCGTGTATGTATTTATCTATGTATGTTTGGAATCTTGCAACTGAATTTTACATAAGTTATGTTAAACCTAGGAAGGATGTAAATTGTTTTCAGACATAGCAACAACAAAGAAACTGCGGAATTCCCGTAATTTCATGTACTTAATAAGGAAGGAAAGTCCTCAAAAACTGGTAAATACCCATCGGAAAACATTCCCCGATTCATATCCCCTCCGTCTGCGTGTTATTACATGTATCAACAAACTTAAAAGCTAACATTTGATTTCCAGCGACTCAAAACCCTGTCACTCCTCAATATCCGGGTATGAATCGAATCCCCTCTTGAATCCTGTGTATTCCTTTTAGATTGAAACAGACGGGAGATTTTATAAACAAAAAAATCGCAGCAGTAACTAAATTCCGATGAAAATATCATGGTATCTAATCTATTCTGATACAGCCCATTATGTCCCACTGCTGGGCAAAGGCCTCTCTTCTTTGTGCCTCTGTAGAAGGGAGGTCATCTCGCCAAATTTAACCAAATATTTCCAATTTATTACATGCAAAACAAACAAAGGTAGGTAACTAAGCTTAGGTATTGAAGAGGGATCAGTATGTCTTTATACTTCTGGCATAGATATCCCACTCAACATCAGCAACGCACGGTTACATCTCAGTAACCCTATGGAAATGAAATAAATCAGTCACGTGTCATATGTCATTCCCGGACATTTTGTACAAGCGAAGCGTGAGGATAATCTTACTTTGTCTACAGGCCCTCATGCTACAATAGATTATAAGCCAGAGTAGTAATTTAACGCATTGCCACTTACCCATTAAAAATAATGTTTGCCATATGTTAACTTACCGCTTGCAAGAAACGATCAACTACCTAATAAGGAAAACGAAAACCGTTTGACAGCAACAAATCCATTAGAAAATCGTCCGTTTGCATCCGTCGTAACATACCGTCAGTCATCCGTCACAGACTCGTGGCATAATCGATTCAACGTTAGAGCTATTTTCTTCATGACAGCCCAATCAGGGGACCGACGCAAAAACACGAGGGTTACAGACATCCTGCCAACAGGAAAACTGAGGGCAACTCACTCAGTGACAAGTGGAACGCACTTATAAGTACATTAAACGTCTTATAAGCAAACGATCAGAATTTGTTTATACATATGCTCACGCCTGCATTCCCCAAAGGGGTAGGCAGGGGCACATGAAGTATACCCACATTTCACCAGTTATGTTTAAGTCCCATGGCAAGCCTTCTGCTATTAACCGAACAATGACCCAGGGTCTGGTCTACTACTGAACAATTACAGATGGCAAAAGAAGAAGAATAGATTGATTTTCAAGAGAGGTCCAATAAAATTCATATTAATTCTATGGTTTTTGTGAAAATTATTCGTGGGGGAAACCGTGTGCCGTACTAGGTACTATATAACTAAGTTAGTAAGGTACTAAATAAGCAGTAAATATTTGTTGCCCCCACTTATTATTAATTGTTCTCACCTACATCCATTAAATGCAGGAATTCCGACTTTCCAGATATTCGCGTACTTTGGAAAACAGAAGTGAACTGGTTCAAATTGTTCCATCCTTATGTAAGGTGGAAAGACGTGAAATAATGAAATTTCAGAGCAGGTCCCATCGAGACAGCTGAGGGACACACTGAGAGAAATTCATTAGGAAATAATTGGAGAGTTATTAACCTGTCCCGAGATTTTAGTTGGACGAATGTAATATAGCTTTCTCTTGTTAATGAATATAAAATATGGTGAGAATTACATCAGACTGAGTCGAATTTGTTAATGATAAATCAACTTCAATCAAACTGGTTTAACCCAGATCACAGATTTTCCTCGTTAAAGGGGTTGCGAAGGTCAGATGGCAGTCGCTCTGTATAAAAATCAAGTAATCAGCCACGTCGGGTTGAATCAAATGCCGACCCCAACAATGTTTGGGATAAGGCCAGGGAGATGATGATGATGAAACCAACTTCAATGATGACATAACAATGTATATACCACGCAGGTAAAGCGGGGGGACGCTAGTTTTAAATAAAAAGATAAAAAATATTGACACATCGTTTTTATTTATCTGTATAGATATTGATAAATATGACGACGAAGATATACGATGCTAATTTGAAAAACACAATGTTATTTACTAGCGGACATCACGCGGTTTCACCCACGTAGTTCCCGTTCCCGTAAGAGTACGGAGATAAAAAAAAAGCTTTAATTAAAAAAAAAGTATTAATCAGTGATAATGTAGCATTCAAATGGTGAAAGAATTTTAAAAATCGGTACAGTAGTTTTTGAGCCAATTTGTTACAAACAGACGTACAAGCCTTTCCTCTTAATAATATTATTATAGACTAACCACCACTTGCTGTTCCGTAAAAAACCATAAGGTTTTCACTGTGAAGTTAAATATGTTATGAAGTATAAAAGAAATAATTTAACGAAAAAGCTGACCGAAACAGATCTCGATTCACAATCGAGCGAACAGTACCAACCGTAAAATTGAATAAACTTCGCAAATAATTTCTTAACGATTACATTTTCCGGAAAAGCTTCGAGTGAAAATTGAATTTACAAACGCGATTAACTGATTCTAAATAAATATCTTGGAGGATAATTAGATTCGGGGGTAACTCATTTTTTGTTGGTTGCAAAATTGTTTTTCATTAACTCCAACAGGTAAACTCCATTAGGACTCGGCGTTAAATTTTCCAAAACGCTTCGTATACAACCTTGAAAGTAAAATCAACTTAATACAATCTAATAGCTTTATACCGATAACTTCGAGATTAAAAATAACGAGTGAATTTGCTTGAAAACCAAGCAAGATAGGGTATAAAAGTACCTCCCGTTCGAAATTCGGAGCTGCCCGACTGGGGACTGAGGGCTAACTATGATCGGTTAGGCGTGTTTTAAGAGCTTCTCAGCTCTGACGTTTGATATTATGTTTGATATTACCAATCTAAATGGTTTTGCAACATTCAAAAGGCTTAAAAGAAATTCCCCTAGAGATCTATAGGAATTACTACATATATAATAATAATACTCCAAGACAAATCTATAAAAGTCTAAACCTAAATGTTCCCAGAAACAGATTGCAAAATAGCATATACAAACATTTTTTTAAATAAAATGTTGGTGATGCTGCTAAAGGCATTAAGCATATTTCCTACTAGCCTGTACTATTCAAAGTCGTGGTAAATTCTCGACGTTACTAAACTGAATAAATATTTTTCATTTTCATTTTCATTTCTCAATGCTCCATGGGGAACGGATAGGAGTGAACTGTACTGAAAGTCAGGAACTCACAAGACTCTTTGATTTTTTTTTTATTTCCATTGAAGGGGTTTTTTATTGCCAGATAGCTGATGTTACAATGAACTTATATACTTATACTTTGAAACTAAATGTAGGCCAGCTAATCAATTCAAACATTCTGAAGTTGTTTTACAACGGTCTCGAGCAAAACTTGCGCGATGCTACAAACGTTCATATATTATTTAGCTTGAGGCAGAAAAACCAAAATTACAACTGATTCCATTCAATAGTTATTGCGTTAGACAATTTAGTTGAAAAACGAGCAGAAATTAAAAATTCACACAAAGCGTTCATCAAAATGTTTTCAAAAACAACGTAAAAGAAAATTGTAAACCTGTCACACCCTGAACGGTTCACGGCGCCTGGCACTTTTGCCAAGCTACGTCGTCAGTGCAAATCAAACTTTGTTGCCTAGTAAATAAAGTATAAATGAAATGTTTGTGATAAGTTGGAAACAGTATTTGCTAAAGCGCTTTGTTTCGGACTTGTAAATTGATTGAAACGCGGAGCAACTGATAATTGCTAATAGTTTTCTTGTTAACGTTCAAGTAGGAAGTTGCTGGGTTGCTTGATTTCTTTCTGAAGTTCCATTTCCCGTTGTTGGTATTAAGTAGTTGATTGCTGTGATTGGTCGACTGGAAATGTATAATGGTAGTTAACCCCTCGAAGGTAATCAAAGCCGTGTATTTGTTGTTGTTTCAAATTATATTAAACTAGCGACCAGCCCGCACTTTGGCGTTGCTTAAGATTTTCATGCCTATTAAACATTGACTTTTTCCTCCTGGTAAGGATCGCTGGAACCCGCTGGATGTGGGAGGCACAAGAGCCGTCGTCGTGGAGATCGTTGGGAGAGGCCTATGCCCAGTGGGCGTCTGTCGGCTAAAATGATCAATGACAATGACTTTTTACTACAGGGGCCCAACCATGAGCTCTTATTGCAATGTTAATTCAGTTGTGCGACAGTGACAGATGTATGCACGTCACATACATCTGTCTCATAAATGAGTGAAACTATCATGGCAATAAGAGCTCATGGTAAGGCCCCTGTACATCACTAGTTACGTAACTTGGTTACGTACGAAAAACAAGGGCTATCTTTATGCAGGAAGGCCCATTCGTAGACATTTACAAGGATGTTTTATGTCAATAGGTTATTTGATCACCAAATGTTTAAAATTACTCACACTTTAACATTATTTACGTTCTGCATATTTATTACTCAGTCCAAGATGAAGAAGTAAATCTGAAAACCGCTGAGTAAAATCAACCATGTATGATTGGTGTAAAATCATTGCTCTCTCTCCTATTCAGTTACAATTAGAAGGAAATATTAAAATGATAAATAACTCAAATACCAGCAAAGAATCATATAAGTAAACATGTACGCCTTCCAAGAAAAATCTTACCTACTAACATGAAATAGGAAAAATACTTCGAACGGTATAACCACGACAATACTCGTATTAGTACAATCCAATTATAACGCTACAAAAAATAATGTTAATGAGATATCAAACAAATATTTTCATACAGTGGGTGGACCTGGCATATTTTTCTCATTTTCCTTATAGTCTTTTCTTCTCAGGTTATATATATTTGGCAGCATAATTAAGACTGTTCTTGAGACATAAGTAGAATATAGACACAGTTATAAGTAGAACTACTAGACTTTTCTTTATGTTAATTTTTTCGACATTTGTGCATTAGAACTGTGTCCATGGGCTTACATTTATCAAGTGATTTACTTTGTTTTTTTTAAATTGTATAATAATTTTTTTATATGTTTATATTATTTTTGTTATAATATTTCTTGCCATGTAGCATGTATAATCCTGTAAATTAAAGTCATTCTGACGATTTGAAAGTACTTTGTAAAAGTCTAATCGAATAAAGATATTTTTGACTTTTATTTTGACTTTGACATGTAACTATGCTTTTTATTTTATTATGTAACTAGCTGTGCCCCGCTGTTTCACCCGCGTAGTTTTAGTTTCATCCTTATTGTCGCGGAACCCTAATATTTTTAATAAATAAAAGTAGCCTGAGTTACTCCTTGAAACATCAGCTACCTAGTGAAACACATGAACAGAGAAAAATAAAAATAGTCTTTTTTATTTATACTTTCATGTGCACAAAGATTCGTTTATACTTTCATGTGCATAAAGTGAAAAAAAAGTTTTGGAATTTAAAACAGACACTTCCATTTTATTTATCCGTCTAGATTTTTTATCACAAACTCACCTTTGGAATACATTTTCCTTACATTACAAAACAGAAAAAATATAATTGTTCGAATTGCGTATGATAATTCGCTGAATGGAATTACAAAAAAGAATGTTACCTGCTCGGCCATATAATCAAAATTCAATTTATTTGCTTTTCAAACCTTAATTTCCTTAATTAAAATGAGGAAAATGTATCATGTTAACACCAAATGACTGATTTTCGGTACCCAATAACGATTTTACTGACTTATCTTTATATATAAAATGAATCCATTTCCCTTGGTCAGGGCATCACGCGTGAACGGCTGGATGAATTTTAACGGGACTTTCACTAGCAGGTAGCTGATATTTCAAGGAGTGTTTAATTAATTTTGTTTTAAAACATAAGAAATTAACACTACGCGGGTAAAACCACGGGGCACAGCTAGTTTGTTATAATAAACCGCTGCTTTTAGAGACATGAAATGTACTGGATGAAAATTAAGAAATACACTAAAGAGAAAGAGTTTTTGAAATTCCAAGCGTAAAACGAGCCTGTAACCCCTATTTGTAAATACACAGAACTTATTGCATTAACTGGGGAAATGTGGGTGTACCATAAGTAAACCTCTGCCAATACCTTCGGGAAATATAGGCATGAGCATATACATACATACATACATATCGTCACCGGAAAAGCAAAACTACTAAAGCGCCATTTTGGCCAATATGAGTTATATATATCGTTGAACTGGATTTTTTTTTCTGCGTCGATTGGTGTAGGTTTCATAAAGATCGAAGCCAATTTTTGGCGCTTCAGCACCTGAAAAATATGTGATTTTTCATATTTTCCATTCAACGAAAAATCCTTACGTAATACAAATCTTAACCTTTTTTTTAAATTTGTCAGTTAAGTAATTTTTTACACTGTCATTATCCACTTTTTCCTCATTCAGCAAGTCAAAATACTGTAGTTTGTATCATTATAGTCACTTCAGTATTTTTTGCTGGTTGCAAACATACCTGGATTGGGTTGATAAGTAAATTTGCTTTATGCAGGTATTGATGAACATGGCGCTTTAGTTTATTCTGTCTACGCAATTTTCTGAGGGGAGATGTGATTAGTATTTTTACTTTACGGATCTATGTATTTGAGTGTCTTTTAAGAAGTGTTGCATTCATGAAATCGACGAATAAGTATGGTAAGCATAATTAAATTTTACTCGAAAATGGGCCTATGGTTCGTTTAGTATTAAAAAATGTCAAAAAATATTACGTTTAGTCTTTTGGAATTAAGTTTTGTTATGATTACTAGTAGATAAGTATTTAGTATTTTGTGCGAGAGTTATCACTGGCACACTAGGTTAGTAAAAAGATCTACAAAATATTTCTTCAAATTGCCTATTAATTTTGGGTGTCAATCTAGTTTCAATCAATTTCTACTGAAAATAATGAATATCATAATAACTAATAAAAAATATCATAATGAATAACATAATCCATGGGCTGGTAATATAATTAAATGAGGTTATCATTAACTTTTTGCAAAAACCTATTAAAAACCTAGCTATTATACCATGATTTCTTAAATGAAGAATATTCTTTTATAATCTAAGCTACCGAGATAAGACAAAAATTTATTCATAATTATCTCGTACCCTTCCTCGATATCATGTGTGGACGGTGAAATATTTCTTCTCTTACATTTCTCTATAGGTAATCATCTCTGTATTGACTCACTATCTACGCATATCGTATATCTCACAATCCATCAATTATATTAGGTCTTCCTCTACCATTATGACTATACAAATTCATACACGAAACTGTTTTCACATCATTGTCCTCATCGGTTCATATACCATGGCGTGTCCATAGCAAAAGCTTATTCTTCAACTTAATTACTGGTGCTACATAAAAACATTCCCTTTTAAATTAATCCTAATTGTCATTCTAGTTATGCCACACATCCATTATCTCAATTGATTGTTAGTTCCTTTCACTCCTTCACTTCGTAGCTCTATATTGACTTGCATATTATCTCCTACAGTTTATGGAGGAAGAGGTAGTCCAATATTGTCCCCGTGAACTGCTGCTGTTTCGTCCATCATCAGCCGCAAAGCCAGTTTAAGCAGACTGGTTATCGTACATCGCCCGAATTTATCTTCGCAGGACTGGACATACCACCAACTCCACCTATCACTTTTCCCCAAATACATACATAAGCCCACGTACTCCGCATTTGACCTTTGTGTAAAAGATTGTTAAACTAATCATGCTAGCTCTTCCTTAGACACCCTCTACGGACACTTCCACTCACATTCGCTCTATAAATTTATTTCGACAATCGCCTTTCACTCATCCATTCGATGTCATACTTCAACTTGTAACTGTCTCTTATTACAGTATTTTTAATTCGATCTACTATGGTAACTACCACCACGCATACTACCCAAATGTTCATACTAATAGGACACGAGCTTTATTATTCCATAATAATTAGCGTCTAGCACATCAGCTTTGTTGTGAAAGATGGGTACGAGCTTTGGCATGCACCATTCATTGGAGATCACCTCTTCATACATAGCTAGCGCAGCTTATTAAGAAATAGGGTGAGCATTCATACTTTTTTTAATAACTTTCATCTCCTCTCTTTTCCATCCTTTATTCTACATTTCGGCAAATCATACCTGTATTCACTAGTTTACCATTCGATATACCGTTCCACTCACTAGCATCATTCAAAGACATTTTATAGTATAAAATAACAGAAGATGGCTGCATCTTTCATACATATTACATGCTTAAGATATTTTGCATCTACCTCACTGAGTTTTTTAAAACGGCATAGTCTATTTTCGCTCCAGATCCATCATGTGAATATGCTAGATTATGGACCCTTTATTTATAATAAAATTTTTGTTTCTTCTGGCGAAGAAGTTGTCAATTTGTTGGAAATCATGGTAACTTTTACAGCAGATAATAGTGACTATGAATTTCCCCAATGTTCGAGTCCAGATGTACCACAATCTTCAAGTATTTACTCCCTTCACAATTCTAATTTATTCTTTCAACTTCACCATTTAAATTTCTTCTCCTGTCATCAATTCCAGCTTTAAGAGGAAACATGCCTTCATACTTTCATTACATTCATGTCAACTGTCAAATATTATTGTAGCAAAAATTATCCTATCACTCATTATTTTCCCATACATCATTCATTATTCAATTTACTATCAAACACATACATGCCATTTGGTTTGCATTGACTTCCAATGTGATAGGGCTTGTAGCCTTTATCAATAGCTCTAGCTTTTGAACCCTTGAATTTCATCTTCTAAAGATATACCACATTTGTAAGTCTTACTTTCAGTACATCAGCTAACTCTAGTCTTCTTCTAGTCATGGCCTATATGGTCTAACTTATACACATCATCATTTACGACTGGTCTTCTCCCTAGCGTCAGCTATCCATTGGAAAAAAATATTTTAAAATAATTATTTAAGCACTTAACTATTTTATTGAAAAATATAAAATCGGGGTAAGTAATAACAAGCAAAGCATAAATTGAAGTTCGAATTAAAAACGTTACTCAAAAAGACTTGTTATTCCTATGAATTTAGTATGCAGCTAGTACACATTGTTAGTTTTTACACTTTAGTATGACGGTTAAGAAAAAACAGATTAATTTTTGATCCTTTATCTGTTACTTATGGCGTTTTGGCATAACAATGATACCATCTAATTGTGCTTTACATCATTTTTCCAATCGGTCTTGACACATTTTATGGTGTTTAAGTGATATTTACTGAGTGTATAATCTATTCAAAATGCGGGTTAGTACTTTTTCTTAACAAACATTTCGAGAAATGTGGTTTGTCAGTACTTTTCGTTCACTGCACTTAAACATTATTACGGAGATAAGTAATTTCTGCTTACGAACTATACAGAGCATAAGTACTAAAGCGACAGCTATCTCCTGAATTACAGGAAATATGCTGAAAATCTTTATTTCAGTACATAGATAATAAATTCACGATATTTGTTTTCCTTTACTGTTTTTCGATTGGAATTATAGGAAAAGAGTTATGAATTTTTTTGTTAAAAAAAAAACTTTAAATCGCTCTACTGTAAAATGGCCATTTGGCGCTTTAGTATTATAGCCTTTCCGGTGACGATATGCTCCTGTATTCCCGGAAGGAGTAGGCAGAGGTGTTGTAACAACAACACCCACATTTCACCGAATATTAATAAGTGCTAACGTGACAGAGGGTGAGTCCATCGCCGTCTCAGGCACTATACATACGTCTTCGAATTATTTCTCGGCAAGAGCATATATACTTAGTTATGTTGAATATGTATTATCATTGTATAATACATCCTATTATAACTTACAAAGGTAAGTATCTAACTTAGGCCATTATACGTAGGTTATTAAATAGCGACTAACAAGTAATTTACCCAAGTCTTCGCGATATCTAAGACACTTAATTAGGCCACGTCAATCTTTCAATTCATCAGGAAATAGGTATCGACTTATGAAATTTGCCTATGTTAAAGAATAGGCACCTTTTGTTTTCCCAGAAATTATCGTGTATTGTTTTAAATAGTATACCTCGTACGATGGTTATTTTAATGAACGCTCTAAAACATGTTTTAATAGAATAAAATCAAAATCAAAAATCAAAATCAAATATATCTTTATTCGATTAGACTTCATACAAAGTACTTTCAAATCGTCAGAATGACACAATTACACAGGATTATACATGCTACCGCCAGGTTCGGAAGGTTGATTTATAATGAAAGGAAAACTGAATAATAAGGAAAGTTAGACAGGGTAATTAAAAATAATCTTAAAAGCCTCTGTAAGCTTATTTTCTAAAACGTTCTTTGATTGTTAATATACAATGTAAATATTCCATAAATCTATACAGATAAATAAAATTGAAGTATACACGCCACTGACACTGAAAAACCAAGATTTAAAATTTTTCTCTGTCTGTCTGTCTGTTTGTTCCGGGTAATCTCTGAACGGCTGGACCGATTTTAACGGGACTTTAACTGGCAGGTAGCTGATGTTTCAAGGAGTAACTTAGGCTACTTTTATTTATTAAAAATATTTGGGTTCCGCGACAATAAGGATGGAACTAAATCTACGCGGGTGAAACCGCGGGGCACAGCTAGTTATAATTATAAATATGTTACAATATTGGAGTGAGATCACAAAATAGAACGTATAAATATCCATTCTTGCAAGATACACTTAGAAATGTTACAAGGAGTAGAAGGCTACTTTTTTAAAATTATGATACCAACCATGAAAATTTGTCAACGCGGATGACACCCCGAAAAATCGCTACTTATTTCTGAACCTTTATAGTCACTTCTTCACCCACATTTCAGTGACGATGAGAAGGTGCCAACGTGACAGATGATGTGTCTGTCGCCGTCTCAGGAACTTTATATAGAGTGAAATCATTCAAAACATATTTCTAGCTTTTCAAGGAGAAAACCCTCAAGAGCTATTGCGCCAGTGGGATATTTATGAAACTTACACGCTGGTCATTTTCACCAACGCTTTTTCATTAATTTCAATGCCCCAGGTGAGGTTGACTTTTCAAGTATGAAATGTGATTAATTGTACGCCACCTCGGCTTTAATTTATTACCTTGCGGACGGACATTCATAATTTACTTAAGCACTAAATTTGCGTGCGTGTTACCTTAGGCCGACTAAGACTCACCCAATAGCCAGGGTCTAAGAATTTGGCTATGGTGTCCCCTGCCTGTCGTAAGAGGCGACTAAAAGGGGGCTGAAGGGCCTGCTGGCGGTGGTCGGGGTGGGAGCTTTGACCACCGAGCCGCGGGCCCGGGAAGATGGCAGCGCGATGTGGCTCGCGCTGCCTTGCACAGCGAGGTTTTCAGGGGCGGCGATACGGCTGCCCCGGGAATGTGCCCCGGCAAAGTGTGGGGGGACACCAGTGCGATCCATCAGAGTACCCGGAGTCCCCCCTGAGCACTGAGGATTTAGTAAAAGGCCGACTGGGACTATACCTCCACCATACAAAATATAGTTGTCAAAAAACGCTTCCTTGCTTTTCCACTGAGCAAGGTCGCCTGCGTTTATGAGTGAGATTGAGCTAGCAATAGTTATCATTTATTTATTTATTTAAAACTTCATGCACAAAGTACACAGGTGGACTTAATGCTAGAGCATTTTCTGCCAGTCAACTTTACTATACAGCACAAAACATAGAAGCGGGTGTGCTATATAATTATCATTAGTGCAAGTGTAATAAACTACACGAACGAGCTCTGTTGGCTATGTGGTTTGAGCAGTCACCTGCTACGCAAGCGACGCAAGTTCGAATCAATGAGGTCTGCTAAAAACTTAAGTGCAGAAATTTCACCCCACGTGCTTAACTGTGTGGAAAACATCACGAGGAACCCTGCGTATGTCTGAGAAGTAATTCAAAGACGTATGTTTAGTCTAAGAAACGGCGATGGACTCACCCTCTGTCAATTCGCTAATTCGAAATTAGAACGAGATAAATGCCCTAAGAAATATTTAAATCAAGCTCTGCCCCGCGGTTTCACCCGCGTAGATTTAGTTTCATGCTGAATTTTTTAAATAAAATTACCCTTAAACACTCCTTGAAACATCAGCTATCTGCCAGTGAAAGTCCCGTTAAAATCCATACAGCCGTTTACGCGTGATGCCGTGACCAAGGGAAATGGGGATTCATTTTTATATATAAGAAGATTATTAGGTCAGCAGGCCCTGCCGATTAACAGCATATTTAATTTTAATTTGAAATTAGTATTTTTAAACCACAAAACAAAAATTAAAGCATCCTACCTACCCTTACATACCACGATATACATTTGTGTAGAAAAGGAAAATAATAATAATATTTTGTATTTATTATTTACTTTGGGTTTTCAAATGATCCGTAAAACTTCCGAAACGAGACTATCTTACCGCTCGATATTCCCCGAGTATTTCCCAAAACCCAGCATGAGCCAGGCTAATAGCAGTTATCGTAGCGCTAAGCTGGAACGCTACTGAAGCGGTCATTTCCAGTAACGGTCAACCGAGACATCGAGATTTGGAACCAACGAGCCTTGAAATTTACCTTTAAACTGTTCTGAATTGCTCACAGAATATGATCACATCATATAATATATGTGGGATTGAATAAAATATAACGAGGAATGTTTGAATGGATCTTCTGTACTTCGTCTTAATATAATATCAACTTAAATAAACACATCTTAAAATAATAAATAATCTTTACGTCTTTCGTCGTCCGTCTTTCACGTCTTCCACCATCGTTCTGTCATCCGTCACTTCTTACTTCTTTTATTCTTTCCGATCACACGTTGCCTATCATTCTAACATAAAACCTCTTCCCACACTGCCCCACTGAAAATAATGTCTGTTCTCAGACATTCCAACAATTCACAACTTAAAGAATAATAACTTTACAACGTACACCGTATTTACAACTATAAACAACTTATATTCTTCTTCCTTTTCTTGAAATCATAACTCACTCTTAAACTCCTATTACTTTTCTTCACCTTACCCATTAAACTTTCATACTCTGAACATACAACATCATCCCTTACATTCAACTTAACACACTCATAATTCATCACCAGAAACACACCTTCTACACACTCCTGATCTATCTTTACTTCATTAGTCAAATACAACTTATTTAGAACATTATACAACACATTATTGTAACTATCACTGTTCGTCATCATATTCCAAGCTTCAATAATTCCGCCATCCATATTTTCTTCCAATTTAATCATTGGTTCCTGCTGTTTGTTTACATTCCCATCTGTGAAGTTTGATTCGTTTCCATCGCAACCGTCCGCTGTCATAATCACGTCACTCATGTCATTGCTCTGATCCGCCATATTAGAATCTGTCATATTGTCGGATTTTCTGTCAATAATGCCAACTGTGGAATCTAATTCATATGTCACCTCTGACGTCAGTATTGTATCCTTATCAACGTTGTCACTATTATTCATTCTTTGAATCCGCTGTCTGTAGTATTGCTGCATTATACTCTGAACCTCATTACATTCCGAATATCCCTCCTTACATATTAGTTTCTCGACCGTCTTCGTTTTTCCTCTAACCTTATCAAGGAGTTTGAACCGTTCCTTCAGCTCCAGATATGTAGATGCACCGTGTAATAAATTTATATAAGCCTCGTCGTCGACCATGCCATCGACGATATACTTAATAATGTCACTCTCCGGTATCTCCCCTCGCCTTCCTATTGCCTTCATAATGTACATATACTGTAAACAGGATTCATCTGGCTGCTTCCTCCTTATCGTCATTATGTTTCTAATAATCTTCGGGTCTATATACTCTGGAAATTCCTCAGCTAGAGCATCCTTTAGCGCACTCCACGTCTTGAAAGGATGTTGGGCTTGGAGCCATAAGGCTGCACTCCCGACCAACGCTCTCTCTCCAACGATAAGTTGCTGTCGCGGCGTCCAACCATAAATTAAAGCGTTTTCTTCTAACTCCTCAATCCATTGCGCTGCTGTCTGTGTGATATCTGTTCCACTGAATACTGGCACCAGCTCCTCCGTTAACTGCATCGTATTAGTCATCGTCATCTTCGTAAAAATTGTTCGTCTTCTTGCTTCACGACGCCATCTTTATCATTGCGATCGTCATTTTTTTCCAAATCAAACTCGAAATATTTTTCACATCTATCCCGGACGAGCCTCCAAAGTTGTGGGATTGAATAAAATATAACGAGGGATGTTTGAATGGATCTTCTGTACTTCGTCTTAATATAATATCAACTTAAATAAACACATCTTAAAATAATAAATAATCTTTACGTCTTTCGTCGTCCGTCTTTCACGTCTTCCACCATCGTTCTGTCATCCGTCACTTCTTACTTCTTTTATTCTTTCCGATCACACGTTGCCTATCATTCTAACATAAAACCTCTTCCCACATATATACTATGTTAAGATGAAAGAAGGACGTTTTCAAGCAGTCAGATAAATCATAATTACTATATACCCCCACTATTTACACTGAGCGCTCATAACCCGTGAAGGCGCCTGTACTAATGTACAACGCAAACATGCAAACTTCAACCGCAGAAAAAGCTGGACCGTGTATTTGTGTGGCAATTTTTAGGACAGAACAACAAGTTTTTCTAGAAACTTAAGTGCAGTGATTTCACACCACGTGCTTTACGGTGAAGGAAAACATCACGAAGAAACCTGTAGGTAACTGAGAAATATTTCAAAGACGTATCTTTAGTACCTGAGGCGGCGATAGACTCACCCTCTGTCACGTTGGCACTTAATCATATTCGGTGAAAAGTGGGTGTTGTTTTTACAACACCTCTGTCTACCTGTTCGGGGAATACAGAGGCGAGCATATGTATGTATGCAGTATAATACAATAGCAAAGTCACCTCTAAGCATATTAACATAGAGCAAGGACACCAGTGTTATAATTCCCCGACAGGGTGTCTGTTCCCAATGTGCAGCTCTAATTACCGCAGATCATCCTCTTAGCGGCGTCGTGCGAAATTAATACGCTTTACTCTCGGTCATGCGTGGCCTAAACCACTTGAGAAGGCGGTTCTACTGCAGACACTCTCGTCGGTCTACTGGGGGCCAACTATTATCGTTTAAGGATCGCGTATTGAGAACTTCTTAGCTTTAACGTTTAATTTAGGCTTATTCCCAGACTTCCGTGGATTTTAATATCACCACCACGGCTTTTGTTTTGGTATGCAAATGAATTCTCATGACATCCAAGAAATTGACTTACGTCGAGATCGCGGAAATTAATGTATGAAAGTTTATTTATCAAAATCTATGGGCTATGGATGTCTGGGAATTACCGAATCAAAATAAAACGTCAAAGCTCAGATTTTCCTCATACGCTCAGCTTAAACCGATGAAGGTAGGCCTCCTGGTCGCAAAGTTGCAACAGCATACGAGGTCCGGCGTTCGATCCCCGGGTCGGACAAAGCGTTTTTGATTTTTCCCATTTGTATGCCATTAGCATCCTGGAGTTGGGATTAGTGCTTGGTTAATGGCAATAAGCTCGCCCACTGCTACAAGGGACTTTTAAAATAACTTGCGAAATGCGGTTACACTATAAGTTCATCTCTGCCTACTCGGAATACTAGCGTTAGCATTATAGGTATGAAAGCTGTTTCTAGTTTTATTCTAGCTATGTTCGAACGCAATCGAACTTATATCGTAAAGAAGTGACATTGCATGGACATGGTAGTAGTCTAACAGCACATCATTAGAATACATAAAAACGAAAAAAAATATATGGAGAAAAAAATGTGAGCTAAATATGCTTTAAATAATATTATAGCTAAGTTAGCACAGCATCAAGCACAAATATTTTACTTTACATCAAAATAAAAACACTCATTCGCGATCTCTCGTGCCGCAAACTTTACCTTAATACGACAGAATTAAGCACCTCTATTAATACACGTATTGTACAGAACGAAGCCTCTTCAATTCAGCAGGGTATATCGTGGTTAATTTGAAATGATCGTCTCATGGTGATGTGTGTAATGCCGCGCGGTAAATAATTTGAGCATTTAATTTGTGTAATCTGCTAAACAAAATGTTGTCTAAATAATTTGACTAATAAATCTGAGACGTGGGCCATGTTGAGCTCTCTTATTCAATGTTAAAGCTACTTACAGAAGATCGTAGCCAAATAACATCGCTACCTGCTTACAGAACTTGCTTGCTGCGGCGTCAGGATGACGGGTCGCTCACTTCCCTCTATAATGGTTGAGGAGGGCGATGGCTGGCATTCTCGTCATACTTGTGAACAGGTGCTGCTTGTGGGGGCTGCTCATCTCAAGCTACGCATTTAGATATAAGTAGAACTACTAGACTTTTCATTATATTAATTTTTATCGACATTTGTGCATTGGAACTGAGTCCATGGGCTTATTTTTCTCAAGTGATTTACTTTGTTTTTTTAAAATTGTTTAAATTGCTGAGTTTCTTACCAGGTTCTTCTCAGTAAAAGCAACCTTCCGAACCTGGCGGTAGCATGTATAATAATGTATAACCATGTCGTTCTGACGATTTGAAAGTACTTTGTAAAAAGTCTAATCGAATAAAGATATTTTTGACTTTGACTTTGACTTTGAAGATGAGAGCCAGATAACATTGTTCCTACTTAAAGTAGATCGTAGCCAAATGATATTTTATACCACTTACAGAAGATTGTAGCCAATCAATATTGCAACCTACTTACAGAAAAACAGCCAAGTAACAAGAAGAATTTATATAAATAAGAAGTCGAAATTGTTTTGTACTCGACACGACCAATAGACCCTACTTTAAAATGTCTACAACCAGCAAATCAGTATCTGCATTGATTTGATACGTAAGTATTTTTTTTTTGATTAAGCAAACATATATGTGGAATTGTGCATAGATTATAAGTCCAATTCATTGCCCTACATAGAAAGTATCTGTATCCTAGTATATATAGGTTATAGCAAGTTTTAAGTTGACTATATCGAATGCGTATTTTCTTCATATATGTATGATGATTTCATATGATTTATATTGTTTCGATAATACCTATGTACATGATGCCTGGCTGAGTTTCTTGCCGGTTCTTCTCAGAAGGCTAGTTTCCGAACCGGTGGTAAATTCTCGACGTTCATAAGTGCCTTACCAGGGCCTAAACTGAATAACTATTTTACATTTTCATTTTCCTCATTGTTTATGGTAACGTAAAAGCGTTCCTAACAGGCGTGTGTTTGAAGTTTTAGGTTCCCATACAAATCGATATAGTCAACGTTAAAACCTATGCTTGGGATATTGAAAGAAAACTTAAACGGAAAACGCGATGTCGGAAGCTCTAACCAATTTTATCATGAATCCAGTACAATTCCTGTATCCCTACCACAATATATCCCTTATCGCCACAATTGAAAACCTTGGGGGAACAATACCTCTCGGACCACACTTTATCTTAGGGAGGGTCATAAAAATAGGCAAACAAGTCCATAACATCTTGCCCAATGAATAGTCAGCAGAGAGCAATAAATAAGGCCGGGGGCACACCGGCGGCAGATAACCGAGGATCTATTAGGCTTATATAGCACTTGCGGAGGTATGCACTGCCCTTACCGCGATTTATGGTACACCTGTGAGAACGCTTAGCTTGCGAACCTGCCTCAATCCTAAATAATATTGGAATATTATTCTACAAGCCCTTTTGATGGATTCTAGCGAAACCGTTTAAGGTATCTTTCAGGAGGGATAAAAAAACATATTAGCTCGTGTTATAAGTACATACTAGTGCTGTGTGCGTGTATGTCACAGAATACATGCAAGCTTACTACATACATATTGTGTGTGAAAAAAAGACAAAACATTCTAATATCTTAACTTGCTGAGTAAAAATTTTTTCGCATTAAGTCGCAACAGATTCGAATAGTTTTTTTTTAATCGAGGTCACAATCTCACCTGATGGAAACTGAAGTGGTCGAAGCAATATTTATTCGTAAATATGCGTATTTATATTTTTTTAAATAAAGCTTAAAATATCATGCACGTACATACCGTAGTCTGCCACTGCATCGATGGATCAACCCAGCTGATGGTAAGCACAGACACTTACGAGGATGATATTGGATTGGTTTTGATTATTCAATTTTTAGTACGCGCGCGGCGTTCGATTTTACCCCCAGGAGAACGGGGGTAAGTCTACGCGGATGCTTTGATGTAGCGAGCGCGACGGCCACACAGTAATTGTCAATTGCTACAATATTTGACAAGTGACAGCACACATGACATATGAAATAAAAAAATAAAACAAAAAACGTAATAGATAAATATATGTTGCAATATAGAATATAAATATAATGAGCAGATGTAACCTAACGCCCTCGTTTCATATTTAATTTACAGGGACATTATACGGAGATTCGGACGGTCATTTTACAACACCCCGCGGAGTACTTGACCAGTATAATATTTCATTTGAGTCTAATTTTATCAGCTTTATGTTTTTATTTTATAGACTACTAGCTGTGCCCCACGGTTTCACCCGCGTAGATTTAGTTTCATCCTTATTGTTGCGGAACCCTAATATTTTTGATAAATAAAAGTAGCCTAAGTTACTCCTTGAAATATTAGCTACCTGCCAGTGAAAGTCCCGTTAAAATCGGTCCAGCCGTTTCGGAGATTACCCGGAACAAACAGACAGACAGACAGACGGGCAGACAGACAGACAGACAGACAGACAGAGAAAAAATTTAAATCTTGGTTTTTCAGTGTCAGTAACGAGTATATTATCCTATGCACTTAGTGAAAAGCTGTTATTTTGGAATTACAAACAGACACTTCAATTTTATTTATCTGTATAGATGTTTAGATGGTGTTAGAATGAAAATGCAATTTTTCAAGATTTTAAGACCATAGATATAAAAAAAAACGCTGTAATTTATCTTTGGTTAAGAGTTTAAATAAAACTCGTAAGGAGAGTATGTATGCATCTATGATTGTCTCTTATTCATACCTGTTGTAACCATAGACAAACTAAAACTTGTTATGAAAGTAGGTACCTAACAAAAACATCGAAGGAAGCCAAATAAATAAATACCACGCAGTATGTACCTTTTGTATTGGTTGTACGTTACAACCTTTCATCGACTTATATACGTGGTAATACTATAAAAATAAAATTTTGCAAAAAGTTGTTTTCCAAAGAAACACCGCAAGTAATGTTACTTTATTTTTTTCTCTATGGCAACATTCACAAATGTCACATCGCCACGTCAAAACGCAACAGTAAATTTTACTTTTTAATTAGAAAAACGTAATGAGGGAAGGTTTTAACATGTGTTTAAAAAGCATGCAATATGCTCTGTCTTTGTCGTTATTTACGTGTTTTACAGAAGTTTTTCTAAACTTCAAATGGACAAATCGACATTTGTCCATTAACAAGTTACAACGCTCATGCTCAATGGAACAAAGGTTCCTTTAAACATTTTGCTCTAGATTATATCTCAAATCAAATCAAATCAAAAAGTTTTATTCAACATAAGGGACACTTGGAACACTTATTGAACGTCATTTCTCTTACGCTAACTTAAGTTCATTTACTACCGTTTCCAAATGTAAGCCTGTCAGGAGAAGAAACGGCGAAACAAACTCCCCGGTTTTTTTACATGTGTCCCTTCTATATAAAAAGGGTTGTTTATGTACATTTTAATGGAAGAGTGAGCAACTCATTGCCATCTAATATGTAATTAAGTTCTAGTATATAAAGTATGTTATATATACGATGTAGTATAGTAACAGGGATACGAGTGGGATTTTATAATATACTAGCTGTGCCCCCCGGTTTCACCCGCGTAGAGTTAATTGCATGGGTATCCCGAAGCTCTGACGTTTTTTTTTAAACAAAATTTGCCTAAAAGATTTCTTGAAACACCAGCTATCTGCCAGTGAAAGTCCCGTTAAAATCCATCCAGCCGTTTAGGCGTAATGCCGTGACCAAGGGAAATGGGGATTCATTTTTATATATAAGACTAGCTGTGCCCTGCGGTTTCACCCGCGTAGATTTAGTTTGATCCTTATTGTCGCGGAACCCTAATATTTTTATTAATTTAAAGTAGCCTAAGTTACTCCTTGATATATCAGCTACCTGCCAGTGAAAGTCCCGTTAAAATCGGTCCAGCCGTTTCGGAGATTACCCGGAACAAACAGACAGATAGACAGAGAAAAAAATTATAACATGGTTTTTAGTGTCAGTAGCGTGTATACTTTCAAATGCATTTAGTGAAAAACTCTTATTTTGGATTTACAAACAGACACTTCAATTTTATTTATCTGTATAAATTATTTCTGTAGCTATAAATAGTTGAAGAAATGTTTTTGCCACTATTTAAATTAAAACATACACGAGTATATTGAAACAATGAAATACGGAACATCCAAATAATATCTCCGAGTTCGTATTAATTTCAAGTGAAATGACGTCCGTGGCAAAAATTTAATTCAATTAATTGAAATACTTCACTGCTGCCAAGAGCACTTCGCCCATGGAAAAGGGTAGACACAGTTTTTCCAATATTAATTTATTATTAAATTATACTGAGAACAGACTCAGTTTAATTTGAAAGTTTCACGTTTTAATTAATGGCTTCTCTATGTTGGCATACCGTTACTTAGTATCAAAGGAGTTGTAGAGTTTTACTGCTAGCACTGGATTTGCCTGAAAGAACTCTGCTAATATTTGGACTTTAGGAAGACTTCACTAGAGTAAAATCTAAGGTAATCTTAAAGTCTTTATTCTTAAATCTTTACTACATAAAGATCCGTGGTGTCCGTGGGATTTGAGCAGCATTTGATAAGTTTTTCTAACGTGCAATGATTTTACGCAACGTGCTTTATGGTGAAGGAAAACATCGTGAGAAAGCCTGCATATGTCTGAGAAGTAATTCAATGACGTATGTATATCGCCTGAGACGGCAATAGACTCACCATCTGTCACATTGGCACTTAATCACCTTTGGTGAAAAGTGGGTGTTGTTATAATACAACACCTCTGTCTACCCCTTCGGGGAATACAGGCGTCAACATATGTATGTCTCTGTCTATTTACACTATTTTCGCTGAGCGCTCATAGCTCGTGACGGCACTTGTAGCTTGTGTCACATGCGTTGCAGACTAGTCCCCAAACTAATCGTCCATCACAGATCCTAAGAGTATAATAATATTGAAAATACTTTAAAACAAGCTTAGAAGAACATAAAATACTAAAATAATATACACTTTAGTTTATTACACTGCAACACATATCATGTTCATGACGGGTCGTGTCGCCAGATTACCAAGAGCCCTTGTAACTATTGCGGTCTTTAGGAGTTCAACGAGAAATACGACTTATAGGGGTCTTTGTGCCTGGTCGTTAAGACGCCCTGCAGTTTCCCAAGAACGTATAAGCTAACCTGCACGTCTGCTGCTATAGAAATGTTAAAGTTCAATACGCCTTGGATAAGATTATAATATGTGCCGTAAAACTCAATGCTTTCATAAAGAACCTTTCTACGAGATTGATAAAGCAATTACATTTTTAAAACGTTTCATTACTCGCAAATTGGTAAAGTATTTAAAGTATAGTATTAGTGACGTTACGCAACCAAGAGATGGCAAAAGACGTAGGGGTCGTCAAGTCAGGACATGGGAAGATGACTTGAAACAGACAGCGGGACCACTCTGGATAAGAGTAGCAAGAGACAGGACCCATTGGAAGGATTTGGAGGAAGCCTATGCCAAAAGGCACACCGAACTTAGGGACATCTTGTAACCCTATGTTTAGGATTAAAAGGCTATATTAAAAAAAAAATTATGACGTTGCAATATCATGAAAGGTGAAACTTACTACGTATGAAAGTCTAAAACGAAATGCTATTTTTTTAATTTGGACATGGGCTTTTGAAGAAACATTTTAATATAGCCGTGCGGTTGACGCAAGTTCGAATCCCAGTAAACCAATGACTGTTTCTAAAATCCTAAGTTTAGTAATTTCACACCACGTGCTTTACGGTGAAGGAAAACATCGTGAAACCATGAGTACAGTCCATGAGACGGTGATGGATTCACGTAAAATTGGGTGGTGCTACAACACCTCTGCTTACCCCATCTAGAATGGCATGAGCATATTAATTCTGATTTTAATATAGCATATCATAATCATTTTTATAGAATACATGGGAAAGCTGTCAGGTCATTTAAAAAATGTTCAGGGGCCCAACCATGAGCTCTTATTGCAATGACAATTCAGCTGTGCGACAGTGACAGATGTATAGACATTATATACACGTGTCTCATATATGAGTGAAACTATCATGGCAATAAGGGCTCGTGGTAAGGCCCCAGATTTAAGAACACGTGACTATCTAGATGACGTATGTGATCTTAGCTGTAAAAAAAATTGTGTGTCTCACCTTTTTAAAGGCTGAACCACTGAACTGATTTTGATGTAATTTTCTTTATCCCCGAGGATAGACATGAGTAGGATGATTAAAAGAATGTCTCCTTGGGCAAGTGGTTGCGCTACGGTGGAACATGAGGTCCTGGGTTCGATCTCTGTATGTTAATGTGTGATTGAATTTTTATATCTGTATTTTCCCTAGTATAGATTAGTACGCCAGGTTTGTTAATGATCAAAGGTCGTCGCTTGACCTTTTATCGTGGCTCAAAATGTGCTGCTCCGCCATCTTGGACATTCAAACACACCTCCTAAGAGTATCAAAATATTTAGAGTGACGACGTTTGGACGTGTCAGAATCCTTGTGGCATAGATTATGTTAAAGTATATTCCGTAATTATTTTATAATAATGATTATACCGCGTGGCGATATGCCGCGTCTACAGAGACCAGCTTTTAATGAAAAGCTGAATGCCATTGTAAAGGGCCTATTGTTCTACTCGATTACTATTAATTTGTGAGGGAATCTAATAACTCGCCTGTCATTGTGATTTTCTTACCAATTATACGTTTTCAAACTCCTTTCTATTCAACGCATCCAAGTATTGTGCTAATTGTGTTTTAATAAACTGGGAATGTTCAGGTGTTTGCCATTTTTATTATTTTACTATCACCTTAGTCCCTGATGGGCGAGTGGTTTGGTACGTCGCCCGTTACTCGGGCTTTGCAAGTTCTTGTTTGTACCGATATTCAATTATTTGATTTTGTTTCTTGATTTTGACACACACATTGTATTACCTGAACTAGCTGTGCATCGATGTTTCATATTCGCAGACTTAATTTCACGCATTTTTTATGTAATAAGAGCTTCAGTTACTTCTTGTAGCATTACCTATCTGCCAGTGAAAGTGCCATTAAAGACAATCCAGCCGTTTCAGAAATTTGCCGGAACAAACAGACGGACAGAGAAAAACAAGAATAATAATATACGTGTTTGTAAACCTTCTTTCATATGCATTTATTGAAAAGCTGTTCATTTGTAATTACAAATAGACACTTCAATTTTAATTATCTGTATACATATAGAATGAACGAAGTAGCAGACAGCTGGCTGCAAACTCTTATTGTATATCTGTCAAATGAAAGAATGATTGAAAAAGAACCAATTGGTGTATTTTCATTCACCGATCGGCCGGTCGCGTCGAACAATATCCCCCTTACGTCAGCAACATGTACTATTTTACTGTCGCTACTTTTGTTTTATTTTCACGTTATCAACGGCCATTGTTTCGATGTCAATTATCACGGCACACCAAGTGACAACGGCACAGACAGACAATGGATACGGATTTTGAATAGCTATTTTACCAAATAGTTATAGAAACGGTAGCATTCTTCATGTTCTATGGATCCCGTTATTTTGTATGCGGGTTTAGTTATTTTTATTGTTACTTATAAAGCTTCCAATGTTCGTTTTTGAAGAAGTCTTTTGTTATTGTAACGCAATGATTTTCAATACTAGGGGATTTATTTAAATAACAAATAAAGAGCCGTGGCCTCGGGGTTAAAGTAGTCGCCTGCTACGCAAGCGACGCAAGTTCGAATCCCAGCGGGGTCTGTACCAATGAGTTTTTCTAAAAACTTATGTACAGTGATTTCACACCACGTGCTTTACGGTGAAGGAAACCATCGTGAGGAAGCCTGCATATGTCTGAGAAATAATTCAAAAGACGTATGTATAGTGCCTGACACGGTAAAAATACCATCTTGGCACCTATCATTTACACAGTATAATATCTTTAATCTATCCAAATCGGTCAAAATAAAAAGAAACATCGTCAAACATAGAACCTCCTCCTTTTTTGAAGTAGGGTAAATAAGAGCGCAGCCATATTTCATCTGTGTACACGAAATTTGATTGAAGTGTTATTACGCACACACGTCAGAATTCGAAATAAAACAGCGAAGCACTAAAATAATTTTATTCTCAGCAAACTACAATACTATTGTCTACGCTTAGACCATAGAAGTATTAAAGAACGCTGTGATTCATTATACTATTTATTTAGTAGATTTAGTATAATTTATTTACACCACACATAAAGGTATTCATTTCAATTGTTTCACCACAATTTGGCTATTATAATTGAGAAGTTTCAATCTAGATCTAACCGTCAATACAATGGCTGAATAAATGAAATGTAATTCGGTGTGATGAAAATGATATTCTAACTAAATTTACTTATAAGATTAGTTTACTCTCCTGACCAAAAACGAGACGTAATATCAAAGAGTATTTAACCATAGATAATGCTGATATATTGGGCCCCGTTTTTCAACTACTCTTGGGATGATGATGATATTGATGAGGATGAAATAATATGATGATGTTAATATGACAATTGAAAAGTTAGTGCCCAATATTGATTATTTGACCATAAACAAAATTCCATTGTTATATTTAAGACCTGTGTCCACAAGCTTAGGATATATTGTGATTTAATTTGTGACATTTTTTTTATAGAATAATTTGCCTTCCGAACCCGGTGGTAGCATGTATGCATTTTTTTTTTTTTTTTAGTTGTATTGAATTTAATATTGCAAAAAATTTGAACAATAACATTACAGAATTGTTTAATTTATTCGTCATATTATAACATTAACAAATACACGTATACAATAAATAATTATGTTTCGTTGTGTGAACAAATTGCAAGCAAGCGGGCTTTCTCAGTGTTGCCCTTAAAGTTAAACTCAGCAGATAAATGTGCAATATGATTCCTTGGATCTCAAATGCCTAACTTCAGATAGGAGACATGAGCACTGAGCAGCAGATATCTTCTGACGTAACCCGCTATGAGTGCAGGGGCTTTTAATTCAACCCTGTATAGGGTTGCTTAATGTCATGTTTTCTTTACTTATAGCTGATACTTATTTTAAACTAAAAACTAACTTTACACAAATTATGAACAAAATTCCAGAAGCATTTCTCGTGATTATTAAATAGGCAAGATATGTAAATGACAATAACAATCAGCCCTATTTATTTTTGACTTGATTTAATGTGTGAGGGGTGTGCAGTACTTATAGATAATCAAATCGCCAGCGATAATTTCATATTAAACTATTTAGAGAGGCATTATATTATTTACAATTTATCTCTGCTCTGGTTTGTGTTCATATAAAACGTGTGACGTCATGGCCGCTCATACTTTATAGTACACTCCATATTGCTCCTGTTCTGGTTCCACGTGCTTCTTTTTGGGCACAAACGGGTTCTTATTGGGGTCAGCGTTTAGTCTGGAAAATAAAGTACTCATTTATATATAAACTAACGACCCCGACAGATGTTATCGTGCATACCGACTGCAGTGCCATCTATCAGAATCATTTGTGGATCGTTAGGGGCCTACCCATACTGCGCCTGCCGGTACGCGGTAGGCACTCAAGGACCTTTAGGCCCCATCGGTTCTACCAGCGACGTGCCCCGCCCACTGCCACTTGAGCTTAGCGAATCTTCGGGCTATGTCGGTTACTTCGGTCCTCCTGCGGATCTCCTCATTTTTGATTTGATCGCTCAGTGAGACTCCGAGCATAGCCCTCTCCATTCCCCTCTCAGTGACTTTGAGCCTTCTTATGAGGCCCATTGAGAGCGGCCATAAGCCCTTACCTGTAGTGGTCGATCGCACTCCTGCAGTCAACATTGTACCACCAGTCGCATGCGAACTGTTTCTGGTCAAAGAGCGTGCCGTTAGTGCACAGGAACGAGGCACCTTGGTGTCCCTCTCGACCGTCGTGGCACACGTGATAAGCCTGGTGAAAAGATACATTGCATTACATTTTAACATTTTTAACGTCAACGATTTCATATTTTCTTCAATTTGTATGGGAACGAAAATGTGTTCCTAGCGGCGAGTGTATGAAGCAAAAAACCTATACTTGGGGTAGGTACAGAGCCCTCTCCACCCAATAGCCAGGGTCTAAGAATTTGGCTATGATATCCCCTGCCTCTCGTAAGAGGCGACTAAAAAGGGGCCGGAGGGTCTGCTGGCGGTGGTCGGAGTGGAAGCTTTGACCACCGAGCCGCGGGCCCGAGAAGGTGGCAGTGAGATGTGGTTCGCGCTGCCTCGCACAGCGAGGTCTCCAGAGGCGGCGACACAGCTGCCCCGGGGATGTGCCCCGGCAAAGTGTGGGGGACACTGGTGCGATCTATTAGAGTACCCGGAGTCCCCCCTTAGCACGAAGGATGGTTCCCAGGGCGGTCGGGAACCTTTTGAAGGTTTCCCCTCGTGAATAAAAAAAAGGTACGAGGCCATCTAAGGACTATAAAACATTAACATGATTTCAATAATGTAGACAGTTAAGATCATTCTATATATAGGGGTTTCGGCATAACAAAATCTACAAATCCCAGTTTCATTACCAGATTTTTAATAAAGCTAATTCAGGGTTTTTATACTTTAGGAAAATTCTCAGTGTTTCTAGCCGACAAACACGTCACAAACATTTGATCAATTTGTCCGAGCACTCGGCTTAACAAAATTAAGGCTACATTTTTCGGTAAAATAAATCATGTTTGAAAAGTTAAAGTTATATTAATTCCAAGGAAAATAATGTGACGTGATTGAAATAATAAGTTTGCCTTTGTGACCGGCCCCGACAATATCTTGAAACTTATTCAATTTCACCAAATTGCCAAGTCTAACTAGTGGGTATGTGAACATTGCCCAACGAACGGCCTTCATCATTTTTAAATTACGCTTCTCAACTACTTATAACAGTTCGGATACTCCGATCAAGAGTTTATTATTGTACCGCGAATCCTGCTCATATTTAAAACGCGAAAGTTTGTAAGTATGGATGTATCAACATAACACATAGGCTATAAATTATAAAGAAAATGAGGTAAGTGTACACATATAACTAAAAAATTTGTGTCAATAAGTAGGAAACAATTCTGCCATCTGTAAGCTCTTCTGGTGCGCGCTGCAAAAACCGTTACATTTACACGTATGTAAAGTTAGGTATAGAACCTTGAGGAACACAATAAAGTACTTGAAGTAATAATAATGTGCAGACGTAGTCGTGTACACCAGCTAGTCTATACAAATATTATAAAGAGGAAAGATTTGTATGTAAGAATGATTGTATGGAATTGGCTCAAAAAGTACTGGACCGATTTTAAAAATTCTTTCACCATTAGACTGCTACGTTATTACTGATTAAAACAGGCTATATTTTATCCCCGTACTCTCATGAGAATGGGAACTACGCGGGTGAAAGCGGGTGACGTCCGCTAGTATTTAATATTTTAGCTAAATTTGTATATACGTATGCGATTCAGGACTGCCCAACGTTGGCAACTCGTCTAAGCTTTTGATACGCTCTGCTTAAACCGATGATGGTAGGACTTCATTCTGCTTAAAAATAAAAACTAGAAAATGATCCGTGTAGGTACGTATTTATAGGTAAAGCGTCGCTTTCCTTGCTAAGAAAGTTTATTTAGTAAATGACTAATTTACTACCAAAGGGTATAAAACTGGCCAAGTTGCGGAAAGCTGCTGCGTTATTCACTAAGGTTCCTCAGCGTCGCACTCGTCGTCGAGTGTCGGTTTTAATGATACGAAATTGAACCTTATCTTTTCTGAATTATGAATCAATTTCCTATGCTTAAAACCACCGCTCGTCGTCGAGGTCGACATTGAGAAACCTTAGTGAATAACACGGCTGGTTACATATAACACGAACAATACCATACTTTAACTTTAAACTTTGAGGAAACTCAATATATTTCTAAGAACAGAGTGCAAGAGCAATTGCACACGTAACACAAATCAGGACACTTACAGGAGACCCGCCCTCACAGATAGCCGAACACAAACGATCATTAGCTCTAAAGTTATTGATATAAGTTTTGGCCCAACATAATACGTGAGGCATGGACATTTTTAATAACAGTGTGGGAGATTAGAAATAATCTATTCATAATCTTCCTTAAGTCAAACAGCATACATTTCATGATCTCAAATCATAAGACTCGTTTCAAAATGTGTCATGTTATAATCTTAGATATAAATAGTACCCAACCACTATAGTGATGTCAAATTAGTTATATAATAAGGCAAACTGTGAATTTTTTTATTTCCTTGAATTTTATCATATATTTTGTTCCATTCCGTATTACTTTAGCATGTAATGAGAATTCTTTGTTGGAATGCCCACAAAAATTACAGTCTTGCGTATGTTCGAATGATTCTTGACTAAGCCGTCCTAGTGTTAACTTTTTGGTCCTCGTACGTTGTATCATAAATCGGTCGCCAACTGGAGCACTCGATGCATAAGCAACCGAGTACATGTAACATGCTATAAGATCTTGCTTCAATATTCTACGAACTGTGATGACCTCTACGAATGCATCTGCCGATTTTTATGAGGTCCTTGCTATGCATAGCTTCTATCCGAAATGAGATGAAATTTCTACTGTAGAAATAGGTAGCTTGGTCCTAAAGATAGTAACAAATTTATCTATTACTCTATTTTCCGAGATCCCGTATTTCTGTCAAACTATTAGAATTCCTGCATTTATACTGATTGTTATATATGATAACCACAATGCATTTTTTTTGTTGTTTTAAATTTTTTTGTGGTTAATTATCTAATCCATATAATGCATAGTACTTATTAGTGCCAACGTGACAGATGGTGAGTCTATCGCCGTCTAAGGCACTATACATACGTCTTTGAACTACTTCTCAAACATATGCAGGTTTCCTCACGATGCTCTTCTTCACCGAGTATAATCATATGTTTTATATATGTTGAACTCAGTACAAACTTTGCTTAGTTTGCGGCTAGATGGCTTATATGTTGTAAATTTGAACTTGGGACGACTTATTTTCATAACTGTATTCACATTGTTATTTATTTTATGTTAGTTGTGTTGGCATCACAGTCAATGATTCGTGAAAATCTGGCAATACATTTTACGTATCCAACAAAAGCATTATTAATTTTACACAACTCCGTTAAACATATATTACGCGGCCGACTTTCCATTTGTCTTACAATAAAATCCAAAACTTACGCGTCAAGCAGAACGCTTGAATATTCTATTGACATTACTAAACACAAACATAATTATGTGAAGTCTTTGGAAAGCAACATTGCCCGCTTGCTCAAGCGCTTTTGTGCTAAGTATTTGTTTCTCAAAGGCCAGTACGTACTTGGATATAATTAATAACGCCTCGGGGTGCACTGTGTATGCAAGTCATAACATTTGACTTGCAAACATTGTGTGTGTACTTGAAGTACAGCGTATATATACCCGAAGGCTAAGGCTAAGGAAGAGGTAGCTACCTCTATTATACCCCTTACATTATTTACTGTTAAGATTTTCCATTATTCGTAATATATACTAATATATAAAGCTGAAGAGTTTGTTTGCTTGAACGCGATAATGTCAGGAACTACGCCATTTAAAAAAAAAATGTGTTAGATAACCCATTTATGGAGAAAAGCTATGGGCTTATATATCACCAAATGTAAACAAAGTGGCGGATTAAAGATAGCGCTAGCGGGCAGAAGTATCTTATTAAAGTTCTACCTGCTTAGGTAATCTAGTGGTCAACTATGATCAGACCTCTACCCCATTATTACAAAGCATTTAACGGAAGACAAGACTAAACTCAAAACACTAATATTAAAACTATGACCACCCTTTATTAATTCGTTTCACAGAAAGAGGTAGAGGCACTTTTAAATTTTCTCTATCTTTATTTTGGAATAGGATTAAGATGTGACGTTTAATTTTGGTACCATATATTTAATCGTCAAAGCTACTTAAGACGTTCATAATACGCGTTGCTTTTCTAAACCTCGGCACCACAAAATTGTGTTAGGATTATCCCACAATTCTTACAATGTAATTGAATATTCCCGATAGCAAACCAAATAAATTATTTAGTGTGACCGACTATGTAATAGTACTGTGCCCTGCTGCGGGCTTAGTGAATTCACTACAAGAAATATGGTCTCGCAAATGTGTGGTGAATTTAAATTTCAACGTTTCGCTACCGTTTGGCAATAAATTTAATCTGTAAATTTCTTGCCGTGATTAATGTGGAATTGTTTTATTTTCGTTTGGGTTAAGTTAAGCGAACGTTTACACTGTAACTTGAGACTGGTCCCAAATATTCAATTAAGATTTTCAACCGATTTCAATCATGGCCTAAGTTATGTTTACCCTAACCTTAAATATGTCTGAAGTTGTTCATGGCAATTAAAACGATTCACATAATATTACTATTATTACCTTTCAGCTCATAGATATATAAATATATATTTATACTTAATGACAAGAATTTTGACATATCACACAGCGCCATCTAGTCTCAAACTAAGTAAAGCTTGAACTAGACTTTTTAAGATCGATACTCTTTTATCATCCACATTTTTTACAAGTACCCTCATTTCCTCCCGATTAATAGTAATACCACCTGCCGCCATTCTAATTACGTCCAGTGACCTTCTAAATACGGTACATTGAGGACGTTCCAAATTGTTCGTGAAAAATACAATCTGCATCGTAAAAATAAGATTACATTAAACTGTGGTTTAGTGTTATTGTACAGACGATATAAAAGGATCTACACTATGAACTGAATTTCAACAGTCGTGCCGCAATTTTGAGTTACTCACGAGCAATAGGAGTGACTAAGGTTAGTGGTAGCATAGTGTTACTGCCCTTGACCTTGAGTTATGGTCCTTCTTGATGATTTTTTATATTGATACTAGCTGTGCCCCGCGGTTTCACCCGCGTAGATTTTAATTTCATGGTTGCCCACGGATACCTAATGTTTTTTAAAAATCTAAGTAGCCTTAGTTACCCCTTGTAACATTAGCTATCCGTCAGTGAAAGTCCCGTCAAAATCCGTCCAGCCATTTCGGAGATTACCCGGAACAAACAGACAGACAGACTGACAGAGAAAAATTTTAATAATTGGTTTTTCTGTGTCACTACCTTGTATACTTTCATATGCATTTAGTGAAAAACTGTTATTTTGCAGTTACAAACAGACACTTCAATTTTATTTATCTGTATAGATTTTTCATTGTTCTCAGTAATTTTCAATTCAGACTTGCGATATAGTTATGTAATCTTACCTAGGATCGTTGATGTATGATTTATTTATTTAGAAACTTTAAAGCGACGAAGACGTGCAATTTATAGGTGATATACATTCAATTTGTTCTCTAATTTAATCTTACGTTTTGCGCTTTTTTGTATGGACACGTAAACCTTCTTACACTCGCCGCTTGGGGCGCTTACTAAAAAAATGAAGAAAATACACAGATGATATAGTCGGTGTAAATACATATTTAAACCTATAGTAATCAGTATCGTTATTAAATACGCTATATTTGGGTCCGCTTTATTTTTGTATTTACCCTTATTACTATTTTATTTACAATTGAATCCAAAACACCAAATCTTTTCTCCCAGACATATTGTGTCAAGTCGACATTCGAAAAATTAAATCAATAAAAAAACATTTTAACATGAAAATGAAAATGAAAATGAAAAATATTTATTCAGTTTAGGCCCTGGTAAGGCACTTATGAAAGTCGAGAATTTACCACCTTACCACATAAAGAGGTTCTACCGCTACAAACCTAAACTTGGAACACAGGGGATCTACTATCGTTATAGCAATGACGTCGTACTAACTTCTTAGCAATAGTATTCTTCTTCTTCTTAATAATGATATCAAAAAATGAAACGTCAAAGCTAATAAGTTCTTAATACGCTGTTTAAACCGATGATGTAACCCCCTGTTCTTTTATATTCTCTCACCTGACATCCAGTCTCGACGTTGGCGTACATGCCAGGGTGGATAGGCACGTTGTGGCAGGAGAACGAGGTCTCCGGCACCGAGTGGTAGATGGGGTAGTCCACGCCGGGTAGTCCGGGTATATTGCGGAAGTCCTGAGGCTTCTCATGGTTGCGGAGAGGCTTGCGGGTCACTGCCTGCTCGTAGTACGGGTTGTAGTTGTATGGGTCATAGCGCTGTGGGTCAAAAAGATTTGCATATAATTTAAATCTATAATTAACTAGTTGTTTTGACTAATTCATATGAAAGTATACGTATATATACGATAGTAACATAAAACAATTTTTTTTTTTTTTTTTTTTTCTCTGTGTCTGTCTGTCTGTTTGTTCCGGGTAATCTCCGAAACGACTGGACATATTCTAACGGGACTTTCACTGGAAGGTAGCTAATGTTACAAGGAGTAACATAGCCTGCTTTTAATGAAAAAAAATAAGGGGACACATATGAAATTAACTCTACGCGAAATTTTTTAAAACTTGGTTTTTTAAGTGTCAGTAACGTGTATACTTTCATTTGCATTTAGTGAAAAGCTGTTATTTTGGAATTACAAACAGACACTTCAATTTTATTTATCTGTATAGATATAGGTAAACTTGCTTGCTTAATCGGTGGCTGACAGTGACTACTCAAACCACACCTGTTACATGCCAAAATCGTTTTTTTTACCAAGTTCTGGTTTAAGACTAATCTAATCCTAAGTTCCACCTTATTGAGTAAGCCTGTATGGAGAGAGAGGTACAAATGGATCAACGGACGCAGTCACGGCCGTCCAGCGTTGCGCATGCACATAGTACCAGCTCCAACGAGCCATGCCTTAATAACATACTATCGACTCTTATTAAGGTAGCCAAATAGGGGACACGTACAGTCACGACATGCTTTAATTCTAATTTCTTAAAAATGGTAACGATGTAACTTTTGACGTATCAGTTGAGTTTGGATACACCGACCAACAGATGGCGCAAGGCGGCACATGTACCGCAAGAACAAGAGAAAGAAAAATTCGTCGCATGAAGTAGGATCACGAGTAGCTCAGTTGCAAGAGCAACTGCATGGTTTGAGGTCGTGGGTTCGAGTCCCGCCTCGTGTTCGTATTTTTCTTTACCATTTTTAAGAAAGTACAGTCACGTTATTCACTAAAGTTTCTCAGCGACGCACTTCGAGTTTCGGTTTTAAAGTTACGAAATTGAATCTTATCCTCTATAGGTTATGTATCAATTGCCTCGCAAACCATTGCTCTTCGTCGAATTACTGAGAAACCTGAGTGAATAACGCGGCAGGTAGTATTAACGGTGGCTTGCAGACAAAGTAACATTATCCTCACGCATCACTAGTAGAAACGATACAAAATTTACGGAATGACATATGTCATGTGACTGATTTATATCATGTCCAAACGTTTCTAGTAACGCAAGCGCGAGATAATGATGACGTCAGGAGTAGAAGGCAATTTTTTGTAATCTAAACTGTAGGAAATTATACATACAATCTTTATGGTTTAATAAATAATTATTCTTTTCTATTCTATGTAGTAATTGTCGATCCTTTATAAAAGACTTGACTAATCCTAATATCTAAGAAGATAATAGACGAACCGAATTTAATCCGCTTTATATAATGGATTAAAACTTTATTTTCCACTCGAGAGCATTGCAAAGAGTTCGGGTCACTAAGTTAAGGCCTAATCTTAGAATCTGAAAATGATAGGCATTTCTTAAGTTTCTTATAAATCTTTAAAGGACATTTCATTCTAATCAACACTGGATTACAACTTGGATTCTAGATTGATCTGAGCTCCAAGGTTTTGATACGTCGTCGTTGCTTGACCGTGCGTTGGTTTTTTGGTATGGAAACGTAAAACTTCCTACACTCGCTTTTAAACGTTCCCATACAAAATGGGGAATACGCAGACGATATCGTCAACGTAAAAATATGTTATAGCTTATACTTATGGTACTGACCGAGAAAGTAACTCATGTACATGACGGCTAACTTCGAAAAAACGCGATAGGTATAAATTTTCTTAGGAATGCAATACATTTTGGTACGCGAGCTTAAAAAATTTTACTACTGTCTAAAATAAATTGAAACATTGTCCTCACAAATACGTGTAGATATACAAGTAATTAACACGATAATTTGCAAGATTATTATATACTGGCTGTGTCCCGCGGTATCACCCGCGTAGATTTAGTTTCATCCTTATTGTCCCGGAACCCTAATATTTTTAATAAATAAAAGTAGCCTAAGTTACTCCTTGATACATCAGCTACCTGCCGGTGAAAGTCCCGTTAAAATTGGTCCAGCCGTTTCAGAGATTACCCGGAACAAACAGACAGACAGACAGAGAAACATTTTAAAACTTGGGTTTTCAGTGTCAGTAGCGTGTATACTTTCATATGCATTTAGTAAAAACCTGGTATTTTGGAATTACAAACAGACACTTCAATTTTTGTTTCTGTATAGACATAGATATAGATTGAGCATTTTTAATGTCGAAATACAGGACAATATAAATCCCGTGTAAAACACTCTTTAACGTGATTGAAAATCTTTTGAAGTTAGATGCAAGAATTTTTAAAACCTCTCCGCTGAAAGTTTTGTTTGATGTTGCTCTACGGAAGTACAGGATAAGTTCTGACTAAAGGATTTTATTACTTTACTATACACTTCTTTTCAGTTTCCCTTGACTTTTAGAATTAATAGTTAATTACACATAGGCACAGTACATATATAAGCTAACAAAGAACTGTGGAATCTTAACAATGTTTTTTAATAAGGATGTTTGATTCATCGTGTGTGAGGGGTGTCACTCTTTAACCTTAAGTGTATATAATTAAATTCTTAATTTACTGTCTAAAACTTGATTATATACACAAGGAACAGTACTTAAAACTGATTACATGTAGAACACTTGGCCCAAATCGGTATCTCTCGGGATCGTGCCAAGAAGGTTGACAGCATTGCCACGTTGAATAACAATGCTGGTTCTCTGAGCGAGAAAGGCCCAGCCCGCTTGTCACTAGAGGCTTCTACCAGACGATGTACAACCTCTTTGAAAAGTTGATGAGCAAAAGCTTATATTGAAACTGTACTAAAAGTTATGGTCTACAATTGTTCTGGCTAGACCTAGAGATAAAATGCACTAAAATGTTTACATGAAAGATCTAGATAATAATCCCTAATAAAAGTATCCGAGAGAGTAGCACCCAATCTTACGAGGTGTGAACTCTCAAAATAACGGCTGAATACCAATTGGTTGACGGAGCCAAGTTTCAAACAATTTCCGCTTTGAGCAGCCTGATCAAAGAAATAAAACTAAAAAACCGGCCTCCCGACGAAAATGAGAGTAAATTTAACCAACAGTAATTCGCCTTTGAGGGCCCGAGGGAAGTTTGGGAAGGAAAATTGCAAAAGTTAGTGCGCCCTTATGAGGGAGTTATAGTAGATATTGTAAGGTCGCGGGGTCCGATCTTTTATTGCAATAACTCCACTTTACACATCAATTACACCGCGAACTTACACTTTGTTATTTGTAAATTACGAAAAGGCCGAAAGTCACTAAATTCAAAATAATTTTAATTATGCAGGATCATTTTAAGTAAATCTACAATTCATACTATTCGTGTCATCCGGTGACAGAGTTAGGAAGCTATACTATTATTTTTATACCAGCTGTGCTCCGCGGGTTCACCTGCGCAGTCTTAATGTCATGGGTGGCTCGCGGAGACCTAATGTTTTTTTTAATATAAGTAATAACTTATACTAGGTACTTGTAACATTAGCTATGTGCCAGTGTAAGTCCCGTTAAAATCGGCCCAGCCGTTAGAGATTACCCGGAACAAACAGTCGGGCAGACATAGATAATTTAAATTGTTTTTTTTTATGTGAGATTTTTGAAGTAAGTAGAGTAAAATTTGTGAAATGCTATTATTTTAAATTACAAACATACACTTCAATCTGATTTATCTTTATACATAATGTAAAGGATCTTCCATATGAAGGACTAACTATTGCAACGATTTACAATGAAATTTATAAAAAGTTATGATTTTTCATAATGTTAGCCACGAGCTAACCACATGATCCTCAAAAACCTCCACTCTGATATTTTCCCTTTATTCTTCTCTGAACTATACTTTTAACACTTAAAGTGTGATATCTCGTAGTGTATATGAAACTGACCGCAGAGTAAATTGGTTGCATCAATCACCGAGCCGAACTTAAAAACACTTTTCAAGCAAACTAAATAGACTTAATTGATAAAGTGAAGAATACAGACTTAATATAGCCCGGTGTTCCATAAGGACAAGGTAAAGGCCCTATAAGTCCCTTGAACACACACATAACACACAAAACACAACAATAACAGGACCAGCAAACGCCAAGGAACACAAACACAGAATCACTGGGGCAACGACCAACACTATTGACTGTGTTTGTCCAACATTCCCAGCAATATTTGTTTGCAATGCCCGACCACGTGTTGTAATGGGCCTATTACACAGGTTTATGTTACTTTAATGCAGCCTGCGAGTACAGATTAGCTGAATTAGAGTCGATTTATTTGATGGTAATTTGGAATTCCTTGCGGTCCAGAGCCTATATTGCTTAAGTGGTAGAAATAACTTTCATATCATTATACCAATTTCAAGGACTGTAATTTATGTATTGCGATTTTTAGAATATAAAACATTAAATTTGTGACAGGAATTATGATTTAAAATAGTATTTTTACCCAAAACATCATCGTTTTGGGTAAAAATACTTTTAGGCATAACAATTCAATCTTTTTGATTTTCTAATATCTAATTTCAATTTTTTTCTATATATAGTATATAAGACATGCCATTATTAACTTGATATGTAACTACTAGCGATCCTGTTCTGAACTCACTCTGTACTTCAATCTCAATTTAAGCAAATAATTTCCATAAAATGTAAATCCGACATTGGCTCGAAGATACACGCCATAATATATGTATATGTTAAATATTAAGAGCTGTGGATTTTGAGCTTGTTTTGTGAAATAAAATAAAATAAAATAAAATAAAAATAAAAAATTATTAGCAATACATTAAATTCGAAACTAAAAATATATAAACTTCTAAAACACACTAAATTCATATTCATGTTACAAATGGGAAAGTGTCTCTTTCTGTCTATTACCTTCTGAGGATTAAAACATTTATTCTCAAATTAGGTAGATGGATAATTTTTTTTTTTTTCTTTTTCTAATATGGTATATAAAATTGTCAAACTTACATTTAAATACGCCGCGTCCGACACCAAGCCACACAATAGGGCTCCCGTCAACGCCCTCAGAACAGCCTTGCCCATATCGCCACACATTTTGATACTATATTTGTCTATAACAATACTACACTTTACTGCTGCAGCCTAACGTATGGTCGACGCACTGAACGCCGGCGAAAGTGCAAGTGCTCGCCAAACCCCCACTTAGGTTGTAGTAGGGCTTAAAGGTGAACTGACAAAAGATATCACTTTGAGGCCTCTGACTTGAAAATTCTAGAATATGACTTTTTGAATAATTAAATTTAGTTACTCAATGATAAGGGAGTGTGAGGAGATGAAATCTGGAGCCCAAGCATATGAGCTCTTATTGCTATTTATGCATGTCATTTTATACTGTCATGGCAATCAATACGAGCTAATGTTGTAATGCAGCTCCCTGACTGCTTCGTTGGTCTAATGGTCTAATGGAACGAAATCCTGGATTCGATCTCCGGATTGTTCCATCTTTAATTTCCCAGTAGCAGCCCATAGTCTAGATTAGTGCCTCATTAATGATAATAGGCTTGACCCTATTCAAAGAAATGTGCGTGTAGTAAAACTCTCATTACCCCACCTAGGGAATACAGGCGTGAGCATTGTATATAAAGAATATATTATGTATTTAGTGCAATGACAGTAGTCGGAAAATATATAGAATCTATACCGAAAGTCGATGACCTTTGGTCAGTGTGAGCGAAGCATCCTAGGAGCGTCTCAAGCGCATGCGCAGCGAAGGTCCATTCGCGGTATTCGCCGGTTTCGCAACCGACCGAGAGCTGGCCCGTCATTACCGATGTTAGGAAATATCCTGACTTATATATCGACCTTTGTACGACGATATGGACTGATTGTTTTCTTTTTCTGTCCAAAGATCTATGCTTCTTAATAACTTCTCTCATAAAACTATACCGCAAGAACTCATATTTCAAGCCACCAAGCCATTAAGTATTTTTTTATAAGGATTTATATGATAATGATTACTCCTAGTGTAACTTAGAGTTACAAGTTCAGATGCATATCCAAACAACTGCTCATAACTGCCCGTTTTCAGCTTCGTGTATTTCAAATCAGAGTCTTGGCATTGCTTTTACATGGAAAATCTGTTAGGACACACAGACGTCCGCCGCTGGGAAAGCAGAAAATGTTATGTATGTGGGACTCGCACCGTGAAATTAAGCGGTGATCCTCGTGGACGCTAATACGTAGATACCTGATACCTTGCAACAAAAACACATAACGAATTTTTGTTGCTAAAGCCTAACACTTCACCTTTGAAATCGCTACGCATCAGAGCATCTGACATTTAATATTTCACTCTCAAGACGAGCAATCCATAACACTTTTGCTTTCACCTGTAGTTAACGAGTTATATGCATTCTAAACATTACTTATTCATTAAAAATGGAAACGTCTTAACATAATTTGTATTGCGCTTGCAACGAAATCATATAAATAGACTAGCTGTGCCCGGGAAACGTTGTATTGGGTACTTTATTTTTGGGGTGAATCACCCTTATCATTAAGGGTATGAACAATAGATGTTAGCTGATTCTCAGACCTACCTAACTAACGAAGTGCACATGAAATGTTCAGCCGTTTCGGAGGAGTTTGGTACCGAACACCGCGACATGAAAGTTTTATATATTAAATTATTAAATTTTGTTTGCGAAAATAGCTGGTGGGAGGAACGTGTACGCCTTCGGGTGATATAATATGCGTTTCTTTCATAAGACATTGAAATTATACAATATTTAAATATTACATCGGTAGTTACGTTTTACAAGCACCATACACGTAACTTTTAAAAGTCATAGCTAAATGCCAACTTTCTCTGTAAATTAATGTTTTGTTAATCTCTGTACTACATTACAAATAGAAAGGATTTGTATTGTTATAATGTCTGATTAAATCAAAACTTTCGGACATATTTATCACGCTATCAAGAAGTACTTAGTTCAACACATGGTTTTATGGGATAATTTCAACAATTATTAACAGGATACAAAAAAGTTAAAAACAAGGTACCCAAGGTAGATTTACCCATACTCTACGTTACAACTGACTTCTGATGCCGAAGTCAGGTCTAAATTGCGACAAGTTTGCGAGTCAATTACGTGGAAACGGAAGAAGATATTATTTTTATTGTATTTTTAATTGCTTCATAGTGTAATATCCTATCACATATTTAAATAAATGTTTATAAAACTATAGTTCGTAGTATTAAATAAAGTTTATTGCACATTAGGTACACGTGGAAAACAAATACAAATTAAGCAGAATGGTGTAGAAAAGTTGTAACAGTTTTGTGAAATCAAAAGTTCGTGTGCTCGCTCCCGTGACGTAGTTCTATCTCTCGGTCTATCGAATTGACATAAGTGACGTTTTACGAGTGAAGAACGCGGGCAGGCGACCAATCAGAGACCGCGAGCGTGGAGGAGTCTAGGACAGATAGCGTTCGGAAACCATTGCGTACATTCTCGTTACATGTCCGATTTTTCTGGTCACCGGGCCCAACCATGAGCTCTTATTGCAATGGTAGTTCAACTGTGCGACAGTGACAGATGTATGCACGTCATATACATCTGTCTCATACATGAGTGAAACTATCATGGCAATACGACCTCATGGTAAGGCCCGGTATAGTTCATACTAAGTAGGTAAAATCGAGGCACAGTAGTAGAATATAAGGTTATACACAACAACGTTGTATGGCCTCTATTTGATATTCATTTTCATTTATTAGGTACTTCGAGTTATTACGGTTTAAGTATTAAGTTCCGGGACTTTCTAGCGGAAATCCGATATTTTTGTTACATTAGTATATAACCTTCGATGGTAAAGGTGTTATGTAATTATGAAATTGTTTCCTTTATACATGAGCCGTGGTGGCCTTGAGGTTTGAGCGACGCAAGTTCGAATCCCAGTGGGGCCAGTACCAATGAGTTTTTCCAAAAAAACTTATGTACAGTGTTTTCACACCACGTGCTTTACGGTGAAGGAAAATATTGTGTACCTAATTCAAAGACGTATGTACAGTGCCTGAGACGGCGAAAGACGCAACATATGTCACGTTGGCACTTAATCATCTTCGGTGAAAAGTGAGTGTTGTTATTATATCACCTCTGCCTACCCCCTCGGGAAATACAGGCGTGAGTTCCCACTCAACGACTGGAATGACTTGATGTTTTTTTTTGTACACGTTTGGTTGGCGCTCTGGATGATTTAGATTCACAAATCAGCCCTGCAGATAACATCTGTCGAGTCCGCTATCCCTTTTATATATTGCTTATAGTATCGCATCACAAACCTGCATACTACATAGCAAAACGCCAAGATATTGTATGGAACAAGTAGTTTGATTATTAACTAAGTATTTAGGTAAGTTTCGTCACCCAAACTAGAATTGGCAAGAACTTGTTCTAAAGGGCCTGTTATTGTGCAACACATTGCGGACTTTAAAAGACAACTTAGTATTTTAGGAAATATACTATCGGAATTATATAAAGGGACTTATATTATATCTAGTAAATTAAATACAAATATGAAGGGACTTTCAACTGAGTGGAGATGAGAGATGAAGAGACCACACTGTGACTAGTAGAGGTACTCCTTAAGGGTGACATTCAAAATGACATTGCGTTATTGTAGTGTATTAGAGCGATGAGTAAGGTTACAAACACATTTTGACTCGCACTTAAGAATTAGCGAACCATTGACGCTTGTTGTGTTGCATATTAACACGATACAGTTCAAGTTGTAAGCGTAAGCATATTATACACAATATTGTTCTTATTCTGGTGTTTTCTGTTTAGCGACTAAAATAGACTAAATGCTGTTGATTATTTGTAGTAAATAAATAAACAAATAAAAAAAGTATCATCACTGTTACTCCACCCATTATTTGGCTAGGTTACCTTCAATGTTGACCCTAAGAGCTTACTAACGGGTTCTTCCGTTTGATTAATTTCATATCCATCGTACGGCAAAATCTTTGGTGGTACGGTGGGTATTTTAAAATCAAACGATACGATTTTGGGAGCTGTCCGACTTTGACACTGTTCTTTCATTTCGCAGAAGAGTAAGGGAATTTGGATAGTGTTACCCTACGTCGAGTAACAACCCCAGACCTATCATGAATAGGAGAGTGCAGGCACTGTGCTAGCAATAGTGGTCATTATTTTGGCACTTTGATCTCAACGCGCAAGATACTCTTGGTGTTGCAAGCGTCCAATATGCTGGAGTAGTCGTTTGCACACCTGTTCTTCACCAGTATTATAAATCTTTCACCAGGTTGGCTGAAAGCTTCATTACATAATTAAATAAAAAATAAACTAATATTAATCTTATTAAAAAGTTATTTTCAGTTACAATTTAGTTTAAAGAACTTGGTATGAACAATCTAATTAGTTCAATTACGAAACAGCACAGGCTGGCCTCCAACAGGTAGGTGTCAAAGACCTGGGAACAGGGCGCTGGTGCATTGCGACATCGTTCAACTCTCGTGTTCGGCAGACCTTCGACAGACTTGTTCCTAGCTGTGCAGCGAAGGACAAAATAAAGGACAAATTTAATTAAAAAAAAATTGTACTGTAAAATTCAATTCGGGTCATCTCTATTGGCATTCGACACAAACGCAGCAGCGTTGGCAACTACGTGAAAAATTCCATTTTTTTTTTCTAAAACCAACGTTGTTATGATCTTCACATAAGGCGACAAGCAGCTGGGATCGTGATCAAATAAGTTATCGCTTTCCAACATCGTGTAAGAGTGCTCCTTTACCACGTTTTGTAGTAAACATAAAAAAAGTAATAATTTTAAGTAACAATACGCTCACCAATCAACAACAATACCTGTTGAAATGAACAGTTTTTGGTTAGTAATTATATTCAAATTCAATTGGCTTTCAATAGTTCATCGACCGATTTCATATCCGCAGTATTGCATATAATTTACTACCGGTGTGAATCAATTAATACGTGCATGATGTGCCGACACATTGTCCCGGAGTGTAACACGCTCGAGAGACTATTGCATAAACTTACATTTGGAACATTCTCTTCAATAATTACAAATTTAATTATCCATGTACATACGTACAATATGACTTTGTTATATAATACAAGTGTTTCATTCAACTGTCCATAAAAAAACTACATAAAAATGTGTAATTTTGATCGTAACACCGCCACCGGTGGAATTGTATTACCACGAATTCTCATGTTTTTTTTTTTGTTACTAGCTGTGCCCCGCGGTTTCACCCGCATAGATTTAGTTTAATGCTTAATTTCGCGGAAACCAATGGTTTTTTATTAAATAAAAGCTTAAGTTACTCCTTGTAAAATTAGCTACCTGCCAGTGAAAGTCCCGTTAAAATCGGTCCAGCCGTTTCGGAGATTTGCTGGAACAAACAGACAGACAGCTGACAGACAGAAAAAAAATAAAAATTATTTTTATCATGTCATTATCGTATATACTTTCATATGCAGTTATTAAAAAGCTGTTATTTTGGAATTACAAACAGACACTTCAATTTTATTTATCTGTATAGATATATTTATATATGGATGGATATTGAAAACTAGCTGTGAGATTGTGATATCCAAAGAGTATTAAGTTGGGAATTGATGAGTGTTGAGAATTATAATCGGAGTTATTATCTATTTTAATATTATAAAGCTGAAGAGTTTGTTTGTTAGTTTCTAGGAATTCTGGATTAACTCAACCGATTGCGAACATTACTTTACAAATAGAAAACCAAATTGTAAGCGTCATAGATTATACTTTTTTGGTTCTTACTTTATCCTACAATATAATCTATATTAAATATAAGTACAGCTATAAAATCATTACATACACACACTTCTAAACGGCTCTAAAAACAGTAAAATGTACCGACTCTAATCTCTTGTAAAACTTGACTTCAAAAGGGTTTAAGCACTCGCCTGCTACTGGCTTAGAGCAGCGATCTAGATTCTAGTGCTCTCACTAGACTCGATATAACTCGAAGGATAATGACTTTAAACACTTCCTTCAAACTGCCAACATTCGTAGCAACCAACTGACCGCGCCATCCTATCTCGTGGGTGTAAATCTGGCATGAAAGTGGCATATACGTAGATATTAGCAACTTAGACGATAGCTATTAGTGAACTTGAAATACTTAAATCCGAATAGCAAGTGTATGTAGCGGCTCCACCGATTTGGAGGAAAATTTAGTATGTAGGGGTGTCGGGGGCGCTAAATTGATCTAGCTAGGTAAAATTTTTGATAACGTCCAAAACAGCTATTTATTAGAAACTATTACGTGATACTTTTAAATAAAAGCAGACTTCACAAATTTTAATTGACAACTAATTTTGAAGGTCATAGAAAAACAACACTGAAATCCGTAAAAATATAAATTAATTAATATAAAGTTTTTTTCAACTAGCAGTTCATATTTATTTGGTAATAAAGATTCTAGATTGTATTGATACTGCTTGCATACTATAATGATCTTTTAATTTATACTTTCATCGCTGTATGTACGTTGATCATATCACGAGCGATATAAGGTGTAAGACGCCTATATCTTTTTTTTGAATGGGGTTGTTGAAAACATGCGTTGAATTGCAGAACAAAAAGAGACAATCGAGTTGTCATTAACCCCGATAAACCGATTTTACAATAAAAACAGCTAGATGATAAATATTACGAAAGGTGTTGTACCATTATGTGCATAAGAAAACATACTCGAGTTTCTGAAATAAGCGTCGAATTTTGACCACCGAGAATCATAATAATAAAACCAGTTTAAACAAACACGTAATTCGCCGATAATCTACAAAAACGTACACGAAATCAATCTACTTAGTTATACGTTTCAAAGTTGCTTAATCGTACATTAATTACGGCAACGAGTGCTATCAGTGACTAACTGACCTTATTCAGAGTAAATTGCCGTTTGACAGTGTGTTATTTAACATTGCATTAGCTACTTTCAAAGTAATTGTATCGGTGATTGAATTGATTGCACGCGTGAGTCGTCACAATGAGGGGTCTAATTGATTGAAACGTGAGGAAACATGAATATGCACTACACAAATACCTGCAGATGTGTTGCACTGCGACAAGCTTCAATCAGCAAAAATACGTCGTACTTTGATCGAAGGCGAGTGCGAAGCTATTATATATGGGTTTCAATCAGTTTGCACAGGACTTATTGAAATGGAATAGGGATAGAATCCTACTAATTTTACCTATACTATAAATGCGAAGGTTTGTGAGTATGGATCTATGAATGTTTTACAATAATATAGCTTAATTATACATCAGAATAACACGTATTGTTTGAATTGTCCAAAATATAAAGGTTCGTCAAATCCTAGGCTGGTCAAAGGAGTCGCGGGCACCAGCTAGTAGAGATACATATAAGCCAGAGCACGTGCCGTTATATCAAACAATAAGGTGTCATTAATTTTATACAAATGTGAAGTGATAGTTGACTTTTGCACTTTAAAAGGGGATTTCATGTAGTATTGTCTATAAAGTCACAAAATAATCTTTACATCATTGTTAAGTACATTAAGAATTTGGGACATTGATTGAACTAGATTGTTGAAACTTTTAAAGATCAATACTTAACGGAAACTAGGAACTGCATCATTAAAAAAAGTTAAGAGACATTTTAATAAAGTGTCAAAATTGTTTTTTCACTTACCTCGCTGAAGCATATACCTCGGTACAACCAATCTTGATCATAATACTTTGAAAAAGTAAAGGAAAGATCACAAGAGACCGCTTCGCTTTAAGTGCCTTAAATGCCCAAAACCCAAGACATATCCTTAGCAAATCCCCATCAGTATCTAAAGCCTAAAGCTCCCGTTAAAACCACGATAACCGTAAACAAGAGACCGGCTAATTTATTTACATACATATAAACCATCTAGTTCCAACCAGGCTTGGTTTAAAATGCGTGCGCCGAGCTTACACAGGCCGTTTAATAAAACACGTCTTATACAGGAGCCATATGTTCTCAGCCTAATATTGAACGTTGTTTTCTAAGGGGAATACGTAATGAATACGGGCCCGTTCTCGCCTCTGTCGCGGCTCGGTTCGCGTTATTGCTCTAATATGTCTCTGATTGTTACACGTTTAAGTGCATGTAATGGCGGATACTATACACGCTTGACTTATTTAAAAAAATGCCCGCATTTTTCACGTCGACATGCCCTTTGCATTTCTCAAATAGGTATGTAGAGAAAAGTTATCGTGACATACAGTGATTGTCTACGTCCATCAATCAGTCACTCTTTAAATCAGCCATATTTTATGACATGTTCATACGTAGTTATAGCAGTGACGTCTTACTAACTTCTTAGCTTTGACATTTAATTTCAGTATCCATAAATGAATTAAAAATAATAGTTTCTTGCCGGTTCTTCTCAGAAGGCTAGTTTCCGAACCGGTGGTATATTCCTCGACATTCATAAGTGCCTTAACAGGGCCTAAACTGAATGAATCATTTTCATTTTCATAGTTACTAATATACTTTGGTACTGTAAAATTAAAAATCGAAGCTAAGAAGTTCTTAATAACCGCTTAAACGATCACATACATACTTGGCACCCTGGTCTCCACTTCTTTGACAGATCGGTGTCAGTCTCAACTTTAGATACAAACCAATGTCAAACTAGCCCGTTAGGAATTATGACCGTAGATAGAAAGTCCGGTTTCCGATGAAGTGTGTGCGACACACTCGTAATAATTACTCGACGCGACCTTGTGAAGTGATTGCCACTCGTACGACGTGTTTCATACACATACTTACTTACCGACTCTATCTACTGACATAGCAGTCGGTGCACTAAGTATATACCTACTCACATCAAAGCATTATGTGTACCTGCATTTTAAAAATACAACAACAATTTGTAACTAAAATCCCACTCAAAAAAATTTTTTGCACCTCAATGGTATCACTTTGGATAGGCCTCTCCCGTCCATTCTTACAAGCTATTAAAAGCTACCAACATCGAATGCTTAAAAGTCATCTCTAGATCGTATGTCAGGGCGTTCAAATGCGTCTTCCAGTATTTGGTCATCATCAGCCATGAGATGTTTACAAAGACCGTGATTTGGCCTGAATGCATCCAAATGCTGTCCACGACCTTTACAAGGTCATTGGTATGAGCCCTCCTACACTGATCTTTCTGTGGCCGCCACTCTAGAACCTTCCGACTCCAGTAGTCAACGGTTTTATCTACACTAATATTATAAAGGGGAAAGATTTGATTGTTTTTCTGTTTGTTAGTTTGCATTGAATAAGCACCGAAACTACTCGACTGATCTTGAAAATTCTTTCAGCAATGGATAGCTACATAATCAGCGAGTAACATAGGCTATATTTTATCCCTGTACTCCCACGGGAACGGGAACTACGTGGGTGAAACCGCATGACGTCCGCTAGTGTGATATATGTCCCGCCCACTGCCACTTCAGTTTCCTGATCCTATATAGAACTTCTCTGAACTAACCATATAATTATTCTCAATCAGTGCCTAACCAAATGACAATCAGAGCTTAGCTCACTTACAAAATGAACAAAAGCCGCATATATGTGCGTAGGGCCATCATCTGCATACATTTGCATAGCATGCTACCCAGTAATTATCCACGACTAGACTTGGCTTGTAACGTTAAAATGTTAAAATGCTCCCTTGTTAACATATGAAAGACTCGATTCCTATTTTCCCTATTATTTTGGATAATTAGTGTGATTATTAGTTGGACTTTCTTATTTTGTATGGTTAACCAGGTGGTGATTTTAAACAACACGAACGATTTTTTTTAAATAGGTACGGGTTACTAGAGATTTCTATTTCTATTCTACTATTCTACTACTATCTACTATTTCACCCGAGATTATTACTCGTAAATGCTAGAGGATGACACCATCGCCGTCTCAGCCTTCTCCGGCACTATACATTATACATACGTTCCTGAGATTATCGCGTTGAAGCAAACAAACAAACTCTTCGGCTTTACTTATGTATTAAGGTACAGAAGTATATACTACTCAAAGTACAAGTGCCATATCATAAATCTGCAAAAATCCTACTAATATTATACTGTAAATGTAAGTTTGTTTGTTACGCTTTCACGCGAAAACCACTTAATCGATCATCATGAAACTTTGTAAACATTTTCTTGGAGGTATTAAAAGTAACATAGGATAATTTTCAATGCGAGAGAAGTCACGGGTAAAACGTAAAAACTAGTATCAAATAAAGTTTCAGAAAGGATAAGATTCAATACAAATAAATCAATATCACCAAGGTCTCAAACAATAATTAAATTAAAACCCTTATCGGGAAATTCCACTCTCGTCGCTCGACTTAAGATCTAAAGTACCTATGACAAATATACATATACGTCACAGACGCTCACATAGTGTCTAATATATGACGTAGCTGCAATGGTGTTATATGAGATAAGACTTCTGCAAATTTGTATTTTGTATTCAAAGGGGCGCGTGTTCTACCCTTCATAAAGGCATATAAAGGGTAGCATACACGTGGGTCTTTATGCTAATAACTTGGCCGTTTTATATCCTTAACTCACGAAGAAAACGGTACTTTTAGTCGAGAAAAGATTCAGCTTGAAAATTAACTATTTAACATCCACCTTTTATCGTAAACGAGATATCAAAATATTCACTATTCTTATAACACTGCTTATAGATCAACTTTATTATAAACTAGCTGTGCCCCGCGGTTTCACCCTCGTAGATTTAGTTTTAGGCTGTTTTTTTTAACAAAATTAGCCTAAAACACTCCTTGGAAGATCAGCTATCTGCCAGTGAAAGTCCCGTTAAAATCCATCCAGCCGTTTACGCGTGATGCCGTGACCAAGGGAAATGGGGATTCATTTTTATATATAAATATGTTAAATCAAGCTATAACCATATATAATCTTTTCTAGAGTAACATCACATCGTACAAACATACATATATTCACGCCTGTATTCCCAGTAGGAGCAGGCAGAAGTGTAATTATAGTACAACCAGTTATTTTTAAGTCCTATGTACCAGGCACTAATTTACGCTTTGCTTTGCCCGACCCGGAGATCGAACCCAGGACCTTGTCTTCTACAGTAGCACTTGCACCAAAACATCATATATGTTGTTTGTTGAAAACATTAAAAAGCCGGTAAAAAGTGCATAAAGCCAAGTGTGTGAAAGCATAATTAAATTTATTGCTCAGTCCATAAGATCGCTAGAAGCAAATAAGTAAACACATTATACCGCACTCCTGCAAGCAACAGGATACATTGTAGGCAAGGAGCTGTAGGGAGACTAATATTTCTTAGAACCTGCCATTCATCGATAATGGATAGATGGGTGAAGTTGGAATAAGTTTAATCATAAGGACAACCTATGTTCTATTGACAATACTACTACTGAGTACTTTCACATGAAACATTAAATTTACTGCCAGGCAGAATATACAATCTACTCGCTTTATTTTGTATTATACCCTTGAGGGCGAAACTATGGTATTTCCATAAAAACAAACATAAGATTTATATAATGAATTGTTGCCAGTGCATAAATAATAAAAAATATAAGTACTTAATATTGATATTGTAATCAAACATTTTCTTGCCTTCAAATCTGTGACATAAAGCTTTTGTATTTTATTATTTCTTAACATCTTTTTACGAAACATAGTTGTGTTCAATAAAACAAACACACAAAATTAAAACTCATTCTAGCATTCGTTAACGAAAATCCCTCAGCAAAATGAGAATCTTGACTCCTGTGCAAAGTAACACTTCGAGCTAATGTGAACATAACAGTAACTGCGATAGTGCCGCGCGTCTTAATAGCCCATTATATTTTATGTTTCATTCAAATACTGCGACGAGAATAGAGCCTCGCTCCTGGACTATTCTAGTATAGGGGTGACCTATCTTTCATATTCCAAAGGTGGAAATGAAGAATTCATGTTTCAGTTATTCCATACTAGCGCACGTTACGTGGTTTCACCCGCTTAGTTCCCGTTCCCGAGGATATAGTATAGTTCACGAGGATAAAATATAGCCTATATTAATCAGTGATAATATAGCATTCAAATGGTGAAATCGTATATAGATTTACATTAATCAAATGCCGCAGAAAAAGCGATACGTTTTTGAACACCATAGTTAAAGGGTTCACTGCTGACGACGCATCTGCGCGCTTATCCGAATTTCCTATAAGCATACGACGCTAATGTGAGCTCTCATATAAATTCTGTGCCTTCACTGTATGCTAACGACCGACTATGCGCGTCTATTGTTTAAAGATTACGAAAGAATTACAAATAATTTCACTTATACGAGACAAATTGCCCGGGCATATTTTTGAAACAAGCTGAAATTTGTAAGCATTTTAATTTTAAATTTAATATTAGAAGATCCCTTAATTATCTCATAATCTTATTATACGCATTACGAGCATATCCAGGTGTTGGAATTTGCACGGAATAATTTACATTGCCGACGCTACGTCCTTATAGGAAATTCATTAACGAATATTCGAGGTTGGAAAGTAGCGTTTTATATTTTCCCAAGCTGCGAGTGTTACGAATATGGGTATATCGTCCCTCCCTATATTATCTTCGGCACATCTGATCGGTTTCCTTATATTGGATCGGACACGCCCTTCTGGTACGTGAGACTTTTCACTTTCCGTGCACACATTTTTATTCATACAAACCTTTTACTTTTACAAACGCAGCAAAAAAATATGAAAGTCTATACTAAGTTCAGACATACAGGAGTGATGCTCTTAGATACAGACAGCGCACATAATTGCTACTGCGGAACACGCAGTCCTGGGTTCGATGCTATCTTCTATATTTTCCTTCGATCATGGTCGGGCGAGTAATTGGGGTTTTCCGTTATCTAGATTAGTGCCAGGCTAGTGGCTAATCCGCTATTACATGGGACTAAAACAGAACTGGCGGAATATGAGTATACTATAAGACCTCTGCCTACCCTTGGAGAAAACAGACGTGAGCATATGTTTCTATTTTCATGCATTATGGACATGCTTGATTCAAATTTTTTTTAATGACATAATAGTCATTATATTACCTCCGTCAAACACCATAAATCGGGACAGTAAAACATTTATAACTCGTAACGATTATGAAATATTCAAATGCTTGTAATATTGAAACGTTCCAATGTAACTATAGAATGTAACCTTCTGTGTCGCAAGCTATAAATACACTACAATCCCGTAAGCCAACAAAATCACACATTTACACCTCACGACACCACTTTAACCCTAAACGTAAGACAAGCGTACAGCGTACGTGTAATTTCACCCGTTCCTATGTTCTACATCCCCTCAGTCCCACGGGAACGCTCCGAATGAAAGCCTGTTATTTCTTACATTCCCTACTAAATTCACAGTTAGGAAATTGAATTTTTCGAATTTCAAGTATTGCCAATTTAACTGGAACCGCGGTTCGCGACGAACATCCGCTAGAAGGTAACTTAATATGCTCGTATTGGAGGTCTTGCTAAATTGGTGGGTGGTGTCGTTTTGTTCTCAATATGAGAGGCAGGAAAATGGATAAGTGTGAATGACTATTGTATTCATGCTGGCTGCTACTGTAATGTATATTACTTTGCAGTACAATACACATAATATACTTAATACGCATTCTTCAGACTTAATTTTTTCTGAATAGCTGCCCTGTATACGTCCTGCGAGTCAAACTTATGTCTATTCCAAATTTCAGTCATAAACAAACAAGTCGGTAACACACAGATACACTTTCTCATCTATACATATATACAAAAAATAATGTGCTGACTAATTGACTGACGTATAGGTATATCAACGAACAGTCTGAGCGCCTGATAAACTGCTAGCCCTACAAACTGTAATTTCACCCTACCTTAAATGGAGGTTGAAAGTATGTGAAATATAACTGCCCCGTAGGTAAAGCTGCAAAGCTAGCTTTTACCCGCGACTTTTAGCGTGTAGTGATTTTTAAGCACATCATTCTTCTAACGCTAGAAAAATCACGAAACACAGAACAAACAAGCATAGATAGGTAAGTAGGTAGGTACCTATAGCTTTAATGCGACTCTGTGCAAATTAAAATCCGAAACAATTAAAGTTATCACCACGAGAATAATAATTTAACAATCTTGCTGTCACAATTTAGCTCTCATTTCGAAATTTTCACTTACCTCAATTTTACCATTTTATTTCATGTCGATCTGAAATATAATTGGTTTACAGTGTAGTATTCCTACTCGCTAATCTGTGGCATCGCGATTGTTCAGAGAGAAAAAAAATATGTTTTTACTCTATGGCAACCCAACTTCTCACGTCACTTTTCTTTTCGCGATTCCGCCGGCATCGCGGTTAATTATTAAATTTCTTACAAAATATATTATTTAAAACGTTTTAAGCATAGATTTTTATTCAAAGGCACGTTAATAATGCCTAGTGAACGTAAATTGTTGAAAAAAAATGAAAAATACAAACGACGCCTTGCCAACATAAGTCGCAAGCGCAGCTCGGCAAGAGATAGCAGAAGCCGAAGCCCCCGTGGATCACCATCTCTATGTGATAATGACGTACAAGGTATGTAAAATTTAATTTAAGTGTTAAAAAGTACTTAAGTTAAAAAGATATTTTAAGTGTTCAAAGAAAACATAACCTCAAAATACATATAACGTGCACGTGCTAAACTCCTTTTCATAAATTACTACCGTGCTGGTACGAGATACCTAAAGCACGAAGATCAAGTCTGGCACGAGATGCCATGGCTTGATTTGGTACGAGATACCTAAAGCACGAAGGTCAAGCCTGGCACGAGATGCCATGGCTTGATTTGGTACGAGATACCCACTGCTATACGTACGAGATACGTTAACCAGTGTATGTGCGAACCCCGCCATTTTAACTTACCTCACATACAATAAGAACTCTGCACGCATTTTCAGATATTGAAAATGAAAACCCTGCAATGGATATTATCGACGCCACCGACACAATTGATGTCGCCGCGTTGAGCAGGGACGTCTCCCCCATTATCGACGCCCGCGAGGACCCCCTTGCACCATTCCGGGAAGCACTGGGAATGGAATATGAGGAGAGCATTAAATTTGAGGGCAGAATTCTGGAACAACTTAGCACCCGCTGGGAGTATATCTTGGCCAATGGCCTGAATAAAGAGGAAAAGTGCAAAATACTGGAGAGTAACAAAATCCCCATAAATTGCACCTTACTAGAGGCCCCAATACTTAATGAAGAGGTCAAGACCGTCCTAACCGAGACATCTAAAATCAGGGATAAGTCCCTAGAAACCGCACAACACCAACTAGGGGTCGCAACTGCCATCATTGGGAAAGTGATGACAAGTCTGATTGAGAATGAGGATGTTAACAAGGTCTCTGTTGTCACTAAACTTGGTGAAGCCTCAAAACTACTCAGTGAAATCCACTTTCAAAAAACCAAAACACGGAGACTGCTCATATCACCTCTCCTAGATAAATCTTTTAACAATTTAGCGGAAAAGATCAAACGGGATGCACATCTTTATGGCCTGGACTTAGCAGCAAAAATAAAAACCAACCAAGAACTTCAAAAGTCTTGCTCTCAAATAAAGAAGCCACAAGCTAAACCAGGCACTAACAAACCAAACACAAGCATCAAACCTAAGCCGACAGCGGGAAACCGATCCGGTCCATCTCAAGTTCAGCCCCGGCAACAGACCCGGGGGATAGCGCTGCGAGGTGGACCCAGGAACCGAATCACACAGGCGCTACAACACCGGCAAGGACACAACTCTCACTTCGAGAGAGCCCCAGCACGAGGTGCCTTCAACAGGCGATAGAGACTCAGGTACACGCAGGCAACATTGCTAACTATTTTTCATGCTGGGAAAATATCACAAATGACCCTGTTATATTGCAATGGGTCAAAGGTTATCACATACCATTCACTAAAGTACCAACCCAAAGTAGAATCCCAAAAAATAACATACCTCTTACAGAGCAAAGTAAGATGCAAGAAGCAATCACTAACTTGTTAAAGCTTGGGGCTGTACAAAAGTGTTATCATAGTGACGGTCAATTTATTTCTTAAATATTTTTAAGACCGAAGCCAAATGGCAAGAGTAGATTTATTCTCAACTTAAAACCTCTCAATAAATTTATTAAAGTAGAACACTTCAAAATGGAGGATATTAGAACAGCAATAAGAATAATTGACAAAGACTTTTACATGTGCTCCATAGATTTAAAGGAGTCATATTTCTTAGTACCAGTGGCCCCGGAACACAGAAAATGCCTCTGCTTTGAGTTTGAAAATGTGCTATACCAGTTTACCTCATTACCTTATGGCCTTTGTACAGCCCCTAGTACTTTCACAAAGTTACTGAAACCAGTCATTAGTCAACTCCAGAGACAGGGATTTTTGTCAACCATTTATCTCGATGACTGTTTGTGTATAGGCCGTGACACCAATGAATGTATAGCTAACAGAGATGCCACATTACATATCTTCCAGTGTCTTGGTCTCATAGTAAACTATGAAAAAAGCTCCTTAGTTCCGAGTACATTTTGCAAATTTCTTGGATTTAATATTAACTCACATACAATGAAGCTAGAATTGCCACAAGATAAAGGGCAATCTATTGAAGCCACATTACTGAAATTTCAAAACTATAAGCATTGTAAAATCAGGGAATTTGCTAAATTACTTGGAACTCTAGTGGCAGCTTGCCCAGCTGTACCTTTTGGACTGGCTCATACAAAAATAATGGAAAGGGCAAAATACATGGCTTTGTTACATAACAATGACAACTATGATGCTACAATGCAACTACCTACTGTCATCCTCCCTGACCTGAAGTGGTGGATAACTAACATAAAATACCCAAAAAAGAGCTTCCACACCAGACAATTCATATTGGAAATATTTTCAGATGCATCACTCTCGGGATGGGGAGCACACTGCAATGGCGAGAGTGTTGGAGGATTGTGGTCACAATCAGAGCAGCAGTTTCACATTAACCAGTTGGAACTCTTGGCAGCTTTCTTTAGCTTGAAATGCTTTGCAAATAAACATAACCAATGTGACATACTACTTAGAATCGACAACACTACCGCCATTGCATGCATAAATAAAATGGGTAGTGTCCAGTTCCCACATCTGAACGACATAAGCAGAGATATCTGGCATTGGTGTGAAATGCGTGGTATTAATTTATATGCTTCTTATATAAAATCAAAAGACAATGTATTTGCCGACGAGGAGTCTCGCAAAACAAACATAGATACAGAGTGGGAATTGTGTAACACTGCTTTCTGCTCAATAACAGAGCAGCTTGGCACTCCGCATATTGATCTTTTTGCATCTAGGATCAATAAAAAATGTGAAATATATGTCTCATGGAAAAGGGATCCCCATGCATTTAATGTTGACGCTTTCACGCTACACTGGGGACAATACTTCTTTTATGCTTTCCCACCATTTGCTCTGTTAACCAAATGCCTACGGAAAATAAGGAATGATAAAGCTAAAGGCATTCTCGTTTATCCAGTCTGGGAGTCCCAGCCCTGGTATCCTCTAGCAAAGAGCCTGATAATCACTAAACCAATCATATTCACGCCTAGTACTAACCTCTTGATATCTCCCTTTAGAACAGACCACCCGCTGAGCAGTCACCTTACCCTGGCAGCGAGCATCTTCTGCGGAAAGCATTCAGACGCCGAGGTTTGCCGGAATGTTCATTAAATATAATGATAGCATCTGTCTCACAAGGTACGATGAAACAATACAATACTACTTACAAAAGCTGGTGGAATTTCTGTTAAACACACAATCACGATTCATACCTTTCGTCAGTGCCTATTATTATACAATTTCTAACAGAAATATTTGAGAAAGGAGCTGGTTACAATACCCTAAACTCTTACAAATCCGCTCTGTCCCTTCTCATGGGCGAGAAGGTTGGCACAGATGATAGGATTAAGCGATTCTTGAGAGGTGTCTTCAGACTGAAACCAGCCATGGCTCGTTATACAGAAACATGGAACCCTAGCATTGTATTGACTTACCTAGCGGGACTACCGGTAAACTCGGACTTAAGCTTAGAAATGCTGACTAAAAAGTTTGTTACGCTGCTAGCTCTGGCAACTGTCCAACGGGTGCAAACCCTTTCGGTTATAAAACTCAGCGACATTTCTATATCTAACACTAAGATTACGATTGCTATCAGTGATCTAGTTAAAACATCAGTTAGTACGAAAAAACAGACAATCATAGACCTGCCATTTTATAGTCAAGAACCACAAATATGCCCAGCCAGGTTACTCCAAGACTACATCCGGTACACAGCCAATATAAGAAACCAGGAAAGGTACCTTATTATAACTTTCAAAAAACCTTATCATCAAGCATCTAAACAGACCATCAGCAGATGGATCAAAGGTACCCTAAGTGACTGTGGGATTGACACAAGTAAATACACGTCACACAGTACCCGTCACTCCGCCACCTCAACAGCTAGTAAGGCTGGAGTGTCCATGGATGTGATAAGAAAAACCGCTGGCTGGTCAGACGGGTCAAAGACTTTTGCAAAATTTTACAATCTACCTATCCGAGAAAGCACCGAGACTAACGACTTTATAAATTCAGTTTTTCGACTGGATCACTGATGACAATAAGTTGTGCCTAGGTATACTCGTTTGTGTATACTTATTATCATCCTCTTAGTGATTATGACATTAGGTACTTATTTGATTAATTATTACTTTTGATTAAGTATTATTATATGATCTCTAATAATTTGAGTTATTTTACCACTAAATTGTTCTATAAAACTTATAACTTATAATTTAATTATTATAAATATAATTGATAACAATATGATCAAGAGACAACTTTGTGTTGCTATAATAGTAATGTGAGTGCCACTTACTGGACTAAAATAAAACAATTTTAAGTTTGATTATATTCAATGTTTTATTCCAAGGTTCACACACCCATTATGCATTCGTCTCTAAACAACTACACTGTAAACCAATTATATTTCAGATCGACATGAAATAAAATTGGAAATTGGATGAACTTACCTAAGTGAAATCCAATTGTAATTTTATGAAGGTCGATCTGAAATATAATTACCCACCCAACCCAAACACCAGTTTTCAACTGATCCCGAGCATAATGGGTATGCCGGAGTCAGCTCTAAATCAGTGACGTGAGAAGTTGGGTTGCCATAGAGTAAAAACATATTTTTTTTCTCTCTGAACAATCGCGATGCCACAGATTAGCGAGTAGGAATACTACACTGTAAACCAATTATATTTCAGATCGACCTTCATAAAATTACAATTGGATTTCACTTAGGTAAGTTCATCCAATTTCCAATTATCAACCATAATATCCACGAGTTAAAGCCTATTTCTGCGTATATTAATTAAATGTGGTTAACGGAAATGCTATTATAACGTAGCGAATAATTTCGCTAATGGAAGCTGTATTAAAATTAAAAACAAAATTGTCATCACGTCGCTAGCACGCAAGTCCCATTGTTTTGTTGACAAGAAAGCAATTTGAATTACGCTATGGTGTTTACACATTCATTGGCAACCGTAGTAAAATATGGCCACATCTATATATCTATACAGATAAATAAAATTGAAGTGTTTGTTTTTAATTCCAAAATAACAGCTTTTCACTAAATGCATACGAAAGTATACAAGTTGAAAACACACAAGACACTGAAAAACCAAAATTTAAATTTTTTCTTGTCTGTCTGTCCGTCTGTCTGTCTGTCTGTCTGTCTGTCTGTTTGTGATCTGCTTTGATTTTAACGAGATTTTCACTGGCAGAAAGCTGATGTTTCAAGAAGTAATTAACATACGTATTTATTAAATTTATTAGGATTCCGCGACAATAAGGATGAAACTAAATCTACGCGGGTGAAACCGCGGGGCACAGCTAGTATTAAATTTAAGTTTTATAAGCAGTTAGGAATCTAGGAACAAATCGTTCGAAACGACACACACGCACTGAATCTATGAGAAAATAAGTGCAATAGGGGTGTGACATGACACCCCACACTTGAAATGACAGTAGGAGCCGAAGAATGACAAAGAGAGCCTTGGTGGCGCTTAGGTTTGAGCAGTCGTCTGCTATGCAAGTTCGAATCCCAACGGTTCAAGACGTAAGTTCGAATCCCAGCGGGGCCTGCACCAATGAGTTTTTCTAAAAACGTATGTGCTGTGATTTCACACCACGTTTACAGTGAGGAAACCTGCATATGTCTGAGAAGTAATTCAAAGTCGTATGTATTGTGCCTTAGACGGCGATAGACTCACTGTCGCGGTGGCACTTAATTATCTTCGATGAAAAGTGGGTGTAGTTATTACAACACCTGTGCCTACCCTTTCGGGGAATACAGGCGTGAGCATATGTTAGACAGTAAGAGGCTTCACGTCGAGACCGATCGCGTATACCTTTTAAAGTTGACAAACGAACTCGTCGGTGAAAATGTAAAACACAGGATACCTTGTCCAATCGCGATATAGCCACACTAGCTACCTAGACATATTGATACTCGGACCAAAAGATAGTATCTGTCTCACTATTTCTATCTATTTCATCTGGATGACTAGCCACTGACAATAACACTCGTACACCATTCCTGCAATTTTATTGTAACCATTTTTCTAAGCATGCACTTACAGTGACTCATGAACACAGACAAAATTCACAGAAAGGTCACACGAATGAAATAAACTATCGATACTTGTACGTATATACAATTGAAGTGTCTGTTTGTAATTCTAAATGAACAGCTTATCACTAAACGAATAATGTGAAAATTTATAATACTTAAGTTCATAGTATTTACAGATTACTATGAAGTGGGAATTGATCACGCGACACCTTCGTAGTCGGTGTTAAAACCACGATACCAACGATGCCATCCGTAGCAAACAGTGGGTAGTCAATATATTGAGACTTTACGTCTCAGTAAAGGCAACCTTCTGAACCTGGCGGTAGCATGTATAATCCTGTTAAATAATTTAATTCTGACGATTTGAAAGTACTTTGTAAAAAGTCTAATCGAATAAAGATATTTTTGACTTTTGACTTTGTAAAAACAATTGAGCAGCGTGATGAATTTGCTTTAAAATACCCATAGCCTACTCTATTAAGGTCAATCACTTGACCATTCTATCTGATATTCTTTGCCAAGAAACCATTTCACTCTGTAAGAGCCGTAACATCTCGTGATATGCGCTCGCAAACTTGAAGTACATACAAATGTACACGTTCATTCCATTTAAACTTTACCACTAACAGTTAAGAGCTATATTCGATTAACAAGTGAGCACATAATATGGTCGGAGCACGAGGGCTTTGACATTTTACAAATCTAACTGCACGCGATACGTTCTGAGTGATAACATTAGAACAAGTTTAATCTTTATGTAATTGTGAAACACGATGTTGAGCTAATAACGTTTTCAATTAGAAAGCGAGGGAGGCAGATAAACTCACAAAGTGACGTCATAGAGTTTACGCGTATAATTATTACAAGTTAGGTATAATATTTTGAGAGAAGTTAGAGCACTAATTTAAAATTTAGCCAAATACTACAGCTTATGAACATATGTGTCACACAACAAGAGCGCTACTCATGCATTGCTTTCCAAAGAAAAATAAAATTGCTGCGATTTTCTGTAAGGTAGGGATTCAGTCGAGCACCTGTGAATTTTGAACGAGAGATCCCGCTAGGCCATATCACTCTCAATTATGTGAGAAGACCTCTACTAGGAGAATAGTGTCTTAATTAACAAGAATCATAATAAACACCCCGGAGGATAATAGTGATAAAGAGTTTGCAAGCAATCTCAGTAATAAAGACGTAATAAAAACTATTAAAAGAAAAGGAAAAACATTGATAAACGTGTTAAGAAGATCAAGTCATAATCACCAACCATGAAAAGTGTTCGCCGTCATCATTAAGCCGGCTCAAAAGTCGAAGCACAAGTAAGCCTAATTACGGTCTGTCGTTATGGACTACAAAACAAACCGAATTCAAATCTCAAAGTAGAGTCGGGCCAGATGTTTTCAAATCGTCTCTCGAGATTTAATTAAAGAAACTTCCGCGCCTACCGACTTGTTACTTAAATACAACATTTTGCTACGGAGTTTGTAAACCTCATTTGACAGTTTCATTTCTAATGAAATCCTTATATATCTACATTTGGATAGTGCAATAGCAATGTCATTTTTTATTTCAGTTTTTTACTCTCATCTTCATATATTTAATTTTACAAGCTTACCAATCCTATGGCATGATTTATGACGATTAGTTACGAGCTAAACTATTTGCTTGTATAAAACAAGATTCCGTCAACCCTATAAATTGCTAGAAAACTTTAATTTATTATATTGAAAATCAAAATTTGTCTTGATTTCGGCTACTCAATAAAAGGGATCGTGAATTAGTCTCAGGCATAGTTACAGCATAGTTATTTAAACGATCTAGTCCAATGAATCATCAGAATCTTCTTTTTGCAATACATATCATCTGAACACATCACGGTGCACGCGGCTTTCTCAAATAATTAAATCACAAATCTATTTCATTATTTATGGAGCTCTTCCTTGAGTATGTATCAAGTTCAATAGAAACAATTATAGACCATATTTATAGCTCTCCAATTCTCGTAGCGTCTGTCGATTGTGGTCCGACGGACGGGCAACGCCTTGGTTGCGGTCACTGGCCAAGCGCAATTAACGCTTTGTGACATTCAAGACAGCCTGAAACGATTAGCTTTCAATTTGTGCTGCATCGTATGCAACTAAACCCTTATCGCTATTTTAATTAAATTGTAATGATAATCGCATATTTAGTATTATGAATTTTAACGTTTGATTGGGAATAGGCTGTTAAGCAAGCGCCAATTCGAACCTCATCTTATGGCAGAAGACACTAATTTGCCGCTCGAGTTGTTTACTTCTAAAAATGTTCAGGACAGGACACAATATCGAATATAGTGCAAAATGTTAACATAACAAACCCCAGTTTCTAACCAATTAGGAATGATGTGAAGCATACGTATGTATACGAGTACGTACAGGTGATCCCGTCTGTATCCCATGGGGCAAACAGAAACAACTTCTTACCGCAAGCTTTGCCCTTTCTATGCTATCATATTTCTCTTCGTTGGTCCGTGCTACGAATTTGGTGTCTTCGGAGAATATCGACAAATAATATGCTCACGCCTGTATTCCCCGAAGGGGTAGGCAGAGGTGTTATTTTATTTTGTACACCCACACTTCTCTAGTTATGATTAAGTCCCATGGAATACGGTGCAAGCCCAGGATGCTGCTGCGAAGCGACTGACGAGAAAACCAATTCGGCCGACCCGGAGATCGTATCGGTGTTCTGAGGTAGCGTTTGCAATCACTAGACTAACGAGACATTAATATATCTCTTCGTTAGCAGGTTTGTGGTACCAATTTGGTGTCTTTGGAAGATATTGACACGTTAATTAATTGTTAAAATTCTAAAAGAGCATTCCATAATTTACATGTCGTGCAATAATACCTACCAAGTTATCATCTGCACTAGGATGTTGGACGATACAATTGCGTAGATATCAGACCAGCGGACAGAGCGACAGCGGTGTCACAATACCCTGTAATTAGTGCTACAAAGGATTGCGCTGTTCACCCCAAGTAAGGAGGGATGGCGATTTGTTTTGATTGATTTGTGCGATATTTTTTGATGTTTAAAAAAATAAGGATACAATTAGGAACATGGAGAATGCTAAATGAATGGAGCTGCTAAATGAAACATGCAAATTACATGCCGAGTCAAACTAACATGGTTATAGCAGGTACAGGTGCCGTCACGAGTTAGAAGCGTTCAGCGAAAATATTGGGGCAATAATGACGATATAACTGCGCATGTGTTTGTTTGCGTCGCTCCATACGAGACCCTAAAATTAATACAACGCATTCAGGGTCTGGAGATGAATTTCAATATTAAGCTTTAAGGGAACTCAATAAAAACGCTGTTTGATACCTACATTTACTTTTATATTCGCATAACAAGCATAAGCCCCCGAAAAATCGCAGCCCTTAACACTTACACCGACGAAGGGCATGGTGTGATCAAAAAGCCCAGGGGCTCGGAAGCGATCCTTCATTAAGGGACAAAGGTCAATAAGACCTAAGGGCGGTGAGAGGCTGATTAAACCCAAATCATGCTCAGTTGTACTTTTTGTGTGTTGTGCACGATGATTGCTGGGACTTTTATCAGGATAGCTGTGCCCGGCAAACATTGTATAGTCATATATTTCGCCGTATATTTTTTTGAGGTACATGACCCCTATCATTTATTCTTCTTGTAATTCCTCTTCAGCTTGTAGACGATAGCTGAACTAAATAGGAGTGAGCAGTGAAAAAGCAGCTGACGTGAAATACTCGACGTGATATTTCGACTACTTCACTGAAAACGTTTGAAAGAAATAACAGTTAAAAAACATAAATGATAAATATTATACAAAACAGTTTCCAACACCAGCTATTAAAGGCCGTACGGTATAATCATTTAGGGGTATGAAAAATAGATGACCGGTTCTCAGAACTATACGATATGCACACAAAATTTCATACAAATCGGTCCAGCTGCTTAGGAGGAGTCTGACAATCATCGCGATACGCCAGTTTCAAATATTAGATATAGGTACTTTCTTATCCCATGCCCATGAGTTTCTTGCCGGTTCTTCTCAGAAGGCTAGTTTCCGAACCGGTGGTCAATTCTGCGACTTTCATAAGTGCCTTACCACGGCCGAAACTATATAAATCATTTTCATTTTCCATTATTGCTCGATCGAGTGTTTTAAACATGCTCTTTTATAGAGCCACTAAAATGTTGTAATGTAAGACACAACGTTACTCCCGACTTGTGATAAGGAGTAATAATTTCATGAATAATATACACATCGCAGGAACAGCTATGCAAATGCAACACTGCGCTAGTTGGCGCCGCAAGCTCAAGATTTGTGGCGAGGCCTCTTGATATCCATGTTTCGGAATTATGATAGTCGAGCGCTCTGGGAATATTAATCCCGCGAAACTGCCGGATCCCGGGCGTGCGGTGAATCCCGCCATTAATCCCGCTACGTATCCCGCCCTGCCAAAAGAACACTTCGCGTGCACTGATTCGTATACGTGCATGGGGTAAATAAGGGCTTATTGCTGAGTGCCCCCATTTTAATGTAAGTACTTGACATTTTGGTAAGCTCATTTCACGATTTTCTAGGTACAATTGTTATTTTCAAAAAAATATGTAAATATATTAGATGCCCTAATTTCTAAGCGGTACCATGAAAGTTGTGAATGACAAATCTTACTTAGATATTCACGTTAAGTGGTAACATTGTCCACTGTGACCTGGGATATGGGAAAAAATAAGTACACAGTTATATAAATGAATTCTTACCTACCCTACTCCCTTTTCGTTGATACCTTTCGTTGATAACCAAGCCCAAATAACATCGCAGTTGCAATATAAACAATTCGATTATAATTCGATTAATCATTCTGCATACATAAAAGTGATCACTTGATAAATAATACTTTATGCAGTAATTACGTTGATGTGACGTCACCGCCGCTCGGTCAATTACCGCACAACACGATTCAATTATTTTAATAATTCCAATTATATAATAGCGCTTACGCGGTATTATACGCGTTTTTGTGAAACTTCGTGCATCTGTTTGGAAAATGCAGCGTGGTTTTAGTGTTCTATTACTTAATTATTAAGAGCTTCAGAGAATCAGCATTGCTATTTAACGGGGCAATGCTGCCAGCCTTCTTGGCACGATTCCGAGAGACACCGATTTGAGCCAAGTTTTCTACTTGTAACTAGTTTTAACTACTGTTCCTTGTATATGTAATTAAGTTTTTATGAAATGAAAAATAAAAACAAAAAAGAGCTTCAGAGTAGTCTTGCGAAATCTGTAAAGTTGGCATTTTAAGTAACCGCAAATTAATTACTTGTAAAATGTCGATGGTGTCAATATTAATCATACATTGCTTTAACTAAATGTCAATTATACGTAACGAATGGATAAGTACCATATTGTTTGTACAAAAGGTTTGTGTGTTTTCACATTTAACACCTAGGTACTTGGTAAACTTGCAAATTGATTAATTTGGAGTTCTGCCACCATGAAATAGAGTTCAAAACCTTTCAATCAATCACAGCATTCGCAGTGAAGTCGCCTTAAGATTACCCAAAGTAATTAACAGGAATATAACCCGTATTTACCTTCTCTGCTCGGAGTACAACTCCCCATAAATCCAGTACTTTATTATCCCCGAAGGGAGTCGGAAGAGGTCGGCCCAATTAATAAACAAACTAAGTTCAAATGAACTGGGAACTTAGGTGGAAACCATTTAGTGTTATGTTTATCTTTGTGATGTACTATTAATGGTGTATGCATGGTTACATCTGTGATTTTGGAATCACACAGAAAACAACCTGTTGAACAAACAAATATTTTTAAACGGTTTTAAAAATAAAGTATTCTTTTGCGGGACAAAGTATATGTACCCTTTCGGAGACCCTTCTAGGATGGCGTGAGCATATTTTGTAAATCACCAACAACAGCAAGTCTTGTCTGCACTTTCATTCGTAATATTTAATCTTGAATCATTCAACAAACAAACCGCTCTAATAAAGCCTTTAACAAAAGCGACTTTAAAAATCATTGGGCTGCGGATGTTTGGGACAGCCAACATTTCATACTCAGTTGGATATATTTTGAAATCCTTACCCTAAATATAAGTGTATTAAGCAGACAAATGCAAGGGCCGGGTGGTCAACATTCGTCGTGTGATCGATAGCGCCACCTGCGCCCTCTACCGGTAATTAGTATCGGTAATTAGTTATTTTATCGAGTACGCGGCTGGCAACACGCCAGAGTTTGTCGCAAAATAGAATTTTGCCAGCGATAGCTTAACTGACTACCAATTTTATGTAAAAGAGTTATGTTGTTCACAATTTATGTACCTAGTAAAGTTAATTAATGCACGCAGATACATGTGAATTTGTTGTGGGTTTTTATTGTTTACTAGCTGTGCCTCACGGTTTTACCCGAGTAAACGTTTTTTTTTTAATAACAGTTGCAGATGGAAACTATTTTGTTACATTTATGATTCATGTTTTTTTATTTTTAGTCTTTCACTAGTTAGTTAGTAAGTTGTCAAATAAATACGGTAATGTCAGCTGCTTTTTTCACTGCTCTCTCTACGAGTATCTCTAAATTCTAATATTCGGTATCGTCTACAGTTGCCCATGTTGTAGCATCAGCTATTTGCCAGTGAGTTCCGTTAAAATCGGTCCCGCTGTTTCAGAGTCTACCCGGAACAAACTGATGAGAAAATTTATAAACAATGCTTTTTTATGTAAACACTTCATTTAGTGAAAATCTGTTAATTTTGCATTACAAACAGACACTTTTTTCTGAATGCACAATTTATAATTATATATCTCTTCCAGGAGATATTTTCAATTTACATACGAAATTTATGAGATACATAATAATTAAGTTTGATAATACATATAATTGTTTCCAAAATTCTTAAAAAAATTCTTTGACTAAACCCAGCTGCGTACACCCCTCTACAGTCTCCAAATCAGCCTTCATAATTATTAGTAAGAACAGCGTGGTTTTATTGGCAACATAATTTTTCACCGAACGATTACGCGTGGCGACAACGAAATTCAATTAGCGACGACCATTAGAGGCTTAATCGACGAAAAAATCTGAACGTTACTGCCCCAATATACGTGTCATTATGCTTTACAACTAGCTGTTATCTCACAATTTCAAAGCGAAAATTGATTTTGGGAGTTTAGGCATAATTTTTAACAATTCCAGCTTATTTTAAATTCCAATAATTTATGGATGATTTTCATCTTCAACAAAATATTTTTTTAATTTGATAGTATTTGATTCAACGTTGGTGCTTATAAATTTGATAGTATTGGACACTAAAAAAAATTGTGAAAAAAAAAGTTCGACCCGTGGTTCTTATTTAATAGTTTTCCTGACATGAGAAGAAACTGTGAAACATACTCCCTGAGAGATGCAAGTTGAACTCAAGTAATCAATTATCAAGAACAGAAAAATTCGAATGAGAAAACAAACATCTCGAAGATACACAAACAAACATACAATAAGCACTAAGAGATAATCTGTCACGAGCAAATTCCTTAGATTTACCGACGCCGAGATAACGAGAAATAATACGAACGCAAAGTTTTATACAAACGACTACCGCCGTTTTAAAGTTCCTTTAGCAATCTCCTTTAAAGAAATCTGTTGCGAGGGAAGCGGGCGGGGCCGCGCGGCGAGTTATGTCTGCGGCCGACACTCGTTCTATTGAATTTATTATAGTCCTTAATGTGCGACGGACGCATTGTCAACGATTTGGGTAAATCGTGTGCAATTCGACACGGAACTGCAGATTCTTAGTGAATTTTCCTCTTCAAATACGAAGGAATTTATTAATCTTAAATCTAGTTGTGGTCAACTTATCTATCTATACCTACGGATAAATAAAATTTAAGTGTCTGTTTGCAATTCCAAATTAACAGCTTTTCACTAAATGCATGTGAAAGTATATTGTCTCACAGTTCGATCCCGGTAACATCACAGATAGTGAATTCCGCAATTATAATACCGCGAAATACAGCCACCCTTGAAATTAAGTCTTCGTGGGGCAAAGCTAGTTATTTAATTTTTTTTTCTTGAAATTATAGCTCGATTTTAAAGCTTGACTAAATCAGAGTACCTTATAAAATTATTAAACTTTATAAAAAAAAACAAGTAACCTACATTATGTGTTTCTGTCAAATCAGTAAGCCTGCCCTAGCTTGACCCTGTACAAGTATAACGTAAATGCCAGCCATCGAGAGCCATAAAACGCTCCTATCACTCACACTAAGGATATACTTGTGTGGGAGTGGCCCATACAAGCTCGTATTTCAATCACTTAGAAGCCAGATTAGGTATTGAATACTTAGAAACAATTTCTTAGTAGAAAATTTTGCTGCGTTTTTTAACAGGTCAATGATGGTAGAGTATCTGTAGAATACGAAAACTGATTGTTTATTAAATATATTCCCTTGCATTGCATGTATAATAATCCGACCACTTTTAGGGTATTATACCAGAGTATAAATTCCACATCCGCTCACTTAATATTCTTCGGGGATAAGTAGGTGTTGTTTTTACAAAACCTCTGCCTACCCCTTCGGGGAATACATGCGTGAGTGTATGTATGCATGTTGGAAAATGACCAAGTAACGAACGAATACCCTCACGCGCGCGCTCGCGCATAACAGATAAAAATACGTTCGAATTATTGTGATTTATGAAATGTTTCTCTCTAAGCATTAAGATTTATTTCATTAGCTATGTTCCATTGAAATATCGTTGTGAAATACATAGAAGCCGTCTCAAGTCTCAAGGTTTACTTGCTTAGAGTAGAGGGAAGTCGTAAAACGATACACGTAGACTTCAACAAAAGGAAACTGCAATTTCTAACAGGAGCTTCGTATTCTTGAAGTGAGCTTGTATTCACTTTAGTTCTTGCAATGGACGTTACCTGAATTGTTTAACTCTCTCTTTATCTGTTAGCGAAAAATCGAACTCCCGAAACGGCTGGACCGATTTGTATCAAATTTTGTGCGCATATCAGACACAGCTAGTATACATATGACATGCAAACTCTTGATAGACTGAAATCAACGTGCTGGCTAAACCGCTGCTACTAAAGAAGAGATATGCAATTTGGAGTGTGTACTTGGTGAGGTGTAAGTATACAATAAGCAATGGTTATTCAAAATCCGTAGTTTATATCTAATTTATTTAATAACAAATGCCGCGGTTCACCTGCGTTGACCTAAATTGATGATTAATAAAATGTTACAAGGAGTCTATGTTAGTCCTTTTAATATTAGCTATCTGCCAGTGAAAGTCTCGTTAAAATCCATCCAGCCGTTTCAGAGATTATCCAAAACAAACAGACACACAGACAGACTGACAGACAGATTGACAGATAGACGTATCCGTTATCAGTATTGATCAGTAAACATTTACCTATGATTTATAAGTATTTATCTATTGTTTCATTATGTTCCTACTTATAAGTGATTGCGTGATTTTAAATAAAGCATGGATTTAAGAGGGTTCCAATTCCAATCAGAGTAACGGGATTCATAAAAAATCAATGACTGTAGTTAAAATGAACACAATAAGTGCACAGCGAGTGCCTGACCAGACAATAGGTGCACTACAGTGTACAGAACATAATATACAGGACACATAATATACAGTCGGCGAACAATTTGCCGTGAGTTATTGCATAAAGCCGTCCAGGGCTGCGCTCCATTTAGCACCGTGACATTTCACTCTTGATAATGAATTTGTTAGGGATGATGCAGTAGCTAAATTTAAGCACATCCAATTAAAGAAAGCATTTGGGATGACATGCAGCTGTTATTAATCTTGAAATATTCATACTTCGAATTATTTAAGTATATTTTGAGAATGAATGTACCTATTTTGTTAAACCATTAACTTAAATCAAGTACAAAAAATCTATACATCTAAACAGATAAATAAAATTGAAGTGTCTGTTTGTAAATCCAAAATAACAGTTATTCACTAAATGCATCTGAAAGAATACACGATACTGACACAAAAAAACTAAGTTATAAAATTTTTCTCTGTCTGTCTGTTTGTTCCGGGTAATCTCCGAAACGGCTGGACCGATTTTAACGGGAGTTTCACTGGCAGGTAGCTGATGTTTCAAGGAGTAACTTAGGCTACTTTTATTTATTAAAAATATTAGGTTTCCGCGACAATAAGGTTGAAACTAAATCTACGCGGGTGAAACCGCGGGGCACAGCTAGTCTATATATATAAAAGAAAGTCGTGTCTACTTATAACTCAAGAACGGCTAAACCGATGTGGCTGAAAATTGGTGGGTAGGTAGCTTAGAGCCAGGAGAAGTATAGGATACTTTATAACGTTCTCGAGAAACATGAAAAAAATCTTCATATAACACACTAAAATCTGCGCGGGTGAAACCGCGGGGCACAGCTAGTGTGGAAATAGAATAGAGGGAGTTAGCGATCCGAATGAAAAGCATCTTAATTGTTCAGCTAAACTTGATCCGGAGTAGTAGTTGCGTCGGTTTACTACATTTGTAACGGCCAGTTTTAGTAGGAAACTATCTTTCGATTCTACGTGTACAGTTCTACAGGTAATCTGCTTTTATTCATCCAACTAATTTTATTGTGTTACTTTAGTTGGTTCTCTAGTGCACCTGTGACTGGCTTTAGGAAACAATTAAGGGAACACACATTTACGTTTTAAGTTTGTACTATCACTTTTGCTTTAAAATTAAGCCTTAATTTTCTTCTTTGCGCTATCTTGCAAATCGCTTAGTGCACATTACCAAGAACACATCCCCTAAGTTTCATGTCTCCACCAGTGAATTGGCTGTGCATTGACTTTATTCTCAAACTCTAAAATACGAGTATCTTTATCCGATTCGACTTTTTACAAAGTACTTTCAAATCGTCAGAAGTCAGTCAGGTCTTTGAAATTTTATATGCATATGCAGATTTACAAATACATTCGTAGACGTATGCAGATTTTTTCATAAGTTACATTGTGTATAGTCACGGTGAAGCTCGCGGTGTGAACAATAAATATCATGAAGATATGCAAGTTTTTACAAGTTTCTCTCAAATCGATTGACATGCTAAACTTTGAGAGGTAAAGGTATTACAAGTACCTATAGGACTCTCTATAGGTATTTCTTAACATAAATATAAAACGCTCGCAGAAACTATCAACCATGTTTTACAGATGCCTGGTTAAAGACTTACAGTCACATTCGTGCCAAGCTAAGCCAGCGTGACAATATAACATTACAATTAAAAATATCTGACGAAAACGCCGAGGCAATAAATCATTTTTCGTTGGCATATCTCAATGATGGATTATCGAACGGGTCCGTGCAATCATGAGAACGAAATTTACTGACCTACTCATGGCATATGCCCTTGTTTGCATACGAACTATCGCCGAAAAAGAGGCCTCTTGTTTTTATGACTTTTTTACGACTTTATACAGCGTTCTGTTTTAAACTCTTGATATTTGCATGAGCCGTGGTGGCCTCGGGGTTAGAGCAGTCGCCTGCTACGCAAACGACGCAAGTTCGAATCCCAGCGGGGCCTGTACCTATGAGTTTTTCTTATAACTTATGTACAGTGATTTCACACCACGTGCTTTACGGTGAAGGAAAACATCGTGAGTTAACCTGCATATGTCTGAGAAATAATTCAAAGACGTATGTATAGTGCCTGAGACGGCGATGGACTCACCCTCTGTCACGTTGGCACTTAATCATATTCGGTGAAATGTGGGTGTTGAAAATTACAAAACCTCTGCCTACCCCTTCGGGGAATACAGGCGTGAGCATATGTATGATATTTGCATTTAGGGATGAATGTGAAATGTGTAACGTTTTTGCTTATTAAAACTATATCTATACATACAGATGAATACAATTGAAGGGTCTGTTTGTAATTTCAAATTAACAGCTTTTCACTAAATACATATATATAGATATTCGGTACTCACTTCAGTTTAAAAATAACCCTGTTGGTCTGTGTGTTTGTTCCGACTAATCACCGAAACGGCTAGATCGATTTTAACGGGACTTTCACTGGCAGATAGCTAAAGTAACAAGGAATAGCTAAATCTACTTTTTACATTGGGGTCCCCGCGGGCCGCCTATTAAATTAAGTCTACGCGGGTGAACCCGCTGGGGGAAGCTAGTATAAAATAAAACTAGCAACTCGTCCTCACTTCACTTCGGGTAACGATGTTTAAGACTATTATTACATTCTCTTCTATATTTTAATTAAATACGATATTTTCTAGCTATAAGCATATATAGCTAAAAATTTTATTAAAATCTGTAACTTAGTTCAGAACAACGATGCGTTGAAAGAGACTAAATATTTTTTATGGCTATGGAGACTACTTGATGCTCATCATCTCCCTGGCCTTATCCCATACATTGTTGGGGTCGGCACTTGATTCAACCCGATGTGGCTGATCACCTGATTTTTATACAAAGCGACTGCCATCTGACCTTCACAACCCCATTTAGGAGGAAAATCTGTGATCTGGGTTAAACCAGTTGTCAGATTATTTTTAGGCCTCCGACTGACCTGTAACGATCGCCAAAGATGTTAAATTGGCAAACGGGACCGACGGCTTAGCGAGGCACGGAGGGAACTCGGGCGGTCACCCATCCAACTACTGGCTAGGCGTATGGTTCGATCGAATGATATGTGCAAAAGCAACTGTGCCACGCACGAGCTCCTCAATGGAGACTACTTGATACTATTAAAAGATAAATATACGCCATCCCAAAAGGGTCTCCTTAGGGGTATGCAAAGGCGTTTACAACACTCACTTTAAACAAAATTCATAACAAAATAACATTTCAACTTTACACTTTAAAGTATAAAACTAATAGTGTGCAAAACTGTGTAGGTATCTTCAAAGTTGGCTTGGCGTGGGTTCCAAGTTAGTCCGCGGCGCTGGCAGATTTTTAAACTTGCATCATAACGGATTATATTACACTTTATGAATATGAAAATGCTTTCCGGCAAATTTATTGAACACCCGGCTTAAACTCGGGAACTACCAACCATCTTAACTTAAACCACTTAAAGCAATCTAAGGATGCAAGATGCAACTACTCTATTTACTTAGCTCTACCATACTTTTACACCTGTGTTAAACTTTTACTCACATTCAACTTACGAACAACAAGGACTTTATAATAGATAAATCAAATTGTCTGTTTGTGATTCCAAAATAACAGCTTTTCACTTAATGCATATGAAAGTATATTTGGTGCTTACATATAGAAACAAATTTAAAAAAAAAAAACTCTGTCCGTCTGCCTGTCTGTTTGTTCCAGCCAATCTCTGAAACGACTGAACCAATTTTAACGAGACTTTCTCTGGTAGATAGTTGATGATACAAGGCGAAGCCACTTTTATTTTAAATATAACTAGGGTTCCGCGAAAAAAGTCCAGCCATGAAATTAAATCTACGCGGGTGAATCCGCGGGGCACAGCTAGTTAATAAAAAAAAACAAACAGAATTTATTCAAAATAAGATCTTGGAATTTCGTAGTTTCTATAATTTAATCTGCTATGATTTTATTTGGGCGATTCGAACTCTGTTGAAACTATTTATTAATATTAATTTAATTTTAATAACATTCCAGTTGGTACATCTACTGAGAATGGAGCACTGTTATAAAATCATAACACAAGTATGGCATCTAAAACAAACCTATTAAGAAACTAACAAAGAGAAAACATTTAACAAGAGTCCGTTGTATTCCCATTGTACACGATTGCCAAATTGTGCTTAAAAAATAAATTTGTCGCAGTAACGTGATTGTAAAAGAGTCGCATTGTTAGCAATAGCGTCATTCAGTAATGTCCTTTGGGCGCAAATTGGCGGCACGTGTGATTTGCGAGCGAAGTGGCTGCGAGCAGCTGGACAAAGGCTTGTTTAAGTTTGCAGCTCGCCTCCTGCGCAAATAGACGACATGTAACACGTCGCTACTACCGATACTGTGGACCTGACGATTCTATGAAAATATGCTGTTTATTTTATTTTATTTATTTACTGATAATGATTAGAATGGCACCACGGCAAGGTGAGATGACGATCTGCGAAAGACAGGCAGATGCTTAATGCGGCAAGCTGAATACAGGGCGCTATTGCAGTCATTAAGGGAGGCCTATGGGGACTAAGATAGGCTGATGATGATAATGATTAGAACGGCTAGAAATGTTCAATTACACTTGACTATAAAAAAATAATAAAATCAAACAAGCATTAACTAAATTACATATAACATTCAGTCCACATAGAAGCCTCAAACATACAGACATAAATTGATTAAATTGATCGTCAACAAATATGACATTGTTTCTTATCTTGTGCTATATCTAAGTATCAGCAAATACTACAGCTTATAACGTATTTAAAGCCTAACCTTAAAGAGCTGAGAAGGCAGAGGTATTTCAATAGCCACTTTTCACCTTCCTTACAGCTATTTACGCCCAGTTATTCAGACACAGTTGCACAAAGGGTTCGACCTATACCATCTACTACCACCAAACTCTCAATTACTGAGGCTTTTGCTGGTCCATGTGCTAAGAGTATTTAACATACCCTGCATATATACAGACTGCAGTCTTGCCTTGATGTTCAGTTATTTCAGGGTATCTACCCTTTATATCTTCTTCCGTCGTATTCTTCATTACTGAAGATTTTATCTACTGACATGTTGATTACTCAATTAACTATGTTCTTCTATGCATTTATGCCATCGGCGGCCTTAAGAGCCTTGGTTATTTGGAGGCCAGTGGTCGTCTTTACTAGGTCAGTGAGGTGACCACCGGGTACGTGGATGACCGTGTGATCTATTCCCGTCGACTTGGCTACTATTAGGAACTTTAGGTTGTCAGGATCTCTACGGCGAAACAACCAAATTATTTTAGTTACTGCTGGCCACATATAACGGAAAGTCATGTGGTTAATCCGACCATTTTTTTAAACAGGTATTTAAAAATATATCTTGTCCAGTCACCAGTTTTCGTGTGCTCAGTAACAAGTTGCCAGTCAAGACGGCCACGTGACGCGACTGCGAGCACAATCTAATTTCCTAGAGCATTGTCTACACTATCATCGGTGAATCGGAGAAATGGCGTAAATTAAATTTACAATCGTTTCACTAGCCAAATACTCGCCGAGACAAAATGACAGTGTCTTTATTTAATTCCGACGTGAGATATGTGAGAATTTTAACTGAAAAATATCTAAATATAATACTAACATTCGTTGGATACATGTTTAATACAAAATTATAGAAGTTATTATCTACCCTCAACTTCGTCTACGATGTCTTTCACGGCTTATGACCGTGAAAAGGTAACTAACAGACGGACAGGCTTTCCCATCTATACAGATAAATAAAATTGAAGTGTCTGTTTGTAATTCCAAAATAACAGCTTTTCACTAAATGCATATGAAAGTATACACGATACTGACACAAAAAAACCAAGTTTTAAAATTTAAGTCTGTCCGTCTGTCTGTCTGTCTGTCTGTCTGTCTGTCTGTCTGTTTGTTCCAGGTAATCTCTGAAACGGCTCGACGGATTTTAACGGGACTTTCACTTGTAGGTAGCTGATGTTTCAAGGAGTAACTTAGGCTACTTTTATTTATTAAAAACGTTAGGGTTCCGCGACAATAAGGAAGAAACTAAATCTACGCGGGTGAAACCGTGGGGCACAGCTAGTTTATAATATTAGTATAGAGAAAATATTAGGCCAAGAAATACAAGTTTTATTTCATTTAGTTTGACAATCGTCTTAAATGGAGATAATTTAGTGAACCGTAATTTAATTCTTCCAAACGGGATCAAGAGTAACAAAGTTCAATACTAACTGACTCGACCCCTGAGGCTGTAATCAAGTTAACTCATAAATCGAAGTCTCATCCACCGATAAAGCCACAAAGTAAATAATGAAAATCCTTTCCAATCAAATTCAGGAAATTGACACGAAAAAATATTACAGTGCCGAAAACTTTTCACTTCAAATATTTGCACAAGTTTGATTCCGGAAAACCTTTTTTTCTGGAAAGAGTCGCGGTAAATTCATAAAGAATGAAACATTTGCAAGTGAAATGAAAGTCGGGAGACGAGAAAAATAAAGAACCCCGGTCGGAAATATCCATTGTTACAACACTCCAGAATGAGGTCCATTTATGCATACGGAAACTTATTACGATTTATTTTCAAGAAAAGTGGGAAAATGCCTGTTTATACAAGTACCTTCTTGAACCAGTTTTTAATAGGAATTGTATCTTTAATCCTTTACCGGGGGCCAACTATGGTCGTTTTAATTTCTACAAATCAACTTTAAAGTTTTATTTAAATACGTAAAATTTTTCTTTTAGTTTATTTATTTATTCTATAAAATTACAACAGCTAGAGCCAATTACACTTATTCACAACATATACCTTTAACAAACGGTTTTACAATTTGTATACAGTACGCAATAAGATTTAATAATGGTGAATAAAGATATTTAATAATACATTTGGAAAGGCCAGAATAGTTATCGTATTATTAACAAAAATATAATATAAAAGATACATATAATATATATAATAATTATAATAATATTTAATTATTTATAATATATACACTCACATTTATTTATATTCTTAAAATTCACAAGGAATTTATTTCACAGTACACCAGACACTCATGCAAAATGTGACGTTTCATTTTGCAAGTTAATACACGCAGCTTAAACGATCATAGTTGGCCCTCTGGATTTGAATTCTTCTAAATACAGAATTGTAAACGCAATCAAACTAGGAAACTAAAGATAATTAAGTTGCTTTAACACACAAAACTACTTCCCGGAACCAATTACAAAGAAGATTAAAAACCCTCATAAGACCGGGCCAACTTTCGAAGCGAATTAATCCTTTCCTATATTACCAACATATGATTACATGAAATCATATAGCGAAGTTCATTACGAACATGAAAAGCATTAGTGACCCCGAGCGCACACTGGGGAGGATAATCTGGAATGAAAGTCACAAGAACATCATACAAGCCTGCGCTCAGCCCCGGCAGTGCTTGCGGTTTTTGATAATTAAGGCTGAAAAGATATAGATAAAATAAGAACTGGAAATTCACGCCTCTTAAAACCTCTTGTATACTCGATGGTGACATAAAGACTTAGAAAATACCTGATGGTATCAGACTATTAGCAGCGAAAAAGCGCTTGCTACTTTTGGTTATGCACGCTTCTGACTCTTAAAAGTCATCGATGAAACCAATCTTAAGTGTAGATTTAGGTTATGTAAAACTGTAATAACATTAATAAATTATCCTAAAGTAGAGGTAATCTTGGTCGTTAAAATGCTGCTAAATTACCAAATCATTCAAAATATAATTGAGGAAAAATATGCTGACACCATACCTCAACCATAAAACAGGCTATTAGCTTCACCATTTGTCAATTCTCACGGACACTCCAAATTCAATTTACAATCTTTAAAAGGAACAGACGCACACCCGCACATTTTTCCACATAAAAATTACACTCAGCGAGTGGTCGGGAGTAGCGGTAATCCCCTTTTCGGTCGCTTTTTAAGACCATTATCTGGGTCCCTATCAAATGCAAAGAACGCATAAACGAATAAACAGACAAAGAAGAGTGGAAGCCAACAAAAAGATGAGGATTTGCTCCCATTTGTAATTCAACTTGGTGAATTTGGTTATTATGCTGGGAATATTATGTGGAGACCTCGTTGTCATTATAATCTCGCGATGCGTTTAGCATAAGGTGTTTGTAAATGTGATTGTGTATACCATTAACAGTCGCATAAGCGAAACAGAAGATGAATTTAAACGAACAATACATTTTATGAGTTAGAGGTTCTAGCAAAAGGGGCTCGTGGCACAGTTGCTATTGCGCATATCAATCGATAAGCCAGTAGTTGGATGGGTGGCCGCCCGAGTTTCCACCGTGCCTCAAAGAGCACGTTTAGCCATCGGTCAGCCCAGTCAAGTATCGACCTTAACAATGTATGTGATAAGGCCAGAGAGTTGTAGACACTTTATGAGTTAGACCAATATTGCTGTTCACCAAATTTTTTGACTTTCGCAATCCCTTTAAGAGGTAACCTGTCTTTTGGCTCTATCTCAGTCAATGCACGCAGGGAACTCCGGCAATCACCTATGGAACTACCTTACTACTGTCTTGGGTTGGAGTTGCCTATCTTCGATATGAATTGTACAATAGCAGTGCCACGAACTAAGCAAAGACCTGAATATATTACGTTATTAATACATACATACACATGCTCATACCGCTCCGTCCTTACCTAGGGCCGCGCACGCCAAGCCACTAGCCTTAAACATGTCCCTAAATAACACAACTCGGATCCAGCTCCCTAGCTCTTCTCCCAGCAAGCCCTAAGCCGAGGTCAGAGCTCACCACCGGGGCGCCCTTAGCTGTGTTGCTTAGTTTTTAAGTTTAAGCTCGACTGGAAGCCCTTGGGTCTCGCCCTTTAGTCCGGTTAAGCGGCCTCGCCCTATAGTGGAAGTAACTCCCCCCTACCAAATGCGAAACACCATGTTCTAAAAAAAATGCTCATACCGGTATTCCCAAAAGGGGTAAACACAGGTGTACTTATAGTATATCAACATTTTGCCACTTATCTTTAAGTCCCATGTAATGGGTGCAAACCTATTGCCATTAACTGGGCACTAATCCAGACTCCCAGAGTGCTACTGGAAAATTACAGATGGACAAACTCAATAACACTGCCCGACCCGGGCACCGAACTCTAGACCTCGTTTTCCATACCGTCTGCGACCACTAGACCAACGAGGCAGTCCTAGCGTAAGATTGTATCAAACTATTCTGTAGTTCAAGACATGAAATAATAAAGATGTTTTGCAACCCCGACCGCAAACCCAGTTGTCATTAATCTAAAGCAACCCGTGAATCGTAGAAACCGCGAACAATCTCGCTCTTGTACTGCACCATTATTGTACCAAGTCTCGAATTAATCCACACAAAATACTGTTACGAAATTGTTGTTTACTTCACTTTACTCGTTTGGGCTAAGTGATACCTCGGGAGATTCTGTTGTTGCATTCTGTAATAAGACGGAGATGGAGTGCGTTATATTATTTACGAGTTTTATATTGTTCGTTGGTGCGGTTTACTTTACTGCAGTTTGTTGAGTGCATTTTTTTTATTGAATTATAAAATATGTAAGTATACGAAAAGATGTTCTTTGTGCGAGCTGGGGGCCAACTACGATCGTTCAAGCAACGCGTATTGAAAATGAAATAAATAAATGAAAAAATTTGATTTTAAAACACTTTGTTAAGTCCAATCAAATAAAGACAATATAATTTATGAATTGGAATTTGTCACTTGATCCATTACAATATTCACAGACATTAAAAAAGGGGGTCTACCACCATCGGTGTAAGCAGAGCGTATTATGAACTTCTGAGCTTTGGCGTTTCATTTTTGTGCCGTAAATTGAAACTTAGAAGCTAAGAAGTTCTCAATACGCGCTACTTAAACGAACATAGTTGGAACCCAGTACCTTATTATCCAAATATAAAATGAACACAATTAATATGAAACATTAGAAATAATTCATACATAATTTATTTGTTCCTATCTTTCACACCCACCCATTATGCAAAAAATTGCGTTATGGTCATATTTTGTGTAGGTTCGTACACTCTTATCTCCTATATAGAAGAGATAGAGAGAAATATAAAAGAGAATTTTCATAATGAAACATATATCAATAAACTAAATAGTATCCAATAGATCTGACGTTGATCGTAAAAGGTCGAACTGCACGTAGTGGAACACATACCATAACGTATTTGAAGCACGTATTCAATATTAGCCGCGATGTATTTCCGATGGGATCAAAGGGACATGCGATACGTCGGCGTTTTTATAACGCTTCACACACATATATATACAGAACTATCTACTATTCCGTTATTACAAACATTACATATATTTCGTTTATTACTATGATAGTAAGATAGTTGAAATTTACAGATTGTGTATGAAAAAAACAGAATAAAGCAAACGTGATTCTTTCCCGTTTTTATAGATTTTGATGCGTACCTTTCGTGCGCGAGTCTGACTTTCACTTGGCGGCTTTTTAACTAACCTAGGAATCCACGACAGCACGGAAAAAAAATATACTAACCGTACGATCGCTATTCATGTATATGCACCACCAATAACACTCTTTCGTTTAAATGAATTTAGGTTATTCATATACAGCAATTTCTTTATAAATTGCTAAAGTTTAGACTAGAGGCAATAATATAAATAAAATTACACCATAAACAAAATAAGAAAGTACTTCGTGACCATAGACAAACAAGATAGACACCGACTCGATTACATTTAAGTTACTTATTCACGGCCAATCCACAAATTAAAAATATATATTGCACTCACACTATCGCATAGCAATAAATAAATATTTTTAAAACCATTCGGCTAAGATAAAAAAAAATTCTTTATTCAATTTTCTATAAAATAAAACTAAAAACTACTGTAATAATTAACACTGCTGACATTATTATGACCCCACTCAGAGTTCAAGCCATCTCTTTGCTTTTTTTACAACAAAAATATAATATTATTTTTGCAAAAGGAATATTGTTGATTGCATTCATTTTATTAAAATATTCTCTTTGTCAGTTTATAGTGAAACATTTGCACTATCGAAATATTTTTCCAACGTAACTTTTTTCACAGTATTTTAGCAATGCGACATTGGACTCAAGTAAATTAGTATTATACGTAACATTTTGACTAAATATTTACGGTACAAAATACTAAAAGTATAAAACCTTTAGTACATTAGCTGTGACTTCATTATTAAGTATTTTTATTTTATTTTATTAGGAAGATTTACAGCAAGTGAACCAGTATAATGATCTTATATTTTCCGCGGTTTCACCCGCGTTGATTTGTTTTCATGCTTCATGTCGCGGAACCCTAATAGTTTTAATAAATAATAGTAGCCTAAGTTACTCCTTGAAACATCGGCTACCTGTCAGTTAAAGTCCCGTAAAAATCGGTCCAGCCGTTTCTGAGATTACCTGGAACACACAGACAGACAGAGAATTTTTAAAACTTGGTTTTTTACTTTCGGTAGCATGTATACTTTCATATACATTTAGTGAAAAGCTGTTATTTTAGAATTACAAACAGACATTTTATTTGTGTGTATAGTTTTAAAATTGATATGTTCTAAAATGTACGCCTCAAAAGTCTAGACACTAAAATGGTCATCAATATTTCCCATCCAGCGAGACTCTTTGTTTGGTTATAAAACTGGTATGAAAATATGCCATACCGCAAACAATCCTCTAGCAAATCGATGGAAAAATAATCTATCAATATCTGGTGGCCAGTGTCATTAATTATCCTCGACGTTTCCAACAACATGACACTCAAACTGCGACAGTGTTTTCTTTAAAGGCTCCAACATTAAAATGTCCAGCAATTTTTGTGGGAATATTTAACAAACACAGCTGTATCGTAAATTGAAAACGTGCTCACTGAATACTTCATTAAAACCATCGCTATGAACGACACGCCTTTTAAGATTACAATAGTTGTTTATTTAGATTGCTACATACATATGCTCACGCCTGTATTCCCTGAAAAGGTAGGCAGAGGGTATATAGGGATAATACCCATTTTTCACCCAAGCAGATTATGTACCGACGTGACAGATGGGGAGTCTATCGGCGTCTCAGACACTACACATAAGTCTCTGAATTACTTCTCAGACATTTGCAGGTTTCTTCACAAACATAGTGAGGAACATCCTTCACCGTAAAGTACGTGGTGTGAAAACACCGCACAAAAGTTTTTAGAAAAAGTAACTGATAAACCCCACGTGCACTACGGCTCTGTTCAGATTACTGTAAATACAAACACTATAAGAGTGTTAAAAGATGCATCATTTATTAATTGTGATTTATAATTGCCTTGTTGGTCTAATGGTCGCTATCTGAAAAGTCTGTGGAACCTCAAAAGCCGAGTAGTAAGTTGACGCAAGTTCCAATCCCAGCGATCTGTAACAATGAGAAATACATTATGATTAGGAATATATGAATTTAGATCTTCGAAAGCAAACCGTAAACATTTATTTATATGATTGAAATTTAAATAATTCATAGCTGTGTATAAACTAAGATTCCCAAACCGTGGCGTACTGTTTACACCAACGGCGAAGACGCGCGGAATACTAATTAGATAGTGCCGGTTCAGTACCCGGGTCAAACAAATACCACGGCTGACGATCCTATCCAACCGAAGGTACCATTTAATTAAATCTGAATATCTTGTATTTACACTAACAGACATGGTAACTACATTAACAGAACTCCATTTTACACTATCAATTCATATTAGCAAGCTCCTCTGAATATTTGAATATAATGAAGGATGGAATTACGCAGAAATGAATAACAACAGTGGAAAAGTTAAGCGCAATTTCACTGGAACTCCATAAAATTTCCGAAGATTCCATTTTTATTAAAATAAAGTAAGAATTCGAATCAAAGCATTTTGTTGGCTTTATTATTTTACAAAAAAGTTGTACGATAAATGATCTGAATTTTATTTTTCCGGGAAGTAATGGCTTCATTATGAGGTAAATTAGATTGTTTGGGGGAGGCCTATGTCCAGCAGTGGACCACGATAGGCTGATGATGATAAGGTTGTTATTAGAGAATGCTTCGTTATAGTTGTAACTATCGCTACTCAAAAAGATTTTGGGTTCGATCCTGGGCAAAGAGTTATCGGATATTTCCATCTGTAATTTCTGAATAGACCGGAGCCTCTAGTCATGCCTTGTGTTAAATGAAATCGCTATTCCTACTAAAACGCATAACAAAGGCTTCCCCTTTACACAGTGCCACCTCAAGGTAATCCATAAACCTGATACTCACTGTCCGTACACTCGGAATACAGTGGAATTTGGCTACGGCCATTGAAATATCACACTGATGGTCCTATCTAGATGGGTAATTCCAATTTTGAACACATTCTGCCCAATACATGGTATGCAATAATTCGTAAAACTTGTTTATTATTGTTTTTTTCATTATTACGTAGGTACGTATTATAACGTTTCAGGACAACTTGTCACTATTGTGAATATTTATTATACACATAAAATTTTACATACATATATCAAATATTTATACTTATATTAATCTCATCAGATTTGATTTTGTATGATGATTTCATATGATTTATATTGTTTCGATAATATGTACATGATGCCTGATTGAGTTTCTTGCCGCTTCTTCTTAGAAGGCTAGTTTCCGAACCGGTGGTAAATTCCCGACTTTCATAAGTGCCTTACCAGGGCCTAAACTAAATAGATATCTGATTGAGTTTCTTGTCGGTACTACTCAGAAGGCTAGTTTCCAAACTGATTGTAATTTATCGACGTTCATAAGTGCTTTTCAGGTGCCGTCACGAATTAAGAGCGCACAGCAAAAATAGTGGGGATACTGTTTTTTTAAATCTGCGGCATATTTTAATCACCTCAAATCATAAATATAGAGACAGACAGACTCATAAATAACTACTGAGAATTCATACTCGTATTGAAAATTAAGTCATAACGGGGCCTGTACCAGGGCTTTTTCCATTCTTTCACCACTCTTGAAGTGACTTTACAATTAGCATTACCTAGCAGTCACGTGTGATTAAAACGTACGGACGCGAGTAGCACCGACTCCTGAATATCAACTTCATTGTGACCTACCCGAAAGGGATCGCAATAAAAAGGCAGACCCCAAGTTACATCATTAGAACCCGAAGCTGTGTGCGAGGGAGCTAGCACACCTGTCGTTAAATTAATGGGGGACATAACATAATTCGCTCTGCAGGTAAAAGTATTATCCCCTAAACAATATTAGGTACGTGAGGGGAATCGTTTACAAATTGACCTTACGACCGCCTTCAAACTGCTCTACCCGCGTGTGTCGTTTATTGCATTTTTTGCTAAGGAATTCAGCGTCGAGAGGTGGGAATAGAAAACAGGTAGTAAGGGGACAGTTACAATATGGCTACGTTTGTATACCAGTGTTCAAAAAAATGCTGAATCTTTTGAACTATAATGTAATCATTGGAAGTTGAGGCAGTTAAAAACACAACATAACTTAGGGTATGTTATACAATAGAGATACTTAATAGACATATACACTGGTAATATTATATCTTCCATAATTATACGCAATAAGAGATAAGTTCGTGAAACCTAACCTATTTTTAATCTATCTATACAGATGAATAAATTTGAATTGTCTGTTTGTAATTCCAAAATAACAGCTTTTCACTAAATGACTGAGACTAAAAAATCAAGTTTTAAAATTTTTCTCTGTCCGTCTGTCTGTCTGTCTGTTTGTTCCGGGTAATCTCTGAAACGGCTGGACCGATTTTAATGGGACTTTCACTGGCAGTAGTTGATGTTTCAAGGAGTAACTTAGGCCAGTTTTATTTATTAAAAATAGTAGGTTTCCGTGACAATAAGAATGAAACTAAATCTGCGCGATAAAGTTGAGCATCTGGAAACATATTCCTTAAGTTTACACTAGCTTCCTGGTATCTTGAACATCATCGTCGTTTTTACCGGGGTGTACCCGAAGCAGTGACAAGATGAACCCGATCGCTCTACAAAATAAGGAAATTGATCTAACCAGTCACGCTTTGAGCACGCGCGAAAAATATGTATATTTCACGCGCACATTTTGGAGATACGCACAATTTACGACTATTTTCCGTAGTTTGACAAGGTGAAACATCTCGGCACAGTATCAGCATAATGGGTATCTAGGCGACGTCGCTTGCCCGGATATACAATGCTCCATCGACTGTCAAACGTAGCGTTTACATATACAGTTCACTATAGATTTAATAAATAAACACATGGAGCAATAGGTATATTCTTAGATAGTTTAGTTAGTTATACAATAGACATTGAAATAAAACGTGTTGGTTGCTTAATTTTTTCAGATATATTAGTGTCAACTGCCGAATGTATGTATGTGCATCACTTCACGGATGCATCTATCTACAGTAATATGCAGTTGTCAGAATAATTTTTGAATGAAAGTAAATTTTTGAAATTCCTAAATTTTATGGAAATGTACAAGATTTTAGGTAAAAATCTTTATATAAAAAGCATATAAAAGAATTTACACCGCATTTTATTAAATGCGCAATGCTCTAAAAATACTTAGACCCTAAATCACTTACGTAGAGGGTTTTGTAAGTTTATATCCACAAAGGAGTTGTCCGTTCTGTTCGTTCATCTGTGGTCTCCCCTCTCGTGAGCTATCTTAGTCCTGCGACATATATTGCGGGCGTGACGCGAAATATCGATGCCAAGCTACACAATACATACAACACAGAGCCCGATGTGAATTCCTAAGCATACGTGATTATTCTGGCTGGGAAAGTTGGATTGAACTCGTCCAATTGCATTTAAATTGTCACACTCAATACGTGTGGGAGTTTGGAAGCGAAAAAAGTTCAATGAATCCTTCGCATGTTAAACATCAATGGGTTTGTGAGAGACAGAATTCATTTAGTTAATGGAAACGCTGAGAGTTCGTTAGATCGATTTACTTTGGTATTTGTACAAACATCCAGATGTAGGAAAAGTAAAATGCTTTTCAGAAAAAGGTTTAATACTAAAAAAGAAAAAAGTTTTGTGTAAGTCCAATTTTATTTCGTGAGAATGGAAATATAGAAAAAAATTGTGACAGCCTCATCGGGCTAGTGGACCTAAAAGCCACTTCGGAAAATGAGGCCCTGGGTTCCATCTCGGGTGTCCCAGGGACAAAGTTATTGGGATTTTGTAATTAGTGTGACTTCCCAGTAGCCCAGAGTCTGGGATTGATGGATATAAGCTCACCTCCTATTACATAGAACATAAACGTAACTGGCGAAATGTGGGTGTAGTAATTGATGTATATTAACAGCTGTAACAGCAAAGAGCAGTGGTGTCTGTGGGGTTTGAGCAGTCGCCCACTACGCAAGCGACGGAAGTACGAATCCCAGCGGGACCTACCAATGAGTTTTTCTAAATCTTTTATGCAGTGATTTCACACTACGTGCTTTACTGCGAAAGAAAACATCGTGTGGAAACCTGCGTAATTCAAAGGCCGTACGTATGTATGTATAGTACCTGAAACTCACCATCTGTCACGTTGGCACTTGATCATCTTCGGTGAAAAGTGCCTCCGCCTTTCTGCCTACCCCTTCGGCGAATGCAGGAGTGATCATACGTATGTAAAGTGGGAATATAAATCGCTATGGATAGTTCTAACGTGCTATTGGAAAAAAGAATTAAAAGCCTTAATCCTTACTTGCATAAAAAGTGGCTAGAACTTTGTGTTCACAAATTATGTAAAGCCGCTTTCGCTCGAATCGATATTCGATTGCGTAGTTCACCGACGATATAGGAGCAATATCGCGGAAGTAAAACAGTGATAGTGCACTGTGAATATCAAATATGCTCAAACTGGGAGCTTGAGTGCTTTGTACCGCTCCTGCGAGCTGGATGAGCCCTTTATCCGAACAAATATTACCATTTAAACATGAATCGGGATTAACTGAAACTTTTATGTTATTGTTATTTTGTTATTTTCTAAAAGGCTGTTTCTTTAAAAATGTTTTTAATTTGGACATATTCAAAATTATCAACTAACGTAGACACGTGAATGACAAACACGTACGAGTACAATACGTATCAATATTATAAAACCTTAAGTGTATTAAATCTTAAGTGTAGACTTAATACCCTATATTTTTTTAAATAATGATATAGTATGTTATGTTCTTGTAACATCAGCTATCTGAAAATCAAACAGGCAGACGGACAAAGAAAATTTATAATTGTTTTTCTATTCTGGTACCGTAAATATATTTCTATATTATGCATTCAACACGACACTTCAATATTTTGTATGTGTGTAGATATAGATGTATTGGTCTCACAACATGGACAATACCAAACGTGTACGCTACATACACGATAGCCATAAACTCAATGTAACTAGTATTGTGGCTATCCAGCTATCCGGGTATCCGGCTATGGCTGCCTGGTCATGGCTATACCACAGTACACATAATAAGCTTGCTACAAGCAGTATGGAACTACTACTGGCTAGAACGTAATCGTTCAAAATGACTAACACAGACGAACGCACCTACGAAATTTTAAGTAAGGGGTGTCACGTCATGGTCTATCGCGTATACGTCATTACCGTGTTTTTCCAATTTAATAACGGCACATCTACTTTACTAGTTAAATACATATGCCCACGCCTGTATTCCCCAAGGGGTAGGCAGACAATTTGTAATAACACCCACTTTTCTCCGAAGATTTTAAGTGCCAACGTGACAGATGTTGAGTTCATCGCTGTCTCAGCCACTATACATACGTCTTTGAATTACTTCTCTGACATATGCTGGTTTTCTTACGATGTTTTCCTTCACGGAGTAATTTTTACAACATATTATTGTGTGTAAAGTGAATCCCTTACGATCCAAAAAGCAAATGCTCTCATTAAAAAAAATTGTCATATTTTACATACTGTTCAGTAACCGTACTTATATTATATACTGTGGCTATATGCCGAGATTGGATCGAAGCTATTAGAAGTATTGAAGTAATAACGATTCCACTCGGATATACTGTTGTAAGCCATTTTTATGCAACATCTGCCGGATGCAATGAAATAACTCAGATCTACGCCAGTTTGTTTACTAGATTGTTGGAGATGTATCCGTTGAAGGAAATTGTGTTTGAACAACGAGACGGTACACGTTATTGTTTTTAAACTGATCGTATTATCTATACTAATATTATAAAGAGGTAAAGTTTGTGAGTTTGTAGTGGATAATCTCTGGATCAAATGAATATATATGGCGAGCCATACAATGTTATTTGTGTAATCTCTTATATCTAAAAATGAATCCCCATTTCCCTTGGTCACGGCATCACGAGTGAACGGCTGGATGGATTCTACCGGGACTTTTACTGGCAGATAGCTGAAGTTTAAAGGAGTGTTTGAGGCTAAATTTATTAAAAAAAACAAACTAACAAGAAACTAAATCTACACGGGTGAAACCGCGGGGCACAGCTAGTTGATTATAAACATACTAAAAAATTACTGACTGAAATCAACGGACATGCTAAGCCGCCTGTACCAAAAGCATGAAATATGAAGGATGTGTTTTTTTGATATGTAGGTAAACAGTTAGAAAGGATTTTTTTTCAAAATTCCACCTTTCTAGAATAATTGTGGGTTGAAAGATTGTTTGTAAAATCTTGCTGCTACCAGGCGAAACTGCGGGCAAAAGCTAGTCAAACATATAATAAAATAATGCAAAATACCACCACCTAATAAGTTGCTTAAGCCATAATGTGTTTGTCTACTTCAAGAGATTACCGTAAAATTGATTCACCGCCGGCGATGACAACAAGCGCAAAATATCCTATGCATTCGGAAGTGATTCGATAACTGGCCCGTCCAATCCCTCTTATATGTAATTTTCTGGATTTCACCCTAGCGGGGCGTCTGCCTTATCAATTTGGTCACCCTATTGCATAGAGTGGCGTAGCACCGTCGAGAATCATGAACCCACTGACGAGACTGTGCGAGATTGTATTGGAGTTTGCTACACTGTGGCGCTAAAGTTCAGTGGTATAGGGAAGTCTAAAAAGTGATTTGTCGTTAGCTCGAGGCGACGGAAGAGAAGTTAATTGCAGTTGAGTAGGTATCATAGATCCGACCAATGGGACGGCCTCCTAATATTGGCTGCTATTTTACACTTATCTATAAAACGCTACGGCGTATCTCATTTATTTCCTGCGATCCAATCACTTTAGCTACCTCCGTTATATTGAATTTTGAAACTGGATAGCTTCTGACACTAACAATATACTCGTTAGGGTTTATACGCTTATAGATCAGGCTTAATGAGATATTACTGTATTACAATTTGGATAATGAACCTGACAAAAAGGGTAACGTTGAATATTATATTAAACTAGCTGTGCCCCGCAGTTTTACTCGCGTAGATTTACAGACAGTGAAAAATTTTAAAACCTGGTTTTTCAGTGTCTGTAGCGTGTATACTTTCATATGCATTTAGTGAAAACCTGTAATTTTGGAATTACAAACAGACACTTCAATTTTATTTATCTGTATAGATGTATAGATGTGATAACTCGAGTACTACTGCTATTGTATCACAGCCAAACACACGAGGAATGCAAACGAAAGTAGTTAAAAGGCACAGAAATATTCCATGCGATACCTTCTTAAGAACTTATTAGAACTACCCTTTACCCGCGACTTCTGCTATTATTTTTAAGAATGAATCTCTACACCAAATTTCTGCAATATCGGCCCAGCATTTAACCGTGAAAGAAGTGACAGACACAGATACATTATGACACTTTTAATTTTAGAACCTAAAGATAAGAATATGATAAGTACTCAACGGATAATATGAATATATACGTAGTTTTCAAGGCGAATGATCAGGAAATGGCATGTTACAAAGAATCCCAGATTTTTTCTACGAAATCCCAAAAGGGTGGTTAAGCTTTTGTTTGAAATCAATGAACATCAATAGTCAATGTTCATTAACTGTGTCGTTTTGAAGTATATTATTGGTAATTAACGATTGCATTGTGTCATAATAGTATTTGGTGTAAAACATTAATAAACGCTGTAATTGGCCGGTGGGCAACCGCTACAAATACGGCAAATTGGTTAACCGCTTCAATTATGTCCATTACACACACTTAAAATACATTATATTCATCCGATTGTGTATCATTTAATACCTGTTCCATGGGGAAAATATATAAATTATCTAATCTATATGTATACAGGTAAATACAATGGAAGTGCCTGTTTGTAATTCTAAATTAATAGCTTTTCATTAGATGACAGTAAATACGTTTTCATAATATTTATTTTGAAATTGTAATAGCTTTAGCGGGATGTTCACTGACAGATAGCTTATGTTACAAAGAGTATATACTTAGGTTACATTTCAGTTTAATTAGTTCATTTCGCGGAACTTGAAATTAAGTTTATGCCAAATCGCGGGAACCAGCTAAAGTATATTATTATTCACACAGAACTCTATTCACATAGTTTCTTCATTCTTTATTTATTTGCTCGATCAATGCTAATCTTGGTTGTTATAATTCTTGGGCATCAGTAGTTCACTGTCTTCCGTTTTTAATCTATGTCAATTTTTTCAACCTTTCAATATTTTTTTATCATTTCCTCCTACCACCTAAGACGTAGTAGTTAGTTAAATAAAATCACCATGTGCTTAAAACACCATGACATAAAAACACATTGTCCAGTGAACCATTCCAGGGTCCAGACATAACCAACCAGGAATAGTACAAACAAATCAACGCCGATTGTGTGTTGTGTTTACCGTAAGCAAACATACGGACACTACGGAGACCGCAACAATTTGGGTCCGACTGAATGTTTACTTACAAAACTACAAACATACACAAACAGGTCAAAACAACCTTAAGTCTAAAACCTTAGGAACCATTTTGGGGAACACGTGCGAGTAAAGATGTTGGTCTTTAAGGCAGACGACCTGGATTTACAAGCAATCGTACAACGACACAAGTTTAGGCTTTGCCCGATAGAATCTTTCTATTTGGTTCCACAAAAAAAACCTTTGCAAATACTAGGATTTCGTTACTTGGATATCGAACAAAAAGCACTATGAAAATGGTTTCAATTCTCGTCCAGCATTAATCCAAAGGGATAACTATACATACATACATATGCTCAAGCATGTATCCCATGGGGGTAGGCAGGGACCACCTTTCGCTTCATCCACATTCATGCATCTCTTCATACACTGTCTTCGGTTACGAGTGCTCCGAAATGCTTAATTAGTGGACTTGTTTCGGTTGGAAATTAAGGCTGAATAATCTGGATATTTCTACTATACTGAAAGTTTTGCGACTAATAATTTCGCTGAAAATTGCAGTTTTCTGAGCAATGGAAATGTTACGTTTTGTTTCGAAAAACAGTGCAAAATGCTTCCCTAAGATTGGAATCTGTTCAAAAATATAAATTATACAAAATAAATAACTTCTCACACGCATCGTGAACTTGAGAGAATACTCTGTAGCCCCAAAATGTATTATAACATTCTTGACTATACCCCTTATCCTAAGAATAGCGAAAGCCGAAAGCTAATTCAAGTACTATAAAATCTATAATATAGAAAAGAAGTAAATTTTACTAGTTCATATGTAGAAGATCTTCGGAATTACTCGACAGTTAAAATATTTTACCATGAATTATAATTCAGGATGGACATAGCACTAGTTATACATACAGAAATATTTTCGACGTGTTATTTTAAGTTCAAGGTGATTCTAGATATTGTACATAATGTACGTTATAAAAGCACATTAAAATATCTTGAACTATATATGGATCATCTTTATTAAAAAAACTTCATTATGCTTAGCAGTTTTTATTCTATACTTTAACCATCGTCCCATAATGAAAAATATCGTATAGAATTATTCTGTCAAAGTTTGAAGTAGCCTGTTTCATCAAGCGATCTCTAAGCATCTGTTGCGTCCCAAACTTTATGCCATTGTATTAAGTTTCTTCCGCAACTGATACTTATAAGTATTTTCCGTGCCTTTATTGACTGGTTCTTTTATACTATGGTTATAGAATTAATAGATATTCCGTGAATCTTTGTACAATAATATGAAAAATCTGTGATAATTATATAATAAATTTCATTCTAATGTAATGTCATAAAATATGAATAATCACTGATAATAGTTACCGCTGAGACTTCTGAGATTCGAAATTCCATCGCTTGTGTAGTAGGCTACTACTCAAGCCACATGGACACCACGACTCATCATAATTTAAGATGCATAAAATTATGTAATCAATTCTGAATTAATATTTCCTAGCATATCACTTAGAAGAAGACATTCTCGGAACGACTATCTATTTACCCAGGCGTTCATTGAAATTAAAATTCTGGAAACTGAAATATGAAAAGATAATTTGTAACGATCTATATTTTACATTAAACCTACGAATTTACTCAGCAACGAGAAGTTAGCAAATTACACGCCATATTTAAATTTAATCGCTTATTCCATTCTTCTTTTTAGTAACGGCAGATTGCCTTAAGGGCCGGAAATAGTTTGTGTTGATCGAGGACACGTATTTGCTGCGCTCGCAGTAGGAGCTCGAAGGCCTTGGGGCCCGGATACTATCATCTTGAAAATGAAAATGAAAATGAAAATGAAAAATATTTATTCAGTTTAGGCCCTGGTAAGGCACTTATGAAAGTCGAGAATTTACCACCGGTTCGGAAACTAGCCTTCTGAGAAGAACCGGCAAGAAACTCAGCCAGGCATCATGTACATATCATCGAAACAATATAAATCATAATGAAATCATCATCCAAAATCAAATTTGATAATAGGTATAAATATTCACAATAGTGACAAATTGTATTAGCATGCAAGTCATTATAAAACAAAATCAAAGAGATCAAAGAGAAAAAAAAAAATAACAATACCAGATAGATTTACAAGTGTTTGCATACCATGTATTTGCCAGGAGCTACTTGTGCAGAGTGATTTACCTAGTTCCATATATCCTTGTCATTTATATAATCCGAAATTTTATAATATGCTTTCTTCATCAAAACAGTTTTGACATGTGTTTTAAATTTATCATAATTTAACGCGATTATTGATTGTGGGATTTTATTGTAGAAGCGAACACAGTTGCCCATGAATGATTTATTTACTTTAACTAATCTGAATCTAGGAGCCACAATTTTATGTTTATTTCGCGTACAAATCGAATGAACATCACAGTTTAAATTAAAGAGATGAATGTTTTTTTTCCATGTACAATAAATTCTCATAAATGTAAAGTGAGGGTAAAGTGAGTATATTAATTTCTTTAAATTTATCCCTCAAGCATTCACGGGGTTCCAACGAGTATATTGCCCTGATGGCTCTTTTTTGAAGTATAAATATAGAATCTAGGTCTGCCGCGGAACCCCATAACAATAAGCCATATGACATAAGACTATGAAAGTATGCGTAGTAAACTAATCTAGCAGTATCGACATCCGTCATTTGTTTGATTTTCCTAACAGCAAATGCTGCTGAGCTAAGTTTTCTTGACAATGTTTCAATGTGAGAGCCCCATTGTAATTTTGAATCTACTGTTAGCCCTAAGAATACCGTACTATCAACCAAATCCAGTTTACCACCATCTAGTGATATATTTGTAGCTATTTGCGATGTATTAGGTGGTGAAAATCGAATACATTTAGTTTTTTTAGAATTTAAAACGAGATTATTGGCGTCAAACCAATTTGAAACAGATGTTAGTGTTTCATTCAGAGTATTAAGCTCCTTATCTTTCCTGCTCACTTTAAAAACTAAAGATGTATCATCTGCAAACAGAACAATATCACAGATACCTTCTACAACAAGTGGTAGGTCATTTATGTACGCTAGAAATAGGAATGGACCTAATATGGAGCCTTGCGGCACGCCTGTTTTAATTAATGACCCATTAGATGTTATACCACTGACGCCAACTTTTTGATGACGATTGGACAGGTAAGAGGAAACAAGATCGAGGGCGGTTCCGCGAATACCATAATATTTAAGCTTCAGAATTAGCGTACGATGGTCGACGCAATCAAAAGCTTTTGAGAGATCACAGAAGACTCCTAAGGCGTCATAGGCGCCCTCCCATGCCTCAAATATATGTTTTATTAATTTTGCCGCCGCGTCCGTTGTGGATCTACCTTTAGTGAAACCAAACTGGTGATCGTGCAATATGTTATTTATGTTAAAGTGGGCTAACATCTGATTTAGCATTATTTTCTCAAATATCTTACTAAGGGCAGGAAGTATTGATATAGGCCTATAATCAGAAGGATTTTCTCTGGAACCTGCCTTAAAGATTGGAATTATTTTACTATATTTCATAAGATCCGGAAAGACACCCTGATCAATACACGAATTAAAAATAGTGGCTAATGCAGGAGCGATCGTTGTTATAATCGATTGAATAACTTTAATTGAAAGTCCCCATAAATCCTCCGTATTTTTCATGTTAAGTGACTTAAAAGCTTTAATTATATCATTAGCAAGTACATGTTGAAAACTAAAATCTGGGACAATCGTATGAAATGATTGTTTAAGTAATCTTTCAGCTTTATTCGGACATGAGTTTAGGTGTTTAGTAGTTTCCGCTGGTATTTGAGCAAAGAATTTCTCAAATGCGGTCGCGACATGGGGATGCAACCTCTTTAAAAGACAATTGAAAGCGGGCTTTAACGTACTTATGCACACGCCTCTATTCTCGGAAGGGATAGGCAGAGGTGCACTTTTAGTACAACCATATTTCGCATAGTCCCACGTAATAGAGGGTGAACCTATTTTTATTAACCGGGCACCTATTAGGGTTAGAAATCCAAGCTACTAATGGGAAATTACAAATGGAAAAACCCAATAAAATCAAACCCGCGTCGACGATAACGCAGATTTGTATAGGATCGAAACAGCACCTCTGTCGGCCTAAAGATGACACTATTGTGAGCCCATACAAATATGCGTTTACGTCGACGTGATGACTTGTGACAGCGATTTAAAAAAACTCTCAGGCACTCAGTTCATTAAGGTTCACATTAGTCAGTATTCCCAAGAGGCAATGCAACTAATATTAGTTTTCATAGCCAACGCATTCACACGGTGACATAGTACGATGCACGTGGGATGCAACTCAAACTAGTTTTAGATAAGCTGCTCCATATGAATCCCAGTGGGTATTTAAAAAATCCAGTTCGAATAATAGCGGACCATTAATATAATTTATAATAAAAATATTTACCTGTAGATAAAATATGATAAGGCGTGAAAATGTTAATATTTATCACAGGGTGCCGTCCCCATTCAGCGGTGGGTCTGCGCCCGACGCGGCTGATATATAGCGCGCCGTATTAACCCACAATTATAATATTTATTGAGGAATGCGCACGCACACTGAATATAAATAAATATTATTTGGTGAACATTGCTTCAGACATTTTTGATCATATTGAGACTTCGAGACCATCCTACACTTTCGCCAAATTTAATTAAGGCACTGCTTAATACTTCGCTTTATATTACTTGCGACTGAGACTATTTGCCCTCTATTGAAGTAAAAAAAATATGAACTTTTCTTGCATTGATTGCAAGATGGCTATGTGGTTTTCACTCCATGATTTTTCAATCAAACCATTCATTATGTTTAGTCGATGAGTTGTGGTTTATATTATTTTACTAATATTTGATTGTAAAGTAACATTATTAAATAAATTATCTAATATCACTAATGCACAATACAACCTAATTACGAAAAAAATCATTATTATATTTTGAAAACTCGTTCGAAACAGTCCATTAGTGAAAGCCCGAGTAGCATAAAGTTTAGTGACAGAGATTAATACGTATTACAGTTTAGGCGAAGCACTTATGAATGTTGAAAAATGACCACCAATGTAGACGACAAATTAAGAAGTGAAACTGTCAAGCTTACATGTTAGCTTTATACCCCGGGGTCCAATTAAACTTGTCGTAACGATGTTTGGTAGTTAACTACGAGCGGTGTCGCGAAGTTGCCATGACGTCGATCGCTTTGTCGTACATTGTACACTGAATAGATTCGGGGAATAAATTGGTATTGGACAAGGGTGATTACACACTGAATGTACATGTACCTACATATTATGCTCACGACTGGATGCACTCACCTTTCACCGAAGATGATCAAGTGCCAACGTGACATGGCGAGTCTATTGACGTCTCAGGCACTGTACATGCTCCTTAGAATTACTTCTCAGACATATGCAGGATTCCTCACGATGTTTGCCTTCACCGTAAAGCTCGTGGTGTGAAATCAATACACATACGTTTTTAGAAAAACTTATTAGTGCGGGTCCCGAAAGTACATGTAAAATTCAAAGTCCCGACTGACTCGTCATCTCCCTGGCCTTATCCCATACATTGTAGGGGTCGTCACTTGATTCAACCAGATGTGGGTGATCACCAGATTTTTATACGAAGTGACTGCCCTTTTGAAAGCCCTTTCACGGGGAAAATCGGTAATCCAAGTTAAACCAGTTGTCAGACTCTCTTAGGCCTCCGACTGACCTGTAATGATTGCCAAGGATGTTAAATTGGCAACCGGGACCGACGGCTTAGAGTGCTCTCCGTCCAGACACATAAATACGCACGGAATTTTCAGCGTTAAAGCTTGTCTAAACCAAAATTTATGGTACTGTTAATAATATCATAACAATGTAATATATGGCTAGGGATGTAATTGATTCCTTTTAAAATATTTCCGCAAAATAAGACTGAAATGACTCGAATTACTGCGAACTTTTTCCAGCATTTTGTAGAGATATTAAATTCCTTTGTCGTGCTATCATTTTCGTCAACGCCTAAGCCCCTACGTCACGCAGGCGATAAACCGTAACCCGTATTGTTTATACTTACGCATTCGGGATTCCTCGGTTCCGCATACTCCAGTTTACGATCAGCGTAATAGCAACCCTCGCCAGTAGGAATATTTACTTTTATTGCACAGTTGCTGAAGTTCGCAGTGTTCGGGGGATCCGCGGCCCTTCTTTAAAATTGGAATATTTTGCATGGGATTTCGCAGTGGCCATGTTTTCATTACATCAAAATAGCGATGATTTAAAATAAAATAACTTTATTCTAAAAATATGTACTAAAAATTTGTCACGCTTACTAGTTGAGACTGAACTTGAAATTCCCCTTGAACTCTCAAGGTTTTGCAATGAAAATTCAGAACATCTAAAAAGAAAATGTTCCCCAAATATAAAGTACATAAACCAGCGTCTAATACACACGACATCATCGATTTTGTGACGCGTTTACTTCGCAGAGACAAATAACTATGAAAGCCACTAGTGTATACGTCCCGAATATTTCGCTATGGCTCAACACACCACACGGGACACCAAATCCCCATTTACGAGTGGTTGTAAGCCGGAGCGCGCGTGATGCAGGATTAGGCGAGATAAGAGATAATTCGATACGGACGGATTAGCTCAGTGACGCTAAATAGAGATTACGCTGATGTATGGACGGCATTGAGGACAACGTTTCCTGGCCATAGCGTTTGTAACGCTTATCGTCGACGATCATCGACGTATGTAGAAGGAAGTTCGACCCGGGAGTCTAAGTGAGCCAATCTCGGAAACTCATTTGAGATTCTACTGCGAATCTGTAACGCCAGCGTGGCAACCCTGAGGCCCTTGAATAAACTCTTACACATTATAAATATACGCTTGCTATAAGTAGTACGAAATCTAGGAACAAATTGTTCGAACTTCGAAATAACACACTCACATAGAAGCGCATCTACGAGATTATAAGCGGCACTGGTCTAATGTCTGTAAGGGTTGTTACGTCGTAGCTGATCGCGTATACGTCATTTACGTACATTACTTTGACAGTAAATTAAGGAGTAAATTTTAAAACTTTAAGACTGACAGATTGAGCAGACATTCTTATTTCAAAAAAAAATATCTTAATTCTATACTTCTTAAGTGCTTATACTGCGTCTCTTTTACCCATTATATATCGATCATATACATGACGTGCGTAAATCTGACACTGTCACAGATTAATAAAAGTAGAACCACAGATTACGTACTACGTGCAAAAGTCTTCACCTCAAAATTGTAAACATTATGTAGGTATACACAAGTGTATGCTTAACTTTCAGAAAACCCTCGGGAACACGTAGAATTATGAAATAATCTAAAGGTAATTATTAAAACTAGTGTTTGTCCTCATACAATGTTATTGGACATTTACATAAACATACAAATTGGATATTATTGATTAATTGAGTGCAGGGCACGTGTGGTCCCTGGTCGATATTTCATCAACGTAGTCGGTTTAATTAGAACTGTTTCAATAGTTAGGCAAATATCTACGTAAGTCCCCAAGTATATGTATGTAAACGTTGCCGTTGGTGAAATTGGTGTGGTTTATGTGTTAATCCGCCATCTTTGGAATTCAAACACAACCCGCCTCATAAAAAGTATCAACGCGCTTTGAGCTACGCTGAAACGCAAGGTAATTTGGCCAAACCAAATCAAATCAAAAATATCTTTATTTACCCCATGCAAAAATAATAAATGGGGATCAATTTCTTTATATGAATTTAAATTTCGAAGACCTTCCTTCTAGCCAGTGCGATCCATTGCGTTCTCGAGCACAGAGTAACTTATCGTTAGCATCATAGATTAAAAAACAGGTAAGCATTCCTCCTCATCCATACTTTTTTTTTTTTTCTCGTATATAAAGGCCAGTTTGTTATGGCTCTCGTAATTAATATATAATATAATCTCAACACAATATCATCGTAATGATTCCATGCAAGCTTACCCGAAGTTTGTAGCATTACCTTAAAATGTAGTCGGTATTATTTTAAACCCAGATATGAAACCATTCATTCTAGCATACAGCCTTAGCATTCCTGCACGCACCAACTTTACCGAACAATTCTCATAAAAATAGTTTCCTTGCAAAACATAATAGATTTTAATATATTAACTTGGCACGCCACGTAAAGTTTTATATAGTCTTATGCAATATGACGTTAATGTTAAATTTCAATGGTTTTAGGTAAAGGCAAGGGTTTTGATTTTGATATTGTTTCATTACTTGTGTCGAACATGCCTTATACCCAATGATGTTGTAGCACTAGATATGTTCCCTTTAACGTAATCGACGTTAAAATCTGGTCGCGCGTGTGAACAGTATACTTAAAAGATAGAATAAGCACGTGAGTAAGAGAAAAACATTTTTGAAATTTTCCAATTGGGACTTTTTTGAGTTTCACTTTTTCATAATAAAGGTACCAGATTTCACATGTTAATCATACGACAGTAAACCTAATAATCCGTACTAATACTCGTGTATAAACCTGAAGGACTTGTTTAATAGAACGGACTAATCTCAGGAACTTATGGTCCGATTTGCAAATAATTTAATTGTTTGATAGCCCATTTATCGATGAACGCTATAGGCTAGCGTTAGCGCAAAGTAACTATTATTATATTGAATGGAAAGCTATAAAATATGGCGAACCTCATTTGAGCAATGTAAGGAACTGCGTAACATGCTTATATCTACAGCTCTATAATAAACTATGATGATAAAGCAAGTAAAGCCCGTTAAATAAACAAAGTTATGTTATGTTGAATTATGCAACCGCACGAGCTATTAATTAATTTGTTTAACTAACTTGTATCCGCAATGTGATATTTTGCGCCACTTACGCGCCGCGCATACGAAGTTAAATAACTATTATGAACTTACAAGTTTATAGTCCACGGGAGTACCATAGCCTTGATAAAATGGGAGTCTAGTACATCGCGTGAAATACTATCAAGAAATAAAAATATATTAAAGTTCCGACTGCAACTTCTATTGCGTGGAAGATTTATGAAGCCACGCTTACCGGGGATTAAGTTGAAGAGTACATAGTTAACTTATACGACACAATAAAACTTGACAGGACAGTCAATCTATGAACAGACAAGGGTCAACTGTTTTTGTTAACCTGTAAACGTTATTCAAATAGTGTGTAGTTATGTCATATATAAGTGGATTTTGTTTGTTGTTATACCTGCTGGTAGACTGATAGAAATAAATGAAAAAAGTAATTGATTTTTCTACTATTAATACAGTGAAATTCAAAAATTCATAAAATAAATTTATTGGACGTCGCAGAAGCAAATTATAAAGTGGTTTGTTTTATATCTTGACCTAGCAGTGAAAGTCCAGTTAAAATCCATCCAGCCGTTTCAGAGATTACCCGGAACAAACAGACAGACAAACAGACAAACAGACCGAGAAAAAATTTAACACTTAAGTCAAAAAAGTCAAAAATATCTTTATTCGATTAGACTTTTACATAGTACTTTCAAATCGTCAGAATGACATTAATTTACAGGATTAAACATGCTACCGCCAGGTTCGGAAGGTTGCTTTTACTGAGAAGAACCTGGCAAGAAACTCAGTAATTACTCTTTTCAAAAATATTATACTATTTAAAAAAAAACAAGTAAATCACTTGAGAAATGTAAGCCCATGGACACAGTTCCAATGCACAAATGGCGATAAAATTAACATAAAGAATAGTCTAGTAGTTCTACTAATATCTAAATGCGTAGCTTGAGATGACCAGCCCCCACAAGCAGCACCTGTTCACAAGTATGACGAGAATGCCAGCCATCGCCCACCTCAACCATTATAGAGGGAAGTGAGCGACCCGTCATCCTGACTCCGCCGCAAGCAAAGGCATTTTAGTGAGCATGACAACTTGGTTTTTTAGTGTCAGTAACGTGTATACTTTCATATGCATTTAGTGAAATATGATGTATAGATATAGATGTATAGATGCATACAACTGTTATTATTCATAAAGTATGATACAAACTTTGTATAAATATACAATTGTCTCAAACTAATACGTATTGTCAAATATATTCTAAATATTAATTGTGAACTCCAAATAGTTCTTACAAGTGTTCAGAGAACATCCCACGACAAAATGATTACGAAAACTCCAATGTCTGCACCGATAAAATATTTTAAAACTGTTTAAATATTATTCTCGGTAACAGCTTCTCGGAATCGGTTATTGATCGCCTCATTCCAGCATAATAGGAAATCTATTGGAGCGAACAAATCTATTTTTATGGAAATTAATTTCGTGGAGAAGCTTTTTACGACTATTTTCAAGTCTGGCACGATGTTATTCTGTAGAGAAACATTGTGACCTAACTTTGCTTGGTGCATAACAATTTGTATCCAACGATGATCGTGGGACTAATAAGAGAAAAGATTCAACTAATATAGTTTACTAGCGCTGCGCTCCCAAGAAATAATTTACGGTTATTATGTGCAAGGAACAAAGAGCAAATTAATATTATTCTATACACTAATATAACATAATATAATAATATAATAATCAATATATATAATAATCAGTTTAGGCCCTGGTAAGGCATTTATGAATGTCGAGGAATTTACCACCGTTTCGGAAACTAGCCTTCTGAGAAGAACGGGCAGGAAACTCAGCTGGCATCATGTACATTTCCATATATAAAAATACATTGAATGTACTTCGTTAAAAGTGTAATCATATGAAGATATTTCGATTTTTTTAACTCAGTTGTCAGAAACCTTTTGTTTTTGTGTTTGCAGTTCGTGTTAGTTTTACGGATCAATAATTAATTTATATCAATATCATAAAGAAGAGCTCAAAAAGTATTAGACCGATTTTAAAAATAATCTTTCACCATTTTAATACTACATTACCACTGAAAAATGAAAATGAAAATGAAAATGAAAATGATTTATTCAGTTTAGGCCCTGGTAAGGCACATATGAATGTCGAGGAATTTACCACTGATTAATAAAGCCTATATTTTATCCCCGTACTCCAACGAGAACGGAAACTACGCGGGTGAAACCGAGTGACGTCCGCTAGGAATTTTATTCGAAGTTACCATAGGTAAACAAGTTATATTGTTATAGGCGGTCCATCGCCATCTGTTGAAAATACTTAAAAAACTTAGTATAAAGAGAGAAAAGTTTACATCAATCGCGTAGGTAAAATTGAGCAAGAATATTCGGTGTTAACGAAAGGCAAATTAAACTCCAAAACTGTATGCTCTTGACACAAACACGTCGCGAAGGAAAACAATTTCATTAAACGTTACATTAAGATATGCCTATCACGAACACAAAAAATGTATGTAAGAATTCCCTAATTAGGCGTCGTACCTAAGAGAATTTAGGGAATCTCGAAATTAAAATACTCAACAATAAGGAGCTAGGTTTTAATTAAAATACCTGAGCTTATGTGTAAATTAAATACATGTAGTGAAATGTTCAGCATTTAATGACATCGCATGATTTAAAGTAATAAAAGTGTGGTATTCGTTCTCGCACAGTGGATGTTTTTTACACGCCGCGGCTCATATTTAAACCGATGACTCAGCGTTAACTATGCCCTTACTATTGTTGTTGTCAACTCGATGTACACACACAAATATAAATGAATACATAGTAACTGGAGTTCTTTCAGGCCCATATACTTGGATAGGTCAAGATAACATATTTTCTACATTTGTGGTTGAAACTCTGGGGCCTTGGAGCCCGGATGCTCATCAACTTTGATTGCACGTCGTCTAGGAGCTTCTCGTGACAAGAGAGCTGGGACTTTTCTCACTCAGAGAATCAGCATTGCTATTCAACGTGGCTTCACTTCAATTCAATAATGTTCATTAATTCAATAATAACATTCCCAAATCTTATTTTAACCTACTTTAAAATAAGATTTTAGCATTTTATGTTTCAATAAAAATAAGTACCTATTGTCTTATGTTCCACATACGAGTATCATCCAATAAGCATCGAACCTTTAGTTACCCCAAAAATAAATAGCAATCCATGGAAGGCATACAAAACATACTTTTTATTTTAACTATATAATCTAATATTAATTTAAACACAGATAAATATAAAAAAATATTTAGTTTCACACAGAATTGGATGGTGTCTGAAACCATTAGTAGCCAACCGTTAGTTTCATTTGGCACGAAATAACATTCCGTGCGGTGAACAACGGCTTATCACAACCAATTGTGTATTTATCTGATAATATTCTTAATTACAAGCTTTTAATAACTATGTAATAAATTAAATCTTTTAATTTACGAGTACAGTTTAGTTTCAAATAAAACATGACTTCATAGTCCTTTTGAAGTTGATTTTGTCAAAGTCTTGATATGATACATGTATTTCTGCTCATTTTATTCCACGAAGTGGTGGGCATATTTTCATATATGTATATATAAATCTACTGTACGTGTGTATGTCACTGAACATCTCCTAAACGGCTGTACCGTGTACCGTATTATTAGTAAAATCTGTAAATTTAGAATTACAAACAGACACCTCACTTTTCTATTATAGATTATAGATTAGGCCTAGTTTGATAACTGCTTGTATTTAAACTGTGTCAGAACATTGAGTGTCCGCGATAAACAACAGCCCCTTGGAATAAATGTACAGTCGTCTACAATTCAGTGAAAACGTCGTGATATACAGCAGGCTAAGATACAAGCGATGTTGACCGCAAGAGGGCGCGTGATGTACTGTTATTGGCCCCCGGACCATTCATTTGGAGCGGTACCTAGATATGACAAACGGCCTATAATAAAACACATGTCGCGCGAATATTGCGTCCTGACGCCCTTACTGCAACTGCTGCGTATAAAGGCGACGGTGACGTAAAACGGTTTTTGGTACTTTTACACCAAAAACCCATAGTAGGTACCCATTAATACTAAAAAGTATACTGTCTTATGAAAAAATGTACAAGATACCTGGCTGAGTTTATTGTTGGATCTTTCTTTTAATTGTGATATTTCTGTACAAAAGTGCCTCGTCATTATATCTGGTAGTTTCAAATAATTTAGTAATATTTTTATTATCACTTATGTGACGCTGAGTGTACACGACGTCGAGTTAAATCACTGACCGAATGTGCAGAGTTCAAGAAATCAGAGTCGTTGACAAATCATGCACTTAAATAATATACTGCACATCATTAACTAACCAATAAAACATCTCCCCATCATCTGTAGATAGTTGCGTAGCGAATGTGTAGTGAACCGCGTAGGCGTCCTATGAACATGCGTAGACATCGCGCTACGCCAAATTCATGTGCATTGGATTGGCGTAGCACAAAGCATTATGTCTACGCATGTCATACGAATGGATTGAAGGTCTCGATTCGTTATACAGCTAGTATTCACATATTATACAATGACAACATACTGAAATATAGTAATTTGGCTGCGATTTTCTGTAACGTGGTGGTACAGTCCTCAGACGAGCAACTCTCTAATATCGAACGGGGGATCCTATTATGCCCTAATTCCGTTTTCATACAATCGAATAAATACTAGTATTTTATTAAATATACGTAATCTTTATTAATATACATAAACTATAGCATCAAGGTAGAAATAAAGCATGTCTATTGGTGGTAAGTGGTAGGTGAGGCTTATAGTATAATTGATATAAAATAAACAAGTTAAATAAACTACATTGCTTTGTTCGACGTTCCTTAAATTTACATTCTTGGAAAATTCTAAACTATTTAATTAATTTTAGTTCACAAAACGGAGCATGCAATTCTGTGAAACAATTTGCAAACCAAAATTTATTGCATTTGTTGCGATACTCACCGCATAAGTTTATCACATAAATATACCGTACATATTATGTGATAGTATAAATAATGCGGTTTAAATAATTGTATATCACACACAAATCTGCATTAAACAATTACCCCAATATAATTTGTAATGTCGCATATGAAGTGTATGTCATTTTTTAAATAAAACCTGTTTAAGGTACTCCTTGTAACATTAGGTAACTGCCGGGATTAGTCTGAACAAATAGACAGACAGGTGGACAATTTTTTTTTTATAAACCCATTATATTTGGGTAATTAATCAATATATTATACATTTACTTTTTACCAATTCAATTATTATTTACATAAAAACTTCGAATTCCTGACTTACCCTTATAATGATGAATTTAAACTTAGTCTAAGCCGATGTTCTAGAATCCTACATTCAATTCAGAGAGCGTATTCTAAGTGAAGTGTATAGAAAGGATTTTTCCGAAATCCCATCCCTAAGATGCTGAAATGGGGGTTGAAAGTTTGTATGTAAAATCTAACACCCACGCAGTCGAAGCTGAAGGTGAAACTAGTACATTTATACCTCCAAATTGTAATAATTAACTAACAAGCGCGTACAGTCGACTACAAATACAAGTGTGCGAGCTGAACGCGACGCGACTAATTGATCAGCTAATTTGTTCCGTCGCAGGCCTTATGAATTACAAATCGCACTCAATAATTAATACCAATTAGATCGCATCGAGTGTACTGTCTCCTTGTTGTACGACGCTTAGCGCGTGACTTGGCGTAATCAACCAATTATTTATAATGATTTTCACCTAATGAAATATATATGCACCGTTCATTAAAAACACGCTACAATTATTGTGTTTAAAATTTTTATTGCAAGACAGCGACACACTATTCTCGACTCAGCTCGAAAATATCTTCATTCGATTAGACTTTTAACAAAGTACTTTCTAATCGACATATATAAATGACATAATTATACAGGATACATTATACATATTATAATTATTTGTCACACTATCTGGTGCCCTCGACTTGGTCGGTGCAGGATTTGACTTATGTTTATATTTTGGCCAATTCGCACAATATCTTCATTAATTAGACCCTTTGTTTTAATATGAAGTATACGCTATATTATTGTAAAGTTTCATCAAAATCCATTTAATAATTTTTAATCACCCATACATCCATACACACAAACTTTCACGTCTATTATAGTAGTTGGGTTGTACTTGTATTCTTGGTGAAAAATTCATTGTATCTTCACATTAACTATTTCAAGAGGATTTGACAATCAATATTATTAATATCCGAGGCTGATTGTACCTTATTAGTCCTCGCTATTCACATTAACGACTGTTGGGTTACTAGCCAACACATCGATTATATCAACATGTATTGAGTCAACTGATGAGATAAGAGATGAAAATTGAGTCGCGTTTAAAGCACATTATTATTATTATTGGAACAATACTGTGCCATAAGTAACGTCATATTATCTATACATCTATACAGATAAATAAAATTGAAGTGTCAGTTTGTAATTCCAAAATAACAGCTTATCAACAAACAAACTAACAACGGATTTTAACGGGACTTTCACTGGTAGGTAGCTGATGTTTCAAGGAGTAACTTAGGCTACTTTTATTTATTAAAAATATTAGGGTTCCGCGACAATAAGAATGAAACTAAATCTACGCGGGTGAAACCGCGGAACACAGCTTATAATAAATAATTCTTTACGTTTTTATCGTATTGCATAACTACATACTTCCATTTCTAAGTCGAAGATAATAAAAAATTTTCCGGTGTGGAGATTATTTTCTACCAAATTAAATTCTTCTTATTTAGCTAGTATAGTAGCTACTTTAAATATATTTTCCCCTAGTCAACGGGTTCAAGTTTTTTTAAGTAACGCGATTCGTAAAGTAACAACATTATTTTCAAAATGACCACAATTCAATAAGCACCCTTACTCAATAAACTCGACAAAAAATCACGATTGCGTCGCATCTAGTCCACCTCACCGCGGGCGACGGGGCGGACCTGACGAAATAATTTCCCAAATGACGTTTCGTCACCCAAAATGACGGAAAACGTCGGTAATTGCCCTCTCGTGATATAAATTGGCTGAGTGTGTAACCGGCAGTGGGAAGGGCTGTACAATTTACTACGAAAACTCGACGAGATTAGCAAAAAAATTTGGAGATTGCCATGTATTTTTAGTAGGTTGGCACAAAATAGTTTGTATTCATTTTTAAATTAACATTTTCATCGTACATGTATGTGTATGCGGTGTGCTGCGTGCAAATTTATAAAATAGACTTCTTTTTGTCTCTAGACATAGCCTTTTGACACAACTGTCCAGCATAAAAATCTCTTACACCCAAAAAAAACAGTTTTGGGTAGTATTGAAAGTTTCTCCTACAATAACTGTAACTGTTCGATCAATATATTTCGTCATTTGAGACATAGCCTGTGTCAGTAATATAATATCTGCCATATTTCCAAATGTCAGAGTATCTCGAATCTGGCTGAGTAAACCCAAGTTAGTTGTCCAACGTAACGAGAATATGCTTCAAACGTCGATAGTAAACAAATAGTAGTAGCCAATAGAGCTCCTTGTATGAGGTTACCCTATGGGTCGGCTCCGAACGCAATTACCACGCACCAGCGGGGGGCAACGATCACTGCACTGGAATTTATGACGTGTACCTTGACATGCATGTTGTGCTATGCGGAGATTTCACCCCTGTAGACTTCATTTCTTGGGTGACTTTATTTCGAGGCACCATACTGTTTATTTAAATAAAAACAGAGTACACGATCGCTATCTGCCAGTAAAGGCCCTATTAAATTCGGTCTCACTGTTTCGGGGAGATTAGCAGGAACAAACACCAGACGGAGAAAAAAAAAGGTACTTTTTATGTACCTAAATACCATTTTACCAACTTTGATCACCATCTGTCCGAATTTACCCGGGTGGTAATGTGACATGAGTACATGAGCAAACCCACTCACAGGTGCGAAAGCGCTAGTCTTATATAAACGGGAGCCAACTATGATCGTTTAAGCACTTCTTAAGTTTGGCGTTTAAGTTTACGGTACAAAAATGAAACGTCAAAGCTCAGAAGTTCTTAATAAGCTCTGCTTAAACCGATGATGGTAAGCCCCTGTTTAGATCACTAGTTTCGATATGAACTGTCGGGACACGCAATCATCGGATGATATAATCGAATCAATCGCACATGTGAATCGATATGCTAATTCAATGTTTGTTGTATGCACCCGTTCGATGCCAGCAGTCGCGTGGGACACGTACGTGATCTGTACTTCTATAGATATATAGACATACTAGCTGTGTCCCGCGTTGACACAATTTCATAGTATGTAATAAAAAATGGCATGAGCTATCTGCCAGTGAGAGACCTGTCAAAATCCCGACCGACATCTGACATACACCCAAAAAATATTTTTTTATTCGCGTTGTATTTTATACTGCATATTTATTTCTATTTATTAACAACTTTAAAATTTATTGACATGACAAAGAGACAATTTATTTGTTTGGATACACGTAGACACGTACGTCGTACATACACACGATTTATGTCATACTGTGTGAATCACTCATGTGCGAAGTCACAGAAATTACGCCTCGCTTGTCTAGTATTACAGGACGATTAGGGCGTAATCTAGATCAAACCAGATCTGGCTGGATACAATACTGATCTGCGACCCAAATACAAGCTGTTTCGGATATTATCATGTCATAGATATATTTATTATCATTATTTAAGATGCCTGCTTGAATTTTTAATCCAGCTACGAAATCTTTAGCCGGAGATAAGAAAACTATTTACATAATTATTACGCTTATTACAGGCGGACGAAGCCTAGTGAATTAATGTGAATAAACTAGCTTCTGCCCGCGACTTCATCCGCGTGGAACTTTAGGCTTAAGGTAGTAGGCGTAAAGCTTTAGTCCATAGCTTTCCTCGATGAATCTATCTAACACTGAAACTATTTTTTGGATAATTGAAAATATGGGGAAGAATATGAGATAGACTTTTTCATTTCAATTCAGCTTAAGGTAAATTTGTCGACGAAGTCACGCATAAATCTAAAACCCGATAAATAAACAAGTGAATGTATTAGTTTAGCAATGTGACCCACAACATGAGACACCCACAAACACACCCATGTCAACATACTCGGAAGGCCAGATTTGAAATAATTTGTCTATGTTAGTATGGACAGGCGGGCATTGAAACAAAGGGCCAACCAAATGAGAGTTTAGGTCGATAAATTTTAATCAGAACACCCGAGCCGACGCCGCCAAATGAAGTTATGGACGACGGTTTACATACTAAACTTTAGTAAATTAACTTAACTGACGTGTGTACATACCGTCTCTTTGATCTTCATGCGATAGGCCCTTCCTCTAGAAAGATAAGGTAGGCTTTAGCGGTGATTCTAGCACTAAATATTTTTTTTGAAAAGTGTGATTAACTACTACGCGTCACCTAGTTTCTCCGAAAGTTCGCAAACGAATGAAAATCAATCGTAGTTTCGCCAGCATCGCTTTGTTTCTTTCTAACTCAAATTTTCGTATATTTCATAATTTTATTAATGGCTTAGAATATATAAACGTCACAGAATTTTCTAGCAGACCATGTTCGGACATAATTTTAGGACGAATAAGAACCGTGGTAGGAACTTTGCGAACTTTCGGCCATATCTTCGTTTTTCGGAGAAAGCGAGTCTAATCTTGCTTCTGATATTTCCGATACAATAATCTTAAAACTTCAATTAGCAATCTCTTTGTGAAAAAAATTTAATAAGTTATTTTGTTATATCAAATGTAAATACAAACACGTTGATTTAATGAAACAAAGACTTCGCATGTATGTAATTCCCTTACAAACTTTCCTTTCTGAATCAAACGCACAAACAAACAACTTGTGAAGTAAGGCTTTGATGTGCCTGCGCATGCTCCAGCTCAGCACAACCTTAGACACTTCACGGTAAGAACGCCCTCTGAATATTTGCCAAGCGTGAGATTTGTCAAAGAAAACTCATGGGTTGTGCAAATAAGGGACGAATCAACATTAAAATAAATGGAAGCGATTGTTTTTGTGTACAATTTATATGGGGGTGTTTGCTTTCATTCGAATCGGACGTGCGAAGGGCTATATTATATATTTTGGAACATTCTATACATTTAATTTATTCAGTGTAAAATACAAATATTTTTTACCAGTCACCATGCTTAATGCTAATACCATTTTGTTGCCAGTTCCAAATAAAATACTTTTAAACATTACATTGTATAAATTTATAAAGGCTACCAAATATTTGATCAACTTAGATTGAATCTAAGTCGGCAATCTTTTAAACCGCATTAACGCTAAGCTACTATGCGATACGTACTTAGAACACAATACTTTATATTTATGAAGAAATCTCGTCCTCGTAAAATTGTCCGCTATGATACTTTGAACTCTTCAACGGCTATATAGCAAAATAAACAGACTAAACAGCGAGTATAAAAAAAAAGTATGTTTGTTATTTGTATCGTTGAAGTAAGCATGATATAAAAATTGGTATTATAATTACTAAATCCTTATTAAAGGACATCTTGTAAATATCGATACAATATTCTACGTCTTGAGGGAAACATAAACACGATTACATTTCATAGACATTTTGATGAATGCTCGTGTATTGTAGTGTAAAATCTTAAATTTCTACTTGAGAACCCACGTACCAACCCACGCAGTGAGACTGAATTTAAATTTCCAACAAATACTTATAACAAGTATCGATCACCAAGATGATAATTTATCATATGAAATACATTTTACAACTGTTGGATTCAAATATTGTAGCATCATTTAAAAAGAGCATCACTACGCTATTTGTGTTAATTCTTGAGTAATGGGATATCAATATAATTAAGTTGTGCGAGATTACATAATTTATTATATGTTCCATTTTGCTATACGGGTATATTGTAAGTTTATGCACATGTGTTAAACTACTATTCACTGTGTGACAATAGAAGCAGATTCAAACGATAGCATAGCAACATAATGCTCAAACTCAAACTCAAATATATCTTTATTCGATTAGACTTTATACAAAGTACTTTCAAATCGTCAGAATGACACAATTACACAGGATTATACATGCTACCGCCAGCTTCGGAAGGTTGCTTTTACTGAGAAGAACCTGGCAAGAAACTCAGTAAAGTACTCTTTTAAAGAATATTATACAGTTTTAAAAATACAAAATACAAAAGCTTTGTGGAATACATGCTCACGCCTGTATTCCACAAAGAGATAGGTAGAGTACTTATAGTACAACCACATTTAGCCAATTACATTGATTCATCAAAGCACCTTTGATAAGACAATTTAATATTATTCCGAAAATCTTCCAAATAAGCCGTCGTTAAGAACAGCTGGTTGATAAGTTGATAACAGACTGGAGGTGCACACACTCGCTAAGTTAAGGGTAAGTTGTAGAGTTTCTCTCAAGTTAGTACTTATTTAATTTGTCCGCTCGGCGCGCAGTGCGATTCCTTCCCAACTTTAGCGCCACCTACTTAATTACTGAATCTTGCTACTTATGTCAATGACTTGGGACAATTTTATATGAAAACTAGCTTCCTCGTGACTTTGCCCGTGTTTTTTATACATACTTTTACACTCTCATTAAAAATAATTACCTTTTTTATAATATTAAGTAGTATAGATAGGTAGGACAATCTAAATGAAATTGAAATATTTTTGCTAAAAATACCCTCTGTTTGATTGAATACTCTCTGAAGAAACGTCGAGTTCCGGATTTCATTGAATCCAATCAAAAAAAAACATTGAGGTAAAGTATTAACACATTTTATGTCACACACACACGTAATTTTACCAATACCTCTAGATATTATCTTGTTAAAATATTAGTCCTCATCAGCTATTCAAAGAGGTTGCACATCGTCTGGCAGAAGCCACTCGTGACAAGCAGGCTGGAGCTTTTCTCGCTCAGAGAATCAGCATTGCTATTCAACGTGGCAGAGCTGCCAGCCTTCTTGGCTTGATCCCGAGAGACACCGATTTGGGTCAAGTTTTCTACTTGTAATTAGTTTGCAAGTAGGTACTATAATATAATAATAATAAATCTTTATTACAACAGTTAAACAAACATTTTTACATTACCAATGGGCCCCACACTAGGATATTCCTGTATCGTGGGGACCGGTTCACAATATATGAGTCACACAAAAAACGATTAAACCTTGTAGTGGCAGACAATTACAATGATTGTACACTTCTTAAAATGTCTACTTTATATTATTAGACTCCTATTTAAGAGGTACTAATCTTGTATATATAATTAAGCAATTAATTTGTGTTGTCCAATTGTATTTTAACTAGAATTATAGTCCCTTGTTTCAGTGGTTGCAGTTAATATTTATTATTAATACTCTTCGTTTATAACTTTTCCGTATCATAATTTATCGCAACTCAACTAGTATCAGCATTCCATTTTAATGTACTTACCTTGCTTCGCGAACTAAGTTACAAAACAAATTAATTATTTGTTCGGTAAAGTTATATACTTATAATTTACTTAATTTGCTATCAAGTAGCGAGGAATAACTAGCTGAAAGTCTGAAATTTCTGTAACTTATACCTTATACAGATGCTTAAAGTAAGTTGGAGTTGGGATATATATTTTTCCTTTGAAGGTAAGTGGTACGCTATTAACGCCTTTAATGTGGGAAGGCTTTAGTACCTAGCTGCTTACCATCTAACAGGATGATGATAACAGGAGAAATTAACCACCTTTGTTTTTTTTGTGAAATATTTTTTTTTACATTATAAAAAGAGTGTGGTTGCCGAAGGGTTTGAGCAGTCACCTGCTACGCAAGTACGAATCCCAGCGGGGCCTGTTCCAATGAATTCCTAAACTCAAACTGTGCACCAACCTTCTCTTTTGAGCACCGCAGCACGAGCAGCCAAGAGTCAAAGTCAAAGTCAAAATATTTTTATTCGATTAGACTTTTACAAAGTACTTTCAAATCCGCAAAATGACATTAATTTACAGGATAATACATGCTACCGCCAGGTTCGGAAGGTTGCTTTTACTGAGAAGAGCCTGGCAAGAAACTCAGTAATTACTCTTTTCAAAATATTATACAATTTAAAAAAAACAAAGTAAATCACTTGAAATATGTAAACCCATGGACACAGTTCCAATGCACAAAAGTCGATAAAAATTAACATAAAGAAAAGACTAGTAGTTCTACTTATGTCTAAATCTAAATGCGTAGCTTGAGATGACCAGCCCCCACAAGCAGCACCTGTTCCTGTTGTGAGAAATCTTAAATGTTTGAAGTTATACCACAGCAGTGCTCAAAAGAGAATGTTAGTGCACAATTTGAGTATAGCAGGGGGCAGTTGTTAAAATTATGAATACAATTTTAACAACTGTTAACTAGGGTTATCCCTTGCAGCTAAGATAATGTACATGCATATCATATCATAGCAAAGACTGACTACATAGCGGGATTTCACTTTATGCGTCTAAGAATTACTTATAATGCTGATAGTATCTCAAACGCGGCGAAAGTAGCGTTTCTCGAAAAAGATCGATTATCTGGGCGAAAGAAGTAAGGAAATACTCGTATTAATAGGATATGGTTACAACCTGCTTTGTGTCTAATATGGTAGAACTATCCTGTCTGATTACCCTGTGTAAACTGTGCGTGTATTATGATAATTCAGTGTATCTCAAACTTGAATCCTCATATCCGTGCACACAGCGAACCCAACTCTCCTTTATCAGCGGCGGTCGAATAAAACTGTGACGTCGGCCTCGCTGTCCGCGGTCGCTATCTCGCAACTTTTCTCGTTTAACTTATTCCCTTTATCTAGCCGCTAGGGAGCCGTTCGACTTATCGCCGGCTTTATTAAATTACTTGATAATTTCAATCCTGACGGCTCGCGGCCTGTTTATTCTTCCCAAAGTTTGGGAAACTTGGCTCAGCCGCGATCAATATTTTTTCAGGCGATAAAGTATATCATGTTGGAAGACTTTCCTATTTTATCGTTCTTTTAATTCACTTTCATTTTTACTACGATATCTTTTATAAGAAATCTACATACGAATTCTTTATCGAGTTTATATAAGTACTTAGAAGAATGATAATTTTGTCTGTGCTTACTAAGTCTTTATAATCTATACTCTATACAGATAAATAAAATCGAAGTATCTGTATGTAATAAAAAAATTACAGCTTTTAACTAAATGCATATGAAAGTATACACGCTACTGACATAAAAAAACCCAGTTTTAAAATGTTTCTCTCTCTGTCTCTCTGTCTGTCTGTCTCTGTCTGTTTGTTCCGGGTAATCTCTGAAACGGCTGAACGGATTTTAACGGGACTTTCGCTGGTAGGTAGCTGATGTTTCAAGGAGTAACTTAGGCTACTTTTATTTATCAAAAATATTAGGGTACCGCGACAATGAGGATGAAACTAAATCTAAGCGGGTGAAACCGCAGGGCACAGCTAGTGTATCATAATAATAAATTACGAAGTGATGAAAGTTTAAATTTAGAGTATATATTAATGTATAATTACATTTCGGTGACTTGAAACAACCTGTTACTTGAAACAAAACTGCAACTTAAAGCAAAATACAACATAACAGAATGTGTGAACCGTCACACACTGGTTCATTTAGATGTGATTGTGCGAAATAGATGTGTTTATTTCCCACTACTCTCTACTCTACGAAAAGGTCACAGAATACTTAGCTCTTCAACACTCTTCTTCTCTCTCATAAAGCACAGGAAACTTTACTCACCTTAGGAACACTATACGCTTAGGTGATATTTGACTATGATCTTTGATAATGTACTAGCTATCCTTCAGTGAAAGTCCTGTTAAAATCTATCCAGCCGTTTACGCGTGATGCCGTGACCAAGGAAAATGGGGATTCATTTTTATATATAAGACTAGCTGTGCCCCGCGGTTTCACCCGCGTAGATTTTATTTCATGGTTGCCCGCGGATCCCTAAAGTTTTAAAAAATCTAAGTAGCCTAAGTTACTCCTTGTAACATTAGCTATCCGTCAGTGAAAGTTCCGTTAAAATCCGTCCAGCCGTTTCGGAGATTACCCGGAACAAACAGACAGACAGACAGACAGAGAAAAAATTTAGCCTCTGATGCCTTCACAAATTTGAGCCCTGGCCGTAAATGCGCAGTTGCTTAAGTAGCAGCATTTTATGGGTAATGTGTGGCTCAAGCGCGTATAAATACTTGCCTAGCTATGCTTATTTCGCTGAGCGCTCAAAACTCGTGACGGCAATATACAGCGCTGAATAAGAATAGAATATTCCGCCACATAGAGCTCTATTAATTCTTTGTATCAATAAATAATATACTCAGTAACTTCATTAATATCAGCCTGCCTACCAGTTTATTCATACGTCACTCAATTGGATAAAGGCTAATTAGAACTCCTTAAGATAAAAATAACGAGTTTCTTAAAATAAGATTGATGGATGCAATTAGTTCCGAATTTGCAATATTAATCTCTCCGTTCGATAGCTGAGTAAATCTCTGGGATGTCAGATGAGAGATATTGAAAATTAATTTTATCTTTTCCTAAAGACTTTATAATGGCGGCTCGTTTGAACTTTATCCTCTGTCTTGGGAGGGATACCCTATCGAGCTCCGAACTAATTGAACAAGTGCCATTCCTCGGCAATTATTAAAGTATGGCCAAACTTGCGCGCCTATGGAGTCATGGTCACAACTTCAGATTCCAGTCTATTTTTTAAAAATCTTCTCAGTTTTAACATCAATTTAGTAGTTTAGTCTACTTCACGCATAGGTATTTGCAGTCCACGTTACAGTAAGATTTTGTAAAACAAAAATGAAAATGAAAAATAATTATTCAGTTTGAACCCTAGTAGTAGAAAGGTTCTTATGAATGGCGAAAATTTACCGGTTCGGAAAGCCTTCTGAGAAGAACTTCTCATACTGAATACCTCGTAATAAAATTATTCACAGATTTCAAAAATAAAACTGTAAAATAAAGAACCTTCGGAAGCGATTTTTTTGCTCTAGTTTGAATACATATTGCGCTATGCAAACAGGGGTTCGTTCCGTCTGAACAGCTTAATATCGGGCTTGTAGCATATTAGTTTGCCAGATTTGTTAGTATTTAGTACACTGACTATATAAAGCTGAAAAGTTTGTTTGTTTGTTTGCTGGAAGGCGCTAAACTCAGAAACTACTGGTCCAGTTTGAAAAATTATTTCAGTTTTAGATAGCCCATTAATCGAGGAAGGCTATAGACTATAATACTATATCATCACGCTAAGATTAATTGCGAGTTAAAGTTAGCGTTGTCCCAAAACAACTATTCTACGCGAACGAACTCGCGGGCGCAAGCTAAAACTAAAGCGGAATAACTATACGCCTTTGTCTACGCTTAATCCTATGCGTTAATTAAGGTAGTAAAATATCTGCGTACTAAATTTCATTCCGATCCATTCAGCCGTTTTTGCGTGATAGAGTAATACATCCCAATATTAAACATTTCTGTATTAAGAAGGATAACTTTATCGATGATAAGTATAGATATTCGGTTCGAGTAAGTTGCTCGTCTTGGGAGCAAGATAGTTACGTACGTATTCTTGATAATAAAATACTTTTAGAACTCAAGATAACGTTTCGTATGAACTTTAGAAGTTATAAGGTCAGATAAACACTTTCAGTACACAATATACGTTCCTATGAGGATAATGATGGTGATAGAAATAAAAATTGTCGACAAGTAGGTACAAAAGCTATCAACACAGCTATGAATCATCTAAATATATATAACTCAAAGGTGACTGACTGACTGACATAGTGATCTATCAACGCACAGCCCAAATTACTGGACGGATCAGGCTGAAATTTGGCATGCAGGTAGATGTTATGACGTAGGCATACGCTAAGAAAGAATTTTGATTAATTCTACCCCCAAGGGAATAAAATAGGGGATGAAAGTTTGTATGAAACTAAATTTACGCGGGTAAAACCGCTGGGCACAGCTAGTTTAAGATAAAGTAATTGAAAAAGTTTTGAATAATTAGATAAACATTAGCCTCAATTTCTCCAGAAAAAAATATGAAAAGGCATTAATTCAGTTTTACGATTTAATCTTAGTCGAAGGCACAACAGCCTTAAGGCATAACCCTAGGCTAGAGATAAAATGTTAGATTTTCGGCAACAGTTTTAATTTCATCAGAAACATTTAATTCCTTACAAACTGGTCTCGTAACTAACTCAATTAGAAACGAGGCATTTCACCAAATCAAATTACAGTTTTTTCCTCGAGCACAAATTTTTACACCGAACCCGACAGCGCACGTCAGATAGTAAAATTAGAGCCAACCCCGTAATTGTTTGGGGTAACATTTCCACGAGCGAAAACAACCTTTGCACCTATGTGAATAGAGATTAAGATGGATATTTTAGTAAGGTTGTGTGCCACGCGGAATTAGAACAAAGGGTTGTCACCGGTAGAACGTCGCTCAATAAAGTTTAATCAGCCACGACAGGCAAATGTAAGTAACGCGCTATGTGCTACGACAGAAACCCACATAAATTCTGCTACCTTATTGTTTCTTCAGTAACATCGTTCGAGTGTTTATCTTCGGAAATTCCCTTTACCCGCAAGTTTAATCGAAGCCCTAATGCATCCCAATTTCTCCGTATTATTGAACTTTGCCAAATGGAATTTATCTCAATTGTGTATTTTTGTTGCGAAACAATTGCTACCCAGAATTTGTTTAGCTCCAATTTCGAGGAACTTTATGTTTTGTATAAACTTGCGTTTGGCCTTTGTAGTTCCAGCGGAACTTGCTTTAACATGTCTTGGAAAGTGGTGTATTTATTTAAGGACGATATTCAATAGATACTTGATCAATACGAAATACATACCCTTGTTTGAAATATTATAGTTACTGTAGCGAAATCAGATAATATTGTAGATATTTTAAGGGGAATTACGAACTAAACGTATCCGTTCTTAGGTAGTGTGAGCTGAATAGATTCCAACAAGAGTGGAAAAAAAATGCCTGTTTCTGTCTAAAACTCGCATTCTAATGTTATCGCTTACGCAAATATCATTAGGTAATATAATTTGAAGACACTAACTATAAAATAATTATTATTTTAAATATGGACGATACAGGTGTCATCATAACTTATGAACGCTTAGCAAAAGTAGGGGTAACTACGCATATATTTTATTCGTGACACGCCGTACAGTCAGATAGAAAAGACTCATAAATTTGCTACTACTATTAAAGTTCAGCACAAAATCACAGAAATTCCAATTTCTCAAAATAACCAATAGACGTAAAGCGCAATTGTATGAAACTTGAAGTACAAACAAATAGCACGTATCAACGATGCACAAAGACCCACCCGTCAACTGTGACTAAACACATCTATGCATATGCGCTGCATATACTCACTCATATGCTGCATATACGCTGCATATACGCTGCATATGCATCGAACGAGCGACGCCCAAAGGCTATCGAGCATTGAGTTACGAATTGGGTTCTGATTTGATACGACAATGCTCTACGGAGAATGTTTACCGGTCAATATTGAAATGTTTTATTTATTGTATGTACTAGCGACCCGCTCTCGCTTCTCTTTGGATTGCGATTTTTTAAGACTTTCACATAACGTTGACTTTCATCTAGTTTCTATGAATCTAATTAGTGTGGATTTATTTATACTTCCCCAGAGTTCTACAAGTTAATAAAAACCGTATCAAAATCTGTAACTTTGTTTAGAAAATAGATATGTATCTAATGCGTTCAAACACACAAAATAATTTTGTATGATAATGGCCGCTTCATTTGGCAATTGATTCTTTAAAGTGCAGACTTTGCTCGCTATTAAGTGAGCGAATTCCATTATTCTATAATGCATATTTATTTTCACTGCTTAATCAGTTTCTATTATAAACGTAAAGACCGTGTTTAAAACGGTTTCTTTAGGCGTTTTATTTTACAGTCGCGTGTTCGTTTATTATATTCTCAATTTTTCTTATATTAACTCCTGTATACCAGTTAACGCAAATACTCCGTGATAAATACGGTAAACTTTAACTGGTTTAAATTACTTTCCAACTGTCTACACTCAAGTACCAAGTTTTAATTGAGTCAGGAACTGGATATGAAACTAATCACTTTTTAAATGTTAATTCGCTGTTTTCATAGTAATTGCAATATCAAGAGGCCGAGTTGAATCGTTTCCAGCAACGCTTACTAAGAACTTCTAAGCCTGACGTTTCATTTCTGTACAATATCATTAGACGTCTAAGCTAAGAAGTTCTTAATACGTGTTGCTTAAAACGATCATGGTAGGCCCCTAGTTATTACAAATAGGTAAATAAAATGAAATTGAAGTGTCTGTTTGTAATTCCAAAATTTACAGCTTTTCACTAAATTCATACGATAGTCTAAAATAGTAAAAATATACCTCAAAAATAAAACGATTAAAAAAATGTTTTCTCTGTCTGTCTGTCCGTCTATTTGTTCCGGCTAATCTAAGGCTTGATTAAAATTTGACAAAGCACTTTCAACGCATAAGAATAACATGATTATACAAGATAAAAAAATGTTACCGCCGAGTTCCGAAGGTTGCTTAAAACATGCAAATTACTCAATCATCAATGATTTTACTGACGCAAGGATCGAACCTGTTACAATTAACGTAGGACAGTAACAATCAAGGCCTATAATAGCAACTAAACCAGCAATACCATTATTATTTTCATTTCATTCACAAATGTTACTGAACGAATCCCAAGAGAAATATAGTGAGGTATGAATGGACGTGGATTTTTTGCGAGAAAACGTTCTGGACACAGCCTTTGCAGTTGACGCAGCAGCCTTATCAGCTATTTTTCGGGTTTCGTTGACACAAGGCGAAAACTGAAAGGAGTATATATAGTTTTATCCGAATATATGTTGGTACGTAATAGTTGAATAGCTCCTAAATAATTTCCAATGAGTTCCACAAAAATAATATGTGTCTATAGAGTTTACAATTCTACTTTAAAAACCTTTTATTTGAGGTTAGTTCGCTAGCCTACAAGTATATAAGATAGTAAATAATATTCCTGTTTTCCAAGTAAGTAGGTACTTTCGTATTTACAGTTTTAAGAATCTGAAATCATTCTGCGACCTAATAGTGACATGTAGCGCCAACATATTAACCGACTTAAAAAAAAGGAGAAGGTTTTCAATTCGACTGTGTTTTTTTTTCTTAAATAAGTTGTATGTCTGTTTGTTGTCTTTGCAGCTGAAACCGAGATAGCTTTGTCCAGGAATCTATTTCGGTAATAAAAAAAAATTACATAGCCGAAGTCGCACGTAAAAGCTAGTATTAAAATAAAATAAATTATTGTCACTGCTAATAATAAAGGTATAATAATGTAACATAATTCCTCCGAAGTGCTCCCAAAGGCTTCTTATAATAACCTGTAAGCCCAGCCCCATTCCACTTGAAAATAATATTTTCCGCCCTCATTGTGATTATCAAATTACTGACTTTTATTGGAATCGATAACTGAAGTCTCATCGATGGCAACAGTTCTCAAAATGGCCGACATTTAACGCACGACTTCATTTCAATTTTCCGTCATTGTCTCGCCGAAATTAGTATTTGATTGCCTTTCGGCTACGACTATGGAAGAATTCCTTGGAAATTTGCGATTTTAATCGCTCATGGCTATCTTTGAGTTTGGTTTCCTTTTTAATTTAAACTCTACAGTTAATATACTTACAACTAGCTGTGCCCCGCTATTTCACCCGCGTAGATTACCCTAATATTTTTAATAAATAAAAGTAGCCTAAGTTACTCCTTAAAACATCCGCTACCTGCCAGTGAAAGTCCCGTTAAAATCCGTCCAGCCATTTCAGAGATTACCCGGAACAAACAGACAGACAGAGAAAAATTATAAAACTTGGTTTCCTTATAGCATTCCTCCTCATCCATACTTTTTTTTTTTTTCTCGTATATAAAGGCCAGTTTGTTATGGCTCTCGTAATTAATATATAATATAATCTCAACACAATATCATCGTAATGATTCCATGCAAGCTTACCCGAAGTTTGTAGCATTACCTTAAAATGTAGTCGGTATTATTTTAAACCCAGATATGAAACCATTCATTCTAGCATACAGCCTTAGCATTCCTGCACGCACCAACTTTACCGAACAATTCTCATAAAAATAGTTTCCTTGCAAAACATAATAGATTTTAATATATTAACTTGGCACGCCACGTAAAGTTTTATATAGTCTTATGCAATATGACGTTAATGTTAAATTTCAATGGTTTTAGGTAAAGGCAAGGGTTTTGATTTTGATATTGTTTCATTACTTGTGTCGAACATGCCTTATACCCAATGATGTTGTAGCACTAGATATGTTCCCTTTAACGTAATCGACGTTAAAATCTGGTCGCGCGTGTGAACAGTATACTTAAAAGATAGAATAAGCACGTGAGTAAGAGAAAAACATTTTTGAAATTTTCCAATTGGGACTTTTTTGAGTTTCACTTTTTCATAATAAAGGTACCAGATTTCACATGTTAATCATACGACAGTAAACCTAATAATCCGTACTAATACTCGTGTATAAACCTGAAGGACTTGTTTAATAGAACGGACTAATCTCAGGAACTTATGGTCCGATTTGCAAATAATTTAATTGTTTGATAGCCCATTTATCGATGAACGCTATAGGCTAGCGTTAGCGCAAAGTAACTATTATTATATTGAATGGAAAGCTATAAAATATGGCGAACCTCATTTGAGCAATGTAAGGAACTGCGTAACATGCTTATATCTACAGCTCTATAATAAACTATGATGATAAAGCAAGTAAAGCCCGTTAAATAAACAAAGTTATGTTATGTTGAATTATGCAACCGCACGAGCTATTAATTAATTTGTTTAACTAACTTGTATCCGCAATGTGATATTTTGCGCCACTTACGCGCCGCGCATACGAAGTTAAATAACTATTATGAACTTACAAGTTTATAGTCCACGGGAGTACCATAGCCTTGATAAAATGGGAGTCTAGTACATCGCGTGAAATACTATCAAGAAATAAAAATATATTAAAGTTCCGACTGCAACTTCTATTGCGTGGAAGATTTATGAAGCCACGCTTACCGGGGATTAAGTTGAAGAGTACATAGTTAACTTATACGACACAATAAAACTTGACAGGACAGTCAATCTATGAACAGACAAGGGTCAACTGTTTTTGTTAACCTGTAAACGTTATTCAAATAGTGTGTAGTTATGTCATATATAAGTGGATTTTGTTTGTTGTTATACCTGCTGGTAGACTGATAGAAATAAATGAAAAAAGTAATTGATTTTTCTACTATTAATACAGTGAAATTCAAAAATTCATAAAATAAATTTATTGGACGTCGCAGAAGCAAATTATAAAGTGGTTTGTTTTATATCTTGACCTAGCAGTGAAAGTCCAGTTAAAATCCATCCAGCCGTTTCAGAGATTACCCGGAACAAACAGACAGACAAACAGACAAACAGACCGAGAAAAAATTTAACACTTAAGTCAAAAAAGTCAAAAATATCTTTATTCGATTAGACTTTTACATAGTACTTTCAAATCGTCAGAATGACATTAATTTACAGGATTAAACATGCTACCGCCAGGTTCGGAAGGTTGCTTTTACTGAGAAGAACCTGGCAAGAAACTCAGTAATTACTCTTTTCAAAAATATTATACTATTTAAAAAAAAACAAGTAAATCACTTGAGAAATGTAAGCCCATGGACACAGTTCCAATGCACAAATGGCGATAAAATTAACATAAAGAATAGTCTAGTAGTTCTACTAATATCTAAATGCGTAGCTTGAGATGACCAGCCCCCACAAGCAGCACCTGTTCACAAGTATGACGAGAATGCCAGCCATCGCCCACCTCAACCATTATAGAGGGAAGTGAGCGACCCGTCATCCTGACTCCGCCGCAAGCAAAGGCATTTTAGTGAGCATGACAACTTGGTTTTTTAGTGTCAGTAACGTGTATACTTTCATATGCATTTAGTGAAATATGATGTATAGATATAGATGTATAGATGCATACAACTGTTATTATTCATAAAGTATGATACAAACTTTGTATAAATATACAATTGTCTCAAACTAATACGTATTGTCAAATATATTCTAAATATTAATTGTGAACTCCAAATAGTTCTTACAAGTGTTCAGAGAACATCCCACGACAAAATGATTACGAAAACTCCAATGTCTGCACCGATAAAATATTTTAAAACTGTTTAAATATTATTCTCGGTAACAGCTTCTCGGAATCGGTTATTGATCGCCTCATTCCAGCATAATAGGAAATCTATTGGAGCGAACAAATCTATTTTTATGGAAATTAATTTCGTGGAGAAGCTTTTTACGACTATTTTCAAGTCTGGCACGATGTTATTCTGTAGAGAAACATTGTGACCTAACTTTGCTTGGTGCATAACAATTTGTATCCAACGATGATCGTGGGACTAATAAGAGAAAAGATTCAACTAATATAGTTTACTAGCGCTGCGCTCCCAAGAAATAATTTACGGTTATTATGTGCAAGGAACAAAGAGCAAATTAATATTATTCTATACACTAATATAACATAATATAATAATATAATAATCAATATATATAATAATCAGTTTAGGCCCTGGTAAGGCATTTATGAATGTCGAGGAATTTACCACCGTTTCGGAAACTAGCCTTCTGAGAAGAACGGGCAGGAAACTCAGCTGGCATCATGTACATTTCCATATATAAAAATACATTGAATGTACTTCGTTAAAAGTGTAATCATATGAAGATATTTCGATTTTTTTAACTCAGTTGTCAGAAACCTTTTGTTTTTGTGTTTGCAGTTCGTGTTAGTTTTACGGATCAATAATTAATTTATATCAATATCATAAAGAAGAGCTCAAAAAGTATTAGACCGATTTTAAAAATAATCTTTCACCATTTTAATACTACATTACCACTGAAAAATGAAAATGAAAATGAAAATGAAAATGATTTATTCAGTTTAGGCCCTGGTAAGGCACATATGAATGTCGAGGAATTTACCACTGATTAATAAAGCCTATATTTTATCCCCGTACTCCAACGAGAACGGAAACTACGCGGGTGAAACCGAGTGACGTCCGCTAGGAATTTTATTCGAAGTTACCATAGGTAAACAAGTTATATTGTTATAGGCGGTCCATCGCCATCTGTTGAAAATACTTAAAAAACTTAGTATAAAGAGAGAAAAGTTTACATCAATCGCGTAGGTAAAATTGAGCAAGAATATTCGGTGTTAACGAAAGGCAAATTAAACTCCAAAACTGTATGCTCTTGACACAAACACGTCGCGAAGGAAAACAATTTCATTAAACGTTACATTAAGATATGCCTATCACGAACACAAAAAATGTATGTAAGAATTCCCTAATTAGGCGTCGTACCTAAGAGAATTTAGGGAATCTCGAAATTAAAATACTCAACAATAAGGAGCTAGGTTTTAATTAAAATACCTGAGCTTATGTGTAAATTAAATACATGTAGTGAAATGTTCAGCATTTAATGACATCGCATGATTTAAAGTAATAAAAGTGTGGTATTCGTTCTCGCACAGTGGATGTTTTTTACACGCCGCGGCTCATATTTAAACCGATGACTCAGCGTTAACTATGCCCTTACTATTGTTGTTGTCAACTCGATGTACACACACAAATATAAATGAATACATAGTAACTGGAGTTCTTTCAGGCCCATATACTTGGATAGGTCAAGATAACATATTTTCTACATTTGTGGTTGAAACTCTGGGGCCTTGGAGCCCGGATGCTCATCAACTTTGATTGCACGTCGTCTAGGAGCTTCTCGTGACAAGAGAGCTGGGACTTTTCTCACTCAGAGAATCAGCATTGCTATTCAACGTGGCTTCACTTCAATTCAATAATGTTCATTAATTCAATAATAACATTCCCAAATCTTATTTTAACCTACTTTAAAATAAGATTTTAGCATTTTATGTTTCAATAAAAATAAGTACCTATTGTCTTATGTTCCACATACGAGTATCATCCAATAAGCATCGAACCTTTAGTTACCCCAAAAATAAATAGCAATCCATGGAAGGCATACAAAACATACTTTTTATTTTAACTATATAATCTAATATTAATTTAAACACAGATAAATATAAAAAAATATTTAGTTTCACACAGAATTGGATGGTGTCTGAAACCATTAGTAGCCAACCGTTAGTTTCATTTGGCACGAAATAACATTCCGTGCGGTGAACAACGGCTTATCACAACCAATTGTGTATTTATCTGATAATATTCTTAATTACAAGCTTTTAATAACTATGTAATAAATTAAATCTTTTAATTTACGAGTACAGTTTAGTTTCAAATAAAACATGACTTCATAGTCCTTTTGAAGTTGATTTTGTCAAAGTCTTGATATGATACATGTATTTCTGCTCATTTTATTCCACGAAGTGGTGGGCATATTTTCATATATGTATATATAAATCTACTGTACGTGTGTATGTCACTGAACATCTCCTAAACGGCTGTACCGTGTACCGTATTATTAGTAAAATCTGTAAATTTAGAATTACAAACAGACACCTCACTTTTCTATTATAGATTATAGATTAGGCCTAGTTTGATAACTGCTTGTATTTAAACTGTGTCAGAACATTGAGTGTCCGCGATAAACAACAGCCCCTTGGAATAAATGTACAGTCGTCTACAATTCAGTGAAAACGTCGTGATATACAGCAGGCTAAGATACAAGCGATGTTGACCGCAAGAGGGCGCGTGATGTACTGTTATTGGCCCCCGGACCATTCATTTGGAGCGGTACCTAGATATGACAAACGGCCTATAATAAAACACATGTCGCGCGAATATTGCGTCCTGACGCCCTTACTGCAACTGCTGCGTATAAAGGCGACGGTGACGTAAAACGGTTTTTGGTACTTTTACACCAAAAACCCATAGTAGGTACCCATTAATACTAAAAAGTATACTGTCTTATGAAAAAATGTACAAGATACCTGGCTGAGTTTATTGTTGGATCTTTCTTTTAATTGTGATATTTCTGTACAAAAGTGCCTCGTCATTATATCTGGTAGTTTCAAATAATTTAGTAATATTTTTATTATCACTTATGTGACGCTGAGTGTACACGACGTCGAGTTAAATCACTGACCGAATGTGCAGAGTTCAAGAAATCAGAGTCGTTGACAAATCATGCACTTAAATAATATACTGCACATCATTAACTAACCAATAAAACATCTCCCCATCATCTGTAGATAGTTGCGTAGCGAATGTGTAGTGAACCGCGTAGGCGTCCTATGAACATGCGTAGACATCGCGCTACGCCAAATTCATGTGCATTGGATTGGCGTAGCACAAAGCATTATGTCTACGCATGTCATACGAATGGATTGAAGGTCTCGATTCGTTATACAGCTAGTATTCACATATTATACAATGACAACATACTGAAATATAGTAATTTGGCTGCGATTTTCTGTAACGTGGTGGTACAGTCCTCAGACGAGCAACTCTCTAATATCGAACGGGGGATCCTATTATGCCCTAATTCCGTTTTCATACAATCGAATAAATACTAGTATTTTATTAAATATACGTAATCTTTATTAATATACATAAACTATAGCATCAAGGTAGAAATAAAGCATGTCTATTGGTGGTAAGTGGTAGGTGAGGCTTATAGTATAATTGATATAAAATAAACAAGTTAAATAAACTACATTGCTTTGTTCGACGTTCCTTAAATTTACATTCTTGGAAAATTCTAAACTATTTAATTAATTTTAGTTCACAAAACGGAGCATGCAATTCTGTGAAACAATTTGCAAACCAAAATTTATTGCATTTGTTGCGATACTCACCGCATAAGTTTATCACATAAATATACCGTACATATTATGTGATAGTATAAATAATGCGGTTTAAATAATTGTATATCACACACAAATCTGCATTAAACAATTACCCCAATATAATTTGTAATGTCGCATATGAAGTGTATGTCATTTTTTAAATAAAACCTGTTTAAGGTACTCCTTGTAACATTAGGTAACTGCCGGGATTAGTCTGAACAAATAGACAGACAGGTGGACAATTTTTTTTTTATAAACCCATTATATTTGGGTAATTAATCAATATATTATACATTTACTTTTTACCAATTCAATTATTATTTACATAAAAACTTCGAATTCCTGACTTACCCTTATAATGATGAATTTAAACTTAGTCTAAGCCGATGTTCTAGAATCCTACATTCAATTCAGAGAGCGTATTCTAAGTGAAGTGTATAGAAAGGATTTTTCCGAAATCCCATCCCTAAGATGCTGAAATGGGGGTTGAAAGTTTGTATGTAAAATCTAACACCCACGCAGTCGAAGCTGAAGGTGAAACTAGTACATTTATACCTCCAAATTGTAATAATTAACTAACAAGCGCGTACAGTCGACTACAAATACAAGTGTGCGAGCTGAACGCGACGCGACTAATTGATCAGCTAATTTGTTCCGTCGCAGGCCTTATGAATTACAAATCGCACTCAATAATTAATACCAATTAGATCGCATCGAGTGTACTGTCTCCTTGTTGTACGACGCTTAGCGCGTGACTTGGCGTAATCAACCAATTATTTATAATGATTTTCACCTAATGAAATATATATGCACCGTTCATTAAAAACACGCTACAATTATTGTGTTTAAAATTTTTATTGCAAGACAGCGACACACTATTCTCGACTCAGCTCGAAAATATCTTCATTCGATTAGACTTTTAACAAAGTACTTTCTAATCGACATATATAAATGACATAATTATACAGGATACATTATACATATTATAATTATTTGTCACACTATCTGGTGCCCTCGACTTGGTCGGTGCAGGATTTGACTTATGTTTATATTTTGGCCAATTCGCACAATATCTTCATTAATTAGACCCTTTGTTTTAATATGAAGTATACGCTATATTATTGTAAAGTTTCATCAAAATCCATTTAATAATTTTTAATCACCCATACATCCATACACACAAACTTTCACGTCTATTATAGTAGTTGGGTTGTACTTGTATTCTTGGTGAAAAATTCATTGTATCTTCACATTAACTATTTCAAGAGGATTTGACAATCAATATTATTAATATCCGAGGCTGATTGTACCTTATTAGTCCTCGCTATTCACATTAACGACTGTTGGGTTACTAGCCAACACATCGATTATATCAACATGTATTGAGTCAACTGATGAGATAAGAGATGAAAATTGAGTCGCGTTTAAAGCACATTATTATTATTATTGGAACAATACTGTGCCATAAGTAACGTCATATTATCTATACATCTATACAGATAAATAAAATTGAAGTGTCAGTTTGTAATTCCAAAATAACAGCTTATCAACAAACAAACTAACAACGGATTTTAACGGGACTTTCACTGGTAGGTAGCTGATGTTTCAAGGAGTAACTTAGGCTACTTTTATTTATTAAAAATATTAGGGTTCCGCGACAATAAGAATGAAACTAAATCTACGCGGGTGAAACCGCGGAACACAGCTTATAATAAATAATTCTTTACGTTTTTATCGTATTGCATAACTACATACTTCCATTTCTAAGTCGAAGATAATAAAAAATTTTCCGGTGTGGAGATTATTTTCTACCAAATTAAATTCTTCTTATTTAGCTAGTATAGTAGCTACTTTAAATATATTTTCCCCTAGTCAACGGGTTCAAGTTTTTTTAAGTAACGCGATTCGTAAAGTAACAACATTATTTTCAAAATGACCACAATTCAATAAGCACCCTTACTCAATAAACTCGACAAAAAATCACGATTGCGTCGCATCTAGTCCACCTCACCGCGGGCGACGGGGCGGACCTGACGAAATAATTTCCCAAATGACGTTTCGTCACCCAAAATGACGGAAAACGTCGGTAATTGCCCTCTCGTGATATAAATTGGCTGAGTGTGTAACCGGCAGTGGGAAGGGCTGTACAATTTACTACGAAAACTCGACGAGATTAGCAAAAAAATTTGGAGATTGCCATGTATTTTTAGTAGGTTGGCACAAAATAGTTTGTATTCATTTTTAAATTAACATTTTCATCGTACATGTATGTGTATGCGGTGTGCTGCGTGCAAATTTATAAAATAGACTTCTTTTTGTCTCTAGACATAGCCTTTTGACACAACTGTCCAGCATAAAAATCTCTTACACCCAAAAAAAACAGTTTTGGGTAGTATTGAAAGTTTCTCCTACAATAACTGTAACTGTTCGATCAATATATTTCGTCATTTGAGACATAGCCTGTGTCAGTAATATAATATCTGCCATATTTCCAAATGTCAGAGTATCTCGAATCTGGCTGAGTAAACCCAAGTTAGTTGTCCAACGTAACGAGAATATGCTTCAAACGTCGATAGTAAACAAATAGTAGTAGCCAATAGAGCTCCTTGTATGAGGTTACCCTATGGGTCGGCTCCGAACGCAATTACCACGCACCAGCGGGGGGCAACGATCACTGCACTGGAATTTATGACGTGTACCTTGACATGCATGTTGTGCTATGCGGAGATTTCACCCCTGTAGACTTCATTTCTTGGGTGACTTTATTTCGAGGCACCATACTGTTTATTTAAATAAAAACAGAGTACACGATCGCTATCTGCCAGTAAAGGCCCTATTAAATTCGGTCTCACTGTTTCGGGGAGATTAGCAGGAACAAACACCAGACGGAGAAAAAAAAAGGTACTTTTTATGTACCTAAATACCATTTTACCAACTTTGATCACCATCTGTCCGAATTTACCCGGGTGGTAATGTGACATGAGTACATGAGCAAACCCACTCACAGGTGCGAAAGCGCTAGTCTTATATAAACGGGAGCCAACTATGATCGTTTAAGCACTTCTTAAGTTTGGCGTTTAAGTTTACGGTACAAAAATGAAACGTCAAAGCTCAGAAGTTCTTAATAAGCTCTGCTTAAACCGATGATGGTAAGCCCCTGTTTAGATCACTAGTTTCGATATGAACTGTCGGGACACGCAATCATCGGATGATATAATCGAATCAATCGCACATGTGAATCGATATGCTAATTCAATGTTTGTTGTATGCACCCGTTCGATGCCAGCAGTCGCGTGGGACACGTACGTGATCTGTACTTCTATAGATATATAGACATACTAGCTGTGTCCCGCGTTGACACAATTTCATAGTATGTAATAAAAAATGGCATGAGCTATCTGCCAGTGAGAGACCTGTCAAAATCCCGACCGACATCTGACATACACCCAAAAAATATTTTTTTATTCGCGTTGTATTTTATACTGCATATTTATTTCTATTTATTAACAACTTTAAAATTTATTGACATGACAAAGAGACAATTTATTTGTTTGGATACACGTAGACACGTACGTCGTACATACACACGATTTATGTCATACTGTGTGAATCACTCATGTGCGAAGTCACAGAAATTACGCCTCGCTTGTCTAGTATTACAGGACGATTAGGGCGTAATCTAGATCAAACCAGATCTGGCTGGATACAATACTGATCTGCGACCCAAATACAAGCTGTTTCGGATATTATCATGTCATAGATATATTTATTATCATTATTTAAGATGCCTGCTTGAATTTTTAATCCAGCTACGAAATCTTTAGCCGGAGATAAGAAAACTATTTACATAATTATTACGCTTATTACAGGCGGACGAAGCCTAGTGAATTAATGTGAATAAACTAGCTTCTGCCCGCGACTTCATCCGCGTGGAACTTTAGGCTTAAGGTAGTAGGCGTAAAGCTTTAGTCCATAGCTTTCCTCGATGAATCTATCTAACACTGAAACTATTTTTTGGATAATTGAAAATATGGGGAAGAATATGAGATAGACTTTTTCATTTCAATTCAGCTTAAGGTAAATTTGTCGACGAAGTCACGCATAAATCTAAAACCCGATAAATAAACAAGTGAATGTATTAGTTTAGCAATGTGACCCACAACATGAGACACCCACAAACACACCCATGTCAACATACTCGGAAGGCCAGATTTGAAATAATTTGTCTATGTTAGTATGGACAGGCGGGCATTGAAACAAAGGGCCAACCAAATGAGAGTTTAGGTCGATAAATTTTAATCAGAACACCCGAGCCGACGCCGCCAAATGAAGTTATGGACGACGGTTTACATACTAAACTTTAGTAAATTAACTTAACTGACGTGTGTACATACCGTCTCTTTGATCTTCATGCGATAGGCCCTTCCTCTAGAAAGATAAGGTAGGCTTTAGCGGTGATTCTAGCACTAAATATTTTTTTTGAAAAGTGTGATTAACTACTACGCGTCACCTAGTTTCTCCGAAAGTTCGCAAACGAATGAAAATCAATCGTAGTTTCGCCAGCATCGCTTTGTTTCTTTCTAACTCAAATTTTCGTATATTTCATAATTTTATTAATGGCTTAGAATATATAAACGTCACAGAATTTTCTAGCAGACCATGTTCGGACATAATTTTAGGACGAATAAGAACCGTGGTAGGAACTTTGCGAACTTTCGGCCATATCTTCGTTTTTCGGAGAAAGCGAGTCTAATCTTGCTTCTGATATTTCCGATACAATAATCTTAAAACTTCAATTAGCAATCTCTTTGTGAAAAAAATTTAATAAGTTATTTTGTTATATCAAATGTAAATACAAACACGTTGATTTAATGAAACAAAGACTTCGCATGTATGTAATTCCCTTACAAACTTTCCTTTCTGAATCAAACGCACAAACAAACAACTTGTGAAGTAAGGCTTTGATGTGCCTGCGCATGCTCCAGCTCAGCACAACCTTAGACACTTCACGGTAAGAACGCCCTCTGAATATTTGCCAAGCGTGAGATTTGTCAAAGAAAACTCATGGGTTGTGCAAATAAGGGACGAATCAACATTAAAATAAATGGAAGCGATTGTTTTTGTGTACAATTTATATGGGGGTGTTTGCTTTCATTCGAATCGGACGTGCGAAGGGCTATATTATATATTTTGGAACATTCTATACATTTAATTTATTCAGTGTAAAATACAAATATTTTTTACCAGTCACCATGCTTAATGCTAATACCATTTTGTTGCCAGTTCCAAATAAAATACTTTTAAACATTACATTGTATAAATTTATAAAGGCTACCAAATATTTGATCAACTTAGATTGAATCTAAGTCGGCAATCTTTTAAACCGCATTAACGCTAAGCTACTATGCGATACGTACTTAGAACACAATACTTTATATTTATGAAGAAATCTCGTCCTCGTAAAATTGTCCGCTATGATACTTTGAACTCTTCAACGGCTATATAGCAAAATAAACAGACTAAACAGCGAGTATAAAAAAAAAGTATGTTTGTTATTTGTATCGTTGAAGTAAGCATGATATAAAAATTGGTATTATAATTACTAAATCCTTATTAAAGGACATCTTGTAAATATCGATACAATATTCTACGTCTTGAGGGAAACATAAACACGATTACATTTCATAGACATTTTGATGAATGCTCGTGTATTGTAGTGTAAAATCTTAAATTTCTACTTGAGAACCCACGTACCAACCCACGCAGTGAGACTGAATTTAAATTTCCAACAAATACTTATAACAAGTATCGATCACCAAGATGATAATTTATCATATGAAATACATTTTACAACTGTTGGATTCAAATATTGTAGCATCATTTAAAAAGAGCATCACTACGCTATTTGTGTTAATTCTTGAGTAATGGGATATCAATATAATTAAGTTGTGCGAGATTACATAATTTATTATATGTTCCATTTTGCTATACGGGTATATTGTAAGTTTATGCACATGTGTTAAACTACTATTCACTGTGTGACAATAGAAGCAGATTCAAACGATAGCATAGCAACATAATGCTCAAACTCAAACTCAAATATATCTTTATTCGATTAGACTTTATACAAAGTACTTTCAAATCGTCAGAATGACACAATTACACAGGATTATACATGCTACCGCCAGCTTCGGAAGGTTGCTTTTACTGAGAAGAACCTGGCAAGAAACTCAGTAAAGTACTCTTTTAAAGAATATTATACAGTTTTAAAAATACAAAATACAAAAGCTTTGTGGAATACATGCTCACGCCTGTATTCCACAAAGAGATAGGTAGAGTACTTATAGTACAACCACATTTAGCCAATTACATTGATTCATCAAAGCACCTTTGATAAGACAATTTAATATTATTCCGAAAATCTTCCAAATAAGCCGTCGTTAAGAACAGCTGGTTGATAAGTTGATAACAGACTGGAGGTGCACACACTCGCTAAGTTAAGGGTAAGTTGTAGAGTTTCTCTCAAGTTAGTACTTATTTAATTTGTCCGCTCGGCGCGCAGTGCGATTCCTTCCCAACTTTAGCGCCACCTACTTAATTACTGAATCTTGCTACTTATGTCAATGACTTGGGACAATTTTATATGAAAACTAGCTTCCTCGTGACTTTGCCCGTGTTTTTTATACATACTTTTACACTCTCATTAAAAATAATTACCTTTTTTATAATATTAAGTAGTATAGATAGGTAGGACAATCTAAATGAAATTGAAATATTTTTGCTAAAAATACCCTCTGTTTGATTGAATACTCTCTGAAGAAACGTCGAGTTCCGGATTTCATTGAATCCAATCAAAAAAAAACATTGAGGTAAAGTATTAACACATTTTATGTCACACACACACGTAATTTTACCAATACCTCTAGATATTATCTTGTTAAAATATTAGTCCTCATCAGCTATTCAAAGAGGTTGCACATCGTCTGGCAGAAGCCACTCGTGACAAGCAGGCTGGAGCTTTTCTCGCTCAGAGAATCAGCATTGCTATTCAACGTGGCAGAGCTGCCAGCCTTCTTGGCTTGATCCCGAGAGACACCGATTTGGGTCAAGTTTTCTACTTGTAATTAGTTTGCAAGTAGGTACTATAATATAATAATAATAAATCTTTATTACAACAGTTAAACAAACATTTTTACATTACCAATGGGCCCCACACTAGGATATTCCTGTATCGTGGGGACCGGTTCACAATATATGAGTCACACAAAAAACGATTAAACCTTGTAGTGGCAGACAATTACAATGATTGTACACTTCTTAAAATGTCTACTTTATATTATTAGACTCCTATTTAAGAGGTACTAATCTTGTATATATAATTAAGCAATTAATTTGTGTTGTCCAATTGTATTTTAACTAGAATTATAGTCCCTTGTTTCAGTGGTTGCAGTTAATATTTATTATTAATACTCTTCGTTTATAACTTTTCCGTATCATAATTTATCGCAACTCAACTAGTATCAGCATTCCATTTTAATGTACTTACCTTGCTTCGCGAACTAAGTTACAAAACAAATTAATTATTTGTTCGGTAAAGTTATATACTTATAATTTACTTAATTTGCTATCAAGTAGCGAGGAATAACTAGCTGAAAGTCTGAAATTTCTGTAACTTATACCTTATACAGATGCTTAAAGTAAGTTGGAGTTGGGATATATATTTTTCCTTTGAAGGTAAGTGGTACGCTATTAACGCCTTTAATGTGGGAAGGCTTTAGTACCTAGCTGCTTACCATCTAACAGGATGATGATAACAGGAGAAATTAACCACCTTTGTTTTTTTTGTGAAATATTTTTTTTTACATTATAAAAAGAGTGTGGTTGCCGAAGGGTTTGAGCAGTCACCTGCTACGCAAGTACGAATCCCAGCGGGGCCTGTTCCAATGAATTCCTAAACTCAAACTGTGCACCAACCTTCTCTTTTGAGCACCGCAGCACGAGCAGCCAAGAGTCAAAGTCAAAGTCAAAATATTTTTATTCGATTAGACTTTTACAAAGTACTTTCAAATCCGCAAAATGACATTAATTTACAGGATAATACATGCTACCGCCAGGTTCGGAAGGTTGCTTTTACTGAGAAGAGCCTGGCAAGAAACTCAGTAATTACTCTTTTCAAAATATTATACAATTTAAAAAAAACAAAGTAAATCACTTGAAATATGTAAACCCATGGACACAGTTCCAATGCACAAAAGTCGATAAAAATTAACATAAAGAAAAGACTAGTAGTTCTACTTATGTCTAAATCTAAATGCGTAGCTTGAGATGACCAGCCCCCACAAGCAGCACCTGTTCCTGTTGTGAGAAATCTTAAATGTTTGAAGTTATACCACAGCAGTGCTCAAAAGAGAATGTTAGTGCACAATTTGAGTATAGCAGGGGGCAGTTGTTAAAATTATGAATACAATTTTAACAACTGTTAACTAGGGTTATCCCTTGCAGCTAAGATAATGTACATGCATATCATATCATAGCAAAGACTGACTACATAGCGGGATTTCACTTTATGCGTCTAAGAATTACTTATAATGCTGATAGTATCTCAAACGCGGCGAAAGTAGCGTTTCTCGAAAAAGATCGATTATCTGGGCGAAAGAAGTAAGGAAATACTCGTATTAATAGGATATGGTTACAACCTGCTTTGTGTCTAATATGGTAGAACTATCCTGTCTGATTACCCTGTGTAAACTGTGCGTGTATTATGATAATTCAGTGTATCTCAAACTTGAATCCTCATATCCGTGCACACAGCGAACCCAACTCTCCTTTATCAGCGGCGGTCGAATAAAACTGTGACGTCGGCCTCGCTGTCCGCGGTCGCTATCTCGCAACTTTTCTCGTTTAACTTATTCCCTTTATCTAGCCGCTAGGGAGCCGTTCGACTTATCGCCGGCTTTATTAAATTACTTGATAATTTCAATCCTGACGGCTCGCGGCCTGTTTATTCTTCCCAAAGTTTGGGAAACTTGGCTCAGCCGCGATCAATATTTTTTCAGGCGATAAAGTATATCATGTTGGAAGACTTTCCTATTTTATCGTTCTTTTAATTCACTTTCATTTTTACTACGATATCTTTTATAAGAAATCTACATACGAATTCTTTATCGAGTTTATATAAGTACTTAGAAGAATGATAATTTTGTCTGTGCTTACTAAGTCTTTATAATCTATACTCTATACAGATAAATAAAATCGAAGTATCTGTATGTAATAAAAAAATTACAGCTTTTAACTAAATGCATATGAAAGTATACACGCTACTGACATAAAAAAACCCAGTTTTAAAATGTTTCTCTCTCTGTCTCTCTGTCTGTCTGTCTCTGTCTGTTTGTTCCGGGTAATCTCTGAAACGGCTGAACGGATTTTAACGGGACTTTCGCTGGTAGGTAGCTGATGTTTCAAGGAGTAACTTAGGCTACTTTTATTTATCAAAAATATTAGGGTACCGCGACAATGAGGATGAAACTAAATCTAAGCGGGTGAAACCGCAGGGCACAGCTAGTGTATCATAATAATAAATTACGAAGTGATGAAAGTTTAAATTTAGAGTATATATTAATGTATAATTACATTTCGGTGACTTGAAACAACCTGTTACTTGAAACAAAACTGCAACTTAAAGCAAAATACAACATAACAGAATGTGTGAACCGTCACACACTGGTTCATTTAGATGTGATTGTGCGAAATAGATGTGTTTATTTCCCACTACTCTCTACTCTACGAAAAGGTCACAGAATACTTAGCTCTTCAACACTCTTCTTCTCTCTCATAAAGCACAGGAAACTTTACTCACCTTAGGAACACTATACGCTTAGGTGATATTTGACTATGATCTTTGATAATGTACTAGCTATCCTTCAGTGAAAGTCCTGTTAAAATCTATCCAGCCGTTTACGCGTGATGCCGTGACCAAGGAAAATGGGGATTCATTTTTATATATAAGACTAGCTGTGCCCCGCGGTTTCACCCGCGTAGATTTTATTTCATGGTTGCCCGCGGATCCCTAAAGTTTTAAAAAATCTAAGTAGCCTAAGTTACTCCTTGTAACATTAGCTATCCGTCAGTGAAAGTTCCGTTAAAATCCGTCCAGCCGTTTCGGAGATTACCCGGAACAAACAGACAGACAGACAGACAGAGAAAAAATTTAGCCTCTGATGCCTTCACAAATTTGAGCCCTGGCCGTAAATGCGCAGTTGCTTAAGTAGCAGCATTTTATGGGTAATGTGTGGCTCAAGCGCGTATAAATACTTGCCTAGCTATGCTTATTTCGCTGAGCGCTCAAAACTCGTGACGGCAATATACAGCGCTGAATAAGAATAGAATATTCCGCCACATAGAGCTCTATTAATTCTTTGTATCAATAAATAATATACTCAGTAACTTCATTAATATCAGCCTGCCTACCAGTTTATTCATACGTCACTCAATTGGATAAAGGCTAATTAGAACTCCTTAAGATAAAAATAACGAGTTTCTTAAAATAAGATTGATGGATGCAATTAGTTCCGAATTTGCAATATTAATCTCTCCGTTCGATAGCTGAGTAAATCTCTGGGATGTCAGATGAGAGATATTGAAAATTAATTTTATCTTTTCCTAAAGACTTTATAATGGCGGCTCGTTTGAACTTTATCCTCTGTCTTGGGAGGGATACCCTATCGAGCTCCGAACTAATTGAACAAGTGCCATTCCTCGGCAATTATTAAAGTATGGCCAAACTTGCGCGCCTATGGAGTCATGGTCACAACTTCAGATTCCAGTCTATTTTTTAAAAATCTTCTCAGTTTTAACATCAATTTAGTAGTTTAGTCTACTTCACGCATAGGTATTTGCAGTCCACGTTACAGTAAGATTTTGTAAAACAAAAATGAAAATGAAAAATAATTATTCAGTTTGAACCCTAGTAGTAGAAAGGTTCTTATGAATGGCGAAAATTTACCGGTTCGGAAAGCCTTCTGAGAAGAACTTCTCATACTGAATACCTCGTAATAAAATTATTCACAGATTTCAAAAATAAAACTGTAAAATAAAGAACCTTCGGAAGCGATTTTTTTGCTCTAGTTTGAATACATATTGCGCTATGCAAACAGGGGTTCGTTCCGTCTGAACAGCTTAATATCGGGCTTGTAGCATATTAGTTTGCCAGATTTGTTAGTATTTAGTACACTGACTATATAAAGCTGAAAAGTTTGTTTGTTTGTTTGCTGGAAGGCGCTAAACTCAGAAACTACTGGTCCAGTTTGAAAAATTATTTCAGTTTTAGATAGCCCATTAATCGAGGAAGGCTATAGACTATAATACTATATCATCACGCTAAGATTAATTGCGAGTTAAAGTTAGCGTTGTCCCAAAACAACTATTCTACGCGAACGAACTCGCGGGCGCAAGCTAAAACTAAAGCGGAATAACTATACGCCTTTGTCTACGCTTAATCCTATGCGTTAATTAAGGTAGTAAAATATCTGCGTACTAAATTTCATTCCGATCCATTCAGCCGTTTTTGCGTGATAGAGTAATACATCCCAATATTAAACATTTCTGTATTAAGAAGGATAACTTTATCGATGATAAGTATAGATATTCGGTTCGAGTAAGTTGCTCGTCTTGGGAGCAAGATAGTTACGTACGTATTCTTGATAATAAAATACTTTTAGAACTCAAGATAACGTTTCGTATGAACTTTAGAAGTTATAAGGTCAGATAAACACTTTCAGTACACAATATACGTTCCTATGAGGATAATGATGGTGATAGAAATAAAAATTGTCGACAAGTAGGTACAAAAGCTATCAACACAGCTATGAATCATCTAAATATATATAACTCAAAGGTGACTGACTGACTGACATAGTGATCTATCAACGCACAGCCCAAATTACTGGACGGATCAGGCTGAAATTTGGCATGCAGGTAGATGTTATGACGTAGGCATACGCTAAGAAAGAATTTTGATTAATTCTACCCCCAAGGGAATAAAATAGGGGATGAAAGTTTGTATGAAACTAAATTTACGCGGGTAAAACCGCTGGGCACAGCTAGTTTAAGATAAAGTAATTGAAAAAGTTTTGAATAATTAGATAAACATTAGCCTCAATTTCTCCAGAAAAAAATATGAAAAGGCATTAATTCAGTTTTACGATTTAATCTTAGTCGAAGGCACAACAGCCTTAAGGCATAACCCTAGGCTAGAGATAAAATGTTAGATTTTCGGCAACAGTTTTAATTTCATCAGAAACATTTAATTCCTTACAAACTGGTCTCGTAACTAACTCAATTAGAAACGAGGCATTTCACCAAATCAAATTACAGTTTTTTCCTCGAGCACAAATTTTTACACCGAACCCGACAGCGCACGTCAGATAGTAAAATTAGAGCCAACCCCGTAATTGTTTGGGGTAACATTTCCACGAGCGAAAACAACCTTTGCACCTATGTGAATAGAGATTAAGATGGATATTTTAGTAAGGTTGTGTGCCACGCGGAATTAGAACAAAGGGTTGTCACCGGTAGAACGTCGCTCAATAAAGTTTAATCAGCCACGACAGGCAAATGTAAGTAACGCGCTATGTGCTACGACAGAAACCCACATAAATTCTGCTACCTTATTGTTTCTTCAGTAACATCGTTCGAGTGTTTATCTTCGGAAATTCCCTTTACCCGCAAGTTTAATCGAAGCCCTAATGCATCCCAATTTCTCCGTATTATTGAACTTTGCCAAATGGAATTTATCTCAATTGTGTATTTTTGTTGCGAAACAATTGCTACCCAGAATTTGTTTAGCTCCAATTTCGAGGAACTTTATGTTTTGTATAAACTTGCGTTTGGCCTTTGTAGTTCCAGCGGAACTTGCTTTAACATGTCTTGGAAAGTGGTGTATTTATTTAAGGACGATATTCAATAGATACTTGATCAATACGAAATACATACCCTTGTTTGAAATATTATAGTTACTGTAGCGAAATCAGATAATATTGTAGATATTTTAAGGGGAATTACGAACTAAACGTATCCGTTCTTAGGTAGTGTGAGCTGAATAGATTCCAACAAGAGTGGAAAAAAAATGCCTGTTTCTGTCTAAAACTCGCATTCTAATGTTATCGCTTACGCAAATATCATTAGGTAATATAATTTGAAGACACTAACTATAAAATAATTATTATTTTAAATATGGACGATACAGGTGTCATCATAACTTATGAACGCTTAGCAAAAGTAGGGGTAACTACGCATATATTTTATTCGTGACACGCCGTACAGTCAGATAGAAAAGACTCATAAATTTGCTACTACTATTAAAGTTCAGCACAAAATCACAGAAATTCCAATTTCTCAAAATAACCAATAGACGTAAAGCGCAATTGTATGAAACTTGAAGTACAAACAAATAGCACGTATCAACGATGCACAAAGACCCACCCGTCAACTGTGACTAAACACATCTATGCATATGCGCTGCATATACTCACTCATATGCTGCATATACGCTGCATATACGCTGCATATGCATCGAACGAGCGACGCCCAAAGGCTATCGAGCATTGAGTTACGAATTGGGTTCTGATTTGATACGACAATGCTCTACGGAGAATGTTTACCGGTCAATATTGAAATGTTTTATTTATTGTATGTACTAGCGACCCGCTCTCGCTTCTCTTTGGATTGCGATTTTTTAAGACTTTCACATAACGTTGACTTTCATCTAGTTTCTATGAATCTAATTAGTGTGGATTTATTTATACTTCCCCAGAGTTCTACAAGTTAATAAAAACCGTATCAAAATCTGTAACTTTGTTTAGAAAATAGATATGTATCTAATGCGTTCAAACACACAAAATAATTTTGTATGATAATGGCCGCTTCATTTGGCAATTGATTCTTTAAAGTGCAGACTTTGCTCGCTATTAAGTGAGCGAATTCCATTATTCTATAATGCATATTTATTTTCACTGCTTAATCAGTTTCTATTATAAACGTAAAGACCGTGTTTAAAACGGTTTCTTTAGGCGTTTTATTTTACAGTCGCGTGTTCGTTTATTATATTCTCAATTTTTCTTATATTAACTCCTGTATACCAGTTAACGCAAATACTCCGTGATAAATACGGTAAACTTTAACTGGTTTAAATTACTTTCCAACTGTCTACACTCAAGTACCAAGTTTTAATTGAGTCAGGAACTGGATATGAAACTAATCACTTTTTAAATGTTAATTCGCTGTTTTCATAGTAATTGCAATATCAAGAGGCCGAGTTGAATCGTTTCCAGCAACGCTTACTAAGAACTTCTAAGCCTGACGTTTCATTTCTGTACAATATCATTAGACGTCTAAGCTAAGAAGTTCTTAATACGTGTTGCTTAAAACGATCATGGTAGGCCCCTAGTTATTACAAATAGGTAAATAAAATGAAATTGAAGTGTCTGTTTGTAATTCCAAAATTTACAGCTTTTCACTAAATTCATACGATAGTCTAAAATAGTAAAAATATACCTCAAAAATAAAACGATTAAAAAAATGTTTTCTCTGTCTGTCTGTCCGTCTATTTGTTCCGGCTAATCTAAGGCTTGATTAAAATTTGACAAAGCACTTTCAACGCATAAGAATAACATGATTATACAAGATAAAAAAATGTTACCGCCGAGTTCCGAAGGTTGCTTAAAACATGCAAATTACTCAATCATCAATGATTTTACTGACGCAAGGATCGAACCTGTTACAATTAACGTAGGACAGTAACAATCAAGGCCTATAATAGCAACTAAACCAGCAATACCATTATTATTTTCATTTCATTCACAAATGTTACTGAACGAATCCCAAGAGAAATATAGTGAGGTATGAATGGACGTGGATTTTTTGCGAGAAAACGTTCTGGACACAGCCTTTGCAGTTGACGCAGCAGCCTTATCAGCTATTTTTCGGGTTTCGTTGACACAAGGCGAAAACTGAAAGGAGTATATATAGTTTTATCCGAATATATGTTGGTACGTAATAGTTGAATAGCTCCTAAATAATTTCCAATGAGTTCCACAAAAATAATATGTGTCTATAGAGTTTACAATTCTACTTTAAAAACCTTTTATTTGAGGTTAGTTCGCTAGCCTACAAGTATATAAGATAGTAAATAATATTCCTGTTTTCCAAGTAAGTAGGTACTTTCGTATTTACAGTTTTAAGAATCTGAAATCATTCTGCGACCTAATAGTGACATGTAGCGCCAACATATTAACCGACTTAAAAAAAAGGAGAAGGTTTTCAATTCGACTGTGTTTTTTTTTCTTAAATAAGTTGTATGTCTGTTTGTTGTCTTTGCAGCTGAAACCGAGATAGCTTTGTCCAGGAATCTATTTCGGTAATAAAAAAAAATTACATAGCCGAAGTCGCACGTAAAAGCTAGTATTAAAATAAAATAAATTATTGTCACTGCTAATAATAAAGGTATAATAATGTAACATAATTCCTCCGAAGTGCTCCCAAAGGCTTCTTATAATAACCTGTAAGCCCAGCCCCATTCCACTTGAAAATAATATTTTCCGCCCTCATTGTGATTATCAAATTACTGACTTTTATTGGAATCGATAACTGAAGTCTCATCGATGGCAACAGTTCTCAAAATGGCCGACATTTAACGCACGACTTCATTTCAATTTTCCGTCATTGTCTCGCCGAAATTAGTATTTGATTGCCTTTCGGCTACGACTATGGAAGAATTCCTTGGAAATTTGCGATTTTAATCGCTCATGGCTATCTTTGAGTTTGGTTTCCTTTTTAATTTAAACTCTACAGTTAATATACTTACAACTAGCTGTGCCCCGCTATTTCACCCGCGTAGATTACCCTAATATTTTTAATAAATAAAAGTAGCCTAAGTTACTCCTTAAAACATCCGCTACCTGCCAGTGAAAGTCCCGTTAAAATCCGTCCAGCCATTTCAGAGATTACCCGGAACAAACAGACAGACAGAGAAAAATTATAAAACTTGGTTTTTTAGTGTCAGTAGCGTGTATACTTTCATATGCATTTAATGAAAAGCTGTAATTTGAATTACAAACAGACACTTCAATTTTATTTATCTGTATGTATAGATGTATAGATATCGGATTAATTATCACTCTGTTAACATTCTGTGCTGCATTTAAGTATACCATGTCCTATAGGAAAATTCTGATTAAAAAGGGATGTTGGTGATAGTGTAAGTCCTGGCCCCGTCCCATCTACATGGAACCAACAACCGAGCTGGTGCGGCATGTGAAGCGGCTGAAAAAGCTAAAGCCTGCAAATACAGGGGTGTAGGCACCGAATATGATTTTATCCCATTCGGTGTCGAGACCCTTGGTCCGTGGGGTCCTAGCGCTATTAGGCTTTTTAAAGAAATCACAAAAAGGTTAGTCGACATACCAGGAGACCGAAGAGCTGGCAGCTACCTCGGACAAAGAATTAGTTTAGCCATCCAAAGGGGGAATGCTGGCAGTATCTTCGGAACCTTGCCTACAGGGGCTTTCTTTAATATTATTAAATTATTAATATTATTTTAATTTTATGTCTTTTAATGTTAGTACTATATTTTTTAATCGATTATCATGTATTATGTAAACTGTTGTGAATAAATATTTTTTAGTCTTGGTAATTTTCTGATATTTTATAACTCACATTCTTGGGGCAAATTCACAAATCATTTGATTTCATTGTAACCATTTCATAGTTTTTATTAAAGTAATTTATGTTCAGATCAATAGATAATGAATAAAGGTATTTGGCCGTGAGAAATACCGCCCTATATTTCGTTAGATCTATATTAAAATTGTTTGAGATCAGACAATTTGGAGCGGCAAGTGATTAATATTGCGAATGTTTTACACCTTTATAAATAGTACGTACCTACAAGTTGATAGAAATTCGCGTCGTTACTTTGAATAGGATATTAATATCTGTATTATATAGATGATCCCCAATTTGGCATTATACTGTTAAGCCCTACTTCTGATCTGTGTATAATGATGTATACACATTATTAATCTTATTTCATTTTGTAGATAATTAATTTTGTACAACATACTGTTTAATGACATTGGCAGAAAGTACTTTGAAAGTACTATGTATAAAGTCTAATCGAATAAAGATATTTTCTAGTTTGAGTTTGAACAATCATAAGAAATTGAAGGAGGCATAGTTATAAGTATAAATTAAACCTAGCTACTTCGCAAATATATGAGATAAAATTATATTGCAATACAGCGACTGATCTCGACGCGCAATTTACTTTATTAGAAGATTACACACTTCCATTCACCACGATTTGATAGGACATGACGCTGCGAAACTTAGAGAGCCATTCAATACACTGTAACGTATGAAAAAGCTCACTGTCATATTGCTTCTCATCGTAGTCATAGCGTGTAACAGGAAAATTGAGAATTGTTACAAAAAATATCGAGCGAACTCAAATAATCCCGCCTCCACATTTGTAGTGCCCTTACGACCCTACCTTCGCAGTCAAATTGTAAATAAAGTGTGAAAATATCCCAACCGGTACTACGAGAAGCGATTTACGTAAAGCCTGTCGCTTTCGCTCGCTTGCGACTTCACGCTAAAGTTGGTCAACACTTCAAGTTTCCATGCATTTTTAACGTTGCCATTAAACTTGGTGCTATTATCATAAAATGCAAACGATTGTCCGTCGAGAGTTTCGACAGCAGTAATTGCAATCCAACATTATTTTCATTAATAAGTATAAGAGGATAATAAAACGCCCACTTGAGAGTGTCTAGAAAGCTTTAGTGCTCCGCTCAAGTGTTTTGAGGCTTGATATTGGCTCGGCGAGGACTGAAGTGTTTATGGCCTTTGGTGCAATAGCCCTCTTCACGACATATTAAAAGAAAGATGCTGAGAAAACAGCCCATATTTCTTATTAAAATCTTAACTCTTCGACGGTTTAATATGTGATACTGTTCATAAGTGTCTTACCCGGGCCTAAGCTGAATAAATGATATAATATTTTTTCTTTTGTATTCTCTATTAGCCGCAGTGGCCGTGGGGTTCGAGCATTCACCTGCTACGAAAGTGACGCAAGTACGAATCTCAGCAGCCAGTACTGGGTGTTTCTAAAAATATACGTATAGTAATTTCAACCCACGTGCTTTACGGTGAAGGAAAACATCGCGAGGAAACCTGCATATGTCTGAGAAGTAATTCGGGGACATAATATGCATATTATATTAGATTTTTTATTCATGACATACTCTTCCCGCCACGAATTCGTATTTTTTTTACCTTTTTGTTAGAAAAAAAATGCATATTATAGTGCCTAAGATGACAATGAACTCACCCTCTTAGCACTTAATCATCTTCGGTGAAAAGTGTGTGTTGTTGTTGCGACCTCTGCTTACCTCTTCGGTGACCCTTCTGAGATAGCGTAAGCATATTTTTCTTTATTCTCTTCGTAGTGTGTAAAGTACCTATAGGAACGTCAACCTCACACTGTTTTAATAAAACAAGTAGGAAAAGTACGAGTGGTACAAAGGATCTGGTTGAAGTGCGTTTAATGTCAACTTTTCACGTAACCGTGGGACGCGGAATTGTTTAGACCCTCGGAAGCTGGCATTTGGATGGACGGAGCGTTTTTTTCATCCTTAACACAAATTAGTATGTATCTTACGGACTAGTGCAAAAAACATACTTATTAGGTTTTTTATTATGTACTTTCTTTCATCATCATCTCCCTGCCCTTATCCCATGTTATTTGTGGTCGGCGCAATGTGTTCATCTCTTCCATTTCTCTCTATCAGCCGTCATATCTGTATTCACTCCCATTCTAGTCATATCATCTTTCACACAATCCATCCATCTTTTCTTAGGTCTTCCTTTCCCCTTGTAACCATCCACATTCATAAACAAAACTTTTTTCTTTATTGTGAGTAAAAGGGTTTTAATAAAACTGAAGTAGCAAATAATCATACATCCCCCTGATGTGTGGTCGACGAATCAAAAAGACATTGCGTGAATTATTCAAAATATAACGGTAAGTGTCAAGTAGGAAAAATTTTAATCCTGCACAGACGAAGTAGCGGGATCTAACTAGTATATTCATAATACTCATTTAGAAAAAGTCTATCGCCCGTTGAATACTGGTTTATTTAGACTGTGGCTTGTAAAGTGGCTGCCAATGGCCAATAGTAAGACCTCTGCTTCCGCCAGTTGGCACTAAGACACCCTCTCGACCCTCCTGTGCCCATTTGCCCAGCGGCGGCATAATTCGGCGATCCTCATAGCTATTGCGTAGACCTTTCTGAATTTGTTACGGACATGACTATTTTTCCTTTCTTACAAAGCCGTGGTGAAATTGCAACCATATTAACGTAATGCGTAGGAAAAATGCCCTTCATTTTATGGGAAAGGTGACCTGTCATGTCAGCAATAGCACTGTATGTATATATTAAGCTCACATATATACTGTGTCAATACGCAGCAAAACTTGTCGACTTCAGACAAATTTTGCTGCGTATTGGCATGTTTAAACCTATTCATTGGACACAATTCGATGTGTGAGAAATTTAATTTTTTTTGGCCTAAAAGATAATATTTTTAATTTTTCCTTAAATTCCCAGGACACCGTACAACACGTGAATTAAGTAATTAATGTCATTTGATTAAGATAGCCAGTGGTAAAACATGTTAATTATATTTTGCATCGCTGCATGTCTCGCGGGGACCAACAATGCGAGCACTATTACACAAAACTATTGTGTTACCTTGCACTTTACATTTAACGTAATTATTTTAACAAAACGTGTGTGAATTATGCTGCAACAGTTATGAAAGTTCGAGCTGATGAATTTCTGTGAGTTCTACTGAAAACACTTTGGCGACGATCATACTTGCGAACGGGAGGGGCAACTATGATCGTTTAAGTAGCTTAGCTTTGACGTATTTTTTTACGACACCAAAATGAAACGTCAAAGCTCTTAATACACTCTGCTTAAAATGGTGATGGTACCCTCTGGTACTAGTCGTGGAGGCTGGTCATCACTAGCTTTAATATTATAATTAAGCTATGTAGTTAAAAGCTATATAGTTATTGACATTTGAGCATTGGAACTGCGTCCATGGAGTTATTTCATTTTCATTATTGTACCTAACTATCAAAATAGTAAAAATAATCTTTATAAGAGTAATTGCTGAGTTTTTAATAAGCATTGCTCTGCCTTGGGTCTGGATATTTTATACATATGTATGTACTGGATATGTAAAGTATGATTTTACGATAAAAATAATAGTTTAAAAAAACTAAAAAAACACGCTTTCATAAAAAATCCAACTAAAAATCAGAAAATAAAAATTAATTAATTTGGATAAAGAATATTGTAAATTAGAAATGAATGTACATTTTTGTAAAAAAGCGTGGGGTGCATAGTGTTAATAATTATAAACATTTTATTGACAGATAATGAGTAGAAGAATCATCACTTTGATAATATAATATCTTAAAAAGCGCATTGAATACACCCCACGCTTTTTTACAAAAATGTACATTCATTTCTAATTTACAATATTCTTTATCCAAATTTATTAAATTTTATTTTCTGATTTTTAGTTGGATTTTTTATGAAAGCGTGTTTTTTTAGTTTTTTTAAACTATTATTTATTTTTCATTTTTTAGTTAAATTTTTTAAACTATATATTATTTAGTTCGATTGGCTAACTATCAACCGCCCTCAATACCACAAACCGCCCGCACTAGCTCTATCTCTCTTACTCGCATGCAAAGGATGCGGAAAGAAATTAATTAATCCTGGCGAATCTAATTAGGATAATCGGATGCTTCGATCGGATTATTGCATTGTCATCGACTTTTGACAGGTGTGCAAAGTTTGAATTAAATCTGATCGTACAAAGTAGGACAAAATCGAGCTCAAAGGGGTCGGTTACATACATACATACATACATACATACATACAGGTGAAGCTAATAAAAGCGTGTTAAAAAGTATATTTATAGTGCTATACACGTTTTTAGTACCTATAGTTTGCTTAGTTTAGGAACTTGATGGCGCTGTATGTACTACTGGTGGAGCTGGCGTATAAACACTTGCTTATACTGGCCTAGTTTAAAACAAAGCCATACGAGAGTAATACTACGCGATAGAGTTAGTTAGCTGATAATTAAAACGATTTTGTCAAAGCTTTCCTTAATACAATCCGAGGACATCCATTACGCTTGTCAGAACTCCGAATGCACGTGAAATGCAGCGGGTATTTAGCTCCAACGCCCGTATTTAATCGAAAACAGCAAAATTCCATTACAGGATTACTTTTACCACTTTAGCTAATGAATATTTATAATTGCAGTCGCTGTTAGTTGTCTATCTCTTAGTTGTGACACTGTTCAACTTTAACATTTCAATTATTCATCGCTTCTATTCTGGGCTATTTAAAACACTTAGGGGATTTACCATAAGTTTGCGATCATAGTTGCACTTCGTGACAGTGACAGACTTATACACGTCATATACATCAGTCTCATTATATTTGTCAATCTATGGCAGCAATAAGAGATCGGCCTGTAGACAAAATTATCCTCACGCTTAGTTTTTAGAAACCATAGATGTAGAAAAAAATATTGGTATAAACGATACAAAATGTATGGGAATGACATAGGTATGTCACGTGACTAATTTATGTCATTTCCAAACATTTTGTATCGCTTCTATTAGCGCAAGCGAGGTAATGTCGCTTTGTCTAAGACTATTGAGGTTGTTATAGTAAATTAAAAAATAAAAGTAAGTATAAATCTGGCAAAAAGCCTATATCTATACAGATAAATAAAATTGAAGTGTCTGTTTGTAATTAAAAATTCCAAAATAACAGCTTTGCGCTAAACGCATATGAAAGTATATACGGGACTAGCTAAATTTATTTTTTCTCTCTGTCTGTCTGTTTGTTCCAGGTAATCTTTATAACGGCCGGACCGATAGAGGAGTAAGTTATTAAATCAGGATTCCGTGAAAAAAAGCGACCCTAAAATTACCATGTGGATAAATCCGCTAGTCTACTATAAACAGCTATGTTAGTTACTATTTTAATTCTAAGTTCATATTATATAGTAGAAAAATATTTTGAGCATTCTTCAAACTAGCAAAAATTAAACCTGACAAAGGTTCACCTTTCGAAGTATTCAACCCGGTTCTCGAGTGAATAAATTGACGTCGCTCGGAACATTACACGAAACATTGCACTAGCATCATTTTTAATCTAAATTCCTAAGGTTCCCGCCCTTTGTGCCGAAGAAATTGTAAGGCTGATCATGTAACATTATATTGGATGGATCATGGATCTATTCCACGTGAATAGGTAGGAACACTTTAAAGAAATTCGCCGAAACACCCTTAACTTAGCGATCCTAATGCGGACCAAAAATCAAAGAGAGACTTACCGGTCAAGTAATACTTTTTCATATTGTTTTCCACTATACGAACACGGAGTCATAACGCGGAATATTACAAAGTTTGGCCTCTCAAGCTTTTTATCCTTAGGTATGAAATTAATTCGCTCTTCCCATCGTATCCAATGTGTAGTCAAATAAACTGGCATTACTTCTACTTGACTAAACAATAAAAAGCCATGGTAGCCGAGTCTACCGGGTCTAATTAGGCGACGCAAGATCAAATCCCAACAGTCTGTGCAATGATTAGACACCACGATGATGTGGAGAGCATTTATAGAATTAAGAAAATTGAATGTTTATGAGATCCAACTGTAGTGTCAACATCTTCATCATCCCATATATTGTTCGGCCCGCGGCTCGGTGGTCAAAGCTTCCACCCCGACCACCGCCAGCAGGCCCTCCGGCCCCCTTTTAGTCGCCCTTACGACAGGCAGGGGATACCATAGCCAAATTCTTAGACCCTGGCTATTGGGGTCGGCACTTGATTCAACCCGACGTGGCTACTCAGACATATACAAGTTTCCTCAAGATGTTTTCTTTCACCGTAAAGCACTGTGAGATGTGTGTAAATATATCTACGTAATATTAAAAAATCTGATTCATAGTCAAAGGAGAAAAAAGAGATTAACTTAAGTACTGTACAAAGTGCGATCGCGTCAATTGACTGAAATAGAACTACAAATTTGTTCGCAGACGAGTTGTTGAAAGTTCCGAGACAGAGCCTACTTAGTATGTCGTTTCACAAGTCTACTGTTTAGCTAACTTCACAGCGAATGCCAAATTAGAATGTCTTGTCTTGCCCGGAATCTGGTAAGTGGATAGCAGGTACTATATTTACGTTTCGTACAAGTTCGCGAGACTTTATACAAATTCTACTCGTATTTACAATGCCTAGTAAAAGACAGTGCTGGGAGCACTTTACAAGGAATTTAGGGAGAGTTATATTTCCGAGCACCAGCTTTACTTGACTATGTTTATTGTATGTGACTTATAACAGTACTCGGTATGCAGTTTTATGTTTCTAAATTATAAATATATAACTTGCTGCTCTTATGTTATCTACGGGTGCCGTCATGAGTTATGAGCGCTCTATTAAAGTAGTGGGGATATTATGTTTTTTTTCGCCTCGCACTATACATAAGGGATTTGAACCAACAACAACAGACAGAAGATGAACTGTCAACTCTCTCGCGCTTGCGCTAATAGAAGTGATCAGTCACGTGACTTACAGACAGAGACAGACTCATAAAATGACTACTGCGCATTTTTTTTTTTTTTTGGATATGGTCTCTCGCAGTTGGTAGGGGGGAGTTACCTCCACTGCTTAACCGGACTATAGGGCGAGACCCAAGGGCCTCCAGCCGAGCTTAAACTTAAATACTAAGCAACACAGCTAAGGGCGCCCCGGTGCGGGGCTCGGACCTCGGCTTAGGGCGTTGCTGGGGGATGAGCTAGGGAGCTGGATCTGAGTTGTATTATTTAGGGACGTGTTTAAGGCTAGTGGCTCGGCGCGCGCCGGCCCTAGCAGGGGATGGGGGGGACGATGACGTAGAGTTCGCGACGAGCCTCGCCGGCGAGGACGGAACAATGGTCGGTTTGGTGTGTGCTTTTGAGACATTGCTTGCTGAAGCAATGTGATATCGTCGTCAGGGTCAAGGAGAACGTGCCTCGGACGGCGTCGGGAGGAGATACGAGATGGGGTATATCGGGCGGCCGATACGATTAGTGGGTTCGGGTGTTTTTCGGCAGATTCGAAAAAGCGCTTAGCGGCTCTTTTCATAAACTGCTTAATGGTGGGAATTTTGAAGTCTACATGGAGTTGACTATTGCGAACGTACCACGGGACTCCCGCGGCCTTTCGCAAGAATTTGTTTTGGAGGACCTGCATTCTATGGATGTTAGAGCTGGCCGTGTGTGCGAAAACAACACTGGCGTATGTCATTATGGGACGGATGCACGAGAGATAAATTCTCAACTTCGACTTAAGTGACAATTTGCTCCGTGCATTTAGTAGGTAATGGAGTCGACCAAGGGCAAAGGAAGCACGTGACCGTACTTTCTTTGTGTGGGATGCAAAGGACAACCTTTGGTCGAGGATGACGGACTACTGCGCATTCAATGTACTCGCTTATATCTCGTGACGGAACCTGCCGTGTTATTCACTAAGGGTTCGCAGCGTCGAACTCGACGAGGAGCGTTGGCTTCAATCATAGGAAATTAATACATAAAACATAGAGGATAAGGTTCAATTTCGTATCTTTAAAACCGACACTCGAAGAGTGTGACGTTGAGAAACCTTAGTGAAAGACGCGGCTGAAACTACGCATGTATGTAAAAACCCTCTTCATCAAAGTTGCAGTCGAACTTAACAAACATGTACTCAACAATTTAATTAAACTGTGAGCCTAAAAATAATAAACGTTTAAAATAGCAAACACACGGCAAAGTTCACGTGTATTCGTTTAAAGCAAAAATGGACTGCTATTGAAAACTACTGAAGGCATTTTTCGATGGCAGCGGATTCAAACACATTTACAGTACCACGGCCCAATAGACTGAATAATTGACATTTGTACCTACATGTGTTTCAAAACGTACGCATGGAAAATACTGCAATTTGATTGCAAGGTAACACGCACGGGTAAACTAGACATTTAATAATTCAACTCGAAATCTCGCTGGGCCGTGAGAAGAGGCAATAAAAACCCTTTCTGTATTTTGAAATCACAGAATGAAGCCACTTCTAGACCTTTTAAGGGTTATTTAGGGCTATTTTAACCCTGGCAATACTGCAATGCCTACCTGCAACTATAACCACTGTAAAGAGAGCACCGACAGAAAAGTTTGAAGTCAGTTTATGTCAATAGAGGTGGCGCGAGTAATTATGTTTTATACTACGAAGGTGGCAAACAAGCGTACAAGTCAACTATGATCGTTTAAGCAGCGCGTATTTAGAACTGTTTAGCTTTGACGTTTACGGTACAAAAATGAAACGTCAAAGCTCGGAAGTTCTTAATACGCTCTGCTAAAACCGATGATGGTACGCCCCCAGGCCGCCAAGATCTATAGACAAAGTAACATTCTCTCGCGCTTGCGCTACTAGAAACGATACAAACTGTACGGAAATGACATAAATCAGGCACGTGACATATGTCATTCGCATACATTTTTTATCGCTTCTATTCGGAGATGTTTTTTTAATCACTCAAACAAATAATCTAGTATTAAAAAATCACAAAAATTTGTAAGAACGTTAATATTTATGATTTCGTCAAATTATAATTCAGTGAGTTTCAGTTCAATATCCAAAAACCTTGTTAATTAAATAAATATATTTTATTTATTTAATTAACGAGATTAAAGAGAAAGGCTTACATATGAACAATATGAAAAAACGTAGGTATAAATTAGAGAGACAAAACCCTAATCAGGGATTAGCGAATTAGAAATCGCAAGCAAAAGTTATGTTAGGTTCAAAAATTAAATAAAAGTCCCTCGAGGCAGTATTGACAGACGTGACGTATTACCGACCTTTAGATTAAAAGGGAACAAAAAACAAATTTAATCTGTCTTGTTTACCGCCTAAAGAAGTCGTAAACGGGAAAAAGGGAAACAAAATAATTTTTCTTAATTGGCAGTACTTGACCAAACGGGATCAACAGACTCGTAACGCACAGAATTTTAAATCACAGTTTGGGAGGATCTACGGAAAGACATCTTGATTGCAACCCTTAGGGTTACCATACAATAATATTTGTATTTGTATATTTAAACACAGGCGGACTCAGTGCTATAGCATTTTCTACCAACCACTATCAACCACTACCTACTTATGAAAGAAATAAATAATAAAAACATATTATTCTTACTTAGTATTTACTTATATCTATTTGTGTGCGAAATATGAAACCCGATCCTCCAGTATATTTTTCCCGCGATCTTAAATGAACTATAGTTATTCCAGCTTCATAAAAAAAATTGAGTACTGTTTAAATTAAAAAAAATTACAATTCATTTATTTTAAACCAGTGTTTATTTAACTTCACGTTTGGAAAATCTTTTTAAATTATTGGAATCACTCGGAGAACACAATTTCCCAAATGACATACAGTTTATAAACCTTTATAGTTATGTATGCTTGTGTGTGTGTTCGTCACAATATAATCAGGTACCTACCTACAATAGTAAAAATAAATTCCCACGTATTTTATAATATTCCGTCAGCGTGGTTGCCCTGGCTGGGCGAATTAAATTTAATTTGGCGCGCGAGGTGTTTCGTCAGCATCTCTCTCGCTCTAATGAGTTCCAAACTTCGCCTCTTTGTGAGATTAAGCCAAAAATTGTGAAAAACTTGTCCGTCTTGTCCCTTGGTGTTGTTTGACACACATTATATCTGGGCTTCGTCCTTGGTCGCCAAGTTTTGGGTACTTTTTCCAAGCTGTTTACTTAAGTATGCTCGGCGGAATTAAAACTTAAAGAGAGTTGTTTTCATTGCAATCATTTCGCCTCTTAAGTTAAAATATTTTGACGTGAGCGTCCTTCGTTGAGTCGAGTTTAATCGCGTAATCATGGACGGCGACACTCCATTTATTTTCCGTATAATATGATACGTAATTTAATAAGTGTACTACTTTTATATAATGAAAATGTTCATAAGTACCTGAGTACCTATATTTAATTTGCGTAATTTATAAGTAAGCCAATATAAATATAGACAGACATAGCATGGATGATGCCCACGGGGAGTCCTTCGCCACATTTTGGAACCCAAGTGGTCTCGCACTGCTCGTTTCCAAAGAACTTCTTTCCCCGGACGCAAAAGTTGTGGAATGAACTTCTCTACATGATTTTCCCAAACAAGTACAGCATGGGGTTCTTCAAGAAAGGTGTGAAGAGATATTTACAGGTTCTGCAACACGCGCGTGATACCCTGGTATTGCATGTGACCATAGCCTGCGTTACCGACTTACTATCACGTATTATTTGCCACAAAGATAAAGAAGCGATTTTTTTTCTATAAATATAACTGATTCGACCACCTATAAAAAATCCAGACAGATAAAAAATTCACTGCGCGTAGCGATTTCCTAGTCTACGCGCGAAGCTACCAAAAACAAACATTCCATTATTTCGGTTTGAAATAAACAAAACATTATGATGAGAGATCGCTATCCTACATCTATTCGCAACACCATTTGATATCGTCAACCGTTGATCCGGGCACAAATAACGCGTGACGTGTCGAGCTCGTAACCTCAAAGGGCCCTCAGGCCTTCGACAGCGTCTAGTTAAGCCCCTCATATTTACTGCTATTGATACAGCCCTGACAATTACGTATATACTGCCGACGTTGCCAACGTTTCCTTGGTACTGTCTATGCATGCTGGATGGGACATTGGAAAAGCACCATAAACCATGAGAATAATATATTATTCATCATATCAAACCCTATTTGTAGATGTCAATAGCAACAGTAATATAGAAAGTTTCAACCTAACAGAGCGAACCTGTGTTGGTCGGTGTAGACTGGGAATTAAATAAAGAATAACATTGAACTAATGTGGTTTTATTATAATGTTAATTAAGTATGACAATGTTTGTAGTCCTAGTCCCTGACGCCATCTTTCTTATCTCTTCCCGCCAATCTGACCTATTGCTAGTGCTGTGACACACTCATAACATCCTCCTTATTCAAAAACTTAAGTTATTATAATTTTACAGCTTGAGTCAGTTCCGCAAAGATTGAGTAAACTCTTAACAATAACTTCTGACAACAGATTTTTAATTTACTAAAATAAGACAATCTATTAACTAAATCTCTACCTATATTATATTCTAGACTTAAGTAACTTAATCAGCCCTTCACAGCCATTGCCTAAATGTTTGCTTAATAAGCATAATAAATAAATCAATTAATTAAATAGCTTTTATAAGTCTAGCCGTCTTGGTGCTCTTACGACTCTTCCACACCTAGTGCGCCTTTCAACTGGAGTTGTATGCTCTTCAATAGATGGTGCTACTGCATGAGAATTGGGAGATGTCTTGATACTTGGACTTCGGTGTACCATGTCTTGAGATACCATTTGAGGTGACAGCGGAGGCTTCAATATATGTTGTCTGTTTCTCCTTCCTGTAAATCCATCTGACCCTTCAACAGTATAAGACCTAGGCTGATCACATTTGGACTTTACTGTGCCTGTAATCCATGGAGTATCTGGCATTTTCTTAAAATAGACCTTATCTCCTTCTTGTAGTTCTGATAATGATCTAGTCTTTCTGTCATAGTAATTTTTCATTTTATTTATATTTTCTTCCTTACTTTTTACATATTCTTGAAATTTGACTGTTCTTGGTCTTAAGTTTTTTGTGACTGTTGGCAATTGTGTTCTAAGTGAACGTGACATTAATAACTGTGCCGGTGATGGTAGATTTCCTCTAGGTGTATTCCTGAATTGAAGCAAAGCAAGATATGGATCTGTTCCAGACTCCTCTGCCTTGGTAAGAAAATGTTTACATATCTTCACTGCCGACTCTACCAACCCATTTGACCTTGGTATGTAAGGGCTAGATGTATTGTGATGTATTCCCCATTCAGAGATAAAATTCTTAAACTCTATTGAATTAAATGGCGGTCCATTGTCAGAGAATAACTCAACTGGAATACCATGTCTGCTAAAAATACTTTTAAGACAAACTATTACAGTTTTGGCATTAGTACTTGCCACTGTCATTAATTCAATATAATTTGAGTAGTAATCTTGTAGTACTATGTATTTTCTAGATTTATAATCCATAAAATCAACACCAACTTTTTCCCATGGAAGTGATGTAACATCATGTGGCATAAGTGGCTCTGGAGCATTTGCACTTCTATGTGACAAGCAAATATGACATGACTGAACACTGTTTTTTATATCAGTTGACATAAATGGCCAAAATACATGTCCTCTAGCAAACGCTTTTGACCTTTCAATTCCCAAGTGCCCACTGTGTATTATTTTCAAAATATCGGGCCTCAATTTTTTAGGTATGACAATACTGTTATTTCTGAAAATTAAATTATTTTCTGTATGTAACTCAAATCTATACTGCCAATACTCATGCAGACCTTCATGAATTTGAGTTTTACTTGATGGCCATCCTTCGATACAGTATTTTTTCAAAATCTGTAAACTTTCTTCTTCATTAGTCCCTTTGATTAACCACTGTAGACGTTCTGACGAGACTGGTAATGACTTAATCAGTAAATTGACGTGTACAATAATATCATCATCTAATTCATCTGAACTTGTTTCAGAGAGTGCTGCTCTTGACAAGGTATCAGCAATGTACATGTGACTGCCTTTCTTGTAAACTACATTTAGACTGTAGAGTTGAATTTTTAACATCATTCTTTGGAGACGTGTAGGAACTTCGGCTAAAGGCTTTTTAAACAATGTTATTAAAGGAGCATGATCTGTTTCAACAGTTACAGTTTGTCCATATATAAATTGATGAAATTTGATGCAGGCAAAAACTATTGAATAAAGTTCTTTCTCAATCTGAGCCATTTTTTGCTGTGTATCCGTTAAAGTTTTTGAAGCATAATATACTGGATGTTGATTTTGTAACAACACTGCTCCGACAGCACTCTTACTAGCGTCACTTTGTAGAACAATAGGGTCATGTACATTGAAATGTGACAACACTGGAACTTGACATATTAATTGCTTCAAATGACAAAATGTTATTTCATGGTTGGCAGTCCACTGCCAATCAGTAGATTTTCTTAATAATTGGCGTAGAATTTCTGTCTCACCTGCCATATTTTTAATAAAAGGACTTAAATAATTAAGTAGGCCCAGAAATCGTTGTAAATCCTTTAGACAGGTAGGAGAGGGCATCTCTTTGATTGCTCTGACTTTGTCTGGATCAGCTGTGATTCCATCTGCTGAAAAAATATGACCCAGATATTTTATACTCTCCTTAGCAAATGTACATTTCTCTTTATTAAACTTGACATTGTTTTCCTTTGCTCTTTTAAATACCATATTAAGACGCTCATTATGCTCATGCAATGTTTTACCGCTTACTAGAATATCATCGCTATATACTGCCACCCCTGTTATGTCACCAAATATTTCCGTCATAATTCTGTGAAAATACTCAGGAGCACAGTTAACTCCATATGGAAGACGTTTAAAGCGGTATCTGCCAAAAGGTGTATTGAAAGTTGTGAGGTAAGAACTCTTTTCATTTAATTTGCACATCCAAAATCCACTACTTGCATCCAAGGTGGAGAAAAATTTTGCACCAGCCACCTTGGCGCGGACCATGTCTACTGATGGAATAGGATAATGAGTCCTGTTAATGGCTTGATTTAAATTGCGGGGATCTAGACATACCCTTAATTGACCATTTTTTTTTTCTATTAAGATTAAGGAACTCACCCATTCAGTAGGTTCTGTGACCTTGGTAATGACATCAATTTTTTCCATCTTCTCAAGTTCTTCTTGAAGTCTATGATGTAATGCAAATGGTACCTTCCTCGGAGCATCAACTTTAGGCTGTACCTCAGGATTTGTACTTATGTGACACTCACCAGGAAGACAACCAAGACCGGTAAAAAGATAATTATTACATTCAACAAGCTTATTTAAATTAATATTTTGAGACTGACTTGACTGTAATGGAAATGACTGTGACTGACTTCTTGTGACTTTAGGACATGTTACTTGACTTGAACTTGACTCATTATGACTGATATCACCTTTCAATGTTTGTACACTTGTAGTGTCAACACAGAAAACTCTTTTAATTAGCCCAATTTGTGAGCATGTAAGTTTACCTAATACAGTTGGAGAATTCACATTTGCAATTATAAAATTAATTTGTTTTGTCATAAAGAGGTCATTAAATTGGAATTTACACTCTAAGATTTGTTGACCCAATACCTCTAAACTATTACCAGTGTATGACTTAATTTTTACATCAGTTTTAGACAGTTCACTTTTTGTATTAAGTGAATCATAAACAGTTTTTGACATAATATTGACATCACTGCCTGTATCAATAATACAATTTATTTGTGAATTATTTATGTATACATTAATTGTCCATTCACTTGAGTTGGATGACTGAATATGACCTATGAATAAATCATCTTGTTCTGACTGTACCTGATGCATATCACTTTCCGACTGTACATATTTTACTGACTTTGACTGAGTTGACCGACAACAAACTGCAAAATGACCAACTTTTTCACATTTTTTACACTTAACACCCAATGCTGGACATTTAAAACGATGCACCTGCCCACACCTTGTACAAACTTCCTGTCTTGACTGGTTACCATATTGACTGACATTTCTTGTGTTAAATTTTGATCTTGAGCGTGACTGACTCATATTATACAATACTGAACTTTGTTCTGCTGATAATTCATCTGTTTGGTGTCTGGATGCAAGCATGGCCTTTGCCATTTCTAAGGCCTTATCAAGATTCAATTTATCTTCAAGCAATAATTTTTCTCTGATAAAATTGTATTTTTGATGCATGTTACATATAAACATTATTTTCACGAGGCGTTCCTGCAGCTCTCCTAGCTCACAGTTTTGAGACTTTAATTTAAGTGTGCAAGCAAAGTCGTCTAACGTTTCATTTTCACTTTGTTTATATGTGAAAAAGTTATGGCTTTCATATGTGAGGTTCGCTTTTGGGGCGAAATGATTATTAAATAACGTTATGAGATCATCGTATTTAATCATATCCTCATCTTTTCCAAACGTGTTAAATATGTCTACTCCTTTTTCTCCAATACCGTGTAAAAATAATGCTACCTTTCTGCCATCATTTTCTTCATCCATGCCAGACGCACGTAAATAAATTTTAAATGACTGCACCCATTTCTTCCACTGTTGAGCCAAATTACCATTCATCGCCATGGGCTGTGGGCTGGACATTCCTGCATGTTTCTTAGGTTTTTGATTTTCATCAGACATGACGCCGACTCACATGAAAATTTTCACTGACCGACTGCTTATACGACACGTAGATTACGAACCCAATTACTGACACCATGTGTTGGTCGGTGTAGACTGGGAATTAAATAAAGAATAACATTGAACTAATGTGGTTTTATTATAATGTTAATTAAGTATGACAATGTTTGTAGTCCTAGTCCCTGACGCCATCTTTCTTATCTCTTCCCGCCAATCTGACCTATTGCTAGTGCTGTGACACACTCATAACAGAACCTTTGCATTTATTATGTTTAAATTGGAGAGTATTTTTGATGAGGCGTATTTTTTATGATAAAAGTTGTGGCAACGAATTCATTTCCACGCGATTTCGATTCGAGTATCCCCGATACCATACGGTACCTATATATTGGTATTGGGTACTTTATAAATGCTAGTTAATATCAAGGTGCGATGTGTCAAAACCATATAAACATAATTCGAAAAGTTAATTGCTTCTCTCCAAGTCGAAAGTTACGGTAATATAAGCGCACTCGTAGGTAATTCTAGTGACCACAGCCATTACCGCGGCCTCCGAAGTGCACTTAGGCGGAGTTCCTTCCAGTTATCGCTCATCCGCGGCTCAATAACATTCGCGACATACACCCGAATTTCCCTGGAGCGCCGTACACAACATACCGCGAAAGAAGAATAACTCGGCTGAATGCAAAATGAAAATTATCATACAAATTCCCCACCTTATATGAACCGAGGTATTACTGTCACACTGTCGTTGTAAGTATGCAAAAATATGTAAGGAGCCGAGTTTGCCTTTCAGATGTCGAGGCGAAGATACGAATATTGGCCACCAACCTACGTACTTCGCGGGCGTAAATTGTAAGCTCGTGTCGTTTACATTTGTTATGTTAAATAATTGCACGGTTGGCTTTTGTCCGCTTTGTTAGCACTTATCTCCTCTTGGCGAGCTTATTCAGTTTTCTTAGCGATGTTTGAGTCCGAGCATTTATTATTTTGTAAGTGATTTTTTCCAGTTTTTTAATTCAGCTCAAGACTAAAGTAAATTGAGGTAAAGTAAAATATAACAGTTGGTCCAATGATAAGTACATAATATATCGCAGGTTCAATTCCCGCGTTGGAATACAATATTATATGTTAAGAACATTTGTGTTTATACACGGTGTTGCATTGATGCCGTATTTAGGGAGGTCGAATTATAAATGAAAGATGCATTGTTTTATCTCATCCGTTAATTACACCAACATAAAAACACATACTGTATTTACATCGAGTATATTTACGAGAAAACAAAATATTTTAGCTTATATTGAAACTAGATGGCGCTGTGTGATTATACCCGAACATTATTTATACTATAAAGAATAGTTTCGCAACACTAATAAAAAGCTTCATTTGAAAATTGAATCGTAAATTCTCTTATCGTAGCCATTTCGCAAGCAGTGTATAACCGTCGGTTTATTCGAGGTGAAGTGTGTAGCGTTTGATTTGACACGGAGTAGGTACCTAGTCAGCCGGATAACCAGGCCCGCCACTACCGTGCACCCGGTAAATCTTACTCCATACTCTAAGGGCCTTGTATCGCACCGATAAACCTCAATTGGTGGCAATTAGCTCTTACTTATAAAGCCTTTTTATGTTAACCAATTTATTTAGAAAATTTACTGAGAAATTACCAAGAATTTACTCGGTTTATTTACGTAGGTGTATTTTAATGTGATAAAATTTGTTTTATGTATCGAAAATGGTAGTTTATAACTTACTACTTAACTGACATTCAGTATAATACGCGGGCGACACCGTAGGAGGAAGTCCTTCACTTTTACTTTGAGTTTCTTGCCGATTCTTCTGAGAAGGCTAGTTTTCGAACCGGTGGTCAATTCTTCGACATTCATACGTGCCTTTTCAGAACCTAAACTGAATAAATCATTTTCATCTTCATTCATTTTTCATTTGTACAAATCAGTTCTAACAGATTAATTATCTCACCAACACAAAACATCATCAGTAACAACTAAAGCAAAAATAATTCACTAAAAACTATCTATGTCTGTGATTCAACTGTACTATTTGTGATTATTGCTTCCGTATTGGTACTAAAGCATGTCTATACCACGACGAATGGTTTCCCCCGTGTTCGACGAATAAATCCATGCCATAGGGAACAAACGCGATAACGGGAAGTAACGCTCACCGAGGGAATAAGGGAACAAATAATATAGCAGCGTAAAATATTACCAAAAGTAGATATTTATTTATTATTCCATTGAAATATAACATACGGGTTAACTTATCGCTCTCAAGGGAAGTGCGACTGAACACTTGTTAAAATTATTGCTGATAATCACAATATGTTTAATTTCATATCATTTCAGCTGTTTAAAATGTTTGTTTACAATAATGAACTTTAACTATATTACATAAAGATCAATTTTCCATGTCAAGAATAACAGAAATCTTTATGAAATTATCGTTCATTAGGTCTTATATTGAGTGATTTTTTCTTCTTCAATTGATTTTTGTGAAGGCGTCATTTAAACAGCGGAAATAATAATAATAATTTTTTATATTTTAGAAACACTTAATTAGTAAGTACTTAAATATATATTGTCGTAAAATAGAAATCATGAGACTCGCCTCTATTCGTAAGACCATAAGGTACGTTTTCCCATGATCAAAATTTTACTTAACATGTAAATAAATGCATTTAATATACTGTTTAAAATATTATTAAGTCCACAATTTTATTGGAAAATAATAATGTTAGTAATAAAATAATAAAAATTACTGGAACATAACTTTGGTCTAGTATTAAAAGCTAATAATAAAATATGTATTGGATGATATTCAAACATTGACAGGAGCGATCCTTCATTCGACATCTACGTAATTTAAGTACATTCATATTAGCTGCATGTAAAAGTTATTAAAATTGCTATTTATTTGCAGCTAAAAAAATATTTACTTGATTTCACTCCACATTTGCAAGGATTTTGTTGCAGTTTTCACCATTGGATAAATTGATTCAAGAGAATGTGTTGACTTATTAATATAAATATTTTTCCCAAATTGGTTAAAAACATCTATACATATATAAAATACGAAGTTCTTGGTATACAATAAAAAAAAATTTTCGAAATTCTACCCCTAAGTTGGTTGGTTGGCGCATAAGGTAGTTTAAAGGTAAAGAAAAGTACCTGGATGACCAAGCTTTATTTGTTTTTCGTATTTATCGCACCCGAAACCCCCTGCATACTAAATTTCATGTAACTCGTTGGAGCCGTTTCAGATTCAGATCATATATAAATATATATACAAGACTTGCTCGTACGCGTTCACTGCTAACAACGCATCTGTGCGTCAGCAGTGAGCGTATTTACGATGCAGATGCGACGTTAGCAGTGAACGAGTCAAAAGTATTATATATTAAACAGATAGATATCGCAATGCCTGACTAACCTGTAGCTTTACTTTGAAACTGTCTTCCAATACATATTTCACGACTAAATAATGACTTAAATGCGACTAAGAGAGATTCTACTAAGCAACAATATGGCAAGGCTTGTACTATTCCAATTTATATTGAAATAAAAGATCTAGTCGAGATTGTACCACTTACATATTAAAAATATTGTCCATTCAAAAAGGTATATTCGAAAAAAGTTGCCGTTATTTATATCACATAACATCTACTCTCAAATAGCTGGGGTTATATATGAATCATGTTATTCTAAAATGAATCTTATATCTATCACCATAAGATTATTAGTAGGTAGTTTTAAAACTTATTGTTTCGATATCATGTACTTGAAATTAATGTTAATAACATACAATAACCTTAGTGTAAAAATTGTACGCGTAGCAGGTAATTCTTAGTTATAAAAGTCGTCATTCTATAAAGTTGACTTAACGCAAAGATCTCAGTACCCCAATTATAGATATTGACGAAATTCTTCCACGTTGAAACATGCCGTATCAAGACCATTGGGGTTATCAGATGCCGTAAAAATTATTGAATTGCACTTTACTAAACTCAAAATGTCGCTTTAACCGCTTTTATTCTCAGAAGGCTACTTTCCGAACCGGTGGTAAATTATTGACGTTCATAAGTGCCTTACCAGAGCCTAAACTGAATAAATCATTTTCATTTAATCAGTTCGGCTATTTCTTGGTCTTTATCATGAAGATATTGAAACTGTCAAGAATAGTCAAATAAAAACATATTGAGTGAGTTGCTATAATGTTTTAAGGATTACGCTTTGTACAGCGCAATTTTTGTAATACAGTTTTTATGTATTTTAAAATGCTCTTTATTGTCGTCGAAGATAAAACTAAAAGTTGACGCACTAATCAACTCAACACTGGATCACAATCGTCTCAGCTTAAGGTATTTTATGTATGAAAATTACTATTAAAACTCAAAATTATCGTAACGGGACAAACGGGAGGCGGTGAGTGCGGTGACTATCCATTTCATATTAGATTTGTGTGAGATAGCCTACACGCTACGACATTTTGCGTTTAATAAAGACTACAATTCACGTAACATAACTTCACAACTACCCTCAAATTAAAATTCATCGTGACGCGCCAGTGCTTCGCCGAAATCAGTAGCTTGAGAGCCAACAAATAGATCGTACTTGTCTAATATTTCGGTTTTGGTCAACTTTTCGTCGGCATCGGCGTCGGCTTCGAACACTAAATGGCGAGCTTCGGCTTCAGCGTGGTCGAACTCGGGAGGAGCGATCCAGTCCTTTACTTCGTGCTCGTCCATGTGACCATCCTTGTTCGAATCCCTGTTAAATAATGTTTATTTAATAACTTTGTCGTATATTCTAGCTAAAAATATCGACGTTTGATTACACTTTTGAGATACTGTGTTCAATATATATTTTTTTAACTTAAAATGTTTAGGAAATATTCGAACGCAACCTCCAGCAATTCATGCAGTTGTAAACACAAGTAAAGGAAAATTCTACTAATGAGGTAGGGTACGAAATAATAATATTACCACATAATAATATTGTGAAATAAACTTTTGTGGAACATGAGTGGAACAGAAGAATGTCCATAAAATTTTATATCTTTTCCAAAATGTCAAATTCGAAGCACTCATTACCGAAGTAATATAAACCGAATAAATTTCAAATCTTCAGAAGGACATTATAACAAGATTATAAATATTCTGAACGTTGCTTTTACTGGGAACAATCCATGTTTACTATGTGAAATGGTTTCAATAAATGTATGTATGTGCAGTGTACCTGAATCCAGTGAACTGGTCCCGTTCCTGTTTGACCCAGTCGGGCTCGTCCTCGTCCTCGCCGTCCTCGGGCCGGTACATGTCGCCGATGTACTCCTCCAACGATATCTTACCGTCCTGAACAACAAATATTTATTCATTAAACATCATCTTCCTGGCCTTATCCCAAACATTGTTGGGGTCGGCACTTGATTCAACCCGATGTGGCTGATCACCTGATTTTTATACGGAGCGCCATCTGACCTTCGCAACCCCTTTAACGAGGAAAATCTGTGATCTGGGTTAAACCAGTTGTCAGACTATTTGAGGCCTCCGACTGACCTGTAACGATTGCCAAAGATGATAAATTGGCAACCGGGACCGACGGCTTAACGTGCTCTCCGAGGCACGGAGGGTTGCTTAACTTCGCTGATCGAATGTGCAACTGTGCCACGAGCTCCTCTTCATTTCCTCTTTATTTATTCATTAAACATTATTATTATTTTAAACATTATTAATATTTTACGAATACACCTTACAACATACACTATTCAAATATAGTTAAAACAGACAGACAGAGAACATTTTTAAAACTTGGTTTTTTAATGTTAGTAGCGTGTATACATTTAGTAAAAAGCTGTTATTTTGGAATTACAAACAGGCACTTAAATTTTATTTATCTGTATAGATAGATTTGGTGTGTTGTGTGTTTCTATTTATATAAGCTGAGCCCTGCGGTTTCAGCGTGGTATTTCATGGGTGACAAACGGAACCCTAATGTATTTAATAAAAATAAAATATATTTATTCAGTTTAGGCCCTGGTAAGGCGCTTATGAATGTCTAAGAATTTACCACCATTCGGAAACTAGCCTAAGTTACTCTTTGAGACATAAGCTATCTACCAGTATAAGTCCCGTTAAAATTGGTTACGCCATTTCGCAGATAAGCCGGCACAAACAGACAGACAGATACAGAAAATTGTTTTTTTTTTAAGATAGTATTGTATATACAATTAGTGAAAATCTGTTAAACAGACAGTTTAATTTTATTTATCTGTATAGATATATTTTTTAATGTTACTATGATTGTAACCAAAATCTAAGTGTTCTACAAAATCTATACAGATAAATAAAATTAAAGTGACTGTTTGTAACAAATCAAAATAACAGGTTTTCACTAAATGCATATGGAAGTATACACGGTACTGATAATGAAAAACCAATTCAATTTTTTTTTCTCTGTTTGACTCTCTTTCTCTGACAGGTAGTTAATTTTACAAGGAGTAACTCAGGCTACTTTTATTTAAAAAAAACATTAGGGTTCCACGGGTCACCCAAAAAATTAACTCTACGCGAGTGAAACCGCGGGATACAGCTAGTATAACAATACAATGTAATCGTGCAGTGTAAAAAATAACTTTCTTTATTTGGTTAGGTGCATGGAAGAGTTTAAAGAAATCCCATAGTGCTCATATTAGTGTTGAGTAACTAAAATAAATACTGGGGCCCAACCATGAGCTCTTATTGCAATGATAGTTCAGTTGTGCGACAGTGACAGATGTATGCACGTCACATACATCTGTCTCATAAATGAGTGAAACTATCATGGCAATAAGAGCTCGTGGTAAGGCCCCTGATATGGGTTTACCCTTAAACAACTTACATGGTATAAATAGTAATTTTTATACAGTTTCTTGAGATTCTATTAAAAAAATAATCAACAAAGTTATAATTAGATTTTTGATACTATTAAATTTTATATTTAAGAGAAAAAAGTGCTTCGTTTTTTAAATCTATACCATAATATAATGAGAAAGATTTGTATCTTTGGTTTATATTTAATAAATTCAAAACCATTATAATGTCAACTTCGAAAAAATTAACTTTTACTAATATATCAATTAGTAACCGAGGGTACTTTATATCATTATTAATTTTTGGTATATATTGATTTAATCGAGTTAAATAAAGTATATTTATTCTTTACTAGCTGTGCCACGCGGTTTCACCCGCGTAGATTTAGTTTCTTCCTTATTGTCGCGGAACCCTAATATTTTTTAATAAATAAAAGTAGCCTAAGTTATTCCTTGAAGCATCAGCTACCTACCAGTGAAAGACCCGTTAGATTAGAGGAGATTAGAACAAACAGACAGACAGACAGAGGAAAATTTAAAACTTGTTTTTTTTAGTGTCAGTAGCGTGTATACTTTCATATGCATTTAGTGAAAAGCTGTTATTTTGGAATTACAAACAGACACTTCAATTTTATTTATCTGTATAGATAAAACGCAAGCGAAGCCGCGAACGGTAGCTAGTATTAATGAAATGTTTGATAACGTACCTTGTCCTTATCAATATCCTCCATGGTTTCAAGCACGACGATGTCTCGCATGGACGAGTGATCTTCGGGGTGGAGAAAAGCTGCGAATTCGGTTCTATTCAGCGAGTCGTTTTGGTCGGCATCTAGAAAATAATACACATAAAGTGAGCGCGTTTGATATTTGTGAAAAGGTGACATAACCCCATTTCGCTTGGTCACGACATCACGGGTGAACGGCTGGACCGATTTCGATGTTTTTTTTTTTGTTGTGTTCTTTATTGTCAGGAGATGGTTCTTATGAAAGAAAATTGCTTAGAAAATTGGAAAATTTAAAAATACTTCACCACCATATACAATTTATTTCTTTTTAAATCTAACCTTAGCGCTTTGGACAATAAAAACTTTTTGATGTAACCTTACGTTTGACATAGAATTGACAGAATACGTGCTGCATTCTCATAATTAAGACAGGGCAACGTCTGTCGGGTCAGCTAGTCTAATATATAAAATTCTCGTGTCGCGGTGTTTGTTACGAAACGCCTCCGAAACGACTGGACTTATATACTAGTTACTTTACGTATTTATAGTACAGTAGATAAAATTTGCACAATCTAAGTATGTACATGCGGTCAAAGAAGCTGTGCGTACTGGGCGACTGTCTCTTTCTAGAGGTCCATGTGTAATATACACAGGGGCGTGCATTGGATTTTCAGAGGGGTAGGCATAAACAATAAGTAGGTAGGTATGCAGGTTAAGTACATAGCTATGTGACGCGGCGTAGGTACGTACGTATTGGTAAAGAATTACGAACATAAAAACACACACACGACACGAGTGTATTCAGAGATCAAGCGAGTGTAGACTTAACTTCATGGATATCCCCCGGAATCATACATAGGTACATATGCTCACGCTTGTATTTCCCGAAGTAGAATAGGGAGTAGGGTAGATAGAGGTGTTATAATAACAACACCCACTTTTCACCGAAGATGATTAAGTGCTAACGTGACAGATGGTGAGTGTAGAAAATATAATGCTGGGAATAGTTAGTTGTCTGTGGCGACATATTATATGTCTGCAAATGCATATTGTATTATCTGTGGCATAGCTCTGTAATGACATTGGTGACGTATTTTATGACTGTGTAATGGCAATTTAATATCTGTAGTAAGTATGGAATACGGCAAATTTATGCTACGCGCCATACTAGTTTGTTATATATAACAAAGTTTCCCGCGCACGTCAACCAATGAGTGCGCGGCATTTGAATTTGAATCCACGCGCCAATAGAGTCGGGCCGTGGCTGTTGTTGAGGAAACAAGTGAAAGAGAGTGCGTTCTAAATCGCTCCCGTTCCCGCGCTTATTACCTTTATCTTGCCGTAATATTATTTGTACCATACTTATGTTTTATATCGTGATTGTGAGTGACTGATTGTATATAATCCCTTCTTGTGACTGAACTAACTGTGTGTGTGTGTGAATAAACTGTTTTGTATATATTGTACAAAGACTTTCAGTGCTATCATCATCTCCTCGTCTGTCCTGCATATTACCCTGCGCCGAATTCTTTACAGTGAGTCTATCGCTGTCTCAGCCACTATACATACGTCTTTGAATTAATTCTCAGATTATGCAGGTTTCCTCGCGATGCTTTCCTTCACCGTAAAGCACGTGGTGTGAAATCACTGCACATACATTTTTAGAAAAACTCACAGGCCTCACTGGGATTGGAACTTGCGTCACTTGCGTAGCAGGGGACTGCTCAAACCCCACGGCCAACACGTCTCATATCAGTGAAATACAATTAAGTAAATACTACTATTATAGGAAATATTTGTATTTTTGTGCGTATGTTTGTAATGAATAAACTCAAAAACTACTGTTCCAATTTCAATAATTCTTTCACCATTGCAAAGCTACATTCACCCTGAGTAACATAGGCTATATTTTATCCTCGTGCTCCCACGGGAACGGGAACTACCCGAGTGAAACCGCGTGACGTCCGCTAGTAAGTAATATAACTATTATGGTACCAGCATAGTGCCACCGGCGTCGGTCGCGCTTCAACAAGTTGGAGTAAGTGAACCCCTCGCTGTTGGGCGCCCTCAGCTCCTTCTCATCCATCTCTTCCATGAAGCCATACACGTTCTTTCTGTATGCCTGAAATTATAGTAAGGCTCATAATCTATACAGATAAATACAATTGAAGTATCTGTTTGTAATTCCAAACAGTTTCTCATTAAATGCACATGAAAGTATATATTGTGGTAATGATATAAGAAAAATACATTTCTAAAATGTTTCTCTATCTGTCTGTTTATATCATTTCAACGGGACTATCACTGGCAGAAAACTGATGTTACAAATAATATTTACCATATTTAAAAAAAATAGGGTACCGCGAAAAAAAAAAAATGAAGTGTCTATTTGTTTCTACGTGTGTGAAACCAGTTCCGCTAGTAAGTTGACTACACTAATATTATAGGCAGGAAAGATTTGATTGTTTTTTTTGTTTGTCTGTTTGCACTGAATAGGCTCCGAAACTACTTGACCGATCATGAAATGAGTTTCTTGCCGGTTCTTCTCAGAAGGCTAGTTTCCGAACCGGTGGTAGATTCCTCGACGTTCATAAGTGCCTTACCAGGGCCTAAACTGAATAAATCATTTTCATTTTCATTTTCATTTTTTCGAAAATTGAGCAATCGATACCTACATCGTCAGCGAGTAACATAGGCTATATATTATCCCCGTACTCCCACGGGAACGGGAACTACGCGGGTGAAACCATGACGTCCGCTAGTTATTTGTATTTTATAAAGGCGATAGGGGGTTTGAATTCTCACCTCCCAGGGGATCATATTATCTTGGCCGTCGGGGATGTGTTGCTTCCAGTGTCGCTCGACGTCTTCATCGATGTACCTCTTTTGCGTGTATCGGATCCAATCCTTCAGCTCCACCAGGCTCACGAACCCATCCGAGTCACTGTCAATCTTGTCCACTATTATCCTGGAACAATCAATCAAATTTGCTTAAAACTCGAACCAGAGGCCGGGGACCATCGTCCCCCCTTATCCCATACATTGTTGGGGTCGGCACTTGATTCAACCCGATGTGGCTGATCACCTGATTTTTATATAAGGGGGTAATTATATTATGCCCCTTTCATTACAAAACTATTCACTATTTAATAATGTGTTTGCTGGTATATTGCTGCTTGAAGTAATTTGTAGTATTTTATATTATAACACAGGATTATACTGCATGAAACTTATTTAAAAAAAACACACAATTTGAAGTCTATTATCATTGTTTTCTTCAATATTTATAATAGACTATCGTTTACCATACCACGCGAGCGAAGCCGCAGGCGGAAGCCTATTAATAATGATTACATCAAAGGAAACATAAAACCATTAGATATCTTTTCCAGCCATTACTACCCCAATGGGAGGCGTAAATGTATGACAAGTTTATCAGCAGATGCGATAACTGCTGAATCGAATGTCACATCCCCTTCCGAACATTCCAGACAAATTATATCATAATAGCGATCATTCTAGAAAGCTTTATTTTTACGCGATGAGCAACGCGTGCGTTGATACGATAGGTCGGTGAACTGCTGATAATGAATTCGACATACATTTGGGTACAATATATTTTTATTAAAAGATTCATTTGCACTTAGTGTCTTACAACTTAACTGGATTAAAATTGTATCCTCTACTCATATTATATAACGTGGATATGTCCGTAAGTTCAGATGTAGGAAATCATCTCTAGAAACCTAATTCTGAAAATTATTTCACTATTGGAACGTTAGACAATTTTTGATAGTATTCATGCGGACGAATTCCCAGGTAACAAATAAGTGTGGTTGTTCGCAAACAGAAACATGTACCTAAAGTAACGAAAATGAAATAAAAAATATATTTTTTTGATTAGACTCCTCACAAAGTATTTTAAAAATAATGAATGGACTAAGGACTAACGTGCCCTACCTCTTAAAGTCCTCTTTTTGGTGCGCATTTTCATTATAAAGAATTCCGCAGACACGTAAACTAACAATTACCGTTCACGGTTGAACCAGTTGAGCATACATCATTGATAACAATAGTTATCTCGCGTGTAACTAACCCACATGTGGGCGAGATCAAACAACTGATTATCTCAAGACAGGAGATTGCAAACGACTCATATCCTACATACTATATTTAGCTGAACTATTCAGGGGTTGTTGGTCTCATAAATTATTGACCTAAATTGCAAGTGCAAGATTTCTTAAAATCGCCGTCACAAGTCATCGCGTCGACGTAAACGCAGATTTGTATGGTGTATCATCTTTAGGCTGACAGACTGCGCTGTTTCGATGCTATACAAATCTGCGTTTACGTAGACCCGATGACTTGTGATGTGACGGCGGTTACAAAAACTCGCACTAGGCCCTCTGAATATGTTTCGTACGGTTAATGCATTTCACTTGCCTGATGAAAGAATTAAAACAGATAGTAGATCGTTAATAAAAAAACGCTTATATATATATATATGCGTAGATACGCGTTGAACATAGAAACTCCTCCATTTTTCCACTGATGGTCAGTAGCTGCGATTTACACAGTTATAGGTGCCGTCGCGAGTTATGAGCGCTGAGCGAAAATAGTGCGGTTAGCTCCGTATGTATTATATTCGCGTCGCACCATTCATATAGACAGAGACTGACACATTAAATAACTACTGCACATTCTAGGTATTCATAACAGCTGATGGCACCTGTACTACATTCTATAGGTATACTAGATTTACTTAAAACCACCATGTCTACCAAACCATAGTATAGAATAGAAGTATTCATAATACAGTAGTAGATATACATAGTATAGTTTAGTACAAATGGTGCATGATAGACGTCATTGTCACTGGCTCAAAGAACATAAGGAAATAAGCAAAAGTTCTAAGTATAATGTCATTAAATGTATCAGGATGTTTCTCCAGTCGGATTTCTGCCCGACAGGAATAGTCTACCGGCGTTTTAGGGATGCGCACAGTATTGTGAAACCCTAATGATATTGTTACTGTATTTAAGTTTGTATGTGTTAGTCTTTAAGGTTTTTTTATTGTATTATTTTTATACCATAGTTTGGTAGCCATAGCACAAGCTTTTTTGGGACTAGATGGCATGTCATGTATTTATTATTATTATTAACTAATTGATTGATTTCACACCACATGCTTTACGGTGAAGGAAAACATCGTGAGGAAACCTGCATATGTCTGAGAAATAATTCAAAGACATATGTATAGTGCCTGAGACGGCGATGGACTCACCCTCTGTCACGTTGGCACTTAATCATATTTGGTGAAATGTGGGTGTTGAAAATTACAACACCTCTGCCTACCCCTTCGGGGAATACAGTCGTGAGCATATGTATGTAATTGATTGATTTGATTTGATTCAATCAATTGAAAGAAATCACCTGCCAAATGTTGTTGGCAAAGTTGGTGGCAAAGTTACTTAGCCTGTGTGGAAACAGTTTGCATACCTACCCAATAAGAGTCCCGATTGCACCATCAATAATTGAATGTGTAGTGTACTACATTGCTCTATTGTCCAATTACTTATTGATATGGTTTGTTAGAACAATCACTGGTTACCCTACTTTCAGGCTAGTGTTCATGTGCAGTTGGACAATGTAGGAAAGAAAACACCAATTCCCATTACAATGACTGTTTCAGAAATTGTAAGCAAAGTAACATTAATAATAAATAGTATAAATGACCTACAATGGTGCAATTTCCTATATTCTACATCCCAGAATGGCCAATACCAATGAGTTTATCTAAAGAAAAAGAAAATTGTTCAGTTATTTCACACCATGTGCTTTATAATGAAGGAAAATATTTTGAGAAAACCTGCATTTATTTATTGATAATGAAAATGAAAATGAAAAATATTTATTCAGTTTAGGCCCTGGTAAGGCACTTATGAAAGTCGAGAATTTACCACCGGTTCGGAAACTAGCCTTCTGAGAAGAACCGGCAAGAAACTCAGCCAGGCATCATGTACATATCATCGAAATATATAAATCATATGAAATCATCAATATAATACAAAATCAAATTTGATAATAGGTATAAATATTCATTTGTCTGCATTTGTTATTGCATATGTCTGAGAAGTAATTTAAAAAAAAGATATAGTGACTGAGACAGTGATAGACTCACCATCTATCATGTTGGCACTTAATCATCTTCGGTGAAAAGTGGGTGTTGTTATTACATCAACATGTCAAATAAAACTCGCACACATTTAACAGGACTATCAAATGGCCAAATAAAGATAAAATTCTATTAGTTAATCATAAAATTGGTTCTGTTAATTGAATGCAACTGATAAGCAACAATTGTATGGGAAATGGGACTGTAGGCAAGTATGTATTTTTTATGAAAATATTGATTATTTCTGTTTGAATATTATCCAACTGGTGTATTAAAAAAATATGATTACACACTAAATACATGTTTAGAGTTCTAGAAAGATAACTACTTATAATGTGCATAATTAGGAATTTTGTGTTTGCAATTGGGGATCCTAAAACATAAGATAGGTGCATCAATATTGTAAAAGGAACCTTAATTGTGTGAAATATGTTGCAAATAACACAATAATTATATCTTTAACTTAAATTGTGTCACCACAAACTTTTTAATTGGGTAATGTTAGAGAAATAATTATTTAAAAGATGTGGTGACTTACCCCAATCTCCTCTTGCTCTCTTCAGGAGGCAGCTGATCAAAGGTCTTCGCCTGGTCTTCCCCGAGGAACGCGTCGTGGTCGAACTGTTTATTATGATGTTCATTCTTAAAGTGTTCCACGTCTGAGAAGTGGTCCATCAGCCTCTTGGTCTCCTCTGGGGTCGGGACGCCGGCTAAAGCCGCAGACACGGCGAGGGCGACGAACAACGAAGTCAACATTTTGCCCTGTAAACAAAACACGCTTAAATTCTACTCACAATTGTTTTAGCTAAATTGCAAAGTTAATGTTTTCGCATTAAACAGGTTTCTTAGTATTATAATAATACCTGCTTAGTGTTTTAAACTCGCAACGAGATCGCTGTATAGATCGTGTAAACTAAACTGAAACCGCCACGTCAACACTACCACGTAAACTTCCCTGCTTCCCTCTTCCCAGATAGATTGATAACGCCCGAGAGGAGAGAGGGATATCGGATCTAATGCGGGGCGCGGGCGTAGGGACGGGACGAGCGCAACGAGGAAGGACGACGCGAACGAAACTGATTGGATGGATGGGATGAATGAATGATTATAGCGAAATTAATGACATCTCTGTCTGACAGATTATTTTCTTTATTAAATCGTTTTTATGGGTGCCTAGGTCGTCAACTTATTATGCCTATTAGATTCGCGCCAATGCATATCATTATTGTTGGGAACGAATGATACAGAGTTAAAATAACAAGTGCAAAAATGTATATTTCACTATGTTTTGTATGGTTCAACATGTACTTGTATAATAGAGGTCTGTTGATAGTTACCAATTCGCATCAAATCTCTTGTCGTAAACGATTTTTTCATCAAATTTGGTTTAAATTTACGAGTGTCTGCATTTTTTTTACTTTAGTGACTACAGGGGCCTTACCATGAGCTCTTATTTCCATGATAGTTTCACTCATTTATGAGACAGATGTATGTGACGTGCATACATCTGTCACTGTCGCACAACTGAATTAACATTGCAATAAGAGCTCATGGTTGGGGCCCAGTCTCGTAATGGTAAAATTGTAATACTATCTTTGATTTACATCATCATAAAGTTTAGTCTGTGTGTGAATATGAGTGAGTCTAGCAGTCTGTGGTGGAATTTTCTTGTGAAGTAAACTAAGTTATATTGTCTATGGCAAACTCTTCTACGGTGCGGTCATGTCATGTATGTTGTGCTTATTTTATCCACTTCCGAAAAGAAATTCCAATTATGTATCTACAAATAACTTCAGTGATCTTGTAAATAAGTAATTATTGACTGCGACGAAAGCGTGTTCTGTTACAAAGCTGCTAAAACAAGATTGCAAATGTCAATATGTCAGGATCTCGGCCTTAATTTCCAACAGAGAATGGTGAGAGTGATGCACGCATTTAAAACTGTCTCTTGCTAATTATAGATAATAATTGCGCCGACGTAAGATGCATATGTTTCCGTAATTCATCACATATCCATTGATTCAGTTCCTAAACTGTAATTAACGGTAAAAGCCTTCGATTAAAAGTGCATCAAATGCATACAGCAAATATAACATTTCGTCATTCAGATACATATTATATTAATGTATATTTGCAAATTTTACAATAACCGGTATTTTCGTTTTAAGTCCATTCTAAAATACATCTTGTGTAATATAATTTTCACTAATTATTCAGTGTAACTTTATGTGAAAATGATAGATTATATTAGTTCATATAACTTCTTATAGGTATTTATTATTGCATAGCTAAAATATAATTTCTAATAAGCATTTTTTTTCCAATACTGATGAACATTTTTTTTCAATCTGTAATGAGTATTCTCTTTGTACATTATATTTGTCAGACTCCTGTAATAAGTTATAAATCATTAAACCTATCTAGTAATACCTAGAATGTCCAAAAATAACAGTTGTGCTACAAATGTATTTACTATCACCAAATGTCTATTACATAATAAGTTTAATCTCTGATTACACACACCTTGTATTTTTTATCTGTAATAGATACGAGCACAGTTTGTATGTGTACACTAATTTTACCTAGGAATAGATAAGTCTGCATACTTGTGTGTATAATATTTTGTAACTAATATGAGTTACCAATCCATACAGATAAATAAAATTGAAGTGTCTGTTTGATATTCCAAAATAACAGCTTTTCATTGAATGCTTATGAAGGTTTATTCAATACTGAAATAAAAAACAAATTTTTAAATTTTTCTCTGTGTCTGTCTGTTTTTTCCGGATAATCTCCAAAACGGTTGGACCAATTTTAATGGGACTTTCACTGGCAGGTAGCAAATTTTACAAGGAGTAACATAGGCTACCTTCATTTAAAACAAAACATTAGGGTTCTGCAGGTCACCCACAAAATTAACTCTATGTGGGTAAAATCACAAGGCGCAATTGTTTTCATTTTAATTGTATGCTACCTAACATACCTACTGTATATTATAATATCATATGCAATAAGAAATAGCTATTATTCTGCCATTACAAAGAGCCACATCCATTTAAATTATGCTATTCATTAGCTATGGCATGTCCTACTGAAATTAGTAATAATGTTGATAGAGTTATCATATACTATGAGGTAACTATTGGGGTTATTGTAAATATTTAATATGGAGACTTGTTTCCAGGGCGCAAATATATCACAGTTGGAAAGAGATATTGGGTCAGAACAATTCCCACCTAATGAACATTATTTTGGTTTAGTCAATGTAAGTATAATCTATGAATTAAATCATAATTAAGCTTCTTTATATTTACTACCTTACTCATTAATTATCTTAATAAATCAAAAGATTTGATGCAATTTTTAAAAACTTTTTTTATTTTTCAGTTTGGCAACACATGTTACAGTAACTCAGTGTTGCAAGCATTGTATTTTTGCCGCCCATTTAGAGAAAAAGTATTAGAATATAAGGCTAAGAATAAGAGAACTAAAGAGACACTATTAACATGCCTCGCAGATTTATTTTATAGTATTGCAACACAGAAGAAAAAAGTAGGATCCATAGCGCCTAAGAAATTTATTGCAAGGTTAAGGAAGGAAAAAGGTATTGTTTTTCATCGTATTTAATTCTTACTTCCTAGACATATTTAATTTCTTCATAACATTTATACAACCTTGAAGATAAAGAACATTTACTTTGGATTCAATGTTACTTTTTTTTAAATACTTTTTTATTGTGTCTACATTTCTGATTGTTGATGGTCAATGATTGTTTGTTTTCAGAGGAGTTTGATAACTATATGCAGCAGGATGCTCATGAGTTCCTCAATTTCCTAATTAATCATATTAATGAAATTATTTTAGGTGAGTTTCATTTTCTTATATTCCTTCTTCATATTTCTGATTACTTACTAGAATACAATATACTTTTGGTACAATAAATAAATCTGATAATTTAGCTGCATGTGTTTCTCAATACTACTGTAGGATGTACAGCATACCATGGAGTTCTAAAAAAGGTGTGAAGTGATTTGTACAAGCATTTATTATCAAAGGGCCCCGAGGATGGTATTTTGAAACATGATGCTTTCCATTACGAGAGAGGAGAAACACTGCTTTTACCATTCATATAACAATTGCAACCTAAAGTCTTGAATGAAAAACTACTAAAAACTTGACATTAGATTTAAGTTCAAAATGCATTCAATGAAGTTTGAATAACAAAATCTCCATAATATTGTCACCACAGTTGCAGGTTGTGTTATACCATCGTCAGTAATCACACCTATGGATGCTCTTATAGGTGTCAACTATGATTATTCTTAGCAGAGTATATTAAGAACTTCTATGTTTTGCCAGTTATTTTTATGGTACACTTAAACAATCATAGTTGGCCCATTTTGGTACCTTACTATTTCTCTCGTCTCTTGCTGTATCTTTAAACAATGTATATCTTCCCCAGCGGAACGCAATCAAAGCACCCTTAAAGTGCAGAAGAATTCAGAAGGCGTGACGTGTAACGGCAGCGTGCCTCAGCAGAGCTCAGAGCCCACGTGGGTGCACGAGATATTCCAAGGGACGCTCACCAGCGAGACACGCTGTCTCAACTGTGAGACGGTCAGCAGCAAGGATGAACACTTCTTCGATTTACAGGTATTATTATATGGGATATATTATTACATTAAACTTGGGAATAGTTTGGATAAAGGGACATCATCATCTCCCTGGCCTTATCCCATACATTGTTGGGGTCGGCACTTGATTCAACCCGATGTGGCTGATCACCAGATTTTTATACGTGATCAGCCACAGTTTGGATAAAGGGACAATGTCCTAAATTAATACAAAAATAAAAAGCCGGCAAAGTGCGAATCGGATTCGCGCATGAAGAGCATCTATAAAAACGATCAAAGAAATCATGTTTGTCGCATAAGAGTCCTCTTAAACATTTATCTATACATCTATACAGATAAATAAAATTGAATTGTCTGTTTGTAATTCCAAATTTACAGCTTTTCACTAAATGCATTTGAAAGTATTCATGCTACTGACACTAAAAAACTTAGGATACTTTTATTTATTAAAAATATTAGGGTTCCGCGACAATAAGGATGAAACTAAATCTACTCGGGTGAAACCGCAGGGCACAGCTAGTCTTAAATATTATGTTTTTTAGTATTTTTATTATAGCCACAACAGGGATAAATCATCTGTGAAAATTTCTGTCTAACCATCACGGTTTAAACATACAGCTTGGTGGCAAACAGACACATAGTTTTAATAATAGGTTCCCGATTTTTTCCCTTTGTTAAGAATACATAATCCTGAAGAAAAATATTTGTGAATTAACCTACATATGTAATAATGCCTTAGACGGCGATGGGCTCACTGTCTGTCATGTTGCTTAAAGTGGATGTCGCAATAACTCCGCTCACTCATCCGTAATTAAAATGTACGTTATATTTTTTCCAGGTGGACGTAGGCCAAAACACGAGCATAACTCACTGCTTAAAGTGCTTCAGTGATACGGAGACGCTTTGCAGCGATAACAAGTTCAAATGCGACAAGTGCAGCAGCTACCAAGAGGCACAGAAGCGCATGCGGGTCAAGAAACTACCACTCATACTGGCATTGCACCTCAAGCGGTTCAAGTACATGGAGCAATACAACCGACATATAAAGGTCTCGCATCGGGTCGTGTTCCCGCTGGAGCTACGGTTGTTTAACACGGTAAGTATACAATTTTCCATGACCCTACGTTAAAACGAAACTGGTTAAAATTAGTTATTTAGGTACATACTTCGTATATAGTATGTGTTGAATGAAGGACAGTAATCAGTATCCAATTCTCATCCTAAATATGTAAAAGAAATATACTATTAATTTTTGACAGAATTGTCATAGTTGTAACTAGCCTTCGCGGAAGAGTCTGCAAGAACCTAGCTGGCATATTCCGTCCAGTGTCTCAAGGCTATTGTCAATAGATTAAAATAATATTGTGTGTACTTCTCCTATAGCGGTGTTTTTACATGATATCGTGAATATTGACAATATTTTATTGTGAATAATATTGTGTTTTTTCCTAGTCTGATGACGCAGTGAATCCCGACCGGCTGTACGACCTGGTGGCAGTGGTGGTCCACTGTGGCTCGGGGCCCAACCGGGGACACTATATCAGCATCGTTAAGAGCCACGGCTTCTGGCTGCTCTTCGACGACGATATGGTTGATGTATGTATCTACTTTTCATTAGGTACTTTATATTATGTTAACGATAAAAACTATGTTGCAGGTCCCGTCACGAGTTAGAACACCCGACAGACAGACAGACTCATAAAATGACTGAATGAGAACATTGTACGTGTTCTTAACTTGTGACGTAACTTAGTGGTAGTTTATCCCGTTTTGTAACATTTTACATTGATGCTTCGCTCCCATTGGTTGCAGTGTTATGTTGAACATAATTGAACTATCCAACACAAATATACTTTTTCGATTGACAGGTTCCTGAGATTTGTGTGTTCAAACAAACCCTTAAATTTTTTTATATTCATATTGATTATTTTAATTTTATATTGTTTTACAGAAAATAGATGCCTCCGCTATAGAAGACTTCTACGGCCTAACTTCTGATATACAGAAATCTTCAGAAACAGGATATATACTATTCTATCAGTCTAGGGACGCTAGTTGTTAATTATTCCCGATTAATTATAGTTATTTATATTATTTAAGATAGTCACTACGAATAAAAATAAATCATGTTAAACTTTTATATGCCGTATTTGTTAAAGTTGAAATGGCATATAATTATTGAGAAATTGTTTAATTCCAATCATTGAATATTATTCATCCTTTTAGAAATCATTCAATTGTAAATATATTTCATTTCAAAATAAAACGTTGTGATCTTTCTGTGCTTGTTTTACATTAAAGTTTCCGATCACCTTTACACTATTGCCTCTTTCATTAATCATTTGTGTTATTACTACATTCTTCCTCTTAACACAGAAAAGTTATACTTGGTATAAGTAAAGCAGTATTTTAGTGAGAAATAATTTTCAGGCGGCCTAGTGTGAGTTTTACACTGCCGCCGTCACAAGTCACCACGTCGACGTAATCGCAGATTTGTAAAGGATCGGAACAGCGCCTCTGTGGGCCTAAAGATGACACTATTGTGAGCCCATACAAATCTGAGTTTACGTCGACGCGATCACTTGTGACGGCGATTTTAAGAAAACTCGCACTAGGCACTCTGTATTCAAAACTGCACGCTTATAATCGCTATCGCCAAATCGAATATATCGAAAACCCAAACCTTTGATCAGTCTGATTGTTCAGTCAGCGTCAAATTGCGCGCCATCCGCCTTTTTTCTACCTAACCTTTTTAAGTTCGATCCATAGACAAAATACTCTCTATACAGAAAGAGTGAATAAGAGCGATTTTTGTTTTTATTTTTTCATTTTATACAAAAAATTGGCAAATAAGCGTACAGTCCGCCGAATGGTAAGCAGCCACTGCAGCCTATAAACATGACCAACATTAATATCAGTCACGTATTGCACACATAATAAAGGATGGAAACGCTGTGTGCATATTACAAGATTCGATTTTATTTAATAGATAAAAAAGTCCCAAAATAGTCGCTAGCACAGAGACTCCCACTCCTCACCTCACCCCCATGGAGCACTTCTACTACTCTAAGTTAGCATTATTTGACTGCGATTTTCTGTAAGGTACGATCCACAGTTGGGCAGTTCCGAATTTCCGGGGAAACCCCGTTATGCCTTACCTAGAGAATAATATTGCTCTTAAAGCTTATTTCAATATTCCATTGAAATCTTTACAGCTCTTTTGGTATCTTATCAGATTCATCGAAATATTCACATTTCAATGCTTACAGGTCCCATGGAGCACTTTGTATGTAATAAAATACATACACAAGTTATTTACTCTTTTACCATTCACTTCTTATTAGTATCATATAATGTAGTCAGTTAAAATTATTTGACTCTCACATACATCCCATCCAAGTAGAAAACACAATACATCATAGTGATCGGATCACAGTAATAAAAATAAAGTCTGAACCAGTAAATATATTTATCATCCAAATTTATATGCCTACCGGAAGTTACTCAGACGAAGATATAGATCAAATGTATGAGCATTTGGATTCATTATTAGACTTAGTTAAAGACAAAGAACATCTTATTATAATGGGAGATTTTAATGCAGTGGTCGGAGAGGGAAGGGAAGATCAAGTAGTCGGTGAATATGGTTTAGGGAAACGGAATATGAGAGGAGCTAGACTAGTGCAATTCTGTAAAGAAAATAACCTTGCCATAGTAAACACCATATTTGAACAACCTAAAAGGAGGAGGTATACCTGGAAAATGCCGGGTAATTTAGGTAGATATCAACTAGATTACATAATAATCAAACAAAAATATAGAAATATGGTATCAAACTGTAAAACTTACCCAGGCGCAGATTTAAATACCGACCATAATTTATTGGTTAGCAGAATTGATATTAGAGTTAAAAGGCATAATAAGAAGCATAAAACCAAAGATATTGATCTCAGTAGACTAAGGGACGAATGTGATAGAAATAAAGTGCAATATAACAATAAAATAAGAGAAAGATTAGATATTTATAAAGGAAACAGATTAAAATATAAGAATAATTTAAATGATAAATGGTGCAATATTAAGGATATTGTAAAACTAAGTGCAGAAGAATGTTTTCCGAAAGAGAAGTTGAAAACTCGAAAGAAATGGCTAAATGCAGAAATAAAAGACTTAATAATAGAAAGAAGGAAATACCGCAACAAAGAAGATAATCATAGTATAGAGGAATATCGCAAGCTAACTAATAGGATAACACTCAAGTGTAGACAACAAAAGGAAAAAGACATTGAAAAAGATTGTGACACTATAGACTACTATATGAAAAAAGGAAAACTAGATATAGCATACAGCATAGTAAAAGAATTAAGTAATTATAAAAATAAGAAAACCAACTCTACAGCAATAGTGAATGAAGAAAATAAAATACTAACTGATAATAAAGAAATATTAGAAAGATGGACAAGATATATTGAAAATTTATACAAAGGAGAAGGCTTAACAGAGGCAGATATAGAGGAGGAGAAGTTTGTAGAACAAGATAGTTTAGGTCCAGATATAATGCGAGAAGAATTTGAAGTGGCTATAAAAAGTATAAAAAATGGGAAAGCAGCAGGAGATGATGGAATCTATATAGAGCTCATAAAGTATTCAAACAATAAACAATTATTAGATGAAATATACAATCTTACCAAGACTATGTATAGTACAGGGAAAATACCAAATGATTTTAAAATAACAAAAACAGTAACTTTACCTAAGAAAGCAAATACAAATAAATGTGAAGAACATAGAACGCTAAGTTTAATTTCTCATGCTTCAAAAATAATTCTAAAAATAATACAAAACAGGATAAGAGGGAGAGTGGAGAATAATTTAAGTAGAGATCAATATGGATTCAGAAAAGATAAAGGCACCAGAGAGGCTATTTTAGCATTAAGACTTATCCTAGATAGAAGAATGGACCTAGGATTAAATACACATGTTGCTTTTGTAGACCTTGAGAAAGCGTTCGATAAAATAGACTGGAAGAAAATGATGAAGGCGCTAAAAGATATAGGAGTAGACTACAGAGACAGAAAAATAATTTACGAGCTGTATAAAGAACAAGAAACAATAATAAATGTTGGGACTGAAAGAGGAAGTGCGAAAATCCGGCAAGGAGTTAGGCAAGGATGTCCACTCTCCCCACTCATATTTAACGTGTGCATTGAAGCAGCCATTCAAAAGATATGGGAATCAGACAATTTAGGGGTCAAATTTAATGGGGAAACCATAAAATTTATTAGATTCGCTGATGACATTGCAGTGGTTACAGGTACACATCAAGATTTACAGAAAATATTATATTCAATGGATACTATCTTTAAAGAGTTTGCATTGAAGATAAATACAAATAAAACTAAAATATTAACATCCAGTAAAACCGGTATAACTCCACATGCACAAATATATTTAGAAAATAAACCTCTCGAGAATGTCAACAACTTCAAGTATTTAGGGAGCATCATTACAACAGACTCACGGTGTACACCGGACATCAAAACCAGATTAGCAATAGCAAAACAGGCATTCAACAACAAAAAGCATTTAATGACATCAAACATCTCAAGGAAAACAAAAAAGAAATTCATAAAATCATTCATATGGAGCATTGCATTGTATGGGTGTGAGACATGGACACTAACGCAAAGGGATAGAGAGGTATTGGAGGCTTTTGAGATGTGGTGCTGGAGGAGGATGGAAAGGATAAGTTGGACGGAAAAGGTATCAAATGAGGAGGTGCTAAGAAGAGTAAACGAAATAAGAACATTAGTACCAAATATAGAAAACAGAAGAGGAAAAATGATTGGTCACCTTATACGGCATGACGGCTTTATACAAACCATTTTGGAAGGTAAAATAGAGGGAAGGCGTGGCAGGGGCCGACCAAGGATAAGCTACACCAAACAATTGAAGGAAAAAATAACCGTCACGTCGTATAAGGAGGTCAAAGAAGCAGCACTGGACAGGAACAAGTGGAGGGAGCTTCATCAGCTGCACCGACAAGAGTCTAACTCTTAAATGAAGAAGAAGAAGAACATACATCCCTGGGGGCCAACTATGATTGTTTAAGCAGTGCATATTAGAACTTCTTAGCTTTTAAGGTGTCATTTAACAGTACCAAAATTACACCTCAAAGCTTTGAAGTTCATAATACACCCTATTAAAACCAATGATCATTAACAAACAAAACCACTAATGTTCTTAAAAATAGTTTATTTCTGTTTAAGCTACAAACTCATAGGGTATGGGAGCGAGGAGGACTGGTTTCTCCAAGCCACTGACAATGTGGGCAGACTTGGGAGGAGCAGGCTGTCTCTTCAGCTTGATGATCTTGCCGGCAGCCTTGGCTTCCTTGAGCAGCCTCTCGTTCTCCTTCACTCGCTTGAGGAAGTCTTGTCTGCACTTGGAGTGCTTGACGTGCTCAATGCGGATGTTGATGCGCTTGGGGATGATCCTGCCGCGCACCCTCTTGTTTACAATGACACCTAGAGCATGAGCTGTGACATTGTATACACGACCGGTCTTGCCGTGGTATACTTTGTGTGGCATACCCTTCTGGACTGCACCGTTACCCTGGGGAAATTAAACATTATTTTAGTGACTGGTCTGACTACAATATTGTGGTTCCATTTACACAAATAAGCTTTTTGTAAAACTTTGAATTAAACTGAATTATCAATTTTATTGATAGTTCTATAATTTCATTCTGTATAGAATTTGAAAAAAATTAAGGTGTAGGTTTCTAATTATCACAATCACAAAAAATATTCTTGGAATTTACAATTTGTAAACAATTGCCTTGTTCTCAACACAAAGAAGGTTTAATTCAGTTCTAAAGTGGATTATTTAGTAATTCTAAAGAGGAAAAAAATTGCAATAAGTATGGGCTAATACATACCCTGATGTCGACGATGTCACCGACTTTGTACACTTTCATGTACGTGGAAAGTGGGATAGTTCCATGTGTGCGGAACCTGCGGGCGAACAAGTCCCTAGTACCGCGGCGGTAACCTTTGGAGTTCGTCATTTTTGTGCCTGAAACCAAACAACTGCACTGTTAGCACCTTCAACACGTGGGCAACAGAACCCGAAAGATAAGGCAACCAACAAGTTGCAATTTTTATCTACACTCGAGTATGGCTATTCTGTTTATGCAATAACACCATAACTTTATACTTTTGTATAACTTTTACATTTATTTTATCAAAGAATTTATAATCACCTTGTGCTACAAAGTTTGACGGATCAAGAAGGAGGTTATGTTACTCTACTCTATGTCTTATGTTTGTTTATGACTCAATAGTCTAGATCAAAGAGAAAAACTAAATAAATTCGTGTGTTCACAGTTTATGGATTGCAATGTTTAGTCGAGTGAGAGTATAGAGTAACTATTAATGTTGTCTATGGTGGCTCGATCTATCTACCAACGCCAACGTCCTTGGTTGATCAAAAAAATCGAATTTGTCAACATCGGGGGGGTGTATCATTTTCTTTATTGTTTTTTTTAGTTAAATATATTGGTCTGGTGACTTGTAATGAATTTAATTTATTGAATATTACTCTTAAGCAAAGATGAATAATCGACCGGAAAGTATTCTTGTGAATTCTTGTCAGTATACCCCTGTTTATTTGATACAAAGTCCTGGCGGCACTCAGGTATTTATCATTTATTAAAAAGCATTTCCATATTGTAATTGTTTTGCTCGTGCGATTTATTGAGAACGTTTATGTTTTCAGGCTAATTATGTTATAGCACAAAGTAATCTGGAAGAACAAAAACCAGTTAGTGATAACCTGAAAAGATTTTACGAAAACAGTGGTATCCTCGAGAATTGCGCGGTGACTAGCGTGAACAGTCCAAAGCCTCGTATTTTAAAGAAGCCAGAAGGCGCAACTATTGGAAATAATTTGAAATTAGCTAGTTTCCTACTACCTAAAAATGAGAACACTAATAAAGCTCAATATGTTGTAAACAATATTGTTTTAAAGCCTCCTGTTACCACGAGCACCATAAATAGTACAGTAAACACGATACCAAAACTAGATATTGATAGGAAGATAGTTAAACTCAAAGAAGTACCTCTTATAAGACCAACTCCCCGCACTGAGAGACTGTGGCCAAAGATTAAACCAAAAGAAAAGTAAGTTCTTTTTCCTACTTTACTATTTATATTTTCCTGAGTAGTTTGGCTTACAGTAGTTATGCTAAGGTTGAGTACCCGCCTGATACACAAGCTGCAATATCACTTATGAGATTTTCTATACATAGTAGTGGTTTTACACTCAAGAAAAAACACCATGTAGAAACCTGCAAATGTCTAAAGAAATTCAAACACTGTTTAGTAGCTGAGGTGACAATGATCTCAATTCATTTGTGTTACTAGTGCTATCTTCTATAACACTCCCCAATTCAAAAATAACAGTACATCTGCAGCAGTGTACATTTTCCTACGTTTATGCAGGTACAACATAATAATTCCTTAAAAATGGTAAAGAAAAATATGAACATGAGGCGGGACTCGAACCCACAACCTCTGCAAACTGCAGTTGCTCTTCCAACTGAGCTACTTGTGATCTCATGCAACAAATTTTTCTTTCCCATGTTCCTGCGGTACAGGGGCATCCGCATAATATTGCTAACTGAAGCAATGTGGTGATAGGTAAAATAAAAGCCATGTCAGCAAGTAATGGTCTCTGCCTATACCTATGGGCAATATCTGCTGGCTTATTCCGGGAGTATGTAGCGCATAAGGGCAAGAGCCGCACAAACAATCTCAAGGGTCAACATGCTTCCGGGCAACCGGACCCAATATTGCCACAACCACATTTAGGCACACCCATGGGACACCGAAGCGGGCATATGTGTGTAAAATTGTAAATAATATCCAATCTTAAAAAATACTTCCACGTATTGCCACAATGATTCTATTAAATGTGTGCTAATTCCACTATTATTCTTTTACAGTGTAAGCATCCAGCCTGCACCAACGCCAACACCACATCCAGCAAAGCACACCTCAGTACAATTGTTAAAGCTAGGAGAGACATACCACAGGTAAGGAACACAGCATAGGGTCAGCCGTGTGAGTGTGTGTTTTGCTGACTGATTTCAGCTCCTTATTATTGAAGTTGATGATGTTTGTTCATGTGCACATGTGACTTTTGTTTCCAATCTGTGCATATGTCTTTTCTACCCAATCTGTGCATAATGTGACTTTTGTATCCAATCTGTGCATATTGTGACTTTTATCTTATCTTTGCATATGTTACTTGTATCCAATCTGTGTGTAATGTGACTTTTGTATTCAAACTGTATAAATGTAACATTTGTATCCAATATGTGCAATACTAACACAATTAGCAATTACATTGTGTACTAGTAGGTGTGCCCCAGTGTACTTGCATATTATGTATTGCATGTGTGATAAAGCAGGAATAAGCTATGTGCAAATGTTCAAAATTACATTGAAACTGACACTTAAATTGACAAAGTAACATAAACATATGATTATCATTTGTCACAGTTGTTTATTATGCTATATTGTTTGTGCATGCATTGATAGTGTGTAGATATCTGCAATTAGTGTTTGAATCAAGACAAATTATTCCATAATATTTTCATTAAATATAACATTATTATTTCCAGTCTCAACCAACTGAGCGATGAACAAATGAAGATGGTGAACCAGGCTCTCAAGATATTCAGTGATCCGGACAAAATAGCCCAGGAGCCCACCTATGACCCTGTCACTAATACCCGCTACCTATATAAGTAAGGAACTACATGTTCAATTTTCAAAGCAGAATAATGGCATAATTTATACCTGTACATTGTAGTGTTATTACATATTGTTAGAAATTAAAGTCAAAAAATAAATTAATATGCGGTCAAGTTAATATTTCAAGCATTGCCCGATATTTTTCTTCATGCAAAAGCTTTTAGAAAAACTCATTAGAAAAACTGTAGGGATTTGAACTTGCGTCGCTTGATTAGCAGGCAGTAACACAAGAGATACACAAGGCAGACGGCTTCTTTCAGTTGGTGTATTCATATAACAAAAATCTTAGTTCAGTGTTGTTGTAACAGATAGAAAAACTCCCACAACTTATGATGGTTATGTATTATAGAGTGGTGTCACCAAGAGATCTCACAGTAGTTGGCAAGAAGAAGAGACATGAGATCAAGAAGGAACCCATCAGGAAGTCTGAGAGTGATGAAGAGATGCCGCTTTCTAATGAGGTATGGTTTTTACTGCTGTTTATGATATACTTAGGATATTTATGTTGCACTATCACAGATAGCTGATTACTATGTGGAAGGCTGTTTTAATTACTTCTAGTCTTACATACAGATAAATAAGATTGAAGTGTCTGTTTGTAATTCCAAAATAACAGTTTTTCACTAAATGCATATGAAAGTATACACGCTACAGATATTAAAACAGCAATTTTTTATTTTCTGTCTGTCTGTTTGTTCCGGGTAATCTCTGAAACGTCTGGACCGATTTTAACGCGACTTTCACTGGTAGGTATCAGATACCTACCAGTGAAAGTCGCGTTAAAATCCGAAGTTACTCATTGAAACATCAGATTCTGATGTTTCAATGAGTAACTTCGGTTACTTTTGTTTATTAAAAAATATTAATATCCGCGACATGAAGCATGAAATTTAATCTACGCGGGTGAAACCGCGGGGCACAGCTAGTATCTTTATAAATTGTAGACTATGTGCTAATCTAATGTAAAAGCTATATTATTGTAAAGTTTCACCAAAATCCAATCTGCATAGTTTTTAAACACATTTATTTTGTTATAGACCAAGGTGACAAGAAGTGGCCGTAAAGTGAGGCTGCCCAAACAGATCCTGCCGGAAGAGCCTCCGCAGAAATCCAAGAGGAAATCTGACCCAATTGCCACTTGCTTCCAGTGTTATTCAGTGAGATCATTATTACTTAAAGCTTATTATAGAATGGACTTTTTCCATAACTCAACATGTGGCTAGGTTTGTCTCGCGTCTAAGTCTGAGTAAAGATTTTTAACTACCCTATTTCCAACCTTCTATTCCTAATTTCAAAAGGTAGCAGATGGACAGACTTACATTTCCGTATTTATAATATCTATATAAATTTGTATCCTGCAAACAACAAAAGATCAGCTTCAGTATTCAGCTTTTTCTGTCATAACATATTTTTGGTTATAGAATTTTTTTTATATCTTCAATAACCATAAACAAGGACTTTGGCTAAGTAATACCAGATTCTATTTAATTTTACTAGTTTTTCTTTACTTTCTAGGGGTTCCCAAGTCTGTACAAACTTCAGAGGCACTATGAAACCCACCCAACGCATATTCCATCGCGGATCCACTCCAACCTCTTCCAATGTCTAATGACCATCGTCAAGAGCGGCACTGAGGAGCACAGGACGGACATCTTCATACAACAACTGGAACACTTCATTAGTAAACTGAAGTCGCTACTACCTTGCTTGCTGAATAAAATGGACAGCAGCGAGGAGAACTCTTGTACAATCAATGATGATGTTGGCAGGTAATGTCACAATTTTTTGATTTTATAGTTTAGAACATAAACTTTTCTCTAGTTGATCTAGTGGTTGGTTTTGTATCGTAAAGGTGACAAACAAGCATACATCTTCACATCTATAATTCTGTAAATTCATCATCTAAATCCAAAATATCATCGGACACTTTATTGCATGCCTGATGATTTTCCGAAAAAAAGATTTATATAAGTTTAGGGAACTCTGTTAGCACATATCAAGATAATAATATTTACATATGCTCACATATATATGATACACGGGTACACCCACATTTCGCCAGTTATGTTTTTTTAATTCCCATGTAATAGGGGGCAAGCAAACTGGGCTCTTACTGAGAAGTTACAGATTGAAAATCCCAATAAAACTTTAGATTGAACCTCAAGTTGTGTAGTTACATTAGCAACCATTATGCACAGACCATAGTATTTATGTTATTTCTATATTCCAGATTACTGGGCATGAATCCTGGCCAGTACAACCTAGATGTGGACGCATTAGATTGTGTCCAAGACGAGGACGGCTACTGCAAACACAATCCACCGAAACCTACCATAGACCCAGATATAGAAATAAAACCTCCAAGACTTTGGATTCCAATACAAAGCGAGGAAACACAAACTGTAGACTCTGATTCAGAAGACTGTGCGCGAGTGAATCCAGTTGATCAATGGCCAATCAGGAAGAAAAGAACTTGGAAGATCAAACAACGACCCCCGGAGAGTAATGTCAAACGAATGAGAATCAATTCAGAAAACTGTGATACACTAATTGATTTAGGAGTGGAAAATTTAGTTGAATTTAGTCAACCAGACTTACCTAGTGCAACTGTGCAATCTACGCATAATATAGGCAATGTGGGTGCTAAAGAGTGCAATATACAGACTGATAGTGAAGTTGAACCTCTAGTGAATGGCGATAGCAACCAACATCCATACGCACAATTCCACAGCACGCATTTCGACATACGCTCATCACCAATGAAGCCATCGTCCACAGTATTTCACAAGTTCCAAATAAACCCGGACAAATTAGCACAGTATCAAGTACAAATTATACAACCTTTACCTCTGAAAACAAATGATAGTGACACCTTCACATCGGACGCGTTACAAGAACTACTTAGAGACAGTGTTGATATTACTTGTAAGGATAACGTTTTAGATCGAGATTTGAATTTGAAAGAGTGGATTATGAATTCTAATGATAAATCAGATAGTTTTCCTGCATCAAATGAAATGTTAGAATCATCTCTTTATGTGAATAGTGAACAAAAGCCCGATAGTGTTAACAATCATGCTAATGACTTGGATAGTAATGTTAATAACGATAGACTATTGTCAAATCATGGAGACTCAGTGCTAAACTTCCTGGAGTCTTTAGGTAATGATCTCGCTTATCCCGGAACTGAAATTAGGAATAATCCAGTTGATTTTCAATTAGACCTATTTTCATTTCCTAATTCATAGTAGTGTAAGGATGTTGTATTAAGATAAAATAGATAATTTGAATAATTTTATTTTCAAAAAATTAATATAGATTTATTATACTACTTACAAACATTTGTTTCATTCTGAATACTTAAATGTTATCCTACAAAACTTATTTACAACTAGCTGAGCCCTGCATATAATTAATTCCATAGGTGGCTATATATCAACGAAACTAGCCCTTGTTACTTAACAAACAGATTTTTTTTCATGCAATTACCATAAAAATTTTTTCATTTGGAATTACAAACAGACATTTCAATTTTATTTATCTGTATAGATATTTTTTTTTGAAAAAAAGACAAGGGTTTATAATATGACACTGATTTACAGTGCCAGTTGTAAGTTCGAAGCAGACAGACAGGAATAAAGTTGTCAATAATATAATTGTATTCAAAGCAAAAACCATTCTCTCAGACTGGTACCTCCTGAGATGTATTCATTCAAACACACTCCTTCCTTTTAATATTAAGCGTTACATCAATTCTATGTTATTGAACCATGAGTCTGGTGGTCATCTCAGTTTGACAGCAGACAATTCCAACTAACCTAACCTAAAGTGATACTGACTATGATGGAAGGGTAAATCATCTTTATTAAGACCGAAGTGGTGAGATACACTGACAATAAAAAATAAAACAAAGAATAGACCAAATTCAGACTAAAACTATGTCCATCCCTTTTTAAATCCGTATCACAAAAAGAAATGGAGCTACTTTTAAACCTTACATTCAAAATTTACAACTGCTCACTTGATGTATATGAAAGTATACTGAATGTTACATAAAAAAACAATTTTTTAAAGCCTGTTTGTCTGTGTCTTTGTTTCGGGTAATCTCAGAAATGTCCGAACCAATTTTAGCAGTACTTTCACTGGTAGACAACTGATGTTACAAGAAGTATCTTAATCTATGTTTTGTAATAAGAGGTAAAACTATTTTTTTCTTTTTAATTTTAAAATGCCAAATAAAAATAATGTCTTGTCCTACACAAAGAGGAAAGGGTGGCCTTTCTAACTTGGATTTACAGTACATACATATGCTCAGGCCTGTATACCATGGGGGCAGGCAGAGACTACTGACAGTACAGTACAGATCCTGACGGCGACCAATAGCGTTACGTTCATAACAACCAATAGAAATTAAGATTAATCACATTTAATATTGTATGATTGTAAATGTATATGTAATAATAATAATAAATGGTACAAACGGCTCTCCATAAGGTAACGCCAGAGGGCATATGCCCCGACCAGATTTTGAGTTAGGGATGGCGATTCTTTCAAAAAAAGATCGATTTTTAAATCGATTCGAATCGTAACATGATGAATCGATTCATAAAAAAATCGAGGTCAAAAAGATCGATTTCTAAAAAATCGATCTTTTCTCGAGTCCGCATTTACTATGTAAATATAAATCCATTTTATAAAAAACAAGATACCATAATAAGCGATCACTTAGTATTAAAATCAGGGATTTTTTTTAGTTCAAGAAATTCGATGATCACAATCATTTTTATAACAATAGGAAAGTATCAGGTAAAAAAAAAACTAAAAAAACATCATGTGTATTCAATGCGCTTTTTAAGATATTATATTATCAAAGTGATGATTCTTCTACTCATTATCTGTCAATAAAATGTTTATAATTATTAACACTATGCACCCCACGCTTTTTACAAAAATGTACATTCATTTCTAATTTACAATATTCTTTATCCAAATTTATTAAATTTTATTTTCTGATTTTTAGTTGGATTTTTTATGAAAGCGTGTTTTTTTAGTTTTTTAAACTATTATTTATTTTTTATTTTTTAGTTAAATTTTTTAAACTATATATTATTTAGTTCGATTGGCTAACTATCAACCGCCCTCAATACCACAAACCGCCCGCACTAGCTCTATCTATCTTACTCGCATGCAAAGGATGCGGAAAGAAATTAATTAATCCTGGCGAATCTAATTAGGATAATCGGATGCTTCGATCGGATTATTGCATTGTCATCGACTTTTGACAGGTGTGCAAAGTTTGAATTAAATCTGATCGTACAAAGTAGGACAAAATCGAGCTCAAAGGGGTCGGTTACATACATACATACATACATACAGGTGAAGCTAATAAAAGCGTGTTAAAAAGAAGACACAATTCTACTTTCTAAATGTATTTCTTATATATAGTAATAATTTTAACAAAAAAAATAATGATTTCAAATTTTAATTCTAAAACTACGGAATAGATTAAAACGTGTTGTAATAGAAAAAATCGAGTGTCGATTCTCTAGGTTGAAATATCGATTCACTGAATCGATTCAGTGTTACATATCGATTTATAAAATCGATTTATTTGGCTCGAAAAATCGATTTTTCGATTAATCGATCTCAGATCGCCATCCCTATTTTGAGTATTTTGTCGTTCAAGTTTCAAGAATTCTGGCGTTACCTTGTGGGAGATTTTGAAGATAAGAAGTGTTTCATTTGAAGCCCAGTGTGAGTGTGTGCGGGAGAGCTGTACTGCAATAAAATCACTGCGGAGGAACAGAAAAGGGGCTAACTGACCCCGTGGGTCGACCCTGTGACCCTCTCAGTTTATGGTCCACTCGAGTCCGGATCTCTGCAGTGAAGAAAAGTGAGCAAGCGAGATGCCGATAACAAGATCCAGGGACGCACCTCTGCGCACAGCAGCGCCACCCGCGGCGGATGAAGGAACCACAGAGCCAAGAGTGAGCGAGAAAGAAACAGTGGCGAGCGAGAAAGGAACAGTGGCGCCACCAGCGGCGGAAAAAAGAACTGTGGTGCCAAGAGTGAGCGAGAAAGGAATAGTAGCGCCACCAGCGGCGGAAAAAAGAAATGTGGTACCGAGAGCAAGCGAGAAAAGGACAGAACGTTGTGCGACAGAGATGCCAACTGCGTCGACAAGTTCTGGCACGTACAAGACGGATACCACTTCAATTACATTTGGAAGCACTGCAACAGAAGTCAGTGAGAAGACAACTACAACGACTTCAGAACAAACAACCACGACGGAAGGTACGGAACAAATTCAAGATAAGAAGAAACTTGCGACCTCGACCAGAACATTAGTGCCTGTTAACCGAACGGCTAGATCGAAACGAACATCAAGTTCTACGATCAGAAGAAAAGAATTGGAGGCTAAAGAGGAGTTAGCCAGAAAGCAGCTCGAGGAGGCGAATGCGGCAACGAAGTTGGCCCAAGTGAGGCTGGAACTAGCACAGCTAGAAGAATCCGATGATTCGGTTGAGGAAGATGAGGAAGATGGAACAGAACGGGTTCAGGATTGGATCAAAGCCTCACAATTGGAAAATGCCACAGGAGATCCACTAGCGCTCAAGGCAGAGGAGGTACAGCCTTCAAATAGTGCTTCAATTGAAATCAAGACACTTGCAGAAGCTATCAAGCAAGCCATAACTCCAAAGGAGGGATACGCGCCGCCACCCAAGTACATGCACGAGCTGCCACCATTTGATGGAAATAGCGGTGAGTGGTTAGCTTTTAAAACTGTTTATGAAGATACAGCACCAATGTTCAGTGAAACTCAGAATATGGCTCGATTGAGGAAATCTATAAAAGGAAATGCGAGGGAAACCTTTAAGAGCCTATTATATTCAGACGCATCCCCTGATGAAATGATAGAAGCATTGAGAAGGCGCTATGGCAGACCAGAGGCACTCGCCATTGCCGAATTAGATAAGATTAAGGCACTACCTAGAATATCAGATAGTGCCAAAGATATTTGTTTATTCGCCAGCCAGATAAACAATAGTGTCGCCGCTATAAGGGGATTGAAGAAGCCGCAATACCTACATTCCCCCGAGATGATGAAGCAAATTGTAGAGAAGCTACCACCGATAGTGAAGTTCCGATGGTACGATTACGCCAATGAAATGAACGGTGACTTCTCAGACCTGAACACAGTTGCGAAGTTTTTAAATAAAGAAGCAGACAAATGTGGAGCTTTCGCCACCGAAGAGAAGAGCTATAGACGCACTCCGTACCGCCACTCAACTCATACAACAATTGAATCAAGAAGGCCAATGATCCGAGAGAAGAGCTGTCCCGAGTGCAAAGACGAACACTCTCTACACGAGTGCCCACAATTCGCTAACATGTCAATTCAGCAAAGATGGGATACAGTAATGAAGCTTCATCTATGTTTCAAGTGTTTAAGCGGCAGACACAGGAAGGATCAATGCAAACGACCATCGTGCAAGATATGCAAGAGGTGGCATCATTATCTCCTACACGCGGAGAAGACCCCAGAAGCAACCAAGAATATAGAAGAAGAAACGGTAAGAGCTCCTGTGAACACAATAAAAGAAGGAAGAGCTTACCTGAAGATGGCCCCGGTGGAGGTGTACGGCCCCAAGGGATCCAAGAAGATACTGGCACTCCTAGATGAAGGATCAACTATATCTCTTCTTGACTCCAGGGTGGCAGAAGAAATAGGCGCCGCAGGGAAGAAACAAGAATTGGTCCTGGAAACTGTTGGTGGGAAACTACTAAGAAACGAAAACTCAATGAAGCTGAACTTGAAGATAAAGGGAGTTCACCAAGAAGATATCAAGAGTCTAGATAAAGTTCACACCATTGAAGATCTGAAACTCTCACCGCAATTCCTGGACAAGAAGAGGATAGAAGACTGCTCGCACCTCAAAGGAATCACAAGCGTCGTATATTACGAACCAGAACCGCCGTTGCTGCTGATAGGGCAAGACAACTGGGAGCTCATCACAACGAAGGGCATAAAGAAAGGAAGACCCGGACAACCAGTTGCCTCGCTTACCGAGCTTGGCTGGGTACTGCACGGCTGTGACTCGAAGGGAGCAAGGTCGATACACGTCCTCAACACCTGCATGCACCTCAAACAAGTCGATCAAGAAATGCACGACACGATAAAAGAACACTTCACCATCGAATCCTTGGGCGTACAACCGAAGAGGCCTAAAACAGATCTCGAGGGAAGAGCACTTAGCATTCTGGAGCAAACGTGTAGAAGACTGGAAGATGGAAGATTTGAAGCCGGTCTCCTGTGGAAGAATGAACAAGAAAAAATGCCAGAAAGCTACACTTCTGCAGAAAGACGTCTGAAAAATACCGAAAAGAAAATCGATAGAGACCCGGAACTGAAAAAAGAATATGGTAAGCAAATTCAGCATCTTCTAGACAGCAAGTACGCAGAGGAAGCTCCAGCAGTAGGCGACCCGGAGAAGACGTGGTACCTCCCTCATTTCTCCGTGATACACCCCCTCAAAAAGAAAGTAAGAATAGTTTTTGACGCTGCAGCCAAATCCAATAGAAGAAGCCTGAATGATGCTCTACTGTCCGGACCAGATCTGCTGCAATCTCTCTTCGGCGTGCTTCTCAGATTCAGACAAGGCCCCTTAGCTGTAGCAGCGGACATTAAAGAGATGTTCCTGCAAATAAGAATTAGACCAGAGGACAGAGACAGTCTACGATTCCTGTGGAGAGGCGAACAGCGAGATGTAACACCAAAGGTATATAGAATGACCTCAGTAATATTTGGCGCTTCATCATCTCCAACTACAGCCATCTACGTGAAGAACAGGAACGCAGCAGATTTCGAGGAAAAGTATCCAGAGGCAGTCAAAGCCATCGAAAGAAACCATTACATGGATGACTATCTCCATAGTCACCACTCCGAGGAAGAACTGAAGAAAAGAATCAAAGAAATAGACTTCATCCACAAACAAGCCGGCTTCGAGCTGAGAGGTTGGGCGTCCAATAACCCTCAACTGTTACAAGAAGTGACCAAAGAGACAAAGAAGAAAGAAGTCAGTCTTGGGGAGAAGGAAGAAAAGACCTTAGGACTTAGATGGCTCACGGAAACGGATGAGATTGCGTTCAGGACGAACCTCCGCAATACGCCAGAGGAAGTGATCAACGAAGAGAAGATTCCCACGAAAAGACAAGTGACCAGCGCAGTCATGTCAACCTTTGATCCACTAGGTTTGGCATCACCTGTGCTTATTCAAGGGAAACGACTTTTACAATCCATCTGGAGAAGTGGCGTTGGATGGGACGACGAAGTCCAAGACAAAGAAAATGACGCCTGGAGGAATTACCTCAGTAAGTTGGAACTATTGAAGAGTCTTCACATCCCTCGATGCATAGCTCCACAACGCACCGAGGGGGAGCTACATACTTTCACCGACGCAAGTGAGTTGGCCTACTCCGCGGCAGTCTATTGGCGCGCCATAGAAGAAGATGGATCAGTCCAGTTGAGCCTGGTAGCCGGCAAAGCGAGAGTAACGCCACTAAAACCTGTCTCCGTCCCAAGATTGGAGCTGCAAGCAGCGCTGCTCGGAAGCAGATTAGCGCACTCAGTCGAAGTTGAGATGGATCTGGAAGTAAAGAAAAAGACCTTCTGGACCGATTCCAGTGTGGTATTATCTTGGATCAAGACAGACCCCAGAACCTTCAAAACTTTCGTGGCGCACCGTCTAGCAGAGATAGAGGACCTGACAAGACCGCAAGACTGGAGGTGGGTACCAACAGCTCAGAACCCCGCTGACGACGCTACGCGACAAGTCCCAGAACATTTCTCCAGGGAACATAGATGGTTCACCGGTCCAGACTTCCTTAGGAATCAAGAAGATTCATGGCCAGCCAAGAGAAGCTTCAAGAAGGAACGAACTGGAGAAGAAAAGGAAATGGAAGCTACAGCGAAACTGAGCAAACCAATAAATCATGCTTGTCCAGACCCGAACAGATTTTCCAGTTGGACGCGGCTTTGGAGAGCCACCGCCAGAGTTCTTCAATTCATAGAACTTTGCCGCCGAAAAGAACGAGTGAACGTCTCCAAACGCCGAGAAAAGGAAGATCCTACCTGGGGTAAACGAAAACAGAAAATCAAGACTTTAGAGAAAATCAAACCCGGCATCCAGACGTCACCCATCCTAAAACCACTAGAAGAAGAACACTTGCAGAAGGCAGAACTCGTACTATTGAAAAGAAGCCAGCAAGAAAGCTTTGGTGAAGACCTTGAAAAGTCAAAACCAAACCTCCAATTGAAGAAACTGGATGTAGAAATGAAAGATGGACTTATCAGACTTCGTGGAAGAATAGATGCCATCGAGAACATCGCTTATGACTACAAAAGGCCTATCGTATTAGACAGCAAAAATAAGATCGTCAGATTGCTGATAGAAGAGTACCACAAGAAATTCAATCATGGGAACCACGCCACAGTCATGAATGAACTTCAACAGCGATTCCTCATCTTCGGGTTAAGATCAGCAATTAGAAAAATGGCGCACCAATGCTTATGGTGCAGAATGAAGAAAGCCACACCAAGCCCCATCCCAACAGGCGACCTACCACCAGAAAGATTGAACTACGGAGAGTTACCCTTCACCTGTACCGGAGTTGATTACTTCGGTCCCATGACAGTGACTGTCGGAAGACGACGAGAGAAACGCTGGGGAGCATTATTCACCTGCCTAACCACAAGGGCAGTGCACTTAGAACTAACCCCTTCTCTCTCCACAGATTCTATGATCATGGCTCTTCGCAGATTCGCCGCCAGAAGAGGGATGCCAAAAACTCTCTGGAGCGACAATGGCACCAATTTTGTCGGGGCAGACAAGGAGCTGCGTGCGAGCTTCGAAACTATGAAGTCTGAACTGATCGAACAATCTCAGAGGCACGGCGTAAGATGGAAGTTCATCCCACCAGGTGCTCCAAACATGGGAGGCGCATGGGAGCGTCTAGTCCAATCGGTGAAGACTGCACTCAAAGCAACACTGAACGAGCAACATCCCCGAGAGGAAGTGCTGCACACTCTTCTGTTAGAGGCAGAACACATCGTCAACTCCCGTCCACTTACCCATTTGATCGACAACACCGAAGAGGAAGCCCTAACTCCCAATCATTTTCTAATTGGGAGGTCTTGCGGGGCGACAAGAATTGGTACCTTCTCAGAACGAGATCTCGTGGGCCGACACACATGGCGAACAGTACAGAAGATGGCTGACCACTTTTGGGCAAGATGGTTGCGCGAGTACCTACCCACTCTCTTGCAACGAAAAGGCTGCGAGAAGGAGAAGACGACACTGCGAGTGGGCGACATTGTTTTGATCGTGGATTCCAACCTGCCCCGATGCACCTGGCCGAGGGGAAGAATCACCGACGTGCATCCCGGACCAGATGGGAGAGTTCGAGTCGTCCACGTGGAAACAAGCCACGGAACACTGCGCCGCCCTAGTTCCAGGGTGGTACTTCTGCTGCCAGCCGAGTCGCCGGACCAGATGGATGGTGCGTCGCACGAGGGGGAGACTGACGGCGACCAATAGCGTTACGTTCATAACAACCAATAGAAATTAAGATTAATCACATTTAATATTGTATGATTGTAAATGTATATGTAATAATAATAATAAATGGTACAAACGGCTCTCCATAAGGTAACGCCAGAGGGCATATGCCCCGACCAGATTTTGAGTATTTTGTCGTTCAAGTTTCAAGAATTCTGGCGTTACCTTGAGGGAGATTTTGAAGATAAGAAGTGTTTCATTTGAAGCCCAGTGTGAGTGTGTGCGGGAGAGCTGTACTGCAATAAAATCACTGCGGAGGAACAGAAAAGGGGCTAACTGACCCCGTGAGTCGACCCTGTGACCCTCTCAGATCCCTAGGCTTAATATCTAAGAAAAAGTATAGGGGTTGTCCTATAAATTCTTATTACAGATGTATACAATACTAGCTGTTTCACCTGCATTGGCTATACTCCGCAGAACCCAAATTAAACATAACTTAAACTACTCCTTGTAACATCAGTTGTCTACCAGTGAAAGTACTGCTAAAATTGGTTCAGACATTTCTGACATTACCCGAAATAAAGACACAGACAAACAGGCTTTAAAAAATTGTTTTTTTATGTAACATTCAGTATACTTTCATATACATCAAGTGAGCAGTTGTAAATTTTGAATTACAAAAACACTTCCATTTTATTTATCTGTATAGATGTACAGTCACTTTGTGGAACAATCTCATATCTAACTGTAAAAGTTCATAACCTAAGCTTGTAAGACCGGTCTTTCATTCTTCCCTTCCAAGTTCTGATTAGTGAGAGCATAACCAGTGCCTCCCCTCTGTAGAGGGATGATATCCTTCTCCTTCAACTTGTCATTAGTCAGGGGGTGGATCCAATCCTTCTTGATAATCTTCTCTACACATTCCATTGTGACAACATGACCGGTGGTCCTGTAAGAAGCATTTTAGATAAATACATTTTAAAACCAGTGTTGGAAAGTAGAAAAAAACATAAACTTCACTCCTGCCTTCTCATCTATACAGATAAATAAAAGTGAAGTGTCTGTTTGTTTTCATCATCTCCCTGGCCTTATCCCATGTATTTGGGGTCAGCACTTGATTCAACCTGATGTGGCTGATCACCTGATTTTTATACTAAGCGACTGCCATCTGACCTTCGTAACCCCTTTTTTGGTTAAACCAGTTGTCAGACTTTCTTAGGCCTCTGACTGACCTGTAACAATTGCCAAAGACATTAAATTGGCAACCGGGACCACATCATATGCGCAATAGCAACTGTGTCACGAGCAATTACAAAATAACAGGTTTTCACTAAATGCATATGAAAGTATACACGCTAATCACACAAAAAAAACAAGTTTAAAAATTTTTCTTACTGTCTGTTTGTTCTGGGTAATCTTTGAAACAGCTGGACCAATTTTAACCGGACTTTCACTGGCAGGTAGCTGATGTTTCAAGTAGTAACTGAGGCTACTTTAATTTATTAAAAATATTAGGGTTCCGCGACATGAAGCATGAAAATAAATCTATGCAGGTGAAACTGCGGGGCACAGCTAGTATATCAATAAATTTGATTATGCTGAGCTTAATCTGTAGCGCTTGTCCTTTGTGCTTTTTTGGGGTACTAAAATATTTTGGTTACATTGCAAGGAAGGTAAATAATCTCGAAAGGCTAATTGTAAGTGGAAGAATGGAGGGCAAATGATTAAGAAGCTCCAAAAAGATGGTCAGATCAGGCCAAACATTTGGTAATGCTGGTGAATGTTGCATTCTACCATGCTACTAGAGAGGATGTCACTATCTTCAGCAGTGAGGGTCTCACAGGGAAGAAGAATCTGCGGGGATGGCAAATAAAAATAAACTAAGAATGTATATACCTGATAATAGCACACGGAACAGCATTACTCAGTATATCATGCGTCACAGGACACATGTATCTATTCTCTTTGGCAATCAGTGACTTCTTATCATCAGGGTCATTCACCAATGTCCACTTCACTTCTATCAGATCCTTCATCTTCAAGGGCTTCCCACTAATAGGGCAGTAGACTGTAGGATCGGGCTTTTCCACTTTTGATAACTTAGCATCGGGCAGCTGGGATGGCACCCAGAAACTTGGCAACTGTTTATCCTTACCATTAGCTAAGTTTGAAACAGAAGTTGACGTAGACGAACCATTTCCCATATTGTTACTGCTGGATATATTCTTCTCTCTGTTCATGAATTTTATTAAATTTGCCTCCTTCTCAGCAGCTGCAAGTTCAGCTTTCTCTTGTTCATCCTTTTTCAACTGCTTCTCATATTTCTTCATTTTCTTGGTGTATTCATTCTTTTTAGTAATAATATACTGCAATATAGCTTCTTTGTCGAATAAATAGCCCTCTTTGGTGACTACGGGGTTCCTGCACGGTTGCAAAGTCAAGCTACAGCAATCGAAGCTTTTAACCGAGTCTTTACCGACCCTCTCGCTTTGTGTGCCGTAACCAGAAGCGGCGGCATCTTTTTTCTTTTCGTGGTAAGTGTATACCGCGCCCGCTGTACAGTTTCTTGCATGACGAGTCATTTTAATTCAGAGTCAGAAACTAACTACCGAAGATCGTCAGACATGGATTTTGATCAACTTGACTTAATCAGCCCACTTTCGAGTTTCGATGGTAGGTCCATACGTCAATTGACAAAATGTTGTGCTTGAGAACTTGAGATTTTAAAGCAATAAACTGAAATCAAGAAACAATTTTCTTCTTTATTTATTTTGCAGCAACCCGCAGTGCATGCAACGCAGCAAGCAGCTAATGTCACGTTTGTTTGACTGACAGTTAGAGTAGTAAATGTCTGCCTGCTAATGGCATACAACTTTTTTTTAATTCGTGTTGTAAACGAAAATGGAAAGGGAGCTGTAAGAGAAAATAATATCACATATTAGTCATTATCACACGTTAGTTGCGTATTATAATATTGCCTATGATGTTATATTAAGCATTTATTATGGCTAAATGGTAATCTCATTTAACAAAACACTGCATTTAATCAAATCTATGGTAAATTCAGAGATGAGAGAGAATAGTTTTGTGCCTTAATCTACTCTAAAAAAAAAATTTTAACGCACACATGTATAACCCACATACGCTATCATCGGGAAAATAAAACTTTTACTTGTGTTAAACAGTATGCAGTAGTGTGTCGGTGGGTGCGACTGTCTGTATATGCTGTGGTATGGTGGTGTATTGTTTACATCATGCGTGTGTTGTTTCCTTGTCTCTAGTTTGACGTTTCGCGTATCGCGTAATGACATGTTTTTGTTCAAATATCGTTTCATTTCGTATAGGGATGGCGATTCTTTCAAAAAAAGATCGATTTTTAAATCGATTCGAATCGTAACATGATGAATCGATTCATAAAAAAATCGAGGTCAAAAAGATCGATTTCTAAAAAATCGATCTTTTCTCGAGTCCGCATTTACTATGTAAATATAAATCCATTTTATAAAAAACAAGATACCATAATAAGCGATCACTTAGTATTAAAATCAGGGATTTTTTTTAGTTCAAGAAATTCGATGATCACAATCATTTTTATAACAATAGGAAAGTATCAGGTAAAAAAAAAACTAAAAAAACATCATGTGTATTCAATGCGCTTTTTAAGATATTATATTATCAAAGTGATGATTCTTCTACTCATTATCTGTCAATAAAATGTTTATAATTATTAACACTATGCACCCCACGCTTTTTACAAAAATGTACATTCATTTCTAATTTACAATATTCTTTATCCAAATTTATTAAATTTTATTTTCTGATTTTTAGTTGGATTTTTTATGAAAGCGTGTTTTTTTAGTTTTTTAAACTATTATTTATTTTTTATTTTTTAGTTAAATTTTTTAAACTATATATTATTTAGTTCGATTGGCTAACTATCAACCGCCCTCAATACCACAAACCGCCCGCACTAGCTCTATCTATCTTACTCGCATGCAAAGGATGCGGAAAGAAATTAATTAATCCTGGCGAATCTAATTAGGATAATCGGATGCTTCGATCGGATTATTGCATTGTCATCGACTTTTGACAGGTGTGCAAAGTTTGAATTAAATCTGATCGTACAAAGTAGGACAAAATCGAGCTCAAAGGGGTCGGTTACATACATACATACATACATACAGGTGAAGCTAATAAAAGCGTGTTAAAAAGAAGACACAATTCTACTTTCTAAATGTATTTCTTATATATAGTAATAATTTTAACAAAAAAAATAATGATTTCAAATTTTAATTCTAAAACTACGGAATAGATTAAAACGTGTTGTAATAGAAAAAATCGAGTGTCGATTCTCTAGGTTGAAATATCGATTCACTGAATCGATTCAGTGTTACATATCGATTTATAAAATCGATTTATTTGGCTCGAAAAATCGATTTTTCGATTAATCGATCTCAGATCGCCATCCCTAATTTCGTAGTGTCACCAAATTGTTTTGAGTGAATGGTGTTCTTTGAGGGCAATTTTCGATAATTTCGTAATTGCAAAAATAGTTATTGCGTGCGTTATCGATGATAAATTAATATCTTATCAAGTGGTATTAATTGTTTTATTGTTCTTGTGATAAACAGTCGTGTTTCAGTTCGTTCGACCTATTTTATTTCAAAAACATATTGAAGACATCAATTTGAAGTTGTGTGCCAAATTTTAGTGAATAATGAACTTATCGTTCGCTGGTTGTGGTTTCCTAGGAATATACCACGTTGGTGTCGCGGTGTGTTTAAAAAAATATGCACCGCATTTACTTTTAGGAAAGATATCAGGTGCTTCTTTTGGCGCGTTGTCTGCCTGTTGCCTGCTTTGTGAATTGCCCATAGGTGAGCTCTACCATCATTTGCTTCTCTCTACTTATATATTACTTAGTATTCCATCAAATTATGATAAGGACATACTTAAAATAAATACAACTGCATTACCTTAATACAGTAATAACTTGTATACATGTACTGTTGACATTGTTTCTGTTAGACAAAATACAGAGTAAAATAGAAAAATGTTTCCACTGTCCTCATTTACCATCCCTAGAGTCAGTTGAATTATAAAAGATGAGAAATAGTAGAAATTAAAATTGTATGACATTGATATATAAATAAAGTGATATTTTTAATGTGAAAGTGACTATTAATAATCTTTCCATAACAAAATCACTGATTTTGCATAAATAAATACAGGGCTCTCTTGAACCTTGAATATATATATGATGATAGTGATGATCTATCATCATTTAAATAGTTACTTTGCATTACAAATTTATTAACTTGTAATCTTATTAGAAAGTTAAGTAATGTTTTCAAAAACATGATTAATAGAAATATCTATTTTTCTGGTCTATTTGTTAACATTTAAACAGTAACCATTACTCTACCAATGGTTTCACATGACTCATGCGTAAATAAACTAAAAAAAATATTTAAATAATGTAAGAGGAAATTTTGATGAAGTTATATAGTTCTGCTTAAAGAAAAGTGTAGGACTTCACAAATAAATGTATAATTAAAGATTTTATAAATCCTGTAGTATTTTTATCAACTCATATATGTAATGATTCATTGATGCAATATTTAATGAGCTAGGTCATGAAACAATAGGTTATCTATGTGCACTTGATATTGTGCCCATTCACATCCTATTGTTATTTTTATATTATTTAAATAATAAAAAATTACTGCTTAAATTGGATATTTTTGAGCCACCATTGGTACAGCATTAATGATTACTGATTAGTACTTTCAGCAGCTTATTTTCTTCTTCAAGGTCTTATCTTTATACCAATTTCCATTATACATTATTGGTGCAACTGCATGCAGCACATGCAGAGGCGTGCATTGAATTTTCAGAGGAGTAGGCATAAACAATAAGTAGGTAGGTAGGCAGGTTAACTACATACCTATGTGATGTGGCGTAGGTACATAAGTTTTATTATAGATTCAGTGATCACAAATTGTAACTTCTGCTTACCTGCTTATATGCAATGCACGCCACTGAGCACATGTAAGAATAGCTCGCAGATGGTAGAATTTTTTCCTACCTACTTGACACAAAGTCAAAGTCAAAATAGTTATTTGTTATACAAGAGTGCAAAGTTGCTTTTTAACCGCGTGTTCAATTTTGATGACTGAGCAAGCAAAGGATTCAAAATTAGAATCCTTAGTGTTAGCGAGGGAATCAAAAGAGCACGAGGTGAAAAATCTTTGCACTCGAGTGCAACACGTAACTTTTCATTCCACCTCAGCGAGGAAATGACTAAATGCAAAAAAAAGCAAATTGAAAACAGAACACCAAGAAGGTTCCGAGTCTGAGTTTTTAACAAATTAAAAAAAAGTTGTATGATATATTCGGCACTATAGAGGTAGCAGTAAATAGGTTTAATGTTTTTTTTTAATTCACAAACTTAGTGCACACAATGTTCTAAATTCAACTTACTTTATCCTCTAGAGAATAAAAACGGCTTTTCCACTCAGATATTGAAGATTAAAAATACTCTTTCCGAGATGGTGGGATGAAAATATCTTTATTCACTTAGACTTTTTACAAAGTACTTTCTAATCGTCAGAATGACATAATTATACAGGATTATACATGCTACTGCCAGGTTCGGTAGGGTGCTTTTACTGAGAAGAACCTAGCAAGAAACACACAGAATATCTTTATAAATCTGTGTTATTCTGATTCAATTCATTCAGTATTTTTTGCCTGAAAGAGTAACAAACATCCATATACTATACAGTGTGACTTGTGCGATAACGAAAATATTTTTTACGAATATTTAAACCCACCGAGATCTCTTCTTCCAAGATCTTCTTTGTATGGGCCAGACATTTTCAGATCCCACTTCAACCTTTGCATTCATAATATCAGTCAGTTGTTAATCAAGTTTAATTAGAGATCCCAGATGATTGCTAGAACAGAATAACTTACATATTTAAATGTATATAATGTTCACAGGAGAAATAACCAGTGATGTGCTGAGAGTAGTGAGTGAAGCAAGAGCTGGCTCTCTTGGTCCGTTCAGTCCGTCATTCAACATACAGAATGTACTCCTGGATGGTATGCAGAAGTATCTGCCTCATGATGTGCACAAGATTGTTAGTGGCAAGCTGCATATCTCCCTCACTAGAGTGTATGATGGCCAGAATGTTATAGTCTCCGAGTTCCCCACCAGAGAAGATCTTTTACAGGTATTTCAATTAGTCTTTTGAGTGCATCAATGTCTGTCTATGCATACTGTTGGCATGTACATTGATGTGTGCACACATGCTTATGTAGTACTTTTCATAGGTCTGTCCTTAGCCGTGATATGGTATGATGCTTAGTTGTGATAATGTGAGAAACACAAAGAAAGACTTTCCTATCTATACAGATAAATAAAATTAAAGTGTCTGTTTGTAATTCCAAAATAACAGCTTTTCACTAAATGCATATGAAAGTATACGCGATACTGACACTAAAAAACCAAGAATTAAAATTTTTCTCTGTCTGTCTGTCTGTTTCTTCCGGGTAATCTCTGAAACGGCTGGACTGATTTTAACGGGACTTTCAGTGGTAGGTAGCTGGTGTTTCAAGGAGTAACTTAGGCTACTTTTATTTATTAAAAATATTAGGGTTCCGCGACAATAAGGAAGAAACTAAATCTACGCGGGTGAAACCGTGGGGCACAGCTAGTTTATATTATCAGTAGAGATTCCTACTAACCATCATCACTTAAGTTACCCAAGAAGCGATATAGGTGGCTATCGGTTGTAACAAATAAACACAGAGAAATTCCCGCCTTTCATTACTGTGTCAATAACACTGTTATCTCATGTTTTGATTTAACATTCTTCACGTATGACGAAATGCTTTAAATTTATTGAAAGTGTTACGCCATAAACAGATTTCTAGTGAGACCTACATACCTACATACATATGATGTTCACGCCATGCATGCCTGTATCCTACTTATGTTGGTAGGTTTTAACTGATGGCCGGCCACATACTCCGGGGCTCCGATACAACTTATGTTTTAAACTTTTTACCGTTTTTGTAGACAATTTGTAATTATAATTCAATAGTTTTTAAGTATGAGTCGGACTTTATTTTATTCGTTTTAACAATATAGTGTGCTTGTTCTGTGAATCCAGGCTCTGCTAGCATCATGCTTCGTGCCAGTGTTCTCTGGTATGTTGCCGCCGCGATTCCACGGTATTCGCTACATGGACGGCGGCTTCAGCGACAACCTGCCGGTGTTGGACGAGAACACGATCACCGTCAGCCCATTCTGTGGCGAGAGCGACATCTGCCCACGTGACCTTAGCTCGCAATTGTTTCATGTAAGACATACTTTATAATGCTAAAAGTTACCCCCTTCATTTAATTCAAAAATATCATTATTTGAGACTTTTAACAAAGTACTTTCAAATCGGCAGAATGACATGATTATACATGCTCCCGCTCCCATAGTAAGTGCTACGTATGTGTAGCTTAAGATGACCTCTTGATGACTTATTACAAAGCATGGTTCTAACCAAGACTAGACCTAACTCGAACTAAAACTATGCCCATCAATGTTTTAATCCGTATCAAAAAAGAGATGGAACTACTTTTAGAAAAATACCAAATAGTACCTACATATTGTCCGAGCGATCAAATCGCAAAATGTGGAAAACTTTAAGCATTTTAGCCACGGTAGTGCTATCTAACTTCTATAAACAGCGTGCAAATCCAATTATACTTATCAGCTGTAAATAATTATCGACATTGATTGACGCCATTAGCTTCGCATATTGCCGCTTTCGTCATCAATGACGTTGTTTCAGGGTACAATTGTTACATTTTCACGGTAAATCACTGAAGTGTAATGCAATTTGAGGAGAGAAAGTTTGAAGAAGGACAAATGCTGCGATCAATCACGGAACCTGATCAATGCCAACGCACTTTGCCTACAGTTTGGTTTTAATAACATTGTATTGATTCATACTTTCACTAATAATTATTACTTTACCATTCTTCGACTGGATTGGATTATATTCTTACCTCCAATTCTGTATCTACATATTCGCGAAATCCCTCCCATATGGACGTGAAATTGGGGTAGAATTTTGTTGAATGCAAAGTTGCTCGGCGGGGCCTGAGCGGAAGGTAGCTTTGTATAAATGTGAAAATGCCAATTTCTTAAATATAAGCATACGATAATGTATTAACATTCTTATTCTGTAATACGTTTTATACGATGTTAGCACAGGGATGACATTATTAGTAGGCAACGAGCGAGTCAAACTTGGTGTTACGAACATTCATAGGCTGCAGTAGCTTACCATGCAGTCCCCGCACGCTTGTTTGTGGCCATAGCAGTATATTAGAAAAAAGTTTTGTGCAAATAAAACCACACTTATAACTTCTGAATTCAGCGTAAAATTCTCTCACGATTTGAAAGTACTTCTTAGTTAAGACTAATAATAATTTTTGTATTAAATTCCAATGTATATCCACCAGGTAAACCTAGCGAACACAAGTATAGAACTGTCAAAGCAGAACATGAACCGTTTCGCTCGGATCCTGTTCCCCCCGAAGCCGGAGGTGCTAAGCAACATGTGCAAACAAGGGTTCGACGACGCGCTCCGGTTCTTGCACAGAAACAATATGATCACGTGCACCAGGTGCCTCGCGGTGCAATCCACCTTCCAACTGCACGACGTGTTGGACGACACCGTCTACGATTACGATCCCGATTGTGAAGAGTGTAAAACACATAGACAGGTGCGTTTGCTTCTCATCTTATATCTATACTAATATTATCAATGGGAGAGTGTCTGTCTGTTTATAACGATTTTGGTATACGCATATTTTTGAGTCTGACGGGAATTAAAATTGTAAAGGCAATTTCTGACAAACGCACACTTTGTCACGCCAAGTATGGATCGCGTCGAACGAAACGAAGCGCCTTTGGACTTCCTAATTGTGAATGATTCGTCCGATTTGATGCTGATACCAGTGCGAGGTTTCATACATTACCAGTAATTCTGATATTCTATTATTTCCCACTTTTCGATTCCTTGGTCTCTGATAAGTGTGCGCTTACCTAGAATCTGCATTATCATTACTTCAACACTAGTTGAAACACGCTTCTTTACGCGCGTACCTATAATTTAACTACCACCTAAAAGTCTTTTAGTTTCTCAGGTTCCTGTGACACTCAGAAAACTCACATTAAAATATAAATATAGATGAGAGTAAAAAATACGTATTAGTGTTTCACCAACCACCTAATTCCAGGATGCCTTAGTGGACGACCTCCCAGACACGGTGATGACGATATTCCAAAACGCGATAGACTCGGCCAACAACGGCATCGTCAACTGGGTGCTGAGGCAGCGGGCGGTCAGATACCTCGCCATCTGCGCGCTTCCATACAGGGTGCCCATCGACATCGTCTATGCTTCATTTACCAAGTGAGTATAATAATAATAATGATCTATCGAATTTCGGTTACGGCGGCTAATCTCAACGGGGATTAGCCTGCGCAGGAGATATTACAGTGCACAAGTTCCTCAGTCTCCTATGAGACTGATGGGAGGCAATCCGACATGACTGGAGAGAGATCAGGCGTAGGACCAACGGCTTACAAACACCGCCGACTTACAAATTTCAAGGGAGTATAGTCACTCTGATACCATGAGTATATTTCGACACCAAGGGGTCGACGGCGACTTTCAAGGGGTACAGATTTTCGCAGGTCGTGACTTTAATTGTATTTTCAATATTAGGTAAGGTAAGGTCTATCTAAACCTGAAAAACATGCTAAGTTGTTGCCAAGAGATAAAAGTTTGGGTATCTCTGGTGTAAAAAGATCGTGTAGAGAAAAAAATGATTTTAGCATTGAGGCTGTGTGTGTAAGAGTGAGGGAGAGAGATAATTTATAGAAAGGAGGAATTAAGATATAGTTTTAATTTTGTTAGCCTTTATCCCTAACTATGAAATCAAGGTTCGCAGTTTATCAACGTGTAATAATCGACTTAATTTCGACGTAAGGTTGAATATTGCCTAATTGAGTCGACTTGACAGCAGTAGTTCATTAGTGTGGCATATAAATAGACCTTAAACTAATGTAATCACATGCAACTGGTCAACATAGGTTATGTAAAACTTTGTATTAAATTGTTTCATATCATTTACATTAGTAAACAAGTCATCCTTGTAATAAGGTTCATTATTCTGTGCAACTCCTGATAAAACACTGTCAAAGTGTCAACACTAATTTATTACTCGATAGGATTGCATTGTTGTATCCTTAAATAAATAAGATAAGGGCGTGGCCTTGGCTATATTCTATTATATAGATAACAATTAAGGAACTTAGGTCTTTAAATGTAATTTTCTTGCTCTCTAGTCATAAGTCATGTTGATGTTACTCTGGTTCAAGGACCGTGACCATTAACATTAAAAAATAACTAAATACGCTCACGCCATCCAAGGGTCCCCGAAGAGGTGTTGTATCAACAACGCACATTTTTCATCGTGTGCTAACATGAAAGACGCTCGCCGTCTCAGTGGGCCTAGTGCGAGTTTTTCACTGCCGCCGTCACAAGTCACCGCGTCGAAGGTAACGCATATTTGTATAGGATCGGAACAGCGCCTCTGTCGACCTAAAGATGACACTATTGTGAGCCCGTACAAATCTGCGTTTACGTCGACGCGATGACTTGTGACGGCGATTTTAAGAAAACTCGCATTAGGCACTCTGGTAGTATACATAGGCTTTGAATTACTTCTCAGACATATGCAGGTTTCACGATGTTTTCCTTCACTTCATTGTAATTTATATGGACCGATGAGATGTGAAATCTATCTGGCAATCACAATACATAATAATTATCCATAACACAAATGTTAGATTATTTTGCGGTTATCACATGTGATACTCCTTCCGCATTGTAATATTTTTGCACATAGTATTTATACAATATAATAATTTGTTAAATTAATTAAAAATACATTATCGTTTTCAAGATACGGGTGTCGTCGTTACGTTACATTATCGGCTGTCCCCGTTTCAATATTCGTCTCTAGTTGAACTACAACTAAATAAAATCTAAATTGTATAACTATGTCATGGTCTCCGTTGCAAAATGTTCACATAAAGACACACAGAGAGATAATAACGACCATTTTGAGTAACTACCCTGTTAGACACTCATGTCATTTCATAGTGTCTTTAGGAATGGATAACAATTCTCATTCCTGAAAAGTGAATTTGTTAGATTTTATCTATAGACTAGCTTCGCCTGCGATTCCGTTCGCGTGGAATACTTTAGTTAGTTAGCTACCGCTAACTTTAACCTGCGATTGGGTGTGTTTATACAATTCTTCGATTTTCGAGAGTTTGGACGGAAATTAATAATAATTCAGATAGGATTTACTCATGTTTATAAACGAGAATCGGTCTGCACTCTGTTAATAAAGAGTTTGACAGTTCAATTACTCGATGAATCGTTATTTCAACGATACATCGATGATTTATGAGGTGAGCCCTACCATGAGCTCTTATTGCCATGCTAGTTTGACTCATATTATGATACAGATGTATATGACGTGTATACATCTGTCACTATTGCACAGTTGCCCCCGGATTGACAACAACCCTTCAATTACCGCTTGTCCTATTTGCTCCAATTATTGTCTAGTATCAATATCATCAATATGACGTTGCTAGATGTATTTAATTATAATTGTTTAAGCTAACAATTGATAAGCTATGGCGCCTATTGTGTTGACCGAAGAATACAATACTTGAAAAACTGTGGATAGGTTACATTGACCCAATTTTGGTCTAAAGGTGCGTCTCTACTTAACATATTAACAAACTTCGTGTTTTAGTCAACGCCAAAAGAAACCACTAAAATTCAATTTGGTTCAATATCTTCCTAATGCTTTAATCACCATTTTAAATAATGAATTAAATCTTGAACCTCAAAAATTATCATGCGCATCCCAAAGATTCCGTTTGCTTAGATTATTTGCATTCTCACCCCGTCTTGCATGCGCATTGTTTTAATAGACTTCTCCAATAACTATAGTCACATGAGTAAACATTCAACCGGAGACCAAGTATACAAGCGACGCGCTGTAGTACACTCACACATACTAGACTCGTAGCGACGCGTTCACCTACGCTATGACAGAGTCCAATCTTAGTCGCGTGAGTACGCGTGGGGGCGGTGCAGCGCGTATGTGTGTGTAACTGCACTTGCAACCGCTTGAATTAAGCATGATTGAATATCTACTCATGTGACTATAGGTTCATCGAGTTTCGCTTATAACCACTAACAGAAGCCACCGCTTTTTAGCTATGTTGCGGATAAGGTAGAGAGGCACGCGGTGCAATACAAGGTCGCTGGCAATGTGCTCGTGCGTAGGAGGAAGTGTCTCCGACACAACAACGTTATGACTAGGTTAGTGCCTCTTGGGTACCGGTGGAGGGCTGGGAACGGGATTTGAACACAATATTGCTTGGATCATCTGGGACTCAGTAAGGGACATGTATACGGCTGTCACCGTCACACAGTGGAAAACCATTGCACATTGATGGTATCTTTGTACTGTGAGTTAACTTGAGACGCGAAAGTAATCTCCCGAAATTTACTAGGTATGATGGATGGGAGTTTAAAGTTCAGGCGAAATTATAGGTAAATCTTGTTGATTAGTTTTGGCCTTTGTTTTACAATGAGCATAGCTACGTATCGTAATGCGTAGTAGACTCTAGTCCCTTTAACAATAGTGTTTATATGGCTTGGTGTTGCAGGCGATTAAATATAACATCGCTTTGGTACCTTCCAAATAAAGTGGTTTTAATACAGTCAAATTATTTCTTTGTTGTTTTTTTTTGTTGTAATGTTTTAGAAGTTTTTGTTTGTCTGTGATGTCCTATATGTTTTTATGATATGTTATAAATACTTGTAGATATTATTGTTTCATTCATGTGTGAACAACAATTGATTACGTCAAAGGATACGCGTATCTTCACACGTTTAACCTCTGATAATATTTCAAATTGAAGTGGTTGGTTATCCTAACAACAAATAATGCATTGACGCAAATGAATAGCATGTTTTTTGCTAAAATATTATGAAATACGAACAATAACAATGAATTATCTGGTGTTACTCAACATTGCTATCAGTTGTATATGGGTCAATGTTACACGACCCAAATTGTGCGTAGGCTCGGGTTTCTACCTATTGTTATTTCATGGAATACTTGATACCTTTTTGCTTTGATCTTAGTCATCACTTCACTTACTCTAATCTGTACCTTATTAAAATACATCGCCAAAGATCCTTGGTTTAAAAGTAGTGTCATCTCTTTTTGTACTACTGCTACTGGATTTCAAACGGGACATTTGGGCTTAGTTTTGGTTTAAACTACGTTTTGTAATAAGGGGGTAAATATTTTATGTTCTTTAAATCATATCGTTCTAAAGCTTCTTGCTTAAATGCGTATTAAGTACTTTCATATAAGTTCAAATATTTGATGTGCCTATTTTTAACCCAGGAGGCCTAATCATCGTTATAAGCAAAACGCATTAAGAATTTCTAAGATTTGATGTTTCTTTTTTGTACCGTAATTAAATGTCAAAGCTAAGAAGGTCTTAATACGCGCTGCTTAAACGATCGTAGTTGGTAAATCAATGTGTTTTTAAGTGTTATTTATACTGAGTCATTAAAATATACATTTGTTTAGCTATATTATTATTTATATTAAATAATGATTATTTACAAACAGATGATTGAGCACCACGTACCTAATAGCCAATGAGAACATCGCCGACAATGTTGTCCAATGAGTCAACTGGTTCATAGCGATACACGTATTGACGTGACCCCTACACTTATTAATTTGCGGATTGCCCACGATTGCCACTAATTAACAGTCACAGAACATTACTTAATTACTCCCACGTGGTGACATCAACAGTTTATTTATATTAAGTAGATGCGTACATATTTGTTTATACATACTGGGAGAAAAATCCGCCTGATGTTGCACATATCTTTGCACACTACTACACCTGTTGGGTTGAGTGCCTGTACCATAATTGGTACTAGACTGGCAAAGAACTAATGTTCTTTCTTGCTTCTTTCAAACCTTGTTCACACCAACACACACAATAGCAACAGGTCCCACCACGAGTCAGGAGCGAGTACCTTTGCATCTTTGCATGAGCAATAGTCATATTATGAGCCTGTCTCGGTCTGTGTATTTTTCACTGCGCGTTCTTTAATCGTGACGGGACCTGTGACAGTAGCCAATCAAATAATACAACAATACTAATCACGTGTTTGTTCTAATTTATTGACCATAATAAGTTAGCATTTTGTGACGTGACGTCTTAGCTGTATATTATAGTAGTATTTGTGTCATAGTACGGAATAAGTCATAGTCAGTACTAACGTGAGCTCACTGATGTGTGGCGTGACTTGTATGACGCGAAGGAAATGCCGTCGAGGAAAAGTAATTGTAGTTGAAGGAAGCATGTGTTTCTATTTACATACAAACTACAGCAAAACAGCTAAGTAGTAACACACAGTAGCTGTGGCAACACACACACACACACTCAACATTGATCTCATCCCTTGGTCCATTTCATTGTCAAAATATGATGAATACAAACAGTTGTGTACACGTGATATGTGAAAATACTGGGAACGTTGCAAAATTTATACTAAACTTTAGCATTAAAGTTCAATATCCTTAGGCATTTCGTAAGACTGTTTTAGACAGGCATAACGATATCATTAGATTTTGCACCAATCTCTTCCACAATCGCCCTTATAATTAACAATTTGTCTCCCAGGTTCGTAACATGCACTCCAAAGATGAGCAAGTCCCTGTGGAAGCTGAGTTTGAACCTGCTTCAGCAACTGCACGGGTTCGTGTACACAGCCCACGACAGGTCCGAGGCGGCCGCCAGGATATACTACAAGTTAGCACTCGACGCCAAGAGAGACTCCACCGATGGATACCAACTTGATCGAAGGTATAGTTCTTTATTACCATATCTTATTCATTCATTCAAAAAATTATATCCTCCGATAGATTTACCATCTGTCACTATGACACTTAAACATCTTCGGTGATAAGTGGGTGTTGGTGTAAAAACACCTCTGCCTACTCCTTCGGAGAATACAGGCGTGAGCATATGTATGTTTGTATACCCTCGTTGATATCATAGTACGAGATCCGACCGCGTGATTTATACGTTCATATGTTTGATTAATAAAATATAATTTTTATCGATATTTATAACTAAACCAATGCAGATCCGCAAAGGTGGCCATCCAAATTTGGCCGCAATTAATTTTAATTAAAATGTAATTAATTATTTATTTTTGAACAATTACGTTCACTTGTAATTGTTAAAAAATATATTTCATTAGAAAGAAATATACCTGAGATACCGAGAAAGTTCAAGGTGCCATCCCTCACTTGGCCGCAACCTAATGTCAGCCAGGTGTAAACAGGTATAATTTCGTTAAATATATACGTTCATAATGTATTATCATGTTATACATACCAAATTGAAGATTAATTCTTTCCCTACATGATGAGATATAGGTGCCTATGCAAAAATGCCCGCAAATAGTGACTGCCAACGATTAAAGATAAATAAAAGCGAGAGAAACTTAAGATAAACACCCCATGTCGAATAAAGATAGAGCATCCCAGCTGCTTGTCGTTTTTATGCTACTGCGCATGCGTCCATAGATAAGGTGCTCAACTAGTAGCTCGCGTATTTGCTTGGAGTTTAAAATACTCCAAAAATTGAGCAGTAAAAATAATATGTCATAATAATTAATCTACCAAACTAGTGTTTTCAATATTTTTTTAATTATATTCAACTAAAACAATATTTTTTAACTGTGAAACGTCATTTTAAATATAAAATTTATCTTTTAAATAAATTTTGTTTTATTACAATTTTTAACAATATTAAGTTTCGTTTATTTTCGGTCTTCTTAAAAAATGTCATAAAAATTACTATCCAAACCAGTGTTTTTAATTTTTTTTTTAATTATATCCAACTCAAACAATAACTTTGAACTGTAAGACGTTAATTTGAATCTATATTAAAATTTATCTTTATACACAAATGTTTTTTTTATTTTTATTTTCATCAATATAAAGTTTCGTTTATTTTCCTTGAATCCTTGATTAAAGAACTGAATTAAAAACAATGGTAACAGAATTAAACAGAATTGATTTTTTAATTCTGTTGAATTCTGTTTCCATTGCTTTTAATTCGGTTCTTTAATCAGGGATCTGATTAATATATTTTTTTCAGTTTTATTTTTTGAAAACAAAAAATGTTGGAATCATTTATTTAACAATTATTATTTGTTTAAAAAAATTATTTGTTAATTATATATTTTAAAAGAAAAATGCACAAACCTTTTTTTCATTTGATAGGGATAGTGACAACAAAAAGTGAATTATTTATTTTTGATTTAAAATGCAACTTTTTTTTTATTATAAAAAATGATAAACATACAAACACTTTCTTTATTAAAAAAAAATGATAAAAATTACAAAAATGATAAAAAAGATTTTACAGTTAGATAATTATCAATACATATCGGAGTACTTGTAACGAAAAAATTGGGGTGTTTATCTTAAGTTTCTCTCGCTTTTATTTATCTTTAATCGTTGGCAGTCACTATTTGCGGGCATTTTTGCATAGGCACCTATATCTCATCATGTAGGGAAAGAATTAATCTTCAATTTGGTATGTATAACATGATAATACATTATGAACGTATATATTTAACGAAATTATACCTGTTTACACCTGGCTGACATTAGGTTGCGGCCAAGTGAGGGATGGCACCTTGAACTTTCTCGGTATCTCAGGTATATTTCTTTCTAATGAAATATATTTTTTAACAATTACAAGTGAACGTAATTGTTCAAAAATAAATAATTAATTACATTTTAATTAAAATTAATTGCGGCCAAATTTGGATGGCCACCTTTGCGGATCTGCATTGGTTTAGTTATAAATATCGATAAAAATTATATTTTATTAATCAAACATATGAACGTATAAATCACGCGGTCGGATCTTAGACTATCAATATGTGGCTTGGAAATTACTTGGAGGTTTTTGCACAATATTTCCCACTTTATGTCAATCTTTTAATCTGTCATAAAAAAAAGGTTGCAGTAGCTGCTTACGTCGGACTGCATCCTTGTTTGAACATAAAATTTTATAGAATTTAATAAATTGATTGCCCCTAGCTCATTTAAGGAGAATGATTTTACTCCTCTTTATATAAACTATGGGCAAAATTATTTCGGCATTTAATAGATTACAGACAAAGAATCGGTTCGTATTTCTCGCAGACCGCATAGAATTCGGTCATTAGAGTGAAAAGTATTTCGTATGCTATTTTATGTTTTATTGTTTGTAATCAATTTAGATAAACTAACCATGAACTTGCGTCCATTGTGCGCCAAACTTATTTATTGTTATTCCTGATAACACAATATCTACGTATCTCTCACGTGTTGTGCTAATAAAACGATAATTATGTTCACTAGACTTACGCTAACATTGCAAATTATGCGGATTAAAACCGCTATACTTTAATCTCCGGTTTAACTAAACATCCTTATCTGAATTATCAGTTGTATCTTATCGATGTTTGACCTTCAGAGGCGTTTCTGTAGATTGTTTTAAGTTCAATATCCGCAAACGGTTAATTCCACATTTGGAATCTTTTCCCTGTATGTTGTTAGGGGAAATGCCGAGTTTCTTGCCAGGTTATAGTCACCTTCCGAACCCGGTGGTAACATATATAATCCTGTATACTGTATTTTATTGTTTTTCTGACGATTTGAATGTTATGCAAGAAGTCTAAACAAACGAAGATATTTTTTTATTGATTTAATGGGAAATGGGTCCCAAATACGTCTTCCTTTTCTTCATCGTATAACTTGGTATGAAGATTTGGCAGAGCGCATTATTCATCAAGCACTTAATATATGCCTGGCTGAGTTTCGGTTATTCTCTGAATGTGCCTTCTTCTTCAACCCGTCGTCACCCAATGTTGAGTGTAGGTCTCTCTGTATGCGAAACACATTCTGAGCCTCGAGGCTGGTATTATCACACACTGCCAATTCATATTACAATCGCTACCTAAAGTTTTGATTTTGAAAAATAACACAATTAAAAATTCAAAAATTACATATTTAAGTTTGAATAACGAATCTCGCACAATCTTCAAAAAATCTGTCACCAGGAAACTGTAAAGGACTCCAAGACCTGGTCTTAAACTTTCTCCAGAGTCCAGTTCTTTCTTGATTATCACACTTGAGTCATATCGACTGCTCATCTCGCTAGCTGTCGTCTAAATCAACTAAATCAATGTATTAATACCATATAAAATGTCTAAATGGCGGTGATAATACACAAACTGTTAATTGTTACTAGCCGCGATCATATCAAATCGTTCATGAATGTTTTTCCGTATCTGTCATATTCAATTCGACCTTAACGTTTTAATGTAATCTATTAATTGATTGTCTACACTATGACGACTGTTATAGTATTCGAGATCATTCTATCATTATCTAATGAGTTTAGTTTGAGCATTTGCTCATTACTTACTTACTTACTTACTTACTTAAAGTGCTAATATGAAAACCAATATATAATTACCCTAGTAACTGGCTTAAAGTAATTTAGTTCGTATTGCCTAAATTATCCTGATTATCCTGTGAAAGGTCTGCGTAAGAGTAAATTGATAACGTTTATCAAGACTTGTTCTCTCCTGCCTCGTTTGTCTAGTCGTCGCAAACGCCTCTGCGTAACACGAGGTCCTGCGTTTGATGGCGAGCCGTGCATAGGAAATTGAGCTTCATCATCTATGTATTAGGCATAAAGTTCCTTTGATTGAAACCTTAAGGAATAACGCGGCAGGTTGGGCAGTGTTATTGGGCTTGCTAGTGCCTGGTTAATGGCAATAAGCTCGCTCACAAGATATGGGACTTAAATATAACTGGCGAAATGAAGGTATACTTTAAGAACCCCTAATTGTTGTTAGAATGAGAGAAGATTGTAATGTCAGTAAAATAACAACAAATTATTTATTTAAAGAAAACAACGATATATATTATATTATTTGCTTAATGGGTGGTAGGTATTACATCGTATCAGTGGATACAGTCAACATTCAGCTGTGCGCGTTGTCTAACAATTTCTCATATTTTGTTACCAGCTGTTTGTGCATCTGTGTCGTTATAATTTAATGATGCTCCTCTTACTTGTCGAATTGACCGTATTTGTTAACTTTTATTTTATTTGCAACTAGCTGTTCCCCGCGGTTTCACCCGCGTAGATTTAGTTTTATCCTTATTGTCGCGGAACACTAATATTTAAAAAAAATATTACTCCAGCTTAAATTACTCCTTGAAACATCAGCCACCTGCCAGTGAAAGTCCCGTTAAAATCGGTCCAGTCGTCCAAACAGACAGACAAACAAATTTTAAAACTTGTTTTTTTGTGTCAATATCTTTCATATCCATTTAGTGAAAAGCTGTTAATTTGAAATTACAAACAGACACTTCAATTTTATTTATCCGTATAGATAATGTAACATTTTTTTTTACCATGAGTAACTAGCAGAAGATAACTGTACCCCAAGTATAGGTTTAACATGTTTTAACGTTGACTATATCGTATTACGTATTTTCCTCATTTTGTATGGGAACGTTAAAAAGCGCCCCAAGCGGCGAGTGTGGGAAGTGTTACGTCCCCATACAAAAAAGCGCTAAACGCAAGGAATGACGTTCGAGCGTGTCAAAACCTATACTCGGGGCACTAGTTTGAAATGATCTTCCATTAGGAGTCAAACATGACGGTATAAATTTACTATTGCAGAGACTGAGCCCGCATTTAAATGCCACCATGACCTTTATTCTTTATCTGTGGTTGTAAAACGTGTAGTGAACTGAAATGCGCATTAAAATCTATGGATTATAGGTATTAAGGAAAGTAACACGCGATAAACTAGCCATGACGCATTTTCTCTACGCAGATATCGTAACTCATCTACCTACATCCTACATGCCTTACATAGTACTAGGGAATAAGGGCCCAGTACAATTTTTATCACAAAGAAAATATTATCAATAATAATCAAATAGTTGTCCTATTTTTTTTATTTTAGTAGAGCAAAAATAGCGTGCCCTGTTGTATTTGACACCTATGGATTTTTTTTTGTGCCAAACATAGAAAAAATATTTTTGTCGATCTATTTATGGTCTGCCAACAAATATTTTCCGTCCATTTTCATCAAACGTCATATTTATGAACCACATACACCAATGAAAAACCTCATCTTCTATTTTACTTCTGTAATATCTTGATAAATCGTTAAATGATTTCAATGAACTTCGCAATCGGATGAGTTCATCAATAAATAAAGTTTAGTAATGACTCCATGTTATCTTCACCTTGATGAGGGTTGCATTAGCTGAATTATACCTAACGGAGATTAGCGAATTATCGGCTTTGGTTGTTTGTTGTTTTATCTGATATATTGCAGTCTTTCTACGCATGCTCTATGGTTTAAGGTGATTAGATGACACGACTTAAATTGAGGATGCCTTAAATCTTACTGATACACCAAAGTGTTTATAGAATAGTTGGTTGAGCGATTTTCGATCATATGCGACATTTTGATATAGTCCTTTAAATAATCGAATCTAGTAATTTACCTCCTTGCTTCGTTCTTTCCAACATTCTAATGAATTATTTGTTTAATATTATGACAGGAATAATATACAACTATTAGAAACCATACTACATGTTAAGTATCTGTGCGAGACGCGACCTATGCCTGTGTTGCAACCTGTCTATGAACGAGAATAGGGTTATCTGTCATCATTCGATATTTGAATAAATGGCGGCAGTGCGATATTAATTAGCTACTTATTGCTTCACTGGTGTTTTATTCCCAACATTATATTATATGCGTATATTATACGCTATACTAAATCGCGGGAAAAGAATCCTATCCTAAATGCGAAATTGTATTTTGTCAATTTCTTAAACAGTTTAAAAAGCTTTAAAATATAATTTGTATCAGTATTGAGTCATTAGTAAATAAAAAAATATTGTAGATATTTAATAATGTCGAGCGTGTAATTTGTTTATCACAAATGCATCACTTCCTTTGATCGACAGCTGTTCAATCGGTCACAATGGACAATAGTGACCTACTTACATTGATGCAATCGAATTGGTTTTGTTACATTACATTGTCACTTGAAATACCTAAACTTATTCATTTAATCATTAATTAGTTGCATTTATTAGACCTAAGAAGAAGAAAGTTAAGGAATCCGCTCGAGTGTTAAGATAACCCTTGCCATATAAGTTGATACTTATGGCAGTGATCTGCCTGGTATCCTCCTGTGAATCTTCGTGGTCCAGCTTTCCTCAACTGAAGTCTCAACTTCGACTACCAAATGAAATATAGTTGACGGAAGTCGCAGCTATTAACCGTCGCCTCTCTTCATATCTAGTTTACTACAATTTCATGAAAAGAAAGATAAGATAAAGAAGAAAGGTTGGTAAAGGAAAGGGCTAAAGGTCGGCCCACAGAGGTGGGTCAAGAAATTACATTAAAATTTTTGTGAACAATTTAAGTAACGCTACAGGTCAGATTTTTGCTTGAATCATCTCGACTTAGCGGCATATGTTATAGGAAATGTGCAAACGAAAATAAACCGTATTGTCATTGATTGAAATCCCTTGACATTTCGTTTATGGGAATTAATGTTCCATTTTAAAAACAATAAAATTCTTATTTAAATTTAACTTCCGCCCCTTCGCTAACTTGACAGTAAGATTTTACATACAAACTTTAAACCACCATTTCACCTTTTTAAGGGTGGAATAAAAATACCCTCGTATAGTATAACTTACCAAGAACAGCCAAATATCATTTCTCTAGGACCTGCGGTTTAGAACGTGGTATGATTTAAGTCAGGTCTTTGAATTTTATGTGTATGTAAAATTAATGTGTGTCTTCATTCAGTCAATTATCAGATAAAAACACAATAATTACGCCGCGCATATGTTTGACGTCACAAGTCTCACAAGGCAATAGGTTAAGCGATAGCGTTTTCACAGCCGATGGTTAGTGACCTCGGCACTCGCTTTCGGTTTGGTAAGACAGGATATCTTACATATACTCATGTCCGGCGTTTGAAAACAATACTTTGTTAGTACGGTTTCTAATGAGTATTAAATCGTTTACACCAGACATCCTGTATTTATCTCAGCTGATTTATGAGTTATGCGTTTTCTATTAGAACTAGCGGATATCACGCGGTTTCATCCGCGTAGTTCCCGTTCCCGTGGGAGCACGGAGATAATGTATACCCTATATTAATCAGTGATAATGTAGTATTCAAAGGTTGAAAGATTTTTAAAATCGGTCCAGTAATTTTTAAGGCAATTACAAACATAAATACAAACCTTTCCCCTTTATAAGATTAGTATAGATTATATCTTCCACGCACGATTCATGATCTAATTATAATAGTAAAGAGAAATCCAATGATTCTGCGATATCATACCATCGCGGGATTTTCAGCTTATTTTCACCGAAATTAGGGTCATAATCGGAGGGTCTAGTCCGAGTCTTTCACTGCCGCCGCCACAAGTCACCGCGTCGTCGTAAACGCAGATTTGTATAGGATCGTAACGGCGCCTCTGTCGGCCTAAACATCACACTATTGTGAGCCCATACAAATCTGCGTTTACGTCGACGCGATGACTTGTGACGGCGATTTTAAGAAAACTCGCACTAGGCACTCCTCTGAGTGCCTAGTGCGAGTTTTCTTAAAATCGCCTAGCCTGGTCAGAAACTAGTGTGACATTAGAGTTAATAAGTTTGCACAAATAAATAAATACATGCATAACATATTAGCAATGTTTGTTAAGTTATTTGTAGAACCACGAATATACGTTTGAATCTATTCAAAATAAAGAAACTGTTATAATTTTTTATTTATTTCTATTGAGAATTTATTTTTATTTTTACAGGCGTGCAAGCGAATACCGCATCTCGTACGGTGACGTGCGAGTTACCTATGACGACGCAGACACCTTCGACCACATCCTGAACGTCACATCACACAACGATGCGCTGCTTGCATACTACTACCTAGACGCTGAGAATAAGGTTCGTTTTGCTTTGAATGCTTTGTTATACTACTAAGATATTCTGAAAGATATATAGACGGGATCAGCATGTATCATACGAAATTGATACATAGTAATACGCGTTAAAGTTCAATTTCGTGTGCAACATAGTTGGTATTTAGAGGCTTTAGTAAGCCTAACATGTACAGAGCGAGAAAAAACATATATCGCTTTGAGATAGAAAGGAATGGAAAATGTTATTAAATGTTCTCCCAGCATCTAACTAAGGCCCTTACTGGGCCCTACTGACTAAAAGCCACTGTTCCTCTCCCCGCTCTGTTGTGGGCCGTTTCTGGCTCCGACTGTTTCTGGTCGCATGGGCGTCCGCGATCTGTCAGCCGCGGGCCTGAACTAAGATAGTCCAGCGCAACAATTTTTTTCATAAACCGTCACCCTTTTTAGTACTCTTTATTTTATTTTACAATGTGCAAAACATGTCACAATGCAGTGTTAGGGCGGTTATCAGTAATCATTCGAGTGTGGCGCCCGTGACGTAAGTCGTACGATGCTGCGACCGTGAGGTTATCTGTGAGCAATTTTTGTTGTTATTGTTGTTTGTTACGCGACAGACATGTGTGGGTGTATGACACTAACGTGGTTGGTTGTATATTCTTAAATCTGTATTGGTTACGCGTTACACTTATCCTATGACGTTACCCTACCGAATGAATAAAATGTTGTGCAAATCGATACACAATTTTAAACAACTTCATAAAAGGAGGAGATTCTATATTTGACGTCATTTTTTTTACGTATCGTCAGTATTTTCTAATTTCTGATGGTAAAATGGTATGTACAGAAACAAAAATTAGGCTGTCCAGATGGGCTTAGCCCTTTTTGAGTAATCTATACTAACTAATGTAGCTCGTTTGTTTGATTGAACGCGTTAATCTACGTAACCACTGGTTTGAATTGAACAATGATTTTGTAGTAGTACCTCGATAGTTCATTTATCGAAGAAGGCTTTAGGCTTTATTTATTTATTTATAACATCACTCTGTGACTATTAGGGGCGCATCGTGGAAAATGTTAAAAAACGGAAAAAATATATTCACCTGGTTCAAGTTCACGGGCAACAGGCTGTAACAGCTAGTTGTTGCAGATTTAAAACTAAAACTCAAATTCAACTCCAAAATATCTTTATATAAAAAGAACACACAAAAATTACACTGTACAGGATTATGAATGTTACCACCGGGTTCGGAAGGTTGCTTTTGCTGAGAAGACCCCGGCAAGAAACTCTGTAATTACTCTTTTCAACGCTCTTCTTTCGCGATTTAAGTAGAAACTTCTCCTTTATTACACCGACATGCAGTCGATAGTAGCATGAGTAATATACATAACCTCTAACTGCACCGCTTGTCCGTATGTAACCACTGCAGATAGCGCATTCTTTGTGTCAGATAACTTGTATACCTACGATGCTGTGTTTACCTACTACGCATAATATTATTGTAACGTCATTATTTACTAAATGAGTTTATTTATAATGTTTTCATAATGTAAATTATAGTGGTGTTATCTGTTTTTCAACAATGTGTTTTGTTGTTGATGATGTGACACGGTGTTACGTGAAATATCACGTTTATGACATTTATGTTGTATGCACTTTGAAGTATAAGTACTTTTAGTGTATTTAAATATTTTATGAATTTAGTTTCAACTAGAACTCTGGCTCGATTCAAATAGGTACAGACTAGCCAGTCCAGGGCTCAAACCATGAGCTCTTATTGCAATGATACTTCAGCTGTGCGAAAGTGACAGATGTATGCACGTCACATACATCTGTCTCATTAATGAGTGAAACTATCATGGCAATAAGAGCTCATGGTAAGGCCCCAGTGTTCTTAGTGCGAGTTTCGCACTATCTTTAACCAGATTTGCATGGGATCAATATAGTGCCACCTGTGGGCTGACAGATAGCGTTGTTTCGATTTTAAGAAAACTATCATTGGTTGTATAGTAGAGGCCAGTGCTTCTAAATAATAGAACTTCCTTCCCCGGACGCACAAGTTGTAGAATAAACTCCCCAACATGGTTTTTCCAAACGAGTACAGCATGGGGTTCTTCAAGAAGGATGTGAAGATTTATTTACAGGGTTGGCAACGAGAGATTCACCTGGTATAGCACGCGACCATAGGCTGCGGTATCCAGCGACCCACTGCCACTTCAGCTTGCTAATTCTTTGTGTAACTCCACCTCAGACATATTGACCTACATTACATCCATGTTTTACCATCGGACCATTGTTCCCAGATGAAAGTGACAGAGATATACGACGTAACAGACGCGGACACGGACGCGGTGCAGTCCCCGATGGAGAGGGATGTCAACAAACAGTTGGAGTTCGACAACGACTGGTCCGGGGAACTGATCGCTGACAGTGGTAAGTTTAACAACGTATGAAACTCTGAGTAATCTCCTCAATACCTCAAATATTTGCATGTAATACCTATATGAATGATGACATAAAATGTGTAAGAATGGAACTAGAGATTGTCTACGATCGACAAAATTTTAAAACTTAAACGATAGTGGTCCCCGAAGGGCTAAGCAGAGGTGTTGTAACAACAACACCCACATTTCACCGAATTTGATTAAGTGCCAACGTGATAGAGGGTGAGTCCATCGCCGTCTCAAGCACTATACCTACGTCTTTGAATTACTTCTCAGACATATGCAGGTTTCCTCACGATGTTTTCCTTCACCGTAAAACACGTGGTGTTAAATCACTGCACATAAGTTTTTAGAAAAACTCACTGGTTCAGACCCCGTTGCGATTCGATCTTGCCTCACTTGCGTAGCAGGCGACTGCTCAAACCCCGAGGTCACCACGGCTCATAATACCTATATGTGTTTACTAATATGTATTATAGACTCAGCGTCATAGTGTTTGTGCCGAAAATGGAGCTCCATCCTATTTTAGCCTTACAATTTGGAATCGCCTCCATTCAATAATACCTCCACACATGTCAGCTAATGTATAAACATTTGTGCATTGGAACTGTGTCCATGGGCTTACATTTCTTAATTGATTATTTTGTATTTTTTATATCTATACATCTATATACATATACAGATAAATAAAATTGAAGTGTCTGTTTGTAATTCCAAAATAACAGCTTTTCACTAAATGGATATGAAAGTATACACGATACTGACACTAAAAAAACAAGTTTTAAATATATTCTCTGTCTGACTGTCTGTCTGTTCCGGGTAATTTTGAAACGGCTGGACGGATTTTAACGGGACTTCACTGGTAGGTAGCTGATGTTTCAAGGAGTACCTTAGGCTACTTTTATTTATTAAAAATATTAAGGTTCCGCGACAATAAGGAAGAAACTAAATCTACGCGGGTGAAACCGCGGGGCACAGCTAGTGTATAATATTTTTGAAAAGAGTAATTACTGAGATTCTTGCCAGGTTCTTTAAAGCAACCTTCCGAACCTGGCGGTAGCATGTATAATTAAGTCATTCTGACGATTTGAAAGTACTTTGCAAAAAGTCTAATCAAATAAAGATATTTTTGACTTTGCCTTTGAAATAAGTGATAAATTGCGCAGATGAACTGGACATGGAAGCGATGGAAGACGACGACCCCCTCGCTGACCGGAATATATTCTCAGACCCTGAGAGCGAGTGGACGCACCGACGGTCACTCTCACCAGAGACTGACTACGAACAACCAGAGTCAGACCGACAGCATATATCCCTGTCTTATGCCGAATAAGCCCTTTAGGAGGATTAAGGATGTTTAAATTATCTATAAGTAGACGCCAAGGCAGTTGGCAGCAATGAAAAGAAAACGAAAATATTATAAATATTAAGTGTATTTGCACTTAATATTTAATTGGGGTCTTGAGCAAAAGTTATGTCGCATACGTAGAGAATTATGAAACTAAAATGCTCCATTATCATTCAAAAGTAGGGTTGATCTCACTTTTCTCTAAGGTGGACCCCCTAGTGTCACCGTACTTTCGCGCACACCTAGCAATCACCATATTAATATAACAGCTAGTTATACCCACTATATATTATTGAGTGCACTGCCTACGTAGTGCAATTTCATTCAAAATGCTAGAGGGATTATTTTAAATATTTTTAAATTGCTCGTGAATAAACCGATGCTAAAAATGCCGCCTTAATGACTAAGACCCTTTTAGTTCCTTCATTTGTTTTGTCGCACAACCCTAAACTATCAGCCGGGTGTCAGTTTCTAATATATGAAATTGAACCTTATCGTGTATGTATTATGTGTCAATTTTCTATGATAGAAACCGACGCCTGATTCGACTGACTGTCAATAGCGTTGGCGTCTACTATAGCAGTACGAAAGTATATTGTTATAATCAAGATGGGTTACTTTTAGGTGATTCGTATTCTGATCTCGATAACAATGCAAAAGGATATATTGTGTCTTTGAAAGGATACGTTAAAATGTGCCTTACTTATAAATGTAAAAGTTTTTGGATAGTATACGCTCGCTCATTCATCAGAATGTTACATGAACAAAGTAGTTATGTTTTTCAATACATATATTTGAATGTTAAACGTAGTTCGTTGACCAAAAATAGGTTAATTAGCAGCGAACGAACTTCTAAAACTATCGGAAAACAGTCGATATATCAAAAAGTGTACGTTTAAGGTGTGCATCTGTCACCAAAAACCAAACATTCATTGAGTCAATTTAGAAAGATAGTCATCGCTTCTAAAATGACACTAAGATTTTATATGGCAGGTTTTTATACTTCAAACATATTCCACATGGTGACCCTCCGCAGTGTATGACCGCTCTAGGCTGATTTCCTTTTGAAAAATTGTATAACTTGTTTTTCCAAAAGTCGGGTTTTTGAAGTTACTTCTCCGACTTGAGGCCCTAGGGTCTCCTACAAACTGCGAAAGACCATATCCAAAAAAAAAGAAAAAAATAATACTTTTTTCCTTTATAGATTCAGGGGCCTTACCATGAGCTGTTATTGCCATGATAGTTTCACTCATTTATGAGACAGATGTATGTGACGTGCATACATCTGCCACTGTCGCACACCTGAATTAACATTGCAATGAGAGCTCATGGTTGGGTCCAGTACCCATTTGAACAGCTCTCAAATATTTTTAGACTCTGTAATTTTTTTTAAATTGTTTTCTTTACGATGGCTCTCTTTTTAAACAGACTATTGTGATTTTATTCAGCCTGTGTCTGTCACTTTCATACACATGCAGAAAGAAAGGGACGGCATGTATATTGTTATTTAGTTCTAGTGTATGTGTAAGAGCGATAAGGACATTTTACTGTTATGTTATGTATATACAATTAATCTTATTTATTTTAGATTTGAGCTGTGGTGCTGTTGATATCAAATTTTGAAAAAAAAATATTACAAGAGAATGTAGGTAACGCCATGAACGTAGAAACACAATTAGTATATTGTTAATTCCTTTCTAAAGGATAAAACTAGCAATATTTCATCAATAAAAAACATACAGTTAAATGGAGAACTTTTTTTGAAGGCGGTTAAAAATAAACGCTAATATCGATAGTTAACTAATAATTCCGGGAGATAGTGTAGAAAGGGGAACGAGCCTGAATGACCTTAGCCACTTGTATAAATTGTTTGGGACGAATTTAAAAAGGAATTCGCTAACTCACTGTATCAAGAACTAATTTGTTATTGCACTCAAAGAGATATTTATACAAAAGAGGGATTTTTGAGGTTATTAATACTAGATTCAACCAATCTATCGCTTTGTCCAACGAATAAATGATGTCCAATAACGTTCTTGCCAATTCGAATCGAATCAACTCTAGCACAAATTGTTATTCGATTTCGTTTCGTATATTGTTTACATTTACTAACATTCATTTTACTAAGATTCAAGTCTAACGCGAAATGGTATTCGATTTTTATTCGCTTCGAATACTGTTTAGATTTCGCATTGTTGCCAATTCGATTATAAAGTGAGTATCGATTCAACTGTACTACGATTTGGTATTCGATTACATTCGGTTCTTTTTACTGTTAAAAAAAATACAAAACCGAAGAAAAGTGTGCAGCGGTGACAATACATTTTTTTTTGTGTCATTTCCATTAAATGTACCTGTTGATTAACGTTTACCAAATATATCGAATTTATTAGGTTCTAAGAATCCTTTATAATTAGAACATATTTTGAACACATGTTAACTTTCGGTAGCACCTATTCGCACCAGCTCAAATGTATAACTCTAATGTGATATGTTAATACTAGTAATATTTGACAATATATTGTACTTATTGTTAAGTTTAGTTAAGTCCCTTGTGTTAAACTAATTAAAACAACAAAAATATAAATTCCGTTATAAATAAGCATTTTATATGGTTTTTTCAAATTATCTATTGTTCACGTCGCGCGATACAGACAGACAGGGGCAGTTATACATAGAGTAGTTATAAAATGTGTACTGCGCATTCAAGATCAGCGCTCATAATTTGCGATGGGACCAGTATCCCTATCACGAGATTGCCACAGTTTGGTAATCTATAGTCGCTAGCGTCGTCGAATATTTGTATGGGGAATTGCACAGCGCCTCCTAGCGGTGACGTGAGGAACTAAAATATCTCATACAACTATTGTAGGTGACGCTAGCGACTGTAACTCAATATATTGCACCTTTGTGAAGTCTGGTTTAGTGACAGCTCACCCTCGATAACTTACATGGGACTTTAAAAATATTACTGGCGAAATGTGTTTGGGTGTACTATAAGTACAGCTCTGCCTACCCCTTTGGGAGATACAAGCGTGGGCATATGTATGTGTTGTACTTTTTTAATTTTATCACAATATATCAAGTTGTTATATTAAACTGCTAATAGGGGCCAAAGACCAATAATATACTTTTTTTTAAATTAAATACTTTGTTAAAAGTCATTTTTGAATTTGAATGAAATGTTTATGCTTATTATGTTTCTCTCTATGCGCAAAAGGCCCAGTGCCGTAAAACAATATTAGTATTTTTTTATATTAAGAAGTTTAGTTAGTAACATAGCTTTTATACATCCAAAGCACATAGCTCGACTGTGACGGATTTTGTAAATAGAGTTATTAAAATTAAGAAAATACTAGTATAAGTTCCTGCCACTTCAGGACAATATTCTTGTAAACGAATGTCACAAAACGTTTTGAATAAAGTTTTAAAGTTATTCGTTGTTTTATTCTGAGTTGATATTCCCTGTGTAACAGCTTAAACTATTCTCAAATCTAGCTATGTTACTCAATTACATTTCCTAGTTTTGTTCACGTCCAAAATATTATATTTATTATGATGTTTTACTAAAGACTATTTGGTGTTACACAAGCCTTTAATTACTTAAATACTGGATGATAAGGCGTATAAATAAAAATAAAAAAAGTGTCAATGTCAGACGAGTTCCGATTTCAAACCAAGCTGTCAATATATTTTTGAGCTAATATTTAACAAAATCATAATTTATTAACAAACAATTTTTTTAAGCTATCTCAAGCATTCGGCCGCGTTTTATCACGGCCCGACTTGTGACTGGATGGTTTTTTGATGGTTTACTTGTTTGTTTTTTTAAACGATGGTAGGCAAGGGTGTTGAACCCAAAAGTAGTCGTATATTTCATCAATGCTACGTGAAATGTTGCAAGTTACAGAACTTGACGCCTTTGAGTAGTGTTATACCTTCCGGGAACGGGAAGGTGTTGGATTGTTGTGTAGATAGGATCAAGTACGTGGACTGGCCGCCGATACTCAACGCACTCAGCTGCGACCTCAGTCTTCACTCCGTCTCGATACGATGTCGACAACCAGTCAAAACCGGTACGTCACTTTTTAGTTTGAACTCAATTTTACCTGACCTTATAAGAACGGGTACCATATACTTATTTTGTAAATAATTCTAAATTGGAAGGCGAAGTGCATTAAAATAAAAATATATATATTTAAGCCATTGTCAACTATTATTGTGCGCAAAATTCAAACTTCCAATAAGGTGTGGCAATTTCGACATCGTTCACGAATAAATTGAATTTATGAGGGTAGATTGACTGCTTACATGGAGGCCTTGAATGAATGCACGTTGATTGTTTAGCTTATTTTGGTACCGCTTTACTTTGTAGGACTTCGATAACGAGCACACGGATCTTTTCCATCGTATAATCTATATAACCTATGCATGCACACAGTCCATGCCTATTTGTTTGGTAGTTTCTTCAAGAAAAGAAGGGTAGTCAGAGATTTTCAACAAGGTGACAACGTCAAGTGCTGGCAGATGCCCTTAACCTGGCGGTAACCGCCGACCATCGGCGTGCCGTATATTTTGTTGCCACCTTAAGTATATAAGGATCTTATATTACACTGATTCGCACAATGATTTCTATCATATTTTATTCAAGAAAATTACCTACATTTCTATGTATTGAAGAGTGATTCCCGCAAAATTTCAGTGTTAGAGCACATAGATTGCGAGCGGCTCGCGAAGACTGTGAACAAGCGAGCCGTGATCCTAACAAACTTCATGCTGACCAACCTTATCGAGGCCACCTCCCAGCTGCTGGCCGGCACCACGCTCCTCACCACGCTGCTGCTCGAGGGACTGCCGCTAAAAATACCATACTTGAACCCGCTCTGTGAGGTATCTTATCAATACACATATCCCAATAACAATCCCGCCCTGCACGACCAACATTGCCGCCTCTTCGTGCCCAACAAGTACGTCTGCGGCAGGAGTCATAAGCTGTTCGCCGTCCCCACGAGCCGCAACGTTGCGCGGGCACGTTCCCTGTCACGCGTACTCTCTCGGCACTCAACACTCTTCGGGTACGATTGTTTAACAATCTTTTCTTCCAGATATATCCGTTTGTAAGTTTCTAATTATACCTACCAAGTGTATCAAATCCCGATATCGGCGCCATATATTGGTTGGGTTACCAATATTATTCCAATATTCTTATGCTTATCACAGGCGATCCTAGCAAACAACTCGTTGCAACACTTGTACCTGCCGCGGTGTTTGATCGGCGACGCGGGTTGCTTGGCCGTGTGCAAGGCGGTGCGGTGTCTGCCCAACATACTCACCTTGGACCTCTCGGGTTGCGACCTGACGCCGCTGGGCGCTGGATATATTGCTGATTTAGTTAAGGTTACTAGTATTCAGCGACTATGACCTTTGTCTGCGTGTTATATACCTACAATTATTTTTCCTAGATTAAAGTAAGCTATTTAATTCCCCGACTCTTTATCTATCTGCCCAAGAAATAGCTACGTTAACTCTACTGCCGTATGAAAGCCTAATAAAACAACAGACAAATAAACAATCGATAAATTTCAGTACCAAAAAATACACCGATATAGTGAAAATTGGATCCATACGTTGCGATATCGACTACCAGATCTAGACACTATGGCGGGCTTGCGCCGGATCACGGTGTGCGGGAACCCGCAGTTAGGGGACGTCGGGGTCGCCAAGCTACTGGACGTGCTGGCTGACGATTTGTGGATCAAAGGTTTACTATGACTTAATTATCTACATCTTGACACGTCATGTAGCTTTCATTGTCCATGTCTCGTTGTGGAACTGAATGTTAGAGATGTTAAGTTACACAATAGGTTTGATAGGTTTCGGGATGAAACAGAGATTGCAATTGCTCGGATGAAAAGATCAATGCTCTGTAATTAAAGCTTATACTTACCCAGCCCTTAATTAGGATCAGCAACACACGAAGACTTTCCGATGCGAGCATTGATTCCATTCCTAATTTCATTAGTGCTGCATGCATGAAGCTTTGATTGAGGAGTTGAATACAATACAGTATCTACATACTATCTACGAATCATGAAATCCAAGTAAATATCAAAACACTTTAGCGGTTACTATATGACGTGTTGGATAGCGCTGGACGCTCAAAACTGTGGTCTGACGGAGGACTCGGCGGTGAACGCGGTGAAGATGTTGCAGTCCAACACGACCCTCGTGGTCCTGGATCTACGTCACAACGACCTGGCGCCCGCCGCGCTCCAAGCTGTGAGGGCCGCGCTCCGCCCCGCCGGCACTGATCAACAGGTCTCATCTACTTTCACAATAACCTATCTGCGTGGGCGAAAACTTAGTCCCCGTTATTAAAAAAATATGCTTTCAAATAAGACTCGATCAAACTGTGAGTAGAACTTTGTGCACTCCTTTCGTATATACTTATCACAAAAAGATATGGTTTTATGTACTTCTGAATCAAGGATTGTCTAAGACAATGTTTTGTAATAAGGGAGATTAGGTATCCACAGTGGTATGTTCAACTTTCTGAAATATCTCTAGACATGGCTACTTGCCTACACTTTTTGGCTGCGTTAACGTACACTTGGGCATAGGCCAAAACTTAATAGCTATGCGCAGTGGTCTGATCCTCTGTGCCAATAACCTTTGGGCATGGTCCAAAACTTAGTATGCGCAAAATGCCCGTCGTGACGGCGGCGCGGAGTACCAACATACTTATAAGTCTTGTGAACTCAAACTTAGTATGTGCAAGCATAAGTGCGTCTCAAGTCAGCATACCATACCAGCAAGATGAAGCAGATAATGGTGGAATCCAGGGTTGAGATTATTTAAACATAGGCGAAATGTGTGTGCACTAAAATAACACTTCTGTCTACCCCTTCGGGTAATACATTGAGTATAGCATGTATGTCTAACTCAAACAACTTTTTCCCTTTTCCAGTATATATGGCTCAACACTAGTGGAAGCTACAGTGACGGCAGATCTGTCAAATGTATCGCTACAAAGTGAGTTTTTTCTTACCTTATAACAATAGAGCCTTCATAATTGTTTGAACGGGCAAGGTTTCTCATTGGGACGATATTTCCAGGAATGGGGTGACCAAAGAGAGGGCAGTGACGTGCACCAAAATCGCGCCTACCAAGTATGTCACCAAGAGCAACGTCGTTAAAAAGGAGAAGTACGTATTACCCCAATTTGAAATAATGCTTCATTACACTTCTGGGAATACAAGCGAATTGTATGTAAAAAAATCATCCTGAAAAAAATATTTTGATGACATTTCTTCGGACCAGGGAGTACACGGAGGTACTGGAAGACCAGCTACAAGAAGAGATCTCCCACCGCCAGCAGCTGGAGGAGCTCAACCAACAACTGGTGGACCAGATGAAGCAGCTCAAACAGCAGCAGATACGGTTCTGGGCCAATGGCGCCAACTCGTCAGGTACTTTAGCACCTTTAAGACTTCCGCTCTTATGTATAATTTAGCCCTGATTGTAATGCTTTGTGTATAGGTTCGGAGCATTCGTTCCAAGGCAGTTCCCGTTCGGGCGACCTGTCGAGCAGTTCTGGCTCCACGAGCTCGGTGCCCATCGACCAGAACACACTCTCATACATCCAGCAAGCCTTCAAGGACATCTACACCTTCATCAAGAATAACCAGTGTCATGGGTAACAGGGCTTTATTTTACCTTTAACCCACTGTGACATCTCTGTTGCCTTTCGGTCTTGTAGGTTCTAAATCCTGGGGGACTACTATATTTTTCCGAAAACGAAATTACGTAAATCAAACGTAATTTCAGTATCGCTTTGTTTTTATCAAACTCAAATTTCCATTCCTTGAATAATACAACTAAAGTAGGTTTAGAGTATAATATAAACGTAAAGAATTTTCTAGGTGACCTCGTTTGCACGTTAGAACGAATAAGAAGTTAAAATTCATAAGTGCCTTACCAGGGCCTAAACTGAATAAATCATTTTCATTTTCATTTTCATTTTCAAAACTTTTTATGGAACTTTGCGAAGTTTCGGCAGAAGCTTCGTTTTTCGGAGAAAGCGAGTAGACTCCTTGATGCCGCTTAGCGTGTCTTTTTATGACCTCGTATCTGTGTACCTGGTAGGCGTGTAACCGATGCTGAAGCTCAATATAAAAGCAGTTCGAAAACAAAACAGATGCGCGAAAAAACCGGCCCCAATAGTCTGTATATGCGAAATCCATATCTGCGAGAGTCTAATTCTGTGAAAGTTTTTATTGTTTGGTTTTTATCGGTGCACCAGGCAATGTCTGGACGAGAGTCGGAAGGTCCAAGAGCCATCACCGGAGCCGAGTGCAGCGCCTGTCATATTGGCGACCAAACGCGCTCAAAGCTCGCACGGAGCCATCCTCGACAACAATCGACAGAACAAGGTCACCAAGTCGGCACATCTGCTCGGCGACACGCCGCGCACCAGGGATGTTGCTGACAATAATATGGTGAGTGTCATTACTACCGTGAGTACCTATCATCATTATTCGATTAGACTTTTAACGAAGTACTTTCAAAGGTAACTCCTACTTAAAATCACTTAGCGGACGAAGTCACGTGTAAGGTTATTTAGTTAATAATATTGACTTGATGGTAAAAAGTGGCCCTATATCAAATGAGTTATTTTACTTTTTCCAACTTCCTTTATGGTATTATAATGTATGAAATGTTACATTTCACAGAGGCCAGAGATGATCGAGAAGCAAATGGGTGACACCCGGTGCTCGTACGTCGAGGAGCCGAATGCCTTAGATGTAGAAGACATGGTCGCCTTACAGACCAAGAATAAGAAGGTAAAGACTTTCCCCTACTACAACAAGCACATTTGTAAATATTCCATCAGAGACTAAGCTCTCGAACAACAAGCAATAAGTATGCCTAAACTGCAAGGGCTGGCATACACGCATGTTATGTATGCGACGCAAAGTAAATGTGACTAACTCTCTCGCTTGTACTTAGCCTAAGCCCGCACAAACCAGTTTGTACTCAGTCGGAGCGTGTGTACTCGTCCGTGAGAGCTCACGCACACATCGCCGCGCTATGTGTGCGTGCACTACAGCGCGCCGCTTGAATTAATCTTGGTTGAATATTTTCTCACGTGCTACAAGGTAGAAGGCATGCTTCATCTTGTTTGTTAATTAATCAATTCTATTGGGTATTGACAGAATAGCGTTTATGAAAAGAGCAGCCCAAGTAGCAGTGTTGTGAGCGATTCGTCAGATACGCTGGTGTGCTCGCCTCAGGTTACGCAACGATCGTTGCCCCCCACACATCATGGGCAGCATGGGCAAAATGGGCAACATGGACAACATGGACAACTTGGCCATACGATACCCGTCATCAACCCGCGCGAGGCCTTCTATTCATCGGATGAAGATGACAGCTCTTAACGTTTTATATACACAGTTTTATTTGTATGAATAAAGAATTGGTTATAATTTACCGTTTTCATTATTTTACTATTCATAAATATTTTCTTAAATATTAGGGATTTTCAGATTTGTTGATAAACTTTTTCATGCCATTTAATGGGATCCTGTGAGGAAGAATTTGATTTATTTTAAATATTTTTTGTTTTGTTAACTCTCATTTTTTAAGTCGTAAAATATTTTATGCATTAAGTAAGGAAAAAATTAAATACATTGCATATTTGATATACATATACATTTATTAACTACTTACATAATCTAAAAACTATTGTGATTTGGTAGTGTCTGACATTTCAGCATTCTTTTGCTGTAACTTGGCGATCATGACCTTTTCCTTAGCATCCCTCTTGGCTTGGCGTTCGATCTTCTTCTGTTCCTTCTCCCTCTTGGCCAGCATCTCTTGGAACCTCTCGTCGCGAGGGTCGAGGGTGAAACCGAAGTGTCTTCTCACTTCGTCCACGAGACGCTCTTTCTTTGCCTGTAAATTATAGAAAATTCTTATGATAAAATACTTTTTGTTGGAATGTACATATTATCCTTCTAGTACGCCTAGACAAAGTAACATTCTCTCGCACTTGCGCTAATATTGCGGGAATGACATAATTATGTCACATGATCATAGAGTAGAAACAATACATTTTGTATTCTATGATATTATGTTTAAAAAGAGGTTTTTACTTAAAAGATTGTTGTTTCTACTAGCAAAGCTTCAGGATAATGTGACTTTGTCTACAGGCCCAGTCTTTTCATATTTAATTACTTACAAATACAAACACAAATAAAACAATAAATGTCAGATTCCATATTCCAGATGCATTCAAATTGCCATATTCTAAGCAAAGTGCTGTGTAGTAACACAACATAACTGTGATCTACTGAAAGGTGAAGTCCCCAGTGAGGCTACTCCAAAATTCCAATTGGAGATCTCATTATGCCCTAGCTCTCTAAATGTACGAATCATATATTGTAGACAGCAGAAAAAGACTATCCAACATAAAGCTACTTTGAGAGACACTGGGCCAGTAGACAAAGTATCATTATCCTCATGCTTTGCTAGTAAAAATGGTACAAAATGTACGGGAATGACATATGTCAAATAACTGAGTTATGTAATTATTATATTTATATATCACATTTCCTATTGTTTCTGTTAGCACAAACCACGAGAATGTTACTACTTTGTCTAGGCCTACTGGTGTTAGAACTATTCTTAGGCTTTCCATTATGTGAGTTGTATGTTAATTAATTTTTATTATTTTAAAATTGATATTAATGTCACTATGCCTCACCTTGGCTGTTGTAACTTCTTTCTCCTTCTTTGCAATCTTATTTTGAAGATCTTTTTTCCACTGATCCAATTTAGCGTAGCGAGTGGCCACCTCGTGGTCCCTCTTGAGCATATACTCTAGTCCCGCCTTCCTCCTCTGAGCTGCGCTATCCATCATCTCTTGTATTGTGAATGGAAAAGCAACAGACTCATATTCCAACTTCTCTTGGATTTCATCTTTGGTCGGCCAACAGAGACCTGGCAAGTAGGACAGTTTTTATTACAAAATCAAAATATAACTTCATTTATAAAAATATACTATGTGGGTAAATAAAATAATTCAATAGAATACCATCATTATTTTAAAGACTAGCAACAATTAGTACTTACTAGTCCAAAATAAACCATTACCTAAGATTCTTATGATATGATGAACATCTAATAAGTGTGAGTCATAGTAACATTCCCATGGGGGAGTTGGGATTTTCAGTGGAATAGTTTAATAAAATAAAAGAACTTGAATTTTAAAGCCAAAAAGTACTTACTTGGGTTAACCCCGCTGGAAATCCCATACTTTCCATAAACCTTCCTATTGTATTTGACTGTAAGATGTGCTAAGCATTGGGGAGTCTCAAAGGGCCGGCGGCCATTCACAAGGTTATAGTGAGCGGGCGACAGCCGAGAAATATTTCTTTTCTTCTCGATCTCAGCCTCTTTTGCAAGAGCATCATCACTATCATCAACAATTACTTGTTCATTCTGCTCCACCACTGCTGCTGTAGTTGAAAACCTGAAGAAACCACCTATCAAATTTGGCCTTAAACATTTTGCTCTAATACATAAATTCATTTTTAATTCAACAAACAAAACAAAATCAATCAGATGATTTTTGTAGGTTATGTAGCAGTATCGAATTTACTGACGTTCCACGAACTATTTTTTACCATGGCAATAAGTAACGTCTACTACCATTGTCTATGGAAAAAAAATATGTCATTCGATTGTCTGTCATGTGTCAAATTAATAATTTCGTCATCATCGAATCGAATCGACCGACCGACGTTTGCTTGCTTGCTTTGTTGAGCTCGGTTTCTAACTAGACTTCCTCACTAGCGTATTATTCTATTCCTGGAAAAAAAAACAATAAATATGGATGACTTCGGCGATAGCTTCGTTCAACCCGAGGTAGACCCGGCAGCGGAGTTTCTGGCACGCGAACAGAACCAGCTAGCAGGCTTAGAAGACGAGTTAGAAACTAGTGCTCCGCCCCCTGTTGTCTCATCGTCAAACAATGGCCTGGACGATTTTGTCGGTATGTATTAATAATATATCAACATAATGGAGCTTATACAATAAAATGAATAATTTTATTGTTAATGGTTTCCAAATTTCTCCAGAAATTTCGCCAAAACTTCGGAAACGTCATTCATTCTACTCATCAAAAATTATATACTGGGTCTCGTTATTACCATATATTCTACTAAGCTCTCTTCTCTCATCTATCTACTAATTATTGATGCTTTTATAAAACAACCTAACAACTACCCTCATTACAAATCAAAAGTTGATTTTTTTGTACAAATATTGAATCATTGTTATAAATGTGCAGAAGTGCCAAGTGCTTCAGCATTTGACTCCAACGGCCTTCTGGATGATGAGCCAATCCAGACCACTGTGTTCAAGCAGGAGAAGGAGGAACCAGAGAAGATCAGGATATGGCGAGAAGAACAGAAGAAGAGATTGGAAGAGAAAGGTAATCTATATAATATTGTGATATCATATTGTTAATGTGGCAGTACAAAATTAGAAGTCTTTGTTATTTCTGGTCTAGTAGCATTATTAGACAAATTCAACTTAAGAATTGATTTTTTAGCTTTACTAGGCAAAACACCAGAAGGTGTTATTTGACTGTTTGATTATTATTTTCCTGGTGCTGTGACACTGGCTTTTGCAGCTGTATACTCCAATTTGGACTAAATTTATTAGATTGATTCCTTATTTCATTACTACTAATTGACTGAAAAGTATTACCTAACAATTAAATTGAAAATTAAAAATATAAGGATCATACTTTCTTTTTAAGATGCTGAAGAGGAGAGGAAGAAAGAGGAAATGCTTAGAATAGCTAAAAAAGAGCTTGAAGATTGGTACAAAACTCATGACGAACAAATAGCTAAAACTAAGGCGGCTAACAGGTAATACTTTATATAATCCTGCATATATATTGGGCTTAGCGTTAGTTAGTATTAGCAATTTTAGTTAATATGTATTACTAGAGCTAATAACATATCTTTGTTAAAAATGCTAAAAAAACAATGCTACTTCTGAGTTCACTGTCTTCCATTCCAAAGCTTTTGTGATGGTGATAACACATCACTATATATATGATGAAGGAAAACTTAGTGAGGAAAAACCTGCATAGATTTTTTAGATGACAAAAGGCTCACCATCTATTACATATCTAGTTAAAATATGTATTTCAGTAATGTATGTATTGACCTGCGTATTGGGCACTATGCATTGATAGGAAATAAATTGATTAAGACTTTGTCATGTAAACATTTTTATCTTTACTTTCAAGTTGACTGAACTCTATTCTCATTGAACAATCATTGCATATCATAAAAATATTTGATTTTCATGTTGATTCTTTCTACATAAGATTATTCATTGGCAGAATGTTTCTTTTAGAAATGGCATGCTTCTATATTAAACTAATACTCTGTATTTCCTTTTCAATGCTATCAGGGAGTCTGCAAAGTGAGTATTTAGCTGATAAATAGAAAATGGGTACTAACATGTGTTTAATGGGCAAGGAATTGTGTTGTTATTTAGACTTTATTTGGTGGGCACTAAGACATGGTTTAGGAAAAAGTTCTCCTTGGGTTGTTATACAAGAGGTGTTGGATATAACAGAATACGATTGGATGATAATTTAATTTAATTTCAAATGTTATAAAAAAAAATTGTTATAATTTTTGTTCTTCATTCAACATTTTTCATTTAAATAATATTACTAAAATGGCATTAGAAAATTGGGGGATGATTAATGAACCATTATTTTTATTTGGCAAATCATTTCATAGGCATAGTAATACAAATTATGATGGATACAATACAATAAACCAGAATTTGACTTGCATTGCCCACTAATACAAATTTTAATAATGAATAATTCAGGAATGCAGAGAGGGCATTAGCTCGCGGTTCAGAGGGCGGAGTGGAGGAGGGTAACGAGTGGGCCCGGGTGGCGGAGTTGTGTGACTTCGGTCCGCGACGGGGAAGGGACGTGGCGCGCCTGCGCTCCATCGTGCTGCAACTCAAGCAGTCTGGAGTGCGACCTAAACATCCCCCACGGGCTGCTAAAGTGTGAGTTGCCATGCACAATTGTCTATGACTCATTGAAAACATAATTTAATTATTTATACTTATGATGTCAAGAAAGAACTATAAATAAAAATATTTTAAATCAAGTTTTTTTTTATCAGTCTACTATAGTTATTAGATTAGACATTTTATCTACAACAGTTTTCTGTCTGTCAATATTTATGAATACAGCCAAGTACTAAACTGAGGGTAGATAACTAATAAGTAATAATATACACTTTGTAATGAGGTTTGTTATAATATACACTCTGTAATATGGTTTGTTTAATAATAACAATATTTTATTTGTTCACAGAGCATAAATCAACATTGCTGATATTTAAGATATAATTAAACAATAAAGCCACTTACAAAATCAGTCTTAACGCTTGGAAATAACACTATATGAAAATTGTTAACATTCATAAATATAAAATTATAGTGATTGTAACTTGAACTGTTATTTATTGAATTTATTATTTTGTATTGTTATAATGGCTAACTATTATCATTTGAACGAGTAGTTAAGCATAATTTTCTTTTATAGATTATACTATAATAAACATACATCATTCCAAAATAATGTTTTAAATTTTAATGCTTTGGTTCAGAAAATTCAATGACATCTAAAAGATGTATAATACTGTGTACTTTGTACATAATCAACCTCACATTTTAGAATTGATAGCATTTCAATTCAAATTAATTCTAACATTCACTAATGAATTAAATTCTCTATAGCCTCTGTTTAACACATTCACTGCTAACTTCTCATCTTCGTAAATTCGCTCAATGCTGACGCGTATATGCGTCGTGTAGTAGTGAATGCGTTTACTTCTGTAATCCTCCATTTTCTATGTAAAACTATTTTCATCTAGATTATAATTTCAAATCCTTTGCTATATCAATATGTCTCCTCTTATATATTCTGTCAAAGAGCTGTAATAACAAATACATTAAACTTATAACTAGAAGGAAAGGCCAAACACCACAAGTGAGGTAGCTCTGTAACTGAACACCAAGGGGCTTTATTTTATTCATAGATATCTTGTCATACACAATCTCAGTTCTCCTAGAAACATCCATCCAATTGTACATTTTTCTAACCATCTTGTTACATTCATATGGACATAGTATGTTACCGTGTTTCAAGTCTTTTATAGCTAGCTCTAAGCCTTCAATTAAAGCAGTGACATTAGGCTCTGTGAGATATATCATGTTATCAGGTAATACTTCAGGTATACCTCCGACTTTAGTGGACACTACTTTCAAGCCACAAGAAGCTGCTTCCACTATAGCCATGCAGTAAGCTTCAGTCAATGATGTATTCAGAAATATATCTCCTTTCACAACCACATTTCTCACTTCAGAATGCTTTAGACTGCCCAATAATGTGACACAGTCTTGAAAACCAAATTTTTCTCTGACTTCTTGTAGCAACCACATCTTAGGCCCGTCCCCACCAACTATGAACCTTAAGTTGGGGTATCTAGGGCACATATCAGCTATCACGGCAGCCATTAAGTCAACTCCTTTTCTATACACCAACCTTGATACTATAACTATAGTTATTAAGTTAGGATCCCTTTTACTAGGATCTGGAGTGAAACTGTATGCATCAACGGCGTTTGGTATCACAGAGACCTTCCAAGCTTTCACCTTAGCTCTTAGTACCGTGTTCTCTTTCCCAGTGTGTGACACACAGATGCAATGGTCACATTCACACAGACACATCTGGAGGTACTTGTTTGTCAATATAGCTGACGTGTCAGCAAAACCAAACAGACTATGGTCTGTGAAAACAGTCCTCAAACCCATTAGTTTACCTATAATAGACACTTCATGGCATAAAACACTGAAGGCTGAGTGTCCATGGACTATTTCTATACATTCTCGAATCAAAATGTACCTAACTAGAGCTATGTTACATATCATTGTAGGAAGGACACATTGTGCATAGAATACTCTAATTGGTAAGTAATAAACCTTGAGCCCTCCTGTTAAATATCTAATACCTACTCTTTTGCCATAGGAATGAGTAATGACAATAACTTTGTGGCCGCGCTTCATAAGGCATTGTGATAGATTGAAGATGTGCTCCTCAACTCCACCAGTATTTGGATAGAAGAAATCCGACGCCATGCAAATTACATGCCTCTTTCTCTTCTTTAAAACTTCCTAAAATGAGAGATTATATTATAAATATTTTTTTCTCATAAGTTTAAATTTTATTTTATATTTATTTACTCATAATAAATAACTTACAGATTGCAAACTCATTTTCGTATTTCAAACAACGTCTCTGTAAATTATCAGAATCTATGTTTATGAAACTGCATTGAGTTGAATATGTTTCTGTTGTAATCTTGTAAACACATGGCCCACTATTTTGTACATAAAATACGATTGCACTAAGCTTGTATGAAACTAGGTTTACTATTATGGCCCTAAAATCAAACTCTATCGAACCAATAAAGTTGGTTATTATAATTTCATTTTATCTCCGTATAACATAATTATGAAACACACGATTTAAAATCAAAAATTACTTGGTGGAATTGTTGTGAACAAAATTAGACAAATTGACATGACGATGTATTAGCTGTCTGTCGTCTGTCAGTCAATGAGACACTGTCAATTGACATTTTTACTTGTACCCATCTGCCCCAAATAAATAATGTAAGTGATTTTTTTTCTTTGTCTATGATCCACCCTGTTTCACTGTCCTACTGACCTCATATCTTCAACACTCACTTGAAATGGACGGATAACTAGATGAATCCAAAGGCATAATTTTTTAAATTACCCCTTAAAATATACATACAAATTTATATATTTGATACATGATTTTTATTTTGCGTCGAACTTTCTCTTGATTGTAATATTTTTTTTGAGAAATAAGCGAAAAAACATTACAGTTTCAACTAGTCTTACAAGATAAAGCCAATTAGCCCGTTTGGGTTCTAACCTTCGTCTACCAAAATATTGCGATAAGTTTCTATATCATCTATGGTGTCTGTCTGTCATCTTTTGTGTCACTGGTCTACTATGATTGTTTTGTTTTGTAGGTTATGATAAGACTAGGCGGGTTCGTATTTAATATTTAAGTATAATAAAACTTCGTTGTCTTCCTTTCTGATTACTTGTAAACGAGATGGAAGAAGAAAAGAAGGCTGAACGCAAGCGGAAGAGATTTGCAGTCCGATTGAAAACTTATAAAGGAATTATAAGTACAGATGTTCCACAACCTGTGAGTTATCAAAACATTAGATTTTCTTGTATGTTTTGGGATAATCAAACATTACTTAATATAATTTAAATTTCAGTCTCTGGTGCTTTATAATGCTGGACAAGCTACGGGCTTAGAAAAAGAGAGTATAATCAAGATGCTTAAAGAAAATTCTATTGATGTTTCCATCCCTAAATTAATATCGGAAAAAGGACAGTCACACTCGTTCCTCGTGTTTAGAAATGTTGATGAAGCCACTACATTCCTAAATAAGTGTAATGGCAAAGCCAAAACAGACGAAAGTGGAAATCCCCTCTATATAAGCTATGTTGAAAATGGTAAGAACTTTGATTCACATTTATTTTATAATGTGTTGATTCACATCTATTTTTAATGTCAAAATTAATCTCATTATAGTACTACCAAAAAATGTTTACCGATGTTTACTTTATTTCAATATAAACTTTTATTTATTTACCTACTACATTTTGCTAGAAATTGGTACACTATTCAACGAAAACCTACAATCTGCCTAATTATGAGGGTAAGAAAGACAATATAGCTGACTATAATTTATTGTCTTCCTTAACACATTCACTGCTAACGTCTCAACTTCGTAAATGCTCACTGCTGCACATATGTGTCATGTAGCAGTGAACACATTAAATCTTTTATCATTCATCTTATTTAATTTAATCAGTTGTACATATTCATATTGATAAATTCCAGTACCAAACAACGAAACCATATGCCAACATGAGAATCCTAAAGACCTCACATTATTAAATGACTTTATAACAAATGACGAAGAGAAGCAATTCATCACCCTTTTCAATTGGACCGAAGACATTGACTCGAGTAAACTGAAGAACCGGCAAGTGAAGCATTATGGCTATGAGTTCAGATATGGTTCCAATGATGTTGATTTGAATGATCCACTGAGTGAGAAGATTCCGGAACTTTGTGATGTCTTGTGGCGGAGGCTAATGGAGCATGGCTTTGATCTTGGAGTACCAGATCAGTTGACTGTCAATAAGTATCGACCTGGTGAGGGTAAGGATCCTTTTGAATACATAGATTTTTTTTACATATTTTCTGTACATTACCATGCAGTACCATCTAGTCCAAAACTAAGCAAAGCTATGTACCTAGTACTTTGGGCACTAGACGGAAATAATACTTTTTGTCGCAACCACTTTCATCATCATTCTCCTGCCTTATAATTAGCTTTTCTCAGCCATTCCACTCTAACTCATTACACAATACATCCATTGTCTCATTGCTAGAAACTATTGACCAAAAATGTGTGAATAATATATATTGTTTGACTTTTGCAAGCAAACCTATCAGCCATTCAATCCAGACCATAGATATAGAAAAAAAATTGCTTCTTTATCTTTGATCTAAACATTTAAATATGGAATAAAGTCAGTGACTTCGTTCATGAAAATAGAGATATTGTGAATGAGAGAATAATAAGGAATTTACATTTCCAGGCATACCATCCCATGTGGATAAACACAGCCCTTTTGGAGACACTATTCTATCTCTCTCTCTTGGATCATCTATAGTTATGGATTGGAAACACCACACAGGCAAATATGTACCTGTTGTGGTGCCACCTAGATCAATGATGATCATGCAAGGGGAAGCTAGGTAAGTTCATTCCATTATTAAGATTATATTTATTATATTAAGCAATACAATAATATAAAATATTATTGTGTATTTCATCCCATTAGGTTTAAATATCTGTAATTATGGTGATAAATAAATAAATAATTTATTTTCATACAAATAATCTCTGCACTTTATTGTGTTATAAATATATCTATTCAAATCCATATTATCCATTTTAATAATACGAAATGTGTGCTGTTAGTCAAATTACGAGTATTTAAAGATATAAGTAAATATAATAATTGTGTTGTGTGATCTCACTGACATGACACCATATACTTTGTAAAAAAAAAATTGTCAAACTTTTTTTTTGTTCACGGCTCAACCAAATTTGTTACTTAAAATCTTAGAACAATATAAGGGTAAAAGTTACTTGTTAATATATTGTGTAATTTATCGTAGATATGACTGGCAGCATGGAATCCAAGCACGCAATTGGGATCCTATTATCGAAATCCGGGAAACTTCAAACTCAACTGTCAAAGTTATCACCACAGATACAAAACCTAGAGGAACCAGGATTTCCCTTACATTCCGGTGGACCAGAGAGGGGCCTTGTATGTGTGAATACAGGACTTTGTGTGATAGTGCTGGCAGTGTGACTACTGATGATATACAGGGAGAGCTGGCGAACAATTTAGAAGATTTACATGTGCATCAAGTGAGTAAACTTACCATATTACTAGCAGTGGCGTGCATTGCATATAAGCAGGTAAGCAGAAGTTGTGATCACTGAATACACTCGTGTCCAAGGGCGTGCATTGGATTTTCAGAGGGGTAGGCATAAACAATAAGTAGGTAGGTAGGCAGGTTAAGTACATACCTATGTGACGCGGCGTAGGTACGTACGTCTTGGTAAAGATACACATACGAACATAAACATACACACGACACGAGTGTATTCAGTGATCACAAATTGTAACTTCTGCTTACCTGCTTATATGCAATGCACGCCACTGCTCGTGTCGTGTGTGTGTGTGTGTTTATGTTCGTATGTGTATCTTTACCAAGACGTACGTACCTACGCCGCGTCACATAGGTATGTACTTAAACTGCCTACCTACCTACTTATTGTTTTTGCCTACCCCTCTGAAAATCCAATGCACACCCCTGATTACTAGCTGTTTTACCGGCAAAGGATTAACAAACTAACTTAGTGTTTTCCTGGTTTTTGTAACACTTTCTACTGATGTCTCATTCCTATTAGTCAACATGATATTATAAAGCTTTCCTCAATGAATTATCTATCCAACACCAAAATATTTCTTTCGATTTAAACTAGTTGCAGAAACAGCTAATGAATTTGGCTTGAGATCTTGATTTGTGCATCAAATCAAGATTGAATAGTTTCAAGCGAGGACAAACTTGTCTAACCGTACCATAAGTAATCTATTATTGTATTTGCGATATTAAAGATAGTATTATGATTTTAATGGAACACATGCTTAATTAGAACTGCACAGCTTGCAGGGGGTTGTGGTTTCAAATCCCATCTTTTGTTCATATTTTACTTAACAATTTTAAAAAGTCATAACTTTTTAGTTTTACTCTTCAAAATCAATTTGCAACCTCAGTTTTTGGCACAAGTGAAGATAAATCAGGGCCTATATTATTTATGGCTTTCACATTTTTTACCCGACTTCATATAGAGGAGGAAGTTCTCAGAACTTTCGACTCAGTGGACCTATTTGGATGATGATTTTTTTAATAATTTCCATCAAGCTGTACTCTTAGCGATATGATAGCCTTTTCAATGAACATATCATATGTGATAGGTGTATGAACAAATAGCGTGCCACTTCAGTACGACGCGGCACAAGCCTTGGCCTCAGGTCGTGGAGTTCATGCGGCGCGTGGCTCCCGGCGCCCTCGTGCTGGACCTGGGCTGCGGCAACGGGAAGAATGTCTTGCAAAGGCATGATATTGTACAGGTAACATTGTTTTGCTATCACAAACTCTTTCCGATGGTACTCTACTTAATATGTCATTTTCTATATGTATTTTTTTGAACATAAAAATATACAATTCCATCGCCACCTTAGGCCTTTTACTTCATCATCATCATGAATTTAAGAGTTGTGACTCTTGTCGGTGTAACTGATGCAACTTCTTCCATTTGTCTCTATCAAGTGCCATCTCCTTGACCTCCCTATACGTCATGGCAGACACATTTTCCTTGACTTGTCTCATGTATGTTAGCCTGGGTCTTCCTCTTCCTCTCTTTCCTTCTACTTTTCCTTTTACTTAGCTTTGAATTATTTCCCAGCCAGATGCAGGTTTAACCAGGATTCCCCCACGATATTTTCCTTCACGTTAAAGCGTGTGGAGTGAAAATTGAACGTAAGTTTTTAGAAAAACTCTGGTCACAGCCGCTGGGGTTCAAACTTACGTCAGTTGCTTAGCAAGCGACTGCTCAGACCCACGGTTCTTTATTACTTTGTGAATGTAAATAAGTGAATATTTTGAGGATGACTCTAGCTAGACTTACGATTATAAGAGAGAAAGCAACCTTCCGAACCTGGCGATAAAATGTATAATCCTGTATAATTATGTCATTCTGACGATTAGAAAGTACTTTGTCTAATCGAATTTGGCTTTTATATTATTTGCAGTTAGCAGGTGAGCGCAGCAGTGGTCTCCTGAGGGAATGCAAACAACATATCCAGGGTATCTCTGGCGCGGATTGCGTGCGTCTAGACTTATTATACGCCGGACTGAAGGACGCGTGCGCAGACTTCGCTATATGTATCGCTGTTATACACCACTTTTGTAGTCAAGTAAGTGTTTTCTTATATACTAAGAAAATAGTGAAAAAAGCTGATCAATGCCTATAAGTTTGTTTTGCTTATTTTGCTTATATTTAATGTTTAGTAAATTCGTATTCGTTTTTAATACTGTAAGGATGTTAATATGGTTTTAGTAAATTAAAAGTTAGTAGCACTCTGGGACGTATATTTCCGAACATAAAATCATTGTTCATTTAAAATATGTTTTGTTTCAAAATACTCTTCTAAGCACTTTTCAATAATTTAACCATAATATAAAATTGGTCCTTCGAGCTATCGACGAATACATGTTTCACGTTCTAAAAAAATATTAATAAGAGTTTTGAAAGGATATTATTATTTAATAATTTAGAGAAGTAGAGACAAATTGAAGAAGAAAAGGCATTTATAACCATAATTTTATTATTAATTATTATTTTCCAGGCTCGAAGACTACAAGCCATATCAACGATAACACGTCTACTGAAGCCTGGGGGCCGAGCCCTGATCACAGTGTGGGCCAAAGACCAGACCAAATCCAATTATCTATGCAAAAACAAGGAGCAATCAAGTAATGAAATAGTGTCAGTGGGAGGATTGAACCTCCCAGTGCACGAAAACAGGACCCAATTCCAACATAAAGACCTATTAGTCCCTTGGAAACTTAGGAAAGTGAACAATAACAAATTGGAAGATAGCCCTTATCAAACATTACTAAGATATTATCACGTTTTTGAAGAAAATGAGCTTGTGGAGTTGTGCAATCAAGTACCTAATATCAATGTAGAAAACAGTTTTTACGAAGAAGGTAATTGGTGTGTTATAATAAATAAAATGACATAATTCTATCATTTAACGGCTTTGTACTTCTCTTTTTAATTAAATTCAAAAAATCATCTCAAATTCTACAAAATTAAAAAACTCTATATAAAAACACTATACAAAAACAATGATCGTAACAATAGGTGTTGGCGCAAGCGTGGTTGATACTTGTCGTAGGTATATCAAAAGTAGATATTACTATTTTATCGAGAGTTAATACTAAACGAAACAAAAATATAAATATTCATTTGTTTATCACAGTCATCAGCTACAAATACCATAATCTATTATTGCAAGTATCAAAATGTATCAAGTCACGTGTCGAAGACGATCGATTGTAGTGTTTAATGCGCGGACATAAGGTTTAAAATCGTCGTCTTGACCTGCGTCCCAAGTATAGGTTTTGGTTGTTGAAACGTAGACGAATTTCGTTGCGTAGCATTTTTACTATTTTATATTATATCTGTATGCAACATGTAGCTTGACAAATATTTTCATCATCTTTAGGTACTTTATTTTCATTTGTAATTATTACTATCAATAGTTAGTACCTGGGGCCTTACCATGAGCTCTTATTGCCATGATAGTTTCACTCATTTATGAGACAGATGTATGTGACGTGTATACATCTGTCACTGTCGCACAACTGAATTATCATTGCAATAAGAGCTCATGGTTGGGCCCCTGGATTGTTCTATCGGACCGTTTTTGTCGACATTATCTTCAAATAAAACCTAGCTAGATCGCTGTATCGCCCCCGAAACCCCTTGAATACTAAATTTTATGGAAATTGATAGAGCAGTTTCCGAGATTCTCATTATATACATACATATTACTGCTTAAAGCTATAGGCTACATGTCTGAAAATAAAAAAGTTTATTGATCGAAATCAGTTGATCCGCCATCTTTGAAAAAAGTACCAACACATTCTGCGCCACGTTAATACGCAACGAATTTCGACGTTGAAACATATCAAATGCTATATTTGAGGCACTATTTCAACCCCGCTTGCGTGAACTCCCTAAATCTTCATCAGCGCCAGTTGTATTAGAGGTATAACGGATATAGTCGACAAGTCCGCTAGAACCGCATCGACATTCTGCAAGGTATTCACTTGAAATATGTTCTCCTTTCTGAAGCTCAGTATTGCCAGCGCCAATAATGGAAGGATTTCTAAACAGTCGTAGCCGATTATAGCGTCCCAGAGCAGCAATAACTGGTCGGGGGGAAGGTGGCCGCTGAACGCTCGCATCAGCCATTTGAATACCACTCGTATTCTGAAAACCATATGGTATTTATTTGCTATTTAAAGTATAAATAAGTTATCCGCTCTTAAATCGAACCATAAAATTTTGCAGTTTGACACATTTAAAATAAAATTGTAATTAAACTTGAGAGTTCTGACAGCTCAATTTCGACACTCTAGTGAAATAATAATTATTTCTCTTCAAAATAATCTTAAAACATTATTTTTATGTTTTTTTTTTTTTTTTTAGTTCTGTCATATGAACAGTTAAGCTTGGTACACACCACGCACTACACAGTGTGTTTTGCCTTATTTTTTTTCGTTAATTTTTCCAAAAACCTCATCACAGAAGAAAATCATTAATAAAAATTTGTCAAACAGCAATACGTCCATATAGTGATATAACTTACGGATTTATATTAATATTTCTAAAGTGTATCCACAGCAGCGGTTCGTTAGCTTCTAGCAGCCTCTCGTACAATAAACATAATGATACGATACCCTGCAACAAGGTTCAACATATCAAAGTAATGGCAAGGATGACATTCAAGATGGCGGGACTAAGTATACGCGGCCATTTTGGATTTCCTTTTTACTCAAATATTTAACGAATGATTAGATAATAGGTAACTAGCTTTTACCCGCGACTTCATCCGCGTGATTTCTAGCATAAGGTATTCCAAATTTCACCTTAATAGGTTTAGCGGGTTATCTGTGTGAAGTAAATTGAGAGAAACTCTTCCGCATTTATATTAATTAGTTCCCGTTCCCGTGAGTGTACGGCGATAAAATATAGCCTATGTTACTCGCTGATGATGTAGTGTAGCTATCCATTGCTGAAATAATTTTAAGATCGGTCTAGTAGTGTCGGAGCCTATACAAACAAACAAATCTTTCCTCTTTATAATATTATTATAGATTAGTATAGACGCAAATCTGTATAATATTATCAATAATGTACCTGTGGATGTGTCGATATGTAGTGTAGTCGATGCCAGTACCGTATGTAGAAAGCGCGGAATGTGTAGTACAATTGAACAGGGTCGTCGTACAGGTAACAAAATGGCGTCGCTGCAATAACCGATTTAGTTCAAAAACATTGGTTCCAATAATAGAGAATTAATACATAAGTACACGCGATAAGGTCGATTTTTGTATGCTTACCATACATAGTGAACCCATGAAAAGGTATGATCCCGCTGGGAGGGAAGACGGTGACACTTTCAGCGGAGGTCTGTTTGCCTTTGATCGTGACCGAGAGAGGATTGCCGATGCTGCCCTTCAGCTGCTGCATCACCTCACAGTCACGGGAGAAACATAACATCACCTACAAATTTGAAATTTTTACTTTAAAACATCCTTATACTTTGGGTCTGTTGAAAAAAGTTGTAAAAACACTGGATAGCAGTTTTGTAATAATCTAATGTAGTGTGTGAATTTTATCGATTCATGCGTATTGAGGGATTAATAAACAATAAGGAAAATGTGGTGAGCGTGGTTAAGTAAATGAAGCGATTCTATTAGTAATTAACATAAACATCCCTCCCTTCACATCCTCGCAGTCTAGTGGAAATACGTCCTAAGAAACTATTGTATCCTTATCGCGAGTTTGTCACCGTTTTCCTAATCTATACTCGCAAGCGTCTCCGTCGAAAATTTGTATGGGAAATTGGGCAGAGTCTCCTAGACTCTAAAATATCTTATACAAATGTTGTGGGTGACACTAGTGAGTAAAGATTACAAAAAAGGTAAACACTCGTCTTACATTATACATGGCAATACCGAAAAGTAGATAAAAGTGGGTAATTAGATAAAAATAAAATTTCGCCATTTTTATATAAGTATCGTCGCGACAATCCGCAACAGGTATGCGCGGTAACTTTAGTAGATTAATTTAAAATCTAGAATGAAAAGTGAAACAAAGGTGAACGGTATCATCAAATGATGTGAGTGACCGTAGATACCTGTATATGTTTACCGTAATCTGGCTACAAGAGGCAGTTGAGATGGGTAAGTACCTACTTGAATATTCTTTTTCGCATGAAATTTCTTTTCCGATAAAAACGTCAAAAGGTCTGATATTACCTGATATAATAAATCTTCAAAAACAAAATACTGGTCGTCGTTTGAGGCTGTGAGCTGCACGTCTTTAAATATTAACTTGTCTATCATCAAATCTACTTCAAGTACACTTTTCTTTAGTTGACCAAAATATGCTGTATGCTGAAAACAATTATTTTCAAAATCATTTTAGGGCAGCGCACACCGGCCATGGTACATAGCTAAAAAACATCGTTCCAGGCAGAAACTCGGTTCTTAATTTGTTTTCAATCTTGCCTGCATTATCTATATGACATTTACGCGCCATAGACATTCTGGCATACGTTTTGACTAGACTGAATGCTAAATTTCAAGATCGAAATCAACTCTTTATCCTTTTGAAGGTTAGGAGAGAGTTGATGACAGCTTCTTAAGTAATTCTTACCTGTGACTTAATATCAGAGCCCAATACTTGCATCCACAGCTTCGCTCGTAGGCTCTGTGGACTGCCTTTCTTTAGGTACTCCTGTATAACTGGCGCGTATCCTAAAGCAGCGACTCTTTCACCTAAAGCCACCCGCTCTGCTTCTAACGAAGCGAACCCCGCGACTGTACTCGGCATGGCTGGATTCACCCCCAACAGTGGTTCCCCGCTTGACCACTCAATGTATACCTTGCGCTGGAAAAAATATTTTATAGAATTAAGAGTTCCTTAACTGATTAATTAATTGAACTGCTCAAAAGAAAGTATCAGTGTTAAAATAAATAACACCTAAACTACGAGTTGTTAGTCAAGTTTGTTGTTTTGAACCTACAACTGAATTAGCTTCTAGTTAGGGGTAGCATTATTTTGAAATAAGTACGTACTAATTGATCTAATGTTTTGACTTGTAGAGGTAAGTGAGCAAATTCCCATTTTGGTTCATCTCTGAAAAGGTAGACATACAAAAATGTTAATATGCATAAATATTTTATTAAGTCTATTTAATAACGAAATTAGACTATTAGGTACTCACTCTCTCGTAAATGGCACATAACCAGATAATGTTAAAAGTACTTCTAAAAAATCTTTCGGTGCGTAAACAGGTCTGTATTTTGAGAGATCTGAAAACGAGCACTGAGTTAATTACCACCCTGTATTTAACTACACTATGAAATATTTTTGACATAAAAGTTAATGATCATTTCAAAAGTGGGAATATTCACTCTGGCAGATTCTATGATGATTGAATTGGGTAAATATCATTCGTAAATACCTAAGTTATAGGTACTAAGTTCATTCCATTTTTCTGAGAGTTCCTCCTGTTCACTCTGTGGCCTAATTTTTGCTAATGACGTCTCAAGGTCAGAACACATTGAGTTTAGTGATTTATGGATCCTTTTCTCCCATTGGGCGCTTGCCTTTAATAGAGACATTAATGGATCCAACTTCTGTAAAACGAATATTTTTTACTATGGCAATTTATGGAAATTTCAACATTCTAATCAATGCAGAAAACGTAGTTAAACAGTGAAAAACTTACGTTTTGTTTACTTTGTGTTCTAACCCAATGAAATACTGTGTTCCTTAACTTCGTATCTAAGCCTTTTTCTTTCATAGCTTGCTGGAGAGTTTGCTTAAAATCTTCCTTTTTAACATTTGGCGAAGATACTAGTTTCTAAGGAAATGGACGATATGTGGTTATGTAAGTCCTCATATTGGCAAATATTTATTCATAAAAGCACTGGTTACATACCTGCACATCACTGTAAAAGGATTTGTATATAGAAAGATTTTTAATTTCCTCTGCTAGCTTCAAGGCTGTATGGTGAATAGCCTCCTCTTTTATACCTTCCATTATAACTAGTCAACAATTATATATTATTCAATTTTGTAAAAATAAAATAACAGACATGACTTTGTTTACTTTTTTTATAAAAATCATGGTTCATTGAAAGTGAAAGATACGGTTACTTAGGCAACTAGTAACAGTTGCTCACATGAAAAAATCTATTTAGTTGGTCATAATATCGATATCATTAAAAATACTTTCCAAGAAATTTAATCCTTTGATATTCGACCACGTTCAATTCCCTATTTTTATAATGTTTTTTTTGTTTTTTTTTTTTTTTTTCGTGACGTGTCTCTTGCAGATTAAACTCCGGGAGTCATTTCTGCTTAACCGGACAATGGCGAGACTAATTAAAGCCTCCAGCCAGGCGCAAAGCATTTAAGCAACACAGCTAAGGGCGCCCCATAGTGGGGCTCGGACCTCGGCTTAGGGCGTTGCTGGATCGCGAGCTAGGGAGCTGGGCTGGACTGGGTAGATTATTTATGGTTTGGGGGTTAGAATTTACATGCTTGGCGCGGGCCGGCATATTCAAGGGTCGGGGTCCCTATTTTTATAATGTTACATTTATTAATTTTATGTTACCAACAGGCAGAATGGCTATTTTGGTTAAGACACGTTCTCTAAAAAAAGTTAGCTCGTAGGTATTGCGTTCCATTCCATGTTAAAGAATGATCATAATAATCTGTCAGATTCATAGTAAATATTATGTTTAATTATATTTAATTTTTAAGAAATTTATTTTCGATTAATTCTATTTAAAAAAATTATCCGCAGAGTAACGATATCAATGAAATTAAAGCCAGTTCAAAAGTGGAGTACTGACAGCAGTTGTTCATTACTATAAAATGGAACGTATGTTTATAAAAGTCAGCTGTCTGTGTTGGTACACACACAGCTGCTATCCATTTTTCAACAAAGGAAATTCTTAAATATGGGTAAAATATTCCTCGATCATACTGGTGGCACGCGTTTGTTTTCCTGTGCGTATTGTCATATAAACCTCACTAATCGTTCGGAACTTATTAGTACAAGATTCACTGGAGCTACAGGTACGTATAGGTACAATATTAATTCTAAACAAATTATGCATTCAGGGTATTAAGTATGAATGAAGTATGAGGCAGTGATTGTTAAACTTTTTTCCAGTAGGTAATTATTACATCTACTCGCTTTTTTACCTAAGACAATGAACGGACGTTCTATTTATATCAGTAGGTAAATCTATGTAGTTGTAAATCTAGACTGAATTGAAGTGTCTATTTGTAATTCCAAATAAGCAGCTTTGTAAGTAATGCATATGAAAAAAGAATACGCTGCCTGTTTTTTCCGGCTAATCTTTGAAACGGCTGGACCGATTTTAATGGGACTTTCACAGAAAGATAACTAATGTTATTAGGAATAACTTACTTTTAGAAAAAAAAAAACTTTATCATAGTTTTTATTGTTAATCCTACACGGGTAAAACCGCGGGGCACACCTAGTTATATAACATTTTTCTTTCTAAAAAATGTGCATGTGTATCTTAATTTAACTGAAAAATCGGACTCAATTGAATCCTTTAGCATTAAAGCTTGCGTCTACCTAAACCAATCAGTATCACAATCCCAACCGAATTTGCAGGTCGCGCATTTTTGTTCCACAAGGTAGTAAATCTGGTGTACTCGGAGGTACAAGACCGAGTGATGCTGACGGGCCGGCATATGGTGCGCGACGTCTCCTGCAAGAATTGCGGCACCAAGCTTGGTTGGGTCTACGAATTCGCCACTGAAGAAAACCAGCGGTATAAAGAAGGCCGCGTCATTTTAGAGAGAGCTCTTGTCACGGAGAGTGATGGCATTGTGGAAATTCAAGTAAATAACGATTGACAATCTGGGATTTTACGAAACCACGAGAATATTGAGATGCCTCACTGTATCAAATTATAGTTATCCATATATGGAGTGTAGCTGCTATAATATATGTTATAAGCTACTAATAGGAAGCACCCAGTTACTTTTCTTCTTTCTAACGTGTTTATGCTATGTGGTAGAGCCTTTTACTCAGGTTTAACAAACTTATTAGTTCGTAAGTATTTGATTATAGTATTAATATTATCATATACTACTTACGACTAAACTACTTAGGTACGGTTAAAAACTTACCTACATATAAACAATTAGGCCTAAATCAGAATGTATGTTATAAATATAAATAATACATTTCGGTCTTTGGAGTTAAAAAGTACTTCGCTTTTATCATTGAAAGTGGTAATGATTGGCACACAATCTCGGCAAATAATTAGTTACCTCGAATATTGAAATATGCCATTTAGACTAGTCAATAAATATGTTTCATCATTATTTCCAATACACAATTGACTATTCGAGTCGTCTTTTTATTTTCGACATTGTAAATTGTTTGCTGAAGAACATTTAATAGATTATATAAATTTTGACATTAAATTGAGTTTAACCGATTTTTTTATTTTATTACTTTTATATTTTGCGCATGTGGGAACACGGAACCGTGTGGGGAGCTAAGGTTCCCGGTGGTATAGTTTTTGCTACTACGTTTCATCGAAAATGGATTAGGTGCCAACATAACAGATGGTGAGCTCAATAATACCGGGAGGCTCAAAAGAATCGGGTCACTACTTATTCATTCGTCTTTACAGACTTTTATTTTATTTTTCAGTTATAATATGCTTTATTAAACAAAGTTTTCTTCCGTAATAAAGTTGGTGAGATATTACCAGTATCACCACCACCTTCTTCAAAAAGAGTTTCTTAATTAAGTTGTATTTTTTTGTATTTACTTTGTTAAAAAGGGAACTACTTAATACCCATACTGTGGTAAAAATATATAGGATAAAACTTTAGAAGCCACTGGCCTTCCCTTCTGCCTATGTGTACTATGCGGTAGTATGCGTATGTATGTTGTGCATAAGTGTGCTGTGCTCTCGTGAAAGCTCAGACAAATAAATAGATAGTTGGGCTTTCTCAAACACGAAAGTTTTGTTGCTTCCATTGCACCACAAAAGAAAATTAATGAATAATGGAGGGCATTGCAAATTGGGATTACTAATTACTTAAGATATCATCATCATCATCCTCCTGCCCTTATCCCATGTTATTTGGGTCGGCGCAAAACTTGTAAAGATTTGATTAAAGGTTGCTAAAAAAATATTGGGTATATAGTATACAATAATAATGAGCTATTGGTTTATGTGCTTTACTTTTTTGTCTTTATCTTTAGCTACTGTCTTTTTTTTACTGTCCATTAGTCAAGCTGTCATGAATGACAGAACAGTAGTTGTCAGAATGACAATGTCAGATAAAAGTCATCTCAAGGTGAAGCTTTATCTAGAATAAAATTTGATTATTTTACTTTTCTCATAATCTTTCAACTTTTTAATCTGGAATCTAAAATTCGTTTGGATTGTGGCCATTCATTGTTGTAGTGTTCGTTTGTTGATTTACGTTACTGCATTTAGTGTACTTACCACTAGGGATGGCGATTCTTTCAAAAAAAGATCGATTTTTAAATCGATTCGAATCGTAACATGATGAATCGATTCATAAAAAAATCGAGGTCAAAAAGATCGATTTCTAAAAAATCGATCTTTTCTCGAGTCCGCATTTACTATGTAAATATAAATCCATTTTATAAAAAACAAGATACCATAATAAGCGATCACTTAGTATTAAAATCAGGGATTTTTTTTAGTTCAAGAAATTCGATGATCACAATCATTTTTATAACAATAGGAAAGTATCAGGTAAAAAAAAAACTAAAAAAACATCATGTGTATTCAATGCGCTTTTTAAGATATTATATTATCAAAGTGATGATTCTTCTACTCATTATCTGTCAATAAAATGTTTATAATTATTAACACTATGCACCCCACGCTTTTTACAAAAATGTACATTCATTTCTAATTTACAATATTCTTTATCCAAATTTATTAAATTTTATTTTCTGATTTTTAGTTGGATTTTTTATGAAAGCGTGTTTTTTTAGTTTTTTAAACTATTATTTATTTTTTATTTTTTAGTTAAATTTTTTAAACTATATATTATTTAGTTCGATTGGCTAACTATCAACCGCCCTCAATACCACAAACCGCCCGCACTAGCTCTATCTATCTTACTCGCATGCAAAGGATGCGGAAAGAAATTAATTAATCCTGGCGAATCTAATTAGGATAATCGGATGCTTCGATCGGATTATTGCATTGTCATCGACTTTTGACAGGTGTGCAAAGTTTGAATTAAATCTGATCGTACAAAGTAGGACAAAATCGAGCTCAAAGGGGTCGGTTACATACATACATACATACATACAGGTGAAGCTAATAAAAGCGTGTTAAAAAGAAGACACAATTCTACTTTCTAAATGTATTTCTTATATATAGTAATAATTTTAACAAAAAAAATAATGATTTCAAATTTTAATTCTAAAACTACGGAATAGATTAAAACGTGTTGTAATAGAAAAAATCGAGTGTCGATTCTCTAGGTTGAAATATCGATTCACTGAATCGATTCAGTGTTACATATCGATTTATAAAATCGATTTATTTGGCTCGAAAAATCGATTTTTCGATTAATCGATCTCAGATCGCCATCCCTACTTACCACATTTATTTACATTTGTTTACTTACCCTTTGAATGTAACAGGAAAATATTTAGTAAACAAATAAAATAAACAAGACGCAGTTTTCCAATTTGATTCCATTTTTGCGTTTAGCAAAGCAAAGACTGCCTTTAAAATAACATGGGAAAACTGTTTCTGGATCATATCGGTGGTACCCGCTTGTTTGCTTGCGCTGCGTGCGATGTAAACCTGACAAATCGATCTGAATTAATCAGTACCAGATTCACAGGAGCTACAGGTATGGCATAATAATCTTTGTCATTAATCAATGCTTTTATTATATTGCAAAATTTCTAAGTTAGAACAGTTTAAAGACGTATGCACTTAATGCTTGAAATCAGAAATGAAAATGTAATTTGCACTCAGCTACGTCTAATAAAACACCAATTTACTGGAATCACTTTTATTGTATAAGTAGCAAAACCATGACAGATGATGCAAGAATATTTATAACTGCCCTATACATACTTGATTATTCTTGTGTCAATAAGATTTAACAAGTTCAACATTGAATACACAACACACTCCAACTTGATAAATGTGAGTGTTTGTTTATGTTTTTCCACCAGAATAGCTCAACGAAACTCTTCAAAGTTCATGTTGTTGGCCTGACATCTTTCATCAACACATGGGAAAAGTTGCAGGCCAAAGCTTATACAAAATAAGGTTTGCTCAAATCATATGTATGTTTTCCAGGTCGTGCATTTTTGTTTCACAAAGTTGTGAATTTGGTGTACTCGGAGGTACACGACAGGGTCATGCTGACCGGGAGACACATGGTTCGAGATGTGTCATGCAAATGTTGTGGCACCAAACTTGGCTGGGCTTATGAGTTTGCTACTGAAGAAAATCAGAGGTATTATATCAGTCATAGTCATAGTTTGCTTATGTCTGTAATTCTTAGGGAGATATAGTTATCAAAACATATGGAGATCTTATTGTGCTTTATTATTTAGGAAATTGTGCCGCTATGATTCTTACATCTAAAATATAATATTCTTTATCAATGTTTTGTGAATAAAAATGTTTATTATTAACAATTCATATTTTAATTTTCAGGTACAAAGAAGGTCGAGTGATTCTTGAGAGAGCACTTGTTACAGAAAGTGATGGATTTGAGGAAATTAAAGTTAATGATGATTGATTGTATTTGTGTATCTTGCATTCAAAATCTGTAGAGAAAATGTAACTCATTATTTGAAGTGCAATAAATATGTTTTTTTTTAAAAAGTAAGCAGGTACTTTTATTTCCAATATATTCGTAGATATTCAGTTCATAACAATATAGTTTACCCAAACTGACTGAGTAAACGGTTGTAGCACCTCTGCCTACTCCTATTAAGAAGGTACTCATCATTGTCCTGAACGTATCCCAGTTTATTTCAGTCAGCGCAATGTGTTTAGGAAATAGGAAGGTACTTAAATGAATGTGGACGTTCATGCACCGTTCCCTTAGGCTTCGGTGTTGTTGAAAAAACAACCACGTACTCTTTTAAATAAGTTCTTGATGACATGAGTGTCTATTTGACAGTTGACGTGTTGAGTGTTTACTAATTGGTTTGGTTTACTGTTTTGTGTTTACTTTCCTTTATCTACTAGCTTTAAAAACAATTCAGGATAATGGGTAAAATATTTCTCGACCATATTGGTGGTACACGCTTATTCTCATGTAAAGAATGCGACGTGAACCTTACAAATCGCTCGGAATTAATCAGCACCAGATTTACCGGAGCTACAGGTTTGTATTGTTACAGTGTAACTAATGTGTTTTTGCTCTGCGATCAATTATTAAATGCATATTCTACATAAATTTCGTGGTCAACACTCACTTCTGTTGATGTTTAGATTAGTTCAGTTTAGAGTAGAGTGAAGACAGTATTTTTTATGCTGATGGCACAACTACTAATATTCATAGTAACTCTTGCATTGATTGATATATGATGCAATTTTTCTGTTTCAGGTCGCGCATTTTTGTTCCACAAGGTAGTAAATCTGGTGTACTCAGAGGTACAAGACCGTGTGATGCTGACCGGCCGGCACATGGTGCGCGACGTCTCCTGCAAGAATTGCGGCACCAAGCTTGGTTGGGTCTACGAATTTGCCACTGAGGAAAATCAAAGGTAATATATAGAACTCAAAAGACTTGGTTACTCCTGCAAACAGAAAAAAGGTAAGGAAAAAATTATGCATCAGATGAGCTCATGAGACTCAGTTGGCAGAGCAGCTATAAGGTGTGCAGAGGTTGTAAGGATTCAGGAGCCTCGTGTTCATATTTTTCCTAAACATTAAGAATTTGGAATATAAAGTATGTCATCCATAAAAATGTAATATTTAGACCTCAAAGACCATCATCTCCCTGGCCTTATCCCATACATTGTTGGGGTCGGCACTTTATTCAACCCGATGTGGCTGATCACCTGATTTTTATATGATGTGACTGCCATCTGATCTTCGCAACCCCATTTAGGAGGAAAATCTGTGATCTGGGTTAAACCAGTTGTCAGATTATTTTTAGGCCTCTGACTGACCTGTAACAATTGCCAAAGATGCTAAATTGGCAACCGGGACCGACGGCTTAACATGCTCTCCGAGGCACGGAGGGAACTCGGGCGGTCACCCATCCAACTACTGGCTAGGCGTATGGCTGCTTAACTTCGCTGATCGAATGATATGCGCAATAGCAACTGTGCCACGAGCTCCTCTCCTTAGACCTCAAAGACCAACATGATAAATTTCAATTGACCATAGGCTGTCACAAGCAACACAAATAATAATCAACTGTGATTTCACCCCACACTTCTGTGACAAAACTTATATCAAATTGTAATGTGCTTATTTCATTTTATTTCAGGTATAAGGAGGGCCGTGTGATTTTAGAAAGGGCATTAGTGACAGAGAGTGATGGTATAGAAGAGATACAAGTTGATGATGATTAGGTATATACCAGTTATTGGGTAGCCAGGTTACTTAATTTTTTATTACCAATTATTAAGCGTAGTGAGCATGTTTTAAAATCCTTTAGTTTGTAAAAAAAAACAAAAAAGTTGATAAGTTTTTTGGTGCTTGACAATATAAATCCCAAAAAAATATTAGTATAAAATTCGGATTGTGTTGTCTAATGAAAGGATTACTACTTTACATAAATATGTTATGCCTTTTTTGTAAGATAGACAGCAGATTACCATGAAATGTATTTATATTGTATTTATTTTGTTATAAGCATAGAAAGTAAATTTTTATTTTGACATTCACCATGAAGTTATCATTTCATGATTGAAAACAAGTATGAATGTCATTGGTAAAGTGGAAATTACTGTGGAAAATGTATTTTGAGAAATCAAGTATCTGGACAAATTATACTTTCAATATAATCTGTTGACAAAGAGCAGAAACTGATTTAATTCACCATTCGTAGGACCAAATAATAAAAATAAAAAGATATACTATTATCAAAACAGCAATAATTATATCCATAGAGTCGCCCATGTGGATTCAATATGTATGAATGCTTGCACACTGAAGTGGCGCATTACTAAACTTATGATTATTGTGCTAGCACTTTAAATTTGTTGGCAGCTCTAGAAATATCTAGTAGACATTCCCCATCATGTGACTGTTGTAGATATTGTTTTGTTTATGTTTAAATAAATAGCAAAATTTTACTGTTTATATTATTTATTCGTTTTTTTTAATACTTTTTAGAGTTATAATAAAAATGTGTAACTATGTATTTAATTTCTATTCCTGAAAAATGTAGGTACTTAACTCAATTTCTCTGTACTAAGGTTTATTTTTAAACTACAAAAGCTATTACTATGGTGTCTATGGTATCTATAATTCATATTTATTTAGAAAATGTATGCTGAAATATGCTCATTGTAACTTAAATCTTTACTAGTATTATAGAGAGACATTTTTATTTGTTACATACATACTCCATATGCAGTAGATATTGAAGCGATTTTTTAATTTTCAGAAATACATAAATCTAGTGATTTTTCTACGAACACATGTCAAAAGACTTTATTGCCAATCAAAAGTACATGGAACGCAATAATTCTACTTACTATGATAATAAACTTTCCTCTAGTAGTTTGTATTTACTATTTATTGTTGTCGTGAATTGTTTGTAAAAAAACAATGTGTTGGTATTGCTTTGTGGAAAGAACTGCCAAAAGTATATGGCTAACGCGAGCAATAAAGGTTAACAAATTAGTTGATGGAAATTATTATTTTAATTATTTCTAGCAGGTAAAGTCATCATCGTCTATGAGTTTCGTTAGTAGCACTATGCTAAAAATCTTGGCATTAACAGTGTATCAGTCAATTGGGGGACAGTAGGAATTATGCAATTCTTTATTCTGGTCTTTTTCGAAAAAAATACGCATCTTATAATGTTACTCACAACAACAGAAGCATAGAAGATATAATTTTAAATGAATAAATATTTGTATTTATACGCTATCACATAGTGTAGAATATTTAGTTTTTTAAATGCCTTTATTTAAAAAATATAAAGTTTTTAAGAAGGAATATAAGTAAGAAATTATTTCAATACATTGACTTGACCCATCGCCCGATTTCTTTTCGACGTCGGCCCCTGGGTCATCCGGTGACCGGTATATGCAAATTCAATATTTTGTTTACTTATTGTATAAGGTAGTAATATTTATGTAAAAACGATAACTAATTACTGTATTCCATCATTTGCATTCAGTTTCCTGTTTATTCGCGGCATTGACCTAAGTTAACCATGTTTGTTTTGTGGTTTTCATTAATAGTATTATATTTTTTGAACTGCTAGGGAAGCCCCTGTCTAATTATAATAATGAGTACTTACACTTATTTATAATAGATACATGTTTTTTTCCTTATGGCAATACTTACAACGTGTGTTGTGTCCATAGATAAGGTACTTCCATTTTAATTATGGATAGCTATGACTACATTTTAGAAATGTACAGCTATAATACCATGACGAGCTTTGAGTGCTGTCATTGAAGGCGTGATTGTAATTTAGATGAGCGCTCAAAACTCGTGACTGCGCCTGTATGATCTATAATAGTCTATACTTTTTACAATTATAAAGCTCCAATCACGCCATGACTATTATTTAAATCTCATCTCATACAATACAGGACCCTTTACTCTTATGACACACGACATTGATTTTATAACAGGTTACGAGTTTTGCTGCTTTTGCTAAGAGCTCAGCGGCGCCCTCATCCCAGAACGATTCTTTTGATCTGAAACTTATTGCGCTTTCATAACAGTGCACGCAATAATCAAGTAGTACTTAGATGGAAAACTATGATGGATAATTGCGGTTTATTCCTATCTGCCCTATTCGAGCTTGCCACTAGTGGTAACTACTGGTGTTTACGGGTGGTCAATGACACTCATTCAGTGTCATCATCATCTCCCTGGCCTTATCCCATGTATTTGGGGTCGGCACTTGATTCAACCCGATGTGGCTGATCACCCGATTTTTATACGAAGCGACTGCCATCTGACCCTCGAAACCTCTTTTTCGAAGGAAATCGGCAATCTTGATTAATCTTGACTGACCAGTTGTCAGACTTTCTTAGGCCTCCGACTGACCTATAACGATTGCCAAAGATGTTAAATTGGCAACCGGGACCGACGGCTTAACGTGCGCTCCGCGACACGGAGGGAACTCGGGCTGTCACCCATCCAACTACTGGCTAGGTGTATGGTTGCTTAACTTCGCTGATCGAATCATATGCGCAATAGCAACTGTGCCACGAGCTCCTCCTATGCCTCCTTAATAATGTGTTGCAAGTGATCACTTTTCAAATGAACTTATTCGAGGTAAAAAATAACAAAACAAAATATATACAATATCACATTTTATTCATTATTATTATTAATATAACACAACATATATTTTTAGCATTAACATACATTTCATCTCTCTACCTGCAATTTACTTTTGCTCAGTTTTACAAATTGGAATAATAGGTAGTATAAATAAAATGCCAACAACATAAAAAAGCCAGTTGTGCGAGCAGTGACAAATTTATATTTTTTTATTTCATTATTGGTAGCTAATTATTTTACTTGAAAAAAAACGCAAACCATAAACAATTGAGTATCTTTTGTTGGAATCATTATAATTTCTTTTTTAGTTATTAACACTAATTAAATTCAATAGCAACTACAAGATGACATGAAGATCTTTTAAAAATTAGACCTTATGGCGCAGTACCGATGATGGGTAATCCCTTGCGTACTTTTTGACTGAATATTTATCAGCGAGATTTTCGAACCTCATTGGCTGACATGTAAGATAGTTGTTAAAAAGTACCAGAGCTATTTTAGTTTTATTTTGTCACGGCGATTCTATTACTCAATTTATACATACTTGGATACAAGTGTTCACAGGCTAAGTTATAAAATATATACACGTAACAAAAACATAAATAGTGTGTATAACACAACATAATGACTTAGAGCGACACTTTGTCTCTGCTCAGACAACCAGCAAATATATATTTTCATATCACCTATTCGTATAAACGAAAAAAATCGCACCATCTCCGCAACACAGCGGGCACACCTAGTAAAAAGCACCTCCAATTTCACATTTGGACAAGAATAAAGGGGTTCAAAAATTTATAGAAACAAAAAAATTATAGTAGAATAAAACACTTAGACGATATTGATAAAGTCAGAAAAAATATATGCAATATAAGTACGTAGCTATTTCTGTTCATCTATTTTTAATACTTACAAATATTTAGTTCAAAAAAACCTGGAGGCGCCTTTTGTATCTTATTATAAAGACACACGCATGCCTAAAAATAGTATATAAATGAACAGAAATATTTACAAAGTGAAATAGGCTATCACATCTACCAAATTTCGTAAGTTTTAGATCTTTAATAAGGGATCATACAGCTATGAAGATAACTCCCACCTAGGACTAAGCAGTCGGTTAAATTGTATCTACACAGAACACTATGCCACAGTTAGGCTTAGATTAACACCAAATCATTTACAGTCTGTACTTATGTGTAATTCCTTAAACACCCTTAGGAAATATTGTTTAGCTGCGTTAGTAACGTACACCTATATATGATCAAAATAATTTCACTGCAAGCACTTCAAATTGTCGAAAAATTACACAAATATATTCTGTCAAATTCAAAATCTAATTCGAGATCAATTTGAAGCCAACCTCATGACTTTCGTGTAGTACGAATTAAAGCAACAATTTGATACATAATCAGGTCGCGGTTTGTTTTATAATTATTTATATATTAATTTCATAGTTCTCAACTACCAACAGTTACTATTACCATCTTAAACAATATATTTTATTAATTCACATTTTAAAATTCTACCACAGTTTGCATATTCGATTAAGAGAATATACCTAATCATAATTATTTTTATTACACGTTAAGTTACGACTGGTCACTTAGTTTCTAGTTAGTGCCTCGTTATATGAAGAAAAGTAAGAATTTTAAATCATATTTCACAGAAATAACAATATATTACATCCATATATTGACCAAACAGGAAAATCTTCTATTTATTAAACATATACAATTACAATTATAGTTATTCCTGTATATGCTTACAACTACAGGAATAGTGTTATTATGTTGAAATGCCAATAAATGTTAAAGATGTATATTCAGACAAGGAAAAACATGAACATAAGGATAGTGCTACTAATATTATATGTGAGTATGTTTATTGGATATCTCAGGATTATAAGTAATTCCACTGTGAATAGAAAATGGGCATGAGCCTTTGCACAAAGTGGACAAACTCGAGGAAATAAGCTGTCGAAATATAATAAGACAGATAATATTTATGATGATGCATGACATATTGATTCCTATGAAAAGTTCTATCAAGTTAGAATGTAATAGTAAGAAATTCATAACTAATAATATTAAATATTTAAAGTGGTTACTCATTTTGGTTAGAAAATATTTGAAACCTTATGTACCCAATATAGCATTACTTGTGGATAACGCTGAACATTAAAACTCTGAGTGCGATTCATAAAAAAGGTACCGGCATAGAGCGCGCGCGGGGCGAGTCTTGGGCCGGCTCGGGCCCGAAGCCGACGCGCTGCTTCTCCGTCTCGATGAACTCCAGCACGGCCATGTAGATGAACTTGTACTGCGCCTCGTTCTGCACCATACCGGAGCGTTGGTCGCGGACCATCTGCACGGTGCGGTGGACGTCGATCTCGCAATCGAACCCCTCCTTGCGGATCTGGTCGAGGATCATGTCGATGACGATGAAGGTGCCGGTGCGGCCGATGCCGGCGGAGCAATGCACGCACACGGCGGCCTGCGGCGGCGGCGACGGACCTGTCATGATCTGCTGCAGGCGGTGGTTCACGTCCAGCAGGATGTTGAGCACGCGCCCGGGCTCCGCCGGCACGCCGTGGTCCGGCCACGCCGTGAAGTGGAAGTGGTATATCGTCCTCTTCACGGTGGGCTCGTCCATTTTCGTAACCACAAAACGACGCAGCGTGTAATCCGGCGTAGAGGACTCGAATTCGTTGTGCACCGTGTACATCTTGATTATTTCCGTTTTGTGTAATTCGGGCCAGTACCTCTCGCACTTTACTTTCCCCCGCTCGATCTCCTTCGTGGTCATTATGATGATGCGAACGTCCTCCTGCCATATCATCGACCAGAATGGTGCGACGGTCGTGGAGAGGCAACCTTGAGTCGCGATGTATATCTTATTATACACGTGTTCCGCGACGCCGTTCTCCGTTTCCTCCGCAGATTTGGGAATAGTCGTATTGACGTAATTAGGATTGGAGCGAAGGACGCTCGGTTCGAATGTGGGAATCAGTTTCGTGGTGCCATTTCCGTGGGTTTTGGTGCCAGCTTTTTCCTCGGTGACTATGAAGCTGGAGCGATTGGGGGAAGATTTTTCTTTACTCCTGGAGGGTGTACCCTCTCGGCCGTGGGGAGATCCGTTCTCATTGCTCCCGTTGGAGTCCTGCGAGTCGAAGCTAGTGTCGATGAAGTCGCAGCGGATGTAGTTAGCGTTGATATAGTCCGCGCCGGCTGGTGCGTCGGGCGGGATGTCCTTGAGGATGACGCGCGTGTGGTCGAATGGGATGATGTTCTTGTACCGGTTCTTTCTAATGTTCTCTGGTTTGGAGCCCTCCATCCTGTCGAACAGCTGGAGGTTCTCCATCATCTGCAGCGTCTCGAACTCCTCCCAGAAGCCCTGTTTGTACGCCATGCTTTCGATGGGGCCCTCATTCTCTTTTTGTAGTTGCTTTACGCGCGTCTGGAAGTGGCGAACTTGGATGCGAGTCGCGTTGAACGGTTGCACGAGCCTTAGGACTTCGCCGGTGGTCTCGACCAGGAGGAAATTTCTATAGTGTTCTATTAAACTAACGAGATCATCGAATTGCTTGCCGCCGCCCACGTCGTACTGGTTGTCCTGGCGGCGGATGATGACGTGCGTGACTCGGTCGCGGGTGCGCACGGAGAGCACGAAGTCCCCCGGCTGGCGCTGGGACTCCCGCACCAGGAACGAGCCGTTCTTGCCGTTCTCCAACATCATCCGCTCCGCCTCCTTGGCCGTCAGCTGGCCGTGGTACCACCGCTCCGTGGTAGGGTCGGCGCAGTTCAGTGGAGTCTTTAACCGGATAATGTTCCCATTCTTCTCTCGTAGCTGGCACTGGTTGTCCATGTAGTACTGCACAAGTTCGGAGAGTGTCGCGAATTTCTCTCCTCCGTAGAGGTCGAGAAACTCTCCATTGTTCTGTATTTTGATGTGAGTCACTTCATTCCCCCGTCGTACGGAGAGCGTGAAGTCCCCCTTGTTGCTCATGCTGGGCCTCGCCAGGAAGTAGCCGTCGTGACCGCAGTCCATCAGTAGCTTTTCTGCGTCCACTCCGGTCAGAGATGGGTGGAACCATCTTCGAGTGATCATTTTACACTAACCAAAAGCACCAGTGGGATACTTACAACTATGTATCAAATTGATATTCTTCCTTCTAGATTTCTAAACCTCAGTACATTTCCTTCAACCATCTGAAACCAAGTAGAAATAACACATTATAGTGATCTACTTTTAAATAATTTACGAGTTGAGCGGTTAAAAAGATAGAGAGGTGAATGAATTTGGGTCAAGTTGATTAGTAAGTGTTAAGGGTCATTTACTACAATGGTTAATTAATTGACCTAAGAATCAAAATTCACAAGCATACAGTTATACATAGTACCTACCTACATAACAATATTATTATTGGACAATTTACAAAGAATCAAACACAAATAAATGAACTCAGTATTCTTCAGCAGAACTTCACCGCAGCAAACACGAGAACACAAAATTGTTTTGTGAGCAGTGTCATGTTGTTTTCAATGGTTTTCCTATAAGTAGTATTTATAGGACAGAATGCATTATCTGACATACTCATTATAATAATAGTGAGTATGATGAATCAATCATTTACATAAAATATGGTCCCTTGTGTTTCTATTCTAATATAAACACAGTGATTTATTTTACTCTGCTAATACTGTTTCTAACATACATACAAAATGCTCACACCTGTATTCCCAAAGGGGTAGGCAGAGGTGTTATTATAGTACAACCATGTTCTGCCAATTCTGAGTTTAATGTGTATGAGAGTGGTACTATAGGTATATATATAACTTCAAATGAATGTATAGTTTGATTAATTGCCATAAATTTATACAACTATATGTATATACTCAGATAAATAAAATTAAAGTGTCCGTGTAATTAACCGCTTCACACTACATGCCTATGAATATGGTACTTGCTTAAAAAAGTGTTTAGTATTTGTCTCTGTCTGTTTGTTCCAGCTAGTATCGGAAACAGCTTGACTGATTTGAATGAGAGATAGCTAATGTTAAAAGCAGTAATTGAGTGTTATGCACTATATTTATTGAAAAAAAAATTTGTAATTTTTTTAATCTCTTTTTATATGCATCCAGAGATACTGATGTAAGTGAAAACACCTGATACTACATGAACTCTGGGGTGCTGTCCATTTGGTACATAGTATTGGAATTTAAAATGACTAAAACACTAATTAATGGGCAAATATATTTATACTTGTGTTTTAATTCCCTACAAAAGGTAAAAAATTATATATCAAGTACCTATTCAGAGATAATGCCCTTAGCCTTCTCACAACACTTGGAAAATCTCAATCAATCTCTCTCAAGCAGATGTATTGTAATAACCACACCCTCATTTCATTGAATATGATTAAGTGCCAATGTGACAAAGTGAGTTCTCAGACTATTCTGTTAATGAAAATGGTTTCAATAACTATTTGATTGCTTAGAAATGTTGCCATGGGTAGGCTCTTAATTACAAATATACATGTGTAAGCCAGTGGCGTGCATTGCATACAAGCAGGTAAGCAGAAGTTACAATTTGTGACCACTGAATACACTTGTGTCGTGTGTGCGTCTTTACCAAAACGTATGTACCTACGCCGCGACACATAGGTATGTACTTAAACTGCCTACCTGCCTACTTATTGTTTTTGCCTACCCCTCCGAAAATCCAATTCACGCCCCTGGTGTAAGCATAAGTAGTAAGTTGTCTCCTCTCAAAAACCATAAATTAAACTGACATTCTTGCCGGTTATTCTCAGGGGGCTAGTTTCTGAACCGGTGATAAATTTTCGACATTCATAAGTGCCTTACCAGGGTCCAAACTGAATAAATATTTTTCTTACCTTTCTTTACCGCAGGACACATAATTTGAAAATCTTTAATTGCTTTCTCTTCTTCAAATGTTTATTAGTTGGTAAGCAATTCTTAAGGCCCAGATGTATATCCAATATTTAAGTTCTGGAGCTGTAGCTGTATGCTAAGTATGAGCACTACCTTTATTTGAATATATAAAGTATGTATATCTATACATACACATAAATAAATTTGACGTGTCTGTTTGTAATACCAAAATTACAGCTTTTCACTAAATGCATGAAAGAATACACGCTACTGACACTAAAATGCCAAATTTTTTAATTTTTGTCTGTCTTAGGCTACTTTTATTTATTAAAACTATTAGGGTTCCGCAACAATAAGTATGAAACTAAATCTACGCCGGTGAAACCGCAGGGCACAGCTAGTATAATATATAAAGGCATTTATTTTATGTTTGTCAATCCAAAGGCATAAAGTAATCTGTCTATAGTGTTAAAATTGATGTATAGGTTTACAAATGCATTTAAATTGTTGAAAACGTAAAGAAAAATTCCCCAAGCAAAGTCGCAAAGTTATCCCTAACTAGTATAACAATGGTTGTATAGTTACTTTAACAATACGTATGGATACGTACCTATTACTTCGTGTATATACTCACGGAACACACAAAGGTACTAAACAGACCTTTTTGTTGGAACTTGCCACAATAGCAAAGCAAATCATAAGTAAAACTCATCATACTAACCTCATAAAGGCACCAGTATCATTCGCAGTAAGTAATATCCCTTAAAATAGGAATTTGAAGGATCGAAGCGCTGTTGCTATGCTGACTTCAGATTTTTTTTAACACAGTTTTCAAGGGCGTATTCACTTATACAATATTCCACTTAAACTATTAACTAAATCGGAAGTTAAAAAGAAAATAATGTTGTCATAGCGTATTTAAAATCCAATGCACAAGTAGAAATGAAAAAATCTCGTCACAAAAGGTTGTACATAAATTAATTCCGTTCGAGTACTGCCTGCCTGCTGTGTAATGTCACTTCACTCACTTCACTTCACTTCACTATGTAATACGTTATGTGTATGCATATATGTATGTGTACGTCATGTCATGTCTATCTGTCACAAGTTTGTCAAGTCAGGCGCATGTCAGGAGGGCAGACCGTAGATAAAGAATAAATCGCCGAGGACAGGCACGGCAGCAAAGATAAGGAAATATTTCCCACGGTATCGGCAGCTTTGCTCATAGATATAAAAAATTTCGCCTTTACTAATGAGGAATAGAGGAATGAAAAAATGCATTGCTTTTTTAAATTGATTGATAGCTGGTTACTTGTGACATTTCTACAGTTGAACTTTTCACAGATAATGTATTTATGTTGTCGGTATACATCGAATACGAAACAAAAAAACAGAGTAAAGTAAATATTTAAGGGGCGCCCATACGACAAACGTGATTGTTTACCATTTGTTTTTATGGATAATGGTAGGGATGGAATCCTTCGTACGTGAGTCCGATGATTTTTTCTTAACTTATTGAATATTTTCTATAAGATCTAAAGGAAAGATTAATTTTAAAGGATTCAAACAAATTTTATCAATTTATTGACAGTCAATAATTTTACTTAGCATTTTCTTCTGGAGTATTTTTTTGAGATTTCCCAAAATAACTAGAGAGTACTTTCCTCACAGCGAGCCTCTTATTTTGAGATGAGCACTCTCCTTGATGAGCTGGTGATTTGTTCCAATGTTCTGCAAAGCTTTGGCGCCTAAATATTTTGCCCAAAGATTGCCACTTTTGCTCTGGAGATAGTTCCTTGTCTTCAAAATTTTCTTTGCTTCCAGATGGTCGATCACCCTAAAACAAAACAAGGTAGGTACTTATATTGATTAAAAAAAACGTTGGTACAAGTGTATTCTTCCCAAAATGTAAATAGCCAATAAACAAAAATAAGCAAAACTGTTACTCGAGAGCCATTAAACAATCTTACATCGTTAGACTTTGTAGAACGGAGCTGACTGCGAAAAAAATTAGAAATAGACTTCTTCCAGGTTTTAGGATTTTTAAATGAACTTAGTTCTAAGCTGCTAGTGCCTTCAGCGGGAACTTTTTTGCATTTCTTATTACTTAAGATATCATCACTTTCTTTAGAAATGTTTTCATTCTGTATTTGGGAACCCTCTGGACACAACATTTTGATTTTATTATTGTTAAAAATCCTCCGAACTCCTCACAATAAAATATTCAAAATTATTTATCTGATTGTCAAACGTCATGTCAAATTCATTCTTTTGTTTATTTTTCCCTTTTTGAAATAAGAAACCACGTTTATGGTTTAAAATAGATACAAGAGGTCAATTTGCTGTTTTATGAATATAATAACTATTATAAAAAATACGAAATTACCAGCCTTTGGCCTACAGATATATTACGCTATGCCTTCAGTATGCCTACTTATTCGGAGACCTACCTATTTTAAACGCGTTAAAATGAGCGATCTAAAATGTGGTTATTACATTGTAAATACTCATTCGTATAAAAATATTACTAGTTTTTTCCTATACATATGTTACGTTCTGCTAGCAACATTACAATATTGTCGATGGTAAAATTAGAAAAGACTACTTTCTCCTTGTTAGAAAAACGAATGTGATTGTTTCTGGTTCATAATATGGCGCGCTGCGGTTGCAAACTACGAAGTGGGCGCGCGGGAAACTAAAAAGTTTTCTTGTTCTTCGTGATTATTAAGATCACTCTTTTGTTACTATTGCGAATGTATATGAAAAGTGTAACTTTAAATTGCTTTTGTTAATTTTTCAATTTGAACCTAATCGACAATGTCTGCAACAACCACAGTCGCGGCTCAGGTAAATATAGAAACAATGTTTTGTTTTAAAATTAAATTAGGTAATTGAACTAATGAATTTAAAAATGTATCATTTATATTAAGGCTGTAGCGGAATGGGTAAGAATATTCCCAAAACAAATGACTGAGACGTACACAAGTTCCGTAACTTTTATGAAACAGCTAACAGTTGTTGCATTGAGTACTATAACGTACCTCAAGAACGTTTTCCCCGAAGATAGTTTCACTACGGAGACATTTGGTGGTATTAAATTGAGGGTTCTCAAGCATAAATGTAGAGATGAATTAGCACAGTTTGTAAGCACAGCTTTGACTCAAGCTTTCGAGGCCTTTGAAAAGAAATATGTGAGTATTTTTCTACCTACCTAACTAGTGAATAATTTCATATGAATTTTAATGTAATTAATCGTTATTTTATTGTAATGAAATGTACATGGTGCCAGCTGAGTTTCTAGCCAGTTCTTCTCAGAAGGTTAGTTTCCGAACCGATGGTCAATTCTTCGACATTGTATATTCTTACCAGCCACGTTATTCAAGGTTTCTCACCGTCGAATTCGACGACGAGCGTTGTTTTCAATCATAGGAAATTGATACATAATACATAGAGGATAAGGTCCAATGTCGTATCTTTAAAACCGACACTCGAAGACGAGGCCAAAACTGAATAAACATTTTAATATTCATAATGCTGTAAAATTTTCCTACCGTCCTTTTTGGATAGTCGGAAAATTAAAACTACCATTTATTTCAAGCTGCATCAATTAGTAATATCATTCTACGAGGGTGAATGTAAGGTTGAGAACTTGATAGAATACCATTTGTTCGAATACACATATAATCCTGAGGGGGTGACCATGAACGTTCACTCAAAGAGCCGAGACAACGTGAAGCACTCTATGAAGTATACTTTCGACTACGTGAAGGAAAAGACTATACAATTAATCAGAGCATGTGTGGTCATAATGCAAGCTTGTCAAAGCAACATGCCCGAGACATATGAAATCAGCTTGAGGCTTTATTATAATGACAGTAAGTGTTATTTTTACTTAATTTTTCTGGGATGAAATTAGCTATATTCACAAGTCAATATATTTTTTTATATTACTAGCTGTGCCCCGCGGCTTCACGCGCGTAGATTTTTTTATTGCTTGGTTAAACCGTTGGTCCTACGCCTGATCTCTTTCCGGTCGGTTTGCCACCCATCGGACTATGACAGTGAGGGAATAAAAAGTGCACGTGTGTTTGCACACAGACTGGTGCACTATAATATCTCTAGCACATGGGTGATCCTCGTTGAGATTAGCCGCCGTTGCCGAAATTCGGTGGGAGATCATCAGAAGATCACTTTAGCGATACAGCGAGGTAAAGCAGCTAGTTTGCTGATCACCATTCACGCAGACACAACAATTTGAATTCTGTTTTATTAATGACTAGCTGTGCCCCGCGGTATCACCCGCGTAGATTTAATTTCATCCTTATTGTCGCGGAACCCTAATACTTTTGATAAATAAAAGTAGCCTAAGTTACTCCTTGAAACATCAGCTACCTACAGTGAAAGTCCCGTTAAAATCCATCCAGCCGTTTCAGAGATTACCCGGAACAAACAGACAGACACAGAGAGAAATTTTAAAACTTGTTTTTTTAGTGTCAGTAGCGTGTATACTTTCATATGCATTTAGTGAAAAGCTGTAATTTTGGAATTACAAACAGACACTTCAATTTTATTTATCTGTATAGATAAGGTAAAGCGCGAGCTACACAGGTATTAGTCACGTTCAAAGGCAGTAGCCGCTTACCATCACATGGACGCTTGTTTGCCACCTTTGAAAAAAATATGGTGTATCGTATTACGGTGAAGTGTTAATCACCAGTATGTATGGGATATTTGCTGGTCATGAGGGCAGCTCTGGAGGGCTTCAGGAGATTTCAGTATTATAATAACGGCTTGTTCGTACATCGTAGATGCCCCGGAAGGCTACCAAGCGCCAGGGTTCATATCTCTGGAGGCAGACGACCACATGGAGACTACGTTCAGCGAGTCCATGAAGCTGGGCTCCGTGGAGACGCCCTTCCACAAGCTCGTCGTAAGGACCTCTATCAAGGATGCTATGGCCTCCAGCAGTGATGTCATCGTATGTGGACATATTATATTACTAGCTGTGCCCTGCGGTTTCACCCGCGTAGATTTAGTTTCATCCTCATTGTCGCGGAACCCTAATATAAAAAAATAAGTAGCCTAAATTACTCCTTGAAACATCAGCTACCTGCTAGTGAAAGTTCCGTTAAAATCGGTCCAGCCGTTTCAGAGATTACCCGGAACAAACAGACAGAAAGGCAGAGAAACATTTTAAAACTTGGTTTTTCAGTGTCAGTAGCGTGTATACTTTCATATTATGCATTTAGGAAAAAGCTGTTATTTTGGAATTACAAACAGACACTTAAATTTTATTTATCTGTATAGATTTAAAAGAATAAAAAAAATCTTTACCTTTTTTTATTCATACGTAATTAATACGTCTGATAAGTAATTCAAAGACGTAAATGTATTGTATCTACACTAATATTATTGTTTTTTTGTTTATATTTGTATTGAATAGGCTCCGAAACTACTTGACCGATCTTGAAATGAATTTTCAAGAACGGCAATGGATAGCTACATCATTTGACAATTGAGCATTAGAACTGTGTCCATGGGCTTATAGTTGCTTGAACGATTTATTTTGTATTTTTAAAACTGTATAATATTCTTTAAAAGAGTAATTACTGAGTTTCTTGCCAGGTTCTTCTCAGTAAAATCAACCTTCCGAACCTGGCGGTAGCATGTATAATCCTGTGTAATTGTGTCATTCTGACGATTTGAAAGTACTTTGTATAAAGTCTAATCGAATAAAGATATATTTGAATTTGAATTTGAATTTGAGTAACATAGGCTATATTTTATCCCCGTTCTTCCCCCATCTCGTTGTATCCTTATCGTACTACTGTTTTTCTAAAACTTGAATATGGTTGTCTAATTCCCATTATCTAATTATATGTTATTTTTGTTGCAGCCATCCCAAAATCCTCCAATGATGACACAAAACGACCACGACTTTACTAGTAAGTTTGTAAACCTAAATAATTAGTATTTTGTTGAGCCTGATTTTAGTAAATTCTATGGGCCAATAATAATCATAATATCATCATCTCCCTGGCCTTATCCCATACATTGTTGGGGTCGGCACTTGATTGAACCCGATGTGGCTGATCACCTGATTTTTATACGAAGCGACTGCCATCTTTCCTTCGCAACCACATTTAGGAGGAAAATCTGTGATCTGGGTTAAACCAGTTGTCAGATTATTTTTAGGCCTCCGACTGACCTGTAACGATTGCCAAAGATATTAAATTGGCAACCGGGACCGACGGCTTAACGTGCTCTCCGAGGCACGGAGGGAACTCGGGCGGTCACCCATCCAACTACTGGCAGGCGTATGATTGCTTAACTTCGCTGATCGAATGATATGCGCAATAGCAACTGTGCCACGAGCTCCTCCAATAATAATCATAGTTTTTTTAACACAGACAATTATTGGACTCACATCTAGGTATAGATAATCAAACCTATTGGAATAAACGATCTAAGTACCTACATAAAAAAAGTATCACCAACAATTTTTTTCTCTTTATTTATGTATTTATTCTTTGTCACTGTTAGCTATATATTTATTTATATTGTATTTATTTATATAATACTTATATATTTTATTGTTTTCTTATTTATATTTATTGTATGTATAATATGTTTATATATATATATATATATATATATATATATATATATTTGTATCTCCTTATTATTATATTTATTCATATTCTCTGTCAAATGTGTGTCTATTAGACTAGTTTAGTTTTTAAGTAGGTAATTAGTTTTTTTTTTCCTAATTATATAGTACACCCGTTTCTATGTTTTATCCTGTATAGTGACGTTGAAATTCTCTAGCATTAAGTCCACCTGTGTACTTTGTGCATGAAGTTTTAAAATAAATAAAAAACATACGCACATACATACAGTTGAATTGAGAACCTCCTCCTTTTTTGAAGTCGGTTAACGCCTCTGCATCTATTCCCATTGCTTTGATATAATTATTGTGTACTTAAAGCTTGTATTTGGTCAGGTCCAAGTACAGAGCAACAAAGCGCGTCGCAAGGCCAGCTGCGGTGCCCTTGCCACAAGGGAGAACTGGACGATCCTGAGGCTATCCTGCTCACTTGCACGTTAGTATACTACTTATATACTCACGACATCCTAGTAACCTAAGTTACTCCTTGAAACATCCACTACCTGCCAGTGAAAGTCCCGTTAAAATCGGTTAAGCCGTTTCAGAGATTACCTGGAACAAACAGACAGACAGAGAAAAATTATAAAACTTGTTTTTTAGTGTCAGTAGAGTGTATCCGTTCATATATTGTCGCGGAACCCTAATATTTTTAATAAATAAAAGTAGCCTAAGTTACTCCTTGAAACATCAGCTACCTGCCAGTGAAAGTCCCGTTAAAATCCGTTCCAGAGATTACCTGGAACAAACAGACAGACAGACAGAGAAAAATTTTAAAACTTGGTTTTTGAGTGTCAGTAGCATGTATACTTTCATATGCATTTAGTGAAAAACTGTAATTTTGGAATTACAAACAGACACTTTAATTTTATTTATCTGTATATGTATATAATATAGATGTGTATAGGTATTGCCACACAAAGCAGCACGCGGCGTGTTTCGGTATCCGTCGCAGTATGGCGGAGCGTGTGTCACACCATTGTTGCACCACTTGCTCCGACCAAGACCCCTCCAGGATACCCACTGATGCACGACTGGCTACCTTCAACGTTGACAAGAGGAAGGTAATTCACTTTTAAAGTCATATTACATCATTCAAGGGCGCTTTCACATTGGACGATAACAGTCATCATCTCCCTGGCCTTAATCCCATGTATTTGGGGTCGGCACTTGATTCAACCCGATGTGGCTGATCACCTGATTTTTATACGAAGCGACTGCCATCTGACCAGTTGTCAGACTCTCTTAGGCCTCTGACTGACCTGTAACGATTGCCAAAGTTGTTAAATTGGCAACCGAGACCGACGGCTTAACGAGCTCTCCGAGGCACGGAGGGAACTCGGGCGGTCACCCATCCAACTACTGGCTGGGCGTATGGTTGCTTAACTTCGCTGATCGAATGATATGCGCAATAGCAACTGTGCCACGAGCTCCTCGGACGATAACAGTAACGACACGATATCGTCGGACTAGTAGTTTGATACAATTACTACTGAACGCTTTCAGTGTCGTTGGAATCAAGTATAAGATATCGCGGCAGTGGAAAAGCGCCCAATCCCCAAATGTAGTCTACACAGTTCCATAATAATCATAAAGTCAAGATTTAGGATACAGAGCTGGATTTGTGTAATTTTACATATCCACCAGCTGTGCCCCGCGGTTCAATCCACATGTGCTTTAATTCACAGAACATTTAAAAAAAAATCCTAATTTACTCCTTGTAATATCAGCTATCTGCCAGTGAAAGTCCCGTTAAAATCGACCTAGCCGATTCAGAGATTACCCGGAACAAACAGACAGACAGACAGACAGACAGAGAAAAAATTTAAAACTTGGGTTTTTAGTGTCAGTAGCGTGTATACTTTCATATCCATTTAGTGAAAAGCTGTTATTTTTGTATTACAAACAGACACTTCAATTTTATTTATCTGTATATAGATTTTAGGTTACCGCGACCATAAGGATGAAACTAAATCTACGCGGGTGAAACCGCGGGGCACAGCTAGTATTTAATATACTCTATCTACTAGTCAAAGTCAAAGTCAAAGTCAAATATATCTTTATTCGATTAGACTTCTTACAAAGCACTTTCAAATCGTCAGAATGACACAATTTACAGGATTATACAGACTACCGCCAGGCTCGGAAGGTTGCTTTTACTGAGAAGAACCTGGCAAGAAACTCAGTAATTACTCTTTTCAAAAATATTATACAATTAAAAAAAAAAACACAAAATAAATCATTTGAGAAATGTAAGCCCATGGACACAGTTCCAATGTACAAATGTCGATAAAAATTAACATAAAGAAAAGTCTAGTAGTTCTATTTATATCTAAATGCGTAGCTTGAGATGACCAGCTCCCACAAGCAGCACCACAAGTTTTTACTAGAAGTTTTTACCTGTTCACTAGAATTTCTACTAATAGTGGGGGTGTGGAAATCGTGGGTTAACAAGAGAGCGAAAAGGGAATTCAGAAGTGCAGCTATATGTACACACAGAGCTCTTAAAAATATCGCACTTGATACTTCGAATAAAAAATCGTCTATAGAAATTTTTAGATTTGAAATATCGACGATATACATATATTACTATAGCTGTGCCCTGCGGTTTCACCCGCGTAGATTAGAATTTTGTCTAAAAAATAAAAATAAAAATTTAAGCGTGGACTACCCCTAACATTTAGGGGGATGAAAAATAGATGTTGGTCGATTCTCATAGATACCGGATAAGCACAAAAAAAATCATCAAAATCGGTCAAGCCGTTTCGGAGGAGTATGGCGACGAAAACTGTGACACGAGAATTTTATATATTAGATTTTCTGAAAAAACCTATCCTAGAGTGACATATCTTCAATCCCTCAGTGCTTATGCATCTTCCGGCGTGTATTGGAATGGTGTTCGCGCGTAGATGCCGTGAGTGCTCGCGACCTGACCACCCACTACAGTATCTCACACATCAACGCCAGCAAGCTGATGAAACTGCTGCACTCACACCAGATCATACATCTCGACACTGACGCCGAGTGAGTACCTACTTTCATTATTAAAAAAAAAAATTTAGGACTTTTGTAATTTTTTTTTTTTTTTTTTTGTTATTCCATTAGACTTTTTACAAAGCACTTTCAAATCGTCAGAACGACATATCAGTCATATCGGACTCTTACTTTGTGCTTCCCACTAAATTCACTAAGGTTTCTCACTGCGAACTCGACGAGCGTAGGTTTCAATCATAGGAAATTGATACATAATACATAGAGGATAAGGTTCAATTTCGTGTGTTTAAAGCCGATACTCGACGAAGAGTGCGACGCTGAGAAACCTTAGTTAATAACCACAGATTAGCAAACCATAAAAGTAACTGCTGCCTCAGTTGCAGGCGATAGGTATTTATTAATAGTCATAAGTTCATTAAACAGAGTCTAGAGGGCCTAGTGCAAGTATTTCACAAACCACCGCGTTGACGTAAACACAGATTTGTATAGGATCAAAGCAGCCTATTGATCCCATACAAATATGCGTTTATGTCAACGCGATCACTTGTGACGGCGATTTTAAGAAATCTCGCACTAGACCATCTGTATTATAATCTAGGCTACAGGTGCCTTCATGAGTTATGAGCGCTCAGTCAAAATAGCGAGACTACTCACATATTCTATTCGCGTACTATAGAGAGAGAAATAGACATAAAATTACTACGTCACAATCAATGTCAGCGTTCATAACTCGCGGCGCCACCCACAATATTTAAACTAGCTTGAGAAATAATTTTATCTTTCGTCAAGTCTGAAATCTACGGTAAACGTATTTTGTGGGCGAATAAATTGTAATTCTTTGTCTCTCTATAGATATTCATACAAAATTTAATTCCAATACTCTATCATCAACTTACACACTTGAGCGCAGCTGTACGCAAGTGTGTTAGTTTATGGAGCTAGATTTATAGGATACATGCTTAACATTAGATATACGTATTGGTTTTGATTGGACTATTCTCATAATGCGTTAAGAACCGTGAAACTAAAAATAAGCCTGTCATTTGAACTCTTGTCCTGAGACTGAATTAACTATTTATTCTTTAAACATCCTTTCCTTCCGCTAGTCTCGTAACGCCGCGTCAAATAATCCAAGAACAAGTGAAAATTGTTATGAAAAACTTCTACCAATCTGACGAATCAGGCATCGTCGACCGTTTGCTAGTCGAGACTCTATCCCAAGGGAGCCAACCCGACCCAGTAGGAGACGTCCTAAGTCCTTTAGAAAAGGTTCACCTCCAAAACGCTTCCACACTCGGTCGGGTTATAGAACCTATTACTTCCAATGTCATAGAAGATTCAACCTTAAAACAATATCGAGAAGCTATACTATCGAATGAGCCAATAGACGAGGAGCTGCCATTGAGTGGATCGCATAACCCTGTCAAAGATATGGAGAAGATCGGGAAGAAGAGAAAGATCAGTGACGGAGAAGAGAAGAGGACTCTGCGATCTGGAGTTAAGTCCAAAAGGGCTAAGGCGTTGCCTAACTTCATTTAATCTGTGTATAAGTTACACGAACAGGCTTATATTTTAAACAATTCATTTAATTTTTATTAGTTATGTTATTTTAATAAATATTCATGAGCAACTTTTATTCTTCTTAAATAAAAATCATTAACATTAAAGCAAACATTCCATTATCATCTATACAGATAAATAAAATTGAAGTGTCTGTTTTTAATTCCAAAATAACAGCTTTTCACTAAACGCGTATGAAAGTATACACGGTACTGAAACTGAAAAACCAAGTTTTAAAATTTTTCTCTGTCTGTCTGTCTGTTTGTTCCGGGTAATCTCCGAAACGGCTGGACGGATTTTAACGGGATTTTCACTGGTAGGTAGCTGATGTTTCATGGAGTAACTTAGGCTACTTTTATTTATTAAAATCATTAAGGTTCCGCGACAATAAGGATGAAGCTAAATCTACGCGGGTGAAACCGCAGGGCACAGCTAGTATCTACTATAATCTTCCTTTTCTCTTACTTATATACAAAGTTACAAATAATTTCTTTCATATACACTTCATTCGACAATTACTTACTTAACAATTCAAACTGAAAAAAAAAACACTGAAATAAAAGATGAACCATACATTTGGCAATTGATTTTTATTTCCTTCTTACTTCATACTTGGGTACTATGGAAAAGATTTGTACAGAAAAGATTAACACCAAAACACACAATGCAAACTAAAATGAACTCTACTACACTAGGAATATGGCGTCATAAGCATAATGTATTTCCGTGTGATGTTTGGTAATCGGCGAAGTTGGTATAAATACGCCCCCAGTACTTAGGGTCTCCTCTGGGGTCTATCGGCTGATTGTTCGGAGGCACTGCTTTACTCCTTGCATTGTCCAATTCATTGAGTAACATTTGCAATATTTCTGGATATCTGGGGAAAATGGCGGTATTATTAAGTATGTAGTAGCGTTTCTCCACTCGTTACATAGATGGCGCCACTCGCTAACAAATGCCAAGTTTGAGTACAAATACACGAGAACCTAAATCGCGCCATAAGAGTTTTCAAGCGCATTGCAGTATGTATACAAGCTTCCAACTATACAGGCATTTGGTAAAGTCACAGGCACTATACGGTATGTAAAGTGCCTGAGACAGCGATAGACTCACCATATGTCACGTTGGCACTTAATCATCTTCGGTGAAAAGTGGGTGTTGTTATTACAACACCTTTGCCTACCGCTTCGGTGAATACAGGCGTGAGCATATGTCATATGTATGTATTACATATGCTTTGTTATGTATCTGGCATATAACGTAACTAGCGGATGTCACGCGGTTTCACCCGCGTAGCTCCCGTTCCTGTGGGAGTAAGGGGATAAAATACTTTTTTTAGTTACTCGCTGATGATGTAGCTATCCATTGCTGAAAGAATTTTCAAGATCGGTCAAGTAGCTTCGGAGCCTATTCAATGCAAACAAACAAACAAAGAACAAATCATTATCAGTAGATACATACTCATTGGCCAAGTTGTTTAGTTCGCAAGGATCCTCTTCAACATTGAACAGACACGGCGCAGTCAGCGGGTGGCATGGACTCGTATTGTTGTTATTGCAATTTATTGTTGCATTTTCACTAAAATATAACGAAAATACTTATTTTAAATTGTATAATTTTAAGTCGCCATTTCCTAATAAAATTATCTTGTGTGTCTGAACGCATCGTTCTTCTAAAATACGATACGGATCTTGATACGGTTTTTACTAACACTTAGAAGCTGGTCTCCAATGGGTTTATAATCTTATCTTATACCTTTAAACGAGCAATTCTTGTATATATATAATCTGTGCCCCGCGGTTTCACCCGCGTAGATTTAGTTTCATCCTTATTGTCGCGGAACCCTAATATTTTTAATAAATAAGAGTCCGTTCAGCCGTTTCAGAGATTACCCGGAACAAACCGACAGACAGACAGACAGAAAGAGAAAAATTTTAAAACTTGGTTTTTTAGTGTCAGTAACGTGTATACTTTCATATGCATTCAGTGAAAAGCTGTTATTTTGGAATTACAAACAGACACTTCAATTTTATTTATCCGTATAGATAAAGAAATATCACCAACCGTAATTCAATAACCTTATTTCTATCAGGCATAAGGTTCAATTTGGTAATAGCTTTGCCAGCCTCCCCATGGTAGAGTGAATCAACATCGTATTGATAGTTCTCTCGGCCGGATGGTCCGTACCACGAATCCCAAGCCCCATTGTAATTGGTACCTGAAATAATTTTTCATATATTATGTTACTTTAAAAGCGTAACTTTGCTTTTTATTAATTTTAGGGATCCGCATCTCAAAAGGAAAAAACGGATGCAATGACATGTTAACTCAAGATGTTTTTTTTATTCATATTTATTATTATAACTAGCTGTGCCCCGCGGTTTCACCCGCGTAGATTTAGTTTCATCCTTATTGTCGCGGAACCCTAATATTTTTAATAAATAAGAGTCCGTTCAGCCGTTTCAGAGATTACCCGGAACAAACAGACAGACAGACAGAGAAAGATTTTAAAACTTGGTTTTTTTGTGTCAGTAGCGTGTATACTTTCATATACATTTAGTGAAAAGCTGTTATTTTGGAATTACAAACAGACACTTCAATTTTATTTATCTGTATAGATGTATAGATTAAAATAATCAATTTACCATTGACTACCTTCCACTGGTCTATGGTAACCGCTGAACTGCCCCAGATATCATCAATATTGTGAAGTAAGGACTTCCTTTCAGACAACTCATTCTTGGATAACGCTTCCCATTGGTCTATTCCATCTATTTCATTGATTTCACTGAAAACATTAGCAACAATATGTAAATTTTTTGCATTTAGTAAGCCTTTCCCATGAAGAAATTTTTTAGCTATTGGCATGTTACCTATTGTTGCTGGGCAAGGGAAGAAAATTCAAAATTTCTTCATTTGATTAGACTTTTAATAAAGTAATTCCGAATGGTCAGAATTACATGATTGTACACGATAATAATTGCTACTGACGGGTAACAAGTACCAATCTAATCCGACTCAAGTGAATTTTCATTCACTCAAGTTATTACGAGATTTACATGAAAAACATTGTGAGGAAGATGTATAGTGCCCTATAGGGCGATGGACTCACCATCCTTCAGTAATCATCCTAATCTTCGATGTAATATATTTCCTGTAATACCTTTGCCCTTGGAGACGCTTCTGAGAAGGCAAGAATTTAGACTCTACGGTTAAAGTAACAGAGTGCATAATAGCTCACCTCACATTCCCCCCGGCCGCCCGATATAGAGTCGGCAACCAATCCACGATATGCATCCTTTGAGAGGCCACTCTGGACTTCTCTTGCAATAAAGGACTCCATAATAATCCTGCGCCGCGCACCCCGCCTTCCCATAGTGTATTCTTTACCTTTAAATTAAATGTAGGATTATATCACTTTGTTTATCTTCACGGTTTCAAACGTTTCTAAGGTAGAAGGTATTGGGAAATCTTATAGGATAATTTTGCCTCGTTGGTCTAGTGGTCGCAGACGAAGCAAGTAAACCCAATTTTTTTTTTCTATCTTTAATTTCCCAATCAGTCAGTAGCCCGGATTAGTGCCCGGTTAATGGCAATAAGATCGCCTCTTATTACATGGGACTTAAACATAACTGGCGAAATGTCTGCCTACCCTTTCGGGAAATACGCGAGACGTCCGCTCGTATCGAATAACAGCAAAATATTTCACCCAGATACTAATTAAAGACAGAAAGTAAGTTGTATATAAAACGTACACCTCTCAAAGGGTAGTTGGAAGCGGCATTATCATTGAACCCCGCGGCCGCCCCGCCGTTGTCGGTGGAAAATAAAACTATGGAATCTTCCAGAAGACCTTTTGCTTCTAAACTCTGGATCACTTTGCCTATAGACTCGTCTAGTTTGGATAACACACCTGGAATAAAAAACAAACAATAAAATGATGTGTGTAAGTGCTTATATTATCAATCAAATTGTTTTGTACAAGATGCTGAGTTTCTTGCCGGTTCTTCTGAGAAGCTTAGTTTCCGAATGGGTGGTAATTTTCCCACGCTCATATCATGATTTATAAGTGTCATGATCCGAAACTTATTATTAATATTGCGCATACGGCCCGGAACGCAAAAATAGAAGCTAAGTATGATTATAAGACGTATTTTGTGTATGTTCTAATTTATTAAAAAAATAAGATAGCAAAACATAGTTCAAGCGAAGACTAGACCAAACTCGCACTGAAACTATGTTCATCATCATCTCCCTGGCCTTATCCCATGTATTTGGGGTCGGCACTTGATTCAACCCGATGTGGCTGATCACCTGATTTTTATACGGAGCGACTGCCATCTGACCTTCGCAACCCCTTTAACGAGGAAAATCAGTGATCTGGGTTAAACCAGTTGTCAGACTATTTGAGGCCTCTGACTGACCTATAACGATTGCCAAAGATGATAAATTGGCAACCGGGACCGACGGCTTAACGTGCTCTCCGAGGCACGGAGGGAACTCGGGCGGTCACCCATCCAATTACTGGCTAGGGCTAGGGTTGCTTAACTTCGCTGATCGAATGATATGCGCAATAGCAACTGTGCCACGAGCTCCTCTGAAACTATGTTCATAACAACCCGTATTTCATTATACCCAGAATTATTTTGGGCGATGTTTTATATAATAGGTAATAATACGGTATTAAAAGCATCTTATATAAAAACGAATAATGTTAATTAATGTTACCAGCATATTTCCGTCTCTGTGTGTCGTTAATGTATTGGAACTGGTCGACGACGTGGTCGGGGGCTCGTATGAACTCGTAGGGGTTCCCGCTGTGCATCGCCGAGTGAGCCACCATCAGGAACAGCGGCTCGTTGGGGTCATGAGCTTCGATCACCTACACAACACAGCACACGCTACTTAAATCTACTAAGGTGGGTGTGTAGTTTCAAGTAAGGTAGCAAAAAAATCGTTTGTCTATGGCCACCCTTAAATATTAATTCGATTCTGTTTTTTAGTATTTATTGTTAAAATTATAGGTGCAACCGGAAATTGTAACTGTCTAACTGTCACGGTTTATGAGATACAGCATAATATGTTATATCATAGGATAATGCCTGGTGACAGACGGACGGACAGCGAAGTCTTAGTAATTGGGTCCCTTTAGGTACGAAACCCAAAAATGTCGAAAGCGGTGCAAATCTCATAATAAGGGAACTGGGGCCCAACCATGAGCTCTTATTGCAATGATAATTCAGTTGTGCGACAGTGACAGATGTATGCACGTCACATACATCTGTCTCTTAAATGAGTGAAACTATCATGGCAATAAGAGCTCGTGGTAAGGCCCCTGGTCGAGACAATGTTGATTTCCAAGTGACTGGTTTCTATTATGGGTTTTAATATGGAGCTGATGATGTATTGTAAAGCTATGGTTTTACCTTAATTGCTTCGTTTGTGTAAATATCCGTGGCGTATTGACCAAAGAGATCGTGAGCTGTTTCGTACCCTGTAAGCAGTTATGGTAATTTAAGAACTTAGAAATACAATGGAATTAAAAACTTCCAATACTAATCCCTACTAATTAATTAATTTAATATTATAAATGCGAAACTAACTCTGTCTGTCTGTCTGTTACGCTTTCCCGCTTAAACCTCTCAACCGATTTTGATAAAATTGGCACACACAAACTTTAGACCCTGAGAAAGGACATAGGTTACCTTTTATTTATTAAAAATATTAGGTTTCCGCGACCATAAGGATGAAACTAAATCTACGCGGGTGAAACCGCGGGGCACAGCTAGTATAATATAAACTACACACTTTGTCATCCGTATTTATAATATCAATTCAGTGGATATGAAATATAATTCAGCTGGAACTCCAAGCAGTTGAACCATTTCTCTTATTCTTTTTGTAGAAATTATCTTGAAATACATAAGCTTTTGTAATGAAATTTTATTCTGTAGAAGCGTTTTTCCACTCGCTCATAGATGGCGCCACTCGCTAACAAATGCGAAGTATGAGTACAAATACCCGAGAACCTAAATCGCGCCATAACAGTTTTCAAGCGCATTGCAGTATTTATACAAGTTTCCAACTAGAACAGTTGGAGCCGCGGTTCCCCAGGCATGACACCCGCCTGGCTGGAAGATCTTCCCTTTGCTGGGGATGAGCATGACCACTCGCTTTCCCCACAATTCCATATGGACAAAGTCAAAAGACTTTTCATCCCACCATCTCGGAAAGAGTATTTTTAATCTTCAATATCTGAGTGGAAAAGCCGTTTTTATTCTCTAGAGGATAAAGTAAATTGAATTTAGAACATCGTGTGCACTAAGTTTGTGAATAAAAAAAAACATTAAACCTGTTTACTGCTACCTCTATGGTGCCGAATATATCATACAACTTTTTTTTAATTTGTTAAAAACTCAAGACTCGGAACCTTCTTGGTGTTCTTTTTTCAATTTGCTTTGTACGCGGTTCTTTTTTTTTTGCATTTAGTCATTTCCTCGCTGAGGTGGAATGAAAAGTTACGTGTTGCACTCGAGTGCAAAGATTTTTCACCTCGTGCTCTTTTGATTCCCTCGCTAACGCTCAGGATTCTAAAATTGAACACGCGGTTAAAAAGCAACTTTGCACTCTTGTATAACAAATAACTATTGTCACACACTCATAGAACAACTACTGCGCATTTAAACTCGGCGCTCATAGCTTTTGACGGCACTTGTGATATATGGCGTGACGTACCTCGTCTAAAGTCGGTCCCCCAAGAACCGTGTTCCATGGAAGTGTGGTCGTACATGTCGATCCTTCCCGTCCAAAATCCCACATGGCTGTCGAACCTGGAACGAATGAAGAAACCTGGATAACGTATGGTATTCCGATATCAATTTTATACCGGCTTAGAAATATATAAATTATAATAGCTGCTCCCCTTAGTTTCATGCTTTACTTGCGAAACCATTTTTTTTCAATAGATAACAGTAGTCTAAGCTACTCCTTGAAACATCAGCTTACTGCCAGTGAAAGTCCCGTTGAAATCAGTCCAGCCATTTCCGAGATTGGAACAAACAAACAGAGAAAAAAAATTGTTCTCATTTAAAATCTATGTACCGTATATTCTTTCATTGAAATTGAAAAGCTGTTTATTTGGAATTACAAAGATACACCTTAATTTTATTTATCTGTATAGATAGACTACCGACTGCTATTCTTCAGCATAATATATTTGTTAGTATTGAAAATTTGTGAACATACCCACGTTGCAGCGGTAAGTACTCCTTCTTGTAGCTTCCGAGATGCCATTTGCCGACCAGATGTGTTTTGTAGCCAAGTCGTTTGAGGTATTGCGGCAGTATCGTTTCTGATAGAGGCAGCCCGCGAGGCTCGGCCCCGTATATTACGCCGTGTTGCATACCTGAAAAGTTTAGGGCAAACATTATACATACATACAGATAAATAAAATTGAAGTGTCTGTTTGTAGATCCAAAATAACAGCTTTTTACTAAATGTATATGAAAGTATATAATATGATACGGACACAAAAAAAAATATTTTTTTCTCTGACTGTCCGTCCGCTACTCATTTTTCATTTTCATATCTCACGCCTGCATTCACCGGAACGGTAGGCAGAGGTGTTATAATAACAACACCCACTTTACACCGAAGATGATTAAGTGCCAACGTGACAGATGGTGAGTCTATCGCCTTCTCAGGCACTATAGGTACTTCTCGGACATATGTAGGTTTCCTCACGATCTTTTCCTTCACCGTAAAGCACGTGGTGTGAAATGACTGCACATAAGTTTTTATAATAACTCATTGGAATAGGCCGCTGGCATCTAATTTACTCGTTTTATTATAAAACTACTAATATTTACTCGTTTTATTAAAGATATACAAATATTTTTATGTAAGTAGAATGTTTGACAAATAATGGCAGAAATAAAAAATATTATTAGAATGCACACAATATTACAATGTCAAATTATTATTTTATATTTTGGCGAAGGCTGAAGAATTTTAAGGTGGTAAAAAAAACCCTACTCAAATTGGAGGCGCCGGGTATCGATCCCGGTACCTCTCGCATGCTAAGCGAGCGCTCTACCATCTGAGCTACGCCCCCGGTGTTTATATTGCCGAAATTGTCATACATTTTCATAGTCCCCATAAGATGGCGTAAATAAATTAAACACACTATGGCAACTAGAAAATATGTATATAAGTAGGTACGGTGGAATTGTAAAACCTCCTCCTTTTTTTAAGTCGGCTAGAAACGAATAATCTTTATTCTATATCGGATGTAAACATAAATAGAACACCCAAATTTTAAGAATCTAGTAATCACAGTATTTAGTCTGAATTCTGTGTTAGTAATCAACTCATGTGCTAAATACACAGATATCTGGCTCCAGCGGGGATTGAACTCATGACCCCTGCATTCATAGGGAGGGCCCACTGCCAACTGGGTTATCAGGACGACATATAAAGTTAGGTAATGGAATGGTACTAACTATATTCGCACCGAAAATAATATTTAGCTTTCTCTATTCTAATTCTACTTTAAATGCGCGTTATGACAAAACTATAATGACAATAATGGTAAGACTTATCCGCATAAGATTAACAATCTATACGTCTATACAGATAAATAAAATTGAAGTGTCTGTTTGTAATTCCTAAATAAAAGCTTTTCAGTAAATGCTTATGAAAGTATACAATGAAAAACCAAGTTTAAAAAAATATCTGTCTGTCTGTTTGTTCTGGGTAATCTCACCTAAACCTAATCTCTGAAACGGCTAGACCGATTTTAACGGGACATTCACTGGCAGGTAGCTGATGTTACAAGGAGTAACTTAGGCTACTTTTTATTTAGAAAAATAATTAGGATTCCGCGGGCCACCCATGAAATTAAGTGTACGCGGGTGTAACCGCGGGGCACAGCTAGTAAGTAATAACTATGTTACTTAGTGATGATTAGTCACATTTTCCTTTGATGTTTCACTCCTATTGGTCACAGTGTGATGTTATGAAGCCTAAAGCTTTCCTCGGTGAATAAACTATCCATCACTATTTTTTTTTTCAATTCAAACAAAATTCAAAGAAGTTCCTATGATTAGCGCGTTTACCCAAACAAACTCTTCAGCTGAACATCAGTTACCTGCCAGTGAAAGTCCCGCTAAAATCCAGCCGTTTCAGAGATTACCCGAAACACACAGACAGACAGACAGACGGGCAGACACACAGAGAAAAATTATAACTTGGTTTTTCAGTGTCAGTAGCATGTACACAATATTCATATGGATTTAGTGAAAAGCTTTTATTTTGGAATTACAAACAGACACTTCAATTTTATTTATCTGTATAGATATATATATATAAATAAATAAGGGAGTGACACTGGTATTGGTCACGTTCATAGACTACAGTAGCCTCTTAGGCGACTGTGACTGTTTGCCACTTTTGAAAAAATATGAGTATGTATTATGGTGAAGTGTTAATTACCAGTATGTATGGGATATTTGCCAGTCATGAGGGCAGCTCTGGAGGGCGTGCAGATGGGAGTGACGTAGTAGTTGTGTAGTATCAGACCCGACGTCGCCAGGGCGTCCAAGTTAGGTGTTGGGATCTGGTTCGACCCGTGGAAGCCCACATCATTCCAACCCTATGCAATCAATAATGTTAATTACGCCTCATTTAGCGGGTTTAACGATGCTTTAGATAGAAGGCGATGAAAACGTATAAGTAACTTATCCTCGTCCTTTGGTTTGGTTTATCAATGGGGATTAGTGGGAAAATCGAAAATTAACGCGTGATTTGACGTTTCAAATTGAAAAAAAATATGTTCTACGTAATACGTCGTCTTCAATTTTAAGCTACGTAAGCTAACTTCGGTTAATTTACCTATTTTCCCAAACAGAAGTTAGTCAGAAGAAGGAACTGCGAAACAAACTCCCTGGGTGTTTTTAAAGCGGTAGCTAATAGACAGGTAAATAGTGAAGATACAATCCGCCGGTTCTTCTCAGAAGGCTAGTTTCCGAACCGGTGGTAGATTCCTCGACGTTCATAAGTGCCTTACCAGGGCCTAAACTGAATAAATCATTTTCATTTTCATTTTCATTTTCATTTCATTTTCACAATATCTCAAAATTATTTTTGATCTTCAGTGGTGAATGCATCGTCGTCGCATGCAATGTCTTTTTATTTCTTCTCAGATAAATGCATGTAATATTGAGTTAATTATATGATGTGTGCTAAAAGGTATTCAGTTCGTTTTTGCGTATCAAACATCTGAACTTTCACATTTGTAATATTAGAGGAAATGGATACTCCAGTTATCAGTGAAATAAAAGCGAGGTTTACCCATGCGCTGTGATCTGAGCTAGCCGATAGTGACTTGAACTTCACTAGTTTCTGTTTGCTAACATTGATTAACTACTCTCACTTTCCAACCAGTTTAAACATTTTCCTCACGTAACACTCCATCTACCTACTTACCTAGTATAAAAATATGTATAAATTCCTATATGATTACATACAATGTATTAAGATAAATGACAACTCAATATTTTGAATACTACGTAACGTATGTACTAAGGTACGTTACTCGTACATACAACGACTGAACTGCTGAATTTTAAATTTATACTTGCATCTAAAATCGTGTCCAGAATCAACAAAAACCCCCATGAAATAAATTTTCAAATAATCTTAACTGTTGAATAATTTTAAATTAGTACCTACAACTAGAACATTTTTTAACGTAAAAATCATCAATAAAGCGTCTCATAAAATATAAAGCTTACAATGAACTACAGTATAAAAAGAAGGATAATTTAAGTACTTACCAAATCATCAGCAATGATTAAAATAATATTAGGACTCGCAGAACCTGCGGTGATAAACAAACAAACACACAAAGCACACAATGATAACATAGCGATATATAAGTACCCTCCACGACTAGCCGGCACAGCTATCCAGTTGGCACTCGCGTATGTAAATAGGTCCGATGGGCTCGTAGAGATACGAACTCGGAGTGGGGCACATCATTCATCTGAGCCTAAACATTGTATGCATCCTTTTTACCCGACTACAGCGAAGCAAAAAGGGTATGATTTTGATTTTTCAATTGAAGCTTCTTTATATTTTATTTTACTAGCTGTACCCTGTGGTTTCACCCACGTAGATTTAGTTTCATGCTTCATTTTTCGGAACCCTATGTTTTTATAAATAATAGTAGCCTAAGCTTCTCCTTGAAACATCAGCTACCTGCCAGTGCCGTTAAAATCGGTCCTGCCGTTTCAGATATTAGGTGGAATAAACAGACAGAGAATTTAAAAAAATGGTGAGTTAATGTCAGTACCATGTATACTTTTATAAGTGAAAACTGTTATTTTGGAATTACAAACAGACACTTAAATTTTATTTCTAATACCAAATTACAGCTTCACTAAATGCATATGAAAGCACGGTACTAATATAAAAAACAAAAAAAACATCTAAATTTTCTCTATCTGTATGTTTGTTCCAGCTAATCTTTGAAACGGCTGGACCGATTTTAACGGGAGTTTCACTGGCAGGTAGCACTTAGGCTACTTTTATTTATTAAAAATATTAGGGTTCCGCGACAATAAGGATGAAACTAAATCAACGCGGGTGAAACAACATCTAAATGTTTTCTCTCTCTGTTTCTCAAGTTAATCTCTGAAATGACTGAACTGGTTTTAACGGGATTTTCATTGACATATAAGATAGCTGATGCTACAAGGAGGAAAGTAACTACACCTTTAAATATAAAGGTTCCGTGAAAGCCACTCATGGAATAAGTCTACGCGGGTGACACCGCGCACCTAATAATAATAAAATATATACTATATTTTTAGTGAGCCGTGGTGGCCTCGGGGTTAGAGCAGTCGCCTGCTACGCGAGCAACGCAAGTTCGAATCCCAGCGGGGCCTGTACCAATGAGTTTTTCTAAAAACTTATGTACAGTGATTTTCACACCACGTGCTTAACGGAAAACATCGTGAGGAAACCTGCATATGCTGAGAAATAATTCAAAGACGTATGTATGTATAGTGCCTGAGACGGCGATGGACTCACCCTCTGTCAAGTTGGTACTTAATCATATTCGGTGAAATGTGGGTGTTGAAAATTACAACACCTCTGCCTACCCTTTCGGGGAATACAGGCGTGAGCATATGTATGTATGTAATATTTTTAGTTTGATGAAATGTACAAGATGCCTGACAGAGTTTCTTGTCGGTTTATTTTAAAAGGCTAGTTTTGGATCCAGCATGTGTAGTTCAATCGGAAGAGTGACTGCACTGTTCAAGAGGTCATCAAAGCTATAATTCTTCTTTATAATATGAATATAGATTAAACTTGTGATATATATGCTAAAAGTCTAAGTTGAACTGGAGTCCTAGACCTTAATAATAAGGTCATGACCGTGAAACTATAAACAAAAACTTAATTGACATCGTATAGTGACCTTACATTGGAGATGCTTCTGAATTCATATTTGTTGTTATTGTGGTTCGACATGCTCATATATTTATAGATAAAAATATACATGTATTTAAAGTGGGTAATAAATATTTATTATGAAAATATGTGTACGGATAGCATCGCAAGCGAAGCAAGTCTGAATAGTCTAGATAAAATTGTGTGTTTGTACTGAAAAAATACTAACAAATTACTAAATTCACTATTATATGACTAAACTAGCTGTGCCCCGCGGTTTCACCCGCGTGGAATTAGTTTCATCCTTATTGTCGCGGAACCCTAATATTTTTGATAAATAAAAGTAGCCTAAGTTACTCCTTGATATATCAGGTACCTGCCAGTGAAAGTCCCGTTAAAATCGGTCCAGCCTTTTCAGAGATTACCCGGAACAAACAGACAGACAGACAGAGAAGAATTTTAAAACTTGTTTTTTAGTGTCCGTAGCGTGTATACTTTCATATGCATTTAGTGAAAAGCTGTATTTTTGGAATTACAAACAGACACTTCAATTTTATTTATCTGTATAGATTGCTAAACGGTGTTAATATTAAAAAGTTTATTTTTGTCTGCCTGTCTGAGAACTAGCTGGAGAAATTTAGCGGACTTTGATGATATAATTTTATTAAGGTTATCTTAATTCTGGCCACAAAATTGAGTCTACCCGGGCGTAACCACAGGGAACGTGATTTTTATAACATTGTATGGTCGATAAACAAATCAGTTTAAGTGCTTACCCTACTTTCGCGACATAACTATTATTCGATAACATTACTTATCGACTAATTAAGAGTAGGACATACGACACATTACTTTGTTATATTAAAATAACGATAGTTCAGAAAATATTTACTTTTATTATCATCTCTTTTCACACCACGTGCTTTACGGTGAAGGAAAACATCACGTGTAAGCATATGTCTGAGAAGTGATCAAGTCAAAAGACGTATGTATAGTGCCTGAGACGGCGATGGACTCACCCTCTGTCACGTTGGCACTTAATCATCTTCGGTGAAATGTGGGCGTTGTTATTATAACACCTCTGCTTAGCCCTTCGGGGAATACAGGCGTGAGCATATGTATATGCTCACATATAAAAAAAATATGCTCGCATCATCACTGACGGGTCACCGAAGTGATTTCAGTACGCTTTGTACATAAATCTATCTTGCATTTTAAACCATATCGTTATTTAAATCTATATATATAAAAATGAATGCCCATTTCCCTTGGTCACGACATGACGGGTGAACCGATTTCTATAATATTTTTTTGTTGTGTTCGTTATTGTAGGAGATGGTTCTTATGAAAGAAAAAACTAAGAAAATTGCGTGGAAAATTTGTAAAAAACCTTTCTTCTTAAATATAACCTTAGCCTTAACCTTTGGAAATTAAAAACTTTTTGATGTAACCTTATGACGTTTGACATAGAATTGACAGAATACGTGCTGCATTCTCATAATTAAGACAGGGCAAAGTCTGTCGGGTCAGCTAGTTTAAAATAAAACGCACTATATAGAAATATTCAGTAAGTAGTTCTGTTTATTATAAATGACAGTCCATTAACATCAATCACACACACAGAAACAGCTGCCGGGTGACAACCTTCAACTTATATTATAATATATTTGAACGGAGCTTTATACCTAACATAACCAAAAATTAAAAAAAAAACAATGAAAAAGAAAAACCATTTTTTTTACCATTTGGCGCACCAAAATCGTATTCTCATGACCTGTATGCTAAAAAAAACTATGACGACTAACTGTTTGAAAGAAAAGGTTTGGAAAAACAAGCTATGCAAAGATGTAGGTAATAATGCATACAATATACAAAAACATACTGCATACAGTTTGTATAGATATTAAAAAAAAACATACCGTCGAAATAACCTACTTCTTTTTTGAAGTCGGTTAAATATACACTTAATTGTATACAGCTCCGCAAACATATTACATCACCTCACTACGTTGTACTTTATATACTGCAATGTATTCTGTACAATCAAAAAAAGAATTTAAATGCATCTCTTAACCATCTTTATCTAAAATATTGCAAAAATGTAATAAAGCATTCGAGCCGTACTCAATACGTAGTTCTTATACAACAAAATATACCCAAGCAATGATATTATATACAACTAATGAGGCAGATATGTCCATAGCGCGTAAAGTCACGAAATCATCAAATTGGGAAGTTTTCAAATGATTTTATCTCTTGTATTTTAAACTATGAACGCAACATATATAGTTTTACAATATCATTGCACCCAAGTATATAACCGCAATAACATAAAACGTATCCTTCTGACTACAGCAGTAAGACAGAAAGGTGTGTCTCAATACCCAAATTGCAGTACGACCCTTTGAACATAACTATCAACTTCAATTATCTACAATATATTATAATTATCCATATTATATGTATAATACTCGTACACAAATGCATATAATTAAATAAAACGTTGCAAGAAATAATATCTTACAGACGCTCGACAACTATGTTACATTACATTAGACAATGGAAAGGAAATTCTTTCATTTCAATCATTTGTTCTAATTTATTGGTCACACACAAGATACATACATGAAGTATACAGGTTGGAACATTTCATGTTAATTTTGGACAAATTAGGCTCCAATTATAATGAACTAAAGACTCATTTTTGTTTGATAAAGAATGATAATTAAATTTATGAATGTATCAAATGCCTGGTGTGTAAAGATGCAAAAACAATTGCCAAAATTCTGAAATATCCATTAAATACCTGTACAATATACCTCTTTCTAACACATAAAGGTGTATATATATACGTATATAATAGATGTATGAATACACATATACATTACATACATTATTGGACACATTCTACTAGACCTAATTCTACAATCTCTAAAATAAATTTTGACATCCGTCCTCACTCTCACACATAAGACACACTTTGAGACTTATCAAAATTTTATCATGAGAGTGCAGAAAAGGTGTCATATTAAATGCTTATTAATCACCAATTAATCATGAGGATGAGTTTCCACTGGAGGTGTGCGAGGATGCGTAGCTAAGGATGTGCTTGTTAATTAGATGTCACTATCCGAAATTAAGCCGGCCTTAAGTTAAAGTCAGCCTTTTTTTTCGAGTTTCGTTAATGAATCTATTTATATCATTGTTAAGTACTAATATAATTGCATAATTTACTAGCCATTTAGATAGGTTCATAAAGAACACATCCCTCGCTACTCATCCTCGCATTTCTAGTGCAAACGCAGCCTAATAGTATTGTGTAGAAATATTTGAGAAAACTGAAAAAATCTTTGGTAATAGGACAGATAAGAAATGATAAAATCAGAGAATGTAAATATTAACTACTTGAAAATATTGTGATTAGACTTATTATTATTGAAATACGGTTGTTATATATCAATTTACATTGCACTCTCTAAGGGTAAAGTATACTTAAAGGAAATACGAAACGAATTGCAGTATTATTATACCAAGTAGTTAATATTGAAAACAGTCAAATAATAAAACACACGGGCTCCAATCATTATAGAATGTGAATAATTATACTAACCTAATATTTTCACTAAGCACGCTTACATTCTTCGAGCAAAATACATATATTAATTTTCGCATTAAAGTAATAGTTCTACTAATAGTTGGTACAGGTGCCGTCACCAATTTTGAGCGATGAGTCTTGCATTTATTTTCACGCTCGATCCAAGTCATAAAAAGTCAGCGCTCACAGCTCACAGCTCGTGAAGGCACCTGTGTTATATTAAAGCGAAGCCGAGCGACGAATATATTCGAATGCTCCCTTCGATTTAATGAAAACCAACCGTCTAAGTAGCCTGTACCTACTCGTTACATTACTTACAATACAGACTACATGTAAAATCATCACGTTGACCAGATTTTGACAGTGATCTGTCGCGTTATTCACTAAGGTTTCTCAGCGTCGAACTCGACGAGCGTTGGTTTCAATCATAGGAAATTGATACATAACACATAGAGGATAAGGTTCAATTTCGTATCTTTAATACCGACACTCGACAACGAGTGCGACGCTGAGAAACCTTTATGCCCTGCCTTTATTAATAAACATGGCGTAAGAAGACATAGTAAGGAATTATAGTATTTCCATCTCTGTTTGTGATATGGATTTAGAAAGGGATGGACATAGTTTTATAGCGGATTGTAACATTAAACGAAGCATAAAAAGTCTAATAATTTAGAATACATAGTTCTATCTCTTTTTGTGATATGGGGTTAGAAAGGGTTGGTTATAGTTTTAATACGAGCTTATATTGACAGAACTTTAAAAAAACCCCTATATTAATCCAATTAATAATCCTTCTACACCTGACATTAAAGTTGTTTCTAACACGCACATACATTAGAAACGCTATTTAGACATGAATACGCGTCACTATCAAAATCCCGTAGCAACACTCGGCTCGCAGACACGATAATTGGACCAACTCTATCACAATATACCTGTCCCGGTCGCACTGGCCGTCTGTTTTACTCCTTGCGTGGTTTCCGCTTCCTCTGGCCGTCTCCCGCGCCCTCAGTGTCCACCGGGGGAGAGGGCTGTAACAACGTATTTATTTTAAACAAACATCTTTACATACATACATCGCCCGGGCACGTTCCCCTGTCCCCGCAACCTCTGCGCACTGAACACTCTTGTGGACAAATATCCTGAATGTGATTTGTTTGCGGATGAATGTAAGGATATCATGTCAGTATGCTTGGAGTACTGCGAGAAGACTGAGTAAAAGTGCGTACCTATTAGTGTAAGGGGCTTATAGCCGTTCTAACACGGTTTAAATAAATAAATACACATGGAAAGAGTAGTTTTTTTTGGATATGGTCTCTCGAAGTTGGTAGGGGGGAGTTACCTCCACTGCTTAACGGAACTATAAGGGCGAGACCCAAAGACCGAGCTTAAACTTAAAATTTAAGCAACACAGCTAAGGGCACCCCGGTGCGGGGCTCGGACCTCGGCTTAGGCTTAGGCTCGGTTGGGCTTGAAAGAGTGTACAGAGGTGTTCTAACTTATTGGTGCAGGCCGCTGGGATTGGAACTTGCGTTGCTTGCGTAGCGGGCAACTGCTCAAACCCCATGCCCACCACGGTTCTTTTTAATAAATATATATAAGTATCTTTTACCCACCACCATGTGCTTAACGATGAAGGAAAACATCATGAATAAACTTACATAATAAATCCGAGAAGTAATTCAAAGACGTATATCTGAGATGGCTATGGACTCAACCTGTCACGTTGTTCAAATCATAATCAGTGAAATGCGGTTGTTCTTGTTGCAACACTTCTGCTTACCCCTTCGGGGACCCTTCTGGGATGGCATGAAAATATTTTTTAAATGTATTTATGATAGTAACCTCAGTGGTAGTGGTGGGTTCGGTGGGCTCTTCAATGGTAGCTTTGGTGGGCCTCGGGGGTTCTTCGCCCGCCGATTCCTCGCCCTCCGACTGGTGAGGATCATCCTCCAATACTGCGTCTGTCTTCTTCACATCGCCTTCTGAATCCTGTACATAAACATCATTATTTATAGCTGTGCCCTGCAGTTTCATCTCAGGAGATTTTAATAAAAAAAAATATAAGTTGATCCTTGTAATAGCTGTTAATTTTGAATTAAAAACAGATACTTAAATTTAATTATTTGTATATATGTATGGATATAGATTACTAATTAAGATTTTCTTTGCGAAAGCTTACTAATTGTGCCTTTCAATATTTAGACTGGAGTTACTGATATTATACGTACAGACATGTACGATGGACACAAAACGGCTGAACTGGATATGGGGAAACATTTGACGGATATAGATCAAAAGCCGGACTTAATATATAGGATACTAGCTGTGCCCCGCGGTTTCACCCGCGTAGATTTAGTTTCATCCTTATTGTCACGGAACCCTAATATTTTTGATAAATATAAAGTAGCCTAAGTTACTCCTTGAAACATCAACCTACCAGTGAAAGTCCCGTTAAAATCCGTCCAGCCGTTTCAGAGATTACCCGGAACAAACAGACAAACAGACAGAGAAAAATTTTAAAACTTGGTTTTTTTCGTGTCAGTAGCGTGTATACTTTCATATGCATTTAGTTAAAAGCTGTAATTTTCGAATTACAAACAGACACTTCAATTTTATTTATCTGTATAGATGTATAGATTTCCTACTTCCTTTTGTAAAACTAATATATTACGATTAAATTTTGAGATCCAAGCAATCAAAGTTGCAGACAGCCAATAATAACATACCCAGACTTTGTTCATTCGTGTTTACATTCAAACTGTTAAAGACACACTGACAATTTAATCTAAAATGTATATAAATATATTAGACTCACCCCTTTCGACCCGAAGCAGAGATAGGCGCCGAGGCCCACCAGAACGAAGGTTCCGAGTATAACCACGGCGTACACCCACGGGTTCTCTCCGGCGAACTTGAGGCCGCGCTCCAAGAACGAGTCCTAGGGAAATAGCGCTACTACACTACCTACTAACACCACACTATTATACAAGCTACAAGTGTCACGAGTTATGAGCTGTGGGGAATTGAGCGTGTATTTTCTATTATTATTATGTCTGTGTATCTGTCTGCACGCGTCATACAGACGGAGATAGACTCACGAGACGCACTATAAGCTCTTATTGCCTTGATGGTTTGAGTTTGAGTCTTATGAGACATGTCGTGTATAAGAAATAATGTATAAGGAGGTATGCGTTTATTAAGAACCAATAAAATAGCTTAATTTACCTAGTATCGTTCAGCGTAGTGATTCTATTGGTTCATCATTAGCGCCTAGACTCAGATTAGTAAAAGTAAATAAATCATTCGTAGGGAACTGCGTTCGTTTCTACAATAAAATCCCACAGTCAATAAACGCGTTAAGTTATGATTTAAGACACATGTTAAAACTGTACTGATGAAGAAAGCTTATTATACAATTTCGGATCACATAAATGATAAAGACATATGGAATTAAAACTCTGCACAAGTAGCTCCTGGCAATGACATGGTACGCAAACATGATATGTAAATCATTTGGTATTATTTTTTACACATGCATGCTGATACAATTTTCACTATTGTGAATAATTTTAAATGTTTTTATTGTAATTTTACTGTGTAATGAAATGTACATGATGCCAGCTGAGTTTCTTGCCGGTTCTTCTCAGAAGGCTAGTTTCCGAACCGGTGGTAAATTCCTCGACATTCATAAGTGCCTTACCAGGGCCTAAACTGAATAAATCATTTTCATTTTCATAGCAAACACGAAATAAATCTTAAATCTGTCACGTCACATAGCCGAAGAATTGGGGTGCAGTAACTGCCGTGAATTTCCTTCGACTAACAAAATTAAGTGATTAGAGTTTCTTTGGAACGCGAAAACTTGTTTTCGAAATTTAGTCAAAAATCGACAACAGCTGCGGTCTTATTATAGTTATTATTATGATAGTTGAACTGTGTGACAGTGACATACTTATACACGTCATATACATCGGTCTTAATTTTACTAGCTGAAATTAATACGCCATTTGGCGAGACTTTTACCTTTTTACACCTTAGCATATAGATACCATAGTTGAAGATCTACTCTGGCACACATTGAAACTCTACATTTTAGTTCTAGCTGTATTTTCACCCTTATTGTATAGGTAATAAAGACCTCTCTGGCTCGTTTGACAAGGTAGGCGATGTATATCGATATGGGAATGGCGACGTATATGACGTAAGCTGCCCACCAAGCAGGCTTGTAGTTCGTCGCTCGGAGAATTTTGCCCCAAAGCGAGTGCTATGTTCAATATAGTAATTCATAAATAATAAAATAAAAATTAATTTATTCCATTGGACAGCAGGGCCTGTAGACAAAGTAACATTATCCTCATGCTTCGTTAGTAGAAAAGATACGGAATGATTTATGTCATTTCCATAATTTCTAGTAGCGTAAGCGCGAAAGAATGTTACTTTATCTTAGCCTACAAATCACTTACGAAATTATAGAGGTACTGGGGGTCTACTCGCTTTCTCTGAAAAACGAAGCTTCGGCCGAAAGTTCGCAAAGTTCCTAACACGGTTATTATTCGTTCTAAAATTACGTCCGAACGTGGTCCGCTAGAAAATTATTTGATGTTTATATTATCTAAACCAACTTTAATTAAATTATTAGACGAAGAAATAATTGAGTTTGAGAAAAACAAAGCGATAATGAAACTACGGTTAATTTTCGTTCGTTCACGAGGTTTCGTTTTCGGAGAAAGAGAGTAGACCCCGACTATTAAACAGCAGTCCTTGCTTTAATAACCCTAACATGATTGAATAACAACTTTACTACACGGAAATACAGGCTGTGATTCTAGCCGGTTCTTCTCAGAAGGCTAGTTTCCGAACCGGTGGTCAGTTCTTCGACGTTCATAAATGCCTTACCAGGGGCCTTACCATGAGCTCTTATTGCCATGATAGTTTCACTCATTTATGAGACAGATGTATGTGACGTGCATACATCTGTCACTGTCGACAACTGAATTAACATTGCAATAAGAGCTCATGGTTGGGCCCCAGGGCTTAAACTTTTCCTGAAATTCCTATACAATTTAATTATAATGTACAAATGTAAACTTACCGAGTCTCTAGAGATCTTAGCCCGTTTGAGTGCGAATGTGTGTTGCGCCCAAAGTTCGGCCATGTCGGGATCGTCTGTTATGATGAGGTTGTCGAACAACAGCATCGGAGACATCGACCATAGCTCAAAACCAACGGCGTGCTATAAAACAAACGGGTATTATTACATACTAGTTGTGCCCCGCGGTTTCACCCGCGTAGATTTAGTTTCATGCTTCATGTCGCGGAACCCTAATATTTTTCATTATGAAAAGTAGCCTAAGTTACTCCTTGAAACATCAGCTACCTGCGAGTGAAAGTCCCGTCAAAATCGGTCCAGCCGTTTCAGATATTACCCGGAACAAACGGACAGACAGACAGGCAGATAAATAATAAAAAAATCGGTGAAATTATTATATAATTTGAAATTACAAACAGACACTTAAATTTTATTTATCCGTATAGATGTATAGACTAGCTGTGCCCTCGCGATATTCACTCGCGTATAATTTCATAGGTGGAAAAACATTTTGCTACTTTTTTCTCAAAATAAAAGTTAAAAGCCTAAGTTACTCCTTGCAAAATGCAGCCGCTTCCTAGATGAGCCGGAATAAACAGACAGACAGTTTTTTAATGTAACTACCGTATACTTTCATATGCAATTAGTGAAAGCTGTTAATATGAATTACAAAGACACTTAATTTTATTTACGTGTATACCTTTGGTAGCATTTAGATATTTGATTGCTCCTTTTTGGGGCACAGGGTATAATGGTTAACTCACGATGGGTGTCATGCGGAAGGGATGGTCGTCCTTGAAGTAGTGTGGGTTGGGCACTCGGCGGGGCGACCAACGACCGCGGTAGTTGGGGTTCGTCACCAGCGGCGCACGCCACGGACCCTGTAACACAAACACTATACATTAATATATCAATTTTTATAAATATAAGAATTTAATGGGTGACACACATGTTTCCACACTAAATTCTAAAAAATGGTTGGGAAAAGCACGAGGCGGGACTCGAACCCACCACCTCTGCAAACCGTGCAGTTGCTCTGCCAACTGAGCTGACACGTCGAATTTTTTGGTTTTATGTGGATCTCAATGTTCTCAATTTATGTCAATGGCACATAGGAAAATGGAGTAAAATAAAATAAAAATAAAAGCATTTAAAATAAAGGCTTTATGCTTCAAATATCAATCCAATCAGAAATACTTATTAGACATCCTGGCAAAAGTGACAATATTATTTGAATCCGATACAAATACATTTGTCATAAAAAATCAAGTTTATAGCTGAAAAAAAAACTTGCATCATAGACAAGAGGTTATGTTCGGTACCTTGTAATCAGGGTTGGGGATCATTGGAGGTTTCCACTCCCCACAACCAGGCGCTGCTGCACAAGCAGGGTTATCAATCAGAGGAGCTTCCCACGACCCATCCATCTCTTCATCCCAATCAGCTGGCTTCGTTGCTTCGGGGTCTGCAAAACATTCACATTTGAATAACAAAAAATTTTGATCCGTGGTCCCACTGCTATTAACCCACAGTGGGTCCACGGGTAATATTTTTTACCCGTAGACCCACTAGTCTACCATTAGTTTAGTTTTTGAGATTGCGGTCTCGGCGGCAAGTCAGTGTAAGGGTAGGCCATAAGCCAAGTATTTCTAGCCTCAGTCAGTAACGAAAACTCAGTGAATGAGTGACAGAATCAAAATAATGCTAGTGAGATCATGCACGCTGTGAACTGAAAGCCAGAAAAGCAAAATTTTTTAATTATTAAAAGTATTTTTTAAAGAAATCAATGGAAAAATATTAACCTACTTGCTTTTGTCTGTGTTAGATTGTTTTTGTATGTCTACATTCTAAATTCTTAACCGCAAATACAAGGGAAGGAAAAATTCGACGTATGAGGTAGGATCACGAGTAGCTCAGTTGGTAGAGCAATTTGCACGGGTTCGAGTTCCGCCTCTTGTTCATATGTTTTTATACTATTTATAAGAATTTGTCTGTGTTATTTTTGTGAGAATGTCTTAGGAGTTTAAAATCTCTTACATACTCTCTAATCTTTAGACGTGGAAGGTAACATACATAGGCTATAAAGGTACCTTTTTGTGTACAAAAAAATGTATGGTGTAAATGTACAATTTTTAGATGAAAAATTACGTGACACGTACCGGGAATCATTTCAGGTTCATCATCGAGCCATCCGTCAGGTTTCTGCGCCACAGGGTCCACGATCTGTGCGGGGGCAGTCTCGTCCCAATCATCAGGCTTAGTCGCACTCGGGTCTACGATCTGGAATATTCAATGGTTTCTGTGACAACAACTCCACTCAATATTATCCCTTATTATTATTAAGACATGGTTTATACCAAGACTAGACCATACTCGGACTAAAACTATGTCCATCCCTTATGAAATCCATATAAAATGGAACTAATTTTAAACCAAGGACTATCTTAGGCAATGTTTTCTAAGGGATTATGGTCAGAAATGGACAGGAAGTGACATCCCTACTCGACTGCAATAGCGTACCAGTGGAATGCTTTTTTCTAATATGAATTGTTAGGTACTTCGCAATTTTATATTATAATCTTTATATCTGGCCTCTGGGAACAGAATTATAACACAATATGCAAGCATTGTCCAGACATTAAAACATTCTATATAATATAGTGACACACTTACATCCAACAAATTATTTTTATATAATTAACTCTGGACTCACTCACATAGGTATAGCAGTATCGAAACTTCGAAAACTAATTGTAGTTCTTCAAATAATATAACTAAAGTAGGTTTATAATATAAACGTCAAAGAATTTTCCAGCTGACCACATTTGGACGTAATTTTACAACGAATAAGAACCGTGGTAGGATCTTAGCGAACTTTCGGCCGAAGCTTCGTTTTTCGGAGTAAGCGAATAGACCCCCATAGTAACAGGATTTGAATACATTTTAGGCACAAGATATATAACATCTGAACATTGCAACAAGTGAGTATAATAACAAAATGGTAAGTACCTTCTCTCTCTCATCCCAGTCGTGTGGCTTAGTGTCGGTGGGGTCATCGATCTCTTCGGGGGGGTTGACGGGGGGTGTGAAGTCCTCGAGCAGGGAGCCCGCGTTGACCTCCTTGTTGTCTATGAGCACGCTGAACGTGTTGTCTGGACGCACCACCAACGTATATAGGTGAGGTTCCTTGTCCTTGTATATATCTTCTAAGCGTTGGCTGAAAGGAAAATGTTATTAATTAGAGACAGTGCTATAGGTGTCGTCATGAGTTATGAGCGCTCAGCGAAAATAGTGGGAGTAACTACGCATGTATTTTATTCGCGTCGCGCCATACAAACAGACGGAGACATATTTATAATGAAAATAAAAAATATTTATTCAGTTTGGGCCCTGGTAAGGCACTTAAGAAAAATTTACCACCAGTTCGGAAACTAGCCTTCTGAGAAGAACCGGCAAGAAGCTCTTAAATGACTGCATATTCAAGGTCAGCGCTCATAAATTGCGCGAGTATATATATCTTTTAATTATTTCCAAACTCACCTAGGCTTCTTACTGTGTTTCTCCTCAATGGTGCCGTTCTTAGGATTCTTGTGTCTGAAGATGAAATGCAGTTTGTTGTCGTTACCGCACTTGTCAGGTCCGAACATGATAGTGTAAGGAGTCTGGTCGTGGAACTTGCGTAGATCGGCTTTGGTGTTAGTGCCCTTTGATAGCAGCTTGATGTACGCACCACCGCAGTTTTGACCCTCCTGATGGTAGAGTGAAATTGGAAATTTAAAATATGTCGGATTGAATTAGGATTTTTTTTGGGAATAGTTTTGCACACATCTCAAAATTATTAAGTCCGAACATTAGCTGGTACAAGCATCATCGGAGTTTAGCGCGGCTAACACAGAAACCAGTAGACCTAGACAGTAACATACTCTGGCGATTGCGCTAATAGAAACGTTAAAAAATGTATGGAAATGACATAAATCAGTCACGTGACATGTCATTCCCATACATTTTGTATCGTTTCTACTAGCGAAGCGTGAGGATAATGTTACGTTGTCCACAGGCCCTGGAAGATTAATTGTTAGTGAGCGATCAAACCTACATTTTGACTCGAAACTTATGATGGTGTTGAGTAAGAAACAAAACGTACATATTTTGAATAATATAATGGACAGTAATTCAATGTTTACTGCATTAAAAAAAAAAAAAAAATTTCAAAAATAAGACAAATATAAATAATAATTTATGAATGCACATGGGAACCATAGTTATATGCATTATTTATAGGTGCGTTGCGTGATATATCACTTCCGATGTAAACGCTGGACGCGCGCCAGAGAGGATTTATGACATGTTAACATTTATCTTCGTGTTATTTTTGTATGTTACTTGATAGTTTATTCATTCACTTTGAGTATAACATAAGCTTCAACATTATTCACTTGGCATTGCTTTTCAAAAAGTTTTTGTTTTTACAACCAACTCCCGCCACCGACATTGCAGTGCTATCTTACTAAACCCCCTATATGATAAGGGTGATCCATCAAAAAAAAATGGCGATATAATGTTAGCAGGGTACAGCTAGTATTAGTATACATAAGTACATACTAATTACAAATCCATTCTCTTTGTAAGATTTGTATTCCTACTCTTTGTAATGTTAACATTAAACTTGTGTAAACAGTCCTGACCAATCCTTATCTATACAGATAAATAAAATTGAAGTGTCTGTTTGTAATTCCTAAATAACAGCTTTTCACTAATTGCAAATGCAAATACACTAAAAAACCAAGTTAAATTTTTTTTCTCTGTCTGTCTGTTTGTTCCGGGTAATCTCTGAAACGGCTGGACCGATTTTAACGGGACTTTCACTGGCAGCTGATGTTTCAAGGAGTATAAAGGCTACTTTTCTTTATTAAAAATATTAGTGCTCGGCGACAATAAGGATAAAACTAAATCTACGCGGGTGAAACCGCGGGGCACAGCTAGTATTAAAATATATATTATGTTGCTAACTAAGTAAACCTCAATCCAATTAGAAAGTAAGTGATGCAATGGTTAGCAATATTTCCCTTTACATATTTTTATAGAAATGTGACTAGCGACGAAGCCGATAAGCCAATTAGCGTAGCGATAAACGTCGCAGCTCTCCAATAACATTCTCAGGAAGTAACCAATTTGCTTTGGTTGGAATATTTTGAAACATAGCACAGTAGGTCTAAAAAGGCCACTTTGGGAGAATCATAATGTGATCCGAATATGATTCATCACCGACATGCCAAAATGGTCACTTAAGTGCAATTCATATTTATGATTCACGAATGATTACAATAATTGTAGATGTTCTGCTATTTGTCACAAAAGCCATTCATATTATGTGGACCATTTTAGGAATTTTCATAGGAAAGTGTCAAACAGGTGAATTGCGAAATATGAATCATTCCTGAATCATATTCGGATCACATTATGATTCTCCCAAAGTGGCCGTTTTAGACCTACTGATGTGATGATTATTATGGGATGATTTTCTCAATTATGCCTTAATGGGAGACAACGGAACTTCTACACATAGTAAGATGTCACTAGGAATATAGAAATCATAAAGACAAAGGGAATACGCCAAATTATTTATGGCACACAACATTTCACGCTATTTTTAAAATGTTTTGTAAATTTTATGCTATTTTATGAACATTTTTACATATAAAGAAATCTACACACGTTAGAATTTATGTTTGTAGCATTATCCCAATGTAAATATTGTAATACATTGCAACTCGTCTGCACAGGGCCAAAGCAAATAAGGCCTTGTAATTTATGTACATATTACACCATTATTAAACTGTGACCTTAGGTGACTGTACTCTCTACAATTCACACCACTAGCTCTTAGCCACCAATTCGTCCGATTAATTCTCGAGTCTAAGATATCACTATTCAAAATTTCAGATAAATTGGTTAACGAGTTTATCTATGAAAAGATGACAGACAGGTAGATACTTTCGCATTTACAATATTAGTATAGATTATTGATCTCACCTGCATAGTAACTTCATACTGCACTATAAGAGGTTTGTCCTTGAATTCAAAAGGTCTATCGAGCAGGGCGGAGATTGCTGCATGCTTGGCTTCCGTGGTGAGCACCAGCCCCAAGTCATTCTTAAGGATCTTCCTTGATGGGGCTTGTATCTGAAACAATAGTTACACTTACTATGTGATATTCAAGCTATCAATTAATATTTCTAAAACTTTCATGATTTGAATTCATATTTAAAGATACTCAGGACTTATCACAATAATATTTTGACTATAAGTATAATAAAGAATATATATTAGACTATAAGTATATTTACTTTAATATAGTATTGGTGTAATCCAATTGAAACATTGACATATGTTACAATCAAAATATTATCTTGATAAGTCCCAAGTAACTTTCAATAAGGATTGATTAAGTTCTTGTCTCTTGATGTAAGTAATTAATATATATATATATATATATACAAATCTATTCTCTTTATAATATTAGTATGGACAAACAAATTGTCAGTTCATTAAAATCTTAAAGTATATATTTTGTCAAAGGACTAAGGAACCAGCTGGCATTCAGCCAGGCATCAATAAAGTGCACAATAACAAAGTGATTCACACAGATATTCTTAAAAATTTTAGATTATGCACACTCACTTCCCACTTGCCATCATACTTGGCGATATTTTCATCAACTCCTTGTTTCTTGGCCTCAGATTTGATCCATCTTTTCTTGAACATATTCTCATCATCAAAGTGCTCGGTGAGGTACACCTTTTGAGGGTTGACGGACGGGCTTTGGTACTGGTCATCTTCTTCGGTCTGTAATTAAAAGCAAACTTTTTACATACAATCAAGAAGAAAATTGCTTCATTAGTCTAGTGGGCACAAAGTGCTACTGCCAAAAATGAGGTCCTGGGATCCCTGCATTGGAAAAAGTTAAGTAATTTGCTAGTAGCAGCTTGGATGAGCACCCGGTTAATAGGAATAGGCTTGTATACTATTTAATGGGACTGAAATATAACTGGCTTATTGTGAGTGCACCATAAGTCTACCTCTTCGAGAAATATATGCATGTGTACAAGGCATAGGTACAAATTTTTTTTTTTTTTTTAATGTTGTTAGTTAATTTAAAATGTTTTATTAAGGCAATACCCATTATGGCCCTGAGTCAAACATTTGTTGAGTAGTAGTAAAATTTGCTGTTAGCTATCTGATCTTAGATAGCAAATCTAGGGCAAACATTTTTATAGTGCAGATAAATAGAGACAAGACATATTCTAGGCAACTATTGTTAGTAATGTATGACACATGATTTATGGAGAAAAAAATTGGTGCCTTTATTACACTGACAATTGAAATAGTAAATCTTATATTAAGTTGAATTAGATAAAAGTTAACCTCAACAGTCACCCCCTCGTCCGCATCCTTGGCGTCAGCCCACACCACACCCAATGCACCAATTAGCACCAGGAACGCACCAAAAACACATATTTTCCGGCTTCTTGAAGCCATCTGCAAAGATATCCGCAATGATTTACAATGCTCCCAACACGTCGTTTACCATTCCGCTTAGCAAGAAGTTCCACAATAACCTCAAAACGAAGGCTCGCCACGAAAACCAATGATAATTTAATTAAGAAGTTCACCGTTCACGCACGAGACATGCAATAGCATAGCGTACAAAAGTGCGGTGCGTGGATGCACCGGATATCCTAATTTCCTCAATAAAAGGGCCGTCGAAGCCCTATCGATACCCCAAAAAAATATTTAAGTCGCAAAGCACAATAAAACATTTGCTTACCTTAACTTTTAGCGACAAATTTATTGTTGAATCATTCAATTGCTACAATAATAGCTAGGAAAATCAAAGGGTCCCCACCAGGATGATTTTAATTTTCCTGAAAATTTCAGCCAATCAAAAACAAACAGTTGTCAAGGTAGCGATCGAGAATTTTCTGATGCGTTCATTCTTATTAATTTTACTTAAAGAATGGAATGAAATAAATTTAATTTAGTATTATTGGGTGTATTTGTATAGAATTAAATGTTTAGAAATTGTTTGAAAATAAATTTACTTTAAATTACAAATTTATTTCCCATATTTCATATTCCTAAATAATTATACAGGCTGAATGGTAAATGACTTATGATTGAACACATTTTTAAGAGCTAAATATAATGCTTCTCATTTTAGAAAGTAGTTATACAGCTGTATTTTTATGCTTTTTCTCATTCTTACTTGAAGCTCTAATGGATCTAGCATCTCTTTCTTATCTAATGTGTCAAGCAAGTTAGAGATTCAAGACAAATTGCCTGCTTAATTTAATTTGTTGTGACGTACCGACCGGAGTTTTCGTTATTCGTGTCGTAAAAATTGTTGAGAGATAGCAAATTTGTTTTTACTTTCATGTGATGTATCATAACAATTTGTGTTATTGAAGCAGTTTCCTTATTACACGAAGTCATACATTTCTATCCTGTGCGAATGTGATTAAATAAAGAACAAGGTGAGCGACCCAGCCGATAATAAATCAGTCCGAACCGAACTTATTTTTATATTATTGCTATCGATCGTTCAAAGTATATGCATATAATAAATAATACTATAAAAAACAATGTATTGTGACTTTCATACACACATCTTTTTAATGTTCTGTTGTTTATTTTTCTTTGCTATCCAATAGCATAGTATTATCACGACCAGTCAGTCAGTCACACCAGTAAGCTGTTGAGTGTTGACCAGTGCACTCATATCAACATTCATAAAGTTGAAAGTAAAAAGAAAATACTACCATTTTGGTCAGTGTAGTATTAAAATTTTAATGGTGATTAATTTGCTTTATATATTAACTTTTATCAATACTGTGGTGCTAGTTTTCTATTGTGGTGTTCAGAATGAAAGATAAAAAAAGTAAATGTGGGAAAATTCTACAAACACCAGCTAAAATTTTGTGAGTATTTCTATATAATTTTTCAGGATTGTGTAGCTAGAAAGAAGAGATTTTATGTTGACAATGTATTGTAATCTTTGTACACCTTATTAATTCCATAGGTATACTTTTATTATAATTTGTTAGGAAGGAAGACAGAACCGGCCTATACAATTGGTAGTGATATATGTTAGAAAGAATATTGATAGTTTAAAGGAAAATTGCCAGAAGATACCTTTTCTGCATTTTTGTTATGCCAAAAATAATATGGAGATTGGATGTGAATCCTTGCACTTGCTATGTCACTGAATTCATCTTTGAAATTTTTTTATTTTGCAGCCATTCCATCATGAGTTTAATAAGAAGACATGTGCTAAGATTACTACGGGTCCGTAACCTGTTGTTATTGACAGCAATAGTAATATTGCTGTACATCATGAAGATGATGGGGAATGTGGAGATGAGGGAGTCTATTCTCAGCCCCGCACAGGAGGCACTGGTTGGATTGAAGAATAAATACAGTGGGAGGAGTTATTTTGTACCATCTAGTTTAAAGGTAAAATAAGCTCAGTTACTTTATAGCTTTATGGTAATTAATCTTGTTTATGATTTAAATCTCAAATTAAAATGTAAATTTTTTTTTCTAGTCAAAATATCCAAAATTTTGTGAGACATGTCAAAATATTGTCAATCTGTTTCCTCATGCCACCTTTTGAGATTGTTGGAACAAGCAAACAATTTTAGCCTTCATTATCAAATTGAGTATAAATAGCTTCTGCATATTTTTTATAGTGAAGTATTCTAATCAATAACTTAAATACTTACAATGTAGCAATACTTACTATATATTAAATATCTAGATATATATAACTAGCTATGCCCCGCGGTTTCACCCGTGTAGATTTAGTTTCATGCTGTTTTTTTTAAATAAAGCTATCTGCGTGTGAAAATCCCATTAAAATCCATCCAGCCATTCAAACATGATGTCATGACCAAGGGAAATGGGGATTCATTTTTATATTTAAGATATATCTTGCATTGATTATCATAAAAGGTTTTATGATTAGATTTTGATATGATTTTAGATTTATCAATTAGAATCTTAAGACAGACAGATAGAATCTTAACCAAACCGTACCTCCACTTTTTCATTTACTTCATATAATGAAAACATGTATAATATGTTTATGAAATTCATTCAACAAACAGAGCTTATCAGTAATGTTATGTATGTACACTAGCGCCACCTGTCGGCATTATAATGAGATACCGTTGCCTGTCTCCTGTAAATAGTATTTAGTTAATACATGAATCACGATGGTCATGACTTGACAGTTAATTATGCAAGCTCAATAAAATGGCGTCAGTGCGTTTACAACTACGGGTCGTTTCACTCATGTTCCCAACTTAACAGTGGCGACGAAGCGTACCCATCCGCCATTTTGTTTTTTTTGGAAAAGTGAAAAAAATCTTAAAATTTTAAAATGTCTACGGCGGTTTTTGGAATACTATCAGTATTCGATCATAACGTGCAGTCTTGGGAAACGTATAAAAGTCGAATTACGCAATGGTTTATTGCGAACAATATAGACGACAAAAGCGATTCCGTAGGAGTAAGAAGGCGGGCCATCTTGCTCAGCGCACTCAACGACGCGACATACAAGTTAGCTGCTGACCTCGCTTTGCCAAAAGAACTAAAAGATGTTCCATATGAAGATGTTATCAAACTCCTCGACGTACATTTCACTCCTAAACGCTGTGGATTTGGGGAGCGGTACAATTTTTACGCAGCTTCTCAACAGGCGGGAGAAACATATGGACAATGGGCGGCAAGATTGCGGGGGCTCTCTGGACACTGCCAGTTCAGCAATGTGGAGGAAGCTCTTCGCGACCGTTTCATCATGGGCATGCTGTCGGGGCCGGAAAAAGATAAGCTGTTTACATATCCTGTTCAAGAGCTGACGCTAGTCAAGGCGTTAGAGTTAGCGGAGAGCGGGAGGAGCGCGCGTGCTGGAGCAGCGGCGGCGGCGGCGGCCGCGCAGTCCGTGTCGCAGGATCAGCTTTTCAAGATCACGCAAACGCAGGCGCGATCAGGGGCGCCCGTTTCTAGTGAATGTGATAAAGTGCAGTGCCAAGTGTGTGGTTATTATAATCACAAGTCGTCACAGTGCCGTTTTGCTAAGTATAAGTGTAAAAGGTGTAAAACAACCGGCCATTTACGTAGAATGTGCAAAAAAATTAATTACGTAGGGTCGGGTACTGTGGACGAAGACGGCGATGATGACGGTAAGTGCTTCAACATGCGTTCCTTAAGTGGTGAGCCGATGACTGAAATGTTAAATTTATCAGGGGTCGAACTTAAATTCGAAGTCGATAGTGGTTCGGCAGTTACCGCGATATCTGATGTCACATATAGACAATATTTTAGCAAAATACCATTATCATTAACCAAAAAACGGCTGTTTTCATACAACGGCGACAATATTAGTTGTTTAGGTGTAGTAAATCTGCCTATAAGTTACGCGGGGACAACGCACTCGCTCAATGTTTATGTTGTGCGAAATGGTGGTCCACCGATATTAGGGCGTGATTTTATTTCGCTTTTTAAGTTAGAATTGTTGCCGGTTCGTTATTGCAAACAAACAAATGATATGGATTTAATAAGTCAGTTACAGTGTCGGTATCCAACTGTGTTCAGTGATCAATTGGGATCATTCAATAAGTATAAGGTGAGTTTGCAATTAAAAGAAAATGTAAAGCCAGTATTTATAAGAGCACGGCCTATTGCATTCGCACTGCGAAGTAAAGTAGATAAGGAAATAGATCGGTTATTAGCTTTGGAGATTTTAAAACCTGTTGAACATTCTGAATATGCTTCACCGATAGTGCCAGTTTTAAAACGTAATGGTTCTATAAGAATATGCGCTGACTATTCAACTGGTGTAAATAAGCAGCTGATCATTAATCAGTATCCGCTGCCTACTGTCACAGAGTTGTTTGCAAAACTTCATGGAGGACAGCGGTTCACTAAGTTAGATCTTTCTAATGCTTATAATCAATTCATTCTCGATGACGAGTCCCAAAACATAACGTGCATCAATACACACCGCGGTCTGTTTAAATATACGCGTATGGTGTTCGGGTTGTCGAGCGCGCCCGCCGTGTTCCAGCGGGCCATGGAGGGCGTGCTGGCCGGCCTGCCGAACACTCTGTGTCTGTTAGATGACATACTTGTCACTGGGAAGGATGATACTGAACATTTACTTAGGCTGAATGCAGTGTTACAGAGATTGCAAGATGCGGGACTCACTCTACAAAAAGAGAAATGTGAATTTTTCAAGGATGAAGTAAATTACTTAGGTTATGTAATAAATAGACATGGCCTTAAAAAGTCACCCCAGAAGGTGCAAGCTGTAATGGATGCACCCATACCGGCTGATGTTCATAAACTACAGTCCTTTTTAGGTCTAGTGAACTACTACCGTAACTTTGTGCCGGGTGCATCAACAATACTTAGTCCATTATATGAACTTTTAAAAAAGGGTACCAAATGGGTTTGGTCAGAGAAGCACAATGATGCATTTTTAAAAATTAAACATCACTTAGCATCTGAACAAGTTTTAGCCCATTTTAACCCAGATGCTCATATTATATTGACAGTAGATGCTTCTCCTTATGGTCTTGGTGCTATTTTATCACAAGTAGGTTCTGATGGGTGCGAGCGCCCTCTGTCTTATGCTTCACGTACTTTAAATGCTGCAGAAAAAAAGTACTCGCAGATTCAAAAAGAAGCTACAGCTATAATTTTTGGAGTGAGGCGTTACCATCAGTACTTATATGGTCGATCAGTTCCTTTTACCTTGCGCACTGACCATAAACCATTATTGTCAATTTTCGGTCCACATCGGGGTATACCAGAGGTTTCAGCAAATAGGCTGCAAAGGTATGCCATGTTTTTGAGTGGATATAATTATAAAATCGAATACATACGCAGTGCTGACAATAGTGCTGATTATTTATCTCGCGCCAGTCTGTCAGATCAAGTATTCGTTCAAGAGGTAGAAGGGGCACGTTGTGCAGATGCTGCGGCCGCGATTTTTGACCGCGCTTCTTATGTTAATTTTGTCATAGAAGGTAGTTTACCTGTCACTTTAGATGAATTACGCGATCATACTAAGTCTGATATGGTTATGAGAAAAGTTATAAATTTAGTTTTAAATGGTTGGCCCCCAAAGGTACAAGACGTCAACTTAAAACCATATCATTTGTGTAGGTTGGAACTGTCTGTGGAAAATGGCTGTCTGATGAGAGGTCACAAAGTAGTAATTCCAGTAACATTGCAAACAAGGGTAATATCAGAATTACACCAGTCTCATTTAGGCATTGTTAAGACAAAAGCGGAGGCTCGGTCTAGATTTTGGTTTCCTGGCGTTGATGCGGCGCTCGAACGTATGATAGGCTCATGTCACGTGTGCACGCAGCTGCGGGCGACTCCACCACGCGCACCGCTTGCACACTGGGAGCACCCACCTCAGCCTTTTTATAGAGTGCACATTGATTTCTTGGGCCCAATCAATAATGTAATGTATTTGGTTGTAGTGGATGCATATTCGAAGTGGGTGGAGGTTTATAAAATGAATAATGTAACTTCATCAACCGCTACCATTGAAAAGTTATGTGATTTTTTCTCACGATTCGGGTTGCCTCACACATTGGTTAGTGATAATGGTACTTCGTTCACATCACGGGAATTTCAACAATTCTGTAAATTAAATGGAATGGCACATGTGACGTCACCTGCTTATCACCCGGCTAGCAATGGACAGGCGGAGAGCTACGTCAAGGTTGTGAAAAAGGGCATTAAAAGTAGTATACTTAGCAGCCATAGTTCGGCAGACGCCTCTAATAAACTCTTAAAATACTTATTTGATTATAGAAATTCTGTCCACACAACGACGGGCTGTTCGCCTGCCGAGCTTATTTATGGTCGCAAACTTCGAACGCGCCTTGATTTGATCAACCCTAAATCGCCGTCCTCGTCCACATCCTTGGCTAATCATGTGAAAAACAAACAGTGTTCACAGAGTAGACTTTTTCGGGGCTCTAATACCCAATCCTTCATGAGAGGTACTCAAGTGTTATATAAAAAATATTTGAGTAACAGTAAGTTTAAGTGGTGCAGAGGTGTTATTGAAAAATGTCTTGGCAAAATTGTTTATTTAATTAAAGATAGTGTCACCTCAGAATTGGTAAAAAAACATAAAAACCAAATTGTTTTATATAAGGGCTCCGATTGCACTAGTTATGTATACGATGGGGCAGATTTAGACAGTGGTATACAGCATGGCAGTTCATCATTAGTTGCAGTTCCGGTTCCGACTGAGGAGTCACAAACTATTGCCCGGGGGGATATGGAGTCCGGACTGTTAGTTGGTACATCCCAACAAATAGCTGCACCTCGTGTTGAGCCAGAGGAGGACATCACAGTTGATCAGCAGAGCAGGCAAACATCCCCTGGTCCATCAGATATAAATAGTAATGAGGGATCTTCTAGAAACCATGAACCATCTGTAAATACTACCACTGTTACCCGTTCTAGACGCAATAAGCCAAGAGTAGATTATAAGATATTTTATTAACTGTTGTGTTAAGTTTATTTTATTGTTCTGTTACTTTACTAATTGTTTTTGTTATGTCTTTAAGTTATGTATATTGTAAAGGGTATCTACAGGGAGGGATGTTATGTATGTACACTAGCGCCACCTGTCGGCATTATAATGAGATACCGTTGCCTGTCTCCTGTAAATAGTATTTAGTTAATACATGAATCACGATGGTCATGACTTGACAGTTAATTATGCAAGCTCAATAAAATGGCGTCAGTGCGTTTACAACTACGGGTCGTTTCACTCATGTTCCCAACTTAACAAGTAAGAAACATTTTAAGAGTTTCCTTTCAATTTAATCTTACTAGTAACTAGTTACCCTGGTTTTAAGAGTATGAATATCATAATAAGCCTTCAAACAATCTGATAAAATACTTGAGTTTATGACGTTTGTTTACAGAAAATAGACTGGCATAATTACGAGCAGATAAATGCTGAGAGGAAACGAGTGGGTGGGTATTATCTACATTGTTACATTAGTAAAGTGTTTCAAGAATTTAGGTAGTTGATTAAATTCATTACATAATACTTAAAAACAGTAGGTTCATTGACTAGTAGGAGTGCCACATTGGTCTAGTAGTCGTAAGCGCCGCCTCAACACACGAGGTCCTGTGTTCGATCCCAGGTCGGGTAAAGTGTTATTGCGTTTTTCTATCTGTATTTTCCAGGAGTCTGGATACAATATATACAAAAGAGCAGCTATATAGGGCATTGAAAGGTTACAGGCGTACGCGCCGCGCACTCACACAGTAGATGTACATACGATGATCTCAGACCAAGTGGCGTTAGAATTTGGCTGATTATTCTTGAAAATTGTAGGAAGGTGGCTCTCTGTATGTACAGATTGATGTGGTAATTTAGGTACAGATTAAATACTTGAAAGTTTTTATGTCGTTACTACAGTCTATGGACGCTTGCAGTGTCAGGCATCACATGCTCTGTACCGACCCTTTATAACTCTTCAAACCCTACTTGGACTCTCTTGGACTCCAACGCTGATTGTGACGTGTTCGCGGATGAATTCCAGACGATAATGTCAGCATGCCTAGAGTATTGTGAGGGGAGCGAATGAATGTGTTTTTTGTATAAATTTATATTACTCTTAATTGGCTTTTAACCATTCTAATTAATACATTTATAAATATAAAATATAAATAAAATTGGAGAACCCCAAGCATGCATACTTGCTTGGGTAAAATACTTGATTATTATTGCTCACTAACGGACGTCACGCGGTTTCACCCGCGTTGTTCCCGTTTCCGTTTGAGTACGGGGATAAAATATACCCTATGTTACTCGCTGATGATGTAGCTATCCATTGCTGAAAGAATTTTCAAGTAGTTTCGGAGCCTATTCAATGCAAACAAACAAACAAACAAACAGAAAAACAATCAAACCTTTCCTCTTTATAATATTAGTGTAGATATCCTTCTCGAGTTTAAAAGGGATATATTAATAGATCTGTAAATGAAGGCATCACTTGTATCTCAATATCATTGTAATCAACAGGACTCGGCGAACAAGGTCGACCGGCGAAACTGCCAGAATCTGAGGGGGCTTCAGAAGAAAAACTCTATGCAGTGAATGGTTTCAACGGTCCTCTGAGTGATAAAATACCCCTGAACAGATCACTCCCAGACATCAGACACCCGGGTTGCAAGGATAGGCTGTACATTGAGTCTCTGCCCACGGTCAGCGTGGTTGTACCTTTCCATAATGAACATTGGAGCACCTTACTAAGGACTGCATTCAGCGTACTGCACCGGTCCCCTAAACAATTGATCAAAGAGGTCTTCCTAGTTGATGATGCTAGTACTAAATGTAAGTATGTACATTTTGATAGATAAATATGGGTCTTAAACTTCAGTTCTCATTCGCGCTTAAAAACATATTATGTTTTTTCAAACAACAATGAGATATTCCCTTCAATCGAGTTTTAGTCTTGAATAAACCAGTAAATGATATCATAGGAAGGGAATTCAAGTTATGCTACCTATACTATCTATACTTTTGTACTAATATTATAAATGCAAGTGTCTGTCTGTCTGTTACCTTATTATAGTTAAACTGCTGAACAGATTTTGTCGAAATTTGCACTTAAAAAAATCTTATAAAGTCGGAAATCCATATTTATTGCTTAAATGATCTATGTATTCATGTTAATATAATTTATAATAAGTTAAAAAGAACCATAAACGCGACAATTTGTTTCGAAAACAATTTATTAAACCTTGCCATACTACTGAGCGGCGAGCTTTTCCTATATTTTCTAAAGCACACATGCCAACCTAAACTTACTAATCCAGTTTAGATCTAGTTCATAGTTTCTAGGTTATTCAAACACAAATACTATAGGAAGTAATGAAACTTTATCACGCTCGTAACGTGACCTATCGAGTGCCAATTTCACGGTCCATTTGCGTCAATCAGGTGTATCTGCTCCTGATATATAAACCTATTGTTTCTTATGGTAATGTATGCGTGTTGTCTTACTGATATTGTGCACGACTGCCTTTGTAATTTCACCATAATGTTAGCTTAACATAACTATTTTTGTATATTACAAATATATACCGATAAACCGTGAGCAAGTGTGACTGAGCCGTCGTGGCCTTGGAGTTTGAGCAGTCGTAGCGTCGCAAGTTCTAATCTTAGTGGGGCTTGTACCAATGAGTTTTTCTAAAAACTCAGGTGCAGTGACTTCACAGCACGTGCTTTACGGCGAAGGCAGACATCGTGAAGAAATCTGCATATATCTGAGAAGTAATTTGAAGTCGTTGGCACTTAATCATCCTCAGTCAAAAATAGGTGTTGTTATTCCAACACCTCTGCCTACCCCTTCGGGGAGTGAGCACATGTATGTATTTAGTTGTCTCATGCGCAAGCATGGCATGTTCTAATCTCACTGGTCTAACAAAGAGTTTCTCTATAAGCTGCAGCTATGCATTAAGGTGAAGGAAAACATCGTGAGGACTCCTATATAAGTTCTGAAAAAAAATTCATATCTTTACTGATATTATAAATGCTAAAATGTCTCCGTCTATTACATTTTCTCGGATTAACCTCTAAACAAACAGAACTTACAAAGATTATTTAGAAAATCATTCCACTAACGAAGGCTCAAGTAAAAGCTATTATAGATATTAGTGGGTATATAGTGCTTGAGACGGCTATGATACGTTACCTTACAGCGTTCCTCAAAGAAGAGCTGGACACATACTTAGCGAAGAACATGCCGAAGGTGAAAGTGATCCGTTTGGCTGAGCGCAGTGGCCTTATCACCGCTCGACTGGCCGGAGCCAAGGTTGCTCGGGGAGATGTACTGGTGTTCCTGGACTCACACACAGAGGCCAACGTCAATTGGCTGCCACCACTGCTAGGTCTGTACGTATCACTTTGTATCATACACTTAACACTAACTAACGTTATGAAAAGCTACCACCCAGCTTCATGGTGATGGAAAACATCGTGAGGAAATCTGTGGCAAATTAAACGAAATTTTTGTGAGATGGTGAATGATCATTAACTGTCTGATTCACATTGACGTGAAAACTTGAAGAACTATATATATTCCTGTATTTAAAGTATTACCATAATTTAGATTTACCTTCAAGTGGAAGGAGAGCACTTGTTTGCCTAATATAATATCATGAGCGGAATACCTATCTACCGTCTACAAAAATAAGGCCCTAGTAGATCAGGAAATGTTGTTTGTTGCAGAGCCAATAGCGCTTAACTACCGCACGGTGACGTGTCCGTTTATCGACGTGGTAGCCTTCGACACGTTCGAATACCGCGCACAAGACGAGGGCGCTCGCGGAGCATTCGACTGGGAGTTCTTCTACAAGCGGCTGCCAGTACTACCGAGTGACGAGCAACACATGCCCGACCCGTTCGAGTAAATATTACTCTAATATACTTCACCCCTTCCACTGGGAGTTCTTCTACAAGCGGCTGCCAGTACTACCGAGTGACGAGCAACACATGCCCGACCCGTTCGAGTAAATATTACTCTAATATACTTCACCCCTTCCACTGGGAGTTCTTCTACAAGCGGCTGCCAGTACTACCGAGTGACGAGCAACACATGCCCGACCCGTTCGAGTAAATATTACTCTAATATACTTCACCCCTTCCACTGGGAGTTCTTCTACAAGCGGCTGCTAGTACTACCGAGTGACGAGCAACACATGCCCGACCCGTTCGAGTAAATATTACTCTAATATACTTCACCCCTTCCACTGGGAGTTCTTCTACAAGCGGCTGCTAGTACTACCGAGTGACGAGCAACATATCTCCGACCCGTTCGAGTCAGTACTAATCTAATACACTTCACCCCTCCCACTGAGCGTTCTTCTATAACCGGCTGGCAGTACTACCGAGCGACGAGCAACATATCTCCGACCCGTTCGAATCAATACTAATCTAATGCACACAATTTGCAACTGCCATGCCAGTGAAAAAATTTTTATTCTAGGCGACTGTATGCTATGCAGTCACAGCTCGTATGTTATCTAAGAATATTATGTCTTTATAACAGGAGTCCTGTAATGGCGGGCGGGTTATTCGCGATATCTCGCGAGTATTTCTGGGAGCTCGGCGGGTACGACCCCGGTCTAGACATATGGGGCGGGGAGCAATATGAACTTAGCTTTAAGGTATGTATATAGAACCCGAATGTGGAGATTAAAATTAATTATTCAGTTTGGTAACAGAGTGCTTAGTGCGAGTTTTCTTAAAATCGCCATCACAAGTCATCATGTTGACGTAAACGCAGATTTGTATTGGATCAAAATAGTGCAATCTATGGGCCGTCAGATGTTGCTGTTTCGATCCTATATATATGTATATGTATGGCTTATAGTTTAGTAATGTATGTGTCGATAGATCTGGCAATGCGGCGGTCGTATGGTGGACGTGCCGTGTTCCCGCGTGGGCCACATCTACAGGAAGTTCGCGCCTTTCCCCAATCCTGGACACGGGGACTTCGTTGGGAAGGTAACACACAAACAAACAGACAGGCAGATTTTCTTAAAAATCCTTTTTCTATGTTAGTAACGTATATTATTACAAATGTTCTTAGTGATGAGATGTTATTTTGGAATTACAAACAGACACTTCAATTTTTCTGTAGGGGTCTGTAAGTTTGGAGACCCAAGTATTTTCGCTGCCCGCTCATAACTATTGACGTGTACTGTGGTATTGTAGAACTACCGTCGTGTGGCGGAGGTGTGGATGGACGAGTACGCAGAGTACTTGTACCGCCGCCGGCCTCACTACCGCGCCATATCCCCCGGGGACATCTCCGAACAGAAGGCGCTCAGGGAACGACTGCACTGCAAGCCCTTCAAATGGTTCATTACACAGGTATGTATATGTCGTCGAGATGAGAGTAAGGCAATAACGAGTGCACCTGTGTTTGCGCACACACTTGTGCACTATAATTTACCTCTTTATATTTATATAATTTACCTTTTACCTCGTTCAAATTCAGTAGGAGATCATCATGTATACAGGCTTTGTAAAAAGACGCCCAATTCAAGGTTGATGCCAAAGAAATAAACAATAGATATTGCGCATATCATTCGATCAGCGAAGTTAAGCAACCATACGCCTAGCCAGTAGTTGGATGGGTGACCGCCCGAGTTCCCTCCGTGCCTCGGAGAGCACGTTAAGCCATCGGTCCCAGTTGACTATTTAACATCTTTGGCAATCGTTACAGGTCAGTCGGAGGCCTAAAAATAATCTGACAACTGGTTTAACCCAGATTGCCGATTTTCCTCCAAAAAGGGGTTGCGAAGGTCAGATGGCAGTCGCTTCGTATAAAAATCAGGTGATCAGCCTCATCGGGTTGAATCAAGTGCCGACCCCAACAATGTATGGGATAAGGCCAGGGAGATGATGACCATTGAAAAATTTATGAAATCAGGAAATGAAAGTATTGCGCGTCCACAGGTCCCGGTTGATTCAGTAAAGGTTGCGGGGTGGAGCGGGCTACTTTTGAACAAAGTTTTTTTACTATTCATATTCATATATTTATTGCACAAGTTAGTTACATTTACAAACATATATAAACTTAATCATAATGTTTACAACTTATAACTAACTACCCTGTTAGGGCACAGCAATGTGAGAGGCACTATTATTATATATACTGTAACTTGGACTTAATAATTACTATTTTTTGATAAATTCCAGATAGCGTTCGATCTGCCTGTGAAATATCCGCCGATAGAACCGAAACCATTCGCAGAAGGACGTGTAAGTATAATACAACCACATTATTTTTCGTTTCCAAACTTTTGTATGCACATGGCATAATGTATTAGACTACCCATTATAGAGACAGTAAGAAAAGTGCTTGGAACACTTAATGGACACATTAATACCTATATAACAAATGAAATTGTTTGTCTTAATTTGGCTAGAACGCGTTTGCTATGGGTTGTGAATGAAACGAATATAATTCGTTTAAATTTTTTAAACTTATGGGGATATGCGTAAAATTTGTTTAAACATCCCCAGAGCTGCTTTCAATCGTATTGAGGACTAGCTGTGCCCCGCGGTTTCACCCGCATAGATTTCGTTTCATGCTTCATGTCGCGGAACCCTAATATTTTTAATAAATAAAAGTATCCTAAGTTACTCCTTGAAACATCAGCTACCTACCAGTGAAAGTCCCGTTAAAATCCGTCCAGCCGTTTCAGAGATTACCCGGAACAAACAGACAGAGAAAAATTATAAAACTTGGTTTTTCAGTGTCAGTAGCGTGTTTACTTTAATATGCATTTAGTGAAAAGCTGTAATTTTGGAATTACAAACAGACACTCCAATTTTATTTATCTGTATAGATTTTTGAACTTTCTTCCACAATTTCCCATTGCTGGGGATTAGTGGAACAAACCGTTATATACGTATTTTTATTTGAATGTTTTAGATAAAGCCAAAAGGTAATTGGAAGTTGTGTATCGACGCGCACCACGGCCCGCAGATGGCGCCGCTGGAGCTCAGGCAATGCTCCGACAGCGGCGAACAGGAGTTTATCTTCACCTGGCATAAGGATGTCAAGTAAGTTTTTCTCAGCAAAAGCAACCTTCCAAACCTGGAGGTAGCATGTGAATTGTGTCATTCTGATGATTTGAAAGTACTTTGTATAAAGTCTAATCGAATAAAGATATTTTTGAGTTTGAGTTTGAAGTAAATATACACATTTATACACTTCTACTTAACGACACAAACACTGACTATTACAGACTGACTATTAGATACAAGTTGGGGTATAGCTATACAGGGTGTCGGAGAAAAAGGAACAGTTGTGTTCTAGAAGTTGTAGGGTTTGATGAATATATATCACTATGTTGAAATCGTAAAATATCTAGCTCCAACGATAACGTAGTTATAGGCTATGACCGAAAAGCTCGCGGCCTTAAGCGATTGAATGAACGCGCGGCCGCGTTTACCTACATTCCGTACGCGCTAATTAAACTTTTTATATTAAGGGGAAGGTTAATGGTTTCCAAAAATCATCATCTATTTTAACAGCTGTCCTGGTTTCCCCGACACCCTGTATATTGGTTTGAAACGGCTATTTTTTGTTGTTGCGAATTAAGAATGGCTCGAAATGATTTCTTTTGCAATTCAAAAATTGCTTTTTTTTCAACTATATTCAATCGTAAACCCGCCTCCGCAATATTATCAACACATTTTGCGCCACGCTATAATGTAACAAAATGTGTTGACGTGGAAACATGTCAAAACCTATACTTGGATTTATGGATGGCAGAACTTGATGGTTTATTGAGAATATTAAGGAAAAAGTTGTATCTATTAGTTCTTTACGGACACAATTTCTTAGATTTTTAAGTGAGACCCTAAATATTTGAAATAATAAAATGTAGCCGTCATTATTCCTTATAAGGCTAGTCGCACACACGCAATAATACTGTCAATAAAGTGCATATTGACAATAATGATGTGTGTGTGCGGCCCGTGTTGTGGTATTTTTTTTTTAATATTAATTAATAATATAATAATTAATTATATTTTTTATAATATTATGAATATTGACAATAATATTGTGTGTGTGTGCGGCTAGCCTAACATCAGCTACCTGTTATAGATGAATTTTAAAGTTACTCTTTAAAATTCATCTATACAGATAAATAAAATTGGAGTGTCTGTTTGTAAATCCAAAACAGTTTTTCACTTAATGCATATGAAAGTATACACGCTACTGACACTAAAAAACCAAGTTTTAAAAATTTTCTGTCTGACTGTCTGTCTGTTTGTTCCGGGTAATCTCTGAAACGGCTGGACCGATTTTAACGGGACTTCCACTGGAAGGTAGCTGATGTATCAAGGAGTAACTTAGGCTTCTTTTATCTATTAAAAATATTAGGGTTCCGCGACAATAAGGGAGAAACTAAATCCACGCGGGTGAAACCGCGGGTCACAGCTAGTATTGAATAAATAATTTGACAAAACTTTTAAAAGTCTTTTCTAAGTTACATATTAATGTTACAGAACTAAAACACGTAATATGTGTTGGGATCTCCCTGAAAGTAAGAACAAGAGTCCCGTGGTTCTCTACTCGTGCCATCTCGGAGGCGGCAATCAACTCTGGAGGTATCTACCGGTGAGTGCAGTTAAATAAATATATATTTTATTGTTGTTAAAGTTTAATTAGATTTCTCGTAAACTATACTAATATATAAAGCTTAAGAGTCTGTTTGATCACGCTAATATTAAGAACTACTAGTCCGACTTGAACAATTATTTCAGTGTTCGACAGCCCATTGACTTAGGAAGGTTATCTATATATGTATATAAAAATGAATCCCCATTTCCCTTGGTCACGACATCACGGGTCATCAACTATATACTATCATCACGCTACGTAAACGAAGTCGCAGACAGAAGCTAGTTAGTACATAAGTGGGTATATTTTTTTATTGAAACCGATTTAGTTTTTGTATGATCACTACCCTTGGTGAAAGATTTAATACCCCCTATTGGGTATACCTTGAGCACACTAGACATAGGTTATACAGAAAGCACAAGCGCCACCTTCCACTTAACACTTATTTTTTTTCTATTTTCATTCGTTAGTTTTAAATCCATGTTATTATAGTAATATTGTTAACTTAGACAACAAAATAATAATTACTTTCGTTTTCTTCAGACAACAAAGCAGCTACGTCACGGACACACGGACAAGTGTGTGGAGTGGGACGAGAAGGCACGTACATTATATGTATCGGCTTGCGACGACACTCGGCCCACGCAGCGGTGGGTCGTGGACCACGTGGACCGAGCTGCCTTGGACACCTGGGATACCGCGAGGACACGTGTCACTGGACCAGCTAACTACCCCTAGGTTTATAACTACCCGGGTGTACGTCACTGGACTAGCTTACTACCCCTATATATTTAACTATCTACAGGTAACTACCCGGGCGTGCGCCATTGGACTAGCTTACTACCCCTAGATTTTTGACTATCTACAGGTAACTACCTGGGCGTGCGTCACTGGACTAGCTTACTACCCCTACATTTTTGACTACCTACAGGTAACTATCCGGGCGTGCGTCACTGGACTAGTTAATTACCGCTAGGTTTATAAATACAGGTCACTACCCCTAGACATAAGAAGCATATGCAATGGGAGCAAAGGATGAAATTGGGATTGGATTGGGTCGTGAAAGGGGTATAAAGAAATGTATGTTTGGATTTTATTGAGAGTAGCACCATCTATGTAGCGAGTGGAGAAACTGCTACACCCTAGTATGCAGGGGAAGTATTCTGAAAATGAAAATGAAAATTATTTATTCAGTTTAGGCCCTGGTAAGGCACTTCTGAATGTCGAGGAATTTACCACATTCTTGGACTATCATACTATTGTTGCGTCGAGTCACTATTGTTTTCTAGCACATAGGTGTTATAGAGAGATGTTTTGAAAGGCAAAAGTGCTTAACTTTTAGGGATTATATTATGAAACTAGCTGTGCCCCGCGGTTTCACTCGCTTAGATTTAGTTTCATGCTTATTGACGCGGAACCCTAATGTTTTTAATAAATGAAAGCCTAAGTTACTCCTTGAAACATCAGCTACCTGCCAGTGAAAATCGGTGCAGCCGTTTCAGAGATTACCCGGAACAAAGACAGACATACAGAGAAAAATTTTAAAACTTGGTTTTTCGGTGTTAGTAGCGTGTATACTTTCATATTCATTTAGTGAAAAGCTGTAATTTTGGAATCACAAACAGACACTTCAATTTTATTTATCTGTATAGATTTTCATGTCTTCATAATTAAGGAAGAAGTGATTTCTCGCCATTAAACATTCCTATTATATTTTGTTTTTAATTGTTTGATTTTAAGCAAAAAGATAACGTAAAGTATTCGAGCGACGGTATTTACTGTATTTGTAAATAAATTGCTTATTTTTATATTTGTTATATGGACAGCCCCTTACGAAATTGCAGCGAATACGTATTTTATGTAAACGCCTTTACACCTATTGCAACACCGGATTTGCAGCGTTAGCAGAAAGAAGTATCATCGAACCCAAAGGAGGCCGGCGCCATCCGACGCCGCACTTTACTGGAACTTTCCACATTATTATATTTTAGCGTGTGAATCAATTTTACTTGCAATGTATAATTTTATATTAACTCTCTGTCATTCTTATTCTAGCATCGATAGGAAGTAGACTAGGTTTCTTTAACATTAAGTTTTAATTGTAATTTCAATTTAATTAAATATTATAAATTAATTTTGGTTTTTTTTGGGTCCTCCGGCGGCGACATCCATAATTGGCGCAGTCGGTAGGATACTTAGGGTAGCTTAGATTCTCATATCGAATTAATCAGCGCCCGGGTATCCAAAGAACCTGGAGTCCGGATCGGAGGATAAATCTAGACATCGATCCCAGAGGAACCAGAATGAAATTCATGTAAGTACACTCACAATTTTTTCTGTGCGTTGCTTTCCCTTTTCCTACTTTAGTGTGTTAATTATCGTGCAAAATTTTTCATCCTAAGCAAACTACCCATAGAGGGCCTGCGCGTGCTACAGTAGCTCGTAGGCTTGAATTAGATAGAAATAGAAATATTAGTGTAGATTTAGATAATTTAGATAGTACTTTAAATTCCTCGTTAGGCTCGATAGAATATCAACCGACCGAGATGACTGACGTAGACACAATTTTCAAGGCCTTACGCCTAGTACCCGATTTTGACGGCAACCCCCATGTGCTCCCCCGGTTTATAAATTTGTGTGATCAAATCGTAGCCGAATATGTAACTGCAAATCCAGGCAATGAGTTAGCAAAGCTCTGTCTCATTAACGGCGTACTTAATAAGATTACTGGGCCAGCCGCACGTATTATAAATTCGAACGGCATATCTGAAGATTGGAATAGCATTAAAAATGCCCTCATAAATAATTTTTCAGACCAACGTGATGAGACCGCTTTGTACAATGATCTTATGTTAGCCACACAAGGGAATAGTTCGCCACAGGAATTTTATGATAAATGTGTTAACTTGTTCAGCACCATTATGACCTATGTCACATTGCATGAAAATGTCAGTACCACTGTTGAAGCCAAACGCATTCTTTACAAGAAATTAACAATGCAAGCGTTTGTGCGTGGTTTAAAAGAGCCCTTAGGGTCTCGCATTAGATGCATGCGTCCTGATAGTGCTGAAAAAGCTTTAGAGTTTGTGCAAGAGGAATTGAACGTTATGTATCTTCAAGGCCGTAATGATTTAGTGTCCGAAAAGAAGTCACAACCGTTTCAATCGCCAAAGCCAATGCCAATACCAATATACAATACCTTGCCCGCGTTTAAACCATTCAATTCTTTTGCACGTCCTCCATTTAATTCTAATATGCAGCCAGTCCCACAAATGTGGAAGCCAAATTACCAGCAAAATGTGCCTTTTAGACCTGTGAATATGCCATCACGCACGCAACAAATGTTCCGTGCGCCGCCACAAAATTATAACGCTAATCAAAATAATTTCCAGCTTGCTCCTAGGAATGTGTCTCAATATCAGGGCCCTAAGCCTATGAGTGGTGTTAGCCACTATGTTGCTAGGGAAAGACCTATGGGAAACCAGTTAACTGGTCATGATTGGCGTAAGCATGGCAATATTCCTGCTTCAAATTATTTTAAAACTAAGGAAATGAATATGAATGAGTGTGACAGCTATGATTATTACTATCCTGAATTTTATACATGTGATCCTTATGAGTACTTTACAGCCAACGATTTTTATTATCATGAACCTTATTATACAGCCGAACCAATGTGTGATGAATCACATGAATGCCCTTCAGGCTACTCTGATGAGGTTCAGCCCTCTACCAGCTCTGCAGAAGAGCCGGATTTTCAGAAGCGTACGAAATCCGACAAGTTAAAATAGAATTAAATTTGCAAACTCAAAGGCAGCTTCCATTCATACAAATTGCAGATCCGCCCTTAAAATTACTTATAGACACGGGCGCGAATCAGTCTTTTATTTCTCCGAATGCCATTGAGAGTTTTTATTCACACTTGCCGCTTAATTTTGATCCATTTGAAGTAACTAACGTTCATGCAACATCTAGGAATAATTATTCGATTAATATTCCTTGCTTTTCAGAATTTGATGAAACTGATAACATTAAATTGTACATTTATAAATTTCACGATTACTTTGACGGTCTTATAGGACTAGATTTGTTAGAAAATTGGGAAGCCAAAATAGATTTAAAAGACAAAATTCTCATAACGCGTAATTCGACGAATCCTATCAGTATGTACAACTCGCGAAACGTTAACTGGTACGAAGATATTATACCGGCAAATTCATCAAAAATTATAAAAATTCCTATTAACTTACAAGATGGCGATGCATTAATTAATGAACAGACTATTTCAAATTGCTTTATTAATCAGTGTTTAACTACCGTTCAGAATAACCGCGGATTTATAGAAGTTATGAATCCGACGCAACACGACCTAATATTTTCGTTAGATCGCCCCGTCCAAGCCGAAACTTATAACGTTCAATGCTCGCGTACCCCTTTGATATCAGAGCGTGCGGACGAAGTTCTATCGCGTTTACGTACGGACCATTTGAATGCCGAAGAACGCGCGAACTTAGAAATGCTATGTAGAAAGTACGCGGATGTATTTTATATCGATGGAGAAAGATTAACCTTCACGAATAAAATCAAACACAGCATTAGAACATCGGACGAAATTCCCGTATATACGAAGAGTTATCGCTATCCGTATATTCATAGAGACGAAGTTAGGGACCAGATAGGCAAAATGTTAGATCAGGGTATTATTAGACCATCAGAGTCCGCTTGGAGCTCGCCTATATGGGTAGTACCGAAGAAGGCCGATGCCTCCGGTAAAACTAAGTGGCGCCTCGTTGTAGATTTTCGTAAGTTGAACGAAAAGACTTACGATGACAAATACCCGATACCTAACATCAATGACATTTTAGATAAACTTGGTAATTGTCAGTATTTCACCACCCTAGACCTTGCTAGCGGATTTTTTCAGATAGAAATGGAACCTGGTGATGTTCCGAAGACCGCATTCAATGTAGAAAACGGTCACTATGAGTTCTTACGTATGCCAATGGGTTTAAAAAATTCCCCGTCCACTTTCCAACGCGTAATGGACAATGTTCTAAAAGACCTTCAGAATACAGTTTGTCTGGTTTATTTGGACGATATTGTCGTCTTCAGTACCTCTTTACAGGAACACATGATTAATTTAGAGAAAGTATTTCAAAAACTACGCGAATCGAACTTTAAAATTCAAATGGACAAGTCAGAGTTCCTTAAGCTCGAGACGGCATACTTAGGACACGTAATTAGTAAAGACGGTATCAAGCCAAACCCCGATAAGATAACAGCCATTCAAAAATATCCGATTCCTAAAACACCTAAGGAAATCAAACAATTTCTTGGCTTAGTAGGTTACTATCGTAAATTTATACCTGACTTTGCACGCGTGACGAAACCTATGACGCAATGTCTTAAGAAAGGTAGGAAAGTAGTGTTAGATTCAGATTATATCAACTGCTTTGAGCAATGCAAACAGCTACTAACTAATGATCCGATTCTCCAATACCCCGATTTTTCTAAAGACTTCGTTCTCACTACAGACGCGTCTAATATAGCTATCGGTGCGGTATTATCGCAAGGTACCATAGGCGCGGATAAACCGGTTTGCTATGCCTCGCGCACTCTAAACGAGAGTGAAATAAATTATAGCACTATTGAAAAGGAACTCCTCGCTATTGTATGGGCAACCAAATACTTTAGACCCTATTTGTTCGGTAGAAAGTTCAAAATTGTAACAGACCATAAGCCACTCCAGTGGGTTATGAATCTAAAAGAGCCCAACTCTCGGTTAACTCGTTGGAAGCTCAAACTTTCGGAATATGACTATACAGTAGTTTATAAAAAGGGTAGTAGCAACTGCAATGCAGACGCTTTGTCTCGGGTTCAAATCCATAACGAGGAGGCCAGTTCAGTAATTGCAAACGCATCCGAACACCCACCTACAGTAGAAAACTCATCTACCGCTTCCGCTCACACTAGTCTCGAAAATCCCATATTAGAGATCCCCATCGTAGCAGAACCATTGAATAAATTTCACCGTCAGTTAGTTATCACAGTTGTCGGCGACATTAAAAAGCGACCGACGGCTTCAAAGCCATTTGATACTCATACTAGAACCGCCGTACAAGTATCAAGTTCCAACTTAGAATCCGATATTATTGACGTAATTAAAGAATTTGTGAATCCGAAGGTTAAGACCGCATTACTTATAAATCCACCTTTGGCACTTTATGACATTATACCTATCATCCAAGATAAATTTAGAAGCTCTTCCATGAATTTAGTCTTATCCAAATTCGAGGTCGAGAATGTAAAAGAGTATCTCAGACAACAGGAAATATTAAAACATTACCACGAGGGTAAAACGAATCATCGCGGAATTAATGAATGCCACTTAGCCTTGTCCCGTCGTTATTATTGGCCAAAGATGAAAGACGACATTACTAAATTTATTAATAGTTGTACTATTTGCGGTCAAGCAAAATATGATCGCAACCCCATCAAACAACAATTCAATATAGTTCCGCCAGCTACAAAACCTTTCGAAACAGTCCATATAGATCTGCTTTCAATTCAGAATGAAAAGTATTTAACTATCGTGGACGTATTCTCAAAGTATGCACAGGCGTATCATATTCGCGATGGTACCGCCATTAGTACATTACAAGCGCTACTTAAATTCTGTACTCATCATGGTCTCCCTCTTACAATAGTTTCGGACAACGGTACGGAATTTACGAATCAATTGTTTAATGAATTCGTCAACTTACATAAAATACACCATCATAGAACTTTGCCCCATAGCCCTAACGATAACGGTATCGTTGAAAGGTTTCACTCTACGTTACTAGAACACCTTCGCATTTTAAAATTAAGTCACAAAGATCAAGACGTAATTAACCTTGTCCCCTATGCAATTTTGGCGTATAATAGTTCAATCCATTCCTTTACTAAATGCAGACCATTCGATATAATAACCGGTCACTTCGACCCGCGAGATCCGTTCGATATCGATATGTCCCAGCACTTAATGCAACAATACATGCTTAATCATCGCGAAAGCATGAAACTAGTATACGACGCTATCAATGAGTCATCGTTGAACACGCGCACTAATATTATAGAGAATTTAAATAAAAGTCGGGAACCAGAAACCGAATATCAACCCCAACAACGCGTTTTCGTAAATAACCCCTTAGCCAGCCGTCAGAAACTGGCACCGCGATATAGTCAGGATACCGTACTAGCAGATTTACCGATACATATCTATACGTCGAAAAAGCGCGGTCCCGTCGCTAAAAGTCGGTTAAAAAGAGTCCCTAAAAGTGCCCAATTGTTGCAGGGTGCTACTGGTCCTGACTGCTCGTTTGATAACGGCTCAGGAAATCAATCAAGAGATAACACTTGAGAGTCTTGATGATGGTCCTGGACTTCTACCATTCCGACTTGGAGCTACTAAGTTAATTACTCACTTTCATACATTTTTACAATATATACAACTTAAAGATATTAGCGATAAAATAGAGTTATTACAATTTCAGTTATCAGATTTCAAACATCAAATGAAAAATCATACCTACATGTTGTACGAACTTCAAATAGATTACCTTTCATCAAAATTAATACAAGTAATGAGTCACTTAGAAACGCTAGAACCAACGCGAGTAAAAAGAGGTCTCATTGACGGCTTAGGTTCAATGATTAAAACAATCACTGGTAACCTTGATCATTCTGATGCTACCAGATACGATAATGCTATTAAAATTCTTCAGGATAATGATAATAAGATTGCTAACCAGTTTAATTCCCATATTAGTTTAAATAAAGAGTGGATGGCCCAGCATTCTCATTTAATGACAGAGTTAGTCGATAACCAATCCAAAATTAACGATACTTTGAAACTCATTTTAGATGCCGAAGCTTATAGAGACTCAAGTCTTATAAAATATATGAAGTTTGCTCAAAACTTAGCCATAATTACAGAAAACATAAATGATATTTTAGACGAGTTAATTAGAATAGAAAATATGCTAGCTTTCATTCGCGCTTCAAGTACTCACCACTCTATGATTAGTATGACAGTTTTAAGTAATATGATTAGTAGATTAGTTTCAATTTATGGTAAGGATCATGTTTTAGACTTAGAACCCAGGCAATATTACGATATAATAAAACCCGGTTACTATTTCTCTGGTACTAGAATTGTAGTTGTCTTTAAATTACCTATATTTGCCCGAGATACGTATGATTTATATAAATTATCGGTTGCACCTAATAAATACCGGCAGGCCCTCATCCCTCCTTATCCGCTAATAGCAACGAACAGGAAAGGTTACGTGTACATGGAGGCAGAATGCCCGAAGTACAATCACTGGTACCTCTGTGGAGATAAGATGGACCACCAGCTCCGAGAGCAGCCGGATTGCACGCAAGATCTCATCATCAATCAGTCCCTGGACGACGCCTGCGAGATGACCACAATCACCCTCTCAAGAATATCACTAGAGCAACTCGACGAGCAGCATTACGTCGTGTCATTTCCCAACGCGACGAAGATACACATGCGGTGCGCACGAGATGACTACAACATCGTGAGCGGCACCTACCTGGTCACCATCCCAGTCAACTGCTTCCTTCAGACTTCAGAGTTCACAATCACCAATACCAATGATCGAGTTCAAGGACTACCTCTGAAGATAATGAAACTCCCCTATGACGTAGAAGCTCACGTGAACAATTCACCCCAGATACTTCTCAAATCGATTGATTTAAAACAGCTACATGAAACACAGAATCAACTTATGACGCAACCTGCCCTTCAAATTGAACAAGTCTCGTCGGATTATATCTACCACACGACGATCCCGTTGTACACCATAATCCTAATAGGTGTACTGATACTCGTTAGTGTGTCAATTATAAAACACTACGGGCTATTGAGATGTGCTACGAGAGAGATGCCAGCATCACCCGGAGAAGACATCTATGCGAAGCCTGAGAACTCTGGACCACATAAGACAGCAATATTCCATCATCTCAAGATGCAGAAATAGTTGCTGTTCTCAGGGGGGAGGTGTTATATGGACAGCCCCTTACGAAATTGCAGCGAATACGTATTTTATGTAAACGCCTTTACACCTATTGCAACACCGGATTTGCAGCGTTAGCAGAAAGAAGTATCATCGAACCCAAAGGAGGCCGGCGCCATCCGACGCCGCACTTTACTGGAACTTTCCACATTATTATATTTTAGCGTGTGAATCAATTTTACTTGCAATGTATAATTTTATATTAACTCTCTGTCATTCTTATTCTAGCATCGATAGGAAGTAGACTAGGTTTCTTTAACATTAAGTTTTAATTGTAATTTCAATTTAATTAAATATTATAAATTAATTTTGGTTTTTTTTGGGTCCTCCGGCGGCGACATCCATAATTTATTTATGACGTAAGGTTGGTATATTTGTTTGCGAAGTAGAAGTCCCGTCATGAGTTAAGAACGAGTACCTTTGCATAGTCATTTTATGAGTCTGGCTCTGTCTATATGTATGGCGTGAGGTGAATTGAAACATGTGCAGTATCCCCACTATTTTTCGCTGCGCGTTCTTCACTCGTGATGGGATCTGTATTAAAATATAGTTATGATATAAATTATATTATTACTAGCTGTGCCCCGCGGTTTCACTCGCGTAGAGTTAATTTCATGTATGTTTTTTTAAATTAAATTATACTAACACTCCTTGAAATATCAGTTATCTGCCAGTGAAAGTCCCGTTGAAATCCATCCAGCCGTTTAGGCGTGATGCCGTGACCAAGGGAAATGGGGATCCATTTTTATATATAAGATAAATAATGTATAGTCAGTGTATGCCAATATTATTTGTATGTTGCCAACGAAAGTCTAGTGTGGTACGTATTTATTTATTTAATTTGCTTCACTGTGTCAATTTTAATTAGGATAAATTCTGTCGATAAATCTAGTTTATTAAATTCGATAAAAAATTTAATTATTTTGACGAAATTGGCGTAGTTATAATTTTTGTGGAAACTTGGGAGTTTAGGGCAATTTTTGATTGAATTAAAAGCCAATTTTAATAATTATGGCATATAGCGTCTCCAACGCCTATGTAAAGTCGTATGTTCCTAACAAAATAGTTTTTATTTAACGTTTGTAATTTTTTTAGTCATGTGATATTGTGTAAATGCAGTGTGAATTTTAAACTTATTAGGCTGCTATGTAAAATAAATTAATCGCAGCTTTTAAGGTATATTTTAGGGCATTCATTTAAATACCTATTTATATAACACTTAATCTATAAATCTTGTTCTAGCGAAATGTAACCTAATATGTAAAGACATAAAGTAGATTATTAGACTACCGCAAGTAAGCTTAGTAGTCTGTCAATTACTCACTCAATTATAGACTCAGTGTAGTTGAATATAAGGTTTTTAATAACTTTATGAATTGTGACAGTTGCGTCTATATTGTCATGTAGGCAGCAGCGGTGAGAGATTTTCGAAATCCCAACCTAAAAAAGACTTAATGGCTTATAATCTTATAACACATTTTTATATCGCATTTATATTATGTACAATGACATTTAGCAATGATACTATGTTAAGTTTGATAGTAGTGTAAAGTTTATAGAATTGTTGATTTGTGTATTAGAAAGTAAAGTAATTCCAGTGTGAAACATATCACTAGTTGTAGTCACGTGTAACCATTGCCGACCACTAGTCTGTATTATATTCTAAATGTATACAATTAAATGAAAATATACTGTATTTCCTTCCTTACGCATTGTAGAATGAGCTTAACAACATTGATGTTAAAGTTCATATTTCAATTATAAATGTGTGTCATTAAGGGTTAGTTTAGATGAATCAGTCTGTTTATTTAATGTTTGATCCTATTGGTTCAATGCGAAGAACATTCTACAATAATTTAAGCAATATATAACGATGAAATTGCCTTTTTTGTGTAAAATTTACAACTCTTTAATAACAATACTTATGTAACATATTTTTGTTACTTAAATTACAGTACTATGTTGGCAATGTTCTTAAATGTAATAAATATTTTTTATAGTTTGCATCCAGTGGTTTTATTATGAATACAATTCCCCATCGCAATACATATTTTTAGTACGTTTAAATGACAAAAGATGGCGCTGTCACAAAAAATTTAACATCTTACAATAGTACATGCATGTGGAGATAGATGGAGCTACTGTACTTACAAATGGTTAAATTGTTATATTAGTACTTTAAAGTGACGATAGATGGCGTTTTTTCGAAGTTTGTGTTAAACGATCTTTAAATCACCTCCTCTTATATTCTGTCGTCCTGGTACTTTTAATCACAAATTGAAATGAATCTGTGCATTTAAGCAACGAACTTAAAACAACCTCCTCAAAATTTCTGCCACCCTGGTACTTTGAAGTGGAAATTTGAATAACCAATCAATTTAAAATTTACCTCCTCATGATTTCTGCCAGCCTAGTGTACTTTTAATTAGAAATTAATTACCAATAAAATTTAAATCTACCTCCTCACAATTTCTGCTACCCTGGTACTTTTAAGTAGAAGTTGCAATAACCAAACAAATTTAAATCTACCTCCTCACAATTTCTGCTACCCTGGTACTTTTAAGTAGAAGTTGCAATAACCAAACAAATTTAAATCTACCTCCTCATAATTTCTGCTACCCTGGTACTTTTAAGTAGAAGTTGCAATAACCAAACAAATTTAAATCTACCTCCTCACAATTCCTGTCGCCCTGGTACTTTTATTACATGAAAATGTCTAGTGTTTTTTATTATATTATGTTAGTTCAATAAAATCGAAAATCAAATATAGGCACTACTAATAAGGACGGGTATTCTAAGAATTGAAACAAAATTGTTTTATATTTTTTATTACATATTCCATTAGAATACTTTCTATATTTATTATTGTACATGCTTTCGTCTCCATACCGCACGCACACGTCCGAACTAAGATTATGACTGTCTATCTATACATCCAGAGTATTTAATGGGGTCTATGCATATCTACATTAGTACAAATTAAATACAGTTAGAGGAAATCAGTTCTACATTATAAATGCATTTCGTGTAGTCTGCGCCATTAGAAGCTTTCTAAAAAAAACTAGAAGCTGTCTATGGTATTTTGGTGTGGCCACAGTGAAATAATGTCTGACAGTGTTCTTATATTCAGGAGCGAATCTCTTTGATACCACATGAAGTAACGACTTGGAATCATTATAAGATTTTGTGTGACTGTCGATTAGGTAATATAATTATTGACTGTCAATAACATTTAACTCCGCTAGTTAGATATAAGACGGGACGGTGATGGCGTATGTTTGTGCACATGCACATCTTTCGACTTGCATGTGCACAAACATATTTGTTATACAGGGTTTATTTGTGGTTTAGAGCGCTCATAATAGAATATAATCGATTCACTGTCAGAATTATCTACAATGTGGTCGAGTATACAAGTTACACAACCTCTAAGCAAATCGACTAAAGCGCCAAATCGAATCGACAATAATTTTGGTGTTAGACATTCTCGGTTTAGCGATTTAGTAAATAGTTACGGAAATTAGGTTTCTCCCTACGATTCACTGCCCTCCTGATTGCTTTCAGATTGATATATTATAACATTTCATCGTACTTCTAAAGTTCCTTAATCGTTTACATTATAAATAATCCAAGCGTAAAGATATGTACAATATTTTTACAGATTACATAGTTTTAAGTACCTATTTACAAATTAGAATTCTTTATACATTATAAAAAAGATAACTATACCGCTCTAGTAAATATCACCGCAAAATCAATAACTACATTCACAATAGAATAGATAATATATATTATATTATATTACTTTAAATTAAAATACACCTTAAAGTTAGTAAATAAAGAGTAGACGTATTAAATTACAATGTATTGCTTTTTTTTCCTCACAATTTGCAAAAATATCACCATCGCGTGGATGTCGGGCGATCTCGCCGTGAATCCATCCATAGTTTATATTTTTCCTTCACTATAATCATCATTTTTGTAAAAAATATCCACATATCACCGTTCATTCAGTCAACTAGCATTAAATTAGTACCTCTAACGGTCTGTTTACACTGACAATCTTTATGATCGAGGGTTCTCAGCATTATTTAAGCATAACCCTTCAAAAAACGTTAGCTTTTATAATAGTTAATATTATTACAGTATTGATTTCATTTGCAATGTTTTTTTGTTATGGCAATTAACTCGTTGACTCTTTTATAAGTCAGAAAATGGATTCATCAATGTCTCTTCGTATTTGTGGTCAATAAAGATTGTCTGTATAAATACCTCTAACACAGAATAGACACCACAATTTAAATGATACACATTAATGGACACATACTATAATAACTACTTTTTTTTAAATTACAAACCTTCGCCTCTCGCCGATTTATTAATGGAAACACATTCACAAATCACAATAATTGAAGTATCGCTGAAATTACTGTGTAATAATAAATATGACTTGGTTATTTTCTAAGGAGGAAAGGCCCAAATACTACACTTTTTAAGTATTTAAAAATGCCTTTATATTGCCACATAATATTTCCAAAACTTCACATTAAAATTATTATTTGTTTAAAGGAAAATTAGAAAATCCAACTGACTTAATGATGGAAACATTTATGAAACCTTTTTTACTGCCCCCTAAATAGAGGAGTTACTACCCGTTTGGTGTATTTTTGATATACATTTACGAAGTAATTTCAACGAATTCAAAGTTCAGTCTCTAAGAAAACACTCAGCATAATAACCCAGCGAGAAGATGACCCTATACTATAGTGTAGTGTAGACCTACTCATTATTGCACAACACATGCATTATGTACGTATTCATTTTGTCTTCGTCTATTATTATTTATTTGTCTATTAACAGGACATCCTACAATGTTACTGGTTACACTAAGTAGAACTCTGTCGCTCCGAAACAATAAGTCGCGGCTACAGAAATTCAAATCTGACCTCTGCAAATTTAACGCGACAAGGTTCCATTTTACCGGCAAATAATAAAGGGTCATTCAATTTGGAGAGTCAGACGCGTTAGGGGTTATACATACAAACCATTATCAAATAATTATTGCTTATATATTAATAGTATTGCGAAGTAAAAAAGACCTTAGGTCTAACATTAAAGGAACAACTACAAAATATTAGTATTATTTACAAATACCTTAATGTATGGATAGAACGAAATATTTGGCTAAAATGTGATAGGAATACATGGTTTGGTGATAAATTAGTGATGTATTGTAGGCGTATTATACGTATAGTTTACGGGATTAAAAATATATGCCTAAATAAAAAATATTTCATTAAAATAAAAACATGTAAAAAGTGTTGTAAAAAATTGTGATCGCATTGAGTATTTTTGTTTTGAGTTAAATTATGCTCAGTTTGTTATTATGTATTATCATTAATATTCAATTTTATTTATTTATGACTCCGTACCCTGTTGTGAGTTTGAGATTCGTATCAGTCCAAAAGAGAAAGTTCACATAAAAATTAAGCTAACGCATTCGGATACGCATAAGTACAAAATGCAAAGCAAATTTAGATACAAAAACATTACAATTTGTCCGTATTATCCAGAGTCATGTACCATTCCTATCGAGCCATTAGATAAAAGTCTAACGGCTTTTCTTTCAAAACCAATCACAATTCCTCAAAGGTACGTTCTTTCGATCTTCAGTCCTATAAAAAATTGTAAGAACTAAAACCTTACTAAACAAGTCGAAGTCGGCCATTTTATCGCAGCAGAGTTCGCGCGCTTTTAAAATGGCGTCGAATTATGGCACGTTAGTGAAGTCACGAGCGATGGCGCGCCCGGCCGCTCTTTCTCCGTTTCCTTCTACCGTCACGTACGAACACTATATTCGCGGGATCGTCGGCTAATTGCGGGTACTTGGATACGGAATGTACGTCCCTGGCTGCCCATCCATCAACGATGCCGTGCGAGATTAGTTCCTCCTTCTCCTCTTCTGTCCAAGATCCTCTTCCCTCCCAGCCGGCGGCGACTAGAGCTTTCTCTCTTTCCCATGCTCTGGCCGCAGCTCGCTTGTGCGCATGCTTGAGGAGTTTGATTCTTTCTTGCGCCGGATCCACCCCGTAGCGGAGTACGATGACTGCTTGAGCGGATCCTTTGCCAACCGCGTGGACTCTCACCTGCAATTAAGGGGGTATTCATTAAGTTGGGTGAATAAAGCACAAGGTTTCATAGGAAGAGAGTGATTGTACACTGCTACCGCATGTATTTTCCTTATTTGTATATTATATATAAATAAAAGTGCCAGTAAATTGGTCACAAGTATAGAACATAGATAAATTATTCAATTACCTCCAATCCCTGATCATTGGTCTCATCCTGCGACACATTAAACTTGCCAGACAGCCGTCTCAGTTCCTCCATATCATCTCGTATCTTCAGCGAGTTGTCCTTGACGAAGTAGAATACGTCTTGGTCATGGATACTGAAGTGGACGTCGAGGAAGTAAGAGTTATTGAAGACCGTTGTAATGACGTCTTCTACCACACTATTGGCACCATCAGCGACACTGATGAAAGCCTTTCCATCGACTCTTGAGATCAACACTCCTTCGCCGAAGACACCTCTCTTGTAAGACACTCTCGGGAGAAGGTTGCGAGTCATGGGTTCCATTTTGAGCAGAGGTGTTGGAACGAAGTCAATATCCGATAGCTTGTCGTTTACCTGAAACATAAGTGCATTATGTTAATTGATTGGTGTGCATAAGTACACACTATGATAACAGTAAAAATACAGGATTTTCAGTAATGACCCGTTTGGAACAGTCATCTAGAGATCTGCCGAGCCTTGGCTGTGCCTGTGAGTACATTCTCGCATAGAGCAGACAAAAGCGAAGTTATGGTGTATCATTTGTGGTATTCAAATATTTTTAGGAAACCTTTAATAAGTGCAATCCTTTTTTGCGATTGATTGAAGCGTACTTATTCTGATAGGATTAAATTAGATTACCTTCTCTATGATACATTGCAGTCCAGACATGACGCCGAAGTCAGGAGCAAGTTGTGGAGCCGTTACTGAGGTCATCGGCTGGAAGATCATGTCAGTGATGTACTTGGAGCCCATCATCTTGTTCAGATCATAACCATACAGCTGCAGCCAACTACCCAAGTTCGTCATGTAAGGAACGTGCTGATTCTTATTTATTGGATCATTATTCTTGAAGCGGTAGATAAATATATCTGTAGGCAAGCTCAACTTGGTCGCTAGATGCTCCCAGCTAGGAGTCATCCATTGTCCAACTACGGGGTCGTAGAGACGATTTTCCAAATATACCAAGTTGGTGTTGTAGTCAAATATGCCGCCGTGGAAGTCTACAGGGACGTAGAAGCCGGGGTTTGTATCTTTGATGATCTTGCCGAAAGGACTGCGCTTGATCTCCTTTATAATCTCTCCGTTGACGTCAAAAACTACAAGCGGGGAACCGTTATGGTCGGTAGCGACGAAGAAGCGCTGATCTTCAGTCTCAATGCACGTCAAGAAGTCCCTCTGGTCGTACAGGAACCGAACGGTCTTTTCTGTTTTAGTGGAATGCATGTGCGTGATAAGGTATGGTGTTTGTGGATTGGCGTAGAAGAATTGGGTAACGTTATTCTTATCATCCTTCCACGCGACCAATCTGCTTCTATCATCGTAGTAGTACCACATTTGGAACTTTTCGCGTTCAAAGGCATGAACGAACTGGCCGCGAGAGTTGTATCTATATTTCTGTTCACCGCGTCTGATCACGAACCCACGACCGTCGTAGCTGCTGAACTCAATATCCCCGTATTGAACAACTCTGTCACCAATATCATAGCCCAAGTACCGCTTTTCTCCATGTTCAACAACACCCATTACATTGCCATTTTCATCGTAAATGTATTTCCAGTCGTCTTCCGAGCCGACTACCTCCATCAGGTGTCCATCGTAGTTGTAACTGATTCGTTCGTTGGATGACGTGTCACCGATCATCAACTTCTTCATCCTAATCCGGTTCCTTACATCGTATTCGAGTTCGAGGCGGAACACGTCGAAGGCCTTAATGTTCATAAGAACAGTCTTTATTCTACCATGGTCGTCGTAATCTGTGATCGTGAAGTATTGCTTGCTTGTGTCCTGCATGACGGATCGGTTGAAAGTGTTTCTATAGATTCTCAAGTCGCTAACGCCCTCCAAAATACCGAGATTCTGATTGTACTTCAATCGCAGTTGGGGCAACTCTTTACTGTTAATGTTTACGTCGATGGTAGACAGCCTCGCGTTGCCGTCGTATTGATATTTAAAGTGAGCATTATTCAAACCACTCTTGGAATTGAATTTCATCTTTTCGTCCTTGAGAATGCCAGCATGATATTTATAGTCTTGTTTCAGTTCGTAGTCAGGGTCTGTGATCTCAACATTCTTCACCAAATGAGTATTTTCATGGTAAACGTATCGTATGGCTGAAGCTCCAGCTAATATTGTTTCCAATTTTCCTGTGCTGTCATATACGTAAAGTATTTTACCAGATTGGTGAGGGAAGATCTTCGCTAAGATGTGACCGTCATCATTGTACAGTATTTCATAAGGATGTCTGTTCATTGGTGAGAAATATTGATATTTGAAATATCCCAGAGATGTCATAAGAGCGAATGTGTGTATGTGGCCTCTAGGAGTGGTTAGATTTTGCAGGGCACCAGAGTCATCATAGTCGAGGAGATAATCACTTCCTCGAGGAGTAGTGACTTTCAATGGGAGGTTTGTGAACATGTCTCTAAAAGAGTATGCTAAAGATGACCCATCACCGTAACGTATCTCATGCAGTCTACCTGCTCTGTCAAAGCCGTAGGTTTCATTCAAGTCACCCCAACTCCAACGAGTAAGCCTGTTAAATCTATCATACTCTAGCTCGACTTCGTCGAAGATGCCGTTCCTTGGACCTAATTTGACTGGTCTTGCAGTTCTATCATAAGTGACATTCAGAAGCTCTACTTTATCATCCATGAAAACGGCGACCGTCGATGTATCTCTGTGGTATTCCAGCGTTAAGAGGTTTTCTCCGTTGACTCTCAATTTGCGTCCTATCTGGGCCACAGCCTTTCCTTTCTTCGACAGCAGTCTTCGCAAAAAGTATCGCCATTCAAATCTGTTTGCCAAGTCACCGCCAACTTCAGTTCTTTGTTTAGCTGGTACGGGATAACTCTCGCCAAGTATCGGATCAATCTCAGAAAGGATTGTGTACGGTACTGTATCTGTTGAAATGATATGGCCCCAGGGCATGCTAGAGGAAATGCTTCCATCTGTTGAGATTATCGTTTTCTTCTCAGCTTCGCCAACCTTGGCATTCACAGATGAGCCCTTTATCAGTATTGAAATCGGTTTCCTATTATTTTCGCTAACTCGAACAGTGGCGCCTTTAAGACTGAGATCGAATGTGAGGTTGATAATTCGTCCTGTTGGGGTTACAGCAGAGGTCAATCTTCCAAATTCATCGTATTTATAAATGTAGCTTCTGCCGGTGCTATCGTACTTGGCTTTCAGTAAACCAGTGGTACCATGGTAATCAAATGTCACGTTAAAGTTATCCGGCGTGCGCAGTTCTTGCAGCAGCTTCATTCTTGACATTTTAAGTCGACATTTTTGACCCTTGGTGTTTTCTATGGAGTTCACAAGGCTAGAGTAGTCCCTAAGCAGGAATACTTTGTTACCGGCAGCGTCAGTGACCGTACTCAGCTTACCATTACTGGTGTTTACTGTGTATGTGAACACGTAGTTATTTTCACCGGTCAGGATGTTCTTTGTCATAATGTGTTGCCCAAACCTATTGAAGATATAAATTTCTTGCGTCTCAGGAGAGTAAATCTCGTATTCTCTTGATCCACTAGCATCTGGAATGCTTGCCATCACCGACCGAATTCTGTAATTAGCTTGATCTGCTATATGGACTATTCCATCTGGGCTAACAATGACTGCAGATATGGTGTTGAATTTTGAATTTGAAGCTAAAAAGTGATCAGCTTCAAAGCAATCGCATCCTCGTTCTAAGCAGTTGCATTTGGATTCCGCGCCGGCATATAGAGATATCTTCCCGTCGGTAGTGATCAAACGAACTCTGTTTATTCTTTGGGAATCACTTTCCGCCACGTAAAGATCTCCTGCGGCGCCGAAAGCAATACTTTGTGGCATAACTAATGTAGCGTATGTAGCCAATTCCATGTCATACCCAGTTAAAGGCGAAGGACAGTGGAGCGGTCTACCAGCTATAACCTTAACTCTTCCATCTGGAGCCATTTGAAGAATCATATGGTCGTCAATGATGTGCAAGCTGTTGTCCAATGGATTTATAGCGAGTTCCGTCGGCCATCTGAGATGCACTTCTTCAACACTCAATGTACCTTCACATGGAATTGGTTTCCAATGCGCTCTGTGCATGTGGTTACCTATAACTGTTGTGATAATGCCGTCTCTGTCTACCATACGAATATTAGTACCGTCCGCGAAGTAAACAACATTATCAGTTGATACAGCAAGACCTTTAGGATAAGCAAGCTTAGCATCTCTGGCTAATGCTCCATCGCCGCAGTGGGCCTCATCTCCTGGAAGACATCTCTCTCCAGAACCAACCACTGTCTCCCAATTCCTTTCAGGATCGCTGAAGTCAGCAGTGTTACGCACTTTGATGATCTGGTGGGACTCAGGATCGGAGATGTAGAGGGTCCCGTCGAGAGGAGAAAGTGCCATGTGGTAGCGGTAAGACACTCGAGTGGCGCTGTGGACAAACATAAAGATTTTAAAAGTGCTTCTTCCAAGGGTTACCTAATCTATACTGATAAAATATTTTAAGTGTTTGTAATTCCAAATTAACAACAGAATTTAAATTAAAAAAATTGTTGGTCTGTCTGTTCGTTTATTGCGGCTAATCTCTGTTGAGGCTGGACCGATTTAACAGGAAATTCACCGGTGAGGAGAAAGGAGAAACTTAAGGTACTTCTTTTTAGAAAATATATTGCGAATCCTACGCGGGTAAAACAGCTAGACAATAATATTGGTAGCAGTACTCACTTCAGCTTAACCACCGTGCGCACAGTGCCATCAGTATTGATCTTGCGGACCAGATTGAAGTCGCCAACAAAGATGGATCCGTCAGGTGCAGCGGCCACGGCCACGGGGGCCAGGAGCCTCTGCTTAGTCGCCGCTCCCGAACACTCCGCGCCGCACTCCAGCTCTCTCTGCCTTCCATCGCCCATGGTCGTGATGATGAGACGCGGCTTGTGCTTCAGGTAAGTATTCGTGCCATCACCTTTTTGTAAAATGCCTGCGAAAGAATAACCACGAAGGTTGCTAATCGTGTCCACTGTTTGCAATAGAGAGGAGTTGGAGTACTCGTATATCTTTATTACTTTTCTACACTCTATTATAAACAGGTAAAGATTGTGAGGTTGAAGGTTGATGGAACCATTCATGATTATTTTACCAATAAAAAACCAAGTTATAAGTGAGTTTACTAGCTTAGAGTTTTTGACTACCACGGTGGTAGTCAAACTCAGCTGGTATGTAATAAACGTAACCATGTTGTTGATATGATCTCATGATGAACCACATACTTTCATTCCGAATTTTCAAATTGGTTAGGAAAATACGAACGAACTCAAAAGGCTGAGCAATTTGATGGTTTGCACGAGGTCGTGAGTTCGAATCTCGCCTTGGGTTCATATTTTTCCTTACAACTTAAGGATAGATATTTTGTTCAAATCGGAGTGTTAAGTATCTAGTTTTAATCAAGTTTGAATATGAAACTCTTCAGCTCCATGTATTATTACTAGATGATGTATTAATCAATTACCTTCATGGAAGTTATATCTGTGATGAATATCCAGATTCCAACCTCCGACGTCAGAAATGCTCATATCATGGCCACTCAGCTTCGTCGTCTGAACGTTCCATATGATATCCTTACAGTCCGTGTACTGATAACCCACTTTGACCAACGCCGTGGTTACTCCGTACACCCTCTGCCTGTACACATTCAGCCTGTTCCACGGGTAGGTGAACTTTATTACTGGATCCGCTTCAAAAGTCTTCTCAAACAATATGCCTTCGATAGTGATGCGAAGGTGAATGAGCACTAAGGTCGGCGGTACTTTCTCAGGGGTCAACTGGAGTTGGATGGTGGAAAGGTAGCCGCCTGCTCTTGAGCTGTGATACACTAGGTTTAGACCTGTTCCGGGGATCTGTAGACTTTCCTGGACAACCTGGAATTAAAGTTCACGATGCTCTTATAGATTTGTTGTCACTAGCTAGAATATAGACCGCAGTAAAGAATTATATAATTTAGTCTATGCGACATGCCTTGCAGTATATCATACCCCAATAAATAGTGGGATGGAAGGGTAGAAGGAAGTGGATGACTATTCTTAATTTATACACTCCAACATACCATAGGTATAGACAACAGTAGAAGTAATAAAAAACAAGTTTAGATTATTTGTCCATGTTGTTCTTTTGCAGAACTAATGCAGGCTTCATTTGTCATATTAAATACATTTCATTATTTCTCAAGAAATAAAGAGAGATACAGGTCACAAGAAACATTTACCACTTTTAGCGACATATGTGATGATATATTATATACATATATTCATATGTGATCACTCCATGGAACACAAATTAATTATAGCCCTTCAACATTATGAAGTTTAGGATTTGTATTTTTATTTACAGTTGGAGGATTAACAGGAGTTGTATTAGCTAATTCATCAATTGATATTACTCTTCATGATACTTATATATTCATTATATATTCATATAATATGAATAGATGATATATTCACAAAAAAATAAGTCACTATAAAAATGTAATTCTCCTACACAAATTGCAACAAAATATTAGAAATCAAGCCGTCACCATACCGACAGAACTGAGGTTATTTTCTCAAATCGAATGACATACCACAAATTATCAGTTATTCAAGTGTAAGCGTGAAAACTAACCTGAGATTCAGCCAAGATGACACTCTTATCAGGACAAGCGCCTTGGAAGCCATGTTTCCACGTGGCCAGCACCACGGGCTTCATCGCGTCGTAGTCGTGCGCCAGGCAGGCCTGGGGAGGACCCATGCCGCTCTTGTCGTCCGCCGTCGTCATTACTACTTCGTCGATGATTACCACCTGAAAAACAACAATTTACGTAACGACACCGAAGCCCCTTACCGTTTTTAACCTATAAGAGTTTACAGATGTATCGCTATCTCTAGTTATCCGTTAGATTTGATCTTCAATTTCATAATAATGTGCTAGTGATAAGTCATTGGAATGAATGTAAAGACAAAATGATAGATTAGTTTAGTGACCGACTTCACTTTTGTAGCCTAAATGACAGAAGGATAGAATATTGAAAACGGTCGTTAGTCGTCGATATCGTTTTTGTATTTAATTCAAATAAAAGTTGGTTAAAAATGACTTCAAGATGAGGGTCAAGACGCCAATCAGTTTCTGTCTTATTGAGTTAAAATTCACGTGAATAGTGATAGGATTTTGATAAAACGTTCAACGATATTTCAATACACAGAACACCCATTAAAACTTTAAATTTCACACAATACTCAATACATTAGACTTATGCCACGTCTTTAGGGTTGCAAATAAAGTTTTGAACGTAAATAATTGAGTCATAAAAAATGTAAATGCTCCTTTAATCGCCAGTTTGCATGTTTTGCAAAAACCTGAGTTAAAATTGCTTTAAACGAACTCGAGTAAGAGTGCTTGGCTTATTGAGAACTAAATCTAAAGGCTCACGGAATTAGGTTAGTGTGAAGTCGTTTATATAATTTTTCGCTTTTGAAAATGAGTGGCTTATTCGATTGATAACATTTATTAATGGCGCTAATGTCAGTTGAACATCAATAAAAGGTTCTCAATTTGACTGTATTTTTTTATGGTTGATACATCAGAAATTTCGACGATTCGATTCGATTTTGATGCTTCTTTATGTATTTGAAAGCTAATGTTTCGGGTGTAGCCTAGTAGCGGATTTTTTTTTAAATTGATTCGTCTCTTATTCTGATACATGTAATATTAATATCGAATGCAAGATTGTACTCACCTCATTCCAGGGAACAAAGACGACATGCGTGGATCTCTTAAACGGTGCTCTTCCAAAGTGTAACGTGACTGCACCCCCTCCGTTCACCAACAAGTCGAACCAACCATCTTCTCTTGTCAGTGTAAACCCTTCTAGAGGAGTAGAGGTCGATACCCTGACCCCAACGAGGCCTGACCCAAGCATGGTCACCACACGACCTCGAATTACGGCTGACCGACTGGAAATTTGAGATGTCAATGAAAATATTGGTTTATATAGATGATGTTGTTGTTATGGCAAAGATTTGTTTCTGGGTCTACAATATATTGGATGGTGAGTGATGATCAAAGTGGTTTCATAGGTTTAAATTTATATTTTAAACATAGTAATGTTTGGGAAAGTTCTAAAGGGGAGCACTATTGTGATTGTGGTTATATCATGATGGTGTCAAGTCGAATGTCTTCATACTACCGTCTATCTATTGGCCATTATTCTACGATTCTAACCCCCAACCACAAAATGAGAACAAATTCTCAATCCAAGATCTACCTCAGTACATAAATACATTTTGTTGAAAATACTTATTTTCACAAATAAAAAGCGAACACAAAGTCACAGGACACAATAAATACGTATAAACAAGAACATGCAAACATTCAATATAATAAATATACTCTTATATATTACTTATATATAACGATACTTCGCCAATCAATGATCAATTAAGTATATAATAAATAAATATATAATATTATGTATGTCTAATTCAAACCACAATCCTATGGTTACAGAATTCTTACCTCGTGTTGAAGTGATTCCAAAACATACTGCGCAGCGTAAGAAAACCGAAAGAAATTACATAGAATGAGTGAATATTATTATTTTATATAACGTCAATTTAGAAGAGAAAGGCTCAAGGAGTTTTGTATTAAATAAAGGTTTACACGATCAATAGACCGTATTCAGGAGAGCAGAATACTTAACGCAAACAAACACAATTTGTTCTCTACTGTTAGCCGTCGCTTCTGTAAATATAAGTGAAACATTTGCCATTTAGGTTGTTTTTAGTTGTATTGAGAACGTTCTGGAATAACTTGCCTCAAGTAATTTGCTCTGATGATTCAGATAAACATATACACATATACTTACATCAAAGGTTACAATGTATTGATCATATAAACCTTTTCTCTTTGGTCATACATGCAAGTGCCAATTGTTTAGTATCTCGCGATGACAACGAAAATAGATACAGTTATCGTTATTTCAGTATATGTGTACGAACATAAAGTAAAGCACGGTGGAAACACTCGTAAATAAAACATTGGGATTGACTGGGGCACAACACTGCGTATTTTATATTAAACAGATATTTGAACTTCAATATTGTTAGTTGTTGTTATACACATAATGGAAGGATCAATTGATATAGGCTTGACCGTAAGAACTCTTATAAAGGCATCTGAAGTCACTCCAGGAGTAATTGCAATGAGTGAAGAATGTGATAAATTAAACAATGCCATGGTAAGATCACGTGCTTGCGGTACATATTTGTCTCTTGTGGCATTAGTCTTTCTTATGAAAAAGCCTGTATCAATTGGCTCTTTGGTGGAACAGTTAACATCGAACACATAGCCTCACCTTTCGTTGAACGTGTCCTGTTTCGCGTAGTTCTGCAGACTGCCCTCGTCTATGATGAACTTCATCCGTTCGAAGAAAGATGCCGTGATGGAAGGAGGTTGCTTGCGAAGGAGGATGTCCGTTGGTTTCGGAGATGATACGCAAAGCTGACTGCCCTTACAGGCTACGCTTGAGCAGCATTCTGGATCTTCGCAATCGACTAGACCATCTGAACAAAACATTGATTAAGTCCCCTTATTTTTTTTAACGAAGGTACAAATTGGGTATAAATTGAATATATTTTCAGACATACTATATTAATTTGAAATAGCTGATTGTATTTATGTTTCAACCATTCCACGTACCTTTGTCATTATCCTTTGAATCGTCACAAATCTGTTCCTCCAGCGTGGTGCAATCAGGCCCGTCCCATCCATCAAAGCACTTGCATTCCCAATCGCCATCGTTAGCTACCCTACACTGGCCATGGCCAGCACAGCCCCTCGGACAGCCCTCAAGAGTGCAATGTCTTCCGTTCCAACCAGACACGCAAAGACAGGTACCATTTTTGCACTGTCCATGGTCACTGCATCTTGCATCGCAGAGTTTGGAGGTGCAAAACTCGCCGGTCCAACCGACGTCGCATACACAAGATTCTCCAACACATCGACCATGAGGACCGCAGTCTAAATCACACACCTCTGTAAAATACAACATAATGATTTAAAATCATTTACAACAAAGTTACTTGCTTTCAGCTGCTGGAAAGGAAGACGGATTCGTAAGTTACCTTTGGAACAATCTTCACCGGACCATCGTGCGTGGCAAGTGCAAGTCTGAGTATCAACATCGAAAGTTCCATGACCTGAACAATCAGGGAGGCACTGCAATGCATCTTTGTCCATAGTGGCGCAATCGAGTCCTTTCCATCCTTTCTTGCAAACACAAGCACCCTCGATGCAAAATCCGTGACTGGAGCAGGTCGGGTGAGGGCAGTCTACATCGGCGCAGAATTTCCCTTTATACCCTCTGACGCAGGAACATTTCCCATTGACACAGTGTCCGTGACCGTTGCAATCAGGTACTTCGCATTCATCGTGCCTCAGCGAACACTCTTTCCCCTTCCATCCAGGATTGCATTGACATTCGCCATTGATGTATTCGCCTCTTTGACTGCAGAGTACTGGACATACACCTGCGATGATAAAAATCAATGCATTATTTGAAACTATTTGTACAATTTTAAAATTAATCACTGTCTGTCGGAAAGAAATCGTTTCGTTGGAGGCTGACAGATCTTAAAAGTGAATAAAAGTTGACTTACTTTCACTGCAATCATCTCCACCAAAGCCAGGTTGACATTGGCAGTGTCCCATGAGACACTCCCCTTTACCCGTACAGCCATTGGGACAGTTGTGCGTCATGTCTTCAGCCACGATGGCTATGAACGAGATTTCCTGTGGGTCGCCGTCATCGTTGTACAGGGACAGGAACCAATGCCCTTGTTCCATATAGTGTGTTACTTCTTTGTTCACTGATGGCTGTGATTGTCAAATATTTACAAAATTACGGCCTTGTGTAATTTGTGAATTTTTAAGCTTTTGTAAGGCATTAAGATTTGCTACTTACGTGTGATGCCCTCGTAGTTCTAGCTTTGAATCCACTCAGTACTTCTAAGAAGTGGTACTGCGTGTGTGTGGGAAGAGCGTTCCGCCTCGCGTACACGCCTATCGAAGCCCCTCGAGGAATCAAGTAGTCGAACTTTAAATAAGCTGCCACTGACTGATAGAACTGCATGTTCCAGTAACTATATGGAGGGATTTCTTTTGATAATTTTTCACCTAAAGTAATTTGTATGAACGACGTCCCGTCTGGCGGAAACGACTGGGTTGGGAATGTACGAGCACCTGAAATTATTTTAATTTGTTTTATAACTCAGTCAATATGTAATTTTGCAAAATTCATGCGACAATGTGATGAGCTAGTCAAGGAAAAATATTAATCATATAAATAACTTAAATTAAGAATTTTTTATGTACCGATACTACTTTCAACCCATAAAATATATTATCATAAAAGCGCATGCAGTTGAAAAATAGCTTTAGAATTTCCCCGAAACCTCAATTCATGCACGTTAGTTTGTTAGACACAGTTTTGTTCAGAAACCCTGGTTTGTGATGAATGTGGTGAGCGTTAGTAAGTTATCACTGGTCGAATTGTATTTCAATAACCTCACCTTCCAACACAAGAATGGGTGGTATCATAACCTTTGGGCAAACGCATGGGGTTTTTGTTGTTGAGATTACCTCTGATTCTGTAGTTATATCATATGTGCTGGTCTCAGTTGTATCCGTCATGGTTATAGTTTCACCATTAGTCGACATTTCAATGCTAGATTCAGTCGTAGAATAGTTATCTGTAGTAGTATCAGTGGCTGTAGAGCTTAGAGTACCATCTGTGTTTGAATCGACGGCTGTTGAAGTCATATTAGTATTCTTATCAGAATAGTCGTCATAGAAATCATCAGGACTGTTACCATCGCAAGCAGGACATGAGCATTCGCATGTACCACCCCATTCCTCAGAATCTGTTATTTTGTTATCTTTGGTAGTTCCTTCTAAAGTCACTGGCTTGTTGAAGTTCGTTGGTGGTGTTGGTTCTACATCCATAGGAGTGAACTCAACAGTTGGTATCTCATTCGAATCGCCAACTGTTGGTAACCTCACTGTTAATGAATAAAGAGGCTTATAAGACGAATTCTCAGTGTTATCCGATGATATAGTCAAGTTAATCAACACATGTTTTGGATTAGTAATTAACTCGACTGGTTTAGAATCAACTTGATTTACAGTTGCAGAATCAATGCTCTCAATGTTAGGTGATTCATTTGATGTTGTATTTAACAGGTTATTATTAGTTACAATCGGTGATGGGGTGGCGGTGACATGCTCAGTAGGTGCGAATTTATTTGTGGTAACAAAAATTTCACTCTCGTGAAGTTCAACTGTTGCGGGTGAATCAGTTATTATGGGAAAGCTAGTGGTGAATTTCGATGACATGGTAATATTGTCATTTGAAATGATTTCAAGTTTTACAGTTTCTGGAGTTGAAGCTTCAAACACTGATGTTTCTGCTGTTGAAGCTTCTATTGGATCATCATTTTTAACATTGTTAGTAACTCCATCCTTTTTATGAGAGCTCTGTTCACTGTCATAATGGAATTTCTCTAAATTGTTATCCATTTCAGTAGATTCGTTTGTGACGATGTGTAGCTCTTGATTTATTTCTTTCAGTTGTGCAACTAGCTTTATGTATTGAAGCTTCTGCATACCGTAGGAATAAATTGAATGGAACCCATCATTTTGCATGTCTTTCGGATCATAAGCAATATTATCCTTAGCATATTTGTCTGAATTTAAGGATTTTTCCGTGACCATTTCACGAGGGTTTTCGATACGTTTGTTAGACATTGTGTTATTAATATTTGATACAATATCTCCTTTAGGAGTGGTTTTATTTAGCTCTGTATCTATTTCAGGAGGATCATCGGTATGTTTGTTAGACATAGTGTTATTATCATTTGATGTACTCTCTTCTTTAGTATTGGTGGCAACAGTTGGTTCTGTGATTATTACACCAGGTGATTGATCAAGCTTAGTGTTATTTGTTAGACCCACGTTAACCGTATTACCGTCATCGCTGGATGGGGTAAAATTGTTAGCACTTTCCCTGTTTTCTTCTTCCGTAGCACCAGTAATGTCCGAAGCCGACGTCACACCATGCACTAAGCTTACATTGCTGATAGAAGGCGTAGTGATTAATTCATGCATATCTACAGTGTCCGTGGAAGAGATAGAATTAGCAGAAGCAAGCCCATCTACGCTTCTACGGGGACGAGAGTGCCCTTCGTTACCTGGGGCGGACGGCGCCTGGTGCGGTCGTGACAGAGATTTGTTACTTGACTCTATCGTCGTCGCTTTCGACGCTGGAAACATTTCCGTTGATTCGCCAACTAGCACTGTACACGCTTTAGAGTTTTGATATGACCAGTTGACGAAGTATGAAGCTGGGGACAAAAAATACATTTTCAGTTATGTTGTAATGCATTAGACTTAATTTTGTTAATTTCTATCGTTTATAATTATATAAACTGATTAAGATACTTTATATAAAATATTTTCTTACCTGACATATAAGAAGATATGCCTAAAAGTACAACGAAGAAAGTGATGAAGACTATTGCCGTGCATTTCCACGAACATCTAGAGGAGAGGCCCTTCCTGAAGTGGAAGCGGGAGGCTGCGGGGGGGAAGTGGGAAGACCGGAGATTATTCCGGACGGGGAGAACAGGCACGGGCGCTCCGAACGCCGGGTGGGCCCGCTCGTTCCTATCCATCCTTTCAAGCGTGCTCTTGTCTTGTTTGCCGGGACTACTGCACGACGAGTTAGACTTGTAGTCCATAGACGGATTCTTTTGAATGTCCCCTGTCATACGAGAATGATTTAATTAGAACATATAATTATTATAAAAAATATAATATGTATTAAGACAGAAAATAAAAGAGTCCGTTATAATAAATATATTATTCGTTAACTAGCTTGCAGGTAACCAATAGGCAAGTATCACTAGGTTGAATGGTAATACTGATCCTTCGAATGAAGCAATGCATCGTTTTTATGATAGGCCTTGAACAAGAGCTGGAACAGCTGTTTGAACATCATCCAACTGAGAATACAAACCTGGTGGGTTTTATTAACAGTACTACACATGACATCTTTTTGCATGTTCCAAACCCTTGTATGATGCTAGGTTTTTTTATTACTTCGAATTTGAAATCTTAATCTAATAAAGTAGTATTCAAAAAGGTTCTAACATTCACCTGAAGGCACGTAAAAGTTGCCTGAGGGTGTTCGCACGAGACAGGAGGGCTCGAAGTCGCCCAAATCGGCGGGGTTGCCGGTGATGCGCCCGTTCAGGCGAGACATGGTCGGGTTGCGGGGCGGGACATCGGGCGGTAACCGCGAACCTTCTAGCAGACAACCTGAGGACAACAGACAACGATTATAAGCCACTGAAGAATAAATAACTTTCATAATAGGTAATAAGGTTATAGTAATATATCTTATTATCAGAGACAAAAGTGGTGCAACCGAATTCTCTTTTAAACAGGTATTTTAGGGCATAGAAGAGCTACCGTCACCGTATTCCAGATGGAACCTTCCGAGATATCAAAGGTTTCTTCACGATTCCGTTTATCATAACATGATGATTTACTCATTATGTGACTAATGACTGTACGTACATTTTGAAAACTCATTATTGCAGACTGAGTTAGAGCCATACGTCATAAAAGTAATTGCACCACACTACCACAAAGGTTCTGTAACATTACACCGAGCATCTTGTTACATCTGATTGGTGTCCATAAAACAAGAATGGACTATCGAAGGCTGTCACATGTTTAATTTAATTAGCGCTAGCCCACTTAATTAGCGGTGCCTTTACAAGTGGCTGTTATCAGGACGCAACGTTATTTGCAAAGTTAAAGGCTTTAACAGAATTAATCAGCCTCCGTCGGCCCGAAGCGGAGGCATTAGTACAAGGAAAAATTTAATTAATACCATCTACGAAAATTTACAAGTTGAAATTCAATTAAGGCCGAATATTGCCCGCCTTAATGGCTCGTAAACAAATAGCTCCTCAGATCGGGCTATGCAAATGGATCAAAGCAAAAGATCGCGTGTTTAGGTAGTTCTTTATAAGGGAAATATATTAGATTCGGAAGATATTGCCTGCGCCGCGGGGCGCGCCTCTTCTATCGCTAATATAACTTAATGGAAAATCGAAGTATTATCTGTCCCCCGCCCGCCTCCCTCGCGCCCCCCACTTTTGATCCTCGACAAATTTTAAGGATTCCTTCAAGCGTTAATTAATTTATTGTACCGGCCGATGTAGCCACAAGAAAACTCAATTAATTTTAAAAGGGTTTTTGTGTTGTTTTTTTCGCGATCGCCTACCCCCACCCAGCCCACCCATCCTTAGGTTTCGTCACCGAAAAATAATTATACTGCCTAATTGCTACTGTATTGTCACGACTTTACACCCTTTCTCACTTTAATTTAGGACTCAGAAATTAATCAAAGTGTAATTAATAAAGTTAGAAACAACCGTGAAATGACCATAAGCACTATCTAAATACATACAATAAATAACGTTAATGAGATACGATTACTTTGTGAAGCGTTCAATGTTAAAGGATAAATGTTCGGAGTGGCATGAAAGACACTGTCGATCTATACTTGCCGCCGCCACCAATGAAAAACTAAATCACCAGATCCCTCACCTAATTTAAGAGGACAAGCATAGTCATTAATACACACGTCAGTCGTCGTGCTACTACAAAATGTGGCCCATTTATATCCCGTCTCGGGGCTCGGGAATTATGGTAATCGGACGATCCGTGTCCTTTGTCTGTAATGGTAGGTAATTACAGAGCCAGCTCGGGGACGTTGGAGGGGCTCGCGGGTCGCACAATTCGACACTCGTTACGCGAATCGTCTCAACTTTAAAAAGGGAACCCGATTTTGAATGCCGCCCTGGGATTTGCTCTACCGAACCTACATTTTTCTTTTACCCTACCCCAAAATAGCCTCCTTTCTCATTTGGTTTACGCGAAAACGAAATATTTTTACGACAATCTCAGACTTGGCGGCGCTCCGTTTTACTATCTCAAATAATTTGTTGAGACCCGACTGTGCATAAACCTGCATAACAATCAGATCGCTACCACTATCCATGTTCCGGTTCGTTTATTTTTATATTTTTCAAGCCATCTGGCAAGGCAACCCTAGTCGGTTTCCCCGTTTACAGTCCACATTTTTCCTCCCGAGAAAAGCAAAGCTCGCTAACTTATTGGAAGATAAAGGGGGTGTGTTTCGGCTCATTTGTGGCCGAGCTCGGCCAGATCAAACGTGATTTCTTATTGGGAATGGGAAACAAGCAGACGGCGCCCGTACGTAATAGAGAGGCTGAGCGAACTGGCCCGTGTGATCCGCTCTCTGTCCATTTCTTTAATAATATTAATACTCGGCGACGACTTTGTTTGTTTCAAATAGCTTTATAGCTCGCGAGAGGCTTGCCGCAAAACGTGAACTGTCAAACATATATCTCTCTTTCTGCAGTTTCATAACTGGAGACGTTGATGTATGTGACGCGCCGCGGAGCACACCTATACAAACGAGATACAGTTGGCCAATCTCACTGCGGAGACGCGGCGACACGTGCTCACAATCTTAAACTCGTTAGGTCCCCGAACATTCCACAAGCAATTTAGAATTTACCCTTAATCTTGATCCGAACTAATGGGAACACCATACAAACGAGAATCCTTATTTATGCAGATTAATATCGGAACACAAATATATTCAGTTCCGGTATAGTTGTGCACAGAAACACTTAGGGCATACGTTCTCACCCGCTGCCGTTCCCCAATTTCGATTTTAAATTTAGCACCAAAGTTGGCCCGGACGGAACCCCGTGCAATATTTATATGAGAGAGAGAGAGCTGCGCAGCGATTTATAGTTGGGAAACAATCGGGAACTTGGTCCGGCGTCGTCGTGACTTCGTTTTAATTAGTACCCATTCATCGTAGAACAATCGAGTGCTCGAACAAATCCATTATCGGGAACTTTTCGATAGCCGAAAGAGGTGTATTCAAAGTTTCGCGATTGGAAAGGGATCGGTGCGCAAGTCTATTGTGCGCCCGGGGCGCGATGCTGCGGAACTGTCCTCTGGGAGACGGAGGCCATTATGACATTCTGCGAAATAACTCACTCCTTTGAACACTACGCTCCTATTCTAAAGCGCCTTTTTATTTCGTCATTAGCATTTGCCTCGGAGAAATCGACGCCCTTATAACTTCCCGAAGGTTTGGAGCACATTATCGAAAAATTCGGCAGCATTAACGAATTTCGACAAAGGAAGGCTATCTGGTTATACCAAGTGGAGCGGGCTCGCGTAATGACATTATGCGTACGTTTTAATCGGCAGCTCACGGTTCACCGGAGTTGAATGTTATATATTCCAGCTTATCTGTTTGCCTACATAGATGACACTCATTCTATTTAAATTGATTGATTAACGAATTGGTATGTTTTGGGAATCGAGGTCTTAATTGACGCTTTTGATTAAATTCTGTGTTTAATCAAAAGGTCTACGCATAGGTCAGGCCGATGTAAATGTATAGCGCGGGCAATGTATCATGTCAAGACATGGCGGCCGCCTGCCACGCTGATAAGATTACCAGACAAAGGAAGTCCACCCATATCACTACCGCCACAACCGCTAAATGCGAACCTTCATTTACTACCCCTTCCGTTTGCTGTGCCATTCTCAATTTTAAAACTGTTCGCATAGAGTCCACATTGTCTTGTGCGGTCTTTATTAGTGTCCCGACGTCAACGTCTGCTTCGTTAAAGGACACTCAGCTTTATTTATGTTGACATACTGGCAATGTTACCTTATTTGTTGTTGGCGATTCCGATTGCTAAGGTTTCACTTTAGACCATCTAGTGTTAGGAATAGAGTTGAATATCACATTCTGAATTGGAGTTTCAGTATGTTGTTGCGAGGCAATGTAGACTTTTTCACGTTAGAAGTTAAGGTTGATTTTTTGTGTAAGCGGTTTATACTGAGCGGTTAGTTGGGTGCTTTCCGGAGTACGATAAGGAGACGATGTTGCTAAGCCGGTCCGTCACGCGACCTGTCCACTAATTTATGTTGCGCTGATTTTGTGATATAGCACAAATGGTGGACCCCACCATCCAGACTGAAGGGTTTTATGGGATCCTTATGTTAATATAATTGTCTAGGCTGACGTCCGCAGGAACAAAAAAGCTGATATTTACATAAGCGTGAGGCATAAACTTTGTTTTACCCGTATGTCTATTTTAACGGCCTGGAAATGAGGTAAAGTGGTTCTTGGGAGGCATTATTCCTATTGTTCTTTATTTTCCCTATATGTGCCTTATTTGATACGACCCCAGTCATTATGACCTTTTCTTTATGCGAGCTTTTTACGGTTGTGTAAAGGAGTGTTAATATCGGTGAGAGCTTTATAAACATCTAAGAAATAAGTTCCCAAGGCGGCCATCGCGGCCCAACTAGATACAACTGTTCGATTAAAGGGTCGATACAGAGTGCAACGTTAGAGCTCGTTAGTTGCGCTGGGCGCCGTCATTAGTGCGGTTAGAAAAACATCTCCATTTACCAAAGGTCAACAAATTTTGAGACATTAAACTCATACTTAAATATGCACGGTAGTTGGAGAAACAGATCTATAGAACAGTGATCATATAAAGTAGGCGGGAAGGTTATTATTTGATAATATTTTGCGGATACAAAATACAATCATCCGGACATTTATGATGGCTGATAGAGTGAAATGGAAGAGAAAGGCACATTGAGCCGACTCCAAATAGACAAGAGGATGATGAATCTTGGAATTTTTCCAGTTTCTGCTGTAGACTTCAGTCAGGCGAGGCTATGGCTATGCGAGAGAGTCTGTAGTAGAACATGATGGCCAACCATCATCGGCTTAAAGAGTTACCAAAATTAAACATTATAGTTAAGACTTCAGTAAGACGTCATTGCTATAACGATGATACTAAGCCTCCTGACCAGTATACTGGAGTGGACTGAATAAGCTTTGCAGTCTAAGCAGGCGTATTATGTGAGTGTTGATACAATATCAATTGAGCGATCAACTTACCAGTCTACTATTATTACATTATTAATGGTCTCGTTTATCCGAGGATCAGTTCGCGTTTCAAAGTCAGCCTTTGAACTATCATGGAATCACAACACTACAGGTAACCAAATCTTCACCATCGTTCTAATGGTCAAAACAGACTATTAATCTCACTATCTCACTGTACATATTTCTTTGTCTAAATCCATTAAATTAATTACGCCCATTTGGGGAGCCGACTCCGTATTTATTAGGCTCGTTATCATTCATTGAATCTTTCGATAGACGAGTACTGGGTAAATTGGAAGAAATGCCGAGACGTTGGTGATGGATGCTCCACTTTCACGTAAATGGGGAGGGCAAATTAGCTGTCTCGTGAAGAATGCAGTTGGCGATGTGACGGATACGGCTCGCCCCGTGTCGCGGGACTTAGATTCATAGGTGTCATCGGTCGGGGGAGGCCAAATTGGTAAATTCCTCTCGATATTACAACTGACGATTGGAGCACGCATCTCGATGGGGTAGGTCGCGATGTTAAACCATTTTGGCAGGTAAAAATGTGCCTAGATTATTAAACTGAGGGGGATCGATTTTTGTATCCTCCCATCACGATTGGCAATTCTTTTAAGAAAGGGCGCATTCGAAAAACTGTTGAAGTTGAAAACCAAATCTGGGCGCGAATTCCTCTGCACCGTCTTAATTATATAAGGTTCATTTTTCATCATTAATGTGCCTATTAAAGGCCAAGCCCTGCGATGCCTCGGGGAGTCGACACGTCCATGCCCTCCCTAATCGCGGAAGGGAATTATCACAATTACAGGAACTCTGGATGTCCGTCGGGAGTTGTCCACCTTCACACCAATTTCGATTTGTAATCTAATGATGTTGAGCTAATGTTAGATGCACAGATGTGACCAAAATATCTAATCATTATGATAATATAATATCTTCATTAAATATGAATACAACACAAAGTAAGAGAACCACTAGTGTCTTGAGGCTGATTTAGCTTAACATTTAGATTCTTATATATTAGTTCTTCGAACTTTTAAGCTTAATTCTACGGTGCAATAATATTTCAAGAATTTAAAGAAACGCTTGCACAATCTAATATTTGAGTAGGTAATTTGAAATTTGGATGTCACAAAGGGATATTATATGATAACATAGTAAAGTGAAGTAACATTTCAAAGTTGTCCGTTGTAGATCGATCTAGTTCTTGTAAGTTGGAATAGTTTGTGAAGCGACAAGTTTGTTCGGACAATGGGCGACATTTGACTACAACCAGTCAGATGTCCGATAACTGACTCTATTAACCTTTACCCGTCCGCGGTGCCATTCATTACCCTTAATAGAAACAAACAAAATGAAACTCTCAGATAAATGGCCGTAGATAGTTATTTAATTGTCTTATCTTAGTACCGCTGAAATCTGGGGGGTTGGAAGCGGAATAATGCTGCTTCATTTACGTCTTAACTTTTGTCAAGTTTTCCCTTTTCCGCTAATGAACGATTCTGGAATGAGATTGGCTGTCATGGATTAAGGATCGTTTAGCCTGTCCCACTGACTACGCGTCTTCAACTGACAATCGCTTCCTTCAAACTTATAAACCCCACTTTAAATTTAATCATCGCTTGGCAAGATTAGTAATAATTGTAACATATTAAATACTAGCTAGTGTCCGCGAATTCGTCTGCGCATTGCACTACGGACTATTCATACAATATCTTTACAAATTATAGCCTATGTGTTATTTGGATGTATAAACTATATTGTTGTAAAATTTCATGAAAATCCATTAGTTGTTTTTGCATTAAAGAGTAACAAACATCCATACATCTAAGTATACATACACACATACAAACTTTCACGTTCATAGTATTAGTAAGTAAAGTATGATAATAGTATCATTGCGATGAAAAATTGCTAAGTAGTTTGTTGATACTATGTGGTTTTTAGATATTACTCACTTTCGATTAAATTGTATGTACCAGGAGCGTTTACTGTAAAAATGCCAAACTAAGCGGGACTGATCCCCTGATGTTTTCTTACTCTCCAGAGAAATATTAATTTAGCATCTAAATCAAAGACGATAAGGTTCTAGTTCGTTGACAATTTCGCAAAGTATGAATTGGATGCCTTTGTCTCTTATACGGTGTTTCAATTTAGATGATTAAACGTGGCCATTACTTTAGACATTATTTCATAGAATTAACAAATGTATGAAGTCAATCTCTAGCTTAAAGTTCAACCCTATGGAGAATATTTCCCACGCAGTATATCTATTTGTTATCTACTCATGGCATTTAAAATCTTAACGCGCAATGCTCACCCCTCGTGAATGAGACATATGTTCCATGTCCCGAAGCGCACGGCAGGGACACGTGCCTCTACGGAAGCGGTCATATTTTTCGTCGCCTTTTTTTTCAGAAACCGCAGGCACGGACGATGGGCTGATAAAGATTGATGATTCCCCCCCCCTCCCCGCGCGCCCGGTCATTGAGCCCGCCCGATTACCAGGGATTCACATATATCCAAATTACCCGGGTGATGGACGTTTCTTAAACGGATAACTATCTAATAATCCCGCAAAATCGTTCCGCCTCTACGCTAATGACGCTTGTAGAACATTGTAAGGCAACCAGTAAAATCCGCTTACAGTATACCGCTGCATTGTTCGAGTCGAGTTGATTATATCAGTCATTATTTACTATCATAAAAGTTCAGCGATACACAAAACTACCGCTGCCAACTCTGCACAAAAACGTTCTTCGTTATGTGAACGTGTATGGCGGGCTAATTACTCTCGTTTCGGAGAAAAAACATAAATGAAAAAAGCGCGCGCGGTGCGTACTGCGATGCACATTTGTCAACGGGATGCACCCGCCATCTTGAATCTGGAGTGGCATTCGACACCGACTGAGTGGCCCATTGACGCGCCTAGACAACCGACGCTGTTATACTCGAAAAAATACCCCTTTCCGTAATTGGCCGTGCTAAAGTATACCTTATAGTTAGGTAGTCAGTATAAAAGTGTCTGACGTCAGCGCGACCGCTATCTTGGTGGCGTGAGGCCTCAATTGCGGTTGAATCATATCGCGTATGAAATAAATCAGCTGTTTGGGGCTTGGGGTGTCTCGGATCGCGTTACACCCTCGATTTGCGCGGTTATTTGCATTCCGACACAAAATGGCGGTCTCTGTGGGATTTGACGTGACGGTGACAGGTGCGAGCGCTGTCATACTCGGTTTTTGTTTTTAAACGGATCGTTGGTTTTGCGGGGTTTGATTAATTGCCGCTGATACGTAATGCGCAGCAATGTATTATGATAATGAGCTGTTTATGTTGCAACTTTGAATATTCAACCACATTGGTTACCGTGGTTATATAGACTACTCTCGTGTTAGTTCGCTATTGTATCATGTTTCTATTTGACCATAGATAACACAACATCATTATCATTTATTAATTCTTTTATTATCTGACCAAAACAAACTCCTTATATTTCGGTCCCTGTATTCGAATAATCGAAAATTGTGTGTATACTAATAGTATTTGCAGAACCCACTCGATTCTATTTTAAATAATCGACTAAAGCTTTATGTATCAAAGGTCCGCGGATCTTCCTCCACAACACGAGGGTCAAGCACACTTAACGTCCTTTGTACCCAAATAGATATAGTTCGGTGTGCATTAGTGAGGGACCGCTTTCTTACCGGTTTTTTTCTCACAAAGACCCCCGACCCCGGACTTTTCCGGTAGGGTTCCCGATACTGAACGAATGTCATTTTGATTTATACGTGCAATTATTTCACATCATATCCAAAGTTGCGGTGAATAAAACGGTGCTGGGGTTGAGATTAAATGCGTTTGAGTTGATAGTTTAGTGTGAATGCTTAGTCGTTATAAATTGGTGTGCGTTTGTATCCGTCCGGAACATGTGTTAAGATTTATCTCTGAATCACTGTTTGTTATGGGTCTTTTTATTTGTTTTTTAAATATAAAAAATATAAATCTACAACTGATACACATGCTCACACCTGTATCCCATGGGGGTAGTGACCACCGTATCTTCTATCTTCTACAAATGATATCTACGCTATGTTCTTCTCAGAAAGCTAGTTTCCGAACCGGAGATAAATTTTCTACATTCATAACTTATGAAGCCTTACCAGGGCCCAAACTGAATGAATATTTTTCATTTTTATATTTTATAAATTGGATGAGAACTTTAGGCTAACTATTTTTTATCCAAAATTCACGAAGATAAAGGGGGGTCGAAAATTACCGACATCGACAGATATACAAACGGTTCATATATACCTATGTTTTTGATTCGGCCAGTGCATCAGTTAGATAGAAATGACCCTCAACACTGTAGTAACATGTTAAAATAAGACCTTTTCTCTCGGCAAGTTAAAAGTAGTCCGACCCGCGGCAACGATGGAGTTTAAAATCCATTTACAAATGTAGAGGTTGTGCCCACCGGGTGTCGGTCCATCCATCTTGCGCGGCCGGCTGGGCCAACAGTGACGAACGATGCCCCGCCGATATGCGAGATGACACAATGCGATGACCCCGAATCCATTCCTCCAAGAACCCACCTAATAGTTTTCTCCACCCCCCATCCGTTACTATCCATATTTTATCGGGCCTTTTTATGAGGGTTATATCGTGAATGTGTCATGTTGCGATTCGTTCGCCAGTGTCCGCCTCTGTGTACATATTTGATACAAACGCGTAAACGATTGATGACCCTTGTCCTCATTTTTTCATGATTGACTCCACAATCCATTTATTTTCGGCCACTTTATATTCAAGACGGTTTATCTGTGACGGATTCGGGGTTTTATTTGCATTGTTACATCACTAATGGGGGCATTTTGTTTCGATCACGTGGGGCTATAATGACGTCATCCATCACTCTGAGTTGACAGCGCGCCGCAGTTGCACTGGACGCTCGGTTGGTGTTGCCTATCCCCAAAAATGCGCAATACACGCGTAGTTTGCAATCAGAATACGTCACTTTTTGTCTAATTTACTCGTATTACTCGACTTTCCTTAAGTTAGTATATTTCACGTAAATATATCCAGAATTTCGAATGAAATTACGCAAAATTCTTAGAGTAATATGGTATTATTAGATCATTACAATTCTATCTAAATAAGTGAAATTACCTAATTTGCCAATTCGGATTTCATTAAACTTAGGCAATTTATGTTTGTGAAGTTATTACGTCTAGCCGAGTAACATAATTCAATGGGCAAAATTTCATTTGTCGTTACATAAGTGTATCAAGTGTAAGCTGCCAGATTTGGCTCTAAATTTGGGTCTGGCGCTCGAGCAGCATGCGCTAATCCAGATTAGTAATCACACGGTAAACCTATTACCATTCCAAGTGTGAAGTGTGAAATCGCTCATTTCCATCGCTCCCGTTAGGGGGGAGGGGGGAAGCTACTGCAACCAACGTCATTTGTGGACAGTTCGTTTTATCATGGTTTTTATCAGTATTCTAAAAATAATATGTATATTTCTTTCTTCAAACGTTCTCATAAGGATCTGGCATAGGTGTTACAATATCCAATATTCGCCAGGAAAAGGTGCCAATAATAGTAGATAGTGACTATGTCGCCACCTCTCAGGCACGACAACTAAAGCAACTCACATCAATATCTGAATCCTCATAATAAATTAACAAAGAGATACCACGGCTATTATGGCTCTCCTTCAGTAAAAATCCACATTAATACCAGATTTTTATTGTTAGAGAAGTAATCTAGTAAAGGCAAATAAAGGCGTGAATTACGGCTGGATTAAAATAGACTTTTCTATATAAAAAATGGGCAATAAGCGGGTGTCGAGAGACCCCGCCGGACAAGATCCCTCGCTCGCGGAATTTCATTTGCAAAATTTTCTGACCGAAACACCATTATGAAGTGCCCCGGCACGGATAATATAAGCATTCTAAATTGAATTTTACGACAACGTGTGATAACCCAACGTGAAATCGAAACGCCACAAAAAATATGAATCCGTGAAATGATGAGTAATAAATTCTTGCGCATAAAGTAGGCTGTTGTAGGAAATTAATCCGTCAGCAGGGAGGTACTCCGAAGACAGCGAAGTACAAGGGTATTCCATCAGGGCGCGCATTCGCACCTCTGCATTTTTATGTTTTCATAAATTTCCGTTGAGATCAATATTTTATATTCGCGCCCGCACCGGGTGTAAATGGGGATTTTTCCCACCCCTGCCTTATTTATTCGGATGTGGCCCTCTGGAGATTCGCCACTTATACCGTTCGATACATTTTTCACACGGAATAATGTTATCACGTAGAGGCACACCTTTTGTGGCGTGTAAACATTGAATTTTTGTGCCGTGCGTGTCTTCCTCGTACGCTTTAAGGACTCGGCACATTACCACTGACATTAGCATACCATACTATCGACTGTTTTGGTTGTTTGCGCTACTTGGGTACGGCTTTAAAATATTATTAGGTCGTAAGTGGAGGACTCGGTCTAATGTGATGAAATAAAGATAAACTGGATAAAGGTCTTAAAGGTGAAAACAAGTTTGTTGGTGTATTGCATTTAGCATATAATTTATTGACTGCTTAATTTAGGACCTGCGTTATGTCAGGGGACTGTATCTTACAGAAGATCGCAGCCAAATAATACTTGAGAGTAGTGTTGTGTTGCTTCGGTGAGTAAGTTACCATTGCTCCATGGGAGTAGTGCTACACACTTTCGTCTTTCACTATTGACCAGGTGTCAGTTTGTCAGATTGGTCAGTAATGTGATTTTAGAAACTGTTCCTAATACTCGTAATTGGATGCAAACAAAACCGCGTGATGCTATTAACAAAAACACATCGCACTATAAGTTCCTTTTTTTCACCTCTAAAGGGCGCCACATCAAATTTTATATAATTTTACTTAGCCTATAATATATATAAGCCAGCGGACAATCAAGACGCATCCAACGATGCCTAATTTGTCCGTGTTCCGAGAAATCATACAAACATATATATATCGGTCAAAATCAAAATCCTTTTTTTGCTTCGCCGTAATTGGGTAAGTACTAACATGACAGACTCGTCTAGTCGTCTATGGCTCAGTGTAGTCAATGTTAACGTTGAGATCGATGGAGGTATCCAATCGCGGTGAATCCGTGGCGTAGAGTGGCAGTGACAGTTTACCGCGGTACGTGATGAGTGTTTACAAGTTGCTTGTGTCCGGACACTCACTCCAACACCAGCTCTATACCAATACGTGCTTGTCACTGCGACCTATATTACAGTCTCGTGTCTCGCCTTGTTACTCCAACTGGGAACATCTTTTTAAGAGAGGCTGGGTATAACGGGATCTTCCGTTCGATATTTGATGCTGCCCGACTGGGGATTGTACCTCCATCTTACAGAAGATCTCAGAATAATGCTACCTTTGAGTAGTGTTGTGTTTCTGCAGTGATTAAGGTCGTCAGTGGAGGGGAGGAGTAGGAGTGTAGTCGGTTTGGAAGGAAGCATTAGTTGTTAATTTGTTAGCACAGATAATTTATTCTTATTAAGGTAGGCAACGGGCGAGTTACAATCGGTATTACAAACATTCATAGGCTGGAGCAGCCGCTTAACATTTGTAGCTTCATTAGTATAATAAAAAATCTTAAATTGCTTAAAATCTTTATTTTAATTGGAAATTATTTTAGCGGTAACTATACCTGGCTTAGTTACATATTATCGCGTATGAATGAGACTAAACTCAAATACGTACTTCCGAAAACAATGATAATGAAAATAATAAATCTAGACATTTAAAGTAAATTTTTGGTAGAACGAAGAATACGAGTGTTTTATCTGAAGTGCATACATGTGAAAACAACCAAAACATCGCACTCAACAACAATACCGGCTCACATACAGGATGTAATACAAATCGATGGACACCCGGAGTGCGCGACCGCTGCGATTTAGTTTGTGCAAAAAATTAGCCACAGTGCCCCCGCGGCTAATCCTATTTACTCCGACAAATAAATTACACTCGACCACTAATACCTCTAAGTAAAAATGTACAGAAAGGCGGCTTCCTACGTTGATTTAAAATGGCCATATGCAAAAAAGACGCGCGCGTATAACGATCTCAAATCGGGCTAATTCCAGTGTGGTGCAATTAAAATATAAATCGAAGAAAATTCGGGCAAAGACGTGGGTAGCCAGTTTAAGTAAATTTTTAGAATAAATTGTCTCTTTCTATGTTCTCAAACCACGACGTCAAGTTTTAAACAACAATAGTAATTTGTGTGGGTGGATTATGTGTTAGTATGTATTTATACATGTGCTGTGTGTTGTTATCACTATTGTCCGGTAGCCGACCTTCTGTACGTATTTAATTTAGTGCTAATACTGGCCAGTATGCAGCGGAGATAGTGCCCTACATTTATCATTCGGACTCTTGTCAAATGGGGAATCAATTTCCGATTGTAATTTGCGGCAATATTTATTGGTTGCGACCGATATTAAATATTACTCTCGTAAAGTTATATTTCAGCACACACTGCGCGTATCGGATTTAATTCGTTTATAATGTAAACTTCGGATTTTAGGACTTCAATTGACGAGCGATGTAAGTACTTCTTGTGGTCATTAAATTACAAGGAGCCCTCAACTCATATCGAGTCCCTTCCGTACTTTGAGATGAAAGAAAAATATTTGTGTAGATATTCATAAAAAATCAACTTAGATTTTCATTAATTCGACAAGCAAGCAATAATTTGTGTAAATGAACTCACAGTTTTGGGACCCAAAAAAAAATTGCCATATTTAATCGTAAAGGTTACATGCCTCTTCAATCTGGACAAAGATCTCAATTTCATGACAAGTAAAGTCATTAACTACCAAATGAACTACAACCTCATTTTCTGTCGGAGTGCTAACACGTCTTCAATGAATAAAACCAATTAACTCGATTCTAATGCCAACCTCATCCTACATGCGGCTCCCTACATACTGTTGAAAAAAAAAGATAAATAATTCCGTGCAATTTCAATAAAGCCACAATTTCACAGGCGCGTTGGCGCGAGTGTTACAATTTAATAGAACTTCAAAAGGCCTGCTGACTCCACCACAATTCTATCAGCTTAGCAGGAGATCCCGAGCATTATGCGTATAAAAAGTGGTTATCGCGCTCCACCCGCCGCGGGGCCGCGGTAGGGGAAAAATACCGCTACTACACAACATAACTTCCCACTAACTTTTAGCTTGTTTTAAGTACATTGCTGTGCTTCTACTGAAAGTGTACGATAGTGCGATTGTGTGCGAGTATTGTGTCAGCGTCGATTCGATAGCTTCCTATAGATACATGAAGCGAAATGTGTCTCCATTTTCCGCGTTGTGTCGAATTGGATATGATGCCGGGAAAGGTAAAGTAAAAATAACGGAACGCCGCGAGCGACAAACAAGTGGAAACTTTAGAAATATATTCTTACCCGCTCGTGCACTCTACGAGTAGTAGGCAAAATGAAAATAGGAGCAAAGGAAAATGTTGGGCGGTTTATATTTATAGTTTCAATTAGCTCTGCATGCGCCGTTTACCCCCGCAGTAACTCGTTATTAGAAAAAAAAACGTTAAGAGAATTTCTTTTAAAAATACATTCTCGAGCGGTTGTGAATACAAATCCAGCTATAAATTAGCGCGCGTATAAAATTCATCGCGCGAAAATTACGACAACATGAAATGCGATCGTCAACGAAATTTAATTCGGCATTCGACGCGAAACGCTCCATTTGAACGACAATAATCAACGCGTAAACCTTTTAATGCTACCACTTTAAAAAAACAACGATGCGCACTCGGCGCCACTCGAGTAGGGGACAATTAAAATCGCGCGATTTCAGCGCGTGCGATTTAACAGTGACTATTTAGCGACAATTACGCCGCGTCACTGGCCATTGTCCGAGCGGTGATTAAACTCCAACTACAATGGGCCCAATCCGACCCTAACGAAGCGACTTCGGCTATTTCCGCCCCACTTCGGCTGTTCAAAGACGTGTAATTTGCGGTTAGGAAAATTGTGCTCTCTACGAATTTTGACGACGTTCGGGCGAAGTTAGCGACTGCAATCGTTTGAAAGTCAACCTTCGGAGCGGGTTAAGTCGAATTGACAAAGTTCCGGGTTAATTTGGCCGGTCAGTTTGACCCCTATTGGCCTGCTCGGGACGGTTACCGTGGAACGGCTACATGGGAACGTAATTAACTACAACTTTGAGCACCTATCACACGTTCATTAAACCTACCTACCATGTATCTATCGGGGGCAAGAGAGGAACAATTTAAAAGATATTAAGGTTATACAGTACTTACATAGTACGCCTTCTGCGAAGCTAAGCATAATAATAAGTGTAGTCTTTGGATGGAAGGCAAATTTGATGATGTTAATATGATATCTAATAATAAGCAGCTGCCACCTGCAAAAATTTTGCTTGAAATGCATCTACCGTGACTACGGTGACTGACTGACATAGTGATCTATCAGCGCACAGCCCAAACCACTGGACGGATCGGGCTGAAATTTTGTATACAGGTAGATGTTATGACGTAGGCATCCGCTAAGAAAGGATTTTGATTCATTCTATCCCCAAGGGGATAAAATAGGGGATGAAAGTTTGTATGAAACTAAATTTACGCGGGTGAAAACACGGGCACAGCTAGTTAATATTATAAAGCTGAAAAGTTTTTTACTTGGTTGAACGCGCTAATCTCATGAACAACTTAGAATTTAAAAGTTCTTAGCTACAAAATTATCACAAAGTAATTTAAGTAAGGTAAGTTTTATTTGTTAATCCCATGCCCATATAAAATAATTTAACCAATAGTTAGATATAATTGAAAAGTCGAACTGTCTTGAATAACTATAGTTCAAGCCGATTCACAAGAATCCCGAGAGAATAGACATAGGAGTTACAATGCGTGATGAGTCCATCGCCGTCTCAGGCACAATATTCACGGGAAAGCTCGTGGAGAGTCATCACTGTACTTAAGTGTTTAGAAAAAAAAAAACAGAGCTAGACTGCTGGGATCTGGGGCCTTACCATAAGCTGTTATTGCAATAATAGTTCCACTGTGTGACCGTGACCGACTTATACACGTCATATACATCTGTCTCATAATAAGAGTTAAAATACTACGACAGTAAGATTTCATGGTAGGGCCCCTCAACTTTTGTAGTAGGTGTTCGGGGGGATCAAACTGTCTTCCGAGGATTGCAGGAATTAAATAAAATTAGGGTTCACATTCACAGGTTTGTTATAATACTACGTCAAAGAATAGGAAAACAACAATGGTAGTATTTATGTAACGCGATACAACTTTCAATGGCGCGATCTATCTTACTACTCACGCCATCTACTTACAAAGAATGACAACAAAACATATTCATGTACGATTCGTACAGCAGGCGACCATTAAAACAATTCAACTACCTCGACCTTAATAACGAGTCAATAGACAATTAGAAATGCTATTAAAGTTTTTCCCTGGCGAGTGTAGAGTGGGGTGCAATTAGGTAGTTATATAATACATTGACAAAGACCGTCAAAGCGAGCGGAACCCTTTGTCAGGCGCCAATAATGATGGCGTAAACTTTACTAATTTCGCTACCGACCGCACGCTAGCGCCATGTTCATCTTTGACGAGTTTTCGCTGGTATCTACTTTAATTTTGGAAATATTGTTTATATCACAAGATGGTACAGAGCCTTTGGAAGCTTGTAATAAAAGGTCCATGTCTTGGTAACTCTGTGAGAAATGAAGTACACCCTTTTTAGAAAACCACTTAGTTTACTCGTTACGAGGAAACCGGGTGTTAATTCCACAATAAATAATTCGAGTGCGAAAATACATACGATCAGAAAGTAATTCACAAATCTGAAAATAATTGTTTCTTTTAGTAATTATAAATAAATTGATATATGCTCACGACATCGCAGAAGTGTCCCCGAAGGGCTGGGCAGAGGTGTTACAATACCCACATTTCTGAATATGATTTAGTAACGTAAAGAAGTGTTCTGCCCGTCCCTCTGAGAGTGATATTCAATTGAACAAACTGTATATTTAAAATGCGGTAGAATTTAAAATGTATGAATTTAATAGTATGTTCTTGTGATAATTTTAATTTCCCATCAGAGTACCGTCATTTTTATTAAGTATCTTCCTAATAGACAATACACGTATAACTTTAGTAGTTACGCGAGCAGTAGCGATCGTAGATAGCTCCAACAGATAAAATATATTCGCCCTTTGACGAACTCCGTATCAGTTGGCTCGTTACAACCCAACAATACTGTGGTATTGTTACTAGTTGATGTTAGATACGTACAATAGTTAGCTATTAACCAGCCGCCGTAGTTCTCTGGTATTTAACGAACAAAGAATATTATCATTCGTATATTCAATGTGATTTATAGTCTCCAGTTACCATAATTAGTACTTTTGTGTGTAAATTATCATTAAGCTTTCCAAGCGCTTTATTATTTAATAGCAACCAGTAATCAGAATTCTTCTAAATATACTTTTGATATTGTATAGTTGAAGAGTTTGTTTGTTTGAACGCGCTAGTCTTAGGTTTGAATTAAAAAAAATTATTAGTGTTGGATAGTGCATTCATCGAGGAAGGTTTTCGGTTTTATAACATCACGCTGCGACATTGGTCGCAGGTGGCTCTTATTGAGGAGCGAAGCATTAATGGGAAATATTACAACAATGGGAAAATTATAAATAAGTACCTTATTTTTTATGAAAGTAAGATAATATTCTTTATTAAGTAAACCCGAGTGTATAATTACTTCTCATGGTACAAGCGTTGCTTACTTGGATACTAGGTCAATTTGCGAATTACTAAGTTATTGATAGCGTCGTATCTATTAAATACACAAGGCATCAAGCTAAGGCCGAAATCAGTTCTTATGCATATTATGTAAAACTACCGGTTATCCTAGGCTTCAAAAATAGGTGACAACCCCTAAAATTTACGAAATAAGGCTAGGGACCCAACCATGAACTCTTATTGCAATGATAGTTCAGCTGTGTGACAGTGACAAATATATACAAAAATGCTGTCATGGCTACGAGTTTATGGTTGGCCCCTGGGAGATGACGTAAATTACAAGTTAACAAAATAGTAGGTACGTTAATTCTGCGCCAAAAGTTCCTATAGCGCAGAGACTTCATCACTGTTGCGTTAAAAGCCCCATATAAGAAAATATTTATTACATTGGCGTTAAAAATCGCGATAATCGCGAGCACCAACGCAGTTGGGCGGTACTTTCAGAGCTCACGGCCCAAAGAGAAAAGTCATTTCACGTCCTCGGCCGGATAATAATGGGGTATTCGGGCACTTTAATGTTTAAAATTGTGGAAAATATATCGCTTAGCATACATTGTGATATTGTAGATGTATTTCGGGCATTTAATAGAGTAGAGAAACAGTTTATATACGGTTAATTTATGATAGCAAGATAGCTAAAAGTAATCAGGAAAATAATGATTAGATAATTATTGAATCCATACTAACGTAATAAAGCTAAAGGGTTGTTTGAATATAAGCAATTACTAGTACGTTTCGAAAAAATTTATTGTATATGCTAGCCAGATTCATGAGTAATATCTGCACGTTTGAGCTAGCGTAAATAATAATGTATCAATTCAGTCGGAAGAAAACTTTTATTTAATATCGCGAGGATATTAAATAATATTAAAAATTCAGTTAAATTAATAAATATCGATAGACAATTGTAGGTACTGTGTATAGTTCTATGTAATTCTATTTAATAAAACCTCTTTAGTACCGCATAAACTTTACAAATTCACTATAATTCCGGGCCATGTTGAAGCACCGACTCTTAACATAGAGACCGGGTGCAATATTAAATGGAGGCCTTTAATCGGGGTAGGGGGTGAGAGGGGTGAGGGCGGTAGGGGTAGGGGGCAGGGTGGGGGTGAAATGTAACCTCATAGAGAAGCGCTTACCCTGCTCGCCACGTATTATGGAGGAACATTTTATTTTGTATTATTTAAGTTTTAAAACGGTTAAGTTTATGGAGACTCGTATTAGTTTATAATAAGTACTTTCAATTTCATTGATAGTACGTTGAGTTAAATTATCTTTCTTAAGGCCACGATACTAGATCACAAAATCAAACATTACGCCATTTTTGTTCTCCTAAAGGCGAGTTCTCATTGAATTAGGTCCACGTTTGTATCATGTCATCTTATAAATGTCTGGTTAAGGCTGCGTTTCCATTTCCACCAGATATTTGCCAGGATGTGAAGTGAAACGCAACCTTAAGCTGGGGTCACTTAACGTATTACTGATGCCAAGAAACGCAGTTGAAATTCGATCCATCGTTATCGCACCAATGGTTTTAGTTTCCCCATATATCACTAAGATTCATATTTTTTTCACATATCGGGTTTTTGGACCCACTTTTAGGCATAGGCCTCTTAATACAATAAAGATGATAAAAGCATACAGCCAACATGTTCCACACAAGTCTTAATTAAGTATTATGAAATAACTAGCTGTCCTCGGCAAGCGTTGTTTTGCCAAATACATTTTTAGGGTTGAACATCCTTATCATTTAGAGGTATGAAAAATAGATGTTGGCCGATTCTCATCCTATCCCGATATGCACACGAAATTTCATACAAATCGGTCCAGCTGTTTCGGAGGAGTATGGTAACAAACACCGCGACACGAGAATTTTATATATTAGGTATAAATATCCTTAATGTAATATTTGAACCGGCAGCAATTAATTCGATAATGCTAAGAACTTGATCCCTTTTACTTATCAATTTCCTGTCTTGATACACAACAGTTACGTTTCAAGATATTTTGTTTGTCGAGACGGTATTTTACTTCGCGTTTCGTTAACTTTGAATCTTCCGACAACTTTGGAGTTTGTTGACATTTAACGCGAAAGAAATCCCCAACGTTGAGTTTGAAGTTTAAAACACGCCCTCTAGTGCCGGATAACAGAGTTATCGCAAGTAATTTGAGTACTTTCAAGGCTTTAGCAAATTATGACGACAAGGATCGCAGCACTACCAAAAGATATTTTCTTTAATCTGTTAAATAGGAAATCTATGGACGCCTATCGTACTAATAAATGTAATAGTGTAATATATGACAGTTACTTTAGATTTGTGCTGCAAGTATAGGCTTTTAACATGTTTTTATGCCGACAATATCGCCTGCGTGTTCTTCATTTTGTATGGGTATGTTAAAAAGCGCCCCAAGCGGCGAGTGTGGGGCTTTCTCCATACCAAAAAGCGCAAAATCGCAAGGTCAAGCGATGACGTCCGAACGTGTCAACCTATACTCGGAGCAATAGTGTAAATTGGCCTGCGAGAAATCTTCGGGTGCGATTAGACCGCCATTTGAATAAAATTTTAGCTGGAGTGAATATAAATAGAGTTGCACGATAAACTTTTATTTTTAAAAAATACGCACGCCTGAACATTTGAATTTAAGTCGCGCGCCGAAAGTAATATAATAATACCTTGGGATAATTCTACAAGAATTAGATTACCATAATAAATTAAGAAAACAATAGCATTGTTAACTTAATGTCAAAGATTTACAATATCATAATAATTTTCGGAATGAGAAAATAAAACAAATCTAGAAGCCTTTAGAGTAATAATGTGACAATTACCGAGTCGTTAGTTTCGTGAATATCTTAAATATCTCTATAGATATTCCTTACAAAAGTTAGCTTTCATCCCATTGACCTAGAATCGTTAGAACCGCCTCAAACTTAAGTGCCTGCTGAGGGTTGCTTGCTCATACAAACGTAATATCGAAATCATTATATTTTCAGCAAATCGTGGATATTTCCATTGTATTGTTTGCTTATTCGAATGCGAATAGCATTTATCTATCCTTAAATCTGTTATAGTACCTACCAATCAAATAAATATAATAGTTATTGTATAATCAAATCTATTAGCAAACTCAACTCGGTTACCCCAAAAAGTAGTATCTAGGTTCCCTGACCTAGATAATTATTAAACGGAAAAGAAAAAAAATGCACATACCTTCCTAGAAGGCTCGTCGTAGAAATAGGCAGAGGAATTATAATATCTACTTTTCCATACTTTAATACCTTCCTTAATATTAAACAGGTTTCCTCATAATAATGTTCCTTCACTCACCGAAAAGTTCAAACACGTGACATCATTGCACTTAAGATTTTTGAAAAATACATTTTTACATTGTGCTGGGATTTGAACTTGGGTCGAATACTGAAATTCAGAATATAGAATTAAGCTTGGATTACATAAAATTTTGGTAGTACGTTTGTATGAGCAGCAAGCCTCCGCCGGCCCCTTAAAGCGTAATGGGAGGAAATGATAATGGAAATGAAATGAAACTGTTACATCGCGTAATTCCACGGTAACAATGGCTCGGAGAGATTGAGCGGTACGTTTTGTTTCTACCTTATATTCGGGTAATTGAGTAATTATTGCCAGTAATTAGTCACGACAGGGAAGAATCTTCTTAATATTGAAGATAGTGCGAATGGAATTATTCGTGACAATATTGCGGAAAAAAAAACTATTTATTATTTGTAACTTAAGGTCGGAAAGTAGTAGGTACATATGATTGAACATTCATAAATTTAGAACTAGCTGTGCGTAGACTTATTTTCCATGGGTGGCCCGCGGAACCCTAATGTTTATTTTATTAAAGAAGACTATGTTACTCCTTGTAGCATTAGCTATCTGGCAGTGGACACGTTAAAATCATTCCAGCCGTTTCGGGAAAAATCCGGACAGATAGGCAGACAGAGAGAAAAAAAATGGTTCTCTTATGAATACCCATATATACTTTCATATGCATTTAGTAAAAACCTGTTAATTTGAAATAACAAACAAATTGAAGAGCAATTTTATTTATCTGTACCTACCTTAAAAATGTAACGCAACTTGGAAAAAAAGTTGGTTTCATCAGTTAAAACCAGCCTGTGTTTTCTACCACGTCATTTTCGACCTCAACGACAATGGGTGACCTTGACACATAACATTCCGTCTAATTGCCCTTTCAAATGAATGTGACGAGCAATTATTCGTTCCCTTTATCCCTTTCAAGCGATGGCGATTTGAGAATTTTGAATGTGTTTTTGCAACGCGCTTTTTGAAGTTCTCTTCTCTCGTTTATACGTTTTTCAAAAACAAAAATATAATGACTATTTATTCTACAAATTAATATTTATTAAATCTACTAGTTATATATACAAGGAACAGTACATAAAACTAGATATTACAAGGAGAAAACTTGGCCCAAATCGGAGTTTCTCGGGATCGTGCCAAGAAGGCTGGCAGCATTGCCACGTTGAATAGCAATGCTGATTCTCTGAGCGAGAATTCTATAAATCGGGAAATTGTCTGTAATTTTACAGAATTGATAAAACATCTGCATTGCGCATCTTACTGACGGCGACATACGTACATATGATCACGCCTATATCCCATGGGGGTAGGCAGTCACCACCGTTTGCCACATGCTTCGATCCTTAGATACTTCTATCGCTTCGACCACATTCATGCATCTCTTCATACACTTCCTTCCTTCAAAGACGTATGTATAGTGCCTGAGATGGCGATAAACTCGACTGCGACATTGTCACTTAATGATATTCGGTGAAATGTGGGTGTTGTTATAATAACACCTCTGCCTACTCCTTCTGGGAATACAGTCGTGAGCATGTGAATGAATAAAGAGAGATTGATTGAATAAGGACGAACATAATGTACTTAAAAAAACATCGTTTAGTTGCAAAAGCTATTTAAAATAAAGCAAAATGTTCTCAAACAATACAACTTATCACGCCTTACTTTCATTTTGTATACCAATTTACGGAACGATCGAGCGTCGTTGCAATTAGAGCTCCTAGGCGTCTTTAAGATGCCTGAAGTCTGAAGTCTGAAGCCGTCAGTTGCACCGACTCTGGGTCCACTTCACTGGTAATTATTGTCTTTGTCAACTCTACTTTCAGTATTGAAACCTTAATTGACGACTTTGGTTGATTGGAAATTGATTGTTTTAAAGTTAATGGTTGAAGAAGATTTTATCGAAGACTAGCTGTGCCCGCGGTTTCACCCGCCTAGATTTAGTTTTATGCTTCATGTCGCGGAACCCTAAGATTTTTAATAAATCAAAGTAGCCTAAGTTACTCCTTGAAACATCAGCTACCTGCCAGTGAAAGTCCTGTTTAAATCGGTCCAGCCGTTTTGGAGATTACCCGGAACAAACAGACAGACATACAGACAGAGAAAAAATTTTAAACTTGGTTTTTTAGTGTCGGTATCGTGTATACTTTCATATGCATTTAGTGAAAAGCTGTTATTTTGGAATTACAAACAGACACTTCAATTTTATTTATCTGTATAGATTTAAGTCTTTGCTTATGCCGTGATCAACTTGGTATTGTGATCGCGTTTGGTTACAGTCAGAATGTTAGATTATTCATGCATGACATATGTATTTTAATAAAACAAGCAGTTAGGAGAATAGGAACATATCTTTCGAAATGACACACTTACAAAGGCGCGCGCATCTACGAGAAGCGGTAATGATAGTAAGAGTGTCATTTCTCTAATCTACACTCGCTAGCGTCTTCACCGTATATTTGTATCAAAAATTGTACAGCGCCTCCAAGCGGTGACGTGAAGAACTAAAATATCATATACAAATATTTTCGGTGACGCTAGCGAGTATAGATTACGAAAACTGTGCAAAACTCGTGATAGGGGTACAGTTGGCAGAGCAACTGCACGGTTTGCAGAGGTCGTGGGTTTCAGTCCTGCATCGTGTTTGAATTTTTCCTTACCATTTTAAAAATACAATAGGAATAGATTCAATAAAACATTCAATAAAAAAAAGTATTTTTGGCACAGAAACGTATCTAGACGTGGCATAAAACATAGCACGTGATAAATTCGCGCCTACAATACTTCCGCGTTGGCCATTACCACAAACATTTTACGCAAAGTTGGGCCAACGGTTGGCACTAAATAATTGATGACAGATCTCGGCGAAGCGGGTATTAAAACAGATCCTTGTAGAACTACCGGCATTATTATTTTATAGGAAAATTTCCACTGAGAAATATGCGGACGCATTTCTAATACCGCTTTTTAATATTAACGCATTCATTCGTCTTGCTTCGCTTGAGTTTCCTTTGTTGAAAGCATGTTGGAGGTTCAGAATTGTTATTTAAGTGTAAGCTTTAACGTGTTTAAACGCGTTTTATTCGGGACTTAGTGGTTCTAGTGTAGCCATATACAATCATTAGCTTTCATAATGTTATTTTATATTACAACTGTGCCCCGCGGTTGCACCCGCGTAGATTTAGTTTCATCCTTATGGTCGCGGAAACCTTATATTTTTAATAAATAAAAGGTAGCCTATGTCCTTTCTTAGGGTCTAAAGATTGTCTGTGCCAAATTTCATCAAAATCGGTTGAGAGGTTTAAGCAGGAAAGCGTAACAGACAGACAGACAGAGTTACTTTCGCATTTATAATATTAGTAGGGATATTTTACGGCCGCGTTTTATTCGGGATAAATAAATAAATGAGCTCACTCTAGAAGGATCATCGAAGAGGTATGCAGAGGTGTTGTACGAACAACACCTACATTTCACCGAAAATTATTAAGTGCTCACGTGACAGATGGTGAGTCCATCGCCGTCTCAAGCACTAAATATGTCTTTGAATTACTTCTCAGTCATAATTATGTAGGTTTCCTCACGATGTTTTCTTTCAACGTAAAGCACATGGTGTGAAATCACTGCACTTAAGTTTTTATAAAGACTCATTGGTGCAGACCGCTGGGATTCGAACTTGCGTTGGTTACGTAGCAGGCAACTCAAGCCTCACTCAAAGCGTCTTTAAAGATGTTAATTATGTATGTTCATACAATACTTCCATAATGAAATCCCTATTTACGTAACCTTTCATTAAGACAGTGGCTGAAACCGTTGAATTATTTTCACTATCGGTGCATTGACCTAACATGTCAGATATCTGAAGGATATAACGAAGGTTGAGTGAAGGCTGCACTTCCGTTGAAACCTAGCCGACTTGATATTGTAAACTGATCATTATGCAAGAACGGATAGTGTTGATTTCTGCCTGAGATATTGCAGCGAGGTTTGTTGAAAATAGGTTTAAGGAAATTATAATAACGGCAGCCGAGTTGAGGTCTGTTTATAGAAGACGTTTTACAACAATACAAGCAATATTAAACCTTATGCCAAATAAAATACGTACTAAGAATTTGGCAGTATTCAATATCGATCCAAAGCAGTTAGCTGTTAGGTCTAATATTACCAACTCTACGATCCGTCGTGAAGTTTAACGCGTTAAGTGGAGACGCGACGAAGAAAGTTCAGCCGATTATAAACGTTCAAGTGATAGAATTAAGGTCAAAAGTTCACCCTTACACATTCCAAGCACGAATTTTTAGATGCGTTTATTTTGGTGGTACATTATTGACAATTGCAGAAGCAATACTATTCTATAACAATCATAAAATCAGCACGGTAAGGCATAAAGTGAGGTACTATCATCTTACCCTTATCCCACATTGTTGGGGTCGGCACTTTATACAACCCGATGTGGCTGATCATCTGATTTTTATAGAAAGAAACTGTCATCTGACCTTCGCAACCTCTATTACAACATCATGAGGTGGGGTTTCACTGATGACGCGACATAGGTGTGTCATCAAACTATGGCCCAGCTGAAATCGTGCCCTGCGTGCCCCACCAGCTGCACGCGGGACGATCTAATGGCTGCCACCAATAATGCTGTTACAGTGAAAATGGAAATGAAAATGAAAAGTATTTATTCAGTTTAGGCCCTAGTAAGGCACTTATGAAAGTCGAGAATTTACCACCGGTTCGTAAACTAGCCTTCTGAGAAGAACCGGCAAGAAACGGCAGCAGCCAAGTTCTGGGTCACAACAATTTGAAATGTCTGTCATCGACACGATAAGAAGAAGAACCCCCTTTACGAGGAAAGTGGGTAATCTGGGCTATACCAGTAAAGTGAGAAATAAATATTGTATAACAAGCATTTAATAGCTATCGGTATAGCTCAATGAATAAGTATCCTAAAAATTATTTGAATTTAATCTAGATTTTGAATGTAGAACAGCCGTTTATCGTAGTTGGACACTTTGATCTCATTCACACAGGCTATTCATAATATAATATAGGCATTTTATAAAAGGCAATTTACCGCGCAAAAATCGCTCGTGTAATCGCGCTCTGACCCCAATGAAGGCATCAATCAAGTGGCGTGGATCGCAGAGAACTACCACTTATCAGAACCTTGTGGCTGGTTATCAGATGTACACCTATTTGTTGGACAGCTTGTAGCTTTTAAGCAATTTCCTTACGTATAATACCGTGTGACGTAACTAGCACGTGAAATGCATAATGGGACATATAGGATCTGATTTTTCCAAAAAGTACGACTACGGTCATAAAACAGACTGGCAACATTTAAGAATAAAAATCTTTTTAATTCTTGCGATCAGATAGATCAGCGTAGATTTAGTTTCATTCATATTGTCGCAGAAACCTAATATTTTTAATAAATAAAAGTAGCCTAAGTCACTCCATGAAACATCAGTTACCTGCCAGTGAAAGTCCCGTTAAAATCCGTCCAGCCGTTTCAGAGATTACCCGGAACAAACAGACAGACAGACAGACAGACTTACAGACTGATAGAGATTTTTTTTTAATCTTGGTTTTTTAATGTCTGTAGCGTGTATATTTTCATGTACATTTAGTGAAAACTGTTCTGAAAAACTGTATCTATGTATAGATATACAAGATTTACTTGTCACAAAAATTCTAGTATTGTATCTATATTCATTAGTCAGTAGTTTAAACTTGCAACCGCGAACTAGCCGACGATCTTGCGTTAAGACGAAGTTGCGAAGAATGTACACCCTCAGTATACCAAGGGCTGAATACAAAATCGTTTCTCATTATAAACTTTTCAACGGTTAATGAAAATCTTATTGAACCCGAGTGCATCGGGGGCCTGGAACTCCGAGTGGGGTTGAAATGGCCCGGCTAAGTGTATTACAGACGGATCGGTGCCTTTCATTCTACACATCAAAGTAGATCCCGCTCGTTCGCTACTAAATCGAATCAGCACTGCTTTGTTTCTAGATCGTAGGTAAATTCGCAAAGGGATGCATGCTCTAAGACCGATAGATCGCCTCTTAAGTGGGTTTGTGGAGCAGTTTGTGTGAAGCAAAGAACTTGTTACGTCTTTAACACAGCTAAGGTGTTGAGTGATCTAAGTAAATTACTGCAAGATAAAAGCAAAATACGATGTCGTTTGCAAACAGTAGTTAGCGTCGTCAGTCGCGCGTAATTCCATTTGCACTTAGACAGAGAACTATTTCACTTGTTATTCCGGCCTATTCCCTTGAACTGTTCCACTACTGGTTATTAATTTGTTTTAATGCAGGTATGATTCCTTTAATCCTTTTGACAAGTAATTACTGTGGATCTGAGCGGCAAAGAAAATAAATATAAAATAAAACTGATCCACAGGTAGATTAAATATGGGGATCCGCCCGGAATAACTCGTAATTTGTCAGCACATAAGAGCTTTGACATTATTATTGATTTTGATTAAGCTACGATTGAAGATAATAATATTTTTGTTTTAGGTCCTGGCAAGGAACGAATACACGTAAGAAACTAGTCTTCTGAAACTAACTTGTCTGAAACACGTCGAAGAAGTTTCAATAAAAATATGATCCAAACGGAACTGGGTCAAACTGAAGCCCTATATAATTGTCATAAAACGTGTCCAACATCTCATTGAGACTTCGGAAGCAAAATCCAAGTTGTTTGTTTAAGAGGCCTAGAATTGCGGACAATAAACCAGCGGAGGGTTAATTCCACGTTGGCACCCGAGCCAGAGTTAAAAACTAAACCAATTCTTCTTAAAATTACGTCCGCGCGAGGGTTATGCAGCGAACGTGACCCGGGTGATTTTGGCAAACGGCCGCGGGCGCGGGTTAAGACGCGCATTGACACGGATTTTACTTTACCGTTTTACTTCTCTTAAGATTCGGCGGATTTAGGTTAAGAAAAAAAGTGTTGTTCTATATTTGAAAATGTTGTCATCAATTCTCATTTTTTTCGGCTTAATAAAAAAATATTTGTTATATTTAAAAAATTCGACCTTATTTTTTTCGCTTGTCCTTTTCTTGAATATTAATATTTCCATAACTAGCTGTTTATAACTAAGTGTCCTTCACTGGATTATTACTGTCCATTCATGGCAGTCCATAGTATAATACTGTCTATGATTGGGGGTCCAAGACTAAATCATTACTGGAGTGTTGTTTATTTATATTATTTTATTGAACCAAGTATTAAACTGAAATTAAACATTAAATACTGATTGAGAAAAGAGTTTTTCACTCACTTTCAAATCCCTAAGAATGTATGTCGAAAGATGAAGAAATAACAGATCAAATATGAAAAAAAAATCGCTTATACTGTCCATGACTAGTGACTTTCTCTTACTTACAACATTTTCCTTTGATGATATTTTAAGCTTTATTTCGTACAAAACAAGAGTCATGTTTAAAAAGTACTTTAAAACTTATTGCCTGTGAGATACAAGCCACCACCTGGTATCATAATTTAATATTTATACACTCCAAACTTTGTTCTGTTTACAATTTTCCATGTACGAAGTTTTGCTTCGTGTGAAAAGTTTATTGCAAAAATTATTACTATGCGCAGTAGACGCACGGCCGGTCTCATACACATTAAAATGATATTTGACATATTTTTTTTAATTACAAGATAAACGTCGCTTTAATAAATAAAAACAGCTTCATTCAAAGGTTGTGAAAATAAACGTAATACTTGGTTTGTGCCAATGAGTATTTCTATAAACTTAACTATAACTATAACACGACGAACTTTACGGTGAACGGTACATCGAAATTCAAACTTGATAGTGTCTTATACGGCGGTGGACTCAGCATCTGCACGTTGGCACCTAATCATCTTTGATGAAAAGAAGATGTTATTACAGATGAAGTCAGTAGATTTTTTTGGGTCTTGTATTGCGCGAGCGCAAAATTAGTTATTCCGGTCTGGTCCCCTCATTTGATCCACTACATGTGCAGTTATCCTCACAATTTTGGATGAGCGTTCATAACTCGTGAAGACACCTGTATCCAAAAAAAACCAAATAAGTACCCATTGAACGTATAAAGCAACCCAAAGTATACACAATTAGTTTAACCGACCGGCCGCTGCTGTAACCCGTTAGATGTGAAATTGTTTTCCCGAGCTGGCCGGCTTCCAGCGATACGTGGCTAGGTTACCCTATGATGGGGTAGCGGCGCCAAATTGACGATGTTCACTCCGTGCCTCCACTCTCTTATAGATTTCATTCTCAACGTTTAATTGGGTATACGGGCAGCGGGAGGCTTCACAGTATTTTTAAACGTATAAGATCATATCTGGCATTTGGAATTATTACTTTAGAAAATAATGCAGGATCGATAAAGTAACATTGGGAAATTGCTGGTATTTATACACTGAGCATGGAAGAGCTGCGTGAAGTTTAAAAATAAGTAATACGGAAGTAAAAAAAGTATTTATCTATACATCTATACAGATAAATAAAATTGAAGTGTCTGTTTGTAATTCCAAAATAACAGCTTTTCACAAAATGCCAATGAAAGTATACTGACACTAAAAAACCAAGTTATATATTTTTTCTCTGTCCGTCTGTTTGTTCCGGGCAATCTCTGAAACGGCTGGACCGATTTTAACGGGACTTTCACTGGCAGGTAGCTGATGTTCGAATGAGTAACTTAGGCTACTTTTATTTATTAAAAATATTAGGGTGCCGCGACATGAAGTATGAAACTAAAAATATATATACAATTTTATGCATTACATGTTTATATTCTAAACTAGCTTCTGCCAAGACTTCGTCCGCGTGGAATAGTTACGTTGGGTAATTAATACTTCCCAACAGATGGCGCAAGGCCGCCGCTAAATAGCAAAACAAGGGAAGGAATAAATTCGACGCATGAGGTGTGATCACGAGTAGCTCAGTTGGCAGAGCTACTGCTCAGTTTGCAGAGGTCGTGGATTTTTTCCTAGCAATTTTTAAGAACCATATTTAACATTTACGTATCTAAGTCCTCTTTGTGATTCCCTTTGCGAGGACTTTTATCGAAATCCTACGTGTGCTTATAACTAGATTGATTGCTAAATACCGTTCAAACAATATGCCCCGAACATAACCAGTGTACATTATTATTAAATAATTTGAACCTTCCTGCTACGGCATTCGCTTTTAAATATTCATCGATTGGTATGACTCGATCTGCGGCGTTATTTTACATCGCCGTATCTATGGCGGTTCGCGTTAATATTTTATTACTAAGGGCTTATTTAATTCAACGTACACCACAAAATTCATGTCGTGTTTTATCCATAGATATAGTAGTATTTTAAGTCCACCATTTAATATCCATAAACTCAAATATCTTTATTCGATTAAAAATATACTAATATATTACACTGAAGAGTTTGTTTGCTTGAAGGCACTAATCTCAAGAACTATTGGCGATATGGAAAATTATGTCAGTGTTCACACCACGTGATTTACGGTGAAGAAAAACATCGTGAGGAAACTGGCATATGTCTGAGAAGTAATTCAAAGACGTATGTATAGTTCCTGAGACGGTGATGGATTCACCCTCTGTCACGTTAGCACTTTATCATCTTCGGTGAAAAGTGGGTGTTGTTATTACAACACCTCTGCCTGCCCCTTCGGTGAATACAGGCGTGAGTATATGTACGTATGAGTCGTAACTAAAGTCAATTGCGGTATGCTAAGTAAGACACAATGTGAGTTTGTATCGAAATATATATACTTCCAAATATATAGAGGTATATATATATATACCTCCGAATTGCGGTTCGGGATCTTGTTAGAAGCGTGTTCCGCTGACTGGCTCATATCAATGTTCACAGCGTGGCCCATTATTTTGTTGCTGACACCATGCTCCTAAATCATATAGCATTGAGTCCTTAATAATTTTATGTTGATTCCGCATCTTTGCAATGAGACTTGTCGTTTATATTTACTGCGTTAGTAATGTTATTGTTAATTTCATTCAAATTTTTCTATAAATAAATATGCTAACGACATCCCAGAAGGGTAAGCAGGGGTGTTGTTCACCCAATATGATTAAGTGCCAACATAAGGGGGTGAGTCCATCGCCGTCTCAAGCACTATATATAAGTCTTTGAATTACTTCTCAGACATATGCAGGTTTTCTCACGATGTTTTCCTTCACCGTAAAGCACGTGGGGTGCAATTACTGCACTAAAATTATTCGAACATGCGTCGCTTGAGTAGCATGCGACTATTCAAACCCGGGCCTCCACAGCTCTTGGCAAATATTTTATATTTTGAACTGTCAGAACAAGGTTTTTATGAAGGAAAATGTTGGAATAAGCGAACGCAAAATTATACACGCATAAATTATATTGAGTGAGTCAGAAGACACCCATTGAACCAAATCCACGCGAGTGAATGAGTCACAAGACACCCATTGAACCAAATCCACGCGAGTGAGTGAGTCAGAAGACACCCATTGAACCAAATCCACGCGAGTGAGAGAGTTAGAAGACACCCATTGAACCAAATCCACGCGAGTGAGAGAGTCAGAAGAGATCCATTGAACCAAATGCACTCGGCATTACTGCGGTAGAGTATTAAATATAATTTTGTATAAATTGTCGCATATTTAATTCAGATCTGAAAATAATTTCCTTGAAATACAGCAGTTGGAAAACTAACCAAAATCTAAATTCGAACATTTCAAAGTAAAACTTACAACAAACATGCTACGACGACGCTACGCAAACGCTACGGCGTAGCGCACGCTACGAGAATAGCTACGGTTGCAATTTAATCAGGGAAAACTTTTCAAATAAATATTAATATGCGGCGTTTTGGATACCAACATACTATGTAAATGTTCCTTTGTACACCACCTTATCCAGTTATAGGCACAATATGAAGATACAAGCGTCTACCTGCGACTTCGTCCGCGTGGAAAAGTTACTTGGGGCTAACGCTAACTTTTGGTCTTAGCGTGATTGATGATAGCATACACGGGTAAAACAGGGGGCAAAGCTTGTTAAAAATGAAATAAAATTTTGATGATAAATACAATTTTTAAATAAAACATGATGAAAAAATCAGAGCAAATCTTACAAAATCATTGGTAGTCATCAATCATTTTTACATCTAGGGCAACAAAACCACTGTAGACCGGTGTTATTTATCAGTATAGGTTTAAAGGGTATGTAATTGAAAGGGAAATAAGGATGATCTTGTGTTCAAAAGCCCTTCAGACTCACTGGACCCCTATTCCGTCTGACCAAGGCAGCATGTAACGGGATGTATTACGATGTCCACAGTTGATATCTCGTGTTTTTCCAAGTGAGTAGGCACTAAACAAGTTCTTCAAGTAGGGTGCCTGCAGAGATTTGTGTATAGATAACAGGATAAATGAAAATGTAGCCGTGGTGGCCGTGGGATTTGAACAGTCGCCTGCAGCGTAAGCGACGCAAGTTGGAATCCCAGTGGGGACTGTACCAAGAGTACGAGATTTCACACCACTTGCTTTACGGTGAGGGAAAACATCGTGAGGAAACCTGCATATGTCTGAGAAATAATTCAAAGACGTATGTATAGTGCCTGAGACGGCGATGGACTCACCCTCTGTCACGTTGGCACTTAATCATCTTAGTTGTAAAATGGGTGTTGTTATTACAACACCTCTGCCTACCCCTTCGGTGAATACAAGCGTGAGCATATGTATGTATGTGTATGAAAATGTATTTGTATGTATATAAATGTATATAAACGACACGATTCAAATACTCGTACATGCGCAGTAACCTTCATTATTATAGCGGAACGCTTGTAGTGACAGCATTATAACTTAAATTTGCCTCAGCCTAAGGTAACTAAAGTTTAAAACGAAAACAGGGGCCTTACCATGAGCTCTTATTGCCATGATAGTTTCACTCATTTATGAGACAGATGTACGCGACGTGTATACATCTGTCATTGTCGCACAACTGAATTATCATTGCAATAAGAGCTCATGGTTGGGCCCCAGTACATAAACCCCAAAAGAAGAGTGAATCAGTATTCCATTGTAAAAACGTAATTACAGGTAATCAATGGCAGAATATTCCTTAACATTTTGTTACATTGATATTTAATGAAAATAAGCCTTCGTAAAGAGATAATTGATCACAATTTCGCTCGGCCACAAATTACGCATTACAAAGGTATGAAAATAAGGAGGCTCCAATTAACTGGAAGCCCGTTAATTAACAATAGACTAATTGCCCCGAACCGTTACCACAGTCGGTCGATGACCTTCGGCTCCATTCCCTTACGTATAAGTAAGTAACTTATTATTGTAATGTTCGAGATAAGCGTACGCGAGCCCACGCTTTCCCAGAATCGCCCCCGTGAATTTTCGCCTTCTCAGAAGTTACCTCAAGATGTACAAAAATGTAATCTATACAGGTAAGTAAAATTTTAGTGTCTATTTGTAATTGTAACTTAGTTTTTCACTAAATCCATAAAAGTACATACACCACTTACATAATAGTCTGTCTGCCTGTATCTCTGTCGGTCTGTTTATTCCAGCAGTTCATGACTGGCAGATAGCTAAAGTTATAGGGAGTAAATTAAGTTTACTTTTATTAAAAAAAAAGGTTCCGCGTATTAAAGTCTACACGGGTGAAACCAAGGGTCATAGTTAGTTAGTAATAATAATAATCTTAATTATCATAAACGAAGATTAGGTGGCAACATGTCTTATTTAACTTAAAATATATTGAAGAGTTTGTTTGCTTGAACGCGGAAATATCAGAAACTACCGATCCGATTTGAAAAAATCAGTGTTACATAGCTCATTTATCAAGGAACGCTATGGGCTATATATCATCACGCTTAGACCAAGAGATTAGAGTAAGCGTTAACCCGAAGTAACTATTCTACGCCGACGAAGTCGCGAGCAGTAGCTAGTTACAAATACAAGTCACACGTTCGCAAGGAAAAGTAGGAAAATAGTAAAATAAAATAACAAACACAAACGTAAGGAACCGTTTCCAGGTGGCGCCACAGAGAAAAGAAATATTAAGTAAATTTTAAAAAAGTCCCAGCGAATTGGAACTTTAATGGCGCGTGTGAAATTTACTGTAGCTTGATATTTGGTGGCGTACGTGCACCTGTGTGAATTGTGGACCCACACTCTTATAACGTTTTCTTTCTACCCCTTTATTGTAGACTTGGCTTCCTGGACTCAAGACTATGTTTGATTTTGTATGATGATTTCATATGATTTATATTGTTTCGATGATATATACATGATGCCTGGCTGAGTTTCTTGCCGGTTCTTCTCAGAAGGCTAGTTTCCGAACCGGTGGTAAATTCTCGACTTTGATAAGTGCCTTGCCAGGGCCTAAACTGAATAAATATTTTTCATTTTCATTTAAGACTACTCCAAAATTTCTGCCAAACTGTTGCCAAAAAGCTTTTTAATACAGAGAGATTGAAAATTTTTCGATTTACGATATGGATGTGGTATCGTGCTGCGCATTTAGGACTATAAAATTGGATTGATACAAATATGAAAGTGATTTGGTTAAAAGTCTTGCGAAACAGCGACAAGCTCATAAAAAGATTCAATGGTCAACAGCAGCGCATAGAAACTGGACACATAATGCTTGTCTCGGGAAAAGTAAAGTGCCTCGGGGCTAGAGCAGTCGCGACGCAAGTTCGAATCCCAGCGGGGCCTGTACCTATGAGTTTTTCTAAAAACTTATGTACAGTGATTTCACACCGCGTGCTTTACGGTGAAGGAAAACATCGTGAGGAAACCTTCATATGTCTGAGAAATTATTCAAAAAGACGTATGTATAGTGGCTGAGACGGCGATGGACTCACCCTCTGTCACGTTGGCACTTAATCATATTCCGTGAAATGTGGGTGTTGAAACTTACATCACCTCTGCCTACCCCTTCGGGGAATACAGCCGTGACTATACTATAGCGTTACGCCTATCTGGGGGCCAACTATGATCGTTTTCAATTGCGCTTGTGAAAGAGCTTCTTAGGTAAAATATTTTGGTAGCCTAAAATAAAACTTAACTTAATAAGTTCATAATATGCGCTATTAAAACGATAATTCTTGGACTACTGTAATCTAAGATATTCATACATTAATGAATAGTAATTTTCAAGTATATGCCGTACATCCATCCACATGTAATATGCAGAAGAAAAACCCATTCCTGGTTCCAGAAGAATGTCCTAATTCCCCGCAGGCGCGGGTCTAGACAGCACTGAATGCTCCGGCCTACTTCCACTCATAATAAAAGTTCCGACGCAATTTTCTTACGGAATGAGTTTCATTTTGATGTTTTCTATTGTATTAAATCTGTCGCAATTCTAACAAACTACGCGAAAGCTTGTGTTGAATGGTTTTTGTTGCAAAATGAAATTGCAAAGAATATCGGTGCTATTTACTTGGAATTTTTTTCTTTAGTATCTAGGCTCGTTTCATTTATCTTTGAAAATAGGGCTTCAGATGTTAAGCTAACTATGTCGAGTAGATTGTCTGCGAGTGACATTCAATTACTATTGTGAAGAGGTATTTAACATTTTATTCTATACAAGCGTTATGCTTTGTAACGTAGAATTTAGTACATAAATGTGGAAAAAAGATCTTTTCGTTTCTCTATTAAAGTGACAAATAGTAATAATTCTTAGTTGTATGGTATGAAAAGTTTAATGAGTGTGGTTGATGGAAAATGGGTTCGTAGATGGCCAAGAAAATACTACATTAGTTTTGACAAAAACATATAGGATAAGTTTTTGAACGTAAAATAGACTTTTTAGATTACTGTCACAGCGACAATTCCATATTGAATATGCAAAAAATCATTAGCTCTAACTTACATTCGTTTAAGGGTAAAATATAACTGCATCATTATCGGTTTAAGCAGAGCGGATTAAGAACTTCTGAGTTATGACGTTTCATTTTCATTCCGTTAATCAAACGTCAAGTCTCAGAAAGAAGTTCTAAATACGCGTGACTTTAACTATCATAGTTGGCCCCCAGTTCGGTGGCAAAAGATGCGAAGTCGCGTTTTTCCGCATGCTTTTCGAGTATCAGTAATTAATATCAAACTAAGACACTTTATCAAACGCCAAAAATAACTTCAAATCTCAGTTCAGCTCAATTAAAATGGATCAAATGTGTACGTTACTCAACAAACCATAGGTAGTTACAAAGGGCGGCAAACAAAACAAAATTGTTCAGTAATTGCGTCAATTTGCCGCGAGCACACTAGCGCCACCTAGCGCGGGTGCTAATGACGTCACACCTGCTTCCTACGGGATCATAAGACGATAAGACGACTAAGATGTAAAGTAAAATAAATTGATTTTACGGCCAAGAAAATCGACAAGAAACTGAATAGTCAATAGTTTCTTAAATATAAGGATAACCTTATAGAATATATTTTTTTTTTAATTAAGTCAAATTTTTATATGTAAAATTTGTTGAAATCTCATTTATAAGCTTTAATACTTGCTTCTGTCCGCTACTTTGTCTGCGTGGGCGATTTTAAGCTAGCGCTAATCTTAAAACGCGACTTCGTTTACGTAGGGTAATGATATATAGCGTATAGCCTTCCATGATAAATGTGCTATCTAACACTGAAATAATTTTACAAATCGCACCAGTAGCTCGTGAGATTAGCTCATTCAAGTAAACAAACAAACTTTTCACCTTTATAGTATAGACATCGGTTTGCGTATTTAAAATCGCAATCGAAGTCGCTAATTTAACTTGTATGTTTTGTAAAGTATAACCGCATATCCGTGAGCACGTCACGGCGTCGTCACGCACTCGTCTTGTAAGTTGTTAAGGGCCGTCAACAAGTCGCTCGTTTAAGTTTTCTTGGTAGTACGAAATAATTGCGATTGAGCCGTGCTATCCGAAGCCGCCATTAATTGGTGCCAGTTTGTACCTCGTTTCTTAGGGCTGGCCCTTTTATACACTGAAGCTTATGCAGAAATATTGAGAGCTACCGCGGCTGTTAAAGTCAAATTTTTTTTTTTCTAAGCGGGCCAGTAGATCCTGAGATTATATTGAGACTTTTCCTAAGCTGTTGCAATTTATTTATTTATTTACATACATATACTATATTTACAGGTTCACCTAATGTGATAGTATAGCTACTGCATTATATTACAGTTACATACACTAAAAACATTTTTACTGAATAAATTATTCACTCATTCATTTTCATATTGTAGCTGGCAACCCTACATTCATGGGAATATCGGTAGATTTGACGTCCCCCCCTTAGTATATTATTCGCGAATTGATTTTAATTGTTGCTTTCCTTTCTTGAACTTCGTAATTGAAGTAAGAATTTGTAAAGGGTTAATGACCGCTAAACGATGTTTAGAAAACTTTTATATTGGATTCTCTTAATTTGTTGCAAAATTTTTCGCTATTTCTTCGTGGAGAGTGAAGGAATATATAAATCCAGAGTGCCAAGGCAAATAAGACCTTATAATATTGAATATCATCTGTATTTTATAACATTTTGAGTGGCGACGAAGATCAAGAGTAGGCATCTAATAAAACGAAACCAGAAAACAAACATACATCTTATTATGAGTTTTTCACCTTCCTATGTGTATGTGATTCACGTCACCGCTACGAGGCACTGAACAATTTCTCATACAAATATTCTGAAACTCATATTATGGGGTACTTAATATATACTCATAGCTTAATATCATCACGAATTTAAGAGTAATGAGACTCTTGTTGGTGTAACCGATGCAACTCTTTCCATTTGTCTCTGTCCAGTGCCATCTCTTTGACCTCCTTATACGACATGACAGACACCTTTTCTTTAAATTGTCCCATGTATGTTAACCTTGGTCTTCCTCTTCTATACTTCTTACTACTCTATAGCTTACTATACTACTTCAATATTCTGACCAACCGATCACCTCCTCTACTCTTTATTAAGTAAACTGTATGCTCTTTGACACATCAGTTTAAAAAGAAATAAAACAAAAGACAAGGGCAGTAAAAGCCCAATCGCAAACGCACCCAATTTAAGACGGACTTTATTACCAACAAATAAGAATAATTCCGGTACTTCGGCCCCGAGGCAGTTCTGCCCTAACGGCACTTAATTAATAGAAAACTTTGTAGTCATCGACTGGAGGGGGTTCGAGAGGCCGAGGGCTAAAGGGGCCAACTTCCAAGGCCTACAACGCAAAGAAACATACAGAAGGGCGGCCCCAATACTTTAGTGGTACAGTTATTGAGTTAGGACCGAATTTTGAATGCGCATTTTATTAGACTGTCTCTGTCTGTTTGTATGAAAATAAATACACAGATATTTTCGCTGAGCGCTCATTACTCATGACGGCACGGCACCTGTAACCAACTAGCGTCTCACTCAAGCTACTACTGGAGTAAGGCCGAAATTATTAATAGATTTTGGCATGCCTCAATGCTGATTAGTATGGCACGAATATAGATTTTAATATATTGAGATAGTATAGACGCCAGTCAACATATAACTATTAAAATTTTCTATTTTGATTGTGATCTCACCGAAGATGATTTAGTGACAGGCTGAGTCCATCTCAGACACTAATCAGACATTTTCAGATTCCTCGCAAAGCACGTGGTGTGAACTGTACCTACTTTAGTTTTTACCACGGCTCTTGTGACGCCGGCGATGATTGTGGACCAAAGTGTGAGGCCAGCCTTGTGTATCGACCATACTTTGTGCCTCCGCAAGCTCCGATGCTCCGATCGTTCGCTTTCCGATAGGGAGAAAAGTTTGAAATAAATGTCGCATCTATTTTGCTCAACTTTTGCTATACGTTTGGAAATTGTGTAAAGTATAAAGTCAGTTTGTTCGAATACTGTTTACTCTGATTTGTGTTTATGTTTCGTTTGAATTAGGTACGTTGGAATTGTTTGATCTCGATACAAGTTTTTGTGTATTCAGATGACTGTTCACATTTCTCTTTATTACAAATCATGGTTCAAACGAGGATATGACTGAACTCGAACTAATACGTCCATCCCTTTTTAAATCCATATCACCAAGTGATGGAGCTACATGTAAAGTAAGCACTATCATAGCTATGTTATGTAATAAGGGGGGTTAAGTCACACAATAAAATTAAGGTTCGAAATACGGATACGTGTCGAACATATTAATTACCTTTGAAGTTAGTTAATCGTTCACATAGTTAGTCCGGTCTCTTAAGTCAAATAGAACTTTACAATACATTATTTTTCAATATGTTCAATACGCAAACCAAAACAGCTAAGCCAACACAGTCTTATCCCTAATGCGATGTTTTCTTGCATCACAGTACTCTTCGTGTGACAAAAATGTTTAAACATTTAAGAGAAGAAAGTAACAAAATTTAAACACAATTTTAAAATAGCAACACATAATACCAAAATTGTTAAGTATCTTACTTAGTTGATTGAAACAATTACTCGGAGCGCACGTTGAGGAAGTTACATCCCGTAAAACCCCTTCCCCCTTTTTTCAAGTGCAGTAAAAACTTTGCACTTTTAGCACCGACTTCTTCGGGGAAGAGCGAGACAGCAGATTATGTACAGTAGGATGGAGAGAGCTGGTGATAAAATGGAATGTAATAAAAGAAAATTAGAGTTGTTAAGATAAGCTATTTGTCATACAATGTTAGGTGTTGCTCTTGCTTGGGTAACGTGCCCTTTGTTCGGTCTTATAGAAATAAAACTCTTAATTTAAACACAAGTACTTAAATTAGTAAGTTACGTAACGTTAAGAATTGTCGCAAAACTACCTAATTTATTTTATTTGCAAACAAATTTGCTACAACACAAGCGTTTGAATCGTCATGTTGGTGAGTTGGTTGACATCCAAGGACTACATATACCTACGATTTTAATTACTTCTCTAACATAACTATGCAGGTTTTATTATAACAATATTTTGTAAGATAATTAGCGATTTCGTAGTCGATTGATAGCGATTGGTTTTCAAGTTCTAATTTCCTTAGGTCCTACAATGATATATATACATCTATACATTTATACAGATAAATAAAATTGAAGTGTCTGTTTGTAATTCCTAAATAACAGCTTTTCACTGAATGCATATGAAAGTATACACGCTACTGACACTAAAATCCAACTTCTAAAATTTTTCTCTGTCTGTCTGTCTGTCTGTTTGTTCCGTGTAATCTATGAAACGGCTGGACGGATTTTAACGGGACTTTCACTGGTAGGTAGCTTATGTTTCAAGGAGTAACTTAGGCTACTTTTATTTATTAAAAATATTATGGTTCCGCGACAAATAGGATGAAACTAAATCTACGCGGGTGAAACCGCGGGGCACAGCTAGTTATTATAATAAAGATACAAGACATATATTTACATCGGCCAATTCGAATGATAATATTATTTGATCGAAGTAAAGCGAAAGTTAGGAAGTAACCTCGGGCGGCGGTCGCAAGATAAACTGGAATTTCTCATTTCGATACAATGAAGTTGGCGAATTCTTTTTTTTTTATATCCCTCTCGTCGTATATTTTAAAATACTTTTCTATTTGCGTTGAGGATTTCCATCGGAGTTTTGGCAAATTGTTCCGAGTGCCTCCGAATTACGCCCGGATTGATCGAAACGGAATTCAGATGAGTTTGACGACTCCCAAACTTAAATAAAACGAAAAATATTTATTTTTTGTTTCCATGTCATTGCGGTGCGGAGTTTTAAATTATGCATGGATTTTTTATTGGGTTCAATTCTAAATAAGCAATTTACTTACAGGTAGATAATATTTTAGTATGGATGTATTTACTTAAATCTTAATGCTCCTGTTTGGCTTCCAGACGATCTTTTAAATAAACATTCAATTCAAAATCAACAATAAAATAAATAAATAAAATATTTGTATTCATTATAGATATAAAATTACAGAGAAAGCCACGATTGAAACAAACGATGACGAGCTCAATCATCATAATTCACAGAAACTCAATCACAACGCGCCGGCAGAAACAAATGAAAAAATATGAATAACCGGTTCGGTGAAGCGCGAAACACGCTTAAACCGGATATAACCGGATCGGGCGGCGCCTGATCCCACTGCGGGCTACCGGATACCAAACACCAGCAAATTATAACTGGGCGTAGTGAAAACGACTCCTTTGGCGGTCGTTATAATATCTTGGAGCGAAAAATGGTGCGAATGCGCGGGTAGGGTGGTGCGCCGCGAGACTGTTGTGGTCAAAGTTTAGAAAAAGAAGGGGTACAAACGTAACTTATCTAAAATTTTAGTGGCTATAATTCTAAATTATTAGCTTATCAGTTATCAGTTCACTATGTAACTAAAATAAAAAAGTTCCCGTGATTTTTTTTATATTTATTAAAATTAATATGTACTACCAGATGATGCTGCATGCAAACGGTACTAAGATAAAAAAAACACCTTTTTAACATTTCTGTATTATATATTTTAACGGGACTTTCACTGGCAGATAGCTGACGTCACAAGAAGTAACAAAATAAGGCTACTGCTATTTAAAAAAATTGGGCACCGCGAAATTAAGTCAAACTTTTTGTTTAATATATTCTGATCTCTAAAGTTGTTGTAATAAGCTGTTATATTGTATGTATAAGCGACTACAATCCGCTGTAAGCTTATCATTCGTGGCCTCAAGAAGCAAATATCAGTGGAACTAAATTGGCTGGAGGCTCGTACATTCTTGCACTACGCTAGTTTGTTACGTTAATGTTTAAACGCAGCATCGGGTATCTCGGCTCCCGGGAATCGAACTGATTGCCAATCGTTATACAGTCGAGGTGATAATTTTATCTTATGGTTTGGCATTTGAAAGTAAATTTTGTGAAACTATTAAATGTTTACATCTGTAATGATCTATCATTCGATCCTATACCTATCTGTAACTACATTATATCTTATTATACCTTTAAACGAGCAATTCTTGTATATATATAATCTGGATCTCGGGAACGGCTGCAACGATTTTCATGAATTTTTGTATGTAGGTGGTTTCGTGATCTAGCTAGGTTTCACTTTCAGAACACATCATTTTGACCATGTTTTCATGCACTGAAAAACTCATAAAATATCAATACAATACGACAGTAAATTTCGCCGACAACTGTCAAGTTATGATAGCTCAGAAGCTGACAGTTTACGAGGTGATCACGAAGCTAGAGTACCCCGGTTCGATTTTTTTCTTTTGGTAAATTTTTTTCTACTAGCTTTTTTGAGAAAACGTCAAGGTTTTTTTCTTTTGTGGGAAAAAGTTTAGTATTTTGCGAGAAAAAGAAACCGAGCACAGCTCGGTCAACCAGGTACTTATGATTAACTGTAGGTAACTGTTAGGGGATTAATGTGTGAAAGTTTATTTTTCAAAATTCATTGGCTGGGGATGTCTGGGAAAAAGCCTGTAAGCACATCCTATGAATTATGCTAGCAACCCGCTTTCGCTTCAATACAGGTAAAGATTTTTTTAATCACGCAATGTTGAATTTTTCCTCTATCGCTAAACATAAAATGTTTTTTTTAGGTATAAAACCACCGAAGTTCAAGTCTTACATATTCGTAACGGTGCGTTCCCATATAATTTTGTATTGGATTTGCCACTTTAACTTGTAGTATTTAAAGATTTACTGTTAGGGACGGCTGAATCAAAAGTGCTCGAATCAAAACTAAAATTGCGATTTTTTTGCCGAATACATAAATAAATTACGTTTGTCCGTTTGCGATGACACTTGGTATAGAGAGACATGGTATTTAAAAACACAATAATAATAAATACGCTGATGAGACCACGGGAATAGCTAGTAGATAATAATACGAATATAATAATAAAAATAATTAAAAACATTATTACTTCAATCTATACTAATATTATATATATATAAAGATTTCTTTGTTTGTTAGCATTGAATAGGCTCCAAAACTACTTGACCGATCTTGAACATTCTTTCACCAATGAATAGCTACATCGTCAGCGAGTAACATAGTCCCATACTCCCACAGGAACGGGAACTACGCGGGTGAAATCGCGTGACGCCCGCTAGTTCGAAATACAAAACTTGCAGAGGAAGTCGCGAGCAGAATACTAGCATATTTCAATATGTATGCAAATTATATCATTACACAGATGCATTACAAGGCAGAAGAATTATCAATTTAAAATCAATCTCGAATCTGAAATCGATACGCGATGGTAATTCGATTAATGACGCGTAAAAATGACGAGCTACATAAAATGGCCCTATCGTTAATAAGGCCCCAATGGCCCAAATGGCCCCATCGGCCTTATTGCCCATTTGGCAGATAACGCAGCTGAGCGAGTGACACGTCACACCGAACTCGTGAAGCGATTGCCAATCGATTGCAATTTACATACAAATTGCTTGGACAAATTTTTAGTACACCGCTATCGAGTAACTGGAGACAGGCTTAATCTTCGAGTATCTTAATGCTCCCACAAAATTCAAACTCAGTCGTTTGTTCTAAGGACTTAAGGGCTGTCCATAATAATATTGCCAAACTAATTTCATAGGTGGCCAGCGGTACCCAAATTTAAAAAAAAATGTACATTAGTAACAAACAGACAGTCAGATAGACGGACAGACAGACAGAAAGATTTAAAAGAATTGTTTTTTCTGTGCCGTTTACCGTATATATACTTTTATATTATGTATTTAGCAAAACGCTGTTATTTTGAAATTTCAAACTGATATTTAAATTTTATTTATCTGTATAGATTATAGGTTGAAAACAAATACATATTATATGAAAAGCTCGATGTTTGTCTTTGGTGAAAAGTAGAAAACCCATCTTTTTGCTGTTGCAGCTATGACTACCCCTTATTATTGATTACTTAGTTTTATACCAAACAATATAGTATTGTTGGGTTGCATTACTATCGTTTTTGCAGGCCTTACCTTAAGAACTCTTTTCATTACAAAAATGAACAATATATCTTTTGAGTATTTTTAAAGCTGGTCGATTTGATGACGTCAGCATGATCGCGACAAATGACGTCTTGTCAGCTATTAAGGTGGCAACATTGTTTCGGCACAAGAGGGTCTGATTTTGCTAAAATTTGACAATGACCGCTTAGAATAGCCAAGTAATTTTTCACTTTTTACATAACTTACAAAGGATAAATTGAAGTATGAAACGGGATAATATTTTGTGAAGCTAGCTTACAAGGTATTTGCGTTAGCAGTAGCGACAAGTTCCTGAAAAGAGGATATTGTAAAAGCCTGTATTCGTATCTGCGTCCTTTATAAATAAAATTATTGACAAGAAAAAAAATATGAAAACGAAAATGATTTATTCAGTTCAGGGCCTGGTAAGTCACTTATGAATGTCGAATAATTAACCACCGGTTCGGAAACTAGCCTTCTAAAAAGAACCGGCAAGAAACTCAGCTGGTATCATGTACATTTCATTATATGGTAAATAATTATTAATTACTAGTGGACGTCACGCGGTTTCACAGGCGTAGTTCCCATTCCCGTTACGGGGATAAAATGTAGCCTATGTTACTCGCTGATAAGAATCAAACAATCAAATCTATCCTATTTATAATATTCGTGTAAGACAATTAAATTATTCACAATATTGAAAATACGATACCTTCATCCGTCCCCAGTCGCTGTCGCCTATCGCCTGTCGCGGACTCAAGAATACAACAATTCCGTCGATAAAAAATAATGCAAACTCACTTGGAAGGAAACGTCCGATCGTTATAATAGATAAAGGAGTTTTTCAGTGAAATCGCGCCTCTTAACGACCGGCTTCGTTAAGAGGAATGATCCAGGTAGCAGTTTGTGAAAAGTGCTCTTTTTCATTTGTTCAAGCAAGGCTCGAGAAGTGTCTCTGGGATGAGTTTTTCTATTGTTATTGCTGTTGTGCGAGGTAAATTACTGCTTAGAGTAAACTTTCTTGTTTCTCTTACATCATATTTTAATATGCAATAGCTATAAATACGGTCTATTATTATGACAAGAAGAAAGTATGTTATTACATTGGAAAATTTTAGTAATATACATTTTTGCTCAGGGAGTTCTGTTGGTCTGTTTAATCAGAGTTTTAGCTTCAACTGGAGAAGGTAAGGATGTAAGAAAATTTGTTTCTTTCATTGATTGCATTTTGAACAAAAAAGTGTGCTATTGAAATCACACTTACGTGTATAATGAAGATCCCTCATTCCCATTATCGAAATAGTCGATAAAATATTGACAATTGAATTGTCATTGACACAACTGTCATCTGTCAAACAGCCTAAACCTTAAATGAATACCAATTCCTTAAAACTGCACAAAATTCCTTTAAAACATTTGACGTTAAAATTAATATCTCACAGGAGCGATCGAGTTAACGCGAACGGTGAACTCCGCCGAAGTACGCGTCGAAACTTGCTCGTGGATTCACTAACTCGCTATCTAACTAGTAAACAATCGCTTCAAACGTAATTTCCCGGTTATAGTGTAATGAGTGTGCAGTTTCGTGGATTCTTGTCGAGTTTCAGACGAGTTAACATGGTACGGGCGGTACGTACGCGGGTGTTGTTTACAAATTCTGCCTATAGATGGCGGTATAAAATTGGTGATTACGATAAAGTTTGCGATAGATAATGTTTGTTGTGTATTAATGGACTTACTAGTGTTGTGTATGGGGAATAGGATTAGATTTAATTCCAAACTGAATTAAAATAGAAAAAAACGTGAGGGTTTTTTGTATTGTTCATAAGTTCGAAAACCATTCCGAAATGGACCCTAAAAGGCAGGAAACGACAACGCGGCAGGCCTCTGAGGAGATGGTGGGATGAGCTTGATGTTTTCATCAGCGATTGGCAGCAGACTGCTGAGGACAGGAACACTTGGAAATGTGGAAGTGAGGCCTTTGCCTAGCTGTGGGACACGACACGCTCATAATAATGAATTCCTGATTCACGATCTGTGTATGGCTTATATACAAAACTCGTGTTAATAAAATTAGGGGCTGATGCTGCAGTGGCTTTATTAGTTTTACTTTCAACACCCATCTCGAGAACCCTGGGTGCTAAAAGAGCAATTTGTCTGATTGAGGCCTGATAAGTGCATAAGACTCCCAAAATACATAGTTTAATGCATTGCGTTCCTGTTGTGTAAACCAGCAAATTTTATGAATGAGGTATTTATTTTTATTCATCGAATTTTTATAAAAATAAGACCTTAGAACATAAAGCGAGTGAAGCTCAAAAAAGATAAAAGTAATTAAGTAACATTATCATCATTGGGCGCTTTATACTTACAGAATATTACAAGGTAAAAACGGTGTTGCCGTCAAAAATAAAAATTACCATAATTGAATACATTATTTGTCCATCGAAAACACCTCCCACGTGTTAAATTATACCGTAAAACGGTAGGATACGTCGACAAATACAAAAAATACAGGAGTAAATGCAAATTCGCTTGATTTATTTGACGAATAGCGGTCGGGCGCAGTGCATCGAAAGCGCACAATTATTTATGTACTGCCACTACTATGGGTCGGTGAATAATGTGAGTCAATTGTGAGATTTATCATATTGGTTCTATGAGATATTGTAACGTAACTAATGAGAAAATTACCAGGTTAATTTTTAAAAAATTGGTCAAAATAACTCCCACGTAATTCTCACCCTGAGCGAAGAAATGGAATCTAGGAATTTCAAGACAAAGTGTTTAAAACTCTCAATTCTTTCTCACGTAGGTGCAATATAATTTAAATAAAACGCAGACTGCTTTTACGACTTCTTGCATTTTAATAGACAGAGGAGTAACAAAAGTTGTATGCAAAACACGAAATCGCAGGACCGACGCTAGAAGATTTAAAATTCAGCCATTGAACGATCGTAAACTGACATGTCGGATAAGATGAAATGTCATCTAATCTCCACTGGGGGCAAACTATGATCGTTTAAGCCGCGCGTATTAAGAAATTCTTAGCTTTGACGTTTAATTTTACGATACCAAAATGAAACGTCAAATGTCAAATGCCTCAAGTTTGTTCGTTTTATAATACACTAGCCACCCGCCTCGGCTTCGCACAAGTGCAATGTAGATACTAATATGAATATTTTATACACATAAATCTTCCTTTTGAATATGTTGCTGTAACTGTATTAAATCCATTGTAGAGTTGAAAAGATCTAAGCGAACAGATAGCAGAAGCGACTTCATTTTTTACGTTAAGAAGATATAATCTTGGTACTTGTTTCTACCCTAGGTTGCAACTTAGGTGTATGCTTTAAGAAGAAAGGTGATAACGGATCTCGCGCTCCAAAAAAATACAACTATTTCGGTAACTACTTGTCTTCTGAATATGGCTACTAGGCTTCACCTTCGCTCGATACGAGGAGGTCTGCTGATAGGCTTTGAGTAAATAAAATGCCGTGATAGTTATAAAACCTTTTGAAAACAATTCCCCATTCTAAGTTTAAGCAAGCCTTGATGGCTGGTTTTAATTGTCGCAAGTTTCAATCTCACTTTTTTTGCTTCGGACAATGAGTTCTTTTCAAAACTGTTTGTAGCGACAATAGACACATCATCTGTCGCGTTACCTCGTAATTTTGTTATCGTCATAACCGTCACTTAAAAGTCAGTGAAAAGTGGGTATTACTAACTCTGAATTGTGGCTACTTTTCCGTGAAGGCGTGAGCTTAAATATATATTCTTACTTCTAAGAAATACTTTGTACCAGAACAAATAACCTATTAAACATCGTGTGTTACATAAGTAAAGAAGTATAAAACTGTTATTTTTCTTTCTGGCAAGTGGAACAGCCGATTACGCCAAGATCCCGAGTAAAGTAAATATTACGTTACAGCTCAGTTTATTCGATACCCTTTTGTTTTATATTTATTTTATTTTATACGCTTGTAATTCTTGCGTTCATACTTTATTTTTATTGTCGGTAAATGGTTTTATCTTATTTACGTTGCGAGAGCTGTTAAATATTTAGATGTATTCCGTACCTAAGATAGTTGTATATGTGTAGGAGTTACTTTCATTATATTATTATCTTTCATTGAAGATACACCTTTTTATATTTGTTGTAATGATTTCTAATTAACGAATAAAATATATAGAGTACAATTTTGAAGGTTATTATTTGAAAAATAAATATCTTCTCATTTATAAGAATATTTATAAATAATTTTTTATTGTGTTATCTACATTGAAAAGGCGGATGATGGTAAAAGAATACCATAGCCTATGAATACTTCCAACACCAAGAGACTTGTAGATGACCGATCGCAAGTTAACTAGAAAGTATTATAATATTTGGTATATACCATTTCAATATATTCCTTTCAAATGATATGACACCTTCGTAACACGCAACAAAAAGTAATTACCACACATTACAACGAGTTAATAAATAACAAATAAAATATTAGCGTATATTAAGTGTTCATCGATGTTATATGATGTAAGCTAACGAGCGGGTCGACCGTCGTTTGTCAACTCACCTTGGTGAATAGAAGCGAAAACCATCGGTAGGGGCAATACGCGCGTCGCACAAAGAGTGATGGATTTACTCAATATCGTGCTCGTAGTATGGAAAAAATTGATAGCCATTATGTCAGTACGGGCCTTTCTACGCGATTTTTATTTTTCATCCCGATGTTTTTTATCCAATTCCTTCGTACAGTGGCACACAAAAGCGTATCGCGATGGTATTTTGTACAGAATCGATCGATGTTCGATATTGTTCGAAAATTGGCGAGTGGCATTTTTTGATAGTTTCGTGTGGTTTTAGGTATTTTGCTTTTTTTTTTGTTACACCGTACCAGCAAATAAATAATTCAAAGAGAATTACTTACGTTCGTGGTCTGGCCGCTCAAATGTGTTTCTCAGCATACCTGGAATAAAAAAAAACATAAATTAATATAATATATTGAACAACGAAAAACTCAAGTAATAAAATATATGTGTAATATTTTACTCCTAAAATACATTTCAATCAAAACAATAAAATGTATTCGTCAATAACCGCCAGCGGCCGTTCATCATTTCACATTCATAAATGTACAGTCGCCGATAATAGCGTCGGCCAATTAGTTTGTTTAACGTTGTGTGCCGAAAGCTGGCGTTACCATGGTAACCGGTTGTGGACGACACGTGTTAATTGCCCGGCTTCTATCTGTGAGACATTTTGTACCGTTTAGCACCTCCATGCGTTTGTGTACATTCGTATATACAATCACTTTTAGACTGCTTTCATGTTTTATTATGCCGAGAAATATAAAATGTTACTCTGTTGTGTTGTTAAATTGTACCTACATTATTGTTTATTTTTATTGGATAAAATAAAGTGGTATTCATACAATTTTTTTTATAATATAATGTAACATTATGATGTAACAGTCACCGACAGTAATGTTATAATAAATGCAACAATAATTACTTTATAAATAATATTATTCTTTGAAAGCGAGATTTGTTGTCAATTTAAAGCTGGAAATCAAAATCATAAATAAATGTCGTTTAAGTAATTGCAACATTAATTACTTAATTTAAAGTCAAAATCACAGTCTCATCACGAAATAATGCAATCACTTGACCACGCGACATTACGTTAGTTCTCATGGTAGGTTAGGCAACGTTGTCGGCGATAATGTTATGTGCACACACATGTCACTTGAATGAATATATTCATTCATACTGTTATAGTTTAAAAAATACAAAGCACGTTGCGTAAAACCGGATCATAATGCGTAATGGTTCTAATAGTTTATCACAACTTACGAAAAAATTTCAAATTATGAATGATGTTACATAAAAGTGATCTTTGTTATTTGTTTACGTCCTTACTTAAATACGAATTGATTTAGCCACTTCAAAAATGCTACAAAATGAATCGAACAAAAATATTACTCGATAGTAACCACTTGATTTGTCATAAAATTGCAAGTAAGCAGTACTGAGAGTATAACGTTATTTATATTGTTGTAAATGATATAATTTAGCTGCGATCTTCTGTAAGAAAGTGTTGGAGAGGTATCTCAGATTGTAATGTAATTTTTACAGACTACCACTAAAAATATCCAAACCAGCTTGGTTCCTGCTAGACTAGTATTATGTTACTATATATATTTTGCTAGTTACATTTAGAAGTGTTGACATTAGAGTGTTGAAACCAATGAAAGTCGATAATTGAAAGCATACATCATTAAGTTCTGTGATGACTTTCTCGTAATCGATGTTCCAGACAACACAACACTAATTATGAAATTCTTAGAAATGTGACTCGGCACCCATTAGCTCGTTAACATGGATGCGGGGTTCAAGTTCGATACGTCATCCTTACCCATAGTTATTGTTTACCGTAGGTTATTAGTATTAGTTAGCCATCTTCTCACAAGATGGCGTTGTATGATTTTACAACTCGATGTTGAGATTCTTTTTTATGTACGTATATATTTCAGTGTCGAATGTCAGTAGCGTAGTCAAATCAGTTGTCGAACCAGTAAACCAGGACTGCCCAAGTTACGGAGTTTCATTCCAACCACTCAAGGTTTGCTCCGACTGATCCTGGCTTTCCCAGGCCTAATTTGTGTCATACAGCTATGGACATAGTTAAAGTCTGAGTTTAGCTTGTCTTAGTTTTAACTATGTTTTGCAATAAGGGGTATGAGTTTGAAAGGAGATTCAAAGAAGTATATAAGTCTTTAGATCACGGAACATGGTCTGAAGTAATGTGAATTCAAAGACTTAGGTACCATCTGTCACGTTACCACCTAGATATATTTTTTTGGTAAAAACATTCAAAGTTGTGTTTATTAAAGCGTATAGGTAGGTATAAGAAGTAAATTATCGTCGACAAAATTTACCAGTCACTCAGAGTGTGTGCCAATTTATTTTGTAAAGAAGACTCGTCGTAAATTATATTTGAATAAGGTTCGAACGTTGATATGCAATATTCCACACAAGGCGGTTGGTCCCTCAGTGGAATAATACAAGCATGTCTTGAAATTATTTGCTAAGTGTACTCCGGCTCATCCAGTATTCGAATTAATTGGCTGTTTTAATAATAAATGATAAATGCTTAAAAAACCATTAAGACAAGTTCAGTTAATAATTTCAGAATTTAACAATATTCAAGTGCAATGACTTTACGTGGGCATAATCCGAACTTACTAAATTGAAAATATCATAAATTCTTCCTCTACAGTCTAATTCAAGTCAATTAATTTGAACATAATAATGTCTTGTTTGTGAATTTTAGCATTGCACCGATTCAAATGCACTCACCACAATTGTGTCCAAGGCGCACGTTCCACTAAATCATACTATTCATAGTTCAAGAGTCGGTCATTGAAAGACAATCCGAAATACGTTAACCTCCGTCACGACAGTAATAAATAACAATAACGACAAAAACTGACGACAAAGAAGTCGTGAGCCGCGGTCGTGAGCCGTGGCGCGTGTCGGTCGGAAGCCGTCGCGGCTCGCGATGCTTTCAAAAACAGAACGTCATTCGGAATCAGATATTTTCTACCTTCACCTTTTAATTATTGCGTTCGTGACAACTGTCGGACGAGGGTAGGTGTAATTTATTCAAATTGACGTTTTTTAGGTTACTTTATTAGCGATGGAGCAAAGGGAATTGTCGAAAATGATTTCGTGTCGAGTTGGGCCAATTAATGTAGGGACACGTTGTACGGGGAAGTTAATGGAGGTTTATATATCAGGTAGCTAGAGCTACTGTCCGTCCGCAGGCTTCTATTGGTGACCTAAAATCATCAACTCCAAAAGTTGACCTTTTTTATAAGAATTAGGTTGCTCGGCTAGTACAACGATTTGAAAGTAAAAAAATGTATAGGGTCTAGACTTTTTAGGCAAACATTTATCACAGAGCATCACATAAAAAATCTCTTGATTTTTTGTTTTTATTTTACTTCGTTTATTTTATACACAAATTCATTTTATGACAAAAATAAGCATTGTCTTCCACATATTATCGTTCTTAATATTATTCAATAAGCACCGAACCTTCAGTAAACTCTAACAACTACACTTTACCACAAAAATAAAGATGATAAAAATAGTTATTGGATTATTTATTTTAATTTGAAAAAAAAAGAACCATTGGCTGATGATAAAAAGTCTTAACTGTATACTTATAATAAAAAGTGTTTTAATGAGTAATGATTATGCAATCTCGTAGTCCGCTCTTGCTTCCTTCAATTCCATAAATACACATTGCACAATCAATACATAAATCCTTGACTATGTACACAACACAGCCGGTCAAGCAAACAATACACTTTCATAGATAAGCGCGGAGCATTGTGTCGATAAAATGTCAGAGTTCATCTGTGCAGGCTATTTGTGGGCTGGTACTGGCAGCGTGGCAGACACGGGTATTGCCAACTATCGGACACACCAAGAGCTACAGTCGCCTAACTTTGTGACCACTCTAAATATAAAAGGATGTTGGCCAATTTTGGAGCTGACGAATCTGAATGTGTGTTCCCCGAAGGGGTAGGCAGAGGTAATAACAACAAGCGCTTCTATTCGCTAGCGCGAGGATAATGTTACTTTGTCTAGGCTAGTTGCCGAGTTCTACGCGTTCAGCGAAAATAATAGGGGTAACTGCGCATGTATTTTATTTGCGTCGTACCATACAATAAGACAGAGACCGACGCATAAAGTGACTACTACGCATTCAAGACCAGCGCTCATAGCTCGCGTCGGCATATATAACAGAGGGCCTGGTGTGAGTTTTTCACCGCCGCCGTCACAAGTCACCGCGTCGACGTAAACACAGATTTGTATAGGAGCGGAACAGCGCCTCTGTCGGCCTAAAGATGACATTATTGTGAGCGCATAAAAATCTGCGTTTACGTCGGCGCGATCACTTGTGACGGCGATTTTTAGAAAAGTCGCACTAGGCACTCTGTTGATCACAAAATTCATTGCGCGAATGAAGACGCTGATAAATCGTATGATAATCATGGGAACGAAAATAAACAGTTTAAGTACTTTTGTGCAATTTTAATAGTTTCCAAATAGGTATGGCGGCTTTAACTGTCTTATTTTGGCTACACAGACAGTAATGACGGTAGCAAACCACATTTTGAGGCATAATAGGTCAATAACACTTATGCATGATACATAAAAGGAAAGTTGCGTAAACCATTTTTGGGTATTTTTAAGGCGCATCGTTTATATTACATTAAAATAATCGCTTTTGCAATTATGTGAAATATATTCGCCAAGTCAACGAACATCAATTATGGCTTTAACTGATGGAAATGATGTAAAGACAATGATGTGGCCTTTTCAACATCTTGTAATTATTAAGAAAGATAATAGCTTCCATTTTTTCAACGTTTTTAGATTTTTGTTCAGATAATAATTACTTATGCAACTCCAACCACTTGTAAACAATCTCATACCCTTAGGGAATGCATAGTAATTATTGCACATATTAAATTTTGGGTACGTACCATAATCTTTCATCGAATCTTATTACAGAGTTTGCGACAGAGCAGACAGAGGCGCTGCTCCGATCCCATACAAATCTGCGTTAACTTTGACGCGGTGACTTGTGACGGCGGCAGTGAAAAACTCTCACTAGGCACTCAGAAGAGAAATACCATCTTTAATACAAAGTATTTTTTTTTGCCTACCTGTGCTCCGCGATTTTATCTATATAAGTTTTATGGATACCCTATGCCACTTTACCATGAAGTTGACGCCAAATTTCAACGCAATCGGGTGAACGGTACAACAGTCCATAAAAAACGAACAAACAAACATTACTTTTATATAAAATAAAATATTATTGGAGCCAATACCTATTTACATGTTGGCATATAGCAGTTCGCGGAATTCCGTTCATTGTCTTATTTATGATCCTCCTCAGATCTTGACAAAAATAATTCTTTGTAAATTATAAAGAAGAAATAATTTTGAAACCCGAATTATAATCAATCTAAGTGTCAAGTTTATCAGGTGTCGAGGGGAAGATTAAGATTTCTACAAAAGCACGAAATGACGTCACATATTCCAATCCTAAATTATTATAGCAGACGTCACGCGGTTTCACCCGCGTAGTTCTCGTTCCCATGGGAGTACGGGGATAAAATAGCCTTTGTTACTCGCTGACGATGTAGCTATCCATTGCTGAAAGAATTTTCAAGATCTGTCTAGTAGTGTTGGAACCTATTCAATACAAACAAACAAACAAATCTTTCCTCTTTGTAATATTAGTATAGATTCCTTTGTCTCAACTTACAGACACAAGTGTAGATAACTTTTGAGTAAGCTTGTAAAGTCTTTGGGGTGTCTTTGTCAAGGTTTTTTCGTAATATTTTTAGTTCTTTTGGGTGTTACAGAACAACTATTAAACTCGCGTCGGGATCTGACGCCGGCAGCTATGTGCTCAGATGTCTTATTTAATTGTGATTTCCCCCCACATGCTTGACGGTAAAGGAAAACATCGCGAGGAAACCTGCGTAGGTCTGAGAAGTAATTCAAGGACGTATGTATAGTGCCTGAGACGGCGATGGACTCACCCTTAGTAACGTTGGCACTGAATTATATTCGGTGAAATGTGGGTGTTGTTTGTATGATAATGCAATGAATTGCGCTATGGATCGGCTTGGCTAAAGAAAAATTTACATACGGAAAGACGTATGTTAAGTCTTACGTATGTTAAATATAATAACTGCTTATCATTAACCGTGTTATATGCTAGATTGCCTTTTAATAATTAATATATATCTACTAACTAAGTAAGTAGCTAGAACGACAAAAAATTAGACACATCCCTTAACACTTTTAATGCAGCGGTCAAAAAACCCCCTCATATCATGTCACCTATTATACTTCCACTACCAATGTCTTCCTTATATCATTCCGTATCAACAAGTACATCTATACGTCACTATGATTTATGGTGGTGCAGATAAAGTGTCCGCCAAAATCGATTTTTTTCTCCACGACTATAAGGGTTGGTTGAATGCAAGACGCTTAAACGGGACTTAGTTGAAGGGATATTGCTTCTAGATTACATCTGAACCTCGTAATGTTAGTTCAAATGGTTTGGAGATTGTCGGAGATGTGAAAGAAGGTTAATAGGATTTTTTAGATGTTAAAATGTGGGAAGTTCTTTGTAAAAAACGACTATCGAACCAATTACGGTAAAAAAACCATATTATTTGAGGTAGTACAGCTGTATAACAAATTACCAAACGACGTTAAGGAGTGTAACAGTATCCCATTATTCAAAAGTAGACTTAAGAAACATGTATACACGATATAGACTTATTGTAAATCAGAGCACTTATTTGTATATATTACTACCTAAATATTAAGAATTCTTTCTGCATCTCATTGTAAGTGAACTTGTTAGTTTTTATGAGAATAGATTCTTTAAACCTAACCAAAATGGGCCAGTGGTCGACTTTTATCATTCCAATTTACTTTGTAATATCACGCAGATAGTATTAGACCTTTCTGTCATATAGCCATGCCTTAGATTATAACGGACGTTCTGCATTACTTTTCAATTGAAGTTTCCCGTCATCGACAATCAATTATCGGTCTGAGGTCAATTGAGAAGCTCTATACTAACCGGTGTTTACAGAACTAATAACTAGCCTGATTTTTTATATATATGTTATAACTTGCCTTATTTTAGAGTTGCTAGTCTATACATCTATACAGATAAATAAAATTTAAGTGGCTGTTTGTAATTCCAAAATAACAACTTTTCACCAATTGCATATGAGAGTATATACGCTGCTGACACTAAAAAAGCAAGTTTTATTTTTTTTCTCTGTCTGTCTGTCTGTCTGTCTGTTTATTCCGGGTAATCTCTGAAACGGCTGGACCGACTTTCACTGGCAGGTAGCTGATGTTTCAAGGAGTAACTTAAACTACTTTTATTTATTAAAAATATTACGGTTCCGCGACAATAATGAAGAAACTAAATCTACGCGGGTGAAACCGCGTGGCACAGTTAGTAAATAAATAATACGTGGATGTGGACGTGCGATTCACAGATTCTACAATAAAGTTATAGCCATGATAATGATGCTGCTTAAAGTTAAACAAAGCAGTGAAGATAATTAGTGTATTGAACACAGAGAGGAATTACCTAACGAAATATTAATTTACTCTTTTTTTGCGTAATAATTGGGTGCTGCATTGTTCCAATGGATGAAAAGAATCATATTTTATTACCGCACCGTACAAAGTACTAAGAGCCCGTGTTTCAAAGCGTCTATTTTGTTCTACAATGAACACACTAACAAGCGTGTCCAATTTAGTTCAATGCGAGGATATTTCATTTTTTATCGCATTCAAAGCAGTGTCTATGTTTAAAAGCTATAAATTCCCTGGTACAATTGTGTCCAGGTTTGCAATGCAACTCTCCAACCTTATATGGGCCCGAGAGACCCGCCGCACGGGTTGGACATAAATGGCCACAGTTACCAAATAAGTGACAGTGGACTACTGCTGCACGGAACGGGTTAGGTGACACACGTTTTGTGTCGAAACTTCTTTGAGAAATCGTTCTGGAACATTGTCGGGTATATATTTTTTTATATATTATAGACTAGTTTTGCATCGCGGTTTTACCAGCGTAGGATTTACAATATAGCCTATGTGATTCAGTGATAATGCAGCATTGTAACAGTGAAAGAACTTTTAAAATCAGTCCAGTATTTTTGAGTTTATTGATTGCAATCAAAAACAGAAATAAACTAATATAAGCTCTTTATAGTATGAAGAATGGGTATAAATATATATTACAGAAATATTAATTTATTGTTAATGATAACGGTTACACCAATTAAAATAATCAACATGAAATATACAAAACATCTAAAATACTTTACAAAAAATATAAAATGCAGACTATAAAACATTATGAAACGCGTTAAGGCTCATTAAAGATAAGTTCAAGAATCAAGGAAATAAAAAATAACTTCATTATCAGGAACCAATAAATCCATGATATTTTGTGACAAAAATAAACTTTTCTACAAATGGAAAAGGATATTTTTGTAAAGATTAGCGACTGTGATTCAAATATTATTTATTTCCTTTCCCGTTTGAAAACGCAAGAAAGAGTGGATAAGAGATGGTAAATTGGAATAAATCATAACTGGCAAGATTTGCCTACTCAAGTGGCGACCATTAGCATTTTAATTGTGCCGGAGACTTCGACCGTTCATTATAATTTTGTTTGTAGACTTGAAAAAACTTGAATACATTGTCGGATGTATATTCGCCATTTAGTAACTAGGTAAGTAGCGGATAATATATTATTTATTTGAATAGATGTATACATGTTTATTCGGTCACCAGTCGACGTCACGTCGGTTAAAATCCAAAGTTGATCAACACATTTCCACCCATATACGCAACGATAATCGTCAACGTTAAAATATGCCATAAGCTTATACTTCGGGCACTGACATTTCAGTCTTACTTGTATCTTTTAAATGACTGAAAGAATTTGAAGTATAGGCAGGAGCCCTACCATCCAAAGTCAAAGTCAAAGTCAAAAATATCTTTATTCGATTAGACTTTTTATAAAGTACTTTCAAATCGTCAGAACGACATGGATTATACATGCTACTGCCAGGTTCGGAAGGTTGCTTTTACTGAGAAGAACCTGGCAAGAAACTCAGTAATTACTCTTTTAAAAATATTATACAATTTTTAAAAACAAAGTAAATCACTTGAGAAATGTAAGCCCATGGACACAGTTCCAATGCACAAATGTCAATTAAAATTAACATAAAGAAAAGTCTAGTAGTTGTACTTATATCTAAATGCGTAGCTTCATAGCATCATCGGTTTAGGCAGAGCGTATTAGGAAGTTCTAAGCTTTGACGTTTCATTTTGATACCGTAAAATTAAACGTCAAAGCTAAACAGTTCTTAATACGTGCTGCTTAAACAATCATAGTTGTCCCCTTGTTCGATGTCAAAACCTTCGAATCAACTAAGATTAATTATAAATTAGGTAAAAAAGTATGCACCTATATACAAATCAAAGTGAACCCTACAATGTACACGTATTACATAACTGCATTTACGTAAAGCTTGGTACACAAGTCAGTTGAGTGTGGATCATTTATCTCTGTCAGTGGTGTGTGGCCCCGGCTTTACATTAGGCTTGTTGATAGCGCCCGGGTTAAGTGAAACGTCTGTCGGCCCAAAGAAATACCCGAGAAAACTCGCGAGTTTTTAAGTAAGTTTTTTTTTATATTTTTCCGGCGTTTTGCTTACATATGTACCGCATTGAAGGGTTACATAAAACATGTGGATATTTTGCAAGTGTTGCTGAATCGGCAGAATTGAGTGAATTTACTTAATTTTCTGCAGGCGCGAAATGTGTTGTTCAAGGCAATTTGGTATGGGGAAATATTAGCCTTAAAGAATTTTGCTTATTAATGGTTTAAATTAAATACGTTAGTAGCAGCAATAACTATGGGGGTTGGTAGACCTTCTGTCATTAAATAATACCAATATCGTAACATTAAAAAAATATTCTACGTTATAAGAGTTAAAGGAAACCACGTACCAGACGATAATAAAAAAAAAAGAACGGATTTAAAAACAAAATAACATAACACAACAACCTTGAAATAACATCGTCTGAGAAAATGTTATTTTCATCATTCCAATTCAAACTTTATTCGTACTCGCGGAAGGATTTTTATTAGAACGGCAACGGTAGTTAATTTTAATGTAGACGGTAATTAACAAATCTTAAGACCCTTGAATATGGGTAGGAGAGGTTTGGCTTAATCACGGTGGTTTGTGGTGGGGACTGATTCATAGGCGGGAGCGATTTTGTTCACCACAAATGTAGGAAATTTATTAAACTTCATATTATATCTATCATAAACTTTTGATAGTATTTAAAATCTTGTAACGTATAATATTCATATTGCCTAAGTTAGTTAACACACAATATAACTTAATAATTAGTCGGTTAATGCGTAATTACTGTGTAAACACCACGCGATATAAACTTGCATACGTCTAAAAATTAATACATTTTAACGATTTTGATCTGGACATACTGATTCAAGGTAATGGTTCTTGCTAAGATACTTCGACTTCCATGATCATTTCACAAACGTTTTTATCCAGAAGCGCTTATCGCTACCCGCTACAGTATTTTATAAGCATATACTGTGCCGCTACCGCTCATAACTCAATGACCAACTTTATTGGTTAAAAGGCGAGGGCAGTTTTTCTTGAATTTTTCATATAAACGGGGCAGGTAGGGCGAAATTAGATATTTCCCTTCCGTAATGAGGACTTATCAAGCCTCAATGGGAGGGTAGCCATGCTCAATATACCACAATTATAATAAACCCCGCTCGAGTGGATATGGTATAAGTATTTTCTATGGAAATTGTTCGTTATAAAAGTTAATTCGTTCAATATTACGGAAAATATTCGCAGTTACCGTTTATAAAAAACTAGCGGACGTCACGCGGTTACACCCGCGTAGTTTCCGTTTCTGTGGGCGTACGGGGATAAAATATAGCCTATGTTACTCGCTGATGATGTAGTTAAACATTGCTGAAATAATTTTCAATATCGGTAAAGTCGTTTCGGAGCCTATTCAATGCAAACAAACAAACAAAAAACAATCAAATCCTCTTCACAATATTAGTGTAGAAAACATTCCATGCATGCCTCTTGGATATTCCGTAAGTAAAAATTTGAATTTAATGACAGTGATTAATTATTCCAACACTCTTAATTTCTTAAAAAATAACTAGCAAAGTAACAAATTACTTCAACGAGCCTTTACAAGAAAGAGATTTGTCAAATTACTTTGCCAATCCCGTATATTACAATTTAAAATATAATCTAGCACAATATCCCTCATTCACAATATTAAAATATGATTGCGGTCGAGGGGTGAGGGGCGGATGGTAGGGAGGGGGGGAGGGTAGGCGCAATCAGCAATTGATCACGTGTTCCTTTTGAAATCGGCTTATCCTTTAAGACTTATCTAAGCAATTCGTTGTGGCATTCAAAATCCTACCTAAAGTCAAGGACGGTGGGGTTCCATTTCGTGCGAGTCTGAAGGGACCCGTGAAATGTACGCCGCGGTCTCGGCTGAAATGCGTCTTCAGCACTGCCTTTCAGCGAGTAATTATTGCGGTACACTACGAAGATAAGCTTCAGCACTTTTTAAGTCCCATACATTTTGCAGGCTTAATATACTAGCTTGTGACTTGAAATGAGTTATTTAGATTTGTATTGAATAACTAGCTGCGCCCCGCGGTTTCATCCGCGTAGTTTTAGTTTCATGCTTCATGTCGCGGAACCGTCATGTTTTTACTCGTTGTGACATTAGCTATCCGTCAGTGAAGGTCCCGCTAAAATCCGTCCAGCCGTTTCGGAGATTACACGGAACAGACAGACAGACAGTCAGAGAAACTTTTTGAAAATTGGTGCTTTGATGTCAGTACCGTGTATACTTTCATATGCATTTAGTGAAAAACTGTTATTTTGGAGTTACAAACAAACACTTCAATTTTATTTATCTGTATGTATAGATATAAAATGTTTTATTTCTTGTTTGAATGGCGAGCTTACTCGCCACCGGATGATAACTCAACACAATAAGTGACATTATACCATGACGATTTTTATAACCTGGTAACTATTAAAGACTATGTAAATATCTCTTCAGATCGATTTGACCATGACGTCACAATAAGTGCTGTAATTTATTGTAATTTTCAATACAATCCAGAACATATCTGGTGACTGACGTCACATTGCACAATCACGTGACATAGCTACCACGGGGAGTATTCCTGGGTTTTTTTGTAAAACAATAATTGCATCGATTGAATTGTTCAAAGAAAAAGTTTGCTTAAGCAATCAATATCACCCTTTAACAAAACCTCTAATAATGCAATAATGTATACAACTACAATTTTATAACTACACTATATATACAGGGTGTCGGAGAAAAAGGAACAGTTGTCTTCTAGAAGTTGTAGGGTTTTATGAATATATCACTATATTGAAATCGTAAAATATCTAGCTCCAACGATAACGTAGTTATAAGCTATGGCCGAAGAGCTCGCGGCCTTAAGCGATTTAATAAACGCGCGTTTACCTACATTACGTTCGCGGTCATTCAACTTTTTAAATTAAGGGGAAGGTTAATGGTTTCGAAAAATATTTTTTTGGGATTATTTCAGGATTTATGAGTGGGAGAAAGAAAATAAAAACGTAGTTAGATTTCACGTGAATAACTATACGTTACAGCTGATTTTTATGCGAAAATAAGGTCTGGTTATGGTCAACTTTGAACATCAATTACTCGAAAACAGAAGAAAATATTTTTGTCATAATAATTTTAATTGCTTCCTAAAATTATACCCTATCACATATTTTAAGAGCTGTCCCGGTTTCCTCGACATCCTGTATATAACTTCCTTTAAAAATTCACAAGCGTCGCATGCGTTTGACATGGTAATGTGCGGCTTGTACCGTTAGCATCAAAAGTTACACATTTTAGTGTCAGTAGCGTGTATACTTCCATATGCATTTAGTGAAAAGCTGTTATTTTGGAATTACAAACAGACACTTCAATTTTATTTATCTGTATAGAGTATAGATTGGCGGAACTATTTTAGGCCATTTTGTGTATTATGTGGTTAAGCAAGTGATATTGTGAGCAACAATAATCATAACATTTAAATAGCATTAAGATACATTTTCCGGAACCAAAAGTATTTAGTTCTTTCTTTAAGTTAATTTTAGCATGTATAATAGCGGGTGTATTTGGGGTGCTGCTAGACAGTTTTGAGTCGATATTGTAAATTTAAGAATAAGAAATAGTATTTAGACAAAATATTAAGCACAAAAACCAAATGAAAGTTTTTTATTAATGAATTTTTTGTATTTATCGTATATCATCTGCTGACCGTATAGACTGCGTCTACAACGGACATTGCCGATCACGCAATGCGAATTGAAAAGTACATTCAATCGTAGCTAACGCGGTGGTTCCGAAGCGAGCTTTGTTTGATTTGGAAATTACTATATTGATATCTCTCTGGTTACTATATAACCATAGAACTATTCTACGATTACTATAAACCTATTTGGATAAAATGTGATTTGTGTTCAACTAAATAAATTTGACTTGATTTTGTAGAAAAATAAGTCGATCTTTAAAAAAAAAAAACGATCTATTAGTGTTCATGCTATAATAATAGCACGCATGCGGAAATTCGGGGCAATATTCTATATAGCTCCTGCCCGCGACTTCGTCCGCGTGCAATAGCGGGATGATATGCCTAGCCTTCCTTGATAAATGGGCTATCTAGCACTGAAATAATTTTTCAAATCGGACCAGTAGTTTCTGAGATTAGCGCGTTCAGGTAAATTAAGAATCAAACTAACTAGTAATAATTGACAAAATAAAAAAGAAATATGCGTTTACTTTAGTGATGTAGCCCCAAGTCGCAACTTAATTGCACCACGGATATAATAGTACCCTCAACTATATAAATTCCACCACAAAGAGCTTAATAAACATGCGAGCCCCGCATCGCATCAGCAGTTTTTCAACAAACTCCTAACAACTTTTCACTTTTATATATTAAACGGTGACTGTCAAGAAACGTATCATTTATACCAGCCAGATATACACTTTTGAGCCTAATGAAAGGCAGATATTGACGGCGTGTTTTTTCCATTTATCTTTCGACTCCCCCTAATTTAACTTCATCCCCTCAGCGAGACTCGCAAGTCACTCCCAGATACGCATCTTGTATTGACAAGTTCATATTCTGGCAATCAGCACATTCACGTGTATCGTTACGTCATAAGAACATGTGACCTTTGACACTCTATAAATACACCAACTGGGGGCCAACTATGATCGTTTATGCAAAAACGAAATTTAGCTCAGAAGCTCAGAAGTTCTTAATGCGCTCTGCTTAAAATTGAAATGAAAATGATTTATGTCCAGTTTAGGTCCTGGTAAGGGACTTACGAATGTCGAAGAATTTACCACCGCCTAGCCTTCTGAGAAGAACTCAGCTGTCATCAGAAACGTCTTAAATGATTTTGGTAGGCCCCCAGTTGTAGACAGAGAGTTAATACATAAAGGTCGAAATTGACAGGCTATCATCGCCTCCAATCTACACAAGACTGCACGCACGTATTAGACACTGTTAATATGTTGACGTTTTCAATGTTTCATACCAAAAAGGCGGTACCAAAGAATACTGCCCGATGGTAAGCGGTTACCGCAGCCTAAGCACGCCTGTAACACCCACGTCGTCACTTACCAACCTTGTAAAACTCTTAAAGAACCTTGAAGAAGTAATCGCTCGGGAAAACCACGCTAGATAGCATATTCTATTCCATTATTTTTCTTTTGGAAACGTGTTGCAAGCCAGTAGTCTTCTCTTCTTGAATATCTTGTCGTTTCTTTATTGAAATTTAACACGATATAAGATCGGCAGCGCGCCTAAACCAGGGGCATAACCATGAGCTCTTATTGCCATGATAGTTTCACTCATTTATGAGACAGATGTATGTGACGTGCATACATCTGTCACTGTCGCACAACTGAATTAACATTGCAATGAGAGCTCATGGTTGGGCCCCTGGTATTGCAGCCTTTCATAGTACAGCAGTTATAGTGCAGATAATTTGCAGTAAGAAAAAGGGAGCGATGACAATAAATATATAATTTGCTCTCTCTAACCGTCTTAAATTTGGAAACGGTAGTAAATAAATATAAATTAGCGTAAAAAAAAAGTACAATGAGCGTTCCAAGTGTCCCCTATGTTGATTTTTTTTTATTTGAATTTGAAATTAATATTTTTTTTTGATTTGTAAGTAGGTACTCCGAAGAAGTGTAATCAAATAAACATATAATTTTCGATTTAGCTTTTATCTTTTAGGTAAGGCGATGTTATTTCTAAGTCGCGACGTAATATCATTCTCGTCATACTTGTGAACAGGTGCTACTTGTGGGGGCTGGTCATCTCAAGCTACGCATTTAGATATAAATAGAACTACTAGACTTTTCTTTATGTTAATTTTTATCGACATTTGTACATTGGAACAGTGTCAATGGGCTTACATTTCTCAAGTGATTTATTTTGTTTTTTTTTTTAAATTGTATAATATTTTTGAAAAGAGTAATTACAGAATTTCTTGCCAGGTTCTTCTCAGTAAAAGCAACCTTCCGAAACTGGCGGTAGCATGTATAGTCCTGTAAATTGTGTCATTCTGACGACTTGAAAGTGCTTTGTATAAAGTCTAATCGAATAAAGATATTTTTGACTTTGACTTTGAATCTCCCCGTATCGTAACACTATAGCTACTTTCACGGTGTCTGTGAGCAACAAATCAATATAAACCCGCTGCTGCTACAAACAACCTCAAACGATTTCATTGGATCATTAAAATAGTTAACTCTTTGATATTTAAAGTAAATATATTCAACACTCAACGTGAATCACGATAGCATGCGACTTGTTATTAGTGGCATGCGACGATTCAGCTTTTCAAGAAATAACACCGGTCATTGTAAATAGTACTTTATGATGAAACTAGCTGTGCCCCGCGATTTTACCCGACCAGACAGATAGACAGATAGACAGACAGACAGACAGACAGACAGACCGACAGACAGACAGACAGAGAAAAATATCAAAAATTTGTTCTTTTATGTCACTACCGTACTTACTTTCATATACATTTAGTGTAATCTGTTATTCAGGAATTACAAACAGACACTTTTATTTTTCAGTTTGTATAGATTTTTAGGGTCCTGAATAGCAAGCCTTCAAACATTACGATCATCTTAATGTTGTGTAACTTTGAAACGGTTTATTGTAACTGAAAACCTAGCTTCATCTTAATTGTCCTAAGTTTTAGCTCGTGTCTACTTAATTTAATTAAGTATAATAAGTAAGAGCGTTAAGTTAGCGAGCTCTTGTTAAAATTATCTATAATACTAGCCGACGGTTTTACCCTATTAGTTGCCGTTCCCGTTGGAATATGGAGATAAAATATAGCCTATGTTACTCGTTGATAACGTAGCTATCTATTGCTGCAAGAATTTTTCAAATCGGTCCTGTAGTTTTTAAGTTACAGCCAAAAATACAAATCCTTAGTCTTTAGTATTGAGTTTAGATAGAATAGTTAAGTACACACGAATATATATATAGTTAAGTACTTACAAAAGTTAAGTAGGATGTAATACAAACATATTAAATGGGTATAGAACACAACAATAGGGTAAATGCACCAATAAACTATGCGAGTCTAAGAAATCCCGTTTTTCCATTTTGTGACTCTTAATTTCTCGTTAAAATAACAAAAGGCTATTACAAGCGTTTTTCAGTGGCTGGCACGGGGCAGCACGCCCTCACACCCTCTCACTAAGCACCTATCTAATAGGTAAGGTTAGCTACGAACAGGGGTGGGAACCACCCGTTGTGGAATGGAAGCGTTTTTAATACTTACAATATCCTTGTGGATGAGATTTTATGATATTCCTAGAATGAAGATACAACATTATTTAAAGCTATTTAATATAATATTTAATACCTATTGTGATGGTTTATAACATGAATTTATTAAATACAAGCGGACGTCACGCGTGTACAAACGATACTCGCAGTAGACGGGACCTAAACAGATTATGTGTAAATAAAGCTAATACAGCGCTTGTACACAAAAGCATCATTTCGATGGCTCCAAAATATATAACAAAATACCACAACCCATTAAGGAACTAAATGTTAAAATTATTTAAGAAGCGCCTCAAGTTATTTCTAACTGAAAAATGTTTCTATATTTCTTAAATGTCAATTGGTGATTTCAATCTTGTTGTACAAAGATATTTAATTTTACACCAATATTGTCACTCATGTTTTCGCAAATAAATTATTCTTATTCTTATTCTTTCACCCGCGTAGTTCCCGTTCCCGTAAGAGTACGGGGATAAAATATAGCCTATGTTACTCGCTGATTATGTAGCTATCCATTGCTGAAAGAATTTTCAAGATCGGTCAAGTAGTTTCGGAGCCTATTCAATGCAAACAAAAAACTATAAAATCTTTCCTCTTTATAACATTAGTGTATATGAGTTTCTTGCCTTTGTTCCACAGAAAGCTAGTTTCAAAGTGTATGGTTATTCTAAATCAAAGGAAAATAATGTTATTCTAAAGTTTCTTAAACTGGCGTACGTGAGATTTACCACCAAACTCATCACAAATGTATGAGTGTGACTCTTGTAACTATCCAGTGCCTCTTTGACCTCCCTATACGTCATGACAGACACTTTTTCCTTAACTTGTCTCATGTATGTTAACCTGGGTCTTCTTCTTCCTCTCTTCCCTTCTACCAAACTGTTTCCAAATTAAAATCCGACGAATTTACCACAAAACTGAAATAATGTACTAAAACTTTCTAACAGAACTCTTACATACATTAATGAAATTCATTCGGTTAGGCTAGGAATCATGAGGCCACCTATTAAAATAAATTATTTATTTATATCGTGTTTTTATAACGTATCATTACCACCTAGAAAAATGGCTTCCACTGAAGGCTGTGTGGAAACTTTCCACCTTTTTTCTGACCGTTTAATAGTTGTTCTACTTTATGTATTGACAAAACATTAAAATTGTAGGAACTAAGTGTTGTAACCGTGAGATATCGCACATCTGTTTTACTTACCTATTTTTACTAGAGCTGTATAAGTACTGGGTTTAAGTCTTCCTTGGGGTATAATTTCAACTGTATTTTTATACTAAGGCAGCAAATAAAGGCAAGCACTACCGTAGCTATAAATAAACACCGAATTCCAGCAAGAATAAATAATACGCAAATTGTTCTGAAATTAGTCACGTTTACCTTATTTACTACGGCTCCAAGGTTCAAAGTAATTTTAAGGTTTAATTGTATAAGATATCTTATTAGAAAAATATACGGTGTGGAGGGCAAGGTTTTTGCTAAAGGTACCTATTTCAAGATATTAAATAGATTAGCCTCGCGCTACTGCGGTCACTAGGTCCTGGGTGCATCCCCGGGTCAGGCAAAGGGTTAGTGAGCCTTCCATCTGCAATTTCCCAGTAGCAGTCCGGAGTCTGGATTAGTGCCCGGTTAATGGCAATATCGCCTTCTATCACATGGGATTTGTATTTAGCGAGGTGTGGGTAAAGATAGTGTAATATATTTTCGGTGTTGTAGTTGCGTTGCGTAAGTAGTTTACTTGAAAATTCTTTCAACTAAGCTTTAAAATGCGATCATAGATATAGTGTTCTCCTCAGTAAAGTAACCTTACAAATTCGCTACTTATATCATGTAAAATTTGGAGAATAATAGATCTTACAAGGATTCAAGGACATTCCAGTTGTCAGCCAAAACATATATATGCTAAAGTACGCTATTTATATGACATTGAAGCCGCGAGTAGAAGCTAGTCTATACATCTATACAGATAAATAATATTGAAGTGTCTGTTTGTAATTATAAAATTACAGCTTTTCACTAAAGGCATATGAAAGTATATGCGCTACTGACACTAAAAAACTTTTACGTTTTAAACTTTTTAAAATTTTTCACTGTCTGTCTGTCTGTCTGTTTGTTCCGGGTAATCTCTGAAACAGCTGGACGGATTTTAGCGGGACTTTCACTGGTAGGTAGCTGATGTTTCAAGGAGTAACTTAAGCTTTTATTTATTAAAAATATTAGGGTTCCGCGATAATAAGGAAGAAACTAAATCTACGCGGGTGAAACCGCGGGGCAGAGCTAGTTATAAATAAAAACTCAAAACATCGTAATACAGTTTTCATTGAGATTCAATCGACGAGGCTGGAAAGGTTACTAGCCTAAAGTAAAATCCATATTGCATGCTTTAAATTCGATAGCAATTCCCGGAATGCATTATTGGTGCAGTTACAGCGTACGTTTTCGAGGGAAACATCCCAGGAAATAGGAGTGTCTTTTCATTATAGCTTATGCACAATGATCGATCTGGGAAATTCAGTTTAAACCGAATAGCGTTGGGGTAGATATTATGAATTGAAAATGTTTGGACCTCGATACAAGCTTTCATTGATAATTCAAAAAGAATTTACAATACAATTTGCTGTTACTTGATATATTTTTTCAATAAGTTAAAGATTCCCTTACAATTCTGTGAAAATCGATCGGCAGGACGCCTTCGCGGAATACCCTACATCAAAAAAAATCTGAAGGATTGTTTATAACAATAGTCATCCACTTTTCATCAAAGGGACTACCCCACTATACAATGTCACGATGTTTTTCTTCACTCTCACATAAACTCTGGTATATTTAAGAACTACAACCTCTTCTACCAATTCTATTAATTTTTTTAAGATATTTTGGAATGACTTCGGGATTTCTTTTCGTTATTATAATAATTACAAGTGACACGCTCCCGCGTTTACTTAGAGATTTTAAGACTTTATTACAAACGCTGTCTTTACTCTAGTTTATACAAATACTAGCTGTGCCCAGAGGTTTCACCCGCGTAGATTTAGTTTCATCCTTATGGTCGCGGTAAAGTAACTCTGTCTGTCTGTTACGCTTTCCCGCTTAAACCTTATATTTTTAATAAATAAAAGGTAGGATTATTCCTTTCTCAGGGTCTAAAGATTGTCTGTGCCAAATATCATCAAAATCGGTTGAGAGGTTTAAGCGGGAAAGCGTAACAGACAGACAGAGTTACTTTCGCATTTATAATATTAGTAGGGATGTATTTTTAAGCTATAAACCCTCTTACATATTAGTAAAACCGCATCAGGATCCGTAACGGACTATAGAATAAAGGAGCTTATAAACAGATAAAACAATAATGCATGGAAATGGCGAAGTTAAATTTATACTTTTTAAATATGGTATACAAAACTAGGAAATTTTATCACTACCTCTTAGGAGCATTAACCTCACTAATATTTCTTCTTTCTTTTTGACTTCGTATACTAAAGAGATTACATTTATTAATAATCATATTCTATTATAAAATATTGCCTACGATAATGTTAAGATTGATTATAGCTACATTAATACCGGGGTAGTGGGAAAAGGAATTTTAATATAAAAAAAATAGGATCTCATTTCGCTTGCTTTTAGTAAAAAGTCTTAAGGATAAGATAAAGTAGCTGAGTCATCCGAGAGTCTAGATTTCATAAGCGTGTCGTGACGGCGGGGAATATTGTTGTCGGCTCCAGACTTGAGAAAAACCAGCCTAAAGCGTCTGTTATCAAAATATTTCTAGCTTCTTTGACAGGATAAAACTGGGAGCTATTTATACGTTGGATTTTCAGGTAGATTTGTAAAATGGGTTCATGTTTAAGCTGAGACTCTTTTAGTTTTAAGATACCGTGCTGTTCCTACGGTAACGCGTTTGGTTTGGTAAAACGATTCAATCCTCAGTTCCTTTAAAATTATTGTATTAACAGAAACATAACTCTTAATTATGTTTAGTTTGTTCATGAACATTTGAAGTAAGAACAGAATATGTTACGATAGCACCAATATTAGATGAAGAAATATATTTTTGAACCGTTGCTTTCAAATCTAAAATCCCCGATCCCCGAGTCTTCTGTGCCCCGATATTAAAAGGCAAAGTACATGAAGAATATGTTCTCTTTCTGTTTGTCTCAACTAATCGTAAAAAATGGAAGGATTGATTTTGACGGCGAATTTCAATGGCAGACAGTTGATATAAGAGTAAATTTGTCCTTTAAAATTTTCAACTTATTGCGATACATGAGATCGAATGTATCTACAAACACTAAGGGTGCAGCTATTGCAACTATCAAAAATACATTAATTTCTGTTGCCTTAAAATATTTAACTTCAAAACCGATATTCGAATTTCAAAGCGATTGCACTGCTAAAATTAGACTACAAAACATTCTATAATCCAGTCTCTCGGGCACGCAAATCTATGTACGTACAAGACAAGCAATTAGGCATCGGACCATTGTTCAATTTGACTTATTAGTGCGCACTATGCATCCGTAATTGGAATTATTGGCTACAACAAGGGCCGGGCTACAATGGGAGTCTTGTAATCTGCTCTTCTAATCTCATTTGTATGATGTATTAGAGTCTTCTCTGTGTGAAGACGTCATGGGTATTGAGTGTCCCTTGTGATGTCAATCTTGACGTATCAGTTGCTTATGCACATTCCCTGTCTGATGTCTATAGCTTTAATGCAGTCTATGAGACTACATTAAAGCTGAGTAGGTATCTATTAAATTAAGGACATTATAGGTCTACCTGAGTCGTCGTAGCCGTGGGGTTTGAGCAGTCACCTGCTACGCAAGCGACGCAAGTTCGAATCCCGATGGGGCCTGTACTACCGCAGAGGTTTAAGTGTGAACGTGGCAGATGGCGAGTCTATCGCCTTTTCAGGCACTATACATACGTCTTTGAGTTACTTCTCAAAGATATGCAGGCTTCCTCAAGATGTTTTCCTTCACTGTAAAGCAGGTGGTGTGGGATTCGAACTTGCGTCGCTTGCGTAGAGGCGACTGCTGAAACCCTAAGGCCACCACGGCGTGTGGTTTGAGAAAAAAAAATCTTGAAATGAATCACTTCCAACGCTCTGAACTCCCAAACATGTACATCACAAAATATGAGCGTTATGAAACATGCAAGCAGCATGGGCTAGTGTTACGCGGTATCGCGGTATCGTAACTTATCGATCCACGATGCATTATTGAGCGAACAGCGCGAACTGAGACGTTGTACCAACTACTTCTATTATAGGTACTTACTTCTATTTTAGACCCAAGAACGGTTGTTTATTGAATTCTTAATCCACGTGTGTGATATTTCATGTCGGGAACATGTCATCGTATTTATGCATTGCCGTGTTCGTGCTCATTTTTTTCGAACTTAAGAGTTTGAACACCGCTATTACACAAGGTATACACGGTACTAACATAAAAAAAAATTAATTGTTTTCTCTGTATGTCTGTCTCGGCTAATCTCCGAAACGGCTGGACCGATTTTAAAGGATCTTTCACTGGCAGATAGATAATGTTACAAGGAGTAACGCTACTAAAGCTACTTTTGTTTAAAAAAACATTAGGGTTCCATGAGATTACGTCCAATCAAAGGTTTTCAGTTAACATTTCGTACCTATTCAAAATTCAAAATGTTATTTGAGGAGGAATAGTGGAAAAAATCCACATCTCGTACAATTACAGTTGGAATGTACTAGCTCCCAATTACATTCAGCGGTGTACGGGAAAGTTGCACACCGCTTGACCGCCGGTGAATCAAATGCACACTAACTATGCACAAACTTTTTGTTTTGCTTGTTCCAAATGTAAAATAATGAAAACGAAGCCTTATATGGCTCCCGTCACGAGCTATGAGCGCTGACCTTGATGTAAGTAGTATTTTTTTGGGTCTAGTATGAAGCGATCGCTAATGTCGTGCATCGAGGGCTTCGTACAAAATTGTATTGACGAGCAAACTGTTGAAGAACTAAAAAGATTTTTCAATTATATGAACTTACAAACTGGAGCCGTGGTGGCCGGGTTTGAGCAGTCTACTACGAAAGCGACGCAAATTCGAATCCTAGCGGGGCCTAAGTTTTTCCAAAATCTTATGTGCAGTGATCACACCACGTGCTTTACGTCGAAGAAAAACATCGTGAGGAAACCTGCATGTCTGAGAAGTAATTCAAAGACATATGTATTCAAAGACGTATGTGTGCCTGAGACGACTATAGATTCACCATCTGTCACGTTGGCACTTAATCATTTTCGGTGTAATGTGGGTGTTGTTATCACAACACCTCTGCCTGCCCCTTCGAGAAATACAGGCGTGAGCATATCATATGGAGGTAAGTAGGCGAATAATAATTGTGCGATGTCGCATGAGTTTTGTAGTAAGATATAGGTAACATTTATTCGCGACCATCAATATAGTCACAAAATAAATATTAATAGCATTGTGTATAAGGATAGAACTTTGACCCGCTTGCCTCATACCCATTTAGCCTATTTGTATCGTAACATTAACATTTTATTGTTTACCAAACTGTTATTTATTTACGTAACAAACCATACATATAAGGTCCAGTACAACGAACATAAGCCGGCCTATTAAGTGCCTTGATTTAAACCGCCTAAGGCTATCACGGTTTTATCGTCGGCCTAGATCTCCCTTTTTTGTCGAATAACAACTCAATCGACTATTTCCATTCGTTGGCTAATGTTTTTATTCGATACATTAACGTCACTTATCGGGAAGTTTAAGTGCTTCGTTTATTTTTGAGCTACTTGCTCTCGAATCAAAAAACAAAATTGTTCACTTAGAAACTCATCTCAGAATCAGCAAGTTTTCTAAACATGTATGATTAAAAAAAACATATGTACAGTGAATTGAGAACCTTCTTTTTTGTTTAAAAATGGAACACGTCGAAAGTATCATTTATCAAAAGTCAACTAGAAGAATCAAGAAATTCCAAATTTTATTTAATTATAACGGCACAAAAGATTCTCTCTGACCCATATCCGAACTACCAAATACAATTTTAGTAAGCTCGTCTACATTGTTTATTGCGAGCAAGCAATCGAATCTGACAGTTATCTGTCAACATCGATTACTAACGCCTTGATTTTACAGCATTTACATTTATCACGACTCTTTGTTTTCGTCACATGACTATACCAACGTCAGTATTCATTTTCCGTACGTGCCTGTACCTTTAAATAAAAAGGTTATACAAGGACTGCTTCCTATTTTGAAATATCTTCGCTTCTACAGAAAGCGTGTATACGAGGATCTCAGACCAAATTAGGTTTTTTTAGTAGTATTTATAAACCACCAATAAAACCATAAATTTTCAGGAGCCAGCCTTATGTAAGTGTTTTTTAGGATTTCAAGAGATTTTGTTTCTCGCTCCGATTACGATTTTTTATTCGTCTTTTGTGGGATTATTCGATTGTTAGGAAATTTTATTGTAGTTAGAAGAAGTTAATAGAGCTTTATTTGATAAGTATTGAAGTGTTGTTGAGGTTAATAAAGCAGTGGATTTGATCACTGCAATTTCATTTACATGAGGATTTTATAAATTCAAACTCGCTTTTATTCAACATTTGCTCAACATTTAATCTTATTATTATTTTTTTTGATTAGAAATTATAATATAAAATATCGATTATAAATATTTAAATGATATTTTATATATAAAAGAAGCTGTATATACAATTATATCCAGATGGTGATAAAGAGAATATTTTTTTTTTTATTTGAAGATAGCTTAATGTTTGTAACGCTGCACAAAATCTATTATTATCCGACTTCAAAAAAGGAGAGGTTACATTTACAATTTTTTTAAATTTAAGATAGATCTAAGAAAAAGACATACAATGCATCAAAATTGCGCTACAAAGTGACACTCTGTCGTACAAATTACCAATTTGCCAGTTAATTTGCAGCATATAATAAATAAATCAAGAGCAGTAGACTCCTGTGACGCGGATGTCGACAAAGGTGGCTAACGAGCCTTGAGGAACGTCGAATTATAAAAGTTTGTGACATAAGGCCCGGTCTATATACTCGCGATAAAATTACACTTGGCGTAACAGGCGAAGGCAGGAATGTCGGAGCTTGCCAACAGGAGAAATAAATTAGGTTTGATAAAACAATTTTTCTTTTAATAAATGTGGCTGCTTTCTTTTATTTTTCAGTATAAGATAACAAAATAATAGTATAAGTAAATTAAGTTTGAATTCGGTGGAGGCTTTTACCGCATTGGGCGGTCCTTACTCAAACAATAGTTAATACCAAAATAAGATACCACGTGTAACAATAAAAAAAAGTTAATAGTGAAGTAGGGAAATATATGTTTAATTAAAAATATAAAATTATAAATTTATTTAAAAAAGTTTATTAAAAAAAGTAAAATAAAAACAACTACTTTTCACCGAAGATGATTAAAGGCCAACGTGACAGATGCTGAGTCTATCGCCGTCTCAGCCACTATACATACGACTCTGAAATTCTTCTCAGATATATGCAGGTTTCCTCATGATGTGTTCCTTCACCTCTAAGCATGTGATTTGAAAATATCTAATAATACGAATATAATTTAATTCCCTAAATCCGTAGCAACGTAATCCCCGAATAAACTTACAACACCACAATGGAGACCAATCCTTAAATCAGCATTTCCTTTGTATGAGCTCCGCCTCCATGATGCGGGCTGCACTCGCAGTTTAAATAAAACCTGATTTACTTCGAGACTATTTGGTTAGTTTACCTTAACGATTGATTTAAAGAGGGGCGGCCCCCTATCGTATTGGGGAATATTAAGTTCAAGATTCAGTGTGAAATTTTTGAATTTATATTTGTTATTTCTTGTGGAGACATTAAAAAAAAATACAAGAAAAGTAAATCCGTCAATAAAAAGCGAAAATTAAAATTATTCGAAATAAATTACTTACTTTTGAAGTTGAATAAATATCTGTCTGTCTGCCCGTCTGTCTGTTTGTTCCGGCTTATTTCCAAAACGGCAGGACCGATTTTAACGGGACTTTCACTGACAAATAGCGAATGTTACAATGTGTAACTTAGGCTACTTAAAAATATGGGTTCTGTGAAATTAAGCCACTCGTGAAATTAAGTATACGCGGGTGAAACCTTGGGGCACAGCTAGTATTAAATAATAGACAAGGGAATATGCAGACCAAGTCCAATCAAAGTTTGGGCAATCTGAATAAGTGGACAAATACGGTGTGAGAGCAAAATACAAACTTCTATTTGGAAAAACGCAGTCAGTTCAGCGAAACTAAGCTCGTAATGTTCACTTTTATAAACATACTTACAGTTGAACTGAGATAACTTTGAATTAAAATATTTAGGTAAGTACTTTCGTTGGCAACAATATTTTTGTAGCAAGTTTGCAAATGATACTAATGAAATGGATTGTTATCTATACATACAGATAAATAAAATTGAAGTGTCTGTTTGTAATTACAAAATAACAGCTTTTCACTAAATGCATATGAAAGTATACACGCTACTGACACTAAAAAAACAAGTTTTAATTTTTTTCTCTGTCTGTCTGTCTGTCCGTCTGTCTGTCTGTTTGTTCCGGGTAATCTCTGAAACGGCTGGACCGATTTTAACGGGACTTTCACTGGCAGGTAGCTGATGTTTCAAGAAGTAACTTAGGCTTTTATTTTTAAAATATTAGGGTTTCGCGACGTGAAGCATGAAACTAAATGTACGCGGGTGAAACCGCGGGGCACAGCTAGTTGTAAATAATAAGTAAGAACTGAGTTCACTATTATATATTTTATTTACACAAGATACGTTAGCCGATATTTATATGAGATAGACAGATAAAAAACGTCTTGATGACAACTATCATATATAAGTTGAAGAATAAACATTTGTCGTGGTATGGACATGTTATGCGGAGGGATGAGGAAAATGTTGCCAAAAAAGTTTTGTTTATGAATGTGGATGGTTACAAGGGGAAAGGAAGACCTAAGAAACGATGGATGGATTGTGTGAAAGATGATATGGCTAGAATGGGAGTGAATACAGATATGACGGCTGATAGAGAGAAATGGAAGAGAAGAACACATTGCGCCGACCCCAAATAACATGGGATAAGGGCAGGAAGATGATGATGATGATGATCTCGCGTTCTGTATTTTCGACATTATTATATTCCTACCCCAAATATACGTTGTAATCGATTGCGATTGCGTATTTTCCTCATTTTGTATGGGAACGTTAAAAAGCGCCCCAAGTGACGAGTATAGGGAGGTTTTCGGCTCCATACAAAAGCAAGGACCACTAATCTATACATCTATACAGATAAATAAAATTGAAGTGTCTGTTTGTAATTCCAAAATAACAGCTTTTCACTAAATGCATATGAAAGTATACACGATACTGACACTAAAAATACAAGTTTTAAAATTTTTCTTTGTCTGTCTGTCTGTTTGTTCCGGGTAATCTCTGAAACGGCTGGACGGATTTTAACGGGACTTTCACTGGTAGGTAGTTGATGTTTCAAGGAGTAACTTAGGCTACTTTTATTTATTACAAATATTAGGGTTCCGCGTCAATAAGGAAGAAACTAAATCTACGCGGGTGAAACCGCGGGGCACAGCTAGTACTAAATATATACAACACTAGCGGACGTCACGCGGTTTAACCCGCGTAGTTCTCATTCCCATGGGAGTGCGGAGATAAAGTATAGCCTATATTAATCAGTGGTAAGGTAGCATTCAAATCGTGAAAGAATTTTTAAAATCGGTCCAGAACTTTTTGTGCAAATTCGTCACAAACATACATACAAACCTTTCCTCTTTATGATATTAGTATGGATTATAATTTCATGCATAGAACGTAATATGAATATGAATAATCAACAATAATCATAAACATATCATTAGAAAAAGCAGATTAAGTAAACACATTAAATATCAAACGAAATAAATCACGTGATCATTTTTAAAACGAAGTGGAATCCCACCAACGATTTCAAAATACCGTCTTATTAAATCGGTAAATCGATTAATAAAGTCGATTTATCTGCTCGATAAGCCACAACACTGGCAGTTATTAAAAACATACTGAAGGTCAGCTCCGGGTATTTAATGACACATTGACTGTAACATGAATACGCACACATAGATAAACTTGCGGACGTCTCGCTCTAGACTTACTAAAAAGCTGAAACAAGCTACATGTGATGTCTTTGGTTGCCGGAAAATAGTCGAGTATTGTGGGAAGCCCTTCTGTAACGTTTCTATATAGTGACACTGGTTTAGTTCCAGTTCAGTACGGCGGCGTTCCACTCGATTGCCGCGTCATTGCATCGATTCTTACTCGTTCCATTAGCTAGGATTAGGTATTGTTTGCGATCGAGTTAATTTCCTAGTTCCTTTTATTAAAATGCTCAGCTCAGCGGTATATGTAGTAAACTTTTATTGAGCTTACCTTATATCTATACAGATAAATAAAATTGAAGTGTCTGTTTGTAATTCCAAAATAACAGCTTTTCTCTAAATGCATATGAAAATATATACGACACTGACACAAAAATACAAATTTTTTAAATTTTTCTGTCTGTCTGTCTGTTTGTTGCGGGTAATCTCCGAAACGGCTGGACCGATTTTAACGGGACTTTCACTGGCAGGTAGCTGATGTTTCAAGGAGTAACTTAGGCTACTTTTATTTATAAAAAATATTAGGGTTTCGCGAAATGAAGCATGAAACTAAATCTACGCGGGTGAAACCGCGGGGCACAGCTAGTTGAAATTAAATGGTTTCGTCTTAATTTTTTGTAAGCATGTAAGTTAGTATAATATTTTTTTTATCATTTCGAGTTTATAGAATATAGAAAAAATAAATTCAAAAAGACGGTTTTTCTCTAAATGCATGTGAAATTGTTTAATAACTTTTTTCAAATAAATCTTTACCTGTCTGTCCGTTTGTTCCGGCTAGACTTTCAACAGGACTTTTACTGCCTGACCACGAGTAACTTAGGCTAGTCTGTTTAGAATTAAAAATTAAGAAGAATTTATTCTACGCGGGTAAAACCGCGGGGCATGGTTAGTTTAAAATATAAACGTAAGAAACACTAAGATGATATGATTGAAGCAAGTTACACCGGTTTGAGTTATTCCTCGAGTTGCTCCTTACACTGAACCTGTGAGTCCACTTCCGTCACTTATAAATATTAGCAATTTTGTACCTTATGCTCTATAGTATACCTGACCTTTTACAAAATATTGCTTGGAGGCAGAATAACAAGTGTGAAAATTATGGGTGCAACTACCGCAGTTATGTGAGAAACTAGCATACTGCCAAGGAAATTTAAAGATGCTACCAATATATCTATACTTTTACATTGCTCAACGGATTAATTTTGTTTTTTTTTTAAATTGTATAATATTTTGAAAAGAGTAATTACTGAGTTTCTTGCCAGGTTCTTCTCATTACAAGCAACCTTCCGAACCTGGCGGTAGCATGTATAATCCTGTAAATTGTGTCATTCTGACGATTTGAAACTGCTTTGTAAAAAGTCTAATCGAATAAAGATATTTTTGACTTTGACTATAAAGATGAATAAAATTTAAGTGCATATGAAAAACCTTGAATGGGCAGTCATTTTATAAATGTGTCTGTGTGACGTATGCGTATAAAAACAATGGGAATGAAGTGCTTTTACCAAATCCTCGCAAGAAATAAAAAAAATCGCACTTTTAAATATGGAATACGTTCGAATATTATTTTTAAATTTCAATTCGACAATTCGTAACATTGAAAAAACACCTTATAATCCTAAAAAGTTACAATTGAAAATCGATCTTAGGGTAGATATAGTGAAAGTCGATTTTGAAACGTAATACGTTATGTACGAGTATGATGTTTCGATCAATTAAAGCGTACAATTACAGGCTCAGCTAGTACATTGTCACCTGGTAGTTAGAGGCTGCATGACTAAACACTGTGTCCATATTTAATCCGAAGCGATCCTCTAATGTGAGGGCACGCATGCATTATTCACAGCGCGCCCAGAAACTTGGCGCGGCGTGTTCCGTTCACCATAATGCCTGTCTCGCGTTATACGTGTGGCGGGAAATTTGACAGTTATTTTTTTTATTGGTATTGGCGCCTAACACTACTTACGTCACGATGATAGTTGTTGAATTAAATAAATTCATTTGACAATTTTTTTTAATTATTTTGTTACGAAGGCTTTTGGTTTTGTTACGAAAATGTTAAAATAAAGAGAGGTATTGCAAAATTCAGGAATATTACAAACTATTATGATAACGTAACAGTTTTAATGCCATCTGAGAGAATGTATATATGTGTTAAATAACAATAGCTCTAATCATTTTATAAAACCCATATCAGAGTAAAGACCCGTCCACTTTTTTTGAAATTCTGTTTTACCCCGTACAGAGCATACCCTTAATATTTTATTCTAAATTGAAAAAGGGGAATAATTTAGTTTCCAGCGAAGGACATTAGTGGCTCAATGTTAATTTTTAATCTCGAGTGGGATTTAGACAATGCTATATGAGCTTCACTGGGCAGGGTCGGTTAACCACGGAGCCAGCTAATGCATTTCAAACCTTACTGGATTTAATTTTCACCAAACAAGGTAGTCTAAAAATATATTTCAATTACGGTTCATTTTATGTTAGCATTTTAGATTAAGGACACGACCATATTTTACAGAGCCTAAGCTGCTCTATAGCATATCTGGGTCATTTATAAATATATTACAATGGATACGATAAACCCACATATTTTATGATTAATTGCCCATGTTTAAAACTAAGGCCCACGAGCTCTTTCGAAATCTCAAGTACTTCTGTCGTCAAACAATGATTGGAGAAATGCGTGCATTGATTTTAATTAAAAATTTATTAAAGGTTCATGATCTATTTAACTACGAAGTGCTTAAAGTATGAGAATTGTAAGAATAATTATATTTTTGAGATTTTAGAATCCGACTTTCCAAAAATAGCCTCTATCTTTGTTATATGTATGTATATATTTATTATATCTATAAGCCACGATAATATTTACCTGCGCCACTATATATATATAGGCAGTACTTATGAACATTACGAACAAAACGTTCGAAACGGCACTCGCACACAGAGACACTCAATCTACGATATCCATATATTATATTACCGATATTCTAAGCAATACTGTCATTAGGTGTCACGTTGTGGCTGATCACATGTGCATTATTTACACTTTTACCGTGATTTTTCAAAACATCTAATACAAATCTTTAATTTGGCTGTAGGTAAAATAATAAATAGGCATAGTTTCCATACTGTTTAGCAAGCATATATGTTTACTGTGCCTCTGGCGTGGCCCTACTCTTGTTTGTTTATGGGATGAAGAAGAAAAAACAATATTTTATACCGCAAAAACTAGTAGGTAAACTCTATGTCGATTGGATTGCCAATTCGGCCTCTGGGGTACGATAAATTAGGGGTAATTCGGACCACGGTTTTTCCTGCATCGCTATTTACCTGCAATCCACGTATTTAATTTGGCTTTATATTTTGTTGGATGCATCTTGCTCTGGGGAGAGTGATTTGGTGCATCGAGGGAAATCTGTGATGATGAATGTGTGTGACGTCATATTTTGGACGATTGTGGATAATTTATTATCACCTAGTGATGTGGAGAAGCACTTTAGATAAGCATTCATAAATCATCCGGGAAAATTACAAAAGGGATAAAATTATACTAAAATAAAGTACTGATTCTGGTTGAAAGTGATTTCACACCACGTGCTTTAAGGTGAAGGAAAACATCGTGAGGAAACCTGCATATGTCTGAGAAGTAATTCAAAGACTACGTATAGTGCCTGAGACGGCGATGGACTCACCCTCTGTCAACGTTGGCACTTAATCATATTCGGTGAAATGTGGGTGTTGTTGTTACAACACCCCTGTTTACCCCTTCGGGGACCCTTCTGGGATGGCGTGAGCATATTTTCAAAGTTCAGATTTTAGTCGAATTTACGAGGATTCGGCGGAATAGTTTACTAGTTTCCTTTTTCTGCAATATTTGGTTTATTTTTAAATAATATAGCCGTAATTGTGAAGGCCTACAGCATTATAATACGACAACAGGTATTATAATTATGTGATGCGACGTACACCAACAATGTTCAAAGTATACACACACTCGCGACACTCCCGTTAATGAACGATATAGAACCAAGTTTAATTCAGCGCACATTTACGAAATGAACACCGCTTGCTTTCGCATTCCTAACTCAATTTATATAATGAATGCCATACATTACATCATTTCTGTTAACAATTCACTTATAAGCCTTCTCCGTGAGTTTACTTACTTGTGTCAACAGAGAGCACGATCATTCGCTGGTGAGACGTCGGCTTCCGTGGACGTCTGCTATTTATTTTATTAATAAATATGTTAATGCCATAGGTAAGTGGCGTCGCGTGTCTGCATTATTCATTTAGAACGGCAGCTCAGTTGACACAGCGAGTGATACCGCCCATGCAAATTCAATCCGGCGAGATGCGACCAAAATTATCATAATTGTGAGGTTTTTGTTTCTGTACCTGGGGAAGTTTAATCCAAAGTTTGTCGGACACTTTTAGTTTTGTATAACGCCGTCAGCGCATCGCCATTTGCAATTCAGATGGTAGGAAAAGGCGGACGGGCCGTATCCGTTTCGGCGCAACTTGCGCGGCTCTGTGGGAGATTTGTTGGATATACACACAGGTTCTGATACACTCTTTTTACTTTGAACGCGGTGCTTTTTAGCGTAACGACAAATTGAATAATGTTGTAAATGTACGCGGGAGTTGCGCTAACTTTTCCCATTGCTAATAATATTGGTATATGTGGGGATTTTTATTGAGTTTTAAAATTCAAACTGTGGGGGATGGTGTACTGTGATTTAATGTTATGTTCATGTAACGGAAGGAAGTTTAGTTGCTAAATTATTCTGCCAAATTTTCTCTTTAAGGTACATGTCATGTAAATTTTACCAAACTTTTACGAATTCTTTTCGTCTTTCATTCGAATGTTTGATTTGACTTTTCTTGTAGCAAGTTTTTTAAATTCGCTTTTCCCAGGGGCTTCTTCAATGGACTATTCAGGAAAAAGTTATAACTTCCTTGGTTAATTGTAATGACTCAGCTAAGAAAACCATAAGAAACCATGTTAAAATTTTTTTATGATGATGCAGAAACTATTTTCAAAACATAAATTCTTCTTCTTTATGGACAAAATATATTTCTACGCCAGACATAAGTTTTTCAGTAGTGTAGGCACTAAGAATACTTATTCTACAGCTGAAACTATGAAACGTAGAGGAATATTTTAACTGAAAATATAATATGCGCTACGTTTTATGATAAGTAGGTATGGAATAAAACTTTTTTACTGGAAAAAAGTTATTTTTTTATTATCTTCAACGTCAGGAAAAATTCATAATTAATCTGTGGTAAACTTGTTTTATTAAAAAAAAAATTATCGATATCATCCCGCAAAAGTTATATCGCATCAAAAGTTACGTCACTAAGCTAAGTGTCAAAATAAAATCGTTTTAAATCGATTATGTTTAATCGAACACGTAGCGAAAACGTTAACCGATATTGACTTTTTATGGTGCCATCATTCTGAAACCTACTCGATGTTAAATCGGGACCCTGGAATCGTAAATACGGGCTCGATTCAAGCCTACGGATTCGACGTGATTTTATATCGATGTGAATTGTCACTTTGGATTTATTACGTTGTGACGATGTAAAGTGGACTATAAAATTTTATGTAACACATTTTGTACTTAATAAGGGAATAAAAATATTTTTGTTTATGACAAACAGGAGGTGTGAATTGGCGTTTTGACGTAGCTTCATTATCAATGATACTTTACAATACATTTATTATTTTGTTAATTAAATAGAATGTTTAGTGATAGTGTCATATTTGGCGAAGAATCGCTTTCTTAGAAGACCCGTATGTTTATCACCTTAGTGGTAATGCGACAAGGAGATATGTGACAAATTGGTGTAAAAAATGTGTTGATATTGCACCTATACTATGCATGTGTAGGACGCCGTAAGCACTATACCTCGGCTGCTTGATATATCATATCGATTGATTGCTGTTCGGCATGTCATCGTTTTTCGAATATTATCGAATACCTATGCCACATATTATGGTTGTGTAATGTTCCATAAAGAAATAATTTAGATTTTTTTTAAGTCGTTTAATTTGCGATACTAGAACGATTCCATAGATTCCCAAATGATAGACAAAGATAACCTCTTAATGATATAGGTATAGAAAAAATAACTAAAAACACATTTGAAAAAAAAATTCCATAACCAGATTTCATATTGAAAATGCCAGTACCAAATAAAAACAGAAATAAAATGACATAAGAATATTTGATTTTCGACATTCAAAATGACATACGTCATAATTTCAATCTTGGAATGTCAGTGTATTCTGTCGATTCGATTCGGTCGCATCCCTAGCTGCCAATCAGAGCAAGGGGTCGCTTATTTCCGTTACGGTAGCGATCGCGATTTTTTTCCGCGTTCGCGGCTTGACGTGGACAAACTTGGCGCATACATCACCCACTCGACATAGAGTTACGAACATAGGAATAGTAACTATGATGTCTGCTTTTACATAATCTATACTTCATATTATAAAGATTTGTATGTATATTTGTAACAAATTGGCTCAAAAAGTACTGGATAGATTTAAAAAATCTTTAATCATTTGAATGCTACGTCACTGATTGATATAGGCTATATCTATATATTGTTATAAATTCTGAAAAAATACGTAACGTGGCGGGACTAGAACCCAAGACCTCTGCAAGCCATGTAGCTCTGTCAACTGAGATACTGATCGTGATCATACCTTATGGGTCGATTTTTTCCTTCCCTAATGTTATGTCGCGCTATTATGACTACATAGCAAAATTATGACGTGGTCCTGAAACTCTCATGACAGTAATATCATATAAACCCTCATACATTTCCTCAACATATTTATGTGATCCCGTAAAATAAGGGTAACTTGGATAGAATGGAAACGCAATAGACACTACCCAACTCAAACAATTTCTGTAAGTCAACTGCAATTTTATTGAAAAAGCTAAGACACACAAATTGCTACTGCAATTCCAATCTGCTATATGAAAAGCAATTATTGTTTATCGAAATCATTTTAAATAGATTGAAACTGCCTCTATACTGTTTAAAATCTATGGTCACGCCTATACAAGAGGGTGTTTTTAGCAAATGAGCGCCGACAAAAAGTCGACGAGGCGCCGTCGGCTGAAAAATTTGTAGGCCATTTACATATACAGGGAGGTTCGATACATTTGCGTACGTTCTGGGGGCATGTAGGAGACATACATATGCTCACGCCTGTATTCCCCGAAGGGGTAGAGGTGTTGTGATAAAATACATAAAAAAACGATACCCACTTTTCACCAAAGACTATTAAGTGCCAACGTGACAGATGGTGAGTCTATCGCCGTCTCAGGCACTATACATACATAAAAATCAAAATCAAAATCAAAATCAAATATATCTTTATTCGATTAGACTTCATACAAAGTACTTTCAAATCGTCAGAATGACACAATTACACAGGATTATACATGCTACCGCCAGGTTCGGAAGGTTGATTTTACTGAGAAGAACCTGGCAAGAAACTCAGTAATTACTCTTTTAAAGAATATTATACAGTTTTAAAAATACAAAATAAATTGTTCAAGCAACTATAAGCCCATGGACACAGTTCTAATGCTCAATTGTCAAAAATAAAAACTAAAAACTAAAAATATAGTACAAATATATGTGAGCATGGCAAATTCCAGCCAGTCAAAGCAAAATTAAGATTAATTAATTGTAGCAAAAGTACAGTGCCAATGGGATTATTTACAAACATTATCAGGTACATCCCAGGCTCCCTTATCACAAATATAATCACTTACAGTATAATATCCTTTTTCAAGCAAAACTGATTTAATTGTTTCTTTAAATTTGTTGAAGGGCAAGTTTACAATTTTTGTTGGTAATTTATTATAGAAGCGTGTGCTCTGTCCTAAAAATGAGCCATGCACTTTTTGTAGGCGATGCGCAGGCACTACAATTTTATGTTTGTGTCTTGTGTTTACGTTATGCACATCACATTTCCTTTGAAACGATCCAATGTTTTGATGCACAAATAATAAGTTAGCTAAAATATACTGTGAGGCCACTGTCAAAATTCCAATTGATTTAAATTTTTCCCTTAACGATTCTCGCGGTCCCAAATTATATATAGATCGTATAGCCCTTTTCTGTAGTGTAAATATAGAGTCTATATCAGCAGCTTTGCCCCAAATTAAAATAGCATAGGACATAACGCTATGAAAATAAGAAAAATATACAAGTCGAGCTGTTTCTATGTCGGTGAACTGTCTAATTTTTCTAATTGCATAAGCTGCGGAGCTGAGTTTTCCTGATAACTTGGATATGTGTGGGCCCCACTGAAGTTTATTATCAAGGGTTACACCTAGAAATACTACAGAATCTACTATTTCCAAAGTTTCACCATTTACCATGACCTTTGTATCAACAGGTTTGACGTTTGGTAAAGTGAATTTAATACATTTAGTTTTTTTGGCATTTAAAACTAAGTTATTTACATTAAACCATTTCAATACCTGATCAAGTGCACTGTTTACATCTTCATAATTCGTTTTGGCTCTGTCGACTTCAAACAAAAGAGATGTGTCATCAGCGAACAGTACAATATCACACGTATTCTTTACTAAATTTGGTAAATCATTAATATATACTAAGAATAGAAATGGTCCTAGGATTGAACCCTGTGGGACGCCCATTAGTACTGGAGAACCGGAAGATCTGACCCCATTTACTTCGACTTTTTGAATCCGTTGACAAAGATATGATTTGATTAGGTCGAGTGCCCTACCTTTGACACCGTAATAGTTTAATTTAACTAATAAGGTTTCGTGTTGTACACAATCGAATGCCTTGGATAGGTCGCAGAATACACCTATCATGTCGTGAGCGTTTTCCCACGCTCTATAAATATGTCTAAGAAGTGCAACACCAGCATCAGTGGTTGAACGACCTTTGGTGAAGCCATATTGCTCACCATGTAGAATATTATTAAGATTAAAGTAAGCGACTATTTGATTCAGCATAATTTTTTCGAAAATTTTGCTGAGGGCTGGCAAGATAGAGATCGGTCTGAAGTTAGTAGGGTCACTAATATCACCACCTTTAAATAATGGAATAACTTTACTATATTTCATGAGATCCGGGAATACACCGCTCTTAATACAACTGTTAAAAATGTCAGCTAAGTAAGGGGCAATTATGTCAATAATATCGTGAAGTACTTTCACTGATATATCCCATAAATCACCAGTCTTTTTGGAATTCAAACTTTTAAATGTCTTAATTATTTCAAAAGGCGTGATAGAACAAAAACTAAAGCTAGTGCCGCACTTAGAAACATTTAATTTCAGTAATAATTCGGCGTCTGTGGGAGATGAATTTAGGGAACTAGTAGTTACTATAGGAACATTTGCAAAGAACTTGTTGAAAGTTTCAGCTATTTCACCATCGTCTTGGATTACTTTGTTATCTATATTTAAAGTTAAACGACAATCGCGACTTTTTGCCTTTCCCGTCTCGGCATTAATAACGTTCCAGGTAGTTTTTATCTTATTATCAGAATTCTTGATTTTCTGGGCAAGATGCAAGGCTTTAGCTTTTATACAAACTTTCTTAAAACATTTAGAGTATCTAGTTACGAATGCTAAGAATTCAGGACTATGATCATTTCGTTTCATACCATAAAGTTCATACAACTTCCTTCTACTTTTATGGATACCTACAGTTGCCCACTCATTGAATTTAGCTTTACTATGTTTCTGAACTGTTTTTAGTTTAAATGTACTATTGAATTCCGTTTGTATAACGTTAAACAAGCTATTGTAAAGAGCATCAGGATCTTCTTGTGGCCCTTGCAGATAAGGTATCTTGCTTGCTAAGTTAGACCTGAAATTTGCTACAAGTTTCTTAGTAATAGGTCTGTAAGTGGTTTTACTTACTACATTATTAGTTTTATTTAATATTGTGATACATACGTCTCAGAATTACTTCTCAGACATATGCAGGTTTCCTCACGATGTTTTCCTTCACCGTAAAGCACGTGGTGTGAAATCACTGTACATAAGTTTTAGAAAAACTCGTTGGTACAGGCCCGGCTGGGATTCGAACTTGCGTACGTATATATTGCTTTTTTGTTTGAATAAGCATTTGTTATGTTTGAGTGATGGTAACCGTAATAATTATAGAACTTCTAAAATAAATGCTTGCATGATATATGACTATGAAGCATATTTTAAAAGCTCTTTTTTAGTATGGCAATATTGGCAAATTATACTTTCAATGTGTCAAATTGATATAATACGACAGTCATGTGACTCAATACAAAATAGAGAAAATACGAATTCGATATCGTCAACGTAAAAATATGAATTCCATTGTAACTTCTATGACTTAAACAGTACCAGTAACAGTAACAGTAGTCACATACAATTTAGGTATGAAATGATAATTTTATAAAAAAATATTTTTTCACGAAACCAGGCAAAATAAGGCGCTTTCATTATTTACCAAAACAACGGAAGAAAGCCACAACTTTGTGGGTTCCCTTCACCTTTCAAGTGCTCCTAAACCGTAAATCCATAATTATCAATTCAAAGGCTCTACGAGTAATAACCGACGAATTTCAAAAGCCTTAATCCAACCGTGAAAATCGTAACAAGTTGCTTCAAGAACGTTTTTGTGTGATGAAAGTTTTAATTGGGGGGATTAATACGCAGTTTATTTTACTTTACTAACATTTTATCGGGATAGTTAACAATTTTGGGATATACGTGACCTTATTTGGAATTGAGCCTTTAAAGGGATTGGAGCTATATTAACGAGTAACAATGTATTCAATTTAAGTTTTGACACAAAATTGTATGTGAATACTAGCATACCTTATTGTCGCGGAACCCTAATATTTTCAATAAATAAAAATAGCTTAAGTTACTCCTTGAAACATCAGCTACCTACCAGTGAAAGTCACGTTAAAATCTGTCCAGCCGTTTCAGAGATTACCCGGAACAGACAGACAGAGAAAAATGTTAAAACTTGTTTTTTTGTGTCAGTAGCGTGTATACTTTCATATGCATGTAGTGAAAAGCTGTTATTTTGGAATTACAAACAGACACTTCAATTTTATTTATCTGTTTAGATGTATAGGTTTCCAGTAATAACCGCGTATTACAAAACATGGTTGAAAAGAAAGAAGACTGGACTAAACTTGGACTAAAACTATCTACACCCCTTTCTAAATCCGTATCACAGAAAGATATGAAGATACTTTTAAACCAAGAACTATCTTAGTCTATATTTTGAAAATTAAAATGATTTATTTACTTTAGGCCCCGGTAAGGCACTTATTAATGTAGAAAAATTTATGGGTTCAGAAACTAGCCTTCTGAGAAGAACCATAATGAGGGTAGTGTTAGAAGTATGTGGCAAATTAAAAACCTATAGGTGCGGGCATATCGTCATTATACTGCAGTAAACGCTTACCCACTAACCAGCAAGTGGGATACATGATTGGAGATTAAGAACATAAAGGATCTTCGGTTTAAAACTTAGAGTTGTCGAATAGGGACCTTGTATCCGCTATACAGAACAAGTCACCAAAAAAGGTTTGATAGTCTCATAAACCTTTACATATAAAATTCAAAAACCTGACTGACTTATATATCAACGCACAGCCTAAACTGGTCTTAGGGAAATGAAATTAAGAGGGTGTGTTCTTGGTGAACTGAAGTCGTAGAACACTAAGAACGGGTTTACCGAAATTCCTCCCCTAAAGGGGTTAAATGGGGGTTGAAACTTTGCATGTGAAATCGTGCGCAATGTAAAACTTTTATGAAAAAAAATGGAAAATCTCGCTAGCATCTCCAGATATAGGCAATCCTTAAGCAATTGCCGCCATTAGGATAGAAGATATTATCATGGAAGAGTAGATTAACATTGAATTTATAAGACCATTGTAAATCAGTGTTAAGTTAACATTTGCACAAGTGTCAGGCGATCTGTCTTCATTTAGATAAGCACTACTCGACTCAGTAAAGTTCAAATGCCTGAGAAAGTCTAACTTGCCTGAATGATCAATTTTGAAGAGAGGTTTTGAAAGATTTATAATTGTGATAACAAATTGTTACTCATTACGGGTCAATGATATTTATATGTAGAAAGATAAAACTGGATATATTACGACTCATCTATTAGTTAAGAAAGACTTCTCTAACATTTTGGTATTTTTTGTATTTGGGGTCTATTATGATGAAAATATGTTTGTTACGGCTAATCTCTGAAACGGCTCGATTTTAACGGGACTTTCACCGTCTGATAGCTGATGCTACAAGGAGTAACTAAGGCTACTTTTATTTAAATAAAATATTTGTGTCGATAACTTTAAAGCATTTGAAATGTTAACAATTATATACGAGTCCTAATCTCTATTGGTTTTGAGAATTGGTTACAGGTATAATATTTTGGAAAAGTAAAGTTTAAATTTCGTAAGGGTTAAATATGGCTCAAGTTCTGAAGTACCTCTCTATTGATCAAACGTTCTTAGAAAGATAATATTCGAGCATAATTAATTTTCCCCTTCAAACTTGTTCCTAAGAACTTGACTCAAACCCGACTTACTAAGAGTTGTAGTAATAATACAAGGCCTACCTTCAATACAGCCAAGAGCAATGAATTTAGGTCATTTACCTTTACATTAATGTTAGTAGAAAGAAAAAGTTTTTGAATTACTTCTCAGACATTCGCAGGTTTCCTCACTGGACATAAGTTTTTTTTAGAAAAACTCGTTGGTACAGGCACCGCTTGGATTTGAACTTGTAGCGCTTGCGTAGGTAGCAGGCGACTGCTCATACCATACCGTCACCACAGCTCTCGTCTTCAGTGGAGCGCATCATATATTCTAATAGGTCATACACGGTATATCTGACTTTAACAGCGCTGCCAGACTGGGGACTGCACTTCCACCTTACAGAAGATTGCAGCCAAATAATGCTACCTTTGAGTAGTGTTGTATGGTGGGGGCGAAACGGAATGTTGATTAGTTGTGCTTACAATAGATGTCATTATATCAGTATAGTAATTTAATTATTTATAATTGTAGGCAATGGGCGAGTGACATTCTTGGTGTTGCAAGAGTTCCAATATTGCAGCAGCTGCTTCTCATCAGGATGTACGTTTGGTTGCCATCTTCATATGACGAAATATAAACTGTGACTAGTTCACAGACAACGCCGTGACTCTCTCTCTCTTATTTCATTCAAAAATCATTTCAATATTATGAGAAAGTTATCAAAGTATTTTTTTCTCTAATAGTACTTAATATTTAGTCTCAAAGATAGGTATTTAGATTTTATTAGTGTCCAGAATTCATTGCTGTTCAGTGTATATTATTTTAAAATTGGTAGTTCGAAAAATTCCAACCTAATATTTGAACAGCATTCGACCACAATAATAACCAGAATGAAGTGAATTCGTTAATTTTTCATGGAATCGTTTGAATTTGAATAGTGATAAGTTAATATTTAAAATCATGTTTATTTCAATGATAAACTAATTAATATTATTATAAGTTACCTTATTGTCCATTACAAATAGTAATAAAAAGCGAGACTAACGTTTTTTACCTGAAACAAAAATAATTACAATTAGTATGGCATTACACAAATTATCTTCAGGGCTTCATATTATATTAATACGTAGGTATATTCATCACCTTTTCGGGTACATCACCATCTACTCCCTGGCCCTCCTTTTATTAGGAATATTGATGATTGGATTAAACTAAATGTTACACATTCTTATGCTTCCGACTGATCAGTCACTATACATACGCCTTGAAAGATGTATGAAGGATTGTTACATGTAAGATTTCCTTACGATGTATTCTCTGAAACTAGTACTCTGAAATCGCTTGCGGGGAAGCTTATTAATTTGCAACTACTGAAATCAATCGCTCAACATCACCACGGCTTTTTCACAGTAAAAAAAAAGTATTGTTTTGCATCTACGGGCATCAGTCAACACGCAGCCTAACTTTGTATTATAGGTATTCCCAGCAAAGCAATAAAAGTAATATATTGCTCCGGCTATTTTTATTTCTCGCTCACCAATCGGAGCATTTGTAAAAAGGATTGAAATGAAGTGCTCCCGCCAAATTCGGGCTTGTATAATGTAAACATGAATGTTAAGATGGAAATACATTTTGTTATGTGACTTGAGACATAAAACATTACTTAGGAGCCGTGGTGGTCGTGCCGTTTGTGCAGTCGTCTGCTACGCAAGCGACGCAAGTTTAAATCTCAGAGGGGCCTGTACCAATTACTTATTCTAAACGTATGTACAGTGTTTTCACACCATGACCTTTACGGTGAAGGAAAACATCGTGAGGAAACATGCATATGTCTGAGAAGTAATTCAGGAACGTATGTATTGAGGCGTCGATAGGCTAACCATCTGTCACGTTGGCACTAAGTAATCCTTCGGGGAATACAGGCGTGAGCATATGAATATAGGTACTTAATACTTTCTTTTTCATACTACTTGGGTGGTGAACTAAAATACTGGCATCCTGAATTAGAAATCTACGTACATAAGGCAACGCCATTCAAGAGTAGGCTGAGGCGTAACACCACCCATTTATCACCATTAATAATTTTATTTACTAAAAATGTTCCCATTCATTTCAAAATATGTTTTAAGCGAAGACTAGACAAAACTCGGACTAAAAGTAAGTGCCTTTCGAAATCCATATCACGAAAAGATATGGAGCTATCTTAAACAAAGGACTATCTAGTCTCTGTTTAGAAATACTGAGTATTGGGTCTACATTTTTTCGTCATGAATTTCTCAGACGTATGTTTACTCACAAAGTTTTCCTTCACTGTAAAGCATGTTGCGTGTGTGAAGTATACATCTTGTTTAACACAAACATCGATAAATAACCGCTCTGAACCAGTTTCGACTGTAGCCGAAGATGACGGATAGCCGTTGAAATGTTGAATTACACAAGTCGTGAAAACGTACGCTTTTTGTAAGTTCGTTCGGTAGGCATGATTGTAGGAGCTTTAATATTATTCTTTCTTGCTGTGAAGCGAGCGAGCCGTCAGGAACTAATGGTGCCAATAAAGTGTTTGAACAGACGGATATATTTCGACATTTGAGCGACGCAATGGGTAATGCGGTCACGCAATGAGATTACACAGAGAAATAAAGAAGTAAAGAAAAATTAAATAACTGGTGCCCAAACAATTATTATCTATACAGATAAATAAAATTGAAGTGTCTGTTTGTAATTCCAAAATAACAGCTTTTCACTAAATGCATATGAAAGTGTACACCCGACTGACACCGAAAATACAAGTTTTAAATTATTCTCTGTCTGTCTGTTCTGCGTAATCTCTGAAACGGCTGAACCGATTTTAACGGGACTTCACTCACATCACTGACAGACACAAGGAATAACTTAGGCTACTTTGATTTAAAAAAACATTAGGGTTCCTCGGGCCACCCATGAAATTAAATGTACGCGGGTGAAATCGCGGGGCACAGCTAGTTTTAAAATAAAAACTGCACTGGTCCTTAAACGTAGTGTAACTATAAAAGGTTTGCCTACATCCAACGTGTTTGCAAAAGGCAAGCCTCTCTTAAGGCTGGTATGGATGTTTTTGTAGACCGGAGCGCATGTGCCGTGTTTTCATTCGATCAGACAAGTTGCGGCTGCGATGCATTTAAGGAATATTATTGTTACATATACTTAGCTATTCGTTGAACTAATATTTGGTTGTCAAAATGGAAAATACAATTACGTTTTTACACATGTTGTATGCAAGATAAGGTGGTTTGTAGTCAGTATCCATTGGGGTGAAGCTAATACAATATAAATATACTAGTGAACGTCACGCGGTTTCACCCGCGTAGTTCCCGTTCCCGTGGGAGTACGGGGATAAAATATAGCCTATGTTACTCGCTGATGACGGACGCTAAATCGGTCAAGGAGTGTTGGAGTCTATTCAATGAAAACAAACAATCAAATCTTTCCTCTAATAATATTAGTATAGATATATTTTTAATTCTCACCCGAAAGATCCCTGTTTAAAGAGATTATGCATATTTTTAATTACTATTCGGAGGTCTCGTAACCCGCTGGCGAACCTTCAACTGTCAATAAAATTGATTTGTTCCCCATTAGACATGGTCTCGGCTCGTTTGATGCATAATTAAATTGGACCGTTGGCGAATAGTTCGCAGTTTGCGGTACCCGTATTAACCGGAACATTGGGCCTGTTAATACACATGTGTGGAAGGGTTCCCACCGCGTTATTCACTAAGGTTACTCAACGTCGAACTCGACGACGAAAAAAAATAATTAAGTGCTTTACGGTGAAGGAAAACATCGTGAGGAAACCTGCATATGTCTGAGAAGTTTCAAAGACGTATGTATAGTGCCTGAGACGGCGATAGACTCATCTGTCACGTTGGTACTTAATCATCGGTGAAAAGTGGATGTTGTTATTACACCTGCTACCCTTCTTCTGCCTACCCTTTCGGGGAATACAGGCGTGAGCTTTTGAATGTATGTTATTAGGTACGACGCTAAGCAGAGTCGTAAATAGCCTTTTCTGCGCCCTATGCGAGATTCTATAACCACACCCTTGTTCTTTTAAATGTATAATAATCAAAATCCTTTCTTAGCGGATGCCTACGTCATAACATCTACCTGCATGCAATTTCAGTCCGATCCGTCCAGTGGTTTGGGCTGTGCGTTGATAGATCACTATGTCAGTCAGTCACCTTTGAGTTATATACATATATTTAAATACAAAGAGGATGCGGTTCAATTTCGTATCTTTAAAACCGACTCGACGACGAGTGCGACGCTGAGCAACCTTAGTGAATAACGCGGTAGTTATAAGGAATCAATCAAAGGTCCGTTATAATCCTACAAAATTTTAATAATACTTGTTTCCGTTCGAATCGGATCATATTATCTGCCAATATACTATTTTAGAATGCTATATTTATACAAGTAAGTAGAATACGGGCTTGTCATTAAAACTTTGACGGTTTGGCTTCTATTATTATCACTCTTATTAAGGATTCTAGCTACTGAGCTTTACTAGTCATTTGGAGTAGTTATTGCTGTCGACTTATTCTATACTTGCTGTGCCACGTGGTTTCACGTAGTCTTCATTAAATGGGTAGCCCGCGAAACCTTAATTTTTTTTAAATAAATGTAGACAAAGTTACTCCTTGTAACATTAGCTATCTGTCTGTCTGTCCGTCTGTCTTTCTGCCAGTCTGTTTGTTCCGGCTTATCTCTGAAACGGCTGGAGCGATTTTACCGGGGCTTTCACTGGCAGATATCTAATGTTACAATCGGGTCACCCATCAAATGAAATCTACGCGGGTGGAACTGCGGGGCGCAGCAAGTTATATTATAAAATCTAAAGTGAGTTTCTTGCCGCTTCTTCTCAGACGGCTAGTTTCCGAACCGGTGGTAAATTCCTCGACATTCATAAGTGCCTTACCATGGCCTAAACTGAATAAATCATTTTCATTTTCATAAAGACCGGAGTAAATGACTGACTTATATATCAAACGTAGAGCTATTCTTCGTGTCACGGACGAGAACACTGTTGAATCGATAGGAAATTTAAAATGTATGCATACCACAGTCAGTTAATTTCTGTAAATAAAGGGAAATTACCACATTAACGCCAACTATAACTTCATCTTAAATTACATTATAATAAATTAATTGATTAAAAATTCATTAATGACAAGCATATGGGCCCATATTTCGTCGCGCCAACGAGCCAAACGACGCGAGAGCTATCAATTCTTTTAATTGTTATACACATGTTATAAATTCGGTAAATTAAGTCATTTACGTGAGCTTCGCCTTAATTATTTCATTACAATTTTATACAGCATATTTTAATTATTGTTATCTTTGAATTTTTAACTACTATTTGTCTGAATTACCGAATATAAGTGTAACTTACGGGGTATTTATTCATGAGATAGTTCAGAACTACATACAGATAAATAAAACTAAACTGTCTGTTTGTAATTCCAAGTTTACAGCTTTTCACTAAATGCGTATGAAAGTATGAAAGCTACGTAAGAAGCTAAGAAATAAACTTTTTTTTTTCTGTGACTGTCTGTTTTTTCCGGCTGGACCGATTTTGACGGGATTTCACTGGTTTTAATTTTATTAACCGACTTCAAAAAAGGAGGTTATCAATTCGACTGAAGGCATGTTTTTTTTAAAACAGTATAATTTATAGTAAAAATTTACTTACAATCTCTAAGGGTATTTGAAAATAAATTGTAAGCAAATAAAAATAGCATATTTATTTTTAGATTACAAACGAGAAACACAAAAATGAGCTTTTCATTTTACGTGATTGGTAGGAACGTGAAATTGAATATTCTGACACACGGTCTAGAAAGAAAGTAAATGAAATGAAATGAAATAAGGAACGCAGATGAAAAGGAACAAACATTCTAATTTGCGCGAAATATTTTTATAAATCTTATTACGCACACAGTTACACACTTTGCACGTAAAAGTAATATTTCTCGAAAAAAATTATTGTGTACAAGAAAAAATTCTCACATTCGCCAACAGATACAAAATGTGCTCTCGTAGAATAAAATAAAAACAGAAACGGCGAAATTACGGCGTCAAAATATTCGCCTGTATTCCTGGCGAGAGGGGAGGTTCGGCCAAAAAGGATAAACACGTTAAAGGGTACCGCTATCCACAAAGAAAACACTTATGATTGTTCGGAGGGGGCAACTGGGGGTTCAAAGGGGGATAAAAGTCAATCGAAATTTTGCCAAACACTTCTCATGTGCAAGAAAACGTTCTTTGTTTATTTCCGAGCTGAATTTACGTTACTCCAACATTATTCCGCCTTTTTTATTTAAATGCAGCCATTGACATTTTATTTTATCGCTGGGGGACGATTCTTGTTAAGCAATTGAGCACGATGTCAAAATTGCGTGACATTTTGTTTTTCTGCATTATTCTGCGAAAATGCACCCCTTTTATCTACATATAAAAACATGTCACATGAGCACACAAACCTAATTTGGTAAACAAAAATGAATTGTTTTACACGTCAAATACTTCAATCAAAAACGAGAATTACGTTTTTATTTTGTCCCTGAATGAAACGCGAATATGAATTGTTAAATAATTGACTGCTAACATTTAACTGCACGTAGCTTTTCTTAAAATATACAAATCATTCATGTGTTAGAAAAATGCCCTTTAAATAGAAGAAAGAATAACATAAAATCTTGTCATACAATATCTTTACTATAATGTTATAAAAAGGAAAGATTTGTATGTATTTTTGAAAGAAATTAGCTCAAAAAGTACTGGACCGATTTTAAAAATTCTTTCACCATTTGAATGCTACATTATCACTGATTAATATAGGCTATATTTTATCTCCGTACTCCCACGGGAACGAGAACTACGCGGGTGAAACCACGTGATGTCCGCTAGTCTGTCAATAAAACTCTAAACATATTTAAGAACCGGAGCAGGTCAGAAATGCACTAATTTCGTAATAGAATTCCACCTTGTTAGTTTGGCACGCGCGGCGAATATATTCTTCGCACGTGGACGTTCAGTTGGCGGTGCGGTGGTGAGGTGGCTGTGTTAGCGATAAACCAGCTTATCCGTTTTTGGGTACAGGCCAGTCCATATGAAGAGAAACTAAGAAAAACATTTGTATAAAAAATTTAGAAAATAATTAAAAAAATATTTATTAGAAAATTAGGTTATAAATTGTTGTCTAACCAAAACCAACAGTTATAGCTACTACTTATTAATTTATCTTACAAGTTTCCATGACTTTCACTAATTACATTAATAACCAAAATAATTGTTTAACATTTAAAAAAAAAATTTGTCTGAACCATTGACATATCACAGCTGTGCTTCACATTTTCACTAACAATATATTTTCTGTACAAAGATTGTCATATTTTTTGTTAACATTTAAAGGAGCTCGTGGCATTGCGCATATCATTCGATCAGCGAACTTAAGCAACCATACGCCTAGCCAGTAGTTGGATGGGTGACCGCCCGAGTTCCCTCCGTGCCTCGGAGAGCACGTTAAGCCGTCGGTCCCGGTTGCCAATTTAACATCTTTGGCAATCGTTACAGGTCAGTCGGAGGCCTAAAAATAATCTAACAACTGGTTTAACCCAGATCACAGATTTTCCTCATAAATGGGGTTGCGAAGGTCAGATGGCAGTCGCTTCGTATAAAAATCAGGTGATCAGCCACATCGGGTTGAATCAAGTGCCGACCCCAACAATGTATGGGATAAGGCCGGGGAGATGATGATTTAAAGGTGGAATAAAAAAGTGTATATATTTAAAACCCGTATCTCCCCGCGGTGAATGCGACCCCACAGCGCCACCGCCACTCGCGCCCACGGCAACGCGGCTTAAACGGATTACAACCGCGGAGATACTGACGTTTTCCTTGTTAATCATTACTGGTGCCAATAACAACGCCCGTGGTCATTCACCCCGGGGTAGGTCAGTTACTGTGTGACGTTTGGTTACTTTTGTAAGACTTCAGCCACAGAGCCGTAATGATACGTAATAAACTGCCTCGGAAAGCACGTTAAGCCGTTGCTCCTACGCCTGATCTCTCTCCTGTCGTATCGGATTGCCTCCCATCGGACTATGAGAGTGCTTGCACATACGCTTGTGCACTATAATATCTCTTGCGAACATGGCGAATCGTTGAGATTAGCCGCCGTAACCGAAATTCGGTAGGAGATCATTATTATAATGATACGTTTATTTTTTTTTATATTCATATTTAGTGTGAATAAATATAATTCATATCTTAAATGTAAAAAAAAATTGGCCTGTCAGGTTATGATTTACGGTGTGACGTCATCTTGTGGGACAGATAAGTGGTCCTCAGAATTTTGAAGAATCGGACAACGACTACTGAATAAAAAACATCAATCGGAGGAAATCAAGAGTAAGAGCATTTTATATAAGTTTACCACATATTTTTAGCAAATTAAGTATTTTATCTATTCTTCTGGGACCATACATTTTCATTGTTGAAAGGTAGGTGAGTAAAGCAAATGGATAATAGTTTACTTGTGTATAGTTTGTAAGGGTAAACGGCAGGTCGTTGTAAATTTAATCAGTAGGCCATTAAAAATTACGGTTAAAAATTTTTGGTAAGCGTGTTCATGTAAATAAATCACTTTTATTTGCTCAGTGTCGGGCTGGAGTGTATAATATCCATAAATTACTGTAATGTTACTTAGTTCGATGTTGTTCGATGTGGTTTCAGATTAGTTTAGGGTTCGTTGGTGCAATGTATATTATTAAGCATCGCCTTCGCACTAAGTACCTATATTGTAAAGGGTTTCATTTTAGAATTTGACACGCCTTGGATTCCTTGTTAGACTTCAGTGCTCCGAGTATAGCTTTTAAAATGATTTTACGTTTACGATATCGCCTGCGTATTTTCCTCATTTTGTATGGGAACATTAAAAAGCGCCCCAAGCGGTGATTGTAGGCAGTTTTACGTCTCTATATAAAAAAAGCGCAAAACGTTCGAACGTATCAAACCTTTACTTGGGGCACTGGTAAACAAAAAGTACTCTATAAATATAATAATTTCATTTTTAGGCATTTAAAAATCCTTCAATTAATTATGACACTAAATACCTAAGTTTGTATGCAGAAAGTAATCCGCAGTTATTCAATCTAAAAACATAAAAAACAAATAAACAAATATTTAGACTGGGGGTTGCAGGGAATATACATTTTATTGATTTCAATTAATTAAATATCAAAGAGCAGACATTTATGTAGTATCGCTCCTTCTCGGAACATTGCCCCATTGGTTACCAGTTACGTATTACCTACACCTACATCAACTGTTACCAGGCGGTAATTACCATCAACACAAAGGCTTAATTTACAAGTAATTAACAATGAGCAAAGGTCATGGGTGCAGTGGACAGAAACGTTCTAATGTAACGAGTACACATAACATATTGACAACTATTGCACAGCGACTACAAACATCTTCTCAAAATGGTTATTGAACCTAATTTCTTCATAGATATTATTATCCGGAACACTTTAAGTATATACTATTCCAATCTTGTTTTTTATTCTATTGTTTTAGTACGTCGAGTCACGTGAACCTGGCTTTTATATTATAATTATTATGGTGGTTTCAGGACTTTTACGACGGGATGTGGGGTTTTAGGGCCCGTTGTTTGAACTTAATTTAGAATTTGATAAAAGGTTAATAAGAATCAATAACGTTATGTATGTTTGTTAAAAAAACAACGAAGTTCTAATAGTTATTTGGAGAACTTGTGTATTTATATCGATCCTTCATGTATTTAAAAAAATATACAATCGAATTAAGAAAACGCAAACACTACTACAGAACACGAAGTCCTGGTTTCGATCCCCGGCTCAGGCAAAGTGTAAGTATTAGGTGTTCCTGCTATAATTTTTCAAAATTAGCGGTGTCTTGATTGGTTCCTGGTTAATGGCAGTTTGTCCCTTGGGATATGAATAAAACTGGCGAAATGCGGTTCACTACAAGTTCTTGCAATCGTACAAACAAAGTGAGCAAATGTTATTAGCAGGTTTAAAAAGGGGATAACCAAACTAAACGCTGTCACCGCAAGTCAAAGTAAGACGATCATTATACATTCATAGACGGGTGACTGTGAGATTTTCCTTCAGCAAACAGACTACGTCAAGCAATTTACAAAGAAACCAGGCCATACAGAAGCACCGCAGCGTAACAATATAATGGTCTTGCGAATGCTAAACCAAAGCATTCGCAACCACCGCCTTTTGTTGATTACTTGAACGGTGGTCGTCGCATCTCATTTTTAGGGGGTCTACTTCCTTTCTCCGAAAAGAAACGAACGAAAATTAAACGAAGTTTCATCATTCGTTCTTTCGTTAAATAATGTACGAGTAATTAAAGTACGTTTGCAAAAAACATGTTAATGAAATTTATTTGTGTATTAATGACAACAAATTAAAAAAACCTACGTTAATTAAAAAAAAAATAGCTACATAGTTTTCTTGTGGACCATGATCGGACGTAACTTAAGAACGAATAAGAACCGTGGTAGAGACTGTGAACTTTCGGCCGAAACTTCGTATATCGTTGAATAAGAGTAGGCCCCCAGGTATATATTTTTACTTTCCTGAAACCATGTAATGTTTCTTTGATGAAACTCTGTGTTTTTATTTAAGGGATGCCTAAGGATAGACTAAGGTGTAATACTATACATTACAATTAATGCAGAGAGATTTGCAAATTTAGAGTAGAATAGGGAATATCCGCATAAGTCATAACCGACTATGAGGATGACTTTTGAATTTGTGTTAATTTTGTAAAAAGCGTTCTCAAGAATAATATTATGTTTAAAACAACAATAATAATAAATTTGAAAGTAAATTATTTTATTGCTGCATGATAATAAAATGTCAAAAGCTTGAGTTCTATAAATGCATTTCATAACACGCAAGCATGCTTCGAAGGTAATTTTTCATGTATTAAACGATAAATAATAATTGAATATGCGAGCTTAGCCCCTCTGAATGCACGGTCCTTAAATATCCAATTCCGTACTCACTGCACCCGAGGAAATAACTTTGAACATAACATCACAATTCCCATTCAGAGTGGGCTCTATGTAAATTACTCGAAGAATCCCATACTTTCTGCAACATAAAACCCACCAAATCGACACAGTAACAATTTAAAATTTCCTCCTATTTACACAAAATGATAACTCATGAGAATTCCAGGATTAAAGCTGAACTCGCGAATAATAATAGACGAAAACATTATCCCCCTTCATACCCATCGCCATTACCAAACGTTTTACTTCGCGCGGATAAATTACAGAGTTATGAATAAATTTCACATAAAACTGGAACTGCACCTTTACATGATGAAAGAGAAGACTATATTCATGGTGGCAGTGGTCAGAGCGGGACCAACGACGTGGCAAGTCGTAATCCGAAAATTTCATTAAGAAGTCAGGCTATCTGAACAGTTTTGCTGATACCAAGAATATTCTGGCGTGCTTATTAAGTCGGGAGAGAAATTTCCACCATTTCTTTAGGAATATTTTAATATAGTAGAACTATTTAAATTTAAGTTTCTAGTCAATTGTAGTACCACAGAGCTACGAAAAGGTAACTAAGTAGAATGATTCTTAGTTTGTAGCGACAAATCTTTGACATTTTAAAATACATTTGAATCTAAACAGATAAATAAAATTGAAGTGTCAGTTTGTAATTGTAAAATAACAGCTTTTCACTAAATGCATATGAAAGTATACACGATATTGACACTAAAAAACCAAGTTTTAATAGTTTTCTCCGTCTGTTTGTTCCGGGTAATCTCTGAAACGGCTGGACGGATTTTAACGGGACTTTCACTGGCAGGTAGCTGATGTTTCAAGGAGTAACATGGGACTTTTATTTATTAAAAATATAAGGGTTCCGCGACAATAAGGATGAAACTAAATCTACGCGGGTGAAACCGCGGGGCACAGCTAGTTATAATTAAGAAAAGACAGAGGAATGTGTTAAGTTTTCTTTAAATACTCTTTCATGTGGTATTACATTATTTTTTATTTAAAATTCCACTAATTCATAATGAACATTTAAAAAAGTATATATTTATCTAATATGTTACGAACAATTACAAAATGTAACGAATTGAATTCATGAATCCTAGATGTACAAATTGAAAAGAAATCGCTCAAATTAAACGTATTGTTTAAAATAACGAAACACATTTAGTTCTTTGAGCTGTAATACAAACGAATTAGCTTTTGTAAAACAATTTGTAAAAACGAAAAAATGTTTGAATCACTCGAAGATTAGCAGAAAAAATTACATCACGTAACGCCTGCCATAATTTACGGTCATAACGGTTATTTTACTAAAATCCTGGACTTTTTTCGTTTGCTGGTTTGCCCTACCTCCCCTATTAGATCATTAGCAACCTTAAATTGTACGTACTGGGGATTGCTGACCTAATTGATTTTCAAATGAATTTATTTCAATTAACAACGATACTGATGTTAATTATTGAACAGACGAGATTTTAGATCAAGATATTTTTTTAGGGTACCGTAACAAAAAGATAAAACGGAACTCTTATAGTCTCGCGTCGATGTCCGTCTGACACACTCTTAATTCTAGGAATTATATAAGCTACTAACGGACGTCACGCGGCTCACCCGCATAGTTCCCGTTCTCGTGGGAGTACGGGGATAAAATATAGCCTATGTTACTCGCTGATGATGTAGCTATCCATTGTTGAAAGAATTTTCAAGATCGATCAAGTAGTTTCAGAGCCTATTCAATGCAAACAAACAAAAAAACAATCAAATCTTTCCTCTTTATAATTAGTGTAGATGTAAACGTTCTATCTATATATCAAAAGCAAATAATTAGAAAACATTTTGTAATCTATACAGATAAATAAAATTGAAGTGTCTGTTTGTAATTCTAAAATAACAGCTTTTCACTAAATTCATATAAAAGTATACATGCATGCTACTGACACAAAAAAATCAAGTTTATTTTTTTTCTTTGTCTGGCTGCCTGTCCGTTTGTTCCGGGTAATCTCTGAAACGGCTGGACGGATTTTAACGGGACTTTCACTGGTAGGTAGCTGATGTTTCAAGGAGTAACTTAGGCTTTTATTTATTAAAAATATTAGAGTTCCGCTACAATAACGATGAAACCAAATGTACGCGGGCGAAACGGGGCACAGCTAGTTTATAAATATTCATCTACAATTTCATGGGTGTCTTTCATAGTGTCCTTGTTCGAGACAACCATATCAAAACTCTCATAACTCTAAATTTATATCACGATGAAATTCTAAACCAACTGTCAGATCCAATACCGATCATAATGGCCAATTTCGCAAAAGGTCGAGCCGTAAAGAAGATTAAAACTATGCCCCGGCTATTATCATTGGGCACTATATCAGGCCAATTAGTGGGAAGTACACACATGACCAGAAAGTTCAGTACTTCATTACTAAGGCCGTTGGTAAGGCAATTTTAGTAAGCTCATAATTTTTGGCCGGCGTGGGGGCTGCCTTTGTGGGGGCTGCCAATGTTTTGTGGGGTAGTTTGGCGAGGGCCGGTACCAAAACTGCTGAAGATATATTTATTAATATAGACAGAAGAATTTGTATAGGTTGGTTCGTTTATGCGTAGCAAGAAGGATATTATGTCACAATCGAAATTCTTAATCAATCATATAATTTACCTCGTCAAAATTACTATTGACTAACTAATTTATAATTAATAACTCATCATCATCTCCCTGGCCTTATCCCATACATTGTTGGGGTCGGCACTTGATTCAACCCGATGTGGCTGATCACCTGATTTTTATACGAAGCGACTGCCATCTGACCTTCGCAACCCCGTTTAGGAGGAAAATCTGTGATTTGGGTTAAACCAGTTGTCAGATTATTTTTAGGCCTCCTACTGACCTGTAACGATTGCCAAAGATGTTAAATTGGCAACCGGGACCAACAGCTTAACGTGCTCTCCGAGGCACGGAGGGAACTCGGGCGGTCACCCATCCAACTACTGGCTAGGCGTATGGTTGCTTAACTTCGCTGATCGAAGGATATGCGCAATAGTAACTGTGCCACGAGCTCCTCGTGTATAAGTAATAACTAAAACTAATAATAATAAATAAACCTATTTGGTCAAAAATGGATCCAACACGGGATACACGGGTTAGGAAGTCGGTTTTTTATGGCCTCAAAATTAAATTGCTGCAAAGTTATAATATTTTAAATTATACAATTTTGCTATATTATTTATAGTGATACCTTCTTTCATATTTAGTGTAAGTATTTTCTGATATAATTTTTATGTTAACGAATAAAAGTAACGTTATGCCCTAGCAGTTAAGACTAGTTTTGACTGCAATACATACGAGTTTTGTAAATGTGATATAGAAAGAATCACTAGTTTTTTGAAACACAATATAACGTATTTTTTCAGAAGGTTTCACTAATAAAGTTTGTTCAGAACAGTTCCCAGAGCTGTCGAAATTATAAATTACATCAGTTAAGGGTAGGTACGTAGAAGGATGATGAGTAACTTCAAAATCAAATTCAAATTCAAAAATATCTTTATTTGATTAGACTTTTAACAAAGTACTTTCAAATCGTCAGGATGACACTATTACACAGGATTATACATGCTACCGCCAGGTTCGGAGAAAAACCTGGCAAGAAATTCAGTAATAAATTTTTTTTTTTTTTTTTTTAAATTCTGAGTAATACAATATAAATCATAAAAATATATACATAAGCCCATGGACACAGTTCCAGTGCACAAAAGTCGATAAAAAATTTGAAAACTAAAAGTAGGTACTACGTATAATTGTGTAGCTTGGGATGACCAGCTTAATTATTTATGAAGTCTGTCCAAATGGGTGTCCTCTAAAATTTTATACAAATCTATAAAATAAAATTTTTTCAATCTTCAATCCCTATCTGCCCCTGTTTGCAACACCCTTTAAAATCCATTGTGAATTTCAATCAAGATTTATTTAAATACAGACCTTTGATTGCGAACCCAGCAAGCTTGTTAGGGAATAACAAATTTACATTTTCCACTCGCATACACCTTAATGACATCGGTTTACGGGTTGAATTGGAATGAGCAAAAATTGGCAAAAAATTGTACATAACCCCTTCATTTCATAAGTGGATGAAAGCTTTTGTATGACTGTTTCTTTTTTCATGTACATATCGTTTGATATGATAATTCATCTAATAGGATAGACATCGAGGAAGGATAGCCGCGGTGTTTGATCGTGTGCGTGCATTTCAGTGGTTCATTTTGATGAACGGAGATATTTGATTGGATTGGTAGGTATTATTTTTAGGGAACTGTACTTAAAAACGAAAATTGTTTGCTTACACCTGTAATGGTCTATTATACGGTCCTGTACTTATTATACATCTATACAGATAAATAAAATTGAAGTGTCTGTTTTTAATTCCAAAATTACAGCTTTTCACTAAATGCATATGAAAGTATACAGGGTTTTTTTACTCTCAACAGATTTTTTATCTGTCTGTCTGTCTGTTTGTTTGTTCCGGGTAATCTCTAAAACGACTGGACCGATTTTAATGGGACTTTCACTGGCAGGTAGCTGATTTTTCAAGAAGTAACTTAGGCTACTTTTATTTATTAAAGATATTAGGGTTAAATCTACGCGGGTGAAACCGCGGGGCACAGCTAGTAATAATAATAATAAATAAATATAAATACAATAAATTTTAAGCACTAGAAATGATTTCGCACTATGGGAGTAGTAAGTAGGCACTATTACCTATATTCATAGCGAATGTGCGTTTTTCTGTCTGTTAGTTTGGACCCCAAAAATATATGAGCTAAAACTATATATTGCGTGGATGACCACAGAGTATATTCTTCTATTTCTTATTCGCAGTGTCAGCTGTTGTATATACTCCAGAATAATTCAGTGTATAACCAAATAGTCTGTGAGCTATAATTCTCAGCTAACGTACAATAAGAGATGATTTTTCACAGCAATTCGGGGGGTGTGTTCGCGACATAAGCGCAACAATTAATTTTGCTAACGTCTAACTGGTACGGATCAACATGAACGGCTTAAGTTATGAGAGAATACATAACGGAATTTATATTTAAGTATTAAATTTCATAGTTAGCTTTATTACTCAAATTTTTTTAGAAAACAAATTTGCCGATTTTTTTTTAGTCCTTGTAACATTAGCTATCTGCCAATGAAAGACCCGGTCCAGCCGTATCAGAGATTAGCTAGAACAAAAAGACAGACGGAGTCAAATTTTACAAATTGTTATTTTAAGTAAGAAGTTGATTACTCCCGCAGCTTCGGCGAGGCCGTAACATTTGACATACAAACTTCCACACCCATTTAGGGATGAAATTCTCGGAAAATCTTTCTTCTTACTTCCACCGCAAAAAGAACATAATATTCTCCAAATTTCTCGTTTAAATATAAGTCAGCCAAGACTTCAAAATTTATTCGAGTATATATAAATAATTCTAAGGTTCTTTAAAAGTGGTAAATTCCTCGATATTAATAAGTGCCTTACCAGGGCTTAAACATAATTTAATTTTCAGTGGTAAACAAGCGTAGCGTAGAATAGCAAGCGGTCAACTACACCACGGGTGTGACGCCTCGAAGAATGGACTCGTTGCATCAACATAATGAATGACTGAAAAACTCCTCTAAGTTGGTATTGCTTTATCGTATAACAAATGAGATCTTCTAAAAATATCTATTTGGGGGCTGATATGCTTTCATGAAAAATTTCATTTGGGGTACCTACAAAGAAAAGGTGTCATAAAGCAAGCACATACGCTTAAAGGGCGTAACTTAAACCCCTTTTGGGGTAAACTGGGGCAAATTCGAGAGACATTAATCTTTAACTCACGCGAAAAGTATTGTATAGATTAACGTGGGGGACTAACATGGCCCGGTATCCTTCTGTAATCGGCGCATAGTAAATAATTAGATTAGGGAGACGATGGCAGATGGCAATACATTTATTGAAGATACTGTTTTAATTAAATTATCTACATATAATAGAAAAGAGAGTTGTCATAGTGTCATAATTCATAAAATATTAGTATTACCGGAGTCGTGGTGACCGTGAGATTTGAGCAGTTGCCTGCTACACAAGCAACGTATGTTCCAATCGCAGCGGACTGTCCTTTTTATTACATTACTAGCTGTGCCCCGCAGTTTCACCCGCGTAAGTTTTATTGTGTTATACCACGGGATAAAAAGCTATTTCCTATGTCCTTCTCCTGGTTCTAAGCCATCTCCTCGCCAATTATTATCCAAATCGATTCAGCCGTTCTTGGGTTATAAGTAGTGTAACTAACACAACTTTCTTTTATATATATAGATTAACTTTTATTACAGGACCTCTGCCTACCCCTTCGGAGTTTAGAATATAAAATTAAATGTACAATCAAACAGATTATTTTTCAAGTGAATCTTTTAAGTGGGTAAGTAGAAGTGTTGTAATACTAAATTTTTACCGGATAAAGAGGTGCCTATAATTTGACTGAAAAGAGTAAACTAGCTGTATACATACAGTTAAATAAAAAAAGCATTCGAAATTAAAACCTGTTCATTTTAAAATTCGGTTGAAGTTATCTTGAAAATAGTTAAACTTTACACATTTCCTAATGACTTTTAAATCACTTCTACAACCAAATAACTCTAACATTCCATCTTGAAGTTGTTGCTCCTAGTGTGTGCTACCTTTATACTCCGTAGAGCGTTAGGATTAATCGCATTGTGGCGCAGATACACATTTAACTAAATTTCTAAACAGCACGTGGGTATAAATCGTCTTTAACTGCCTATGAAGCACCCGCGGTTTCTACACGGAGTACACTTCGAGTTAATGGGGTGCATGTTTTTGGTGAAAACATGAGTTTAAGAGATTAATTTTGGTTCGTTGATAAAGAGAAAAACGTCACGCGAAAACCAGGCGGTAAATTACGTACGTTACTTACATTGAGAGACATTTTCTTTGAAGATTTTTCCAAAGGAAAATTGCATACTTATATTTTTACTGCGTGAAGTAATCTACATTAGTATTTAGATTTTTAAATCTTGCTTATGGGTCTGAAAAACATTCGGAAAATAATCTAAACAGATAAATAAAATTGAAGTGTCTGTTTGTAATTAAAAAATAACAGCTTTTCACTGAATGCATATGAAAGTATACACGCTATTGACGCTAAAAATCCAAGTTCTAAAATTTTTCTCTGTCTGTCTGTCTGTCTGTCTGTTTGTTCCGGGTAATCTTTGAAACGGCTGTACCGATTTTAACGGGACTTTCACTGGTAGGTAGCTGATGTTTCAAGGAGTAACTAAGGCTACTTTTATTTATCAAAAATATGAGGGTTCCGCAACAATAAGGATGAAACTAAATCTACGCGGGTGAAACCGCGGGGCACGGCTAGTTTAAGAATAAAAAATCTCATTCACTGCACCCGCGGGAGTACTCAAGAATAAAGGAATACTTTCCCCAATTTTTTATTCTCTAGGGCAGTAGAGACATTGTGTAAGTACCAATGATTTTCAACCTTATTCGCTTTGTCATAAAGACTATATTTAAGTAAAAAGAACGAAGTGATAAGCCGACTCACTGTGTACATACGTACTCCAATTTCTCATTTAGCCGCAGACTAAACGCGGATGCGTCTGACATGGTAGCTTCGTAATATCCTGTCACTACATTGACCTATTTCAACTCGGGCACAAAGTTGCACTGTGTCGCTTTGTCCTCACACAGACACCCTCTCGCTACGCCACAAGCCGCAACACAGAGTCTGTTGGAAAACTTATTTCGTAAATCTTTATTACGAAAGCAATAAAGGCCATATTTAACGCTGTCAAAGGTCTCGGAGTTAAAACGTTGAAATGAAACTTCTGTCGTCTTTTTTGAGTGGTTTGGTTGCTTAGTGTCTACTTGATAAAGGGCCCTCAGACTCGACTTGCCATTGTTCAAACGAGTTATATTAGAAATCTAAATTAGATCTTGTTACTTACTGGTGAAGGTTGATTTCAGAAAGATGTCATTACCTGGAAGAAGAAAGTAATTTGTTAGATTATGTAATTTTGAATTTGGAACAAGCATTGGCAAGAAAAAAAAAATTGCACATGTTAAATGTAAAGAAAAATCAACAGTATCTCCATACAAATATATTTTATAATACAAGAAACGGATCTGAGCAAGCGTTAAAGTAAATGAAATTCGCATTGGTAGCCACTATCCGTAAAATACGAGAGGTCAAGTCTTTCGGCTACAATCGAATCCTATAGAGAAGAGCTTTGGAAAATTGGTAGTTACGTGTTTTGTGCACACTTGCGACTTCGCACGACTTTTAGTCGCATAGAATTTTTCTAAGGTTCAGGTTAGAAACTACTTTTTACATACAAATAAATAACATAAAACATTTAACCAATAAAATGAGTGAATTTAACAATGAAAAATCTACACATCAAAATTTAAAAAAAGTATAAAAAATTGTAGTCGCCATTTCCATTTATTGTTATTTTGTCTGTTGGACACATCGTGTTTCTAAACTACATTACCGCTCTTTATACGGCTATAACTAACATATAGGATATAAACTCCGATGGGTTTAAAGCTCAAAAATCCATATTCAATTTAAATAAGACTCAACTTTTTGTAATAGTCTTAAAAATGGTAGCTTGAAGCGGAGTGAGAGCGGGTCGCATAATAAATAAATAGCGACGACAAGAAAGTCGCTCGTCTCTACAATCCCGATTGACGTCCTTCGGGTGCGTCGAATTTTTTCGGTCGGTCATTCGCGTGACCGACTCACATTAGTTCAATGAATCAAATTGAATACGGCTGCGGTCACATCCGCGATTGGAGGAAACGCCCTAATAAATAATATGCCTTAACTAGTCGAGTGACTGAAAAACAGTCGGGAGCTAATGGCATTCCTTACAGGTGGGGCGCTATTGTTTAGATTAGTAATTGATGAGGAAAGTGAGGAATTACTTTACCGACTGACGGGATTTTTTATTTTTATTTACATTATTCCGGTATGTTGGTGTTAGAAAGTGCTTTTGGGTGATTTAGGCTCGCAAATAGCAGTCTCAATGTTTTTTTTAGAAATTTTATTTTATTTCACGATTGTTCTGTAGACCGATTCAAAAATGCTATCAGGCGACTCGGACCGCTGTTTCAGTTCTTCATGGTCCCAGTCACCAAATTAATTCATGATCTAATTTAGTATGACTGGCACGTACCTATGATATTTCGAGCTGCATTTGTATGAAAATATACATATAATCACTAACCTAAAAACGAGAGATGTTGTCACAAAACTGTAAACTATCACTTTTCGCAATCCTTGTTTTATTACACCCTTAAGTTAACCCTTTAACGACACCGTTGGGCGATGCGACCGGAATAATAAAATGACCAAACGCGTCCCGCGCCTCCTACTGCCCCAATGCAAGTGTTAGGGACATTAAGACCCAGAAGTTCAAAGTCTGCAGAATTAATAGGGTTATTGTGGTAATAAATATGGAGGCGTCTAGTTTGCGGGCGGCCGCGGTCGGATAAATCAAGTGGGTAGCGCCGCAAGATGTCCTGCGGAACACCCTTCTGTCTCCCCTGGTGATTTGGGGAAGGTCCAAGCATCAAGCTGAGCGGAATACTGAACAAGATGGGAATATACACACCTAATTTGAGCAAAATTAATGTAGCCCTGGTTTTATAGTTGTAGCGAAAGTATTTTTCTCTGAATGTTTGGGGCTCTGCAACGAGATTTTCTATACATCAAGCTAGTTGGTTCAGCATTGGTTTTTTCAACAAGCTGAATAAATTATTTCAGGATTGATGAGAAATCAAGCTTATTCTTTCTGTTTACAGGGACTGTAGACCAAGTATTTTTTTCAAATCATTCTATTGCTTCTTTGGTGAGTCATAATAAAAGGTATTTTTTTAAATTTATTTTATTACAATCTAATAAAGTAAGTACATGAATTTTCGCCCTTGGTAAGTAGCATACGTCTAAACCTTGTACCTCAAACCGACAAGCTAAGTTCGAGGGCCGCCAAGAGAACATAGCCCTATACATCGGAGAAGTTATTTGCAACGTACAACCATCCGCGCAAGTTTAATGTGCGGCCGAACAACTAATTGGAGAGTACGTACGCACATGTTATGGGGATTGTACAATTGGGAATAGTTTACATTATTACAGACACTATTCCGTGTTCCTCTGAATACAAGAATTGTATCAAATTTTCAAGGGAAAATAAAAAAACATACACATTAATCACGCCATCACAGAAGGATTCCCGCAAAGGTAAGAGGTATTGTTTTCACCGAAGATGATAAGTGTCAAAATGACACAAGGTGAGTCCATCACCGTATCAAGGACTATACATACGTCTTTGAATTACTTCTCAGACATATGTGTCTTCATGGGGCTTCGTCGTATTTTCCGAGAACTAGAATACACTGGAACCGTCTTAAAACAGAATATAGATAACCGTTTCATTTCTTGAGTTCTGTAATTAATACAACGAAGTAAAAGTTTGTTTTCTCTGGCAAAGCTCAAGTTAGACCAGCCGCTCATTTCCAGGATAAGGAATCACCAAATTTATAGATCTCCCAAACGGTCCAATTAACTGATTGTCTGCCAGTTCAAGTCAGTTGTCGTTCATCAGCAATTGAAATACGCGTGGGTCAGAATTTATGTGGGTCTCAGCCACCTGAGGCGGGGTGACTAATTTATGGATAACTAGAGGGTATCTGCGGTTTGGTCCACTGGACTCCGTGGTCCCGCGGGATGCACTGCGGGTTGAAGTACTCTGGACTCTTTTTGTTTACACGAATTAGCCACATGGATTTCCGTATGCCTAAATTTTCATAGGATTCGGAGTAGTGTTTCTAAATATATGTAAAATCATTTAGAAAAGCTGCACTGTGTCGATTTGAGAATGTACGGAAAAAATAAAATTCTATACTGATAAATACAATTGAAGTGTGTGTTTATACATTAATATATTTAATTTTACTGTGTCTGTCTTCCAGGTAATCTTTGAAATCGGTTTTAACGGGACTTTCACTGTTAGATAGCTGATGTTAGAAGGAGTAAAATCAGGCTACTTTTATTTTTAAAAAAATTGGGTGCCACTAAATAATGCCACCCATGAATTTAAGTCCTCTAGGCACAGCTAGTCATATAAAAAGTGATATAGAAGAAATCCTATGCTACAAAAGTTTCAGTTTTAATCAGTTCATCCAAAATTCTTACACACTACCAAGATTTGCATTGACTTCTATTCTTTCTCGTATACTTGTATTGACGTGCAAGATCGTGATCACAAGAATCGTAATGTTCGAACTCTTTGTGAAGGTTATCCATTTGCATGTCCACAAACAGACCCCGATTCAATGGACAGCTTTATATTTGGACTAAGACTAATAGTAGGGGCTAATGCTCTAAGGTCAGACTTTAATCAGCGAACAAAAGATGAAATACGACTGGCTATATAAATGAGACGTTTGTTACATTGCGAGGGGCAGTTCATTGAATGTTTTCTTTCAATGCCAGTGGAAATGTTTCTAGGCGGCACTGATTTGTGTTTATTGTTATACTTAAAGCTTTGCTTTTATTACTAAATCCAAGTATGGTTTTAGTTTTAAGTGAGGTACGCCATAGCGGGATATCCCGATCGAATATCGGACCTACTCGACTGGGGACTGCACTTGATAAATATAAGATTACCTAGAATTTTCGTGTATTACAGACATTTATAAACTTCTATTCGATATTTTTACTTTGGTAGTATATAAAAAAGTGAATTTGGAAAACTTTGTGAGTGACAACTCTCACACTCGATGGAGCAAAAGGTTTTTATTTCAAAAATTTGGTCTAGATTCCATACTGACTAGTAAGCTTGTATTTATACTGTGACTGTACCTCCATCTTATAAAATATCGCTGTCAAATAATGCTACCTTACAGTATTCTGAGTAGAGTTAGTTTGCCAGTGATGTAAGGGGAAAAAGAGGAGTTGAATCGCATTGCTAGCACACCTCTGTCCATTGCAATTCTAACAATTTAAGTAGACATAATAACTAAATAAAAGCTGAAACAAACTTGCACTACAACAAGCTAAAATGTAATTTTAACTGATATAATTTGCTCAAAGACTTTTTACATACTCTCTGCCCTCAACATATCTACTTACATTTCTGACGTCGCATTAAATACGTTTTAACTTTTAAGGTCTGTCCGTTGCAAAATTAAATATATTTGCCTTGCTTTTGTTATTTTAATTTGATTTTGTATTTTGAAAGTGAAGGTCTGTTCATCATGTTGGACGTGGCAGATATTTTTGGAGGTTTAATAAGAAGGGCTTGATTTGCTTATTAGAACGCTGATTTTCATTCGAGTCCTCATTAACAAATAGAGTAGTTAGAATTTTTTTATTTATGACAAGTAGATCGATAATAAACTGTGACGAAGGATTACAGAATTACACGCGGCCGAAGTTACAGTAAAACATAGTATATAGTATGGAATAACTTGACATTTAGATATAACGAATACTGTTAAGGAAAAACATTTACAAGTCCGAAGTGTTACAGAGTTATTGAAAAAAAAGAGAATACTTTTAAGAGTCGAACCTGAACAAATACTTATAGATATACAGCCACGTTATTCTGTAAGGCTTGTCAGCATCGAAGTCGACGTCAAGCGACGATTTCAATCATAAGAAATAGATACATAACATATAGACGATAAAGTTCAATTTCGCATGCTTGAAACTAACATTAGACGTCGACACAGAAAAGCAGATCATATAAGATAGTAAATAGACAAGTGGTCTTATATCATAACTAGCTGTACCCCGCGGTTTCACCCGCGTAGATTTAGTTTCATCCTTATTGTTGCGGAACAAAAGCTGTTATTTTGGAATTACAAACAGACACTTCAATTTTATTTATCTGTATGTATGTATAGATAATTAACTTCTTTAAGGCATCACATTTTTTAATACAAACGTGTTAGAGGGAATTGTGTCGAATATCGCTAGGAATAAAGTCGTGTTTACCATTGTTTCAGGTGCCGTCTGTAAAATAACCAGAAGCATAAAACCTTCAACTTCAGCCCACCAAACCTAATAATCCTTTATCTGCACGGACAATTAATTCCGAAGGTTCCGGCTGAAACATCCGCCATTTTTAGGCCCTATTTTCCCGTGTTTTGGCCCAAAATTATTTCGGCCCGTTAATTATAACTTTACAGCTGACGTAGCCAGTCAAACCTTGCACTTTAATTTAAAGTCGGTTTTAGAAAGCTGCGTGGTAATAACGTGTGCTGGATGTTGGCAGGATATGGAGTTTATAGAAATAATAATTACATGACGTTTTTTTTTATTTGATAAACAATGAGCAAATCCGAAATGTCTACTGCGTTTAATGAGCGCAGATCAAATCTAAATTGGAAACTCGAAAGTAAGTCTTCAGTGTAGTGATGATTAATAATTGGACTTTTCAATGAACGTGTTGGTTGATTGTACACGATAGCTATAAGTCAACCTAAAGTTATCGAGAAGAAAAGTAGCTGGAATTACAGCATTTTGTTGACAACAACTAACTTTGAAGGGTTATAAAATACCATAAAGTATTACCAAGTAGTTTTCAACAGTTGATAGTTTTACAGACGCACAAGCCTTATTAGGAAAAAAGGTAAACAAACACAGTGATTTCAATTCAGGTCCTTTGCGTGTAACTTTTTAAATAGCCAAATAACTAACGGCATCACATTCAACGTCAATACAAGTCGATTCTTCACAAGATTGCAATTTGGAAAGCGTTGTACATTGACAAATGATCGCCGTGATTGTACATTCACAAGTACGATCAATGCCATCGGCTGAAAATGAAAAGACTTCTATCAAAAGAAATGTTTCGTTTGAATGTGTTGTTGAGATTAAGTGGTTCGCGTCCTTCAGTTTAGAGCTGAGTTGAACATTTGGAGTTCTGCTAATGGCGTTCTAACTTTTTTTTTACAAAATACCTCATCAATTATACTGGCTGCAAATAATCACACCGTAGACTTAATTAATGCCTTATTAGTCTGTCAGCACTACTGTATTCAGGTTAAGTTGTATTGTGGCTACTGCCAGTGTGACCGTGCTTTGACGTCACGACTTGGTCCTAGCGGAAGATCAGTGATGGTTGTCATTTTCGTGGCATCCAGATTATGCTGAGTTGGGACCAATTCGTAACAACTATAAAACACTGTTATTATAATCCTTTTCGCTCTTTTGTGTATCTTGTTACGAATACATTTATTTTCGTTCTTTCTTTCTTTCTTTCTACTGCAGAACACGAGGTCCTGGATTCGATCACCAGGTCTGATTAGTGAACAGCCTAGTTTCTGGTTAATGACGATAGGCTCGTCGCCTTAAGAGAAAAGAAGAGATAACTGGCGCTATGTGGGTGTACTATAAGTACATCTCTGTCTACCTATTTTGAGAATACTGTATTTGTGTATTAATTCAAAATTACTGCAATTTAAAAAATTAAATGATCTCGTATTAAGTTCAACAGAATGACACAAAAATCCTCTGAAAGTAAGATTTAAATCGACGAAATATTAAAATAACGAACTAAAAACAAGATGATAGAGAGAAAATAACATTGAAAAGGTAATAACTAAAATAATTAATTTAAAAAACTTGACAAATATTTAAATTTTATAGAAAACAGGGCGTTTACCTTAGATGAAGCTTTAGAAAATGAATGCTTCTTTGTCAACTAAATATAACTATTAACTAAATGCTTAAACACGATGCTGATAGAACTTTCTTAGAACTCGCCATTTAAAATACTTAAATAAAAGCCACAAAGAAGAAAATCACTAAGTAATAATTATCAAAACATTACAAAAGAAATGAAATGGGTGTACTCCAAGGGTTGATTCTTGGCCCACTATAGTTTAAGTGATACAAATGTAGGAAAGCTCTTAGACTCTTCATTATTAGAATCACTTCTGAAGTACAGAGCTTTGTAAATACGCATTAATTTCATGAACGAATAACAATTCTCGTACTCGGGTTTCAGTATTTATTTAATTAAAACCGGCAAATTTATTTAGCGGTTTACATAGTAAACATAAAAGTCTTTATTTAATGACTATGGAAGAACGGATGCGGACGTTCTAAATATTAATTTAGTCATGTTTGCTTATAAAAAGCTAGTGAATCTTATTGATATATAATTTATAAACACGAAATGTAACACGACATCCCAGACAGCCAGCCGTGGCTGTCGTGGGGTTTGAGCAGTCGCCTGCTACGTAAGCGACGCAAGTTCAAATCCCAGCGGCCTGCACCAGGGCAGTAATTTCATCCCACGTGCTTTACGGTGATGGAAAATATCTTGGGGAAATCTGCATATGTCTGAGAAGTAATTCAAAGACATACTTATAGTGACTGTAACGGCGATGGATCTCTGTCATGTAGGCACCCATATTCGATGAAATGTGGGTGTTGTTGTTAGAACATCTCTGCTTACCCCTTCGGAGACCCTTCTGGGATGGCATGAGCATATTTATTTTACTCGTAACAAAACAATTTGATCAATAAACATGGAGAAAAGTTTACCAAAATCGTCACGCAACAATTTGACACACGCGTTAGATAAAACCAATAAGAGATTGGGAACTGAAAAAGGAAATTGTTTAGAGAAATCAATTTGATCCCGTTGTCCTTTTTTAATGGGAAATTCTTTTACCTCAACCGTGAGAGAAGAAAACTTCGGCTGGAAACAACCGTAGACTTGGAAACTTGAAAAGAAATAAAGCAAATGAAAGAAGCCTGTCGCGAGGAATGCCATGGGTACATCGGCAGCTATATTACACCATGTTTTAGGGTATCGCTTAATTGAAAAGTTTCTACGGACTTCACCATTGTTTTTTATTAAGTATATTAACTTTTATTATTCATAGTCCACAGTCCAAATATAATGTTTTCGAAGACTATCTTAAACATTATTTGACTGTGATCTTCTATATGGAGGAAGAACTGTCTACAATAACTTGAATTATTTCTGGGACTGAAGTTAGCTAAAGTTTTCAAAGTCGGTTTTAATCTTTAATGGTATTATTGTATTTTATGCACTTTGCGCTATAACCGTTTCACATTCAATTTTGAAGTAGCTAAAAACCGATACTGTTTCCTCTGCTTTTCGACTTTCGATTGTGGAAAAAATGTTCCAACCAAATTGTATCCGAACAAAACTAATACCTTTAGAATTCCTACAAAGGCATTCTTTCCGCCATCAGTGAATTTCCGATGCGCGCTAGTCCGTATTCACTGAGTTTTTTGACTATACTTTCCGTACAGTTTTTTAAATCTCATAACTTATATGTACGAACTTAAATAGATTTAGAAGCTTCATAATTTTGCATCGAAAGATGTACGTGCGGTTTCTGTTTTACAAAATTGGAACGGCTGCACCTTTTCATGTTTAGTTCTTTTAACTGTCAGGAAATGGATTAATGAAAGAAAAATTCTGATGATTTACGTACGGAAAAGTGAATTTTTGGGATTAAAAATATCTCCATTTAAACAGAGTCAAGGCAGAAAATCTCATCATTAAACCACATCATTAAATCTCAATCTCATTGTACTATTACTGTAACGTTTTTTTTCGAGCTAATAAATTTGGTCGTGTTGACTGCGTTCATAAGACTAATAAATACATTATCACCCACGCATACTAAACTATTTTCACAACAAAAAACGCTAACCTTTTAGGATCGTGTGTCATTAATTTTATTTCTTAGGTTTCAGTCGCATGTTGTATCGGAGATATACTTTTATTTTCATTCCACAGGCTTTTATCTTAGGACGCACGTAAAGGCATTGTGACCTCTGTGTAAGGTCTCCGCTGGAAAGTTTAAGGTCAAAGTGAAATATGTTTAGTGACCTTGATAGCTATGAAAGTGGCAAGCCTAATTGGAGACATAAACATTACGTTTTGGGTAAGATTAAAGTCCATTTTATGGAGACTGTCGTTTTCCTTTTTGACCAACATCAAAAGGAAGTGGTTCTCAATTTGTCTGAAGTTTTATTGTTGACTCAATATTATGGAAATATATGTACTGAAAAAAGAAATAAAATATAATCCTTCGACATCGATGAAAATCCCATTCATTCCAAATTATGCACTTAGCTGTTGAATATGAAATTGCAAAATACCAACATGTTTATTTATTTGTTTACGATCATATTTCTTAGTATTTCGATTTAGATTTGTACTATGCACGTGCATGCGAATTTTATTTCCACCACACACCAGTTCTTTAAAGTCATTACATGAAAATGTCACTATATCCCCACTAACATTATAAATGCGAAAGTAACTCTGTCTGTCTGTTACGCTTTCCCGCTTAAATCTCTCAACCAATTTTGATGAAATTTGGCACAGACAATCTTTAGACCCTGAGAAAGGACATAGGCTACCTTTTATTAAAAATATTAGGGTTTCGCGACAATAAGGATGAAACTAAATCTATGCGGGTCAAACCGCAGGGCACAGCTAGTAGGATTATAAATCTTTCAGCCAGTTTTGAATTTTTCTGAGAAGAAATCTACGTATTAAAATAATATTCTTACGGGAAACGCAATAATAAAGTAGCTATAAAATAAATTGCTCTGGCGACTTAACCTACATTATAGTGTAATGTAATGAACTTCGTATAAAAGATTTCATCTCTCCTTTTAGATACGACGCAACTTTTACCAACTCCTTTTAATCCAACCAATGTGTTTTGTCGTGGAGAATACCCATTGTTGGGAACTTTTTCTTTTTTTACGTTTTTTCTTTAATTTTATTTCTCTCCAGCCTTGGAACTTACGCGTTTGTTGAAATGACTGCCGTCGTATGAATACGCATAGTAAATTCATTTAGACAGAGGCCCTACCATGAGCTCTTACTGCCATGATAGTTTGACTCACATTATGAGACAGATGTATATGACGTGTATACATCTGTCACTGTCATATAGCTAAATTATCATTGCATTGTTTTAGCAGCGTGTATTAAGAACTAACTTAGCTTTGACATTAAATTTTTCGGTACCAAAAAGAACGCCAAAGCTCAGGTCTTAATACGCCCTTCTTAAACCGATGATGGTAGGCCTCCTAATAGTTTTAATAATAGCAATATTTTCCTCTTTAGTCCATCCCAGAAGGGTATGAGAGAAGGCTATGGGTGTAAGCACACCAACTTTTCAAAGAAGATTTTAGTTGCTTTGAGTCTTGGTTTTTTGTTACTTATACTTAAAAAACAAAGTTAGGAAGTATTCATAGTCTCATACTCATAGTACAAGCTCTGCTTAGTTTGAAACTAGGTGCCCCGCGGTTTCACCCGCGTAGATTTAGTTTCATCCTTATTGTCGCGGAACCTTAATATTTTTAATAAATCAAAGTAGCCTAAGATACTCCTTGAAACATGAGCTACTTGCCAGTGAGTGTTAAAATCGGTACAGCCGTTTCAGAGATTACCCGGAACAAACAGACAGACAGATAGACGGACAGACAGACAGTGAAAAAAATTAAACCTTGGTTTTTTTGTGTCAGTAGCGTGTATACTTTCATATGCATTTAGTGAAAAGCTGTTATTTTGGTATTACAAACAGATATATTATCTGTATAGATGTATAGATTAGGAACATGATAAATACATTTTCTATGGAAAAGTATCTTCTAAAACCCAACCATGCAATCATAGCGTTTTAAATACACTGCCAAGAAACACTCAGTAAAATTAATGAGTCGTTATTTTAATTCAGTGCCAAAGTTCCCATTGTTTTGTGTTTCGGCTCGAAGGCGTAAGTACTTCGAAACTTTTTCTTACGTCCCATGAAAAGGTACGTCAGATTCTTATCAAGTACAATACTTTTGCTTATCAATGGATCTGAGGCGGTTGTTTTCATAAATGCTGTCCAAACTTTTTCTTTCACTTCTATCTGCTACCTTAATGTGTTCTTTTCTTGTAAAGTTAGATTTGTTTTAAGTTAAGCGTCATGGCCTTTTTGTGTTTACTTAATTGAGAACTGAAATAAATTCACTAAATACTTATACTCTTCTTTTTGTTGGTTGGTTTCACCCGCTTTTCTTAATTTCATGATGGGCCGCGAGATCCTAATGTTTTTTTTAAATAAAATCGTGAAAGTCCCGTTAAAACAGCCCGGCCGTTTTGGAGATAAGACGGAACAAAAAGACAGACGGACAGCGATATATTTAAATTTGAAAAAATATACCTACTTTCATATGAATTTAGTTAAAAGCTGTTATTTTGGAATTACAAACAGACACTTCAATTTTACGTATCTGCATAGATATAAAGTTTGCATCGCAGCATTAAAATCTTATCAAAAGAAGAATACTTTAATTCAAAAAGGCTACGCGATAAATCCAAACGGCCGAGGCTTAAAAAAGGTATCCGGTTTAAACCAGTTTTTCTCGGCAAGTGACTCGTTAGACGAATGGACTGTGCCTGTGTGTCCGACACGGGATGTCACTCCTCCCCACCCCTCCTCACCCCCTCCCCGGGGATGTTGGACCCCCATTGACCCCTCTCAAGGCTGTCGATCGCACCCGGCTTCGTTAAAATTGCGATAAGGAGCGATACGTACCTCTGGTCCTTCGAGCCGGAGTCCGTGTGATCTTCACAATTTGAGGTCTACTTTGAACTTTGCGTATCTCATTACATATAAAAAAAAACACAAGGACATTATTGTGGATTTCGGTTCTGAGAACTCAATCAATTAGAGATTAAAGGAGCAGTATTTCATTTGAAAAGGATCGTTGGGTACAATCGCTTACAAAATAATATTTGTCGAAATCAAATGTGCCGACTTTGTCCGCCCGACGGTCTGTTTGCACTTTCCAAGACGTTTCATTGGACTTCCTGTAATCCAACGAATCCAACATATTGTGTTTGCTCGGACCCTGCGTCATCTACTGTGCTTGTTACTAGATTAGTTTCTATCAATAGCTTTATAAATAACTTCTTGATTTACTCTTTCGTTGAATTAAATGTTCTTATATATACTAGCTGTCTTAATTATGAGAATGTAGCACGTATTCTGTCAATTCTATGTCAAACGTCATAAGGTTACATCAAAAAGTTTTTATTGTCCAAAGCGCTAAGGTTAGACTTAAGAAGAAATAAATAATTCTTGTATTAACTCTATTAACAAATAGTCTATGATAGTCAGCAATTATGTAACATTATATTGGTGAAAGAATTTCGGAGCCTATCCGTTACAATAAACAAATACTTCCTCGTTATAATATTAGTTTAGATGTAACAATAAATGCTATAACAGTAAAAACTAGTTAGGACAATAATAACGTGATAAGAACATAAAAAAATATTTCAATCTAAAAATGAGAATGACCTATCATTTCACAGATCTACATCTATACAGATAAATACAATTGAAGTGTCTGTTTGTAACTGCAAAATAACAGTTTTTCACTAAATGCATATAAAAGTATACACGGCACTGACACAGAAAAACCAATTTTTAATTTTTTTATCTGTCTGTCTGTCTGTCTGTTTGTTACGGGTAATCTCCGAAACGGCTGGACGGATTTTGACGGGACTTTCACTGACGGATAGCTAATGTTACAAGGAGTAACTAAGGCTACTTAGATTTTTAAACCATTAGGGATCCGCGGGCAACTATGAAATGTAAATCTACGCGGGTGAAACCGCGGGGCACAGCTAGTTAGAAATATGAATTTCAATATAGACATGGTATATATCCATCACGAGCTTGACACATTAGACATCGATAAATTGTATTATTCCTTTACCCCAAAAACGTGAGCATATCGCCTATACATATATCACTCAATAGGTCCTACGCAATAATAGCTTCGGGCTGTCTTCGGGATGCGAGTCAATAGAGCTCATACGAGACAGAGCTGTTGTGGAGAAATTGGCTTTCTTATTGAACAGACATGGCCTTTGCTAAGAGTGGGCGAAGTAGAGAACATATTTACAGTTGCAATAGTTATTCTAGTACCTTCACGTTACAGTTCTTTATCGAATGACTTCGTATTGTATCTTAATTATAGCTGTCCCGCGGTTTAAATCGCGTAGAATTTCATGAGTGGCTTTATAACGCGAAACCGTATTTTTGAAAAAAAATCTTACATTTCCATTGTAACATCAGCTTTGCCGTTAAATCGGTTTATAAGCCGTTTCAGAGATAAGCCTAAAGAAACAGACAGAGAGACTAAGACAATTTTCAAAACTTGTTTTTTTTTTTATATAAGTACCTAACTTTCATATCGTTTTAGTGAAAAGCTGCTAATTTGGAATAACAAACAGACACTTCAATGTTATTTATCTGTATGTATGTGTGAGATTGTATATTTATATAGATCGGAGAGGAATAATGAAAAGTAAAGTTCATTATGATCATTTGTATCAAGATTTAAAAAAATTACAAATTGTATGATACCTCGGTGGAAGCAATCGAGTTGTGTCAACATTATAGAAATTTAATTTCATCTCAGACGTAATATGTAGGTTCTTGGTATGACGTCATGTGGGGTTCTAGAAAAACACAATGGTAGAGCCCGCTGGGATTCGAACATGCATCGATTACGTAGCAAGCAACCGCTCAAACCGAACTGCTACCACGGATATTGTATAAATTATAGTAGCCTCATAATAAAAACTAGATCTTACAGTATTCAAATTTTAGTTCCACTGGCTTACCGTGCATTTAATATATAAAATCTCTTTCCTAGAACTTAAACTAGAGATATATCCCGGAGTCAAGAAGCGTTAAACAAGAATTTAAAAAAGAGAATATTATAAACAGTCTCCCGGCTACTTGCCGAAGCAATTTGCATATAAATTCGAAAGACAATTCACTGGAATCGAACTGGATTCCCAACGGAACGAGTTCCGGAAACTTTGAGCGTTACGAGTCATTAATGATTAATTAACATAGCTAAGTTTTAATGAAGAATTATCCGTTTTAATGACCTTTATTTTGGAACTGAACAATGGACAATTTTACTGAGTTTATTTTAAGAAGCATTCATTTATTGACCGATCATCTTACGTATACGATTATACGCTTACTACAACCTACGAGCGCTTAGCAGTGGGTAAATATGATCGCTTAAGCAGCGCGTATTAATAACTTCTTAACTTTGATGAAATGTCAAAGCCCAGTAGTTCTTACGTCCTGCTTAAACCGATTAATGGTAGGCACTCAGTAAGCTTAGTTTTCGAGTTTTAAACCAAATATCCTTGGGCCTTACCATGAGCTCATATTATGAGAAAGATATACGTGACGCGCATACATCTCAGCTGAACTATCATTGCAATAATAATCATGGTTGGGCCCATGTATATTTTACTGCTACAAGAGTAATTTAAGTTCAAAATAGTAAAGCAATACTCTCGATAGTTGCTTTTCATAGATTCCACAATACAATCCGGATGTCTAGCTAAAATAAGCTTTGGCGTCGTGAAAGCAAATTTCGCAAGGGTATTCGTTCACATCCTTTCTACACAGAATTACCTTCCTGTCCTCAAACGGCCACATAATACATACAATAAGGTTGAAATTCGTATAATTTAGCACTTCCAATACCCTCCTGTGTCACAAATTATAAAAGTAACAGATGACCAGCTCCCATCATTGGTTAAAAATCGACACACACCCTCGTATATTGATATCGGATCAGGGATAATTCTAGTAGTACATAACTGTAACTGAGGATTTTTTTACGACATAAACTGCAGCCTATGAATGCTTGTAACACCAAGTGCTCGCGCGTTGCCTACCTTATAAAGATATCCTTGCGCTAAAACATAATAATTTACAAAAGTACCTTGTTAAAAGTCTAATCAAATAAAGATATTTTTGAATTCAAGCAGTCGGCTGCTACGCATGCGACGCAAGCGGAGCCTGTAAGTTTTTCTTAAAAACGTATTTGCAGTGATTCAGCACCACGTACTTTACGGTGAAGGAAAACATCGTGAGGAAACCTGCATTTGTCTGAGAAGTAATTCAAAGACTAACTGTTTGTATACTAACTGAGACGGCGATAGACTCACTATCTGTCACGTTGGCACTTAATCATCTTCGGTGAAAAGAGGGTGTTGTTATTACGACACCTCTGCCTACTCCTTCGGGGAATACAGTCGTGAGCATGTTTGAATTGGAATTGAATTTGAACAGCCATCCGGGGGAGGAAGCTTCTTTGTAAGTACGAGACAATTTTGCGACACTATGTATGGAAGCTGGTTTTATGTTAAGTTTTATTTTATTCCCGTGTTATCCCAAAATCCAGGCGCAGACAAAGCACTTCCGCTCGGGCTCAGACGCCGGAAGGAGACACTATCACCCTCTATCGCATCTTATCGGTAACTTTGGATCTGTGTATGGTAACGTTTCGTACTAGTTTCTGAACTATTATGACGTAGGCTCGGTGAGATTATGTTATTTAGAAGGAAAGGGTGAATACGATCTGATTTCGATGATCGCCTTGCCCAATGTTATTTTTGTGTCTTGGCGCGTTTTACACATTATCAACATTATCAAAAAAGCAACCAAATTTAATTTATTGTAATAAAACTTTAAAATTACACAGCGTATACAACAGAATAATATACAGAATTTGTGAAGATATTGTGTGATTTTGTCGACATAAAATTGAAGAGTTTGTTTGTTTGCTTGAATCTCAGGAACGAATGGTCCGATTAAAAAAAATATTTCAGTGTCAGATAGACCATTTATCGAGTAAGGCTATAAGATATATATCAACACGTATAATACCAATCGCGGGTTAAAGCTAGCGCTAGCTTAAAGTAACTATTCCACGCGGACGAATTCGCGGGCAGACACTGATAATTTATATTTATAGGCAACGTGTGAGTTACACTTGCTGTTTCAAGTTTTCATCTACAAGACGTTAGGTGTGATCAACACTTTTAAGCTTAAAGTTATACCCACGTAGTTCCCGTCCCCGTGGGAGTACGGGGATAAACTATAGCCTATGTCAATCAGTGATAATGTAGCATTCAAATGGTGAAATATTTTTTAAGTTGGTTCAGTACTTGCTGAGCTAATTCGTTACAAACATACTTACATACAAATCTTTCCTCTTTATTATATTAGTATAGACGAAACAAAGCTCAACTATAAGCTCCCCAAGTCTATAAAAGTCTAAATTACGTAAATTAACTCCCAACCCCTAGTCGCCTACAGCTAACTTCAATTGTTTGAATAAATAATTATATTTGAACCACGAAAAAGGTTTTAAACCTGTTACAGTAAGTAGTGTGCGGTCGCTGTTTTAATTGTTACATATAAAGTTGTTACATTTTCAACATTAACACAAGACTATAAGTTTTATTTCACGTTGACACACACACGTGGGATTTTTACAAATAATTTTGAGTGACGCTAAGTATTTTAAATCTATACAGATAAATAAAATTTAAGTTTCTGTTTGTAATTCGAGCTACTTATGGTGGTTACGACCCTCAGCTATGAGGAAAACGACGAAGAAGAAGAATATCTTATTAAGACTGGATTTCAAAGACAAATATTTTTGTAAATTTGTCAACAAGAAACTTAATTATCTCTGTGTTGTAGTTAATTTTCGCGTGTAGTAAATACATACCGTAGGGAATAAAGTGTAAATGTAGTTGTATAATATGATATTACTAAGTTACAGACTGTATTAGAACATCTAGGCGTCTCTGAGGGACCCTCAAACATATTACTCTATCAGTGTCGCTGAATTATACTGAAATTGGAGCCGAAGTATGGAGGCGTACCTAATTGTTCGTATTCTATACTACTCACTCGTGATATTATAAAGAGGAAAGATTTGTATGTATGTTTGTAACGAATTGGCTCAAAAAGTACTGGACTGATTTAAAAAATTCTTTCACCATTTGAATGCTACATTATCACTGATTAATACAGGATTTATTTTATCCCCGTCCTCCCATGGGAACGGGTACTACGCGGGTGAAACCGCTAAGTCCGTGTTTGGTACAGACAATTGCCTATATAGGCATTTTGCTTTATAGTCGGTTTAAATGTTAGTTTCCGACTTTGTCTAATAGCGTGTGTTCTTGGTGAAGTGTAAGTTTACAAGAAAGCAGTTTCCAAAATTACACTAAAAAACAATATAAAACTGTATTTTATTTTGTGTTTTGGGCAGAAGTCGCAGAAGCAAGGCATCAAATACTTTTTCGAAAGAATAAGGCGGTTCTTCGTTCGATACGTAGGTTTTGTCTGACTTCCCATCACTTCCATGACAACAGGTGCCATCACCATCACTTCTGAGCGCTGACCTTGAATGCGCAATAGTCATTTTAAGAGTCTGTCTATGTCTGTCTGTATGGCGCGATGCGAATAAAATACATGCGCGGTTAACCCAATATTTTCCGTCTCACTATTCCACCTATAAGTAAATAGTAAATTATTGCTAGTTCATTTTCACAAATATCCCAAAGCTGGTTAATTTCCCAATACCTAAATCCCAACTTAACGGTTAATCACCGGCCATCATGATACGGCAATAACTCCCAAATAACAAGTGCTACACCCTTTTAAAAAGCTGGCCCTTTCCGGATGTGGATCGCCGGTTAGGTGAAATTTATAGCCTGAGGCTAGGTAGGGTGAAAATTGGTTAATGTAGGGGTGTCGGGGTGTTAGTGGAGGCACTGTGTAATATAGTCGTTGGGTTTTAAAAGTTTTTAGGGAGTTTATTTTACGGGATTGTATATTAACTCTATACCAGTTATTAAGGAGAGGAACTGCTTAACGAGGTGCCCAATAAAATACACCCCCTTATTATAAAAACATGGATTAAACGAAGACTAAATTCTAATAAAAACAACTTCCATCCCGCAGTGTGGTAACGTTCAAACATTGTTTTCAACCGAATCAAACCTAAGACAATATCCGAATAATATCAATAATAAAAAATTTATTACAGGTCAGTCACTAGCCTAAGAAACTTTGATAACTGGTTTAACCCAGATCACCGATTTTTCTTGTAATAGGGGTTGCGATGGTCAGATGCCAGTCGCTTTGTGTAAAAATCAGGTGATCAGCCACATCGGGTTGAATCAAGTGCCGACCCAAATAATGTATGGGATAATGCCAGGGCGATGATGATGCATGCATACATAATCTCAAATATGTGTGTACCCAGAATACACCAAAATTTCACCAGAGGCGAGTGTATTGCTATTAACCAGTCTCTAAATAAAACTCCGGGTTAAGAAGAATTTACAAATGGAAAAATTGCTCGACCCGAGGATGGAACCTAGGACTTCATGGTCCGACTACGCTAACCTGGCTTCTCGAACTCAATTCTCGTAGGTCATTATTAATTCTACCATTCGTCCCTCGGGGTGAAAGCCTGCTCGTATTTTGAAAAACAAATTAGATTTAATTGCAATCAAAGGACCACTTTACGATGGCTATACAGGCAGGGGGGTGAATCGGACTCTATAGATAAAAGTTAAGTGTCGATGTAGCTACCGTGTGATAGGGGTTGTATTCAAATCTGTGCGTGCGTTGCCGACTGACATGGTACCTACTTACTATGTTATAAGTGATAGCGGTTGGATAACATCTTGTCCAATTTATTGTATTAAAAAGCAAAAAGATCTATTTCGTTGTGAGAGTGTTGAGTTAATTTAATTTTAATGCTTATGTTTTATCTATACATACAATAAATGTAGCCTAAGGTACTCCTTGTAACATTAACTATCTGCCAGTGAAAGTCCCGTTAAAATCGAATCAGCCGTTTAGGAGATTAGCCAGAACAAACAGATAGGCAGACAGACAGACAGATATAAAAATTAAAAATTCCTTTTTTTACATCCGTATATGTTTTTTATACCCTTTCATATGTCTTGAATTTTTTCTTAGCCTGTATAGATATTTCCGCGATAAAAATGACTCGTAAATAGTATAATTATTTTAACGTATTAAATTTATATTTTTCCAACTTGCACCACAAACAGCACGAAGATCAGATAGCCTTCCCATGTACGTGATGCCTAGCAATATCATTTACACGAATGTTGCTAACAAAACGAGCATTACGTTTTAATTATGTATACATTTCATGCGTTTTAGTTCAGTATTTACCAGCCTGAGCTAAGTCTGTGAAACGGTTTAAATGTACGCTACATTGTTTTCAGCTGAAAGTTGTATTATTCTAATAGACTTGTAGCATTCTACAAGTCTATTAGAATAATAATAACTCCATTGAGTTAGACGTATTCTCGTTCATTAATGTATTCCTAGTCAAAACTTATTGATAATTAGCTGTGCCCCGCGGTTTCACCCGCGTAGATTTAGTTTCATGCTTCATGTCGCAGACTCAAAATTTTTTTATAAAAAAAAGTAGCCTAAGTTACTCCTTGAAACATCAGCTACCTGCCAGTGAAAGTCCCGTTAAAATTGATCCAGCCGTTTCAGAGATTACCCGGAACAAACAGACAGACAGACAGACAGACGGACGGACAGACAGAGAAAAATTTTAAAACTTGGTTTTTTTGTGTCAGTAGAGTTTATACTTACATATTACATTCAGTGAAAAGCTGTTATTTTGGAATTACAAACAGACACTTCAATTTTATTTATCTGTATAGATTTTTTCTGTCTTTCCTTTAAAACGTGAACCATGATCGCATTTAATACTTTTCTTGTTTTTTTACAAACTACAGTTTTTCAAACTACTTGCTGTGCCCCGCGGTTTCACCCGCGTAGCTTTAGTTTCATGCTTAATTTCACGGAACCCTAATATTTTTTATAAATAAAAGTAGCCTAAGTTACTTCTTGAAACATCAGCTATCTGCCAATCAAAATCAGTCCAGCGGTTTCGGAGATTAGTCGGAACAAACAGACAGACAGACACAATGAGAAAATTAAAAAGTATATATTTTATTATTATATACTTTCATTTGATGTGGCTTGGTACACTAGCTGTGCCCTGCGGTTTCACCCACGTAAACGTAGTTTCATACAAACTTTCATCCCCTATTTTATCCCCCTTGGGGGTAGAATTAATCAAAGTCCTTTCTTAACGGTTGCCTATGTCAAAAAATCTACCTGCATGCCAAATTTCAGCCCGATCCGTCCAGTGGTTTGGGCTGTGAGTTGATAGATCACTATGTCAGTCAGTCACCTTTGAGTTATATATATTTAAGAAGCCTACAATATGTAGTCTTCTTAATGTTAAAATATTTTACCTTGACGAACACCATTTACGGAATTAGGATGCGTTTTCTTACCTGTAACGAAAGGGAAAAATATTACATTAATAATTTGCCGGTGTAATTATTTTTGTATCATAAAATATTTCTTTTTAGATTTGTCTTTACGTGAATATAAAAATATTTTAACTTCTCTAAAACAAGCGATACTCATTCAAAATACAGCGAAACAATTAGTGAACTCCTAATACACCAAGCATTTTTCAGTCCAATTAGTAGTTAGTTCATTGAACTGTCGAGTAGTTGAACCCCAAACTACAAAATAAAAAGGTAGCATAAGGGCCGCTCTCTGCATTGCTTGAAAATCGATTCACACAGAGATGCCCAATTTATTATGCACAAAAGTAGATATGACAGATGGATGCTGTCGCATTTTTCAACAAGTAAAAATCTTATGCCAAAGTGTATATAGAAACGAGTGGGCAGAATTTACTATGGCACGGAATAACCCACAACCACGAAAATGTATTCCTTTGAGAAATAAATATCTTTAACCACAACTTTGGAGCAAACTCTGATATGTGTGCGTCTATGTGTTTGTGCCAACGTATGGGGTCCAACCTTGTGTACCATTTTGTTTTGTGTCCAAAGGCGCACCCAAAATTTGATTAATAGCACGCTTGATTGAAAAAAATAATCGTGCATACCTCTTACAAATTGATTCCTCGTGATTTAGGGTTCAATAATAATATAGTTACGCTTGAGAGGGATTATATGGGGTAGAAGAAAATGTGTATTATTATTGTGAGCCGGGGTGGAGACAGCCCTTTATTCACCAGAAAATATATTATGTTCCTACTTCCTGAAATTGGTTTAATTAAATTGGAGGATATATAGCGATGATATTATCTATTTAGTCGGCAAGTGTGAAGAACACGAGTTATTAACTCTAATTACATTTATCACATGCTTCTGACCCGTCATTTTAAACCGTGACATCGATTATATAAGATTAGCCTTCCTCGATATATATATATATATATAGGATCTTTAATCTACCTCTGAAAAAAAAAATTCCAATGGGACCAGTAGTTCCTGAGAGTTCCATACATTTTTAACACGCTTTTATTAGCTTCACCTGTATGTATGTATGTATGTATGTAACCGACCCCTTTGAGCTCGATTTTGTCCTACTTTGTACGATCAGATTTAATTCAAACTTTGCACACCTGTCAAAAGTCGATGACAATGCAATAATCCGATCGAAGCATCCGATTATCCTAATTAGATTCGCCAGGATTAATTAATTTCTTTCCGCATCCTTTGCATGCGAGTAAGAGAGATAGAGCAAGTGCGGGCGGTTTGTGGTATTGAGGGCGGTTGATAGTTAGCCAATCGAACTAAATAATATATAGTTTAAAAAAATTAACTAAAAAATGAAAAATAAATAATAGTTTAAAAAAACTAAAAAAACACGCTTTCATAAAAAATCCAACTAAAAATCAGAAAATAAAATTTAATAAATTTGGATAAAGAATATTGTAAATTAGAAATGAATGTACATTTTTGTAAAAAAGCGTGGGGTGTATTCAATGCGCTTTTTAAGATATTATATTATCAAAGTGATGATTCTTCTACTCATTATCTGTCAATAAAATGTTTATAATTATTAACACTATGCACCCCACGCTTTTTTACAAAAATGTACATTCGTTTCTAATTTACAATATTCTTTATCCAAATTTATTAAATTTTATTTTCTGATTTTTAGTTGGATTTTTTATGAAAGCGTGTTTTTTTAGTTTTTTTTATATAGTATTTTTTTTTATAGCGAGTCTTCGAAGGTAACTTTACGTTACGTAAAGTAAGGTTACGAATGGGTGACGGTTATGGCGACTGTAAAATTTTTTTTTTTCATTTTTACAAAATTATACAGAGGTAATATTAAGGTATAGATTATACCTAGAATAGTTTTAAGTGTAAAACAGACAAGGAGTGCCCAATATTAAATTATAGTAGAAGGTACCTATGATTTGAAACCTTAAATTGGTACAAGTTTTTTTATTTTTTTTAATTCTTAATTAAACTGACAATAACAAAGGTAGACATCAATATGAATCAAGAGGCAGTCGCGTCGAATGATTTCGCTCTGTCGATTCCAATCCGTCGTGTAAACATTCGGAGTTGATGCGCAAACGGTACCCGTTTCATGCAATTATCTAATTACAACGCAGCGTGTCAAACATGGCCGACAAATATGGCGGGCAAATACAGCGCCGGCGCCTGCCTCGCCTGGATTAACTATAGGGTTACCAACTTACAGTTTATGCGAAACAATAGCTGCGGAATAATTAGAATTAAATAAAAATATTACTCGGTGATGTTATTATAACATCTATGCCAATGTATATGTTAAATCAAAATATCTCGAGAAAATTCTTGACGATGGAGTTTCCTGATGAATCTAATAAGAAGTGTTTTGTTGAAATTAATTTGCCGACTATTCTTTTTTTTTTTTTTAAATACCTTGGCCTGTATACAAAGTAATATTATGCTCACGCGTCGCTATAGAAGCGATATGAAATGCATGGGAGTGACATGTCACATGCCTGCTTTATGTCATGTCAATACATTTTGTATCGCTTCTATTAGCGCAAACGCGAGAAAATGTTTCTTTGTCTAGGCCTACTCATGTGTAATAGAACAAGAACTTGATTTTTATAATTTGAAACACGAAACACGCAAATATAACTATTTACGATTTTTCTTTGATGATTTATTTTTTATCCCGTAGATCTATTTGTTACTTTTAATAATTAATATTAAGAAAATATGGTGTTTCAATAAAAAAAAACTATTATCATAATTGTAAGGTTTGTAAATTAATCATATTGCTTGCACAATAATTTTACGTGTACAACATCTCCAAAACTGGATGCAGACAGCCCTAATGATGTTATTTGCGTAATTTGTTGAAGTTGAAGATACCTATGTTTGCCTCGCGCGTATACAAGGTTGTCATGCAAATTTTGTCTCGTCTTGCATTGGCTGTTAGCTAAGGAGTTGAGTTGGGTGACGTAGTTTTACCTATGGTGTATGAACACTGAACTGATTACGTCTAGGTATTTCTACCTAAAGCAACCTTCCGAGGAGATCAAGGAGTAAAATGAAAATGATAAATATTCATTCAGTTTTTTATTTAGTGTCCAAAATTTACCACCGGATCGGAAACTAGCCTTCTGAGAAGATCATCTTCGGTGAAAAGTGGGTGTTGTTTTTACAACATACTGTGAGCATATATGTTGTAAAATTCAAGCGATTTTCCAATTAATACTTCTTTTTATGATACATTTATTCAATTTACAAGCTACGTCTTATCAACGTTAAATTTACCTTCACGGAGCAAAATAGACTAATAAATCTATACATCTATATCTATATCTATACAGATAAATAAAATTCAAGTGTCTGTTTGTAATTACAAAATTACAGCTTTTCACTAAATGCATATGAAAATATATACGCTACTCACACTAAAACACCAAGAATACATTTTTTCTCTGTCTGCCTGTCTGTTTGTTCCGGCTAATCTCTGGAATGGCTGGACCGATTTTAACGTGATTTTCACTGGCAGGTAGCTGATGTTTCAAGGAGTAACTTAGCTACTTTTATTTATTAAAAATATTTGGGTTCCGCGACAAGAATGATGAAACTAAATCTACGCGGTGAAACCGTGGGGCACTAGCGTTCCAACTACAATTATGTAACTGTAGCTTATTTATTTCAAGTTGAAAACTTAAGATCAAAAGCACCTTTACCGTGCCTTTACGTAACAACCATCTGGTGAATAAAATTAATCTCAGAGAAAGAACACTCGTAACGCGATCCATCAGCATTCATCTTCACCATCTGTAGTTCCGACATTGTTATAATAAAACAGACACTCGTCTTCAACATGAACATGTGATGTAGGCATTTGGTGAAATGAAACTATCACTATAATGTTTTGGCATTACTGTAGTTCGTAGTAGCGCTAATCTTTAAGAATTACTCTAAGATGGTTTCCTTACTAATCACTCCTTTTATATAAATATAACAGAACCCTATTTTGTTTTTAAATAAGAGTAGCATAAGTTACTTCTTGTAATATAAGCTATCTGCCAGTGAAAGTTCCGTTCAATTTGGTCCATTATTTTCAGAGAATAGTCGGAACACATGAAAAGACAGAGTAAAGTATTTTAAATTGGTTTTTTTTTGTAAGCGTACAGTAGGTACTTTCATATGCATTTAATTACAAACACTTCTTTTTGGTTATATTATGTCTAGATTTAGTTAAACGTGCTACGGCCGACGGTTGATTCGGACCCGACACGGACCAGCGTGAGTCATCCATCGTGCGTTTCATATTAAAAACACTTTATCGCGAATGTAAGGGGTGTGTTCATAGTGTATTTTCACCACCAAGTTCTTGTTATGATACATAAAGGTTCAGATGTAACACAATACACACATTACTGAGAAAACATCCCCAAACAACCGCGTATCGCTAAGGAAGGGCATATAACAATAGACCCGTATTTAAATTAACACCCTTACTTTCAAATATAGCAAACACCTGCGTAGGTAATGCATACGAACAACAATTAGTTAACAACTTAAACCGAGGGAGAATACACCTGTAACAACGCGGGGAAAATGGGGATAATTGGACATATGCCGTATAATATCACACCAGTTGTGTTGTGGAATTATTTTAATATGATAATTTCGAGGATTATGGGGTGAATTGAATATGAAAATATACTATTCAATCGCTCTTCTTGATAGTAAACACCGTCGGTATAGGACCGAGTAGCATAATAAGCTCATGCCATCTCAGAAGAGGTAAGCAGAGGTGTTGTAAATATAACAGCTACATTTTACCGAAGAAGATTAAGAGTCAACGTGACAGATGGTGAGTCTATTGCCTTCTCAGGCACTATAAATGCGTTTTTGAATTACTTTCAGACATAAGCAAGATGTTTCCCTCACTATGGAATCACTCCACTTAAGTTTTTAGAAATATCATAGGTACTGGCCGGTTGCGTAACAGTCGACAGCTTATACCCCGCGGCCACCACAGCACACACACACAAAACTTGGAACTTTTGAAATATGTGGTATCGTTTCAGGAAGCTCTGATTTATTTTGTCCATAATACCTTCTCTATTCTTTACATTAAAATCCAGTACAAATGGGTACAATGTCAACAGTATACAAGTGCATTAACACATTGAATAGTGCAAGCTCATTCGTCGAATTAACCAATTAACTTTAATGATCATGCATCATACTTTAATCATAAGACTGATTATGCTCGTTGAAGCTGTAGTTTTCAATTAGAATGACTTATTTGTGGTGTCATTCACTGGTAACGTTCCTCTTACTATTTCTCATTCATTTACAATTGAATTTATGATGATAGCGATTATCATTCACTACATAAAGATTCCCTATATGGTTATAACTATACATTTAAACTGCAAAAGGGATGGAATTTACTCACTTAGAAAATTATTTAATCACTAGCTGTGCCCCGCGGATTCCCCCGAGGAGATTTAGTTTCATCCTTATTGTCACGGAACCTTAATCTCTATACAGATAAATAAAATTGAAGTGTCTGTTTGTAAATCCAAAATAACAGTTTTTCACTAAATGCATCTGAAAGTATACACCCTACTGACACTAAAAACCAAGTTATAAAATTTTTGTCTGTCTGTCTGTCTGTCTGTTTGTTCCGGGTAATCTCCGAAACGGCTGGACCGATTTTAACGGGACTTTCACTGGCAGGTAGCTGATGTTTCAAGGAGTAACTTAAGATACTTTTATTTCTTAAAAATATTGGGGTTCCGCGACAATAAGGATGAAACTAAATTTACGCAGGTGAAACCGAGGGGCACAGCTAGTTTTTAATAAATAAAAGTAGCCTACGTTACTCCTTGATTTATCAGCTACCTGCCAGGGAAAGTCCCGTTAAAATCGGTCCAGCCGTTTCAGAGATTACCCGGAACAAACAGACAGACAGACTGGGAAAAATTTTAAAACTGTTTTTTAGTGTCAGTAGCGTGTATACGAGTACTTTCATATTATGCATTAAGTGAAAAGCTCTTATTTTGGAATTACACACTTCAATTTTATTTATCTGTATGTATAGATGTATATATATAGATATAGATATATGTATAGATATAGATTTGTACGTTTTTATTTAACGCGAGAATACAACCTAGGACTGAGTCACGCTTTTTGACAGCTAGACCAGTTGGTTTATCAAATTACAATAAGCCTAGGGATTGTTCAATATTCGAAGCTGTCCGACCAGGGACTGAACCTCCACCTTACAGAAGTTCCAGCCAAATAAACCTTGGAGTTGGAGGACTGTGGTGAGTAAGGTCACTGGTGTCAACTATAGTGCGACCTTAATGCCTTTAATTGTGTTAGCACAATGATTGAATTATCTTAAATCAACATTTACAGTTCTACCGTTTAGTTATCGAACTGTCTATAAACCAAAAACAACAAAGCTCAATACTAAATCTAAAATGCTTATTCCATTCGAAATGTTTTGAACCGTTAGTCCTCTCTCGACCTCCACACACAGGTAATACCCGTTTATGCCCAATTTCCCCACAAAATCAGGCGTGACTGAGTCAAGTTTTGCTTAGTAATTTAACACCCTGTCAAAGAAATAGAATTGTTATGCCTCGAAATATCAGTGACCTCGAGCTCTTGATCGTAAAAAGCTAGCATTATAGGCAGTTCAGTATTCAAAGCTGGCTATTTGTAATACTGTTATGCCTATTTCTACATGCTAGGTTGACGTTTTTGTAAATCAAATACTAACGTATTTTTTTCCTACTCATGTTTCTTACTAATAACTAGCTTTGCCCGGTTTCACCCGCGTACATTTAGTTTCATCTTTATCTTCCGCGACACGGAACCCTAATATTTTTAAGAAATAAAATTAGCCTAAGTTACTCCTTGAAACATCACCTACGTGCCAGTGAAAGTCCCGTTAAAATCGGTCCAGTTGTTTCGGAGATTACAAACAGACAGACAGACAGACAGAAAAAATTAAAAACTTGGTTTATTAGTGTCAGAATCGTGTATAATTTCATATGCATTTAGTGAAAAGCTGTTATTTTGGAATTACAAACAGACACTACAATTTTATTTATCTGTATGTATAGATGTAGAGATTTATCATAGACTTTGAAACTTTTTAAAATAAAATAAAAAAATAATCGAAACAAAAATGTACATCTAAGAAATACAATAATAATTCTAATATTTCTCAGTTGCTCAGAAAAAAATATTACCGAGCGAATACAAAAAAAAGAATTGAATGACAGCATGAGCTCTGAAACTGAAGGCTCAATTTTAATCGTGAAATTGTGCCTAAAGACAGACCAATCAATAATGTGGTGTTTTATTGGAAAGATATTTGATATTTTTATTTTGTATGTATACTTTTAAGCACTACGAAATCATCTGTCATTCAAAAACACTTACTTAAATCATATGAAGAGATAATATTATATAATTGAAGAATAGTGTAAATTGCAGCATTGTTATTTATGTTATATGCTATAAAATAACTATATTTTGATTATGAGTCTCTCCGTCTGTCTGTTCCAAATCTTTACTGTTTTTGACTGGCTGACCCTAAATATTTTACGCAATTGGCACCGTAAAACACTTCAATAAAAAAAAGGAAGAGACGAATATATAAATTCCAATCAATTTAATTCCAGATTTAGCAAAGGCTACGATTAAAATAGTTGAAAAGTCATTAGTTGCTTCCTATAGGAACAACAATAGGTTACAAGACAATAAGAGTGAACTTCAAGTCAAGCTATCGGCGATCGGTGACCTGCCTTAACGATCGTTACGACGCTGGATATTCGGATTTAAAGCTACGGTAAAAAGGAACAAATTATTTTTTGAAATAAAAAGGAAACGGAGGATTTTTGAAATAACCTTTCATACATCTGAAACGCAATTTCAAGTGATGACCTTAGATTAGATAACGCCTACCAGAGTACCCGGAGTCCCCCCTGAGCACTGAGGATGGCCACCGAGGGGGTTTTAGTGCGGTAAAAATCCCACATACCCCGATCTGCCTCTCCCATTTAACTACTTTGATACGAACATAATATACCTAGGGGCCTACCATCATCGGTTTAAGCAGCGCGTTTTAAGATTTTCTGAGCTTTGACATTTCATTTTGGTACTGTTAAACTAAACGGCAAAGCTAAGATGTTTGTAATATGCGCTGCTTAAACGATCATAGTTGCACCCCTGTTATTCCAAATCATGCTTAATAATGCTCTAAAAATTCTTTATACCTAGAGAAAAAATTATTTCAAAGTGTATAAAAGACCTTTGGTGAGGGCATCTATAATAACTCGAGACAAATCTGTATGGTAATAAATAATACTTGCAAAATGTAGCGTTGTCCAATTAATATCGATTTATTTACAGACTGCTTTAAACGAAAACTATTTGCCTTTTAGGGTTTATTTTAAACGGGAGTGGAGAGCACATTCCGTTGGGTTTCAGGAACTGTACACTTCGCTCGAAATTGCGAGAAAAAATTGTTGTTTAAAAGACGTTATTTTTGCATTTAATTTATTGATAACTGATGGATGTCAAAGCGGTTTCACCCACGTAGTTCCCATTCCTGTTGGAGTGCGGAGATAAAACATAACCTATATTAATCTGTGATAATGTAGCATTCAAATGGTGAAAGAATTTTAAAATAGGTCCAGTACTTTTTGAGCCAATTTGTTACAAACATACTTACATACAAATCTTCCCTCTTTATAATATTGGTATAGACGAAACAATTATTTTTGCATTATTAATGAGAGTATAAAGTCCCGTATCCATAGTGTTACTACTCCCAGTAATATAACCACCGCTCGTGACGGCACGTCGTGACGTTGCCTGCAATTTGTGTACTGTCAGCGTACCATCAACTCGACACGACCACCATCTTCGCTTAGAAAGCGTGCTTAGACCCGCTATTGATGTGAATGTCAAAGTTGTAACAGCGGAACTTGATTCAGGGAAATTATTGTTTCGCACGAGGTTATCTTGTTGAGGTAAGTTTTATGCATAACTAGCTGGGCCCCGCGGTTTTTACCCACGTTGGATCAACAATAAAAACTATTTTACAGTGATTTCTTTCTGAAATAAAGTAGCAAAAGTTACAACGAAATTGTCCAAAATTTTATGTTTTATATATGCATTTAGTAAAAACCTGCTAATTTGGAATTACAAACAGACACTTCTGTTTTATTTCTCTGATAAGTATGTATATATAAAGATATAAATTTGTTTTTGCTATTTGTAACTACTCAGTAGCAACCCAGAATCAGGATCGTTGCTTGGTTAGTGGCAATAGGCTCGCTCCCAATTACATGGGACGAGACATGCGGATGTACTATAAGTACACCTCTGCCTTCCTTCAGGGAATACAAGGGTGAGCATATTTATATATGTACGCGAACTAACACTTGTGTTAAGGTAAGTATCTAATAAGAAAGAACAGTAAATGTCTGATTGTTCACTTTTACTCCACTTTCTACTAATTCACGAGAAAACGTGATAAAACAAGGCAAAATTAAGTGCAGTCTTAGCTTACGAAGAACTACGTGTTTCGTCATCGGCTTTAGACATCTATATTACTTTGACGTATTATATCTTAGGAAATAACATTTTCTATTAATAACATATTCATTTGATCCCTACATTTAATTGCACAAGGGCAAGCGATCCAATCTTACTCTCCCCGATGTAACCTTGTCGTATCGAATGGGCCGGCGGATTCCTCGTCCGCCCAAGTGAATAAAAGGCGGGGTTCGTTCGACAGAGTTATAAAAGCGACTAAACAGCAGAGTCCCCGTGGGGCTTAGCCATGTTATCTTTACGAGTGTTCGAGTTAGATTAGTTTTTGTTCATTGCTTATTATTACAATACGTATATCGTGTGTTGATTGCAACGGTGCGTGGAGCGATCGAATTACATATCGATGGAAATACGTATAATTAAAAAGACTTCCTATTAAGAATTCCGGAGGCAAATTTCTTGACAGTTCTTCTCGGAAGGCTTGTTTCTGAACCGGTGGTAATTTTTCGACGTTCATAAGTGCCGTACCAGTACCTAAACTGAATGGATCATTTCCATTTTCATTTTCATCGGTCCGCAAATGCAGTGATGGTTTACGGAAACGGAAATTCATAGATGTATGTATAGTGCATAATGCGGAGATGGAGTTACCTTTTGCCATCTTGTCACCTCATCATTACCGGAGAAAAGTGGGTGTAGCACCTCTGCTTTATTAATTGGGAACTTTCTAGGAATAAGTAAAGTTTACGTTAAACGTCTACGCACGCCTTTTCCAAAACTAACCACTAAGCTCTTAGCACATGTGACTTTGAACTTCGTTGTTTTAAATACTAGCGGACGTCACTCGGTTTTACCCGCGTAGTTCCCGTCCGAGTGGGAGTACGGGGATAAAATATAGCCTATGTTACTCGCTGATGATGTAGCTATTCATTGCTGAATGAATTTTCAAGATCGGTCAAGTAGTTTCGGAGCCTATTCAAGTTTTGGAAAGTGTAATAATATTGTTGTCTTTTACTCTACGATATAATCTCCACAAGATTGGGACTTCAAGAGCACCATTACTAATGTTTAAATAAATTAAAAATTTCAATAAAACCCGAGAAATTTTAAAACTCATAAATCACAAATGCACCGGCCACTCAAACACACAGGTATACATAAGTCAGAAATTGCAATAAATTATAAATGATAGACCAATACCGCATGCACTGAACCAAACCTTGAGCAAACAGTGTAACGGGAGCATTAACAATGGTACACCATTCCCCTATTCGATTAAAGGGAAGGAAATAAGAAAAAAACTCACCCCATCTCTATTTCATAATTTGCATCGTAGACGCAAATAAATTTAAAATATTACCCCGTGAAGCCTTAATTTTCCCTTTCTGATGTTCCTATCAATCTTGTGATACTACGAGGGTTGGTATACTGTGTATTTAGAGTTATATTATGTAGAGTTATATTAAAAAAAATATAAATTCTTTTCAAAAGAAGAGTGATGTACATAATGTCAACACAAGACATAAAAATAAATTAGTAGTACCTACACACCGCTTACAGAAAGTCCAGGGATCATTTTTAGGGCAAAGTATACGCTTTTATAATAAATTACCTACATGTATTGTAAATTTGCCCTTTGATAAATTTAAAGAAACTGTAAAATCTGTATTACTTAAAAAGGGTTATTATACAGTTAGTGATTATATGTGTGATAAGGAAACTTGGAATAATGTATTACCAGACAAATATTGTAAGTAGTCTCATGGACACTGTACTTATGCTACAATTCTTTTTAATATTTCTTTTGATCTTTGTTTTGACTGGCTTGAGTTGTCATGCTCACTAAAATGCCTTTGCTTGCGGCGGCGTCAGGGTGACGGGTCGCTCACTTCCCTCTATAATGGTTGAGGAGGGCGATGGCTGGCATTCTCGTCATACTTGTGAACAGGTGCTGCTTGTGGGGGCTGGTCATCTCAAGCTACGCATTTAGATATAAATAGAACTACTAGACTTTTCTTTATGTTAATTTTTATCGACATTTGTACATTGGAACTGTGTCCATGGGCTTACATTTCTCAAATGATTTATTTTGTTTAAATTGTATAATATTTTTGAAAAGAGTAATTACTGAGTTTCTTGCCAGGTTCTTCTCAGTAAAAGCAACCTTCCGAACCTGGCGGTAGCATGTATAATCCTGTAAATTGTGTCATTCTGACGATTTGAAAGTGCTTTGTATAAAGTCTAATCGAATAAAGATATTTTTGACTTTGACTTTGACTTTGTAAATAAAGAAGACTTGGACGATTGGTTTAAGTTAGCCTGCAATGCCAACTGTCGAGATGTTTTCCTCACAGTGGAGGAATACATAGCGCGGAGACCTGTCCAAGACGCATAGACGCCCTGAGAGTGCGATGGACTGGACATCTGTCAAGTTGGCACATAATCAGAGTATTCCCAGACCCTTATATGCCCAATATATACATTTATATTACATGTTTTACGTTGACGATATCAACATTTTTAAAGTTATCTTATCTTGTTTGTGGCATTATTGGGTCCGGTTGCCCGGAAGCACGTCGACTCTTGGGATCTTTTGTGCCGCCCTTGCCCTTATGCTCTACGTACCTGACTCCTCAAATACTCCCTGAAAAAGCCGGCAGATCTTGCCCATGGGGAAGAGCTTGTAGTCCTCTGGTTTCGGATACGCCTTACCCAGTAGGTCCATTCGCCATTTGGCCAGTGCATTTTTAAAGTTACTTTTTTGACAAGATTCCTCGTGATGCTTGCACAAACCATTTCCAGTAAAATATTTATAAAATCTAATGTTGGTTTTAATTTACAATGTCTATTGTTATTAGTGTTCAAATGAGAACGAAAGATGGAGTTCACATTAATATTATATTTCTGCATTTCATGTAGGTATATTACCATTAAACTACATTCTAAGAAGATCCCCCAATAGCCGGAGGGTCAAATATCGAACGACTATCAACCGCAGACAAAAAGGGAATCTAAATAAAATTTTAAATCGGGAATCGAATAAAATTTCAAATTCCACTCGCGTACCGCCACGATCCCCCTGTCTTTGGGCGCGCAAGACGATACGCGAACGTATCTGAATGACAAATGCGTTTCCATGTTTTTATGGGTTCCGGTGAAGTTTGTTTATCTTGGATCGCCGGAGTTATGAGCGGACTTAATTTTATTTTTGCGCACTTCAGGTTAAATGTCGTGGGATGGTTGGTGGTTTTATTCGGCTTTTTTTTCTTAAATGTCATAGTTTTATCTATGATTTGCGGTCTGCCTTTTTGATATTGTTATTAATGACCTTACCTGGAGGCTCTTAATTTCTAAAGGGAGATCCTGTTAAGCTCTCCCTTATCCTATATCTCCTTACTATGTCTTATCAAAGGTAGATCTGATCCCAAAAAGTGTTGTCATCATATTACTTCTTAGATCCTGCTTAATGGCCAAATGAATCATATTTCCTTTAAATAAAACGGAATAAGAACCTCAAATACTGCTAACCGAGGGAGGTTTTAATGGGCTTATAATTAATGCCTTCATTCAAACGTAAGATCCCCTTATTAGAGAAAAAACCTCTGAAAAATAAAACGATTGGGGGTGGAATCTATTAAAATGATCTTCGCAGACTGTAGGTAAGGAATCAGCAAATCTGCACCAAATTGCCGGGTTCCTAATAGGAGCAAAGGGGGTTGTGAACGCTTCAATAGCTCATAAACGGGAATATTATTTGTGCTAAAGAATTTTGCTACGCTCAGCTCTATTCTAGGTTTCTTAAGTTAACATTTGGACTTGTTTGCAAGAAGGTCTAAGGTTATATTTATCTCAGAATACACGCCAAGCAAGTTCACAATTCAATGGTATTGATATGATAAACCCGAAAGTTTGTGAGAATAGACTTATGGATGTTTGTTACTCTTTCACGCAAAAACAACTGAATGGAAATTTTATGAAACTTTATTTACAAAAACGTAAACGGAGTTGCGGGCACGAGCTAGTACATAATTCTTTCCTTTGCTTTTTTTCGCAAGCAAAAATTTTTTTTTCTTGTGAAAGCTTTTGCTTCTTTCTTTCTAAAAGCGTTAGCGGAGATGTCGTAGCCCACTGCTTACCAAAGATGATTTTGAAAACGTAGCTCAGGTACTACATGAATGGCAAATAATAATCATCAGGAGTGACGCTGAAGCTGGAAACAACAATTAAAATGAAATAGATTCCCAATTCAGGATCTGGTAAAGCATTAATGAAAGATAACACCGAATAATGACCATCCCTACCGATGCTACATTTATGAGAAGAACCGGCAATAAATTCAGCCAGCAGTCTAGCACACTACAAAAAAATAATGTGCTGCTAGCAAATTCCTCTGCAAATTTCTACAAGAATTATTGCTCTTAAGCCTTACAATATTCAGCAGATAACAGTAGAACTATTATTGGCATAATTCAATTCCACGTTGGAAAGAGAAGTAAGGTGCTATTATGCGCCGCGGGCTCTGATGGTATCTCGTCCTGCCACCGTTGGCTACTGACGGACGTAACGCCTATCTGCCTGCCTGGGCTACGGACTACCGTGGAGCTGGTTTTGCTAAAATACTGCATATTCAAATCCACAAAGGGTGCATATTCACTTACATTCTTACAAAGGTCAAAGGTATTCGAAATTGTAAGTGGAGGACAACATTCACTTTTCACCGGCGTTAACGTGTCATGGTTCCCTCACGATGTTTTCCTTCATCGTAAAGCTGGTTTGACATCACTGCACTTGGAAAGCCTAATTAAAAATTAATTGCGACAGACCGATGAGATTAAACCTTTTATGCGGCATTCTAATTGATAGCAAAGTATTTTTAGAATAATTGCAAACAAAATTTGAATTTTCTTTAATCCATACTAGAAACTTGTGGAGTTATTTCAATCATTTAATTTAAGCATAATTGACATTATCAATCGATATGCCTTCCAACTTGGTAGTTCACAGCTTTATTCATATATCTATCTATACGTTAAAAAAATCAAAGGTCCTTCGAGACCTGATGGGTCAGGTATCATTTAAACGATTTTTATTTCTCAGTTACTATAAGTTAGGTTTAGAAAGCAAGCTTGTATCTCCACCACACCTCTGTGCGCCTGGTAGCATCTAGCCAGCGCACCTTCCCGCAAGCTGGCCAATCAATATAGGCTGCAATTATGTTAATGCACCGCCCTCGGCCGCTCGGCAGACGCAATTGAAAATGTAAACGACTGTTCCCGATCTCTATGGGCTCGTGATAGCCTGGTACATTGGAATTGATGAAGCTGTTTAGTTTTAGAAACGCTGTAAAGAATGGTTGTAGGGTCCGCCGTTCGCCCAATACGGTTTTACGGGTGCAATTGAATTCTACGAGGCTATGAATGCCTGGTACTGTTGGCATTTTTAGGTTAAATGTTTTTTTTTTTAAAGTGATGATTATGTTATTACTAGCTGTGTCTTATGGATTTACCCACGTAAAGTTACCACGAATCCTGGTAACTTTAAATACCTATAGCTTAATTTAACTTGTTACATGAGCTATCTCTCAGTCGTTTCTGAGATTAGCCTGACAATGTTTTTTTTTATTTTAGCACCGTTTCATATGCACTTAAGTAGTAAAAAGCCGTTAATTTGGAATTACGAGTAGACAATTCAATTTTATTTTTCTGTATAGACATAGTTAAAAGTAGGGTGATGTGGTTGAGTAATTAAATATAAAGTGCGTTTGCGATTATTCTAAGCATGCGACTTGCATTATACCTGAGAAAGAATTTTAAATATTCCTTTTATCCAATAATACATATACCCCGTACTCCCACGGGAACGGGAACTACACGGGTGAAACCGCGTGACATCCGCTAGTTAAATATAAAGTTTGAAGAGACCGTTTGTGAGTATTGTAAAGTTGCTACTTGAATAATCTGAGAAAAAATTTACGAATATGAAGTGTTCCTTGTATCCAATAATACGTAGTATTTAACTACAATGCATAGTTTGATATGGATCCAAGAAATAAGGTCTAAGCTCAGTTCAGAAACCAATCTCCGGTTTATTCTAGAAAATAACTAATTACCTACAGCTTAAAATTAAAAACTCTATCTTGTAAAGTTTGTTTGAGACTGACGCTGTCCAGTGACGCAGTAATTAAACCACGGCTTTAATAATTTTCTAGAATATCCTCTTTTAAAAATATTCCTCATCTCCCGTCCATAATAAAATCCAAATTTTAAAACTTGGTTTTTTTGTTTCAGTATCGTGTATACCTCCATACGCATTTAGTAAAAAACTGTTATTTTGGAATTACAAACAGACACTTCAATTTTATTTATCTGTATAGAATAAGAATAGATTGACGTTTTATATATAAACCCCGGTGAGACTCTCGATAGCGCGATTTAAATACTAACGTCAACAATGTCAACACCATCTATTGGCATAATACAGAACTAGAATACTAAATTTGGTTCTTAGCATATTTGGCTTATACACTAATAATAATAGTCTAACCATTAATCAGCTGGGAAATGGGAAATATCTGTAATGGGACATTCCGTGAGTGATTTTTTAATATGATAACTCATTAGAAAACCTATCGATAGCAAATCGAATTGAACAATGCAACCGAAATGGTAACCAGAATTATCTTACTCCGAACACAATAGATCAGATCAATATGATAATAACACATGTCACGCACAACGAACGATAGAACGATATCACAACGGAATCATTTGTGCAAATAATCATTCGACGTCGTATGAGAACGTATTTTCACGTAAATCGAATGGGAATTTTAATCAGCAGGCGAACCCTTATGATGTACTTGGCAAAACCCGCGCGCTTGCGTTCTTGCGCCTTCAGAAATTTGGTTATCCTTAAGGAACTTGTTCACGTATCGCGGCTTTTTACACAGCGTACATAAAAAAATCATTATCATTCTGTGTTGAATGGATTATTATGATTATCGTTTCACTACCGCAGCGTGTTGATCAACCATTTTTGGCATAGGCAACAGGATTTTTAAGTTTTACCATCATACATACACACATGTACTCACACCTGTATTCCCCGAAAGGGTAGGCACTGTAATAACACCCACATTTCACCGAAGATGATTAAGTGCCAACGTGACGGGTGAGTCTCAGGTACTATACATACGTCGTTGAATTACTTCTTAGACATATGCAGATTTCCTCACGATGTTTTTTTTCGCCGTAAAGCACGTGATGTGAAATAACTGTATATACATATTTTTTCAGTAGTAGTTGGGCGGGTGACGCTCTGTACCTCAGAGTGCACGTTAAGCCTTTGGCAATCATTGCAGGTCATTCGCACGCCCAAGAAAGTCTGAACACTGATTTAAACTAGATTACCGATTTTCCTCTTAAAAGAGGTTACGACGGTCAGATTGCAGTCGCTTCGAAAAAAAATCAGGTGATCAGCCACATCGGGTTGAATCAAGTGCCGACTCCAACAATGTATTGGATAAGGCCAGGGAGACGATATTTTTTATTAGTTGAGGTAGATCATGTGTAACACCTCCTTAACCAAATGATCTAACAATATACACTCTTAAGTATCCGTATGGCTACAGAGACGGATATGTGGATAATTAGGTTTTGTCAGAGTTTTGATTTCTTGTATTTAAATATGCAGCGTTTCGCAGTCATAAAAGTTTGCTAAAGTCATTCTATCTGCCGATGTAACCCGTATTATATAGATAGAGGCTTAGAAATGTATTTACGAACTAGCTGTGCCCCTCGGTTTCACCCGCGTAGATTTAGTTTCATCCGTATTGTCGCGGAACCTTAATACTTTTGTGGGCTACTCGTTAAATTAAATTTTCTGCTTATATTTATTTAACATATTAACCTTTATCTATTATTATTTAAACCTAAATCTATTAATACGTATACACACAAAACTATGTATATACAAACTATCCACAATGCAACGTTCAATGGAAACGCACCGCGGAGCGGGCTGACAGTTTTTTGCCCGCATTCCTGCGCCGGCGCAGGTTCGCTATGATTCGTTTTTACTCGAGTTCAGTCGGCCACAAGCCCCTGTACGTAGTACCCGTGTCGCTTGCGCTCAAGTCTTTGCCTTTGTTTATATACGCTACGCTTTTAATATTATTCGTGTTCTCTATAAGCTTGACTTTCTTGTGCTGTGCCTTTCTATCTCTGCTTGACTTTCACCTATCTTGTACTCCTTCTATATAAAGTGACTGTGTGTGTATCTGTGTGTTGTACAATAAACTTCTTCCGTTTCGCATCATTCGGACTTTTACTGGTACAGTACCTGCTATCATATTTTACACCACCATACTACCACACCTACCACACTGGTGACCCCTATTATAACACTATATCAAGATGAGTGATACAAGCGATGAATCGGCAAATACGATTGGTTCGAGACGTGGCCAGAACGTTGCCACACGCCGCACAAAAAAGGTGCGCGTTTCCACTGAACCGACATTTTTCGATCATAGGAAACATAATTTGAAGGTTCCGCAATTCTCACCAGAGGATCCAGAACTTTGGTTCGCGCTATTAGAAGCACAATTTGAGAGCCTAAATATCACGGAAGACCCCATTAAATTTAATAGCGTTGTTAACAACCTAGAGACTCACCATGCTAAGTCTGTAAAGGACATTATTTTAAATCCACCGGACAAGCATAGGTACGCTAAAATAAAAGCAGAGCTTATAAAGCGACTGTCTGCCTCTCACGAGAGAAAGGTGAAACAACTGCTCACCCACGAGGAGTTAGGGGACAGGAAGCCGTCGCAGTTCTTGCGGCACCTGCAAGATTTAGCTGGGTCTTCGGCACCCGAGGACTTTATTAAGTCCATTTGGACTAACCGTCTCCCCACGGGAATTCAGACCCTGTTGGCATCACAGCCCATGTACTCTTTGGAGCAGCTCGCCGATCTGGCAGATCGCATACAAGAGTTGACCTCGCCGTGTAGTCTCTCTGTGGCAGCAGCATCAACCTCAACCTCTGCGCCCCCGAACCATTCGGAGATAGCAGAGCTGAAGCAGATGGTGTCACAGCTCGCTGCGAAGCTGGACGAGCACACTCGTGGTTCCAGACATACCAGCAACCGGTCCAGTCGATCCAGGCCTCAACAGCGACGGTCACCTTCACGTCAGAGGAGCAGGTCAAACTCCAGTTACCGACGTTTCCCAATATGTTGGTACCATTCGAGATTTGGGAACAACGCGCATAGCTGTATCAAGCCTTGTGACTTTAAGAAGTCGGAAAACTAGGCGGGCGCTCGCTAATGGCGACGGACGACTGCCCAGCCTCTTCAGGTCGCCTGTTTATAACAGACCGTAACACCAACACCCAGTACCTTATCGACACTGGCAGTGACTTGTGTGTTTACCCATATTCTGCACTTCAAGAACGTCGTTCCAAGACGAACTATCAATTGTGTGCGGCCAACGGATCGGTTATAGATACCTATGGTTACTTAGAATTAAATTTAAATTTTGGTTTGAGACGCAACTTTCAGTGGCGATTCGTAGTGGCCAATGTTACTAAAGCTATCATTGGAGTAGATTTTCTAAGCCACTATAACCTAATTGTCGATTGTAGAATGCAGCGTATAATTGATAACACTACATCATTGTCATCTCAAGCCCCAATCGCTAATTCTAATGTATGCTCTGTAAAAATTTCCACAGGCGACACCAGGTACCATCGCATTTTGGATAGTTTTCCCGACATAACGCGCCCTTCCGGCATACATTCACCACCTCGTCACAACACGGTGCACCACATTAAAACTACACCCGGCCCTCCTGTATTTTGCAATCCCCGCAGGCTTCCTCCCGATAAGCATAAAATAGCTAAGCAGGAGTTCCAGCTGATGCTTAATTCAGGAGTTGCTCGTCCTTCTCAGAGCCCTTGGGCTTCACCCCTTCATCTGGTGCCTAAGAAGGATAGCGGCTGGCGGCCTTGTGGTGATTACAGAATGCTCAACGCACGCACTATTCCCGACCGCTATCCTATTAGGCACATACAAGACTTTTCCCAGAGTATTGCTGGATGCCAGGTGTTCAGCAAAATCGACCTGGAAAAGGCCTATCACCAAATACCCGTATTTCCGGACGATATTTCAAAGACCGCCATCACGACTCCCTTTGGCCTGTATGAATTCCCTTATATGACTTTCGGGTTAAGGAATGCAGGTCAGACTTTCCAGAGGTTTGTCGATGAACTAACCAGAGGTCTGGACTTCTGTTACGCGTATCTCGACGATTTTCTGGTCTTTTCGCGTAATGAGACCGAACACGAAGTCCACCTCCAGCAGCTATTCACTCGCATGAGAGAATATGGAGTTTTGGTCAACACTTCTAAGTGTATTTTTGGTGTACGAGCGGTAAGCTTCCTCGGATACCACATCTCCGAAGCTGGTACTAGGCCTTTGCAATCCAAGGTCCAGGCGATCATGGAGTTCCCTGTGCCTAAAACAGTAAGACAACTCCGTCGCATTTTGGGGATGGTGAACTTCTACAGGCGATTTATACCCCACGCCGCTAAGATTCAGGCACCGCTTAACGCATTGCTAACGGGGTCTGTTAAAGGTTCCCATCCCATAAACCTCACAGGCGATGCAATTGCTTCCTTTGAGCAGATTAAAGAAAGTCTCTCTAATGCTGCTTTACTCGCCCACCCAGACTGCTCTTCCCAACTTGCTCTGGTCACAGATGCATCTGATTGGGGAATGGGTGCGGTACTTCAGCAGTTCAAAAACGGCGCTTGGCAACCTCTTTCCTTTTTCTCAAGGTCATTTAGCCCTCCACAAAAGAAATACTCTCCGTACGATCGCGAGCTCCTGGCAATCTACGAGAGTATAAAATATTTTCGGTACATGTTGGAGGGGCGGCATTTTGTGATATACACAGATCATAAGCCGCTATGCTATGCTTTCGCTAACAGGAAGGACAACTGTTCCCCTCGGCAGTACCGTCATTTGGACTTTATCTCCCAATTTACTACCGACATCCGACATATTTCTGGGAAGGATAATGTTGTCGCCGACACTTTGTCCCGTGTCGACGAGTTGCAGAAACCTGTCGATTTTGCACTTCTTGCCGAGTCCCAACTAACTGACCAAGAGCTAAGCCAAATTTTAGGTGGCCAATCCTCTCTTCGCCTTCGTAAGTTGAAGGTGCCTGAAAGCGACGTCGAGCTTTACTGTGACGTAAGCACCACTTCACCTAGGCCTTTCGTAACACCGCTTTTCCGAAAGCAAGTGTTTGATAGCCTCCATAACTTCAGCCATCCAGGCGCAAACGCCACTGCTTTATTGGTCGCCCAGCGATTTGTCTGGCCAGGCATGCGCAAAGACTGTCGGGAGTGGTCCCGAAAATGTCTTGCCTGCCAACGCGCCAAGGTCCATCGCCACGTGTCGTCGCCATTAGGCACATTTGACCTCCCTCGCGCTAGATTTGCGTTTATCCATGTGGATATTATCGGTCCCCTCCCACCATCTCATGGTTTTAGGTATTGCCTGACGGTGGTAGATCGTTTCACTCGATGGCCGGAAGTTACACCGATGGTGGACATGACTGCGGAAACCGTTGGACGGGCCATGATATCGTGGATATCCAGATTTGGATGTCCAACTGATGTCGTCACCGACCGCGGGCGGCAATTCGAATCCGCGCTCTTCCAGTATCTTGGAAGAGCGATGGGATTTAGGCACCGCCGCACCACCGCATACCATCCCGCCTGTAACGGCCTCGTGGAACGATTCCACCGTCAACTGAAAGCCGCCATTATGTGCCACGCCAATGCTGATTGGGCAGATACTTTGCCTCTGGTACTCCTTGGCATCAGAAGTTCTTTTAAAGGAGACCTTAAATCCTCTTCAGCCGAATTGGTGTACGGAGAGCCCTTGCGTCTGCCAGGACAATTTTTTCAGACATCGCCTCCGGATACCACCGATATCTCTGATTTTACCACCCGATTGCACCAATTTGTAGCTAAGCTGCAACCGACACCAGCAGCTCGTCATACTAAAACGAAAGTTTTTATTTACAAGGAGCTGGCGACATCAACTCACGCATTTTTACGGGATGATACTGTTCGTGGATCGTTACAGCCACCGTACACAGGGCCTTATGAGATAATTGAGAAAGGAGATAAAACCTTTAAATTACTCATAAGGGGTAAAGTTGTGAATGTCTCCATTGATAGGCTTAAGCCGGCCTTTATACTTACCGATACTTCCCCTAACTTGCCTAATTTAACCCCTCTTCCAATCACTTTTCCTACCTCTAATCTCTCCCCGTCCACTAGACAAACGCAAGTTTCCCCGTCACCTCATAAATCTCCCCAAGAAGCAACCAAAAAGTCCAGGTTTGGGCGGACAGTTCGCTTCCCAGATTATTATCGCCCGTAGTAACGGTCTCGGGGGGGAGTGATGTGGGCTACTCGTTAAATTAAATTTTCTGCTTATATTTATTTAACATATTAACCTTTATCTATTATTATTTAAACCTAAATCTATTAATACGTATACACACAAAACTATGTATATACAAACTATCCACAATGCAACGTTCAATGGAAACGCACCGCGGAGCGGGCTGACAGTTTTTTGCCCGCATTCCTGCGCCGGCGCAGGTTCGCTATGATTCGTTTTTACTCGAGTTCAGTCGGCCACAAGCCCCTGTACGTAGTACCCGTGTCGCTTGCGCTCAAGTCTTTGCCTTTGTTTATATACGCTACGCTTTTAATATTATTCGTGTTCTCTATAAGCTTGACTTTCTTGTGCTGTGCCTTTCTATCTCTGCTTGACTTTCACCTATCTTGTACTCCTTCTATATAAAGTGACTGTGTGTGTATCTGTGTGTTGTACAATAAACTTCTTCCGTTTCGCATCATTCGGACTTTTACTGGTACAGTACCTGCTATCATATTTTACACCACCATACTACCACACCTACCACACTTTTAAATAATTAAAAGTAGCCTAAGTTACTCCTAGTTATATCAGCTACTTGCCAGTGAAAGTCCCGTTAAAATCGGTCAAGCCGTTTCAGAGATTACCCGGAACAAACAGACAGACAGATACAATTTTTAATACTTGGTTTTTTAGTGTCAGTAGCGTGTATACTTTCATATGCATTTAGTGAAAAGCTGTAATTTTGGAATTACAAACAGACACTTCAATTTTATTTATCTGTATAGATATATAGATAGTAGGGACTGGTAAGCAAATAAAAATGTTACAGAGTTTTAAAACTGTCAGGTGACATGATTTAAACCGATATAACTGACTATAGTTAAAGTTAAACTTTTTCACATTTGAACAATAAACAGCGTAATTTCGTGTAAAAGTTAAAGTCATAGCTACTGCCATCGTCATTTCTTTCTTGAACTTTCACAATTCTATTATCTTGCAACCCACCCTAAGTATTATCCACGTTTTTCTAAGCGAAAAAAAATGATTTTTAGAATAATGCCTTTCGTTCCTTTTAAATATTTTATTTCGTGTAAACGTACCTATTATTATACTTCAAATATTTTCTTTAGGAAATTAATAGGTACGAGGATAGCTTTGTACTTGAAAATAAATCGAAGTCAGTGTTATTATAGATAATAATTGTAGCAATTAAGACAATTATATAGTTACCTTGATTGTCCTATCAATAATTCACGTACTTTATGATATTCACATACCTGTAACAAAAGACAAGGTGGTTAGTTTGGGATCAAACAAGAAAATTCTGAGAAAGTGAGTCAAAGAGGTCCATTAGGTTTCACAAGAGTTCTCAAAAGGGTAGACAGAAGTATAACAACAGAGGAAAAACAGAAGATTATTTATTTTTTAAAGCGTAGACTTAATTTCGCGGAAACCTAATGATTTATTTAAATATAAAAGTTGCCTAATTTACTTTTACCATCAGCTAATGAATGTCCCTTTAAATGCGCTGTTCCGATCCTATACAAATCTGCGTTTACGTCGACGCGATGACTTGTGACGGCGATTTTAAGAAAACTCGCACTAGGCACTATGAGTGCTGTCACAAGTCACCGCGTCAACTTAAACGCAGATTTGTATAGGATCGGTACAGCGCCTCTGTCGGCCTAAGGATGACACTATTGTCAGCCCATACAAATCTGAGTTTATGTTGACGCGGTGACTTGTGACGGCGGCAGTGAAAAACTCGCACTAGGCCCTCTCCAACGTTACTGAGCGCTGAAAACTTGTGACGAAGACACTCATTACGTAACAGTCAAAACGTTTTCCGGCCATAGCCGTGGCTAGATTTATCAGCGTGGATAGTGGTAATACATTACCTACACTAATATGTTATTACTCGGCAGGCAATAACACCCGCGGCTCACGGTTGATCGGCGCCCTAATGATCGCGTTATTATTAATTGCCACATTGCCACAATATAATGAGCTGCTGTTAACGCCGATGGATTTGAAATGAACACTAATGCAAAGTGCTACAATATTTACAGTGTACTAAGGGAATTGAATTGTTACTTCTCATGGTGTATCAACGTCATAAAACATGTTGATTTATGGTTTTATCAAGAAATAATCTGTGTATGAATTCCTGAAGCGGTTCCATACGCATAGTTACTAGAGAGCAAAAAAAAGTACCGTGTAAGTACCTACGTTTCCATATGCAAACAGTTAATTTATTTGCATAGATGTTGTTATAACTTTATGTTACACTGTTGTTGAAAAATTCTCTCTATATCTCTATCACCAGACTTGATTTTTAGATTCCCAGGAACTGCTGATCAGATTTGAAATATTTTTTCATTGTTAGATAGCCCATTCATCGAGGAAGTCTATATCCAATCGCGGGTTAAATTTAGCGTTAGCCTAAAGTAACTATTCCACGCGGATGATGTCGCGAGCAGAAGTTAGTGTAAGATATTTCTCTTTTAATAGATAATATATGTTATTTGTAAGATTTAAACATCCCTCAATTTCCTTACCGACAAGTGATCAATAGGTCTCGTGTACATAATTTAATTAACACTAAAACGCGGTTACTTGTTTATTTTCAAAGTTAGACTGAATGTAAGTAGGGCACCGGGGTCCAGGGCGGGTCGTGAATAAATGAGAGCCACTGCAGCAATCCTGTTAGTTGGACAAACAGTGCCCAACGCAAACAACCACGGGACAACGTTCCTCTTACGTCAATTTCGGGTCGTCTCGCTAAAAATTCAAATCAGTTTGGGGTACTAAGAAATAGATATGACACGCAGAATAAGGGAAAAACTCGGCACGCGAGGTGCAAACACGAGTGGCTCATTTGATGATGAACTGCTTGGTTGGCTGGTTGTGGGTTCGAATCCCGCCTTGTTTTTGTATTTTTTAACAAATAAGAAATTAAAATTAAGCTAAAAGATTTAATTTCTGGTAAATTCTTCGATATTTATAAGTGCCTAACCAGGGCCTTCACTAAATAATCATTAACATTTTCATTTTCAAGCATGTATGTCAGGATTGTTTTTTTAATTAAAAAAATTATACGATTTTTTCGGTCGGTCTTTTTTACGGTCTTTTCAAAATAAAATACGAGTAGTAATGGTTGAACGTGAAGCCTAAATCGAATGTCTTATGAAATTTCAAAGCAGTTGTTTCGAATGTAAAGAATGCCAATAATTTTAGCAGAAACCGCAGGAACTTCAACTATGTCCAAAGCCTAAGAGTTAGAAAAAAAGAAATACATTACTTACATTTGAGTATGAAAAACCAAATTACTGTGTTGTCATAATAAAAACGACGAAAAACAACTCTCATGGGGGAATATTTTAAATTGCCGAAGTAAAAGGGTTACTTGAGAATATTTCATAAAAAAATGACAGCACGCGATGCACCAACAAAACAGGCTCATTTAAATTCATAAACAAACGTACCAAACGCTAAAATATACCGTGGATAAGCGTTTGAATAAAACATTCTAGTAGACACAATCCTCTCGCTACGAAAATTACACTGACGATCGTCGTCGGAGGCGATTACAAACAGCTATAAAAACAAAAACATAACCCGTCCCACCCAACGAGAGTCAACCCTAACTACCTTATAGTAGAGTCCACATTGAAAGAGGTGCATATGCTAATAGCTGGTCCACAGGTGATCCAAGCATCTGTTCCGTTATGTTGTGAAAATATAAAGTTTTCCCAATAAATAATGCAATGCGGTACGTAGCGGTGTGCGGAGAAGAAAATATGGTAATATACAACTAGGCGAGACGTGTTTTCGTTACGGGATTATCGTAGGGATAAAACTAATTCAACCAAGGAAGATAATATTTGTACAAGTTATGAAAACATTCCGGGATCCGCGAGTAATCCCGCAGATGTGACTTGCCATTTGGCTGCTTTGAGATAAAAGAACTTATTTACTTTGGGCCTAACCCTGTTGGAAATTGGACGTTAATACAATTATTGGTATTAGATTGTCCGTTTTATTTCCATGTTGGATAACAATATCAATTATAATCTAAATATATATAACTCAAAGGAGACTGACTGACTAACATAGTGATCTATCAACACACAGCCCAAACAACTAGATGGATCGGGCTGAAATTTGGCATGCAGGTAGATGTTGTGACGTAGGCATCCGCTAAGAAGGATTTTCATTAATTCTACCCCCAAGGGGATAAAATAGGGGAAGAAAGTTTGTATGAAACTAAATTTACGCGGGGCACAGTTAGTGTTATATATTTACTGCAGTCTATAAAATTTACAACTTTAAAGGCATTATAGTCAGACATATATATCTTGCACTGAGCCTCCAGTCCTCCCCATGAAGCAGTGAGCACTGGCTCGTGGCATAGTTGTCATTGCTCATATTATTCGATTGGTGCAGTTAAGCAACCCCAACCAAACTAGCAGGAGTGACCCTCCGTGCCTCGGAGAGCACTTTAAGCTTTCGATCCCGGTTGTCAATTTTACATCTATTGCAATCGTTAAGGTCAGTCGGAGGCCTAAGAGAGTCTGACAGCTGGTTTGGGTGATACCAAAATACCGATGTTCCTCGTATAAGGCGTTAAGGATATCAGATGGCAGTCGCTTCGTATCAAAATCAGGTGATTCGCCTCATCGAGTTGAATCAAGTGTCGACCCCAACAATGTGTGGGATAAGGCCTGGGAAGATGATGACAAAGCAGTGAGCACTGGCAAACCTTGCTCAACACAGGAACACAACACTACTTAAGTACTTTAGGATCCCAAGTCAGGTAGCTTTTGGTCCAGAACGAAGGATCCCGTTATATCGTATTTATCTTACATTCTTATTTAATACGATACGAATGAAATAAAATAAAATTGACACAGAACGTTTTGCAGAGATTTAAGCATACCATAATAACAGATGTGGAACCTTGAATAATTGAAATATGAGGTATTGTTAAAGTTACTTAACGATACAAAATAACGTTAATAATAGGACGATAAGCCCTTTGAAGTAGGCAGACGATTGCTGCAAAGATTTATGTCCCTACAAAATAGAGTCCGGTTCAATAAACTCCTAGTTAAAAATAAAAAGTTATAACAAGCGTTTTATCGAGAGTCGAAAAATTGTTGACTAGATAGTAAAAAACTATTTCCTATAAGACAGTACCAAGTTTACGACGCAACAAAAAGTATACAATTTATTTACCGTTCTCTTCCGTACAATGTAAGTCTTAAATCTTTCACTGCACCAGGTTATTGGTGTACGTGATCGAATTCCTATTGTCTACTCGAAGATACTGTGTTCCTATCGTTGTTTTAGGATCAGCCGATTGGTGGTAGTAAATGATGTAAGTTTACAGCGTGTCTAGGCGATGTCTTTTATGTATTTTAGCGAATTTGTATACCTATTAAGATTGCTACCGTAGACTTTAATGATCAATCCCTTAGCTCCTTCGTTTGTATAGTAGTTACTAACGATCAGGAAAATTGTTTCTGGTTTTTTAAATTGGAAATTTCCCAGTAGCAGTCCGGAGTCTGGATTAGTGCCCGGTTAATGGCACTAAGTCTGCCCCATATTACATGGGACTTAAACATAATTGGCGATATATGGGAGTAGTATAGGTACACCTCTGCCTACCTCTTCGGGGATTACGGGCGTGAGCATGTTGATTGCGGATATTTATACAGATAAATAAAATTGAAGTGTCTGTTTGTAATTCCAAAATTACAGCAAATGTTTTCTCTGTCTGTATTTCTGTCTATCTGTCTGTCTGTCTGTCTGTCTGTTTCTTCCGGGAAATCTCCGAAACGGCTGGACGGATTTTAACGGGACTTTTACTGGTAGGTAGCTGATGTTCCAAGGAGTAACGTAGGCTACCGTTATTTATTAAAAATATTAGGGCTCCGCGACAATAAAGATGAAACTAAATCTACGCGGGTGAAACCGCGGCGCACAGCTAGTGTTCCAATAAAATTTTCAGTGGCCAGGCGTGACAGAAAAATATGTTTATTATTTTCTATATTGTCATTCTACTGGAAACGGATTGAAACTTGATTGAAGCCCTTACATAGTAACGATTCTGATCTAGTGCTATTGAAACTGTTGGCACTACTTAAAGATACGATTTTGTGAAGCTTTCTTAGGGCTGAACATTATTTCAATTGAATATTGTTACAATATTACAAGGATCACGATGGTAAGTCCTTGGCCTTATCTCGCACTCGCATTGGTGTCTTTCGAAGCCCTTTTTAGGCGAAAATCAAGGCTAGACCAGCTTCCTAGACTTTCTTAGGCTTTTGATAACGACTGCTAATGATGTTCAATTGTCAACCGTGACCGAAGCAATTTTGTAATACCTTGAACTCGATTGTACTGAAACAGCAATGTTCTTGTGTAAACGGAGCCGCAGCAAACAAAGTAATATCACGACGTAAGATACTTACCGTCTACTTGGGAGATTATCCCCAACTTGACTTAGATATTTTGATGTTTTACCAACGAAATTGGTTTTTCCTTTAGCAAAGAAAACCCATTATCGTCGCCCAGGAAGCCGCGTCGTTACCGTGTATCTAATTTAGGATGATCCAGATTTTTCGTTCTTTGGCCGAGGTGTGAGAGTGACAGGAGTAAGTAAGGATTTGTACAATATAATGGTTGGCTTAGGGGTGTGCTGACGCGTGTAATAATGACGTCATATTATGGCGTGTGCCTACTGAAGGCTTACTGTAAGCGATAGTGAGGTCACAAGCTTAAGGGATTCAAATAAGCCTAATTAAGTTCATGGGATTTATTTTGACTTTGTGCCTGTAATTAGCGGAGAGAGGTATTTAGAGGAATTTATGTTAGTAAGAAATATGCCTAGATAAATTATCTTTATAACTAGATGTGCGGTTTCACCCACGTAGGTTTAATTCAATGGGTTGATTTTATCATAGAATCCTATTTTTTTAAATTTAATACTTGCCTATACTCATTGTAACATTTAGCCGTTTCAGAGATTAGTTGGAACAAACATACAGAGAAAAATATGAAAATTTGTTTGTTTATGATATATTAGCATTTACTGAAAAACTGTTAATTTAGAATTACATACATACACTTTATCTAATTTGTCAATATAGATAATAGATTTTGATCTTCCAACAGTACCAGCCCATCTTCCCACCCAGCCCAGAAGAAAATATATCCTAATCTCACAATTCCAAGCCCCGCATGTGCAACATAATAATAAAATTTTAAAATTTCCATTTGCACCCAGCGCCGACAATGCTGTCAGCCACATGGCTCGGGAGGGGTGTGTGGGTGCATTGTGCGAGCGGTAATGATGCGTTTTGGGTTTGAATTTGCAATGTGTGTATTTGAATTGTGACGTATTTTGAATACATGATTTCTAAAACTTACGTATTGACATCGAAAATAGTAGGTTTTTATAACGTTTTGTGTCTCAAATGGATAATAAACCCTTAAAGGATCAGAGTGCCTAGTGCGAGTTTTCTTAAAATCGCCGTCACAAGTCACCGCGTCGACGTAAACGCAGATTTGTATGGGCTTACAATAGTGTCATCTTTAGGCTGACAGAGGCGCTGCTCCGATCCCATACAAATCTGCGTTAACTTTGACGCGGTGACTTGTGACGGCGGCAGTGAAAAACTCGCACTAGGCACTCAGATCATTGTACGTCCGTCTATCTGTATGAATACGTGGCGAAATCGAGTTGAAATTAATACATAGGTCTTCAATACGACTGGTAGCGCTTAAGGGGATCTCCCGTCCAATGTCCCTCCGCCTTACAGAAGATCACAGTCAAGTAATGCTACTTTTAAGTACTGTTGTATTCCTGCTACACTATACTACTGTGGGTAAGGCATTGCTCCATGGAGGGGAGGAGTAGGAGTGTAGTCGCTATGCTAGCAATAGTTGTCATTAGAACAGGTATTTCATTTTTTATAAGTTACGCGAGAGTGATAGTTTGTTGCGCGTTTGTCGCCTTAGAAGTATTAAAAATAAATATCTTGTAATTGGAAAAAAACAAATTTCGATGTCAAAGCAATCAAAGAATCCGCCCATTTATGTTGCAAATTTAGACGCTCGCAAATGCATCAAAACCTTTAGAGGGAACTTCAGGACGACATGGAAATATAATGTTGCAGTTCTAGAAACTGCAGTTATTGGTAATCTAAACAGCATCTTATTTCTGGGATATGAAATACAACATTAAATGCGTTTTGAAGCAGATTACATTGAATTTGCGGAAGTAACAAGGACCCTTTAAATTAAATTCCTAGATTTGATAGCGTACAACAAAACACATTGTTGAGAACATATTCTTCTACTTTAAAGTAAATTCGATTTAAGCCCAAATATAAACATTCTTGAAGCAAATTAAGAAGAAAAGGAAGAAACCTTGGGAATTTAGAAGAAAACCAAAACAAATGTCTTTGTTCAGGGGCCCTACCATTAGGAACTTTGACGCTTAATTGTATGGTTCCTAAACGAAACGTCAAAGCAAAGAAGTTCTTAATACGCACTGCTTATGATCGGTACGATCATAATTGATTCACAGAACACAACATAAGCAACCCACATAAAACATTAACAAAAACTTTTACAGTCAAAATAACTGAAGCCCGGTGAAAATGTATAATCTCATCCCTTTCTTATTCCATGTCACAAATAAAGACATAACTATTCTTATCCTTGAATTCAATTGATTAGACTTCTAATAAAGTATTTTCAAATCGTCAGTAGGACACAAAAAATATATATATAGGAATATGAATGCTATCACCGGGTTCGGAAGGTTGCTTTTGCAAGAAACTCGACACTGGTTTGTATCTCTTTTAATTATCATATACACACCTTCCGTCAAGTTTATTTTATCTAATACCACTCTGGTTCATTTAATTATATTAATCACCGTCCTCAGATCTGAACTTCAATCAAAAACTTCGAAAAATAATAAGCGAGTAAAAACTTTTATATGAATATTGAAATTAATTACGAGTACCTAAATTTATCTTTGGCAAAGATTCCAGGCTTAATTAATTCAACGATACACGTTTTCTTTGAAAATATTGAGTGTATTTATGTATTTTCTGAGCAGGTTGGACTTAGCAAATAAAGCTCAAATTTAAAAATGAATCCTTTATGACTGCCTTATCGGTCTAGTGGACGCAAACGCTACTAATGATATAGTGTAATGACAAAGTTTATCTACTTTATGTACCATATGACATTTATCGTTATATATATGGGACACACAATATCTTTGTCAATTATAGCCCGTGTTCTTCTGATGTGCAAGCTTCATTGTTGCAAAAAATTCGTGTCCTGAGGATTTGTGATCGGTTAAAAGCAATAAGCTCGCCTCCTAATACATAGGCCTCAGAAAACTCACCGATCGAATTTTATTTTTGAATCAACACAATGTTGGTAAAACGTGTGCAAATAACACTGTCCTTACTGAATTGTATATTAAAAAGCTACTAGCTGTGCCCCACGGTTTCACCAGCGTAGATTTAGTTTCATCCTTATTGTCGCGGAACCCTAATATTTTCAATAAATAAAAGTCCTTGAAATTTCAGCTACCTGCCCGTGAAAGTATTATTCAAATCGGTCCAGCAGTTTCAGAGATTACCCGGAACAAACAGACAGAGAAACATTTTAAAACTTGGTTTTTTAGTGTCAGTAGCGTGTATACTTTCATATGCATTTAGTGAAAAGCTGTTATTTTGGAATTACAAACAGACACTTCTATTTTATTCATCTGTATGTAAAGATGTATAGATATATATATCTAGCACGCATGCACTGTCCACGGTGTGACCTGTGTGGTATCTACCTACCCCTTAAGTGAATAAAGGCGTGAGTATAAAAAAATGTGAACAAGTAAAATTCCCGCTGCGTCTCCCGCCTTACACCGTGGCACCGCTAGCCTCACTACAAACTCCTCTTATCACAGGCCTCCAGGCAGCGCTACCCCGTATTTTTGTTAACAACTTATTTTCACCAATTTTCAGCGGATATGTACTTACATTGTACGGATATAATTTGATTTTCTTGTTATCTGTCAGCTTCCAAATATAAATATCGAGCTCCAGCTTTTACCCTACATCTGTTGGGGGTTTTATGCATTGAATATTTTGTTCAGTGTTCCCAGTTCGAGGGATATTATTATTGCAGTGGCTGTCTTTAATTATGTTCAGATATTAGCACACAGAATATAATAACTCCCTATTAAATTTTGTAAATATGTATTTACTAGCGTACGTCAGGCGGTTTTACCCGCGTAGTTCTCGTTCCCGTAGGAGTATGGAGATAAAACATAGTCTATATTAATCAGTGATAATGTGGCATTCAAGTGGTGAACTAGATTTTGAAATCGGTCCAGCACTTTTTGAGCCAATTCATTACATACAAATCTTTCATCTTTATATAATTTGTATAAATAATACATACCAAACACCCAGACACAAGCCAGATAAATCTATAATATGATTAATAGTTTGGGATTTTTTTTCCAAAAGTATGACGTCATCAAAATACTTAGGTACGACTCATCATAAAATGTTCGCGCTCCAAGTTTCATGAAGTTTGTTAAAGATATATGTTAATACCACGTAAATGCCGCGTAATCCGACGCATCACTTCGGATGAATTAATCTTCCAAGTTAGAGTGCGGTCCTAAACGATATATAACCCTCAAAAACTTTCTTAACCCCCCCTTCAATGAAAAAACGTGAACACGGCATCCGTATTAAAAGAACAAACTTACTTATACCGTCGTGACAATCCAAAATGAACCTTACCCTCTGTGAATAAGATTGCTCGCAATAGTAAAATGAAGACAAGAAAATTTCTTACAACGCGCCAAAATTGCCACTTTTCCCTACATTGCCTTTGCCCTTTGTTACTGCAGTAACTTGAAATTTTTATCATTATTTACTTTTTTCTATTTAACGTATGAATAGGGGACTTATGTCGATAAGTACATTGTGGATGTTTTGAATAGACATCCAAGGAAGACGTTTTGTGATAGAAGAGCTATTTTTACGTGCATTTTCCTTGCCACCCTAAGCGTAATAAATCGAAGGTGCGTTGATTTTGGGCTTAAAATTTGTTTGCATTATTAATCGAAAACAGATTCTAAAGAAGTCATACTTTATCATCTACCAATATAATAACATAACATAAATCTTTGATATTAATATTAGAAACAATATGGAAAATTATCTCTCTATTGTACTTATTGTTCGTTGCAGAATTTTGCGGGCAATATTTAACTTGACAGTATTGTCTCACTTGACACAGCATTGAGGCTGTTAAATACAATTAAGTGAACAGAACGATATTTCTAATCTATACACATAAATACAATTTAAGTGTCTGTTTGTAAATCCAAATAAACAGCTTTTCACTAAATGCATATGAAAGTATAGTAGGTACATTTTTTTTCGGTCACAAGGACCGTATAAAGTCCATTTGCATTAGAGGCTATGTGATAATAAGTAGTTTTGATTTGAAGCATTTTGCTTTGTAGTATATTAAATTATAGTTATTTTGCCACTTAGCCCTATAGCGGTGTAGACGTAATCCTTCAAAGTCGGTTTGCGGTGTAGGCATTGTGATCATAAACATGTGACGTGTTAATTTGGAACTCGAAACAGATACATTAATTTTACTTATAGATATATTATTGTCCATATTGAACAATACTCGTTATAAGTATAATTTAAAGAAACGATGGCTATGTTAGAACTGCCGCGGTGTAAAAAATGTGAAAGTTGAAACAAAATGACAGTTGAATTTAACTATGAATAGGAAGCAAAAGATTAGCCAAAAATGCAAAAGCAACGTAACTTTGTGTCTTTGTAGAACAGTTTTTAACTTTCAAATCCGCTGGGTTTGTCAGCCAGCCATGTGAATGTCTCACAATGCATAAGATCACCGGCTCAGTATATAATAGTAGATTTCGTTCGAGAAATATATACTAATACAAAAAGCTGAAGAGTTTATTTGTTTGCTTGAACGCGCTAACCTCAGGGACTACTGGTTTGATTTGAAAAAATCTATCAGTGTTAGATAGAATCGAGGAATGCAATAGGCTGTATATCATCACGCTAAGACTAATCCCGGGATAAAGTTGGCGTCCAAATTAACTATTCCACGCGGACGAAGTCGCGAGCAGAAGCTAGTGTAATATACAAAGTGTGATCAAGAAAAGTACCAAGACAGAATCTGGAAAATAAATATGCAGAATTTTTGACGAGGCCGAAAGAAATAGATAATAGAAAACTTTCCCAAATACGAGTACCTACTAACGACTCATAGAAATAATATATTTCTTAGACGACTAAATATCCATTCGATAAAATAACGACGATGTGTGTATAAAAGAGTCTGCATGTAACACGAGGTGTTGAATTCAATTTCAGAAAAGCAACGTATGGAGTTTTCTAAATCAAATCTTACCTAAGTTGCAAGTGAAAAAGTGTCGGAAAGAGACAAAAGAGGTTTTGGTTCGAGACGTCTGCGAGCGACATCGGGCGGATGCGAACTATCGACAAGTAGACGTTGCTACCTCCGTAGCTTTTCTCCAACCAGCCGATATTTTCATTTAAGTTTGAAAATTGCTTGCGCTCGCCGGCGCAACTCGCAAATTGTACTGGAATAGGGATCGATAATGGGATTTTAGGCGCGATTCTCTTTTACCTGAGATGAGCTCAGTGTAAATCTGAGAGATAGAAAATTTCGGAAATTGTCTTCGAGATTTATGGCCAAGCGCTACCACCTCTATGCGTCGAGGTGAAATTGTTTTTTGATTTCGCCTGACAACGGGCTAAGGTGACTTGTATCGCGTAATCGCTTAAAGATTGTGTATATTTCTCATTCACATCGTATGTCATTTTATCATCGTCAACAAAAACATGTGTGTGGAAGTATCAAATTAAATAAACTGCAAGGAAATTTCGTCACGGCAGCATCGTAAATAACTTACTTATGATAACAGGGCGTAAATGGATCTGTTAATGGTTTTTGGATGTAACGTTATTTTACAGGATTATAATATTTCGAGTAATCAAATAAATACTCTACCTTATCAACAGGGTTACTGAGACTGACACACTGACTGAAGGATACAGCAGTTAATAAGAAAGCATCGAGGTGAGTGCACTGTCTCGTTACAATAAGCTCTTACTGCCATTATAATCCGTCTAGATGAGATAGTGATACATGTCATACATAGATGTTTAGATATATATGACATGTAATCGTCATAATATGAGTCAAAGTATCATGGATATAAAACTCACGGTAAAGCCCCAGAGACTGAATAATATATATGTTTATATAGCTAACCTTACAGTATGGAATCCAGACCATTTCTTTTATATAAGAACCTTTCTTCCATTGCTTCAGAGTTGTAAATCTTAAAGTTTTTAAAATTATATGTCGAAGTACCTAATGCCGATTTAAGTTTGAGATTTTTTACTATTTGTGATTGCCTAGATTCAGCACTGCTTTCCGTGTGATCCAACAAGGGACTCTTGGTCTAAACTTAAATTATCAGCTCTCACAGTAAACGATGCCCGCTTACCATCGAGCGAATAATTTTCTTCGTCAACATTAAAATGGCTGCCATAAATACGAGTTTATTTATCATGAAAATAGGTATCCCTGATGTTCCAAAATTTAATCCCGGTTACGAAACCTTTTCGGGTGCAGACATTTTCAAACTGAAAGATTATTACGCTCGCGTTGCTCAGATCTTTGAGTCTTCAGAGGAAAAGATTTACATAAAAAGAAACTTCCAGTCTCTCAAATTATGATTCAATTAGTATTAAAGGATTGGTTTCTCAAAGGGTCGGACTTTTTCGGGTCTGCCGACTCAGCCCACTGATACGGTACTCCTTTGTGCTTTCGACCAAACTAAGAAGGTTGCTTTGTACAACGGTTTGACGCATAAAGCTAAGCTATTGGTACAAATAACAAGCGGATTTACTTTTGTAGAGACGGAACATGTAACAAGCGAAATACTGGAGTGACTTTTTTTCATTTTCCTAGGGAGTCACACAAGGTACGATCTTAGAGCCGCTACTTTACACAAAGTATCGCAACTCGCTTTCAGCTTGTACGGTTAAGCCACGGTAAAGGCTCCAGTTCATTACGCATTACAGTATTTCTTCCACCGTCTCTGGGTTTCGGGAGAATTTTTACGCTCAATGTACTGTAAAAATTTTCTCTATTGTCGGTCCTTTGCAACGAACGTCCTTTGTGATACTCTTAATCGTTTATTTCTCTGAGACAACGATATTGGGGTCTAGGTAAACCCACTTCAGTAACATTAATGTCAAAGACTTAAATCTGAAAATGTCTTAGTGATTGAAATAAAATCATAGTTGTTAAGAGAGTGAAAATAAACTTGCAAAATTATATTTTATGCGATCGAGACGTTTCAATTTGTCTGCGCAAATATGGAATGTATCCTTGGGATCTGTCGTGAAGGGTTCATAAATGTTAACTACGTATTCTTCAACATTTGAAAAAATGTGATGCTGTCACATCTAATACTAGATATTTGTTATATCCACCGTCGTGGATGTTGGGATTATGTGAAGAATTATACTTTTTCAGCTCGTCACAAGCGAGCGATTATTTCGCTCCAACCATAAGTTTGAGATATTCGTCTTAAGGATTAAGGGGTGCCTTGAGTGAACGAATTTTCACGGAATTCCCTTGATGGATGAATATGGAAGCTTTTGCAATTTCCAGCTGTGGAATAGTGAAGTACGGCAGAATACTTGTGGTGCTCACTCATGGACATAAATGGGTGATCTTATATAGTACTTTTTCACTATAACCTGACATTACTATAAATAGTCTAACTAATAAGTTGCCGTATGTTTTTATAATTTTTGATGATTTGTACCCTCGAGAACCTAAAAACAATATACGAAACAAAATTTACATTCGAAACAAGATACCCAATGTAGAATCTTCTCAGCAAAAGCAACCTTCCGAATCTAGCATGTATAATCCTGTGTAATAGTGTCGCTCTGACGATTTGAAAGTACTATGTTGAAAGTCAAAGATATTTTGAATTATGAATTTTGAATACCTACTCAAATCGCTATGACTATTGGGGATCACTTTTTGCATCCGTCAAAGGACGTGTTTGTCATATTTTTAACGCTACGTCACAATCATATCTTTTAGTACGCCATGGTTCAAAAATTACCACATACTGAATCAATTTCTTAAAGCATGTGTTAGAACCAGTTGAGATCTTGTTATTTTGAAGCCTAAACGTCAACAGGACCATTAAAACAGTACGGTGCCATATGGAAATTTAAAAAGGCATTCATTCATTAAACATACACACATAAAATTTAACGAACCGCTGCCATATTCGTTAACGAATTTCCGGCTTTCATTATGATTATCCCACGACTACTGAAACACTATCCCTATATGCGTCTCTTTTTGGCTCATTGTTTTTGTGATGAACAGAGGGAGATGACTAGGTTTTGGAAGATTAAAAAAAAACTTGAGCCATCTATCGCTCGACAATCCGTCAGAAGTAGCATTTAATGGGAGCAATTAAAGGCGACACTCGTGCCCCTACCGAAATATCGACATAAAAACGTCGTTGTTACCGCGTATCAAATTGTTTTACACATTCGACGCTCGAGCATGCTTTAACGACCTGTTTATGATGGCTATGCAGTCATTCATGACACAAGATACACATATTTTTACCCGACTACGGCGAAGCCAAAAGGAGGGTTATGATTTGGACCGGTATGTATGTATAAATGTATGTCCATATTATGTTCCTTCGGATCTCCAAAACGACTTATCATAATTTGACAAATGAGGTATAGGCGTCTAGGTTGTCCCCTGGTTAATTATCTATATATCTATAAATCTATACATATATATACATACATACATACAGATAAAAAAAATTGAAGTGACTGTTTGTAATTCCAAAATAACAGCTTTTCACTAAATGTATATGAAAGTATACACACTACTGACACTAAAAAACCAAGTTTTAAAATTTTTCTCTGTCTGTCTGTCCGTCAGTCTGTCTGTCCGTTTGTTCCGGGTAATCTCTAAAACGTCTGGACCGATTTTAACGGGAGTTTCACTGACAGGTATCTGATGTTTCAAGGAGTAACTTAGGCTACTTTTTATTTACAAAAAACATTAGGGTTCCGCGACAATAAGGATGAAACTACATCTACGCGGGTGAAACCGCGGGGCACAGCTAGTATATTAATGTAATTGGATATGAAGCTCGTGGTTCGAAATAAATACACTTAATTTTTTTTGAAATCATCACTGGGTTTCGAACTTACGTCGCTTGTGTAGCAGACGCCTACTCAAACCCTACTGCCACTACGACTCCTAAACCACATAATAAGATGAGAGATAAAACAATGGTTAATAAATTAGAGTTACAAAGAGCCAGTCGATACAGAACAGGATCGCATCACTTAGCAAAATTAACGAGCCGGAATGAAGTCGAGTGACATCGAGCGACCCAAATTAAAGATTAACCGGTACTACCATTATGCCTGGACAAATTACTGAACACACAGCAACCGAAACATCGTCCGGATAAATTCCTCGCCACAAACAAAGGTTTACGCGGCCGTTGGACCGCGGGACAACAAATGTCGTTCTAAACGACATATAAAAGCAGCGATAGTTTAAATTGGGACCCCAAAAACTGTAAACAAACATCGGAACCCAAACGGTTGGAAAGTTTTAAGGACAAGAGTGAAACATTGAAAACACTCGGCGTGGATCGAAAATGTCCGCTTGTAATTTGTTAAGCAACTTTGACTAATATTCCGTCGGAAAACGTGTGCAAATAACACCGTCCGTACTGAATTGTATTAAGTATTCATATATACCCATTTCATGATTTATGGTCATCCAGGTATACAGGTAAGTTAATATATATAAATAATTGTATAATAAGAACATTATGCAATAATTCAAAGAATATTTACATTAAGCCCTTAAATTATTGAAGAAAGTATCAAATAATTTATTGAAGAATGCTGTGCCCCGCGGTTTCATCCGCATAGATTTAGTTTCTTCCTTATTGTTGCGGAACCCTAATATTTTTGATAAATAAAAGTAGCCTAAGTTACTCCTTGAAACATCAGCTACCTACCAGTGAAAGTCCCGTTAAAATCCGTCCAGCCGTTTCAGAGATTACCCGGAACAAACGGACAGACTGAGACAGAGAATTTTTCATATGCATTTAGTGAAAAGCTATTATTTTGGAATTACAAACAGACACTTCAATTTTGTTTATCTGTATAGATGGAATTTTCATGCACACGTTTTTTACTATTGAGGTGGCACACAAGCATGCGGTCTATCTGATGGTAAGAGATTACCGCAGCCTATAGTCACTTGCAATGCTAGGGGCATAGCATAGTAAGGATAGCAGACTTTAGGCCTAATATTCTCGATGAAGATACGAAGCAGTCACTTTATCAGACACATGACTAGCCTCATATTATATTAAAATAAAAATGTCCCATTTTTAAGCTGCATAATAATATCAAATGCTTATCAGAAGAGCAGGGCCGCCCACACAAACACGAGTTCAAAATTCCTCTTCCGAAACGACAACCACTATCAATTCAAATCAGACCGAGGGAATTCCAATTAAACTGCATTTGAATGAAATCTAGAACGATTATAGGATCCAATGGTTGGCAAATTAAAACCGAGACCTCGGTGGATTCCTGTTCAATTTCCATGGAGTGTTCGCGATAAAAATCTATTAGGGCGGCGAGGGGAGGTGGAGTTATGTCATAAGACACACAAGGCATGTCTTTCTTCGTGATCCTTATGAAATACCGGCTGATGCTAACCTTAACCAACTACCTGCAGACGGTCACATCTCGATTTAGTGGAAAATAAACTGGACTTAGAATTAAATCTAACTTAACATCTTGAAGGTCGTTAGTTTTTCTTGAACCTTGATTTAACGTCAAAGTTAAGTGGTAGGTTGGTAGCTGTCACGGCTTAAAATTGATAGAACTTGTATTATCTACAGATGACATGACATCAAAGTCTTTGACGATTCAAAAAAAAATATTGACTGAATTCAAATTTGGACATAAAGTTTGGACTTACACAAGACTTAAACTAAGTCGAGATTTCAGATAAATCTAGTTTATCAGTCCTTGGGAATAAATCCATCTTTTTTAAAAATATCAGTATGTAAATAATAGTTCTGTTGTTAAGACTAAAGGTAAAGGCAAATTTGACAATGACAGTAGCTTTGACTGCGGAATACGTTGCACCAAATAACGCTGTCAAATGTCAAATTTTGCTATCAGTGTAAATTTTAGTATATGGGAAGTTATGACTAGCCACAGTCAGTGACTACCAGTCAATGACGTCATTTGACAATTTTAAAATGGCGCTGAATATTTTATCTCACTTGTACTACAATTTGTAACAGCTAAAATTATAAGGTTTTAAAGTTACTTTAAATACGTATGTATTTACTTAGAAGGTATTGCTTAAGTATAATAAAGGCACTTTATAGAGTAAACTAAATATTTAAAACTCTATGATGAAAGAAAACAAATTGTTAGAGATCAGCTTTTAAATATTCAATCCTAGTTAAGAGTTTGAATTGTCCTTTAAACAGAACGCAGTTTACCTAGAACCTTTTAATGTATAATGATTTTTGTTTAAATCTATTTAATTAACATTTCAGTATATATTAACTTAGCATTTAACATTCCCAGCTGGGTTACAGTTCCTACAAATATAATAAGTTGATGTGATATTCAAACGATAAATTATTTAAATAAATTATTAATGTACTTCAAATTCAAAAAAATATTTCATGCTTTCATATCTCCTTACTTTAGTCTTCGTAGTTAATTTGACGATGCAAGAAATTTTGTAAAATCAGTTCAGCATTGCAGTCAAAAGGTATTAGTCAGACAAATGTCAACGGGTTTTCTATGGTTTATAACACTGTAATGTATTTAATCGATTTGAAAGTAGGTACGTGTAGTAATTTCCATTCCATCGGTACGTCGTGCGTAATGCGATCGCGAAGCAATCACATGCTTCATTTTGCATTCCCACAAACGCTGCTTCCCTGTAACGCGCAAGGAGCTGTAAAAGTCGATGTTTTACTAGCTTTAACGAAAAATCACTTACGTGATGTATATTGAATTTGAAATTGGATCTAAAGGTTTACAGATAATAAGGTTAATATAAGTTTGAGTAGGTCAAACTCTAGTAACTCATCAGAATATTATGATATTAGGTACACGATGTTTACGCGTAACGCACCTCCATTGGCCCTTGTGCGAGTTAGTATTTTTTACATATTGCATGAAAAATATGGGCGTGCGAATTGCTCGTTAACCACTGTGAGTGTGTGTACTGGATACTTGATATTTGACTCATGACTGAGAGACCCTGGGGCCAACTATCATCGTAGCAGTACATCTTATAAATTTCTTAGCTTCGACGTGTCATTTTTATATCACAACAGTTCTTAATAAACTCTGCTTAAACCGATAATGGTAGGCCTGATCATGGCGTGACGTCTGCGCTACCATTGCTCTCCAAGCCTTTCTATTTTATGTCATTAGGACAGTGGCTTGAAATGTATTTCTCGTTGCACCCTAGGTAGTTTGTCCATCGTATCGGCGAACGAACTCTAGCCCTCACATCCCTTAGTAAAATGTTGAGATGATTTGAACCTACTATAGAAATATTGCACATCAAGGTTCTATGCATTGAGATGAGATATAAGCCATGTATGTACGAATATATGTTAAGATGTTTGTCTCTGAATAACACAAAAGAAATTGACAACACAATAAAATATTTATCACAACCATAATCCGTCCTTATGCGGTGTTGTCTGATAAAATTATGCGTGAATAGAAGAAACAAGGGCATAGTAACAAGGCAGTCCAATTTGTGTATAGCAAAACAAAATAAACCACGTCAACATCTGAACAAGGTAAATTACGTTTGACACATGAAACGAAAAGCGTTACGATACACAAAGTGTCGGTTTACTGGAACACGGTGGGTGGTGGATTGAATCAAAATTACATGCCCATTGGTGATGTGGTGAAAGAAAACAACGCAATTGAATCATACGTCATAGATTTTTTACGGCTCAGTGAAAGTTTATATAGTTTCCTTCAACTAAAGCTCATTTTTGGATCGTGAAACTGGGTAGCTTATGTCAACAAGACTAATGTATAGACTAGTTGATGATGCATAAACATTGTGACTTGCCAGAGCAGTAGGCCTCAAGAACAATATTTCGGATATACTAGAGATGTTACTAGCCGGGATCTGCCTAGCTTGAGACGTTAATAGATTTGTCATAAGACACATGCTGACATTGGCTTAACCACAAAAGGAGTTGCACTAGAGTATAAGACGCTGTAACTATCATTTGTTAAACGAACCTTAGCTATATCGAGCAGTTTTGAGTTAAGCAGCAAGATAATTATTGTCACTAGCTTTGTTTTCAAAACATGAATACTTTTTTCACAAATCAGCTGATTTTTGTGGACAAAAAAAATTCATGAAGAAGATATTTATCCTGCATAATATACTATAGACACTATCTCGGATAGGAATATTATGTTTTTAAGTGTACTCGTTCTACCCCAACCCAGTGGAGACGGGAGGTTTAGATGCTTTCGATCGTTTAATTTTGTTAGACAATATTAGGTATGCTTATAGAAACTTACCGTTTTGCACGAGAAGAGTGGAATCTCTGGCGAGGGGTAGTTCAGAGTCGGTGAGTGTGGCGTCAGAGGCGTTGTCCGAGGTGGAGGTGGGTGTAGTGGGGGCGGTGGGCGAGTCGGACAGGCCGCGGCTACACGTGCGCCGGCGCCCGCTGTCACTGCTTGAACCACTACCGCTGCCCGAGCCGTAAGGGTGCAGCCGGCCCAGGCCTGGAAGACAAACAAAATACTCATTGAGAATAAATACACGAGACATGACTTTGATGAAGACTCCAAAGCGATAGGCAAGGAACCACTTGGGGAATGTTACTTTACTTTACAGAATATCGTAGCCAGATAGTGTGTGTTAGACTCGCGCACCGAGGATGTCGCATATAATATTTGTTACCGGGTTCTTCTCAACAAAAGTAACCTTCCGAACCAGGTAGTAAGATTTATAATCCTGCTTAATATATTTTTTGTGTCCTTGTGACGATTTGGAAGTACTTTGTAGGAATTCTAATTAAATAAAGATATTGAGATTATTTAGAATTTTCAATTTAATTGTGATATAAGACAAAGTTTTTCCAATTTTATAATCTGTCTTCATCCAAAACATTCTAGAAAAGGGTATCGCAGAAACCGCAAAAAAGATAAATAGTGTATGCAAAAATACACTCATGTAAAATCAATATAAAAGGAAGGTTGTCAAAGATGCTTATTACAAAACCAGCATCAAATCCCTTAAGGATCTGAAGGCAACCCGCAATAACATAGATCAAAACCTCATAGGAACTCCACTCCAATCGTGAGATAGAGAACCAAGTGCACACGACAATCACACAGCTTTTCATATGACATCACAATAAGGGCTATGCGTAAACAAAAAGCACAAATAAAAGGTTTAATATATTAGAAATGGGAGCATCAAAGGGCACATGTACCGTATCGGGTCAAAGGTAAGGAGATAACAATAAAAGCGAAAAACAAAAAGGCGAATACACAACGTTTTCAACGACTAAGCGTTGGTAGCACACATTCATTATGTATTTACCTGCGAAGAGTCTATCAATAACAAAGGGCAAAGAAGCCACATAAAGAAGTTGAAATGGAAAGGGCAGCCATAATTAGAAATAATAAGGCTTCAGGACGCGCAACACAATGCGATGCTCCTACAGGATTTTATGGTATTGGCTACGAGGGATGCTTTGTACAAGAAATCTATTAGACATACAACATATTTTGTGGCAGTATTATATGAGACTAGCTGTGCCTCGCGGTTTCACCTGCGTAGATTTAGTTTCATCCTTATTGTCGCGGAACCCTAATATTTTTATTAAATAAAAGTAGCCTAAGTTACTCCTTGAAACATCAGCTACCTGCCAGTGTAAGTCCCGTTAAAATCGGTCCAGCCATTTAAGAGATTACCCGGAACAAACAGACAGACAGACAGACAGAGAATTTTTTTAAAATTTGGTTTTTTATTGTCAGTAGCGTGTATACTCTCATATGCATTTAGTGAAAAGATGTTATTTTGTAATTACAAACAGACACTTAAGTTTTATTTATCTGTATAGATATATAGATATAGATGTATAGATTTTACTGCCATATAAGGTATCAATATAATAGTTATAAATAAAATATTTTTATACAATATGTTATTGTGTTGATGTGTGTGATGCCTTGTTGAATTTCTTGCCGGTTCATCTCAGAAGGCTAGTTTCCAAACTGGTGATACATTTTCGACGATCATAAGTGCCTTATCAGGGCCAAAATTTAATAAATCATTTTCATTTTCATTGAGATTGTTTGTATGTTCTGATGGTATTTCAAACTGGGCTAGATCATGGAATTTGGCAAGAAGCAATATAGTTCACCGCTAAGGGTAAAGTCTTAAAACTGTAATGTATTATTAGACTAGCTTTGCCCCGCGGTTCTACCCACGTAGACTTAATTGCATTGGTAGCTTTATTTTGTCTATTAAGCCTAATTTACTCCCGTTAAATCGGTTCATCAGAGATAAGTCTATACCGACTTATCTCTGAACCTATTTTCTGACAGACAGATAAACAAACAGACGAGACAGAGCCAAGATTAAAAATTAATTTTATGTATGTGAATTTACTGCAACTAATCTATACATCTATACAGATAAATAAAATTGAAGTGTCTGTTTGTAACTGCAAAATAACAGTTTTTCACTAAATACATATGAAAGTATACACGCTACTTACAATGAAAAACCAAGTTTGTCTGTCTGTCCGTCTGTCTGTCTGTCTGTCTGTCTGTTTGTTCCGGGTAATCTCTAAAACGGCTGGACGGATTTTAACGGGACTTTCACTGGCAGGTAGCTGATGTTTCAAGGAGTAACTAAGGCTACTTTTATTTATTAAAAATATTATGGTTCCGCGACATGAAACATGAAACTAAATATACGCGGGTGAAACAGCGGGGCACAGCTAGTTTGAAATATAACATTAGATACTAACCGCAATAAAGAAAATGAGAATACCTATGCGAAATAATATTTAAATATAAAAGGGAACAGGAAAAACATGTGTGATTGAACATTAGCCCCGATTCACCTGTAATCAGAACACGACTCTTTGATGTTCAAGAGCGTTCATTAAGTAATGCTCCTACAGGGAAAATATCTCCAGAAACGTTGCTCGGGACTTGATAAACTTCTGCCTTTTAATTTGCGAAGAAAAGTACGGCTCGGTACATTACTTTGGTGACTTCTTGAGAACGCATTCGAGTTGTATTTAAGGGAAAGAAAATGCTAAATAACCTTCTGTAGTGAATTATCCTTCTGTAGTATTTATCCGATTTATCACTACGCGTTATATTTCCCACTGATTATATTTAAATTCGGTATCACCGCTGCCACCATGTAGTGAAACACAAGATGTTGGTTGAACACTGACTTTATTATGAATATGTAGGTAGACAACAAACATTTAATTTAGGACTACCTACTAACATTTATATAATTACTACACCTTCTTAATTTTTGAGGCTTTTTCATGTTCATTTGTAAACTTGTTGTTTGGCAATCTAACATCTCGTAAAGAATGTCAAATTTTAAGATACGTATTAAACGCTTTAAAATATTGAATATTCGTTCGGTAACCATTTAAATGTTCCATATTATCAGATTTTTTTAAAAGTAAACTAAAATGTAGGGAACAAAGCCTTATAATAATAGGTTTTACCCACGACTTTATCTACGAATACATACATACATATGCTCACGCCTGTATTCCCCGAAGGGGTAGGCAGAGGTGTTGTAATTTTCAACACCCACATTTCACCGAATATGATTAAGTGCCAACGTGACAGAGGGTGAGTCCATCGCCGTCTCAGGCACTATACATACGTCTTTGAATAATTTCTCAGACATATGCAGGATTCCTCACGATGTTTTCCTTCACCGTAAAGCACGTGGTGTGAAATCACTGTACATAAGTTTTTAGAAAAACTCATTGGTACAGGCCCCGCTGGGATTCGAACTTGCTCGACTGCTCTAACCCCGAGGCCACCACGGCTAGGTTAGAACCTACGATTTTTTTTTTAAAATACCCTGAATCTTTTTCTGCACAATTTTTACATTTTCTCTAACCTGTAAAATGATTTCTTTGACAACAGATACGACATTTTATTACCAGTAAGTTAATACGGATTTACTCGAAAAGCAACTTTAATCCAAAGAGATCCCGAGTCAAATCGTATGAAATCATTAGTAGAAGTATCAGAAAGGAATAAACGGGCGTACGCTCAAGACTACTCGAAACTTTTAATTCAAGACAAACATTCTGCGAGGGCTGGCTCAAAGGACTCGTGGAAAATAAAATTAGTTTTGAATGTACCTCATTACTGGTCTATGTATTTGTGAATTGCATGTGAATCATAAATTTCATTCTTTATTTACTTCTTTGGGACCAGCCCTAGTCGCTATCTTCGTTGTATAATGACAATCGTTGTACACTCATTATTGTTGTACAGTGCGAAGTCCACACGTTAAGAAGTGCTTTGATTGACACCGTATACAGTTGAAAAGGCACCGTAAGTTGATGGCACTAAAGAGATATTATCTAACTTGCAATAAATGTATGAATATGAGATACGCGATTGATATAGTGCGGACTTCAAAGTATACAACGATTGTACACTAACATACAACGAAAATAGCGAATAGGAGGGTAGAAGAGAATGAATAAGGCTATTGACGTGCAAGCCAGCTTCATCTTTGACCACATCATCACTTTTCATCAGGTTACATTGTGGTCAACCGCGGATCCGTATAATAAAAAAAAAGCATTTCAAGGAAAAAATACTGAAATGTAAATAGAACTTAAATCTAGTGAAATTGTTGAGGTGGTCAGTTTTTCGACATAAGCTGGCCCTAAACTGAATAAATAATTTTCATTGCATCAATAATAGTGTGAAGAAAGTCATTTGAAGAAAGCCTACCATGTGACGAGATTTTTCTTAATGCAGTCGGCGAACACAAGATTTGAAATGGACGTGTTTTTATATTACCTACCTACCTATACTTTTGGCTCAATAATATAGCATAAAGCATTTTTGTAGAAACGTGAATGATTATTAAGAAAGTGCATAACTTGCCTTCATATTTTGAGACATACTAAAAAGAAACCTGTTCTTACATCCATAAAGTACAATTTTGCTAATCACACAAATCTTTTTTTTTAATTCTTCATTACAAATTCTGAAGAATCTAGGAGAGCCAGCGTCCAATCAAATAGCCAAGAAACTTGTTCAATGCGATAATTAAGGAACCCTTCACAAAGGGGCAAACAAAAAGGACAATGAGCTCGTTAGGTGGAATTTTTGCCAAATCTTCCCACTCTTTCGCACCACGAGGAGTCAGTAGAATAAAATTCTAATAATTAGTCACGTTGGCACGAAAATGGCATAACGGAAAAAATCCTATGAAATTACGTAGAAGTATTACTTTTCATCATTAAAGACACTATTTACAAGAAACGTAGTAAATTAATTTATCATAATCAAAGTATTTAAAATAAAAAATGTGTGCATATAAAATGACAATTTGTCTACTAAAAATCCAACAGCCAATATAAAACCGAAAATATTAAGACTCACTTCGAGATTAAATCCAAAACTGCAAATTCAGCGGAGAGTTGTAAAAATACAATATTCCACAATTGTTCCAACTCAAAAACAAAATCACAAATTGAAAATAAAAACGCGCGAATTGTTCCGAATCCGAACACTAATCACGTTCGTCCTTCAGATAAACAACAATAAAACTAATTCGCAAACTGAAATGAGGGATATTCTAGACTTGGCCGCTGTACACAGTGGGCGTCAGGGGACTAACATAAATAAAAATATTGTCTGTTTCCTCCATTCGGCGATAACTGTGTGATACTAGCGAGCAGGATGTCCGCGGTGATAACTCCTGACCGGTCACTCTTAATAACAACTGTTTTAACTGTACTGACGAATTATTTGCAAATTAATACACTCATTCATTCGATAGATAAGACCTACAAAGGAAATATTTCGAACTGAATTACAAAATGTATTATTTGAATTTTATCGACAAAATAACTCGCACAAATAATATTTTGTTTCCATTTTAAAACCAACAGAAATCCCGACAGAAATAAACGCTGCAACAAATTGACACTCATCACATAAATTTAATCCCTCACAATAGTGTCACTCATAAATATACAATTTGGTGAATTGCTTACGCATCGAAATCACGTATGTGGAACCCCTAAAAGTGTGCAAAAACATTCGGCGAAATAAACTCTAAATCCGACTTTCCGCACGTATCGTCAGCTTCGTTACTATACGAAAAGGAAACTACTATTTGAATTCAAAAAGTCGATCAAACGAACCGTCAAACCTGTACCCGAGGGGAGCACTTGTCACTATTGTTCTCAACCTGATAAAAAAGTCATAGATTCAATCATTACGCGTGTGCCGCGGATTGTCAGATTGTGACATGACGGATTAAGTTTTTCCAAAGTGGCGGATGTTTTTTTTTATGTTGCACTAATAAGAAGACTCGGTCGGCCAACAATGATCGCTAAGCAGTATTAAGAACTTCTGAGCTTTGACATTTATTTTTGGTAGTGTAAAATTAAACGGCAAAGAAGTATTTAATACGCACTGCGTAAACTATCATAGTTGGCCCCCTGCACTCAATAGCAATAGATTCTTAAAAGATTTAAATGTTTGTGACTATAGGCTGTTGTTCGTATATATGGTGATCATAATATTAATCAAATATATACCCTTTATGCTTGACAATAATTTTTAATAATTGAAATGTAAATAAGCAACTGTGTACACTACCAGATTAAGTGCTCTTGTGGTTAGAATGTAATGTATACGGCTTGTGGTATCTTGTAACTCGCGTGACTATAGTTATCGATATTATATAGATGAATCACTGTAATGTAGTAGGTTTAAAGAGCCCGTCCGCACAATTTTATTTAAATCAATATGACTCCGACAATCCAAAGTTCGGATATAATATTCTAAACACGGTGCTCGACGTTAAGGCAAACGTTGAAATTTGTCACATGAGCGATGGTTCACCTACGTGTTTCGCTGTCCAAATCCCAAATATAATCCGCTGCCATTCGAATAAAACACACCTTTATTACTTTAAAGAGAAAAGCTTAAATCCAGCGAAGCCGCCCTTAGAGATTTCATATATCGTACGAGTACCTACTTTGATTACCATGCGAATTTATATCTTAGCTCTATAATCAAAAAGCAGGCTTTCGATTGAGCAGTAGGTGTCTACAGATAGAGGTGTAGTTACGGAGAGTGGGACTGTATGATTTTATGCCAGCAAAAGTAAAGAAGGTTGACAAATAGGTCGGGCGTGCCGATGTTCAGTTTTATTAAAATTAAAACGTTCTATCGTGACATTAATAATACGCGGTAAGGTTTAGATTCGCGCATACCCGTTTAAATTTACAGCGGGAACACGAGGGATAAGCTGAACATTTTTATTATCATCGCGCTAGTTTATTGCGCCTCGAGCTCGAGCATTAGAAATAATCTTCACGGTGGGGTGTATTTTTTAGAGCTTCGCGAACGATGACAATTCTAAAGAGTGAAAATCTTTCAGTCAATCTGTGCATTTACGCTCTCTGTGGAAATGTAAGGATGTATTGGAGTAGGCTAGGGAGGCATTTGCGGAGGCGAAAATTTCTAAAAACAAAGCGAACGATAAATCTGTCAGGACGAAGAAAGCGGAGTCGAAGGGCCCGTCCGCGACCGTAACTCACTCCGAGCACAATTTTACCGTCAATTTATATGACATGAACTGTAGTTGTCAAACGCTGACGCTTCCGTATCGAAAGAATAAGCGATAGACGTATAAGAGAGGCTGGAGACAACTGGAGTCTTCGGTATTGTGGTCACGTAGCAGACGCGAGACTCGGAGGAGGCGCAATCTTCGGAGAAAGAATTACATTTATCCAAAGCATGGAGAAATCTCGAGTAATTCAATGCATAGACGCGATGAAAATGTAGACGCAGGAAAAAATAATATTTGTATTACTATGTGCTTCATATGAACCTAAGTCATTTGAAATGAACTCTCGAACAATACTTTTCCGGGATAGCAGATAACGGGATATTTGACCACGTTATTATTTGAGTTGAAATTGAATTTAAGTTACTGGTGTTATTAACTGCATTTTTATTTAAATCTACATATTTCATGGGGTCAATAAAACAATATGTTGTCTTCAAAGTTATGTCATCTTTTACTATACTGAACAAAACAAACAGTTGCGCTTATGATGAAATAATATCCTTTGATGACAGCTCGTATAGGCGCACCTCCCAAGAGTGCAATCGGCCACAACACTGCAAATAAACCGACGCTACAATCCACAATAATTGCGAATCATCCCGAACTTAGAACCGAAATCCCTAACAGAGTGTTTGTTTTTGATTTTTGTCTAACGAGACAATAGGGGAATGATGAGCACTGTGCCGTACGTCGCCTCTGGGACTTCACCCTATACCACCCCTATGCACAACACACATCGGAAAATTTACTTTGCCCTCTACGTTATAGGATTTCAATTTGTTTAAAGTTTACCAACAATAAAGTTGTTTCAGATGTAGAACAGTCACATATGGCGTCAAACAGGCTACGGAAAGTGAAGCTCTCCCACTGGAGGGATCAGGATTGGCCTTTACAGGGCACTACGGCGACGGACAAAATAAGAAACTTTTAGATTTAGAGACTATATGAATTACCGCACTATTTTGCTTTCCAATAGCTATTCTATCGGCTCTCTTTCAGGCAATTATGATTAGAAACATAAAAATCGTATACATATTTATTTTGGCACAATTGAATAGATACTAGAAAACACATTTACATGACATGAAATATTCATTCTGTTTACAACTAAGATTTCCAACTTAGATTTATTTGTGGACAAAAACAAGATCGCTTTGGGATTTAAAATATTTTACTTTACCTTTGCCCGAAACTATAATCCTTAGGGAGCAAGTTAACAAGTTATATTTCTGCGTGTACAGTCGTGGGGTAAATACGATTGTATCTATAGAACACATCAAACCAAGCCACAATAGTGACTTAGTCGACGATAGTACAACTGAGTTCACAATTATATCGACATTATAAATCACTATCAATGAAACACGGAAATTAATAGAGCATCAGTCAGTAAATTAACAGATTAGTCGTACTCACGGAAAACCGATGGGATCCGTTTATGTGCCTCTAATTAGACTGTTGTTTACCTTTGCAATGATCTAACATCAAAGTGGTATCTGGGAACACCGAGGGAGGTTCGAGGTAGGTACTACGGAATCGCGGGCTCAAACTTAGTGATTTATTTACGCTGTAAGTATTGATCGTGGGTATATGACTGCCACCGTTTGGGGAGGACTTAGAATCGAGGTCAAGTGGATAGGATTCTCTCATGTCATTCTGTTTGTTTTACACGAGTAAATAATCTCGTTGGAAATGAAACTCGTTGTGAGTTTTACTCGACATTCTCGCTAGTACTTGATGAAGACAAACATTGAAACGGTGTGAATTTCTTGATAATAACGTTCTAATCAAAGCGAGAGATAACTTCCCACTCGTCCTTAAAGAGAAGCATTTTAAATAACCTGGATTGCGATAGATATAAATATTTATTTAATAGCGTTTTATCGATAAAGGACACAGCAACCACTTCATTCTGAAACAGGAGAACTAGTCGCTTTCTCCGAAAAACAAAGCTTTAGCCGAATGTCCGCAAAGTTCCTACTACTGTGCTAGATTTGTTTTTGAAGATTTTCAACAAAGATTAAGCACCATTCTGTAAATCCTTCTATCTTCCCCAGATCATCAAGAAAACTAATCCCAAATACCATAGTCGTAAAGCAATTATTACACCCCTAAATATCTATAGGAGCGGTACACTGAATACAGTAATGAGACAACGACTGTTAAATAATTTACACATGTCGGTTTTACTACTTACAGCCGTTCGCTAAGTGATTGCCTCAAGATGGTTGGATTAGTGGACTTTATTGCTGGACTGTCTGAAGTTATTGTATATCAATGCAACTAATGTTTCATAATGATTTTGTTTTCCATTTTTAGGCTGTAGTGGCCTAGCGTTTGGAGTTCAAATCCCAACAGTCTGTACACATGAGTTTTTATAAAAGTCTAGTGCAGCGATGTCGCCGTGTAACCAGCATATTTAAGAAAAAAATAATTACCTATATGTATCTTCGATAATAACTGGCATAAGCTGCAACTTGATGTTATAAAATCAAAAGGCTTCCTCGATAAATGTTCTTTCCAAAATAAATATTATGTGAATTCGAAGCAGAATTCCTGAGATTAGCGCGTTCAAACAAACAAACTCTTCAGCTTTATATTATTAAGTATAGATGTTTCGAGGGACATAAAATATGTTCAGAGTTTTACGACACTGTTATCAAAGAGTGCGTTGAATCGATGTGTGTCACCAATTATTTCTGGACAGTACTCATTATTCGAATAATTATCTAAATATAATTTATAACATTATAAATTTATCAGAGGAAATTGCGTTGTCAGTTAATACAATATTATATACTACAATTAGGTCCGGAGCGCCATGTGAATCACACAATCACGTTTTTGTGCTACAAATGTTTAATCTGCATCTTTTTATATTAAGAATAATAATATAAATGATCTCATACCGAATTTCAGTTACGGCGCCTAATCTCAATAGGAGATATTATAGTGCACAAGTGTGTGCAAGCACAGGTGCACTCTTTATTCCCTCATTCTTATAGTCCGATGGGACAGCAATCCGAGACGACTGGAGAGAGATCAGGCGTAGGAAATCAAAATCTCGCTAATATACATACATACATAAGCTCCTATATCCCATGGGGGTAGGCAGAAACCACCGTTTGCCATATAAGGAAACTTACACACTTTCGCTTCTACATTCATGCATGTGCAACGACAAATGTTATACAATAAAAACGGTCTGACGATCCAAGGCGAATAATCACTTACGTACATACACAGCGTACATCAATAATTCAAATTAAAGAGAGCTATCGAATTTCAGTAGTACATAGTACCGGAGGTAAATAATTGAAGTAATTGTTGGGTCAGTTTGGGTCAATTAATCATCGGTTGCGGAGGCGCATTAACTATTTAATGCGCCCGAAATACTGGATCGTGGGCAATAGGATTCCTGTTCAGACTTCTATCTGGACTGATATGCAAATCTAAACTATTTCTAAGAGTAATTTAGTATAGATGGCATTTTATTAAGAGAGTATTTTGCACCTAATTAACTACTAAGAGTACTTTAGAGTAGATAAGCGTTTTTTTTTATGTGAGACAATGCATATGGATAATGCATCCGTCAGTTATCAGACGAGGCATTTAGATTCAAGAAAACGTATTCATTGGTTATTACTGTCATATGGCAACCACTTGTAGGTACATAAAGTTGCAGAGACAACTGACTGAAATAATTTTGTTATAATTTGAAATTGAGATCGTTTTAACCCTAAAGACGTAGAAAGGAGTCACCAATAAAACCTAGCGGGCTAAAAGTCAAAAATAGATCCTACTTTGCAACTAACATCAAACACATCTCACATCGTTGCTAAGACGATACTTATATCTCTCATTTCATGTTTCCAAAACTAGTAGGAGCTAAAACCAAAAGCAATTATTCTTAATCTATACAGGTAAATAAAATTGAAGTGTCTGTTTGTAACTTCAAAATTACAGCTTTTCATTAAATGCATATAGACACCAAAAAACCAAGTGTTAAATTTTTTCTCTGTCTGTCTATCTGTTTGTTCCGGGTAATCTCTGAAACGGCTGGACCGATTTTAACGGGACTTTCACTGGCAGGTAGCTGATGTATCAAGGAGTAACTGCTTTTGTTTATTAAAAAAAATAGGGTTCCGCGAAAATAACGATGAAACTAAATCTACGCGGGTATAACCGCAGGGCACAACTATATAATAATAAGTAATTACGTCAGTGAATTTTCATTCCTACAGTTTACTTAACGAGTCTTTGGTTCGAATCCTGTACCGAAATAAAAGAGGTCGGTAATTGAACCATTTAATCCACAGGTCATTCCTAATGCTTCAATCTGTCCCAGCGCAGTTTTAAAATAGTACTTATTTCACTGGTTTTAACTTCTTTTGGTTCGTGGATTCGTTTTCTTAATTGGATTTGGCAATAAATTAATCTCAATTGGGGCTTTCTATTCGATCTGCTAATTAAAGACATTTTTACTGTGAATAAAATTTAAAGGATCGAAGGACCATCTTGCTGTGGAAATTGCAATTTGCGTGAAGTTAATGTTAATTAAAATAATTTGATTGGAATTATATCTATAATGAAATGTCTTAGACAATTTACAAATAATCCCACAAAAGTATTTGACAATCTAATTAGAAAAAAGAGTTGTTTCTAAAAATATATATTGACATTAGTTATCCCATTCTATAGATAATATGATTTTAAAAATGTTAGCTACAAGATTATGTGAAGAAAAGCACAATTTCGGTTTTCATTTAATTTTACTTCACAGATGACGAAATCGTACTTTATATCTCATTGTATTTTACTAATAACTAAAGAACCACACACAATAAGTGATTCAGAATGTCTTCCCCTCGATGTTCCATAAACTTTGCTAAGTAATGGACACCCATAAAATAGTGAAGTCTCATGGGACTGGACACTTAAGTGTTAATATCATAACAAGCTGGAGGTGAGTAGTGCAATAAAATTGACGATAGCACTAAAAATATACCAATTCTAAATGACCCCAACATATGTACCGAGTTGGAGATATTTTAGAACCGGCTAAGATTCAACTAGATTGGTTTTGCGTAGGTGCAATTCAATTTAAGAGCTGTAGGTCTAAAAAGGCCACTTTGGGAGAATCATAATGTGATCCGAATATGATTCATCACCGACATGCCAAAATGGTCATTTAAGTGCAATTCATATTTATGATTCACGAATGATTACAATAATTGTAGATGTTAGTCCCTATGTAAATTTTTATGGTTCTGCTATTTGTCACAAAAGCAATTCATATTTTGTGAACCATTTTAGGAATTTTCATAGGAAAGTGTCAAACAGGTGAATTGCGAAATATGAATCATTCCTGAATCATATTCGGATCACATTATGATTCTCCCAAAGTGGCCGTTTTAGACATACTGAGTTTTGTTTTTATTTCTTTTCTATTTGCATTTATCGGTTGTGAAATAAGTGGTTGATATGATTGTGTAACTCTTAATTTATCGTTTCGGGAACGGCTTTAGAAGTTAAGAAATTGAACTTCTTCTGTAATGTTGTTGAATATTCACTGATAAGTCATGGTAAGGTAAATGCCCAGATGTCCGTTATTTAGAAAAGCGTAGCGACACGAATTTAAGTTATTATAGAAATCTATACATCCATATATCTATACATCTATAGTCTATACTCTATACAGATAAATAAATTGAAGCGTCTGTTTCTAAGTCCAAAATAAAAGCTTTTAACTAACTGCAAATGAAAGTATACACGGTACTTACATAAAAAAAATATTGTTCTGTCTAATCTCCGAAACGGCTGGACCGATTTTAACGGGGCTTTCACTTGCAGATAGCTATATATTACCAGGACTTACTAAGGCTAAATAATAAAAATTAAAAAAATAGTGCTTCACAGGTCATTAATTAACTCGACGCCAGTAAAACCGCGGGGCTCACCTATACGACATAAGAACAACGTCACAGATTATAAAGCAACTACCTCAAAGACAAAAGAGGACAAAAGAACAAAAAAAAAACTAAAGTCTTTCCAAATTCAAATGCACCGAAAACCTCATAAATATTAAATCAAGCGGGAGTGCACTAGTCCAGTAAAAGCGCACTAAAAAACTCTTTGTGTTGCACTAAACAATAAACCGAAATACATCCGAGAGATGCGTTCCACAGTAAACTTATCTTAATGTCTCTATTTCGTCAGTTTAAAAATAGTGTGTCCATGTGTTCAAGTACAATGAGGAGTGTTGTTCTCTACGAGGAACATGTGCGTGTCGGTTTAAGTAAGTACTTTATTACGAACATTTTTATGCTTTCAAATTCCGAGAAGGAACGGCGATTTTGTTTCAATTATGGTAACAAGACTTGCATTGATATAACTTTTTTATTCTCATTCGTTTTTATAATCGTCCGCGTTTAAAGTTCGAATACAGTTCATTTTTAAATGGAAACCGCCTTTAAAAAATAAAAATAAAATAATGTTAAATAAATTATTTACTTTTGATGTTGGTGCCAAATGTAGCATCAAACTTGGTATCAACCTTCAACTTAAAACTAAAACTAAGTAATTTATTTAACATTATTTTATTTTTCTCTTTTTGAACCTTTTGTTATAAATATTTTTTTGATTCAAACTTTTCAGAGGTTTTTTGCAAAAACTTTCTAAGTGTAAAGTTCTCATCAAAACAAATTAATCAAACCCAAACACCAGACAATTACTGTAAATCATTGAGGAGTTCCTCGAATTTCGTTCGGTACAACACTAGCCGCTTTTTTTTAAATCGGTTAAGAAGGAAAAATGCAATTTAACATTTTAACGCGGCTCGTAAAGTACAGTAGAGTTCGTAATAACCCCCGCTGTAATATCCAAGTGCAAGATGTAATAAAACAGTTTGAGAGCAACACCTTATCAAAATGCCACCGTAAGGCAATGCCATCACCCCCCAGTAACGGCCGACTTGGGACCTATTCGCTCAATATTACCTTCTTACTCTGTCAAGTTCCAAATTCAAAATCGTCCGCCATCTTTGCTGATGACGGATTTAGATTGGTCCATTTCATTCACGGTTCTCGTTGCTTATTGGATAATGGCTTGCACATGTGTTAGACATTTTTTTTTTGTTACGTCGCTAAGCGATTGAAAGCGACAGTTAACAAATTGATTGATTTATTTTGAAAATGAATTATCGTTATGTACTCTAAGTTTTGAGAGGTTTTGACGTCGACAAATTTCGTCGAGGTTAGACATGGTCTAGTGGTTAGTATACCCGTCTGCTACACTAGGTGTCGTGGGTACAATTCCCGCTTCAGGGCAAACATTTAAGTATTGAGAATTTGTTTTCCTTATGTCTGAGTGTTTGATATACGTACTCGTACTATAAGTAATTATCAATAAAAATAATTATACATATTATATCCGTTGTCTGGTACCCATAGTACAGGCTTTGCTTAGTTTAGGACTAGATGACGTTGTGCGATAATGTCCAAACATTATTAACTTTTTAACCGCCTTAAAAAAAAGGAGGAGGTTATCTATTCGACTGTATGTTTTTAAGTGAAGGGTTTATTGAATGCCAATAATGGCAGATTAATTTCGTGCCACGCTTATACGCTACGAAATTCGCCGACGTTAAAACATGAAAACGCTAGAACTTCGGTAGTGCTTAGAAGTAGGTATATAAGGTTACGGAATTCCGGTTGAACAAAGAAGAATGAAACGTATATTGTAAGCCATAAAGTTATAATTAACGAATCAGTCTGGGAGCGAACTCGTAAAGCGACTTTAATGACGTAATAGAACTGCCAATGTCAAGTACAGAGCCTACATTTTTGTCTTAATATCTAGCAAAGACTGAATGAAATACTTTATCTATACAAAACAATATAACATCAAAAGTGTGTGTTCATTCATGTCTGTTTATCTGGTCACATTTTACTGTGCGTTAATTCCCTAAGGTTTCTCAGCGTCAAACTCGACGACGAGCATTGGTTTCTACCATAGGAAATTGATGCATAGAGCATAAGGTTCAATTTCGTGTCCTTAAAACCGACACTCGACGAGTGCGACGCTTAGAAACCGAGAAAACCTTAGTGAATAACGCGGCTGAACCTACTCAAATGAAAATAAAAAAAACATTAATTCTTCTCTCTCTGAAACAGCTGGAACGAATTTAACGGGACACTAACTGGCAGATAGCTGATATTAGAAAGAGTAACTAAGCCACCGATTGTCTTCGCGGGTGAGTCCGCGGGGCTCAGCTAGTGTACAATAATTGGTATATCCGTCGCCGACGTGTTCGACGTTATGGTACTAAGATATGCTACGTCTTATGAAGAGCACAAAGGACTGTCGTGCCTATTGCAGGTCATAAAAAGTTCATTCTTCCTTACAACGAAATACTAAATAATACGAAGCAACAAATTACCGCTCCACGAGTCCCTGAAGTAACTTACATAATACTGAAACAGTAGTCTCTTAAAATAAAAGACGTTTGAAGGAAAATGAACTTTAAAATAATAAAGTATAAAGTGCAATTTCTATTCTGTCCTCTAGATGCCGGGATAATCTTGTTTGGGAGTCATTTTTGACCAATTTCCGTCGGTATTGAAAATATTTTACAGACGACGTAGTCACCCAAGCCTTTTGATAGGCTTTGTTCTTTGAGCTAGGATTTACTCCATTTATTTTTAGACGTTGCAAGTTTGCCTCGATAGCAACGGTACATTTTGTAATATTCTATAACAAGTTAGGCTAGGGCTGGTTGTAAATTGGTCAAACGTTTTAAAACGAGAGATATTGGAAGTATATTCGTCACATTGCATTAGAAATATGAGTGAATACTTTTTTCGGCACAGGTATTGTAAAAAATCATTTCGCACATTTTTTTCTGAACTACTTCTTCTTCAAGTTGCATAAGTCAGTCACGTGACATATGTAATTCCCATACATTTTGTATCGCTTCTATAAGCGTTACTAGATAATGTTACATGTGCTAAAGGATAATGTTACTTTGTCTAGGCCTAAAGTCATTGATATTCTTCTCGATTGACATTTATCAAACGTTTATCTATACAGATAAATTACATTGAAGTGTCTGTTTGTAACTTCAAATTAACAGCTTTCACTAAATGCATATGAAAGTATATACGGTACATAAACAAAAACAAACTCCGTCTGTCAGCCTGTTTGTTCCGGCTAGAAACTGAAACAGCTGGACTGATTTTAACCATGCAACCAAGAATTAAAAACACGAACAAAGGTGTAATTCTGGTACAAGGTTTCGCAACCCTAAAAATATTCAGAGAAACGCTATTCATTGAATAACCGACCTTGGTCTAGACATCTATACATCTATACAGATAAATAAAATTGAAGTGTCTGTTTGTAATTTCAAAATAACAGCTTTTCACTAAATGCATATGAAAGTGTACACGCTACTGACACAAAAAAACCAAGTTTTAAATTTTTTCTCTGTCTGTCCGTTTGTTCCGGGTAATCTCTGAAACGGCTGGACGGATTTTAACGGGACTTTGACTGTCGGGTAGCTGATGTTTCAAGGCTTAGGCTACTTTTGTTTATTGAAAATATTAGGGTTCCGCGACAATAAGGAAGAAACTAAATCTACGCGGGTGACACCGCGGGGCACAGCTATTTTTAAAATGAAAGTATAACAATAAAATGATATTACAAGAAAGATCTAGATTATGAAATTAATAAATTAAGCCAAGAGATATTTTACAAAGGCTGTCAAAGAGAACAGATACCGATACTAATTAATAAAAACTATTTGCTGCAATGGCCGTTCAATTACGTTCAATACTTTGTCTTTTTGTTCGTTGCTTTTTAATGGTGATTAAATCATTTGTACCGTCTCTTGTCTGCTACTGTTTTTTACGACAACGACAAAAGTGACTGAGGTTTTTATAAAGGCTTCCTTTCAGAGCGTTTTTGTTTATACAACGGAAGCAAATACGAATTGAATTATGGATATTATTAAAGTTTCTATCACATTACCTGTTAAAGTTATGCAATTAGTTTGTTGCTATGTGAGATATATATATATATATATTAGTGATGTTGTTGTAACTGTTGGTGAACCTAAATAAATAAATAAAACAAAATAAAATTAAAAAAATACGCTCGTTTTCTGTTTAAGCAATGTTAGTCACTAGCAACGCTATTATACACGATAGGAAGAGTAATGTGACTAAAAATCGTACCTCAAACGTAGCTTAATATTGATAATTGTTGGAACGAAGTTCCTTATCGCGCGTTGTGAAAGGGGGCTAGACGGAAAAAATTCTTACGAAAAGTTGTAACTACACTTTTTGCTATAGTAAGCTATTGTAAGGTGTGCGGCGTGCGCATGTTTCTCTGTCTGTCACTCTCTCTCTCTCTTATAGAAAGCAAGCCAGATATTTTCATATATATATTTATATAATATATAGAACTTCGTTCCATCCGGGTGTCCCTTGACACCTTTCAAGTTTTTTTTATATAAAAATATTTATTGATAAAAAAAGGGAAACCGCCTTCAAAACGATCGGTTATATAGCCAGAAAGAAAGACGATAAACTCGAGAAGCTATTCGTCACCGGAATAATTGATGGGCAGAAGCCACGAGTTCGCTGGACAGACAAATCCGCATCACACTTGGGACCACGGTGACGCCATGCATGAAGACGAAAACAGACCCAGATGGGAACACATCTTTACAGCTAAAGTGCAGGGTGTTACAAACCTCAGAAATACGACGCGAAGAGACATACATACTTTTGAACTTGGTGCCAAATGTAGCCTCAAACTCTGTATCAAACACCACGTCACGAGATTTGAGCTCTTCAGCGCTGATCTAAAACCCAGAATTTTCCCCAATATTTAAGCTCAGAGCTCCAAACTCTTGACGGCATCCCACCCAATGGCATATAGAACTATGGAACAAAAAAAGAGATGACAATTAGTCGAGTACTATTCGACTACAATTTTCCAGAATCGATCCTGATATGCTACCACTCTTGGTGTTTCCATTTAAATATTTGACTTTCTGCTTCTTAGTACTTACTGTATTACGTCATTTGTATCACAGATCTAACGATTACAAATCCCTACATTGCGCATTCACCTGTAAACACGTAGGTAACTTCATCAATCAATTAATTTGTACCTTTTTGGATGCGTCAAGTTTACAAACGGGGAATGGATACAAATGCGTGCTTGTAAGGGCCCAAATGAGAAACTCAATCAATTTAGCGTTCGAAGATTTCTCCATACCCCTGGGATGTACCAAAGAGACAAGATTACCAACTTTTTCCATCTAAAAGTTGCACTATAAATCGTCACGGACCACGGAGCGGGAACTATCGTAGTCGGAACCCTGCTATTGACAATTTATGGCTTATTTGCATTGGTACTGACTAGCAAGTAAGAGGAGCTCGTGGCACAGTTGCTATTGCGCATATCATTCGATCAGCGAAGTTAAGCAACCATACGCCTAGCCAGTAGTTGGATGGGTGACCGCCCGAGTTCCCTCCGTGTCTCGGAGAGCACGTTAAGCCGTCGGTCCCGGTTGCCAATTTAACATCTTGGGCAATCGTTACAGGTCAGTCGGAGGCCTAAAAATAATCTGACAACTGGTTTAACCCAGATCACAGATTTTCCTCCTAATATGGGGTTGCGAAGGTCAGATGGCAGTCGCTTCGTATAAAAATCATGTGATCAGCCACATCGGGTTGAATCTAGTGCCGACCCCAACAATGTATGGGATAAGGCCAGGGAGATGATGACTGACTAGCAAGTATTTTGATTATGAACCATTCTTCTTAATAAGCTTAGATGTCTGACTTTAACCAATCGAAATTGAAATTGCAAGTAAGCTCACCTTCCGAGAAGAATCGTTAAAAGGGTATAAGCTTACACGTTTCCAGTAGTCATATCAAATTCGCACCATACAGACAGACAGAGTAATACTAATAAAATGACTACTGCGCATTCAAAGTCAGAGCTCTTGACGGCATTTGAACGTGTTGCAGCGTTTCTTCACTCGATACATAGATGGCACTACTCGCTAATAAATGCAAAGTTTGAGTACAATGAATACACTAGCACCTAAATCGCGCAATAAGAGTTTTCGAACGCATTCTAGTATATATACAAGTTCCCAATTAGAACAGTTGGAGCCGGGGTTCCCCAGGCATGACACCCACCTCAACGGAAGATCTTCGCTGTGCTGGGGATGAGCATGATCACTCGCTCTCCCCACATGCAAATGATCCAGATATGTATCCGTAAATACGTCTTTGAATTACTTCTCAGACATATTCAGGTTTCTTCACCATGTTTTCCCTCACCGTAAAGCTCCTTGTGGGTCATCACTGTCCTTATATACCAGTGACATTTGCATTGCACCAATACTCTTTACAAAAATCTGCCTACATACATTATAACTACCGCTGTCGGTAGCGGCAGTATTCATTGAATACCGCATGGATGGCCGATATCGCTACGTCTATACATGTTTAAACGTTATCGAGATTCTATTGCGTATTTTTTGTAGCTCGAAATGTGTTGATCCGCCATCTTTAGAACTCAACCACAATCCATCTAGGAAAAAGTATCAACACATTTTGAGCCACGGTAAAACTTTCGACGTCATTTCAATGTGTCAGGACTCAGGAGCTCTTGGGGCACGTCACTCCATTTCATCCTTTTTTAACCATCAACTTAGTCAATGTCTTCCGTTGCCCTTAATTTTTCTAGGCGTCTCATATCTTAAGAAACAATTTGCAATAAGTGGTTTACCACTTTGTGAATTACCCGGAAAATTGTGAATAGAATTCCAATTTGCTTACTCGCATTTTAATTAATTTATTTAAAACATTACTCGTATTCGTCAAAAAATGCACGCTGAGGATTGTAAATAAGGTCGGTAATTGCAGTAAAACCGCATTTGGACGCGGGCCGACCGCATTCGCCGCAAATGTAACACTATCGACTCGATTCGACGTCTATTCGATATAAAATCGATACCAGCCACCACTGCCAATTCACTTTTGTACCCGTTCCGATACTCAAATAGTGTTTCTTTAATATTTAATTCGAATGTTTGCGTAACGGATTAATTAAACGTTACAAATAGGAGAATGCTATTGGAAACAATTGACCAATGAATTATTAAATTAGGCCGGTCACTAGTTTTCAGTTGAATATTTGCACTGAATTTACCTTTAATCGGAAGTACAGCATTTGAATTCGAAGGCTATGGGATATTTTTTGGAGTTTAATCTAGAATTTATGTATTAAGTATTTTTTTTTGAACGATGCCTAAAAGAATCTGTAAAATGTAAATGTCTGTTTGTTATGCCTAAAAATATTTAAAAAAATTACAGTGAAAATGATTTACTCAATTTAGGCCCTGGTAAGGCCCTGGTAGACCTATAAACGGCGAAGATCACCGTAAATATTGTCCAAATCAGCAACACCAATTTTAACAGGACTTTCACCGGCAGATAGCTGATGTTTCAAATAAAAAATAAGGCTACCATTATATTTAGGGTTCCTTGCAAAAAATATTGATACCATGAGCCATTTGCATATAGCTAGTGGGTATTAAAATGCAATATTTACACACAATATAACAACAAGGTATTATAACAGACAGACGGATCTAAGATCTACAAATGCCAAGGGTAAAAGTTAATGCAACTTCTTAATTTATTAGGGGAGTCTCGTCTGACACAGTGTATTTATTATAACAGGGGAGGTATGTACCGTATAGTGTTTATGTTAGGGGATGATATGAGATAAGGAACGCGCTAATATTTACGTAGGTAATATTGGCTTTACTTGGGCTAGTATGTGGGCAAACATAACATCACTAAATTGAAAGATGACCGAAATGTTGGTGCATCCAGCCACAAATAATAAGCTGGACTGCTATAAAATGTAATACTTATACATTCATGACACCAACACGACTTGTTTCGAAAAGGTTACAATCAGCTCTCGATACCTTTAGAACTATGCAGATATTACCTACTGGACTCATGGTCTTTGGCTACTCTGTGGTGGCTGCGGAGCTACGCGAGCTTCATGCTGGCGACTGACAAGAAACCGCACAACACCGACACCAATGGCGAGTTCTCGTATCGGAGGCTAAGACTCACTCCGGTCACTCAGCCAGCGGAGTAAGTAAGTACTGAAACTCATACCTTCATTTAACAGACTGTGTTGTCTGTCCGTTACATTTTTATGGCTGGTTCACTGAACCGATTTTACAGTGGTTTTTTTATAGGTGTCTACGATGCGAGCCTCCTGATGGTAAGCGGTTAACGCAGCCTACTGTCGCTTATAATACCAGGGTCGTCACGCGCGCTTGCTTTATATAATTTTATTAGTTGGTTATTGATTAATTAGATTTGGATTAGAGATAGATTAGCTTTACCGCTAAGGATTAGGGTACCTCAAAAATCACTACACAGACAAAATCGCGGGTAAAAGCTAGTGCTGCTTAGTCAAGGAATAGGATAGTATCTGTGTGATGAAATAAAAACGTGTTTATTTATTTCTATCGAAAAGAAAACGGCAAAAATATGTATTCACCGAATTCGCTGATTAAATATGAAAAGTAATATTTCGAAGCAAAATAATATCTTGATTTATTCCCACGTAGCAGATAACGGTTCTGGAGATGGTCCCGTAACGGTCGAAGAGGGCCCAAATTGTGGGTCGAAAGTGGGCCATTTGGAGCGTATTTTTACATATTATTTTCTTGGGGCGCATTAAATTACCGTGGATTTTTTCTGGGGGTATTATGAAAGTCCATATTTCGTGAAGGTGTGCGGAATGGGAATGACTCGTGGCCTCGTGAGGCGAGAGAAAGGGAATTAATTACATTCTTTATGTGATTCGGTCGGGGGGTTTTATAGGGTTCTATATTATTGGCCGTATCTCACGCTTGCTTTTGAATTATTGTACAGTGAAATGGTTAGTTTCTTTTGCGATATATGGTGAGGGTTTTGTAATAATTTCGATTATTTTTAAAATAAGCTTTTGTTATAAGAATTTCCACAATGTTTACATATTTAAAATTCTGGTTTTCACAAATCATCAAAAATGGGTTTGATATTGTGATGAATAGTGACTTAATAATGAATTTGAAAATGTCACCGTTTAAATAACTGTAATGACAACTTTCGAACACTTTTGCTAGAATACCCTGCTGCTGTGGTCGGTGTCTCATAGCAAATGAAGTGTTTACTGAAACCGGAGTGCCTAGTGCGAATTCTTAAAATCACCGATATAGGTGATCGTTGACGTTAATGCAGATTAGTGTGGGATCAAAATAGTGCCCTCTAAGGGCCAACAGATGGAGCTTTTTTGATGCTATACAAATGTGCGTTTACGTCAACACGGTGACTTGTGACAGCGGCAGTGAGAAACTCGCACTAGTTCCTCTCTGCAAAAACACAAGTATTTTTTCTAGTGATGACATACTAAGAAATTAACTGGTTTCGTAGCATTTGAATGGATAGTTACAATGTTTCGAGGGCGCTACTACAATTTTCAAACTATTGATAATACCTTTTTTTGATTGTAGTAGGGGCTTACTGTGTCATCATCTCCCTTGCCTTATCCCATGTATTTGGGGTCATCACTTGATTCAACCCGATGTGGCTGATCACCTGATTTTTATACGAAGCGACTGCCATCTGACCTTCGTAACCCCTTTTTTCGAGGAAAATCGGCAATCTGGGTTAAACCAGTTGTCAGACTTTCTTGGGCCTCTGACTGACCTGTAACGATTGCCAAAGATATTAAATTGGCAACCGGGACCGACGGCTTAACGTGCTCTCCGAGGGACGGAGGGTACTCGGGCGGTCACCCATCCAACTACTGGCTAGGCGTATGGTTGCTTAACTTCGCTGACCGCATCATATGCGCAATAGCATCTGTGCCACGAGCTCCTCAAGGGGCTTACTGTGTGAGTCTATTAAATCTAAATCATACTACACTACTACTACATACATCATCATTTTTTTACTTTGTATCTTATTAGTTTTTGAAATGGGATAACCGACCTGTTTTTTATATTTTCAGTAATCTGTAATACATCTAAGGTGCAAATTAAGTTTTGCACATCTGTTGAGAACTAAACAGTCTACTTCGGAATTAGGTAAGCTACTGGAAGTCTACATAATACCTAAAGCCGCTAAAAGCACTAATTAGACTAATAGTGATTCTGTGTGTGTAGGTACAAAGCCGTGGACAAAGGGTGTTATTATATCTGTATACCTTCACCGTCAGATTAGATCACTTCCATTGATGGAGGTAAACTGAAATAGAAAATAAAATATATTTACAATACATTTACAAGAAACACCAACCTATTTCTTCCGAAATATCTTCTAAATGTATGGCGTGATATTTTTGAGACACGTCTTTAATATATTCAACCACTTCAACTTCATGCCTAACCTCAAGAATTCGCAAAGGCAGAGGTGTACCAACACTAACTTTACACCAAAGGTAGGCCCCGATCTCGTAAAACGAAGGCGAAAGAAAAAAATTAAGTTGCTTTTACTGATAAGAAACCGTCAAGAGTCTCAGCAATTGCTCTTATCAAAAATATGTTTACAATTTGTAACTATTACAGTATAATTCATGAATATAACCAACACTACCTACTTTATTTATAACTAGCTGTGCCCCGCGGCTACGTAGAGCTAATTTCATGGGTGTCTCGCGGTACGCTTAGGATCTTTTTAAATAAAATTAGTCGTAATTACTCGTTGTAACATTGACTATCTGCCAGTGAAAGTCCCGTTTACATCGGTCCAGTTGTTTCGGAGATTACCCGGAACAAACAACACAAACAGACAGACAGACATAGAAAGATTTAAAAAATTTGGTTCTTTCATGTCAAAGCTGTTATTTTGGATTTACAAACAGACACTTCAATTTTATGTATCTGTATAGATGTATAGATTTTTTTTCTTAATTTCTCTCTAGTTCCAGTGTACTAGATTTATGTTAATGGTTATAATATCTACAACCAATACTTGTACAAGTTTTTTAGTATCGTATATTGCGACGTCACTCGGTGTCAAAAGTTATAATATACCGTTAAATCAGTAAGTATGCTAACAATGCGGTTGCCTAATCCCGAATTACGGTCCCATAATACCTAGTTCACTTGGAGGTCGAATGCTTAGTGATGAGGTCACAGATTCAATTGTGTATTCGTCGTGTCATCGATGGGACAAATCGAATATTCTACAGTCGTAAAGTACATATATGTATACGTACGTTTCGTGATTTGCGTTCTTGGTACCTTATTTCGGCGTGGACAGGAAAAATTAATGGGCAAGAATTTAGGTGTGGTCGGTTGAATTGACGCATCTATTCACTGTGGTCATTGCACTGATATAGACACCGCCGTCACAAGTTTTGAGTGCTGCCTAACCAATGAGCTCTTATTGACATTATAGTTCGACTCATTAAGTGACAGATGTATATGACGGGTACACATCTGTCACTGTCATTCCAATATCATTGCAATAAACGCTCATGGTCTGAATATGCAGTAGTAATTGTTTGGGTCTTGTAAGGTGCGAGCGCAAATACATGCGCAGTTATCCATATTATTTTTGCTGAGCGCTCAAAAATCGTGACGGTACCTTTATAATAATTATGAATGTTAGAGCTTCAATTTGGACAAAACTCAATACACTAAAAACAACTAATTTGGAATAAAAAAACCTCGGTGTTAGAAGAAACAATATCAAACATACAATGTCATTGTAACAGACCTCGTATCAAACATCACAACAGAAAAAGAAAACAAAATAGGGTAGGTGTATCCAAACATCAATTCACGCCTCACACATTCTTGTCCCAAAAACAAAATGAGATGACGAAAATAACGTTACAGTTGAACTGACAGAGATTCGACGGAATCCTGTCCGGAGGCCGAATGCAAAATCAGGTGCTCTTTGAAACAACACAAGAACCCTGAAAAATCGGCTTTCTGCAATCGAATGGTGGACAGAGACACAAGTATTAGAACTGTGGTTGTGAAAGACAGGGACGGCAGCTATGCGGACAGTCTCAAGCGTGCGTGGAATTTCAAATGCGAGTCCGTATTCCGTAGCCAGAGTCCTATGGCACTAAATAGAAACGTAGCCGAAGGACGACTTTTGCATTATCCGATTCGCACGCTCACGTGATCTCTGTTCAATTCTAGCTGGTTTTAGTATACTGTATTGTACAATTTAAATTGTTTTACTAAAAGGATTGTCACCACTACGCTATTTCAACATGAACTTTGAAGATTAAATTAATGATTCTTTTATTTTATGGTAATAATTATGAATATATTGTTTTGACTTTACTAACGTCAAATTTAGTTCCGATTCCTCCCGCTAGAGGCGCTACAAATCGATATAATAATAACTAAAGCAAATTGTTGCAATTGTCAAATTTTTGAAGTAGTCAGGAGTCTGGGCTTGTCTGATCTCTTGGAGCAGAGCATCATAGACGAGCTTGCTTTGCAAAAGATTTGGACTACGAAGAGGTAATGAAAATAGGAATTTTAAGGACGAGTTCTCTGGATTTGCGGAGCGGGCGTAGTTTATAATATGTAAGTATGACTTTCCCTAGGATGTTTTAGGCCAGGGGATTTCCATAATCTCATTGCCATCATAGTTCCACTGTGTGACAGTGACAGACTTATACACGACATATACATGTGTCTCATAATAAGAGTTAAACTATCATGGCAATAAGAGGTCATGGTAGGGCCCCCTAATTACTAAAGTACAGTATTACTGTTGTTAGTTAACAGTGATAGAGGGACATGGTGTTAGAGGGAATTGTCCCACACGCTGTCACATACCTGACAACGTGTGGGACAATTGAGCGGACCCTCTGTTACTCTTATATTTATGCCTGCCTATAGTGCAGTCTCAAGACCCAGTTTGCGTTTAGCTAGTTCACCAAACAAAGATATTACGTGTGGACAGTTGGAGTTTTCTAGGAATAAATAGGTAGTTTGTTAGTTTGGATTTATGGTTACCTACCGTAGTGTCCATCTGTTATTGTTATCTGCGTGAAGTTGGGTACGTGTTACGGCAGTTTCGATTTGGGTTGGCGCGGATTTGTTGAACTTGTTGTGGGTTTTGGATTTAGTTTTATTTGTGGCATTACTATTTTATTGGTGTATTTTAATTGCTTTAAATTTAAGCGGTTCTATATGTGTTTCCGAATTATGTGATGAAAATTTAATTTAATTTAGGCGCTAGTAGGGTACTAATGAATGTCGAAAAAATTTGGTTAGTTTAGCTTGGTAAAAATACACATACCCCGAGCTGCCTCTCTCCCAATGCGGTCGAAGGTTTTGAAGGTTTCTCCCACGACAATAAAAAAGGGTTAGTTAGAAAACCAGCATTTGAAGGTTCATCATTATTTTGTTACAGCGATTTTATTCTTTAAAAGACAACTTTCAGTCATAGATACTATTTATGTGTTCCTTCTTTTTGGTTTCATAGACAGTAGTATCAGCCTATCTGGCGAACTGGGAGCTGACTCTGGTCGTTTAAGCAGCACGTATTAAGAATTTAACTTTGACGTTTAATTATACGGTACAAAAATAAAACGTCAAAGCTCAGAAGTTCTTAATACGCTCTGCTTAAACCGATGATGGTAGACCCCTGCATGTTCGTTTGCAATCTTAATTTGCAGTCAAAGATAGCTACAATAATGTAGTTGAATTGGCTGAGACTTCAAGAGTTCGAAATATAATTAAACTAAATTTACAATATAAGCATCCAACTCTCTTCCAATAGCGTTCGACTAGTTGTAGCTGGCATAATAAAGTTTATTAATTAAGTTGCCCGCCTGTCCGACAAACTTGTTGAAAATTCAAAGTGGATTGTTTTTACGCCAAGCTAGGGTAATCAAACTAAGGAATTTGTTCTTACTTCCCAACGGTATATTTACATAAGGTGCAAACTTTACTTGACTCGAGCTATTTTGTAATGATCGTATTGTCGCGTTGTCGTCTCATGTATCACATGTATGTGCATAGGTCTTAGACTTTTTAGTCAAACATTTTATGCACAGTGTTTTGTTTGATGGTAAGTAAATAAATTTAAACATATATAAATATATCTATCATCTTTTTTCCATGTAATGTTGGGATTAGATGCGTTATTCACAAAGGTTTCTCAGCGTCGCACGCGTGGTCGTGTCGGTTTTAAAGATACGATATTGAACCTTATCCTCTATGTATTATGTATGAATTTCCTATGATTGAAACCAACGCTCGTCATCGAGTTCGACGCTGATAAACCTTAGTGAATAACGCGGCTGTACCTGATACAATCAGCTAACCGTATCAAGAAAGAAGTTTAGAAGAACGATGCTTTCAAAACAGACAGAATAATGTTGTATGGAATGGCTACTTCAAAATTATACTATCTATAGATAAGAGAAGAACACAGGAAACTATTAAAGGATAATTTTTTGTTACACCATTTATCTCCTGTGTCAAGTTCATTGAAAAGAATTACATCCTTACTTGGGCCCCGATTCACGTAAAACAAACAACGAAATATCGTTGAACGATTAAAGTCGTTCGATCGAAATCCTCTCCCAATGTGGTATCCACGTGACCCGAAATCGTACTACGATAGTACTTCAACGCAATAGGACGTTTTCGTGACGATGACTGAGCTATTCTAATTTCTAAATCTAAAATTAAGCTGTAAGTAATATGCAACTTGCAGTAAAACACAATATAACAGTAATTTAAATAAAAACTCTACTCACTTATATAACTATAACTGCAATCATCCCCATTTTGTTGCGACTCACCTGTGAAAAGAAAAAAAAACATTATTCATAAATAGTTTTTTTTAAGTCGGAACATCTTTGAGCGTATTCATGGAACCAAGTCTTTTAAAAAGTTGTTAAACCTCATTCATATCCTTTTTGGCTCAAAGTCGTGATGTCACGTACTTATTTACAAAATTAAATGCATTTAACCCTTAACCACAACCAAATTACGCCTTTGAATATAAATCTTATTTCAAGAAAAATAGAGTTCAAATTTTTAACAACAACAATTTAAAGAAATCTTCAATTACACTCTCACGAGTTTACCGTGAGAACACGTGTTAAAGTTGGTATGTTTATTATCAGCCTTAACGTATCAAGTTTAGAGTTGAAATTTAAGTGTTCAAACTCCGTGCTACTCGTTTCGGTGGCGCGATCGTCACGCAGCATTAGATTTGAATCTGGAACTCCTTAAAATGTCGCAATGGCGTCTTCCGTGTATTTTCGTAGGTGCCATCAGCGTACAAATAAATTAAAACTTTTGTATTGAAAGGTAAACTTTATCTCAGGGGATTAGAGTAGAGTTTGCGCTACAAACGGTTTGGGTATGTTGTGGGTTATGCGGTGACCATAACCGAAATATTTAAGGTTTACGCTTCAAATATTCTATTACCACTGGTTAATGAAAGTAAAAACTTATTCTTATGACAAACTAAAGGACGTCACGCGGTTTCACCCGCGTAGTTCCCGTTCCCGTGGGAGTACGGGGATAAAATATAGCCTATGTTAATCGCTGAAGATGAAGCTATCCATTGCTAGAACAATTTTCAAGATCGGTCAAGTAATTTCGGAGCCTTTGCTAACAAACAAGAAAACAATCAAATCTTTCCTCAATTTATTTATAGTATAGATTGAAAACGCAAAGAAAAAGCAACTTTAATACCAAGTAGTTTTGAAATCCAATTTACTTGCAGAACCTTAAAAAGTATTCATTCTATTCAAAAGCTAGAAATTGGAGCTCTAACACGAAAAACCGGAAATTCGAACCCAAAGTATCCCATTCAGTCGAAACATCCCGAGCGATTTTCATCAACGGCGAATTTTTCCACCCAAACAGGCTTCATTACTTCAAAATATTTGGTATCAAAGGGGGTCAAATTATTAAAAAAAAGGCCGTTTAAATTTCAGGTCACTCCTTACAGTAATAACGTAACTCTATACTTTATGGGTCACGTGGAATTTAATTTCGGCCCTTTATTTGACGAGGAAAGGCTGAAGGGGCAAAGCTCTTCTTTATAGTGGCCAGTGCGGCGTATAGTAGCTACGTGAAATTTGTAAAGAGCCGAGTTGCTAATAGTCTTTGAACTTTTCTCCGTAAATTGTTGGGCGTTAGCATTTAAATAAGTCACGTACGAGGAGAGGTAATGCGCTTGGTGAGATGAGGATTTGGTATCTATACTTCTATACTATTAAGTATATGTATTATAAAGAGGAAATACTTTTTTGGGGAAAAGACAGTGGATCATTACGGATTGATAAAGAATGAGATGTTTCAACAATCGAAACAATCGGAGTCGGTCAAATTTATAATCGAGTCAACCATCGACTCGTCCTAGTGATGAAATAATCGCGAGTCTTTTCGATTGTTTTGATGCAAGCGATGGTCCGAGTCGAGCCGAATCTTAGCCGAATGGAACCGATCGTAGGCCGATGCGATGCATCGCGCCGTGTTCGATGAGTAGCGAATCCAACTCGCTACTATCGACTACGATTGAAAACGCGATGCATCAAGATGTTTGAACAATCAAAAATCAGATTCTTTATATTTAGATTGCATATCTAAGAAAATAAGTATCAAATTACTTTTCGGTGTAATTAAAACATCATTACGAAATGACAACAATCTTTGATGGTAGACATCGCTGACGTCACATCAGTAGGCAGGTCATTCAAGGAAGGCTTTTGATAGTTAATTAAACGTCAGAATGGAAATATTCCCGTCATTAGGAGCTTGCAGTCGCGGCCGGAAGCGCTGTCGCCGCCCGCCCTTAGAGCCTCGCCCTACCATTTATACTCGATACAAAGACGTGATTGCGGCGTAGATATTTTACAGGGTAACATTGCTATGATGTAATAGTTTTTGAAGCAAAAATATAAATGCCACTAGCGTGTCGAAATTGTGGCGTTAAGTTGTCACAGCCTTATTCCACAGTTACTCTCAAGTTAATACTACTTATTTGTGACACAGCGTACAAAACATTTTTTTTTCTATAGTTTTGTTATCAGTTAAAATACTCTGCAAATAATATGCAAACATCACAGCGTGTTTTAAGTCATACCGAAACAAAAGAGCCATTTAACGAAATGTATACCACATTCATTTCATTTAAAATCAAGTATTTATTATATATTGTGAGAGAACAAAATAACTTCCTATCAGCAATCCATCCATGTTTTTTTTTAATCAAATCAAATTCTACCTGTTAAAAATATATGCCAGCCTTCTTAGCACGATTCCGAGAGACACTGATTTGGGCCAAGTTTTCTACTTGTAATTAGTTTTAAGTACTGTTTCTTGTATATAATTACGTTTTTATTCAACGAATCTTCTCGATTATCAAAATTGTTTTAAACTAACGTACGTCACGTGGTTTCACCCGAGTAGTTCCCGTTCCCGTGGGAGTACGGGGATAAAATATAGCCTATGTTACTTGCTGATGATGTAGCTATCCATTGCTGAAAGAAATTGCTAGATCGGTCAAGTAGTTTCGGAGCCTATTCAATGCAAACAAACAAAAAACAATCAAATCTTTCCTCTTTATATTATTAGTGTAGATTTAAGTACTTAAAAATTTGACTCATATCCATTTTTTATCATTTAAAATGTTTGAAACATAGAATCGAATTCATTTAGTACGGCCGGGCCTTACCATGAGGTCTTATTGCCATGATAGTTTCACTCTTTTATGAGACAGGTGTATGTGACGTGCATACATCTGTCACTGTCGCACAACTGAATTAACATTGCAATAAGAGCTCATGGTTGGGCCCCTGTAGTCGCGTGCGAGACAATATTTTAGCAGAATTTGAATTTACTGCCTCGCAGACTTTATCGATATTAAGGATTCATCTATCGAGTGGAAAGCCAAAGTGGAATTTATAAATACTATTTGTAGAATCTTATGTAATTACTGTATTTATTAACTAGTTGTTGTACCACGCGGTTTTACCCGCGTAGAGTTGATTTCATAGGTGACCAGCGGAACCCTAATATATTTAAAAAAAATATAGCCAAAGTTAAACCTTGTAAAATTTGCTATCTGCTAGTGAAAGTCCCATTGAAATCGGTTCTGCCGTTTCAGATTAGCCGGAACAAACAGGCAGACGGAGAAAAAATTTAAAAATTGCGTTTATTATCAGCCAGTACATTCAAAATATTATGAATATATGAAATGCTCCTATTTTGGAATTACAAACAGAAATTTCAATTTTATTTATCTGATAGATGTATAGATAACTTCTATGCTTCTTTTTATTGGACATCCAAAGTTTAATTGGCGAAATTGTGATAATATATGTACGTGTGATTCACAATCTATTAACATGCATGCAATTACTTCAATAATACGCTTCTATTAACACTCCTTATAAGAAATGTCTCTCAAATTCAGCCAAAAGAAGAGTTAGCGTGCTGTCCCTTTCATACACATGTATGACATGTTGATAGATAGAGACAAGATAATTTTGCGGTTAATAGGATGTGGAGATCAATATGCCCGTATCATCAACTTCCTTTGCTTACCTTAGTTTTTTTGTATTTTTTGGTAGCAACACGTGCATTGATGGTAAAGATGATTTTTTGGTTAATTGCAAATCAATTGAGGTTGAAGTCTGACCGTAAAATTAAACGTCAAAGCTAAGAAGTTCTTAATACGCGCTGCTTAATCGATCATAATTGACCATCAGTCACCATCACGAGTTTGCCACCGTTATCCTAATCTACCCTCGCTAGCGTCTCCGACAATATTTGTATGAGATATTTTAGTTCTTCACGTCACCGCTTGGAGGCGCTGTACATTGTGTCATACAAATATTCGGCGGAGACGATAGCGAGTATAGACCATATGAGAATATATGGCCTAGTTTTTCCAAGAATGTACATGAATCCGTACATCACTGAGTATTTTTGTTTTTAGTTTTCATAGCAGTGCGACTAGACTATCCATAAAATAAACCCTAACACCCTTGTTACAAAACATCGCCTAAGATAATCCTTGGTTTAAATGTAGTTCCATCTCTTGATGTGATAAGGATTTGAAAAGGGATAGACATCGTTTTATTCCTAGTTTGGCCTAGTCTGGGTTAAAACCGAAAATGTATGCGTGAATCTATACAGATAAATAATTGAAATTGAAGTGTCTGTTTGTAATTCCAAAATAACAGCTTTTCACTAATCTGCGAAACGGCTAAAATCCGTCCAATTTTAGCGGGACTTTCACTGGCAGGTAGCTGATGTTTCAAGCAGTAACTTAGGCTACTTTTATGTATCAAAAATATTAGGGTTCCGCGACAATAAGCATGAAACTAAATCTACGCGGGTGAAACCGCGGGGCACAGCTAGTTACTAATAAATGCTAAACATCAAACAGCGCGTAGTGAAGTCAACAATTCTCAAACTTTCCTAAATTGTTTCTTCCAAATTAGAATCACCTAGTTTCCAATATACAAAGTCACATACTTTTTTCGAAGTCAACCTCAAAAACTAATGTTTATTCACCATCAAAATTATTACCAATCATATCCCTATAAAAAAGGCCGACCGTTCACCGCCACGCACGACCGACCATGCAGATCGCTCACCAAATTCAATAATCATTACCATCTTTCTATAATATCAAAATGCGGTTAACATTTTGAGCAACGCAGACTTTTTTGTAAATGGAAAAAGTTATAGTTTTCTCATTGATGCCTATCGATGTTTAGATTTTAATAGCGAAAGTTATCATCGGAACCCTAATGTTTTTTTTAAATAATAGCCGATAGCCTAAGTTACGCCTTGTAACATTAGCTATCGGCCAGTGAAAGTCCCGTTAAAATCGGTCCCGCCGTTTCAGAGATTACCCGGAACAAACAGACAGACAGACAGAGAAAAAATTTAAAACTTGGTTTTTTGATGTCAGTAGCGTGTATACGTTCATATGCATTTAGTGAAATGCTGTTATTTTGGAATTACAAACAGACACTTCAATTTTATTTATCTGTATAGATATAGATTAATTATGGGAAAATTCTAAAGGTCGGTACCAACCAATGTGTGTTTTTTTAACTTAGCTGCAGTGATGTCCATAAGCTACAAGCGAGTTAAATCTCAAAATATCTCCTGAAAACTAATGAAGTGAAAATCACTTCACGTTATTTATGGACTTTCCAAACAAAAATGAAGTCATCATCATCCTCCTGCCCGAATCCCATGTCATTCTGCGGCACAGTGTGTTCTTCTCTTCCATTCCTCTCTATCAGTCATATCTGTATTCACTCCCATTCTACCCATATCATCTTTCACACAATCCATCCATCGGTCTTCCTCTCCCTTTGCAACCATCCACATTCATAAACAAAACTTTTGCCACCGTCACCAGAACAAAAGGAAAAATTATTTTTTTTGGACAGCATAAAAAAATTTGACGAAATATTTATGCTCCAACACGAATAAACAAACAAATTATCTAATAACATAAAAGTGGGCTCGTCTGCAACGATTTTAACATAAAAAAACAAACACAACTATAATTTCATCCAAATTACTCTATCAAACTATGATTACACAAATAAGCACATTAACTGTTGAATCATTTAAATGACGGTATAAATCATCAAGTCATGGTCATCACGCTAACGGGCCTGTCAAAACGTTTAAGCATGAATTATTTCTAATGATTTGATTGATAAGTTAAATGATGTTTAAGTTCTTAATAACTATGATTCTTTTGTGTTTAAACAAAATATTTAACTTATAATTGATACATCTAACGAATCCCTACTAATATTATAAATGTGAAAGTAACTCTGTCTGTCTGTTACGCTTTCCTGCTTAAACCTCTCAACCGATTTTGATGAAATTTTGGCACAGACAATCTTTAGACCTTGAGAAAGGACATAGGCTACCATTTAATTATTAAAAATATTAGGTTTCCGCGACCATAAGGATAAAACTAAATCTACGCGGGTGAAACCGCGGGGCAACCGCGGAACTAGTGTTTCTATAAAAGAGAAAAAATGTTAATTGGTGTAATTTGACAGACACATTAAGTAGATTTTTTAATTTTGAACTTTATCGGGATCCATTTCGACTTAATTTAAAATAATACACAATATACTACTATAATCTATACAGAAAAATAAAATTGAAGTGTCTGTTTGTAATTCGAAAATAACAGCTTTTCACTAAATGCATATGAAAAATTTTTCTCTGTCTGTCTGTCTGTCTGTTTGTTCCGGGTAATCACTGAAACGGCTGAACCGATTTTAACTGGACTTTCACGTGCAGGTAGCTGATGATTCAAGGAGTAACTTAGGCTACTTTTATTTACAAAAAATATAAGGGATTCGCGACAATAAGGAAGACACTAAATCTACGCGGGTGAAACCGCAGGGCACAGCTAGTAAGAAAATAAATTAATATCTAAAATCCAAATGTTAAGCCGAACACATTAGTAGGTAGAAAAACGTATCATTATATTGAACTAAAAACTAAAAATTAAGTAATAAATTTCAATAAGTATAAGCTAAGGATAGTATGATTAAAAAAATATTGTAGAAAGCGTGGAGTACCTACGGCATATTATTCTAATGGTTCGTTTTAAAAATTTATCCTTATGAACCTGGTTTAAATTACCGATACATAGGTGTATCGGTAATCATACATAACCTGATAAAAACTTGAATAATGAATCAAATTATCTTACAGATTCAATTTTATAAATCTATTTCACTAAGCACATACACTGTAACTTGCGCGTCGCTAACTTAAAATAAATTAAGTTTAAAACTATGTCCCTTTCGTAAGCAGTGTCCTAAACTAACAACTTTGGGATTATGTCTCTCCTAAGTCTAGAAAAAACAAATCACAACTAAATCCAGGCAAATTTGGAAGATTACCATTCAGACAGATGCGGAGTTAGAACTATTTGCGTCTTTTTCGTTTGTCTAGCTATCCATGTCGTTGACATTAATTTTGTTGGCTGAGAGGACGAATAAGCTCGGTTAAACCAGTAGAACTATATGCTTGTCTCTTTATATGATATCGTGCTCATTTTGGGCTTTGAACAGGTGGAATTATAACAGTTTTGCGTGGAAAATTAAAGTGGTATAAAGGTTAAAATACGGAGCTATACATATCTACCCTCTTATTGCAAAACCCTGAGGTTAAAAGTAATTCCATCACTTTTTTGTGATACTGCAAGGATGTTGGACCAAAAATGTATTCAATGAATTTTAGTTACCTTAAAAATTTAATTAAACGAGCTTGGAAAAGCAGCTCACATTACATACCTTTATTGATAACTTATGAAACAAAGTAATATATACATAAATATAGTGAATAAATAAAAACCAAGTAACTTTTACATAGTCCCTTAACTGAAAATGATTTACTAGGATTTGGCCTGTTTAAGCCGCATAAGACCATCGCTAAATTACCAATGTACGGTTAAATAGCTCTACATGCCTGTCCCACGGGGGTAGGCAGAGACCACCGTTTGCTACGTGCTACGTAATCTTACATACATCCCATACCTATTGGTACAAAAGGTTTAGATCACTCTGCAGTATCCAAAATCCAAAACAAAGTACCGCTAACGGCCTCCCATCCAATTACAGACCTGAAAACGTAGAACCGACATCGGCTAACAAACCCAACATTCGTTCATAAAGCCAGCCATTCGCACGCTCAACAGACAACCTTCCAAAAGCCGTCGTAATTTTTTTCTCACCCACACAATACGGTCGACAATTCTGTGAAATATCGCTTCGACGCGTGCAAAATTCACGCTGTAAGACTGTGCCTTTATAACCCTGTACTTGAGATAGGCTTTATTCTTTTATAGTTAAGGTGGGGATTCGCTTGAGTGGTGTGCAGATGTAAGCGTGCATGAGATATAAGTAACATACGGTTGCCTACACAAAAATAACGAACTGCTCCGCCGAGACGGCCGTAGTAATCATGCCGTGAATGGCCTATAGACTATATTATGTAAAAGATCTTTTGAGGCTTTCAAAAGGATTCAGAAGCGTTTCTAGCCGGTTAATTATACGATACGAGACTTCGTAAAGGCTGGAGTTTATCTTCAGCGGAAATTCGAATGCTTTCAAGTGGTTTCATGCTCCGCGGTTGGTATTTGTTTCTTTAATTTGTACGAAGTTGTGTACCGTTTATGTTTTATTGGATAGTAGTACTTGAAGTTTACAATTCTTGAAATATCAGAGAAGTTTGCAAACAAGCTTTGTGGGGTCTGTACGATGGCAAGCGGTAATCAAAGCTAAGATAAACAAATAAACATTCATAAGTCTTTCACTAAAATAATGCTAGTTGCTACATTATCACAGCTTCTGTCCGCGTGGTCTCAGCGTGATGATTTTTTTTTTTTATTTTTTTTTTATTTTTTATTTTTTTTTTTATGATATAAAGCCATCCTCAATAAATGGACTATTTACTACTGACTGTTCCTGAGATAAGCGCGTTCAAGCAAACATTTTTTTCAGCTTTGTATATAAACTAGCTGCGCCCCGCGGCTTAGAGTCATGGGTGACCTGCGGAACGTAAAACGGAACGGAACTAAAAGTAGCCTAAATTACTCCTGGTAAAATTATCTATCTCTCACTGAAAGTCCTGTACAATCGGTGCAGCCGTTTCAGAGATTAGCCGGAACTAACAGACAGACAGAGAAAAAATTAAAAATTGTTTTTTATTTATGTTATTAAGTACCGTATATACTTTCATATGCATTTAGTAAAGGATGATGATGATGTATAGAGAGAGTTAACACGAGAAATCGCGAATGGAATAAAGTATACAATATTTTTGCTAAAGTCGACATACATGAATCCAGAAAACACATTAGAAATTAGTTTATATTATCTATACATCTATATCTATACATACATACATACAGATAAATAAAATTGAAGTGTCTGTTTGTAATTCCAAAATAACAGCTTTTCACCAAATGCATATGAAAGTATACACGCTACTGACAATAAAAAACCAAGTTTTAAAATTTTTCTCTGTTTGTCTGTCTGTTTGTTCCGGGTAATCTCTGAAACGGCTGGACCGATTTTAACCGGTCACTGGCAAGTAGCTGATGTTTCAAGGAGTAACTTAGGCTACTTTTATTTATTAAGAATATTAGGGTTCCGCGAAAATAACGATGAAACTAAATCTACGCGGGTGAAACCGCGGGGCACAGCTAGTTAATAATATAAAATGTTCAAAACCTCAAACTATCCACAAAAACTGTTCACAGATAAACCTGTAACTTTACAACCTTCATAAACTGCGGAACACCAGTCATCAATTTCAAAATACTTCTAGACCTTTCTAGAAGCAAATGCAGTGGGTAATGCCGTTATTGCTATCGAATTAGCGCTGTAAAGCCTTTATTGGTCGTAAATGAAGGACGTTTGTGTTCGTCCGATCCGAAAACTTTAGACCGAAGTGGCATTTTATTACACTTAAACGTGTATCGGCATTTTATTACCACTTGTAAAATATGCACTGCTTTCATAAAATGTAACTGCTAAACTTCATACTCAGTTCTTAGAAAAATCCTTTTAGAATCCATTCGGCTTGAATTTTGTAGCAAATGTTAATGTTATAGTGCAATCTCAAAGTCTTTAGTTAAAATAAAGAACTAGCTAAGTACATAACTACTGCTGGGTTGAAGAATTGATTGCAAAATACATTAAATTAATTAAATATGCTAATGATGAGTCGTGGTGGTCGTGGGGTTTAAGCAGTCGCCTGCTACAAAGAGACGCAAATTCGAATCCCAGCGGCTTTCTTAAAATCTTATTATGTGCAGATCTTATGTGTTAAAATCTTATTCGCAAAATCTTATGTGCAGTGATTTCACACCAGGGTGAAAGAAAACATCGTGGGGAAGTCTGCATGTCTGATAACTAATACATAGACGTATGTATAGTACCTGACACGGCGATAGACGCACCATCAGTCCCGTTGGCACTTAATAATCTTCGATGAAAATAGCATGTTTTTATTACAACACCTCTGCCTACCCCTTCGGGGAATACAGGCGTGGGCATATGTATGTAAATCTGCTAACAACAGGAAACGTACCAAATCCCTAAAATAATTAATTAATTCTGCAAAATAAACTACAAACTGTCTATAAACTTTAGAACACCATTCAGTATTAATTCGACACGTATTAACCACAGAAGCATATTCATATGGACCTAAAGTATATGCAGATAGAGTTCACTTCAGCACTATCTTGTCAAATAGTTCCCTTGTAAACTTCCACGCAATGGCTCCCGGGCTTGAATAACGTAGCGTTTAGTGCGTGCTACGCCGCTACGCCGTAGGCTATTGCTACGAGCCTACGAACACAGGTAGCGTTTTGTTGTGGCGTAGAACAAACACCTTTTTGGAACAATTTGTTGGTTTTTCTCTACGGGGGATGTATTAAGGTTGTTATTCGCGTAATTTGTAAGATTACAATTGTATTATTAAAGCTCATTGTGTACAATTATCATGCGACTTTATGGGGTGTGGTGCTATTCATTTGATTTCCAATTCAACGCAGGTTAATGTATTGATGAACTGCATATTATTATGTCTGAAAACGAATCCAGCAATGTATACGATGTTTAGCGAAGAGACTGTAGTCAGTGAATTCAGTGAACACATCTTTTCTTTATGTCCTTTAAGACTCAATGAAAACATGTAGTCTCCCGGGCTCCCATAGATTTTTGTGGTTGGCACTTGATTCAACCCGATGTGACTGATCAACTGATTTCACCACATATGAAGCAACTGCCCTCTGACCTTGGCAACCCCTACGAGGAACATCAGTAATCTTGGTTAAACCACTTTTTTAGACTCTCATAGGCCTCCGACTGACCTGTAATGATTACCTAAGATGTTAAATTGGCAACTGGGACCGACGGCTTAACGTGCTCTCCGAGGCACGGAGGGAACTCGGTCACCCATCCAACTACTGGCTTGGGTTAGAGTTAATTAACTTCGCTGATCGAATACGCAATAGCAACTGTGTCATGAGCTCCCGATTCTATTAATTGCAAATTAATAGCAATTTTTGTCCAACATTCAGTCAACTTCTCGTCCCAATGAATGCGACATAAATTAAATATATTAAACTAAATTGCCAGCAAAGGCATTTAACCCTTCTCCATCCCCTATAACCCTAAAAACCCCAAGCTATTTATTCATCCAAATCTTATATATCTAAACAAACAATGGGCATTACGCTTGTCCCCTACAAATTGTTCGTTTAATCATCAGCGGTGTGAGCGATGGGGCTCATCAGTTCGCTTGTTTTTGCCGTGAAAGCCTGTTATTCGCTAATCGCACATATTATGAGTTTTGACATTTAGCCGCGGGTCACAGATGCCCCGATTCGGGAGATTTACTGTTGGGACCGTTCTCACACTGAGTCCGTTTATTTTTTAAGGCCTGTAGGTAATAATTTTTATATTGTCTTCTTAATCTTTATTCTGATTTAGTTGTTACATGAGAGATGCTATACGTCAGCGGGGCCTGTGCAAATGAGATTTTTTCTAAAATTTATGTACAGAGATTTCACACCACGTGCTTCACGGTGAAGGAAAACATCGCGAGGAAACCTGCATATGTCTGATAGCGGACGTCACGCGGTTTCACCCGCGTAGTTCCCGTTCCCGTGGGAGTACGGGGATAAAATATAGCCTATGTTACTCGGTGATGATGTAGCTATCCATTGCTGAAACAATTTTCAAGACCAGTCAAGTAGTTTCGGAGCCTCAATGCGAACAAACAAACAAATCTTTCTTCTTTGTAATATTAATGTAGATAAGTAATTCAAAGGTGCCTGAGACGATAGACTAACCAATATCTCACAATCTAACATAACACTTTTTAATGAATTCTTCCACATTATTAAAAATTCAATTAAACACTTCAACTCCTACATATATAGAAGACTAGCTGTGCCCCGCGGTTTCACCCGCGTAGATTTAGTTTCATCCTTATTGTCGCGGAGCCCAATATTTTTAATAAATAATAGTAGCCTAAGTTACTCCTTGAAACATCAGCTACCTGCCAGTGAAAGTCCCGTTCAAATCGGTCCAGCCGTTTCAGAGATTACCCGGAACAAACAGACAGACAGACAGAGAAAAATTTAAAATTTGTTTTTTCAGTGTCAGTAGCGTGTACACTTTCATATGCATTTAGTGAAAAGCTGTAATTTTTGAATCACAAACAGACACTTCAATTTTATTTATCTGTATAGATGTATAGATTAATTTAAACGATTGTTTATAAAAGAAAAGGCTTAATTTAATAATTTTAAATCTTCGCACAAACAAAAAATATTTACCGACCAACATATAAAAAATAATTAACTTCACAGAAAGAGCAAACATCCTCCTTAAAAAAATAAATTCCCCAAAAGCAGGAGTGTACAAAATTTTAATTACTTCCTGCATTGTGTTCGAATGGGGGTAAAATATACCAGGGTATTGTTGCCAAGATCTGCCTTATTTAATACACCACGTAGCATAATATAATCCTGGGGTAGCCCTAAGGTCATAATTCCTCCGAAGACCCAAAACGGCCAGTTATTTATAAACCAATTAAAACACGCGCTGCGGTGTGCAGATAAGAGCCGATCATTCGAGACCACCCTTTGACTTTTGTTAAGTTATTAAAAATAATTGGATGTTAGATTGAGGTTTCCCTGTTCGAATGACGATCGAGCGATATTTATTTTTGAATGAGAATATCATGTATTTACAAATGTATAGCTATTAACAGAGTCGTAGCTCGAATCGAAAAAAAATACTGATGTGTTTTTACAAACCACGTGCTTAACGGCGAAGGAAAACATCGTGAGGAAACCTGCAAATGTCTGAGAAATAATTCAAAGAAATATGTGTAGTGGCTGAAACGTTGATAGGCTCACCATCTGTCACTTAATCATATTCGGTGTAATGTGGGTATTGTTGTCACAACACCTCTGCCTACCTCCTCAGGGACCCTTTTGAGATGGCGCATATATTCCAGATTTTTTATCCGTATTTAAAAACTACTGCATATCCAACTACTAAATTATTTATTTCAAATTTCAGTAACAAGTACTACTCAGCCATTTTTAGCTGTGAAAACAGACAGCTAAGCTAACAGACGGATACAATACTATAAATATATACACCATGCTGAACTAGATACAGAGTACAGACGTATCTCTTTATTTTAAAGCGGTTTTCATAAAAAAAATACTGCATAATGCAACAGGAAAAATGTGCGATACAAAACCCAAAATAGTATCATGACAAAAACCTTTTCAAATGCAGATTTATTACAGTTTGATACCTTATTTCCACATATCCACACTTGTCTTGAGAAACTAAAATAATACATTCAAATTCATGACATTCTTCTTTCCCCATCCCTAATACCCAACATTAATCTAAGAAAGCTGGTTTCTGATCAGAACTTATCGTATCTAAAGAACTGAAAATAAACAGTTCCATTTCTAAACCAGTTGTTATAAATGTTAGATATCTATCAACGGTTTAAAAGGTGAATCGGTGAAGGTTTCAGTGTCGAAGGGACACAATGGGATTGCTGTAGACAGTGATTTATAAGAAAAACTAAGCCTTCAATGTCACTGTTCGAGTTCGTTACGATGTTCAAATAAATCTCTATCGTAAAGAGGTTCCACTTTATTATCCTTACTAATAAATAAAATTGATTTGTCCGTAATGTATAAATCCCTACTAATATTATAAATGCGAAAGTAACTCTGTCTGTTACGCTTTCCCGCTTAAACCTCTCAACCGATTTTGATGAAATTTGGCACAGACAATCTTGAGACCCTGAGAAAAGACATAGGCTACCTTTAATTTATTAAAAATATTAGGTTTCCGCGACCATAAGGATGTAACTAAATCTACGCGGGTGAAACCGCGGGGCACAGCTAGTATTTTCTAATTTGCACATAGCACAGGAGTTTGCTAACTTAGTGGTATAAAAAAATTCGAAGTTTTGAGCACCACTGTCAAATTAATATTTTCTGTCAATGTAAAAAAATATTTAAAAATGTTTGGTTATGGAAGCCGAATTTTCAAAATTACATGATATATGACTCTTCGCAAAATAACATAGTTAATACATTTTGCTTCTTAAATATATTTTTTTTTATTCATAAATACAAATATAGGTATTAATATAAAATACAAAAATGTTACAGCGTAGTCTAGTCCCAAACTAAGTAGAGCTTGTACTATGGATACCAGACAGCGGATGTAACAAAAATAATGAATACCTTAAAATACGTATTATGATAATAAATATACATTATAAAATAAACTTATTTAAGTACTTAATTAATAAAAATATATAATATATTAATAAAAAATAAATTAATATAAATACTTAGTATGTATGTAAATAAAACTTTGAACCACGTAAGTACAATACACACAAAAATACAGCCCAATTGATAACCACATTTCTGAAGTCCGTATAAAAGTATAATTTTACACAAAATTAAAGTGTAACCATTGAATAAACTAAGGACACGGTCCAAAAATCATAAAATGTGCGATAATAGTGTCACAACACGGCCATATGCATGGAATGCGAAACATTTTAGTAGTTGTTCCGCAGTTAGGCCTGTAACGGATGTAGCTAACTGCCGGGTATTTCTGTCATTGCGTCATATTCTCTATTGGCTAATGGCTATTACTGCTATTGCGTAGATTGTTAAGACATTTGAGATATGGGTGACTGAGATGTTTAAAGAATTAACATTTGTTGTGGTATGGACATGCTACGAGTATGCGGAGGGAGGCGTATTCCCCGAAGGGGTAAGCAGAGGTGTTGTATGATGAGTGAATCGCCATCTTAGGCACTGTACTTTGCAGATATGCAGGTTTTCCTCACGATGTTTTCCTTCACCGTAAAGCACGTGATATGATCACTATACATAAGTTTTAAGAAAATCTCATTGGTACAGGCCCCGCTGTGATTCGAATTTACGTCGCTTGCGTATCAGGCGACTGCTCAAATCTCAAGGCCAACACGGCTCTTACCACTCGGAGAGATACAATAGAAACGTCTATATTTTCCCAAACAATAAATACAATATTGAGATAACTCATGACAAATAAACCAACTGACAACTGTATTATAGCGCGTAGTATTTCTTGCGATATTTATAGTTACTGCGAATTTATGCATGAAAAACCAGCCGCGTTATTCACTAAGGTTTCTCAGCGTCGAACTCGACGAGCATTGGTTTCAATCATAGGAAATTGATACATAACACATAGAGGATAAGGTTCAATTTCGTATCTTTAATACCGACACTCGACAACGAGTGCGACGCTGAGAAACCTTAGTGAATAACGCGCTAGGCCTTGGGGATGGTGATATATGGATACATCGAACAATTACCGACAAATCCCAACCCTCGTACAAATAGTTCTTTGTCATACGACAGTACGCATTCACAGAGTGATTCGCTACATCTATAAACGTTACTTCAGATTGTGTTACTCAGAAATATCTGGGCGTAATTATTTATCGTATTTTTGTAAAAGTATTTTGATTTTGCTTACATTTCAGCTGAGACGAATTACTGAATACTTAAAGATTATTAGTGTCTCTTATTGATCTGTGTTTCTCAAGCTTAGAATGAAAGTACAGTAAATTTGGGTAACCAGCGGAACCCTAATGTTTGAAAAAAATAAAAGTAGCCCAAGTTACTCCTCATAGCCATTTGCTAGTGAAATCGGTATAGCCATTATGGAGATTAGCTGGAACGAACAGACAGACAAAGTTTTTTTGTAAATCGTTTTTTTTTGTGTCTGTACAGGCTATACTTTCACGAGCATTTGGTGAAAAGCTTTTGGAATTACAATAGAACACTTCAATTTTATTTATCTGTATACATGTGCAGATTAATCAATGTACTTATGCGCCGTACCTATGCGTACTTTAATAATATTACTTATATTCTATTTTAAAAACCTTGCAAATATTCCATAGCGTTTTATATACGTATATGAGGCACCCTATACAATGTCATACAGGCAAGCTGTTGGCGTACATCTTTCACCACCCCATTTTAATAGCTTAGGTTTGATTAATGGCCGCGAAACGGGGGAATCGAATTATTGCATATCTAAACCCCCCTTTATTAATACTAGCAACATTGAACCACTAAAAATAAATGTAACAGAAGAACGTCTTTCTATAGTAATTTACTTTATATAGTCTTTCTAGAGAATAGTCGCACGCAGCAGGTTCGTGTCTATAGATTTTGGATCGAGCTGATTCCAGTTATACAGCTTCGGAGCGAGACGTTCGTTATTGTGTCACTATGTATGAATACTATGGGTAATTAATGTAACTTTTAAATTTACATAATATTTTAAAAAAATAACATTTTTCTATTATTTGGTACTAGCGGACGTCGCGCGGTTTCACCCGCGTAGTCCCGTTCCGGAGTGTGGCGATAAAATATAGCCTATATCAGTAAAAATTTAGCATTCAACTAAGTAAGTAATGGTAAAATATTTTTTTAAATCAGTCCAGAACTTTTTGAGCCAATTCGTTACAAACATACTTACATACAAATCTTTCGTTTTTATAATGTAAGTATAGATTAATAGAATTTTATTTAACTTTTGTTTATATATACCAGCCCCTAAACCTGGGACATAAAACACGAGTTACTGGCCCTGCCAAAATCTCTTGACACTGACAAAACTATGTTAGACATTCAATCTCGTTCCATAGTCTAAGAAAGTACGGGCAAGCGCACCTTTAGATCGCTGTAATGGCAATATATGGGTCTGACTTTGTGTACATATTAATTTTATGCCTGAGATGTCTTTTTGATGAACATTCCTTTTGTGTTGGCCTCCTTAATGCATGTTGGATGCTCATTAATGATTTTTGAATAATGATCTCTCGAGAGGGCGATCTTCAAAATCATTATAATTAATGACAAACGCTCCGGTGATAAGTTGTCGGAGCGAACACTTCAAAGCGTTATTTACGTCGAAATGAAATTATTTGATTTCATTGTAATTAATGATCGGGAGTTCAATGCAGAGGTAAATAAACTTCCTTGTGTTCTAGCATTTCTCTAAATCAATCAAAATAAGAGACGTGGTGGTCGAGTTGTTGGAATAATCGCCTGCTTTGCAAGGGACGTAAGTTCCATCACAAAATAGTGCAGTGACGCCATATCATGAAACTTTACGGTGAAAGCGATCATTGTGTGGAAATCTATATCAGATAAGTGCTTTAAATACATATTTAGTGCCTGAGACGGCGATAGACTCACCACTCTAAATGTTGGTTAATCATCGGTGAAAACTGGGTGTTGTAACGAATTAGCCGTATTTTTGCCACTCAGTCAAAATAGCTAAGTACTTAGTTTATTTACTTATATTTCAAAACAATTTTTATACAATTCAATACTAGCTTCTTCCCGCGACTTTGTCCGCGTGGGATAGTTACTTTGGGCTAACGCTAGCTTTAAACCGCGTGTGATCTTAGTATAATAATAACATATAGCCTTATTCAATAAATGGGCTATCTAACACTGAAAGAGTTTAATCGGACCAGTAGTTCCTGAGATTAGCAATCCCTACTTAATATTATAAATGCGAAAGTAACTCTGTCTGTCTGTCTGTTACGCTTTCCCGCCTTTCGTCAAAATCGGTTGAACCCTGAGAAAGGACATAGGCTCCCTTTTATTTATTAAAAATATTAGGTTTCCGCGACCATAAGGATGAACCTAAATCTACGCGGGTGAAACCGCGGGGCACAGCTAGTAGCTTTATAAATAAGTATAGGTAGGAACGAAACGATGACATAGTTGTCCGCTAGTGACGTTATAACGGTCAGTTGCTTTCTTTGAAACCGATGCAAAAGCCACTTAAGAACGCGAGGGAATCGTATACCGACCATCGATAGAATTTCACTTGCCCGGCCGAATCCAAACGAATAAAATTTTACCGAAATTGAATCGGCCGGTGGCGCCAGTAGACCGTGAAATTGGTCGGCACGGTCACCGTTCGGTTATACGGTATCTTTCTTCGGTATTTGGCCGAATTATGTGTGTGTGTGTCGTTTACAGACTCCTGAATTATACATGGGTTGAGGCGACCTGTGATTTAGTGGCCGCTGCCCGTCCTGACTCGGGCTTATGCGATATATCCGCTACTATATCCGTGTTATGGACACGCGGACCATCGCATTTGGCTGAGGGTTTTAGACATTTACACTTTTAGTCTGTTTACTTAAACTTTACGCTGATATCTTTATTGATTACTTCGAACCAATCTATCTATACATATAGATAATTAAATTGAAGTGTCTGTTATTCCAAATAAACAGCTTACTTCTTAGCCTCACTTAATACATATCAAAGTATCTGTAAAGGAAGAGTAACTGAGGTAAATTTTTTTTCAAATTAGGGTTCCCTGAAATAGTCTACGCGGGTGAAACCGCGGGGCACTACTAGTGTAATATAAGTAAGATTGGTTGCAAGATAATAATTGTTAAATTTAAAACTAAAAGCAAATTCGACGATGACAATAGCTATGAATTTAGCTTTGACAGCGAATTGCGTTACACCAAATTAAGCTGTCAAGCTAGCAATAGCTTTAACCACAAAAACATGGGTAGTTAAGCTAATAGATGAAGTCATGAAGTCATGTGACAATTTTAAAGTGATCGTTTTTTTTTACCGAGCCAGTTCTATAACTGTCATTTCATTTAAGAGCCTTCATATACAGTCTGCTCAACAGTCAAGAACGACTGTATTATTTGAACCAAGACTAGACTGCTCCAGCTGTAATTCAATCTCAAAATATCATTATTTGATTAGACTTCATACGAAGTACTTTCAAATCGTAAGGACACAAAAAATAAATTATACAGGATTATAAATGTTACCACCGGTTACGGAAGGTTGCTTTTGTTGAGAAGAACCTGGCAAAAAACTCAACAATTAAGTATTTGGGCCCTAAGTCTCAAATGATAGCCGCCGAGCGAGGCAGACAATTAGTACGCTGTCATCAAAATTCCATTCCATAAAAGTAAGGTCATTACCCGATGAGGGGACTCATAGATTCGGGGAAGCTATCACAATTCGCTATATCGACTGCCAATACAAAAAAGTCCAACAAAAAGAGACATTAAAGAAAACGCCTATTCAACTACGGAATAAATGAATGCATCTAGCATTTGGACCCCTGTCAAATTAACTATACGTACCCTCAGCTTTTCAATAGCTATTTGGCATTCAAAGATCCCTCTATCTTTGTATACTATTTCCATGGGAAAGCGTTTCACCATAGGAAGTAGCAATTTACGAATCTAAATGTAGTTCTGATGAGTAATCGGAATTGGAAATAGTCTTTGAATGCCTAGATTTATGCCGTGGGGTTGGCATTGTTGGGGTAAATTAGGTACCAATGCGGTTTGTATTGTGTTTCTTCATAGCGAAGACGATTTGATTTGAATGGATTTTTTTACAATTCATCTGTGCCCCGCGGTTTCTAAGTTACTCCTTGTAACATTAGCAATCTGCCAGTAAGTTCGGTTTAAATCGGTCAAGAAGTTTCGCAGATTAACCTGAACAAACAGACAGACAGAATTTTTTTTTATCTTGTGAGGATCTTGTATATTGTCATATGCATTTAGTGAAAGGCTGTTTATTTAAAATTACAAACAGACACTTCAATATTATCTGTATGTATAGATAAAGGTGGAAAAGAAGCATGGAAAGTTTGCGTTGGTTTGTAAAGTTCTCTATATGATAACCTGACAGCTCTGAGGGCCTACATATTACAGGAAACAGGTCCCACTAATGATAGTACAACGCCTTCACTCCTTATCCCATAAAAACAAAAAATGGTGGGCACGTTAGACTGAATGTGATTGGACGAAACAAATAGAAATAAAAATGTAAATTTTGCAGCATGTACTTTTTTTGCCAAACCATTACTTTAATAATGTTATAACTTAAGTCACTTGATGGAACCCAAGTTAAATCTACACTAAAGACAACTTTATAAAGAGGAAAGATTTGACTGTTTTTTTTGTTTGTTTGTTTTCATTGAATAGGCTACGAAACTACTTGACTGATTTTGAAAATTATTTCAGCAATGGATAGATACATCATCAGCCAGTAACATACGCTATATTTTATCCCCGTACTCCCACGGGAACGGGAACTACGCGGGTGAAACTGTGTGACGTTCACTAGTATGCAATATTTAACGTATAAACAATTTGTATTATACCCTCTTCAGGTAAAAACCCTTAAAGGGACATTGATAATCTAAATCCGTTTTTTTGCCACTTCCCGTACTTATAGAATGTTTGTCCCCTCGACAAGATATCAAGGGCCCGTTGAAAAAAACTGACAGAAGATATATCTACATAATACGTGATATCGTGAATACAAACAGTGATTAGAGATTTGAAGAAAAAAATGGTACCTCTAAGTATTGCAAATTTTAAACGACATTTGTGGATTTTAACTGTTTCCATGGGCTTACATTTCTTAAGTGATTTATTCTTTATTTTTATATCTATACATCTATACAGATAAATAAAATTGGAATGTCTGTTTGTAATTCCAAAATTATAGCTTTTCACTAAATGCATATGAAAGTATACACGCTACTGAAACTGAAAAACCAAGTTATAATATTTTTCTCTGTCTGTCTGTCTGTCTGTTTGTACCGGGTAATGTCCGAAACGGCTGGACCGATTTTAACGGGATTTTCACGGGCAGGTAGCTGATGTTTCAAGGAGTAACTTAGGATACTTTTACTTATAAAAAATATTAGGGTTCCGCGACAATAAGGATGAAACTAAATCTACGCGGATGAAACCGCGGGGCACAGCTAGTTGTATAATATTTTCGAAAAGACTAATTACTGAGTTTCTTGCCAGGTTATTCTCAGTCTAGTCGAATGAAGATATTTTTAATTTGATTTGATTTGCACTTGGTTCCAAGGAGAGAAAAAGTTTTTATAATTCAACTTTTAACTAAGTAGTTAATGAATGTGTGATTGCTAGTTGATAAAATACTTATATTATTCACTTGAAAATCAAATTCAAATCTGCCTAGTTTCTACAATATTTTGAAACTAAGTAAATAAATTCAAAAATTGCCTTAAGAAGTTTTCTTTAAATTTGAATACACTTTATATACTTTAGTATTTCAAGTATTACTGCGACTAAAGATTTTAAGAATGTATTAAAAAAAAGACGATAAGTTTTTAAAATCTAGTTAAAAGTTGTTTAGAATTTATTTGACAAATCTAACAAGCCTGAACACGCCAAGGCTATATCGTGTAGAAATATGAATGATTTATTTAAATCCATGATTTAAATAAAACCAGTCGCAAGCATAAATCTACCTATTATCAGACCTAAATGTAAACTTTCAGAACAAAACCACGTTGAACAAGAAGAGTCCTTAAAACACAATGAACAAGGTTCATTATTAAAAATAATTACAGCAGGCAAAGTTGGTGCAGTTACCAAAAATTAGCTCAAAGACCAAGTGGAGCGAACTTCCTCAGCATTTCACACGAAAGCGATAGTGGGACGAGCTTTTAAGCTAAAATTATTAAGCTCAGTTATTTAGCAGCTTAAAGTAAGCCTTTGACGTGACTCCTTAACACGGGGGTTATCGTTGCAGGTATTGAGCTGAAGGGATTTGTGAAATTCATGAGAGAATTTGGGTGAAAACACTGAAAGTTGTATGAAAATGTTTAATCCATATCTCATCATCAACAATGAAGTTGTAATTTGTTCAATTGTATGATTTACAGACCTAAAAGTAATCCATATTATACTTACATATCTATATAAATATTATAAAGAGGAATGATTTGTATGTAAGTATGTTTGTAACGAATTGGCTAAGAAGTACTGGACCGATTAAAAAAAAATTACACCATTTGTATGCTACATTATCACTGATTAATATAGGCTATATTTTATCCCCGTACTCCCACGGGAACGGGAACTACGCGGGTGAAACCGCATGGTGTCCGCTAGTCGTCAATACTTGGTTTATTATTGTAACGAGTGTCGAGAAAACTCGGCAGTAGTGTTGTATTAGCGGGATATTTTATTGAACCCGTGCACTGCTTTCAGATAAATGAACTGGTTTTGTCCGGCCAGTGAGTAGGAAATTGATATTTCACTCGTATCGGCGACGCGCGCTTACACCGCTCTGGGGAAATTCATTCATCTGATCGACTTCACTGGTTCTTAATACATATTTATATCTTAAGCTTGTTGTGTTTTCGGTTGAAATGTTCTCACTTGCAAGGATTTTTATAAATTTTATAATTGTATTAAAAATTACTGTAGTTTTGAGGCTGTTATTGAAACGACTCAAAAAATTATGATAGGTATTCTTATACGAATTCATTTAATATTTTCAGGACACCGAGACCATTAATTTTGTAAATTTATCACGAATTGCGATTTAAGTTATCTGTGATAAATTTTAATCAGATTTATCTGTTAATCGGAATATATATTTTAAGAAGTTAGGATCACAAGAAGGGATGTGGGAAGTAAAAAAAATGGATTTAAAAAATATTCAGATACTAGCTGTGCCCCGCTGTTTCACCCGCGTAGATTTAGTTTCATCCTTACTGTCACGGAACCCTAATATCTTTAATAAATTAAAGTAGCCTAAGTTACTCCTTGAAACATCAGCTACCTTCAGTTGAAAGTCCCGTTGAAATCGGCCCAGCCGTTTCAGAGATTACCCGGAACAAACAGACAGACAGACAGACAGAGAAAAATCTTAAAAATTTGGTTTTTTAGTGTCAGTAGCGTGTATACTTTCATATGCATTTAGTGAAAAGCTGTAATTTTGGAATTACAAACAGAAACTTTAATTTTATTTATCTATATAGATATAGATAATTTGATTGTATATTAATAAAAACAAGGTATATACATATATACAGAGGACACGCAACAGTTATGTCGGTCGGTTCGTGTACGATCCTAAGCTAATACTTACTTAGGACCAACTTGATCCCGCGCCAGAGCCGCAGTGCATCATTTTAATGAAAATATCTTTGGAAATCATATTCTAGTTTGTTGACGCCATCAATGCCTACAAATGTTATGAAATTGATAAAAATAATATTTACATTATACAAAGCCTATGCTTACTTCCGCCCGTAACTTGGCGCATGAAGTATTTTGTTTATTTTTTGCTCTAGTTACACCCAAATCCGCATCGCCATTTTTGCGTGACAAAAATTAAAACTTAAAGAACACTAAACATTTTCATATTAATAAGTAATAAATTAATCTATACAGATAAATAAAATTCAAGAGTCTGTTTGTAACATCTAAATTACAGCTTTTCACTAAATGCATATGAAAGTATACACGCTACTGACACTAAAAAACCAAGTTTAAAAATTTTTCTCTGTCTGTCTGTCTGTCTGTCTGTTTGTTCCGGGTAATCTCTGAAACGGCTGGACCGATTTTAACGTAACCTTCACTGGCAGATAGCTGATGTATCAAGGAGTAACTTAGGCTACTTTTATTTATTAAAAAAATTTGGTTCCGTGACAATAAGGATGAAACGATTTCTACGCGGGTGAAACCGCAGGGCACAGCTAGTAATATATATAAATAAATAATATATTATGTATTGTAAATGGAGATACTAAAAGCAATTGCTTAGGGGATTAATAAAATAACATAAGGTATGTAGTAGATCAAATTGACCGCGCAATAAAATTATCGAAAACTTAAAAAAGATATTAGGGCTAGTTACTTAAAAGATATATGATTTTTGAATTTCAAGCCCTCATAAATATATCCATGTTAGCTACATAAAAGCTGTAAATAATTATTTAATAATCGAATTCCGTTTATCCTAAATCGAGTTGCTTACACAATAATGCGGCGATTATTGGAAAATTCCTTGGACGCACCGTGAGCTTTAAGTCGGCGAGTATTATGAAAAAGTAAATTTAAATATTAAGTAATGAACGGAACAAAATAATGAACCGTCTAAAGAATTCCTTTCCTGAACTCCTTTTAGGACTCGAAGAGTTTTAACGAGTCGCTATTGAAGCTCTCCAAACTCTAATAAAAAGATCATAAAAAAGAATTAACGGAGTGCGGCCCGTGGAGGGTATTCTAAAAATTTCGGTCACACTTTAATTGTGTGCTAAGCCCTACTTAATATTCTATACGTCTCCGGTCCATTTGCGCGGGACGTTTGGAAAAATCCGTGAACGGTGAAAAATCACACGAAAAATCCGCTTACACCGTATAAACAAACGTCATTAGAATAATACCCCGCGTTTATTTATGATGGATCCCTTCTGGTGATCGAAACGATGGATGGAGTGTTGTTATTGTGTACTTAACGGTTTTTGAAGGCTTCGCGAAAAAGGAATTTGGTAAACATTTTTGAATGCCCAAAAGAAAAAAGATTTTGTAAGTTCTATATAACATTGGTTGAATATTCCATTAAAAAAATTTAAATGTACAAAAAAAAATGTTGATGCTGCGAAAGAAATAAAAAAAAAACTAACGACCTTAACACATTCAAATAAAGAATATTTTAATAATACATACTTACTTAACCATATTTTATTATATTCCAAAAATAGCATTCACACTCAATATTCAAACGAATTCCTCAGGGATTCTATTTTTAAATAACAAATCCATTGACAGTTTAACCCTCTAAAAGCTACTTAGCCTGACAAAGTGCAGCCATAAATAAAATGTCAAAATGACCGTAACCTGTTTATCTTTACAACCCGTGACACGTGACGTGGATGTGACTTCAGCCACATTAACACTCCAGTTATAGACTTGTGATTGGTTTACGATGTTGTAAAAAAACCAGGCTTTTTGGCTTGACGGAAAACCTTTGAGAGGTGAAACTAACATGCTTGATCTCTTATTCGTAGAGAGACTGATGAATGAACCGGTGGTATATTTTCGACGTTCATAAGTACCTTACCGGGGTCCAAACTGGATAAATCAATTTAATACTTATACTTAATTTCACGGGCAGCCCACGGAACATTAATGTTTCTTTTTAAATAAAATTAGCCTAAGTTACTCCTTGTAACATTAGTTATCTGTCAGTGAAAGTCCCGTTACAATCAGTCCAGCCGTTTTGGAGATAAGCCGGAACGAACAGACAGACAGATAGACAGAGAAGAAGTTTATAAATTGTTTTTTTTTTATGTCGATACTGTAAATACACATAATATGAATTTAGTGAAAAGCTCTTAATTTGAAATTACAAACAGACACTTAAATTTTATCTTCTGTATATATGTGCAGGTAACGAAAGAGGTATGTTACTTTGGGGTGGTAAGTTCTCGATGTCTCTCTGCCTACCCTTAGACTAGTTGTGATGATAAATTACTAAATTAAGGGCACAACTGTTCAAGTAAGTAATAAGTCTCGAGTATGAAAAACAATGTCATCTATCTATCTCAGACTGATAAAAAGTAATTGTATAAATGGATGAATCACTATTCTTATTATGTTACACATGCACGCGTTGTTTACATTGCTTGGTCAATCTATCAAGCAGGTTACTTGTCCACACTCGGTTAATTTACGACTTGTTTACCCCACATGCTTTCACCAACAGCATAAAATAAGTTTCCGTATAAACATTCGACTTATCGTCGATCTCCGTCGATTTGACCAACCACCGCCGTTAAAGGGTTAAATTATGAGCAGTATGTTAGTGATATTCTTTTTTTTTTTTTTACTTAAGTAATTCGAATTTTAACTTAAGATTTTTTTTGTTTTTTATTTTTTTCATAGTTTTAGTAATCCTCCTTCATTCCAAATTTAAATTGATATTTAGCTGTTTAAATAACGTTACCTTATAGAAAAGCGGAGTGAGAATTAAAAGCGTCCCCATACGGGACGTGTACGTTCCACATTCAAAAAAGAAAAAAGCGAACCGGCGAAAAAAATCAAAACGATTTCGCGAAAATGGGCGATTTAACTTTTTCAATTAAGCGAATACGGGCCGCGGGTGTATTCTGACCCAGATCCGGACGAGGCTTGGACCGGAATACCCGACGATGCGTTGCCGAAATGAAAACGTTTTGATTTTGCTCACTAACCATTCGCTTGGAATTAAATAAAGATACTCTTGAATAGTTTTGCACTTTTTTTTATCTTTTACCACATTTTGTGTGCTTTGTTTCTTGTTTTTGAATTTAGCTGATTTTGGTAAGAGTAACATATACACTCATTTTTCATCAGTCAAAGCCAAAACTGACTGAGAATCATCGAAAATAATATTATTTTAGCGGCAATTTGTTTGTGTGAGTATAAAAACTACTCAACTCTTAGCCTTCTAACCTAAGCATTCGAGTCGAAACTTCTACCAAATAAGTTAGTCAAAAAGCAGTTCGACTGATTAAGAGTTTAGACTGTGACATAAACGAGAACATGTACATTAACTCAGTTGCTTTTAAATGTAAGTTTACGTGTAAGTAACGTCTAACTAAAAGCCCTAAGTAACCAAGGGTCTTTGAAACTTGGAGGCTTGTAAAAGTTTATTTGTATATAAACAGGCTTACGCTGACGTCGGCAAAGGGTAGTTCTTATACAACACCGACAAATTTTCCTATCGCCAATAAAAAAAGGGCACGGGGTAACGTCAATTTGGCTCCAAACCTTCTTAGATCGAATTGTCTGCAAACCGTTCCACCGATATACCTACAATATATATTTGCATGAGTTGACAACGCAATCTTCTTATATTTGAGCTTATCAACGCACAATACTTCGTCATTCAGGGCGAAATTGTGTTCGGGTGACGACCCAGGGAGTTCAGAGATAAACGGGTGAAACGGCACGGCTGACGGCTCCCATTGGTACGTTACTAATGTAATTTGGACGATTGGCTGCAGACTAGACAAGATATTTGTATTCAATTCTACTCACTAGTTTACCTACGGTCATTGAAAAGTTCTAATACTAAACGGAAGTGTCGGTAGAGGACATCCAAGGAAGAACTACTATGACCAAATTAATAATATTTTTCTGAAAGGTCGGTTTCACTGCAATTGTAACGAAGGTAGTGTATGAAGAGATGCATGAATGTGGATGAAGCGAAAGAAGTAGGTAAGGATCGTAGCATGTGACAAACGGTGGTCTCTGCCTACCCCCATGGGTAACAGGTGTGAGCTTATGTATGTCTAATACTAAATTTGTGCTCAAACTATTAGCCAAGTAACTTATTAAAGCAGCCCACGTAACGGAATCGAAAACTGAATCGAGGCGAGCTCCTAACCTTGTCCCAATTAAACTTCCAATCAACTCCTTCCAGTAAAGTTGACACGCCAACTGACCGAATAGACGGCCGCTGCCGGCGACTATGACAGCTCTCAAGTAAAGCCGAAGTCACTCGGAGATTGCCGAGGGCGGCCGAAGTGGGCCGAGCACCCGCGATCAATACCCTGCCGGCACCCGCGCCGCGTCAATTCCGGGGGCAAAAGTCACGCTTTCTGGATAGCCGTCGATTCTGAACGGTCAGGCCGATTGAGTAGGTACGTGTGCTGTCCGAAGCGAGCGGGGTAACGAGTGACGCGCTACTAATGCGGAATTTTGAATTCCGAATCAGAACGACGGGCATCTTCGTGTTCAAATATTTAAAATTAGAATTTTGTTTATTTATTTTTTCGATTTCCATTTTATACGTGATGACATAACCACAGAATAGATAAGTTGTAGAACGGCCAAAATGGATGCACGGTAGTGAATCAGCCAAGTTCCATTTTGTTAACAAAATCATCCTCAAAAACAAAACGTGCGCTATACTTAATGGTTTACGAAAGTACTTGTACTTTTTTTTTACTTTGCACTAGCGGAGATAAAAGGAAGTTTTATATACGTAACATCAATTGTGATATGTTTACAATACAGAGTGTAAACAAGCCGGGGTGTAGAGGGTGTACAGAAATACCGAGATAAAATTGTTGGTCCTCTTTGATAAATAGGTCACGGAGGCGATGTCAAGTAACGCTACCGACGTTCGTTGGCGGGCTTTCTCATACCCGGATGTCTTTTTTAACAATTTCGCCCCATTTCTTGATGTGTCTCTTGTCTTTATACTTGGTACTTACTTTGAAATCACAATTCTTGGGTAGACAACAAAAGAAAGCATTTTGAGATAATCTCTTCTTCAGAAAATTCAATAAGCTAGGCTGCCTTATAAAAAGAAAATGATTTATTCAGTTTAGGCCAAGGAAGTCAAAGTAGCCAAGATGAATATCGAAAAACTGACGACGCCATAATTTTCAATGTCTATACTTATCAAGATTATTTTTCAAAATCATGAGATGTGGATTTTTAGGAACAAAGCCTATGAATGCCACTGAGTAACTAAACAAAATATCCAAGCTGTCACTTTTTCTCGTCTTGTCCACGACGAATAAATGGAATATCTATCTATCTATCTTCTTTGGCAAAATAAGAGTATCATAATTTCCGCGCAAATAAAAAAACAAAAAAACTTTGACTGGACTCCTTATTCCGAGTATAATCGATGACAACAGTCAACTATTCCTTGCAGAGACACCATCAACTTTTTACTTGGGGCCGCATATCTAGGTCATGGTCGGAGCATTTGGAATGAATGTCGAAGAAAAAACACAAACCGCCCCTCGGCAGGAGCAACGTGGAATTAAAACGTCGCCGTAGGCGAAACTAGAGCTTTTACCGAATAAGGATGTCATTATCCCACCATACAATGAAAGCGAGTGTACAATGGGAGCCGTAGTGGCCTTGGGGTTTTAGCAGTCGCCTGCTATGCAAGCGACGCAAGTTCCACTCCCAGCGGGGACCTGTACCAATGTGTTTTTGTAAAAAAAAAAAAACTTATGTGCAGTGATTCACACCACGTGCTTTAGGTACTTTGCTCTGCATATGTCAGAGAACTAATTCAAAGACTTATGTATAGTGCCTGCGACGGCTATAGATTCACCATCTGTCACGTTGGCACTTAATCATCTTCAGTGACAAGTGGATGTTATCACAACACCTCTGCCTTCTTCGGGGAAAACGAGACTATGTATTTTTGAAAAAAAATTTATGTTTTCGTTATGCGACACGCGAACGAAATTACTTCACGGCACTTTTTTAATTAATGTCATTATGAGAGACGAATTACCGTTATAAATGAATTAACTTATTATGTGCACGTAATGCGATTTAAATACAAAGGTATTTTGGATGGAAGGGCTGAATTTTTTTGTAATGCATTTTACACAAAAAATATCGTTTTGAGATTATTAAATATAAAACAATTCTTTAATAATTAAGACATATAAAATAAGCTTTACTTAAGATTCCTGTATCATGTACAGAACAATTTGACAAAAAAAATGTTGATCTCGGTCCTGACACGGGAATCAAACCTGCGGTACTTACCGTAGCAGTCTGATAGTAACTACTAGTATACAGTCCTGTTTTTCTGTCTGTTAGCGAATCACAACACTGTTTATAGATATATCTTATAATCTTATTATTACATACTAGCTGATTCCCACGACTCCGTCTGCGCAGGATTTAACCTATCGTTATATTTTAGTCAATATACACAATATCATTATAAATTATAGAATATGTGTTATTCTGATATACAAGCTATATTATTGTAAAGTTTCATTAAAATCCATAGAGTATCCATAGTTTTTGCGTGAAAGAGCAACAAACATACATACATTCTTACAAACATTCGCGTTAATAAAATTTGTAGGAAAAATATGCCTTAACATAAAATTTATTCTTACTTAGTCATCTAACATCGTAATATATATGTGAATTCGCTTAGTCCTAGTAGAATGATAAGCGTTCCTTAAGACAATAATTCTCTTAAAACAAAGTTATTATCAAACGAATTAAGCGTTTTAAGTTCACACAAAACCACGCGAGTCTAAGTTAAATAACGAAACTTACAATTTGCTTTATAGTACAGTTATATCCATAGTTAATCTGTTACTATACTGCGCTAAGTGTGGTATTAAACTGAAGTTTATCCATCAATTTTGCCGAGAACGGAGATTTGATATAAAACTACAAATTCATCAAATCTAAAAGTCATTTTGATAGTCATTTCCATTACGTAACACGTGGTTCTGTCCTGAGTGCCTAGTGCGCGTTTTTCACTGCCGCCGTCACAAGTCACCGCGTCAAAGTTAACGCAGATTTGTATGGGATCGGAGCAGCGCCTCTGTCGGCCTAAAGATGACACTATTGTGAGCCCATACAAATCTGCGTTTACGTTGACGCGGTGACTTGTGACGGCGATTTCAAGAAAACTCGCACTTAGTCCTCTGGGTTCGATCCCGAAACTATACAAAACGTATACAAATTACATAAATCAGTCACGTGAAATATTTCATTCCCGTATATTTTGTATCGTTTCTACTAGCGAAGCGTGAGGTTAATATAACTTTGATTGCAGGCCCAGGAGTCCTACCATGAGCACTTATTGCCATGATAGTTTGACTCTTATTATGAGACAAATGTATATGGCGTGTATACATCTGTCACTGTAGCACAGTTTCACAGTAGCAGCCTGGAGTCTGGATTAGTGCCTGGTTAATGGTTTGCCTCTTATCACATGGAAAAAAATGTTACTGGCAAAATGAAGATGTTATTTAAGTACACACCTACTGCTTTGGAATCCAGGCGTAAGCAAGGCGACCTCTTAAACCGCAAAAAAGCAGGAAAAATTCGACAAATGAGGTGTGAACACGAGTAGCTCAGTTGGCACGAGGCAGAGGTCGTGGGTTTGAGTTTCGTATTTTTCGGCATTATTTCGTGGTAAGATTTAACTCATTATTACAGACAGACTCTTGACCGTTGAATATACCTATATAAACTATTCAAGCCACTTCTAAACACCAGCTCTTATTCCTCTATTTCCTCTGGTCTATTATAAGCTTAAGTGTCTAGAAATTCAAAGAAAACACCACACACTACATAGTAAGTAGCCAAGTAGAACTTTAAACCCCGCATGGTGTCACTTCAGTGTTATGCACTTAGAGCCAAGTGGGACCGCAAGTGTGCTCACTTACTTGTAACTTGATATCGGACTATGTAAGCTTCGGTCGAGAGCAAAAACGCTGTTTTCACCGAATAGCCACTTGCCTTGAGAATTATCGGTTTAACGTTTGGCGAGAACCGAAGAGAGCTGAAAAGTGGATTTCGGTATACTGTTTTCTTATTTGTATTTTATTACATCACTGGAACTACTATTTCGTATCATTATATATAAAAATTTATTCTCAAGCCATCCCAAAAGGGTCCCCGAAGGGGTAGGCAGAGGTGTTGTAATAACAAACCTACTTTTCACCGAAGATTTTTGAGTGCCAACGTGACAGATAGTAAGTCTATCGCCGTCTCAGGCATTGTACGTCTTTGAAATAAACCGTAAAGCACGTGATGTGGAATGTGAAATCGATCAAAAATATCATTGGTACAAGCCCCGCTGGGGATCGAACTTGCGTCGCTTGCGTAGCAGACGACTGTCCTAACCCCGAGGTCACGACGGCTCAGAAAAGAAAGGGCCCATCTTCAAAGGAACTACTTCCGCTCTATTCACATTCATTAATCCATACAGATAAATAAAATTGGAGTGTCTGTTTGTAATTCCAAAATAGCAGCTTTTCACTAAATGCATATGAAAGTATACACGATACTGACACAAAAAAACCGAGTTTTAAAATGTTTCTCAGTTTGTCTGTTTGTTCCGGGTAATCTCTGAAACGGCTGGACTGATTTTTACGGGACTTTCACTGGCAGGTAGTTGATGTTTCAAGAAGTAACATAGGCTAAACTTAGAAGTAACTTTTTATTTATTAAAAATATTAGGGTTCCGCGACAATAAGGATGAAACTAAATCTACGCGAGTGAAACCGCGGGGCACAGCTAGTCTATTCCTATGCCAGCAGCTTCATACATACATACATTAAATGTATGGAACACATCAAAATATATAGCTTTAAACATCAATCTCAATGAGGCTTCTTCTAATTTTATTAATATCGGATTCCACGTGAATAGCGTAACACGACCTTATGCCAATATTTATAGGGATTCCTTTCGCTTGTTTATTAAACCTGTGTTTACGAAGCGTTTCACTTCCTCTAATTAATTAAAAGCGCAATCAAATGTATCATGTATTTAAATTTTTATCCTAGGGTTATCACTATGAGCATGTGAAAACATATCACGTGCACCCCCACCACTTAGCGACCAGAAGGATCACCGTGGAGTTTAGTCGGTGCGAGTCCGACATAACCCTTCTGCTGCCCCCGCGGCGGTTGGTGTATCCATAACGGATTCTCCTCGATAAAAAAAAAAAAAACGGTTATCACTATGTAAGAAAAATGTCTTTAGTTTTAAAGACTAGCTGTGCCCCACGGTTTCACCCGCGTGGATTTAGTTTCATCCTTATTGTCGTGGAACCCTAATATTTTTAATAAATAAAAGTAGCCTTAGTTACTCCTTGGAACATCAGCTAGAAAGTCCCATAAAAATTGGTCCAGCCGTTTCGGAGATTACCCGGAACAAACAGACAGACAGACAGATAGACAGACAGAGAAAAATTTTAGAACTTGTTTTTTTAGTGTCAGTAGCGTGTATACTTTTATATGCATTTAGTGAAAAGCTGTTATTTTGGATTTACAAACAGACACTTCAATTTTATTTATCTGTATAGATGTATAGATATATAGGCTAGGATAGGATAGTAAGAAGTATGATTATTTATATGTGATTGTAAACACATTTAAAACACCGTGGGAACAATTCGTAAATAAAACATTATACTTACTTTAACCAAAAACAAAATGATTAGAGGGACTCCGAGTGTATCTACTTATCGGCTCATTACGTTAATAGCTAACATTAATGGTGCAGAGCTACTAGCATGGTAAACATTTTAGATTATCTCCCTGTACCTCATTTGTTTGAGGTGTTGATAAGTTTGTTTACAAGGGCCCAGCTAACTATACTATAAACAGACATACAGACAGGCAGAAAAATTTTTTTTAGTTTAGTTACAAAGTCAAAGTCAAAGTCAAAAATATCTTTATTCGATTAGACTTTATACAAAGCACTTTCAACTCGTCAGAATGCTACCGCCAGGTTTGGAAGGTTGCTTTTACTGAGAAGAACCCGGCAAGAAATTCAGTAATGTACTCTTTTTCGGTTATACCTTCATATCCATTTAATGAAAAGCCGTTAATTTTGAATTACAAACAGACACATCATATTATATACTAGTCACGTGGTTTCACCCGCGTAGTTCCCGTTCCTGTGGGAGTACGGGGATAAAATATAGCCTATGTTACTCGCTGATGATGTAGCTATACATTGCTGAAAAAATTTTCAAGATCAGTCAAGTAGTTTCGGAGCCTATTCAATGCAAACAAACAAAGCTTTCCTCTTTATAATGAGTGTAAATAATAAATATGTATATGTATAGATTTCTCAAGTGATTTATTTATTTTTTTCAAATTGTATAATATTTTTGAAAAGAGAATTACTTACTGAGTTTCCAGTCAGGTTCTTCTCAGTAAAAGCAACCTTCCGAACCTGGCGGTAGCATGTATAATCCTGTAAATTGTGTCATTCTGATGATTTGGAAGTGCTTTGTAAAAAGTCTAATCGAATAAAGATATTTTTGACTTTGACTTTGATTAGTGGTATATGACTATAATAACTGGGTTTATAAATGAATATTCTCACTCATCAATAACTCCAGTAATGTTTAAACATAAAATGAATAAGAATATCAATTTTGATCTTTAAGAATTTGTTGATGTATCACGAAACGTGAGAAAATAAAAGCGATTTATGTATGTTTATTGATGATTTTAACGTTCAATGAAAATGAAAAATGAAAATGATTTATTCAGTTTAGGCCCTGGTAAGGCACTTATGAATGTCGAGGAATTTACCACCTGTTCGGAAACTAGCCTTCTGAGAAGAACCGGCAAGAAACTCAGCTGGCATCATGTACAATTTTAATTGACGCAATTTAGGTTCTCAATAAAAATGAATGAAATGAAAGTATTTTTGTTACTCAGAAACACTTGAGAGCAATTACTTTTTATCTAAGTATTCCCTTTGATCACTACGCTTCTATTACAATTTGGGACAAAAAACTTTCCCAACAAGTTTTAAAATTAGATGTGATTATATTTTTAATGTTCTTTTTTGTTTCAAGAGAAGTTTCTCTTTAATATCTAGTTTACGTTATTATGTTAAGTTATAGAGTTCACATAAAAATATTACTTAGATATTTTTCTCCGAATCCTCAAATATTTTGGACACGTTATTCGAAAGGAATACTCTATGGAGCGACTGGTTGTCCAAGGACAGGTGGAGGGGAAGCGGTCGCGCGGTAGATCACCTACGCGTTGGACTGACCTCATTAAAGCTACGACTAAAACCTCCGTAGTTCAGAGTTCCAGAGATGCTAACGACCGCAACAAGTGGAGACGCATCGCAGGGGCTGCGTTAGCCAATCAAGTTGCACCATCGTCAACCACGACCACTCTGCCAAGAGTGACCGACTAAGAAGAAGAAGAAGAATTTTTCTCACGTTAGAACATTTATTTTTCAGTCCAATACTGAAATAAGTTATTAAGATTATAATTATTATTTTTGTTGCAATAAACAGCGTGTTATTATGAAAATTATTCTCACTGAAATAAATGTTTATCTCAGGTGGAAATAATCGTATTTACTTATCAGCAACGCGAAAATAACATTACATCTGATCTAATCAAAGCTTAATTAAACTTAATTAGAAACAATTTGATCATCCTGTGTATTTTAACTCACTCATCATGTTACACAATACCTTCTTACTGAATTGGATCTGAGGAATTTTAGGTATTCCTTACCGAGATTGATGCATCGAACCAGTTTTTATCGATTTAAATTTAATGCCAAAAACTTAATGGTGTCAAATCTGCTAACTAGAACTTTTTTTGAAGTGTGCAATATATTAATAATAAAGAAAAATGTATATAATATTATGATTGCTCATACTTATATAATTATAAAAAAAATATATTCTAGTATGTTTAATATTAATATGTGGTTAAGATGTAACTGCAGTAGCTAAGTAGATAACTGAGTGAATATTTACATGCCCTACAATTGTGTGAAATATGTGATTCTTGTGACCTTTATAACACCTATATTGTACCATATTTTATGTGAATAAATATTATTATTATTTATATTTCTATTGGAAAGGTTTTCAGACTATTTCGAAGCGTTGACTTTTTTCTACAATCTAAAAATATATATAACCATATCAAGAACCAAATAGTTAAGCATGTAAGGCGACTTCTATTTATACAATGTATATTTATTATTTAGAATTTTTTTTTTTACTTTTCTAGTGTCCTATACTGTCATCATAATATCCCAGCGCTTATCCCATTTGGGGTCGGTGCAGTGTGTCCATTTATATATTGGCCTACACTGTACGGTCACTAAATATATTCTGAGTGTAAGTGGATGTTACGCCGGCTCCGATTAGCAGTTCAAATCCTATCGGACAACATAATGACAAAGCAGATTCGTTATTTTATGGATCTTGGCATTTCATCACGTAGTCAAAGTCAAAGTCAAAAATATCTTTATTCTATTAGACTTTTTACAAAGTACTTTCAAATCGTCAGAACGACATGGATTATACATGCTACTGCCAGGTTCGGAAGGTTGCTTTTACTGAGAAGAACCTGGCAAGAAACTCAGTAATTACTCATTTAAAAATTTTATACAATTTTTAAAAACAAAGTAAATCACTTGAGAAATGTAAGCCCATGGACACAGTTCCAATGCACAAATGTCAATAAAAATTAACATAAAGAAAAGTCTAGTAGTTGTACTTATATCTAAATGCGTAGCTTGAGATGACCAGCCCCCACAAGCAGCACCTGTTCACAAGTATGACGAGAATGCCAGCCATCGCCCTCCTCAACCATTATAGAGGGAAGTGAGAGACCCGTCATCCTGAATCCATCCTCGTAGAACTTTAAAGCATCTGTCAACTGTTTTATGGTACGAATGTGTAAGCTATTTTATGGTTTAACGTGTCCCACTGTTTCGCCTGCGTACACATAATTGAATGGGTAGCTTTCTTTCGCAGAAGCCTTTTTACAAAAGTTTAGCCTGTACAATGAGGCAGACAGACAATATAAAATACTAGCGGACGTCACGCGGTTTCACCCGCGTAGTTCCGTTCCCGTGGGAGTACGGGGATAAAACATAGCCTTGCTAAAAGAATATTCAAGATCGGTCTATTCAATGCAAACAAACAAACAAACAATGAAATCTTTCCCCTTTATAATATTAAGTAGTGTAGATAAGAAAAATATTTTTCTCGTACTTTCAAATGGATTTAATGAAAAGCTGTTAACATTGAATAACAAAATTACAGTCACTACATTTTTATTTATCTGTACAGACGGATACAAAAATACTTTGAATTAAGTAATTACTGAAAATTAAAAGATGAGAAATCCGATAAGAATTCCGTTATACTATTTAGCTTGAACTTTAAGGCGCTTGTTCAATTCTTAGATACCTATACTTAAGTGAAAGCGACAGCTGACTACAGCAAGAGACCACTTAATCACACTAAGTTAAAATAAGGTCACGTAAATTTCATAATCTACGAGGAAATTCGACGAAATACCAACAAATAATTAATTCAAAATTGAGTTATTAAGTCTTGTATATTTCATTCCTAGAATTTAACAAATATTTCGGTTGGTATTTAAATTAAATTGTTGCATAGTTTACCGATGTACATTGTACTATCCGCTCTAAAAAAAATATTTGGATCGTCGGTTCCAGGTGCGCACCAAAAAATTCCTGATTATATTTTTTAAGAGTTTGGAAATCTTGAAATATATGATAAAGTGAAAAAGTTTGCATATATGTTTATAACGAATTGGCTCAAAAAGTACACGACTGATTTTAAAAATTCTTTCTTTACTTGAATGCTACATTATCACTGATTATTATAGGCTATATTTTATCCCCCACGAGAACGGGAACTACGCGGGTGAAACCGCGTAACATCCACTAGTATATGGTATTTAATCCTGTATAATATCGTAATTTACACTTACTCATAAAAGTGGCTATACTTTTAAAATACATTTCAAAAGTATCATTTAAAATGGATTTAATAACTCTCCTGAATTTGATACGTGTTTTAAAAGGTTTGCTCGATAAGTTGTCCTGATTTGCTTAAGTCAATTTAATACAAATCGATACAGTAATTAATGCAATGAAATCGGAGAAAAAAAAATCGAAAAGAGTTATCTGAAAAAGCCTTTAAACTTTAAACAAGATAACACTTTGTCTTGTATAATTACTTAATCCTCTATTAATCATCTTAAATATAACTAAAACTCAATAGAAGATTTGATATACTTCAAACCTTTTAACCTAAATATAACTCTCATTATAAAAGTGACCTTAAGAGCTAAGTACTACGATATGTTATTCAGCTTAAGCGATGGTACATTTTTCGGTACAACGGAGCCTCGGGCGCCATTCCAGTATGACGTTATCGCTTCGTTGTTTGAACTAAAATTCGGTGAAATTTCAGTATAACAGAAACTCTATGTCGGGCAAAGAGCGATATATTTTGACAAATGCCCGCAGTCTCTTACTAAAAGCTAAAAACATCATGTACTAGTTACGAGCGTAATTTTACAACGACAAAACGACTCGTGTTTTGTTTTTTTTTTGTTTAAGGTGTTGTTTCAGGCTTTTTAGCTAAGTTTTTCGCTGTAAAATACGACTGCTTTTTAGTGGCCTTAAAAATAAGATTATTATAAAATTTCAAGTCCTGACTAACTGTCTGAGTACCATACCCAAGCACCACTTAAAATCGCTGGAGGCATGAAATTTTGAAGGTACTTTCTTGGTAAGTTGAAGGTATCCACTAAGGAAGGATTTTCCGAAGTTTCTACGTGAAATCTTACTGCCTCGCAGGCATATCTGTGGTCAGATAGTTCTTTAATTTGAAAGATAATGCGCAAGTCACACTCTGGTTTCGGCTTATTACCACAGTTTAAAAAAAACATGATATCCTATTAATTTAGCTTTCAAACGCACCAACGCCCTATATTCACCAAAATATTGTTGTATTCGTCTTATGTATTGTGATAAGGGGGAACAAATCAGATTATAAGTTCTACACAACTCACAATATATCTAATTGACAAAATAGCAGTACATTCAAATCAAATGTACGACGAAAGTCAAGCTTTCCAATTAAAAACTAACAAACACGAATTTAATCAATTGTTCGCGTCTTTAAATGATCACGATGGGGCAGTATACTCTGTTTTGATTGGCGGAGACATATATTAATGTCATGCAATGTCATGCTATGCAGTCATACATCTCACGCATAATTTAATTCAGATTAAGTAGCAATTTATTGAAGACGTGGGTCCCTGTTTGTTTCGAGGTTGGTACTGCCTGCTAAGTGGACCTTATTAATTCAAATTCAATTTTACAGTATCTTTATTTGATAGTATTTTACAAAGTACTTTTGTCAGGTCATCCTGATAATCACTATCTGGTGCCATTGCTTTGATGGAGAATAAATCGGTCAGACACTTGGCTTTTAATTTTTTTTATAAAATCTATAAGTACTTACTTAAGTACCTACATCTAAATCAATAAAGATAAATAAAATTGAAGTGTCTTATTGTTACTCCAAGTTAATAGCTTTTCACTATAAATATATGAAAATATACATGGTACTTACTAAAATGAAAAAAATATTTTATTTTTTTCTCAGTCTGAATAATATCAATGTCATGATGACAGATATGGATAGCTTTTGAAAGTACAACTAGATAGAATTTTGGTGGAACTTTAATCAGATCTATGTGCTTATGAACCTACCTTCGCAATGTGAAAGGCTTTAGGTGGTTCAAACCATTATCTCCTTTGAGCGATCAAATCCGCAGCGTCGTAAAATATACATGGTACTACATGAAAAAAAATGATTTTATTTTTTTCTCAGTCTGAATAATATCAATGTCATGATGACAGATATGGATAGCTTTTGAAAGTTCAACTAGATTAAGTTTTCGTGGAAATAAACCTTAATGAGATCTATGTGCTTATGAAGCACCTACCGTCGCAATGTGAAAGGCTTTAAGTAGGTGGTTCAAGCCATCATCTCCTTTGAGCGACCAAATCCGCAGCGTCGTATTCCTCAAAACATCTTAATCCAGTTCAAATAAATTAGCGGTTGCAATTTACAAGACGTACGTGAAATAAGTAATTTGTCAATGCACGTGTTAGAAGAGTCACGTTGACATATAAGTATAAGTCGGTAGCTTTGAAGGTGGGCCTATGGAAATAAATTTTGTCGGAATATTCGCGACATCTGCTCATTACAGAGGTTTAATTATGTCATAGGTGCGACACAGTGAGGTCATGTTCATACGAAATTAAATTATATGTTCTCAAAAAAATACATACATACACACAGTGTGTTACGTTTCTTTATCTATATCTATACTTATATTATAAAGAAGAAAGCTTTGTATGTAAGTATGTTTGTAACGAATTGGCGCAAAAAGTAATGGCCCGATTTTAAAAATTCTTTCACAATTTGAATCCTGATTTTGATACCAAAGATTGCCTTTTTAGGCATTTTGCTTTTTAGTCGTTTTAAATGTAATTTTGCCTCTTAGACTATGTTTCAATGAAACCTATGAAATTAAGTCTACGCAAGTGAAAACCACAGGGCACAGCTAGTAAAAATATAATAAACTCCTTTAACTTACAAGGAACATATATACATGCAAATATAACATTAGTGTTAGTAAAGACGTTAAGATTATGTTAATATCGAGTCTAGTAACGGTTGGACACTACCGAATTTCCTACTTTAGGTACTTAATCTACTTTCCCAAATTCAAAACTTGTCTTATTGATACAGTGCCCCAAGTACAGGATTTTACATGTTTTGAAGTTGACGTTATCACCTGCGTAATTTCCTCATTTTGTATGGGAACGTTAAAAAGCGCCCCAAGCGGCGAGTGAAGGAAGATTTACGTGCCCATAAAAAAATTACAAAACGCCAGGTCTCGAAACCTATTCATGCAACGAGGAGCAAGGAGAAATTCTTTCGTAATCGAAGTACTTTGTAAAAAAAGCCTCTTACGCAGAACTATATACCTCCTTGGTCGGGAAATTTCAATTAAAATATGATGATTAGCCGACAACGACTTATCTCAGTCATCAGTTACCATTGTCTCTCGTACAGAATGAATGCGTGACGCAATCGCTAAGAGAAAGTACTCATAAATTCTGCCTACAAACGCAGATAGGAGATCTGATTTCGTGTGTAGTTGTGTCATATTCAAATGCGCACTGATAAAAATAACATACCTTATAATTTCAACCCAGAATCAAAATATTTAATCATCCTGTTATGAATATGAATGCAAAGGTGACATAAATCAGTCACGTGACACATGTCATTCTCGTATATTTTGTATCGTTTCTACTAGCGTAGTCTGGTCAGGACCCACTTGTCCCCTGATATTCGCACCCTGTACCCACTCGTCCTCTTTAATTTTTGAGGTTTCCATTCGTCCCCTGATCAATCAAAAGTACTAGGGCGTCAAAATTTTAAAGCGGTGGTTTTCAATCTTTATCGACTATATGTTAACGTAACATAAAGACCAGGGAACGAGTGGGTACTTTAAAATATATTAATTATTGACTGTTTTCCTCTCGTGGGACCAATGGGCACTTATATAGGGACTAAATTTACAATTTTTATTCTAGACTAGGGACGAATATTAGGCTACCAGTGGGTCCTGACCTGCGTAGCGTGAGGATAATGTTTTTTTGCCTTCATACCCTGGCCTTCTTGCTTACAGTAATAAATTGACCAATACACACTCGAATGTCGCCAACGTTGACACGTGTTCAAACCTACGGTTGGGGCACTGAGTATGTAGGCCAACAAGTTCGCCAACATGTTCGCCGCACAATCCCTCTGCGTGTCCCAGATGAGGCGCGGCTCGCAATTTGACAAGTTGCTACGCACCAAGCCACTGTCGGCTTACGGCGCCCGGTTCATATTTACCCACGTAATTAAGTGTAATCAAAATTCTGCTAAGTATTTGTTTGTATTGCGCGTCATTATTGCCACCATGTTTTTGTTTACGTTTGCACGTAAAATGTATTTGTTCATTAAGTTTAAATTCCTTTGTAATCTAATATACAAAGCTGTAGAGATTGTTTGCTTAAAGGCTCTAAACTCAAGATGCGAGTATTACACAGTCCATTTATCGATAAAGGCTATAGGCTATATCATCACGCTAAGACTAATCGCGCGTTAAAGTTAGCGTTAGCCGAGAGTCACAATTCCAAGCGGACGAAGTCGTGGGCACAACTAGCTTGTGTTTACTATATTCGTTTTTACAAATTTTGTAAATCAGGATACAAATCTAACATTGGGCTCAACTTTACATACATATGCTCACGCCTGTATTCCACGAAGGGGTAGGCAAACGTGTTGTAATAACTACAAACAATTTTCACCGAAGATGATTAAGTGCCAACGTGACAGAAGGTGAGTCTATCGCTGTCTCAGGTACTATACTTTGAAATACTTCTCAGATATATGCAGGTATCATCACGATGTTTTCCTTCACCGTAAAGCACGTGGTGAAATCACTGCACATAAGTTTTTAGAAAAACTCGTTGATACGGGTCGCTCTGGGATTCGAAGTTGCGTCACTTGCATAGCAGGCGGCTCAAACCCCACGGCTACCACGGCTATGGGAGTTAACCATGTTGTCGGCAAATAGTCGGGTTCTAAAGTCCTTTAGCGCTTTGACATGGTAATAGATAAGAGACAAAATAGGTTACAAGCTTTTCACAAGTTTACATACCCGACTAACATTGTACCTTCATCATTCATAAACATCCAAAAAAGACATCCATTCTTCTCTAAAATTCCGATCCTAAGCGACGCGTACATTACCATATCCGTCTTAATACACATTCGAAGATATTTCAATCTCTCATTCAATAGAGTTTGAAATGTATGTCGCGGGGACAATAGTCTTTAGACTCGGTCCACGCTGACATAGGATCATTAGTCTTGATCAGCATTCGACAATAGATCTGATAAAATTCTTGTCGAATGCGAAATAAAATTTACTTAACTCAAGCTTACATAACAGAGTAATGTAAACATTAACGCCTTTATTCCCCGAAGGGGTAGGCAGAACAGTGCCAAAATCTATGCAGATGAATAAAATTGATGTATCTGTTTGTAATTCTTGTAATGTAATTGAAAGTATGTTTGCGTTAAGATACGTAGTATATAGCCTTCCTCAATTAATGGGCTATCTAATACTGAAATAAATTCTCAAATCGGACCAGTCTGTCCTGAGATTATCTCGTCAAAACAAAAAAACAAACTCTTCAGCTTTATAATACCTGTATTATATTATCAGAAGTCACCCGCGTAGTTCCCATTCCCGTGGGAGTACAGGGATAAATTATAGCCTATGCTACTCGCTGGTGATGTAGCTATCCATTGCTGAAACTATTGTCAAGATCGGTCTAGTAGTGTCGGAGCCTATTCAATACAAACAAACAAGTCTTTGCTCTTTATTTGTATAGATATACGAGTAGATTGAACAAAACGGTACCTTTCGGTAATTCAGACAAAAATACGTATGTCTTTGTATGGTAAACTCATGACGTAACTACATTCCATTTCTTACAAGACATAATAACCAATTCTTAAGACGTGTCCACATTAATAACTGTCATTCTATATTGGGTATCATTTTTCGTGCACACCATTTTAGTATGGATTACGATTTCTTCACATATAATTCCTTTACTTATTTGGAGGTTTGTCGCGCAATTAACTTAACCACAGTTATTCTTATTTGTAACTTTCTGTGTAAGTGTTGTGCAATTATTCGATTGCAGTGTTAAAAGTTTTTGAATACTTTTGAAAGTTTATTTTTTGATTCTATTTTCTATTGAAAGTAATAAGAGTGAATTGAATATTCCAATACTTTATAATTGTCTTATAACAAGCGGTGTTCTGCGGTTAGGCCTGACAAGACTTAATTTTGCGGAACCAAAGTTTTTTTTTCATTCAAAGTAGCCCAAATTAAGAATCCCGTGTAACGTCATCTGCCAGTGAAAGTCCCGCACAGACACAGAAAGAGAAAACAAAAATATTATCTAGTGTAAGTACCGCATATACCTACCTATATTATGCATTTTGTGAGTTTGGAATTATAAGCAGACACTTATATTTTATTTATCTGTATATACTCTATAGATAGATTAATATTGAATTATTTTGATTTTTATAAGCTTAAGTAAAATATCTTTACAGACTTCCATACATTTACTGAACAATTTGTTTTAAGCACCGATCCAAAAAAAAATATTTTGACGCATTCTAATGTCAAATGTGTCTCGGTCATATATTGTGTGCACGCATCTTTACATTAGGGTAACAGCGACATTGATTGACAGGGCAAGCGTCGCTTCGGCTAATCTGTAGTGTCACAGGCTGGAGATTACTACGCTCACCCTGCCTCCATCGCCAATTAATCAAGGTCTTCCCCGTCCCTCGTATTAGTATGAAACATGGGGTTCAAAGGGTAGATCGGCTTGTTTCATATAGGTCAAAGTTAATTGGTTAGTCAGACGAAGCGTGCGCCTGACGTCTTTTACAAGTTTACGTACATTTTGGTGATCAGCCGGCTAAGTATCCAAGTTTGTATGGAGTAAACTTATTAGGGTAATATCGATAGTGTAACGTAGAACTAAGACTGAGTTTGGCCAAAGCGTACCGTGTTACCGTGAACTCCACGACGAGCGTTGGTCTCAATCATAGAAAATTTATATATAATACATAGAGGATAAGGTTCAATTTCGTATCTTTAAAACTGACACTCGTCGTCGAGTTTGACGGTGAGAAACCTTATGGAATAACGTGGCAGCTTTGAATGACTTCAATGAGACGTAGTTTACGGCGAGCTCTTCTAACGTTAAATAACGTATTGAAGGCCGTTTTCAAATTAAATACTGATTTTAAGACTTTCTTCATGAATAATCTTTCTCAAGTAAGTAAATATGTGGGTTCCGCGACAATAAGGATGAAACTAAATCTACGCGGGTGAAACCGCGGGGCACAGCTAGTATATAGCAAAGAGACAGACAGAGAAAAATTTTAAAGCTTGGTTTTTTTGTGTCAGTAGCGTGTATACTTTCATATGCATTTACTGAAAAGCTGTTATATTGGAATTACAAACAGACACTTCAATTTTATTTATCTGTATAGATGTATAGATTATGTGAACAAGACAAGTGATCCTACAAAATCTCCACCTTATATACTGCATTTATCCAGCCCCCATAGCTACCGTATTATATCCGTCAATAGGCTCTGCTCATTATTAATAGGCAACTACTGAATAGGTTTTGTTAATTTCCGCTCGCGCGAGGTACTCCCCTCAAATTCAGGCTTTCACAATTTTCAGGCCGGATATTGGTTATTATGATTTTTGGTAATTTATTGGACGTTTTACCTTGTTTATGACGCCACTATCTTTACTAATGTTATTAAGAGTTTGTCAGTTTGTATGTAGGAGGTCAACTTACAAACTGGTTAAGTAATTAATTTAGAAAAATCTTTCACCAAGTCAAAGGCCTAGTAATAATGTCTCTGGTTTGAAAAACATATATATCTTAGATTCTGTATACCTTGAGCTTAGATAAATTTTATAAGAGCCGCAAGCGACGCAAATTCGAATCCCAGCGGGGCCTGTAACTATGAGTTTTTCTAAAAACTTATTTACAGTGATTTCACACCACGTGCTTTACAGTGAAGGAAAACATCGTGAGGAAACCTGATATATGCCTGAGAAATAATTCAAAGACGTATGTATAGTGCCTGAGACGGCGATGGACTCACCCTCTGTCACGTTGGCACTTAATCATTATTCGGTGAAATGTGGGTGTTGAAAATTACAACACCTCTGCCTACCCCTTCGGGGAATACAGGCGTGAATGTAGATAACTTTTATGACCTGACCTATCACCCTATTTCGTTTTGACGTCACGTTACGGGATTCGCTATATTTTGGAGAAAGTTTGCAAGTTTCCACTGAGATGCGATGTTCAGAATCTAGTTGTTTGAACCTACTGTTAGTTGTTACGTAACAATATCTCCCTTATTTCAAACATGGTTTAAGCGAAGACTAGACCAAACTCGCACTAAAGCTATGTCCATCCCTTTCGAAGGACATATCACAAAGAAAGATGGAGTTACTTAAACATAGAACTATCGTAGTCCATGTTTCGTATCTAAAATTATTTTATGTAAGTTATACATAATAATTATGCACATACTTGTTATTTACGTAAATACATAAACCGTATTATATACAGAAATGTCAAGACCAGCTGTTGTGGTTAATTTGACCGCAATCGAAACGGTTAATAAGCTATTAATAAGATATTCCAAAATGACTAATCACATCTTTATACGATAGAGATATAAACGAACTGTTAATTCATCCAAAAATTTTAAGAATGAACTCCGATACCAAAGAAAATAATAAAATTTGTAAATTCTCATCAAAGTTTCAATAATCTCTCACAAGATGGAGCTAGACGTCGCATTCGCTCCCATCGGTTGCGCGGGTTGCACGGCGCACGCGTAACGAATGCACTCCATTATAATAATACATATTTTTTGTATCCCCAACCCAATTTCATTCTATAGCCGAGTATAATCGACAAAGAAGCCGTGTGCTTTCCAACTGAAGATGTTTTCGTCCAAAAATCGTTTTACAGCTACTTTGAATAAATTGTTATAGCTCTTTTAGTCAGAATTTAATTTTGAACGTGTGAAATTAGACGGTCGGTTTCGGTTTTATTGCTGTATTTTTTAACTAACTATCGTTGGAAGTGTTATGGTAAGACTCTTATTGTAAGATTGTGGTAACGTAGCCTATACTAATATTATAGAGAGGAAAGATTTGTATGTATGTTTGTAACTAAATAACTCAAGGTACTGGACCGATTTAAAAAATTCTTTCACCATTTTAATGCTACATTATCACTGATTAATATAGGCTATATTTTATCCCTGTACTCTCACCGGAACGGGAACTACGCGGGTGAAACCGCGTGACGTCCGCTAGTGTTACAAAGCTTACAGGGGAATGATGATCTGAATATTAGTAATTTTATGAGTCTGTCTGTCTGTCTGTATGACGTAACGCGAATAAAATACATGCGCGTTTACCACCACTATATTCACTGAGCGCTCATAGCTCGTGAAGGCACAAGGGCCTACAGACAAAGCCTATAGAAACGATACAAAATATATGGGAATGGTAATTATATATGTCACGTGACTAAATTATGTCATATCCCTACATTTTGTATCGTTTCTATTTGCGCAATCGAGTGAGAATGGTACTTTGTCTAATACCTACTGTAAATTCGTAAAATTTCTTACATTCGCAGCTATGGCGCTTTTACGTAGATACAAAATGAAGTAAATACGCAATCGATATATTCAACTTTAAAACGTTTTAAAACCTATAGTTAGGGTACAAGTGTTTATGGGCGGCGGTGATCAGTTTCCATCAGGTGACTCCTGCCCAATAACTTAAAAAATAAACTGCAAACTTTAAGTACTCAAATCATTTAGCAAAACTGTTTAAAAACTTGTTGACAATCCCAAAAAAGATTGATCAACCCGCCGCGGTAGTGAAACGATAATCATTATAATCCATTCAACACAGATATGATAATGATTTCAATCTATTCAACGAGTCTATTGTAGTGGAAAATTGAAAAATACTTCCGAACTATTACCATTCATATATTCATTGGAACATACGTGTTTATCTACCTACAGGAATATGGTAACGTTGAAATAATACTGTTTGTTTATCATAACGTTTTCCTATCTAACACGTTGGTAACAAGATCTCTCGATGGATTTACTATTCCATTGAATAAACCAAAACGTACATTATGCGAATTCGACTATAGCCAATATAGCTCGAAAATAAATAATATAACTCGAATATAGCCAATATAGCTCGAAAATAAATAATATAACTCGACTATAGCCAATATAGCTCGAAAATAAATAATATAACTCGAATATAGCCAATATAGCTCGAAAATAAATAATATAGCTCGAATTTAGCCAATATTGCTCGAATTTAGCCAGCCAAGATTTTGGCATGTTTTAGATTTTAAAACTTTAACAATTTCATTCGCGTGTTTATTGGTGTGGCTAGAATTGTATTGATACTTTTTAGGACTAGTTGTGGTTTGATTACAAAGATTAACGTATCAACACATGGCGAGCCACACCATACTAATAATAATTTAAAAACCTAAGTATTTGGGGTAGGGGTCCTGTCCTAATACCATACCATACCTTATTTGGTATCGACGCAAAGCGTTCTTCTATATTCTTGTCTTTAATTACTTCTAAAATAAAATTAGTTTTACTTAATAGAATTAGTAATTCAATATATACAGTAGAGATGAATGGTCCAAAATGGAATTCAATCTATCGATGTAAAATTTAAGCGACATCTACCGTCACCTCAAAAACAACTTAAGGATATATAACTGTTTCATTTCAATAACTAGCAGTCGCACATGTTATTATGTTGGCATTATTAAACTGTTATCAGGATGATTGATGCATAACCCAATTTCGTCGGGATACAAGCCAGTTGCCAGTGTTGCCGCTCACATGTTCCCGACTACATTACATATGCCTAGATGTTACCAGTTTGCATGTTCATACATTAACTATGTATATAACTATGTATTTTACGACTGTATCAATATTGTCAATGTGATCACATTGACACTAGAATAAATGCTGCAATAAATTAATTTTAATCTTGAACTTTGCAATAACTAGCTAAAATTTGCCATACTTAAAATTAGGTACTAATATTTTTCACTGTTTGTCTGTTTGTAATTCCAAAATAACAGCTTTTCACTAAATGCATATGAAAGTATACACGCTACTAACACTAAAACACCAAGTTTTATTTTTTTTTCTCTGTCTGTCTGTCTGTCTGTTTGTTCCGGGTAATCTCAAAAACTGCTGGACCGATTTTAACGGCAAGTAGCTGATGTTTCAACTAGTAACTTAGGCTACTTTTATTTATTGAAAATATAAGGGTTCCGCGACATGAAGCATGAAACTAAATCTACGTGGGTGAACTGCGGGGCACCGCTAGTTACAGTATAAAAGTCGGAAGCATACATTTTGTCCATAGCGATAATTAATGCAATCTTAAACAGTTGAAACTATTTCGAAATCACCACATGTTTGTTACAAAATGTAGGTTGGTTGGTTTATTAATTATCACTTATTAGCGGCGCACTCGAACAATACTTAATTAGTAGATAATCTTTTTATTAAATGGTTCGTTGTATTCACAAGGGTATTGGCAGTCATTTCTTAATTACAAGAAGACCTGAATTGGAACAATAAGTCTGTCATACATTGTTTTTTGATTATTTGTTGAAGATATTACGTATAACAAAGTATTTTTTGAAATCGATAATTTTTAATTGGTACTTAAAATAAAATATTTGAATACCATTGAACGATTTACAACTTTTAAGCCTTTCTAATATTACCTACTACTTAATATTGATTTAGTAAACTACTCGTTCTTAAAACAATACTTAAAATAAATCCGTATTCACTTCTAGGTCGTAATTCATCAATCAATCAAATCATATAAACGTAAAACACTCGGCATCCATTCAAAAAGTCTACAATAGAGATCATAACAATGTAAAATTCAAACAAAATCACAAAAATTCCGAGTTGAAATTGCAAAAGCTTGTCGCCAATACTGTTGAATTTACAAACATCAATCCGAAATAGGCTTGAAATGCAACACAGCTAAAAGCGGCCGCGCAAAATTTATAACCTACCCATCGAGCTACAGTAGCTATAAAGTGCACAAAAAATATACCAACAACGCAAGCTTTGGGTCTTTTAATACCAATTTGTCTCAACTTAACGTGTTTACGATCACATCGTATATGTAGTCAATGTATTGTTTTATGCCATTCGAGATTGATCAATCTCATATTTGTATAGCTCATCAAAATATGAACCAAACTTCTCATGCCTATTTGGGAACCTTAATTACAGGCCCTTATTACTGCCCATTCTTATAACAGCGTCCATAATTATTTGAAGAATAGTTTGTGGACAGTAATAGTGTAGGCAATTAGGGGAGACAATGTTTTTGTTTCTGATGACATGGTGTTTTCTGGGAATATTTTTGTTTGTTCAGCACACGTGGGAGTTCCGTCGCCTTGTTTTGAGAGCCGTTTCGATGCATGTGTCGACCTCGGGTTAAATTAACCGGAAACTTTAAGGGGAAATAGTTAAGATTCCGTGCAGGTCTGTTGCAGTCACACAGAAAGTTAAACACGCCACCCTGTTCGACAAGCGATCCGTCTAAGCAAACAGCTTTGTAGAAATCGAAACTGATTTTGACGGGCTTGACATTTCAGCTGCGTTGCGTGCCGATTGCTTCAAAGAAATTCTATTTCATATTTAGTTACAGAATTACCGCAGCCATTACTGTGATGATGTACTTTGTATGGAAATAACTCGTAAAGTTTGATAGGAAAGGTATTAATGCAACTGAAAATAAAATGCATTAGGCAATCGATAATGAAAGTTATCTGATTCACAATTATGATCCATCGGTGGATCAATTTTATTTTATAACTAGCTGTGCCCTGCGGTTTCACCCGCGTAGATGTTTTTTAAAAATCTAAGTATCCTAAGTTACTCCTTGTAACATTAGGTATCCGTCCGTGAAAGTCCCGTTAAAATCCGTCCAGCCGTTTCGGAGATTACCCGGAACAAACAGACAGACAGACAGACGGACAAACAGACAAAGAAAATTAAAAAAAAAATGTTTTCCTATGTCATTACCGTGTATAGTTACATATGCATTTAGTGAAAAACTGTTATTTTGCAGTTACAAACAGACACTTCAATTTTATTTATCTGTATATATATAGATTATTTGCTGTGATAGCCAAGTCATCTATACGATAATATTAGGACCAACATTTTTACGTTTAAAATGCATTGATTCCATTCAAAGTTATCAAATACAAAAGCTACAATAAAAAGAACAATAAAGCAATTACCGGTAGCCCACAATCTAATCGATATAGATGCATCCAATTTGAGTCAGGATAAAATTACACAACAAATTTGAAATGACAATGCAGTTTCACACTGTCAAGACGAATTTAAAAAACCTGTCCTACAGTGGTTGGACGACAACGAGGAATAGAAAAAGACGAATGGAGATGTAAATTAAGTAAAAACTGAATACAACGGGGCGGGAACCACTATCTTTTGATAGAATAATGGATGCAGTCGTGCCACAGATGAAGTTAGTCGGATCTCGCGGGTGGTCCGCAGCTGGAGTGTTTGAGTTTTTTTCTCTTCGTATTATTTGCCATCACTGTTTGGTGATTTACGTTTGTTTAACACGAAGGTGTTGGGACAACAAGGGCGTGATTTGTTGGCTTTTTATAAGCTATCGATTTCAATGGACTTTTCAAAAAACCTTTTAATGGGGTCAGCTTTTTTGCTTGCATCAAATATTCCGACCACTGAATGAATTTTATGATGAATGGTAAACGTAGGTACTTAATATCAACTTTGAACTAGAACAGAATGAACGGCTAATATATTGTATAAGCGTCGTTATAATTTATAAATTTTATAAAGTTTTTCAACCTACTACGTAGATCTAACTTTTTCACTAATTAAATGATTAACTTGGTACTTACGTCAAAACTAAAAATATTTTAGTAATTTGTGGACCCGTTAAATTTAAATCACAGTTCGTATTTTTACAATCATATCAAACGTTTTTGTTAAAATTGAAATAAACGTAGCTATTGTTAATTTCAAATCACGATTTGAAAGATCGCGTGTCTGTCAATTTATCGCCATTAGTTGTATGACATCAATTACATCACATGCTTGTACAAATAACGTGTTTAATTTCAACAAATCATGTTGTCCATTCAACAGCATTTAAACGTCAATTCAATCTTAATTGAACAAATCACCTTCAATTTATTTACCCACACCATTCTAACCATTCAATTCAAGCCTATCTTAAAGAGAATAAAGTTATACAACGTAACCGCTCATAGGCGTTTCTAGCAACACTTGGTAATTCTCAGCAGTTTTATCGTGCGAGTGAACTCCATCGAATATGGAATGGATCAGTTCCAATATGGGATGGATTTGTTCAAGTTCAATGACTCGAGTTATTATAGGGCCGGTGTGATTTCTTAAAACGATTGTGTTAACGTCAACGGTTATAGTTTCGACTGCGGCTGTTTACGATCCATCTGTTTCTGGATTGGATGTTTACTTTTGTTAGTTTCGTGTTTCCGACAGTAGGCACTTTACTATTTGATAACTTATTGCTTACATACAGTTTCATGTTTAGTTTCTTATTGGAATGAAGTATCCATATTTTTTTTAAATCTGATATTATTACACTGGATGTGGGTAGATTAATTTTTTGAACAATAGTGACTGTTTTTAAAGTGAACCAGTTATCGAGAGTAGACCAAATAAACCCCAGGATTGTTAACGTTATTTAAATCCTACAAACGAAACCGCTGAAAATATTGAAAAACCACAGCCTGTCCCACACGCGAATAAAGCCCAAATAACCGCAATGCGAGGGAACCAATCCTGCGATATCCGCACGTTCTGGCCACCCGTAGCCAAATAACAAACCAAAACACAACACTTACGTTGATCGAAGAAACAGCGATCCAGACCATTCATAACGTACGCAACCGCATAGTGCACTCAACACACAATTTTTCTTTATATTACGTTCACACGCACAAGTGAGGTCACACTCAAAACAAATCACAGCGTATGCGTTCCCACTTCGGTCACTGCACAACGTCAGGGCGGATACTAGGGACAGCGATGTTTGAAAGACGTGTTGCCGATGCAGAGGTCGGCGCGCGACTGGCGTGCGCGCGGCGCGAGGAGCGCGGGGCGTGGGGTGCCAGTAGAGCGGGGGGTGCGTGCGTTCGGAATTTACTTCCCACGTGCTCGCCGCCCGTCCCTTTCTTACAGGACGGGTTAGCTTTTTAAAAGCTCGGCCCGTCGACGCATCGATACGCCGTCGGCGATGTTTAGCTGTAAACCTTGTTTATATGCACTGCAGCTAATAATAAGCGCGAATAACACTCAAATGCTAGTTTGTTTTTTTTTCCCGTTTAGAGCACAATGCGTTTAGTTAAGTGGCGTGCTTGAGTTTGTGTTTGTTTTAATGTTTCCGATACTCTTGTTCCTTTTTGGGGCTTCCTGTTTGAATGATCATGTTGAGATGACTGTTTCAATCTTGCCAGAATAAAAAAAATGCTTATGTCAGTATTTAAATAAATTTTTAGCAGTTTTCGGTGAATTTAATAAATAGTGGCAAATAGAGCAAATTGTTTTTTTAATATGCCAAGATTCTAGGAATCACTTAAAAACTTACCGATCATGACTATAGTTACTTTTAATACAGAATAGAAGAAAAATACAGTCGTCTGGCATCTGCAGGTCAAAGACACTTAAACATTTTAAGGGACCGTAAAGAGTTTGGATGATAAATATTTATAAAGCTTTGTAAAGATTTCTGAAAAAGCTTTTTTCATAAAATTTATTTATCGATGAGTAGTGCTGTTCTTTGCAGTACGAGATATAAAACTTTCTGCTGCTATTTGATGACTTGGTAAAGTTTAAAAAAAAACATTAAATCAAATGTCAATCCAAAATATTGCTATTCTACAGTCGTCTTCGTTGCTATTGCGCATATCATTCGATCAGCGAAGTTAAGCAACACTAACCCAAGCTAGTAGTTGGATGAGTGACCGCCCGAGTTCCCTCCGTGCCTCGGAGAGCACGTTAAGCCGTCGGTCCCGGTTGCCAATTTAACATCTTCGGCAATCGTTATAGGTCAGTCGGAGGCCTTAGGTCTGACAACTATCTAACCCAGATTATCGATTTTCCTCGCAAAAAGGGTGACGAAGATCAGATGGCAGTATAAAAATCAGGTGATCAGCCACATCGGGTTGTATCAAGTGCCGACCCCAAAAAATTATGGGATAAGGCCAGTAAGGTATGATATTGTACACGAAGTACCAGGCGCACATAACCGACAAGGAGTTAATAAGTTGATTGTGACTAACATGGAGCCACATTGGGTTGAATCAAGTGCCGACCCCAACAATGTATGGGATAAGGCCAGGGCAATGATGATGTATGCTGTAAGTTCTTAGAATACTTAAATTTATTTACTTGGATCGTTTATAAAATCCCAATAAGTATCCCAAGTTATCTTATCAGCAACAACCCTAGACAACACAAAAAAGTTAATGCATTTCTTAAAGCTATTTCGGTGGTCGGCCGATCTTATCGTTCCGTCAGTCATCAGAGGGTTTTACTACTTTTTACTTGCTCCAAACACGACTCGACGAGTGTTGAAATGCATAATTGACATTTTGAAAGGGCTTATGAATCCTGCAATCTTACACGTTAAGGGTTAAAAAGAAGATGATTTTAAACAAGGTTCGTAGTGAAAAAATCTAATGGTTGTTTGTTATTTGAATACTGTGGATTTTATTTTCATTTTTATTACAGACTCTATTCTACTCATATTTACTTTACTGTTTTTACATGGCAGAGATAAAATTTAATTTTTGTACTTGCCGATAAATATCGTACATACATTAGATTCTACAAATTTATTTACAACGAACTGGAAGTGACAAAATGACTTGTGGTACTTAATCAAGCAAAATTTCGATTGCAATATAAATACTAGATTTCACAATTAGGTACGTAATTTTTAAAACAATGTAAGTAATCGAACTAATCATTTCATTACTAAATTTTGAACCATACTTTTATTTTTATACTAGCTGTGCCCCGCGGTTTCACCCGCGTAGATTTAGTTTAATCCTTATTGTCGCGGAACCCTAATATTTTTAATAAATAAAAGTAGCCTAAATTACTCCTAAACATCAGCTACCTGCCAGTGAAAGTCCCGTTGAAATCGGTCCAGCCGTTTCAGAGATTACCCGGAACAAACAGACAGACAGACAGACAGACAGAGAAAAAATTTAAAACTTGGGTTTTGAGTGTCAGTAGCCTATATACTTTCATATGCATTTAGTAAAAGTATGTTATTTTGGAATTACAAACAAACACTTCAATTTTATTTATCTGTATAGATATTTTGTATTTTTTTTCTCTTACTTACAAACTTGGAAGGAGTTGAGTGAGAAGGAAGTAAAGAGGTGTGTTTAAATGTGGTGGTGATCCGTCTTGTCATTCGTCGATGAACAAGAGTGGATAAGTAAATCGATATTCCGTTCCTTACGTCTTTTTGAAAAGCGTATGTAGTAACTACATTAACATACTTAGGTGACAACCGGAATCTTAGGAACAATTCCAGTTTCAGAAGGGTCCTATGTAACAGCAAAACCCACTTTTCACCGAAGATGATAAAGTCTCAGGCACTATAACTATAAAATATTAAAGACTAGCTGAAGTCACGGGGTTCACCCGTGTAGTTCCCGTTCCGATGAGAGTACGGGGATAAAATATAGCCTATATTAATCTATGATAATGTAGCATTGAAATGGTGAAAGAATTTTTAAAATCGGTCCAGTACTTTTTGAGCCAATTCGTTACAAACATACATACAAATGTTTCCTCTTTATAATATTAGTATAGTTGAGGAGAGGTACAGTCACGAAGTAAACTCACTAAATAATTCGCGGGTAGTATTAATAAAACTATGGTTGGCCATCTCATGCGACATGACAGCTTCTTTAAAAACATAGTAGAAGGAAAGGTAGGAGGGAGGAGAGGAAGAGGAAGACCAAGGCTAACATACATGGGACAAGTTAAAGTAAAGGTGTCTGTCATGTCGTATAAGGAGGTCAAAGAGGCACTGGACAGAGACAAGTGGAAAGAGTTGCATCGGTTACACCGACAAGAGTCTCATTACTCTTAAATTCATGATGATGATTAATAAAACTGTCAACAAATAAAAATCTTCCATCTTAACTAGCAACGTTACCAAGCTTCACCCCAGAAGCTAAAAGGTATCCAAAGTCTTGTTAACCCTTTAAGGACTCGGCGTGGAAGTGTCCCCGTTGTTTATTTATTGGATTATTCGTGCCAGTAATGTACTTTACAGTGTACCGAGGTATTCTAATGGCAACACTGATGCTGTGAAGTTACCCCTTAGTGTGTGTTACGCACACGTTCGTGTTGTGTTGAATTATGACTTTTTCGATATTTGAACGTGGGGTCAGATATACTGAGTGTTGGGTTAGTGAAGTGTTAGTATTGATATTATCTATACATCTATAGGTATATTTATAGCTGTCTATAAAAGTGAAGTGTCTGTTTGTAATTCCAAATTAATAGCTTTTCACTAAATTTATATGAAAGTAAATATAGTAAAAAAAACTCATATGTACAAAAAAATAAATATTTTTTTTCTTTATCTGCCTGTCTGTTAGAGTGTTCCGGTTAATCTCCGAAACGAATGCACCGATTTTAGCGGGACTTTCATAAGAAGATAGCTAATGTTATTAATAATTAATTTACAAGGAATAACTTTCTTTAAGGGATTTTATTAAAAATCAGATATTAGGGCCCACCGGGCCACCCATTAACAAAGTCCTACTAAATCTATGTGCTACAGCTCAACTAGTTGAGCAATTTACTTGAGCAGTGGGGCAGAAGCGGAACATATGTCTACGCGGGTGAAACCGCTAGCTAGTCGTTAGTAAGACTTTGAAATACTAAATTTGACCTCAGTTTGAATAAAACACCGTTTGAAAAACGAATACCGTAAACCCAAACGACAAATACGCTAGAACATAAAGGCGTATACTCACAATGCCTAGATATTTATCACAATTTGTAGCCAAATCTACCGTGACGACACATCTGCAAGGGTACGAGCACACTGGAGCGTAACGATATCGATCTATTACCGACGGAAGATCGGTAATGTGTGAATTTACCGGTCCATGGTTTCATTAGATTACCGGTTGTGCTTTTGAATTGCGAATATTGTTTTTTTATTTTAACCTCATTTCTGACTCAGCGGTTAAATAATTTACATGAGATCTCGAAGCCTCGGATTCAAATAATGAGGTCGTTTTGGAATTCGAGCATAATTCATTTTTAGCTTAGAAATCGCTTTTTCAGACGTGACATATAATGATAATAAAATTATGCTAAGCTAGCGGACGTCACGCGGTTTCACCCGCGTAGTTCCCATTCCTGTGGGAGTAGGGAAAAAAATATAGCCTATGTTACTCGCTGATGATGTAGCTATCCATTGCTGAAAGATTTTTAAGATCGGTCAAGTAGTTTCGGACCCTATTCAATACAAAGAAAACAAACAAACGAAAAAAATAATCAAATCGTTCCTCCTTATAATATTACTAGCTGACCCGACAGACGTTGCTCTGTCTTAATTATGAGAATGCAGCAGCACGTATTCTGTCAATTCTCTGTCAAACGTCATAAGGTTACATCAAAAAGTTTTTATTGTCCAAAGCGCTAAGGTTAGATTTAAGAAGAAATAATTTTTATATGGTGGTTAAGAATTCTTAAATTTTCATAATATCCAAGCAATTTCTTAGTTTTTCTTTCATAAGAACCATCTCCTGACAATAACGAACACAACGAAAAAAGTACTATCGAAATCGGTCCCGCCGTTCACCCGTGATGTTGTGACCAAGGGAAATGGGGATTCATCAGGGATCATTTTTATATATATTGATTTTATGCTAAAAAATCTAATACTATTCAGTGATTTCAATAACAAAATATTAAAAATTCTTCGAGTGGACCAGCAAAACCAGTGCTGCTGAACTCTTCTGCTTTGAAGTACTGACAGAAGTTTCCCGGCCTTTAATAGCTTTAAAGTAAGAAGAAGAAGAATAACGATTAGAACTAAATAATCACTATTCATGAAGTAACAGTATCAAACGAAACGCGGCCGTCACACATCGCCGGCTCTAACCCCACACATTAGTGCAATAAACTTGACAATAACTTAATTCAGAGCAGTGAAGGGCGCGTCCCTAGCGGTTTCTTCAGAGTAGCGGGAACACAATGGCACAAAATACAATAATAACAAAAGGTCTACTTCCACAGTGGCCGAGACTCACCGACCGAGATGCGCGTGTACGAGAATCTCGGATCAATTCGGACGGACTATCAATAGCGCTAGATGCACCAGGCGGTTTATAGCCCGATTCTTGTAATGAAAACAGTAACGATGTCATATCGACTTAGTCTTTGCCAGTGTTCTCATTATATCATCGTCGTCTCGAAAACGTACTATTGAATTGAAGTCCTATCGAAATTCTCTCGTTGTTGGATCACGTGAATACCACATGGGGAGAGGATTTAGATCGAATAACTTCGATCGTTTAACGATATTTCGTGTTCGAATGTTCGTTTGACAAGTTGCAATTCAATGACATGTGTATGGTGTCTGAGAAGGCGATAGTCTCACCATATGTCACATGGATAAATTATCGTCTTCACTAAAAAAAATTTACTATGTTATTACAACACCTCTGCCAACCCCTTCGGGGAATGTAGGCGCGAATATATGTATGTATATACGTTATCTTATCTGTTACCGCTAATGTTTGAGAACTGACCTTCCGAATGTGTTAATTCAGTGACAATAGTTCCAAGCTATATGTAATTAGTGCGATCGATCGATGGGGTGTGACGTCGTCCTAAGCTAACATCCGAGACTCGTCTTATTTAAATAATAATTAAATCCTTGGACAGTATTAGTTCCATTGTGATCTTAGTCGGGACGATTGACTTGCCCTGAGGTCGAGGGTGTTCTAATCGGATGAGAAAGCTAGGAGACATCTTAAAAGCTAAACCTCTGAATTATCAACTGACTTCGGCTATTAATTTCCTTAATAACCAACCAGTGACGATAGGAAAGAAATTAGTTGACCACTAGCAAAAAACTAGGTGATCAAAATAATTGTCTATCTGTTTAAGTGTGCCGGCTTATAAATCAAATATATTTACTTATTTTATTAAAGGCAGTAACACTATGTATATTCGAAACGAATGGACAGGTTATGGTGAAGGAAAACATCGTGAGGTAACCTGAATATGTCTGAGAAGTAACTCAAAGACGTATGTATAGTGACTGAGACGGCGATGGACTTAATAATATTCGGTGAAATGTGGGTGTTGTTGTTACAACGCCTCTGCCTAACATTTGGGGATCTTTCTGCGATGGCGTTAGCATATTTATTTATTTTATTATGGACAGGCTTTGAAAACACTAATCGACTGGTAGATAGGTGATGTAAAGATTGGTAACTTCCCTACGCTACTTTTTTAATTCACAACCTATGAAATTTAGTCTACATCAGGTCTTATTATGTAAGATATAATTTTTTGGTCTACAAATCTCTTATCAATCTTATAAAATGATGCACGAAGTTGTGCAGTGAATTAGCGTGTTGAAATAATTCTTTTTTTTATGTCCCATTTATAGATCTCATTTGCGACCGTTCCGTGCACTGTCGCGTTATTCACTAAGTTTTCTCAGTGTCGCACTCGTCGTCGAGTGTCGTTTTTAAAGATACGGAATTGAACCTTATCCAACGCTCGTCGTCGAGTTCGACGCAGAGAAACCTTAGTGAATAACGCGGCAGGAGCAGACGTCAAGCGCAAATGTCGCCGACGTGGGGCGGCGGGCATACTATAATAAAATGCAAAATTTTATTCCTGTGACTTTATTACAACATTTTCGATTTGTCCGTGACAGTATTATGATTGTGTTGCGTTTGCTTGTCAATGTGAGGTATAACGTATAACTAGGCGCCGCGGTGTGGTGTAAACAAAATACGAGGTTTTGATCCATATTATTTGTCCAAATCTTGTCTGATTTAAATATAAAATAAATTATACCCTCCTTATAAAAAAATCTAATCTAATTTTTACTGACTTATTAAGGAGGTTCCATGTTTAACTCATAAGTTTCTTATACCTTACATACTTTACTCACTTACTCTAATATACATTGAATACTTGCAAACAGCTGAAATCGGTATTAAGCACCAACTTTAAATGTAATGTGCTCCAATTAGTATAAAGTTTTTGAAAGGGTTTTTTTTTGCAAATTTTTTTACACACATTTTAAGACATTGCCGTAGAATGTTCGAGTGAAATTCTCTACAAACTAGAAATTTTAACTGAGTTCAAATGTCATTTCAAATAAACCAGGTATTTAAGGTCAGTATAACTAAGAGCTTAATAACATAGTCATCACTCACATTTGCACAACGTCGGCTATGTAGTAACACAAATTACCTGCAAGCAAACAAAAAGTCGATTAATGTGATATACTTACCTTTATGATATCATTATAAGACCTTAATGCTTTATGCAATTGCTAAAGCAAACGAATAAATGACTTTTCATAAAAAAATCCCATATTTTGATTGCAACCGTCTTTTAAATGTGCAATCTGTTAAAAGCATAATATAAGTCAAACTCAAAAATGTCTTTATTTAATTAGACTTCTAGAAGGTTACAAAAAAATACACTATACAGGATTATACCTTTATTTATTTTACTAGCTGTGCCCCGCGGTTTCACCCACGTAGAATTAGTTTCATCCTTATTGTCGCGGAACCTTAATATTTTTAATAAAATGTAGCCTATGTCCTTTTTCAGGGTCTAAAGATTGTCTGTGCCAAATTTCATCAAAATCGGTTGAGAGGTTTAAGGTGGAAAGCGTAACAGACAGACAGAGTTACTTTCGCATTTATAATATTAGTAGGGATTATATAATTTTTGTATTAATTTTTTTTTTCTAAATTACATCTGCAAAGCAATTTTTGAAATCGGTAGAGTACTTTTGCTTACTACCTAATAAAATTAAAAAACCGTAACTCTAAACGGGGCACCAGATATTTATATACAAAAGTGGATTCAGGCAAACTTGTTCGCGAGTGGGTGAATGTATATGTTCTTGCACGGTGGCAAGTTTTGTCTAAGTTGTGAGATGCACGGTACAACGTACAACCGTGCAGCATGTGGTGAGGAACGGCGCGGGAGCGGGAGTGACAAGAATTCATATTTGTTGGAGGATGAAATACTTTTTATCACGCTTTATTTTGAATACTTGCTTACAAAATTTGGGTGCAGTAAAATTTTGCACTCTTCGTGACAAACCTCAATTATATTGAATACTAGCTGTGCCCCGCGATTTCACTTCTTGACTTAATTTCTTGCTTTATTTCGGGGACCCTCATTTTTTTTTCGATAGCCTAAGTTACTCCTTGAAACATTAGCTATCTGCCAGTGCTCACATTTCCCCCTCAAAAATAATTACTTATCAAATCCAAAGCGGCATTTGGGACTGTGGTCTCGGTCCCAAAAGCCCCCCGTGTCGAACTTTACTGGGTAGGCAGGTGAAAAAGCTTCATTTTAATCTAAGCTTACTATATTGATCATATTTCCCAATTCAAAAATTTTCTAAACTGCTTTGGAAACATTCGCTACTCAAAACCGTTGGATTTTGTTTGACCTGACCTTCATCTTTCAACAATGTGGTCAATGACATAACCCATATCCAAAGAGATACATGTCCAACTTCATAATACAAACCAAATCACTAACAACCATGAAAACGTTATAACTTCCAGGATTCCCACGAAATTTGACCCCAAAGGGTTCAAATCCACTTTATGCGCTGATAATATTGACATACTTGGAACTATTTATAGATAAACCGAATGGAATTAAAACGTATAGAGAAAAAGTAATATTTCTACACAAAAGTACACTTGTTTCCTTAAAGATAAGGGTCATTACGATAACGTTTTATGAGACACATAATGTGTTTATGGCTCTTTTGTTTGTAAATAGTTGTGCGGTGAAACAGCATTTTATCAGTGATGGTAGCAAAAAACGGTGTAACGATAATGGTGATTGACAGTGTGATACCTCAGTGCATTTTGATAGGACTACTGGTTCTTAGTTACTTGATGCTAATGTTGAAGATAAAAAAGTAAATGCTTGAGCCATTCTCGAAGGGTCCCCGAAGGTGAGCAGAGGTGTTATAATAACAACATTAAAATATTACCGAATATGATTAAGTGCCAGCGTGGCAGAGGGTGAGTCCATCGCTGTGTCAGGCACTATACAGACGACTTTGAATTACTCTCGGACGTATGCAGGTTTCCTCACGATGTTTTCCTTAATCGTAAAGCCCGTGGGGTGAAATTACCATCTGTCTGGATTAGTGCCGGGTTAGTGGCGATAGGCTCGCCACTAACCCGGCAATACTTCTTAGGTCTTACAGATAACTGGCGAAATGTGGGTGTAGTATAACTGCACCTCTGCCTAAATATATCTGCTATCGGCGTAATCGATGGATAGAATGATGTAATGAAGAGTAAAAACACTAATAAAACTTTAAAATAATATTTCTTCATATTCTAGAGCCCTGCCTCCGCTTAAATCTCCTCACTTAAAGCATCGAATCGTGTTTCCTCGACAAAACTGGGACGCGTACAATTCGCAACATTCTAACAGAAACTCTTCTTAAAGTTGGTATTGACAAAACAAAAGTTGCACTTTTAAGTGTTTTCGATATGTGTGTAAGTTTAGTTTCTCAGTTTACCGGATTTCTGTTTTGTATTACTTAACCTTTTAGGAATCCTCCTCTTAGCCGAACCCATAAACTTTACCTATCTATACAAATATTATAAAGAAGAAAGGTTTGTATGTATGTTTGTAACAAATTGGCTCAGAAAGTACTGGACCGATTTAAAAAAATCTTTCACCATTTCAATGCTACATTATCACTGATTAATATAGGCTATATTTTATCTCCGTACTCCCACGGGAACGGGAACTACGCGGGTGTAACCTAAAACCTAAAAAATTTAAGTCTTAACAGATTGATTTATGATGGATATTCATGAAAAAATATTGAAATTAACCTTTAAACGGAGTATATCTTTAATATATTTCATGTACTCTTTTTGAGTAATGTGTCTCTCCAATCTCCGATTTTTATTGGTTTGATTTAAATTCTTCCTCTAAAATACATAAGGCTGACTCATGCATGCATTATTAATAATCTACCACTTGGTACTATATTTCAGGGCGTACAGTAAGTGAAGCAGCGGTCGCAGGCTAGCATCATTTATGAAATTCGCGGAGAACTCAAAAATTTTATCACAATGTTCAATATCTAACTTTACTTATAAAAAGTTTATGGTATCTCAGACATCTTATATCAGTCGTATAAATATGTTTTTTTTTTTTTTATCGTTTACACTAAAATACAAAATACTTGGTTGTACATAGCACTAGAAAACCACTAAAGTTTATACAAATAATGCTATATGGTTGTCACATTTCAATAAATTTCTGTTCTAATTTAGGTATTATTTTACAAATTGTATGTGTACTTAATTAATAAGATATATATATATCATCTCCCTGGCCTTATCCCATACATTGTTGGGGTCGGCACTTGATTCAACCCGATGTGGCTGATCACCTGATTTTTATACGAAGCGACTGCCATCTGACCTTCGCAACCCCGTTTAGGAGGAAAATCTGTGATTTGGGTTAAACCAGTTGTCAGATTATTTTTAGGCCTCCGACTGACCTGTAACGATTGCCAAAGATGTGAAATTGGTAACCGAAAAGATATATATATATATAATAGATAAAAATAGATTCAAATGTATGTTTAGGTAGCTCTAAATATAGGTGAAAAGATGGAGCAATATTGCAATACCAAACATTATAACATACTTAATATTATAAATTAGTGGTTGTAAATATCGAAAATTCCCATAATATACAGTTACAACTCTGAAATACTAGGAAAAGTTGGTCGTATAACAGGCACTTAAATAGAATGCTTTGGTGCATGACTGTTTACAAACCAAGCGAGGCAATAAAGCACATGCTATTGAACTTATAATTGGTTGTAAATGAATCGCTAATGATCATCTCATAAGGCTAAGCGATACAATCTGTAATGGTAATCTTGACACTGACTGCGGAGGTATTGTTCATGCTATTGTTTGACGCGAGCAATTACTTACGATAAGCTTGTGCTTATGCGGACTGTGAATTGTGATTTTTTCGTAGTATTCCTCTTTCAGAACCATTTTTATTTCAACACTTGACATATTTATTAATTTTTCACTTTTAATCATTGACTGTACCTCTGAGTGACTGAATATCTATCGAACTATTTGGAAATATTTGAAGAAGTATGAACTACATTTCGAAACTCTTGGAATAAACATACATAGTGGTCTTGTAATAAATTGTGATCAACATACTCTGCCGAGACGGCGTCGAAATATAAAAAATTGGTGAATGGGAGCTAAAACGGGCGTCATCATGGCTGAATTCAGTCAGATCACATCATCATCTATAGTAATTGCAAGTTTTATCGATCACTTTGTAATACTATCCATCACTACAAACTACTGCCTTGCCGCCCATAGTAGCTAAATGAGGAATACCTTAGGTGCTGCAAAACTTTATGCAATTTTTTAGTACACTATGCGTTCGAATGTATATAAACATCGTTTTATACAGCGCACAGTAGTCTCTGCGTATATAAAAGTCCAGGTAGGAAAGTGTCTGTATATTATTAATTAGAGGAATTTTATGAGAGAAGAATTAAAAATAACATCGAACAGATTATGCTTGTTCTCTTTTGCAGCATAATAATATAAAGAACTTTTTTCAAACCAAAATCGTGTGTGAGAATCAAATGCGAACTCGATGCGATCGCGGCCGCGGGCCAGCCAACCGGCTTGTTTGATGTTACGGTCAGAGGAAGTACACTTGAAGTGGGAGTGGGTTACACCGAAGCGGAATAGTGGAACTATTGTAATAAAATTATACTGACGACACACATTTTTTTAAATTAAGATCACAATTTACTTCGTTTTTTGTTCATGCATACTACTCGTAACACTATCAGTGGTCTTCCAATTTTTGTAATGATTCGCTATAATTAACAAAATTACATGCACCATAATTCTTTCAAGAAATTCCTATAAGGTAGGGTGGGTAAATAAAGAGCAAAGTTCTAGATTTCACAAGCTTTCGAAATACACCAGACAAGACATATGCTTATTCAAATTACTTCATTGAGCCTTCTAGAGACCTTCTAGAGAATAAAATACTTTTAGAAATTCGCGAAAACCAAACAAAACTCATCACTCAGAAATTAATGTAGCTGGGTTGCTTGGGCACTGTGATATATTCGCTTCGGTGTAAAATGCGTCTACATTGAGAGCCTTCTATTTTTACACAGCTTGTCTGAACCCAAGGTGCATAGGTCTCGGGGTCTGACATCCATGCTTTTTGTTCCTAATTAACTGAACAGATTTCCGACGCTGTTTTTTGTTAAGCACTGCCTTCTACGTTGCAATATTGGGATCGTTCCCGTGTTTTTGTTTTGGTTTCGGATTTTGAGAATATTAAAAGCATGTGGATTAAAGGCATGATTGATAGACAAGAATTGAACAGGACGTGAGTCATGGCACCCATTTTGTTCGTAGTGTAACATTTTGACATGGACTGCTTTGTTGGTCTAGTGTTCGCAAGCACTCACCCAATGGGTTTAAGAATTTGGCTATGGTATCCCCTGCCTGTCGTAAGAGGCGATTAAAAGGGGGCCGGAGGGCCTGCTGGCGGTGGTCGGGGTGGGAGCTTTGACCACCGAGCCGCGGGCCCGGGAAGGTGGCAGCGCGATGTGGCTCGCGCTGCCGACCACAGCGAGGTCTCCAGGGGCGGCGATACAGCTGCCCCGGGGATGTGCCCCGGCAAAGTATGGGGGGACACCGGTGCGATCTATCATAGTACCCGGAGTCCCCCAGAGCACTGAGGATGGCCACCGGGGGGGTTTTAGTGCGGTAAAAATCCCACATACCCCGATCTGCCCCTCCCAGAGAGTTTCCCCCAAGTCAATAAATAAAAAAAAAAGATTTCTATCCCAGGGTTGGGTAAAGTGGTAATGGGTTCTTCCATCTGTAACTTCACAGTATTAGCTCGGATTTTGGATTAGTGCCCGGTTAATAGCAATGGTGAGTATATGTGGGTACCATAATCGCACAGTTACATGACCAATGTCTTGGTAAAGATACCAACCCGAAATTTACCAGAACGTCAGTAATGTTATTAAAGTTACCGATTTTCGTAGAAAACCAAATTAAGGCTAAAGCAAAAAGGTAATGTTCATAATTTTCTTTAATTATAATGTTTTAACATAACTTGAATGACCTACTTTGAATATTAAAAATCTTACATCATTTCCATACGGCATGCACTGGCCTTATTTTAATAATAGCTACCTTTTAACTAAATGGAGCCTCGCCTGTCGTTTACGCGGAAGTGGTTGGCCTATAGAGGGCATTATTCAAGCTATAACGAAATCACAGATCAGAAACCACTATGCCTAACTAAACAAGATCAAATGAAAAGTTTTGGTGAGTTTATACTACACAGGTTGCAAAAAATCATACGGACCTGGGGCCCAACCATGAGCTCTTATTGCAATGTTAATTCAGTTGTGCGACAGTGACAGATGTATACACGTCACATACATCTGTCTCATAAATGAGTGAAACTATCATGGCAATAAGAGCTCGTGGTAAGGCCCCTGATGGTATGGAACAAGCCACTATTCTATGGTGTGGTGTAAAGTATACTAACAATATAAATGGAAAAGTGTGTCCATCTGTCTGTAGCCGTTCCACGGCAAAAGCGTTTAACAGATTTCGCTGAAATTTGGTCTAGAGCTATCTAGGTAGCTTGTGTATTCTATAAGATGGGAGTTCAGTGCTTAGTGTCAGTCCAGGTGAACAGCTTCAGGCTTCAAACGGGATTTAGATTATTTATCTTTGAAGCTTGCTTCAGGGATTTTTGCATATCAGAAAGTAATTTATATATATCAATTAATATTGAAGCGTTAAACATAGAGTATGTTGCTATAAACTCATTTTTCTAAGTCCATCTATGTCTTGAGATGAAACAATTCAAGAGCAACTTTAGATATCGTCCTGTAAATTTAGTTTTAATTCAACTCCCACCCGCTATTAATTCATAACCAATTAATAGCCTACATTCAGAGCTCTAACTATGTAACATTTATATAGAAACAAAGGACGTCTGTAGTAACCGTGCCAACAACGAGGAAATATTATTAATAACTTACACGTAAGAACGTAGACATGATTTAACTTTGCCTCTGGTTACGAAAACGGAGCAATTCCATGGGTCTTATCTCAAGGTGATAAAGGCGAGAGTGGAACGGCCGATGATAGAGCCAGGTGAATTATTGTCATAGGAGGTAATAATGAAAAGAATCCTGGCACCATTACTTCTGTTTAGGTCAGTGGTTCTCAAATGAAGACACTGTCTAGGAAACAGACGTTACGTACAGCAATGATATCATAACTTACTAATATTATTATTGCAAATGTGAGATTATGAAATTTTTCACAAACGCTGTTAAGAGATCAGAAAAAACACGGCTGAAGAGAAAGCTACCTAAGGGATAACATTAATGTGAAATCTTTATTGAATTATTGATGATCTTAGAAACTTCATGTCAACAAGTACAAAATGCTAGATAGATACTTACGAACATCTCACACATTAACCTTTTAAAGAGAACAGGCAAGAACATTCTAACAGGAATATTTTAATTTGAATAATTTGTACTCATAACAATGGTACAGTTTCAAAAGTACTTAGGAAAAGTTCCTTACTAATAATATATTCCAAATGTTCTAATCTTCATGAATCTGGATGAATCTCGCAGTAGCGATGGGATCAAACAGACATTAATCCGGATGGTGCAAAAGAAAAGAAGCTAGAAAAAGAAGTCTACCATCACCGGTTTAGGCAGAGGGAATTAAAAACTGCTAAGCTAAAACTAAACGTCAAGACTAAGAAGTTCTTAATACGCGATGTTTTAACAATCATAGTTGGCTCCATAATGATGATGATACGAATCAATTAAATCTAAACAAAGCTACTAGAGAGCTTCTTATACCAGAAGCAGTTTAACATTGAGCACCTCAGTCCGAGTAGTAACAACCAGCCCACACGTCTATGTCCGATACAGAATAAATGGATGCACCTATTTCTGTTTAAGACGATCCCTCATTTTGATTAATTGTTGTTACCGGCGAACTATTGTTGCTGCGTTTTATCTCTTTAAGATTTAGATGTAATGTCTTTTTAAAATGGGGCCTAATGCTCGTTGTTTGAATGCATTTGTTATGCCTCTTCGATAAGTTGTGTTCTATTTTCGTGTTACGTTCCTTCTTTTTGTTTTATTTGAATATTTTTTGTTTCATAACGGTATGTCTCGGAGATATAGGTTGAGAAAAAAAAAACATATTGTTGGTACATGTAGTTTTCTGTAGAACTTAGGAGTATTATTCCGTTTATGTTAAATTTATGGGATTTGTATTAACATTTGGGATTCATTCAAAGGATAAAATATATATTTATTTATTTAAAAATTTGCGTCAAAAATCAATGTATCAGTAACGTCGGCAGGACTTGTACCTGATATCTTCGCCCAGCCTTCAAAATCGATCAAATATCGTATCAAATGTTGAAAATTTTTAATTTTATCTACACAAATACATGCATAATCTTACAGCTGTTGTTGCTAGTGAAGGCAAATACTTACGTCGCCGTATATATAAAAAAATTGGGCTATGTTGGCATGTTTGAAAAAGGTCCTAACGTACCTAAGGACAGGTACTAACGTAGCTTGGTTCAACTACTATATACAACAACAACTAAAATATCAGTATCTACTATTGTTATCAGAGTATTGTGAATTAGTGAATCAGTCGGTATATTTTGTACCTCTCAAACTAACGGGGTCGGTTATTGGTGTAAGTGTGAATTAGTCGCAATTGGAGTATTCTTGTGAATGATACACTAGTTTGTATGGTGGTATTGTGTTTCGTAAATTATTAGCAACAGTAGCTGTTGCTTCTTGGAAATTCTTATTGGCAATATTAATGATTGTTACTTGTTACTTTGAAATATTACAAGGACAATGACCTTTGGCTTTCGTATTATCGAGTGCACCATTCTGATGTTAGGGACACTAATTAAAACCACTACGTAAAAGGTCTACGAGCATTATCTTTAAATAGTATAAATGGAAGTACCTAGCTATTTCCATATAGAATTATTTCGTCTGTTTGAACGCATCCGTCTTCTTAATTACGTTACGGATCTTGATACAGTTTTAACTAACATAATAGGAGTTGAACTCTGATGGGCTTATAGCAAACCATCTTAAATTTCAAAATTGTAGAGTATATTCACGTTTTTTAAGTCTTAAAAATCGTAACCCTAAGTCTAACGAGGGCGGGTCGCTAGAGGCTTTTAATAGTTTTAATGGCATATTATTTCCATTCACTTATTATGCAATGATCAATTCTAACTCTTGCTAGAAACATTCGTCCTCCAATTATCAGAATAATTATTTCATAAATATGTATTATCATAGCAAAAACTCGATGGCTTGTGGCTGGTAGTGATATTGGAGCGTGCGTCGCATGCTTAGCAGGCGATTAGTTAAATCACTCAGTCACAGCCACCGTGCACAAGGCGCACACTCAAAATTGCCCTTTAAACCACAGCTAAACTTTAAGTCAAAACAATCATTTTTCTATCCACATTCCATCGTAAGATCATTACCAAACACCATTAGAGCACAAACAAACGACAGTACGGTTGGAACTGAGTGACCATTGTTATATACATCTGATAAGACAAGGCAACAAGTATTTAGTAAGCAGGACGATATCATACAAATAACATTTTGTAGTAACTCGTCAAATTTCTGATAAATTGTCGAATGAATAGGACTTATCTGACGACATTAACTTGTTTGTACTTTGTTTTGATCATGACCTGAATTCTACGTGGTTTTAGATATTTTATCAAAGTCTGAGAAGTGAAGGAAAACATCGTGAGGAAACCTGCATATGTTCTTCTCAGTAAAAGCAACCTTCCGAACCTGGCAGTAGCATGTATAATCCATGTCGTTCTGACGATTTGAAAGTACTTTGTAAAAAGTCTAATCGAATAAAGATATTTTTGACTTTGACTTTGACTTTGAGAAATAATTCAAAGACGTATGTATAGTGCCTGAGATGGTGATGGACTCACCCTCTGTCACGTTGGCACTTAATCATATTCGGTGAAATGTGGGGGTGGAAAATTACAACACCTCTGCCTACCCCTTCGGGGAATACAGGCGTGAGCATATGTATGTATGTCTGAGAAGTTGTTGAAACGGAATGCGAAGAGACCGAGGGACGTGGAGAAAGCGCTAGAGATCTAAGATTTTAAGAGAGGATGGATATGTCCCATTTAAAATTCAGAACTGCCCAACTGTGTTTAGCATAGTTTCTGTGTTAGCCAATTTGATCTAAAATCGTCTATTAAGATGAAATCCTTGAAAAAATTTAAGTGTACCTTTTTTTATATAGTAGTCATTTTATTAGTCTGTGTCTGTCTGTTTGCATGGCGCGGTGCGAATAAAATACATGCGCATTTAGCACAACTTTTGCTGAGCGCTAATAACTCGTGATGACACTGTAGCGATGTTCAAAATTAAATAAGAACATCTGAGTCTTCCAATACCCGACTAATTGAGAGGGTAAGAAGATCATAACCAAAGAATACTAGTCTATATATATAAAAATGAATCCCCATTTCCCTTGGTCACGACAGCACGGGTGACAGCTGGACAGATTTCGATAAAAAAAAAATTGTTGTGTTCCTTATTGTTAGGAGATGGTTCTTATGAATAAATAAATTAAGAAAATAGCGCGGAAAATTTGAAAATTAAAGAAGCATGGTGGTTAACCATATTAAAATCTTTATTTCTTCTTAAATCTAACCTTAGCGCTTTGGACAATAAAAACTTTTTGATGTAACCTTATAACGTATGACATAGAATTGACAGAATACGTGCTGCATTCTCATAATTAAGACAGGGCAACGTCTGTCGGGTCAGCTAGTAGGTAATAATTTTAAGTCACGAGATGATCTACTGGTATAAGTAGGAACATTATTTGTTTATATTTTTGTATTGACATTTTTATGATAAGAGCATCCAAGTGTGTGGTGGTGAGTGATAAAAGTTGTTAATATTTAAATAGTTCCCTTTATCGTCAATAAATATATCGGATAGTTGAGGATGCTTGCCGTTAATTAGGGCCCGTGTACTGAACCGGTGTGGGCGGAGCAGACACTACGGGGATGCAGCTTTACTTAAGGCGATGTATGTTTAAGATTTTATATTTTAGCTGACATTACTTACCAAAATCAAATGAATACTTGCTTTATTTTATTTAATTATAATAATCCCATATGACATGGTTATATAGGATTATTAATTTGGAAGGTTGCTTTTACTGAGGAGAGCTTAGCAAGGATATCAAATATTACTCTTTTAAAGAAGAAGTTCACTATTTTGATTAATACTATAGAAAACAATAAATATATTTATTTGATATTCTTAAATAAGTTTATTTGAATCAGTTAACCATAATATTATCTAACGATAAGACACTGATTCTAAAATATGTTTTGTCATTATACCGTTTCCAATGCTAAATACGGGACAGAAAATATTATGCCGAACATAAAAAATATATATAAAGTGGAATATAAAGTGGCAATGACGTAATTTGGAAATAGAAAAATACAGAATAAGTAAGATTTTACTATCAGTTTAAGTGAAAAATGAAGTCAAGTTTAGTCTACAATGTCACGAAACCCATTTAAAAAAGTAGAAAGAAGTTTGAATCCCAAAACTAATTCAAAAGAAACATACATCACGTGATTGCTCCCACAATAGACGTAATCTCTTTGACTAAAACATTTCTTAAAAAAGCTAAAAGAAAATCTTTAAAGCACCACGAGATCGTACCCTTAAATATTCCCTAAGTAATTAAACACCTTTATCGACTTAAAATATTTTTATTCTCATCTTGTTGTTGTAAGTTATTATTTTTAATTAAATGTAAACTCACGATTGGACAGGGCATGTTCGTGCCATTTTTAATTGTTCGGACAAGCTCTCGGGCTTAAGAATTTTAAGGGCCCATTTAATTTGGTGGCCTATTAACGAATCGATATGTGGAATGAAACGTCTCATTAAATTAATTTGATTACAATAAATTACCATAAAGATTTTAGGAACAGATAAAGAATTTAGAAAACTATTTTTACAAAAGGATCTTGGGGTCTTACCAAGAGCTCTTATTGCTCATGGTTGGGCCCCTGTAGTAAGAATGGAAGTAAATACGTTAGGCAACATAAAATTACCCAAATAATTATTTCAAGACTGTCGTATTTAGATCACTGGTAGTCGAAGGAGTGTATAAAGAGATACATGAATGTGGACGAAGTGAAAGAAGTATGTAAGGATCGTAGCATGTGGCAAACGGTGGTCTCTGCCTATCCCCAAGGGATACAGGCGTGAGTTTGTTTCGAACATAAAAATTGCGAAGTTATAATTCTGCTCATATGACTTTGTAATACGCCTTGTGTGACACGCCACTCCATTCCAAATTCTATCAACAAATTTAAAATTCCTTATGGCTTCTAGTCTACAGTGACTGCCAAAATATATTACTCCACACTGGATCTCTCTCTAGCACACCAATGAGATACCTTTACACCCAATCAAAGGCAGGCACCTATTTAAAATAACCCGTTAAAGATAAAGAGCCGAAAAAAACTCAGAATCATTACGAAGCGCGCTCGCTGTCAGTTTAGAGAGGTTATCTATCTGCTCGATAGGATCTCGATACGTTACGATCCCTGTGTTCGATACGAGAGCTAAACAATTAGAAGCCATTAGACGGATCGATCTGGTGCCGCGTTAGGCGAGGCCGTCTGTCATATAGTGGTGTCTTCAACATAAAATTTAATCATTTACTTGAAAAAGAAAAATGAAAAATATTAATTTACTTTGGGCCCTGTTTACTGTACATTGAAGCTAAGTAGGTGGTTCCAGTTGATCGCTTCAAAAATGTTATCAGGCTACTGGGACCGCGGTTCCAGTTCTTAGTGGTCCCAGTCGCCTGTATCCTACGCCAGTGCTTACTTACATATGCTACGTATGTTATTTTAATTTTATATTTTTTTTATGTTATTACTTGTTATTAATTTAAGTTATTGATGCTACATAATACGTGCATGGACGGACGCACATGTGAAATTTTTTCTTACCTTTTTTCTAACTTGCTATAGGTACAATAACAAATACGAACCAGTATTCCGCTTGCGATAAGTGTTCGTACTTTGCAGGTGTCAATGTAATTTTGAACGTATAAACAAATCAAAATGCAGAGTTTAATGTGTATTTATTTACACTACAAAGACGGCAAATCTTACAGCCCCGATGTTAAGCGGCTACCGCAGCTCATTAAGGCTTGAAGCATCCAAGCCCTGGGCCTGTAGACAAAGTTACATTACGCTTCGCTGATAGAAACGATACAGAATGTATGTTATTTTATCTAAGCCTACAGGATGTCAGGACATCATATGCTTCTGGCTTGCACACCGACGTTCGCCTTCACTACTCATCTGTCTTTTTCATATATTAAGTTATCAAACAAAAAATCTTACTATAGTAAATGCTGTGTCTAATTACGTGACGGTGTAAACGCGTCCACCATCTACGGTACTACGGCACAGAGAGGTTAGACAGTTCATGTGCGATAGTATCGACTTCGGTATTTTTACTGCCTTAATGACTTATGTCCCAAACTGTTTTACTTAATTTCTCGAGATAAACAACCAAGAATTTATGTAGGCGCGATTTGAAGAGGTATTTCAACTATTAAGAGCATTTTAGAGCAACTAAAGTTTGTGGTATTTGGAGCGACGACTGAATAAACTCGGTACCTTTGTATTTAAAATATCCCTTGCCCAACGGATAAGAAGTGATGAGATCGAAAATCGAACAACAGAAGAGTTTTGATCATGTCGTATCGTTTCGTTCATAGAGTATAGATTCAATTTTAGTATAAACTAGCTGTGCCCCACCGTTTTACCCGCGTATTACCATGAAACACTTGTGTCACTCCTTATAACATCAGCTATCTGCCAGTGAATGTCCCGTTAGAATCGGTCTAGCCGTTTCAGAATACTTTCTTTAGGCTCCTTTTATGTAAAAAAAATCGACAAGTCATCCATAAAGTTAAGTCATCGCGCGTGCAACCGCGGGACACAGCTAGTTTATACTTAAATTAAATCTATATGTACTTACTGCAGAGGAGCGAGAGGCTTGTTGTAACATTTTCATGAAAAGTAATATATCTTGAGATCCATTGATTAAATTGCTACTAAATAAAGATGGATGAATGATGATAAAAATTAAACGGTAAACAGAGCATAACTTTTCTGAGTATCGATTTTATATCTCAGCACTTCTTATTCGTTGGACAAGGTATAATATTGAATACATACACTCATAAATAAATAAAATTTGACAAATAAAATTGAACAATTTTATTTTAACGAATAATCCTTAATAACTTCACTATGCAACAAAACCACGTCCATAAATAAACAAGTCAGTGAATAAAAATCTGCATCGGCATCGGCACAGCTCCAAATTTATTATTCAATCAATGAAATCAATTTTCTGTGCGCACTGTTCTGTAATATTTATGGATCGAGGCACTCGTCTTTAACTACCCTCAATTTTATTAATTAAAACATAACCTGAAAGTTGTTTTTGTTGATTTAAAATTGAACTTGGTTATAGATACGTGGAATAGATAGATACAGACTGCCTAGTGCGAGTTTTTCACTGCGTCAGAAGTCACCGCGTTGATGTAAACGCAGATTTGTATAGGATCGAAACAGCGCTACCTGTCGGCCATTAGAAGGCATTTTGATCCCAAGTTTTATCAGAAATTAACGAGACATTTTACCAATAATATCATGGTGCGAAATCACAACATTTTTTAGAACTTGTATCGTATTTGTAACAGGATACAACTCTAACCGCTCGGTCATCACGGTTCTTACAATAGATAGTTAAATATATAAAGCTGATGAGTTTGTTTGTTTGTCTGAATGTGTTAATCTCAGGAACTACATAATGACTGATTTTAAAAAATCATATAGAAGGACTAGCTGTGCCCCGCGGTTTCACCCGCGTAGATTTTAATTTCATGGTTGCCCGCGGATCCCTAAATGCTTTTAAAAAATCTAAGTAGCCTAAGTTACTCCTTGTAACATCAGCTACCTACCGGCCAAATCCCGTTAAAATCCGTCCAGCCGTTTCAGAGATTACCCGGAACAAACAGACAGACAGACAGACAGAGAAAAATTTTAAAACTTGTTTTTTTAGTGTCAGTATCGTGTATACTTTCATATACATTTAGTGAAAAGCTGTTGTTTTGGAATTACAAACAGACACTTCAATTTTATTTATCTGTATAGATTTCAAAAAATCATATAGAAGGATATTATATCAAGACAAATCGCGGGTAAAAGTTAGCGTTAGCCCAAAGTAACTATTTAAGCGGACGAAGTCGTGGGCAGAAATACATGTGTAAATGATTCAATGTAGATTCGTCCGCATGACAATGTCAGTAAACGCAATAAATAGTGTAAATACAGCCACATTAGCGATACGTACAAAATAATTTTTGAATATTTAATGGTGTCACAATGACCGACGGGCAGCGGACGGGTTATCCCATGACAAGATCGCTCCGACTCATGCGATATTCAACTTTAGCTGTTACATCATAACGTTACATATCCAATGTCGGTGTTTGTAGGTTCAGCAACGTATTATATCAATTGCGAATCCAGTGACGTAGAAAATATGATTCAATATCGATCGGGTAAGTTATTGCACGGAAATATTTAAGTTAAGGAAAATGTGTGCGAAACTTTTCTGTTTGCCTCAAAAATGTTGGTACGAAAAGATCAAATTCATAAATTAATATTATCTCGTGCGATTTTATATTTATATTTATTTGTATAATTATATTTATTTACCAAAGATACTCAAACAGCGCTAATTTTTTTTCAAATAAATTCATTTCCCAAGTCATATGAAGGTCAAATTCGGAGCACACGCAACTAACGTAAGTATATGAAGAGATGTATGAATGTGGATGAAGCGAAAGAAGTATGAAAGGACCGTAGCATGTGGCAAACGGTGGTCTCTGCCTACCCCCGTGGGATACAGGCGTGTGCATATGTATGTATGTAAATCCGAAGTTTGCACGGCAGTGCTATGCACACGGGCACCAAAATGATTGTATATCAATATCATTGATTTAATCTACAGACAAACCACATTTGAATTTCGAACTGATTATTATAATCTATACATCTATACAGATAAATAAAATTGAAGTGTCTGTTTGTAATTCCAAAATAACAGCTTTTCAATAATGCGTATGAAAGTATACACGCTACTGACACTAAAAAACCAAGTTATAAAATGTTTCTCCGTCTGTCTGTCTGTTTGTTCCGGGTAATCTCTGAAACGGCTGGACGGATTTTAACGGTACTTTCACTGGTAGGTAGCTGATGTTTCAAGTAGTAACTTAGGCTACTTTTATTTATAACAAATATTAGGGTTCCACGACAATAAGGAACTAAATCAACGCGGGTGAAACCGCAGGGCACAGCTAGTTTTATAATAAAAAAAATGTAAATTAAATAAGAATGCATTCAAATAAGTGTCAAACGGGGTGACAATCAAATCGAATTAGGCGTAGTACGGCGAACGACGTGTAAATTGTGTTGTAATTGTACCTATTACGTCCGGTGTCTGACGGACCGACACTGGGGTGGGACGGCAATTATCCTGTCTGCCAGTGGGGGGGTAAAAAGTGAACACGTTAAGGCGTGGTGAACTTTGACACCGACGTGAGATGATGATGACGTTTGCTTTTATGATTAAGCTGTCAAAGTTTTTACTATTTTATTTCTTTACTTCGAAGATTAAGAATCCAGTGGGACCTTGAAAAAATAAATAAATAATTGGTTTGTGCTAACTACTATGCGAACTTAATATTTAGAAGCGATTTTTCTGCTTAAGTATTGTTGAATATTCTCGACGGTCAATACAAGCGATTTTTGACCTTATGTGCTTGTGAAAACATGTGCTTAAACCATGTCCTAAGTAAAATATACAGTATTAAGTTGTGTGTATATAAAAGTAGGAACTATTATACCTCCGTTGACAAACCAACACCAACGTGACAGATGGTGAGTCTATCGCACTATACGTCTTTGAATTACTTCTCAGACATTTGCAGATTCTTCACGATGTTTTCCTTCACCGTAAAGCACGTGGGGTGTAATCACTGCACTAAAGTTTTTAGGAAAACTCTTTGTTACAGGCCCCACGGGATTCGAACTTGCGCTTGCGTAGCAGGCGACTGCTTAAACCCCCCGGCCATCTCAACTCCTTTTTATAATAATAGCTGGTGCCCAGGACTCCGTCTCCGCAGGATTTGACTTACCTTTACATACGCGTAGTTGCCGTTCCCGTAGGAGTACGGGGATAAAATATAGCCTATGTTACTCGCAGATGATGTAACTATCCATAACTGAAAGAATTTTCAAGATCGGTCAAGTGGTTTCGTGGCCTAATCAATGCAAACAAACAATCAAATCTTTCCTCTTTATATTATTCTATATCATCATCTCCCTGGCCTTATCCCATACATTGTTGGGGTCGGCACTTGATTCAACCCGATGTGGCTGATCACCTGATTTTTATACGAGGCGACTGCCATCTGACCTTCGTAACCCCTGTTTCGAGGAATCTGGGTTAAAGCAGTTGTCAGACTTTCTTAGGCCTCTGACTAACCTGTAACGATTGCCAAAGATGATAAATTGACAACCGGGACCGACGGCTTAACGTGCTCTCCGAGGCACGGAGGGAACTCGGGCGGTCACCCATCCAACTACTGGCTAGGCGTATGTAGAAGAGTTAATCGGATCCATTCAATAGTTTTTGCGTGAAAGAGGAATGAACACATCCATGCATAATTTTTTACAGATTTTCGCGTTTAGATTATTAGTAGGTTAGTTGGAAGTAGGATTTTATGCATTAGTATAAGCGCATCAGTTAAATCTATATGGTGTGAAAATTTAGATGAATTGTGTAACAATATTAATTTGAGTGTTAGTGTTGAATAATTCAGTGATGTGTAAATTAGTGTCGGCTGGTGTTTTCAAATATCATAAGTTTCTATTTCACAACAAAATTATGCAGCTGTTAGTGGACTTTATACAATTATTGGTGTGTGATAGGATTAATAGCTTTATCACATAACATGATTGTATAATATTTTATGCAAATAGTATAGGTAGGCAGAGGCATATTTATAAAATACCTGCATAGGGGCCAGCCAATAGTCATTAACCACGAATGGAATATTCGTACTAACATAATTAAAGCCTACTAAAGCTATCACTGCGTAATCTTCCTTCTCGGGAGACCTTACTTACTACAGGAAAAATTATCCAAAATGTCACAATCCATACATACATACACATGCTCACCCACATTTCGCCAGTTATATTTAAGGCGAGCCTATTGCCATTAACCGGTCACTAATCTAGACTACTGTAAAATTAGAACACCAGGGGTCGAACCTAGAACCTAATGTTCCGCTGTAAGCGCTTGTGACCACTAGACTAACGAGGCATTCACAATCCATCATGCAAAACTCACAAAATAACGTAAACAGCTCGTGATCACGGCGGCCATTTTGTAATGTAACGCAACATCATTTAATTTACCCCTAATTATTGAACACCGGCCGATAGCCGCAGCACTACTAGGAAGGATACAATGCTATTGACTGGCCATGGATGCTAAATTAATGTGTGGATGTGGCACTCTCAAACAATACGAGTACAGTCGGAAAGTGGCGAAGTGACGTAGATAGTTACAAGGTGAGGGGAAGACCTAAGAAGCAATAGATGGATTGATCGAGAGAAATGGAAGAGTAAAACAAATTGCGCCCACAAAATAAAATGTGATAAGGACAGGAGGATGATAAGTCTAATAATTTAAACCCGACCCCTGACTCAGCTTCTATGTTTATACTAGCTCCGGCTAGTAGCTCCGCATGTGTGGCATTGCTGAATAACTTTTTGAATCACGAGAGATTTCATTGCCAATTACCACGTCCAAAGTTTCCTGGCTGCATGTAAAAACACTATTATTGAGTGGCACCCAGTACCAGCTTAACGCAGTTAATTAGAGCGCGGATTGAAATGCCCTCATGTGATGTGCTCCTAGCTACGGTTAAGCTTCATGGAACTGATATAAAACATACATTGTCTCCAATAGCCGTTTATTTGCTGGTCACAGTTTGAAACGCTTTTCTTTTAACACCATTCCCATTCTAATAATGTGGTAAACAAATTGTTGAGGTATAAATTTTTATTGATCAGTGTATTATATGTTTAGAGCAACGTCTGTTGCTGCAACGGCTGTTCAAAATTAATGAGACATTGATTTAATTCCGACACAACTGAAGCTCTTTACATATCTTTAAAAACATTACATATATATTCATATGCCTTATAAATATCACTTCAATTTGAATATGTGTTTACCGTCTGTATGCAGTGTTATGAAATATAATCATATCATACGCACAATCATTATTTTATAGTCCTCATAAATTTGAGCAGGTTCTACGATGCACGCATATTTTTTTCGTTTCCTCCATTGCTCAATGTTTAAGTACCCTCTGGTTTCAAGTGCGCTTTACTTTGTCCTCATCATTGAAAAATATGTCAAAATTAATTTGACAGCTGAGTACCTATTGCAACGTTCATACTGATTCGTGTACCAAATTAGCGCATTGTTCGTTAAATTTATTCGATTATTATAAGTATCGATTGTTTGCATTTGAAATACGACTCGGTAATAATGCCAATGTGATTCGCATATTAGTCTTTTGTTTAAATCGTCTGTTGATTTGATGACTAAACACAAACGAATTTTGGCATTAATATAAACACAAACCTACTAAGCTGTATGAACTATAGACCAAATCTATACATACATCTATATATACAGATAAATAAAATTGAAGTGTTTGTAATTTCAAAGTAACAACTTTTCACTAAATGCATATAAAAGTATACACGCTATGACAAGACAATGAAAAACGAAGTTTTAATTTTTTTTCTCTGTCTGTCTGTTCTTTTTAATGCGAGCACTGTATATACTTTGTAATATTAGTGAAAAGCTGATAATTTGTAATTACAAACAGACACTTCAATTGTATTTACTTGATGCAATTTTTCAGTAACTCGTCACAAGTCATAAGCGGGCTTAACGAAGGTTGACCTTAGAATAAGGTTCTAACTCAGTTTAATTCCCACTTGATCCGTTAATTCAAACCTAACATCAAAGTGATACTTAAAAGGCTGCATTTCAAAGCGTGAAAAAGATTATTATTTTACTTTGTGAGTCGCAAAGTACATCAGAGTTGTACCTAATTAGGGAGCAAATAAATATTTAATGGCATAATAAATATTTAGAAGTAAATAATGCAATTGGTATCCATAGCAAAACTCCATGTATAATTAATCATCTATATTATACGTAGTACCCACTTTTAGTATTTTTTTATCGACTTTTGTGCACTGGAACTGTGTCCATGGGCTTATTATATATACGTATAATTTTTATGATTTATATTGTATCACTCAAATCGTAAAATTACTTTTTGAAATGAGTAATTACTGAGTTTCTTGCCAGATTCTTCTCAGTAAAAGCAACCTTCCGAACCTGGCGGTTGCATGTATAAAAAAAAAAGTATAATCAAATAAAGATATTTTTGAATTTAGATATTTTGAATATTTTTGTTGTAGATATTCACGCTGTCTAGAACAGACAAGGAGCTATGAGCACTCAATGAAAATAGTGGGGGGAACTGTTTTTTATTCGCTTCGCGCCATACAGACAGACAGAGACAGATTCTGAAGATTCAGAAGATAAAATCACAACTGCGTATTCAAGGTTAGCGCTCAAAATTTATGACGGCACCTGTAACTGCATCTCTTATGGTTTGATTGGTATGGTAATAGTCCTGAGCTTCTATTTAATACTATAGAGACAGAAATGGCAAAATAAAATCAATGACATGTCGAAAAATCCAGAACCCAAAAAAATTTTGAATCATTAAAAATTGCCATTTGACGTCATGGCTTAAAAAGTATTAGCTTTTAGTCAGAACAAAAATATTTGATTCAAATAACTTCAAACTCTGAATACTCAATAAAAACTAACAAAACGTACCATAAAATAAACCCGATAAAATATAGTCCAGTCATGAATGTATTCCAAACTCGCATATTTGCAATGCAACGAAGAAAATGTATACGATCCGTTGAATAAGTCACGCTGGAGTCCCGTCAGGAGTCACTAGACACTAGATGCAATCACAACAAGAAAACCGCATTACACTTTTATAAAAATGACGCTATCACCGTCCCTGCCCCTCTGACAAGGTGTTGGGGGCGCAAATAATTTATTACCCTCCAGTACCACAGACAACCTAAGCCGCGGGAAAAATAAGCAAACTACCCACTTAAAAAGACGTAACCGTCTTCAAAGCACGCGCGCGAACCAAACGCGACCTAACGTCAATGTACGAAATTCAAAAATCAAACCGACTCGTCGCTACCTTGGTCTTTCTTAGCCCGTGGTCTCAGCATAGTTTTCTGCAAAGGGGTATAAATTTTGAGGAGCTGTGGGGTTGTCGCGACGACCTTATTTAATTTTATAATAAATTGTAATAATTGCATTAGTCGAGACGGAGATATAAATCAGGCGATACGGCGGGTTTACAAAGACGTTCGCTGTCATAATGTTAAAATGGCGCTATCCATCGCTTGGCGTTGCTTTAACGTATCGTGTGGACGTTGAGAGTTTATTGCACGCTGTATCTAAACATCGTTGGCTATTTGATATTATAACATTTTATTCCTTTAATTCGACGAGCATAGGTACCATTGGTAGGTAATATTGGTATATAATTATCAAATTTATTAAGTAGACAGTTAATTTTTAATCCAAAATGTTTTTTTTTTAATGTAGTGATATGTGCAACCTACAAAGTGTTTGGTGAAATGTTATGTATAAATTTAACACTTTTGTAGCTAAATTAAAAGATTAAACTGTATCTAAAAAAGAAATTCAAACACTGCCTGAGAGTGAGATACACTGCCACTTACCGTCGATCACGTTAAATTATCAGATGACAGTGTCAAAGCGAAGATAACTTCGCCGCACTTCTAGTAAACCTTCTCGGAAGGGGAATCTTATATCATAATCTATTGTAAGAAGGTATGTATGAACCACGTATTAGAAAAATATTAATATTTTTTTATTATTTTTTTAGGAAATACAATGAACATATTGATAATATTAAGATTCATGTTGTAATGCTACGTTCGTCAGTCTGTGAAACGTATAGTATAGTCTCAAGAATAATAGTCTCAAACTGCAATCCGTTTGAAATTCAATTACCTCTAAAATAAAGCTATAATAACATTAGCATCCCCAACCCTATAATTACTATCATATATCTCGCGCGCAGACGAACAACAGACTTGCATTGTTTAACCCCCAAACGCTATTAACAGTTCGAAATAGCCAAGGACTTATGAAGATTCGATTAAGCCACTCGCAGATTAAACAGACCCCTGATTACGAGTGTACACGGAAAAACAATTAAGGAAAATGCTGAAACAATGATAGAGTGTAAAGTTTGTCTTTTGTTTTCTGTATCTTAACGCTGGCTTGCGGTAGGCGGGTCGCCGAGACCTATGAGCGTATATCGCGCGCGAGAATAGCTGCGGCATTAAAGGGTTGCATTGTAAGTCGTTCGAGTTGAATTTATCGTTTTTAGATAAAGTGTAATGGGGATTAGTTAGAGCTTACATGCTCTAATGTTTTGTCGACTAGTTGCACAATGAGTTGGCTTTATTGTTTAGGAATTTTGTCGAGTACTGTAATTTGCATGTTAAATAATGGCTGCGATTGTATCAGTGCGTTGAACCTAGGAATAAGTAAATAAACCCGTCAATATTTTGACTTAAGGGATATCAGAGATATTCTAAACTAATATCATAAAGCGAAAGTTTTTTGCCTTTTCGTGCCAACGTGACAGATGGTGAGTCCATCACCGTCTCTGACACTATACATACTTTGAATTACTTCTCAAACATATGCAGATTCCCTCACGATGTTTTCCTTCACCTTAAAGCACGTGGGGTGAAATTACTGCTCTTAAGTTTTTAGAAAATCTTGTAGTAGCGTTTCTCCACTCGCTCATAGATGGCGCTACTCCTAAAAAGCTAAACCTAAATCGCGCTATAAGAGTTTTCAAGCGCATTGCAGTATATATAAAAGTTTTCAACTAGAACAATTGGAGCCGTGGTTGCCCAGTCATGACACCCGTCTGACTGGAAGATCTTCCCTTTCCTGGGGATGAGCATGACCACTCGCTCTCCCCACAATCTCATCCGTGAAGGCCGCTGGGATTCGAACTTGCGTCGCTTTCGTTGCAGGCAAAACTCAAACCCCACCGACCACCATAGCTCATTTAGTTTAAATCGTAAGAATAATCATCTTCAATAATTTATAAAACACAGTTAAGTTGTAAGAGATAAATGAACGAGTCATATTTATATTTTCAATTACTGTTTCATTTAATACAAGTGCGTTTATCATTAAGAATGATTTACGCTAAATGAGAATTGTCCAACAAATGATAATATCTGTGGACGAGACGCCGTAGGGTGACACCATAAATAATGTTTTAAAATACAATGATAAATACTTGGGATACGTTTTTAATTGATCTTTAACAATAAATGAGGCTTTGAAATTATTCTTTCTTCTTTTCAGGGTCCCGTACCTAAAGGAAACCTTAAGTAAGTATCGGGTGACCGCCCGAGTTCCCTCCGTGCCTCGGAGAGCACGTTAAGCCGTCGGTCCCGGTTGAAAATTTAACATCTTTGACAATCGTTACTGGTCAGTCAGAGGCCTAAGAAAGTCTGACTACTGGTTTAACCCGATTGCCGATTTTCCTCGAAAAAGGGGTTACGAAGGTCAGATGGCAGTCGCTTCGTATAAAAATCAGGTGATCAGCCACATCGAGTTGAATCAAGTGCTGACCCCAAATACATGGGATAAGGCATCATCTCCCTGGATGATGAATCGTGAAGTATCAAGCTGAATTAAATTTAAAAAATACTAATATAAAACTGAAGAGTTTGTTTGTATGCACTAATCCCAGAAGCTACTGGTGCGATTAGAAAAATCTCTACTTCAGTTCTATATGTCTATTAGAAAGCTATTTATCGAGGAAGGCTACAGAGAAGGCAGAAGCAAGTATCAAATGCTAAGCTGTACAATATCTTGTAGATGAGAAAAAGTATACTCGAGTCATCTTTAAAGGGGTATGCAATGGTATTTTATAACAACTCCCACTGAGATAAAAATTATAAAAAAAATACTTGATCCGAAATGTGACTTATCTTGTTATACAAAGAACTTTATTTGTGCTGAGAATAGTATTCCATCGGCAAAATTAAGTTAGTCCCTCCATTCAATTTTGTACGGAATCCTCGGCGTGAGAATCCTGCTCGCACTTTGCCAGTTTTAGAGGTTCTTTAAAATGTAATGTTTAAACATCGAACGTCACATTTGTTTGTGAACTTTCTCACACATTAATTAAATATTTGAGTTTGCTATTAAATAAATGTAAATATTTGCCTCAGGCTCCAGTTTTTCTTACTGGTTTTTGGTTGGTTTTATTTATTGTGGTATAAATACATTTAAAATATTCGTTAATTTTTCTATTTAAAAACACACGTAAGTATTTGAAGCCCCGAAAATTTTGCTTTTGAATTTATTTTACTTTACAATTTCTAAAAACAAAAGTTTACACATTATTTTCGCAAGCGAACTTCAACACATTAAATTCATGAAATGCTGGACACTAAAATAATTATGGAAAACAATAGACATGAACTTTTCAACTTAAAACAAACGTTCGAAATATAGTTGAACGATAAAATTCATACGAACGAAATTCTCTCCCAATGATATATTCCCGTATAATGGTCATATTCACGTGATCCGATATCACAGTGCTATAGGATTAACACTATGGAACGATTTTGAGATGACGTCTGAGCTGTCAAAAACTTTGTTACTATGATATCGTTACGTGAATATGGGATATGGATCGAGATTTTTCGTTTGAAATCAGGAGCTGCGCGTCTGGGAACTATACCTCAATTTTACAGAAGATCGCAGACAAAAAATATAAAATAGAGTAATGTTGTGGTTATGTCGGGAGTAAGGTCGCCAGTTAACTGTCTCGTTGATCTAGTAGTTTGTAAGTTCATCTGCCGATCATGGTGTCCAGGGTTCGATTCCCGAGGCGAGGCAAACGTAGATATTGGGTTTTTCTGTCAAGAAATTTACAGTAAATGCCCGGAGTTCTCAAGTTGCCTCGGTAAGCTCGTTAAACCATTGGTCCTACGCCTGGTCCCTCTCCAGTCGTGTCGGATTGCCTCCTATCGGACTATGAGATATAGGCAATAAAAAGTGCACATGTGTTTGCGCACACATTCGTGCACTATAATATCTCCTGCACAGATCGCCATTGGTCCACAGTGGGATCTTTTCGTCCACTTCTTGACAAGCTGGGCAATACGCATGTGATACTTTTGGATTGGCAGCATGCAGTACCGTCATACCATCACTCTTGCTACCATCTTCGTACTTTTACCGGTTTTAAGGTTGTTTTTCCTACTTTAACCAATAACCGGTATGAAGAATTCATATCCATTAATTCTTGTACTGACAAAAAGAGCCTTAAAATCTCCCACATAACAATTGCGTACAAAAGTTCAATAACTCGTCGTGTTGAAGATCGTGCATCAACTGAATTCTGAGACGCATACTAATCAACCGATGCAATGTGATTACACCTATACAAAGGTGCTGGATGCGACTATTTATAAACAGAAATTTAAGAAAAAAAAACTTCTTCGCCGGTATTGTGGACAAGCAAGCAAACGCTACTGCGAGCATGTCAGGCACAGTGTAATTTTTTTTTCTATTTGTAATACATGTAAGTCTTGTGGTGGCCGCGGCGTTTGGGCAACGCAAGCGAAGCAAGTTAGAATGCCAGCGGGCTTTGCAGTGAAGGAAAACGTCGCGAGGAAACTTGCATATGTCTGAGAAGTAATTCAAAGACGTATGTATAGTGCCTGAGACGGCAATGGACTCACCCTCTGTCACGTTGGCACTATCAATCATATTCGGTGAAACATGGATTTTGTTCTTACAGCAGCTCCGCTTACCCCCTCGGGGACTCTTCAGGATGCCCTGAGCATATTTTTTTTTATTCTAATGAAAAAAATTTAGTGCATCGCTGATCTAGTCGCAAGCGCTATTGGGAAATATGAAATCCTGGGTTCGATTACCGGGTCGGTCAAAGTGTTATTAATAATCAATAATCTAAATCAACGTGACTAGTAACGAAATACTAATCGCTTAAAAATGTTTCATTCATGCCACATCCAGCAACTGCATTTAAACTTTATATCTGCGTTGTGTATTGAAGAATCTCTATTAAAAGAACTTATGCTCGCCCATTGTTCTTGTCAGTGGATAATCGATTTATCGGGAAACAGTGGGTGTTCATATCTTACTCTAAACATATATCTTTGTAACGCTGTGGGTACCGACGAGGAATACATCCTGTATTTGATATACATAACCATTATTACTCAAATGTATTGTTTACCGATTTAAAATACTTTTAAACTAACTGTGCCCCGCGGTTTCACTCGCGTAGAACTCTACGCGAGTGAAGTTTCATGAGAGTCCCGCGGAAAGCTTATGTTTTTTTTAGATAAAAGCCTAAGATACTCCTTGTTACATTAGCTGTCTGCCAGTGAAAGTTAAAATCGGTCCAGCCGTTTTGGAGATTACCCGGAACAAACAGACAGACAGACAGACAGAGAAAAAAATTAAAAATTGGTGTTTTAGCGTCTGTAGTATATACTTTCATACACATTTATTGTAAAGTTGTTAATTTGGTATTACAAACAAACTACAATTTTATTTATCTGTATAGATAAAGAGGAGGTTCGACTGTAAGGCTTGGTCGCACGAAAACAGCTGTCAAAGATAAAGCTAAAAGCAAATTTGACGATGACAATAGCTTTGACAGCAATATGATTTACACCAAATTACGCTGTTAATTGTCAAATTTTGCTGACAGTCTCATTTTTTGTATATAGAAGTTGTGATGTATTTAGCAATATTATTTTTTTCTTTGGGCGGTTTAAATCTTATAGTCAAAGGAGTCATATGACCATTTTTTAAATGGTCGAAAAATTTTATTCCTTTTTTTTTAAATATTTTATAGCTAAAGTCAATTGACGCAACCCACCCTAAGTTTTTTGTGTTCATATAACATGATTTTCCGATACAGGCTAAATCGATTCTAATAATTAAAACCGTTATCTGTAGAACTAAGTCTCATATTTTTTTCACTATATTGCCGAGGAAATATTTATTCCTTTGGCCACAAAGAAAGTAAGAAATAACATTAACTTTCAACCTTATAAGTGTGGCTTAAGTCATAATTTAACAAAAAAAATTATTTCCTAAAAAATCTCAAATCTAGAGAAGAACTATTAACTGTATAACATTCCGAGTAACTTGCAACTATGGGGCATAACTTTATAACCCAATTCATATCTCGGTTACGAACCTCCCTCGACTCTTGATAGTTTTAAACTTTGAAATTAATCGATGTAGTCATTCAGGGCAGGTTCGTATGTGTGCATAAGACGAAGTGCTTATACTTTGCGCTTATATTTTTTGCACTTAGATTTACCCTACGAATCTATACATACAGATAAATAAAATTTAAGTGTCTGTTTGTAATTCCAAAATAACAGCTCTTCACTAAACGCATATGAAAGTATACACGCTACTGATAATGAAAAAACAAGTTTAAAATTTTTTTCTGTCTGCCTGTCTGTCTGTTTGTTCCGGGTAATCTCTGCAACGGCTGAACCGATTTTAACGGGATTTTCACTGGCAGGTAGCTGATGTTTCAAGGTGTAACTTAGGCTTTATTAATTAAAAATATTTGGGTTCCGCGACATGAAGCATGAAACTAAATCGATGCGGGTAAAACCGCGGGGCACAGCTAGTAATTAATAAAATTGTTATATTTAACAGGGTGTGGTTTTGCGGCCATGCCATATTTACGAAGGTTGTTGTATTAATTTAATTGAACGTGAATCAAAGAAAGACATATATTTAAAAATTTTGGTATTCAAATAATTGCGTGCCTTTAATTAGTTTTAAGTACTGTTCCTTGTATGTTCTTATACAATAAAAATTGTATTTGAAAAAAGTGTCGTTGATCGCGGATTCCAAAGCAACGGATTTTTAAGTAAATTATTGAAAGAAAAAGCATTTTTCTCTTATTATAATAATAGCAGTTTAATATGGCAGACGAGTCGATTCCAAGAACGAAATGCAATCGCATGAAATCATGAATTTAAGATTCAACTCCGCCATTGAATGCAAATGTTCGCGGAATGACACACGCTTGATGTCTTATTTGAAATGATGACTGGTTGTAACTTCTTATTTGGTGAAACGCTTCAGATTATTATGGAGGTACTGTAACGTACAACTCAGACTATAATATAATTGTCCTTACGACAATTGCAAATCTAAATACATATACATACATGCTTACGGCTGTATTCCCCGAAAGGGTAAGTTTACTTAAAGAACACCCACATTTCGCCACGTAATTGGAGTGAGCCTATTGCCATTAACCAAAAACTAATCCAGCATTCGGGTTGCTACTGGGAAATTTCAGCTGGATAAAACCAATAATACTTTGCTCGACCCGAGTGCAAACCCAGGATCTCGTGTTCTGCAGTTGCAGACCAACGAGGCAAGCTAGAAATGAAAATGATTTATTCAGTTTTGGTCTATTACTCATCCGAATATTGGCCTCGGTTAGGGTTAACTTCGATCATCGAATTACATACGTCTTCAATAAATCTAACAGATTGGACATATTATATCGTTAGCTACGAGATTTCATCATAAATTTATATTTTACGCAAAAACAACTTAAACCAACAACCAGACATCCATAACTCATTGAATTTGAAGAATAAACTTTCATACATCGTTTCGGAAATCCATGTTTTAAACATACCAATAGTTAGTGTACCCAACGTTATAACTCGATAATAAATACATTATCATTCCAATACAACTACAGCTATCCCATTATCACGTGTATGTAAGCATCCACTTAAATAATAACTACAAGTTTGACACATTCACACAATTGTATAATTACAGTTTCACACTCATACAGACACGCAACTGCATTATCCATTATCATATGACAACCGTGACGAATGACGATAATGATACAAACAATACCACAAAATAAAATCATACGGAAGTGCAGCCTGCTACAATGGTCCAACGGTACACACGGATTTTCATACGCAGATCTATCGAGTACGATAATTTCGGACAATTTTTTAGTGGTATCTAACTACAGTGACACCCAAAGTGGTCTAATATCTATTCCCATGGGTTGAAAATAACTTGCTAAAAATAACACTTTATAGCTTATTTAACATATCGTGATTTTAACACACTAAACTGTAGTTCAAATTTACATCTTTCAAAGAGAGTTGCAATAGTATACAAGCTGCCAAAAACAAATTTGATGAATTCTCAAAATAATTAAGCAGAGATTAATCACAAACTGAAAAGCATGTAAAGTAGTCGATAAGATAAAAAAGTTTGGCAAACACTGCTTAAGAGTGAGTCACTCAAAATATATTGCGCGCGACTGTGTGCAAGCTGATCTTCTGTATGTGTTTATTTTGTGATCACACTTTACCATTATTTAAAACTTCCCCTTAACAATCATTTCCAAAATCAACACTCTTATTCCAATGCGTATAAAGTTGAAAACCGAAATTAAGTTCTATTAAGGAGGTGTAAATAAGTTAGTGTTCGCATGAAATGCATAAAGTTGTTATTTAAATGGTATATCCAGAGATCTGTAACAAAATGTGTGTAGATAACACGTAACAGACATTTACGTGGGTTGTACTTAATCGTTTTTGTTGTGCTATGAGATCTGTAGAGTAGACGTTCCTACAATTTGTTTTAGAATTATGATGTGACTAGAATTAAAAGAAATTATATTATATTTTTGTTTGCTTGTGTTATATAGCTACATCTTCAGCGAGTAACATAGGCTATATTTTATCCCCGCTCTCCCACGGGAACAAGAGCTACGCGGGTGAAACCGCGTGACGTTCGCTAGTGTTAATATACAATTAAGGTCTTCTCGAGACATGCCGCACTTAACGATATCATACGCCGGTCTCTTGCCACCGTCAACGTGCCGAGTTGCATTGCAAGAGACGATGGCAAGAGACCGGACGGCATGAGTTTGATTCCATGGAAGATGGGACGGGTGCTGGTATGGGATGCAACCTGTTCAGACACGCTGGCCCCGTCCCATCTACATGGAACCAACAACAGAGTTGGTGCGGCATGTGAAGCGGCGGAAAAGGCTAAAGCTAGCAAATACAGGGGTCTGGGCACCGAATATGATTTTTTTCCATTCGGTGTCGAGACCCTTGGTCCGTGGGGTCCTAGCGCTATAAGGCTTTTTAATGAAATTACGAAAAGATTAGTCGACATCACCGGAGACCGAAGAGCTGGCAGCTACTACGGACAAAGAATTAGTTTAGCTATTCAAAGGGGGAATGCTGCCAGTATCTTCGGAACCTTGCCTACAGGGACTCTTTTCAATAATATATTTTAGGTTATTATATTTTAGGTTATTTTAGTTTATATATTTCTTTTTAAGGCTGTTAGTGTAATAAATTTTAATAATAAAATATTAAGGTTTACTAGGGCCTAAAGTGAATTCGAAGAAAATAAAATAATAATGATTTTTATATATATTAGTAAAATAAGGGGGCAAACCTTGCGATTTACAAAAATTTAATCTTATCCATTAAGTATCAACATTTAAAAGTCCACAATCTCACAATTTACAGCCCAGTTAAACGAACAGTTAAAAAATCGTTAAAAACGAGAACACTACAAATAGCACTGTTAAAAACGAAATCCGATCGGTAATGAAAGCCAAAACCCATCCTACGGCTAGCAAAATCCTTCAAGAAAATCTTATGGACGTTACAAAAAAGGGATATTTTGTAAACTGACCGTGACATTGTCATTACGTGGGGTATCACGGGTATTATGGCACCGTATCGATACTCGAGGTCATTTTATTTGTTTGTTTATAAGGTTGAATGTCTCCATTCAGTCGCTCACTCCGTGGAAACAATCTACCTTTTGATATTTCTGCGGAGTTATTCACTAAGGTTTCTCATGACGGGTCGCTCACTTCCCTCTATAATGGTTGAGGAAGGCGATGGCTGGCATTCTCGTCATACTTGTGAACAGGTGCTGCTTGTGGGGGCTGGTCATCTCAAGCTACGCATTTAGATATAAGTAGAACTACTAGACTTTTCTTTATGTCAATTTTTATCGACATTTGTGCATTGGAACTGTGTCCATGGGCTTACATTTCTCAAGTGATTTACTTTGTTTTTTTTTAAATTGAATAATATTTTTGAAAAGAGTAATTACTGAGTTTCTTGCCAGGTTCTTCTCAGTAAAAGCAACCTTCCGAACCTGGCGGTAGCATGTATAAACCTGTAAATTGATGTCATTCTGACGATTTGAAAGTACTTTGTAAAAGTCTAATCGAATAAAGATATTTTTGACTTTGACTTTGACTTCAGCGTCGCACTCGTCGTGGAGTGTCGATTTAAAGATACGAAATTGAACCTTATCCTGTTTGTATTATGTATGAATTTCCCATGACTGACACCAACGCTCGTCGTTGAGCTCGATGCTGACAAACCTAAGTGAATAACGAACGTAGACTTAGTTTTGAGATATTAACATGATATTATTACAAAACATAGACTCAGATAATCCTGATTTAAAAGTATTTCTAACTCTTTCAGTGATACGGATTTAAAAACGGCTGGACTAAGTTTTAGTCCGAGTTTAGTCTAGTCTTCGTTTTCGTCTTGACTATATGGGCTCGACTTCAAGTTTCGGTTTCAAAGATACGGAATTGAAAAATTGTGCGAACTTTCGGCCGAAGCTTCTTTTTTGGGAGAAAGCGAAGAGTTGGCAAGTGCGCCAAGGCGTTAAGCATGCTGTAAACTCCTTACCTAAACTAACGCAATGATATCCCTATATTGAACGAACAATTAAACGCTAAAGATGAGCTGCTCGCACAAATCCAAATTTGTAGGCACGTTAATTATACTCCAAGTCTTGTAAAGGTTGTCATTGTAAGTTACGTCATTCACAGATTGAGTTTCTTAGATTCAAGCGAGGCCAGATCAAAGGGAGACGACGTAGCAATTTGTCTTGGGATCATTTCCAAAAGTTAAATTGAGTTCGTCATACATGATATCCTGCCAAAAACTCGCCACGCTACGGTTGGTAACTTCGAGTATCACATCCCTCGGGTATTATGGCAGTATTTTATATTAAATTTGATGATTTACAAGAAATTCTAAGAAGCCTATTAGCTGCGTACCTGTTAATGAAGTCGTTTCAAGTAAACTTTGGATAAACGCTGGATGGCATTACCTGGAAAATAGAAGAAGAATAGTCAGTTGCGGAAAAAAATAATACACGACATTCATGATTAGGTTTTAGAGTTTTGTGAGTTTTGAAGTTACTTAAATATCGTTGCTGTCACAAGTTTTGAGCGCTGGCCTTGAATGCTCAGTAGTCATTTTACATGGACTATTATCCCCATTATTTTCGCTAAACGCTCATAGCTTGTGACGTCACCTGTACATACTTTATTTGTCGCTAGATCTAGTAGAACTGGACGAATACAAAGCAATGTCAATAGCCTTTAATATATTTGGTGCCTGGCGGTTTTACAGTTTACCTGCTAAACACACTGAACTTCTATATTTACATAGGCTTTAAGGGTTGAGTGTTTGCTAAGCTCAACTTCGCACAAGACCCGCTTTTAATGTTGAATTATCTCAACAATTAATTTCGTACCTTCTAAAATGTGGCGTCCCTTAAAATAGTAGGGTCATTGGCCTTTTTAGGTTATTTTTAGAACCACATATACCAGTAGGTAAAACACTAGTTTGTGCCTAACATTTTGTAGGTACCGACAGTTTTCTAAGGAGAAATTTGCAATGTTTAATGGCTTAACATATACTTAACAATCTATAAATCTACCTATACTGATAAATAAAATGAAAGTGTCTGTTTGTAATTCCAAAATAACAGCTTTTTACTAAATGCATATGAAAGTATATACGATACTGACAAGAAAAATACAATTAAATTTTTTTTTCTCTCCTTGTTCCGGCTGATCTCCAAAACGGCTGCACCGATTTTAATGGGACTTTCACTGGCAGGTAGCTAATTTTATAAGGATAACTTAGGCTACATTTATTTTAAAACAACATTAGGGTTCCGCGGGTCACCAATGAAATTAACTCTCCGCGGGGCACAGCTAGTTTACAATAAGCAATTCATAAGTAAACGCTTATGAATTCCTAGAGCAAGAGAACTAGTGTGACTTTATAGATATCCTAGTGTTCCAAGAACGGAGAACAAATGCGAGCTATTGTGGTGTTATCAGACGCCCCTACATCTTCGGCGCAGTTCAAAATGTTATCATTACGTATGTCTAAGCCGTTGTAGTTCACAGTGAATCACGAAGTTCGAACAATAGACTATTTCCTACACGATCACTATTGTTTCTGTCCAAACATATGCATTTAAATGATACAGTAACAATACAATAAGTTGCTATGACTTTTCAATCGACTTTGTAAGGAAATTGTGGTTTAAGTGTCCACTTAGTTAATTAATCACTTCATTTCTTTGCTGTTTAAGAATTACTAGAATCATTTACAATGGTATTTTTTAATTAGAGCATTATGGTGGTAAAACATTGCGAGTAAACCCACTGAAAAGTTGACTATAACTGAGATGATATTCAGTCAGAGGGCCGAGTGCGAGTTTTCTTAAAATCGCCGTCACAAGTCACCGCGTCGAAGTAAACACAGATTTGTATGGGCTCACAATAGTGTCATCTTTAAGCCGACAGAGGCGCTGCTCCGATCCCATACAAATCTGCGTTAACTTTGACGCGGTGACTTGCGACGGCGGCAGTGAAAAACTCGCACTAGGCACTCAGAAAGGCACATAAGATGGCAATGGACTCACCATCTGTCACGTTTTCACTTAATTATCGTCGTTGAAATGTGTTTGTTGTAACACTTCTGATACACCTTTGTGGACTCTACTGGGATGGCATGAGTATATTTATTTGTTTTATTACAGCATTTACTCGCATTTTCCTTTAGATATTAGTACTGTAGTAGCAGTATTATCAAGTACTGAAGAAAACAGAACCTGTTTTGGAATGGTTAAGATGAAATAATGGAAGAAACTTACAGAACCCCGAAATAATCCCTAATTACTTCCAAAATTAGGTAGATACAAGTTTCCAGCACCAAATTGAATCTGTGTTAAGCATTAGATTATAAACTTAACTACAAACTCTACAGCGAGTTAATTAGCACTAAGTTCCTTCGAAAGACAAACAATTTTAAACTCGTCATCCGCATAATTTTAGTAATCCACAAAATAGAGTCAACGCTGAAATAGACTTTACTAGGAATCAGCTTAGACTTGGATTAGATTCAAGACCACAAGCGATTGGTAATTAAAAATATAGTTTGTATTATAATAATAATATATGTTTGTATATAAATTTAAGCAAACATACATATTCTCACACCTGTATTCCCTGAAGATAGTTCACCCACATTTCGCGGGCTATGTTTAAGTCCCATGTAATAGGGGGCGAGCCTATTTCGACTAATCAGCCACTAGTCAGGCTGCGGACTGCTACTGGGAAATTTGCACATGGAAAAATCTAATGGAAAAACTTTGCCCGACCCGTGCGATCGAATTCAGATCCTCGTGTTCTGTGGTAGCGTTTGAAAGTAAGCAGTTTAAATTTTACTGTCTCATCATCATCATCATCAGCCTATCTTGGTCCATTGCTGGAAATAGTCCTCCCCTAATGAGCGCCATACCGCCCTGTCTTCAGCTTGCCGCATCCATCATCTGCCTGCAGTCTTTCGCAGATTGTCACCCGATTTGACTGTCTCAAAATTCTGAATGTTAAATATTAAGGAACTAAATAGTCCAAGCATCAAAATTCAAGCGTAAGATAAAATCGAACACATCAAAAGTAGTACATCTAAAATCTTAGCTAAGCTATACGATATCTAAACTCGAGACGACACTGATGAACGAGCTAATAATAAAATGGGTATAAACGTTCATAAACTAATTGCCCTCACTTAATATTATCGATCGGACTAATCTCCGGTCTAGCAATAACCTTAATCTCATAAAGGAGATGACGAAGCCAATCATCCATACTCTATCAACGTCACACGTCATAATGGCGAATGACTCTCAAATTACAAATCCCATGTTCATTAAATAAGGGTTGGAAGTTGGAACTATCATTGTAGATTTAGAGCTACGTGGTACCGTGTCCAATGTATTTGGAATCTATTGTTTGGAAGTAATACTTCAGTGAGTACTTGAGCCGTGATGGCCTCGGGGTTAGAGCAGTCGCCTGCTACGCAAGCGACGTAAGTTCGAATCCCAGCGGGGCCTGTACCTATGAGTTTTTCTAAAATCTTATGTATAGTACAGTCACACCACGTGCTAGCAAAAGCTATCAACGTGAGTAACCGTAAAACTTACTCTTCTTTGCTATGAATTAAGTGAACCAAATTGTACCTTAGAAATATATTAGTTACTAAGCCTGCGGTATAATGTAACTACCACAAAAATTCATTATTGATTAATATATAGCATATCACAAACGTGACTTTATGTTGGTAAAAAATTTATTGAATTTAGATGCAGAGATCACCTACAGTCTCGAAAACTTATCTCTTAATAATATTAAAATAGATTCAAAATAAAAAACGTTATTTATTTCGTTACTAAACCGAGAAGCAGACAAGAAATCTCAAATAATATATTAACTTCCACATAAGCACCTGACTCTAAATATACTATAACGCAAAATCTCTCTGTCTCTGTCACTTCAAACATATCAATAACTAGGCACAGTGAGTCAGCAGAGTGTACAATAGTGTAAAATTTTACATCCTCTGACGATGCCTCCTCTAAATCTATTGATTATTCATTAAGTTTGCTCGACTTAGTTTGTCAGTTTCCCTCGGAAGTCACGTTATTGGCGCAGGTAGGATTAATTACATTTCCGTTATTCGATGATGATTTTCATATCTCAACACGTTTCGAGCTGGCAGTATTCGCTGCCTACCAAAAACCTTTAGCACGTTGTTATACGCAAAAACACACAGACCTGTCTATTAGAAAATGCGTCATAACAGTCTTATTAGTCATAGAATATGTTTCTCTAATGACTGGTCAATTAATAATTAATTGTTTACTTAACAATTAGTTCTGACAAACGTCATCCACGCTAGTTTATTTTTAATACATGTGACGTAATTCCCATGTATGGTTTTCTACCTACTTCCAAAGTATTAAAAGTGGCTAATGAAAATCATAGTTCAATATGTGATGAGATACTGTTCGGATTTGCCGAAGTACCTTCGATTCAAAATTTATAGAATAACTAGCTGTGACCGCGGTTTCACCCGCGTAGATTTAGTTTCATGTTTCATGTCGCGGAACCCTAATATTTTTATTTAATAAAAGTAGCCTAAGTTACTCCTTGAAACAGCAGCTACCTGCCAGTGAAAGTCCCGTTAAAATCGATCCAGCTGTTTCTGAGATTAACCGGAATAAACAGACAGACAGACAGACAGAGAAAAAAATTAAAACTTGGTTTTTCAGTGTCAGTAGCGTGTATATTTTCATATGCATTTAGTGAAAAGCTGTAATTTTGGAATTACAAACCGACACTTCAATTTTATTTATCTGTATTGATGACAAAAATATAGATCCAATTGGGTGTTCCCTCATATGTAAATATACCAGTTCACCAGTACAAGTGTATTGGTTCATATATGTTAGACACGTATGAAAAACCATTACATCATCTAATTCCGAAAGCTCGATTGATCAGCATCATTTGACGCTGCCTGTACCAACTTCCTTTATCGTACCATAATCTTTTATTATCTCCGCAAACAAAACAGAACTTGAAACTTTTTCCGAGCGTTCTAACTAAAGATCATTATCAAGAGCAAATGGCATAGCAGGCTTATTGTTTCTGTTTTTAAAGTTGCTCTTATTAAATTTGAGAGAGCTGCAACAACCCTCGAGATTAGAGGGGAAAGGTTTTATTAGGGGCGACTAACGAGTGCCGATAAGGAGGCATAATGCCCCTCAACATAGGATTTGGTACAATTGGCAGGGGTATAGCGTCACATACGTTAAGCGAAGAAGGAAACTTGGCTGTGTTCTGTCTCATAATTTTAGGACTAGAGGTCCACGCTCTTCACTTCGGCTTACGATTTCTTAAGACTATTTCAAATTATTGACTTTCCTCATATTTAGCTACAAGCCCATCGAGATCAACTCCTACTAAGTAGTAAAAACTGTACCAAGATCTGAAATGTAGTTAGGGAGAACGATGCGTTTAAACAGAAATAATAATTTTATATTGAAATGGTGAGTTCATTTTATAGCTTTCTCATAATTATTTATAGTGGTAAAGAGATAATATGAAGGAAAAATTACTTCTAGAATTGTTTTTAAAAAAGTATGTAAAATGACCGGTTTCACTTCAGGGTCAGAACAAAACTCCATTCTTCTTCAAACGTTTTTTCGTCAATTTTAGTTTACACCGATGATGTTTTTGAAATACGCTAATCTTCAACAATTGCACCATCAAGCAAAGGGGCAGACCATCCACTGTTTAATCTCCAGTCCAATCTTGACTTAAATGAACACCTAGACGTACCCCCTGTATCGATTGTCGGATAGTGCAAACCCACTGGTTTACTAATTAATTGATTCGCCACGCTGTTTTCGTCAATTACAGATGAGTTGAATAGGTTACCGTTTGAGAGATTTAAACCATTTGTGAAATTCGTTTCTTGCACACCTGTCATTATATGTTTGTGGTATTTTCAAAAGAATATTAATTTACAGTACCCACTTCTTTGGCTGATTTCAGGCTCTGTTTTGTTCTTATGTAGCTGTCATAACTGATTTTGCTCTTGTTATAGCTGATTCGGAACTTGGTCTTCTTGTCTAAGTCTTGGGACATGTCAGTAAAGAAGCAAATTTTATTTCAATAAACTGAAATTCCTTTTCTTATTTTTTTTATACCTGGATTAATGGAGTATCATTAAAGAATAAAAAAAAAATCTCGACAATAATATCTCTTTAAAGTGATCTAAGTGTATCGTATCGTGAAATCCATCGCGTACACCATGAGCACAACAAAAAGGAAACGCCAATCCAAGTTTACAAACACAAGGGCTTGACATTGTTATAAATCTTTGCTTATCACGAATGATAGGGTTCGGTAGATTTATTTTTCAGCAAAGGGTAGGACGATGCATTCGCCCTGTTTTCGTCCTTACACACAGGGTTAAGAACTATAAAGATGATAAGGCACTATTATAGATAGCAACACCGGTTATATAAGATCCTTTTAGTGTTATTCGGCAGAAACGTGGATATCGAAATGTGAGTGGAACACGCGATGGGGATGTTTTCAATCGATATGATAATATTATCTATTCGCTGTTTGGTTAAGTAATTGAGTTTCCTATACATTTGGAAATGTTTGCTGCGTGTGATGGAAGGCGAAAATAAACGCTGATTTTGTATGTATCAATCGAAAATATACATCTTTAGATATTTTCCACGAGGTCGGCAGAAGAATTGGAGTGCCATTCAATTCTAGACTATCATCTAAATTCTCCACATTATTTAAAATCATCGATCAATTGTTTTGTTTCATCTCGTTCTCACGTGTGACATTTCCTGAATGCGAAAACAGGACCAATGATTGTGCAATTACAACTTTTTTAGTATTGACTACGAAATGCACTATTTTGTAACGGAAGTTAGTCGATACTGAAGAAGTGTATTGTTCTGTCACTATTCAAGGCTTTTCAAGAACTACTTTGATTACTAGTAGATTCGGTGGTAAATTCTCGACTTTCATAAGTGCCTTACCAGGGCCTAAACTGAATAAATATTTTTCATTTTCATTTTCATTTTCATTTTCATTCAAACAGTCACCAGATAATACGTAGAATTTCAAAGACAGTGTTACGCAAACAAAGATTATACCAGTTTAGATAGTTAACAAGCAGTATCTACTTCTAGCTAGAGAGCAGTAAACCTAGGGGTGGTCATAAAATAAAAAGTGTTTACTTGCTCCCGAAGATAACCGGGAACAAAGTTCCTTGATAAGTTTTTATTTCCTAGAGGGAGGAGCAGGTACAGACCGTATTACCCCCGCTATTTCAAAAGCAATCTTTACAAAAGCTACTAGCTCTTTTTATTCTATTTAAATTAGTCGGACTATTTTTAAAGGTAATTTTACTATTATATATACTTCTTTTAATTAGCTATGAACTATATGTAACTAGCTTGTACCTGCAGTTTCGTCTGCTTATCGGTAAGTTTTCCACAAGATCACGCTCTTCAAATTACATGCCTTTAGGATCAGCTGTTTGGGGTGTGCGTATAGATTTATGATGAATATTGAATTGCACACATAGAAAGAATCAGTGAAATATTGTCATTAAAGATTCTTACAATGCAAAATATCTTCAGAGGATATGTTAAATCAATTTGAGGTACACACCACGGAAAAAGTGACTTACTAACTCACAGGAAAATAAAAACAAATTCCTTTCGCTCATTAAGCCGAAAATACGGGAGGAATGTGCGATAAGTCGTACCTATAGACATGAATCATCTTTAGTGTCCCTCGCGGAACGGCGGCGCCGGCCGCCTCTTCCTACAATGGCCAATAAACACGCCATAAAATATAAAAGGCACCACTAAAAATGCCATTATTGTTGCTAAATATCCACCTTTTGTTAAATGAAGTTGTCAAATAATTCTCCTCGCTCCGCACTTGTGTCAAAGGGTACCAACGCATTGTATGTGGTCGTAATTATTTTACGATGCCATAAAATCGACGTTAAGTTAAAAGTTAAACAAAGGAATTGTATGATCGCTCGGTTTTATATTGGCGAGACATCCTAATTACACCGTTGCTTGAGTTACGAGTTTCTCGGTGCAAGAAAATTTGTCAAACACTACGGCTTAACTGCGGAGTGATTTATTCCTTTTGCAGCCTTAAGGGAATCATTCCCGCGAATTAATCGCAATATCGAGTTTGGCCAACCGTTATTAGTACCTTCTATAGTTGCCAAGGTGTTCCACCCCTCAATAAATCTTGTCTAATTTGTGTGTAATTACAGGACGGCGCAGTTCGTTGTAACAAGGAGTGCGTACCAGCGGGGAGTAAGCGGCACGTGCTTACGCGTGCTCCAATCATATCCCGGTTAGAACGACCTAAACGACAATTTGATAACATTCCATTTTGACGCCTAAACTTTGAGGTAGAAGATCGGGAGTTGAACGACAATTTAAACGAAATTGAAGTTAAAGCTGTTTTTGAAAAACTCAAAACTAATTTCGATTTTGTAGGGTGAGATGGAAGGTACAAAATTCGTTGGCAATCGTGTAGCTGCGATCGTTTGTGCTAAAGTTTTGATCACTATTAAGAACGTCGCAGAGTAACGTGCCGAAAGGTTGATGTTGAAATATAGTAACGTGTCCTTTGACCCCTTGGCGAGATCATAATTTTAATATGTTTGGCAGAGGGGTGCACTATTTTAAGTTGAATTAAACATGCGTTATTATTATATGTAAGCCTCAGTTCACTCACAAAGCATTTCGCCAGATGGCTTTACTCTTTTTATTCCTATCCTTCATAATCCCTCATAATTATTAGCAGTTAAGTCTCGGTAGTAAATAAATCCTAGCCAGTATTGAAACATTTGAATAGTGCAAATAAATCTGTGTCGTTGACTGCATTCACCATGCTGCGTATGCAATCCTACATTGTCGTGCCTAGCGAATATGTCACTTAAAACTATATCACATAGCGTTGGCATTTCCTCAGTGCAATTGTATGCGTCGGTTCCCCAAAAAAAATCGAATGGCGATACGAAACTGTATACCATTTACGAGCTTGATTGAAATTTCGCAATCAACAGGGGGAGTGTGATGAAATTATACGTATACATTTTTTCCCTCGTAGCTCGTCGAGGTTATTCCATTATAATGGGCCTTCGGAATAGAAAATTTACGGGGGATTTAAGATTGTAATCGTGGGCCACTCGGTTGTTCAAAGTGATTATTGTACAGATAAGAGCCCGGAGCGAACGGTTCGTCCCACGCGCTCTATTGGTACACGTTCGCCGTTGTGTGTTGCCCTATCTCCTGCGCTATCCACTATACGAGTATGACCCTGATATGTATATACACGACAAGAAAGTTTAGTTCAACAATCCTTAATCCTTTGTTTTACATCCATATTAATATTATGAACTAGCTGTGCCTGCTAGCTTTTACCTGCATAGGATTAACAATAAAACTACATTACTTAGAGATTTTTTATTAAAATATCAGCTTCTTGACGACAGGAACAGTTGGAAAATTGCAAGGAAGGCCTTTGACCAGCGGTGAGACACAAGAGGCTCATCATAATTATAATCAAAATCAAAATCAAAAAAATGGAGAGATGGGAGAAAATGTCCTATCAGTGTTGCAGATTTAAAGAACATAATTTGTGCGAGTCATTTTTTTTAGATTGAACCTAACTAGCATTTGAAATTCACTGCTCATAGCCTAGTATTCTACAAACTTTCATCATCATCAGTCGATTCGATTTCTTTGCTATAAAATGTTACTACATTCCCTATCTATCTATATAGGTATCTAATTTGAACAAATTATTTATTAAAGGACCACTCATTTCATATTTCACTTCCTAAACTCAATCACAATTACGTTCATAATTATTCAAAAAATTAAAACAAACCAAAACTACAGGAGCACTCTTTTAATTGACACGGATTTAGACCCGTCCGAGTATTCAAATATAGTTTTAATACATATAGCAACAAATGCTATTTCAGAATGACATATATTGTAATTTGTTTGTTCACAGCGAGGTTCCTTTCATTATGCGTTCGTGCTCCATAAAATATGCATCTGAAATGAGAAAAATGTGTCGCAGTGTCGCGAGATCTCAAATTCGCATACAAAACGCCGCAAGAGCACCTATTTTAGCTTTCAAAATAGACTTTATGCCTTTGAAATAACAACGAATTTAGCATTGCCGGGGAGTTCGTTCTTAAGTTGTTTAACTTTGACGTTAGCAAAGAATCATAATCTCGGTTCTCACTATGAGTAACACACGTCGTCTGTTCATATTAGTTTCTGAAATAAACAGTAAACACCTTTGCAAAAATATAAGCAATTGGAACACCTACCAAGGATTTTGTTTGACAACGTCTGCAAGTGAGAAATACTACGATTACCCGTCACGAGCTAAGATCGAGTACTCTTGAATGCGCTGTTGTTATTTTATGAGTCTTTCTTTGTTTATCCAAAAGTTTGTAGAACTTGGAAAAAAAAATTGTTTGTTTTAAATGTGAAAATAACCGATTGCGCGTTGCTAGATTTGTACATGACATATTACATGCTATTTTTGTTTGTCTGGTCGTCTGTTTGCTCGAGATCGGTAGGACGAATTTTGAGGCAACATTCATTACTAGCGGAAGATCAGTGATGGTTGTCATCAACGTGGCATCCAGATTATGCTGAGTTTGGACCAATTCGTAACAACTATAAAACACTGTTACTATAATCCTTTTCGCTGTTTTGTTTATGTTGTTACGAATACATTTATTTTCTTTCATTCCCTTTTCTATTAAGAGGTAGCTGAAGCTACAAGGAATAAAAAATTATTTGTCATGTTATATTTAACTATAGTATTAGATAATATAAGATAGCGAAAATACTCGCTCGATCCAAGTTCAAAAAAAACTTCATATTCTCTCTTCTCTTGAAAATACTTGAAAGCGTGAAATTTATGACGATCAAAGAAACAACGCTTAAAAGCGTCTCAGTATTCAAACTTAAGTAGGGCTTAAGCTTTAATAATGGTATAGTTAAGTTGGAGTTAAGTTACGAGTGAACTAATTCAGGATTATATGTGAGATATGGATGGCGTAGGTGAGACGATTTTAAGTTAATTATAGTTTACTTTAAATTCCGAATAGTATCGCAACTTAGTTTGGGTTTTACATAGTAAGTAGTGTTGGTAAGACACATCCCTAAAAGGGATTTTATGAGTAGCCAAAAGTAAGAAAACAAAACAGACAGTAATAAAATATTCGAGCTCAGTATATCCATATTGATATACGGTTTGTTAGTTTATTACCTACTAGCTGTGCCCTGCGGTTTCACCCGCTTAGATTTAGTTTTATTCCCGCGGAACCCTAAATGTTTTTTAAATAAAAGTACCCTAAGTTACTCCTTGGAACATCAGCTACCTGCCAGTGAAAGTCCAGATAGTCCAGTCCAGACAGATAATTTTTTTTAAAATTGGTTTTTTAGTGTCAGTAGCGTGTATACTTTCATATGCATTTAGCTGTTATTTTGTAATTACGAAGAGACACTTCAATTTTATTAATCTGTATAGATGTATAGATATATAGTTTTCCGAAATTGTTAGCAAAAAATTTGAAAAAATAGACCACTTTTTTCTTGTATATTATGTGGCATTTCTTATGCAAATTAAATACAGTTTTTCTTTCTTTCAAATCACTTTAAACTATCACCTGATGCTAATCACATTATTTTATTATGCAGGACTAAATTTATAATACTAAATTACCCTAAACATCAAAAGAATATTTTTCTGGCAACACAAAATCTAGCCTAAAGTAGAAAAAAATATCTATATCTATATATTTATACATCTATACATTTATATCTATACAGATAAATAAAATTTAAGTGTCTGTTTGTAATTCCAAAATTACAGCTTTCACTAAATGCATGTGAAAGTATACACGATACTGACAAAAAAATCCAAGTTTTAAAATTTTCTCGGTCTTTCTGTTTGTCTGTTTGTTCCGGGTAATCTCCGAAACGGCTGGACGGATTTTAACGGAACTTTCACAGGTAGGTAGCTGATGTTTCAAGGAGTAACTAAGGCTACTTTTATTAATTATAAATATATTAGGGTTCCGCGACAATAAGGATAAAACTAAATCTACGCGGGTGAAACCGCAGGGCACAGCTAGTAATATAATAAACTTCTACTGATATATTGGTATCACCATTCAATTCGAAATTCCCCGAAAAATTGTGCAGGTAATAAGAATTTAACAATAAAAATACCTTATCAATTAAGTACTTGTCTACTACCAAAAGGTCCCCATTGACCCCATAGAACCCAAAATCTCCTTACGTCCAATAAATACCCAGTATTATTGATCTTGTATTTTCTAATAAATCAGCAGATAAGACGCGAACGGTCCCATTTTTAATGGCTAATAAAGAGCCTTTGGACCCGATAAATAATAAACTTATCCTAGAAAGTAATGAGATACGTGGATAATGGCGGTAGCCACTGATTTGTAAGCACAAGTTTTACTTGGTTAAGCCCAGGAGCACCTAAAGGGTTTTGTGATTCACAGCTCTCTAGAATGGCAAGTATTTTGTATTTTCACTATTCAGATATGTTTCAGATAAGAGTGTTATTTATTATTATTAAGAGTATATCTTCTCTCATATAAAGCACGCTTGGAGTAATATGTAGGTTAAATGTTAAAGAAATAAAACGAATGAAAAAGTTAATGTTTCTTAAAACTCCTTATAGACCATAATATATTGATGGAACATTGATAGGAATTAGGAACACTGACATATATAGCTAAGTCTGTGGTTAGGAACGTAAAGTGTGCGTGCGTGCAGAAATATATAAAATATGGTTGCAGCGAAAATGGTGCGTCATTATAGCTGAAAATGACTTTTATCGTTTATTCTACGCCTACTCGAAGACAGCAAAATTGTATTAAGTAAGCGCTATAACATCCCCGAATTTGACCATATTATATAGCTTGAAAGTCTTAAATATAAGCGAGGCATTTTACAAAACCATAAATAATTTTTAATATACATACCTCTCTACTACGCAGGGTAAATATTTATTTCGCAAAAATGTTTTTGGTCATTTTTATTTATCAATCCATATTGCATGCAATAATTAATTTAATAATTATAATAATTAAAATATTAATATATAGGCACAGAACAAATAAAGGGAAACAAATTGTGGATCTGACAACCAACCTTCTGTGAAAAAGAGGCACATTAAGAAAAATATAATATTTTTTGAAAACGTTAATTCGACGTTATGTGAACATGTTCGACGATAAGATTCGCTTGCCATTCTTACAAACCATGTGTAACAATTAAGAGTATACTTACAACGCTATTGGAGGGATTTACTCCGATTATGGGCTCAATAATTGTGGCTGTGTCGGTTAAATGTTAATTCACTAGTGGTATACATAATGCATCGCTCCCGGCTTTCAATGGATGCCGAGGAGTTATTGCTATTTGTAACCAGAGCTGGTTAATTCGGTGTCTTTGGATCTTTGGACTAATCATTTACTTTGATTTACTATTTTGATTTCTTTCTTCCTGAAGATAATTAAGCAGTTTCAGGTAACTACGGCAGTATTTTCATTCATCTTATATATAAAAATGAATCCCCATTTCCCTTGGTCACGGCATCACGCCTAAACGGCTGGATGGATTTTAACGGGACTTTCACTGACAGATAACTGGTGTTTCAAGGAGTGTTTAAAGGTAAATTTAAAAAAAAACAGCATGGAATTAAATCTACACGGGTAAAAACGCGGGACACAGTCAGTCATCTATACAATACAAATGTACGAAGTACAAGGGTTTTTTTTGATATATTTTTTATATTAAGATTATAAAGAGGAAAGATTTGTATGTATGTATGTTTGTAACGAATTGGCTCAAAAAGTACTGGACCGATTTAAAAAATTCTTTCATCATTTGAAAGCTACGTTATTATGAAATCGGATCTATAGTTCCTTAGATATGCGCATTAATTAAGCAAACAAACAAACAAACTCTTTGACTTAATGTATAGTATGTACACGCTTCTAACCAGTATTTACAAAACAAAGTAAGAGTATGCAATTTCATCTTCTACGTGAATAGCCTGAAGGCATTATCACATAAAATTATCATTACTCTACAAATTATTGTAGAGTTGGCAAGTATTTTTGTTTTCCTGAACACATCTTCAACTATTGAATGTTATTACAGTATAATAAAATTATAAAAATCTAGCAGATAGACACACAGAACTTAACAGCTTTGCAAGTCGTTACAGGTCAATCAGAGGCCTAAGAAAGTCTGACAACTGATTTAACACAGATTTCCGATGTTCCTCGAAAAAGGGGTTATGAAGGTCAGATGGCAGGCGCTTCGTATAAAAATCAGGTGATCAGCCACATCGGTTTGAATCAAGCGCCGACCCCAAATACATGGGATAAGGCCAGGGAGATCATGATAGCAGTCGTCACGCGGTCCTGCGTAGTTCCCGTTTCCGTGGAAGTACGGGAATAAAAATATAGCCTTTGTTACTCGCTAGTGATGTAGCTATTCATTGCTGAAAGAATTTTCAAGATCAGTCTAGTAGTGTCGGAGCCTATTCAATACAAACAAACAAACAAATATTTCCACTTGATAATTTTTATATCGTACTAGCTGTGCCCCGCGGTTTCACCCCCGTAGATTTTAATTTCATGGTTGTGTTTGTTTATTTTAATCTAATGGTTGGTTTAGTTTAATCTAAGTAGCCTCCTTGTAACATTAGCTATCCGTCAGTGAAAGTCCCGTTAAAATCTGTCCAGCCGTTTCGGAGATTACCCGGAACAAACAGACAGACAGACAGAGAGACAGATGGACAGACAGACAGAGAAAATAAATAAAAATTGCTTTTTCTACTTTCATATGCATTTAGTGAAAAACTGTTATTTTGTAAGTTACAAACGGACACTTCAATTTTATTTATCTGTATAGATGTATAGATAGATTGATAAATGTATAATAAATTAAATAAAATGCTGTAATTCTCGCAGTATCTCTATATATTTAGGCAGTTAGTTTGTGTTTGAAGCTTTCAAAACCAAAACAGAACTATTTGCGTTGACTTAAGAATTTGCGCTGAATATTTATTTATATTCCAGCAATTAAGAGTTTTGTAAGCAAACGCTGTGTTGTCGCTTTTTTATCTGAGAATTTGTACTGATTTAAAAGGCATAACTATATCTATCTCTATACATCTATACATCATCATCATCTCATCAGATAAATAAAATTGAAGTGTCTGTTTGTAATTCCAAATAAACAGCTTTTCTCCCAATGCATATGTAAGTATACGATACGTACAATATAAAATAACAATCTCCAAAAGACTGGAAGGATTTTAACGAGACTTCACTGGCAGATTAAAAAAATGAGGGTTCCGCGGGCCACCCCTGAAATTAAGTCTACGCGGGTGAAACCGCAGGGCACAGCTAGTTTAATATAAATACGTACCTAATTATGCTCACGCTTATATTCCCCGAAAGGCTAGACAGAGGTGTTGTAATAACAACACTCACTTTTCACCGAAGATTTCACGCGCCATCGTGACAGCTGGTGAGTCTATCGCCGTCTCAGGCACTACATACGTCTTTTAATTACTTGTCAGACATATGCAGGTTTCCTCGCGATGTTTTCCTTCACCGTAAAGCACGTGGTGTGAAATCACTGTACATAATTTTTAGACAAACTCATTGGTACAGGCCCTGATCCGTGTCAGTACCCGGAGTCCCCCCTGAGCACTGAGGATGGCCACCGGGGGGGTTTTAGTGCGGTAAAAATCCCACATACCCCGATCTGCCTCTCCCAGGGCAGTCGGGAACCTTTTGTAGGTTTCCACCTCGTCAATAAAAAAAAAAAGACCCTGATCCGCGTGTATGTATATATCCCTCGATACGCATGTATGTTTGTATGTATATGTATGATAGCGTTTTTGAAATGTCAAATTAGAAATGTAACTTTCCATTGAGCTAAACTCTCAAGTTCTCGTAATCTATACATGTCTGGTACAGACAATCACAGTCGGCCATTACCGATGTATTTCTCACGGGGAAACTGTCTGCTTTAACGTTTACACGAATGAAAGAAGCATGGATGTGGCGTTACAAGAAACGGCCCTGCATGGGCTAAAAAGGAGTTTTTTTTTTCAAATCATCTGTATAATAATATTTTGGGATTTTTAAATAGGACCAGTGTTTCATTAGATTAGCGCGTTATAGATTGAAGAGCCTGTAATTTCAAATTTACAGCTCATTTCTAAATGCATGTAGTATGAATAAGTACTTAAAAAAACAATTAAAACAATTTTGCCCGTCATTTTTTCTTCGCTAATCTTTGAAGCAGCTGAACCGATTTTAGCGGGACTGGCAGAAAGCTTTTATTAAAGAGAAAAATATCACTGTGTGAATTTGTTTTAATTTCAATTCCACGCGAGTAAACCCTAAAATACCTTGTTTAAAAATTTCACACAAAGTTTCTATAGTTTACTTTTTGTTTCCCATATATGTTTAAAGTTCATATTGGTCTATGGCTTGCAATAATTAGTTTTTAAATTTATTTAAAAATTATAATTAAATATCAATCGATGGAAATTAAATGCCACATCCAAAGGACCTTTTGTTACATGCATGGTAAGCTGTGAATTTAAGCCCGAAGGCAGTAGAAAAAGTATTATTTCGCCCTCGACGGCGCATGATCCAACGATTTATTCACGAGCGGGTGTTTTACTGCAATCCAAACGCCATTCTGACCATATCCGCGGTTTATTGGCCAATTTTAAACTTCAATTTGATCCCTGAGAGAGTAATAATCCTTTAATGTCATCTTTTGTTTTCTTTTCAAGTAAGCAAGGTTTTGATTTAATTTGTATTATGAATGTAGATAACTTATAGACGTGAGCGTTTTTGAAGAGATGAATAAATTTCAAGAGTATTTATAATTTTGAATTTCACATAATATCGATAAAAGGTCTAAAGAGAATTTAACCCAAAAAAACATTAAAATGAAATTATTATTTTTTGAATAAAAAAAGGTTTTTATAAAGCCCATGAGACACAACTATTTAGCTCTTTAAAAACTCTTCTTTGTGAAGGAAGACATGAAGATATATAAACGGTCGAATTGAGAAACCTCCTTTTTTTGAAATCGGTTAACAAGATACATTAGAACTACAGATGACCTTGTGCCGAGGCCAATACGGGACGGTGGGATAATATAAACAAGAACAACATGAAGTAAACAGCTGTAACAAATCATCGATACCACAGAATAGAAACAAGTAGGTATTGTATTAACACTAGCGCAGATCAACTGTGACATGACATAATCAAACGACCTTCACTTGTGTTCATATAAAATATATACACGAAGGAGGTCGGCTCACATATATTTACAGTAACAGGCCAACACACTCATAATTTATAAATGACATTAATGAATGGCAAAATAGCTTTATAAAAACCAGGCTTTTGTGTTCTCCTCAACAAAACGCTTTCATTATATAACCATACTGTGGTCATCATCTCTCTGGCTTTATCCCATGTATTTGGGGTCAGCACTTGATACAACCCGATGTGGCTGATCACCTTGATTTTTATACGAAGCGACTGCCATCTAACCTTCGTAACCCCTTTTTTCGAGGAAAATCGGCAATCTGGGTTAAACCAGTTAGTTTCTTAGGCCTCTGACTGACCTGTAACGATTGCCAAAGATATTAAATTGGCAACCGGACCGACGGCTTAACGTGCTCTCCGAGGCCCGGAGGGAACTCGGGCGATCACCCATCCAACTACTGGCTAGGCGTATGGTTGCTTAACTTCGCTGATCGAATGATATGCGCAATAGCAACTGTGCCACGAGCTCCTCTGACCATACTGTGGTAGTGCATACAAATAACTGATCCGCCATCTTGGACTATCCACCATGGGAGGAACTATTAATATCAGTTTAAATCGCGAAAGCTTAACCGATTTGTTGCGGCACCCTTTTTTAAAAACTTTGTCACTGCCAGGGAACAAATATTTCGTGACGTCTAACTCCAACTTTAAAAATGTCCATGACGCGCGAGGTTCCACAAAGAATCTGTTAAAAAATAGTCGAATATATTCGAAAATCCTAAGCTGACCTTGTGTTACCATTATTAATAATAATTGTGTCAGTTCCAGGAGGGATCAGCAAATGGCAATACAATGAGTGATTTTCCTCGGGTAATTGTTCAGTTATTTGCGGTTTTGGTTGGTAAAATTCCTACTCACAATTGAAGCTCTGTGGGACACACATCTAAAACTAGCTGGGCTCCGTGGTTTCACACACCTAGAATTAATTCGAGAATATCGTAACATCGTGAATGTTTCTAGGCTCGCCCCCCATTAGGTCAGACTCAAATAATACACTAATTTACAATAATAACTGGCGAAATATGTTGTATAATAAGCACGCTGCCAACTCTTTCGAGGACTACAGGCGTGAGCATAAGTATATGTATGTACATTCTTTGCTCACACCTGTATCCCGTGGGGGTAGATAGAGACCTCCGTTTGCCACATGGTACGATCCTTACATACTATTTTCGCTTCATACACATTCATGCATCTCGTCATACCCTTCTGTGCTCCAAATTCGACCTTTCTGAAAAATATTATTAATTTGGTCATAGCAGTTCTTACACGTTACACAGTATACCTCAATAATGGTTAATGTAAAGGCTAGTTGTCTTCAGTAATTGAATCTTGGTCCTGCGTCGCGAGGGACACCAGCCAGCTAAATTAACAGCCCTCATACAATAATTGTTGAATACAGACAGACTGTTTATACTGTCAATGGAACTCCCTCGAGCTGTTATGCTAGTTGTGGAAATAACTGGCCATCTAAATAATGCTTGCTTTCTACTGCTGAGGAGAAAAGCTTTGAATTAAAAATTTTTTTCGAGCCAGTAAGTTTAAGCCTAGGTAACAGCAACTGACTTCAGTTGTAACCGATTTTTAAGAACCGGGTTTGATATGAGTTCCCCAATTTGATATTGCAGATGATGTGGTTCAGTCTTCAAAAGGTGACAGACGGATAGATAATTATTTTATCTCTAAGAAAGACCACATGTCATTTATAATTATTAATAATAATTTGTTCATAATTATTGGATTATTATTTATAATTATTTTATTATTTATTATGATTCTTTACTAAAATTTGGAAAAAAATTCTCCACACGTGATTTTCCCATCTATACAGATAAATAAAATTGAAGTGTCTGTTTGTAAATCCAAAATAACAGCTTTTCACTAAATGCATATGAAAGTATACACGCTACTGAGACTGAAAAACCAAGTTTTAAAAAATTTCTCTGTCTGTCTGTTTGTTCCGGGTAATCTCTGAAACGGCTGGACGGATTTTAACGGGACTTTCACTGGTAGGTAGCTGATGTTTCAAGGAGTAACTTAGGCTACTTTTATTTATTAAAAATATTAGGGTTCCGCGACAATAAGGATGAAACTAAATCTACGCGGGTGAAACCGCAGGGCACAGCTAGTTTATAATAATTACAGATTTAGTGATCTCTAATTCAGCATTATTCTCCAATAACCTCAACCAAGTACAATCACTAACATAATTCCATACCACAAAAACCATAAGCAGGCGTAAAACAAACAGCCCGGCCGCTACCTAAATACGGAACAATAGAAATTCAGGGAAAATCTTCGACCGCCAACTTTGGAAAGTACATTCAACTGAGCAATGAAAATGTGCCGAAATCAAATATGAACATTCGCACGAAATGTGTAAGACAAACACTACCCAACATTTTGTACCATACAATGGGCCTCGGCCGAACAATTCTTGACCCTTTTTAAGCTAAGAACAGCCGACAATAGCCGCTTATGGCGATTACATATTCTGATGCAAACATATCTGGTGGGGTATTAATTGAAAAGACCCGTGACTGATTTATGGAGTTGGGTCGAGAATTTGCGGCGTGACAGTACTTTGACATCGAGTGTGGTTTAAAGTATCTTACACTTTAAGGAAATGGTGCTGGATTTGATTTATACTCAACAATTTTGACTTATCTTACCGCGTCTGTGTAATATACTTATAAGACAATATGGCAGGAATTGTAAAATTCAAATAAACAATTGCGTTGCTCTGAAAACAAAGATTTATTTAAGTATTTACACATATATCAATAATAATAACATATAATTTAAATCATACTATCTTACCTGAAAACAAAGAAACGACATTTAAAGTTTATTCTTTAAATTAGTCAATTCCTTTATATACAATATTATTAGTCCAACGACTCCATTTTAAATGAGTTCTGTCTACTTGACACAAAAGCTGTTTAACCAACCATGTAGGCTGCCATCACTCATGGCGACATCTATACGTTAAAGAGTACACAACACGAACACTGTATACCGATGGAAGAGAGCTGTACATATAAAGAAGTATAGTTTCTTTACATACTTTTAAAACTAGAAATATCACACATGTAGCCGTGGTGGCCTTGGGGTTTGAACAACGCAATTTCGAATCCCAGCGGGGCCTGTACCAATGAGTTTTTCTGAAAGACTTATGTGCACTGATTTCACATCATGTGCTTTACGGTGAAGGAAAACATCGTGAGGAAGCCTGCATATGTCTGAGGAGTAATTCAAAGATGTAAGTATAGTGCCTGAGACGGCGACAGACCCACCATCTGTGATATTGGCACTTAATCATCTTCGGTGAAAATTGGGTGTTGTTAACACTTCTACCTAACCTTTCGGGGAACACAAGCGTGAGCATATGTATGTATGTAAGATCACATAAAATTGTTATCCTCTGAGAATCAGAACAACACATTTGTTTCATACTTTTGAGTGCGCGAATGTTCAATACTATATCTCCTATACTAGCAGGGCCCCGCGGTTTCACCCGCGTAAAGTTAATTTCGTGGGATCCCGCGGAACTCTAATGATTTAAAAAAAATAAAAGTTACCTAATTTACTCCTTGATAATCCAGTGAAAGTCCCGTTAAAATCGGTCCAGCCGTTTTAGTGTTTAAACAGACAGACAGACGGACAGACAGACAGTGAAAAATTTTAAAACTTGGCTTTTTAGTGTCAGTAGCGTGTATACTTTCATATGCATTTTGTGAAAAGCTGTTATTTTGAAATTACAAACAGACACTTCAATTTTATTTATCTGTATAGATGTATAGATATAGATGTGAATGTCAGCTTTACTTCTAAATAATGTATCTCTTTTCTTTCTTTGTATTACAGTGCAAGTTCTAGCACTACCTGATACCACGCCCATTTGCTTTTAAACACAAACATTACACAGAACACTCAAAATTCTCCTTACCTGTGTTTAGGGACTAACAAGCGCACACGAATTGCTCCACAAGTACTTAATATCTGGAATTCCTTGGTACATCGTCCATTTCAAGTTGACCTCCCGTTTCCGCACCCCTGCGTCTAAAAGCCTTGAAATTCATCCCTCTCAAAGGGGTGAGGAAGGCATATTTAAGCTGGTGGTAACACGGGGATCCTAGTTACGAGCCTCTATAAACTTCGGAGTCTCGTGGAGAGTGAGAGCGCTTAAATTGCCGACGCTCCCGATGCTAACCGTACATACTTTTTGCTTGTACAGCTTGCAAAACAAGCGTGATATACTCTCTCCTTTCAAATATAGCGCTGAACACTTCAATAATAACGTATAAGCTAAGATTTAGAAGAAGCCGCGGTGGCAGATCGGTTTGTCCAAGCAAATCCCAGTGCTGCAGCTAAAAAAATTAGGTACTTTTTCTAAGAACTTAACTGCATCTCCAGGAAAAATTTGTTAAACTAAAAATCTAAACCTGCATTGTGTGAAATCTACCTAGTATGGTACCTGAGTGCTAATTTCGTCACCAACTGTGTCACGTTGGCACCTTATCATCGTCGGTGAAAAACCGGTGGCGTATCACTCCTACCTACTTAAGCAGTGAGTAACAAAGAATAACTGCGTAGAATATGGTAATTTAGTAGCCTGCTCTTGGGTGCTAAATTAAACTTTTTCGCTAGTTCGCGTGTCACTGTTTCGATTAGTGTATGTATAGAGCATTTTTCTGCATACCATCCAAAGAAAACAAGTATTTTAATCAATAGAATAAATGTTGCAATTAAATAAGTGATTAAGGTGCACTATACCTATCATATATTACGTAGCAAGTGGTTGGGTGCTAGGGGTGGGTGACACCCTTATTTGGCACCCCACGAGGGGCAAATTAAACATTTCGGGCTCAAACGGGTTACGTGTGCGACGATCTTAACGTAGGTGTGTGAGGTTTGGAAATACTGGATATGGTAGAAGATTTTAATCTATACAGATAAATACAATTGAAGTGTCGGTTTGTAATTCCAGAATTACAGCTTTCACTAAATGCATGTGAAGAAACCTGCATATGTCTGTGAAGTAATTTTAAGACGTATGTATTGTGCCTGAGACGGCGATAGACTCACCGTCTGTCACGTTGGTGCTTAATCATCTTCGGTGAAAAGTGGGTGCTGTTATTGCAATTTACATCACTTCTGCTTAACCTTTCGGGGAATACAGTGAGCAAATGTAAGTATTATTAAGTATATACGGTACTGAAATAAAAAAAATTACTGTCTGTTTTTCTGTTTGTTCCGGCTAATCTCCGAATAGGCTGGGCTAATTTTATTGGGAATATTAGTGGCAGATAGCTAATATTACAAGGCGTAACTTAGGGTACTTTTTTAAATAATCTTCCATGAGCTACCCTAGAAATTAAGTCTACACGAATAAAACCGCAGGGCACAGCTAGATCCATAAATAAACCTTTTATTGAGACCACTTCCAGTCCATCTTTAAGTCTACAAAAATTAAGGCGTGGAGTTGTAATATTTGCATTCTCATTTTACTTGGTAGTTGTTATAATGAATTCAGATTTTAGGCCATGTTCGTAACACTTAGTTCTTATGGGACCCTATAATCAAGGGGGTCGTTTATGAAGCGATTCTATGGTGTTTTCATTAAATATTTTAATATCATCTGGCGTAAATATTTAGTTCTATGGAAAAATACTGACGAATTTGGAATTCCTTTGACGGTCCCGAAGAAGTAGTTACTAGATTGAGATGGTACACTAGTGATTTCTACCAAAGATGCTTAGGTTGCAACGAAGCCGATGGGGAGCCTATTACAATCTCAGCCAAAATATTAAGATGAAAATGAAAATTATTTATTAAATTTAGGCCCTGGTAAAGAACTTATGAACGTCGAAGAATTGACCACCGGTTCGGAAGCCTTCTAAGAAGCATAATGTCATAAAATTATTCACAATAGTGAAAAATTTGTCAGCATGCATGTGTAACAAATAATAATTAAATAAGTAAAAGCAATACGAATCACACTATTATAGGAATAAGAGCTCATAGTAAGGCACCAGATTTGGGTCACAGAATACAATTTGGATCCACTCACACAACAACACGTGTGTATAAACTAGATACAACCGAATATCATTACAAATGAAATTATCTGAAATTTCACCGCCGTCCAGTCCACTCGGCCGGACAAAAGGCAAGTTAACCTTTATATAAAACTACCAAATAGAATACGACACAGCAGATAAGCATCTCTGAGGACCTTCCGACCATCCCAACTCAGCCGGTTAAACTGGGGTCTCAATATAATTTTCTGGGTGGATGCATTTCGAATTTATAACAAGCAAATTGGTTATGTGTGTGTGTGTGTTGAATATCTTAGAAATTAATTGGTTAGCTAGTGGCCGTGATGGTTTCATACACATTGTAGGGTGGTTTCACATTTGTATTCAAATTTGGAGTTTATGATACTGCAGTATGTAGGTATTTATAATCGCCAGAACGTATATTCACAATGGCTGGATATTCTACACAAGTCTGAATTTTTTTTCATACATAATCCTCCTTTTTTCAAAATAAAGCCTAAGTTAATGCTTGGTTTAGAAATAGTTCCATCTCTCTGTGATTTCAAAAGTCCAGTCTTGTTTTTAACTGTGTTTTGAAATAAGGGGAATTGTTTTTGATTTCCTCACCGCAAAGTCAGGCGCCGTCATAAGTTATAAGCGACCTTGAATGCACAGTAGTCATTTTACGAGTCAGTATCTGTCTGCCTGTATGGTGCGATGCGAATATAATACATGCGCAGTCAGCCATCACTGTCCTCACTGAGCCCTCATCACGCAATTTCTTTTTTTTCCATACAAGCATTCAGCTCATCTGAATGGTAGTGGCTACCGCAGCCTATGGTCGCTTGCTATACCAGGGTCATCACTCATTGCCGACCTTGTAATCTCTTCACATCCTTCTTGAAGAACCCCATGCAAAGGGCCTAGTGCGAGTTTTCTTAAAATCGCCGTCACAAGTCACCGCGTCGACGTAAACGCAGATTTGTATGGTCTCACAATAGTGTCATCTTTAGGCCGACAGAGGCGCAGCTTCGATCCCATATAAATCTGCGTTAACTTTGACGCGGTGACTTGTGACGGCGGCAGTAAAAAACTCGCACTAGGCACTCTGTACTCGTTTGGGAAAACCATGTTGGGGAGTTTATTTCCCAACTTGAGCGTCCGGAGAAGGAAACTCTATTGGAAACGAGTAGTGCGAGACCATTTGGGTTCCAATGGCCTAGTGCAAGTTTTTCACTGCCGCCGTCACAAGTCACCGCGTCGACGTAAACGCAGATTTGTATAGGATCGGAACAGCGCCTCTGTCGGCCTAAAGATGACACTATTGTGAGCCCATACAAATCTGCGTTTACGTCGACGCCGTGAATTGTGACGGCGGCAGTGAAAGCTCGCACTAGGCACTCTGAAGTGTGGCGAAAAACTCCCCGTCGATCGCGAGAAGTGCGATGTTAGAAGAGACCGTGGGTATCATCACAAACAAACTATACCTGTAGCGTCACTTACAAAGCATTTCATCCATCTTAATAATTCATCATTCAGGTCCATTTTAATAATTCCACTCTTATTCAAAGTACTTTATTCTCAAATCCCTTCAATGACTACGAAAGACTTCAAAACGTCAGCCGCAACGTTTACCAACAGCGCAATGATTATTATAAACAAAAGGGCGACCTAATTCGGTATTTGGTCGCATTTCCTTTATAAAATCACTTAGTAACACCGATGTTGTCACTCACCATCCTGACCAGACACCGTTTGGCCAACAAAAACAAATTATCTATCCAACGCCATACAAAATTCAAACATACCCCATTGAAATTATAGCTCAATTTCCCTGTACGTCGGTTCAGGAATCCGTTTTGCAAATAATAGACTATATTGTTAGAGAAATAGGGTCCAAAATGGAAATGGAAGTAATTAGTGGAGCTGCGTATAAAATTTGGTGCTATTAAGATGCGGAAAGTGACCGTTGCCTAATTTGAAAGGGTTGAAATGCAATAAAGTGACGTATGAAATTAGCACCGGTTACATTTAAAGTGTCAGTGTTCATATTGAGTCCATGCAATGTTTTCATCTTTTATGACATACTCCTGTGCCCCGCGGTGTCATCCGCTTAGACAATTCATGGTTAGATATTTCGAGGTACCCTCATCTATACATCTATACAGATAAATAAAATTGAAGTGTCTGTTTGTGATTCCAAAATTACAGCTTTTCACTAAATGCATGTGAAAGTATACACGATACTGACACAAAAAATCCAAGTTTAAAAAAAAATCTCTGTCTGCCTGTCTGTTTGTTCCGGGTAATCTCCGAAACGGTTGGACCGATTTTAACGGGACTTTCACTAGTAGCTGATGTTTCAAGGAGTTACTTTGGCTAATTTTATTTCTTAAAAATATTAGGGTTCCGCGACAATAAGGATGAAACTTAATCTACGCGGGTGAAACCACAGGGCACAGTTAGTTAAGATAAAAAAATAAACCATAACTTTACACACACATGGTATAGTAGACCACCCTGGGGTAGAAACGACAAGTTTTTCTGATAATTTCACCCTGTAACATGTGTTTGCAGATAAGGGCACGGATCTTTATAGTCGCACGACACGATGAAGGGACGGATACGGGAACGTAACGAGACATCTTTGGAAATACATCCCTGAGGTATAATAAATCAGACAATATGGCTTTGCACCTATAATATACGGAGGTATACTTTGTACCCATGATTACGAAACACGGCTTAAAGGAAGACCAGACTAAACTCGGACTAAAATTATGTCCATTCCTTTTTAAATCTGTTATATATATTGGACATCCAGAGTAAACAAAATAATGATGTTATATTGTTTACTAGCTGTGCCCCGCGGTTTCACCCGCGTAGATTTAGTTTCATGCTTCATGTCGCGGAACCAGTAATATTTTTAATAAATAAAATTAGCCAAAGTTACTCTTTGAAACATCAGCTACCTGCCAGTAAAGTCCCGTTAAAATCCGTCCAGCCGTTTCAGAGATTACCCGGAACAAACAGACAGACAGACAGAGAAACATTTTAAAACTTGGTTTTTTTTTCAGTATCGTGTATACTATTATATGCATTTAGTGAAAAGCAGTTATTTTGGAGTTACAAACAGACACTTCAATTTTATTTATCTGTATAGATGTATAGATTATACCGCGCAAGCCAAGCTGCGGTCGGCAGCTAGTAGTTTGTAACTCAACAGAAAACTTCACACTGACTGTGAACTTCAAAACAAATACAATGCCACGCATTTACTTTAACATTGCGTAAAGTTTTACAAAACATCCATCTTTATTCATTTAAAAATCTGACCAAGAAATTAAAAATGCCGTCTCGACTAAAATTGGCCATTGAACACGGACTAGTTTTAAGTAGCTCTGATTTATGGTCACAGAGTTTACGGTGTCGTGAGACAAGTGCTTTCGTACGTGACATGTGAATGCGGTCTAAACTTTTTGAAAATACCACAAGAGTATAAAATATTGCCAAATGTTGCGAGAGCATTTAAAGTATTCCGTGTTTTCGAATTGAGAGTTTCAAAAAACGCATCCCATTTCTCCTTTATCGGTTCTCAAGTGGATTTTACATTTATGGAGGTACGGGGTTTGGATAATATGTACAAAAAATTGCAGTTAGACCACCCAGAAAAATATTTAATAATTTCTTGCATGCACAAATTTTTGTAATTTTTTGTGTGGATAAGATGAAAGAGACACATTCGACTGCTAATAAAGAAGCACCAAAAGCATTGAGTACAAAGAAGAAGTTAATAATTATGGAATATCGTGTGCTTACAAGTCAGGTGGAATCACCAAACCTTGGCAGGCGCTTTGACTCGTAGTTCTCTTAGTTAAAAAAGTCTTTAAATGAGGATAGAATAGAACTCAGATAAATATACAATAAACAGCGTATATACCCAAATATAAACACGCAACATTGTGAATATAAAACCTCGGAGGCAATAACGGAAGTATCCAATGACAATCATTCACTCGAAATGACTCTATTCGCTGTTTGCTCCGAATAGTTTGTTGTTGATCTTATGCTAAACCGTTGATATACTTATCAGACTGGGGGCCTACTATCATCGCTATAGCAGTACTACTGAATTCTTAGCTTTGACCTTAAATTTTTGTATCACAAATTGAAGAGTCAAATCTAAAAAAAACTTAATACGATGATGGTAGGCCCCCAGTTGTATTTATTAAGACAATGATAACTATGGAATAAACACATCATGGTACCATGTGACCGGTACTCAATATACAATAGCTAAAGATGATGGCTGCATTCTACTAGAGACAGATACATAATAACCTGTATTCCCCGATGGGGTAGGTAGAGGTGAACTGATAGTATGCTCACATTTCGCCAGTTACGTTTAAGACGTAATGACGAACCTGTTGCCTCTAATCGAGCTTCAATCCAGACTCTGAGCTGCTCGGAAAGATCAGATGTAAAACCCTTATAACACTTTGTTCAGCCCGGGGATCGAGGACTCAGCAGCAGTCTGAAGACTGTTGTGCTGAACAAGGTGTCCCAACACTCACTTAATAACAAAGATGATTAGGTAACGTGTCTTTTTGAGAGATCATCACTACTAGTCTCTTTGCAAAGGATGTTTTCCTTCAAGTAAGTGGCTGTGATATCAGATACATATTTAGGCATTCTAATACAATAAACCAGTTCATTCATTGAGTTTTGCTTGTAATAAAGTCGCGTCCACCAAATGCGAGAGCAACTTAATTCATCATGTAGGTTCAAATGAACTCCCAAAAGTAATTCCCAACGTGAATGGATGACAATAATAAAGCGCAAATCCCATTGTTGGTACATTCAAACATAACCTCATACATGAGACCATCTTGGGTGATAAATCTTCTGCCTCCATCCAATTGTCCTCAAGTAGGTCATCAGATTGTCCACCTATTTACTGTCTCCCACAGTTTTTCCTGTTTCAATTTTCCTTTGTTGTTCCTATTGTATTTAGTTGTTTTGTCCGATTCTCTCCACACACAATAACAAACTTTATCACTTAATACCCTAAGATTAATATCGATTAAAAGTTCCTTCAATAGCATTGTCCTCTTTGTGTGATAGATTATTTTGTTTGTTTCTGTATTAGTGTTATCTTTGGATTGGATTTTATAAAAACTCTATCAATTAGATAATTAAAAATGTTACTGAAGTTTTCCATCTGTAAATTCCCATATTACATGGAGAAAAATGAAAAATGAAAATGAAAATGATTTATTCAGTTTAGGCCCTGGTAAGGCACTTATGAATGTCGAGGAATTTACCACCGGTTCGGAAACTAGCCTTCTGAGAAGAACCGGCAAGAAACTCAGCTGGCATCATGTACATTTCATTACACAGTAAACAATGATAATTACAATAAAAACATTTAAAATTATTCACAATAGTGAAAATTGTATCAGCATGCATGTGTAAAAAATAATAATTAAAAAAGTAAAAACAATACCAAATGATTTACATAACATGTTTGCATACCATGTCATTGCCAGGAGCTACTTGTGCAGAGTTTTAATTCCATATGTCTTTATCATTTATGTAATCCGAAATTGTATAATAAGCTTTCTTCATCAGTACAGTTTTAACATGTGTCTTAAATTTATCATAACTTAACGCGTTTATTGACTGTGGGATTTTATTGTAGAAACGAACGCAGTTCCCTACGAATGATTTATTTACTTTTACTAATCTGAGTCTAGGCGCTACAATTTTGTGTTTGTTTCGTGTTGAAATGGAATGAGTATCAGAGTTTAAATTGAACAGATGAATTTTTTTTTCATGTATAGCAAATTCTCATAAATGTAAAGTGACGGTAGGGTAAGTATATTTATTTCTTTAAATTTATCTCTCAGAGAATCTCGGGGGTCCAACGAGTATATTGCCTTGATGGCTCTCTTTTGGAGTACAAAAATTGAATCTAGGTCTGCTGCGGAACCCCATAACAATACGCCATATGACATGAGACTATGAAAATAAGCGTAGTAGACTAATCTAAACTAGCAGTATCAATATCCGTCATTTGTTTAATTTTTCTAACCGCAAACGCAGCTGAACTAAGCTTTTTTGACAATGTTTCAATATGAGCGCCCCATTGCAATTTTGAATCTAGGGTAAGACCTAAGAATACGGTGCTTGCGACCAAATCCAGTTTAATCCCGTCTAATGATATATTTGTATCTATTCGCGATGTATTAGGTGGTGAAAATCTGATGCATTTCGTTTTTTTAGAATTTAAAACGAGATTATTGGCATCAAACTATTTTGCAACAGATGTTAGAGTTTCGTTTAGTGCATTAAGATTTTTGTCTTTTCTACTCACTTTAAAAACTAGAGATGTATCATCTGCAAATAGAATTATATCACAGATATTGTCTACAACAAGTGGTAGATCATTTATATATACTAGAAACAGGAATGGACCTAGTATGGAGCCTTGCGGCACGCCTGTTTTGATTATTGACCCTTTGGATGTTACCCCACTGACGCCAACTTTTTGATGACGATTTGATAAGTACGAGGATAAAAGGTCGAGAGCATTTCCGCGAATTCCATAATAGTTGAGCTTAAGAAGTAGCGTACGATGATCAACGCAGTCAAAAGCTTTAGAAAGGTCACAGAAGACTCCTACTGCGTCAAAGGAACCCTCCCAAGCCTCAAAAATGTGTTTTATTAGTTTTGCTGCCACGTCCGTTGTAGATCTACCTTTAGTGAAGCCAAATTGGTGATCGTGCAAGATGTTATGTATGTTAAAGTGAGCTAACATCTGATTAAGCATAATTTTTTCAAATATTTTACTAAGCGCGGGAAGAATTGATATCGGTCTATAATCAGAAGGATCTTCTTTAGAGCCTGCTTTAAAAATCGGTATTACTTTGATATATTTCATAATATCGGGAAATATGCCTTCATCTATACATGAATTGAAAATAGAAGCTAATGCGGGAGCAATCGTTGAAATAATAGATTGGATAATTTTAATTGAGAGTCCCCATAAGTCCTCCGTATTTTTAATGTTAAGCGATTTAAATGCCTTAATGATATCAACAGGACGTACATGTTTAAAACTAAAATCTGGGAAGCTTTTACGCAACGATTGTTTCAATAAGCTTTCAGCTCTATTCGGACTAGAGTTAAGGTGTTTGGTAGTCTCTGTAGGAATGTTAGAAAAAAAAATTCCAAAAGCAGTCACGACTTCTAACTTATCCGATATAATACTATCATTGATTTTAAGCTTACTTACTTGCTCTTTATTTTTATTTCTACCAGTCTCCCTGTTTATAACTTTTATTTTATCATCAGAGCGGCTAATTTCACTACTTATGTGTTTTGATTTAGCTATATGGCAAACTCTTTTAAATATTTTTGAATACATTCTAACGTGACTATGAAACGTGACATTAATTGTTTGGGCTTTCTTGTGATATAACTCATACAAAGTGTCCCTACTTTTTCTTATGCCCTTAGTTGCCCAGTTGCTGAACTGTAATTTGTTGTTTACTTTACATTGTTTCTTAGGACATGCCTTATTAAATTCTTTACATATGACATTATGTAATTGATTAAAGTATTTATTTGACTCGCTAGACTCTGTTTTCTTAATTTTGGACTCAACATTATTTTTAAACTGAAGCAATCTATGGTTTGTCAATGGTCTAAATTCCCTAAAAGACTTACTACAAGATTGCCTTCTACTCTGCAACTCAACTAGTTGAGCCATATGGTCAGATCTAATGCCACTTATTTGTGAGTGTTTTGTGATATTTGCATTTGTTATTATATTATCAATGCAGGTAGAAGATGTGGCCGTTATTCGTGTGGGCTCATTGAATATGAAGTCTAAGTTGAATGTTTTGAAAAGAGATATAAATAAACGCGCCTCAGAAGTATTTTTCAAAATATCTACATTAAAATCACCACATATCAAAAGTTGTTTATTTGTACTAAAGAGTTTCTTAAGAATAGCCTCCATTGTTAAGCAAAATGATTTAAAATCAGAGGACGGAGGTCTATATACACATAAAATTATATAGTTGTCTAACTCTGCACAGGCCGCTTCACAGACCCGTTCCACAGACAGGCTGGTAATATCCTTCCTGTCTTTGGACTTGATGTTACTATTCAGAAAAATAATAGCACCACCATCCTCGGCTGAGAGTCTGTTATAAGAACTGGCAATGGTATAATTATTAATATTAAATATCATTGTATCTGGTTTTAACCAAGTTTCAGTTAAGCAAATTAAATCAATTGGTATTCTGTCTAATAATAATTCCAAATCAAGAATTTTGCCAGAGAAGCGGTTGATATTCTGGTGTAACAGTCGCATAATACATGCTACTGACTTCTCTGTTGTCTCACTTAAAGGTTTAAAGCATCAATAGGATCAGTCACAGTGATAGTAAAACATCTATCTATCACTGGTTCGTCACTTAATCTAAGCTGTCGTGTTTGTTACTTATGATTCTATCAACTATTTGCCTGTATGAGGCCCCTGGCATACAATAATTTGTAACTGAATGAGTGATATTTTTACTTAAAAGGCTACTAAAGTTCCTACCAGTTTTATCTGAATACATTATTGTTTTAGGTCCAGATGGACACAAGTTTATTTGTTCCACAGTATCACTCAACTCAGCAACCTGTAACTTACAGGGCAGTGGCAGAGGCTCACCATCCGATGCTGTTGATAGTGAGATCACACAGTCATAAGAGTGCTTGTTAGTCAATGAGTCAAAGCGCTCCACATTATAATTACATAGGTCTACCAACTCTGTGGTAGCCAGGATGTGTTCACTAATCTGGTTTTGGGCGCTTATATATTTATTTGTTAACTCAGTTAAATATTGCTCCTTGCACTGCAAGTCAGATTGCAATTGTTGAATGTCTGTTTCATATTTCTGATTTAACTTACTTAATGTACGCTCATTTATATCTAAACTATTTTTTAGCGACAAACATTCTTTAGTTAATTCAACATGTTTGAAAAACTTTAATAATAAAAGAATAAATATAACTGGTGAAATGTGAGTGTACTAAAACTACAACTCTGCCTACTCTTTCGGAAAATACAAGCGTGAGCATAAATTTTCAAAATGGTAGCCTAATGGGTATTAGATGTGTTGTAACATCATCAACTTTTCACCGAATATGATGAGGGGGCCAACTATGATCGTTTAAGCAGCGCATATTAAGTACTTCTTAGCTTAGTGAAGGACAACAGAACGATGGTGGACGACTTGAACGACGGACGACAGAAGAGTTATTTATCATTTTAATGTAAAGAATATCCCTTCAAACATTTATATTAAAAATATCTATAAATGTTTGAAGGGATTTTATTTTAACCCCTGGTCAGTTGACTACGAGTCGGTTGATGGATGTGTATAAGCTATTATTATTTAAAAACAGTTCGTCAGTTTCATTCCAGTTCGACCAATAGTATTTACTATCCGGAATTCGATCTATCACTACCCAAATAACGGATCATGTATCAATGAGATCCGATCTATCGCTTAAAGAGATTGAATGGCAGATACAGCGTCGACTACAATGTTCCGTAATCAATATTCATAATGTTTTGTTTATTTGATGGTATGAACTTTCTCTTGAAATGTATCTTTTTATATCTATCACTTTAAAAAAAACTGTAATGAGACTATCACTTCGATGAGATACTTTTAGAAAAAGTTTATGAAATTTAAAAATTGAATATGAATACTGCAGCTATCGATAAAGATAAAGAACCCACCCAGACTATTTTCTTTGGAATTTTGGTCTCATCATCATCCTAGCCTTATTCTACGTATTGTTGGGGTCGGTACTTGGTTCAACCCGATGCGACCGATCACCCGATATTTATACTAAGTGGCTGCCCTCTCACTCACTATAGAGTTTACGAGAAAAATCGGTAATCTGGGTTAAACCAGATATCAGACTATCTTAGGCCTCCGACAAACCTGTAACGACCTGGAATTTTAGTTTATCACTAATGTTATTAAATACTTCGCGTCAACTTGTCTAGCGTACGCTTAAAATTAAAACAACGATTTTGAAATATCCTAAGCTTAGTAAAACTAGAACATTCAGAGATTGTGAAGAGTTACCAAGAAAACCAACTCAAAACAAACAGGAATAGACACGTGTAAAGCTTACAATAAGACCTCATTTCATATACTTTGACATCTCCATGTGAAACTATAATCCCAGGAAGGAGGTATTTACCGTGCGAAATAGAAACGACACGCCCGCTCAATCTAGGGCAGGTTGGAGTTATGACGGCATTGAGGACGGTTGACGATGATACGATGTGGTGTAAGGCATGAGAGAAACAAGTCTTAGGCTGCATCTCTGGTGGAAGCGCCGCCTCTGCAGTATTATTGTTGAAGTGCTGCTTGAAGCAAAAGCTTTAACTAGCTACTCACTTATTGACAATGACACTGATAGTGAAATTTGACAATTTTAGTTATGTCAAAGAAAAACAATGGTGTAACTAATTTCGCAGCCGATGCTAAAAGACAGTGTTACTGTTGTCAAATTTGATGTAGTACTTAATTATAACTACGACTGTAATGCAAGCTAAGCCCAGCTTTAGACTGGTAACACACGGCTTTCCTGGAGCAATGACAGAACGATACGTATTTAACTGTAAATTTGATAAAAATCTTAAGAAAATTAAGCAAACAGCCTAATATCGAAACCGCCGTTAACGCCAGCAGTCATGGCGTAAACTAATTTTAAGAGTAGTAGGCTGTACACGAATCTCCTTTTTTAAATTTAAGCTTCTGATCAATACTGTGTGAGACGAACGGTACTCATAGAGTACTTGTGTAATAGATAGTGCAGTAGAGTTTAAAATAATGTATATCCTCCTCCGCTCCATCTCCAACATTAGACTCCACACTTACAAGTAATTCAAGGGTCCGGCGTGAACCCATTTCATTGGGCATTAGTCCTGATGGCTAGGATTTCTTGCCTTGAAATTTTCTCCTCGGACATAATTAATAGGGAGGCCGCTTATTAGTATGCTTCATTGAGTGCCCTGCCCTGTGACAGGCGTCTGCCGGATTTACCATCTGTCCAAACTAGGGTAATTTGAATATCTAACTAGGATTACGACTATTTCGGATTAAAGGGTAACTGAGTTTAAAGAACTTGTCAGTTCCGTCACGATGATCAAACTAATGCTATTTCTATGCTATTAATAAACTACCTAACAATATTGCTAAACACGTTTAAGATTCAAATAAGGGATAAAATAATATTTGCAAATCTATAACCTAAAATTAAAAGGGGCTTCTTATCGCAAAACATAAACATTCGTTTAAATACGTTGATCCCAAAAACGGTAATATAGATTGTACGTGAGATGATTCTGGTGTAATAAACTAAAGTATGGGCGAATTTTAAAACCTAGCCACCCTTATTGACCGTAATAAGAGAGGTCGGAGGGATCTCGTAAACCGATTGTTTTACCTGTTGAAGAAACAGGACGTAGGTAACTGATGTAGTCGAGTAGCATTAAAGAGGGTTTTAGTACTTTTAAATTATGTAGTAATTGCTACTCGACCACGTAATACAGTAGAATTATTTCTAGCAAATGTATGTTAATCCTTCATGATTCTCGGAATACGTAGTTTGAATTCTGGTATATATTTTACCCATTACAGACCCACGTAATGCATCATATCCCTTCGTATGTCGGAACATGGGGCCTTAATTAAACTTTGCACACATTTGGAGTTTCAATTAGGACCTAATATTGATATTAGGCTTAGTGGAGACCCGTCGGATCAACACCTAACATTAACATAGTTGATTAAAAGGCCTCCGAGGCGCGGTTGTTAACTCGTAAATGTCAAACGTGCAAGTAAACCATAAATCATCTCTAGATTACGGTTGAGTTGCCACCTTGTAGACTAGCGGGCTGAGGAGTGTGCCTTGCGGAACCACATCTACTACATGAAATATGCACCTTAAGTCTTTATTAGTAAACTTTAAATTTAAACAAACTTCAATTTGGCTGTTAGGACATTTTGTGGTTTGAATATAATATGCAAGCGTAGGAGGACTAGCGAGTCCTGAATCAGCATCTAGGTGCTTTCCATGTACCGAAGTTGCACAACGTGAGTTGATGATTTATGATCTAATTACTGGCACCGCGTCCTTTGAAGATAATGATATAATTTCCGAGCAAAATATGAATACAATTATGTTTCGAATTGGAAATTGTATCAACCAAATAGAGAAATTGTTGTAGACTCCTTTTATAAGTATTTGAGATTCATTCGTAAATTTAAGTTTCCTGCTCCCTCTCGATGTTACAGTTTAAGTTCTAAAGATATTATGACTAATATGAATATTTTTCTCTTCCATTTCTCTTGTTCAGTCGTCATCCCTGTATTATCTACCTTTTGCTATTAATCTTCGAAACAAATCAAAATCTTTTGTTTTACTGTTAAATATTTCTAATTACATCCAATTCTTCTTATTTTTTGCTAATATTGAAATGATTCTGAAATACCAATAAAAATAGAAAAAACAAGAACTGATATTGGAAAAAATATGGAATGGAAGAGAAAATATTATCACGAGTGTCGAGTTGACACTTCTTGTAAGAGACGTTGTTAACAAGAGCCAACATAAAGATCTCGGCATTTAAGAAGACTTGTATAGCGTTACGTAATACAAACAATTACACTAATACTATTAGCAAGATATGCTTTGCGGTTTCACCTGCGTAGACAATTTTTGAACAACATCGTTTATATTTTCTTTGACCTAGAATTGGACAGCTCAAATAGAACAAAAAAACGTCAACAAGTATGAAGACAGTGTATGTAATATTTGTTATAAAACTACTTAATAGCGCTCATTTAGTTTAGGCCCCAGTAACGCAGAAATATTCCCACTGATTTAGAAATTAGTCAAGAACCTAATAATATTAGTCTTTCCTTCAAAACGAGCAAATTATACAAACGTACTCATCCATATAGATAATGTAGTGTTTCCATGACAACAATAACGTAGAGATTTTATCACAAAGTGCGCATTCGCTATCGTGTTTTGCCTTTGACACGCTGACGCCTGAACGGACGTTTATACGAGTAGAATCGCGTTCATACTATACGAAATGATTGCTTCACATTATTCAATGATTATTTTGTCATAGAACCTTCATTTAAACCTACAGGTTTAAATTTAAAGTTGTCTGTGTTGTACCTTCAGGTTTCAGAATATTCCGCCCAAATTTAAAAGTTGAGCTCCGAGAGTTAAAATAGCTAAATAACATATCTTTGATATAGATATATTTATCCTCTTGTCAAGCACACACAGGATAAGTCATTTAGAATATTGCTATTAAAGATAGTAACTAAATAGGTACTTCAAAACTAGGTAAGAGGTATTTATATACATACAGACTTAATAATATCACGTAGGACCCCTACAAACTCGTATTCTTAAAATCCGAATAGGTATTATCATCGTCAGAATTTTCAAGGCAAGTCCATACCCAACATCGTACATTCTAAACGGCCTTCCAAAATCAGGTCACAATGTAACAATGGCCGCGGTTCACGATGTTCCTATAATGCATCATGGATTACTACATCTGGTTGAAGTTGGCCGGGTGAGATCTGAAATTTTAATTCGATTACCCTTTGCAAACTCGGCTTTGTATTGAATCATGCATTCCCCGGTATCTGTTGTTTGATTGGTTTGTATCGATGGTATCATGCTTCGGAATTAAAGCAGCATTTTCAAGACGAAGTTAAGGCCCACTTTACTTAGGTATTTGTTTTTGCAGAAATTATTGTACTTTTGGCTAATGTTTTAGAATTAGCAATCAAGGATAGGAAAGACCTCGACGCTGGCAAACATGTGTATGCAAAGGTTACCTAAATATTGTGTTAAAACGAAGATATAATATTAATATAAACCAAAAAAGTCTGATCTTCATCAGAATTAATAACTTGATCATCCAGACACCACACTCCAAACCCTTCCCAAACTCATAGCTCTAGCTTCTAAAGGCCTCTTCGTTCTTTCATATCAATAAATGGACAATATGTTCCCCTTTCTTTGCATATAAACTGTGAGTCGATAATTATTCGTATTCGTTAGGGCTGGCTTTGTTTTATCTACCCCCTACGTCTCTACGGGCCCTTCTCTCGATGGCCCTTTTCTATAGTGCCATTCATTCGGTGAGTTATTTTATTAATGTAATGAATTATTGCAGTTAAATGGTAGGGATTGTTTTTGTTTTATGTATTTGTAGTTACGATGTCATCCATGACAAGACTGATCGCAAATGTCTAAATGAAGATGATTAGAGTAATGCAATAACATTCCGAATGAATGTAAATGAAAATAGACTCGAAATAAGATGATGTGGTTTGGATGAATCTGAAGTCTATTTTAAGACAGAGGTCTTTTGGGTGAAGGACTTGTGTTACATAGAAGCATCATATTACAAATGTATGTGTTACAGATATTAGTAAATCACTATGTTATTAGACTGAAAATATTCATGAAATACAAGGATAATTTTAAAACCATTTTATGAAGACACCTTCTAACGCATGTAACCTTTTTAGGAAATGAAACTGTAACAATGTTGGGCCATCAAAATTCCAGGCAAAACAATGTTGCAATAATCATCATCCAAAAATGTTGACCCTATCATAGCTTCAACGCTTGCGTTCTCACAAATGTCAATGTAAACCTTTTACGGCGAAACAGTCGCATAAACATATTAACTTTATTTGACAGTTAGCTTTAACGTGTACCTTCAAACGATGCTATTCCCGAAAATTGCCAATAAAGTGTTTTTATATTTTATACGGTTCTAGGAAGAATTCATTGCGTCATACGTCGATGATGTAATTGTATGTGGTTTAGAAAATGCTATTTTTAGTTAGCTGATAAACATTGAGGTAGAATTCTAAACAAAATGTCGGAATCGTAACAACTGTAAAGAGAATAATTGAGACGATTACCTTTGAGAGTTTACGAGTTCATGAATGATAGATATGGTTTTTCGTTTTTCTTTCAGGATGTCTTAAGCTTTTATGAAACCTTAATTCGGTTTATCATATTTTGCTTAATTTTACATCTTATTTATTTGATTGTAATAAAAATATATGGATTCCCACAATTATTTAATTCCATTGAGAAAATGTATGAAGATAGAAGAGTCTGTCTAATTGGTCTAGTGTTCATAAAGCGCTACTGCGAAGCATGAGGTCTGGGTTCGTTCTCCTGATCAGGTAAAGTAGAATTGGATTTTTCAAATTATAATTTGCCAGTAGCAGCCAGGAGTCTGCATTAGTGACCGGCTAATGATAATAGGATCGATCCCTATAGAAAAGGACATATACATAACTGGCGAAATGTGGGTATACCTTCTATAAGTACACCGTTGCCTGATCCATCGGGTAATACAGGCTGAGCATATGTATGTATGGTCTTCCTAAGTGTGTTAATCCACTTTTTCAATTGAGATTACCAATTGATGGAATGGATAGCTTCATTTGCTAATAGAATACTTGTATTTCTCATCAGAGCTCATGCAAAATACCAAGCATTATGGGAGCATTCTTGTAGGTTTCATTGTTCGCATAAATGAGTGTTATTCTTTTATTGCAGAGACAAAGACGGCACTTAGCCTCGAAGCGAGGCGCCAATATTTATACAACCTTCGCTTGTGCCTTAAGAGGGCACCGTATCTTGTGGTGTGGCTGGCGGGAAGCGATTTTGGATTATTCAGAAACTTTACACTTTAAAAAAATTTAAAAGCTTTCTGATCTGAGCTATCGATTAGCTATAAAATGAACTAAAATAATGCATTCTTTTAAAGTCTCATTATTGTATCTAGAAAAAGTTAGCACGCTATTTTGAGCAGCTTATATTTTGTCTTGCTCCGAAAAATTTAATTTGTAACAATTATCAATATTTCCGAACTAAGATAATTTTGGAATGCCAATAAATCTCTGTGTATTATTGTATTGTTTGCATAATTAAACAATAGTTTAAGAGAGTAAGTAAGCAAAGTACTCGCCATCCCTTAACTTCTAAACGAGTGCCCTAACCCTAACATCGGAGGAGCGACTCTTGATTATATAAGAAAACGTTCGATGCTCTATCCATTGTTGGATGAGGGTAGTCGCAAGTTGTTTCAAGCGTTAGAGGGTTACCCCTTGAGATGTTTATATACAAAATATACCGTTATATTATTGTACGCGGGTGTGAATTTTGTTACGATATAAGGTGAAATTCTACATTATTTCTGTCTGGTGATTCAAAGCCTTTTACGCGATGAAATATTGAGAAAATGGCATAATATATTACATACATACATATGCTCACGCCTGTATTCCTCGATGGGGTAGGCAGAGGTGTTGTAATTTTCAACACCCACATTTCACCGGATATGATTAAGTGCCAACGTGACAGAGGGTGAGTCCATCGCCGTCTCAGGCACTATACATACGTCTTTGAATTATTTCTCAGACATATGCAGGTTTCCTCACGATGTTTTCCTTCACCGTAAAGCACGCGATGTGACTGTACTGTACATAAGTTTTTAGAAAAACTCATAGGTACAGGCCCCGCTGGGATTCGAACTTGCATCACTTGCGTAGCAGGCGACTGCTCTAACCCCGAGGCGACCAGACATAATATATTATTTTATGATTTTTTTGAAACAAGTACTTGAATTATTTTTTCCAGCAAAAAAACCACCTAAATTGAGAATGAGCACTTATAATAGCAATATGAGCAAATACAAGATTAACTTAAACAACTTTTTTATTGTTTAAAATATCGAAGACAATTATGAAATTCTATAAATTATATTCCGCCAGATGGGAGCTCTATCGTAACATAGTTTCGAATATGAACAATGAACAATGAAAATTACCATACACCCCGACAATATTAACACTTCCTAAGCCTGTTTGTTTTCAAATGAAATTGTCAATTGAGGGCAAACAATACTCACCTTTCCTGTTAAAATGGCGTGCCATTTCCGTTCTGGCATTTTAATCAAGGAACCCCCAAATTAATAGGCATAACACTGACTCCTGTCGTCATATCCCATGGGTATACTTCTTTCCCGGTTCCCTAGTTCGGTGAATTGAATGGGGTCTTCAATGGGATTTGGAAGTGCTTGCAAAGACTTCAGGGTACTTCGAAATGAAGCAAATTTAGATCAGTATAGAAGCTTAGTGTCTGAACAATACGAGTAATGTCTATGATATTATGATTATAAATAACTAGCTGTGCCCGGCGGTTTCTGTACTATATACTACTGTTTTTTTTAAATAAAATTAGCCTAAAACAGTCCTTAAAACATCAGCTATCTGCCAGTGAAAGTCCCGTTATAATCCATCCAGCTATTTACGCGTGATGCCGTGACCAAGGGAAATGGGGATTCATTTTTATATATAAGAGATTGATCGTTTGGTGTACATTTTTGGAGTACTGATGCGAACGCTGCTTTTAAACAAGCTTTTAGAATGCTCTCAAGTAATTTATAAGGCTAGCACTGCTAGCGTAAACTTTGCATACATCTCAGGTATTAGTCATTGAACTAGGGTGCAGCTGTGGTTGCCAGCAAAGCATATAAGTTCATCTTTTTCGTACTTATAATGAACCCTTTCCCCAATAAATTATCCAACAAACATAACCCCAACGCAAGCTCTAATCAGGTGTTAAATGAAAAATAAAACGGGGTTGTAAAATCACTTGCCCCTAGGTAGGGTGAGGAAGGCTTCCGCGTGCATTGACCTTTAGACCGTGGCTATCCCGAATTAGGGAGTCGGTGAACTGGACACAATAGATAGGACTGTTTGGTCACTAGATTTATGAGGGTCTGAGGTTCGATTGAGCATTCCCAATTAGTATTGTGCTCATAGTTATGAGATTTGAGGTCTTGGTACTTATTTGAGTTAACTGAAAATCGACCTTCGAATCATGTTATTCAAGATATATTTCCAATGAATCCAATGAGCGTCTTGCATAATATAAAGTTATCCCAAATCAGCATTCTGTTGTTTGATGAACTGACGACAAACAAGCGTACATTCCGCCTGATGGTAAGTGACTGCATGTAACACCAAGGGTGATACTTTAAAGAATGAAATCCCTGTACCTACTAACATAATGACAACCTCCTCTAGCTCAGTATCCTCGGGATTTAGCTAAGAATACTGACAGCATTACCATGTTGGAAAGCAATGTTGACTGTCTAATGAACCATAAACTCTATGATCTCTATAAAAATAATTTCATTACACTCAGTAAAATCTTCTTCTGCTTTGCCTTCATTTACATCATCAAATTCATTGGAATCATTCAAAAGTACCCGTTAAAGATGCTTAAAGTTAGACTCACCCAAAATCCGACTTAGAAGAAAGTTATCAGCTACTTTTCATTAACATACCTGGAACAAAACGCGAATACTTAATTAAGATTTGGTTCCTTATGAAAAACTTCTTGAAAACCGAACCGAAATACTACTTAGTGGAAAGTTTTTAATCGACCTCGTAACCGTTGTACTAAATAATTAAACCTCTAAGCTGGGTCTTGCGGCTGGGAGATTTGGGTCCCAACACTTGACCACTCCCACGGACTTAATAACTACCTTCTCCAATGATATTTATTGCTTTTTAAGTAACTTCTAACCTGATTATTTTGTAAAAGTGATTCGCTAAAATTATCTTTGCATAGAGCTACAAAAAATATCTTGATTGGATCTTGAAATCCTCGGATAGGGTAAATACTGCTTTCAAGTCTGGATTAGAGCCCGGTTATTTGCAATAGGCCTATTACATGGGACTTAAACATTACCGTCGAAATGGGTGTGTTCCATAAGTGGATCTCTGCCTACCGCTTTGGGGTATACAGGCGTGAACATAATTTGCAAGAACAACTTTGTGCTATCCAAACAATGACCACTCTTTACTAACTTTATTGGTTTGCCTGGTGAGCAAGCAATTAGTTTTAAATGCTAGTTGTGAAAATAGATGTAACCTGCAAGCGAAAAAAGTTCTTATGTGCCGATAAATAAAGTTGTTAATATTAATACTTTCATTTATTATGTATATCACACCCATAACTTCATCGGCACATCAAACGCTCGTTTAATATTCAGCTCAAATTCAGAGCTATTTCATATTTCCACCAATGAAACTAGTTTGTGCGACCCAGTTTTGAAAAATCCCTTTTTTCAGCCAAAAAGTAGCAAGAGTGAAAATCCCGGAACCATATGGCAAGCGAGGCTAGATCAGCGGTGGCCCACTAACCCATATTAACATTCGGATTGTAATGCATACTTTATGATACTGATGTCACATTGGGAGCGAGCTACGAGTTGAAATACTCCCGAGATAAATATGAAAGAACGTAACCTAACTCCTTTCCAGAAAGATTTTGAAGTGATAGGGAAAGATGTTCCAACAATAATTTTTCGCTAATGATAATTAAGTGGCAATGTCAAAGATGGTGAGTTCATCGTCGTCTCAGGCACTATTCATACATCATTCATACCCAAAGGGGCTAGGCGGTGGTTTACTCATATTATACCCACATTTCACCAGTTATGTGTTAATCCCATGTGAGAAACGAGCCTATTGCAAGAAACCGAGCGCTAATCCAGATTCCGGGCTACTACTGGAATACCCAGAAACACTTTGCTCGACCCGGGGATTGAGCTCAGGATCTCAGGATCTGCAGTAGCATTTGCGACTACTAGACTAACGAGGCAGTCCAGCGGCAGCGGCAGGCAAGCGTAACGTATTAATAAATTCTGGCCCTAAAGTAGCATTATCCTAAAGCTTCGCTAGTAAAAACGATACAAGATGTATGTGAATGACATATGTCACGTGACTGATTTATGCCATTACCATTTATTTTTAATCGCTTCTACTAGCGCAAGCGCCAGAGAATGCTGGGCCTACTGTAGGCCTAGACCGAAGTAACTTAGACTCGAATAGCAAGATAAAACCGTTCTTATCTATATACAGATAAATAAAATTGAAGTGTCTGTTTGTAATTCCAAAATAGCAGCTTTTCACTAAATGCATATGAAAGTATACACGATACTGACACTAAAAAACAAACTTTTAAAAATTTTCTCAGTCTGTCTGTCTGTCTGTTTGTTCCGGGTAATCTCTGAAACGCCTGGAGCGATTTTGGCGGGACTTTCACTGGCTGGTAGCTAATGTTTCAAGGAGTAACTTAGGCTACTTTTGTTTATTAAAAATATTAGGGTCCCGCGACATAAAGCATGAAACTAAATCTACGCGGGTGAAACCACGGGGCATAGCTAGTCCGAAATACAATCGAACTAAGAGCTATCGACATCTTAAATATAGCCAACAAAAACTTCCATAATATATTTATGCTCGCACCCAAATCCAGACAAGTAAAGATAGCGTGAAAATAAAGTAAATAAACATTCGTAGGGAAGAATCTAAAAAAATATTCGGCGCCAAATAAAAACGTTACCATTTGCATTGTTGTGTGCCCTTGGCGATGTCTATCTGGCGATAGATCGTGCGATTGGTTTCACGATTTCGTATATCGCAAAAGTATCTTTCTTTTTCTCAGATCTTAAGTATATTATAAGTAAATGTCTAGTAAATTAAGATGTTTTAGTAAGCGAGTGTCGACATAAGGAGGATTTTAGAGAAATAGTTCAGTTTTTTTAGTACAATCCCATAATTCGTAAAACGAACACCAAGTAGATCGATCGCTCGACTCATCAACACACATTTTTTCCTGACAAATATTGAGACCAAATCATATAAGACCTTTTTTTTATTAGTGTTGTGGTTTGGCTTTTTGATATTAACATTTTTTTTGTATTGCTCATTCAAAAAGACCATCGCCTATTCAGGATATGGCAACGCTGAATTTTGGACTTAGCCCTGTAATGTGATATATCGCAGAAAATAATACCCAAATATTTCGAGTGTAAACGATGCAGGTGAGGCAAGGTCAAATTCCAGAGACCTGAACCAACGAGTTTGTGAAAAAAATTAAGCGAATTAATATTTTAAAGCAACCCTTGAAATATTCAGGCTTCCATTGACCCAAATTTTTTTTGCTATTCACAATTTGACTACTCGAAGACTACGAAAACTACTCGAGTGATTAGTTTTTCAGTAAATCGATAATGGCTGATTAAAATAGGTTATATTGTGAATCGAGAATAATTAGGGATCCATAATAACTGATGAACATAAAAATGATGGAATCTTGTAAGTTACTATAATTTTTCTTATGAAACTAAAGTAATCTTAATTTAAAATTGTTTTTCATTGATTATCTTCGATTAACAACCCCTCTTTTTTTTGGAATTCGAGATGAATTGCTGTATTTATGTTTTATCTGCGGTCATACCTTGAACTCTGTGTATGAATGTCAATTTATCTATATAAAGTGTAGTGTCTATAGAAACACTGTCCTTTTAATAAAATATCATCTACTTAGATTGAATCAATACAAGAGATTTTCGAACGTCTCAAGCACCGTAACCAAAACGAGCGTGCAACCTTTCTGCAACTCTTACTTATATATTCAAATGCTTATAATACTCTTCTACAATAATTTTCTATAAGTTGACACCAGTCTGGTATTGAAAGTCGATAGAACTAATAAAAAGTGTAGTTATGCGTGAGATGTTCATCTCGGTGCATCGGCACTCTGGGCACGCGTCATATTGCGTTCGCTTGTAATGCATTAACTGCACCTCGCCATCAAACTTTCATTGCTTTTTGCTTGCGATCACCTGCGTTCACTACAATATTATAAAGTTTTAATAGATTTATACGCAGCTAAAATAAACTCAGCAATAATGGTCCATTAACTTTGGCTAGACAGAAAATATTGGCGTGATCTAAGCCACTAATGGAGTGCAGAATACAAAACGACTGCTTTAAAGAGGTTGTAAGATGAGATGATACTGGCAGGATCGCATAATATAAGAGCATTATACTATATACTTTATATAAGGGCTATTATATTGAAACATTTCTAAGTCATCTCGAAATTAAACGTCCAGAAAAGGACTGAAGAAGAAGGACAACAGTCTGATAACCGAGAATTAAAGGATGGGCAGGAGTACTACAACACCAACCTCTTAGAAAACTTCGCCATTTTCCTAATCAGCATACGAACAATATAATGTTTTACGACATAATATAAAAATGTAATACAATATAAAATAGATAAAAATGTCATAAATATTATAGGCTATCGGTTAAGTGATGAACCTAATGCGACCTTGTTGGTTGATGGACAGAAAAAAGGAGATAAAGCCTCGTTGACAGTCGGAGCTATACTATTAATTAATGTAGGTACTAACATCGACATAATACTGAGCTTAAAATTGGATCCGATAAGAAGAAAGAACCTAGTTCCTATATTTATAAGAACGCTACCGATTTGAGTACATGGGTTTTTACCAAGCCAAGTTCATGAAAGAAGAAAGAGTTCAGATTCACAAAGACCTTACAATTACAGACGGAAAGGTTCTACTTTTCACCGAAGGTTTTCTCATTGCTAAAGAGTCGACTACCGTATTAGGCAAAATACGTATTTTCCTTTCTTTCAACTATATACAGGTTTCTTCACAATGTTTTCTTCCTCGTGGAGAGTCATCACTGATATAGCTCCATAGCTTATAGCGTAACGAGTGTAAGTTCACCTTTATTGGGTTGTGAAGGGTACACTTTGCATATGTATAAGAGCCTGATTGAAATTTTACGCGCACAGGAATTTTAACGCATATTTTAGGATGGTTTCACAATTTCACACCCGCCCTAATAATGGCATATATATTATGTGCATATGAAAACGACGCGTTGAATTACTTATTTACTTCGGTACGTACGTCTTTAAAGCGTAAAAATGAATTTAAAATTCTTATTGAATTTATTCCACGAAAAGACTCAAGCCAGATTTTAAGCCAGTGTATGTTCTTGTTATAGAAGTTCATTAATATTGGTTATAGGACTATTTGGAGGTCAGACACTGTTAGTATAGTAATTTCGCAGTTATGCTTATTTATTGACTCCTATGTGACTTTAGTCCTTCTTATATCATAACCGCGAAAGTTTGTTAGTACGGATGGATGTATGTTTGTTACTCTTTCACGCAAAAACTGCTGAATGGATTTTAATGAAACTTTACAATAATGTAGCTTATATATACAACAAAAAATAGTTAAATTTTTTCTGCCTGATTCATTTTGCCAAAAAAAATTAAGTTCCACGTATAATTCTGTAGTCTGAGATGATCAGCCCCCAAAAGCAACACCTGTTCACAAGCATGTCGATAAAGCCAGACTTCTAGACCTATTTTAATGCTTTAGGTGAAGAACTTTAAAAATGTACGTACCTCAAGTCAACTGTAGCATCTAACATACCTAATTTAAGATTATAGTGTTATTATTATAATAGGGTAACAAAATAAAATGTAAGCACAACGTTACCATTTTCATTGTTTCTCCCCTTAGGCAAGTTATATTAAACCGTTGAGGGACATTACAACTTGCAGTACTTGAAGGTAAACTTGGCATACACATTTACAAAAATACCACAGCACATTTGAAAACAACCTTCGCCTTTAAAAACAAGAGTTTAAGGTTCAAATTCGAAGGAGTTTTTGATACTTGAGGGTGGTTTTAATTTTGTAATGTTTAAAAGAAAAGTTTTATTCATAAAGGGATGCACCCTCCTGTCTCCTGCCGTTGACGTAATTTTTTTAATCATGGTTTATACTCATATTAATTTAGTTAACGACCGCCTAAGTTTGTTTCTTTTTGTACGGATCAACGCATTTTCGATGAATAAGTAATGAGATACCTACTTGTAGGCATCCTGCCTTTTAATATCCTTGGGCGATCGTCTGGAAAATTGGATTTTAGTTGCATTAGTAAGTTTTTAAGACTTTAAAAGGGTCTTATAAGGGGTATACAAGCAAGTATCGGTTTGTCTGAATTCTTTATGATGGTGATGATGAAAATTATAGATGATTTAAATAACTCATCATTCTCTGTAATAAACAATTTAACTATTTTTGTGTGAATGAATATTGATTAAACTAAAAAAACCCTACAACTTCTACAGGACAACCGAGGGCCGACTATGCTCAGCGCGTATTTAGAACTTCTTAGCTTTGACGTTTAATTATCCGGTACCAAAATGAAACGTCAAAGCTCAGAAGTTCTTAAAACGCTCTGCCTAACCGATGATGGGTAGGCCCCGTTTTTTTTTCATAGACACTCTGCATTTATTCGTTTCAAACAAACCTTACAATATTCTTGAAAACCAGTATGACAACAACTTAATTAATTTAGGAAGGAAAGTCGAAATTAGATTTCCTTTGTTTGTAATCAAGTTATTTGGGGGTTCGCGACAATATTTCAAGGCGGAGTTACTTCTAAATATGTCCTTGTGGTACTTAAAGACGATTCGGCGGTGGGATCTTTAAATGCGTTCGAAAAAGTCTTTATAACAATGTAAGTAACTAAAGTAAAGGCATCGAAACGCTCGGAATGATTTTCGTAAGTTAATAAAAGAAAATAATCTAGTTAGACCTAAAAAATAAAACCATTATTACAGAAGATACATAAATACATATGCTCATACCTGTATTCCCCGAGGTGTTGTAATAACAATACCAACATTTCACCGAAGATGATTAAGTGCCAACGTGACAGATGGTGAGTCTATCGCACTCTCAGGCACTATACACACGTCTTTGAAAGTACTTCTCAGACATATAATGCAGGTTTCCTCACGATGTTTTCCGTCACAGTAAAACACGTGGTGTGAAATCATTACGTATAATAATATGTCTTTTCATTAATTTCAATTCAAATTATAAGCTGATTCGGTACGATTTTTTTTGCAAATTTTAATTTTTTAGCCAGTCATATTTTATATTATCGATTGAGTTATAATTGCATCAAAAATATAAATTGCTTTGAAAATAATAATATGGTAAAAATAAATCGCTGGTTCGTCAACCTTACCTATCCCGTACGACTACATTTTCCTGGAACATTGGGGAATTCTTGAGGTGTTGTTTACCCTTAAGGCGATTTACTCAAAGTGTCTGTTAAGGCGATAATTAGAAAACTTTTTCAATTAGTTCAATTTTGTTGTGAGTACACGGAATTTTTTTGAAAGCTTACGTCCGAGAAACGCGCGCTACAAAATTCTTAAGTACTTAAGTGTATAAAAACTTCAAATTAATTTTGTCATAATATAATAATCGCAACGTGTAATATTTTATTAAACTATTAGCTGTGCCCCGCGGTTTCACCCGCGTAGATTTTAATTTCATGGTTGCCCGCAGATCCCTAATGTTTAAAAAAAATCTAAGTAGCCTAAGTTACTCCTTGTAACATTAGCTATCCTTCAGTGTCAAAGTCCCGTTAAAATTCGTCCAGATGTTTCGGAAATTACCCGGAACAAACAGACAGACAGACAAACAGACAGACAGATCGACAGAGAAAAATTTTAAACTTGGTTTTTCGGTGTCAGTAGCGTGTACACTTTCATATGCATTTAGTGAAAAGCTGTTACTTTGGAATTACAAACAGACACTTCAATTTTATTTATCTGTATAGAGTATAGATGTATAGATATCTGTATAGGTAGATGTAATTGCTCTAGCAACTGATTGATAACTATTGCCAGCCGGCGACATTAAGTCACGACGACATACATATGTTCAGGCCTATATTCCCCGAGTGGGTAGGCAGAGGTGTTGCAATAACAACACCCACATTTCACCAAAGATAAGTATCAACGTGACAGATGGTGATTCTAGCCACGACCTGAAGCAGCGTAATTTAGGTGCAATCTTCTGAAACCTAGAAGTACAGTCCCCAGTCAGTTACAAATCACTTTGAAAACTGTTATGAAGATAAAATCAAAGAGCAATCCTATAGTTAAGTTATCAAGTAGTTGCGTTGAATCATAAGTTCACGTAATCAAAACCAACGAGACGGTAAGCCAGCAACTTTATCCGAAGCGTCAGTGTTGGGTAAACTCAAAACTAATATCTTTATACCGTTCCATATGAAATTGTAGCAAACACAAAGTTTCAAGAGTTTGGCGCCGCGTCAGTAGCTCCGGAAGAATTAGTTCACGCACAGTCAGACCCGACGTGACGTCACGGACAAGTTTTAAATTAAATTAAAGATAACTTCGGAGGGCCACATGCTTCGCTACGGTAAACAGATTATGTTGGGCAGTGTACACGAGCGGTTTTTTAAAAAAACGTTGAAAATATCCAGCCAACACTATTAGTGTAACAAGCTAGTAAATGAATTATCATTCACTAGCTTGTTTTGCGATGTCTTATATAAATCTTTATAGTTATTGCTTGATATTCCTATGGGTAGGTACCAACTTTACTTCTAGATTATTGATCTAAGTCAGATTTAACAGATGTCATTATTTATCTTTTACAAAGGTCACATCTTTTCAGAGCGGTCTCGAAGGCAAAAGTGTGTTTAACACTGTTTTTACCGTAGATGATTAGGTTCCTACGTGACAGGTGGCGATTCCATCGCCGTTCGATGACCCGAAAATAATTCTTTAAATTCTGCCACTGAGGCTCTTTGTCTTTTTTTTTTACCATTGTTTGACAATATGGTAGTCAAAATCGTGTTCAATGCTTTAGTTGCTGTGAAAATTACGGCGCAACACAAATAAACATCCAATACTATTGTATTAGGTATATTTAAATCAAAACCGCAGCAGTTCCCCGCCCGTCTGCATGCGACATTCCGCCACGTGACGCCACGTAGCAGATGCACCTCGCAAAGAATAAATGGCCCACGCACAGTCCCCAACATTTTGCATAGCGCCATACTGTGCCGACATTACTATAATATTCTTTTACTCGACATCCAATTTAATTTCAATAGAAATGGGAACTACTCTGTTTTTTCCAACAACTAATGAAATTGTTGCATAATCTTATTTGAAGCTTTTATACTAGGATTCTCCGCAAGAATAGGCATTGGTGTTATAACACCCATGTTACAAAAAATGACAGATAGTGGGTTATTCACCATCCCTCAGGTAATACCTTCAGAAGTGGTTTGATTAACTTTATACAATTAGAATCAAAAATTATATTACAAGGAGAGAGGAAGACCTACGAAACGCAGTGAATACAGATATGACGGCTGGTAGAGAGAAATGGAAGAGAAGAACACCTCACAAAATAACATGGGATAAGGGCAGGACGACGATGATGATACCTGGTGTTTCACTATAATCTACCGTCTCAGAAACAGTGAACGGCATTTTCAAAAACCACATAGTGCCAAAAACCATGCTACGATCTCTTTCCAGGGGCCCAACCATGAGCTCTTATTGCAATGATAATTCAGTTGTGCAACAGTAACAGATGTATGCACGTCACATACATCTGTCTCATAAATGAGTGAAACTATCATGGCAATAAGAGCTCATGGTAAGGCCCCAGTAGTCATGTCTACGTAGTAAAGTTGGTTTTAAGACATGTAAGGCATCATTGGGTCTCCCGTTCCAAAGTCACAGCTGCCCGACTTAGGACTGTTCCTCCACCTAACAAAAGACCGCAGCCATAAAATTATATTCTAGAGTAGATTGCTTGCCATTGTGCGAGTATCAATGTGTGTAGGTATACGTAAAACCACTTCATCTCTCTAAAATGTTTCAATAAACCTAAGTTTATTCAACAACGTTGGCACCCATTTGTAAAAGAAGGCAAAGAGTAATAATCCCATTACGATTTACGCAAACACATAAAATTGACTGCGCAATTATGCTTCGCGAAAGAAATTTTTGAGTTGAAATTACCCATTTAGAGGCAAGGCACGTTAAACTGTTGAGGCAAAACTTCGTCTATAGCCACGTTACCTTATGATTATGGTTCTCAAATTTTTAAGCACATCTTGAACAGATTTAGACTTGTTTTTACGTTGACGATATCGTCTGCGTATTTTCCGTATTTGGAATAGAAGTGTTCAAAAGCGGCGAGTGTAGGCAGTTTTACATACTCAAAACTATTACAAAACATATCCTTGGGGAGCTGGTAACAGTTGATTTCTATAAACGTAAGGCTAAAAAGATAACCAAGTCCTATTTCAATAGGGAAAGATAAAATAACATCCTCGTTTGTCTTGTGGATGCAAACGCTACTAAGGCACACGAGGTCCTGGGTCCAATCGCCGGGTCGGGCAATGTGTAATTGGGGTTTTCCATAATTATGTGATTTCTCAGTAGCCGCCTGGAGTCAAGAATAGTGCCCGGTTAATGGCAATAGGCACTTTTGGACTTAAGCATAACTTAACAATATCTTTGTACGACACAGGGATCGAACCCAAGACGTCCTGTTTTGCAGTAGTGTTTGCTTACACTAGACTAACGAAGAAGTCCCATCCTCGTCACCACGCCACTGAAATTTATGAGGGTAATGAAACAACCGTTTAGTTGGAACACTGGTTTAGTTGCAGCGCGTCAAGTGGATGTATATAAAGACAGATATACATCACTGCATCATATTTTATCATGTCACTGGTAGCCAGTATTCACAAACTTATAAACACATGGAAAAAAAGTATCCAAACTTTGAGAGCCTCTGTTTTAATGTTAGAAAGTCAAGCGTATGGCCTATCGAAGGCCTAAGAATTATTGGAACATAACAAAATATGACCGCGGGCCTCACCTCCATAAATCCGTTTACATCTGCCATAAAGTAATGAGATTTAACCCTCCATTCGTATTTACGACTTACCCACGCTGTCGAAATAGATCCAAATATTTATATTTTTCGCCGTCGTGGACCTATGAATGTAGGATTTAGATTCGTTGGCGAATCTTCAAATTCTGTCAGGAATATTTGCGCAACGCCTTAAATATTATTTCTGTTATAATTTTTTGCCGACCGACAATATCAAACATTTAACAATCTGTTTTTTCTATCGCAGGCCAGATGCCTTTCTTCATACCTAAGGTTCCTGAGATACCTAAAATGTTTGATATTACCAACAGCCTGAGAATTAGCAGCTTGACTTTTTCAATTTACTAGCTCCAGGTTTTATAACATATCAGGTGGATCGAAACGGGTAGTGGCATCCTTATCCTGACTGTGTTTACCTGACTAGCTGCCGTCCACGACTTCGGCTCCATTTTATAAACTCCACTTTGAAAGTCCAAGTTCCAAATATAGATTACATTTTTTTTATTGGGGGCTAGATTGACAGTTAAGGGGTATTCCTCAGAGCGCGACCATCATCAGCAAATCAAATTTAAAATGTAACTTCTTCTTACATACAAACAAATATACATGAAGACTTTCTTATAATACTATATACTAGCTGTGCCCCGCGGTTTCACCCGCGTAGATCTAGTTTCACGCTTGATGTCGCGGAACCCTAATATTTTTAATAAATAAAAGTAGCCTAAGTTACTCCTTGAAAAATCAGCTACCCGCCAGTGAAAGTCCCGTTAAAATCGGTTTAGGCGTTTCAGAGATTACCCGGAACAAACAGACAGACAGAGATTTTTTTTAAACTTGGTTTTTGAGTCAGTAGCGTGTATACTTTCATATGCATTTAGTGAAAAGCTGTTATTTTGGAATTACAAACAGACACTTCAATTTTATTTATCTGTATAGATATAGATGTATAGATAAGTATAAATAAAATATGAAACTAATTGATTAAAAATACACGTCTTAGCACAACAAGAGCCATTCATTACTTAAAATCGGTCTTGTTGAAAATAAACTCACGTCCCGAATTCCCTATCTTTTTACAACGATCCAACAAAAGTTGATTGACATGTTTAGGAGGGAATTCCATTCGGGGAATTTGTTTAGACCTCTCAATAGCTGAGAGGGAAATATTAAGAAATGCCTACAGCTCCCATTGATGGCGATTTTTATTCGGATTCATCGTGAGATTAATTCGTATTCGATGACAATTTGGTTGCGTAATGGATCTTTGCAATTCCTGATCAATTTATTATGTTTCTTTATCCTATTTTAGGGACGCATTGAGATGCTTTATAAGGGCTATTACTTGTACTTCATACATACAGAGGAGCTCGTGGCACAGTTGCTATTGCGCATATCATTCGATCAGCGAAGTTAAGCAACCATCCGCTTAGCCAGTAGTTGGATAGGTGACCGCCCGAGTTCCCTCCGTGCCTCGGAGAGCACGTTAAGCTGTCGCTTCGCAGATGGCAGTCGCTTCGTATAAAAATCAGGTGATCAGCCACATTGGGTTTAATCAAGTGCCGACCCCAAATACATGGGATTAAGGCCAGGGAGATGATGATACATCCGATTTGCGTTTCTAATGCACTTGACTTGAAGTCTGTAACTTTATACATTTACTTCTTACTCGAGCAATAACAGGATAATAACTTCCCTAAAAAATTTAAGGTTCACGTGAGATCAATGGAATAAGCCGCGAGGGCTAAAAACTAAATTTCTCTGTCTATCTGTGTGTCAATCGGTCTGTTGGTTCCGGCAAATATCTGCAACGATTGGACCGATTTTAACGACACTTTCTTTGGTAGATAGCTGATGTTAGAAGAAGTAGCTTAGGCTAAAAATAATTAAGGTGCTGCGAAATAAAGCCAGCCTTGAAATTAATTTTACGCGAACGAAACCGTAGGGCACAGCTAGTCTAAACGAAATCTTATTCATTGCCCAGTAAATAAAAACAGCGACAGTTTTTACAGCAGAAAACTCGAAGTTGGAGATTTTAACATTCGGACGAGGTTCAGAATACAAATGAATAGAACCTATTCAAGTTACTTTTAACATTTCGCGGGAGAATTAAAACTATTGTTGTTTAGAAGTAATTGCCTCTCTAGCCGTTCTCTGTACCGTTCTGCTGTAGTTTTATGTACTGGCTAGAGTTCTAGGATTATCCGAAACTTAATCTTATATTTATGACTTGTTTAGTGTCTTGCTTCTTTGGTATAGTGGTCGCCAACCTTATTAAGGAACGCGAGGTCCTGAGCTCGATCCCAGGGCTGGCAAATTATGACACCTGTAATTTCCCATTAGCAACCCGGAGTCTGAATTAGTGTCCAAAATCCAACTTCAACAACGATTAGCGTCGTGATATCGCATCACGCACTTTTCGTTGAAGGAGATGAAACCCATATACGTCTGAGAAGAAATCCAAAGGCGCATAGTGTCTGCTGAGACGGTTATAAACTCGCCATCTGTCACGTTTAAACCTGATCATCTTCTGTGAAAACTGTGTATCGTTCCTCTGCCTAACCCTTCGATCTTTCTACATTTCTGTGTTATCCCTATGACTAATAATTGAATACAATTTAAATCAACCAATACATACAACTTTAAAGAAACCCCACACAGCTGTTAACGGGGAATTAACTCTTGTTTGTTACGACTACCAAGTTCCACCCTCTTGTAAACAGAAAAAGGCAAAATCCATAAAACTTCAAGTAAATAAGTAAAGAATATATTGAGCTTCGAATCAATAGACCGACCGAGCATAAGATGGGGGCTTACTGCGCTCAAGTTTTGTTAAATACTGTATAGCCTTTTAAAGGTAAAAGATTGAAGGGTTTTCATGCGGCATTATGTTTACAGTTCAACGGTAATACAAGCACATTTAAATTAATACGATCGATATTTCGAGCGTTTGATCAAAGTGAGTCGTGGTGGCCCTGGGGTTCGAGTAGTCGCCTGCTACGTAAGTGACCAATAAGTTTTCTAAACACTTTGTGCAGTGATTTCACACCACGTGCTTTACGGTGAAGGAATACATCGTGAGGAGACCAACATAATGACGTCTAAGAAGTAATTTAAAGAAATCGAAGGGGAAAGATGATTGGCCATCTCATGCGACATGACAGCTTCTTTAAAAACATAATAGAAGGAAAGGTAGAAGGGAGGAGAGGAAGAGGAAGACCAAGATTAACATACATGGGACAAGTTAAAGAAAAGGTGTCTGTCATGACGTATAAGGAGGTCAAAGAGATGGCACTGGACAGAGACAAGTGGAAAGAGTTGCATCGGTTACACCGACAAGAGTCTCATTACTCTTAAATTCATGATGATGATGAGTGCCTGAAACGGCGATAGACTCATCATCTGGTACTTAATCATCTTTGGTGAAAAGTGATTGTAGTTATAACAACACCTCTGACATAACCTTTGGGGAATACAGGCGTGAGCATATGTATTTGTGACTAGTCGTAAGCTTTTAAATTCTTCTATAATACACATTCTATTGTCACTAAAATAATAGATTTTAACAGCTTGTACTCGAACTTAAGTGGATAAAAAGCTGTGAGAGCATTTCGTGAGAATTTATTGTTAGTTTCCCGGTAGATTGAGTTACATACATATCAAAATTCGGTTAAGGGCAAGTGCAATACTAGTTAAAATGTACTTTGTTTCACTTCATTGTATAGTTAGTTAGTTCTAAGGTATTTACAAGAGAGTTCGTAGCTCGTGGGTGATTATTTGGTATGAGAGCAAAATAGTAATTTCTGCTTTACGTAATTATGATGTGTTGCTAAATATTAAGTATTTGATGTCTTAAAATGTATTTCGCATTTGTGAGCAACTTTAAAGGTTCTCTATACATACAGATATACAGATAAATAAAATTGAAGTGTCTGTTTGTAATTCCAAAATTACAGCTTTTCACTAAATGCATATGAAAGTATACATGCCACTGACACTAAAAAACCAAGTATTAAAATTTTTCTCTGTCTGTCTGTCTGTCTGTTTGCTGAAAGCTGGTAGCTGATGTTCCAAGGAGTAACTTAGGCTACTTTTATTTATCAAAAATATTTGGGTTCCGCGACAATAAGGATGAAACTAAATCTACGCGGGTGAAACCGCGGGGTACAGCTAGTATTTCATACGTACATAGGAGTGACTAACGATAATAATACTAATTGGTAAATTCTTCGACATTCATAAGTGCCTTAGAAGGGCCTAAACTCAACTAAAATTATGCTTCATTTAAAAAAAGATAAGTAATATTTCCAGAAAAATAAAGTCACGGAAACGTAGTCGCTAATATATTTTGTGGTTAATATATTATTATTCAATCATATTTTTTTTTAAGAAAGCTCACTTTGACGAGATTGAGTCAAAAACATATTTTTTTAGTTTTTCGCCCCGTTTTCTTAGACGTGTTTATCCAAAGCTTACTTACCTTACGCTTCCCTTTAACACAGGTTCAAAGCGGTAAACGTAATCAATAGGACGTCGTATGAAACTTTGTGGTTTAGTAAAAGTATCGTATCGTCATTGTTACAAATAGTGAGATGTGTCTCGGATAACGTTACACTGGATTGTTCACCATCCCATAGTACAAGCACACGATGTTCCTGTTGAAAAAAATATTTACTTTATAAGACAATCAAATAAGAACTAATTTGTGAAGTCAGAGAAAAATTTACCGAATTTCCACCCTTAAATGGGGATTAAAAGTTTGTATGTGAAAATTTACTGCCATGCAGGCAAAGCTACGGGCGTATTTATTGCTGTAATGGGCGAATACATGGTGTTCAAATAAATATGTACCTGATACCTATTCATCGATGGCAGTTATCTATACATCTAAACAGATAAATAAAATTGAAGTGTCATAATGTGTTGTAATTCCAAAATACCAGGTTTTCACTAAATGCATATGAAAGTATACGCGCTACTGACACTGAAAAACCAAGTTTTAAATTTTTTCTCTGTCTGTCTGTCTGTCCGTCTGTTTGTCTGTCTGTCCGTCTGTTTGTCTGTCACAGCTAGTGACTTATATAAATACAGTTCATTTAAAAAAATCGTAAAATATAAAATATATTGACAAGACCATTTCACAAAACATTATTAGAAATACATACCTTCATAAAAATATTGCGTAAAAATTGTTTGCATTGAAGAGATTAGACCCGTTAAAATTAGTTTGCGGTTCAAAAATATTCTAAAATACGAAGTGCTCTAACTGTCACTCTAAACAAATCACAAAAAACAATAAGTAAACATGACAGTGACAACACTATGATATTCAAATCTATTCGACTCGACTCGATACAACACCTGTTCACCTGTACTCGATATCATGAGTCAGCAAGTCGAGTGGCACGAGTCATTCTATTCGGATACAGAGTGGTACAAACTGGATTTGAACAAGTTCCGATGATTGATACGGGGCGTTATAGACACAGTATAAATATACGCTTACTAAGCAGTATGGAATCTGCTTTCCACCATTTTTTGAATAAGTTCACGTGTGCTCCAATTTTTTTAATAAGAATATAGTCCCAATTTTTTAAACAATAATATTGGTTCCAATTTCTTAAATAATAATATTGGTTCCAATTTCTTAAATAAGAACGTTTGCTCCTATTTTGAAAATAAGAATATTGGATCAAATTTATAATAGGAACGATTGCTCAATTTTTTTAAATAAGAACGTTTCCTCCAATTTTTGAAATAAGAACATTTGCTCCAATGTTGTTTCATAAGAACGTTTGCTTCATCGAGTGTGAGGGATGTCACTCTTACACTTTATTAAATTTAATCCTTAACTTACTGGCACAGTAATGTCTATTTGCCGATTTTAAGTTTAGAAAATGTCTTACGTATACGCGATCGGCCACGTGTATTTCATAGATGTGGGTGTGTCATACCGAACGATTTCTTTCTATGCTCCATACTGGTTGCAGTAACCTCATATGTATACTGTGTTATAGATACGAGTTTGCATTCATACCAGTGGCTTGGTCTTGCTTACTCTAGTGATGTAATCTCAAGATTGGTTTGTTGATAGACGGCTATTGTTATATTAGGAACACCATCTATATTATGTTATAAGCGCTGTATGTTTTTATTAAAAGGTTTCACCCGCGTAGAGTTAATTTCTTGGGTGTCCTGCGGAACCCTAAACATATTTTTGAGTAATCTAAGTTACTCTTTGTAATATTAGCTATCCGTCAGTGAAAGTTCCGTTAAAATCCGTCCAACCGAACAAACAGACAGACCGACAGTCAGAAAAAAAATTGGTTTTTCTTTGTCAGTACCGTGTATACTTTCATATGCATTCAGTGAAAAGCAGTTATTTTGGAATTACAAACAGACACTTTAATTTTATTTATCTGCATAGAGTATATACATTTCACTAGCTTCGTGACTCCGTCGGCGTAGAATAGATACTTTGGGCTAACGCTAACTTTAACCCGATTTTAGCTTTAATAGCCTTTTAACGTAGCAATAATTCTTATATTTGATAAATGGGATTTCTAACACTGAAACATTTTTTTCAAATCGCTGCAGTTCCTGAGATTAGTACGATAGTGCAAAAAACCAGCACACAATTTCAGCTTATTTATATTAGTACTAGCTGTGCCCCGCAGTTTCACTCGCGTAGATTTAGTTTCATCCTTATGGTCGCGGAAACCTAATATTTTTAATAAATAAAAGGTAGCCTATGTCCTTTCTCAGGGTCTAAAGATTGTCTGTGCCAAATTTCATCAAAATCGGTTGAGAGGTTTAAGCGGGAAAGCGTAACAGACAGACAGAGTTACTTTCGCATTTATAATATTAGTAGGGATGGATAATAATAAATGTTACTCTTTTAAATTCGCTTAAGTTATGTTTACCGCAAAAGTATTTTTCATCTCTTTATAACTTAACATAACAATGGATTCATATAAGAAGCCTTAATATTAGCATCACAATGTGGTACAAAAATGTACTACGAACTATTGTGTAGTTCCCTAAAGCATTTTAGGTTTCATGAGACATTTGAATTAAAAATATTATTTACAGCTTCTTGTATTCAACAATGCGTTACACGGAATGTATTTTTGGTAATATGTAAGTTGTATAGAGTTTTTGACACTCAAATGTCTCTTATGAATAACATATCACGCATTTTACTGTTAGTATAGTTATTTGTTACGTTAAACTAGCTGTGCCCCGGGGTTTCACCCGCGTAGATTTAGTTTTATCCTTATTGTCGCGAAACCCCAATATTTTTTGTAAAAAAAAGTAGGCTAAGTTACTCCTTGAAACATCAGCTACCTACCAGTGAAAGTCCCGTTAAACTTGGTTTTTTAGTGTCAGTAGCGTGTATACTTTCAAATGCATTTAGTGAAAAGCAGTTATTTTGGTATTACAAACAGACACTTTAATTTTATTTATCTGTATAGATGTATAGATTAGGATTCGAGAGCCGTGGTGGCCGTGGGGTTTAAGCAGTCGCAGCTACGCAAGCGATGCAAGTTCTCATCCCAGCGGCCTGCACCAACTTATGTGCAGTTTTTGCACCCCATGTGCGTTACTCTGAATGAAAACATCGTGAGGAAACTCGTATATGACTGAGAAGTAATGCTGTGTGAGTTGTCGACGCAAGATCCAAACCCGTCGGTCTATAAAGATATTACCAAGAACTGTAATAAAGTATTGTGAGGAAACGTAGATATTACATTGGAGAAGAAATGCTCTCACTATCATATTCAATGAAAAAATTGTGTTCCAACTCATCAGCCAACACCCTTGGATACTCTTCTAGGAGACTCTTCTAGGAAAAGAGATTTTAACAGAGGCATCCAATGACTATTGCTTACTATCAGACGGGTCGTAGGCTTAGTTGCCTGATGAGCAATATAAATGAATTTTGAAAAATAAATTCGAACGTAAGTGACATACTTGTAATTCCCCAGTCTGCCAACTAGGAAACAAGGCTTATTCGCTACACGATAAATAAAGGAAGGCGAACACATGAGAAATTGTGGGGATACCCTGAGGAGCTCTCATTATTTTAATAGTGTAAATCAGCGCAGCCCAGCGCAAAACCAACCCTGTCCACCTGTGCTTAGGATCCCAACTCGTTTACAAAGAATCACGTCTCAGTCGAGATATCCAGAAGTTGTGAGCTGGAGACGTTAAATGAAATTCAATTTTAAACACTAGTTGTTAGAGCTGTTTTCAGGTTGGGAGGAGTGATTGGTTGGCGGTTGACCGCTGCAGAGACCGCACACCGTGTCTTGACGCCTACGTTACCCAACGTACTATAATTATGCGACTCCTATGCAACAACAACGTATAATTAACAAGACATAATTTCCATTGCCTTGCTGGTCTAGTGGTCCCAAGAGCTACTAGAACACGAGGTCCTGGGTTCTATCACAGGGTAAAAGTGTTATTGGATTTTGCCTGGAGTCTAGATAAGTACCTGGTGTATGGTAATAGGCTCGCTATTACATGAGACTTAAACATAAAATGCGGGTGTACAACAAGTAAACCACTGTCTACTCCTTCGGAGAGCATATGAGATTCAGAAGAGTGGTAGACGAGTTGCCTGCTATGCAAGCGACTCAAGTTCAAATCCCAGCGGTGCCAAGGTTTGCTTCAAAAACTTAAGTGCAATGTCACACCACGAGCTATACGGTGATGGAAGATTCACGCGGATACCAGAGGGCCTAGTGCGAGTTTTCTTAAAATCGCCGTCACAAGTCACCGCGTCGACCTAACCGCAGATTTGTATGGGGTCACAATAGTGTCATGTTTAGGCCGACAGAGGCGCTGCTCCGATCCCATACAAATCTGCGTTAACTTTGACGCGGTGACTTGTGACGGCGGCAGTGAAAAACTCGCACTAGGCACTCTGTATGTCATTATTATGTACGCATACACACAGATGTCTTTGGTAATTTTAAATTTATATTAGTTATTCTATAGTAGGCTATTATAAACCGAGATTGTATTGTAATATATATCACGAACAGAGAATTTACTCCATTAAGTAGTTGATATCACCTTTTATTGGCAATGTGACGAAATATAGCTTTAGTTACAAACCAGAAATCATTATTAGCCCTTAAAATAAGGTAAAGTGGTTACAAAATGGAGTTTCATTTGTTTTGATTCCCATTTCCCTAATAACAGTCACATAAATTGTAGCTGAAATTTCAATTAAATACGTTTTTACGGCTCTTCTCGATTTTTATGAGTTACGTTGTAAAATCCGTGACGAAACGATATGTAGGTACTTACTTTATACCTAAATGCATGTATTTTGTTATAATTTATATTCTTCTTTCTATTTTTTTTAAATATGTTGGAAATTGTTGTTATTTTAAATATGTTTTTACTGACTAACAAAAAAAGGAGGAGCTTCTAAATTCGACTCAATTTTTTTTTTATGGTTCTAGCCTCAGACCTTTATTCAGAAAACATTTCATGCTTTGTCCTAATGTACAGTCACGTTACCAATAAACTTTTATAAGAAACTAGCTGTTCCCCGCGGTTTCACCCGCGTAGCGTTAGTTTCATGGGTGTCCGTCAGCCCTTTTGTTTTTTTTAATAAAATTGACTTAAAACTCTCCTTGAAACATTAGCTATCTGCCAGTAAAACTCCCGTCAAAATCCAACCCACCGTTTAGGCGTGATGCCGTGACCAAGGGAAATGGGGATTAATTTTTACATATAAGATAGATATATGTCATACAACATGATAATGACAATGAGAAGGTAGACAAAATCTCACGTAAGTAGATCGTTTGTGACAGTACCTGTAGTTCCTACGCATAATTGAGTGGAAGTTCACAGCACCATATTTTATAGAAAGTATTATATTATTTCGGTTACTTATCGGTGAAAAGAAATATGTCTCAATCGGAACCTGTTCTGAGGAACGCGTTACCATTGTTGAGTATAAGATAAATTCATGTTACACACCATATGTAACACGATTTCCAATTTTGGAAATAAAAATGCTGTAAAAATTAAGAATTTTTTTTACAAGACATTGGCAAGGCACAGGTACACAGGTATAGGTAAGTCCCATGTCAAAGAAAAAGTCAAAGAAAATAAAAAAAAAAGAAATAATAATTTCGCACGCCATCTCAGAACGGTCTCCGAAGCGGTAAGCCGAGGTGTTGTGCTAACAACACTCACATTTCACCGAATATGATTAGGAGCCAACGTGACAGAGAGTGAGTCCAACAAGGTCTCAGGCACTATACATACGTCTTTGAATTACTTCTCAGACATATACAACAAAGAAAATGTATAATTCTAAATTTTTTTTACTGTTGCGTGAAATAACATTATCTGACATTATTTTAAGAAATATTTTTTGTTATAAAATAAAAATAGATCATGGAAAAATTAAAATAAATAAACTAAACCCGTCGAAAGTTTTAAGATATGAAATGTTCATAAAGAAACCGTCATTATCAGAGCATCGCACACCTATTTATACCCAATCAAGACGTCTGTTCCGCTCTTATTACCGCGCGCGTCGGTGTGACCCCACATTAGGCGACCACCCATCGCACCGTTTATTTTTACATGTCTCTTGACCACCGTAATCGACGTCTATAAAATACGTCGTAAACGTATCGCCGTATGTTTATTGGCGTGTTCAACATTTGAACTGTCAAAACATGTGAGCTTGTAATTAGGGAATAGGCTGTTTAACCTTAGTGGGAAAAGAAATAAGCTACGTCACAGGTGGTCACTGTACTTTCACCTTAATTTTTTTATTAAGGCCTAGGATATATAAATAGATAGAGAATAATACTAGTTACATTGAATAGAATCAGGTGTTACTATGTTGTAGTCCATGTTTATGGTTATAAAAGAGTATAAAGTATTACAATGCTTTATTCCGCTATTTGAAATATACAAATTCACAGTGTGTCTTCTACAGCTCCACCCGATGCTGTCCCGTGCAGGGTGCGAAACACGAGTCCAGACGACACTGTGTACAAATACGTAGTCTCCACGTGGTGAACGCAGCAAGGCCGTGCTGTAGGCAGACCAGACGGACTTCCGCAGGTTACCCCAGCACCGTAAATATAATAAAACAGCGGAAATAAGCATTGTGTACTTTATAGTCTTTTATAACCATAGTCCTAGTTACTGCAAATAATTGCACTGGCGGATTTAATGCGAAAGGCATTATTCAACCAACTTCTTTGATGCCAAAAAACTAATGGCAGGTGTGAAATTATAGATATAAATAATTAAAAAAATACCTGCTCAATATACGAAGAGACTCCAAAAACTGTGGTGCATTACCTGTAACGAGATTAAATTTTATAAGTAACAAATATTCTACAAGAATATTAACTTACAATTCGGTCAGAAAGATCAGTATATCAAAATGTTTATCGCTCACAATAAAATGGTATGAAAAGGTATTTCTGCATACATTCATCCATACTCAAACATCTGTATACGTAAAGCATTGGATATAAGCGTGTGCTGTCCTTATTGCGGACGAGAAGGAATGTCTACAAAAAAAATCTAATTCTAAATTTATAATTTCATTTTTATCATGTTTTCATGCTATGCCCATTCCAATTTAAAGGACTGAAGAGAGGGTAGATCACTACACCTATTAAAGTTCATTTGATTCCTACCCTTGATCATATCTATACAGATAAATAAAATTAAAGTGTATATTTATAATTCCAAATTAGCAACCTTTCATTAAATGGCTATGAAAGTATATACGTTACTCACATAAAAAAGCCAATATAAAAAAACATGTTTGTCTGTCTGTCTGTTCCGGTTAATCTACGAAACGACTGAACCCATTTTTACGGGACAATCCATGCCATATAGCATATTATGTTAGTATGCTAGGAGTAACATAGACTACTTTTATTAAAAACAAATTCTGCATCCACCTATGAAATTAAGTTTACGCAGGTGACATTGCGGAGGACATAGCTGTCCTTCTCAGTGGCGTGCATTGCATATAAGCAGGTAAGCAGAAGTTACAATTTGTGATCACTGATTACACTCGTGTCGTGTTTGTGTGTGTGTGTGTTTATGTCTGTGTGTGTCTATACCGAAACGTATGTACTTACGCCGCATCACGTCCGTATGTACTTAACCTGCCTACCTACCTACTTATTGTTTATGCCTACCCCTCTGAAAATCCAATGCACGCCCCTGGTCCTTCTTCTTCTTAAAAGACTTTAAACTTAGTCCATCTCTTTTTCTCCATCTAAACCTCACTTTTCATACCTTCGCAATATGGAATTTGAACCTAATGTTCTGTAAATAAATGGTTGAAATTATGACCTACTTGGCATGAATACGAATCTCTATGTTAAGCAGTATTAAGTTCCGCTTCGAATAGCGCACGGAACTTTAAAATCCGAAGCAAAAGTGCATTATCAAAACTTAAAATCGGAATTGTGTCGCAATATTTACTCTGTAGTGGTACGAAAATATCTCGTCTCAGATTTTAAACCACCTATAAAACATAATAAGTTTCATCTCGCCGACCCAGTTGGCATGGGCAGGTTACCAAAACTGTTATGTAAGATATATTAAAGCTTGTAGTTTTTGAATTCACGTATTTTGTTGAGCGTTACTTTATGCCAAGTTTCTAACATGGCGGTGGTATTTAAAAATGTTTGTACTTTATTATATTAAAACGACTTAGTTGAAAATCATCAAAGTTTATTATTTTAGCTGATTTCGGATAGTTGTTTGATATGGTATTACAAAAAAAAATAATGGAATTTTTTTTTTTGTTTTTGCTTGTTCCTCTCAGAAAGTCTATTTAATAGGTAAAAGCATTAGAATCCGTTGGTAGTTTCAAAGATCCCAATTTAAAAATGAAAAAAACAGACATGCTAGAATTTTAAATTACGTACCCAGTTGAATCGATAAAAAATCAAATATTCTGCTTTACTTTTTGCCTGTCTGTACATTGTCACCGGTGCACCACAATTCAGGTTGCGACCGATTAAGGTGATCGGTTCCGTATAGGGCCAGTCGGTGTCTTGTAGATCCCATCTGGAGACCTGGAATAGTGACCCGATGTCCTGATATGGTGCGAATGGTATGGCTATAAAGATAGCTTGAATTATTTTACTTTAAAACAGTTTACAGCAAGGATTAGACAGTAGGTACCTTTGGATTCAGCTAGTTTCTTTAGTGACGACCGACTATTTTCAAGAAAACAAAACCTACTCGCAGGTTGTTTGCCTTGTCTAAATATATATAACTCAAAGGTGACTGACTGACATAGTGATCTATCAACGCACAGCCCAAACCACTGGACGGATCGGGCTGAAATTTGGCATGCATGTAGATGTTACGACATAGGCATCCGCTAAGAAAGGATTTTGTTTAATTCTGCCCCCCCAGGGTATAAAATAGGGAATTAAAGTTTGTATGAAACTAAATTTACGCGGGTGAAACCATGGGGCACAGCTAGTTTTAAATAGAATAAATTGAAGGCGCCATTTCTGTACAAAATTATTTCGTCTGTTTGTCCATTTCTTCCATAGTTAGTTAGCTTATCCTGCTGTGCCGAAAATGTAGGAGTTGAACTCTGATGGGCTTAAAGCTAAAAATTCATATTATATTTATTGACTAGCTGTGTCCCGCGGTTTCAGCCGCGTAGATTTAGTTTCTTCCTTATTGTCGCGGAACCCTAATATTTTTATTAATTTAAAGTACCCTAAGTTACTCCTTGATATATCAGCTACCTGCCAGTGAAAGTCCCGTTAAAATCGGTCCAGCTGTTTCGGAGATTACCCGGAACAAACAGACAGACAGACAGACAGAGAAAAATTTTATAACTTGGTTTTTTTGTGTCAGTAGCGTGTATACTTTCAAATGCATTTAGTGAAAAACTCTTATTTTGGATTTACAAACAGACACCTCAATTTTATTTATCTGTATAGATATAGATGTATAGATATATAGATGATAGTAGAGAGCCGTGGTTTGAGCAGACGCAAGTTTGATTCCCAGCGGCACCAATGAATTTTTGTAAAAAGATCAGTTATTTCACTCCACGTTTACGGTGAAGAAAAACAAACAACCAGCTCTAGATTTCGGATGGGTGACCCGTTATAACTTACCCTTAACGAAAATCTAATTGATGTCAAAATCCTTTCCTTCAAGTACATCCAATCTACTAACAACACCGTATATGACACACGAACGCCGCACACAAATGAACCGATAAATCCGAACTTTTCTTTCTATTTTCATTCCATGCTCTATTTTAGTTTTGCCTCTCCTGTTTGTCTTTCGTTTTGTTCGTGTTGGGACAGACTGATTTGCATATTGTTGATTGATATCAGGCTTGTTTCTATTGCTTTAGATATCACTCATGAAATATCGTGTCACGTGTGAATGAAGATTTCTATTTGGTGGTGTAAAAACGGTAGTGAAATTGACATAACCTAGTCTTAAAAACTTGCAATGAGAGTTCCTTATGTTGTCAAAGTCAAAGTCAAAGTCAAAAATATCTTTATTCGATTAGACTTTATACAAAGCACTTTCAAATCGTCAGAATGACACAATTTACAGGATTATACATACATGCTACCGCCAGGTTCGGAAGATTGCTTTTACTGAGAAGAACTATCAAATAGTTTTAGATCGAATTCGAAACCCGTCGGGGCCATTGAAGGAAAACATCGTTAAGAAACCTCTCTAACGTCTGAGAAGTAATGCAAAGACGTATGTATGCCTCAGACGGCGATAGACTCAGCATCTGTCACGTTGGCACTTTATCATCTTCGGTGAAATGTGGGTGTTTTTATTTCAACACCTCTGCCTACCGCTTCGGGGAATAAAAGCGTGAGCATAAATGTATGTATACTTTAATTATGATACTCACCATACAATTAGCTCTTTTCATACAAATAGGTACGTATTTGAAATCAATTTGAGCTTCGTCTAAAACTTGAATGGGACATTAATATTTAGAAAGTACTGCAATTACAAACATTTCGAATAAAAAAATCCCCTACCACAGTACCGCGGTGGCGAAAGTCGCGTCGAATTACGATCTAACGTGCGTCGGGGACGTCGGGTAATCGAATTTCGAGGCGAGTGGCTCGCCGATGGTTTAATTGCTCGCGCCGCGAACAGTCAGCAGACTTGTCGGCCAACTAGTTGCTATTAGTAAAGTTGGTGCAATTAGTTACGTAGTCGAGGTTTCAAGATTTTTTTTATCAGAGACGGTTAGATTAATTTAGAAATAAAGACTTTCAACGGATTCGTCGTCCGATTTCACTCGCCACATACTTTTTGCTGTCGTTGGTCGTTTTATACCTACCTACTTCTAAGCAGTAATGTATTGGAATTATCTTTATTCCCGTATTTCTCGCACTTTATATATCTGTTGAATTTTATGGTAAACTGTTTTTTTTCTTTTTATAATGAACTAGCAGTGCCTAGATTTAATGTCACTAGTAGCCAGCGGAACTCGCATGGCCTTTTTTGAATAAAGTAGCATAAGCTACTCCTTGTAACATTAACCATTTGCCAATGAAAGTTGCGTTAAAATCGGTCCATCCGTTTCGGAAATTCTCTGGAACAAACAGGCAAACAAAAATAAAATTAGTTATTTTATGTGAGTGCAGTAAAGCTTTTAAATTACAAACAGACAATTCAATTTATTCATCTGTATTTATATTAAAGACGTATAGACTGGTAAGACGGCGACTATAAAACAATCACCAACCGGCTTATTAATAACTTTTTAGTAACTTATACGTTAAACGTCAACAAATTGTACACAAAACACCCTTCGTATTATCATTAGCTTCAAATGAATCTGAACAATACACATTACAAAAGATGAAAGATCCTATAATTCCTCGCTGACTTGCATTGACCGCAGGAAGCAGGGATTAGCGCTCTAAATGCAAGTCATTCTCACTCACACGAGATTCTATTATGTCTGTTTATTGATTCGAGTTAATGTGGTAGGGTTATATGGGTTAAATAGTGATAATGAAATATTATTTGTAAGAGGAATTTTTAAGGTCAAATTCCTCTTACGTAAAGTAGTTGTAAAAATATTATGATTATAATTTTTCTTTCACCATAAATCTTTTCGGGTGCACCATAAATATTTGATAGAAAAATAAAATACTTGTAAATAATATTTAATTCCTTTATTATAATTAAATTGTAATTTAGTAATTTCCATTCTAGCACGTCTGATCAAAGTCAAAGTCAAAGTCAAAAGTCAAAAATATCTTTATTCGATTAGACTTTATACAAAGCACTTTCAAATCGTCAGAATGACACAATTTACAGGATTATACATGTTACCGCCAGGTTTGGATCGAAACATACCTTTTTGATCAGCGTATTATTTTTTATTTTTATTATAATCTTTTTCAATATATATCGATTTAAACAATAATGGGGTCAAATAACGTTATTTTAATTCTAAATGTTCCTTCATAGGTATAGTTTGCAAATGCGAACCAGTCAGCTTTCGGGTGATGCAGAGCAAATGGCAGGTATTCATAGTGATATCTAATCATCCCATATTTTATGACTCCACATCCCCCTATTATGGATTATTTTAATACCGGCGTTAATCTGTAGCTATTATTGTCTATAATGTTAAATCTATAGCTTAATCCTGATGTATCCACAATAACACCGCATTCAAGCCGAGAATAAACATACTAAGGACCGTGTTTCCTACAAAATAAACCAATTTCGAATCATTCTAAAAATACATGGTCGACACTGCGTAGGCGCCATTGTAGATACACGCAAATGAGATGCAACCTAGACTTAGATGAATAAGGTTGAAAATAACTTGCGAATGTGTAATGATTAAGTTACTAGTACAATACGATATTGTTGAATGGTTATAATACTACCAAATATGGTTGGACTTGCGTTAAAATGGTCGTGTTACCATGACAGAGACCATTTACAGAGGACATAGTACCAGCCTTTTGTGAGATATACATTACAAATAAAAAAATTAAGTGTGCGTTGACTTGATTCTTAGAAGAACAATATTTCAAAGTATTTAATTTTGTGTTCATACTCAACAGAGATGCAATAATGTATATTTTGAAATTATAATTCCAAAGAAAAATAAATCATAATATAATATATCGTTACAAAAAAGGCTTCGATTTTTCAAAGTGATCGCATTTTTTTGTTGTATGTATTTCATGTTGTCCTCTGATAAGATTTTGTTGTATGTATTTCATGTTGTCCTCTGATAAGATTTTGTTGTATGTATTTCATGTTGTCCTCTGATAAGATTTTGTTGTATGTATTTCATGTTGTCCTCTGATAAGATTTTGTTGTATGTATTTCATGTTGTCCTCTGATAAGATTTTGGGTCACGAAATATTAATCGCAGGTTAAATAAATCGCAAAAACCACCCTCTACCTATTATGTGATAATTTTTTTTTGTTTATAGCAACTTTAATCCTCATTTTCAATTACGCATCGATTCACACACGGGTCCCATTAAAACATCTGCTTAACTAGTCATCTCCCTGGCCTTATCCCATGTATTTGGGGTCGGCACTTGATTCAACCCGATGTGGCTGATCACCTGATTTTTATACGAAGCGACTGCCATCTGACCTTCGCAACCCCTTTTTCGAGGAAAATTTGCAATCTGGGCTAAACCAGTTGTCAGACTTTCTTAGGTCTCTGACTGAACGATTGCCAAAGATGATAAATTTCCAACCGGGACCAACGGCTTAACGTGCTCTCAGGCACGGAGGGAACTCGGACGGTCACCCATCCAACTACTGGCTAGGTGGCTTAGCTTCGCTGATCGAATCATATGCGCAAAAGCAACTCTGCCACGAGCTCCTCTAAAAAATAATAAATTAAAATTTAGGATGATATAAAAGCGCAACGTTCGTACGTATTTCAAACCTAACCATGTTTAAAAGACATCCCGTATAACTTTTCACCTACAAAACTCAAGGTACGCGGCACCTTAACAAAATTCATGCGGCGTCCATATATTTATTCCGAGCGAAATAATCTGCACCTGTGTTGGTCGCATCCGGCGACTGGCTTTTCCATTTCCACACCGAGTATTCCACACTTCCTGGGGTGAAGGGTGCTGGGGGGTGTGAAGGGGTGTGGGGGTGTTAGTTCCCGTAATTTGAATGATTCTTGCCGGGACCCCTGTGCTAGTAATCAGGTGTGCATTGTGTAGCCACCTACCTGGATTTACGTTTGGTTTTTGGTAACGTTACTAGTCAATCTTACTTCCTACTAATATTATAAGCGCGAAAGCTTGTATATTTGGATGTATTGATTTTTGTTACTTTTTCACGCGCAAACTACAGAATTTTGATGAAACTTAACAATAATATGTGTGTCAAGTAAGACAATGGCATTTATAATGTACAACTCTACAACATGATAAGTCTCATTCATCAGGTACCTTAGTAATTTTCGAAAATGCCACTCCATTTGTTCATGCTGCATAGTGAGACCATTCGAAGTGTAAGACAAATAAATCATATCATTTAATTTCACTATAAGTATTTTCAATCAATCACTACGCAATCTATACATACAGATAAATAAAATTGAAGTGTCTGTTTGTAATTCCAAAATAACAGCTTTTCACTAAATGCATATGAAAGTATACACGCTACTGACACTAAAAAACTAAGTTTTATAAATTTTCTCTGTCTGTCTGTCTGTCTGTTTGTTCCGGGTAATCTCTGCAACGGCTGGACCGATTTTAACGGGACTTTCACAGGCAGGTAGCTGATGTATCGAGGAGTAACAAAGGCTACTTTTACTTATTAAAAATATAAGGGTTTCACGACAATAATGACGAAACTAAATTTACGCGGGTAAAAGCGCGTAGCACAGCTAGTTAGATAATAATATTTACTTATTATATAATATTCTTTGATGTGCGTCACGTTGTTTGATAATTCAGCTATATAAATGCTCGTATAAGCGATCCATTTTATACTTTACTTCTGAATAAAGAAAATAACTGCAGCTTACTTTCACGGTTAAATATGTACATTTTAAAAGTACAATACCACAAAGCTCACAGCTAAGAAAACATCATTTCCTCAGAGGAAGCGTTCTTCTTTCAGACCATTCTACAAATAAACACAAGAAAAACTTTAACTTAATGAAAATATATCTATACAGATAAATAAAATTGAAGTGTCTGCTTGTAATTCCAAAATAACAATTTTTACTAAATGCATCTGAAAGTATACACGATACTGACACTAAAAAACCAAGTTTTACATTTTTTCTCTGTCTGTCAATCTGTCTGTTTGTTCCGGGTAATCTCTGAAACGGCTTGACGGATTTTAACGGGACATCCACTGGTAGGTAGCTGATGTTTCAAGGAGTAACTTAGGCTACTTTTATTCATTAAGAATATTAGGGTACCGCGACAATAAGGAAGAAACTAAATCTACGCGGGTGAAACCGCGGGGCACAGCTAGTATTACATAAATTCGGGAGTGTGAATTTGCATTTTAATGGAGCGCCACGCGTTCGTAACAAGTTTAACTAATAGCCGTGAAATGAGGGTAGGCAGAGCCTTTTGTAGCGAACGGTAGATGGAAAAATTACCAAGTGTCTTGTTAGACATTACTTCTTGGCTGTTTTAAGTCTCCGCTGTAGATGTGTATACAATGTAAAGTATAGAATGGTATCGGAGGTAAAAGGAACACGGCAAAAAGTGTCATTGGGTTTTTCGATCTGTAATTTCCTATTAGCAGCTTGGAGGCTCACCCCCTTTCATGTAATAGCGAGCCTAAATATAACTGGCGAAATGTGGGTGTATTATATACACCTTTACCTACCCCTTCGGAGAATGCAATCATCATCGTCCCTGGCCTTATCCCAGGCATTGTTGTGGTCGACACTTGATTCAACCCGACGTGGCTGATCACCTGATTTTTATACGGAGCCACTGCCATCTGACCTTCGCAACCCCATTTAGGAGGAAAATCTGTGATCTGGGTTAAACCAGTTGTCAGAATATTTTTAGGCCTCCAACTGACCTGTAGCGATGAACTCGGGCGGTCACCCATCCAACTACTGGCTAGACGTATGGTTGCTTAACTTCGCTAATCGAATGATATGCGCAATAGCAACTGTGCCACGAGCTACTCTGCTTCGGAAAATGCAGGTATGATCATATTATGTACAAAAGAAAGGTTACAATCTTCATATCTCTTATTCATCACAAACATGGCTTATCATCTGATTTTTCCACAGAGAATCTGCTTGCACAAAAATAGTCCAGGTATCATAATTTTGTAGGCTTCTCTGACGTAATACGATTGCCAAAGACGTTAAATTGACGTCCAGGACCAACCTCTAAAACTCTCTGAGACAGTTCCTAACATCGACTTACTTCTCATTTGCCGTAAATAACACGTTAAAACTGTATATCAAAGAAACTTTTAAAAACAAAACAACGCTACAATATCCCGTATTATAGACTGAAAACAAACACTTTATGCTGGAATGTAATGTAACAAAGTGAAAATAAGCAAATAGGCCACGTCTCTAAATTTGTACACCGCAGTGGCAAGAGTCGCACCAACAAAGGAACGGTCGGGTTATGCACTTATCATATGCGTCCGCACGCCGCGCAATATGCCAAGATACCGCTCACAGCTTTATGTGGTGTGTGGAAGAATAAACACGGCAGAGAGGACATGTACATACATATGCTCACTCCTGTATTCCCCGAAGAAGTAGGCAGAGGTGTTGTAATAACAACACCCACTTTTCACCGATCATGATTAAGTGCCAACGTGACAGAGGGTGAATCCATCGCCGTCTCAGGCTATACATACGTCTTTGAATTACATCTCAGACATATGCAGGTTTCCTCACGATGTTTACCTTTACCGTAAAGCATGTGGGGTGGAATCACTGCACATAAGTTTTTAGAAAAAGTCATTGGTACAGGCCCCGCTGAGAAAAAAATCATAGGCGTATGTATAGTGCTTGAGCCGGCGATGGACTCACCTTCTGCCACGTTGGCATTTAATCATATTCGGTGAAATGTGGGTGTTGATAATTACAACACCTCTGCCTACCCCTTCGGGGAATACAGGCGTGAGCATATGTATGTAGTTCTTTCACTTATACATTTTTCCTCTGGCGGTGATGATGTGACAAAACTCCGAAAATTATAAATAGGTTTGCAAATCCATGTTATTATATTTCAGGAAGCGTTACAACCACCTGTCTGTATGAGTTTATGGAGTATCCTATCTTCAACATCGTTAATCTTTGCCGCATAAGAGAGAGCTCTTCTTATTTAGCATCATATTTCGCGCAGCGGTCGGCAATTGTTCCGCCGGGATTACTCTACTCTGTCCCGGTTACCTTAACGTTTTCTTAGTCCATAGCTGTAGTCACTATCATTACTTAAACATAATATATTATTCTTAATTTAAACATTAAGAGCCATGGTGGCCTTGGGGTTTGGGCAGTCGCCTGCTACGCAAGTGACGCAGGTGCAAACCCCAGCCGCTGAGATTAAAAAAAAACCAAATATCTGAGAAGTAATTCAAAGATGTATGTATAGTGCCTGAGACGGCGATCGACTCACCAACGGTTACGTTGGCACATAATCATCTTCGGTAAAAAGTGGGTGTTGTTATTAGAACAGCTCTGCCTACCCCTTGGAGGAATACAGGCGTGGGCGTAGGCAGACTGCGCTCTACTACTACGATCCTTGCATACGTCTTTCGCGTTATCTACATTCATAGAAATTTATATTATAGAGCGAATCGGTGTGGAAGCATCAGCAGAGGGCGCCTATAGAAGAACTGTAACCAAAGAAATGTCTCTAATGTCTAAATCTCTTTAATATTGATGATAGCCAAACATGGCAATGAGTTGCTCACTCTTCTATTAAAATGTACTTAAACAACCCTATGTATATAGAAGGGACACATGTAAAAAAAAAACCGGGGAGTTTGTTTCGCCGTTTCTTCTCCTGACAGGCTTACTTTTGGAAACGGTAGTAAATTAACCTAAGTTAGCGTAAGAGAAATGACGTTCAATAAGTGTTCCAAGTGTCCCTTATGTTGAATAAAACTTTTTGATTTGATTTGATTTGATTTCAATCATCTTCTCAGAAGAAGATAAGAAGAGAAGAGAACTTAAAAGAAGTGTAAATGTCTTTTTTAATCTTATAATATCGGTATCTATACATCTATACAGATAATTAAAATTGAAGTGTCTGTTTGTAATTCCAAACTAACAGCTTTTCACTAAATGCATATGAAAGTATACACGCTTCTGACACTGAAAAACCGAGGTTTAAAATTTTTCTCTGGCTGTCTGTCTGTCCGTCTGTCTGTCTGTCTGTTTGTTCCGGGTAATCTCTGAAACGGCTGGACCGATTTTAACGGGACTTTCACTGGCATGTAGCTGATGTTTCAAGGAGTAACATAGGCTACTTTTATTTTAAAAAATATTAGGGGTCCGCGACAATAAGGTTGAAACTAAATCCACGCGGGGCACAGCTAGTCTTATAATATCGGTATACATAATAATAAACGCTCGATGTTTGAGAGGTAATTCAATTGAAAAAAAAACTCCTTTAGGTGTAACACATTATACAATTAACGTCGTTAAGCGATAATAGGCTCTGTTACACTAACCCCAAGGTTAATACTATGATTACCTTTGATCTACAGCTCAAGCGAGATTCAGTCAAGTAAGCTTGAAGATTTATCAAATTTATTCCACACTGAACAGAACAAACTGCAGATAATGTTGGCTATATTTCTTACACACCAACAACGGATCAATTGATTCGAGATTTTTTTTATTAGAAACAAATCCAAGGTGTTATCTGTATCTACAGATAAATACAATTTTATGTGTCTGTTTGTAATTCCAATTTAGCAGCCTTTTAAATGCATATGAATGTATAAACGATACTAACATAAAAACTATTTTTATCTCTGACTGTCTCGACCGATATTAACGGGACTTTCACTGGCAGATAGCCGATGCTACAAAGAGTAACGTAGACTACATTTATTAAAAAATATAAGGTTTATATATTAAAAATAGTAGGCAAACAGCCACCCATTAAATTAAGTATACGCGGGTGAAACTGCACAGCTAGTATTAATATCAATATGAGTATCAAAAATTATTCCTATGTGCTTGCTTTTGAAAATAGATAGGAAAGCCACTAAAGGCCTAACATGCTTAAACGCTGTAAAATTCACCATAATTCACTTCCCTCGAACAAGAGAGTTTAAATCAAAACTCAGCACTAGAGGTTCACTTGAGAAATTTACAGCGCTCTCAGTTGAACGATAAATAACTCTCGCGCACATAAATACAGAGTATGAATCATTGGTACAAAGGCTAATTGTACGCATGCATTAATAAAATCGCAAATAAATATACGCCGCCCACTCCGAACCTGTGTGGTCAAGAGATGGTCGTAAGGAATGTTGCGTAGTGTAAGATATGTTGTGTGGCTAACATGACTAGTTTCAACCGGTGAAGACTCAATTTGTTGAGATATTTATCTATACATCTATATCTATACAGATAAATAAAATTGAAGTGTCTGTTTGTAAATACAAAATAACAGCTTTTCACGAAATGCATATGAAAGTATACACGCTACTAGCACTAAAAAACCAAGTTTTAAAATTTTTCTCTGTCTGTTTGTTTGTTCCGGGAAATCTCCGAAACGGTTGGACGAATTTTAACGGGACTTTCACTGGCAAATAGCTGATGTTTCAAGAAGTAACTTAAGCTACTTTTATTTATTAAAAATATTAGGGTTTCGCGACAAGGATGAAACTAAATCTACGCGGGTAAAAGTACATGCATGTACTCACGCCTGTGTTCTCCGAAGGGGTAGGCATAGGTGTAATAACAACACCCACTTTTCACCGAAGTTGATTAAGTGCCAACAAGACGGATGGTAAGTCTATCGCCGTCTTAGGCACTATACTATGTCTATGAATAACTTCTCAGATATATGCAGGTTTCCTCACGATTTTTTCCTTCCCTTAAAGCATGTGGTGTGAAATCGTTGCACATAAGTTTTTAGAAATAACTCATTGGTGCCCCTTTGGGATTCGAACTTGCGTCACTTGCTTAGCAGACCCATCACTAGCTTACCATTGGCTAGCTATATCTTGCTGCGAGCTCAGTGTTAGCATAGTTTTATATAGACTAGCATGATATACGCACAATTTATAGTATACATGACGGCACGCAAAAATATCACAAGACACGACAAAAGCATGTCGACAGAGCTCTCGCACCAATGTGTTCAATTCTTATTTTATTTTGTGCGACAACTGCACATGTTAAGTGCATTGCGATTCTTTTGCCGAGCTCTTGTTTTTAATTTTATTATAATTGAAAAAATTAAGAGTTAAAAAAGTATGCACCTAAATATTAGATTTTTATTCATGGCATACATGTTTACATTCTAATCTATATATAAAAAAAAAATGAATCCCTATTTCCCTTGGTCACGACATCACGGGTTAACGGCTGGACCGATTTCGATAGTATTTTTTTGTCGTGTTCATTATTGTCAGGAGATGGTTAGCGCTTTGGACAATAAAAACTTTTTGATGTACCCTTATGACGTTTGACATAGAATTGACAGAATACGTGCTGCATTCTCATAATTAAGACAGGGCAACATCTGTCGGGTCAGCTAGTTTCTTAATGGCTTATAAATGGTAAAGAAAATACGACCAAGAGATACTGTTCATATTTTTAAGAAATTAGTATGTACCTATTCCAAAAAAAGTGCGAGTATAAAAAAAAGGTGGACGAAAAATGCGAGCACTCTAGTTTCTCTGCCTTCACTACCTTCTGTCAGAAACACAATACAAATACGTCTTAAATTTCTGCTCAGACACATGTATAGGTAACAGATAGAAGCTTATAGTTCGAGAAAAAGTCATAGGTATTAAAGAGTGAGGTTAAAAACGCTTAATTAAGCCACAACGGCTGCAAATATTGTTAAAACAATAATACTAATTTGATGTTCCACTACCATCCCCGCTGTTAGTATGGCATAACAAAGCACTCTTTCATATTCACCCCTCAGTTTCAACGACACACGATGACGAAAACCAGATGTACTAAACAAATAGAGTGTAAGGATGTCCAAACAGAAAAACTAAAATAAGTCTTAACATTTTTTGTTCTCTTCCATCAATATGTCAACTTGTATTTCTTAAATAATATGCTCACGCCTGTTTTCCCCGAAGTGGTAGGCAGAGGTGTTGTAATTTTCAACACCCACATTTCACCGAATATGATTAAGTGCCAACGTGACAGAGGGTGAGTCCATCGCCGTCTCAGCCACTATACATACGTCTTTGAATTACTTCTCAGACATATTATGCAGGTTTCCTAAGGATGTTTTCCTTTACCGTAAAGCACGTGGTGTGAAATCACTGTACATAAGTTTTTAGCAAAACTCATAGGTACAGACCCCGCTGTTTCTTAAATAAATTACTATTATACGATTTGTAGTCATCTTCATTGTTTTTATTTAAATAGTAGAATAGGGGCGAACTATCATCGATTTAAGCAGAGCGTATTAAGAACTTCTGAGTATTGACGTTTCATTTTGGTACCGTAAAATTAAACGTCAAAGCTAAGAAGTTCTTAATACGCGTTGTTTATACAATCACAGTAGCCCTCACCCCCTAGGTACAATTTATACATATCATTATCATATATATAAAAATTAATCCCCATTTCCTTTGGTCACGGCATCACGCGTGAACGGCTGGACCGATTCTACCGGGACTTTTACTGACAGATAGCTGAAGTTTCAAGAAGAAGAACATAATATATATAAGAAGAAAAAAAGAACATAAGGACTGCGGGACACCCATGAAATTAGCTCTACGCGGGTGAAACCGCGGGGCACAGCCTTTTTTTTATACTTTTTTATACTGAAAAAACTGAATAATGGACTTTATTGCTGTAAGTATAAGAACGATTTCGCGTATACGGAATATGTTGGCGTTTGAAGGCCTTCTTACTTGGTTATTTTTGTTATGTTGCTAAACGATTAGTAGGTTAATTCTGCCATTATTGAGTGTAAAATATGAAGAATAACAGCTAGTATTATTATACAATTTACGTGACTTCAATAATACTATTAAGGATACACTACGAGTCCGAGCTACACAGTCTAGTGTTTCAGAATGGAATTCTTCATGTAGGTGTGAAGATGTTCCTACAAGTCTGGCAACGCGTAATTTATATATCCTTATGTTTTTATTTCGCAGTGAAATAAAAAAAACCATTACTTAGTGACTCAGAAATTGAAACTATACAGAGTGCCTAGTGCGAGTTTTCTTAAAATTGCCGTAACAAGTCACCGCGTCGACGTAAACGCAGATTTGTATGGGCTCACAATAGTGTCATCTTTAGGCCGACAGAGGCGCTGATCCGATCCCATACAAATCTGCGTTAACTTTGACGGGATGACTTGTGACGGCGGCAGTGAAAACTCGCACAAGGCACTCAGGTATAAAACTAGTGACCTCATGGGAATCTAGGTACTAAGCATAAGGGATTTAAGACTAGAACGAACCTATGATTTTCCGAAAGGTCTTACGGACCTATTATTTTTCGAAATAGTTTTTTTTAATTCTCAAGGATTAGTATCTATCTAAACCTTCTGAATTAAAAAACCAACCACAAATCAAGTTAAGAGTAATGTTTTTATAACCTCGCTTACCGCTGAAGGTAGCCGCCGGTTAATATTTGAGGTTCATACGAGTACGTGTTTGTTTACCTTCGACCCGCTGGATGCCACATGGTGGTTGGCTTGGTTTGGTGTAGGCCGGGAGATAGGATACATTTTGAATACAACATTTACTAGGAAAAAAATTTTTGAGGATACATGTAGCCACATTTATATATATACATCTATACAGATAAATAAAATTGAAGTGTCTGTTTGTAATACAAATTAACAGCTTTTAACTGAGTGCAAATGAACGTATAATAAAGAATTTCACACAAAGAAAAACAATTTTTGAGGTTAAATTTACATACTTATAAATCAACTAGCTGTGCCCCACGTAGATTTACTTTCATGCTGTTTTGTTTTTATAAAATTAGCCTTAAACACTCCTTGAAACATCCGCTATCTGCAAGTGAAAATCCCGTTAAAATCGGTCTAGCCGTTTACGCGTGATGCCGTGACCAAGGAAAATGGGGATTCATTTTTATATAAATCAATATGCTCACGCCATTCGAAAAAGGTCCCCGAAGTAAGCGGAGGTTTTCTATCAATAACACCCACATTTAACCGTAATTTTTTGCCACATAACTTAGTTCATATGGTATAAGCATTATTAGATGATACAACAACTACTGTCAATACTGCTATATGTGAGAAAAAATATTTAATAGCTTATCTAGAAGGTGCTTAGCAGTATTCGGTTGTCGCTTATGGAACTGCCTCGGAAATTCGATTCACAACATTTTTTTTTGTAAATTTTATTTCTACAAGCTACACAAACATCTCTCCATATTAAAAGCGGACCTACCCAGTCCGTTTTTGCCACATTTGTGTAACATAAAATATAAAGATAACATTTTGGACATGAGCACTGACTCCTTGCCTATACCCCACTGACTCATATACTGCAAGGTCGTGAGATCGATAGACGATAACCAGATTCGAGTTTTATGACTGCCACTCACGTGACTACCTCTCACACTTTTATTTCTTTATTTAAATAACGTAATTTTGATTACACCTTCGTGATTTTGTGTTTATAATTGTTTCGGGAATTCCGTTTAATACTTAAAGCTTAATCTTGAAGTTGGTTAAAAATAAACTCTAAGCAGTAAACACAAGCAAGCAAAGCGTATTAAATTGATTAAAATACTACCTAAATATATTATTAAAGTCCACGATATCTCATGAACAATTAGTGTATCTATTAAATAATTTTGACATTACAATCTGACATTATGGCGTATGTATAGTGCCTGAGACGGCGATAGACTCACCGTCTGTCACGTTGGCACTTAGTCATCTTCGGTGAGCTGTGTGTTGTTATTACAACACCTCTACCTACTCGGGGAATACAGGCGTGAGCATATGAATGCATACGAGGAGACACACTGAATAGTGGGTGACTACGAGTTGATAAATAAAAGAAGTTCTCAAAGTATTCAAGCATAGAAATCATAAAAACTGACGTTTTAAATGAAATCGCAATCCTGTTTTCTTAACCGTAAAACATCAACGAAACCCATCTCAAAATAATAGTCAAAGAAACACGACGGAGCGCCGGAGCTCGTCATATCAATGTCTTGGTAAAAAAAAACTAAATTTGCCGTATCAAGTTCCTTACCAACTTATCTTTACTACGCGGCCAAATTGAAAAGCTAAGGCGAACTACTAACGAAGCAAGCCAAAAGCGCCCCTGGTAGGTGTTCGTTTAATTTTGTAGTATTATCCTCACGTCCAACTGTAAATGATACTCTTCAAAAGCTGTGCTTTAGAGCGAGTCGAATATATTATATCGCGGAGTTTAGGTTGTCCAAATATATTGTTATGATATTTAACGTTTATTTTTGTGATATTTGGTGAGTAATATTTTTTAAAAGACACTTTTCTGAACCGTCATGTAGTACCATAAAGTCGTTTAACTATTATTATTATACCTTTTGTTTATTATTAGTTTCTAAACATAAGTATTGTTAAATTCTATATATCTTATTTTTATAGACTTAAAAAAATACCATCAAATAATTACTTACCTAAATGTAACAATTCAGTAAAATTTGAGATGCAAAAAAAAATGCACCCGACAAAACATCCAGTTCCAAGAAAAAAAAAATTGAATTTCCGTCCTAAAATCATTTGGGGTTCCTAGAAAATTTTATTGGATTGGCCCAAAAAGCATATTTAGAATTGGTTTTAGTTTTAAATTTTTCAAAAACATTTCTATGTTCGAAATATGAAATCCGACTGCTGAACGTTTACGCCGGCTGTTCGCAGCACTGGGCTAGTTAAAACAACTTTTGCGCGAATTTTGAACGCAGGCTAGTTCAAGTATTCGGCTGCATTGCGGATGCTGGTTGGCTTTGTGGCCACTTTTGAAGGATAATCGTTAGCATTACATTTGAGAAGAGCCTAATATAAGGTCAGTTTATATGTGGCGGAGACGTATTCGTCCCGACTAATTATTAATACATCACTTAAGTTCTAGATTATAAGACCGTTTCACATGCTCCTCCTTTTGCGTTTTGGACTAAAGTTCCTTATATACAATTTAGTAGTTGGTGCGGACTCCCTCTGCTCAGGATTTGACTAATCTTTATACTTTGGATACCTTTTACAATATCTCTATAATTTATTGCCGATGTGCTATTCTGATGTACAATGTTATTATAAATTTTCATTAATATCAATTCAGTAGTTTTTGCATGAAAGAATAAAAATAAATTCACAAACTTTCACGTTTATAATTTTAACTAGCTGTGCCCTGCGGTTTCACCCGCGTAGATTTAGTTTCAACCCTAATATTTTTAATAAATAAAAGTAGCCTAAGTTACTCCTTGATACATCAGCTACCTGCCAGTGAAAGTCCCGTTAAAATCGGTCCAGCCGTTTCAGAGATTACCCGGAACTAACAGAGAAAAATTTTAAAACTTGGTTTTTTAGTGTCCGTAGCGTGTATACTTTCATATGCATTTAGTGAAAAGCTGTTATTTTGATGTTACAAAGAGACACTTAAATTTTATTAATCGGTATAGACATCTAAACAGATTAATAGAATTGAAGGGTCTGTTTGTAATTCCAAAATTACAGCTTTTCACTAAGTGCATATGAAAGTATACACAGTACTGAGATAGAAAAACCGATTTTTAACATTTTTCTCTGTCCGTCTGTCTGTTTGTTTTTTTTCTCTTCTGTTTGTTTGTTCCGGGTAATCTCCAAAACAGCTGGATTTATTTTAACGGGACTTTCACTATCAGATAGCTGGTGTTACAAGGAGTAACATAGGCTACTTTTATTTAGAAAACATATTAGGGTTCCGCGAAATAAAGCATGAAACTAAATCTACGCGGGTGAAACCGTGGGGCACAGCTAGTAAATATAATATTAATAATTATAGTAGTGCACAATTCCTTAATAATTCTGGCTTCGATAAGAGCCGATCAAATTGTTTTAACTGAGCTATAAGCTCAACGCCATCTTAAGGAGCTCTCTAAACTTTAATCAACAATCAGCCAGCATTATACTGAAGTTTTGAACGCACAAAGACTTGTGGAGTAGGTTTTCTAACAGTAGAAAAAAGGATTCTTTAAAAGCAAGAGTACTTAACTCGTGCTTTTTAACATAACTTACCCAACAACCAAGCGTGAACACTTATAAGGAAACCAACAACAAAAAATCCCCGGCCATATAGTTACTACGGTTTGCGAGTGCACGGATGTCGTTAAGTGTAACGCGGCTTAACTACAATATTGCTGTTTTGTAAGTCGGCTAAACTCCGCTAAGTTGCTGTGATAAATATACCTACAGCGCAAAGTTTTATAATATGGAAAAAGGAGAGAGAAATTTCACAGTCGTGAATATATTTATTAGGCTTTGTTAGAACTCTAGTTAGAACTCAAGTTATCTTTGGTTATATTTGAGACTGGCTGTGCCCCGCGGTCTCAATCAAGTATTTTGCGGAACACTATTTTTTTTAAAACAAAAGTAAAATCTTGGTAACTTCTTGTAAGATCAGCTATCCGCCAGTAAAATCAGTCCAGCCGTTTCAGAGATTACTCGGAACAAACAGAGGTAGACCGACAGATATTTTTTTTTAAAGTTGCCTTTTCAGAAAGTAGCGTATGTACTTTTACATGCATTTAATAAAATTTTGAATTACAAACAGGCATTTCAATTTTATTTACGCTAATGTAATACCCAAAATATACTCATAACTGACGGCTAATTTAAACCATGTTGCTACTTTTGTAATAAGAGTCTAGGTAAAGCAACATACAACTCTGAATGAAGAAACATCTCCGCTTCATTCACATCCATCAATCATTTCATACATCGGAAAGATGTTGTAAGATGTATCTGACTGTCATTCTTGTCACAGGTGCTGCTGGTCATCTCAAGCTACGCATTTAGATATATAAGTACAACTACTAGACTTTTCTTTATGTTAATTTTTATCGACATTTGTGCATTAGAACTGTGTCCATGGGCTTACATTTCTCAAGTGATTTACTTTGTATTTTTAATATGGTATAATATTTTTGAAAAGAGTAATTACTGAGTTTCTTGCCAGGTTCCTCTCAGTAAAAGCAACCTTCCGAACCTGGCGGTTTTAAAGTACTTTGTAAAAGTCTAATCGAATAAAGATATTTTTGAATTTGACTTTTGACTTTGACAGAGTACCCACCGGTAGTAAGATCCTATCGCCCTTTATCTCCACGCTTTAAAACAAAAAGCGTAAATACTCACCAAATAACCGTGTGTTGTTTAAATTAAATCTGATGCTAAAAAAGGAAACGATATATCTTAGTAGATCCTCTCTCTTTCTCTTTAGAGTTAAAGATAGAGGGAGGAGATGGTTAACTAATGCGACGTCATAGTTAATTAGTGTCAGTTTATGTTATTAAGGGGAAGTTGCTTTTGATGCGTCTTTTATGTGAATTTGTCAAACGTTATGTTGAATATTACAAAAAAAAACACGTAAAGTTTCAGAGATTTCCCGGAACAAACAGACAGACGGACAGACAGAGAAAATTTTGAAACCATAATATGCATTTAGTGAAAAGCTGTTATTGTGGAAGTACAAAGAGACACTTCAATTTTATTAATCTGTATAGATTTTAAGTAAAAATGTATGGATTGCAATAGGCGCCTTTCCCTTAACGTAAAGGGCATTTCACACGGGCCTCCACACGAGCAAGGGGGACGCGCATCGTTAAAGCGATTGTGGCTTTTTGTTTCTTAACTTCAAATTATTTTAATTGATCCCACATGTTTTTAATATCAGATAAATCAGAGATTTCAGATTGTTACGCCACCCCCTATCTTTTTCGCTTAAACCCGTAATTGGGTGTAATGAATGGTCTTTTAACGTTTTGAGGACATGGTTATTTCTTCTTAAACGTTTTTAGCGCCTTGAATGTATTGTTGTCTGTGATATGTTGTTACTGTGGATGGGTGTAAGTAGTCTTACTGGAGATTTATCGTTTAAATGATTTTTCTTATAAGCTAAGCAGAGCTTAGCTCAAACTAAGCAGAGCTTGTGCTATGGATACCAGACAGCGGATGTTACAAATATAATGAATACCTTAAAATACTAACATACATATAATACTAATAAATATACATTATAAACTCATTATAACTCAGTAACAATAGTGGGGATATCTAAAACAGAAAGACGAAAACAGACTCATAAAATGACTACTGCGCATTCAACCTGTGCATAAACAAGTTCAGTAAAGTGGGTATTCCTACATACGATTTTGCCTCTCGCAAAATCCAAGTTGAAAAATGTTTTTTCATACATAAACAGACTAATTTGGCTTAACCACAGTATAAATATAAGCTTTCAAACAGTTAGGAATTTAGAAACAAATCGTTCATAATAACACACTCACACAGACCCGACACGATATTATAAGCTGAGTTGGAGTAGCGTCAAAACGAAAAATCTACATAATTTTTACAGTACATAAATAAATGACAAAATATAAAAACTTTAAGATTGACCCTCACGCTCAATGGCGATAGCCATCTCATTTCATTAAAAAAAGCTTTGATTCCTTACTATTCGTAAATCTTATATTTATACTGGCTGTGCCCCGCGGTATCACCCGCGTAGATTTAGTTTCATGCTTAATATTTTTTATAAATAAATTATCCATGCAAAGTCTCAGCCCATTCGGTTTAAAATTTACAAAGTATCATTCCCTATTTTATCCCCTTGGAGGTAGAATTAATCAAAATCCTTTCCTATCTGATGCCTACGTCATAACATAGATAACATCTACCTGCATGCCAAATTTCATCCGATCAGCCCAGTGGTTTGGGTTGTGCGTTGATAGATCACTATGTCAGTCAGTCACCTTTGAGTTACATATATTTAGACTATGGTTAAACCATGATATTAATTTACAGACTTGCAAGCATTCAACGTGGTCAACCTATAAGTACATTATTACAATAATGAAATCATCGATTTGTGTAGTAAAAGCGTTAAATAAGTAAATAATGTTGCATATTAAATATGCAACGTGCTCCGTTCACCAAATAGCTTGTTATTGGTTACCGTTACATGCAGACTAAACAAGAAGCGGTGGCGATATGAAAAAAAAAATTCCCTTCGGCAAATTGCCTTCCCATAAGGGTCCCTGACAACCTGGAAGGGACCAGCAGGTGTAAGAAAGAGAGGCAGACCGACCGCTCGATGGACAGACGATGTAGTTCAAGTGGCTGGCGAGCAATGGAGGATCACAGCAAACAATCGTGACAACTCGAAATCTCTAGAGGAGGCCTTCACCTTCGAAACGAGGGGTTCTTGTTAGATAATAACAACATTTATATAATATTATAATAGCATTAGTACTTAGTCAGTTAGTTTATTATGATTATACTTACATACATACATAATTTAGTTAGAAAGGTAAAATATGTGTTAAATTCAATTTTACTAACAAGAAATAAAAGACTTTTATATTTTATTTTTTATTTTAATTTTTATTTTATTAAGGGTCCCTGAAGGGGTTAGGAGAGGTGTTGCAACAACAACACTTACATTTCACGCAATATGACTAAGGGCCAACGTGACAGATGATTAGTCTATTGCCGTCTCAGGCACTATACTTTCTTTGTCTTTGAATTACTTCTCAGACATATGCAGGTTTCCTCACGATGTTTTCCTTCATCGTAGAGAACATGGGGTGAAATTACTGCACTTAAGTTTTTAGACAAACTCATTGGTAGAGGCCGCTGGGATTCGAACTTGCGTCGCGTCGTCATTCAGCCCATATTGCCAGCGTGAAGACAGGACAAAGTATGTCGGATTCCCTAGTCTGTTGCTTATAGTCTATAGATTAATAGAGAAAGCTGCGTATCTGTACTTAATAATATAAAGAAGAAATATATGTTTGTTTCTTAAACATTGGTTCTGAAACCACAAGACCATTTTAAGAAAATCTATCATTAACTAGTTGTGCCCGCGGATTCACCCGCGCAGACTTTTGTGTGTTTATGACGATTTTTTTCAGGATTCAAGAGAACGGTATAAAGTATACTATGTAATTCTCCTGGTTCTAAGCTACCTACCCATCAATTTTCAGCCAAATCGGTTCAGCCGTTCTTGAGTTATAAGTAGTGTAACTAACACTACTTTCTTTTATACGAGTATATATAGATAGAGTGGTAAAATATTACTGAGGCTATATTGATAGGCTATATTGTTAATCGAGTTGAATTAGGAAACCCTGATAAAATGCGGGTGACGTGGATGGAAGCAAGTAGTCTATCAATTGGCCCACACCCCCTTTAGGGATCACCCCGCGACCGGAGACCGTCCACCGCGGAATTTAAAGCGCACCCGATTAAAAATTGACACAGTTTAATAATTAAGCGTGAAATTCGTTCGAACAACTGGCTGATGAGATAATATTATTAATCGAGTTTTGTCAGTTTAAAAGCGTTTATTCCGATTTGGGATACGTGAGGTGCGTACGTGTAATTTTAGTATTGTTTCAAATAAAATGGGTAGGTTTATCAGGAGTTGTTCAAATCATTTATTCGTGGGGGATCGTACCAGGAAAAAAATTTACCGTGTTATGTTTTTTTAAGAGTGGTCTTCCAGTAATAAAAATATCTACACAGATAAATAAAATTGAAGTGTCTGTTTGTAATTCCAAAATAACCGCTTTACACTAAATGCATATGGAAGTACCCACGCTACTGAAACTAAAAAAACAAGTTTCAAATTTTTTCTCTGTCTGTCTGTTTGTTCCGGGTAATCTCTGAAACGGCTGGACCGATTTTAACGGGACTTTCACTGGTAGGTAGCTGATTTTTCGAAGAGTAACTTAGGCTACTTTTATTTATTAAAAATATTAGGGTTCCGCGACAGTAAGGATGAAACTAAATCTACGCGTGTGAAACCGCGGGGCACAGCTAGTATTAAATAAATTTGCTCACATTATCCCAGAAGAGTCCCAGAAAGGATAAGCAGGGATGTTGCGACAAAAACACCCACTTTTCACCGAAGATGATTAAGTTTCTATATGACAGAGGGTCCTTCGCCGTCTTGGGCTTATAAAATCGAATATCTTCAAGTATTACCATGTATTTATCAATCCTAGATTATACTTCGCGCCTCGTCCTCGAGATTAGTATACAACTTGTAGTAACGCGTAAGTGTTACCACTCCAGCACTTATTTGAGAGATATTTTATACCTCCTTTTGAAAAATATTATTTATTTTTTACTGTCGGGTAGTTTGTTCACCTCTGCGTCGTGCTCAGTTTGTTACTCATTCGCATTTTAGTGCTCAACCACTCTAGACGTGTCTTCGTGATCTCACACTTTTAAAATTATAATAAGTAATCAATGTTAATAAGTGATTAAGTTTTACATGCCAATTTACACAAGGCATACAAAATCGAAAACAAGCTGGTTAAAGTTATTATGTGTCTCAAAAAAGACACCGTAAGCAGGTATGTACAACCATTTTATCCACTAATAATTTTTTTCTACCTGTATTGTTATTTGATAAGTTTCAAGGCTTATCTTATTATACTTAATAGTTTACCGTTCGTTCCCGAATCGGTCGACTATTTAAGCCACTGATGCTTAAATCACCTTTCATAGGTGTAAAGGCCAATATATAATACTTATTTGCATTACGTAATGTGTTTTTTCCATGTGCATTTCATACGTTTTTAAATTACGTGAATAATAAAACCAGATGTAGGTACCTTACCTACATTTATTTTTCTCACGAAAAAAGTTTACCTACGTTTCGTGCAAACGAACTGCAATATGTAACCTGTGCTAATGGTGGATCTTTTACCACCGCTTTGTATATAACCACGTGTTTACGTGTAATCATGGAACGATGTACAAACAAAGTGAACAGCTGCTTACAATCATGGAACCGGGACTGCCGTGGGAGCCATTCACCGGCTTTACATAAAACCACCATGCCATGGTCAAAACTGGATGAATCCTTTTCTTTTTCATGTACATCAACATCTCACACATGGCCATGCATACGGATCTGCTTTTGGGCTTTCTCATCGCATCGTGACTCAACACGTGAGGACATTCGCCTACCGGCCTAGATCTACACGTATGGCCATGCTCACGGGTCTGCCTTTGGGATTCCCTTGCATAGTGCCTTAATACGTGAGTACTTGCATACGGGTCTACCTCTGGGATTCCCTCGCATTGTACCTACCGGCCTAGATCTCCACGTATGGCCATGCTCACGGGTCTGCCTTTGGGATTCCCTTGCATAGTGCCTTAATACGTGAGTACTTGCATACGGGTCTACCTCTGGGATTCCCTCGCATTGTACCTACCGGCCTAGATCACCACGTATGGCCATGCTCACGGGTCTGCCTTTGGGATTCCCTTGCATAGTGCCTTAATACGTGAGTACTTGCATACGGGTCTACCTTTGGGATTCCCTCGCATTGTACCTACCGGCCTAGATCTATCTACACGTATGGCCATGCTCACGGGTCTGCCTTTGGGATTCCCTTGCATAGTGCCTTAATACGTGAGTACTTGCATACGGGTCTACCTTTGGGTCTCCCTCGCATTGTACCAACTGGCCTACCTACACTCATATGACCATGGATACGAGTTTGCCTTGGGGCCTTCCGTATCGTACGAGGACATACCTGCCAACCAGCCTACAACACCAGCAAGACTGCCGATGGAACGTTACAACAAATATGCAGCAACATAAAGATACAACCGGGAATGCTTTCCGGCTGATGTGGATTGTAACCTGGAAATATCTAGGTAATCGAAAATATTCATGTGAGTGAACATAATTTATTTAGCTATTAGCTATATAAATATGCCTTTCCTAGTATATGTACAAGCAAAGGTCATAATTGGACAGCCATTAAGACTGTTTCAATACAATTACTTACTATACTAGATGTAAACCTGCAGGTAGCCCTTCGATAAGAAGATACTTTTCTCAAAAAGAGCATTTATTTTAGACAGTTGTCTAAATGATCTGATATATTCATCTGAAAGCATTAATTTACCTGTTTTGAACTTCTTAACTGTAAATAATTTGGAATCTACCTGGTACTTAGTTACCTGCTTTTTCAATAGTTATGCCTTATTGGTTGAAAACATCATGCAAAACATAGATTGCTAACAATAAAGAAGCAACATATTATAAACCTAATTGGTATTTGCCTACCGTCATGATAACGACCATTACAAATTACCTATTATAGATAAAAAAGTTTATCAATAGGAAATAAGAATACCGCAGGTGTTCAATCCACCTACTAAGTGCAAAAAATTAAAAATAAAGTTCTTACAAACCTATCGAACATTTCACTAATGTACAATGATCAGGTAGCAACAGGTTTTTTCCTGTTTTATTTAATACCTGAATCGAACATGCACCTTATGCCTATAATATAATGGTTTACCTAATTTCTTTATTGTACCTATTACATTAAAGACTTTCATTCAGGTTAGCCTACAAAATTTTTATTTTACAAAACTTCGCTGCACGTTTAAATAAAACACCATTATAAATATTCATGGTATAAGATCTGAGTAAATTTTTCAATCTCTATTTCATACATCGTTACAAATTCTTAACGACTAAAAAAGCCTTAGGTACTTAATAAAAAAGGAAATCACCCCTGCTATAGCAGGTGAAAAGTACCTTAATTTACCAAATTACTTGTTTGCTTGTTGGCGTTGTGGTTAGCAAGTTCGCCTGCCGATCACGAGGTCCCGGGTTCGATTCCCGGGTCGAGTCAAAAATATAAATTGTGTTTTTTCTGTCAAGAAATTCACAATAAATGCCCAAAGTTGGCAGTGTTTACACACCCGTGCCTTGGAAAGCACGCTAAGCCGCTGGTCCTACGCCTGATCTCTCTTAGATCGTATCGTTTTTGCCGTCCAATAGGACTATGAAAATGAAGGAATAAAGATAGCACCAGTGTTTACGCACACACACTTGTGCGCTATGATCTCTCCTACGCAGCTGGCTATCCCCGTTGAGATTAGCCGCTGTAACCGAACATTGTTAAGAGACCATTATTATTATTATTATTACTGATCCAGCGATTATGTGCACATATTAATTCATTTTGAAGGTAATAAACCAATCTAGACAGTCCCTACTTGCTAAAATAGCAAAATACATTTCCTGGGCCCGTATGTTTGTTGCCCCTTATTAGGGAATATAATGAATTAAAATCGAATTTGTAAAAAAAAAATTGTATGAAATTATAGGCAATATTGCACATCAAAAATCAATCAACCGATGGTAAAGAGACACAAGTCGGATTGCTTCATAGGTACTTATTTTGACCTAAGACCAAAATTTAATTTTCCGATAAAATTGAAACCTTGTTTTTAAAGTAACAACTTAAAACAACAATAGCTTACCATTCAATCGCGTCAGCATTCTCTCAACTATGGGGGGCATTAGCGATGATACTACCTAAGTACTGATAATATTATAAATAAATACTCAATTATCTTGGTCTAACATACTGAAGCGGTTACTAGCTGGTTTATGGCTTATGATTTATTTTCGTCCCGTGTAACAGAAACGGATGCAAAATAGAAGCTAAAGCAAATTATATTGAAGCACTACGTTATCAATCGTACTAAAATATACATGTATACATAATCATATACTTAATGCATTCCAAACATACAATGCAAATCATCTCATGAAGTTACAAAGAACAAGTATGATTTTTAAATGTTGCATAGGATAGGTTAAAATTGACAAGCCCTTAGCTTTTTGGTCAGCTGGTTAAATATTGTGGATAATGAATATTCCAATATTCAATAATAGTATTTATTTCCTACTAATACTTTCATGTTTGACACAATACACCAATCTTAAATTTGGCTCATATAAACTCCGTCATTCAATTCCTTTCAAACACTTTCCTGAAAGTAGTGTTCCCGAAATAGGTATGCTACCTATTTCGTATATATATTTAATGTAATCTACAGAATCATTAAATAATAACAACCCTCCGAAAAGAGTACTTACGACTGCTTTTAATTAATGTAAAAAATAGGTCAAATTACTTTGGTACAAATATTAAATATACACTTTATGTAATTATTGTACTAAAGGAAGTAAGTACATACCTTAGTACCATAAGTTATACTTACAAAAATCGTTGGTTAAAAACACTAGCAGTAGGAATTGATAATACACGAAGAGCTAGTGAATACTATATTAGAGCTTATTGCTCTTTTAAATATATCAAGTCAATAACATCTGGTTCTCCTATCAAGTAAAATTTGCTAACTGTAGTATATCATTGGAAATATACATCCTGTGGGTAAAGTCTAAATATTTTCCTATTTTCTTACCAGGTAAGAATAACTTAGACACCATAGATTTTTTTCAAAAATTACTGTCAAAATATCTATATACTACATTTTAAAACAGGTTCATAAAAAGCTATTAATCCTGATGATTGATGATTAAATTGTACTTAATTATTAAGTTACTTTTTGTTCTTTGAATTTATTCAGATTTGAATCATTATTGTACGTTTTCAGGACACTAATAATTATATTTAAGATTGTTCTTATAAATAACACTTTGCTTTAAGTGATTCATTTGAAATTTGCAAATAATCTTATTATGTACCTAATTCATTAACGTTATTCCAATTTAAGCTCTCAACATCTACAAGTTGTATACTAATCTCGAGGACGAGGCGCGAAGTATAATTAATGATTAAACGAACTTACCTGTAAGTGAAGTTCTATCATAATTATACGAGCGCCTCGTCCGAAGAGATTAGTATAAACCCACCCTCCCGGTGGTGTACACTCCTCCCATCCTTTTTTTTTTTCCAAATATAAAATGGTAAATAAAAAAAAATAAAAAAAGAAATAATTGAATAACTTACTTAAAGCAAAGTTCTGTGTATAATGTGCGCTTACAGTTTCAGTTTCCAGGCTCTAAACTAAATGAGTAACAAACTGAGCACGACGCAGAGGTGAACAAACTACCCGACAGTAAAAAATAAATAATATTTTTCAAAAGGAGGTATAAAATATCTCTCAAATAAGTGCTGGAGTGGTAACACTTACGCGTTACTACAAGTTGTATACTAATCTCTTCGGACGAGGCGCTCGTATAATTATGATAGAACTTCACTTACAGGTAAGTTCGTTTAATCATTAAATGTTCACGACACGAAGTACAAAGTATTCACAAGTTTTTCATATAAAACTGGGAATTTATAGCGAACACACTTTTAAACCATACTGAACACGTCGGCCGTGTAATTACTTGATTATTTACGATTCGATTATCGGTTCTGGCGACTGTATCGATTGGGAGCGGGTACAATGGGAATATATTCAAACTGTTTGCTTTTTTGTATGACGTCGGAGTGGGAGGAAAAACTGGCATGGGAATTGTTGCCGAGACTCATTTTATTTTATAATGCCCTGTGGCTATCTCGTGTAACCCTATTTTTTTTAATAAAAGTAGCCTAAGTCACTCCCTGTAACGTCAGCTATCTCCCAGAAAGTCCCGTTACAATCGGTCGGGCACTTTCTGAGATAAACGGGAATAAACAGACAGGGTTAACGTATGTAATTTCACATAATTAGGTATGTATTTAGTGATAAGCTCGTGATTAGAGGAGCTCGTGGCACAGTTGCTATTGCGCATATCATTCGATCAGCGAAGTTAAGCAACCATACGCCTAGCCAGTAGTTGGATGGGTGACCGCCCGAGTTCCCTCCGTGCCTCGGAGAGCACGTTAAGCCGTCGGTCCCGGTTGCCAATTTAACATCTTTGGCAATCGTTACAGGTCAGTCAGAGGCCTAAAAATAATCTGACAACTGGTTTAACCCAGATCACAGATTTTCCTCCTAAATGGGGTTGCGAAGGTCAGATGGCAGTCGCTTCGCATAAATGATTTTTATGCGAAGTGATCAGCCATATCGGGTTGAATCAAGTGCCGACCCCAACAATGTATGGGATAACGCCAGGGAGATGATGATGTATTTAGTGATAAGCTGTTAATTTGTAATTACTAACCGACAACTACATTTTATATTTATCTGTAGAGGAGAAGTATTTTGTACATTAAGCATTATGTTGATGAAAAATTTACCAATTGAATATCCATTTTTGTTCATTTAACAATATTATGTACTTGGTCAATTTTATTAAGGAAAAAAATACAATAAACTGGCGAACCTCCTTTTTAAATGCAGTCGGTTAGTAAAGAGGAACGTGAAAGTGTGTGTCTGCCTATTCCGTAAGGGGGTCGACTAGGGGTTCGTTTTTTTTTAATTTAGATGAAAGCAAGGAAGTTTTCTTAGAATAGGGCCTTTTCTGTGCTGAAGTTGATTTTGCGAGCGTTAAACGTAGGAGCGCTGGTCCTAAACGGTGGGCCATTAGGCCTTTACGAGGACATTACTCTTCAGCTATTCCCGGGAATGGGACGTGACCCGGCCGGAGACTGGGTGGACGAATATCTTGGAGCATACCAAATTTACAAATTTTGCAAATTATCCATCCTAGAAATATAAGGTGAGAATACAAAAATAAGAGCCGTGGTGACCTCGGAGTTTGAGCAGTCGCCTGCTACGCAAGCGACGTTCGAATCCCAGTGGGGCCTGTACCAAAGAGTTTTTCTAAAGAACGTATATGCAGTGAATTCAAACCACGTGCTTTACGGTGAAGGATAACATCGTGAGGAAATCTGCATATTCCTGAGAAGTAATTTAATAACGTGCCTGAGACGGCGATAGACTTATCATCTATCACGTTGATACTTAATCATCTGCCCCCTCCAACTACCCCTTCGAGGAATACAGGCGTGAGCATATCGTCGTTGCGCGTTCAAAAGTAGCTATGTGTTTTTACACACTTTAGGAGACGCAGAAAATGATTTTCTCGAAATATGGCCCGAGTATTCAAAAAAAAAATTCTTACTATTGATACATATAACAAATTTACATAGTTTTTTTTAGATTAATGTTGGATAGGTATTATCTATATCTATACATACTACATACAGATAAATAAAATTGAAGTGTCTGTTTGTAACTGCAAAATAACAGTTTTTCACTCAATGCATATGAAAGTATACTCGGTACTGCCACAGAAAAACCAATTTTAAAAAAATTCTCTGTCTGTCTGTCTGTCTGTTTGTTCCGGGTAATCTCCGAAACGGCTGGACGGATTTTGACGGGACTTTCACTGACGGATAGCTAATGTTACAAGGAGTAACTTAGGCTCCTTAGTTTTTGAAAAATATTAGAGATCCGCGGGCAATCATGAAATTAAAATCTACGCGGGTATCTAATGTTAAATTTTGTCATTACTAATCTAATGACAAAATTTAACATTACTGGAAATCACAAGAGTTCTCGAAATACACAAAGCGACTTTTGCACGCGCAACGACGATATGTATAGTCCAAAAAATCTTATATTCAAATTTCCAAACCTCTTTGTGTAGGTAAGAACCGTAAAATGTTTAATGCTGGCCACAAAATAGAGATGTTAGATCGAACATAAATGTAGAAAATAATTAGACACGCGTTAACAAGCGCCTTTTAACGAATACGGCTTAATTTGATTAATCTTTGACGGTTACGTTTGGGCACCATCAAAAAATGTACAAGCATTGAGAAAAGTGTTTCGTTGGCAATTAATTCAGTCACGGATTTAGTTACTTTAACCTAAAATGGCTTTAATTGTTTCAATTTAACACTTAGGGAAAAACACGCTATAGTAACAATAATTAGTAACTTTTCATTAATATATGAAATAATTATGAAGATATTGTAAAAGTTCATGAGTTTCTATCTTTCTGTTTACTCTTCACGGCTGCATAATTGAGAGAGATTCGGCTATTGCTAAAAAAAAACATTTCGATTTCGTTTTTAGTGCGCTTACTCAAGATCTGACGCGTTATTCTGTAAGGGTTCTTAACGTCGCACTTCGAGGGTCAGTTTCGAAGATACGAAATTGAACTTTATCAGCTATGCATTATGTATCAATTTTCTATGATCGAAACTGACGCTCGACGCTGAGAAACTTTACAGAATAACGAAGCTGTATAGTATCTAACTATTATGAAATATACCCAAATGCTTAATCGTACCCAATGTTTAATAATACACTTTAAATGTATACCTACCTAATATTAAAATGAAAGTACGGGATTTCTTAGTCCCATGACTTGTCTACACACATGTACACAATTTATTGAATCACAAAACTGTGCGCGTTCGTGCTTGTACTAACTTTAGCTTTGACATTAAGTGTACATTTAAATCATTGATATATCACAATCAAAATGCTATGTCACATCAGTCGGAGCCACTGTCGAGCTAATCTGACAGTTGTGGGTTTATTTCTCAGACAATCTGGTAACCTGAGACGATTGTAAATATACATGTAGTTATTTAGGGCAAGTATTCAATTAACTGTTTAAAGTTTACGTTTTTTCATGTTAGTAAGTTGACAAACAAGTACCATCAGTAAGCGGCTACCGCAGCCTATGAATGTTTGTAACACCCAAGCGTCCCTCGCGCGGTGCCTTATAAAAACGAGCGGACGTCACGTGGTTTCACCCGCGTAGTTCACGTTCTTATGAGAGTACGAGGATAATATATAGCCTATATTAATCTGTGATAATGCATTCGAATGGTGAAAGAATTTTTTAAATCAGTCCAGTACTTTTTAAGCCAATTCGTTACAAACATACATACAAATCCTTCCTCTTTATAATATTAGTATAGATGAAATGAAATCCCTGTGTTAACATAATGACAACTATTGCTAGCACAGGAGGTACAATCCTTTGTAATGCTGTAACATCTTTGATCGTCTTCCATTAATATATTGGCATACATTCCAAATTTATATTCTTGTATTTATTTATTCGCAATTAGCAAGCCTAATCCTAACCTACAATTGCATTACAGCTGCCGTCACAAGCCTTGAGCGCTCAGTAAAAATAGGGGAGATAACTGCGCATATATATGTACGCACTCACTCCATATAAGATCCAAAAAACTACGACCAGTTAGGTAAGACCGCACTTTTTCTAGAGAATCCTTCAGTCGAAATCCTTCGAAATAAGTAAAAGATTTCCCAACAAATTGGGGCCCTCGCCTTTTGAACTTAAATATAATCAAATTTCCGACGGACGCACACAATACAATTTGTCGTTCTAGTCAAACAAACAAACATAATTCGTTAAAGGTGACCCGACCCAGCGTAAACTAATTAAGCGGAAACGAAATGTACATCTCATTCTGTTTTTAGAAACCTTGGGAAAAATTAGGGATCGTTAAAAACATAAATAGAACGTCAGCCATCGTTTACAACCAGGCAGGAAGGCCCTGAGTACCTGAGGCCCTGAGTACCTAGTGCGAGTTATCTTAAAATCACCGTCACAAGTCATCGCGTCGACGTAAACGCAGATTTGTATGGGCTCACAATAGTGTCATGTTTAGGCTTTAAAATCGCACTAGACTCTTTGATTCCCATAAAATAAACGATCGAAATTTGCAAAACTTAATATTTTTTGCCAAGTTTCCGAACCCGGCGGTAGCATGTATAACCATGTCTTTCTGACGATATAAGTACTTTTTTAAAGTCTAATGCTAATCAAATAAAGATATAATAAGTATTTTTGAATTTGATTAAAGTCCTCTTCCAAAATGGTATTCACGTGTTCTGAAATCGTATTTCGATAGGACTTCAGATAAATTAATTGCAAGCTGTCTTCATTAGCTAGTCTTCCTATAGCTTATCCAAAGAATAATCGCAATTGCGACTGACAGATACTGCCGTGTTATTCTGTAAGGTTTCTCAGCGTCGCACTCGACGTTGAGCGACGGTTTCAAAGATACAAAATTCAACTTTTTCATGTATATATTTCCTATGACTGAACTCTCTGATTCGATGTCGAGTGCTTCACTGAGATACCTTACAGAATAACGCAGCTGGCAAGATACCTGGCCTACTTTTATTCAAGGAAATACCAAGTTTGGGTCGAAAGTTCGCAAAGTTCCTACCACGGTACTTCACCATTCTTTCTAAAATTACGTCCGAACGTGGTCCTAAAGAAAACTCTTTAACGTTGATATAATATAAATCTATATTAATTTAATTATTTAACAAACAAGAATTTGAGTTTGATCGTTCGTTTGCAAAGTTTAGTTTTCGAAAAAAGAGAGTAGACCCCTTGAATTAATGCTTATTATGACTTAGGAGCTCGTGGCACAGTTGCTATTGCGCATATCATTCGATCAGCGAAGTTAAGCAACCATACGCCTAGCCAGTAGTTGGATGGGTGACCGCCCGAGTTCCCTCCGTGCCTCGGAGAGCACGTTAAGCCGTCGGTCCCGGTTGCCAATTTAACATCTTTGGCAATCGTTACAGGTCAGTCAGAGGCCTAAAAATAATCTGACAACTAGTTTAACCCAGATCACAGATTTTCCTCCTAAATGGGGTTGCGAAGGTCAGATTGCAGTCGCTTTGTATAAAAATGAGGTGATCAGCCACATCGGGTTGAATCAAGTGCCGACCCCAACAATGTACCTATGGGAAAAGGACAGGGAAATGATGATGATATGGACTTAGTTTTATGCTAACTAGAAAAAACTATTAAAAGTTACAGTTTCTTATAATTTTTTTGTAAATTATAGATATTTACTTATCTAGACTTACAAATTTAACTTTAATTTTAAATACTCGATACAATTACGGGCTAGAAATATATAAGTAAACTAATTAACATTTTCTTTGATGACATAAAAAACACTGCTTTAAAGTAAGCACCAACAAGTAAAGTAGGATCCTCAGTCGCATAGTTCATGTCACACTTGACCGCCCTCCTTCAATTTGTCGCTTTATAACATTTCCTGCAAAAAACATCACAAAATAGCCTATGGTTTTAATGAGTCTGTCATAAAAAGCTACGGAGCGCGTCTAATGAGGGCATACTATTAAAAATGTAATCAATTCGACTGAGAGCCTGCTATTTAATAAGCTTTTAAATCTTTGCAATTTTGAGAAAATATTTATAACACAGCAAGTAAACTTAGCAAAGAGTCTTTTCTTAACTTAAGATCGAATTCCATTTGCATCTTAAATGATAACAAGGTCTATTTTCGTTTGCACTTAGAATACGAAAACTGTCGCTATGACGACTAAAAATAAGATTCTAGTGTATTTCAAATTTGAACCGTAGTGTACATTTTATGAACTAGGAGTTCTTGTCCAAATTGATTAAGCATTTTATATCAATATCTAGCTTCGTCTGCGTTGCAGTAAAATTTCACACGCTACTAATCACGTACAGCTTTACGCTGTACGATGGCTTTGTCTCCTTAGTATGAGTCAAGCTCAATGCGCGCTTTCCAACTGCCACGATATCGGGACGATATCGTCCACCGATACTTGACTACAAGGACACAGTGTGAAAGCGTTCAGCAACAATTGTATCAAACTACTAGTCGCTTCGTATAAAAATCAGGTGATCAGCCACATCGGGTTGAATCAAGTGCCGACCTCAACAATGTGTGGGATAAGGCCTGGGAGATGATGACTCGACGTCGAGTTCTCTGTGAGATGCCCTACAAAATAGTCCAGCTGCATACCAGTGACATTTCAATTATCGCTAAGGTGCTAATTTACATGTCACACACAAACCCACGTTCTAAGATGTCTCTTGTATATTCGACCGTGACAGTACTTCTCCACCTTCAAACCGAATAACATTTGCACACATGGTGTAAAACACATAATTATAACTGTAAGCCTGTTTTCATCAGATACAAATTCGGCCCTGTAAAGTTATTTCTGCACTGTTATAATAGCAAGATCAGGGCCTAATTTGGGCGCGGACCATAACGAGATTCAACCGCCTTGGCAATAAAAAATAAATGCTTGGGAGCTTGGGCTTTGCTGAAGTATACGCGAATACTTATTGATGAGAACCGTTCTTATAATGAGCCTTAAATGTTACGCAGAAAAACGGACAAGAATTCGTAGAAAAGTGTGTGTTTAAAATTCAAAATATAAATTACATATATTTCGCCAGAAAATATCATTGATTTTTGAGTTCCAAACCCTATAACTAAGACTCCGCTGTCCGTCCGTCTGTCTCTCACAAGACTGTCTCATGAGCCGCGATAGTTTGATAGTGGACATTTTCACAGATAATGTAGAATTTCTGTTTGTAGTATAATATAATAATTAACGCGGGCTCGGATACAATACTATTATAATATTAGGATTATAGTGATTATTTTGCCTTTTTATACATAATATTACGGAACACTTCTTGCGCGGTCCGACTGGCACTTGATCCGTTTGTTATACCACAAGAGCTACAGATAGGTAATTTAAGTTTCTGCAGTTGATAAAAGTGATCAACACTAAGGTTGTTTTTTCCGCATGGTTTTTCGAAGAAATAAAGGGAATAGCAGTGCTAAATTAGTAACGGAAGAAGGCTCCCCCATAGGTAAGCGTCTCAACTTTTCTTCTCTGTATATACTGGCGATACACAATATTACTAAGGTAGCATGTTTTGGCTGCGTGAAAATATCCATCCACCATCTACATCTCTTTATGAGCTACCTCTCCGACAAAATAAAGTTTTAGGTTTAACAGGGTGTGGAAAACAAAACAACATTACCGTTACAAAACGTTATTCAACAATACATTTCTTAGAACCCTGTCGAAGTGAACAAACAGGGGTGGCGACGGAACTTAATGACGTCATCAAGCAAAGTGACTAAGTGCCGTCGTTAACATAAGTAATTATTACTTGTATTAAAATGCCAATCTGTACCGCGGAGCAGTAAAGCACGTGGAACATAAAGCTAAGAACATAACGTTCCGTGGTCGAATTTAACACGACTACGGCGAAGAAAAGTGAGGGTTATGATTTCATAAGAAGATATACATAGGTATAGCTAGATTGAGAGTGAGTGCCTAGACGGCTGATAGAGAAAAACACATTCTCGTCATACTTGTGCAGGTGCTGCTTGTGGGGGCTGCTCACCTCGAGCTACGCATTTAGATATAAGTACAACTACTAGACTTTTCTTTATTTTAATTTTTTTCGACATTTGTGCATTGGAACTGTGTCCATGGGCTTACATTTCTCAAGTGATTTACTTTCTTTTTTTAAATTGTATAATACGAGTATTTTTGAAAAGAGTAATTACTGAGTTTCTTGCCAGGTTCTTCTCAGTAAAAGCAACCTTCCGAACCTGGCGGTAGCATGTATAATCCTGTAAATTAATGTCATTCTGACGATTTGGAAGTAAAAAGTCTAATCGAATAAAGATATTTTTGACTTTGACACATTTTGGTCATGACATTAACTAAATAATTGCGATATTGGCCTTGCACAGACTGAGTTCGACTTTTAAGGATTACCAAAAAAATGGCTTGCACTTGTGTTGGAAAATAAGCGAATTGTCTAATACGTTGTGTTAGGGTTTCGTACACAAAATGTAAAGCGGGACCCATGGCCCGTCGGTCTGTCTGTCTGTCCGTCTGTTACCAGGCTGTATGCGATGAACCGTGACAGTTAGACCACTGTTTTTTTTACAGATGATGTAGGTATCTATTGCTGCTATAACAAAAACTAAAAAACAATAAAATACCCCCAACTAGAACACAGGTGATTTTTGCTGTTTTCATAGTGATACTCATTCTGCGTGAGTCTGACTCGCACTCGACCAGTATTTTTATACATATAAAGTATTTCTTGAAAAGAATGTTGTTTTTGAAACAAGCCTTTTTTCAAGAATAATATTGTAAAGAGTCTACTGTAACCATACCTTTACCATACATTTCAACAGAACGGGGGAAAAATGAAGGGGTCACAATTAAGGGAAATGAATTGAAGTATCCGCGGTATTAAGTGTTCGACCTATTTGTCGTCGTGTCGACTATTCAGCTTACAATCCGCTGACGTTTTGAAAGATAGCCTCCTTATATTTACAAGCAACAATTTGAGGCTCTCCCTTCAAATTGATGGCGGGATTTGTTTACGATTTTAAGTTCTCCTCGCCCCATTGTGAGTCTTACCTGAAACAAGAAAAAGTCGCATCAATCATGTTTTACTGTCTAACTTTTTAAATAATCAGGGGCCTTACCATGAGCTCTTATTGCCATGATAGTTTCACTCATTTATGAGACAGATGTACGCGACGTGTATACATCTGTCACTGTCGCACAACTGAATTATGATTGCAATAAGAGCTCATGTTTGGGCCCCTGATAAATGTACGAATAGTTTTCCCTATTCGTACTATTATGAAATTTAATTAGGGTATTGTAATCCTTACGGGATTTTTTCTGGTATGGCTTGAGGAAATTTAATAATATCTGTTTGTATTACTTAAATTATTCACTCTATACACTAATGCAACATTATTTGGCTACAATCTGCTGTAAGGTGTAATCCCTAGTATCATTCACCCGTAGGCTAATATATTTCGAAAGGTGGATATTTCTTAGTTCTCGTAAAATGTACAGTAAACATTGCAATCTTTTCAACACAAGTCTTAAAGCTAAATTCATAAAAGATTAAAAAAGGTCACCAAGAATTATCATCACTGTGAGCCTTCCCAGGGGGGCTACCATGACCTGTTATTGCCATGATAGTTCAACTATTATTATTGTGAGACACATGTATATGACGTGTATAAGTCTGTCACTGTCACACAGTGGAACTATGATGGCAATAAGAAGTTATGGTAAGCCCTGGACAGGTAAATATACCATAATACTTTTTGAAGCCATGCCTAAAACATTCTGCAAATACGCGTATATGACGTTATTTCTATCACGTTTGTTGATTATTTAAACATAAAGCCAAAGTGCACACATACACAGAGGAAGTATGCGATTGTGGTGTCAACGTCGCAGGTCAAGGTGTGAGTGCGATGCACTTGTGGCGGTGATAGTGTTGGCTTACTTTACATGTACAGTTGACACGACAACTCCCAAGTGTATAAACAATTTTATGAAAAAAAACTCATTTATATTATATTTAAAAAAACAACTAGGGTTCTGCGGTCACCCATGTAATGAAGTCTACACGGGTGAAACCGCGGGACACAGCTAGTAATTTCATAAAAAAACCTGGAAAGTATAGAAAATGGAAACTTACCAACAGTTAAGAAAGTAGATATTTGAATCCACAAGAAATAAAGCTAAATAACACCAATAATAAATTCGGTGACACTTATATTCAAACATTTAAAATTCTCATTACGAGGCTTGCAACTACAATTTATCAAGAAAAAAATCTCGGGATTGACACCTGTCATCGGAGATGATTTTGATAGCATTTTTTTTCTCTGTCTGTCTATCCTATGAGGAATTTGGCGTTACGTTGTAGATACCTATTAGAATTCTATTTGTATAATCTTCCACTAAATCAACAAACTCCAGAATATCAAAAGCAAAACTTAACATGAATACCACACAATAATATTATTGTATAGTTAGTGCTAAACTTTGCAGACCGTACTGAATAAATCGGCGACTTGAGTGCAACGCACCGCCCTATGACCGCAACTTAATATATACACACGCTATTAATATCACACTTGTATTGTGTTCAGTTCTACTGTCAAATTGTTTAGTGTTAATTGACTTTGTAAGTTGGCGAATATTATCTATACATGTAAATAACCTAAAAATATGTGTCGTGTAAAAAAATACGGTTTTAAAACATTATATTTTCGAAAAAAAATGTGATACCAAATAATTTTCAAATTCTTTTATCTTAACACGAATTTTTGAAAACATCAAGTGTTTGACAAGTAAAAATTTGCGTATTACTTTTTGATATATTATTTATGCTCTATACAGATAAATCAAATTGAAATACATGTTTGTAATTCCAAAATAACAGCTTTTCACTAAATGCATATGAAAGTATACACACACGCTACTGACACAAAAAAACCAAGGTTAAAATTTTTTCTCTGTCTGTCTGTCTGTTTGTTTCGGGTAACCTCTGAAACGGCTGGATCAATTTTAACGGAACTTTCACTGGCAGGTAGCTGATGTTTCAAGGAGTAACTTAGGTTTAGATTAGTACTTTTATTTATTAAGGTTCCGCGACGATTAGGGTGAAACTAAATCTACGCTGGTGAAACCGCGGGGCACAGGTAGCATAAATAAATAAATTTAAATTTTACCTCACTTTTTTTAAAAGCAAAAACAAATGTCCCACCTTTCAAGAAAACTTCAAAAAACATTAGGACTCCGCGAGTCACCCAAAAAATTATGTCTACGCGGGATAAACAGCAGGGCACTGCTAGTTATGACTGCAAATGGCAATGCAAAAGAAAAAGCTATATCGCTTAGGAAACATAATAATAACAGAACGAAAGGTAAGCTATTTCAAAGGCCATCAAAGAAAATTACCTTCAGTACTTCTCACGGAATCCCCAAGGAGTTGCAGTACGTGTCTGCGGGCTGCATTTTATCACACCCTAACACTAGGGGCGTGGTAAGTAGCTGGTAATTGTATGGGATAACTTAGATTGGCTTTTTAATTCCCTGGATTTGTTACCTTGCACTTCATCTTGGAGGCAGAAGGGAAATATCGATGTTAATGCAATGTCATTTCTAAAGTTTTAGTCTTAAGAGTCTTTTTGGGGTGAGTTAAGATTTTGATAATAAATCTCCGTTGTTTCTGTATAATCTATACATCTATTCTATACAGATAAATAAAATTGAAGTGTCTGTTTGTAATTACAAAATAACAGCTTTTCACTGAATATGAAAATATACACGCTACTGACACTGAAAAACCAAGTTTTAATTTTTTTCTCTGTCTGTTTGTTCCGGGTAATCTCCGAAACGGATGGACCGATTTTAACGGGACTTTCACTGGCAGGTAGCTAATGTTATAAGGAGTAACTTAGGCTACTTTGAATTAAAAAAAAACATTAGGGTTCCGCGAGCCACCCATGAAATTAACTCTACGCGGGTGAAACCGCGAGGCACAGCTAGTAAAAAATAAATATGGTCACGCCATACTACTGGAAGGCCCCCAGAGAACATCACCTACTTTTCACCGAATATGATTTAATGCTAACGTGACACAGGATGAGTCTATGTCTTTGAATTACGAGTGAGACGTTTCTTTCACCGCAAAGCACGTAAAAGCACATTAGGTGATATTACTGCATTTAAGTATGCTCACGCCTGTATTCCCCGAAGGGGTAGGCAGAGGTGTTGTAATTTTCAACACCCACATTTCACCGAATATGATTAAGTGCCAACGTGACAGAGGGTGAGTCTATCGCCGTCTCAGACACTATACATACGTGTTTGAATTATTTCTCAGACATAGCAGGTTTCCTCACGATGTTTTCCTTCACCGTAAAGCACGTGGTGTGAAATCACTGCATTTAAGTTCTTAGAAAAACTCATTGGTACAGGCCCGCTGGGATTCGAACTTGCATCGCTTGCGTGGCAGGCGACTGCTCAAACTCCAAGGTCACCACGGCTCTTTAAATAAAGAAACTTTCTTAAATCTCACTTCATCCTCATTCAATATCTTCATACATTCAAGTGTTCCAAGGCCATACTGAACAGCAATCTCCTATTCCCATCTCTACCGTCTAACACAAAGTACAATTCAATCTAAAAGCAAAGTGCATAAAAGTTGAGACCGTACCAATAAAAGTGTAGTGTGTGCTTTCTTTAGTCTAAAATCCGGATAAAGGATGGGTGTGGTGGGTGGCCATAAATTCGGAAGTAGCGGGAATCTTGTAAACGTCCCGCTGAAATAAAGTTGCTGCTTTGAATAAGGCCTACGTCAGTTGAAAATAGGCAAGGAGCTGGACTTGGTAATATTGTGTTATTTGATTGTTTTTATAAAATAAACTTCAACGAATATCATCAAAATATTTCCAACAATAGGACCTCAAATTAAGGTAATAAACATGCAAAATAACAGACATAGTAAAATAACTTATTTTACATTTTTTTTATCTCATCATCTCCCTGGTCTTATCCCACACATTGTTTTTTTTTTTTTTTTTTTTTTTTTTTAGGATATGGTCTCTCGCAGTTGGTAGGGGGGAGTTACCTCCACTGCTTAACCGGACTATAGGGCGAGACCCAAGGGCCTCCAGCCGAGCTTAAACTTAAATACTAAGCAACACAGCTAAGGGCGCCCCGGTGCGGGGCTCGGACCTCGGCTTAGGGCGTTGCTGGGGGATGAGCTAGGGAGCTGGATCTGAGTTGTATTATTTAGGGACGTGTTTAAGGATAGTGGCTCGGCGTGCGCCGGCCCTAGCAGGGGACGGGGGGGACGATGACGTAGAGTTCGCGACGAGCCTCGCCGGCGAGGACGGAACAATGGTCGGTTTGGTGTGTGCTTTGGAGACATTGCTTGCTGAAGCAATGTGATATCGTCGTCAGGGTCAAGGAGAACGTGCCTCGGACGGCGTCGGGAGGAGATACGAGATGGGGTATATCGGGCGGCCGATACGATTAGTGGGTTCGGATGTTTTTCGGCAGATTCGAAAAAGCGCTTAGAGGCTCTTTTCATGAACTGCTTGATGGTGGGAATTTTGAAGTCTACATGGAGTTGACTATTGCGAACAAACCACGGGACTCCCGCGGCCTTTCGCAAGAATTTGTTTTGGAGGACCTGCATTCTATGGATGTTAGAGCTGGCCGTGTGTGCGAAAACAACACTGGCGTATGTCATTATGGGACGGATGCACGAGAGATAAATTCTCAACTTAGACTTAAGTGACAATTTGCTCCGTGCATTTAGTAGGTAATGGAGTCGACCAAGGGCAAAGGAAGCACGTGACCGTACTTTCTTTGTGTGGGATGCAAAGGACAACCTTTGGTCGAGGATGACGCCTAGGTATTTAGCCGTGGATTCCCAAGGAATCGGCTGGCCGAACATGGTTACAGAAGGCGGAGGATCGTGATATCGGTCGCCAGAGCGGCAGAAGAGGACAGCTGCGCTCTTATCTGGGTTGACTTCAAATCTCCATTTCCGAAACCATTTGCCGAGGGCATTGGCTGCGGTTTGGAGATGTTTAGCGATCGTATGACGGTCTCTGCCTCTATAGTAGATAGCCGTGTCATCGGCGAAGAGAGCTAGATCGGCATTGGGACTTTTGGGGATGTCGCTGGTGTACAGCGTGAAAAGGAGTGGAGAGAGCACGGAGCCTTGGGGGACTCCGGCACGAATACGGCGAGGGGAAGATAATGAGCCCTCGATGCGATATTGGAAGGTGCGATTCGATAGGAAGTCTCGTATGATGAGCACGAGTCTGTCAGGCACACCGATTTGGTAAAGCTTATATAATAAGCCGTTGTGCCAAACTTTATCGAATGCTTTCGCTATATCGAAGAATAGGACGCCCGTTTGCTGTTTGGCTTGGAACCCCGCACTTATGTGTTCAACGATGCGGTGCACCTGTTGAACACACGAGTGCTTGGTTCGGAAGCCAAACTGCTCATTCGGGATAAGTTTGTGGGATTCAGCGAAGTCCTTAAGTCTTTTGAAGATCAACCTTTCGTAGATCTTCGCGAGAGTTTTAAGGAGACTAATGGGGCGATAACTAGAGGATTCGGATTTGGGTTTACCAGGTTTTGGTATCCCTATGACAACTGCTTCTTTCCACTATTGTGGGAAGATGTTGTTTGAAAGGGCAGCGTTAAAAATGGCTGTCAGGAAGACAATGATGTGGAGGGGAAAGAGTTTGACAACTTTATTTGTTATCCCGTCGGAGCCAGGAGACTTCCTAGGGTTGAGATCTTTGATGAGGGATTGAACCTCATCGACTGTAACTACTGGGAGTGGGTTGTCTGGGTCCTCTATTGGGGGCTGGGCTACCCTTCGTTCGACCTCGGCGTCCACCTTTGTGAGATGGGCCATGTCTACTTGTTGGGAGCTGGGAGAACATTGGGATTCTAGATTGTCGGCTAGACATTCGGTCTTTTCGTCGTCGTCGAAGGCGGGACTACGGCCAGGACGATTAAGAGGAGGGATGCCGCAGGCTTCTTTGACTCTGAGCTTGCGTTGCAAGTGCCAGAAAGCCTGGTGGTTAGGGGTAAGGTTAGCCAAGAAGTTGTCCCAGCGAGCTTCCCTCATTTCATTCATGCGCCTTCTTACTTTGGCTTGTAAGTGGTTCATGAATGATCGGTTGGCTGCTGTGGGGTAAGTCCTGTAGGCTCGGATAGCCGCGTTTTTCTCCGTCACCAGTTCGCGTACATCGTCCGGCAGCCTCCAGCGATGGTCGTCCATCGCTGGGACCTGCCGGGAGCAGTTGTTGACTGCTGATTGTACGTGACTGGTGAGGGAGTCAATTGCGTTCACCGTGTCTACAATGGAAGTTGGGGTCGGTTCGGGGAAGGGCAAGGGAGTAGACTTGAGGTTTTCCTCTAGTTTCCTCCAGTTAGTTGCCGTTTTCATGGGGGTGGGAGTACTCGAGTCAGGGGGACCTGTGCGGGGGGTAAGACTGAGTACAACAGGACGGTGATCGGAGTCAAGCTCGTCTATCGATTCCATAGAATTTAAACGAAGGTTTATATTCTTTAGAATCGCCAGGTCGAGAACGTCCGGACGGTGGTCTATGATAGCTGGGTAATGCGTCGGATGCATAGGAGCTATAACGTCGAAGTTATGGATGCTACTGAGGTAATTGAGTTGATTACCTCTGGAATTTCGAGTGCGGCTATTCCACGACTCGTGTTTGGCGTTTAGGTCTCCTGCCACGATGACAGAGTTGCCTAAGCTAAGAAGTTTTACGATATCAGGAGCGATATCGCCTTGTTTGTTGGGTGCGATGTATGCCGAAACTATTATGATTGGTTCGTGTCCAGTCATGCCTAGCCGACATATTGATGTCTCGATTTGAGAGAGGTTGGGGGGATCCATAGGAATGCAGTAAAGAGATCTTTTATAATAGATGAGGGTGCCTCCTTTGGCGGAGTGGGTTCTATCGTTGCGTACTATTTGATAGTTCGCAATTTTGGGATCGCGGTTGGAGGGTTTGAGGAAGGTCTCTTGGAGGAGAAAGATGTCTAGTTGGTGTTGACGGAGGAAAGTAGCGATCTCGTCGCGTTGGGTGTTAATGCCATTGGCATTAAAGAACCCTACTTTGAGGGACCTGGGTTTGATTTTTCCTCCTAGGTTGTGGTTCTCCATTATTGGACCGTATCAAAGAAAGAAGTGAGGGCTGTGGTTACGTGAGCGAACTTGCTCATCGTAGCCATGACGGAGGCAATGTTTCCGCGTGAGGCGCGGAGTTGCTCGGCCATCTGGTTCAAGCTATGGATGTCAACCGCATGGAATAATTGGCTCAGATAAGCCATATTATCGCCGGTCGCGGTGGCTTCCGGGGCTTGGGGAGAGGGACCCTTAGGGGTGGGTGCCAGAGGGGCTGTTGGCGAGCGTGAAGTTGCCGCGGGAGGAGGGCCTTTTGGCTTAGGGGGTTGTATGTTGGGGATGGCCATTAATGGGGGGATAACCGTGGACTGGGGAGCTCTCGGAGGAGTGAGTTTGGGGAATGCGCGCTGATGGTTCAGTGCGTTCCAGGGGGAAGGTCTTTGGGGGCTTAGGCGCTCGGGGAGAGCGGAGGAAGGGAGGTTTTCCCTGGTGTTGCGAGCTTGAACTCGCTTTACCATTTTGGGGTGAGGACGAGGGGCTTTTGGGCAGCCGCGATAATTTGCAGGGTGGCCCGATTGGCCGCACAGAACGCAACTAGGCGGCTCTGTGCAGAGTGAGGTGTCTTTAGGACGGGGGCAATCGCTTGTGCCATGGTCACCTAGGCACTTAACGCACCTGGGTACCGCAAAGCAATTTCGGGAAGAGTGGCCATATAGCTGGCACTTGTGACATTGGCCGATTTGGCCGCGTTTGTTGGGGGCTTCGACCTTTAAGCCAGATAAATGGCATACGGTCTTAATATTGTATATGCTCTTTCCGGCGGGGGAGTGCTTACATACGACAAAGACCATGTCGTATATGGTACTGTTGCGGGCGCCGTGCATGCGGTGCACCTCGAGGGCGGGGATGTCTTGCGATTGAAGATCGCATAAGATAGATTTTTCGTCTATCTCTTTAGGGATGCCGCGGATTACTACTCGGAGGAGACGGTCCTCGGGGAGGTCATATGAGTGAAAGGCTACTTTCCTAGCCTGTAGCATTTTGGTAAGAGACCTGAAGTCGGTGGAAGTAGGCACCGTGACTTTAATACCATTTGCGGTTGTTCGGGCATTTGTGTAAGCAATGCGATTAGCATTGCACCATGCCGAGACGTCGTTCCATTTTGCCTTATCTTGGATGAAGATAGGCGGTGGGAGGGGTTCTTTCCTCGAAGATGAGGCTACGGACTGAGAGGGTGTGGTTGCGTCGGAGCGGTTTTCCTCCGAGGGAGAGGCCGCCTGCGCAGATTGGGAGGCTACGGGTTTGTCGGAAGTCTTGAGAGACTTTGCCGGGGTCTGGTCAGAAGAAGCTTTGGTCTTGAGAGTCCGCTTCTTCTTGCGTCCTAAGACGACATTAAAGTTTTCGTCGGCGGAGGAGTTGGAGTCCGAGTTGGACTCAGAGGGCATATCCGCGTCGATAATGACGGGACGGCTGGGAGGGCAATCGGGACTTGCGGGGGACTCTTCGAACCTCATTGGGTTCGGTTTGAGAGGGACAGAGGGCGCCGCAGGGGCGTATGTGGAGGGCTCGATGGCCGGGGAGGGGCTTGGTTCGCCGCAGAGGTTGGCGAAATCCTCCGGAGAGAGGACAGAACTGGCTACGGCCTGGTTGGCCGGGACTTTGAGCAGGGCCCGAAGGAGGGCGCGGAGAGTGGAGTCGGCCATTTTAGGAATGGCAAAACAACAATTGGGGGAGCAAAAATACCACGCGGTATTTAATTTATTTATTTTCGCGCCTAATCCCCAGGTTGGACTGGCCTGGGGTTGTGTGCGTGTGTGTTGGTCCCTTCACTACCGGGGGTAGGCAGTTAGGGTTGAATAGGGTGTGCCCTAAGCTTGTAATCCCGCTGCCAATCTTAATGTGCAGACGGGTTCCTAACAGCCTTAGTGCAGAGGAGTACTTTTAGCCGCAGCTTAAAGCAACCAAACAACACTAAGGAATGGGATGGTAGGGAAAGGGTAGGGTGGGAGGGAGGAGATGGCTAGCGTCGGCGAGGGAAGCCCCCAAGGCCGGTGGTTCTAGCCCCGTCCGATTTGTGTTTTTGCCCTGAGGGGGCAAAAACGGGTGTATCGGGTCCACACCCCACTCGGCTTCGTTGGCACCGCTAGGTATCCACCGAGGACCACCAAACAGTGGTTTTTACCTTAAGGGTCACAACTAGCGAGACTTGTCTCACACAGAAACAGAGATGGCCGAAACCCGCCTTGAAAAAGGCAAGTTCGGCGAAGGGTTCGGTGCGCAGGTAGCAGCACGCAGGTAGCAGCGGGCGGCGACTGGACAATGGGCAGCGGCGGAGCGCGGCAGGAGAGCGCTTCGAGACGTCCGTACGGGGCGGAGGTCGGAGCGCGAGTCTCCCACACATTGTTGGGGTCAGCTGATTTTTATACGAAGCGACTGCCATCTGACCTTCGTAACCCCTTTTTCGAGGAAAATTGGCAATCTGGGTTAAACCAGTTGTCAGACTTTCTTAGGCCTCTGACTAACGTAACGATTGCCAAAGATAATAAATTGGCAACATTTTTTTTTATCTACACTATTTAATATTATAAAAGAAGGCAGATTTGATTGTTTTTTGTTTGTTTGTTTGCATTGAATAGGCTCCGATACTAATAAACCGATCTTGAAATTTCTTTTAGCAATGGATAGCTACATCATCAGCGAGTAACATAGGCTTTATTTTATTCCCGTACTCCCACGGGAACGGGAGCTACACGGGTGAAACTGCGTGACGTCCGCTAGTATTTAAATATTTTAAGAGCAAATAAGACAATGTTACCAAAAATAATACTTAAAGCATTTTAATAAGCTATAAAAACTTAAACTTAAGCACGTTGTAGTAAAATATTTAAAGAACCCAGTAAATAAGCTGAGTATAACGTTTTTACCTCGCTCCCGGCTCCTAGCGTCGATCTGAAGATTTATACCGGTTTACGTGAATTTACACCGCAATGTGTTTTACTTACACTGTGGGTATTATAAACTACGGTTTTTATTACAATAAAAATGTACGGTAACGAATTATTAATACCTACTAAGCCAGTTATAGCAGTGACGTCTTACTACCTTCTTAGCTTTGACGTGTAATTTTCGTCATCATCATCTCCCTCGCCTTATCCCATACATTGTTGGGGTCGGCACTTGATTCAACCCGATGTGTCTGATCACCTAATTTTTATACGAAGCGACTGCCATCTGATCTTCGTAACCGCTTTACGAGGTAAATTGGTAATCTGGGTTGTCATACTATTTTAGGCCTCCGACTGACCTGTAACGATTGCCAAAGATGATAAATTGGCAACCGGGACCGACGGCTTAACGTGCTCTCGACACGTAGGGAACTCCCCCGGTTACCCATGCAATTATTGCCTAGGGTTAGGGTTGCATAACTTCGCTGATCGAATGATATGGTCATTGGCAACTTTGCCACGCTCTTTCTCAAGCTCTTTTGTATCACAAAATGAAACTACTATGCTTAAACCAAGATGGTAGGCCCCCTAGTAATGTAAAAAGGAGTAAGTTATATCTTTGACGTATTTTCTGATTTCAGTAGCTGAAGTAAGCTGACATCCCGAAGGGGTAGGCAGTGGTTTTACAATATGCATTTTTCATCGAAGACGATTATGAGCCAGAATGGGTCTCAGGCACAATACATACGATCTAAATTTATTTTCAGTAATACAGTTTGCACGATTCTTTCCTTCACCACAAAGCTTTTGGTGTGACAGCTCCGTAATTAAGAGTTTGTTTTAAAAGCACTCACTTTTTAAAAGAGCTCGCGTCGCTCGACTACTCAAATCGCTCAGCCACCACGGCTCTTTCAAATTGTTTCATATGCGGTCTTAAAATGAAAATGAAAAATATTCATTCAGTTTAGGCCCTGGTAAGGCACTTAAAGTTAAAGTGTATTGTATATGAATCTTACTCTAAAACACTGAGTCATTAATTTAGCGACTAATCCAGCGATAATGTAGAAACCGAGAGTAGATACTTTATTGACAAACTTTCTACAAACAGAATTAAAATTTGAACATAATAAAACATATTTGACGACTCAATAAAACGTAATCGGATCAAAACCTCTTCAGATCAAACCAAATTATAAAGAACTTCCATAAAGAGAAGTCACTCCTCAAATACCTATGCAGTAAGGTTGAAAATTGAATGGCGATTCAAAGAATAGAGGTAAAGATATATGTTTGTGAGATTGTAAGCTGAATTGACAAATACGGTCTTATAGTTCATTAATAGTAATATAATAAATAAGTAACAAAGGGGAAGGACATGTTGAGAACGGTACAAAATCCAATGACAAAACTGTATCACTTGTCAATACCTAGGGTTGTACATGATAGTTTCAATTCAGCAACAATTTTTGTAACACTGTGCTATTTTATTTAGTGCGGACGTCACGAGGTTTCGTACGTGTAGTTCCCGTTCCCGTGGGAGTACGGGAATAAAATATAGCCTATGTTAATCAGTGATAATGTAGCATTGAAATGGTGAAAGAATTTTTAAAATCTGTCCAGTAATTTTTGAGCCAATTCGTTACAAACATACTTATCTATATACAGATAAATAAAATTGAAGTGTCTGTTTGTAATTCCAAAATAACAGCTTTTCACTAAATGCATATGAAAGTATACACGCTACTGACACAAAAAAACCAAGTTTTAAAATTTTTCTCTGTCTGTCTGTCTGTCTGTCTGTTTGTTCCGGGTAATCTCTGAAACGGCTGGACGGATTTTAACGGGACTTTCACTGGTAGTTAGCTGATGTTTCAAGGAGTAACTTAGGTTACTTTTATTTATCAAAAATATTAGGGTTCCGCGACAATAAGGATGAAACTAAATCTACGCGGGTGAAACCGCGGGGCACAGCTAGTATACAAATATAAAGTAGTGTTTTTCAGGGCGATGTGAAAAGGTGTGAAAATAAACAAAAAAAAAGTATGTGTCTTAAATACGTTTAATTTGTATTTTTATATTTACAATATAATACAATATTTAAAAAACTATTTTAAATTTTCTCTTACTCAAAAAATATTGCTCTACCCAACCCTACGCTAAGCAATTTTTTTTCTAAAAGACGCTGATCTTGAAAATTTATTCTGATCATTGTACGCATTTCACACCCCACTTGGTTGCAATTAAAAATCCCACCCTTTTGAGGGTAAACAGCAAAAAACCATACAAATTCAAAGATGACAATCAGTTTTTCGGTCGAATAACCATTGCATTTTGCCAATAGATGTCGACGGGAAGCCAAATTTTTTTATGGGATTTTAAGCTCGGCTTGTTATTTGATGTTATTGTATTTTTTAAATAGGGTTATCAGATTAGCAGTTTTTTTGTTACTGTATACTACTAAACATTTACATGCTACGAATAATTATTTCTTTTAGTGTCTTTTGCCTATTTTTGCTACTAAGTGTCGTGATGAGTTTTTAGAGATGTCTACAAGTAGGGCTTTTGCTTAGGAGTCAGGGAGTGCATTTCAATTTGACTATTCGGAGTAAGAAACTACTTTAAAATCGCGCAGTCCAGGAGCATATAAAGGGTGTCGGAGAAAATAGGACAGCTGTTAAAATATGTGATAGGGTATATTTTTAGGAAGCAAATAAAATTATTATGACAAAAATATCTTCATCCGTTTTCGAGTAATTGACGTTCAAAGTTGACGTCACCTCATTTTCGCATAAAAATCAGCTGAAACGTAGAGTTATTCATGTGAAATCTAATTACGTTTTTAGTTTTTTTCCAAAAAAAATAAACAACTGTTAAAATAAAATCTAAAAATTGTCGTCAATTATTACTGAGTCAAATTCGAAGATCTTTATTTACAAAACTGTTTAAAACACAATTCCACTTATTGCGAAACATGGTTAAATGGTATGAATTAAACGCGGTCATGTCCTGTTACTTTTGAAATCCGTATCTCAAAAAGAGATAGAACTACATTTGAACCAAGGAATATCTTAAGCGATGTTCTGTAATAAGGAAGAAATATTTCAAAATATTACCCGACTAGGGGAGGTCACGCGGTTTCGACCGCGCAGTTCGGGCATGGGGATAAAATATAACCTATGTTACTCGCTGATGATGTAGCTATCCATTGCTGAAAGAATTTTCAAGATCGGTTAAGTAGTTTCGAAGCCTATACAAACAAACAAACAATCAAATCTTTCCTCTTTCTAATCGACTCTGGCGAAATAAAAAACGTTATAAAGTCATCAAACCAGATTACGTATTAGTGAAACTGTTCTGTATCAACTTCCAATCCACGCTTCAAGCACACCAATCTCTCCGTATCCTAACAGTTTTCTTTAGACGCTACTCAGAAATGTTTTCACTTAAGACGTCATTAGTGTGAGAGCAATAAGCGGTTAATTGAAGATGTCAGTCAGAGCTGAGCAAAAAGTTCAGCACATGTTACTCACACATAGACGTCGTCTACGTCGGTGTCAAGTACGGACACGTATACGTTTTTGCTAATATTATAAAGAGGAAACGTTTGTATGTATGTTTGTAACGAATTGGCTCAAAAAATACTGGACGGATTTTAAAATTCTTTCACCATTTGAATGCTATATTATCACTATATATTATATAGGCTATATTTTATCTCCGTACTCTCACAGGAACGGGATCTACGTGGGTGAAACCGCGTGACGTCTGCTAGTTGCTAATGAATGAGTAATGATTTAGGAACCTTTAGAACCTTTTCGAACTTAGTTCCAATATACTACACGCTTTGATTCTAAATTGTTAAATAGTTAGTTAGTTAAATAGTTCTAAATAGTTGGGAAAAATAAAATATAGTGGAATTTGAACCCGATTGAGCTACTCGTTATCCTGCCTTGTGTGTTAGATTAGTGGCCATGGTGGCCGTGTAGTTTGAGCAGTCGCCTACTGCCCAAGTGACGCAAGTTCCAATCCCAGCGGCCTGCCAATGAGTTGTTTTACAAAACTTAAGTACCTACAGTAATTTATCACCACGTGGTCTACGGTAGTGGAAAACATTGTGAGGAACCCGGCATATGCCTGAAGTAATTTAAATACGAATATTGCCTGAGATGGCGATAGACTCACCATCAGTCGCGTTGGCACTTAATCATCTTCGGTGAAATGTGGGTGTTGTCATTACATCACCTCTGCAAACCCCTTCGGTCTTCTGGGTCTATCCCAGAAGACATGAGCATGTTTTATTTTATTTTAGCATATTCAAGGACACGTGAAAAATATAAAATTATTTTACTTGTTAAAAGTTTTGATTAGGACTTTCATTCTGTACTGTGCATAGATAAATCTATGAGAAAAGAGCCTGATCTCAATAAAGCCGTTTGACCCGTGCTATCATTTTAATATCGCAACGTCTGCAAAGTACGGCAAATTGCTACAGGCCCGTTACACTCTTGTGCAGATGAACCACGATTCTGCCGAGTTGAGGTTAAGTGGGAATCGTACACGAGAAAAGATGTGGGAACTAGCAGGTAATGAATGTGGTATGAGATACGAGTAGATTAGTGCCCAAGTACCTACAAGTTTTGACACGTTCATGCATACGCCTGTATTCCTCGAAGGGGTAGTCAGACGTGTTAATAACAACACCCACTTTTCACCGAAGATGATTATGTGCCAGCGTAACAGATGATGAGTCTATCGCCGTCTCAGGCACATATACTTTGGAATTTGAAGGGTTTTTGTACCTAAGTCCAAAGATTTGTCACAATTCGCTCTTAAGCAAGTGAGAAAGGGTTTAAGTGCCATCACGAGTTATAAGCGCTGACCTTGAATGGGAATGTCTATCTGTCTGTCTGTTTGTCCCGACTAATAACCGAGACAGCAGCCCGACAGCGGGACTTTAGCTAGCTGATAGTATAAGGCTACATTTATTTTAAAATATATAGGTATATTAAGTAACATAGTTTTTATAGTTAATCCTATGCGGGTAAAACCGCCAGAAATAGCCATCTGTACAGATAAATAAAATTGAAGTGTCTGTGTGTAATTCCAAAATAACACTTATTCACTAAATGCATATGAAAGTATACACGCTACTAACACTAAAAAACAAAGTTTTAAATTTTTTATCTGTCTGTCCGTCTGTCTGTCTGTCTGTCTGTTTGTTCCGGGTAATCTCTGAAACGGCTGAACCGATTTTAAAGGGACACTGGCAGGTAGCTGATGATTCAAGGAGTAACTTAGGCTACTTTTATTTATAAAAAACATAAGGTTTCCGCGACAATAAGGATGAAACGAAATCTACGCGGGTGAAACCGCGGGGCACAGCTAGTTAACAAATATATTTCTGGCATTGCAACCCCAGCAAAAGGTTAGAGATACGTCAATGATATTAATTGAACCTTCTCTTGACAATACCACAGACAACTACCGTTCAATGACGTCACAAAGTACAAGCTGCAACATACGCTAACAAAAACAAATCAACAATACCGCCAATAAAACGCTGAGAGCATTAAAATCGCAACTACTGTCTACTCGTTACTGACTTGTGAAAAATAAAGTAAAATGCCAACTTTCTCTGCAGTCGGTCCCTCGGGCTTGGGAGCTTTTTTCTCTTTTACCCATTAGTTTCTTAATTAATATCCCTCAGTAGTGCGACTCGGGACGCGGGTGGATCAATCATAATCACGTGGTGTTTAATTTGAACTTCGAAATTGTGCGCATTAGGATTAATTTAATTAAAAATAAGGGGCTTTAGAAAAAAAAATGTTTTGAATTGGAACACGATTGGCAAACGATAATAAAACATGTACCTATGACAATAATATTTTTAAAACTTTAACGATTTAAACTCATAACTGTTGTTTCTCGGACTTTATCGCTATATTGTGTGTAAGAAACTGCAGCTATGAATACGAGATGGCAGTCGCTTATAAAAGTCCGGTGACTAGTCACATCAGCTAGTATCCACTAAGGTTTCTCAGCGTCGGTTTTGAAGATACGAAATTGAACCTTATCCTTTATGTATTATGTATCAATATCCTATGATTGAAACCAACGCTCGTGGTCTTCTTCGACGCTGAGAAACCTTAGTGTATAAGGCGGCATGTGCCGACCACAACAAAGTATGGCAAAAGGCCAGAGCGATGACTATGTCTCTACAAATGATATTCAAAGGTATTCTAACAACTTGAACTCCTCAATTTCGGTACAAATATAGCTGAACAAGCAGTAAGGAATCTAGGCCTATTATGCGAAAACGTTCAAATGGTTTTTCAATAAATAAATTATAACGAAATTTTGAATAAGAACCTTTGCACGATGCAACGTCAGGGTTGTCAATATATATATTTTTTTATTTACTGTCAAAATAACCTTTGAAGTTTAATCTTAGTCGGTAGAATTCGTAGATGTCGTATTCGTGATCGGACACGACGTGACATTCTTTATTGACGCTACTATCACTTCGCTTATAATCTCGCAAATATGCGCGTCTGTGTGAGTGTGTAATTTTAAACAAGTTTATATTTATATTGCGAACATAGTGACACATCTACTTCTTCTTAAAGATCTAATATCATTGGATTATATAGCATCTTTAAGTTGTCTCCGCGATTGTCCCATTGGGCATAGAGCTGTACGCTACGCTACGCTAGTCTTGTAGCTCCCATTCAATAAATTACTTAAGTTATAAAAATAGATTTTTCCTTAAGAAACTTTAAAGGAAGTAATATAAATTCCACCATCAACTATGTTACCTAAATTAAGAATGTTTTAACTAAGATACAATGAATCACACTGCAGAAAAAGCAAGAACCACGGAACTGTCAAATGAAATCATCCATCATGAAGATGACGGACAGACAGATCAGATACACGATATAACTATGCATTATAATTAACATTGATTCACACAAAGTAATGTCGAACAAGCTGGATTTTCTGAGAATGAATTAATAAAGTTATGAAGCGAGGATCCTGATTTTGACGAAGGCTTTTTCAATTAATACTTGGCGTATGAAGGTTAAATTTTAATGTGTAATTTTTACCTTAATGGATCGAGCATACCTGACAGCTCATGTGAACATTTAATAAGTACATAATGAAGTACTCATTCCAATTAGAAAAACATTATTGTTATTCTGTATACTTAAAAATATCGAACAGAATAAGCAAACGCACGTGACGCTAGTTCATGTCCCAGTGGTTAACCTTTGAACAACGACGCACACCATGAGCTTTATGATGAAGGAGAACATCTTAAAAAAACCTACATGGATATGTATACTGTGCAGGCGACGTAACGATATGATATGATAGACATATCATCTATCTGTCACGTTGGTACAGCATGCGTGCGTTCCCACAGGGTGCTCACCTCCGCCTTAAGTAAGATATACTACATAGTATAGAAAGATGAGTATAGCTTTAGATATATTCAGTAACCCTCGTTCACATCAACTGCTCAATCTGGCAATTCAGACCACCATAATTACAAATTCTATTACTGTTTATTCGAACTTAGTCCAGCAGGTACGATTTTAAATAGAACAAATCGAATAGATTATATCTCAAATAGACCCAATTTTGAACCGAGCCTCGCTGTTCCATTTACATCACACCGCCACTAATGAAAGCATATCGGCAACCGATTCATTAGTTGCTAATAAATTTGAATATATAGTATCGAGTTATTCATTAGCTAATCACGTCGATCACCCAAGGGATATGATTGATGGAGACCCTGAACTTACGAGGGAACTAAATCGAGCGAAAATTCAAGATTCATTCTCGGGACAACTAAAATGATTTGGATTATGTGGGGGCTTTGGGTCGCTATATCGTTTTTTTTGTAACTGTTTTCTACTAGTTGTGCCTCGCGGTTGAGACTTAGTTTCATAGATGGCTTTTTTATGTGGGTTCCTATTTTTTTTTAAATAAATGATACTTATGTTACTACCTTGTAACATCAGCTATTTGCCAGTAAAAGTGTCGTAAAAGGCATCCAGCTGTTTTAGTGATTATACAGAACAAACAGACGGACAGAGAAAATATTCAAAATTAGTTTTTTTTTTGTATCCTTTTTTGTACAGTATATATTTTTCATATGCATTTAGTGAAAAACTGTTTATTCGGAATTACAAACAGACACTTCAATTTCTCTATGCATCTACATGCAGAATCTATATGCATTTTTATTAGCTGCACTTTAGACACGCCAATTTGGAGTGAAGTAAAATTTGCATTTTATGTCAACTATACGTTGCGTCATAATTATTATCTGACAGACATTAGCAACATCGTCGACTTAACTCCGTAACGGTCGATTAATGTCTCCTTATTACAGAATTATTATAATACAGAATTATAATTAAATAGTACAAAAACCAAAAATTCGTGAAGCCTTTCATCAAGTGCATGGGTTAAGGTCATGAGTGAGTGTTCTGTATAAACGGTGTCCGCTGTCAAATTACAGTGCGGTGCATACTAAATGACAGACAATCTCAATCTTACAGTAGCCAGGTGGCGTTCCAATAAATTGTGAGGTTGGAAATAGGTCTGCAACTAATGGTTCTCGAATCAAACAGGGTGAGAAAAAATAATCTCACTCACGTCATCACAGAAGGGTCAAGGCAGTATGCAGAGATGGTGCATTACCTACTTTTCACCGAAGATAATTAAGTACCAACGTTACAGATGGTCCATCGCCGTCCCAGGCCACTATACATACGTCTTTGAATTTCTTCTCAGAATATATTATCAAACTAGAGAATGGAGCCTTAAAATACTTTAATTTGCATACTGACCAATACAAAATAAGTTGTTTCACTATTTCTAAGGGAAAAAAATCACTGGCAGGGAAAAAATATGTCAAACAGTGTAGCGTAGGAAGATATGAAAAAGTATAACTGTGTATTCATTATGTCATTGCAAAAAGTACCTACATTTTCTAACCTAAGAAGAGCTGAAAAAATTGTTGTATTCAACAATCATATCTATCCCAAATGAAACAGAATAGACACATATGAATAAGACATTTAAAACTCACAAAGAACACACTTCTAAATCTCATCAAATTGGATCGTAAACTGATAGTAGCGTGTGCAGGGTAATGCATGAAATTATACATTACGGTTCGATCGTCCGTCGTGAGTCGTGGGGGATAATGACGTAACTGACATCACCTGCTAACATTTAATGTGCACGGTCTCTTGATGTGTGCTTGGGGACTAAGTTTAACGCGTTTGCTCTTAAATATTACAGGTTGTTTTCTTCCCATACTTTGCTTCGTCCTAATCTAGATCATCATCTCCCTGGCCTTATTCAATGGATTTGGGGTCAGCACTTGATTCAACCCCAACCTGACCACCTGATTTTTATCGAAGCGACTGCCATCTGACCTTCGTAACCCCTTTTTCGAGGAAAATCGGCAACCTGGGTTATACCAGTTATCAGACATTCTTAAGCCTCTGATTGACCTGTAACGATTGCCAAAGATGTTCAATAGGCAACCGGGACCGACGGCTTAACGTGCTCTCCAAGGCACGGAGGGAACTCGGGCAGTCACCCATCCAACTACTGGCTAGGCGTATGGTTGCTTAACTTCGCTGATCATATCATATGCGCAATAGTATCTGTGCCACGAGCTCCTCGTCCTAATCTAGATATGGGATACTTATTGCAACTTAAGATTTTTTTTGTGATCCCGACACGAGTTATTATAGCGTACCTTGAATGCGCAGTACTTAGTCATTTAATAAGTGTATAGCTGTCTATATGAATGACACGAGGCAAATACAATCATGCTCAGTATATCCCCACTATTTTCGTGTAATTAGCTTTATCGAGGAAAAAATTTAAACGGTAAGCCTCCAGATTTTATGATTTAAAGCGGTCCATAAGTCATTTAGTTTATTAACTACAAATAAAAATACATAATCTCTTCTGTTCTCAATATGAGTATCAATTCTTATGCCTATTACTAAAAACACTAGAACACTATTCTCAGTAGAAACACACCCTTAGCAGCCATAAAATACCGTCACATGTCATGCGAGAATCAATTCCAAAAATGGAAGAGAAAAAGAAATACAGTTTTGAAAATGGAAAGAAATAAATACAATTAACAAAATACATTTTAAAAATGGAAAGATAAAAATATACAAACACACACACATGATATTGAATACGTCACAACACCTGCACCGGACGGTTCAGCGTAATAGCCACCCGACGTTGATAGATGTGCACTATTTGAATAATGCGGACCAGTCACCCGTGCCCTACTCCACGAACTCGAACAGTCTATCAATATGTTGGGAGTTTTGCTTACATCACTATTGATGGTCAAATATTACTATGGACTTTTTATCTATATCCATACATCCATACAAATACAGTGTCTGTTTGTTATTCCAAATTAACAGCGTTTTACTAAATGTATATGAAACTACATTCGGTACTTACATCAAATAACTATTTAAAACTAGCTAATTTCTTCCTCTGTCTGCCCTACTTCTACGACTTCTCGAATATTACACCTTAGAATACGTGCATTACTTTATGAAGCACTCGAATAAGCTAAGATCAAAGACACCGAAGATGATTAAGTGCCAATGAGACAGATGGTGAGTCTATGGCCATCTTAGGCTCTATTCTTACGTCTTAAAATTGCTTCTCAGACATATGCAGGTTTCCTCACAATGTTTTCCTTCACCGTAATGCACGTGGTGTGAATTTAAAGCACGTTTTAAGAAAATTTCTTTGGTCCAGGTCCCGGATTAGAATTTGCGTCAGTTGCGTGTTAGGCGACTGCTCAAACCCCGTGGCCACCACGGCTTTTCAAAGACATTGACATTGAAAGATAAAACAGTTCTACTATAGAGAATATGTCTTGTGATGTACAGAGTAGAACCTGGTAATCAATATTCTGTATCCAGCGGAACTCTGTCACCGTCTTCAACAAATACTTGACCAGAAGAATCCTTAACGTTTAAAACTGAAATAAGACTGCGAGAATACACCTTAAAATATTAACAGTGCAGAAAAGGTTTTGATTTTGGAATGTTCTCATACGAGCTCTAGGAACTACTGTGGTAACACCACATGGTAGTTCCAACACGTTTGAAGACTGAACACATCCCCGAGGAATTAATTAAAAATTATTTAACGTTAAAGTGTATACTGTCTCGTGTTGTAGCTCATAATTGCATAGAAAATATGTGCTAGCCGAGCTTTCATTATGTCTGCAGGCACTTGCTTTTAGGTAAGGACCACCTATGACGAATTCAGAATGTATAATTATTTATTTTCGAATTACATCACAAAACTATTAAAATAAAAAATATTCAAATTAAATTCAAAGATGTTTACTGTGGCATTCCAGTCACTTCATTTCGTTTTCGTGCAAATGCGTTCAGATATTAAATACTCTGCATCTAGTGGACTGGTACTGGATACATGATTCTTTCATAGAACCTCGAAACCATTTGTTTCTTGTGGTTATTTTATTAGCACTCCTTGAGATGACGTTTAGAAATATGGATGTATGAAAAATAGTTAAGAAGTCAGTAGTAAGCACTTTAAAACTAAACACAGAAGAAATAGATAAAATAAACTCGTCCTTGTTGTAACAACACTTTACATCACCCTCCAATCAGAATAACTTGTGTCACCTTCTTAGGGCACCAGCTAACAAATGACAGAGCACTCAATTGTCTATTAATGACTTCAATTTTTCTTTGCATTTATAAAATTATAATATAATTTTCGGATGTTTTCATCATTATCATCCTCGGAGGAGATGGCGGGATGAGCTTGATGCTTTCAGGAGCGATGGGAGATGAGGACACAGAAAGTTGGAAAAGTGGAAGAGAGGCCTTTGCCCAGCAGTGGGACACTACAGGCTAATAATAATAATATCATTTTAAATTTCAAAAAATCTTGTGAAATTTTGATGATTATGAAGACAACTTTATATAGCAAAAAATATATCATTGAGATTCGTCATAGGAAGCCCGCACGTAGGTCGCGTGTTTCGCTCGCGTGACGGCCTACAGAAGCTTTTATGCGTTTTCATATTGTAAGCACAGGCCACTTCTTAACCTATATAGCAAAGTTGTAAGCATTTAGTTGTTAAACGGCCTTTATAGTAATGCATCAGTGTGGTAAGGCTTTTATTTATACCGATAGAGAGACGCTAAGTTTAAGTGGAGGGAAAATCGATATGGTATTTTATAAAGAGTTTAAGTGAAATTCCTAAGCATGTAGGTTAGGAATAAAACATCGAACGAACCTACACCATGAGGTGGTTTTGGTATTGTAAAGATATTAGGCGTAACTAATATCTCATAAGATAAGCATCCATGAAGCAAATTCAGATTTTTATATCTTTAAAAGTTAAGGTGCAAATAATTCAATTCAAAATTTGACAGTTACACCTAATTGGATGCCCTGCGACCAATAGAAACTGTAACAGTCATGTTCTTTTCAAATTCAAATTTCGAATTCGCAACGGACAACAGACAACACTGGCACGTTTGAATAGTGACGTGAGTCGAGTTGAATCGATTATTCGAATGAGCTGTCTATCTGATTGTACCCGATCTAGTGAATGAGAGCGTCTCATTCGAAGCATATGTTGAAAGGGAGTGAATGATGTGTTGTTTTGTTTGCGAATGGGCATCGCTCGTGGATGTGTTAGCTCTTTTTGTATAGGAAATAGTTGTTTGTGTGCGCTCATTCGGCTGAATTGCATGTTTTGTTGCCAGATCCCATAAACACATTCTAAATTGTGTGGTTTTGATGGCAGAGTTCTGTTTCCTACAATTTGTTGATAGTACGAAAGTAGTAAACACACAGCCTGATGATGAATAGAGACAGTCTTTGAATTTGAAAACTTGCAACACCGGTTCACTCATGAGTGACATGACATGTCATGTTGAGAAGAATCGATGTGCCGATATACACTGTTGAGAATTCGCTCTGCCATGTGTGCATCCCGATTTCCATGAAAAGAGCATTCTCGAGAGTCACTCGACTCGACTCAGAATTTACGTTCTAAACGATTCCTCTGCCAATATAATGATGATAACCAGCTCACGGCTCTCTCCACTAACTCCACTACTCTCTCCACTGGAGCAATGGCGTCCTTACTCACCGCTTGATCAAAATATTCTGAGATATCTATATTTGGCAGAGATCTTCTGTAAGTTTGAGGTACAATCCCCAGTCGGGTATCAACGAATTTCGGGTAAGCAAGCCTTACCTTTTATAATCTAACTTTAAATATGTATTTAAACTATGCATTGGCCTAGTATGATGTCAATGAATGTAATATCTCATCAAACAGCCGACCAGTTTGAGATCCCATTAGGATAATGGTCGGCCGTAGTTGACTAATGGCCGCGTGTGTTTAGAGCTCTTTCATTCACTCGTTCAGTCGGTCGTTCCATTCACTCTTTCATTTGCGCGGCTATTTACAGCTTTGTGCGTTAGAGTTTGCATTTCAAATAGTTTTAGAATGTACTGTCATTTTGTCTAGTGAGTATGTATATTTGTTTGTTTTATCGATACAATTATATGATTAAGAGATAGATAGGGCTCGTGGCACAGTTGCTATTGCGCATATCATTCAATCAGCGAAGTTAAGCAACCCCAACCCAAGCCTGTAGTTGGATGGGTGACCGCCTGAGTTCCTTTCGTGCTTCGGAGAGCATGGTCCCAGTTGCCAATTTAACATCCTTAGCAATCGTTACAGGTCAGTCGGAGGCCTAAGAAAGGACAGATCACCGATTTTCCAATGGTCAGATGACGCTTCGTGTAAAAATCAGGTGATCAGCCACATCGGGTTGAATCAAGTGCCAACCCCAACAATGTATGGGATAACGCCAGGAAGATTATTATAGGAGATAGCTACTAATACTGTAATCACTTAAAGGCTGGAGCATAAGGCTACAAGGCTTTTAATTCAGTTCAAAAATGTGCCGTTAGATAGATGCGTCGAGTTTCCCAACCCTACTACCCGTTTAGAGCATATTAGTCTGTGGAGAGACTTTGTCTTCTTGTGTGTGCTCCACCACCCTTTACAGCAACTGAAGAATTATTTAAAATAACGTCAACGGCTCCAACATCACATCTCTCGCCCTCTACGGGAAGTTCATCCCCACTCATTGGAATTAAAATAGTTCCACAATGGGCGAATCCAAAGGTGCTTTCTTATTTCCTACACTTTAAACTTCTTCATTGACGACGACAAAATGTTGATATAGTAATCGTTGATATCGTCTGTGGCTAAATTTACTTTCATATTGAAAAAAGTCTTCCTTGTTTTAACTAATTACTGTGTGTCTTTTTCCGAGACTGTCAGGCTGAGGACTGAGCGTTTCAAATCTCTCAATGAATTCAAATTTAAATTGAATGAAAACTAATCCTATAATTCGGAGACCTTAGTGTTAGTGTTGAAACCTTAAAGCCTGTGAAGGCATGTCGTGATCATCTATCTATACATCTATACAGATAAATAAAATTGAAGTGTCTGTTTGCAATTACAAAGTAACAGCTTTTCACTAACTGCATATGAAAGTATACGCGCTACTGACACTAAAAAACCAAGTTTAAAATTTTTTCTCCGTCTGTCTGTCTGTCTGTCTGTCTGTCTGTTTGTTCCGGGTAATCTCTGAAACGGCTGGACCAATTTTAACGGGACTTTCACTGGCAGGTAGCTGATGTTTCAAGGAGTAACTTTGGCTACTTTATTTATTAAAAATATGAGGGTTCCGCGACAATAAGGAAGTAACTAAATCTACGCGGGTGAAACCGCGGGGCACAGCTAGTTAATTATATGGCTAAAGACCACGGGTGTCCCTCTGCCGCCCAAGTAGACTTAATTGAACGGTTATCTTAATATAACACTGCTAATTTAATAACATAACAACACGACTTGTTTCTAAACAAAACATTCTGTATTTAGGCAAGACCAACATGCTTCGTCCATTGAATCCACAAACCGGGACTCACAATAAACTTCTACAAACTATCCATCCGACCAACAATCAAATTCTGACCTTATATCACACGGGACAAAATCGATTATCCCTCGCAACAGAATATTCGAATCGTCCGTAAATTTCAAGAGTCACTCGCCTTTTCAAAACCGAATCGGAATGCCCGGGAGTGCCGTACAAATTTAGAAATAGTTGAAATATGGGCGATCTATCTGTGTTCATGACCCTTATTTGAATATGTATAGGGTTGAATATCGAATGTTCACCAGGGAGATAAACCAATAGGCCCTCTTATCTTATATTCATTTTTTATTATTTTGAAGGATTTTTCCCGTTCCAAGCTTCAGCGCTCTAGATGTGAACTAATATTTGGATTTTACACGAAGATTTTTATAGCTTACGGTTAACCAAACAGATTCCGACGGAATTCTGAGTATTTTACGCCTCTTCGATGGAAGCTCCATAAATACAAATGTGCTAAATTTATTTTCGTTGATATGAATTTTTCATTGCTACAATGACTAACTGCATATATCTACGGCTATTAAAAACATGAATGTTTCACTCATATTATAAGTATAGGTGCTTTCAAGACTTGTGAGCGCTGACCATAACGGCGCAGTAGTCATTTTATTTGTCTATGTGCCCTGCGATTTCACCCGCGTAGATTTAGTTTCATCCTTATTGTCGCGGAACCCTAATATTTTTAGTTAATAAAAGTAGCCTAAATTACTCCTTGATACATCAGCTACCTGCCAGTGAAAGTCCCGTTAAAATCGGTCCAGCCGTTTCAGAGATTACCCGGAACAAACAGACAGACATACAGACAGAGAAAAATTTTAAAACTTGGTTTTTCAGTATCAGTAGCGTGTATACTTTCACATGCATTTAGTGAAAAACTGTTATTTTTTAATTACAAACAGACACTTCAATTTTATTTATCTGTATAGATATAGATGTATAGATGTAAAGATATGGCACGCGAATAAAATACAAGAGCTCTCACCTAATAATAAAAAAACCACTTTTTAATTTAATTTGATCTTATGTAGCCTACTAGCGGACGTCACGCGGATTCACTCGCGTAGTTCCCGTTCCCGTGGGACTACGGAAATAAAATATAACCTATATTAATCAGTATTAATGAAGCATTCAAATGGTGATTGAATTTTTAAAATCGGTCTGGTACTTTATGAGCCAATTCGTTACAAACATACATACATATAAATCCTTTCTCTTCATAATATTATATTTTTGTGTTCTTCTGACAATTTGAAAGTACTTTGTTAGAAGTATTAATCGAATAATGATATTTTGAATTGAACCATATGTATCTAGAAAATTTTCAAAGGGGTATGAAACAAATATAATACACTTAAGTACCTACATGTAAAGTTGCTTCGCAATATAACGCCCTTAGAACTTACTGAACACTGGAAATAAACCCCTGAAACATACCTGTAACAAACAAAGAACTTTCATTACAATCTCCCTAGAAGGATATTTTCATTTTGAAAGTTTTCAGTCCAGAATAATTTGTAAGGCACTTCTTCAGCTTTATATATTATATACTTACCGTGTTTATTTATGTCAGCACAACTTAGTCAAACTTTGGGCCACGTAATGTTCCTAATTTGAGATTTTTGTACGGCCTTGAGACGTCCTAGACACGTGGTTTATAAATGGAAGACATATACACACGTAAATAAGACTTAGACTACTCTAAAATAATTCTTTCATTGTACTCGTCTGTCTCTGAAACTGAAACGGTTGGAACAATTTTATCGGAACTTTCAATACCTGATAGATAATGTTTCGAGCTGTTACTTTTATTAACAGACATTAAAAACAGAGAGTATCAATTCGGCTGTATGTAATTTATATGAAGAAAAAGGATTCCGTTTTATTTTCCACTAGCTGTGCGGTTTCACCCGCGTAAATTTAGTTTCATACAAATTTTCATCCTCTATTTTATCCCCTTGGGGGTAGAATTAATCAAAGTCCTTTCTTAGCGGATGCGAACGTCATAACATGTACCTGCATGCCAAATTTCAGCCCGATCCGTCCAGTGGTTTGGGCTGTGCGTTGATAGATCACTATGTCAGTCAGTCAGTCAAATTTGAGTTATATATATTTAGATTAAGTAAATACCTATATCGTAATTTGTTTTGTCAGCTCGTATGTCAATATTCATCGTCAGTACCTCATAGGAGCACACGTAAGTAAAGTTCATTACAAGAACGTTAATATTCTTTCCTCATACGGAATTATTGCAGTCATAAGTCGGCCGTTACGGCGCACATACGTTTTATTACACAAGAAAATGTCTTTATTAAGTCCACGGCATTTGTCTTGTATGATACCTTATCATTGCGTCCTTCGTAGTCGACATCTTTACCCTGTACCATAGAATAAACATCGACTTGTACTTTTCTTCATGATACATCCATTGCTTTTTTGTTTTTACTTGGTACATTTCTCTATCCGAAAACTTTATACAAAATCGGTAATGTACGCATTATTTTGTAGAGTAAATAATTATTCAAACATGAGTTTTAATAAGGTGTAATTAAGTCGCATATCATTTTGTACGGACATCGACGGCAAACTTATAAAAGCCTTTTCTCGTCATTCTTGTGAACAGGTGTTGCTTGTGGGGGCTGGTCATCTGAAGGTACACAATTATACGTAGTGTAGGTACATACTATCGTTTTTATATTTTTTATATACTTATGGGCACTGGAACTGTGTCCATGGGCTTATATATTTTTTATGTAATTTAAATTGTATTACTCAAAATTGTAAATTGTTTTTTTGAAAAGATAATTACTGAGTTTCTTGCCAGGTTCTTCTCAGTAAAAGCAACCTTCCGAACCTGGCGGTAGCATGTATAATCCTGTGTAATAGTGTCGTTCTGACGACTTGGTAAGAAGTCTGATTGAATAACGATATTTTGAATTAGAATTTGCGTCGGGGTTTATAAACAAGTAATGTTCAGAGGATAGCCGTCAGTTTCAATAAAATCCATTCAGTTTTTGTGTGAATGAGTAACAAACATTCATTCACACACATTCACGATTATAATATTAGTGGGATGGAAACTCAAATTTCTACAACAAAAATACACGAGCATTGGGTAAATTCCGATACAGCTTAAAAAATATTACGTAATTCATACATATTAATTAATATAAGACACAAATTAATATTAATATGCATAGTGTATGCACTTTGTCTTAGCTTCTGAAGATTATTTTCCATTTGCGAGATCAAAGCAAAGCAAATTAGGGCATGACACCTGTCGCGGCATAATCCAGCGATCTCAATCCCTGGTTCTTTTTAATTTGCTCACGCCATCCCAGAAGTGTAAGAACACCCAATTTTCACCCAAGACGATAAGTGTTCGTTCATGTATCAACACATTGCACAGTAATACCACATCTTATAGAAACTGAATCAATAATAGAAATAATAGAATGAAAAAAAAAAACTTCTATCTAGGTATCTTATTATAGATACACTTGAAAAGTATCCTTTTTAACCTGTTTAATCTTTGGTATAGATGCCGTCACGAGTTATGAGTGCTGACCTTGAATGCGCAGTTTTTATGACTGTCTTTGTCAGTATAGCGCGACGCGAATAAAAATACAAGCACAGTTAACCCAAAAATTTTTCGTTTAGCGCTCAATAACTCTCAACAGCGCCCATAACATATTTGTAAATCATTTCTTGTTCAGAAGACTTTAATTTCTTCTTAAAAGTGTGTCAAAAGGCACAAAGTTCAATCAAACAAAATGTACAAACGTCCAGGAAGTATATCCCGTTAGTCGTAAGGCTTTAGAACAAAGGCTGACTCTGGCCGCGATGGATCAGGCTGTTTATGAGGAAAGAGGTCGCGCATGCGTTGTAAATTATAATCTGACGCCCGTGAACTGACTATCTGACGAAGGAGTTGAACTTGCTGCACTCGGAGGTACGAAATGGAGGTTTATATTTGATTTGTGAACTAATTCAAAGGCTGCGACGTCTCGCCATATCCGTCACGTTGTCATAGTGGCAAGAGATGCCGTGCTGCCATTGGACTGCTAAACCACTGGACAAGATGTATTAGATAGGACCCAGGACTGCAACAATCAGCTGACAAGAAGAAGAGGCCTATGAAGATGATGGTGTCATAGTAGGAGCCTTTGCGTCGTGTAGATATTAAACTTGTATCAAATTGAGCTTAGTTAAAATTTAAGAACGCGTGAAATCCTCTTCTTGTACTTGCCAGCCTTTAAGCATCAAATATGTAGTAAAACCTAAATACCTTGTCCACTGTCGCTTAGCACATCCAACATCCAAGACGAGAAACAAAGCGCAAACTATGTACATAGTATTCGAACGCATAAATCTGTGTACCTAGGCCGAGTGCCCGAGGGCAGCCTAACTTGCACAAGGGAAATCGCCTGCAAATCTACCTAGGAAGGCACTATATTATAAGTTCTGATTGTTGCATACGAAAGCCACTACGATTTTCGAAGGTTCCCCTCGATTTCTCTGGGATCCCATCATCAGGTCCTGATTTCCTTATCATGGTACCACTCTGGGCATATTTCCTTTAAAAAAAAAAATTTTGTCGTGATAAACGAATCACGAGGTCCTGGGTCATTGCTATACTAACAGTACATGCTTTTAACCTGATAAGACTAATAACATTGGTGAAAAGTAGGTGTTCTTAACACCTCTGCTTACCCTGCTACCCCTTTGCGTACTTGTTTCGGAAGGCGTGTGTATTGGATACACACAAACAAAAACCACACAAGATTAATCCACTTTAATTAACCATATCATTACATAGAGGTTGGGCGTTTGGTTAGCAAAATGTTATTTCTCGATACAGTTCGATATGGGAGAGGTCTATAAATTTCTCGTAACGATATTCTCACCACGTCCCAATCGAACTAATCCTAAAAGTGAATGTAAAAATACAACAGCTGAAGTCATCGCCCAAACATTCAGGGATTCTACTCTTATTCAATAAAATACGAAGTTTAGGTCGAAGTTTACCTAAATAATAAGTAAATTTACTAATAATAAGTAGTAAATTAACCTAAGTTAGCGTAAGAGAAATGACGTTCAATAAGTGTTCCAAGTGTCCCTTATGTTGAATAAAACTTTTTGATTTGATTTGAAAGTTAGAAAAGTCTCTTTTTCTTAAATTAGCGACAACGTGGCTTTGGAATTTTTTGACGTTTATATATTCTAGATGAGATGGGCCCAGTAGTGGGACACATCGGGTTCATAATAAATAATAAAATCAAAATATTATAGATCTACTTTTGTTAAAATTTTTACCGATCAAAATTTTAGTTTAATAAAATAAAGTCGATACTAAAACATTTGATTTTCATTCGTTTGCGAAGTTTCGATTTCGGAAAAAAAGATTAGACAGCTAGCAATCAAACGTCCATTTTTTTAAATCTTTACCGCCAATAAAACGTGAAAAAAAACCTGATTCTCCACGATTTTATGCCGCTCGATCCTGCTTACGTCTCAACCCCACACCCTAGGGTCCTATACGGTCCATTTAAAAATTTATCAAATGCACTGCAAACGAAATATCGAGGCGTTGTGTACACGTACAAAATCGACTAAAAGCTGTAAAATACGTATGTTTTGGGAACCAGGGGTGGGTAAGATTTACAGCTATTCAAGTGGCGGCCCTAATAGACGTATATAACGTTGCGGTCCGATTTATAGACTATATTTCTTTTGTTTTCCACGATTTATTAGAGCACCTAGGTGTACCGAAGTAGCCAATTTCAAAGCGTTAGCTGTGGGCTTGTTAGTATCAACTAATGAAGTTATCTTTTCGTTGATTTAAGAACTTTCACCCTATAGGACCAGTAAAATTACCCTATATTATATTTACAGCTTTTCACTAAATGCATATGAAAGTATACACGATACTGACACTAAAAAACAAAGTTTTAAAATGTTTCTCTGTCTGTCTGTCTGTTTGTTCCGGGTAATCTCTAAAACGTCTGGACCGATTTTAACGGGACTTTTCAGGTATTTATAAATAATAGTAGGGCTCCGCGACAATTAGGATGAAACTAAATCTACGCGGGGCACAGCTCGTTATATATATCAATACCCTATACAGATAAATAAATTGAAGTATCTGTTTGTAACAGCCTTTCACTAATGCAGTTTATGAAAGGATATACGATACAAAGCTGACAAGATCAATTTATTTAAAAAAAAATACCTGTCTGTCTGTTTGTTTGTTCCACCTAAACTCTGAAACGGCTGAACCGATTTAAACTTTAAGCTAAGCGGGTAAATCCGCGGTTTACCGCTAGTAATTGAATAGTTTTGATATGATAATTTTTTTGAGTTTCGCGTTTTCTCATTATAAAACTAATATAAACTTACATCTTAAGCGAATAGCTTTAAAATAACAAACTCATTTCTTCAGTCAAAAAAATGTCATGACGTTTATAAAGACATTAAAATAATGAACTCCCAAAACGTATGCTTAAAAATACATTGACAATTTTAAAACACTTTTTTTTCTCTCCATAAAAAGTGATTTAGATGAACTTTACAACGAAATGTAAGAATCATTAGTCTTAACATTTGTCTCTGCGACATCTGTAAGTAAGCACTCGGCGGGGGATGTAAAAGTATGCAAATACGAAATATTTATTTTTGTTTTGAGATTATTTTTGTAAATTATTTTTGTTTTGTAAAACTTTGTTACTTTGTGAGTTTTTATGACCTCTAAATAAGATGGTGATGTTTGTCATTAGTCACAAAGTCACTATAAAGGTATTACAATTTTTTTTTTCTGATTAATTTAGTAAATGCAGGAATTAAAAGAATTTCAATGATCAGGGGCCTTACCATGAGCTCTTATTGCCATGATAGTTTCACTCATTTATGAGACAGATGTATGTGACGTGTATATATATCTGTCACTGTCGCACAACTGAATTAACATTGCAATAAGAGCTCATGGATGGGCCTCAGGATTGGCTTGAAACAATGTTATTTGAAGTAATAACTGCACTCTTTATTTATTTCGTCTTTATAAAACCTTAACAACATTCTTACAATCGTTTTGTGACAGTGACATCTTATCATTACGTCATTCTTCTGTCATTTGCTCTTTTGCAATTTTGATCCTAAATCCACCGAATCCTAAATAACTTAATAAAGTATCCTTAATATTATATTAAATATAACTTCATAATAATTAAAGATTATTATGATTTCAAAAATTTATAAATTTTAACTTACCCCATCGTTACTAGGTAACCGTCATATCATTATTTAAATCTGTTTCAACAGAGCTGCGTAAATGTTTATTTTAGTTTTAATTCCAACTGGCGCTATTTGTTCAGAGTAGGGTCTTGAGGACCTCGCTTTAAGAGATTTGTTTTAAACAAAGAATAACGCATTAGAAAAATGATAACGTGGGAATGCGGGCATCGGGAAAGGGGTGTTACGCTTAGCACTAAGTGTATATTATTGCTTAAGAAATATTGGTCAGAGGATCTATGGGGATAGGTAAAGGAAACTAATAGTAGGACTAGATCTTTTTTGGGATTTTGAAGCATGGAACAAGAGCTATTGTGGACATATGATTTAAGTTGTCGCCTTTTACCAATGCAGCGGGCTCTGTACCAATGAGTTTTTCTAAAAAAAAACACATTTCTGTACTGTGATTTCACACCACGTGCTTTACGGTGAAGGAAAACATCGTGAGAAAACCAGCATATGTCTGAGACAATAATTCAAAGACGTATGTATAGTGCCTGAGACGGCGATGGACTCACCCTCTGTCACGTTGGCACTTAATCATATTCGGTGAAACGTGGGTGTTGAAAATTACAACACCTCTGCCTACCCTTTCGGGGAATACAGGCGTATGTATGTAGTTGCCTTCTACGCAAGCTACGCCAATTAAGTGCATTACACAAGCTTTATGGTGAAGGAAAACATCGTGAGGTAACATGCATATGTCTGAGAATAAAGTCATAAGACGACGTAGTTCCTGAGACGATCTATCACGTTAACACCTGATCATCCTCTGTGAAAAGTGGGTGTTTTAACACCTGAGTATTCCGTTCGGAGAGCTTTATAGGAAGGCGGGATCATAATATATGATTTATTTATTTTTTATGTGTTTATACGCTGTGGCAACAGCTTTGTCTACTATATATCTTGGGGTCACCAAGTTAAAAATGCTATAAAATCATGGTATTTGAAAAAGAAAATTCATTAATAGTACACTTTTCAGCTGTATTAAAAGGGTCTGACGGTAAATTTCACTTTGAGCCCGCTAATAAATTAACCTATAAAGTAGGAACTATAAAAGCCAACTAAGTCGATACGGTAATACCTATTCTAGTCCCGACTTCGGCTCACGTACGTCGTCTCGTTTACTAAAGATTTACGCAACAGATACATCTCGATCGAACCCTTTTCTGGCATTTTATACCCCTAATTCCAACCCTCTACTTCCAAAAGGTAATAAGGCCTCGAAGGACCCAATCGCAGAGGCTTTTGCAGAATCGGAAGCCAAGATCTAATGCGGCAACTTTATCGTGCCGTTCTGAAATAATTCCTCGATCATATTCCTTTATGTTTAGAGTTCAAATTCGAATGAATATTTTAAATTGGGTACTAAAATTGTTGTTGTAATGTAAGATGCGTTTAGAAGTTAGATGTATGTAGAGGCCATTTTTCTATATTCGTTTCGAATCCACCCGTGGAATGGCGTTCTTGGAACATTTAGGACTATTCCCGTTGTATTAGAAGGATTAACTTGCAGTACATACGGAATAGGTCGTACTTGTTGAATTTAAAGCATTCGAAGAGATAAAGAAGATTCGGTAGAGTTTATCAACTTTGTATCAATAAATAAAATTCATGTGTCTGTTTATTATTTCAAAACATGCTTCAATCATAATTTAATACGGTATTTATAACAAACTAGCTGTGCCCTGCGGTTTCACCCGCGTAGATTTAGTTTCATCTTTATTGTCGCGGAACCCTAATATTTTTAATAAATAAAAGTAGCCTAAGTTACTCCTTGAAACATAAGCTACCTGCCAGTGAAAGTCCCGTTAAAATCGGTCCAGCCGTTTCAGAGATTACCCGGAACAAACAGACAGACAGACAGACAGACAGACGGACAGACAGACAGAGAAAAATTTTAAAACTTGGTTTTTTACTGTCAATACCGTGTATACTTTCATATGCATTTAGTGAAAAGCTGTTATTTTGGAGTTACAAACAGACACTTCAGTTTTATTTATCTGTATGTATAGATTATTTTCAACCCCCCTTTCATCCACTTCAGGGTGCAATTAAAAAAAACCTTTCGCAATATATATCTATCTCTTATCAACCACACACGGTCCAATTTTCATATTCCTTCGGGTATGCTTCTGAGACAAAGAGAACATAAAATTCAAAGATTGAGCCTGATCTTTGAATTTTATGTTTGTAAAGATATAGTTTTTTGTCAGTCTGTCCGTTTTTTCGAACTAATAAAAAAGGCGGACAAATAGTCTTCATCTCTTAACCAGTCTCTTCGTTTCAGAAGCATACCCGAAGGTATTAGAACAAATCACATTTTGAACTCACACTTAGGCAAATTGTAGGCGACAAATTGCCACACTTTGCTTTGAAAGTGAGTCTTATTTGAAAATATCTACGAACGGGATGTAACCCTATATAATTGGCCTCTTGCATCTATGACAGATGATTTTGGCCGAAATTTTGAAGGCCGATACGGAAGCGACAGATCCGACCACAGCACGCGCACACGTTGGAGTGCTGAGGGGCATGGATTGGTAATGGGTTCACAGCACGCTCACGCCTTTGCGCACGTACCCTAATTGTTATAAAAATAATAAGTATGTTTTAATTTAAAAAGCTTTGTCAAAAAATCTATTTAGCTCCAATTAAAAAAAAATACTCTACAATAATTTCAGTTTTCCGGTCAACCGGTCACTTTCGTTCGACCAATTTACTTCGTTGATTTAAATTGAATTTCGAACGAACGAACGATGAACCACTCGTTCAATTTCATTCAATTGGCGATTGTAATCATTTGCTTTTCGCTGGCTTGTTACGATTTTATTGAGGGTAGTAATAGTGCGGTGTCAATTAAGGGTTTCATATTCATTTTGATTTTTCACTTCTAATTGGATAATCACACACGTGTGCTTTTATGAACATCATTTTTCAACTCCGTATAATGCTATTAATTTTATTTATTCGTAAAATATACGCTGGTTCTATTTCATTTTTATACATCAACTAGCTGTGCCCTGCGGTTTCACCCGCGTAGATTTAGATTCATCCTTATTGTCGCAGAACCCTTAATAAATAAAAGTAGCCTAAGTTACTCCTTGATATATCAGCTATCTGCCAGAGAAAGTTCCGTTAAAATCGATCCAGCCGTTTCAGAGATTACCTAGAACAAACAGACAGACAGACAGAGAAAAATTTTAAAACTTGGTTTTTAGTGTCAGTAGCTTGTATACTTTCATATGCATGTAGTAAAAAGTTGTTATTTTAGAATTACAAACAGACACTTCAATTTTATTTATCTGTATAGATGTTTTAGAAGTTAAGTTGTCAAATAAATACGTTGTTATGTCAGCTGCCTTTTTTCACTGCTCTCTCTTCTAATCTTGTTTAAATTCGCTATCGTCTACAGTGATCATTATGAACACATTTCTCAAAAACTCTGTCTGTTTGTTATTCTGAATTAACAGCACAGTAAATCTAAATGCATATGAAAGTATATACGGTACTGACACTAAAAAACAAATTTAAATATTTTCTCTGTCTGTCTGTCTGTTTGTTCCGGGTAATCTTCGAAACGGCTGGACCGATTTTTACGGGACTTTCACTGGCGACTGATGATTCTACTAGGCTACTTTTATTTATAAAAAATATTTGGGTTCCGCGATATGAAGCATGAAACTAAATCTACGCGGGTGAAACCGCAGGGCAGAGCTAGTTATAATAATAATAATGTAACGCCCTCGTTAATTGCCACATAGACCACCAGCCGCGCGACAATTCAGCCCATCCTTAACACCCCACCTATTCATCTTGACGCACCGCATCGATCTTGGTTCAGCAATTACCAGTGTCAGGAGTCTTGGGGCGTAATTGTTCATACAACAGACATCTGTCTGTGACAAAACTAGTTTGGTCACGGTTGACAATATTGATTGAGACGTGCTTGAAGGACAAATGAGACGCGACAACTTTATTATGATATATTGAATAGAATCAGGTGTTACTTCGCGGAAGTTAATTATAGTTCAGATCAAGTACCTATAGTCACTATGAAAATGAAAATGATTTATTCAATTTAGGCTCTGATAAGGCACTTATGAAAGTCAGTTCGGAAACTAGCCTTCTGAGAAGAACCGGCAAGAAAATCTGTTGACAACATGTACATTTTATCAATCTATATATCTATACATCTATACAGATAAATAAAATTTAAGTGTATGTTTGTAATTCCAAAATAACAGCTTTTCACTAAATGCATATGATAGTATGCACGCTACTGACACTGAAAATCCAAGTATACACCATACTCTGTCCGTCTGTCTGTCTGTCCGTCTGTTTGTTCCGGGTAATTTCTGAAACGGCTGGACCGATTTTAACGGGACACTGGCAGGTAGCTGATGTTTCAAGGAGTAACTTAGGCTACTTTTATTTACTAAAAATATTAGGCTTCCGCGACAATAAGGAAGAAACAAAATCTACGCGGGTGCAACCGCGGGGCACAGCGAGTATTAAACATATGGACATTACCTAACTTATTATTCATAATCCATTGCGACAAAATAAAGGCACCCAAAAACCCTTTTCATTAAATAAAGGAACCTAACGGACTTAGTAAATGAAAGGGCCTAATACCTAGGGGTTTAATTAAATGTAATATAACAAAGACCATTACAATATCAACCTTACTGGGGATATATTTACGACTATTTTATATCAACATGTATTTTCTGATGAGAAAACGGATAATATAGAAATGTCTTTTAATTCAGATGGTTATTAGGCTAAAAAAAATAGTATCATTATTATAAGGAGTAACCGTTTGAAATTCGGGGTTTCCTGATTAAGGGCTGTACCTTCCGTTACCTATATTTTGCACAGCATGGCAAAATTGATCCACCGGTGGATCATAAATGGGGATCAGAATGGTATAGCTCCGTTAGTTTTGTGTTTCTGCGGCGAGTAAAGTTAAGCCAGTGCTCCACGTGGGGAAGCTGTTGAGGTAGAATTCCTTATTAAAAATACCTTGGTGGCTAAATTTTACTCAAAATAGGTATTCGATTTACTTTAACAATAAAAAACGTGAACTAGTAAGTAATTTCGTAATTTATTTCTTGTTACACCCGGTATAAGTACGATACATATATTATTAAACCACGCATTGACAATACGCGTGTGTGTAATAAAACCAAAAACAGCGTAAAATATAACGTATTTATTTTCGCGGCTCGCCTAGGAAACGCAGTGAATACAAAACACTATTCCAATATGTAAATGGGCGAACAGTGGGTCACTGCGACCCACGCGGGGTCGATTGAGAAATTAATTATGTGCCGAATACGATGCCATCTGTCGCATCAATATTCAATCCTGTTGGGGCCGATAGCTGTCCAACAATACATGTGGACTTAGATTCAAAGCAGAATGTTTGAAAACGCAGGTCTTTGCGGTTGGCTGGTAATTGGCCTACCGATTTACAGACTAGGGCTATTATTGGTATTTATATTTTGGGGTTGTATCACATCTTATATACAGATAAATAAAATTGAAGTGTCTGTTTGTAACTCCAAAATAACAGTTTTTCACTAAATGCATATGAAAGTATACACGATACACACACTAAAAAACTAAGTTTTAAAATATTTCTCTGTCTGTCTGTCTGTCTGTTTGTTCCGGCTAATCTCCAAAACGGCTGGACGGATTTTAACGGGACTTTCACTTACGGATAGCTAATGTTACAAGGAGTAACTTAGGCTGCTTAGATTTTTAAGAAAACATTAGAGATCCGCGGGCAACCATGAAATTAAAATCTGCGCGGGTGAAACCGCGGGGCACAGCTAGTTATAAATATATGCGCAGCTTACTAAGCAGTATTGAAAAAGTCTTTGAAATGAGAACGTTTGTTTCTTTTAGGGTTGTCACTATTATATTTCTTTAAATTTATACTTCTTTATTTATTTACTCTCAATCAAAGTAATGTCGATTTGTCGTATAGTTGTATTTCACTATTCACCCGTTTTACACTTACCTATGAAGATCCCTAAAATAGTCCACAAAATATGAATTGCTTTTGTGACAAGCGGAATCATAATAAGTTAGTTCGGGACTAATATACATACATACATGCTCTCGCCTGTATTCCCCGAAGGGGTAGGCAGAGGTGTTGTAATTTCCAACACCCACATTTCACCGAATATGATTAAGTGCCAACGTGACAGAGGATGAGTCCATCGCCGTCTCAGCCACCATACATACGTCTTTGAATTATTTCTCAGACATATGCAGGTTTCCTCACGATGTTTTCCTTTATCATAAAGCACGTGGTGTGGATTCACTGTACATAAGTTATTAGAAAAACTCATTGGTACAGGCCCCGCTGGGATTAGGGACTAACATCTACAATTATTGTAATGTTTCGTGAATCATAATATGAATTGCACCTAAATGATCATTTTGTCTTTTAGAAATGAAACATATTCGGATTCTCCCAAAGTGGCCTTTTTAGTCCTACTGGTATCAGCTGGCATTAAAATCATCATAGCTTTGACGTTTAATTTCACGGTGCAAAAATGAAACGTCAAAGCTCAGAAGTCTTAAATACGCTCTGCTTAAACCGATGATGGTAGGCTACAAGTATATGTACCTAATATACATCTATACAGATAAATAAAATTGGAGTGTCTGTTTGTAATTCCAAAATTACAGCTTTTTACTAAATGTATATGAAAGTATACTCGCTACTGACACTGAAAAACCAAGTTTAAATTTTTTTCTCTGTCTGTCTGTCTGTCTGTTTGTTCCGGGTAATCTCTGAAACAGCTGGACCGATTTTAACGGGACTTTCACTGGCAGGTAGCTGATGTTCCAAGGAGTAACTTAGGCTACTTTTATTTATAAAAAATATTAGGGTTCCGCGACAATAAGGATGAAACTAAATCTACGCGGGTGAAACCGCGGGGCACAGCTAGTTTAAAATAGTGATTTAAAATAGTAATAGACTAAAAATAAAAAAATTCATACGTTATAAAGGCTTTACTAAAAATTAGGTCGTAAAATGATGATACTATTCAAACTTTAAATTCTATCGAAACCGCTATAACATTGAGTCAAGCGAAATTCTAGAAATTCGCAAAACCAAAACTAAATCAAATTTACATACTTTCACATGTATGCTAATACGTAGAACAATAGCTCTGACTAAGTTTGTCCGTCCGTCTGTGTGTGGTCAACCGTTTGACAGTTAGATCCGTGTTTACAGATAGCAAAGTGACTCGTTTGATTGAGCATGCGCGTGACTTAGTGTACGTAATGAAAGCGCAATTCTTTATACAAAGAATAATATGGCATATGTGCGAGCAGTCAGTTAAGCGACGCAAGTTCGAATCCCAGCGGGGCCTGTACCTATGAGTTTTTCTAAAAACTTATGTACAGTGATTTCACACCACGTGCTTTACGGTGAAGGAAAAAATTGTGAGGAAATCTGCATATGTCTGAGAAATAATTCAAAGATGTATGTATAGTGCCTGAGACGGCGATGGACTCACCCTCTGTCACGTTGGCACTTAATCATATTCGGTGAAATGTGGGTGTTGAAAATTACAACACCTCTGCCTACCTCTTCGGGGAATACAGGCGTGAGAATATGTATGTGTAACTTGGATACAACTTTAAAAATCATTACGCTAACGACATCGCGGGTAAAAGCTAGTTCACAAAACATTCAAATGACATATATGTAAAGCTAAAAGTTATCATTTAGAGTAAAAACATTTCTTAAAAACCAACCGAAATGACTAAAAGTTGACATACTTACATACACATGCTCACGCCTGTATTCCCCAAAGGTGTAGGCAGAGGTGTTGGAATAACAACACCCACTCTTCACCGAAGATTATTAAGTGCTAACGTATCAGGGGGTCTACTCTCTTGCTCCGATAACGAATCTTCGCAAACGAACGAAAATTTTAAGTAGTTTCAGTATCGCTTTGTTTATATCAAACTCAAATTATTGTTCATTTAGTAATTTGATTAATATACACACGTCAAAGATTTTTCTAGCAGACCACATTCGGACGTAATTTTAGAACAAATAAAAACCGCTGTTGTAAGAACTATGCGAACTTTCGGCAGAATCTTAATTTTTGGGGAAAGTGAGTAACCCTTTAGATGGTGAGGCTACACCATTTCAGGCACTTAACATACGTCTTTGATTTGCTTCTCAGACATATGCAGGTTTCCTCACGATGTTTTCCTTCACCGTAACGTCATGAAAAAAAGTGAAACAATAAAACCTGATCTCCTAAATATGAAGACAAATCAGTCAACACTCCCGTTATTGGGCTACGGACACACCAACAGCGCATATGCACATAAAGGTGAGTACATAATATGCATTCTCATGCATAATGCATGGGGGATCATCGCGGTGAACGTTTATCGTTAGGGCGGATGCATACTGCCCGGGATTACCGGAGCGGTAACGATACTGGCGGAATTTCGGGAATATATTTTGTTATTATTTGCCTGTGAATTCTATGATGCACATACTATTAGTTACTAGCAATTTTATTAAGAGCCGTGGTGGCAGGCCTATCTGTATTAAGGCATTTTTACTAAATGAAAACTCAAGTGCAATGCTGTGTGTACGTGAACTTAATTGTAAAAGAGACCATCATGAGGATATCTTCATATTAGACGTTTTTAGACGTTTAGTGCCTGAGACGCTAAAACTGTCCATTAGATAGTCGGCACCAAATTATCGAAAAAAAATATTTCCGTTGAAAAAAAAATTTATTGTCCCTGCCCAGCGCCTACCTCTTCGCCCACATAATCAAATAATTTAATCGGCTTTCAAGCGGTCGCCATAGTCGGACCATCATGATCAAATGTGTAATTATCAGCAGATACTTATGTATGTTTAAGAAATTGATGAGTTAGATTAATTATAAAATAAGGGTAAAAATATCATCTTACGTTTAAACAGCAGTATAAAAATATAGGATAACAATAATAATAAAAAAATATATATTATTTTCATAGAGTATGAGCCATGGTACTCAATGCAGGTGGACCCTCTCAATTTTCTTAACTAAGTGTCAACGCGTAATCGAGTACTGCCTATCGTCTTCGTAGCTACGAATTAGCTTGCCTGCTTTCAACAGTTGGATATGAAATAAAATATAGCATTCCTCTTAGGACTGTCAAGATCATCTACTACGCTTACTTTCATAGTGTCATGTCATATGGCGTATTGTTATGGGGTTCCGCAACAGACTTAGATTCAATTTTTATACTTCAAAAGAGAGCCATCAAGGCAATATACTCGCTGGACCCCCGAGATTCTCTTAGAGATAAATTTAAAGAAATAAATATTCTCACCCTACCGTCACTGTACATTTATGAGAATTTGCTATACATGAAAAAAAATATTCATCTATTCAATTTAAACTCGGACATTCATTCAATTTCAACACGAAATAAACACAAAATTGTAGCTCCTAGATTCAGGTTAGCAAAGGTAAATAAATCATTCATGGGGAATTGTGTTCGTTTCTACAATAAAATCCCACAGTCAATAAACGCGTTAAATTATGATAAATTTAAGACACATGTTAAAACTGTACTGATGAAGAAAGCTTATTATACAATTTCGGATTACATAAATGATAAAGACATATGGAATTAAAACTCTGCACAAGTAGCTCCTGGCAATGACATGGTATGCAAACATGATATGTAAATCATTTGGTATTGTTTTTACGTTTTTAATTATTATTTTTTACACATGCATGCTGATACAATTTTCACTATTGTGAATAATTTATGATGTTTTTTTTTTTTTGTAATTATTATTATTTTACTGTGTAATGAAATGTACATGATGCCAGCTGAGTTTCTTGCCGGTTCTTCTCAGAAGGCTAGTTTCCGAACCGGTGGTAGATTCCTCGACGTTCATAAGTGCCTTACCAGGGCCTAAACTGAATAAATCATTTTCATTTTCATTTTCATTTTCATTTTCATCATACGCCATATGTGCTTTGCTATGCGCCCATCGCGTCAGATGGACATCATATTATACTCGTAAAAAAACCTGGTCCCCTTCAATATGCATTCTCCTTTACCCCTAGCATGCGTCGCGAGCCAGAACGCATCCGGTCATATTTTCGACCGGTATTAAGAGTTATAGCCGCATATTTATTCATAGAGCAATTTTAGAAATCCTCGGACGAGCCGGATTTTTTAGGGGCTCCAAATGGTATGACCACCCCTTTATGGGATCTTACCCGACTTTATATTCGAGTGCTTAAACGAGGCATGCTTTTACATTACAGTGGAACGTATGGTTTGAATCACAATATAATACGTGGAATGTCTTTATTCATCAGAATAATTTTTCAGAAATGTCAAATTCGGAGCACTGGTAACCGAAGGAGGTGTATGAAGAGATGCATGAATGTGGATGAAGCGAAAAAGTATGTAAGGATCGTAGCATGTGACAAACGGTGGCTACCCCCGTGGGATATAGGCGTGAGCATATGTATGTATGTATGTCATCAGAAAATAATCTGAAAATGATATTAAGGTTGACATTTTTGATAGTGCAACTGTATCCGAACAGACGCTCTTTGGACAAAATGAAAAAAGTTACGTAAGTAAAGCGCAGGTTTGAGTAAGTTATGCAACGCAGTAGGAACCTTGAGCATCATAAATAAGTAATATATGAAATTTTTCAAAAATATGTCATTGGGTATTTATTCAATAAAAACTTAATTATATATACAAGGAACAGTACTTAAAACTAATTAAAGGTAGAAAACTTGTCCCAAGTCGGTGTCTCTCGGGATCATGCCAAGAAGGCTGGCAGCAGTGCCACGTTGAATAGCAATGCTGATTCTCTGAACGAGAAAAGCCCCAGCTGTCAGCTGCTTGTGGGGGCTGGTCATCTCAAGCTACGCATTTAGATATAAGTACAACTACTAGACTTTTCTTTATGTTAATTTTTATTGACATTTGTGCATTGGAACTGTGTCCATGGGCTTACATTTCTCAAGTGAATCACTTTGTTTTTAAAAATTGTATAATATTTTTAAAGGAGTAATTACTGAGTTTCTTGCCAGGTTCTTCTCAGTAAAAGCAACCTTCCGAACCTGGCAGTAGCATGTATAATCCATGTCGTTCTGACGATTTGAAAGTACTTTGTAAAAAGTCTAATCGAATAAAGATATTTTTGACTTTGACTTTGACTTTGTCTTGTCACGCGAATATGTCATTTAATTTATTATAATATAAACTCAAGTAGTCATTATATGTAAATCATTAAAAAAGGTACTGTTGTGAAATAAGAAATATTATACCTCATGGGAAACCCCAAAAATCATTAAATTTATATTCATTTGTGTACTAGAGGTACTCCGCGGTGAAACTTAAAACGATGTTACGTATAATTTTCCATTAATGCTTCGCTTCTATTGGTTGCAGCGTGATGTTATAAAGCCAAAGCCTTCCTCGATGAAGGAACTATCCAACACAATAATAACTTTTCAATTCTTACCAGAAGTTCTTAAGATTAGCGTGCTCAACCATACAAACAAACTCTTCAACTTTATAATATTAGTAGGATATATACTAGCTGTGCCCCGTGGATTCACCCGCGTAGATTTAGTTTCATGCTTCATGTCACGGAACCCTAATATTTTTTATAAATAAAAGTAGCCTAAGTTACTCCTTGAAACATCAGCAAACTGCCAGTGAAAGTCCCGTTAAAATCGGTCCAGCCGTTTCGGAGATTACCCGGAACAAACGGACAGACAGACCGACAGACGGACAGACAGATATGGATATTTGCCTATCTTATTTAAATAGAAAAGCCTAAAATTTTCAGACACAAAAGCAATCATACACTAAATACACGGTCTCATAAAAACCCTTAGACCTAACCCATTGAATTGATCCTCAACAATCGCAATTCAATTTTGAATCGAAACTTCAATAAACGCTCAAAGTGCTGTTGAAATTAATCAAAATAACCCTTAGAATGTCGAGGGAACTTAACAGAGCTATAGACTGATCTTAAATCGGTTAGAGAAAGCCCCAATATTGAGTTATCCAACGTTAAACGTAAGTAATAACGTGTGGTAGGGTTGGGGCGTTTCGGGCCCGATAGTTTGAGATTGCAACCAGCGAAGGGTTAGAGCTAGGATATTAAACGGTTATTTACAAGCCTAATAGCCGGCAAATTTGTTATTTATATGTATATTTTAACGTCTCTAATTATAATTTAATACAATTTTATTACTGGTATATATAATACTAGCTAGTGTCCGCGATGTCGTCACTTCTTGGGTCCCTGTCGGTCGCATACAGAACTACAGGTTCGTAACTGTTTAGAGGATACAGGCGACTGGGACCGCTATTAACTGATATTGCAGTCCCAGTCGCCTGATAGCATTTCTAAATCATTCGACTAAGAAGAAAGCGGTCCGACCGAGCGGTCGGTGAGCCGCAGAAACGTAACAGGCTGACAGACAATATCAAATTTAAAATGAGTATTAAATATATAGTTTTTGATTCACTTACGAAAGAGTGACATTTTACTTCGACTCTACAATTTTGGCAAACGATCGTCTCTGCCTACTCCCATGGGATACAGGCATATATATATATGTCTTCAATTGATTTATTGCATAGAGGTAGATACATACGTATGCTCACGCCTGTATTCCCCGAAGGGGTAGGCAGAGGTATTGTAATTTTCAATACCCACATTTCACTGAATATGATTAAGTGCCAACGTGACAGAGGGTGAGTCCATCGCCGTCTCAGGCACTATACATACGTCTTTGAATTATTTCTCAGACATATGCAGGTTTTCCTCACGATGTTTTCCTTCACCGTAAAGCACGTGATGTGAAATCGTTTTTAGAAAAACTCATAGGTGCAGGCCCCGCTGGAATTCGTACTTGCGCCGTTTGCGTAGCAGGCGACTGCTCTAACCCCGAGGCCACCACGGCTCTCGGTAGCCAGAGGTAGTTAATTATCATCAACACTGAGAAATTACCAACAAAATTTTTTTTTAGTAAATAAACTTTCCGGGCCTTTAAACTTATCGGTTAAAATAACATTATTTCTATCAAATACATTTTCATTAATTCCACAATCGTTTCGTTTTCCTTGTAGTAAATCACAGCCATGTGAATCATTGTAAAGTTAACTTTCCATGCGGTACACTATGTTAAGTGTTTGTCATCGTGGTATGAATGTTTTCACGTTGTTTAAACTAGTAAGTAATTGGAATGACTAAGTGTGATGTCAGAATACATGACTTGGGTTGTTTACACGACATGAGTAACAGTTGCCAACCAGAGTCCCTAGTGCGAGTTTTTCACTGCCGCCGTCACAAGTCACCGCGTCAAATTTAATGCAGATAGCTGTGCCCCGCGGTTTCACCCGCGTAGATTTAGTTTCATCATTATTGTCGCGGAACCCTAATATTTTTAATAAATAAAAGTAGCCTAAGTTACTCCTTGAAACATCAGCCGTTTCGGAAATTACCCAGAACAAACAGACAGACAGACAGACAGACAGAGAAAAAAATTTAAACTTAGTTTTTTAGTCTCAGTAGCGTGTATACTTTCATATGCATTTAGTGAAAAGCTGAAATTTTGGAATTACAAACAGACACTTCAATTTTATTTATCTGTATAGATTTGTATGGGACCGGAGCAACGCCTCTGTCGGCCTAAAGATGATACTATTGTGAGCCCATACAAATCTGCGTTTACGTCGACGCGATGACTTGTGACGGCGATTTTAAGAAAACTCGCACTAGGTACTCAGACAAGCAACATTATTCTAATGCAACATAACTCTCATAACATATTTCCTTTCCATAAACTTTAAAATCGTTTCTTCTCTCCCTTTATGATCACAATGCCTAAGCCGCTTTGAAGAATTACGTCTACACCGCAATGAGACTAAGTCGCAAAATAACTAACATTTAAAGCGCCTGAAAAGCAAAATGCCTTTTCATTTTCATATATTTGTACTCAAAAAAAAAACAAAAAGTATGACAAATTCTCATCAAATTTTAAAATATTTTTTATGAACAAAACCAAAAGCATTATTTCTATGTTAATTTTAAACCTGTAAATAAGACTAAGGTACTCTTTGCTATTATCCGATTTAAAAAATAAATTTTGTCGCCATGCATAATAATATGGATTACACAAACTATCTTTACCAAAATTTCTTCCAAATTCACATTGTCGTTTGAATTAGCAGAAAAGCATTCTTATTAACAAGCATCTCAGATCAAATTCTCCAATGACGACGTCACACAATACCCACCCATCGTCATCAAGGACACAGCTCGAACCCACACCACAGTCCCCTCCCGGAATGCAAACTATTTTGGCATTCACCAGATGTACCGACAACGAGTAAACCGAGGTACATGCGTACGAGACTTGAATCGTACTTGCCGACTGTCGTACGAGTAGCTTAAGCTTTGTCGGGATTCAATTTCAACACTATAATATTATATGCTACTAGCTGTGCCCCGCAGATTTACCCACGTAAATTTAGTTTCATTCAAACTTACCTATTTTATCCCCTTGGGGGTAGAATAAATAAAAATGCTTCTTAGCGGATGCCTATGTCATAACATCTACCTGCATGCCAAATTTCAGTCAGATCCGTCCAGTGGTTTGGGCTGTGCGTTGATAGATCACTATGTCAGTCAGTCAGTCACCTTTGAGTTACATATATTTAGATGAGTCAAGACATAACTGCAGGTTGTTTCCTGTTAGAACATGATACAATGTCCAAGTTAAAGGTAAAAGGAAAAGAGCTGTCGTCTGTATTCCCCGAAGTAGGCAGAGGTGTTGTAATAACAACACCTTAATTTCATCGAAGATGATTAAGTGCCAAGGTGACAGATGGTGAATCTATCGCCGTCTCAGGCACTATACAAACGTCTTTGAATTACTTCTCAGACATATGCAGGTTCTCTACAATGTTTTCCGTCACCGTAAAGCACGTGGTGAGAAATCACTGCACATACATTTTGACCCTGCCTGTAGTTTAGTCATGTTGCTAGTTTCATAAAATACTAAAGTTACTTTATGAGTACATGGCCAAAAGTAATTACATAGTTCACTTTTCATCGGTGGTAGTCAAGTGCCAACGTGACTGTCAGTGCGTCTGTCGCTGCCATCAAAGCAACCGACGTCCTTTACAAAACTGCGATCACCATATCCTGACCACGAGCTCGTCGTGATTGTACTGAATGAGTGCGAGCCTGATTGCATTATCACAAAATACATACAAAAGGTAAGCTCCCATTTGACATCTTTGGTCATCATTACAGGTCATTTAAATCAAGTGCCGACCCCAACAATGTATAATGACAGAGAGATGATGTTAAGCTCTTGAGTATCTCGTTCTCAAGTTACTACTGACATTAACCTAATCCGATCAAACAGCTGTTTTTCTTCTGGCAAACAAATATGTCCAGCATATACTGTTTCTACCGATGCACGATTGCGAAATATTTCAACAATCGATATGAGTGGCGACTATACGCGAGTCGGACTCACTAGCATCGACTGCGATTGAAAACAATTGTGATGCTTCGCGATGATTGATCACTCGAATCAACTCGTCATCACGCATCGCTAGTTGCTACTGCAGTTTACTAACGTGACCAATACCAAAAGTCATTCGCGCTTTACACCTAATAAAAATAGAATTACTGTGCCAACATAGTATCGAATAGTTTTCATGATGTAACAGCTCCTCTATGGATCACTGGTGACTTTACTTACCGCAATAGAACTTAATACAATAAAACTCTAAGGTATCATTATTTGACTTTAATCTTCTCTAAAGTGGAAATGCAGTTCCGTATATCGATCCAATCGGCTCTATATCCTTCCCTTTCCTATCCTCAAACCCGCGACTATTCTCGCCTAATGCAGTAAGCTGACCTTTTGTTTACTTTTTTAACTGTTTTGTGGCATTATCCTCCATTACAATGCCAGTCAGACGGTTGATGGCCCACCTGCATCGATGACGCGTTTGTCAAACTGCGTTTACATTCTCAAACACAATTTCGGTTAAGGAAAACGTCTTTTAAATACTAACTGTTGATTAATAGTCTTAATAATGACTGCGTTCAGTACGTACCCCAAGTATTAGTTTATACATGTTGAAAGTCAAAGTCAAACTCAAAGTCAAAAATATCTTTATTCGATTAGACTTTTTACAAAGTAATTTCAAATCGTCAGAACGACATGGATTATACATGCTACTGCCAAACGTTGTCGGCATTTGATTTCGTACTTGGTGTAATTAGTGTTGCTCGAAAATTGTTGATCCGTCATCTTTGGAAAACAAACACAACCAGTCTCAGAAAAAGCATCAACACATTTTCGACTACATTGAAACGCAAAGTCATTTGACGTTTGATTGAGTCAAAACCTGTACTTTTTTTTTTTTTTTTTTATTGACGAGGGGCAAATCATCTAAAGGTCCCCGACCGCCCTAGGATAGGCAGATCGGGGTATGTGTGATTTTTACCTCACTAAAACCCGCCCGGTGGCCATCCTCTGTACTTGCGGCATGGTGTACCCAATTCCAACGGATTTTGCTAGTCGTTAAAGTATTTCGTCACTCAAGCCTTGTCGGTGGTGTGTTCGTCGCCGTCTGATACACTATCTATTCGTGCATCTTTGAATTACTTCTCAGAAGTATACAGGTTTCCTCACTATGTTTTCCTTCACTAAAAAGCTCGTGGCGTGACTTCACTGCGCTTAAGTTTCTAAAACCCTTAATGGAACTTTCGTCGGTTGCATAATTGGCGACTAAACAAGCAACTCGACTACCAGGATTCCAAGCCAACTGTTATTCCTATATTTGACTTGATATTTTATTTATATTTTATCATCTTGTTTAATTATTATATTATTTTGTTAATATATGACACACATTTTGATTGATTTTGTATAAATAAAAATGGTATAATATATTTGAAAAGAGTAATTACTGAATTACTTGCCAGGTTCTTCTCAATAAAAGCAACCCTCCGAACCAGGTGGTAGCATGTATAATCCTGTATAATTATGTCATTCTATATGACGACTTAAAAATACTTTATTAAACGTGATTAGACTTTAGTTTGAGTTTGAATTTATATACGAAAATCTTTCTTAATTACAGTACTTTAAAACTCGTGACATATTTTGACATCCACAAGCGCCTATTTAGTAACATGTCATAAAAAGCTTGATTAATGAACGACGTATATTATTTTTAACCGAATGAATGAACGAGTTAAATAAATAAACTGGTGCCACTATTCAGGGCACACGTGTCGCCTGAGGCTACGATATAGTTGGGTGGGCGCGAGATATGGGAACAAATTGCATTGCTTTATTGGTATTCATTGCTTAAATGATAATACATCTACGTAAATTGTGTAAGTAATAGATTAAAATATTACTAAATAATGATTAATTATATTTTTTATTTTAAATTTAATTATTAAATCTATGCAGATAAATAAAATTTAAGTGTCTGTTTGTAATTCAAAAATAACAGTTGTTCACTAAATCCATATGACACGGTACGGGCATTAAATAACCAATTTTTAATTTTTTTTCTCTGTCGGTCTGTTTGTCTGTCTGTTTGTTCCGGGTAACAGGACTTTCACTGGCAGTTAGCTGATGTTTCAAGGAGTAATTTAGACTACCTAGATTTTTAAAAAACTTTAGGGAAGTTCGGGCAACCATGAAATTAAAATCTACGCGGGTGAAACCGGCACAGCTAGTATTAACTAAAAGTGTTCGTCAAGTAAATTTCGCGAGACTTTCGTTGCAATAACAACTTTAAAAGGAGTGTGAACAGTGCGCCGACGTATGTATTATTGTTCATTTAAAGACAGCGCTCAAAACTCGTGATGGCACTTAAAAGACATGCCGTTGCTTGGGAAGATGAAGGAGTGAACGCTGTAGCAGTTAATTTTCAACTGATTGCTGAGTTAACAAATTTTCAGATTTTAGTTTGAATAAATATTTTACCAAAAAAAATTATTTTATTATAAAATGTATAGCTTTATTTGATATGATATATATACCAGAGCGAGACACGATGTCCCCATAAATTCAAAGCACATTTTTAATAAAACATCACTCGATAGGAGTGACACTGGCATCTCGGCGGCATATCTCATCTCCTGGACTTCAATCTTCCGTGCTTCTTATTTTAAAATATCATTCATCAATTTTATGGAAATGTTTAACTGCAAATAAATTATCTATATTTGTATTCAATAAAATAAAAATAAAAATTGCATGAAGTATGAATAAAATTCTGAATAGCGGACAATAGACAGTTGCATTTTTTGCCAATTGCTTCACCGACAAGATCCTAGCTCTGCATTAAATGCTGATGGTGATGAAGAATAAAATTAAAAGACAATTTCTTTATAGATATTCATCTTAAAAGACGGTAGGCCGTTTTTATTTAATCTATACAGATAAATAAAATTGAAGTGTCTGTTTGTAATTCCAGTTTGTAAATCCTCATTGTATCTTATTACAATTTCTAAATATAGCCATCTATGAATTTGTCAAATCCATAAATCTTCGCTACATCACAATCAAAGCACGCCACCAAATATAATTAATACCCGTCCAAACATGCAATTATAATTAGACACAATATCTTAACCCGCGCCGCAAGCATCAAACCATCAGGGGCCAAACCATGAGCTCTTATTGCAATGATAGTTCAGTTGTGTGAAAGTGACAGATGTATACATATCACATACATCTGTCTCATAAATGAGTGAAACTATCATGGCAATAAGAGCTCATGGTAAGGCCCCAGTCCAATTTAACCAAACATATATTTTACGACACCAACATGTGAAAAGTTCATTTTTAACCGAGCTTCTAATTAATGGCTTTCTTGTCTTGAATGTCTAAGCCGTGAAATTCGATTAGTTTTGTGCGGTTATTTTTTATGCCCGTCGTGTTACATTTAAATTAGGTTATTAATAAATTTCAGTCACGGATATAAGTGGTGTATGTTTTGTCGTCTTCTAAAACGGGATCGAAATGCTTAACCACTGATTCAGTTTTTGAATTTAGAATTCATAATTATTGTCAAGATTATTAGTCCTTGATTTTGTTTGCAGTTTTTGTTAAATGCGCATAAAAATGTATGAAAAGGAAAAGTGTGCAAGAATTATGATTCGATATTTGGAAGTCTGTTACTCAAACCAGCAATTTAAGGGATATTAACAAAATGTTGCACACTTTTTGATATATATAACTCAAAGGTGACTGACTGACATAGTGATCTATCAACGCACAACCCAAAGCGCTGGACGGATCCGGCTCAAATTTGGCATGCAGGTATATGTTATGACGTAGGCATCCGCTAAGAAAGGATTTTGATTAATTCTACCCCCCAAGGGGATAAAATAGGGGATGAAAGTTTGTATGAAACTAAATTTACGCGGTTGAAACCGTGGGGCACAGCTGTTCATATAAGGTTATAATATTAAATCTATGTGTCATTTTATTGCTAAATGGAAATTGAGTAAATTGATAACCCAACCTTATTTCAACCAAGCTTGTCTTTTCTAGATAATAATATTTTTTAATGTGTTTGTTTTTATAATTTTTTATTTTAAACTATGAAAATAAATACCTAATGCAATAATATAAGCTACTTAGTGCCCCAAAGAGCACAACTGCTCTAGTTAGGCAATTAATAAGTTAGTGCTGAGATGCCGGACGCATCGGACAGTTGGTTTTGGACGTCCGGCGTACGATGTCCGGTACTGTCAGCAAAACATGCATACATACTAAATTCTGGTCCTAACACTGCTTAAAAACGTCGAAATATTAATGTTGTATAATTTTATCTTTTTCTGTCGTAAATTCTCTTCCGAATTCATAAAGTCTCAAAATGTATGGAAATGACATTATTCAGGCACGTGACGTGTGGCAGTCCCAAACTTTTTTTTATCGTTTCTATTAGCGTGAGGATAATGTCATTGTATGACAGTCAGTAATAGATGTATACACGTCTTATACATCTGTCTCATAATAAAAGTTAGACTATCATGGCAATAAGAGGTCATTATTGGCTCTTGTTGCCATACAGTCATAGTTACATTATATGACAGGGACAGATGTATACATACACTAGCGGACATCACGCGGTTTCACCCGCGTAGTTCCTGTTCCCGTGGGAGTAGGGAATAAATAGCCTATATTACTCGCTGTTGATGTAGCTATCCATTGCTGAAAGAATTATCAAGATCGTTCAAGTAATTTCGGAGTCTATTCAATGGAAACAAACAAACAAAAAGCAGTCAAATGTGTCCTGTGTTTAATTTATTGTAACATTCAAGAGGCCAGGACCTATTTTGCTGCTGGCCTTCGACAGCTAAAAATAAGAATAAATATAAATTAAAGGTAGTTCCGATCTTCTTTTGTTTTTACTTTTGATTATTGCTCTTGTTATTGAATACATTATTATTGTTCTTGCATTCATATGAGACATATTCAATATATATTGGTTTTGTGAAATGTTCTAGTAGCTATTGTTTTTTTATGTAAATATAATATAGTTATTTATTTTATTCGAATTGGTTGTAACTACCGAAGAAAACATATATGAATAAACTTAGGGTTTATTCACCTCTTTATATATTATATATTAGTGTAGATAATAAGAGTTAAACTATCATAGCAATTAGAGGTCATGCTAGGGTCCCTGGTATTTAAGATGCTAACGCTACTTCAGTGGTAACAAAGTGACAAAGACATAGTCGACGGAATCCCTGCGGGGTTTCTCGCTCGGACTTCTGACAACAAGGCGACTGCGACAACACTCTTGTCCCCTTATTAATAAAAATGCCTAAAGCTAAGATAGCTGAGCCCGTTATAAAATCTATATATATAAAAATTAATCCCCATTTCCCTCGGTCACGACATCACGGGTGAACGGGTGGACTGACTTCGATAAAAAAAAATTGTTGTGTTCGTTATTGTCAGGAGATGGTTCTTATGAAAGAAAAAACTAAGAAAACTGCGTGGAGAATTTGAAAAAAAATCTTTCTTTTTAAATTTAACCTTAGCGCTTTGGACAATAAAAACTTTTTGATGTAACCTTATAACGTTTGACATAGAATTGACAGACGTGCTGCATTCTCATAATTAAGACAGGGCAACGTCTGTAGGGTCAGATAGTTTAGGCTAACCCTATCTTTAACCTGCTACTTCGTTTACGTAGCTTGATGATATACAGAGTAGAGTCGGAGTCGGGGGCCTACAATCATCGGTTTATAAGCAGAACTTCTGAGCTTTGACGTTTCACTTTGGTACTGTAAAATTAAACGTCAAAGCTAAGAAGTTCTTAATACGCGCTGCTCATGGTTGGCCCCGGATAATTCCAGAGATTAAAATTCAAACAATGAAACAAAATGGCAAACTCTTCAGCATAAATATTAGAGAAGATTAATTTAATATAACAGAAACTTGTAGAACTACTAAATCCTTGGATTAGATATTTCCTAAATAGAGAATAGAGAACTTGTACACTTCAGTTTATATTAAAAGCCACCCCTCAAAAATGTATCATCCATAAAGGCCAATCTAAATATATATAACTCAAAGGTGACTGACTGACTGACATTGATCTATCAACACACAGCCCAAACCACTGAACGGATCGGGCTGAAATTTGCATGCAGGTAGTATGTTATGACGTAGGCATCCGCTAAGAAAGGATTTTGATTAATTTTACCCCCAAGGGGATAAAATAGGGGATGACAGTTTATATGAAACTAAATTTACCCGGGTGAAACCACGGGACACAGCTAGTGTAATATATGTCAGAATATAAATTCAAATAATGAAAGGCACGACTTTAAAATTAGCTCCCTACAGAAATCACAACTGGCCGTTAAATGACAATAAACTGTTAAGGTTAACAAATCATTGTAAAGCAGTCATTAACCGTTTACCGTCGCTCAACGTGCAGTTTACACGAATGTCCACTGTCCCGTGCCCCCGTCATTAGTGTACGTCACGCGAGTTTTAATTTCACTGCTAATGTGTCATAATAGGGTTGAACTCTTGGTTAAATAATAAATTATAGTGCAATCGGTTGTTTTATTCGTTGTGTTTTAAGGAGAGATATTTTTGCGTTTGGATACAAAGAGGTTTCTAATTAAAATACTCTGACTGATAAGAATGATACAGGCCCAAATTATGACTCTCTTGTTTAATATCGTATGCATCCATAGGCCAAAACTCCGTGGAGCTCTGATAACAGTAAGAAGATAAAGAAGATGAAAGACTGGACAATATGACCTCATTCGAGCCAACTCTGTACATTAGGAGAGCCTTTGACCAGTAGTACGAAATTGTTTTTTTTTTGAGAAAATTATTGATTAATTGATGGTCATGGTGACAATGGTTCGATAACGAGCTCATATCAAAGATTATGTGTCATGTGTTATCGTTATGTTTTTATAATAAACTAGCTGTGCCCCGCGGTTTCACCCGCGTAGATTTAGTTGCATGCTGTTTTTTTGAATAAAATTTGCTTGAAACTTCAGCTATCTGCCAGTAAAAGTCCCGGTAGAAGCGGTGCAGCCGTTCACGCGTGATGCCGTGACCAAGGGAAATGGGGATTCATTTTTATATATAAGAAGAAGATAGATATTGAAAAAGTGTCAAAATCAGCATCTATTAATCCAATATGACACTACTATAATACACATAAATCGACTTCTTTCTATCTAAGTAACTCCAAAAGTATCCTATAACAACATCTTACTTCTAAAAACAATTTCAAATAACGACGGCTAATTTCTCGATGAGAAAAGTTCCATACAAACATAGACTTGCAAAACTCGCCCTATAAATCTTTGAGATAGGAATGAACACATTTTTACAAGTAAATACATAATTCATACAAGTGTTATTGATAATCTGCTACTATGGGGCATTCTTTCCCAACGCCCGAGGCATGTAGATAGGCAGAGTAATAGAGAAACTTTTAGCCAGTTATCAGTGAAGTTGAAAGTACAGTAGTGCAAGTTTTTATCAGACTGCCTGCGGCTCTGTCTCCGTGATCAATAAACTGGTAAACGAGCCTTAAAAGTTGGGGGCAGGAGGAAAATATTGGGTCCCTTCTTTAATAAGCCGCTCGTTAATTCCGAAGAGGCGATTCAATTGAGATAAAGAGGAGAACTAGAAATTTATTGTTGCAAAAATGAAGTTTTTGGACCTCAAAACTTGCACCTTTTAGTCCATGTTTTGTAAAATGAAATGTACATGATGCCAGCTGAGTTTCTTGCCGGTTCTTCTCAGAAGGCTAGTTACCGAACCGCGGTAAATTCTTCGACATTTATAAGTGCCTTACCAGGGCTTAAACTGAATAAATCATTTTCATTTTCATGTGGAGTCTTTTGTAGTAGTAGGGAATTCATTACAAAATCTGAGCTCCCGAAAAAACCTTTTTAACCAATTCTACTTAACATAAAGATAGCACTGCTATAGTTACAAAATAGTCATCACGCGGGCTTGACTATCTATCTTTGTAGTATGCACAGCTTGATGGATATTCATTTTCATTATGTTCCCTTGTACCAGAGGATTTTGTGTTGCAACTGTTACAATTAAAGGATTTACTTAGTATTACTCAAAGGCACTAAGATAAGAGTGCACTTTGGCCTCAAACTGTAATGATTAAGAGCAGTGGTGGTCGTAGAACAAGTATGAACCAATTTGGCAGCTCGTCTTACTGCGTATTTAATAGCTCGCCGCAAAAATCGGACATTATAAAAGAGTTCTCTTGTGAAACCGACTACGGTTCGTGTGAATATTATTTTTAAGTTTGTAGGATTTGCACAAATTTTAATTGATTTTAAGGAAAAGGGTGCCCTAATTTATAAAAATATAGTAAATTTTTCCGAAATAAATTAGTCAAAGAATTTTGCTCGAAAAATGCTTCCGTCCCTTGATACTCGTATAAAAGGTTAGGGTTATATAATTTTATGATGAACATGAAAGTGTTAATTATTTATTCAGTTCTGGTCCGGTGTTAATGCACGACGAAAAGCTACTACAGCTTATGAACGCTCCCTTGCAGTTGTATTATGTCCCTGTGGCTAGTAAGGTCACCAGTGCTCAATGGGATAACGGGAGACGGGAGGAGTGGTTGTTGCTGAGTTGCTGTGCTAACATGTATTAGAACTCCTTTATCTTGTAATATTTCAGCACAGCGATTCCATTCTTTATTAGATGGGCAATGCTTAACACTCTGATTTTGGTTAGAACTATAGATAGGCTGCTGCAGAAGGCGCTCGCCACCAAGCGCTGTTCGCTTGTTTGCCACAAAAACCCACAATCTAAACTATGCTATGATACGAGGAATAAAATTAAGTTTTTTTCCTTAAAGTCGTAAAGTTAAGAGCACCCTACAGTAGCGTCCATATATCTTGCAGTATTTGTCCGCCCGCCAAGTACGGCTGCTGGCACCGGACTATCCGATGGCAGGGCCTGATAACCCAGTTTCACATGTTTTGTGCGGATGACGGCTCTCTGATAACGGAGCGTGGTCGGAGGTGGTTTTACAGAGGTTTACTTTAAGCTATAGAAGATATTTTAAATCCGAGCATGTGAATACATAACACATCCTTAAATGAATAGGCAGAAGTGTTACACGTCGTTTTAACACATATCATTTGATGTCACCGTGAATGATCTAATTCAAGAACTTTAGGACTTCACAATACTGCGGTATTATTTTTATTCCAACTAGTAGTAAAACATCTTTGGCTTAGAAATTGCTCTGTCTTTTTGTGATATGGATTTCGAAAACATAGTTTTAGTCCGAGTTTAGTCTTGGTATATATATTTTTTTGTAACAAACAAACCTACTAGTTTAACCAAGTAAGAACCTACACGACGAGGTTCTTCTAAAGGGATTTTGCTTAGGTAATGATAATCTTTTGTAGTGGTTTCAAATATCTGATATTAAAACAGTTTAACCTACAATATCGAGTATCAAACTCAACATAGATGACCGGTGTGTGGGTGGTGTTGACATTTTAAATGTTTGGTATCGAATGTTGTATCAATTGTATGCAAACGACAATAATCGTATCTCAATGATCTTGAATGCCGACAAGCAGAACTGTTTCCTTTTAACACCACGAACTAACAAACCCACCGTAAGTTAATAGAGACCTATGGAACTCCACTTCATTTTTGACATGATTTCAAATAAACGTCAGATGAAAAGTAACTTTAGTTGCTCTTATACCTAACTTCTGACGGACGGCGTCGTTGGTCTTGTGGTCGAAAGAGCTACTGCGGAACACGTGGTCTTGAGTTCGATGCTGGAGTCAGCCAAAGTATTTGTGTTCGGAGTCTGGATTAGTGCCCGGTTACTGCCAATAGGCTGGCGAGTGAAATGTATTATGAATAAAATGGAGTATTGTAATAAAATATGAATACAGTCATGAGCATAAGTAGTATGTGTATCTCTCTACCAACCTCTAAAGAGAGGCTTAAAGAAAATATACTAGCTAACTACAGTTTTTGATTAAATACTCGAACAGGTGTGTGTCAAACACAAATGGTAATAAATAAATATGACATGATATCGGCGAGCGATGCTCGAACAACATAAATACCCGAGGTATTTATTTATTTATGCATTGTTTCAATGTTGACAATGACCGCATACTAAACATTTTACGAACCCGACTATTAACTAATAGTAGGGTGTGGATGTGGTAATATAAATTTATGGAGAAGTCAGTAAATTTGTGAGCCCGTGGCTGCCGATTGGGGTGGCGGATTGGTTCACTTCGAGGTTCCAGTCCAAAAATTAATATTTGTTCCCTTTATTTTATATAAGTAATAATATTGTATATAAAATAAATCAACCCTGGAGTGAGCAGTTCATTGCCATGCTTGGTTATCATCTATATACTCAGAGTTAGTGTTGCTAAATATGCTTTCTTGAAATGTTTTTGTTTGATTTCATCCTTAAAACTAAGTAAAAGTAATTCACGTAATAAGTACATAGTATGTCTTTCACATTTCACAGCTCGGTAAAAATGTCTTAATACATTTTTACTCATGGATATTTTCCATATTTACCCTGTCTGCTGATTCAGCTATCAGCTTTTATATCAATTCATTCTGGACAAGGGTTTTTCAAAGCCGACTCTAAAAGCAATATAACATCGTAGTGAGCTCGAATCATACACTCCAATCGCATCGGCCGCGACATCGATGTAACGGTAACTTATCCATTGTTCTACACGGCCCTTTATTAATTTAACACGATGTCTCTTTTAGAACCGTTAGCCATTGAAAAAGCCAGTGTTTTGTTGATTGCTCTATTGATTTAGGAGTTATCGCATTAAAAGAATCTGTAGGTGAAAGTTTAAAGGATTCCTTACACGCCAAATTTGTTAATGCTTCTTAATGTGGGCATTGCTAGTTGTTGAATTTAACTATGATGTCATCTGTGTTGAATAAGTTTTCAGCAAAGAGTTAGGTTTAAGATACTTCAAATTTTACTTCACGTGTCTCCGTTTAAAATTGTTCTAAAACTGGATTTCGTAACAGATGTCATGATTGGCTACTAAAACGATAGCTGTCTTTGATAAGTCAACAATATTTCGTGATTGATGGAATCAAGATTTGAATAAATTTACAGCTAAAATAGATAGATTTGAGTTAAATCGAGATTAGGACTAAACTTAGATCTACAGACAAACCACTTGACTACGAAAAGAAGCTTGAAGAAAGACTATCGCTATCAACGGGGTAATAAAATTTTCCGAATTGTAAGTCAACCATGGCCCTGAAAAGGATGCCAGATAATGCTCAACTTTGACGCTAATAGATACTCTAAACTCATTCGTTCTTTCTTGTATATTCTTTGCGTACTTAAGTACAGTCGACTCAATGTATAATCTCATACGAACACCTCGGTAACCATCCGTCACCATTAAGTATGAGAAGTGTTCATTAACATTCCTAAACTGAATCCGTGCAGGTTTACAGATCCGGTGCACTACGTAGGTCTAGGTACAGTGCCAGCGCGTCTGGCGTTATGGGGCGCCGAGTGCCGTTGTGCCTCGTTTGATACGTGTTTTTATATTAGAAGGTATACTGAATTATCAGTAATTAACGTAACGAAGTCCTTTTAATTACAAAGATTTTAGCATTGATATGTAGTGGCTTAGCAATTGCTTTGCGATTAGTCAAATTTTGGTGTTGAAGGAGGCACAACTTGTTCAAATCCCCGTTCTACATCAACGATGTGAATTTATAAATAGGTATGTAGTGTTTTTTAATCCATTATAATGTAAATTTTTTATTTTCTCTTTGATAGTATCTAATATTTTTTTGTAATTATTAAATTCTAAAGGACGAAATATAGCAAGGTATATTTATATATGATAGAGATCTTACTTTAGACTTCATCTTGGTATTTATACAGTGATGAACTGGAAAATTACTGCTCATTGATTTAATTGAAACAAACTTTACTTAGTGTTTTGATAATAATGAAAGAAAACTTAAAAACTGAATCTAGGGGATTCCTCTCTATCAAGGGCAGATTAAAGGTTACAAATCAAGTAAAGGTGAAATAAATAATTCATTCTCATTATTCAAATCACTAACAATTGGACATATATTTGATATTATGAATGAGTAGCTTGGGGATATCAAACTATTGGCCTTTTGAGTTCTGTGAGTGAGTTTACAACCAAAATATTGTTACGATGATCTGTCAAAAATAGAGGATACAACACGATGGTACCAAACATATTTATGTAACGCGATACAACTTTCAATAGCGCGATCTATTTGACAACTCACGCCATCTACTTGCAATTAGTCCAACTAAAACATAGTCCAAAGAGGTACAATGAGTTTAACATATTTTCCAGTAAACTTGCCCGTCCAAACGCTCCTGGGGGACGCGTCTCGTCACTCAGTGGTACTCAATAATGCATGCGCCGACAGAGCACAGCCTACAGTGATACAGGGAAAAATGCAGCTACCTCATCCACCAATGTTTTCAATGCTTAATTGAAATTTGAAACGTAATTTGGGATTCTTTCCTTCGTAATTTGATCCTTAGTAAGCTGCAGTAGTTGCAGTACCTAATCTGTTAATCTTATTAATATATTTTGCCTGCCTTTACTCGTATTTTTGTCTTCGTAATCATTTGTAATTTTTAGTTATCTGCATGTTAATTATAATAGCGATTGTAGTGTTACTTAGTGTAATCAATAATATTCAGAAATAACCACACAGTACCATCTTGTCCAAAACTAAGCAAAGCTATAAGCCCATAGTGGTATGGGTCAGGTCTCTCTGCATTTGGTCTTCCTATCCCAATGTAATCATCCATGTTCATCAATTTACCTCTTTTGCTACAATGTCTTCATCTCTCAAATTAATTCTTCTATTAACTTATCTCAATCTATACTACACAGATAAATAAATTGGAAGTTTTCACCAAATGCATTTTATGAAAGTGTATGTGATATTTCCATTAAAAAAATAACATTTCCAAAAAAAATACTAGCGTGTCTGTCTGTCGGTTTGTTTCGGCTAATCTCTGACACGATGGGACCGATTTTATCTAGACTGTAACTGGCACGTAGTTTAGTGTAATTTAAGATACTTACAATTTAGAAAAGAAGAAATATCACTAAGCAACAATTCTACTGTTAATCCAGCTAGTATATTAAATTAAACATTATTCTGAAGCTGAATATCATTTCCAGATTTTCAACATAAGTGACTCAGCTCAGTCCTCAACGTTCACACACTCATTAGTATTAAAACATAATAGTAAAAGGTTCCTAGGATTAACCTTGAACCTATTCAGGTGCTTTTCGCACCCACTCTCCTGGCTGGAGGGTGTCTGAAGTGGTCTGTCGCGAGGGGAGACGCACTTAGTTGGGCCTAGGCGGGGATTACATGGGTTTAAGATTTGCTCTCAGTTCTATTAATAGCGATATGATTATCTTGAACAACTGGAAAGTAAATTTGTAGAACTGTGCTGAAATGAAGATGGTTTATTCAGTTTAGGTCTGTATAAAGGTTCGCGACGTAGCCTTTTAAGGAAACCGGCAACTAACTTGTCAGCCTCTAGTTTAAAATATAGCGTATTGTATAAAGTGATTGATTTGTCTTACACATCTAGCTGTTTTTCTTATTTTATTATTAGATTCACTACATTAACGTAGTATACTTATTTCATATCTTAATAATAATAACCAGGTTCACCGCGCACATCTATCGACTGGTGACATACCTCCCTCACAACTTCAAGAAGAGTTTGATGAGATATTTACAGGATCGAATAGTGCGCTTGGAGCCCCTGGTTTTGCAAGCGACCATAGGCTGTGGTAACCTTACATTAGGTAGGCGGCATGCTTTTTCACCATTTTATTTGTCTTAAATAGAACTTAGATCATACCATCCCATACACACCCTAATGATTTCAAGTAATGAATACTAACAATCAATGACACTTAACGTATTAGACCATGAACGCGGGTTCCGGACAAAAGCCTTGCTTCCGACCGCTTACCCTCGTAGCTCAGGGCACGATCACGGACTGATTGCAGCCCCCTTCAACCCTTACCTGTACCCCAATACATCCAGTTTGCAGTTTCTAAGTAAGGTCAAGTGTGTACCAAATGCTATACGACCTGCTATAAGACAAGCTATAAGACAATACTATCGATACTAGTCGGTTCTTTGAAGGCTCGTTTTCGAACCGATGGTAGTGAAGTGTTTTACTAGGGACTAAGGTAAGTAATTAAATTTTATTTTCGAAATAATTGTTAAGTTACGTATTTCTGGAAAGTGTAAGCTACTGTATATCTCACATTTTTTATTGTAAGTATATCGTATTATGTGAGGAAACAATACGTTTTTTGTATTTTTGCGTTTTCTGGTTTCCATCGAACAAGTTTACTGTTTAGTCTGGGATCAGTTGGTACTATGTGATAATGACAAAAATAATAGATTTGTTTATATAACTGTAATGAAGCTCATCTCCCACTGGTCCAAAGCTTAAGAGCACCCTCTAATTGTGACAATATATTTCCCCTGAATCGTGTGAAATCAGCCGAAGCGTCTGGCCGGTGGTGCTCCGGCGAAGCATGATACTCATGCATCAATACTTGTATACAACCATTTGTGTATAACATATCCACCGCGTATTGCATGACAATTGGTATACATTAACCTACCATACACTTAAATATATTTTTGAAATATTTGTGTTCAATAAATCGCGATTTTGAACTAAGTACACGTGAACGCTAATACTCGTTATCTACGCAAGGTTTTGTACAAACGAGTATCAAACAAGATATTGTTTTTATAAAAAAAAATTTTTATTTGGTGACCAATTCAATCGTAAAATAGAAGTCGGTCAAATTTTCCATCGAGTCAACCGTCCTGGGCCTGAAGACAAAGTAACATTATCCTCATACTTCGCTAGTAGAAACGATACAAAATGTATGGGAATGACATAAGTCACGTGACTGATATATGTCATTTAAATACAAGCGCGAGAGAATGTTACTTTGTCCAGGCCTAGTGGCGATGAAACAAACGAGACGTTTTTAATTTGTTTTGATGCAAGCGATTGGTCCGTGTCACGCCGAATCTAGCCGAATGGAACCGATCGCGCCGTTTTCGATGGTGACTACACGTGATTTGTACTCGCTACCATGCGATTGAAAACAATCGCGATGCATCGAGATGTTTGAACAATCGAAACAATTGCGATTAACCTCTCGCCATCGCGCATCGCTACGCTACGCTAGGAGAGAATATTTCAAGTAATTTGAGTTAATTTAACATCTTTGGCAATCGTTACAGGTCAGTCAGAGGCCTAAGAGAGTCTGCCAACTGGTTTAACCCAGATTGCCACTTTTCCTCGAAAATCAGGTGATCAGCCACATCGGGTTGAATCAAGTGCCGACCCCAAATACATGGGATTAAGGCCAGGGAGATGATGATTTCAGGTAATTTGAGTAAGAATGATTTGAATTGAGTAGTAAGGCTTACTTACCTTGAGTATAGTGCATAATCTAGACGCAAGATGGCGCTTCAAGTTTCCTGATTCACCATTACTATGAACACCACTCACCTGTGAACAAAAAACAATATTATGAATAACAAATCATTTTGGAATACATTTCGAATTATAAAATAGTATTTACTGCCTTCGACTTTATCCGCGTGTAATTGTTACTTTGGGCAAACGCTAACTTTAACCTGCGATTGATATATATGTATAGCTTATAGCCTTCCTCGATCAATGGGTCAACCAACACTGAACTTTTTCATATGGGACCAATAGTTTCTGAGATTAGCGCGTTGAAGCAAAACAAGCGCTTCAAGTTTATGTATTAGTATAGATTTTGATTCAACATTTCAAGATGATAGGTTAAGGTGTGAAAGCATTACAAACATACATTAAGAGGACCTTTGCGACAATTTATTACAAAACAAGCTGTGCGCGATATTCACCCAGGAATGATTTTTTTAAATGAAGTAGCCTACAGCACTCAGCTAATATCAGCTATCTGACAGTGAAATTCCCGTTAAAATCAGCCCAGCCATTCAAATAGAAGTGAAAATTAGCTGTTAATTTGGAATTACAAACAGACCCTTTAATTTATTTATCTGTGTAGTTTGAATTGAGAAAAATTTAAATCAGATAAAATCTGTCAGGAAAACTGTAACCCTATTTCCCATAGCCGATGCACAAACAGGTACGACGAGCCAACTGGAACGCATAAATATGGCAAAATACAAAGTTATCGAAGCCACTAAGTCGCTTTATTGACTACAGTGCACCGTTTCCAGCTCACTCACTAAACGATTCTAAACTTTATTTGAATTTAGTATAATGCCCGTTTTCGCTTACAAATTTTGAGATATGATACGATAGGCTTCGCTTATATGTTGGCTTTACACTAATTACTCTATGGTTTGCCGTTTGAAATGAGCTATGCAAAAATCACAGAATTGGAACGAGCAAAATCTACAACGATGTTTGAATGCATATCTCTCTACTAAGTGTTGGAAAATAGAGGATTAAAGATATACCAGTTTTGAATGACTATATGTAGTAGCCAATTGGATTGAAAATGAAACTGATTTATTCAATTTGGGACCTGGTAACGCCAAAATTATTAACGTCAAAAATTTTCCACCAGAGTCAAATGCAGACGATGCCCTGAGTTTCTTCTCAGAAGACTAGTTTCCGAACCGGTCAATTCTTCGAAATTCATAAGTGCCTTACCAGGACCTCAACTAAAGAAATCATTTTCATTTTCATATTCATTTTCAATAAACACCCACAGCGTAAACAACGCAAGATCTAATCACAGTCTTTTCACGTTCTCATACAAAATAAAGAAAATACGCAATCGTTATAGTCAACGTTAAAACCTGTTAAAACATATACTTAGGGTATAGAAGTCGCTATGCTAGCAAACATATAGACAGGCGATAGACACCCCTAATATTGAAAGCGTTCAAACTCATCATTAGCCGCTAAGCAACTGCGTTCTATAGACACGCATTTGCCATTTTCGTAGTCCATAAAAAATCTACATGAAAACCACCAAAATTCCGGATGCGTATGCAAAACTAACAAGCCGTGTTGAAAATTGTTAATCGATACATGACCAGCGTATTTGAATACAAACTGGTTTTAAATGAGACTCTCTGATAATTTGCCACCCCGTGAACAGACTGACGCCCATAGTTTATAATATGTGAACACTGAAGTGGTTGATGTTGACTAAAAGGATCTCTTTATAGACCTTTCTTAAATCACTTCGCGGAGCTGATTCCTCAGCCATACCATCTGACGAAAACTCCTTTAGAATCTACCTGATCACACAAGGTTTTTCGCAGTAAAAGTAACCTTACAAACCTGGCAGAATAATTCTATGTAAAAAAAAATTCTTACCATTTGATAGTACTTTCTTAAAATTCTAATCGAATACTTGAGTCTGAGCTTGAACGCGATACTATTTCGTTTCCAAAGTGGACGAACTTCCCACAGATAGCAAAAGGTGGCCGTACGCACTTCAAACAATTTCAAAAATGCGGATTACTTGCAGACGATATTTCTTAAGAATCCCTTAACCGCCCTCTTATTCAAATAAACAAACAGATATTATATCAGTACTTAAGCACCCTTAAAAATATCCCCTGGTTTGACAACAAGAGATCGACCAATAAACATCAACTAACTTCCAATTGGAAGAGCCGGCGATCTAATTTAACTTGTCCTCAGCCAGGACTCAGCAAAAATTCATTATTAATACAGGGAACTTGGTTGCTTGGGGTCACACTGTTAGCAGACAATTTCCCTTTATCATAAACTAACGTACGTCACGCGGTTTCACCCGCGTAGTTCCTGTTCCCGCTGAAGTACGGGGTTAGAATATAGGTGGCCTATATTAATCAGTGATAATGTAGCACACAAATGGGGAATTTTTAAAATCGGTCCAGTACTTTTGGAGCCAATTCGTTACAAACATACTTACATACAAATTCTCCCCTTTATATTATTAGTAGAGAAAAAAGCGCAAAACGCAAGGTCAAAACCTTGGGACACAGTTTAAAAAGGCAATTTATCGACATTGTCCGAATAGACACTCGCTACGAGTGATAACTGAATTTCCCGGACTAAGGCACGAGCAAAAGCAAGTATTTAATTAATTAGGATCTCGCTTACTGTGACGCTGTAACTTTTGTGTTGTAAGCGACTCGGGCATTGAGAGTTCGCGTAATCCGATTATAAAATGCGGACTGCGACATTACAATTGTTGCGGGCGAACATGGCGACCTATTGTGGTATAATTGTGAGAAAAAATATTATAATTTACGATAAGAAAGCGTCCCAAATTCACAGTGATTTATTTGTTTGATCCTTGTTTTAACAAAAATCTTAATAAGTTCATACAGTCGTCGTCGTTACCACGTCGAGTCCAGAGGGCCTATGACTTCTTTAATTATTATAAGACCGTTGTATATGGTGTATCTTTCTGTCCTTGTCAAATATTCCAATTAAGTATATACTTTATAAAATAATAATAATAGAGGTATCTTGCGGGGTAGGTACGGAACATTTATGATATCTACACAGATAAATAAAATTGAAGTGTCTGTTTCGAAAGTACACACACTACCAACAATAAAACCCAAGTTTAATATTTTTCTCTGTCTGTCTGTTTGTTCCGGGTAATCTCTGAAATGGCTGAACCGATTTTAACAGGACTTTCAATGGCAGGTAGCTGATGTTTCAAGGTGTAACTTAGGCTACTTTTATTTATTAAAAATATAAGGGTTCCGCGGCAATAATGATGAAACTAAATATACGCGGCACAGCTAGTCTATACAGATAAATAAAATTGAAGTGTCTGTTTGTAATTCCAAAATAACAGCTTTTCACTAAATGCATACGAAAGTATACGCGCTACTGACACTGAAAAACCAAGTTTTAAAAATTTTCTCTGTCTGTCTGTCTGTCCGTCTGTCTGTCTGTCTGTTTGTTCCGGGTAATCTCTGAAACGACTGGACCGATTTTATCGGGACTTTCACTGGCAGGTAGCTGGTGTTTCAAGGTGTAACTTAGGCTACTTTTATTTATTAAAAATATTAGGGTTCCGCGACATTAAGGATGAAACTAAATCTACGCGAGTGAATCCGCGGGGCACAGCTTAATATAATATTTTATTGAGATTAATGATTAATGAGAGTTTCAATGACTATCCATTCAATTCGTAGAGCATTTATGCTTAAATATCGACGAATACACAAAAAAAACCTACTGCTACGGACAAAAAATAAAAATAATGCGATTTTTATTTTACTAACTTTCATATGCATTTGGTAAAAAGCTGTTAATTTTGAATTACAAACAGACACTTTAATTTTATTTAGGTATAGATATAGATTATTTCCTTACATAAAATCATTTGTTAATCTGCAGTCAAATAGCAAAATATGCAGACATAGTACTTAACGGGGCAATATTCCTCTAGAACTTGCCATTTAGATAACAATTCGAGCTCTGCGAGCGCCAATCTAAGTTTGTTCTGCACTTCATTCATCTCTGACCTTTGACAATTTAAAGTAATCCCTGGAGTGTGTCAATATTTCGCTAGCTTCTCCAACTCTTGAGATTTTCGCCATTCTATACTATACTGTACTTTATGAGACGTAGTGGTCAAGTGGCTCAAATGTTCTCAAATTCCAGCAATCTGTTCCTATCTATACATCTATCTATCTATCTTATCTGATTATTTTATTAGATTATTATTAGTTCGATAAAAAATAAAATTGAAGTGTCTGTTTGTAATTCTAAAATAACAGCTTTTCACTAAATGCATATGAAAGAATACACGATACTGACACTAAAGTATTAAATTTTTTCTCTGTCTGTCTGTCTGTCTGTCTGTTTGTTCCGGGTAATCTCTGAAACGGCTGGACGGATTTTAACGGGACTTTCACTGGTAGGTAGCTGATGTTTCAAGGAGTAACTTAGGCTACCTTTATTTATTAAAATTATTAGGGTTCCGCGACAATAAGGACGAAACTAAATCTACGCGGGTTAAACCGCGGGGCACAGATAGTGAGTTTATATAAAAACTTAAGTGCAGTTAAAGTCACACTATGATCTTAGACTGTGAAGGAAAACATCGTGAAGCAACCTGCATGTACATACATACATACGTACATATGCTCACGCCTGTATTCCTCGACGGGGTAGGCAGTGTTGTTAAAACAGCACCCATTTTTTACCGAAGATGATTAAGTGCCAACGTGACAGATGTGTGATCGTCGTCTCTTTGAATTACCTCTCAGACATATGCAGCTGTCCTCACGAAGTGTTCGTTCACTGTAAAAGACGTAGTAAGAAATCATTGCACATAAATTGTGGAAAAACTCATTGGTATGGTCAAAGTCAATGTCAAAAATATCTTAATCGATTAGACTTTTTACAAAGTACTTTCAATTCGTCAGAACGACATTAATTACAGGATTATACATGCTACCGCCAGGTTCGGGAGGTTGCTTTTATTGAGAATATAGGCCAATTATCACGTTGGCAGCTGATGATACTTACATTTCTATCATGAAATTTACAGCTGACGATGTTTTCCTTCACCGCGTTGAGCTCGTGTTTTGAAAATTGAATACAAGTGTAAGCTTTTTATTTGTATTATTTTATATTTTGATTCAATGTCAATTTACATTACATATTAATCCTTGAAATGTTATTAATCATTATTAACAATATCACGTGTAAGTACTGGTCTGTCGGAAGTCAAAATTACTTTTATCTATGGCGCGTAACAACACATGATTATTATTTTATTTTAATACGAGGCACATCCGGTTAATGTCAACGTTTCTTTTTAAATCCGACAGACGCAGTACGGCATTATCAGTTGATCGTTCGCCGAGAACAGACGTGTACTCTTTTGTTAATATAAACTAATAAAAGTGTTGTGTTGAGACTCTGGACTTCATTTACTGACCTTTCAAAGGTCAGAAGTGGGATCACATCGAGGTTCCATACCTTGGTGAAACACTCAGACGCCCATAAATATAAAGGTATGTGCATTTTGTATGGTAATAAAATACGAAATAACAGTTTTTCATAAAAAAAAAAATATAAAAAAATAATATGCTACCGTTAAAACTTAAATGGTTCATTTAAGGATATGGCAGTTCATTTTTTTCTTTTTAAATGTTTTTAAATATTAGATGTATTGGTGCATATTCCAAGGGTTCTTTAGGTTCAATTTAAACTAAACCAACGGTTTTTTTTTTGTTCTAACGTATTAATACTTTATGTTCGTGTTCTTGATAACATTATCTTCTCGAGAACTTGTTAACATATTACAATAAAACAAATTTATGGCTTGATAAATACCCCACGTGGAGATTTATTTATGTAGATATTCATAATATATAGGTTTCTACCTTAATTTGTACTAAATTATTTTGACCCCCTGACTATTTAATTTACTTTCTTTACACTACGAACGGAACTTACAGATCAAACAGTTTCGTAATATGTTCATATCCTCATGATTGAATAAATTTTATTTTTGTTTTATTAAGAAATTTATCGATAGAATGTTAGTTACCTTTAGATGAACATTAAATACCACTTTTACTGGTCGTACATTTTTATTTTCAGTTTAACATTTATCCAACATCAATATGGAAAATTCTCGTAAACGCAGAAGGCACATTAGAGATACGAGTAGTAGCAGATCCGATTCATCAGATGATAATCAAAATAGAAGTTCTAAGAGACGACACAGATCCTCTCGCCATTCCCGTCGAAGACGGCATCGGCATCGTGGTAGGTCAAAGCAATCCAGCTCCAATGAAAACTTAATACCATCTGCTGGTCCAACAAATTCCTCTGCTGTACGGGATGGTGGCGGTGTTACAACACAGCGAGTTCACGAAGTCGTTACCCCAATTGCTACTCCCCCACGGAATGGTGATCCCAGTCAACATACATCGAGAGTTGAGGCTGACATCGGACCACAACCACACTCGGCGAGTACACAATTAGATTCTAATAGTTTTTTTGGTGTTTTCAAAGATTTAGTACAATCGTTACGTCACGATGGAAATTCTGAACGTTATCCGGCCATTAACGTAATACCTGAATTTGATCCGGGTAAACGCAATCAAACAATAGACATGTGGATATCAAAAGTAAATGAGTGTGCCAAGATTTACAGCTGGTCTGAAAGGCATATTATACACTATGCTCTCCCGAAACTAGTTGGGTTGGCTCATAAATGGTACCAAGGTTTACCTAGTTTACTTTTTACGTGGAGTGAATGGCAAGATAAATTACGTTTAGCCTTTCCAAGTGACGAAAATTATGGTCAATTGTTGACGGAAATGCTTGCATATAAGGCTAGGTTTGGAGATTCCTTAGAGGAATATTACTATGAAAAAATGGTTCTTTTAAATCGTTGTAATATTAAAGGTAAGAATGCAATTGATTGTATTCTATTGGGTATTGAAGACAGGTCGGTAAGAACCAGCGCAGAAGCGGCTCAGTTTACCGAACCAGATAAATTGCTCGTTTATTTGAGGAATGTAAAGATAATTAAAAGATCTGAACGATTCAATAGCTCACAAGCAAGCACTTCCGAAAACAAACGGACAAAAGTTTTTAGAGATAGTCATTCGGAATCTAAGTTTAAACCAAAGTGTTTTAATTGCGGGGAAGAAGGACACCCGTACTTTAGATGTAAACAAGCAATCAAACGATGCGATACTTGTCATAAAATTGGTCATTTAAGTATAAATTGCAATAATACTAAGTCTGACTCCACAGTTACTAACAAGGTTTTGAAAGTTTCGTTAGAACACGATAGTAAAGACTCAAAATTTTACAAGAAGGCTAAAGTAAATGGAATTTACGTTGACTCTTACATAGATTTCGGTAGTCAATGTACCATGATAAGGGAATCTGACGCCAGTCGGTTAGTTCTTTCAATTTCGCGTAACGATTTACCAGTATTAAGGGGATTTGGTCATTCTGCTGTTGGGTGCTTAGGAAAATGTACAGTTGATCTTCAAGTTGATTCTGCTAAAGCATCATTAGAAGTATTTATTGTCCCAGATCAATATTTACAAGTCCCCTTGATGATAGGACAGACTTTCACGGAACAAGAACATATATTTGTTTACAAAACTGTAGACAAGCTTCTTATTTCTGAAAAAGTACATGATGTAGGTAGCGTGACTTTATTTACCGATGACAACGTGTTCATTAATGGGTATACTGAGGTTTGTGTCCATTCCAGTCCCGCATACACTGGAGATGTTTTTATCGACTCTAGTATATGCCAACATCCTCAAATGGGTTATGAAATTGTACCAGTTGTAACCCCCTTAACAAATGGCAAAGGAAATCTCCTTATTAAAAGTATAAATAGTCAATGTTGCGAAATTGGAAAAGATGTCTTGATTTGTCGAGCTCTTCCGCTACTGGAAGTCCCATCGCGTTACGTAAATAGAATAATACCGGATACAGTAGCTGACACTAATAAGATCGAAAAGGCTAATATACATGTTAATAATAATATTAGCGATCAAGACTCTGAAAACTTAGTTAATTTATTAAATGATTACCGCGATTGCTTTGCATTCTCGGTGAAAGAATTAGGTTGTATAGTGGGTACCGAAATGGACATAAAACTAAACGACAATACCCCGGTAGTTTATAGACCATATAGAATGCCCCAAAAGGAACGCGAACTAGTACGAGAAATGGTACAAGAACTTGAGGATTCTGGAATAGTTAGGCCATCTTCTTCTGCATACGCTTCACCCATAATTTTAGTACGAAAGAAAACTGGCGACTATCGCCTTTGTATTGATTTTCGCGCCCTTAACAAGAAAACCGTTAAGGAACATTACCCGCTTCCTAGAATTGATGATCAATTAGATAGTTTATCCGGTTTCAAATACTATACTTCCCTAGATCTCGCGTCTGGATATTACCAGTTGCCGATGTCTGAACACTCCAAGCATTTGACGGCATTCATAACACCAGACGGGCATTATGAATTCAACCGCATGCCATTTGGATTGGTCAATGCACCGTCAACATTTCAGAGGGCAATAAATTGTATCTTGGGAAACGCGAGATTTAAGGAAGCCTTTGCGTATATGGATGATATCATAATCCCGTCAAAAACCATTGATGAAGGATTACAGAAAATTAAAGCTATTTTGGAACTTTTTCGTTCGTCAGGTTTGACACTTAAATTATCGAAGTGTAATTTTCTAATGCAATCCATTGACTATCTAGGTTTTGAGGTAACTGAAGAAGGTATTAGGCCTGGTAAATCCAAAATTCAGGCAGTGGAATCCTTCCCTCGACCGACTGACCAACACAAAATCAGACAATTTTTAGGCCTCGCCAGCTTCTTTAGGAGGTTCATTAGAGGATTTTCTGTGATAGCTAGGCCCCTTACTCAGCTGCTAAAAAAGGATGCGCATTGGAAGTGGAGTGATGCAGAGGAGGAAGCATTCCTAACCCTAAAGCGAGAATTAATACAGCGTCCTATTCTCGCGTTCTATAATCCCTTGTACGAAACCCAGCTTCATACAGATGCGTCCAAAACTGGTATTGCTGGAATACTCTTACAGAGGCCTAATAAAGACTCTCCTTTTAATGCTGTGGCTTATTATAGTAGGCAAACATCTCCAGAAGAATCTAGGTTTTCGTCGTATGATTTAGAAACCTTGGCTGTTGTCACATCCCTACAAAGGTTCAGAGTATATTTGCTTGGTATACCTTTTACAATAATTACTGACTGCAATTCTCTCAGGGCGACTTTCGAAAAGAAAGACATTCTACCCAGGGTCGCTAGATGGTGGAATGTAATGCAGGAGTATGACTTTAACATAATGTACAAGCCAGGTATATCGATGTCTCACGTCGACGCGCTCAGTCGAAATCCCTTAGTTGAAGAACCTAGTGTGTTAGGCTTAGAGGTTAGGAATATTGACACAAATTGGGTAGCAACAGTTCAGTTAAATGACCCTGAACTACAACGAATTATAGAAATACTGAATGATGACAATACCAACAATATTTTAGAGATTAAAAATTGTTTTGTAGTGAAAAGAGGCTTGCTATTTAGAAAAACGAATGAAGGAGATCGCTGGGTTGTACCTAAAGGGGTTAGGTGGCAAATTGTAAGGTCAAACCATGATGACCTAGGTCATTTCGGATTTGACAAGACCTATGACAAAATCAAATCTCAATTTTGGTTTGCTAAAATGCGTAGATTCATCAAAAAGTACGTAGACTCTTGTTTGGAATGCGCCCATACTAAAATACCGTCGGGCAAGAGGGCAGGTGAACTTCATCCTATCCCTAAAGTGAGTCGTCCCTTTCATACGTTACATATTGACCATTTGGGACCATTTGTCCGTAGCAGGAAAAGGAATTGTTATATTTTATTAATAATAGATGCTTTTACTAAATTTATCATTCTTGTACCCGTTAAAAGCACAAAATCAGTACATTCTATAAATGCAGTGAAAATTTATTTCCATACGTTTGGTGTTCCAACAAGAGTGATTTCTGATAGGGGTACCTCTTTTACGTCTAAACACTTTCAACATTATTTACATTCCTTGGGCATCAAACACATAATGAACGCAGTCGCAACTCCACGGGCCAATGGCCAAGTGGAACGATATAATCGTACAGTTTTAGCTGCTTTATCTGCGACTAACCTAAACAAACCTGAAAATATGTGGGATGAAAAAGTTTCAGAAATCCAATGGGCTCTCAATAACACTCTTAATAAAGGGACTGGTAAGACTCCCGCTCAAGTTCTTTTCGGCTTTAATCTTGTAGGTACGTCTAATTCTATCCTTGGTTTAAATATAGAGGATGAAGTTGATGATACGCATAAATCTATAGAAAGTATTCGGGAAGAGGTCACTGAACACATCGAACTGCAACAGAAGGGACAAAAGGAGAAATTTGATAAATCTAGAAAAAGGGTAATATATAAAGTAGGCGAGCTTGTTCGAATAGAAAGAGAAATTCCGTCCACGGGTAAAAGTAGGAAGTTAGTACCCAAACTGCGAGGACCGTACCGTATAGTAGAGGTATTAGGAAATGATAGGTATAAAGTTGAAGACACTCCCTTATCCCGCAAGGGTAACAGAAACTTTTCGGGTATTTTTTCCGTCGATAAAATCCACCCTTGGTTGGTTTATAATAGAGATTGTGACGATGAATCGTCAGAGTCGGTTGTTGATGTAAGTGAGTAAGCTATCTTTGATTGCTTGTGCTATTAGAATGAGGTACATTGATATATGAAATGGTGAAGTTAATTATTTATTTAATGTTGTAATTAGTTAAATAAGTATTGCGAAGAAAACTTTACAGACAGAATAGATCAGCTGTGGATATGTCTGAGGCCACAATGATCCTATTGTTGTTATATATGTGTTTATTAGATCAGCTGTGGATATGTCTGAGGCCACAATGATCCTATTGTTGTTATATATGTGTTTATTAGATCAGCTGTGGATATGTCTGAGGCCACAATGATCCTATTGTTGTTATATATGTATGTTTATAAGATCAGCTGTGGATATGTCGGAGGCCACAATGATGTTATTGTTATATGTGTTTATTAGATCAGCTGTGGATATGTCTGAGGCCACAATGATCCTATTGTTGTTATACATGTATGTTTATTAGATCAGCTGTGGATATGTCTGAGGCCACAATGATCCTATTGTTGTTATATATGTATGTTTATTAGATCAGCTGTGGATATGTCTGAGGCCACAATGATCCTATTGTTGTTATATATGTATGTTTATTAGATCAGCTGTGGATATTTCGGAGGCCACAATGGTCGTGAAACTTAAATATGATATGAAATAGTCAACAAATTGCTACGTAATTATTAGGATACAGTATTATTTGAGTAATGCTACAAATGTATTTTTTTTTTTTTTTTCACGAGACGTGAAAAAGTCAGGAAAGGCCGACTGTAAGCTTTTTATTTGTATTATTTTATATTTTGATTCAATGTCAATTTACATTACATATTAATCCTTGAAATGTTATTAATCATTATTAACAATATCACGTGTAAGTACTGGTCTGTCGGAAGTCAAAATTACTTTTATCTATGGCGCGTAACAACACATGATTATTATTTTATTTTAATACGAGGCACATCCGGTTAATGTCAACGTTTCTTTTTAAATCCGACAGACGCAGTACGGCATTATCAGTTGATCGTTCGCCGAGAACAGACGTGTACTCTTTTGTTAATATAAACTAATAAAAGTGTTGTGTTGAGACTCTGGACTTCATTTACTGACCTTTCAAACAAGTAGTTTTACTTATGTATGAGAACTAGTCAATATGGAATATTATATATGCATGCGAGCGATCATTCATGGGAATCACACCTCTAGGAATATACCCTTTACTGTAGTCATTTTAATTGATTAATTGGTTTGTATCGAGAGAAAACTATTTAGTCGTGAAGATATTATTCCATATCCAAACGTACATGAGCAAATGACAACCGCATACTATGGCAGTTGCAATGGCTGTCAAAACTCCTCATTTGGTGAAGCGTTGACGTAATTGATAAACTGCTGATATGAATAATAAATAGCTGTTGCACACACTTTGTCATAATTAACATATTTTTTTTTGTAAAATGTATTTACGTAATTTTTTTATGAGTATCATATGAAAAAATTACACAGATTCAAAAAGCCAGTTTTCTTAAATAAATGTGTCTATTAATACGAAAAAGAATTCTTGGTGCGCCCTTATGAGGCTGCCTTGTAAGAGGGCTGTTGAAACCATCTTGCTTACTGCAGCTTAGCTTTAAGATAAAGTAAGGATATTATAAGACAGTGTTTTGCTTACTTAAATAAATGTGGTAAATTGTTTCTGCAACAAGATATTTATATCTTTATGTATTAAAATATATGTGAGTATTGTATTTTAAATATGGTTAAAAATCTAAACAAATAAATAACATTGAAGTGTGTATTTGTAACTTCAAAACAGCTTATCACCAAATACATAATATGAAGGTATACGGTACTTAAATGAAAAAAAAGGATTTTTTTTGTCCTGGTTAGTGCCTGGTTCATGTCAATAGGCGTGCCCCTTGTTATGGGACTTTGATATAACGGGCGAAATGTAGGGAAATACAGGAGTGAGCATATGAATGAAAAAACATTAATTCACTTCAAGTAAGGTAGTTATGGACGTCAACATAACTACCATCGGTTGGGAAACTAGCTTTCTGAGAACCATCAAGTAACGCAGCCAGGTATCTTGTACATTGCATTCTTGCAAAATGTCAGAAGAACATTTTATATTTACGTCCACTTGTTGCATGGAACCCATTAAAATAAAAAGCACGTACAATTAGCATAAAAGACAAGTGAATTACTATAAATAGCACTCAAACTGTTCCGTTTTCTATATACAAATTAACTTTGTATTTCGTAAAGCCCAAACCCCGTAGTCGATAAATTCGCTTCAGGATTTACATTGCAAATGTGACAAAAGTTTAGACTTCTTCATTTGGTAGTTAACAAAAGCAGAAACTAACGTACACAGTCCTGCAGGAATGGGGGGTAAGTAGGAAGTGGGATTTATTAAACTTTTGATTTACGACAGTTCATTGTTTTGGCTACCCTTCGCCCTTGGGTGGCAATCTTTACGAGACTTTGATTACATCCACTGGTTAAAATTTAGCTGAATGCCTCGATGATCTAGTAGTCGCAAGCGCTTCTACGGAATATGAGGCCCTGGGTTCGAGCCCCGGGTCGGGTGGTGTTATTAGGTTTTTCCAATTTTCTGTTGTCTACATTTATGTACGGCAGTTATGTTCTTCTCAGTAAAAGCAACCTTCCGAACCTGGCGGTAGCATGTATAATCCTGTGTAGTCGTGTCATTCTGACGATTTGAAAGCACTTTGTGAAAAGTCTCATTAGATAAAGATATTTTTGAATTTGAATTTTAGTTATAATAGTATTTTGTCTAAGTATCATAGAATAAGGGGCGAGCCGATTGTCATTGACCGGGCACTAATTCAGAATATTTATCAGAAAAATCAATAACATAATAGAAAAATAATAAGCTTAATAAGTCAAATTGATGCTGTTACATACTATTGATGTTTTTTTTAACCGATTTCAAAAAAAGGATATTTGTTCAAATATACCTGCGATTAGCTTGTTCAAACTTACTCTCTTATTAGTGTAGATAATATCAAAATATTTCTTTTTTAAGTATACTCGGAATTCAACTCCTCATTCATGAATTTAAGAGTTGTGACTCTTGTCGGTGTAACTGATGCAACTTCTTCCATTTGTCTCTATCCAGTGCCATCTCCTTGACCTCCCTATACGTCATGGCAGACACTTTTTCCTTGACTTGTCTCATGTATGTTAACCTGGGTCTTCCTCTTCCTCTCTTTCCTTCTACTTTTCCTTCTAATATGTTTTTAAAGAAACTGTCATGTCGTACAAGGTGGTCAACTCCTACATCTTAGTAAAACCGTATCAAGTATCCTTAACGTAGTTTATCGTTTTTTAACAGACAAAATATTTGTATGAAAATGGCGACTTCAATTGTAACTATTTATAGATGGAAGATTTTAACACTCACGTTAGAATCTTATACTATTTAAAGAAGATAGGTAAGTTCTAATCTACTTATGAAGTATCGTATACTCTTTAAGATCACACTTTATTTTACAGGGAATATCAGGTTGCATATGGGCCCAGTTGAGTGTACTGAACGACACATGCTGTCCCCTCACAACTTTTAGTGTGCAGTATTAAAAAGAAATCCAAGCTTCGTAAGGAAGTGCCGAGTCTTGCTTCCATAATAGTGATGGGAAAACTTGATCCCATGATGTTGGTTATCGATAAAAATATATAACATTAAAGAGCGAATTGTCACGTTGAAAACCTGTCGAAAAAGAATTCTATTTCTTAATATTTATTTGTTTCAAATATTTTAAGATGAATAATCAATTCAATACTCCTTTCATTGTTACAATAAACTAATATATATCTATACAGATAAAATAAATTGAAGTGTCTGTTTGTAATTCCAAAATTACAGCTTTTCACTAAATGCATATGAAAGTATACACGCTACTGACACTAAAAAACCAAGTTATAAATTTTTTCTCTGTCTGTCTGTCTGTTTGTTCCGGGTAATCTCTGAAACGGCTGGACGGATTTTAACGGGACTTTCACTGGCAGATAGCTGATGTTTCAAGGAGAAACTTAGGCTAATTTTAGTTATTAAAAATCTACGCGGGTGAAACCGCGGGGCACAGCTAGTCTATTATAAAGAGGAAAGATTTGTTTGTTTGTTTGTATAGAATAGGATCCGACACTACTAGACTGATCTTGAAAATTCTTTCAGCATTAGATAGGTACATCAGCGAGTAACATAGACTATATTTTATCCCCGTACTCCCACGGGAACGGGAACTACCGCGGGTGAAACCGCGTGACGTCCGTTAGTATAAAAGAGCCAATATCATGGAACTAAAGAAGTATTATTATAACAATAAGAAGAATTAATAAATAAAATACATTATAATAAAACAACTCAAATTTGTAACAACGACTATTAAAAATTAATGAAAGATACTTTCAAAGTTCCCAGACATCGTAATTTTCTCAGTTATAATAATTATTTATGTACATAAATTGACAAGTTTTTAATTATCGCTTGTTAATAGAAGGACTGTCATTAATTAAGCATTACCTATTAGTATTTCTAAGTAACACGTTTGAAGTTATTATTTCGTTATTGTTATGGGAAAAAGAGAAAATATTTAATCCGAAGCGGATTACGTTAATTTATTAATGAAATGCTTTTGTACCGAATGCCTTTAAATTAAAATTTCGCAGTAAGAGATAAAATACCTGCATGATATAATTTAAACAATGAAATTGCTTTAAATTACCAAAAGGTTTATTGATTATAATAAATTTAATTATAAAGAGATGTATGGATACACTGACTTTTGTTCTTTGTTTAAGTACCAATATCTGTATTGAGGAGGACGATGGCTGGCATTCTCGTCATACTTGTGAACAGGTGCTGCTTGTGGGAGCTGGTCATCTCAAGCTACGCATTTAGACATAAGTAGCACTACCTACCAGACTTTTCTTTATGTTAATTTTTATCGACATTTGTTCATTGGAACTGTGTCCATGGGCTTACATTTCTCAAGTGATTTACTTTGTTTTTTAAAATTGTATAATATTTTTTGGCTTAGGCTTACCCTTTCAGGGACCCTTCTGGATGGCTTGAGCATAAGTTAAGACGAAAAGGTAGGCCAAAGATTCTACAAAAAAAAACTAAGTAAAAAATCTATCGATACTTCTCATCCCTTAATCCATCGACTTAACCAATCACTATATGACGTAGACAAAGACGATAAAGAAGACGGATATAATGTAGTGCTTTCAAATATTGGAGCGAAGTTTGCGTACAGAGCGGCAGACAAATGACAAGCGGCCTAAGGCGCACACTGCGATATTAGAAGCCTTTAAGATGGGAAAAATAGCAACTTTTACTTTGGGTACTTCTTATGTGTGGCGTAAAATTGGGGCGGCAGCGATATAAGCGTTAATACATGTTGCTAGTATATTATTTTATTCGTGTATACATCTTTACAGGCATGGTCTGTGGTAACAACGTAGTGCAGTTGATTTTTAGACGAATTTCTACGTATCGAATATAAATTAAATAAATAGTTTATCTAATAAAAAAATAAATTGCTCGTAATTAATGGAAATACGTCTGTGAAAAGGCGGTTGACACTTTAAGTTCTTTTTGGTGAAAAATTTAAGTTACTAAGGAAAGCAAGCAGGTTTCTAAAATAAAACTTAAGTATGGTAAACAAATTAACAAAAAAAACTTTAAAATGTACAAAGAACATAAAAACTAACATATATTTAGTTGGGAATAGACATTCGTCTTGTTAGACGACTGCTTACCCATCTAAAGCAGCACAGGAAAAGCAACTTTCCACACCTCTAATATTAATAAGTTAAAGTAGATAATCGCTTGAGGCGTGCTTTCGTCCCCTACGATAAGCATAAGACTGCTGTGATGTTCCACGCGGGACGCCGTGAGAAACTATTCCCGACGACATTTGTTTCATGAACGTTTCGGATGCGCTTTCCGTGAAAACTTTTCAGATGCTGAATAACTTTATTTTTCACCGAATAAATAAAAACGTTGAAGGTCTATTTCTATGCGACTTTGACTGAAACTTTATTGTTACACGTTAGAAGATCATAACAGTGCAAGGAGTCACAATAACTGATAAGAGAGATGAAGAGAATAGTGTGGAAAAGCTTACATCAATCAGACATTTAAGAAAGTCTGGTTTGGCCCAGGATACCTTGTAAAAGTCGGCAGTAGCTCAAAAATCGGACATAGTAAGTTAGTTAGACTAGACATACTTATCGTATAAGATGGAGTGCTGAGTTGGTGACCAGAGTAAAGCGGTAGATGAGACCATGGAAGAGTTTCCGAAACTGGTAAGCTTTAAGCAAGAAAGAGATATTGATAAATGCGCATGGAAATTAAGGTCCAAAAGTCTAGATTTGAATGATTTTTAGACATCTGCATTGGCATCGAAGCAGAATGTCTTCACGATGTTGAATATGGTTATCCTGTGATGGCTAGCTACTAATGGTAATCATACCCTGATTCCTGACACTTTTAGAACCTTATCCAGTACTCGGACCAGTAAAACATGCTCAGAAGCTACTACCTAGTGAAAGTCTAAGAATGGAAGTTTTTTAGGATCAAGTCTTTAGGATTGTGGAAGAAATATGTAGTAAGCATTACCTTAATAAAGCACTTTATCCTTCAACACACAATACTACAAAAGTTTACCTCTAAATTCATAATCTGTATCAAATTCCTAGACTGCCAAACCTTAAAAGTACCTAAGATTAATCATCCTTCAAAATAGATACATTTCAGCAAAATCAAGCCATTGACTGAACGAACTTTGGGATAAGTAATTTAGTAACTTGCAAAATATTATAATTAAAGTTCAAAGCCTATGCCAGAAACTTTCAAGAGAAATTCAAAGTTACTACTACATTTCCTAGATTGCTTTATATAACAATCTATTAACAAAACCTTTGCCAGGACTCTGGTATGAGGTAACAAGTTGTGTGTTAAATCTAATTTTGTTTATGTGAAGACATACACAATGTTAGTGAGTAACTACGTAGTAATTAGAACCAAAAATTCATAAAAATATATAATCAATATGCCCACACCATTCCAAAAGGAGAGTTGGTCAGGAACGCAGACTGGTGCAGATCATCAAGCAGAGAAAGGTTGCTTATCTAGGACATGTCTTTCGTCACGAGATATATGAGCTGCTCCAACTCATCATTATGGGAAAAATAGCCGGCAGACGAGGAGTTGGCCGCAGAAAGAAGACCTGGCTGAGGAATATTCGCGAATGGACCGGCATCAAGAGCGCTGCAGAGTTGTTCCACCTCGCAAGGGATGGCAGAAAATATTCAGAGCTGGTTGCCAACCTTCAGTAATTGGAGAGGCACTTGAAGAAGAAGATTCCAAAAGGATCTCCAAAGGGGTAATCAGAGGTGTTGTAACAACAACGCCCACATTTCACCGATTATGATTAAATGCCAACGTGACAGAGGGTGAATCCATAGCCGTCTCAGGGCACTATACATACGTCTTCGAACATAAGATATAAGTTTTTAAAAAAACTCATTGATGCAGGCCGCTGCGGCACAAACTTACGTCGCTTGCGTTGCAGGTGACTTCTCAAACCCCACGGCCATCACGGCTCAAATAAATTTATCATAAAGAAATTACTAGCTTGCCTCGGTGTTCTAGTGGAAGCAAAAGCTGTTACGGAACCCGATGTCTTGGCTTCGATCCCCTGTTTAATTCCATGTTCTGTATATGTCTTAATGCGTTTAATTACAGTACAGTAGTACTGTAAAATAACTGCAGTTAGTTGTAGTGAATCAACAATTTGAATTGCTCGTATTAACAGTGAACGAAATGAGATACGAAACAAAAGCAACGAATGGTTAGAAGCCATACAAGTGTTGGACACGAGTGATGACAATAATTCACTAACGATTCTAGCTTGAGTACAAGGACATGGATATTGTAGACTGGAAGGGAAAAAATTCATTTTTAACTAAAAAAAGAAAATATCTGATAGTAGAAGGAGCATCCTGGCAAGGTTATTCCCATCCAAACATAGGGTTCCTCAAGAACGGCGTAAAGAGATTTAGAGGAGCGTCACCACGCTTGAGATGTTCCTAAAGGTTTAAGCAGCGCGTATTAAGAACTACTTAGCTTTTGGTACCGAAAAGAAACATGAATTAATGCTATGTTCTAGCCAGTTCCTAATTACTTCCTGATGTGGTACAGCAAGGACCCGTAGTCAGCGGTAATCAGCTACCACCAGTAGGCTCCTTTACACCATATTCATGTAGAAATAATAGACATATTTATATGAAAAATCATAATATCAATCCTTTTACACAAAGTAGCCTAAATTACTTCTTATTACATGAGCTGCTAGTGAAAGTTTCGTTAAAATTGTTCCAACTGGTTCAGAGTTAAGCCAGAACAAGAGACAGATAGAAAGATGGAAAAGCAGAAATACAAAATATGTTCTATGTAAGTATTGTATTATACCGACTAGAAAAGCTGGTAATTTAGAATTACAAACAAACACTTAAATTTTGTAGACATATTGTATTATAGATAATACCAAAATGGCGATCGAACTAAGATTAACGGCTCGACTAAAACACTGATTACCATCGTACAAGCGTTACAAAAGTCCATTCCAGACATTTTATGTTGTAAATATAGATAGACACGAAATAAAAGTGGCGTCAGAGGCGTCTGGCTACGGCTTAGCTTTGAAAGGCTTCGGCGAGACGGCCCGACTAATTGTCAACCGTGTCGTTCTATTGTGCTATTTGGATGAATACTTACGCCTCGCATCGTAGGGGAAGTGCTAAGCAAAGGAGTGCTTCTATATTTTGGATGCTTTCTTCTTGGGAACATGCATTAGGCAAAATGGGATGATAAGCACTTACGGCGGACGACGTACCTTCGCTGGACTTAATGTAGTCTTGAATTTCGCACTCTTATACAAATTGTGAATCGGTCGATTATACGCTCCATTGGAATAAACCACAGTTTGTGAATGTCAATAGTAGAGTAGTAAAATTTATATAGAATTTTTTTGGTATTGAACACATTCAAATTATCGTATAATTTTATATTTTTTGAAATTTAATCTTTTTCAAAATAATACCTGAATAATTTTGATTTAAGAACATGACAAGGCACGTGGAATAAATTTTACATGCCATATATTTTATTACCCCACGAAAGCCTTTTAACGCATTCGCTGCTAACGACGCACCTGCGCGTCCAAATGTTAGAGAATTTACGAAGAAGACGAAATTTCAGCAGCGAATGTGTTAAAAGCACCTTAATGACACCCAAAACTATATCTCACGGGCATTTTTCAGGATTTTATCACCATAAGGTCGACCCGTGGGCTGTTAAAACGGGAAAAGCCTCCAAGAAGTATCGACAAAGAATTTGCACCCTATTCACCAGACCATATAAAATTCAGGGGATCGCATTATGCAATGGATGGTAAGACTCAAAATCAATATTGCCTTTTTACTAGGAAAGATTTTCTCAGCACATTGTCATAAATATTAAAAGAGTACCACCCTTTCAACAGGATACGGGATATGTATATTTTGTGCGGTAATATATTTGTTTTGCTACGCATTATACACTCCAGTGGATTTCGTTTTGTTTACGCTAATACGATAAAGATGAAAATATGGCTATATTTTCTTTGGGAAATAAGAGTCGTAGGATTTGCGGTTAAGTATTGTTCGGAAAGAAATGATTTTGTCGAGATAAAATAAAGGATATTGTATCATATTTACATACATATGCCCACGCCTGTATTCCCCAAACGCGTCTTTCTAAAAAAGTATACATTTTGTAGTAGCAAGGAGTCGGATTGAAAATGTGCTGTCAAAATTTCTTAGTTGCAATGTCAAGGAAAGTATAAATACTCATTTTTTTAGTCTTGAACAGCTACAGTCGACAGTGCCCCAAGTATAGGTTCAAACACGTTCGAAGTTCGCAAGAACTTGCGTTTTGGACCTTCTTTGTATGGAGACGTAAAACTGCTCACTCTCGCCAGTAAAATGAGGAACATAAGTCAACGTTAAAACATGCTAAAGCTTATATACTTGGGGTACGTGAGCATAAGTCAATAAGTTGAATTTCAACAGAATTTTGTCTTGGATCGTTAGTGCAAATTGATTTGAAAAAAATCAGCGTTTGATTGTAGCCTACAAAGGTACGTTCAATCGAGATTAATCAACACTAACCGAGTGGACACGATGCGATCCGATCTGATCAGCTCCCCTGGCACAGACTATAAATATCCTGACTGTGCTACGTTTGATTTCCCAAAGGGTGGAACTTTTTATATTGCCTCATTTACTCGAGACATCGCCTTGACCTTGACCAAGCTTTGAGGAACGTTGAGTGAAGTAATATTTAAGAGTGTATATTGATGATATTATTATAGTGAAAGAAGCTGTGTCTCGCGGTTTTACCCGAGTAGGATTTACATTTAAAACTATTTTACTTAGTGATCACTAGTCGTAACTCTTTTATCAATTAAAAATAATGTCGAGAACTTACCACCGGTTCGGAAACTAGCCTTCCGAGAAGAACCGGCAAGAAACTCAGTACTACTGTATATTCAGAGTGCATCATTGTGACGGCACACAACCAGTGCAATTTAAATAGACACTATTTACAATAAAATTTGACTAACAGTATCCATCCACTCGCAGTTAATCAGCGTTTCTAAATGTTAACTCAAGAGTTTCTGAACTTAATTAGAAAGTTGAAACGCTTGCAAAGTCGGAGTGAACAACTTTTGGCAACGCAGGCGACGTCGCTCCGTCTGCGTGCAGGATACGATGACGTAACGACTTCAACGTTTACTTAGCGGCTTAGTTTTAATGCTTTTAGCTCAAATAGACGCAAGCCAATCAGGGCTTAGCGTCTATTCTGCTTGTTTGGACATGACGTAAACGATTATTGATGTATATCCCTCTTTCAAATGCCGTTTCAAGATTGAATTCCTCGAAGCACTGCTATTGGCAGCTATCAAGCAGTCCCAACTCCGGCAGTCCCAAGTAAAAGTTGACCTTTCGTTTTAACGTGGCTCAAAATGTGTGGATACTTTAACACACATTAATAACGTCAGATACATAATAGAATGTAGACAACGTTTAAACATGGACAAGCTATACTTAAGGTATCAGTTATATAGTTGGATGAGTGAGCCTAAATTCACGCCGTGGTGTCCGAGATCACACAGCCTCCTGGTTGCCAATCGAACATCTTTGCCAATCGGTACAGGCTAGTCAGAAGCCTATGAAAGCTTGACAATAGAATTAACTGAGGAGGTGCAAAGGTCAGAGCAATCACAATGTTTTATTGTTTTTCGCACTCCATAAAGTTATCTAAAAGAGCCGGGGAATAAGATGATTGCAGGTAAAGACGTGTCCTTATTTTTTACATAGGTTTTATTAATTTGGACATAGGTCCAGGCTTAAAGTCCTCTTGCATCATCTCTTATAAGATACTAGCATTCATAGAACTATATTGCATACGACTTAATATCACACAGACATATTCCCACTAGAGTAACAATGCTCCCTTTTTGAAAAAACCAGTAAATATTCGGGTGAACGAGGATATAATTCAAGATTTCAATGACACTGACTAAAAAAATATATTTTTAGTTCAACTCAATTTGGTGCCAGTGAATTTGTCACGGCCATCATCTGTTGTGACGTCGCGTCATCGGCGTCACTCCACCGCTTGTCATTTGCCGCGGCTAAAACAACAATGACAATAAAACTGGACCGACATCCGTTTCCGTCCGCCTCCCAAGTAGCGCTACAGATTATAAAAGACGAAATTGACTATTGTGTAGGTCAAGACACATTGTGAATGACAAAAGATGGGGTTGGGTTTACTTATACATTTTTTAGTAACAACAGTTTGTTTAGGAGATAGAAGAATTGAATGCGAGAAATGACGTATATTGTGCTTCAGCAAATGAGTTTGTTTGTATATAATTATGAAATTTAGGGGAATGTAATTTTTTAAATGCGTTCCCGCTCATTGTTTTCTTTTTATTTCTACCTAGATACCATGGGCTAGGGTAGAGATAAATTCTTAATTACTGAGCAGTATGATTTTGGGAAATAGCATTTTATAATTACCGTTCTGGGGCCTTACCATGAGCTCTTATTGCCATGATAGTTTCACTCATTTATGAGACAGGTGTACGCGACGTGTATACATCTGTCACTGTCGCACAACTGAATTATCATTGCAATAAGAGCTCATGGTTGGGCCCCTGTTTTTTTGTGTGGTCGTCTACTTTATATTAGTAGTGTTTTTCGGGTTTGAAGTTGATCATTTAAGTGCCAAATTTATCCTTTCCTTGTAACGTTCCCACTCAAATTAATCTGTTTCAAAATTAGATACTAATTGAGCTATAAAGCACAAAATTATAAGACACACAGAGTATAAATAAGGCCCGATACAGACCAATCTAAATGAAATAGGCAGTGTAATTAATACGGATTAATCGAACGTCAACCATCCGCGTCACAGACGTCACGCGTAATGGTTACATTAATAATATTAGCTGCGCCTGTTACTACTACCAATCCGGTTATAATGAATTGTACACACTTGCGACTGAAACTCTACGACAAATCTGCCTTTGCATCGTTTGCATAGTTTTCTCTGAATCATCATTATTGAAGGAATCGCTTGGTGAGAAGATAAATAATATTTAAATTAAAGCACTTTTTTCAATTATTTGCAGCGAAGCTTCTCCGTTTACTACATAGATGGCGCTCTCATAAAAAACGCGAGTTTGTGAACAACTAGAGTACAACCGAAATTAAATGGCAGTTTTCTGCTAGTATAGTTGGAGCGGTGGTTCTCAAGGTATTATACGAGCATGTTCACTAAACTCACAACTTCATTCGGACTACTTGCAATGACAAAATTAAATTATAATGGACACATTCAAGTTAATAGGCTTTATGCGAAATTGATATGGAAAGAAAAAAAAATATCCAAGACGTTATAGCACATTTCTATCCGTCGTTTGAAATCTCTTGTGTAACCAAGATTGTCAACATAAGAATGTCAAGCGAGTTGAGGTCAGGAGAAAAGAATCTAACACGACAAGTAAACCAAACATGTTTACCAAAAACTAAAGCTTAACACTAAATCAACGACAAAAAAGCAGAGCTTATTGAATCGAGTCGCCCCTCGGCGTCGCGCGGTCACGTATGTCGTGCGGTGTACGTTAATATGTCGTACGTGCGACGCGTACGAAATGTCCGCTTATAAAACGTGGGTCGGAGCAGTCGCGCGACTTTATTCTCCTTCTGATTGTTGCGACGTGCGTGCTCTGACGACACGTGCATGTGTGAGCGGATTTGCTTGATTATAATATTTGCTAGGATGTTGTCTAATTAAGCTAGCTTGGCAAAAGTTAATTGGATTTTAATTTGAAGCAATATAAACATTTATGCTAACACCTGTATCTCATTGGGTTAAGCTTACTTCACTTCGTTCATATTTGTGCACTTCCTTCTCTTTTAGATGGTGTCCCGTATTTGACCTTTGTATAAAGCTGAACAAACATCCTATTGCCTTCATCCCATAAACATCTTGATTACTTAGCATGAAATACACACGTATTTCATGGCACAATGTCTTATGTATTTAACCTTGTCAAACTAAGTCAAGCTTCTACGGGAATTAGTAAATGATAAATATATCATGGATACCAAATATCCCAAACTGGACTATAAAAGGCCGGCAAAGTAATTGGTTCCAAACTTACTTTTGCCACAGGTACCGAAGACACATTTTATCGATTGAGTTACCAAAGTTATCTAGGCTCTGCTAACTTCTGGTAACTCAAAGCCTTTCTCGGACAAATAATTCAAAAGTTCTATCATTACCGATGTTTGCAAACACTATTTATAGTACATGAACTTCACCTACTGCTTCATCTGCGGGTATTTAGATTTTCTATAATTCCACTCGAGCCTAATACTTTAAAACCAATCTGAGATTCAAGCAAGAGCCTAATAAAGACCGAGAAAGAAATATATTTAAGTAAAATAAGACATAACAAAGATACGAATTTGAAAATAATTGTACCGATAAATCTTAGCTGTCAATGTTGCCAACAAACAAATATCTCCAATTGACATGGGAAAATAAAATAAAATCCTCCTTTCATTGAGTCAAATGTACGGAAAAGCAAATTGAGACATAAGTCGATCGTATAAAAATCGTGGCTCCTCAGTAGATATGACAGCCAAGGATTTATTACTGAGGATAATACGGTTATCGCGTCGGCCATCTTGAATCTTAGAGCGTTACATTTGAATTTGAGGCGCATTTTACTTTAAGGTGAATTTGAACTAATCATTTACTTTCTATAAAATTTTACCAAATCTGGGTAAGGATTCGAAAAAGAAGACTTCTCCTCTAAAAACGATTATCAATGCAACCAAATTCTAATAGATTGAAACGAAAGGCAAGATTATTAATGTAGTAAGACCAGGGCCGAATGGAATCACTATGCTGACAAACTACAAAGCTACAAAACATGAGTCCAACTAGTCTAGCCCCAGTATGACAACTTTCAAACTGGAAATACTGAGTGGAAAGCCTCTTTTAAAATGTTACATGCAATTATTGAACCGCCGCTTCAAAAAGTCATTATCAGTATATAAATGCTTTGAGGAAATTGCTACTTGTAACTTACACTTCACAGAAACAGACACAATATATATATTCTTCATAGAAACCAGTATTATTTTACAACCATTACATTTATTTTCTTACGTCTCCAAATGTTTATCTACAAATTCATCTCGTTCAATAAATTCCCCTGAACGTTAAACTTCCCCATTCGTATATAAATAAGAATTGAATGACATGTATAGCGATGATTGATCGTGCGCCGACGACGCACCAACTATGAGAGAGTCAACTGATGTAACGCTTATGACACATCGATATTGCTATTAAATTCGTTGCAGATCAATGTCTGCGAACTACGTACTGTTTTTCTTGAAAATGGTCACTAGGCGAACTGCATACACACACACTGCCTAATGGTTACGGTGAAGCTCGTATCAAGGGTGCCAAACAAGTAACATGTGCCATATCTCTGTCTGTATGTATCGTGATCAAACACATGCGCAGTTGTTCCCAATATTTTCGCTGAGTGCATTACGTATCTCGTGATGACCTGAGGCCCTACCATGACCTCTTATTGCCATGATAGTTTAACTCTTATCATGAGACAGATGTATATGACATGTATAAGTCTGTCACTGTCACACAATGGAACTATGATGGCAATAAGAGCTGATGGTAAGGCCCCTGTCCTCAATCCTTCTCCTTCTTTCTACTGGCACTGGCGACCTAAGACGGTGCATTTAATTGTACCGGCTGAGATCTTCTGTGAAGATCAGTCCCAAGCTGGGAAGCTTCGAAATGCGAACGCCAGAATCCGTTATAACCTAGTTCTCTTAAGATGTGAATAAAATTGTGTCAAATATTTGATGATAACCTTGTTATTTCACTTACAATTTAGGTCATGGACATTTTTAATATCTATAATATTGACGAAAAAAGTAAAATTGCAATAGAACAGAAAAGTGGCAGATTTGAAATTCTTGTGTGTCTGCATGATCCTTATTAGGTTTTCAATGGCAGAGGGGAGAGTCGGCAAAATAAATTCGCCATGACAGGGGAGTGTCAATAGGGGTGTTGTCCCTGTCCATTCATTGTCCCCTTTGATGACGTTAGTTCGTGTCCGATGCACAAAGTCAGTCGCCATAGAGGCAACGTCACTTTTAGAGGATTCTGTAAACATTCACCCAGTGGCGTGCAGCTTGTGTTTTTGTCCTTTCATAAACCACTATGTAATACATTTTTAACGTTGCGTTTATTTTGTTTCGATCTTTAACACTGTAACTAATATTATGCTTTATCAAATTTTTTGATTCTGATTATATATAATTTTATTTGGATTTTCTGTCGTGTTTAAACTATATTAATATTATGAACTAGCTTTTGCCTGTGTCTCCGTTAGCGTGGAATCGTTTCCTTGGGTTAACGCTAAATTCAAACCACGATTAGTCCTAGCGTATATAGTCTTCCTTGATAAATCGGCTAATATTTTATAAATCGGAGCAGTAGTTCCTATGGATGGTTACAAGGGAAAAGGAAGACCTAAGAAACAATGGATGGATTGTGTAAAAGATGATATGGCTACAATGATAGTGAATATAGATATGATGGCTGATAGAGATAAGGAAGAGAAGAACACATTGCGACCAAATAACATGGGATAAGGGCAGGAGAATGATGAGTTTCTGAGATTATCATACAACGAATTCTAACACCGTCGAATCGAAAATTACATAATGTTAGAATACCATTGAGTTAACAGTAGCGACTGTTATAGTATAGAAGACTAATATAGTAGTTATTAAATTATATTCTTAAGGGTTTAACTGGAGGTTACAAAAACTTAATGCAATAAATTTAACATTCTTATATTAACTTCATCCATTAAATTATGTTTTAAGAGTTTTATTACGTTTGAGACCAATTAGAAAAAACCCAAGAATCAGCCAAGCTGAAATCGCTGTACTCACCGTAAATACCTTTGGCCTAAATTCCTTTGCGCAGATTTTCTTCAATCAAATCGTCATCTACTCGTTCGAGCGTTATAAAACTTATTAGGCGTCAACCGACGCCATTTTTAAAACCTGATAAGACGAACTTCAAATACAAAAAGGCAATAATGAGACATGCCTAGCATATCAAATCGATTATTCCTTCGTTTTTACCTGGGACTTCAGTATTATTAATTTCAACTTTGACATGTTAGTGATTCAGCCGTATAAAGATAAAATAAAGACATCTCATGTATACAAGATATTTTAAACAAATGCTCTATTCTGACGAATAACGGGACATTTCCCACTTACAATTTTAACTAGCTTTCGCTCTCAACTTTGCCTGTGTGGCAGTAAGATGCCCCATAAGGTATGTTTATTTTACTTTCTTAGAGATGGAATTTTTAATGATAATTAACAGATAGAATTTAATGTTAATTTCATGTTTCTAAGACCAGATGTTAAGACTGTGCGTAGATAGTAAGTCAGGACTTTGAATTATATTGAGATAGATATAGAATATAAATTTCTTACTTTAGAAATATTGAAAAGTAACTAATATTATAAATCAGGATCAAAACTGTCCCTATTTCATCAAAATCAATGTAGAAGTATTAGAGTGATAAACAAACAAACATACAATCTTTTCCTTTAATAATATTAGTGTGACTTCGGTTCCGAATTGCGGTTACCATGCCAACACGAACCATTAATCTTGCTCATATCACATCGTATTGTTCTCTCGTCAGATTTAATATTAGAATATTATTTTGTGTCTGTCTCGCTTCTGCTTACAGGTTTACTTAAAACATATTAATATCAAAGCTAACGCGAAGATTCCTGTGATTTATTATTTTCTTATTATATGAAGAAATGACAACTATTTTCATTAAGTTAATTGGTTCTTTTATAATCTTCTTAAGGAGGATCTACTTCTTCTGGAATGTAGGTTCTCTTGTAGGGTAGTAGTTGATTTTTGAACATGTTTGTTCTTCGCTTGGTACAATAAAATATATGCCAATAAACCCTTCCCTTCTTAAGGAATCTTCACCCTTATTTCATGACATGACATCGTTGGGTCCGGCACTTGATTCAACTCATGCTTTTCCAGACACGAAGGAAACTCGGGTGGTCAATCATTCAACTACCAGCTTGAGTTTGGTTTGCTTCGCTGATCAAATGATTTGCACAATAATAGCAAGGTAAGATTTGGGGATACCCAATAATTACTAGGGTAGGGCTAGGGACCTGTGTGAAGTTGGCAACTGAAGTGAAAAAATAAAAATATATTCGTTATGTATTCGATTGTACCCTGTGGGTATGTACGGGATTGTACCGCTTTTTAAATCGTTTGAACCAAGAGGCGTAAAGTTATAGAGGGGCATCTTTTGACAATTTAGTTTAACATCTTGTAAGTTCATAACTATATAATAGTTTTTTCACTTCAGTTGCCAACACACAGGTAGGCTATGGCGGTGATTTACTTAACAGTTGTTTGAGCAAAATCGTCATTAAAAATCCATTTGAAACTTATTGAGACAAGAGTCAAACTAGTTAATTACGCTTGGCTGCTTTCAATAATTGGGCTACATTATTAGGATGCCAATTATTTCCAGTTCATATAATGGAATTAAATGGTAACTTTGCGATTGATGAAAGCCAATCTAAAATTTAAAGCTTTGATATTTAAAAGTTGTTTTAATTCATAGCCTTTTGATTTCTGGGAACCATTCTTACGTAGACGCCGTGGTGGTCGAGTACTTTGAGTTGTTACATGCAAGGCAAGCGACGCAACTTATAATCTCACCAATGGGTCTAGGTTAATCTAAAACTTAAGTGAAGTGGTTTATTGAATAGTCTAGTAGGCCTAGACAAGAGTAAAATTCTCTCGCGCTACCGCTAATAGAAACGATACAAAATGTATGAGAAGCCCCTCAGACCAAGTCAAAGTCAAAGTCAAAAATATCTTTATTCGATTAGACTTTTACAAAGTACTTTCAAATCGTCAGAATGACATAAATTTACAGAATTATACATGCTACCGCCAGCTTTGGAAGGTTGCTTTTACTAAGAACCTGGCAAGAAACTCAGTAATTACTCTTTTCAAAAATATTATCTAATTTAAAAAAACAAAGTAAATCGTGGTTGTAACCTTAATTACGTTATTGAGCATGGCATAAAGGACGAGTTGATTCCGATAATTTTGATCTTTCAGAAGAACGCAGGTATATTGCAGTGGCGTTTTGTGGTGCTATGTTCCTATGGTACCTAAAAGGTGAGTCTCTTAGTACCAGTCCCGGAGCACCCCATTTTCTTTTAAACTTGAAAAAATAAATGAAGAATCAGTTTAGCGTAAAGGTACCGTTAGAAGATTAACCAAAACCCTTTAGGTAACTGTTAATCTATGCGTTCTTTTTTGGTTCTCAAAAAATCTTTTACTTTTAACCAAAAAAGCTGCAACCAATCAAAACAAACATTGATGAATGGATCTCAACCCGCTAAGTACTCCCGAAACTGAAAAGGAATTTGCTAAAAGAAACACGTAACATAGTGAATCCTGTTTTAGGTGCAGAGAAAAACCTCTGAGTGATGGATTGCTGCGTTCCTTATTAGTGTACGACCGTGTTGAGTTCTTAAACAAACTTTATTGTATATTTTTCAGTTACCCTACCCTCGGGCAAGCAACACACAGAGTATGTTTATACTTGACAAGAAAAAAAATTCAGGACAAAAATTAGGGTATGATTTTTTTATAAATCTAATGGGTTGTCTTGATCAGACTCACGACTTTTTAAAAATTAATTAAGTATTTCCGTAAAATATCTTATACCCCTAATACATACACATCGTGTGAAGTAGGTAACGCACGGTCCGACCGCTTGGACAGACATTCCCAAACTTTCGATGAAGACTAACGTAAAGTAAGTTAATGTGCAGTAAAATTAATGTGTGAAGCCGAAAAAGTGATATCAATATCCTTTAATTAGTGTTCGATCTCATTATGTCTTAATGTAGCTTCCACCGATAGCCATTCTAAAAATACAACCTACTCCAGCTAATAAGTTGCCCCATAATATCCACAAATGATGCCTTATGTAGTACCGATTTTATTATACTGTTTGTGTCAACTCAACTTAGTGCAAACTTTCGCCAGCTTGACCAGCAGTGATCATGCAGTAACATGTCACACACTAATTTAGCCCTCAGCTTACCCACTTAGGGGTGGAATTTTGAAAAACCCTTATTTAGTGTGTGCCCAATAAAAGATCTAAGATTGTGCCCTAAAGAGACAAGAGTTGGTTCTAACTAACCTATACCTCCAAAGACACACCTTCCCAATTGTCATGTTTCTAGGACCAGGCTGTGCGCTGATATATAAGTTAGCCAAGTCAGCCATTTTTTTTATGGATTATCATTATTAATAATTATAAAACCAAAGAGAAACAGATTTTTAGTGTATTAGAGTTAGAGAAAGATTTCTGTATTTAGGAAAATATTTACATTTTTTAATCTTTGCACGAATCGTACATGAGTAGGTTTTGTTTCATTGTTTGTAAGTAAATGGCGTTAGTAGTTAAATAGATCGCGCCATTGAATGTTGTTTCGCGTTACATAAATACGTCTATCATTGTTTTGTTTCTCTTCTTCTTTGACATTATAAAGAACCTTTGGATATGAATACTAGTTTTATTTCGTTCCTGCAATCTTTGGAAGGCCAGTTTGATCCCTCCAAACAATGTTGGTGCAGAAAAGTTTATAAATACTCCATTAATTTGTTTAAATTCGTTTTGTCGCAGGACTACCCACTTACCAAAATAACATTTGACAACCACAGCCCTAGGATAAAACAGACAAGAATTCTTATCCGTCAGCGTTGGTTATAAATGATCGTCGGCAACCCTTCACCGTAACTAAAGCTTTTCAGACCCTTGTTTTGGCCTCCTTCCGTAACGAAACAACGAATTATGTTGCCCAACTTTGGTTAAGATTTAAAAACGTGGATTTGTGGATGCTTCGTTCTGTTTACGTGAAATATTTCATCATTAAATGCACTGAGAAAAGTCTTTTGATTAATAACTGCCAACTTTTTTTACCTTTCTTTAGGGGCTATGACCATACCAATAGGAGTATATTGACACTGATGGTCTAGTGTTTAGTATATGTGACTACTGCGCAAAGTTTCGGGGGCTTTATTCCAAAAATGTGCGTTTGAGTCTGAGTGTTTTGTAAGGATGTATGAACTTGAATGTGTACATTTGCAAATGGCAGGAAAGGACAACGCGGCAGGCCTCGGAGGAGATGGCGAGATGAACTTGATACTTTCAACATTGGGAGAGGACTGCTGAGGACAGGGACAAAGGTGTTGAGGCATTATATCCGTTGTCCCCATAATCGTAGGCGCTGATATGATATACGTACAGATTCGCTTACGTGGTAGTGATAGTTCAACTATGTCATACCTCTTTTCACCCTCTTAGGGATGGAATTTTGGAAAACCCTGTCATAGTGGATACGTACAACTCACCATGATCAGACTCAGACAGGATTATGTTATTTTATTTATATAGATTTATTTTACAAAGAGAAGAATCATTTTCAGTAAATCCGTAATTCCATCTTATATAAGGTAGGTAGGAGGATGCAAGTTCTATTCGATCCGATGCTCAGTGAATCAAGGTGTCACGCATCACGCGTCACGCGTCACGCTCCACACGTCATTACGCCACGCTTGTTTGAGTCAAGAACGGTGACACTTTGACGTTGCATGTTTGAACTAGCATCTAGGCTAGATTAGTTAGTGATTGTCACTTTGATATTAAATCTTCATTAATATTATAAATATTACACCAATTGCTGTCACGAGTTATGAGCATGACGGTATGGTGCAATTCGAATAAAATATATGCACAGTTTCCCTCACTATTTTCGCTGAGCGCTCATAATTGGTGACTGCACCTGTAGTGATATAAGAGAGAGTAAATTATCTTCGAATCATATGCGCCATAACTGTGCAAAAGTCTGCCACGATCTATAGATCACAGTTTTCATTCAATAACACCAGGATATAGTAACCTCGTTTGCCTATCCACAGACCAATAATAGATAAAGAAATATGTATACACCACACCATGCAGGATAGCCAAATTGTGTGCAATGGGAAAATATACGCGGGCAAAAACTAACGAACTGAACACATACGAAATACAAACGAAACGACACTATCTATGAAAAAAATATACCAGAAACAACAGAGATATCAGAAAATTAGAGAAAAGCCAGCACTACCTGCCAAAATGACCGGCGGCGGGACAAAACAACACGCTTGGTCCCGCTCCGGGCGCATTGCGATTTGCACGTTGTACGTCGCACGCGGCACCACATCAGGTGTCACGTGACACCGGGATAAAAATGTCCAAACATTTTAGCGTGACATTTTCCTATGTCGTATTCCCTGTTTCCACATTTGACTAAATTTTATACTAGTTAATTGTGGTGGCCGTGGGGTTAGAGCAGTCGCCTGCTACCCAAGCGACGCAAGTTTGAATCCAACCAATGAGTTTTCTAAAAACTTACGTACAGTGATTTCACACCACGTGCCTTACGTTGAAGGTAAAATCGTGAGGAAATCTGCATTTGACTGAGAAGGAAAAGACGTATGTATAGTTTATTTTATTTTTTTACTAGCGGACGTCACGCGGTTTTACCCGCGTAGTTCCCGTACCCGTGAGAGTACGGGGATATAATATAGCCTATGTTACTCGCTGATGATGTAACTATCCATTGTAGAATTTTCAATATTGGTCAAGTGGTTTCAATCGAAGCCTATTCAATGCAAACAAACAAAAAAACAATCAAATCTTTCCTCTTTATAATATTAACCTAGATGTAGATTTTTCCTAATCCGGGAATCAAACCCAGGACCTCAAGTTGAACAGTCGCGGTTGCGACCACCAGACCAACAAGGCAGCAGTAGATATAATAATGTTTACATAATTTATATTATAGCAAGTTGCATTATCACACGAGACCAGGGTTAAATCCACCCCAGAATCAAAATCCCACATTAACACCATCAATCAATGTACTCGAAAACTGCACTACGGTACATTGGCCATCCATAATAGCGTGCAATGTAATTTGCGACATTTCATGTGAGAAATATACCACTAGCTTTTGCTTGCGACTTTGCATACAATTAATATTTTGTGTTATTTTCTTCCGAGACTAACAATTAGCATAAAGCATTTACAGTTTTTTTTTCCAGATTTTTAAATAAATAGTACTTAAATACTATTTGACTTGAAGTCACTAGTATTTTATGCAGACACTTTTTAGTTATTTTTTCATGTTAGTTATTTCGATATTATATGAGAATTAGTCTTAAAATCATGAAAAGACTTAGCCTATAACCATTAAATCAGTCACATTAAAATATGGACTAGCTCACGTCATTAGTAACTTAACTAACTATGATTTTAATCATACCTCATATAGTGAACCTTTGACCCGTCAAAAGTGAACCACCATCAAAGTTAGCTTACCTGAAAAGACGAAAAGATATTGTAATATAAGTAATGAAAACATTTATTAGGTTAAGTAAACACTGGTTAGAGAAAGAACTTAGAAACGATGGATGGATTGTATGAAAGATGATATGGCTGGAATGGTTGTAAATACAGATATGACGGCTCCTATAGAGGAATGGAGAAAAACATATAGCGACGAACCCAAATAACAAAGGCTAAGGGCATGCGCCCAATATTTATAACGTAAAATAATTCCCATAGCATCCAAGTAGGTATTAACTAGTCTTGACGGGAGTCTCTTCAGAGAAGAACCAGCAAGAAACACACCAGTATAACTCAAAAAAATTCAAATTTTTTTTTTGAAAAGTGTAATTACTGAATTTCTTGTCAGGTTTCTTCAATGAAAGCAACCTTTCGATACTGGCGTGGCAGTCCTGTGGTATTTTGTTATAAATCTAATCAAATAAAGATATTTTGAATTTGAAACAGTTTGAATCTCGAACTATTGCTAGAAAAAAACGATAAATTTCATCAAATTTATTTTGTGCTAAAAATAAAGTTCAACCCAACATAGCGGACGTAACCCAAATGCACAGATCTGCGTCACGTGTGAGAAACAAAAACAGAGAAGCAATAAATTTTGTTAAAACGCTTAGAAAAACTACGCTAGTTAAAGATTGCTATTAACAAACCGACGAAATCATACTTTCAGTCAATTTTGCAAAATATGTTAGTTTTACAAATTTTATTGAGCATTTTAATTACTCAGCGTTTTTAGAGTTTTAGAAGACTTTGAGTACCAATATAATACGTAGTTGATGCAATATAGGGTCTATAAAAGAAATATAAGAGGTATATAAGATACTCAAAGAAATTTGGAATAGGTCTCAAATATTACTGGATTTTTTTTTTAGTTATGCACAATTTATATTTTGACATTAATGCATTTTATATTTGAAAACAAATTTATATTTACTGCATTTTTATGAACCGTTCCAGAATACAGTAGTTTTTCTTCGGTTACAATAATTACGACGATTGTATTCCACTAAAAGCACCTTATGTTTTGGGCGTGACGGGTGGTGAATAGGCTCCTACATACACTAATTAACCTTCGTTCCGGAACGCATAAATCGTCTCAAACTGAATTCCTCTTATTTCTTTGTTTCCGTGTTTACTTACAAAATACACCTGTATTTTCGGTGATAAATGTAACGTGAATTGTTTATTATTTTTTATATCAATCAAGTCATATAATAAAATAGTAAGATAAAATACATTTATATTTAGCGATTTAGCGAATGATTAGCTACTACGCTTATCTTATAAATAAAAACTATTCTTAACGACTCTACTTCTAATACTCCCCTCCACGAAACTCAAACTAAAACTCAAATATATCTTTATTCGATTAGACTTTATACAAAGTACTTTCAAATCGTCGGAATGACACAATTACACAGGATTATACATGCTACCGCCAGGTTCGGAAGGTTGCGTTTACTAAGAAGAACACGTACTGACCATGGGGCTACTAGCACCATGGTAAACAATGATCTTCTTTAAGGTGAAGTTACGGTCCCCAGTCGGGAAGCGAATTACAAACGTGGGATGCCATTACCCTACCTCTCTTTAAATATAATCTCACTATTTGATCCACCTGTACATAATACCTTACATCATCTAGGTATAATATAACATATGGGTTATCATCATGTCAAGTTGGTCATGGGCTCACAGGTTAGACGTATGTCACAGTCTTAACTATTTTTGACCAACTTACTTGGTAGTTGTTTTACAAAAACAAATTGCTGGTAAAATTATATTATTTCCAAAAGTGTAAGAGTTTTGACAGCAACAAAAATAAGCAGCACCATTTTACTCTAGACTTAAACAACAACATCTAAGTAGACTAAAATAATTTAGTCTCCATATCGTCAAATATGAGAACACTTAGAACGATCAGATAAAACGGTACTCCTTGAAAGATGTAATCAAAAGTGAGTGTTTGCGCATCTAACGTCTCACGACCAATTAGAGCCGGCATTGCGCCACATAAATTGTATCGAACAGCCCAGCTCCACAATGTACCGACCATTATGGAGATCTACATTTCTGGATGTGACTTCTAGTTGCTTAAGGCATTTATAAGTGAAAACAAACTTGAACACACACTGAGAAGAAGAGAAAATATCTATGAGTTAAAATACAATTGGAGCTAGATTCTAAAAGAACGTTGAATTATGGATATAACACCTTCTCTTCATATAATTTTGCAACTTCTTTGTACTTCCAATGAGTTCACTGCGCTTGTGTCGCATCTAGTATATCCGTATCTATGTCCTCATAGCGCGACTCGGCATCCTGGCAAGGGTTCATTATCACAAATAAAGTGAATAGCCTTTCTGTTTTAATTGTCCCTGTGGAAATGAACTCCTACAGCCATCCGCCGCCATTACCATCGAAATTATGTCAAGTGTGCCTTGATAGATGGCTATGGCCCTAGTTATGTTACTATCATCTTTTTTAATTAGTCTACAGAATTAACGCCAAGGAGTTCGACGGCCTGGCAGCTCTGTAGTGCTCTGGGTTATGTCCTCGTTGAGATATGTGTATGTTGGTTGGGATATTAGTATTGATAACACATGAATCTACATTAGCAAGTATATCGTTATCTGTTTTTCTTGGCTTAGTTTTGTTTAGGATAATGACAATTATTTACTTATGTTTATATTATGATTTATGTTCATTGCCTCATACTATAAAATTGTCTCATGAAACGATACTTTTTACAGTACACATTGTATCCCAATTGACTTATACACAACGATTTACGGCCCTTAAGTTCCAAAACTCCACAATCCTTTCACCTGTTTCAGTGACAAACTCCCGTTACTGGGTTAGGTAGTGAATTAATATTCAGCTTAACGTCTAAATCTCGCATTGCACGTACGTTTGCGGTCGCAACTATTCAGCGTTTCGCTAACAACGTTAAATCATGTCACTTAACTGCTGCTGTTACGACTTCAAGTGATTTTCTTCGAGGGAGAGCATTTAGAGATTTTCCTTCATTTGATGATGAGAGGTCAGAGATTTGTAATTTTTGGTATTCTTTTTCTGCTTTTCATTTATTGTTTTTGAATTTTCAAATATTTTTCTTCAAATTTTTATAAAAAAGTTTATGGCAACTAAGTCATCTTTAGTATTTACAAATTTTGAAATGTATTTCTTAAAGCTGAATTATTTTTTGGCGTATTTTTCCTTCTGAATGTAGAAATATTACGTCTGTTCGACCAATTCGAAAATTATAAATACCATAATATTTAACATTCAATCTCCCTTAATCCACAAAAACCCAATCACATTCCAATTCCTTATTCACGTATTTAGGATCCCAACAAATTACATTGACAAATTGATACGTATGTGTATACATACAATTATACATATCTGGATCCCCCATACATCGGGGTCCTTATTAATTCTTCTTATATCCAAGGGAAGATTGGTAATTTCTTTGCGAATACCCTCCCCGGATCTTTGTGCGTAATTTGATTAGAGAATGTTACTTTTGTACTTATTAAATGTGTATTAATATTTGTGGGGCTTAAGTAATTAGTTTTCAACACAACAATCAATCTATTGATTGGAAAATATTTAATGTTGAATTGACATTGGTTGGGAATGAGTTGACATTATTCTTGTTCTTGTGTCCATTTGTCAATATAAATGCTAGATGTTTAGTACATCTTATGAGAAAATAACAACTACCAAACTGATATAGTACAAATTGATGCAAATAAGAATAACAACAACGTGTATCTTAAAGATAGCAGATTTCAAGAGATACATGTCATCAAACCAACCACAATGAGGTTAACATAATTGCACAAGCTTAATCCAAAACATATCAATATCTCCAAATTAGATCCCACATCAATCTCACTGAATTCAAATCTCTTAATCCTGTCTGTCGCAACTATGAAAACAAACCGGTTCGAGGTAGGTATACGCAAAATGTCTGTAATCTAATTAAACAGACTGTGGATTAATGGAGTGACAATAATCTTATGGCGTCACGTCCGCTGGGCTGAGGGATAATCCTGAATTTAATCAGCGAAGTCTACCGCGACCCTTATAAAACCGAGCCGATATCTAAAGATTAGGTCTGGATATAACATTCAATAGTCAGTAATACAGACCAAGAATTTCTACAATACGTATATTTTAGTTAGATTGTGTATGAAAGCAATTATTATATAATTATAACAGAATATTTCTTTAGACAGGGTTGTTGCTTGAATGTTTGCAAAATTTTGGAATCAAAGTCAGGATAATAACGATGTTGTTAACTCTACACCCAGTGGTCATGTAAACCTGAATAGACGTTGAATATAGCTAGTATCTATGAAAGAGATAAAGAACTTTTATCCGTAGACAGTGAACCATCATTGATTTGTCAAAGAAGCTTCATAGGTTAAGGTTTATGAAATACTAGCTGTGCCCCGCGGTTTCACCCACTAAAATTTTTATTTCATGGTTGCCCGCGATAGAGATTTTTTTAATAATTGGTTTTTATATGTCAGTAGCGTGTATACTTTCATATGCATTTAGTGAAAAACTGTTATTTTGGAGTTACAAACAGACACTTCAATTTTATTTATCTGTATAGATATAGATGAATGACAAGTTTAACTACTTGTAATAATGAATGTGCTTCCTTTCATTCACCAACCCGTTTTTACCCCAAATTTTAAGTAAGAATATTATTAGCCAAAGCGATGACAGACGCAACAAACAGGCGAACATAGAAATCATTAAAATTGTAACGTAATAATACGGGGGGCTCTTTATAATAGGTTTCGTATGAAGGGGGTCCCTTTGTAACACGCATTCGATGGGTAATTTACAAAATGTTACCTTGAAGGGTACTATTGTGTGGGTCCATGTGTAACATAAATAGTTGCGTTTCATTGTCCGGGACAAAATTATCGTAATTTAGGTTGAATTTTTACAATGGTTCAAAGTTTAACGGTGATGTTGCGATTGCTGATGATGATCGATTTGTTAGATTATTGGGGCTATAGTAATTCCTTTTTGCAACATTTACTACATTTAGGGTTTATTTGTTTGTAGATTAGAATCTAAGAGAATTAAGTTGATAGCGGATGCAGTTCCCTAAAATGTGTCAAACAAATAGTTAAGGCCGGCGATGGGTTCCAGTCTGACCTACGAACCCTAAACATATATAAAATCTAGCTTCTGTTTGCAACTTCATTTGCGTAGATTTTGTAGGTTACTTATCTATCGTTGTATTTTGAACAATTCACACGATATCTTTTATAAATATTAACATAGTATGTTTTATTCTGGTGTATAAAGAGTAGCAAAAATCCACCTATACATACAAAATGTTGCGTTTATTTATTAGTAAGAAGATGGAAAAATATATTCCTAGATAGTGACGCAATATAAATATTACTGCTTTCTTCATAATTTAACCATCTATTTATTTAACATAATCCGATTATGCCCAAAAGTAACCAAGCAAAAGATTATTTTGCATCCAATTATTTTTAAATAGCGAAGGTTTTACGGTATCGTCAGGCATGTAAGTCTTCAGGTTGCCATGGCAACCAGTTCGTTAAAATGTAACATGTAAGGTATTTTCAATATTAAGCAAAAATGTTTCCGCCATCGAGAGGAAATTACGCAGATTGTACATAGATTGTACATATTACTTTTGGTGCCTTTTGATAAAAGTAAATATGTAATATTAAATTCCTCGCTTTGTTTTCCTCAAATTAGTACATATTGGTGGAAAAGAAATATCAATTTATTTTATGTCAGTTTTTGGTATTGGTACTGGGTTTTTGCGTATTGGTGTGACTTGAAACGAAGTATAGATATTCAACTACAACACGCCTTCGAAAAATTCGTATTCGGATATAGGTGGCCTACCATCATGACTTCTGAGATTTGACGTTTAATTTTGGTACCATAAAGTTATCCGTCAAAGCTAAATAGTTCTTAACATAAATTACCATGGCCGATCTGGAAGTCACTAATTAGACTTCGTACTCAGGTCGGTTGAAGCAAGGACAACATGATCAGGTAGGGTTTTACTGATGATGCCAACATAGGTGTCTCACCAAACTATGGCTCACCTCATATCTTGCCCTGAGTGCCCCACCGTGCACGCGGGATCTAATGGCAGCCATCAATAATACAATTTGTCACTATTGTGAATATTTATACCTATTATCAAATTTGATTTTGGATGATGATTTCATTATGATTTATATTGTTTCGATGATATGTACATGATGCCTGGCTGAGTTTCTTGCCGGTTCTTCTCAGAAGGCTAGTTTCCGAACCGGTGGTAAATTCTCGACTTTCATAAGTGCCTTACCAGGGCCTAAACTGAATAAATATTTTTCATTTTCATTTTATTTTCATTTTCAATAATGCTGTTACAGTAGCCAAGTTCTGGGCTACAACAATTTAAACTGTTCCGGTCATCGAGACGATAAGAAGAAGTTTTCGATCATAGTTTTCCTCCTGATCACGGAATATTTGATTCGCATAGAGTAAGTAACGAGTATTCGCAAGCAGAATAGTTCCAGAAATGTGTAAATTGAAGCCGAGTGAAATTATTAATAGCGGAAAGTCACCTAGGTCAGTGTCATATGCAGGCCGGTCCCAATTACAAGGTCCCAAATCCAGTCCCATAGAGGCAGGATGATGGATCGCCGGGCGTGTCAACGCGGCTACAAATAGGGGTCGCCCATTCAATGCCCGCTCGTTATTGTGTTAAAATCAATTTGGCTCATCCCTAGCCTTGCTTATGTTAGTGATGTTGTTTGTCGATGTTTGTTTGATTTTTGGATTCCAAGCAAATAAAACTTAAATTTCCTGACTGACTGATCAACGCATAGCCTAAACCGCTGGTCCTAGAGACATAAAATTTGCTAGGCGTAAGAAAGGGATTTCCAAATTTTTGCTCCTAAGGAAATTTTGGATAGAATTTTCTAAGAAACTTTTTATGCTCTGGGTTCCTTCACGATGTTTTCACTGCAAACTCGTTATGTGACATCATTTAGCAAAACTCAATGGGTTATTTGCAGCTGCTTGCAGCAAGTAGTCACCTGCTATGGCACTCGCTAAACCGCTCAGTCTAGTGCGAGTTTTTCACTGCCACTGTCACAAGTCACTGCGTCGAGGTAAACGCAGATTTGTATAGGATCCGAACAGCGCCTCTATCGGCCTAAACATCTATTGGGATCCCATACAAATCTGCGATTACGTCGCTGCGTTGACAGTGATGGCGATTTTAAGAAAACTCGCACTAGACGCCAGGCACGACTGTTCCTCAAAATATATCGATATTATTTTCCCATCTCTTCAGTAAAACTTACACCTAAACTAAAAAAATAGTTACGCATCTCACCCCAGCCAGTGGGATTGTAACAAAAGTTATGGCAGCCCCGAACGCAGCTAATTTGAGACGTGGCCAATGTATTTTTTGTTTTTTCTGCATATTTCTTTTTAAAGGGTGTACGGTTGCAATTTAATAGGGAGAAGTACACTTCTCACAGTACACTGTGGGTGCTGGTTTTAAAGGGTAATCTGCTTTGTCAATCGACTCTTGTAATATTGGATATGGTAAAAAAATTGCAACTTTTAATCGTATCGTCATAATCAATACATCTATACAGATAAATAAAATTGAAGTGTCTGTTTGTAATTCCAAAATAACAGCTTTTCACTAAATGCATATGAAAGTATACACGCTACTGACATTAACAAACCAAGTTATTAAATTTTTCTCTGTCTGTCTGTCTGTTTGTTCCGGGTAATCTCTGAAACGGATGAACCGATTTTAACGGGATTTTCACTGGCAGGTAGCTGATGTTTCAAAGAGTAACTTAGGCTACTTTTATTTATTAAAAATATAAGGGTTCTACGACAATAAGTATTAAACTAAATCTGCGCGGGTGAAACCGCGGGGCACAGCTAGTTATTACATATTTTTGTGCCATCGTTGACTTATTACTTAAAAATATAAATAAGTAAAAGTTAATGATTCCTTAGTAAAAATATCTGCTTTTAACCGACCTCAAAAGAGGAGGTTCTATTTATGTAGGACGTTAATAGTCTAACTTAGGATTGCTTTGTTTTATATCTGAAAAATAAGAATACGTGAAAAACTAGCTGGCTGGGGCCCAACCATGAGCTCTTATTGCAATGATAATTCAGTTGTGCGACAGTGACAGATGTATGCACGTCACATACATCTGTCTCATAAATTAGTGAAACTATCATGGCAATAAGAGCTCATGGTAAGGCCCCTGTACCTCTTACAGCCAATAGAACATTTAAAGTAAAATAAATATTAAAATCTTCTTAAAAAATATCTACATTAAGAAACGTGGACCAATATTGAAACTAATACTTAACTTGCCGTGGTGAATGAAAAACTTGAGACCCTTTTAAGCAAATTCATTCCTTACGAAAACAATGTCAGTCGCCTGAGACATTTTGCCATCCCCATTATATTATCTTTTTCCAAATCGGTTTATATTACCACTGCCGAAATGGGTTTTTATTTGCCGAGAGTCTTTGGACTCAAAGACGATCTATATACATACAGATAAATAAAATTGAAGTGTCTATTTGTAATTCCAAAATAACAGCTTTTCACTAAATGCATATGAAAGTATACACGATACTAACACAAAAAAACCAAGTTTTAAAATTTTTCTCTGTGTGTCTGTCTGTTTGTTCCGGGTAATCTCTGAAACGGCTGGACGGATTTTAACGGGACTTTCACTGGTAGGTAGCTGATGTTTCAAGGAGTAACTTTTATAAGGCTACTTTTATTTATTAAAAATATTAGGGTTCCGCGACAATAAGGAAGAAACTAAATCTACGCGGGTAAAACCGCGAGGCACAGCTAGTTGATAAATAAATAAAGAGGCTGATGTTTAATCTATATTAAAGTGCCGACGCAAGTTCGAATCCCAGCGGAGCCTAGCCTTACCACCACCTCTTATTGCCATCATAGTTCCACTTTGTGACAGTGACAGACTTAAACACGTCATATATATGTGTCTCACAATAAGAGTTAAACTATCATGGCAATAAGATAGGCCTGTACTAATGAGTTTTACTTAAAAATTTGGTGCTTCGAATCCCAGCAGAGCCTGGGGTCTTATCATAACCTCTTATTGCCATCATAGTTCCTCTGTGTGACAGTGACAGACTTGTACACGTCATATACATTTGTCTCATAATAAGAGTTAAACAAGCAATAGGATAGGTCTGTAACTACTAATGAGTTTTACAAAAAATGTAGGTGCAGTGCTTTCAAAATTCACAGTAGTAGCTCCCGCAGTGACTGAAGATGATACTGGTCTTAACTTCTTGTCGGTGTCGAATAGTTTCTTTTTTGATAGCGGTGAAGCCATTGCATTTATATTATATGCACTTATTTTTTTTTTTGACCGGAACATCACACAAAATGAGTTCCAACTCCAATTGGAGCAGCGAGGATAACGAAGCTTGTTTTTTGTTAACAGTTTATTTTTCGAAATAATACCTCAAAAATAATAATACCCAAAACATCTCAAAAAATTGTTTCGCTACCAAAATTATCTCTTCTCTGTTTTAAAAGCAGTTTATTTTATGTATTTAGTTGTATTTCAAACCACAATAAACATCACTACGAAATTAAACATAGCAAATAACTTTAATGGTGTACGTTTAAACTTTTAATATTACCCTTGTAAGATCCAAGGGAAAGTAATAGTACATTACTTAAGAAAGGGGATCCCCGAAATTTGTAGATTGAACAAACAGACTGACGGCACGTGTCCATTGTTTGATTTTAAAATAATACGATTATTAGTTGCAGTATTGAAAAAGCGTATAGTGTGAGGACAATAACACGTTTTTTACAAATCAGTTTCTAATAAATTCGTTAACATACACACAGACAAAAATACAGATGAGTTTAAAATTTCTATAATTTTCTAAATAATATTTATATCTCTTAAAATTGTACAGACATTTTTCGGTTAAATGGTAACAATAGGCGGTCTTATTTATTTATTATAAGTACTCGGAAACAGCGATATGAAAATATTAAACGTGTGTGAGACAAAGAAAGGGAGACTAGGTATAAATACATATTATATATGATATTTTTCTAAATACCGTCAGTGTCGACGCCAGTGTCGTGTGTCAATGGACACGTGCAAACTAAACGAGCCGCCGCACAAATATTTGCGTAACAGAATCATCCGCGGGCTAAGTCGACGCTCTCTATGTAATATCGTGATGGATGACGTCACACGATCTTGACTTCGCTTTATTGTCACGTGACAAATTATTACATTTTGGATTATATTGGCAATTTTATTACCTACATGGTAATATTTTATCGGCAGGAGTTAATATAATATGCTAATATTATAAAGTCGAAGAGCTTGTTTGTTTACTAGAACGTGATAATCTCAGGAACTGCACAGACTTAGATACATTCCCGAGCATGTCTAACAATACGAAAATCATTTACGGTAATACGATTTTTTTTAAATCAAGCTTTTATATAATTCACTATTTAATATTACACTACTACTCAATATTATATATATTAAAATTACATTAAATCTGAAACTCTTTAATAACCTTTAACTCTCTTAAGCTACTAACGATCTTTCAGTAGGTAGCAAAACTTTTTTGAAATAAAAAAGAACACACAGACAGGAATACTTTTTCATTCATCATCTAAATATATATAACTCAAAGGTGACTGACTGACTGACATAGTGATCAATCAACGCACAGCCCAAACCACTAGACGTATCAGGCTGAAATTAGGCATGCAGGTAGATGTAATAACTGGTAAGAATGAATTTTGATTAATTCTACCCCCAAGGGGATAAAATAGGGGATAAAAGTTTGTGTAAGGCACAGCTATATTAGTACATGGGTAAAATAAGTTTCTTGCCAGCTCTTCTAAGAAGGTTAGTTTCCGAACCGGTGGTAAATTCTTCGACATTCATAAGTGCCTTACCAGGGCCTAAACTGAATTAGTCATTTTTAATTTCAATGTGTAGCATGACAAAGCGCTTATAAATTAAATTAAGCACTTGCTAGTAGTAAGCGAGTACGCGACAGCCTTTTGGTCATGCCTTCATTTGCAACCAGTTACATTATCTGCGTCGGTGCTCGCTAGACATGGCATGAAACCCATTGTGCTCTCAGACAGCGTGTGCATGTGCTACGTAATATCCTGGTGCTTTGATACTAGTCGTGTTCATGTTTCTAGGACCCGCATTTTGGGAATAGCGGCGTTCATTGATTATGATATGGAAACTTTAAGTTATGGAGGCTAAGGTTTCTACGAGTTAAGGGGGTTTTTGAAAGGAATTCTGTAAGAGACGGAACAACGGCGTGCTAAAATGAGGCCATGAAGAGCTCTTATTGTAGCTTAAACGAAGACTAGATTGAACTCGGAATAAGTCTATATCCAACCCATTTTTAGGTAAGCAGATGTGTCAGACAACACCCACATTTCACTGAATATGGCTAAATGCCAACGTGATAGAGGATGAACCCATCGCCGTCTCAGGCACTATACATACATCTTTGAATTACTTCTCAGACATATGCTAGTTTCTTAACGATGCTTTCTTCGTCGTGAAGCACGTGGGGTGAAATTACTGCACATAAGTTTTTAGAAAAACTCGCTGGGATTCAAACTTGCGTCGCTTGCGTACCATTACACTGTTTTAACCCCATGGCTACCACGGTTCACGATTTAAGCAAGTATTTTAAGATCATCCATATACAAAACAATACAGTGCATAGGTAATTGTGACGTTGCTCATATCGAGCCGTCAGTGCAGGCATGCATTAAGTGTTGTGACCGATGCCATTGTATTGACCCTAGCTCCTAACTTTACCATTGTACCTGACCAGGTCATGTTAGCTTATTTTAGTTTTGTTAGACAGAGTGCAACCGTTTGTTTTTAATATTAACTATTCAGAGAGGACACAGGCTAATAGGATCACTCAGAACTGAGACTGTGGTTCTAATCCCTTGATAGCATTTTTGAATCGATCGACAGGGACCATGTACTTAAGGGCAATCTAACATCTTGTTGGATAAGGATCGCTCTGTTAAGCAATGCCTAATAAAGTAAAATTCTCTTCTCATAAATATTAAGGGTGGGCAGAGGCTTTTAGCGTAAATTATTCCAGAAAAAGTATTTAATTCTAACGTAGCTGATAGTGAGCCCATCATCTTCACACTATGCATACTTCTTACTTTTACTCTCTGATATTATTATGTAGGATTTCCTTCACCGTAAAGCGTTTAAGCAACACTGCAAATTATTTTATGACGAATTTGAAATTAGGAAAAAAAAATTCATCTTATACAGTTTCATATAAAGTGATTAGAAAAAAACAATACCAGACGAATCAAACATTATCGGTTCAATAAGCAGGCATCGTGGGAGCAGTCGGTCCGTCTGTCACAGTGCATTACAATCAATTACCACCCGTTATACGCTAACTGCCTACAATGGGTGACAATTGTTTACATTCTCAAACAACGAGATTTGATCTACATTTACGACTTATCTACATTTTTTATAAATTTTAATATGATATCCATACCACTCTCAGGGAAAACACAAAAAATTCTCCCTGATGCCAAATTCGCGCAAGCGAAGCGTAGAAGTTATTTTTACTTACTTACGATATATTCAACAAAGCGAATTCTATTTCGGCATAAAATACGTACTCGTATCTATAGTTTTATAAAGAGGAAAAGTTTGTATGTATGTTTGTAACGAATTGGCTAAAAAGTACTGGACCGGTTTTAAAAATTCTTTCACTATTTGAATGCTACATTATCATTGATCAATATAGGCTATATTTTATCTCCATACTCCCACGGGAACGAGAACTAACGGGTGAAACCGCACGACGTCTTTAATAAGACTATTAAATCAATAATAACCAACTCCGTCTAAAGCATCTAAAAGCTATAATTTTGTAGTCACAAATAAACATCGGCTCATTCCAATCTTGCACTAAAACAGAGTGAATTAAATTTATGCAGAATCCGCCGATGACATGATTATTGTCAATTAATTACAGACTGGTAACATCATTTGGTCACCAGCTCTATCAATATACTCCTACACTAATTCTCTAATTACCTAATAAATTTCTCAACACTCTGTGACATTAGAATATACAGCTTTTTGGCCTGCAGCACCTAATTGTTTTATTTTTTAATTTTGCAAGCGATGAAAGTTGGAATCCCAGCAGCCTGCACCAATGAGTTTTTCTTAAAATTTAAATGCAGTAATTTCACCTCACGTGCTTTACGGTGAAGGAAAACATCGTGAGAACCTGCAAGAAAGTAATTTAAAGACGTATAGTGCCTGAGACGGTGATGGACTACCTCTCTCGTTGGCACTTCATCATATTCGGTGAAATGTGGGTGTTGTTGCTACGTCTGCTTACCACTTCGGGGATCCTTCTGAGATGGTTTGAGCATTTTTTTGTTAGTTTGTTTACTGATTATGCATCACCATCTATTCACCAATATCATCACCGTCTTCATAGTTTCCATCATATGTTTAAATGGTATGTGGCTATTATTTAATTGAAATATTTTACGTATAATATTTTTTTACGACTTCGAAATAAAACTCTAAGACAAGTGCAAGACTATTTTATCCCAAAACTAGCTTTGCCCCGCGGTTTCACTCGCGTAGATTTAGTTTCTTCCAATTGTCGCGGAACCCTAATATTTTTAATAAATAAAAGTAGCCTAAGTTACTCTTTGAAACATCAGCTACCTACCAGTGACAGTCCCGTTAAAATCCGTTCAGCCGTTTCAGAGATTACCCGGAACAAACAGACAGACAGACAAAGAAAAATTTTAAAACTTGGTTTTTTAGTGTCAGTATCGTGTATACTTTCATATGCATTTAGTGAAAATCTATTATTTTGGAATTACAAACAGACACTTCAATTTTATTTATCTGTATAGATATTGGGATTAAAGCATTGTAAATCCTTCATGACAAAGATCACATTGATAGTAAATGGTATACACAACAGGAGCGCTAGTAAATTGATTCAATACGGTACAAGTACTCAAATTGGTACATTACGAAAGACATCCTTCGGATCGCGGCGGCACCTTTATTCAATTGAGACAACTAACCGATCACTAAACACACGAGAGTAACGTGCGAGACAATCTAGAACTATCATGTTACCGGGTTGAATAAAATCGGTCCAGCCGTTTCAGAGGTTAGGAACAAATAGACAGACAGAAAGAGAAAATTTTATGCAAGGCTTAAACTTATTAGACGAACATTTTCGGCACAACGCATCGGTATAGCACATTTAAAAATATAGACATTACTAGCTGTGCCCCACCCTAAAGTTTTTTTTAAATAAAATTTGCTAAATAAAAGTCACTCCTTAAAACACCAGCTATCTGCAAGTGAAAGTCCCGTTAATTCTAGCTGTTTACGCCACCACCACCAAGGGAAATGGGGATCCATTTTTATATATATATAGATTAATGATATCCTAATAATTACGCAGCGAGCTAAATAATGAATAGTTATTGTCGCAGATAAAAAAAATATACATTTTTTTTATTGATATGTTTCTCCAACCGATGCTCTGCGCCGAAAACTACTATTTAATATTTGAATATTGTATTGATTAAATGTAAATGATACCGGTTCCCCCAAGACCATTTCCTAACCAGTGTTAAATTTTCGACATTCATAAGTGCCTTACCAGGGCCTAAACTGAATAAATATTATTCATTTTCATTTTCATGAATTATATTACGCTCCAAATGCATTTGCTTTAAAAATGTCCAACATGTTTATAGGTTTAACCAAAGCAGTCAGCTTTGACGCCTCGGCAGCACATTTAATTAAGAGTATAGTTAAAATGCGTATAATATAAATATCGGTAGACACGGCTTGTAAATAAAATTCGTGGAGCGATCGCTCTGGGATTGATGTCTGTCAAATATATATCTATATAAGTAATGAAAAACACGGCTCTATTCTAGATCATTTGTACAGAAATGTTTACAAAAGGAATATAGATTGTTTATCGCACTTTCTTTGTTTTGTTCTCATGTCTGCAATTGTTGAATATCAAGTACATTTATCTATACATCTATACAGATAAATAAAATTGAAGTGTCTGTTTGTAATTCCAAAATTACAGCTTTTCACTAAATTCATATGAAAGTATACACGCTACTGACACTAAAAAACTAAGTTTTAAAAATTTTCTCTGTCTGTATGTCTGTCTGTCTGTTTGTTTCGGGTAATCACTGAAACGGCTAGATGGATTTTAACGGGACTTTCACTGGTAGGTAGCTGACGTTTCAAGGAGTAACTTAGGCTACTTTATTTATCAAAAATATTAGTGTTCCGCGACAGGATAAAGGATAAAGGATGAAACTAAATCTACGCGGGTGAAACCGCGGGACACAGCTATGGAAAATAAATAAAGAATATAGAAAATAAATAAAGAATATAGAAAATAAATAAAGAATATAGAGAATAAATAAAGAATATGAACGATAAGAAAGAAAATACGTGTAATAATACATCATGGTTTTTTTACCCACTTTTAAGCTTAAAGTCTAAAGTTGTTCGGTTGTAATATTTGATATTACTAGTTTAAACTTCTTGTATGAGAATGAGAATGAATGAGTTTCTTGCATGAGGATGTGACTAATTAAAATACAAATTAAATGAGTCAATCCTACTTACTCGTATATAAAAACGCGAAAGTTCGAATGTCAATAAAATTCAATGAAACCTTACAATAATATAGCTTATAAATCAAAATAGCACATAGACTATAAATTATAAAGATATTATGTGTATTGTTCAAAATATAAGTAGAAGTAAAATCCTGCTCAAACGGAGTCGCGGGCGCTAGGTTAACTAATAATGATTTGGAACAAAATCTACGAGGTTTTAACAGCAAGAGTAGGTATGCATACCGTAGTTACATTTCGTAGCGAACTAAAATCGTTCACAATCTTCAGATCGCATCAGTTTCACGTTCCGTGTCGGTAATAGGGACGCATCACTCCAATCATGTAATGGAACGAGCGATGCCTACCGAGGTTTCTATCAAATGCATTCACTGCCCACTTCCCTCGAAATATACATTTCGTGTCATTTTTGTATGAATTACTTCGTGTATTATTATGTAGCATTTTCGTAGAAGTTTAAGAGAATGTGCTGTAATTACTTTGGCATTTTTTGTGACGAATGATAACGAAAATTGCTATAATTTTTTCTAAAACTAGCTGTGCCCTGCGGTTTCACCCGCGATGATTTAGTTTCATCCTTATTGTCGCGGAATCCTAATATTTTTAAGAAATAAAAGTAGCCTTAGTTACTCCTTGAAACATCAGCTACCTGCCAGTGAAAGTCCCGTTAAAATCGGTCCAGCCGTTTCGGAGATTACCCGGAACAAACAGACAGACAGACAGACAGAGAACAAATGTATAACTTGGTTTTTTAGTGTCAGTATCGTGTGTACTTTAAGATGCATTTAGTGAAAAACTGTTATTTTGGATTTACAAACAGACACTTCAATTTTATTTATCTGTATAGATGTATAGATAACGGAAGAACAAATGGGACTTGCACAGCTGAATGTGGGTATACTATAAGTACTTATAGTACTAAGCTTACCACTTCAGGTAATGCAGGTATGATCATAATTAAGCGTTTAGAAACCTCTTTTATGTTACTTGATACGGATATTAGCTGTAATTTACTTGATTAATACCATATGCGTTATGTGGCATTGATGAAATGAGTTTGTATGCGATAGTAATACAAAATGTTTAACAGTTAAGAATGGAATAGGAATAATAAGAATTGACGGATGACAGAGAAGAAAGACGATGGGAGACCGCAAACGAAAGACGACGAAGAACAGGGGCCCAACCATGAGCGCTTATTGCAATGTTAATTCAGTTGTGCGACAGTGACAGATGTATGCACGTCACATACATTTTTATTTTATTCAAAACCATCACACTACAGTTCATCATCTCCCTGGCCTTTAGCCAGTGCTTTCCGATGCACGGAGGGAACTCTGGCGGTCACCCATCCAACTACTGACTAGGCGTATGGTTGCTTAACTTCGGTGATCGAATGATATGCGCAATAGCAACTGTGCCACGAGCTACACACTATCACACTACAGTTACAAGGCGTTGATTCAACGTCCCGGGAAATCTAATTCCGCATTTATTTCGTGCGAACACATCCATTTTCTCACGTATAATTTGCCCTCAGTGGAAATCTAGTTTTCATTCTAAACATAAAATTGCCTAGTTTAGTGAACGCACCAAACGAACCCAACGTATGCTTAAAGTAGAGCAATAAATGTATGTCTTCATTTGTATTAAAATAGAAATTTATTGTCGCCGTACAGACGGAGCGAGCTAAATGATAAATGATACTAGAACTAAAAGTTGGGACATTTGATATTCTTGAAGTTATCTTGAGAAAAATATACAAGCTGTTGGGATACAAAGTTGGACACGTCAGATTGTAACGCTAATTGCGAAATAAAGTATTGCACCTAAAGACAGCAGAATGTAGAGAAGAAAGAAAAAGTGTGGTTACTAAATACATTTGGTTCTTTTATGCCTCGTTATCAGCTTATAATTGCACTAAGAAATATCACTTTTCAGTCACTAAAAAGATAACAAAACTACGACGTGGAATTAATTGAGTAGTTTCTTCGGGCGTTCGTGCCAATAGCAATATCAAAGACGGTTAGGCGCCCACATCGAAAGTAATTAATTAATACGATATGACATAGTGGACTTAGGTTTAAATGCATCCTATGCAGAATATGTTTGTCACTCTTACACGCAAAAACTCCTGTATTAATTTTGATGAAACTTAACAATAATATGCTTTGCACATCAGAATAAAACAAAGGCTATAATTTATAAAGATATTGTGTGAATTGTCACAAATCTATACATCCATACAGATAAATAAAATGGAAGTGTCTGTTTGTAATTCCAAAATAAAAGTTTTTCACCAAATGCATACGAAAGTGTATACGCTATTGACACTGAAAAACCAAATTTTAAATTTTTTCTCTGTCTGTCTGTCTGTTCGTCTGTCTGTCTGTCTGTCTGTATGTTTGTTCCGGGTAAGCTCTGAAACGGCTGGACCGATTTTAACGGGACTTTCACTGACAGGTAGCTGATGTTTCAAGGAGTAACTTAGGCTACTTATTAAAAATATTAGGGTTCCGTCAATAAGGATGAAAATAAATACGCGGGTGAAACCGAGGGGCACAGCTAGTAATAAGTAAAATCCTGCGTGGATTGAGTCTCGGGTACCAGCTAGTATAAATATATTTGCATTTAAACTTTATGAGATTCTGTTTTAATTAAAATTAAAGTAAGGATTCTATTCTCATATTCAATGTGCAAACTTATAAGGATATCATCTAGATAGATCAATCAAACGTTGCCTTATGACAGCACTCAGTCAATTCGCAATAACAAGTAGCACGACATTTCCAATATGCATCTGTGTAAACCGACTGTCCAAACAAGATATACACTGATCTTTGTTTGTGTGTCAGTCACTTGACTCGTGCCATTTGAATATGGCGATCAATTTCAGTCCGACTAGAGATTAGTCCTTAAACTAATCGAAATTCGAATAATGTTGTGTTTTGATCAGTTTTCTAACTTATTTATAACTAAATTATTAGTGGTTCTAAAATGAATTAAAAGGTATGTTATAAGAAGGGTTTTAACTTCATCCGACTTGAATAAAGCAACGGATTTTTTTTTGCTATTCATTTGTAATAAATTATTTCTTTTAGATAACATAGGTAGTAAATAATTCTTACAGTGCTTTGTGTTTATGCACAAACGCTTGTGGTGTCGTGTAAATGGTGGTAGTATGGTATTAGAAAAAGAACTAGTTATATCTATGCATCTATACAGATAAATAAAATTGAATTGTCTGTTTGTAATTCCAAAATAACAGCTTTTCACTAAATGCATATGAAAGTATATACGCTACTGACACAAGAAAACCAAGTTTTATAATTTTCTCTGTCTGTCTGCCTGTCTGTTTGTTCCGGGTAATCTCTGAAACGGCTGGACCGATTTTAACGGGACTTTCACTGGCAGGTAGCTGATGTATCAAGGAGTAACTTAAGCTACTTTTATTTATTAACAATATTAGGGTTCCACGACAATAAGAGAGAAACTAAATCCACGCGGGTGAATACGCGGGGCACAGCTAGTTTTTTTATAAGAAAGATGATTTGGGAATTAATTGCAAGAGGCAACGCAGACCACTTTCTTATTTCAAAATTCAAAATTATAAAAAAACTTTAAATAGAATAGAGCCGTGGTGGCCGTGGGGGTTGAGGCGTCGCCTGCTACGCAAGCGACGCAAGTTCGAATTGAATTGACCAATACTCATTGGTCAAGCCTAAAAACTTATGAGCAGTGATTTCACGCCACGTGCTTTACTTATGAAAGAAAACATCTATGAATGACGTTCATGTTACTACGCAACTCCTATTTTCAGCTGGCACGATACAACATAACGCAACTCTTGGTTTCTGGGGCATATCTAATATTTATAAAATGTACCTTTGATTCATCAAGAATTTCTGATAGGTACTACGAAGTTGTATACCCGAATTCAATTCATAAAGTATTTAAACAGGTAAGCCTAATATTATATACAGGGCGCCAACTTTGATCGTTTAAGCAGCGCGTATTTAGAACTTCTTAGCTTTGACGTTTAATATTACGGTTCCAAAATGAAACGTCAAAACTCATCTGCTTAAACCGTTGGTGGTAGGCCCCAGGACTCATAGAGTAATTTTTTGAAATAAGTATTTAATAAATAAAGATATATATATGCTCACACTATTCCCAAAGGGTCCCCGAAGGGGTAAGCAGAGGTGTTGTAACAACACCCACATTTCACTGAATATGATTAATTGCCAACGTGAAAGGTGAGTCCATCGCCGTCGTCTTCTCAGACAAGTGTAGGTTTCCTCACGATGTTTTCCAATTTTTATTGAATAACATTTCGTAGCACATAGGTATCTAATATCCAGTAAGTTTGTGTAGCATTAGGCAACCTGGTGCATTTGCATACATCCATCACGTTCCGGGCACATGTGTGAAATGATGAATGCCTCCTAATACCTCGAACTCCGCCTTCAACTATACGAATGCAAGGTGTTTTTGATATTCACTTCTCATTTCAAATGGATTATAGTACTTTGGGATTTTTATGAACCCGAAATATGAAAATATCATATACTTATACTAGCTGTGCCCTGTGGTTTCACCCGCGTAGATTTAATTTGTTTGATTCCCGCGGAACTCTAAATTTTCTTGATAAATTAAAGTAGGCCATGTTACTCCTTGTAATATTAGCTATCTGCCAGTGAAAGTCCCGTTAAAATCGGTCCCGCCGTTTTAATATAATACCTTAATCTATACTAATATTATAATGAAGAAAGATTTGTTTATTTTTTTGTTTGTTTGCATTGAATAGGCTCCGAAACTATTTAACCGATCTTGAAAATTCATGCAGAAATGGATAGCTACATCATCAGCGAGTAACATAGGCTATATTTTATCCCAGTACTCCCACGGGAACGAGAACTACGCTGGTGAAACCGCGTGACCTCCGCTAGTTAAACATATTTTTGATTTGGTTACATTTTATTTACAGTGTCAGAATATCTGTAACTACAGTCTACAAATTATCTTTTGGTTGGAGATTTGATCTGAAAAATTCATCTACATGTATGTCTGTACGTTAAATATACCACTGTATTTGGCTTAGATTTATTTAAAAGTAAAACGAAATATATTATAATCTGTATTATATCATCTGTGGACTTGTGACAACTGAACTTCATTCACAACTCTCTTATTGGCACCGATTCAAGTACACTGTCGCACAATGTCACTAGTGAATTTACATGAATTTGCATTCTGATGAATTCTAATTACGTTTGTTACTTACCAAATGCTTGTGTACACAATATTACTAAGTTTAGCTCAAATCTGTAAAGGTCTAGGAAAGTGAGTAAATTCAATTTGTGTTTTTTGAATCAGGTGCAGGACTAAATTCCATTAGCGTGTAATGTTCCGGTTACGTTTAAAATTATTATCTATGAGTGAAAAGTGTCCTGTCTGCTAATAATATCATTGTACAAATAATTTTGCGGTCAAAGTTGTGGTTGGAAATTAGTTAATAATATTCAAGATATGGCAATCTTAGAATAATTTCTTTGATATTTCGACTGTTCCGATCGAACCACCGAACAAAAAAAAGCTTATTAAATTATATACTTAAGTGTTTTGCTCGCGACAGTACTTTCACATAAATACTCCCGTCCCGCCTTAATACAGCCACGATGAGAGGGACAGGCAATATATTAATAGGCTCAGATACAATATTATATGCGATATAAGCCGAGCGAATTTATATCGGGGACCGGATGTTCAACCGGCTTTTGAAGACGACCGACTTTAGTGGTTTATTTATAATACTCAATGTTAGTATAATAATACTCTTGACTCTTCATAATTATTATTGTGTGTGAAGGTTAGACGAAATTAAAATTTTCTTATAATTGACAGTTTTTCTTTAGTATATACCTACTCTAGCTTCTGTCCGCTACTTCGTGGGCGAATAGATACTTCCAGCGTTAGGTACTAACGCAAACCGGCGATTGGTCTTAGTGTAATAATATAAATGAGCTATTTTACACTGAAATATTTATTCATATAAGACCAGTTATATTAAGACAGTAAGTCATCTCAAGCTACGCATTTAGATATAAGTAGAACTACTAGACTTTTCTTTATGTTAATTTTTATCGACATTTGTGCATTGGAACTGTGTCCATGGGCTTACATTTCTCAAGTTATTTATATTGTTTTTTTTTTAAATTGTATAATATTTTTGAAAAGAGTAATAACTGAGTTTCTTACCAGGTTCTTCTCAGTAAAAGCAACCTTCCGAACCTGGCTGTAGCATGTATAATCCTGTAAATTGTGTCATTCTGACGATTTGAAAGTGCTTTGTATAAAGTCTAATCGAATAAAGATATTTTTGACTTTGACTTTGACAGTTCCCGTTCCCGTGGGAGTACGGGGATAAAATGTAGCCTATATTACTCGCTGATGGTGTAACTTTCAATTGCTGATAAACATTTCAAGATCACTCCAGTACTTTATGAGACAATCCGTTACAAACATACTGACATACAAATATTTCCTATTTGTAATATTAGAATAGGGTAGGCGGTAGTTATAGTCTCCAACATACTATGCATTGTGTCGGCATACTGAAATCAACGCACAGCCTAAACCGCTGGCCTTAGAGACACGAAATTTAGAAGGCGTGTCTTTGGTGAAGTTTAAGTACACGCTAAGAAAGGGATTTCGAAAGTCCACCTTTAAGGGAGTGAAAGTTTTAAATGTGATATCTTACTGCTACACAGGTAAGTTGGTGTTATAGCTAGTTAAAATTGTATTATCAAGCTGTAATCTATCATTATTATCAGCCTATTGTGTACCACTGCTGGGCAAAGGCCTTCACTTTCCCAACCGTCCCTGTCCTCAGCAGTCCTCTCCCAATCGCTCCTGAAAGCATCAAGCTCATCCCACCATCTCCTCCGAGGCCTGCCGCGTTGTCATTTCCTACCATTTAAGATTCATTTCGTAATGATTTTCGCCAATAACTCATTGGACTTGCGGCAGAAGTGGCCAGCCCAGTTCCACTTCAGGTTGCCTACAAACTAAATTAAAAAAAAATCTCTAACTGGACAGCAGGCCTAGACAAAGTAACATACTCTCACGCTTGCGCTAGTTAAAAAATGTATGGAAAAGACATAAGTCAGTCACGTGACATATGTCATTCCGGTACATTTTGTATCGTTTCTACTAGCGAAGCGTGAGGATAATGTTACTTTGTCTACAGGCCATGTTAAAAGGACACGAACTGCGTTTGATAACCCTCATCTAAATCACATCAAATTGAGTAAACGCGACCGATGCCCAGTCAACTTGAGCATATAAATAATAAACACGCTTCTGAACTGTTATAGGGTTTAATTAATCCCCAAGCTCGTGTCCTGGACAATTTATTGCCATAATTTACTGCCAAACTCCCGTAAAAAAGGGAAAACAAATGCAAAATTATGTGGAGTCTGTATTAGCTTCAAATGTTTTAGGAAATTGCCGATTTAGCGTCAGATTCGATTAATTGGGGTGAGATTTCAATTGTATTTTGATATTACATTCATAATTTTTCAGTGGCTTTATCACCATCTCCTTGGTCTTATCCCACACATCCTTGGCATTCAGTAAATCCTGATCTAGCGAGTCATTCCGGTCTGATCCGTCATTTGATCTACTTTAGGCTATTCTTTTTGATCCCCTGTGGTAAATCAGATGTCACATTTTCTTAACCTTCTGATACACCTGTAACCATTGCGAAAAATATGCAATAAGCGACTGAGAGAGCCTAACGTGGTCTCCGATACTACAAACGAAATCAGGCGATCACCGATCCAACTCCACTGAAATATAGATAACTCTTGCCCCGAAATACTCTAGGAAAAATTCAATGTAAGTTAAAACAGGCAATACGAGCAAACAAACCGACAGAGTGCAAATGAACATAAGATATATCGGTAGCACTAAATCAAATCCATCGTACGAAATGTGCTGTGGTGTTGTGATTCATGGTACACGCGTGATTGTAAAAGTGTTGAGTCGTTTATTCTGTGTATTTATTAGATTGTTACTGCATTTTATTGATGACTTCCTGCAGAGGGAAGTTTTTTTTAATTTCTATGTTTGGTGAAGAACGTTATTCATTTGTACCGAAGGGATACCTACTATAATACTACCTATCTATAGTTCACGATTCTGGATACCTTTTATGTTTCCTACTGACCTTTTTTAATTTATAAAATAAATAATCTATATCTATACATCTATACAGATAAATAAAATTGAAGTGTCTGTTTGTAATTCCAAAATAACAGCTTTTCACTAAATGTATATGAAAGTATACTCTATACTGACACTAAAAAACTAAGTTTTAAAATTTTTCTCCGTCTGTCTGTCTGTATGTCTGTCTGTTTGTTTAGGGTAATCTCTGAAACGGCTGGACGGATTTTAACGGGACTTTCACTGGTAAGTAGCTGATGTTTCAAGGAGTAACTTAGGCTACTTTTATTTATTAAAATATTAGGGTTCCGCGACAATAAGGATGAAACTAAATCTACGCGGGTGAAACCGCTGGGCACAGCTAGTATATAAATAAATCTACTGAGTAAATAATAGGGATACCTAAGCAGAAATGTTGTAATAACAACACCTACTCTTCACCGAAAATGAGACGATGAGTCCATCGCCATCTCAGGCACTATACATACGTCTTTGAATTATTTCTCAAACATATGCAGGTTTCCTCACGATGTTTTCCTAGATACATACATAAATATGCTAGGTAGGCAGAGGTGTTGCAATAATAACGCCTTCGGGGAATACAGGCTTGAGCATATGTATGTATGTTATGTTGTTAAATATTAAATTAAGCCGCGTTATTATTTGTGACCACGACAGTACACTTGCTTATTAATATCACATCGCGTGCATCACCGCCAATTGGGCGTGCACAATATCGTTCTCATAACTTTTCTTGTAACAAATGAATGACTTCTGCTCATATGTATACTTGACACATGCATGTGATGGACGCACACTAATATATCGTTGTCATACATTGAAAGAAATAGAAGTAAAAGGGAATATCTCGTTTGAATTATGTTTTCAATTCAATTCAAAATATCTTTATTTTAACAAAGTACAAAATCGTCAGAACGACACGATTACACAGGATTATACATGCTACCGCTAGGTTCAGAAGGTTGCTACTGAGAAGAACTGAGTTTCTGAAAGCCTTTGAAGAGGCTGTGCTAGGGAATGGTACACTTTAATAATTACTGAATGCAGGTTTCCTCACGATTACTGCCTTTTCTATGATGATCACTTTGAGTTTTCACATGTGACTAAGTACATGATATAAGAGCGTAGATAATAAACAATTTTAAGATCGATGTCACAAACATGATAGCTTACAAAAAAATTTAACTTTTAGCTATGGATTAAAAATATTTCATAAATCATTACTCACCTATTTAACAAAACAATATCCACTAAAAATCACAAACTTACATCCATACTAATTCACAACCTTCAAACTAATTCTTAATTTGAAACAAATCACAATCAACCATCAAAGTCAGCTGTTAAATCAAAGATCATTAACCTTCGAAAAATAAACGTTACATGTCAATTTCTAAAAATAGAACGATTCAAATTCAAAAAGATCACAACACGATTTAAGATTTTCGATTTAATTTAATAAATGGAGGCTTTGCAGGCGCCCGCCCAGCGTCGCGTCAGACGGACGACTGCCGCCCGCCTAAGACCTCGTACTGAACGTAAATTTTCACAACGCTGAAAATTTTATTCAGGCTTTCGCGTTATCTTTCGAGTTTCCGAAGTTGGGAGTGGGAAAAGATTCGGCTTACGTTTAATTATGCTGGTAAGTTCCCCGTGCTTGGGATTACGTATGCCTATGGAACTTGCTACATTTACGAACACGTACATACAATTATTTTCATAATGATTATATCCCCAACGAGGCCCGTACCAATGAGTTTTTCTAAAAACTCATGTGCAGTAAATTCACACCACGTGCTTTACGGTGAAGGAAAACGTCGTGAGTAAACCTGTATATGTCTGAGAAGTAATTCAAAGACGTATGTATAGGCCTGAGACGGCGATGGACTCGCTCTCTGTCACGTTGGCACTTAATCGTCTGCAGTGAAATGTGGGTTTTGTTATATAATATTACAACTCCTCTGCTAACCCTTTCGGGGACACTTCTTTTACTTTGCCTCGCGGTTTCACCCGCGTAGATTTAATTTCATCCTTATTGTCAGAGATTACCCGGAACAAACAGACAGACAGACAGAGATTTTTTTTTGTTTTTTAGTATCAGTAGCGTGTATACTTTCATATGCATTTAGTGAAAAGCTGTTATTTTGGAATAACAAACAGACACTTCAATTTTATTTATCTGTATAGATGTATAGATTGTATTATATCCTCACGTCTATAACGTGGTAGCGATAATAGACTAATCACACTTACAAAGTTACTTCACGACTGATGCTACGTTTTTCTTAAATATGAAGAAACATATTATGCTCATGCTATGCCAGAAGGGGCCACCAAGGGGTAAACCATCCCCCGAACCATCGAGTGCGAACGTGATAGGTGGTGAGTAAATCATGCCGTAAAATATCTTTAAATTTCCTCTGAGACCTATCCAAGGTTCCTCACGATGTTTTCCTTCACCGTAAAGCTCGCGGAGTGACATCACTGCGCTTAATTTAAAAAAAAACTCATTTGTAATATCGATGGGATTTGAACTTAAATCGCTTGCGTAGCAGGTCACAACTCAAACCACTCAATTACGGCTCTATCTAAATATATATAACTCAAAGGCGACTGACTGACTGACATAGTGATCTATCAACGCACAGCCCAAACCACTGGACGGATCGGGCTTTAATTGGCATGCAGGTAGATGTTATGACGTAGGCATCCGCTAAGAAAGGATTTTGATTAATTCTACCCCCAAGGGTAGATAAAGATAAAATATTGGATGAAAGTTTGTATGAAACTAAATTTACGCGGGTGAAACCAATAAATCTATAAACAATACAATCATTTAATCCAATTAATTTACACTTTACGCTAACAGTGACCAAATTGTATCGACAAAATATCCTCATTAATACATTGAAATTAACTACATCACATTTGGTGGTATTATAAACTATATACCAATAATGACACTCAATGAACTTTAATACTGTGAATTGTATTTATTGTCATTAACGAACATGTGAAATGTAAATAGTACTTACATTTTATTTACCATGTGCCCCGCGGTTTCACCCGCGTAGATTTAGTTTCATCCTTATTGTCACGGAACCCTAATATTTTTGATAAATAAAAGTAGCCTAAGTTACTCCTTGATATATCAGCTACCTGCTAGTGAAAGTCCCGTTAAAATCGGTCCAGGCCGTTTCAGAGATTACCCGGAACGAACAAACAGACAGACAGACAGACAGACGGACAGAGAAAAATTTTAAAACTTGGTTTTTTAGTGTCTGTAGCGTGTATACTTTCATATGCATTTAGTGAAAAACTTTTATTTTGCAGTTACAAACAGACACTTCAATTTTATTTATCTGTATAGATATATAGATAAGACCATTTAAATAATCGTTACACAAATTGGAGTTAAGCTGCGGTACATTTCAACAAAATGTATTATTAGTTTTTCCTAGAAGGGTCCTTGAAGGGGTATGAAAGAGACACTTTTATTTTGCACTATCTTGGCTCAGCAATTCCATCTATACATATAAAATTCAAAATCCTGATTGATTTACATCAACGCACAGACTAAAAACACTTTTTGGCCCTGATTAGACTCTTACACTAAAAGATGCGTATCAAATTGTAAAAAGATTACTAGTCCGTAGATTTTTTTTGCCCGATACATACATACATATGCTCACGCCTGTACTCCCCGAAGGGTTTATATTGTGCCAACGTGACAGATGGTGAGTCTATCGCCGTCTCAGGCACTATACATTACTTCTCAGACAAATGCAGGTTTCCACACGATGTTTTCCTTCACCGTAAAGCACGTGGTGTGAAATCACTGCACCAAAGGTTTTTTAGAAAAACTCGTTGGGATTCGAACTTGCATCGCTTGCGTAGCAGATGACTGCTCAAAACCCAAGGCCACCACGGCTCTTAATGATTCTATAAGGGTTTCTTTATAGCCTTTAAAGTACAGAACTCTAAAAACACCTACTCCTGTAGAGTAAGCGTGAAGATATTGTGGTATCTATTCAAAGTCAGCAAAACTTTAATCTACTCCCAAGGTATCTTTGAAAAACGCCTACGGCCACCCGAGGCTCGCGTGCCGGTGGCTCCATCTATCCATCACTCTGATAACGCGAACAAATACTTACTGTATTTGCATAAGACGTCGAGGTTGTTGTGACGACTGCGACGCGAATAGTGTTTGTATTTAAAATACCATTTACACTGTCGTTTCAGCGCCCTAAGGAAGGTTTTATTGTGTTTCAACTTTGATTCTTAAAAAACAGTGTTACACTGTGTTATTATACATTTATATCTTTATAGATAAATTAAATTGAATCATCTGACTGTTACTCCAAATTAACAGCTTTTCACTAAATGCATATCTAATTATGAAATACGTACGTAAAATAAAATTCTTTTTTTCTCTGTTTGTCCGTCTGTTTTTCTGCCAAATAATGTCCGTGAAAATGAACCGATTTTAAGGAGGCTTACAATTTTATTAAAAAAATATTGGATTACGCCACCCTTACAGCTAATTGGAAATATAATATTAAACTACCATTATTATTAAAAAAAATATTTAATTAAAAACTTCATTAAATATACAAGGAACTTACTTAAAACCAATTACAAGAATAAAGCTTCGCCCAAATCGGTGTCTCTCGGGATTGTGCCAAGAAGGCTGTCAGCATTGCCACGTTAAATAGCAATGCTGATTCTCTGAGCGAGAAAAGCCCCAGCTCTCTTGTCACGAGAGCCTTCTACCAGACGACGTGCAACTTCTTTAAAAAGTTGATAGCATTCGAACCCCAAAACTTCTGCTATATTAATCTCCTACAATATAAAGTAATGGCTTAACAAGTCCACTTCTTTTCAGAAGAAAATAAGATTGTTTAAAAACATAAACCAGTCAGTAGCTCGTTCAAAGTGCAGTCATAGCGGCGTATCTTGATTGAACCTAATTTAAGCTTAACATATAGCATTTGAACGAAATACTTTTCACTTAGTACAAATTAGCTTGAATCACGCCATCTTATTTGTATTTAAAATTAATTGGTAAAAACTTACAAGTACCTAACCTACCTACATTGGGAATTTATTTTTTAAAAGATAGAATACAATTGATCAGCGAAGTTGGATAGGTAACCGCCCGAGTCTCCTCCGTGCCTCGGAGAGCACGTTAAGTCGTCGCTCCCGGTTGCCTATTTAACATCTTTGGCAATCGTTACAGGTCTAAGAAAGTCTGACAACTGGTATAACGCAGATTACCGATTTTCCAGCCACATAGGCTTAAAATAAGTGCCGACCCTTACAATGAGTATAATCATTAAAGATTAAATAGTTGTTAAAATAATTAGTTGGATAATTCGTTCAGCTTCATGCATAGGAAGGAGTATTCACTGGTTTTTTAGGGTTTCGCACCTGACTAGGTAAAAAGGAACCTTTATAACATCTGACTCTTGTCCTTCTGCCCGGCTGTCCGTATGTCACATGACGATTTCAAATTAATTTGTAAAAAGTCTAATCGAATAAAGAAATTTTTGAGTTTGACTTAGATTTTTTCAGTATGGGTAAACTTAACAAGTTGAAATTGATAGCAAATACTGGGACCTATAGTCCCTATTAGGTGTATTAAAATCAAGGTCCTGAATCAACACACTAAAAATATATGAGCAAATTTAGATTTTCGTAAAAACTTCTAAGTATCAAAATGTACCTTCATTTTCACCTTTTTTTTATTCTAAAAAACCCGTATATACCTCACCCTTTCACAACCACGAAGCCCTGTCACCTATCCACAACTAAATTGAATAATTATTAAACTTACAAAGCTATTAACAAGAAGCTTATAAGCTCGCTAACTTTCAAATATGTAAATTTACTGATATGGTTATTTAGTTGCGTGCTGAAAATATGAGGGGAAAGAACAGAACTAAATCATTATTTGTGTGGTAAATATATGTATAGACTAGCTGTGGCCGGGTTTCACCCGCGTAGATTTAGTTTCATCCTTATTGGCGCGGAACCCTAATATTTATAATAAATAAAAGTAGCCTAAGTTACTCCTTGAATCATCAGCTACCTGCCAGGGAGAGTCCCGTTAAAATCGGTCCAACCGTTTCGGAGATTATCCGGAACAAACAGACAGACAGACAGAGAAAAAATTTAAAACTTGGTTATTTAGTGTCAGTAGCGTGTATAATTTCATATGCATTTAGTGAAAAGCTGTTATTTTGGATTTACAAACAGACACTTCAATTTTATTTATCTGTACCTATGTACCTATGTATGTATGTATGTATAGCTGAGAGCTTACTTTGCATATGTAAGTAATTACAAGGAGCACTACATAACATTTTACAAGTACAACCGGGGCCTTCATCTCGCGTTTTATGGCCAATTAAACAGCTCGTTAACAGTGAGCCGTTCATCTTAATAAACTCAGTAAAACGAGACCCTTAGATATGGTTAGCTCATGTTTAACAATCGCTCTGTGTGTGACTAGGCACTGTGGTTTATATTGCTACCCAGAAAGCAGCTGGGACCCGAGGTCTCACCCGCGTAGGCTTACTTTCATAGGTGTCCCGCGGAATGCTTTCTTTGAATAAATCTAGCCTCAGTTACTTCTTGAAATATCAGCTATTGAACAGAGAAAGTGACGTTAATATTGGTTCAGATGTTTCAGAGATTAGGCAGAATTAACAGACAGACAGTTTCTTTTTTAAATTAGTTTTTTATGTCAGTACCTGATTCATATTATGCATTTAGTAAAAAGCTGTTAATTTGGCATTACAAAAAGAAACTTCAATTTTATTTATCTGTATTAGATGTATGTATTGATTTCAGCAATATAGGTCCAGCTGACACACAGACAAGTCCAACAGATTACGCACAAGTTATTATTAGTTAGATCGCATAATGATCAAGTTTTATTACGTCTGTAAATGTCTTCATGTGACAAGAATCTTGCCATTTTCAATATTAATACAAATTGATATTCAACATTAGGGACACTTGGAACACTTGTTGAACGTCATTTCTCTTACGCTAACGTTAGGTTAATTTACTACCGTTTCCAAAAGTAAGCCTGTCAGGAGAAGACACGGCGTAACAAACTCCCCGGTATTTTTTTACATGTGTATAATGTGTAAAGCGTAAAACGCAATGTCAAGCGACGACGTTCGAACGTGTCAAAACCTATACTTGGGGTCTTCTACTCAGATTACCAAAACAAATATACCGTCGTATATGGTGAAAGAATAACAATAATTCCCACTTACCCTCGGGGATAACGAGGTGTAAACTATGTGTCCCATGGCCACCCCGTGCCAAGTGAGATGAGGGCTATAAAATGCAGACCAGAGGTTTTACTCCACTCAACAGGGGATCGGCTTAATTACTACACTATATAAACTTGGTACGCACTTACAAGGCCCATAAAAGTGAAGTCCACTACTATTCTAGCGACCGTAGTACCGTAAGTTATATATATATATAATATTACTAGCTGTGCCCCGCGTAGATTTAGTTTCATCCTTATGGTCGCGGAAACCTTATATTTTTAATAAATAAAAGTAGCCTTGTAACATAAGCTATCCGCCAGTGAAAGTCCCGTTAAAATAAGCCGTTTCAGAGATTACCCGGAACAAACAAGCAGACAGACAGTGAAAAAAATAAATTTTATTTTTTTAATCAGTATCGTATTTAGAATAGCTGTTATTTTTAAATTACACACAGACACTTAAATTGTATTTATCTGTATAGATGTATAGATTAAATCGGGTTGTAGCTTTATTTGAATGCAATATTATTTAGAAAACACTATAATTACAGCTATTTTCTTTTCCAAGACGCATAAGAATTACTCCTAAATATATTTAATTTAGCCCAACGATAAACAATAATAGTATCGCCAATAGTATTACAGAATGAAACAAAACGCAAATAGTATGGTAAATTGAATTAGTGCTCTTTGGTCGAGTATGGTAATACGAGAAATGGCAACTATGAACACACTGGACGTAGGTACAGACACGGAGCCACGAAGATTGGAACTAGAGTTTTGGATGAGCTATTATGGTTTGTGGCATATTGCTTTTTTTTGCGGGTTTCAGTGACTTTTTGCAAAGTGCACCTACACCCATCGAGGTGTAAAGTTCTCATCAATACGAATTAATCAAGCCCAAACACTAGGTACTTGCTGTAAATCGTTGAGGAGTTCCTTCGACTGTCTTTCGGCTCCATACCTTCTTTAAAGTGTAGTGCTTCAAATCCTTAATGAAAATAATTCACAAACGCACTAGTCGTCAGTAAGATTTTCGAAGTTTCCCCTCGATTTGTAATGGATGCCACCTTCAGAACGGAACAAAATAAAAATGGGACCACTTGGATAGCATCACCCTTCAAATAAAAAAATATCATCTAAATTATTGCACCCATTCAAAAGTTCTGAAGTCCAACGTGTGTATAGTGCCTGAGCTGGCGATAGACCTACTACCTGTCACGTTGGCACTTAACTCTCTCCCTCAACGCTCTCTTGGACTCCAACCCTGATGGTGACGTGTTCGCGGATGAATGGCAGATGATAATGTCAGCATGCCTGGAGTATTGTGAGGCGAGCGAATGAATGTGTTTTTTGTATATATTAATATTACTCTTAATTAGTGTAATTGGCTTTTAGCCGTTCTAATTAATACATGTATAAATAAATAAAAATTAATCATCTTCGGTGAAAAGTGTGTGTTGTTATTACATGGCGTGAAACATATGAATGAGTGTGTAATGTACATTCCGAAAATCGATATATAGTAGTATATAGTAGAATGTGATATTGTGATCAAACCAAAGCAAACTGTTGCTCGTGCCGCATCCACGCGCAGTTTTAAAGGAGCCATAACTGCAACTTTTTGCCACATCCAGTGCAGCTGACGCTTTGTTTATAGCGAGACCGGTCCACGCACGCGTTTTACGCTTTTTACCGCAATACACGGCACACAAATTTGTGAATTCAATATAATAATGATTAAAAAGTGCATTTTTAATTGATTATTTTTACTGAATTGGATTAAATCAAATTGAAATCGAGTAATTGGGTATTAAGTTCTTTAGAAAGCAATTGATTAAAGTACTTAGTGTCACTAATGAGTGAAGAAAGTAATTACTTTCTTGTAATCAAACTAAATAAGTATAAATATAAAAAATACAGTGAATCAACTTAATATTTAAACGAAAATAATTTACATACGCAAATCGCTATTTTCTAGATTTATCAAAATTGAAAATAATAGAATAACCTTTCTCTAAAATGATTAGTTGATCAAAATATCAGTATTTTATCCGACTCTACTTTTTGCGTACCGAGTAATCTTCTCATGTACGCTAAGGTTTTTAATAGCACTTGAATTCGCTTTTAGCGATTGCCTTTTTTAGAAGTGAATGTTTGTTTTGTCGATCACAACACAATATTAAATATTCCTCGAAACGCGACGATTCTCAACATCAACAAATGAAACACCAAAAATATTTCTCGGAATGAAAATATCGAAACGGAAATCCATACTTTTTTTTTGCAAATTTGTTCTTCAAAATGCTCGAATGATAAACCACAGAGAAAAGCATGGAGGATATCATATAATAAAAACACGTAGTGGTATTACTTTTTTTTAATTTTAACTTTTCTATCGACATTTATTTTTATTACATATATATTTTTAAGCGACATTGGTGCATTGGAACTAGTGCCCAACCATGAGCTCTTATTGCCATGATAGTTTCACTCATTTATGAGACAGATGTATGTGACGTACATACATCTGTCACTGTCACACTACTGAATTATCATTGCAATAAGAGCTCATGGTTGGGCCCCTGTGTCCATTTAAATAATAATTGTATAATTTTTTTGAAAATAATAATTACAGAGTTACTTGGCAGGCTCTTCTCAGCAAAAGCAAATTGAAACTGGGAAACTTGTCAAAAGTCTAATCCAATAAAAATATTTTTGGGTATGTGTTTGGATACAAGACTTGCTCGTTTAAAAGTATTAGATGGGTTCAGTACTCCAACTTCACTGACCAAATTCATACATAATAAATACTACGAGAAAATCCTGGACATCTTATCGTATAAGTATAGTGCAGTAACCACAAATAGTAGTCAATTCATACAACACTTACTGCGGAAGTACATAAAGACAATAAAGGTTGCTCCACACTCGCGTTACTGCCGGAGTCGCGCCATGTCCCTTTAGTGCTCCAACGTTGGAAATGGGATACAGGCTGATGCTATTTTCAATACCGGCTTTTACCAGTTTACTCTTTTCAGTAGTATTTTTTGCCACAATAATTAAAGACATAATCGCTGTAGTACCTACTATTTAAGTTTTTAAAACTGTGGGTTTCGAGTAGTCGCCTGCTACCAATAAGTTTTTCTAAAAAGTTATATGCAGTGATTTCGATGAAGGAAAATATCGTGAGGAAACCTGCATATATCTCGACGTGTGTACAGTGCTGTCACATTGGCATTTAATTAGCTTCGGTAAAGTGTGTGTGTTGTTATTACAACACCTCTGCCTACCCCTTCGGTGAATACAGGCGTGAGCATACATATGTATGTGTGTTAATTAAAAACAGAAATGAGACTTTATTTGCTTTACATAATTATACGGGGATACTAAATGTTACCACCATTAGCGGACGGCTTCTTTCACTGAGAAGAACTTGGCAAGAAACACGGCATTCCTTGTCCCCCCCTTTATAACAGTAAAACACAAACATCTTAGACATGTGACGGCTCTCCTAGCGGCAATAACTATTATATAATCGCGATTACTATAAACCACGGCACATATTACCGGGCAATACTGCGGTCTGCATGCACCTTTACGACAAGTCACTGTTGTTTGGTGAACTCCAGTGCTTGAAAATTCTATTGCACGTATGTATTACTAACGAAACCACTGACTGCCTTTTGTCTGGTTTTAAGCGTTACTGCGGAACACAAGGTCCTGGGTTCGGGGTAAGGCAAAGCGTTATTGGGTTTTCTCATCAGTATTTCCCAGTAGCAGTTCCCTCTTGCATGGGACTTTAGGTAAGTCAGGCGTGAGTTTAAGTATGTAATTACCTGTATACTTCTGCCTACCCACTTGAGGAATACCAATACTTGGGGCACTGATCTTCGTCGCTTTTCTATGAGTGTGTGGTGCTCAGCGAAATTAATGGGGATAACTGCGCATGTACGGCTATTAATTTTACTATAGAATATTGACAGCTTCCTAAAATTTCACCTTCGCTCTTGACGGCACCTGTAGGTATTTATTTATATATATTACTAGCTGTGCCCTGCGGTTTCACCCGCGTAGATTTAGTTTCATCCTTATTGTCGCGAAACCCTTATATTTTTTATAAATTAAATAGTCTAATTTTTTAAAATTAAGTAGCCTAAGCTACTCCTTGAAACATCAGCTACCTGCCAGTGAAAGTCCGGTTAAAATCGGTCCAGCCGTTTCAGAGATTACCCGGAACAAACAGACAGACAGACAGACAGAGAAAAATTTAAAACTTGGTTATTTAGTGTCATTAGCGTGTATACTTCCATATGCATTTAGTGAAAAGCTATTATTTTGGAATTACAAATAGACACTTCAATTTTATTTATCTGTATAGATGTATAGATATTCAATACTTTTAACTTGAATGCGCCAATATGACCACATTAATAACTTAGCCAGAATATCCTTAGTACCAAGAAACAAGGAAGATTTGTGAAATAAAATATCAACCTCGCCACAAGGAGAACGTGTAGTTAATAATTTTTTTCTACCTGTCCCACTCATATGCATTGGAAAATAATAAGACAGCAGTACAATAAAATACCACAGTCTAAAGTAAACTTATAAAAACTACACACTTATACTCTTATCGTAGACGATAAAAGTTTAAGATACATTAAGTAAAGTGTCATGTTTAATTTAGATGTAAACCACGAAGCTCGTTATCCACAATCGCAGGTAATTACACGAGACAATAAGATAAAAGTGTGGCTGTTACCGGTATCTCGTTACAGGGAAGTGCACGGACCGACTCCGCGCTATCTTTGTTAAGCCCTCGTATCAAATCTGTTATCAGGAAGTGTGGTTGGGCCACTTAGTAAGCGAGCATAAACACATCTCATATCCTCGAGGCCTCTGTTTAAGCAGAGCGTTTTAAGAACTTCTGAACTTTGACATTTCTTTTTCGTACCTAATTAAACGTCAAAGCTAAGAAGTCCTTAATACGTGATGCTTAAGCGATCACAGTTGACCTCCTTATCCCATACATTGTTGGGGTCAGCGCTAGAATCAACCTGATTTTGAGTGACTGTAATCTGACCTTCGCAACCTCTATTACAAGGAAAATCGGTGATCTGGGCTTCCAACCGATTTGTCGTAAAGATGTTAAATTGGCAACCGGGACCAACGACTTAGCGTGCTCTCCGACTCACGGAGGGAACAGGGCCGGTCACCCATCCTACTACGGGCTTGGGTTTTTTAACTTCGCTGATCAAATGATATGTACGAGTACAATAGCAACTGTGTGGCACGCTCCTCGTGTAAATAAAAACTGGGTGAGTATAAGCTCATATACACAGATAAATAAAATTGAGGTGTCTGTATATGATTTCAAACAGTGCCACCTGGCAAGTTGGAAGTCTTTGGTTTTCTTGCCGATGCAATGATGACAGCTGTTTTTAATATTTACACTTACATACATAATATGCTCACGCCTGTCACCCATCCTTGCATCTACGTATTGTAAAAAAAAATGTCTTGTAAATTTTTGGCTAAATAGGCATTGTACATTACTGTAATTATATGACTAATTCGCTAGTTCTGCGGCCCGATTCATACGTTTGTGCCAACCAATGTTTTGGGCATTTTTTTATTTTTTACAGACCAATTTCAAAGCCAGCTCGAATATTCGTATATTTAATAGCCTGACCTTAAACCAGTGTTGCCCACATCAGACGTAAACTAATGTGGTATCTTAAATTGACCAACAACAGATCCAGTCGATATGTTATCTGCAGGTACCTATCGAGCGTAATCTGTGGTTATCTCGCCCATTCATCATTGTAATAGGAACATCTCTATGTAATGATAGCTGGAATGTGGGGATTATTGTCATTTACTTTATGAAATACGGAATAATGTCTATGTATTATTTACTTACTATGAGTGTGGCCTGTTATATGTTATTTTAAAATTCAATATGCTCAAGCCATCTCGGAATATAAGGGTCCGCTAAGGGGTAAACAGAAGTGTGAAAACACCCACCTATCACCAAAGATGATTAAGTGCCAAAGTTACATAAAGTCTATCGCCACTATACATACGTCTTAGAATTTACTTTCAGACACATTCAGGTTTCTCACAATATTTTTCATTTTTACCAACATTCACTGCACATACGATTTTGGTAAATCTCATTGGTATGCTATGACATAAGAACTTGTTTAAGCTGTACGTATTAAGAACTTCTTAACAGGGACGTTAAATTTTACGGTACAAAAATGAAACGTCAAAGCTCAGGAGGTCTTAATATTCTGCTTAAGGCGATGATGGTAGGTCTCCTGGTTGTAAGGAGCAAAATTATTAACGGTTAATGGTTAAAATATAAACAATTGCAACTCTAACGTTTGTTGCAAGAACGGGAACTTTGAGAGGTATCCGACTGGGGACTGTACTTCAACCTTATAGACACATCACACTACTTGTAGTGTTGTGTTCGTGTGGCGTTAGACTGCCAGTAGTCGCGAAAAAGACGCGAGTCCTCTATAAGGGTTTTCTTCTCCTCAGTCTTCGTCTGTACTTCTGATCAATCTTGTACGCACTCCTTCGATCTTCATCAAATCGAAAGCTGTCTCCGCATTCCGCAAATGAATTCAGAAAAGTTCGTCCTAATTTAAATGTTAAAAGCCGAATATTAAAAGGCTTAAAAACGGAAACGGTTATTTGTTCACGAAAAATATAATTTGCGTCACTCTGCCCGTACGGCGTAATAATTGAATATTAGAGTGGAAAAGTTTGTTTGCGCAAGTTTATTTAATATTTAAATTGATTTCACGTGGACTTCATTAAAATATTTATATTAATTTTAATTTATTTTAATTTACCAGAAATTTACTCGCTGGAAAACCTTATTCCAATGAGAATTAAAATTCAACGAGTGTACGCCGGCCGTACCTAGTGGCCGCAAATATTTGAACAAAATGGGATACTACAAATGTTTGCCGATCATTATTGGTTTGTAATGGCACTTCATTTAATCCGTTTTGTGTTTCAATTTCATCGGTTCTACTTGAAGATTTATTACTAATACAAGCACCACTCAAGCATATAAACTTACAAACTTTACGTCTATCTATTTTATATCTAAATAGATGAATAACATATATATCTGTCTATCCGTGTGTCTGGCTAATCTCTGAAACAATTGTACTAATTCATGGAACTTTCACTGACAGATAGCTGATTTAATAAATATGCAAGGATTTCATATACAATTTAAAAACTGAAAATTAGAATTAGGGTCTCACATATTTAAAGGTACCCATTAAATATTAATCTACGCGTGTGTAGCTGCAGTGCACAGAAAAACATCGACTCGAAAAGCAGCATTTATAATGGACGTATTAAAACAAAATTGCAAATGAGCAGTTAGCCTTAATCCATCAGAATTTCCTTTTTATAAATCCTATATTCCATCTTAAAAAGCTCCAAAGGTATGAAATTCAAGAATACTCACACTAAATAACAAATCAGTAGATCCAATAGTAAATATTGGTTCAAACATTTGTCAGACAGCAAACACTGTGTGGCCCATTAGAATAAACACACCTTACGTATTGCAGTATAATTTTAATTGAACACGTTGTCTGAGACTGTACTGTGTTATTACGTTTGAAATGTCTCTGAAACCTGCTGTTAGATTGTTATTGAGGAGTTTGGATTGGAGCATAGTTTTTTATATTTTGTATGATATATTTGATGCAAAATTGATGCTTTAATTACTGTATATTTACCACTAAACTTGTTTATAATATAAATATAATTATCTTACATTATTTCATCATCAATAAACAAAAACATCAGTTAGCATTAAGAGCTATGAATCCGCAGAATTTTATGAGTAGGAACTTGTTCCTGAACATTAACGAATTCAAAAATTTATAATTTAATGAAAAAAAAGTTAACAAGCTATGTGTTATGGCAGTCTCCTGAAATTTAAACCAATTGTATAAAAATAAATGATTTAATATCAAGTTTAAATTGAGGCTTTTTAACGAATAAACAAAAAATTTACAATTTTCAATTAAATTAAATCGCTAGACACGAAATCAACAATATTAACAACTAGTTATAGACGGTAACATCAAATAAAACCAACAAGATCAATAACAAGCCGATCGCACAGAACCAATAAATCGATCGCAATTGTGCGTGGGCGCAGATCGTACGCGCGGGCGGTCACACGACCCCACAATTGCTCCTAGTTGCCATGCGAGCGTTGTCCACTTGCCAATTAATATTCTACACGTGCATGTTTCATAGAATATTCATTTGAAGTGTTTATTTATATATCAGTTAAGTAGCTATTTACGCACAATTACTTTTAAACACAGACTTAAAAAGATGGCAAGGAGAGAAAGTTGTTTTCAGCGTTGGGAGAACGCATTTGATTACCAGAATTATTTAGAAGGTATTATAGTCTTTTATATGAAAGTCCTGAGTACCATAACGTTTTGCTAAACCGTTTTATTTTAAAGGTAGGTTATCGTAGACTATTAATATCACTAATTTGTGAGGAGACTGGAGCATATATTTTTATGCGCTCGCGCCAAACAAATCCAAAAAATTGCAACTATTCCACGAAATAAATATAAGCTTACTATAAGCGGTACGGAATCTAGGAATACATCATTCACGGTGTAATAAGTGGTCTTGGGGTAATGTCAGTAAAGTGTCACGTCGTGTCCCATCGCGCAAACGTCATTTATGAGCTATACATTTTTTTTTCTAAACATCAAATTGACCATACATTGAGAGTAAAAAAAAGAGTAAATTTTAGAAACTTTCGAGTGCTGTGGCAGCCTTGAGAGTTGAGCAATTGCCTGCAATCCAAGCGGCGCAAGTTTGAATTCCAGTGGGGCCTGTACCAATGAGTTTTTCTAAAAACTTATGTGCTTAATTTCACATGCTTTACGATGAAGGAAAACATCGTGAGGAAACCTGCATCAAGTAATTCGAGACTTATGTATAGTGCCTGAGATGGCGATAGACCTACTCCCTGTCACGTTGGCACTTAATCATGTTCCTGCCATACCTACCCCTTCGGGGAATACAGGCGTGAGCATATTTTTGTATGTTTAAGAGTCACGAGACTTACGATTGAGCAAAAATTCTATTCTTAGCAAGGTTAAATTTGTACTGTCAATTCAATGAATAAAATTCAAGGTCGAAACCAAACTTGGAACGTTACGTCCTACCCCACTTTACCACGTAAAAAGGAAAAGGGTGTATAAAAGTTGAGTGTAATGATCATCTTATATGACACGTAAAGAATCAGGATAGTTCCTTAATGGTAGGTAGTTAGGGCCCATTTTCCCGGCATCAAACGCCATTAAAAGTTTAGCCCAGACTTAGTTGAGGACGGGGCTAGTCCAGTTACTCTTAGATTTACTGGCGTTGTAAATAACTGGAGACTTACTTAGGATAAAGTGATATTAGGGTGAGAGTGCCATTTTAAACGAGGCTTAATTTCTAACACGCTCATTGTATTCCAACAAGTTTTCCTATTAGGTAGGCAGAGTCGCACACTAAGTTAGCATATACAGATAAATAAAATTGTAGTGTCTGTTTGCGATTCAAAATTACCAGCTTTTTACTAAATGCATAATATTATGATAGTAAGTCGTAATACCTATAACATACATACATACTTATGCTCACGCCTGTATTCCCCGAAGGGGTAGACAGAGGTGTTGTAATAACAACACCTACTTTTCACCGAAGATGATTGAGTGCCAACGTGACAGATGATGAATCAATCGCCGTCTCAGTCTCTTTGAATTACTTCTCAGACATATGCAATTAACTTTCTTAATGAAGTCTCGTCGGAAGTTTCGGAGAACACCGATATGGTCATAATATCCCAAAATATAAGAATAATAGGTTGCTATTATGAATTTTTCGTCAGTTACTGATAGAACAGTGCCCCGATTCACATAAAACAAACAATCGAAATATCTTTGAACGATTAAAGTCATTCGATCGAAATCCTCACCCAACGTGGTATTTACATGATGCGAGATTGACTTCAAGTCAATGGGACGTTTTCGCGACGGTGACTGAGATATTCCTCCTTTCCTTAACGACTAAGTCGATAAGAGATCATTACGTTGTCGGTAAAAATTGGATGTTACAACACTTTTTTAGAACCCGTCTGGATAGGCGTAAGCTTACGAATACATTTTTCACTAACATCCGCTAGTAAGATGGAATGTTACCAAAAATATTGATGCCTCGTCTGATAACAAGATCCTTAGAAATCCAGGGTGTGTAGCAATTTGTAAAGTTCAAAGAATACAAATAACCAGGTCGTCCCTAGCGTAACCTCTGGGATTTTATCTTTCTCAGCCGAAGGGGTACAAATTGAGATCCACTGATAGGATGGCGAAAATAAATTCGTTCTTTAACTTAGCTAGGAGATTGTTTTGGTTACGGCAGTTTTTTTAGTATCTTGAAGATGTGATTAAAAATCAAATCAGGAGGTTATATAATTTTTCGCCGCGGCTTTATCATGTGAGGTGTTCACTAGTCTATTTCACTGTAAATATTTGTGTAGGATTTTTTAATCGGATGAGTATTTTCACAGATTACCTGTTACTACTCTCTACCTACTCTTCGATTAAATTTTATTAAAACAGTCCTATATATACAGAAAGGGACACGTCATGTAAAAAAACCGAGGTGTCTGTTTTGCCGTTTCTAAAGCATACATTTGGAACTTGTTGTAAATTAACCTTAGCTTTAAAATTACGTTCAATAAGTGTTCTATGTGTCCTTTATATTCATTTTATTTAATTTCAACTTTAAATCTTATTGAATCTAGAGGCATTCTTATATAGAACTAGCTGTGCCCTGCGGTTTCACCCGCGTAGATTTAGTTTCATCCTAATTGTCGCGGAACTCTAATATTTTTGATAAATACAAGTAGCCTAAGTTACTCCTTGAAACATCAGCTACCTACCAGTGAAAGTCCGGTTAAAATCCGTCCAGCCGTTTCAGAGATTACCCGGAACAAACAGACAGACAGACAGAGAAAAAGTTTAAAACTTGGTTTTTCTATGTCAGTAGCGTGTATACTTTCATATGCATTTAGTAAAAAGCTGTGATTTTTGAATTACAAACAGACACTTCAATTTTATTTATCTGTATGTATAGATAGATAACGAGTTATTCAAATAACTCCAATATCTTATATCCAATGTAGTGTGTTTTCTATTAAGTAATTTGTAAGAATAAAATAACATTGACATCCATCGTTTTTGCCCATTTCTATCGGGTATCAAAAATGAACTATTTCAGTGTTCAAAACAAAAAATTAATACCCTTTCAAAGAAACATACAACTAACGCCGCGGCTGAAGGGACGGCGTAAAGTTGAATCCAGAGACTCGGTATTCTGCCGACAGATATCACTGCTGTGAAACGTTTGCGAAGAAAGCACGATGTATTTTTTGTGCTTTCCTACTCAATTAAATATTTCTACTTGTAAACGTAAAGATACGTGTATAGTAATTTTTATTTTAAATTGTTTTAGCTGCGAATAAATATCACTTAACTTACCAAAGAAATATGTATGAATATGTATCAACGCATTTTAGAGCGTTTGCTTAGAGTATTTGTTTTCAAAATGAGTCGGAGTCACGTAAGTTTAAATTATACTTAGTACTAGCTGTGCCCTGTGGTTTCACCCGAGTATATTTTAATGTTATGGTTGACCCACGGCAACTATAGGGTTTTTTTTCAATAAATTTAGCTTATGTTACTTCTTGTCACGTCAGCTATCTGCCAGTGAAAGTCAGACAGATATTTTTTTTTAATTTTTTTCTACGTCGGTACCGTGTACTCTTTCATGTGAATTTAGTGAAAAGAAAAGAAATAAAAATAAAGAATTACAAACAGACACTTCAATTTTATTTATCTGTATAGATGTATAGATTTAATAAGTACAATAAAACTAAACTTATTCCTAACTTAAATCCGTATTAAGTAGCTATCATGAAACGGTAGCAAAATAAATAAATCACAGAGTTTGCATTCGTATTATTAAAAAAGTAAGTTTATTACAGAGCCGGGGACTTCGTCTCATGAATATCTTCTTTATAACGCAAGAAGTTCATATAAAAATCTACCTGAACTAGCGGAAGATAAAACTGTAACTTTGTAACGAGTAGTTAACTCACTAACTACGCTCGCTCTCAGCCAGCAAACTTTAATCTATTGGAGACGGGTTTTTGTTACATCTATTTATTTAACTACTAGCTTTTACTCGTGACTTTGTCCATGTAATATTTTTGGTGTTAGTAGCCTTTGGCGTAGCGTATCTATGTTCCCCGAACCGGTAGGCAAAGGAGTTTTTATAGTACACTCAAATTCTTATCTTCGGTTATAAGTCCCATGTACGAGGGAGATGAGCGTATTGCCACTAACCAGCCACTAATCCACACTCTACCACGGCTACTACTGAGGAAATAAAAGATGGAAAACCCCAATAATATTTACAATGTTTGCTAATAATTTCATTAAGTATACAAATTTATACGACATGACAGACACCTTTTCTTTAACTTGTCCCATGTATGTTAATCTTGGTCTTCCTCTTCCTCTCCTCCCTTCTACCTTTCCTTCTATTATGTTTTTAAAGTAGCTGTCATGCCGCATGAGATGGCCAATCATCTTTCCCCTTCGATTTTGGCAACATTACAAGGATTAGGAGGTCAAAGAGATGGCACTGGACAGAAACAAATGGAAAGAGTTGCATCGGTTACACCGACAAGAGTCTCATTACTCTTAAATTCATGATGATGATACAAATTTATATATTCCATATTATAATTTACAATATCTATTGAACACTTGCTGACCCTCAATCCGAAAACAATTTGAAAAGTGTGACTGTATTTCACGTTGACAAAGAGGCTGTTTTAACATGCATTGAGGATCACTATTCATCAATCAAATTTAAATTCTCAGAACTTTTACATAAAATTGATAATCCTAAAACCCTAACGAACGATAAGCCTTGAGGGATCATAGTTCAAATTGAAATTAGGTCTCATTTATCTAATGCTTGGCATATATACCCTTATTGAATGAGCCTCATTTTCGCCTGCGGTGGAAATTTAGAAATATAAGGCATAGAACACAAAGTCTAAATAAGAGCGTGTACATTGAATTGATAATGCATAGTACGTAAGCTCATGGCGTCTCAGAAGGGTCCCAGAACAGATAAGTAGCTGCTATGATAACCAACTTTTCACCGTAGATGATTAGATTTCAAATTTTCTTTGCAATTTCTCGCTTGCGTAGAAGCGGTAGAAGCGCCCATCGGACAGCTGCGAGGAATTATGAGTTTAGTTGTTTATGCAAGGTTTGCTCACGATGATTTCCTTCACTGCAAGATAGATTTGATAACAAAACACAACTCGAACATTTTGTTTAGAAAATCAGCGATCATACCAAGATTGAATCCGCTTTTACACACATGGCAAAAGCCAGCATGAATTTAATTAATCTGGTCAGTAAATATAGAGTTACCAGGTTGTAGTGCATTTCTGTAACTTGCACCATCGTCTGCAAGTAAAACCTGGACCGATGCCACGACAGCGGGTTATTAACACTACGTGAGCACTTGGCAGCCGGGGCCCCGTGACAAATGAAGCCGAGATATTATGAAGGAACCCTCATACTTAGCTCCAATGCTAGCGCTGCAGGTTCCCTCCATTGCTTATTTTGGGCTGAATGTAGGAGTAAAGTTTCAAGCTTAAGGTACCGCGTCTATGGATTTCTTTATGTTTCTGAAGACATTTTTACAGTGTCAAGTTTACAACATACACCTTTATGCTATTCATGGTGGTGCAAGCATCCTTAATAGGTTAAGGAACTAACTTAGGAACTCGGTAATCATCAGGCATATCGTTACCTTGCTCTGACTACTTACTCTCCTGAAAAACCTGGAAGGGTTGCCAAATTTTTGACACAAGTAGGGTACTACTGCAGGAGCTACTACGAGCTATGAAATTGTTTACAAACTCATTGATTGTGAGTGATTCGTGTAACTGCCTGCCTGCCACGCAAGCAACGCAAGTTCAAATCTGTCACGTTCAACAAATCACCTTCGATTTAAGGTGGATGTTTTAACATCTATTACATTAATATCGGAATATATACATAGCAGCTGAACCACGGACCCCTCACACCAAGCAAACACACCAATGAAACGTCATAATATGAACCATCAAACATTTGTTTACGAGCTGACTTGCAAACTACGGCCATAATTAAAACTGTCATAACTCGAAGTATTATCATGCAATCTTTCCGCGCTGGTGTGAGATTAGAACCGGGATTAACGAGTGCTATTCCACCGAGCGGTCGGACCTACTATAGCCTCTTTATTGACCATTACCAGCCCAAGTTTGGGTGCCAAAATGTACAGACGTGAATTTAAGTGTGCTTCGCTTGTCATTTACGTAATTACCCTGGGGATCAAATGCAGTAAATAGGTTGAGCACAGGTATACTGTCTCTCCAGGTATGATACCTTTTAAAGGTGTCCTAAAATATATCAATACTAATATTATAAAGAGGAAAGATTTGTTTGTTTGTTTGTATTGAATAGGCTCCGAAACTACTTGACCGATTTTAAAAATTATTTCTGCAATGGATAGCTACATTATCAGAGAGTAACATAGGCTATATTTTAACCCGTACTTCCACGGGAACGGAAACTACGCGGGTAAAGCCGCGTGACGTCCGCTGGTTCCTTATATAATAAAAAAGGTAGCCGATAAACAATATATTACACGCAAGATGGTTTAAGGGCATAAAGTTTTCTTAAATCTGGAAATTAACTTACAGAGACACTCTTCCTGTTTATAATTGTATAGTTATAAGCAATGTTCCGTGTATACGTAAGTTTTTATTTCGGTCTTGGTGTGATGTATCCCATAGCCTCGGTGAATGGGCTATCTACAGCTGAAATTATTTTTCAAATCGGACCAGTGACTCCTGAGATAAGCGCGTTCAAGCAAACACACAAACAAGCTCTTCGATTCTTTGTATTAGTAGACTAGCATACTGTCCGTGATTCTGCTATTTGTTCAACCGTAAAAGGACAGCGCTTAATATAAATTCTTAAATATTTTTTTCTAATTGTTAGCCTTAGTTTATAGTTGGACGGCAATGGAATTTAAAAATAGTAGGTAATTACACTATTCCACCGCCGTACAAGTTTTACAAATCAATAACGAGTATTAGATTCTTGGAAGTTTATTCTTTTACTAAGTATTCCCACTGCAATGCTCCAGCCTGGTTAAAGGTATTCTTAGAAATACTGTAAAAGTCTGAAAGCAATCATCTGGTGCATAAAAAAACTATTTGGCTGTTATCGAGTGGATAAAAAAGTTGGAAAGAAAACTAAATAATTATGTTTCTTTACAAAGTGAACATTTTCTTTTTAATTTTAACTTTTTTTTTCAGTTTAGGCCATGGTTCAGGTGCCGTCGTGAGATATCTTGAATGTTCAGTAGTAAATTTATGAGTCTTGTGTCTGCGACACGAGTATAATACAAGCTTCTAGGATCTATATTCTACGCGCATGTTTTTTCAAGATCTTATATCTTTACTTTTTTATTCCTTTTTTTATTTATTTTCAAAGTAACACCATTATAATGCTGTGTCCAGTTGAGGGTTACAAAATGAAAATGATTTATTCAGTTTGTGCCCTGGTAAGGCACTTATGAATGTCTAAGAATTTACCACCGGTTCGGAACCTAGCCTCCTGAGAAGAACCGGCAAGAAACTCACTAAGTACAAACACTAAGTAACAATGTTAGTGGCACATTAAATAAGAAACGTAATCTTGGAATGGCAACTAAGTTAACAATTCATTGTGTAACTGTAACGATTGTTGTCAAAAGTTTAATTGTTATTTCTTAGCGCTGAGGTGTTTAGGGCAACAATGAAAATGCTATCGACTTAACTTTATTGGTATCTCGTCGACTTATACCCCCTTATTACAAAACATGGTACAAAAGAAGACTAAACTCGGAATAAAGCTATGTCTATCCTTTCTTAAATTCGTATAACAGATAGAGATGGTGCTACTTTTAAACTACAAGGACAAAATTAATCCTACTAATATTATAAATGCGAAAGTAACTCTGTCTGTCTGTTACGCTTTCCCGCTTAAACCTCTCAACCGATTTTGATGAAATTTGACACAGACAATCTTTAGACCCTGAGAAAGGACATAGGCTACCTTTTATTAAAAATATTAGGGTTCTGCGACAATAAGGATGAAACTAAAGTTAAGAGTTCATGGTTGGGCCCCAGCTCATATTAGTGTCCGGCTAATGGCAAGAGACTCGCTCCCTAAATGTTAGTGTTCTATAAGTATACATCTGCCTACCCCTTCGAGGAATACATGAACATACCTAGGTATGTATATGTCGTCCATCTCTAAAAAAATTTGTTTCTTTCGAAAATACTCAAAGCCTTTTTTGATGTCTATGCAGCCACTGGATTATGAATGTTTTTAATCAAGTATCAACACAGTCCAATACAGGCTTGGTGGAAAATGTGAAATCTTTCATTAAAATAAGGAATAAAAAGCTCATGTTAGTTGGATAAACATTACATTCCGCAACTTCTTATCGCTAGAAAATAACGCAAAATCATGTCCCTGTATGAAAAAAAATAAACACAACATTGTGCATCAAGTGATATTTTATCTAAATTCTATATTCTGGTTTCATAATTTTTGCATTCTTAATGTGGTTTAAAATTAAGCAATTCATAAAATTATAACGTTAGAGTTAGGTATTTAACATCAAATTTATCGTAGACCATACACGCTCTTAGTTTTACTATAGAAATGACTGCAAATAGTAAATTTACACTGAATAGCTAGCAATATTAAGCGCAGCGCCACAAGCCCGCAGTAATCCAGTCACATCCAGTAGCACAATTATCTCGCTAAGATTATTGCAGTAACCTACAGGCTTCTTCCTCTGTTTGTGGGTTTGTTTATGGCCCATTCCAGGAAAACTAGCAGTTATAGTAATGAAAACGGAGTGGACCCCTCATTATCATGGGATAAGCTCGGGATAAATCTCAAGGTTTAGTACGGAGATCTTGCAACTCTTTACGTGTGTGTATAAAATTGTCGTTAATATAATGGAGTACTGAGGTAATGACTCAAACTTTGGGATGTGTTTACGCACTGAATGTTAGGCGTACATTTACACAGTTTATTCAGTAAAGTATGTGAGTCTTACGAATATTGTAAATTTTTAACCCCCGACGCAAAACTACGAGGTCTTATAAGTTTGATGTGTCTGTCTGTGGCATATTTGCTTCCGAACGGATTAGCCGGTTTTTAGGATCGAAAGGTGAATTAGTCGAAACTGTTGTTAGCTATTTGATAGAATCGTTATATAATATCAACACCCACTAATCACCGAAGATGATTGAGTGCCAACGTGACCGATGGTGAGTCTATTCCCATCTAAGGCCGATCATCAATAACATCTGCAGAACATCTTGTCAGACATATGCACGTTTCCTCACGATGTTTTCCTTCACTTCAGCCTTCTCATTAGTGCCTTATTATTTGGTAGCCTTCACTTGAATCAATGATTGCGGTATTGCTAATCCTTAATTCTTGCCGGCTCTTCGGAAGGCTAGTTTCATTAACTGAACTGAACCATTGGTCAGTTCTTCGTCGTTCATAAGTCTTACTGCCTAAATCGAATAAAATATTATAAACATTTTCATATTCCTTTGAAGTCAATAATAAAAACTAAAGTTACTTACACACTTAAATATAAAATTCTCGAATTTTTCGTCCCAAAAACCACACTATTTCGCTAAACAATTTAACGAATTCCTCTTAAACCTAAGCAAAAATCTGTATTAGGACTTAAGTCGCGTCGTATCTTTCTGAACCCTAAAGAGCAGTCTGGACATTTAGTTCAAACGTAGTCTGTGGCACATTAAGCTTGGATTAACTTAGACTGTATTTTGTAAATGAAACTTAATTTCTGTTTTAAACAGTGCATCTGAGGAAGTACAATAGATTTCAAATGTTTTTAATGTGGCACTTTAATGTGCGAAGCTTTGTGGTTTGCTTGTTGTTCAATTGAGGTATGGGGTTGAATACCTGAATACACTGTTTGTTCCGGGTAATCTCTGAAACGGCTTGACGGATTTTAACGGGACTTTCACTGGCAGGTAGCTGATGTTTCAAGGAGTAACTTAGGCTACTTTTATTTATTAAAATATTAGGGTTCCGCGACAATAAGGATGAAACACTAAATCTACGCGGGTGAAACCGCGGGGCACAGCTAGTAAGTAATATAAAATCTTGAGAGATACTAAGGACAGAGGCTAGAGCGACAACCAAATATGAAGCTAATTTGTAATTAGACTGAATTGCCTTCTATTCATGAAACATTACATTAATAACGGGAACTGATTACAACACAGCTAGCTAATAGCATCGCTAATAAGCTAATAGAACATATTTGTAATCAATCATTAATTAACGACCACTATGTGCCATTCAATTTGCTACTGACTATTGATTATTAGGGTAATATTACAGTAACATACCTACGTGTTAGCTCTTTCTAGAGGGTGAATGACCCTTCAACGATGAACTATGAAAACCACTGCAAAGGGACATCTAACCAAGATGAACATTATCTCTTCTCTTATAGTGCGAAATCAGGAAAAAAAACATTAATTTTATGTCAAGTAGCCTACGGTAGCTTGCTAGATTTTTCGTCATACGATCAAAGGTGATTGACCCTGAATTTTATTTATTACTAGCTGACCCGACAGACGTTGTCCTGTCTTAATATACACTAATCTACATATATAAAAGAAAGTCGTGCTAGTTACACTATTTATAACTCAAGAACGGCTGAACCGATTCGGCTGAAAATTGGCGGGGAGGTAGTTTCGAACCCGGAGAAGGACATAGATTTTTATCTCCGTATAACACAATATAGTCTACGCGGGTGAAACCGCGGGGCACAGCTAGTATTATAAAAAGGAAAGATTTGATTGTTTTTTTGTTTGTTTGTTTGCATTGAATGGGCTCAGAAACTACTTGACCGATCTTCAAAATTCTTTCAGCAATGGATAGCTACACCATCAGCGAGTAACATAGGCTATATTTCATCCCCGTACTCCCACGGTTACGGGAACTAGGCGGGTGAACAGCGTGACGTCTGCTAGTAAACGAAAAAATTAAGTTTCGTGTCCTTAAAACCGACAGTCAACGTGGAGTGCAACGCTGAGAAACCTCACAGAACAACGCAACTGAGTTAGTATTAGAAATTGTATTAATAAAGAAGACTTCTAACTTTTAAATACAAATGAAACTAATGAAGGTCCGTAACAAACCAAGGTAAAGCCTGGCAGACTCGTTAATAAATCAGATATCACAGCAAAAAGAGTATTGTTTAAGCAAATTAGTGAGCAGCGGCGTCCGAGACTTGTAATGAAATTAGCACAACCTCAGAGGTTAAGATAGTGAGATAACAATTAAATTATGGCTTATTTTAACCGAAGCCATTAGCTGGAAGGAAAACTTTTGTTTTATTACGTTTGCTTTGAAATTGTATTAGTTTTAATCAGAGATGAAGTATGAAGTTCTTACTTGTGCATAAGCACCTGTTGTGATTGGGGATAAAAGCTAGGTTGCAAACGATTTCACATACAAACTTTCAACCCCCATTTAACCCCCTTACGACTGGAATTTTGGAAACCCCTTCTGAAATGAATGTCTTTAATCTCATGAAAATACACCTTTCAAATGTATCTTTCAGGATCAATGGTTTGGGCTGAGTATTGATATATTTTCAGTCAGTCAGTTAGTACTTAGAATTTTACAAATGAAAATGAAAATTATTTATTCTGTTTAGGCCATGGCCATTGTGACTGATAGTGTATAGGCAGTATCTTGTAGCAATATATCGTCTTGCAGCTGAGGGCAAGGAAATATTATTATAGGATAGGAGAATTATAAATAGCGAAAGTTCTGAAACTATCAAGATGTTGATTATGCTTTATCAATCAAATAGTTCTTCAAGAAGTTGTCTGCAGAGATGCTACCGATCTTGCAAGAGTATTTTCACTTCGTTATCAAACATCAAGAAATGTCAATAGTTCAAGGTCTATAGTTTAAGGTCTAGACAGCAGAGTTACAAACAAGAACTTCCAAAATTAATATAAATTTACTCACAAATTATAATAAATGCTCACTTTAACTTATCCCCAAACTCAAGACCGCGGATATGACTCCGTCTAGTTGGTAGTGTAAAATTATGAAGTCGGCGCCTTGTCCAAGTTTAGGAAGTGCAGCCGCGCGACAGATGGCGTTAGGGTAGCGAATTAAAACGATCCTTGGCGACAGGGTTGCCATGTATTGTACGTAAATCCTGTCGAATTTCTTCTTTTTTACTAACTAAACGTATGTAACGAGCAGTCGTGCTACGCAAGCTCAGGTGACGAAAAAAAAAAAATTGTGTGATGTCACACCCTGAGCTATACGGTGAAGGATATCATCGTGAGGAAAACTGGGTAATATGTCTGATAAGTAATTCAAAGACGTATGTATAATACCTGAGACGCCGATTGACTCACAATCTGTCACGTTGGCACTAATCATTTTCGGTGTAAAACACCTCTGCCAAACACTTGAAGGGAACCTTCTGGATAGGTTTAGTGGTCGCAAACGCTACTGGGACACGAGGTCCTGGATTCAATTCAATACCCGGGTTGTGCAAATAAGGTATTGGGTTTTTTCGTATCTAATTTTCATGAAGCAGCCCGGAGTATGGATTTGTGGCAATAGGCTCGCCCTTACTACATGGATCTAAAATAAAGGGCGTATCGTGGGTGTACTATAAGTATCCCATCGGGGAATACAGGCGAGAGCAAAATGTATGAATAAATTTGAGATTTAGAAGCCTTAGAAAAAAAATCTTGTAGAAAAACCAAACGGTTAACAACCCTACAGTTCCAAAAACACACCAACAAAGAAACACAAACACGCCAACTTGTCTGGCTGTTGTTCCGATTATTAAATTTTCTTGTATAACTTTGAATAAGCAGAATCCCAAATTTTTGGGCGACGAATTTAAAGTTTCCTTGTTCCGCCTTACGATAACGGAATGCTAATTCGATATTTTGGGAAAATACGCTGCTATACAGGAACCAGGGAGTCTACTCTCTTTTCCAAAAACGAAAATTCGCAATCGAGTGAAAATCAAACGTACCTTCAGTGGCTTATTCCCATACCTCCACAGCCCATAGATTTTGAAAAATTTCCGCGACCCCAACGACGGTAAAAATTCGAGTATCGCTTGTTTTTATCAAACTCAAATTTTCGTTCAATAATTTGACTAAAGTAGGCTTAGAATATATAAACATCATAGAATTTTCTAGCGGACCGCGTTCGGACGTAATTTTAGGACGTATTAGAACCGTGGTTAGAACTTTGCGAACTTTTGGCCGAAGCTTTGTTTTTCGGAGAAAGCGAGTAGGCCCTCAGAGGCCTTAACATAAACTCTTACTGCCATAATAGTTTAGCTGTGTGATAGTCACAGACGTTAGGATTACCGTGTCGGGTTCAAGCTGAGCTTAGCCGTTGTCCGTTGCTCAACCGTTACCATAGATGACTATAAACTTTGCCGTCACTCGGTTGCCGTTCTGTATAGCAGCGTGAGTGTGTCCATACATAATCAACTCCCTGGCCTTATCCCATGTATTGTTGGGGTCGGGTGGGGTTTGATTCAACCCGATGTAAATGATCACTTGATTTTTATACGAAGCGACTGCCTTCTGACCTTCGCAACTCTTTTTACAAGGAAAATCATCAATCTGGTTTAAATCAGTTATCAGACTTTCTTAGGCCTCCGACTGACTTGTAACGATTGCAGGCAGAGGGGTTTACCCACAGTTCGCCAGTTATCTCTCATGTAATAGGATTTGAGCCTATTGCCATTAACCGGGCACTAATTCAGACTCCGGGCTACTTCTGGGAAATTACAGATGGAATATCCAAAAACAATTAGCCTGAACCTTTTTTGAGAATCGATATCAGGATATTGCGTTCCGCAATACCGCTTGCGACTACAACGAGCAAGCATACAGTAAATATATGGCATGATAATCATATCCGTTGATAGTAGTTCATGTATCGAGAGATTCTGAGCTATCACCACCCTTATTATTTTCCTATGAGCTTTAATTACCATTAAAATTGCCTCTTAATGCAATTCTACTTCTAAATACAACCCTTCACTCTTAAAACGGTTAAGAAGTTAATAAACACACGTCCAGTTTAATTATAGCTTTTCTTTCTCAAGCTCTTGTACCTGTTAACGGGTCATGCTATAATGGTCTCAATGCCAGTTTACTCAAAGCTCTGTGACCGTACATTACGTACTCGTTGATAGGTCTTGGTAACCGGATTATAAGTCCAATATAACTTTACCTCTGCATTAGTATGTGATTTATAATGAGAAGGGGTCTCTATAAAAAGGTAGTGATATCCAGTGTATTCAGAGCTCTAGTTATGTTGAGTGTTGGTTAATAACGAGGTCGTATTATAATGGTTGTAGGTTACCTTTCATCGCTTTCAGTTGGGTTAGCTACACTAATTACGTTAAAAACAACACTTTCAGCGCTCAAAGAGCGACCTATGAGGGGATCTTGACCCAGATTGACAGCATGTTTCTGCAGTTTGAAAATATACGTAGGTTTTGAAGTATTTCGACTGTGCACGTTGTATAGACATAAGAGATTTGAGTAGGAATTGAAACCGGAATTGGTGTAACTTAGAGAAAAGTCATTCAAGATCAGTATAAATTAGATAGTTGATTTTTAAAGCCGTGATGGCCAAGTGGTTGTAAGTAGTCGCCTGTTACGTAAGTGTCGCGAATTCAAATCTATGTAGCAATGAATTTATAAAAAAAATTTAGTGCAGTGATGTCACACTACGATCTTCTCTACAATGAAGGAAAACATTATGAGTAATCCTGCATATCATCATCTCCCTGGCCTAATCCCATGTATTTGGGGTCAGCACTTGATTCAACCCGATGTGGCTGATCACCTGATTTTTATACGAAGCGACTGCTATCTGACCTTCGTAACCCCTTTTTCGAGGAAAATCGGCAATCTGGGTTAAACCAGTTGTCAGACTTTCTTAGGCCTCTGAGTGACCTGTAACGATTGCCAAAGATGTTAAATTGGCAACCGGGACCGACGGCTTAACGTGCTCTCCGAGGCACGGAGGGAACTCGGGCGGTCACACATCCAACTTATTACACCTCTTCTTGACTCTTCTAGGTTGACGTGATCGTATTTATTTTTATCTATTATTCTTAGTGACAACAAATTAATGTAGATAACTTACCAAGATATGGTAAGTTTTTTGTTTGCAATTTTAATGCATTAACTCGACAAAACACTTTTCTTTTTAAGTGTACTCTTTAGGTCTTGGTTTTGCAGAGCGACATTTCCCCATGCTCGGGCATGCGTAGCATGGGAGCTAATTATGACATTTTTTATAATGTTTTGTTTTTTAACGTTAAATATTTTGTTCTTTACTCAAATTGTTTTAAAATAGGAATACTTAAGCGCATCAATATTGTTTGATAATAATGCTAAATTTACTACATGTACCTATGTAATGTAAAACACGGCACACATAAGGTTTCTTTAAGATTATGCTACGACTAGTTTCCGTCCGCAGCTTTACTTGCGTGTACACCTCTCTATGAACTCACCCCACATGTTGGTAGGTATTTAAATGAGTCAGTCAGTGAATTTTAAACGTATGGATTTTTTTCTAATTGTTTCATGTATATGTATTATATTATATAATATATGTATATATATATATATATATATATATCCCGAGATCTAACACCTCCATTATTTGCCTTCCTACCGTCGGGGTCACTCCAGTAATATCAGTTTTTTTTTCAAGTTGAGAAACCTAAAATAACTCTTTCCATTTTCTCTTAAATAACCTTATATTAATAATAAATGAAAAAAGTCTTACGCAAGTAATTCTTCTAGGCTAAGCCCTCACAAAAACAGTCAAAGGACTCACAAACAAAAGAGACATAATATAAAATAAAGCTTAATCAACTATTTATGGTACCTTCTTAATCCGGCAGACACATCTCATTACCATGTTCTGGACATTTTCTTTTTAATCAATCGTAACTGTCAAAGACACGGTGCCTTTCAACGTGGGACGCAATTAAAAACTGCTTTGTACGCGTGTGTCCCGAGTCTCGGCCTTTACGGGATTAACGCGCGAAACCGAGCGCGGGAGCGAGACTTCGCCTTAATTAAATTTTAAATTTCGAACACTCACGCTATCAACGTCGCGGGAAATTGTCGCGTAAGTGGATATACGCCCTTTGTCTAACTTTTTTTGGGATTATTACACGGATTTTTTTTGATGTGGCAACATTGACTTTTAACACGACAAGAGACGAAATAAAATGGCTTGTTTATATTACCTACATATTTTAATTGAATTTAAATTAAATGACAAAACATACTTATTTTGTACTAGTCGTGCCCCGCGGTTTCACCCGCGTAGACTTAAATTTCGTGCGAAGCGCGGGGTACCCGAATACTGGTTTTAAATAAAAGAAACCACGATACTCATTGTAACTGGACTGCCAGTGAAATGCCGTTAAAATTATTCTAGCCGTTTTATAGATTAGCCGGGACAAACAGAAACACAGATAGAGAACATTTTTGAAAATTTTTTTTTCATCATGTGCTGTTGGTTTGGGATGAGACGAAATGACACTTCAATTTTATATATCTGTAGGTATATAGATAAAATTCAGGAGGCGTTTTACAACGGGGAAAAAAGCTGATTAAATTGAATTCATCCTCAATTAAAACCAAAAGAACTAACAATAAAAGTCCTTCCTAATACATTGCCAATACAATAATAAGCTCTATCAATAGCCATTGCGACTCCTTTTCCTACAATTCCCTTCCCTAGGACACACGTCCCACAATGACAGCCAGTAGACAGTTTTATCTGGCGTGTCTGAGAACGTCTGAGTGGTGCGAAGATGTATCCGTTACGAGAACGGATTTGCATACAGCGTGGAGTTACGCTTTTATTTCAATGCAGGGAATAAAGGCGCAACTGCATAGTGAGTTTCTTAGATTAGTTTTCGTTACTTACATGAAATTTATCGAAAATAGATTTATGCTTCTCGCATTTCATTGACTCTATAGAATTCTTAACACATTTGGATTTTTTATGGCCACGTCTGTATTCCCCGAAGGGGTAGGCAGAGGTGTTGTAATAACAACACCCACTTTTCACCGAAAATTAATAAGTACCAACGTTACAATCATAAATCTATCGCCGTCTCAGACACTATACTTACGTCTTTGAACTTATTGAAAATATATCTCACAATGTTTTCCTTCACCGTAAAGCACGTGGTGTTACTGCACATAAGTGTACAGACTCATTGGTACAGGCTGATGTGATTCGAACTTGCGTCGCTTGCGTAGCAGGTAACTACTCAAACACCACGCCTACCACAGCTCTTAAGTTATTATGCCATCAATTAAATTGTGAACTAAGATTTTACCAGTTACAAATTCGAAGAGCACTATTCATAATGACTTCAACAAAAATAAACCTATACACAAAAAGCATCCGCAATACCGCATCTGAATAGTCAAAATTCAAAAAAAGAACTAAATCCGTTCACTACCTCGCGAATGTTGCCAGCACTGAATAAGAGTACATACTCGTATGGCACGTGCGACTTGTCTAAAGGCTGAAAGGCCTCGAGCCACGAGCACGCATGTAGAAAAAAAAAATGCAGCTTTTTAAATACATGGCAGCCGCCGCGTAGCTGCGATTCATTATGGCTTAGTTTAAATTTGAACCTTATCTCCTGTAAGTAAAGTTGGCAGGTGAAGTTGCACAGAATAGTAACGCGCTGTATGTGCAAGTTTGAGTTCATTACACTGTCTCGCGACTTTTTTCATGAATAAGCGTTGACGCGGTACTTTTAAATAAAAAAAATATTGTTCTTATGACATTAAAAGTAGAAATTATTTATATAATTATATTGGCAAAAACATATTACTCAAGTCTCTAACGTATCTTATTTTTCTTATTGTATAACTAGCTGTGCCCTGCGGTTTCACCCGCGTAGATTTAGTTTCATCCTTATTGTCGCGGAACCCTAATATTTTTAATAAATAAAAGTAGCCTTAGTTACTCTTTGATATATCAGCTACCTGCCAGTGAAAGTCCCGTTAAAATCGGTCCAGCCGTTTCAGAGATTACCCGGAACAAACAGACAGACAGACAGACAGACAGACAGACAGACAGACAGACAGACAGAGACAAAATTTAAAACTTGGTTTTTTAGTGTCAGTAGCGTGCATACTTTCATATGCATTTAGTGAAAAGCTGTAATTTTGCAGTTACAAACAGACACTTAAATTTTATAGATATCCTTTTTCTACCCTGAAAGTCAAATTATAATATTAAAGAAGGATTTATTTAAATTGAAATACCTCTGTTTTAGTGAACATAGTATTATATTAGTGTACATAGAGAAGAGAGCGAGTCACAGAGTAGGAATTACAGTGAGACAGCAGTGGGTCAATATGTGTGTGATATATTCTGCTACACCGATCGTTTCGGCTCTCTTTGAGCTATTTTCGATATTTGAATTTCAATTTGTTAACATTCTTAATTCTTATATCATACTAGCTTTGCCCCGCGGTTTTACCCACATAGAGTAAATTTCATTTTTAACCCTAACGTTTTTGGATATTAGCCGTAACAAACAGACAGAAGCAAAGCGATTTTTAAACTAGCTATGCCCCGTGGTTTCACCCGCGTGGATTTATTTTCATGCTTTATTTCGCGGAAGCCTAATTATTTTTTTCATCTTGTTTCATAAGCCCCCTGTCAGTGAAAGTCCCACTAAAATCGATCTAGCCGCTTTGGATATTATCCGGAACAGACAGACCGACATAAAAAGAAATTTTGAAAATTGGTTTTTCTATGTCAGTACTTTCATATGCATTTAGTGAAAAACTGTAATTCTGGGATTACAAACAGACACTTGAATTTTATTTATCTGTATAGATTTAGATTGATATTTCATAAATGGAATTGATAGATGCTGTCATTAAAAAATTCCCGTCACGAACGACGTTTGTTTTTTATAGAGCTTTGTATTTGAATTTCGAATAAGTTATATTTTTATTTTTTTCTAACATTGCCAACGCACATGTGACATAGGATAGCGATACTTGTGTTAACCCGTTTACAACCGCCTCACGTTCACAATAATTCGCGAAGAACGCAGATATTGCGTACAATGGCCGCACGCATCGCAATGAGAGAAAGGTCCTGCCGACCACCCGGCTTGATTGCCAGCTTTGGGTCTCGTCACACGTGCTTAATATTTTATTTAGATTTCGTACTGATATCCAATATATAAATCCAAACGGATAAATAAAATAGAGGTGTGTGTTTGTAATTCCAAAACAGCTTTTCACCTTTTTAAATGTATATTGTAAAAAATAGTATTTTTTAATTAAAAATCATCAATTTATTAAAAAAACCGAAAACTGTTTTGATTCAACTTACCTACTTATGTTTGGTTATTTTATATACTAGCTGTGCCCCGCGGTTTCACCCGCGTAGATTTGGTTTCATCCTTATTGACGCGGAACTCCTTGAAATATCAGCTACCTACCAGTGAAAGTCCCGTTAAAATCCATCCAGCCGTTTCAGAGATTACCCGGAACCAACAGACAGACAGACGTGTATACTTCCATATGCATTTGGTGAAAAACTGTAATTTTTGAATTACAAACAGACACTTCAAATTTATTTATCTGTATAGATTGTAGATTTTAAACTTTAACGCCTTCGAAATATTATCGAAATATGACCGAAATAGTGAATAAGAAGCTACTAATTGTGGTCGTAATTTTTAGATACATTTTGTTTGAACTTTTACTATCAGTTGCGGCAATCAAAATTGATGGCTTATCAATTGTCATTAAAGAAAAATCCAAATTAAGATTACCGAGAACAAATCAGCAAGCGGTACATACCTGAAACAAATAAATTTGACTATTAAGACAACGTAGTAAAATTCAAATGAGTGTATAAACGGGGACAATGTAACAGCAGGCTAGTCCCGAGAGCTGTGAACTTTTAAAGTCCTCGGAAACTTTCGCTTCTGAAATATCTTTTCCCCGGCACCTTATTAATAAAGACCCAGGTGATTAGTAACTTTTGATTTCGCTCGATGAGGAGCAATTATTCTACACATTGATTTATTGTTCCAACTTGAAACAGAAGTTTGGAACGACTCGTCCTTAGAAAGTCTCGCTACGATTTCGTTGTTATGAAACACTAAGGGATTTTGTGACTTCGCTTGCCACCTTTTTTCTATGCATGGCAAGTTTTCACACATATGCCTTTATTCCCTGAAGGGGTAGACAGAGTTGTACATCTATATACTGCACCCATATTTTGTATTTTTATAAATAGATCAAAAAATTTTTTTCGCACATATGCTATCGTCTGTATTCCCTGAATCATCATCCTACATCTATACAGATAAATAAAATTGAAGTGTCTGTTTGTAAATCCCAAATAACAGCTTTTCACTAAATGCATATGAAAGTATACACGCTACTGGCACTGAAAAACCAAGTTTTTAATTGTTTTCTCTGTCTGTCTGTCTGTCTGTCGGCCTGTCTGTCTGTTTGTTCCGGGTAATCTCTGAAACGCCTGGACCGATTTTAACGGGACTTTCACTGATAGGTAGCTGATGTTTCAAGGAGTAACTAAGGCTACTTTATTTATTAAAAATATTAGGGCTCCGCGAAATGAAGCATGAAACTAAATCTACGCGGGTGAAACCGCGGGGCACAGCTAGTCAGATAATATGTATGTAGGTACGTATGTATAAAAAAAGTATTTCGAACTTAAAACCTCCTTATTTAATGTGTCTAAAACGCAACATTATTTTACTATCGAACAAAAAGACAAACAATATTCATTCACCAATAAGGCAAGTACAGAATAGTGATACGTTCCAACTTTTTGTTCGTAGGAAGTTGGTCTTTGAGTTGGTCCAAGCGATAAGGCACGTTCTGTGATGAACACTGATAAGTGATAGCCGTGGAGTGTTTGCTTTGTCACTCTTCCGTTAAATAACATTCAATCGTTTTTATTATTCCACTAAGAGACAATAAACGGATCGAATGATTGAACAGCCCTAAGCTATAAAAGCTAGCGAAAGGGCCTATATACAGGATGTCGGGAAATCGGGACAGCTCTTAAAATATGTGATAGGGTATAATTTATGGAAGCAATTAAAATTAATTTGAAAAAAAATTCTTTTTCCGTTTTCGAGTAATTGACGTTCAAAATTTATCATGTCAAGACCTTATTTTCGCTTAAAAATCAACTGTAACGTAGAGTTATTCCCGTGAAATCAAACTAGGTTTTTATTTTTTTTCTCCCACTAATAAATCTTGAAATAATCCTTTAAAACCATTTTTCGAAACCATTAACCTTCCCCTTAATTTAAAAAGTTGAATTACTGCGTACGTAATATTACTGCGTAGGTAAACGCGGCCGCGCGTTCATTCAATCGCTTAAGGCCGCGAGCTCTTCGGCCTTTAGCAACCATAGCCTATAACTAATTTATCGTTGGAGCTAGATATTTTACGTCTCTCAACATAGTGATATATTCATAAAACCCTTCAACTTCTAGAAGACAACTGTTTCTTTTTCTCCGACACCCTGTTTATAAAAAGGATTTATATATGTTTCGATACCCCTGTGATTGTTAGTGTCCAGATGTTACTGTAACCACTTACAATCCATAGGGGATTTATTCACAAACACATTTTACACTATGATAAATAGTGTCCAGTCCAGAAAAACCGTTGCTTATGTTGGTTGGTAATTGTGTATGAAGTTTTTACCGTATTATATGATATGATATTAAGACAATTGTTATGACTTAAACCGATATATACTCAGAGTTTTTATTTTTTCGTATTGCCAGTGTTTAAAAATGCACAGCCTCCTTGACACTTAAAAAGTCAACAGACACTTAAAAAATAAGGTACAAAAAAGCATCAACAAACCTTAACAATGTTCTACGCACTCGCCCATAGTGTTTGAATGAACAATGCAGGCATTATCTATGCAAGGCATCGCGGGTCGCTGTGGACCACAATACGAGCAAAACACCCTACTTTTAATATTTTTTAAACGGGCAACAATGTAGGTCAAAAGTTGACACTCATAGATTTTTTTCCGTAACATAATGGCGTTTGTTATGATTGGTTCGTTAATGATTTTTTCCATTTCAGCTAAGTGACGTAACGAATATGAAAATAATAATTTTAAATACCATTTTTCGAAGATCGTTTACTCAAAATGATTGGTACATTTCATTGTTTACTAGCTGTACTCCGCGGTTTTACCCGCGTAGACTCCATTTCATGGGTGACCCGCGAAAAGTAAATAATTTATATAAATTAAAGAGTCTAAGTTACTTTTTGTAACATTAGCTGTCTGCCAGTGAAAGTTTCATTAAAATCGGTCTTGCCGTTTCGGAGATTAGCCGGAACAAACAGTCAGACAGACAGAGAAATATTTTAAAAATTGGTTTTTTATGTCAGTTCCGTGTATATTTTCATATGCTTATAGTGAAAAGATGTAATTTTTGAATTACAGAAAGACAATTTTATTTTATTTATCTTTATGTATAGATGTTTAGATTATAGGTGGAAGTTATTTGTGTTTTTTGATCATGTTTACTTTTTTAAATCCTATATGCAATACCATATTCAACACTTAAAAGTAAGAAACCTAAGGATATAATGCGACGATCAAGGCATAGTCTCCCTCTTCTAAGAAGCAACTAAAGTATGATGCGAATCCACAATGAGACACAAAATTGGAGTTTCCACTTCCAGTTAAGAATGGAATAAAACGAAGACTGTTGCTTTAATATTTCCCTTCAGCGATGAGAAATGTGTCTTGAAATTCGACTTGTCTTTCTGTTTTGCTTTTAGTTTTGGTTCTAAAAGAGCCTTGGTATCCGTGGGATTTGAACAGTTGCCTACTATGCTAGCGACACGAGTTCGAACCCCAGCTAGGGCAAAACAAGGGAAGGAAAAATTCGACGTATGAGGTAGAATCACGAGTAGCTATGTGGTTCGAGTCCCGCCTCGTGTTTGTATTTTTTCGAATCGAATCGAATTTAAGATTCAAACATGTCAACTAATAAAAGAGTTTCTCTGAAAAACTTATGTGCAGTTATTTCACACTACGTGCTTTACTATTAAGGATAACATCGTGAGGAAACCTGCATAATATGTCTTATTAGTAATTCAAAGACGTATGTATAGTGTCTGATATAGCGATAGACTCACCATCTGTCACGTTGGCACTTAATCATCGTCGGTGAAAAGTGGCTGTTTTTATTACAATACCTCTGTCCTACCCCTTCTTATAATGATAATGCAGACTTGGAATACAATAAAACATTCAAATTAAACCATCTCAAGACATTTAAAAGAATTCCAAAAACAAAAAAGCAAAACATTTCCCCGCGCTCATTATTCACACAATCATTACAAAATCTCGTTCCAATTACAAAATCACTCAAAACTGTTAACTCTCACAATGATATCGTTAAAATAACGGGTACAAACAACCCCCCAGCGGTGACAAATATCTGCGACGAGTTCACTAATTACCTGCCGTTGCGACCCGGGCGCAGCGGGAGGGTTAAACCTACAAATTTTTCATAAAGGGCTTATTCGATCGCTGGTTAATTATTGACTATTTGTTGGTATTAAAGGCCTATTTATTTCGGGTTTATTTGGGACATTAAATTAAATGTTATGAATTAAGTACGGAATATTGCGAGTAATTGACAATGTGTATACTAAAAGTGAATGGCGTGCTTTTATAAGGACTCAATAAATATATATCATAGCGACGGAGTAGGCATAGACAACAGAGCGTTATTAGTAAAATCTTTATCTGTATACATATAGATATATAAATAAAAATAAATTTAAGTGTCTGATTATGTGATTTTAAATTAACAGCTTTTGACTGAATGTATATGATAATATTTACAGTCATCTCCCTGGCCTTATCCCATTTATTTGGGGTCAGCACTTGATTCAACCCGATGTGGCTAATCACCTGATTTTTATACGAAGCGACTGCCGTCCGTCGTAACCCCTTTTTTGAAGAAAATCGGCAATCTTGTTTAAACCAATTGTCAGACTTTCTTAGGCCTCTGACTGACTTGTAACGATTGCCAAGATGTTAAGTTGGCAACCGGGACCGACGGCTTAACGTGCTCTCCTAGGCACGGAGGGAACTCGGGCGGTCACCCATCTAACTACTGGCTAGGCGTATGGTTGCTTAACTTCGCTGATCGAATCATATGCGCAATAGCAACTGTGCCACGAGCTCCTCACAGTCACAAAAAAAATCTATGTTAGTCCGTCTGTCCATCTGCCTGGGGAGTTTCACAGGCAGATAGCCAATGTTACAAGAAGAAACTTAAACTACTTTTATTTAAAAAAAATAGAGATCCGCGAATTAAAGCCAGCGTGGGTGAAACCACGGGGCATAGCTAGTATTAAAATAAGCTTAAATTTATTTCTCTGAAATTAAATATTATATTACAATTCACTATTTTTAACATATTGCATAAATGGCTAGCCAAATAAATAACAATAGTGAATAAATTCTTTCAGTAAATGTATGTAAAATTCTTATTATTCACGAAATAAATATTTTTAAACACTGAATCATATAGATATGATAATAAGATATAAATCAACCCCTTTCAGGTGTCGGTCATAAATTCAGTTCACAATAATAACTTCTTAAATATCTTCATATGATTTGTTGGTGGCGCAGTGAAATTAATCTTCACGAAAATAAGCACTACGATAACGGATTTTATTTATACCTACTTTTCACGAAGCAATATGCGAGATAGGGGATAATTCAGTAATCAGATCTACACTCTAATATCCTGGGGCCCAACCATGAGCTCTTATTGCAATGTTAATTCAGTTGTGCGACAGTGACAGATGTATGCACGTCACATACATCTGTCTCATAAATGAGTGAAACTATCATGGCAATAAGAGCTCATGGTAAGGCCCCAGTTCTTTGGTTAGTAATATTTTTTTTATTTAGTTTTTTATAAGAAACTTATCTTTGAAAGCTACATTTAATGTGTTTGTTGTCGAGATTTAGTTTAATACTAGCTGTGCCCCGCGGTTTCACCCGCGTAGATTTAGTTTCTTCCTTATTGTCGCGGAACCCTCATATTTTTTATAAATAAAAGTAGCCTTAGTTACTACTTGAAATATCAGCTACCTACCAGTGAAAGTCCCGTTAAAACCCGTCCAGCCGTTTCAGAGATTACCCAGAACAAACAGACAGACAGATAGAGAAAAATTTTAAAACTTGGTTTTTTAGTGTCAGTATCGTGTGTACTTTCAGCTGTTATTTTGGAATTACAAACAGATACTTCAATTTTATTTATCTGTATAGATGTAGATATAATCTCTCCTCAATGTATTGTATAAAACCTCGTCTATGACATCCGGATGGTCAAATTAAATATATATTTTATGATATGAAAGTGTTATACATTATTTTTAACTACTTCAAATGAAATACTATTGTGTGACAATGTACTTGTATAGTGTCATAGATGCAAAGTGTGATAAGTCAAGTATTTCAAATCTTATAAGTCTGTTAATAGCTACTTTACATTTTAATTGAAAAGATAATCTAGTTAATGCTCCTTGTTCATTCTGATTATGATATTATCATGGGTTAAAATAATAAAGAGCCGTGGTGGCCGTGGGGCTTAAGCAGTCGCCTACTACACAAGCGACGCAAGTTCTAACTCCAGCGAGGTCCATAACAGCGAGCTTATCTAAAAACTTATGTGCAGTGATTTCACACCACGTACTTAACAGTGAAGGATTACATCGTGAGGAAACGTGCATATGTCTGAGAAGTAATTCAGAGATGTATGCATAGTGTTTGAGACGGCGATAGACTCACCATCTGTCACGTTGGCACTTAATCATGTTCGGTGAAAAGTGGGTGTTGTTATTACAACACCTCTGCCTACCGCTTCGGGGAATAGGCGAGTGCAACATTCAACCTTCACCGTAGAGCACGAGGTGTGAAATCATATTACTTGTGGTACTGATTTTTGCTAACTGATTACATCTCAAGAAACGAAGCTATGTGAGAAATACGAACACCTTTTACGTAATGTTGGATGAACCATGCTGACCGTACCGCAACGATGAAGTATTCAATAACACATATCACACAATGGAGTGGTCGGCTGATCGCTTGGGGCTTGAAATACAAAATAAATATACACAAAAGGTCAGCTTCTTCTATACATTGGCGGGAACAAACTTTATAGACAGACATACACTTACTACTGGCTCTTAAGTTACTTTCTTTATTGTTAAATTGAACAGTGGTAGTACTAAGGGTGTCACCTAAAAAGAACATGTATAATGGATATTACACGTACATAAATGTGCTTTGTCGTCCCAAGAACCTGTACGCCGCGCTCGGCGCTTCTAGGCGCTGTATTTGCGTTGAACACGTGTCGAACTAACTCAGGACATCGTGCCCCTATCCGTCGTATGGTTGAGTCATATAACAAAAAATTCAACTTTATTTATATTTTTGCTTGTAGCTCATTTACATTCAAAACTGAAATCAATGCTTCGCTTTCCAAACCAATTCAAGCCCCCTAAGTTAACTTCATTATTTGTTTTCATAGTAATTTTAAAACCTTATGTTCTCTCTTATTTGCTTATTTTTTTATTTTACCAATTTGGGAGCCGGTCTTTTGTTTGTATTTACTTGGTAACTAGGTCAAACTTACTTCTAGAACACTAGTTGGTCAGGCAAGCTCGTTTGTATTTTTAGCTATGTTTGTTAGCTATTTATGATCGAAATATATAAAAACATACATATTATTCTCACGCCTGTATTCTCCGAAGGGGTAGGCAGACTCTGCCTGGCAGAGGTGAACCTATTATTCACGAAGTGTCTCTTTGTAATTCGAAATTCATATGAAACTCACTAAATGCATATGAAAATATAAAATTGCTGCTTAATGTCGGCCTCGCGCATGAAGGATATCGTATCAAAGTTTAAAATAACTTAAAAATATTTTTACTATATGATGTAACTAAAATGACTAGTATGCCTTTTGCTATTTTTCCTTTATATGTGAAATCACCAAGTTACTGGTTTAACCCAGATTACCGATATTCCTTGTAAAAGGGGTTAAGAAGGTCAGGGGCCCAACCATGAGCTCTTATTGCAATGATAATTCAGTTGTGCGAAAGTGACAGATGTATACACGTCAGATACATCTGTCTCATAAATGAGTGAAACTATCATGGCAATAAGAGCTCATGGTAAGGCCCCAGATGGCAGTCGCTTCGTATAATCAGGTGATCAGCCACATTGGGTTGAATCAAGTGCCGACCCCAACAATGAATGGGATAAGGCCTGGAAGATGATGATCTAAAATTACCAAGTAATATAGTCTTTTTCGTCAATCCACACAAACACACAGCAATTTCTAAATAAATTACGAACAAGTATAAATTCAAAGAGACCGTTGTCTCCGACAATGTTCACAAATTAACACATAATTAGGGATCGTCCCTGCCGATGCATTAATGTTGCATCCTGTGGGTTCTAAAGGAATTATGTTACGAGTGCTCGTATTTATCGTATCGTGAGGACATTATTTTGTTAAATATTTAAGTCTCTTAATATTTGTTAATATTGGAGCTTAAAAGCTTTCTAGTTTGTACGTGAATGAAGCATTTTGGCAATCGTGGAATAGTTATTTGTTATACAAGAGTGCAAAGTTGCTTTTTAACCGCGTGTTCAATTTCGATCATTTTTGATTCAAAATTAGAATCCTGAGCGTTAACGAGGGAATCAAAAGAGCACGATGTGAAAAATCTTTGCACTCGAGTGCAACACGTAACTTTTCATTCCACCTCAGCGAGGAAATGACTAAATGCAAAAAAAATACGTTTTTAATTCACAAACTTAGTGCACACGATGTTCTAAATTCAATTTACTTTATCCTCTAGAGAATAAAAACGGCTTTTCCACTCAGATATTGAAGATTAAAAATACTCTTTCCGAGATGGTGGGATGAAAAATATATTTTAATACTTTTTATGAGAATATTCAAAGGTCTACACTAATATATTAAGCTGAAGAGTCTGTTTAGTCAAAGTCAAAGTCAAAAATATCTTTATTCGATTAGACTTTTTACAAAGCACTTTCAAATCGTCAGAATGACGATTTGAAATTGACAATTTACAGGATTATACATGCTACCGCCAGGTTCGGAAGGTTGCTTTTACTGAGAACAACCTGGCAAGAAACTCAGTAATTACTCTTTTCAAAAATATTATACATTTAAAAAAAAAAAAACAAAATAAATAACTTAACAAATGTAAGCCCGTGGACACAGTTCCAATGCACAAATATCGATAAAAATTAACATAAAGAAAAGTCTAGTAGTTCTTTTTATATCTAAATGCGTAGCTTGAGATGACCAGCCCCCACAAGCAGCACCTGTTCACAAGTATGACGAGAATGCCAGCCATCGCCCTCTTCAACCATTATAGAGGGAAGTGAGCGACCCGTCATCCTGACGCCGCCGCAGCAAAGGCATTTTATTTGCTTGAACGCGCTAATCTAAGGAACAACTATGATCGTTGAAGCAGCGCGTAATTTTAAGGTACCAAAATGCTTTATTAAACCGATGATGGCAGGCCTCCTTATCAATTGTAGATCGCCCAAATATCAAAGAACGCTACGTAATCGAAATTGCGAGTTAAAGTTAGCGTTGGTAACTATTCTACGCGGACGAAGTCGCGGGAACAAATAGTTTTGTTTCACAAAAACTTTACTATACAATTTGGTGGGCGTAGCTAAGATTGTAGTTTTTATTTTTCCAAAAATAATACTAATATTAAAAATAAAACACGAATTCGGTAAGAAGTTAAGTTAAAGACAAAAATGAAACAAAGGAGATTCTATAAAAACGTGTTTTTTTAACCACAAATGGGTCTGACTTCCTAAAACTTATCGCATTATAATTCGGGCATCCTATAATTATGGTCGTTTGACCATAAACATCATTATTTCATGGATAATATCGACCATCGACAGATAATGACAGGTTGGGCCCATCAAAGGGGTAGAGGGACGAATTTATGGAAATTTTTAATTTTTTGCCTTGGGCATGGAATTCTGGACTGCTTTTTTTGAAACTCCGTAACATATTAACTAAAGAGTTCTTGGCAACATCTGCTAGCTATTCGTTATAAAGATTTTTTTTAGAATTATTCATCATTTTTTATCAATAGGTACTAGTATTCATTTGGTTATTTAGGTTAAAAGAATTTTATTTTATTTAGCTTTGGTATATATTCAAAATATATTCGCATGACGTTGGTCATTATGAGTGGCAGTATTACTAGAAAATTTATGAGGTTAGCTCAAATAAACACAATCTATTTAATAAATATCAATCTGCGTAGCAAATCAATCATTTCAAAACTACTAACGCCATCTATGAAAAAACGTTACAAATTTTGAAAGTAAACATAGCGCACGTCACTCATGTAAACAAGAGATGGCGCTGTTTATTAATAAATTTGAATTTGGAACTAAGTTCTAGTCATAAACCTATTCTTCATAGCTACCTATAGGTACACTCGGTACATTGCATACTGCCTTTGTATACGTCAGCTCTTAACGCTAACTAAACCAGCAATACGCACAGTGTCGGTCGTAAATCTCAACGTTGGACGAAGATCGATAGTGACAGATTGCGTCCAAACAGTTTGGTTGTTGTACATACGTTCACAAATTGCAAACAATGGAAATCAAATTTTGGACTGGACTAAAATCACTGCATTTAGATAGGTGCATGAAATGAACTGTCTTTTTGTAAGTGGTAAATAGGCGTACAATGCACCAAGTATAAGTTTGACACGTTCGAACGTTTGACCTTGCGTTTTGCACTTTTTTTGTATTGAGTCGTAAAACTTCCTACACTCGCCGTTTGGGGCGCTTTTTAACGTTCCCATTTAAAATCGGGAAATTACGCCGGCTATATCGTCAACGGTCCCCGACTAGGTGGTCAGTCCTCATAAAGTCCACCATGAACGAATAATCACGCTTGCAATAGAGTCACGAGGAGGTGTATTGCTAGAGCCGCCTCTCAATAGTATAGACCTAATATAACCACGACCACTATGGCAAGATTATTCGCCTGAGAAGATATCGTCCACGTAAAAACCAGTGAATCTCTGTGCTAACATACTTAAGATGTTACTTAGAATAGCGCCTCCACTACACATTGTTTCAAATAGAGTAGTACTTACAACTACAATTCTAAGATAGCCTTATTGGGCTACGTTCTTCTGTGAGGTACAGTCCCCTGTCTAGGAACTCCGAATTTCAATATCTTACAGTCGAAATGCATATTATCTTAACTTGGCAGCTGTAACAGTGATAAAATTTATTCAGGTTGTCGAATGAAATTTTCTCTTAACACCTATATATTCCTGAAAATCATTCCCTTCAGCACATTTGCAGTAGATCGAGTTGTAATATTTCCAGATTTAAATATAGCACGTGTGCATGATGGAGCCTTAAAATATTCTATTTACCGTACGTTCGCGACGATATATCTGAATTTCACACCAGGCGACAATTTGCAACCAAATCTCAAATCGTAGGTCGACCAAATACATATTTATGTTACATATTTCTTTGAGAATTTTGAACGTTGATATTTAGCATTTCAGCACACAATCTACTCAAATAAATAATATTGAAATATCTGTAGTGCTTGTAGCGTAAAGTATCATTATTTGGCTCCGATCTTCAGGGGGCCTACTATCATCGGTTTAAGCAGAGCGTATTAAGAACTTCTGAGCTTTGACGTTTCAATTTGGTGCCACTAAATTAAACGGCAAAGGTAAGTATTTCTTAATATGCACTTCTTAAACGATCATAGTTTCCCAGGAGGTACGAACTCTATCTCTTGAATTATTATGCTCTGTCGGCTATTATCAAAACTATGGGAAAAGTAGAACACGTAATGGTGCAGTGACAAAGTAGGAATTGTAAAGAGTGCACCTTGGCGCGAGGCGACGGCCCGGGGCAAATTGAAACTGCCCTCCGACCGGCTTGATTCATACACCGGTCACGGCCGGCTCACTTAGATACCGTTCGCAGATACATTTCAAAAGAATTATCCTTTTTTCACATGAATATTTTCATGCAAAGTCAAAGACTTCGGTCGCCCTGTAATTTACTAAAGAGAGAGCCATCGTCATTTTATAAAGGCTGAAACTTTTTCAGCGTATGGTTCCAATACATCCAAAAACTATGCCCAATAATATGGATGCTGGATTGTGGTGGGCTTGACAGATATCAGGTACGAAAGGTGGAAATTTTACGAGAATGATTAGTTAATTTTGTGGGGAATAGTGTTAAAAATCCGTTTCCTCGCACCTTGTCAGACTACTTACAGTATGCAATTTACTAAGATCCAGTGTGCAATTTTAGTGTTACTGTTTTATTGCATATTGTTATATGCAAATCATATATATTTCTGTCTACTTTACCGCGAAACGGATGTTAAAAACCTCTCAAATGTAAGTTTTAACAACCATTCATTTTGTTTATATTAACTCGTGTCTGATAACCCTATTAAAGTAAAATTATTATACAGCATGAATGCTTGTGTCTATTGAACATTTTCCAAAGTGACTGAATGTTTGTTCTGCTATCGGTACATCAATACGATCGCCGGCCGTCCGGCAGTGTCCGGCGCTGGTGAATTGGCATGCATTGCGCCCCGGCTTTTTACACGCCTATTCCAAACCCGCTCGTGAGCTCCAAATTATAAGCGTGCAGCGATTTTATCGATTCATGTTATATTTATTTTTTTAACATATCACTAGCTGTGCCCGGCAATCGTTGTATTGCCATTTTTTTTGGGTGGATCACCTTTATCATTAAGGGTGTGAAAAATAGATGTCCACAGACCTACCCGATCTGTATAAAAAATATCATGCAAATCGGTCGTTTTGGAGAAGTTTGGTAAGAAATACCATGACTCGAAAATTATAATATATTTGATGTATTCTTTACGTAGATGATTTAGAAGTGTGTTTTTTATGCTACAGAGGTGGTAAAAGCGTGCAGTCTACCTCATGGTAAGCGGCAGCCTATGAACGTGACCGACGTCGACGGGGACGAAAGGGTCCTACTATATGCTAGCAAAGCGCCTACTGACTTTTTTGTGGTATCTATGTACAGTTTAAACTTTCATATTATACATTTAGTGCAAAGTTATCAATTTGAACGAAACTTGTATAATCCAGATTACCAATTTTCCCCGTATAAAGAGGTTACGAAGGTCAGATAGCAGTCGCTTCGTATAAAAAATCAGATGATCAGATGCCGACCCCTACAATGTATAGGATAGGGCGAGAGAAATTATCACCTGCGTCAATATATTATTTTGGGGACATATAGCATCTCTACAAACATCATACAAGCATTACAAACATCATAGAAGGGAATATAGAAGGAAAGCGAAGAAGAGGGAGACCAAGGATTAGTTACATACAACAACTGAAGGAACAAGTCAGCGTCATGTCGTACAAGGAAGTCAAAGTGTTTGCGGACAATAGAGAGGCGATTGCTTCACCGACTAGAGCCTAGCTCTTAAATAAATGATGATAATGATATCATATCTACTAAAGTAACCCGTAAAATCTTCTGTCTTGCACCACCCGCAATCAAAACGGTGACTGTTGCAATAAGCACGTCCTACCGAAACGGTGGGTTCATTTCGTTTATTTATTTATAATATTACCTAGTTTGTTATTGGATTTGGAGATACGGATAATTCTCCTGTTCAACCTAGCCCTAAAACTTTATTAAATGGACTGAATTACCTGCAATTTAATATATGAATGGAACTTTAAATGTACGTGTGAATTAATTTATCGCTCCGAATAAAATAAGCCAAGCCTGATACGCAAGCGATTCCCAGTGGTGCCTAAAGAGTTTTTCTAAAAAACTTAAATCTAGTAATGTCAAACCGCGAGGTTTACGGTGACGGAAAACAACGTGAGGAAACTTGCATAAATCGGTGAAGTAAATCAAAAGACGTACGGATGAGTTGCCGTAAGACCTTCACGTAATACTTTTTTGATGATGCATCTTATGATCACACCATCCCTATAATAACAACCCACTTTTCACCGAAGATGATTGAGTGCCAACGTGATATATGGTAAGTTCATCGCCATCTCAGGCCCTATACATACGTCTTTTAAATGTGAATCCATCGCCGTCTTAGGCCCTATATATTTTTGAATTACTTCTCAGACGTATACAGTTTTCCTCTGTCATGTTTTCCTTCACCATAAAGCACGTGGTGTGAATATGGATAATGGCACCGGTGCGTTACATTTATACATACACAAACGTAATGCCACTTATTTGGAAGTGTCGTTGAAGCAGACAGACATCTAATAGGCCTACCGAAGAACCGTCTCCTCTGCAAATGGACATTCAGTGCAAACACTGGACTAATTGTGGAGATTACTGATACACTTGTGTTTATAGATAGGTATGTTAGTAAGCAGGCGAATGTAGGACTTAGTACAAGTAAGGTAGGTTAACAATTGATTGTTATGCCTTAAATGATGATGCACCTACTTGCATCTAATTTAGTGTACCTATTTGTGATAACAAAAAAATACTTTTTAATTTTTTATTCAATTGTTTTTTTTATGTCAATACCTTTCAGATTTGCATTTTGTGAAAAGCTGTTATTTATACAAATAGACACTTCTATTTTATTTATCTACTAGCTGTGCCTCGCGGTTTCACCCGCGTAGATTTAGTTTCATCCTTATTGTCGCGGAACCCTCATATTTTTGAGAAATAAAAGTAGCCTAAGTTACTCCTTGATATATACCTGCCAGTGAAAGTCCCGCTAAAATCCATCCAGCCGTTTCAGAGATTGCCCGGAACAAACAGACATGTCTGTCTGTTTGACAGACAGACAGACAGAGAAAAATTTTAAAATTTGGTTTTATAGTGTCAGTTGCGTGTATACTTTCACGTGCATTTAGTGAATAGCTGTTATTTTGGAATTACAAACAGACACTTCAATTTTATTTATCTGTATAGATGTATAGATATAGATATAGACTAGCGGACGTCACGCGGTTTCACCTGCGTAGGTCCTGTTACTGTAGGAGTACGGGGATAAAATATAGCCTATGTTACTTGCTGATGATGTAGCTATCCATTGCTGAAAGAATTTTCAAGATCTGTCAAGTAAACAAACAAACAAAAAACAATAAAATCTTTCCTATTCATGATACGATGTAGATTTAGATAGTTCTGGATAAAAACCCGATCAGACAAAATTCTTATCATAATTTTCTTTTCGCCATTGAAATGCTAAAAAAAAATAAAGTATTTCTCAATAAGAACGGACTCTATAACTTCTAGACCGTCTGCCCCTTTCGATAACCAAACAAAGGCTAGTCCGATAGTCAATTCCCAGTCATTCCCCAGTCTAGACCAATTCCGTTATATGCACCGCATTATTTTATTCCTCCGATGCCAGCACTGACATTTACTTTAGATAGCTGATAAAGATTTGTTTTTTTTTATGAATTCAGTTCATCACGTTCTATTTGATATTGGGCCTTCTATGAACTACTGTTCCGTAGTGGAACAATATATGTATTTAAGTATCAACCTACTAACACCATTACACATACAAGACAGCACATTCATGGTTTTTTATATTTTCGTCTGTTTTTGTATGTACTGGCGACTTGCTACGATTTTCTGTTACCGCCATTATCCTTCGGGTGGTGGCATCACTGGAATGGATGGCAACTACTAGCGCCATCTCGTGAGTTGAGCCGTCGTCTACCGGCGTCTCGAACTTTGCAATAAAATCTCTCTGCCACCCGCCGTCGTCGCGTGAGCATGTAATTACGTGTCCTTCTAATTAAATATCCCGAGATCTCTTTCTCCCTGGAGAATCGCTGAACCGCTGACCTATGGACTAAATGTGCGGTATCTTAGCTAAAGAACATCAGTGTAGTGTTGTGTGTCGACTGCCCACCGGACCGACGCCTAGCCCTTGGGACCCTTGGCGGTGTTGGATCATTTGCGGTGAGTCGCCAGATTTAGCTGAATATCGTACAACTACCATTTTTAAGTTTTAAGGCAATCATCAAACAGAAACTTTATAAGCATATTATAGTGTAACTGAGTATATTGATGATAGCCAAACATGGCAATGAGTTGCTCACTCTTCCATTAAAATGTACTTAAACAACCCTATGTATATAGAAGGGACACATGTAAAAAAAACCGGGGAGTTTGTTTCGCCGTTTCTTCTCCTGACAGGCTTACTTTTGGATAAATTAACCTAAGTTAGCGTAAGAGAAATGACGTTCAATAAGTATTCCAAGTGTCCCTTATCTATACATCTATACTCTATACAGATAAATAAAATTGAAGTGTCTGTTTGTAATTCCAAAATAACAGCTTTTCACTAAATGCATATGAAAGTATACTCGATACCGACACTAAAAGACCAAGTTTTAAAAAATTTCTCTGTCTGTCTGTCTGTCTGTTTGTTCCGGGTAATCACTGAAACGGCTGGACGGATTTGAAGATGATGAGAAGAACTTTTTAGCTTTGACGTTTAATTTTACGCTGTGCTCAAACCGATGATGGTAGGCCCCCTGATGCCGTCGTGGGTTAAGAGAGAATTTATGAAATGTTCTTAATAACCGCTGTTTAAATGATCATAGTTAGCCCCATGAGGAGCTCGTGGCACAGTTGCTATTACGCATATGATTCGATCAGCGAAGTTAAGCAACCATACGCCTAGCCAGCAGTTCGATGGGTGACCACCTGAGTTCCATTCATGCCGAGAGCACGTTAAGCTGTCGGTCCCGGTTGCCAATTTGACATCTTTGGCAATCGTAACAGGTCAGTCAGAGGCCTAAGAAAGTCTGACAACATAAGGTTTAACCCAGATTGCCGATTTTCCTCGAAAAAGGGGTTACGGAGGTCAGATGGCAGTCGCTTCGTATAAAAATCAGGTGATCAGTCACATCGGGTTGAATCAAGTGCCGACCCCGAATACATGGGATAAGGCCAGGGAGATGATGAGTTAGCCCTAGAAAGGTTTTACTTAAATATAATTCAAATCCTAGTAAATCAAGCTGTCGAAATAAAATTTCCACTTGAACCGACAATTAACTCTTAAATAGACCTAACGCAATTATTTCAACAATGTGCACGAAAATAATAAGAAAACTTAATAAACAGAGAAGCAACAAGGCGCTCCAAAACAACTGTTTGCTTTAGCCGGTAAATTTTCACAGTTGGTGCCCTCATGACGGATTTATGCATTTTTCCCATTATTTACCGAGGAAAGTTTCCCTGCAGGCATTGTGTAAACTGCCTCGGGTTGTATTAACTGTTATACTCACAGTTTAGCCAACAGCATTATTTAATTAACCTTTGAATGCGCCTGATTCATTGATTAACCTTGTTTTTTCGACCGACTTTAGACGAAGGTGACATCCCTATCAACATCTTCTATAAAGATAAATTAAATTGAAGTGTCTGTTTTTAATTGCAATAACAGCTCTGCACGAAATAGTTGTAAGTGTGTACAAAAGTATTGAAATAAAAAATAAAAATCTGTCTGTCTATATGTCTCTGTCAGTTTGACCCGGAAAATCATTGAAACCGCGGGGCACTGCTAGTATGATATATTCTTCGGAATTGATGTCTTATCTATTCTTCGTGGTAGTTTATTTTTATAAAAACACTAGATGTGCCCCGTGGTTTCACCCACGTAGATTTAGTTTCATGCTGTTTTTTTAATAAAATAGGCCTAAAACATTCCTTGAAACTTCAGCTATCTGCCAGTGAAAGTCCCGATAAAATCCATCCAGCCGTTTACGCGTGATGCCGTGACCAAGGGAAATGGGGATTAATTTTTATATATAAGGGAAGATAAGATTCATATGAATTCTCATTCAGTTGAAAACAAAAACATTAAATTAGCGAATGGCATCCAACGAAAACAAATAAGCGCTCATAGTAACACCGTAGTCGTTAAAAATATCAATCGAGGGCGTCCTTACGGGTATTTTATCAATCCGACTCATCCAAGTGAAACTCAAGTAAATAATAAAAGTGCGATGATGGATAGGCTATGCAAGTTGGTCATTAGCCGGCTATTAATCACAATCAACTCTAATCACCTCACGCCACTTTAACTGGGCTAGGCGATAACTTAGCGCCAATTAGTCGTGGAAAAAGTAAATGATAATCTCAAAATCTATGTAAAAGGCGTAACTTTAAGAAGGGTGTGGGTAGATTCTTAGAGTAGGCAACGCGCACGGGACGCCTCTGGTATTGCAAGCGTTCATAGGCAGCGGTAACTATTTACTACGTGAAAATAAAAAGGTACTTACGCAAGGCTAAGAATTGACCACCGGCTCGGAAACTAGCCTTCTGAGAAGAATCGGCAAGTATGAAAAAATAAGTAACCAGGACCCAAACTGAATAAATATATGTCATTTTCATTTTCAATATTTACTTCTAAAGATAAGTCTTCCTTTCTTTATGCCTAGCTACAGTGAGTCTCTAAATGGATAGACTTAACTGAGATAACACCTATTTTCAATCGTATATATTGGTGCCAACCAGGCAGCTTCTGTCCAAGCACGACTTCACATCGTCGTTGAATTTTCATTCTCAAACGTATGCAGATTTCCTCACAATGTTTTCCTTCACTGCCACTGCTACTTTCTTGCAATAAGTGTGAATTTCTTAGTCCTTCCTTCAACGGACCGAATTCACAACCAGCGAACGTCACACGGTTTCACCCGCGTAGTTCCCGTTCCCGTGGGAGTACGGGAATAAAATATAGCTTATGTTACTCGCCATACCACCTTACCATTGCTGAAAGAAGTTTTCAAATTAGTCAGACAGTCAGTATCAGTCGACAGGCGGCGAATATGTTTTAAATTAGTTTTTATGTTTTTTTTATGATTTTACCGCTAAAATATACTTAGATGTGCATTTAGTGAGAATCCCTAATTTTGTTGTTACAAACAGACACTTACATTTCATTTATTTGTATGTATAGATACATAGGATATTATTGCAGTCCCTTTTAAACATTATTACTCGATTTTTTACGCTTAAAAAGCTAGTTCAAATAGGGAATAATATTCTTGAGTTACTTATTTTGGAAAGTTATAAAAGTCGACGTCACAGAATATTGAGGGGCAAGGGACGGAATAAAGAGTGTTAAAAGGGTCCGTGATTTGACAAATTGAAAAGAAGCCTTCAAACAATTTTAATTTTCAATCCGAGACAATTAATTTAATGCGTAGGTTTGTAGCGAGTTCAGCGAGAGCTCCCCTTGTTGCATTTACTTGGACTCAAATGACTTATCATCAAAATTTACTGTTTATTCTGCTAAAACTTTTATACTCTCGCAAATGGGGAACAAGGTACGAGCGATGGAGTTAGAACGGATTTCTAATGATATTTTTTTCATTAAGTCATCAGGCATCTAAAATTACATCACACCGGCTTAATGTTTCAAGTTTCTAATAAATAACTAATGTTAGAACATTTTCAAACAGCGCCCTCTCATAGTATCACAAACTAAGCAAAGCTTTTACAATGGGTGCCATAAACTTGATATAATACTTTTATACTTTTTTTGTAAGTGTTTTATGTCATACGTTTTTTTTAATAAGGGACCCATCACAGAAATTACAGCATAGCTATTACCATAACAACACAATAACAAAAGCCGTAACTAAAAGCACGTAGACTTTTTTATAATTTTTCAATAATTTAGACAGAAAAGAAAAAAAACCTTTATTTTACCGTAACTGTTATTACTTACACCAAATCGTTCGAATGTCATTCCTTCGCCCTTAGCGCTAGTCGGCATTTCTCGAGACACGATTGTTAAAAAGATATTTTAATTAAGCTTACGTTTCTAAATGAGTATAGAGTAAGGAGTAATTATTTCGCTTAAATTAATGTTTTTGGCACTTACGGTTTGTATTTGAGTGAGAAAATATTTGAAACAAATATACTGTTTTGTAAGGAAATTGGACCAAAGAATAGAATACTGTTTATTATTATTTATTTTAAAATAATTCATATTTTTAGGTCGCATGACCCATTTCACTATTTTATATAGTATTGTTGATTTTACTAAATATATGCTTTAATTCTACTTCTATTTTCTACTCAGCGACATTATAAATTATAATTATTTTAATATAATACTAGCTGTGCACCGCGGTTTCACCCGCGTAGATTTTAATTTCATGGTTGCCCGCGGATCCCTAATGTTTTTTAAAAAAAATCTAAGTAGCCTAAGTTACTCCTTGTAAGATTAGCTATCCGTCAGTGAAAGTCCCGTTAAAATCCGTCCAGCCGTTTCGGAGATTACCCGAAACAAACAGACAGACAGACAGAGAAAAAAAAATTAAAATTGCTTTTTCTATGTCAGTACCGTGTATACTTTCATATGAATTTAGTGAAAAACTGTTATTTTACAGTTACAAACAGACACTTCAATTTTATTTATCTGTATAGATTATTGTGAAAATATCTATAAAATTTTATGCGTAATAAATACAAGAAAAATACAATCACATTCAAATAATTTTTTTTCTTTTGAGAAATCTTAGGGCAAAACTAATAACGTGCTTTGAGACAGATCCGAACTTTTTAACCTTTTCCTACCAATCAAAGAGAAAGTTCAAGTTAAACTGACACACAGGTGAAATAAAAACGCAAACAGACTACTGGAAGCAAAATAATCGACCGAAACAGCACCAATAAATAGCACCCCGGCGGATATCCGACGAAATTAACGCTCCTTACAGAGACAAAACATTAATTCCCAAATAATTAAAGAAACGATTAGAGCTCCCACCCTTTTGGGGAGTGGGGGGGAAATTGTTAGCGCAAAACAGGGATGTCTCCTGCAATAAAGTTTGCTGAGGAATTTCATTAGTTTCGTTCAATAAATTAAGAGGTTATGCTGGCGTGTGTCGGCCTTGCAATTACCTCGTCTGAGAGGAGTGTAATGAAGAACCTCTTTGCGAGGGCGAGGAAGTACGACTCACATGGATGTGATATTCATGTACAAGTTTGTTCGTTAAAATTTGGTATTTAGAAAATTGGATACCTATAGATATGCCTAAGCTTAAACTGTCTACATATTAAGCCATGTAAATCAGCAAAAACATTTTTTTGAAATAAATGATGATTCAAATTGCGAAATGAATATCCAAGGTAACAAACTTTCTGCTCAAATATGAAACTTCTTTACTTTATACCTTCATATATGTTTGTTTATTTATGATTTAGATATTTAAAGACTGAAAAAAAAAAAATTTTGTTAGTAACATTACTTATTAAACTTAAAAAAACCTTTGTATCCATACTATGGAAAACAACACACAACATGGATTCGGTTATTTTGGCGAAAAGATTATTATATTTTAGCAAAATGACACTCTATTCTCTCACTCGACTCGATGAAACGTGTGTTAATTCCTACCAAATCTATACAGATAAAAAAAATTGAAGTGTCTGTTTGTATTTCCAAAGTAACAGCTTTTCACTAAATGCATATGAAATTATACACGCTACTGACACTAAAAACCAAGTTTCAAAATTTTTCTCTGTCTGTCTGTCTGTCTGTTTGTTCCGGGTAATCTCTGAAACGGCTGGACCGATTTTAACGGGACTTTCACTGGTAGGTAGCTGATGTTTCAAGGAGTAACTTAGGCTTCTTTTATTTATTAAAAAAATTTAGGGTTCCGCGACAATCAGGGTGAAACTAAATCTACGTGGGTGAAACCGCGGGGCACAGCTAGTAAAAAATATATATTTTATACCGCATCCAAAACTTATCGATCAGAAAACAAGTCATAATTCCCACTTCGCCGCGTCAAAGTTTCTCATAATAGTTGGCCTTATTACCCGACCGGTTGCAATGAACCACCGTTGAGACCGACGTTTTTATAACTGCCGGCACTTTTCATTTCACCGGTTAATCGCTCGTAACTCCGTACCTGAGTTATTGGCGTACTTTGTGCTACGATTATTGGTGTATATAAGGGTTATTCATTCCGATAATTATTTCATTTCACTGATTTGGCTTGATTTTCTTTAGCGAGAGAAAGGTGACGTCATAGTGACAAGCAATATTAAACCTTATTGAAATAGCGAAGTATATAAGCTTAGTTATAAATATTGGTGCAAAGGGTTCTTTATAGCTAGGTGTTAGGAATAGATTCGTTTCTTCAGTTTCTTCTTCATTCCTTCATAGGTATTAAGGTTTTGAGAAACAATGTTCAGAACTGACGTTTGCAGACTATACAGAATACATCTATACATCTATACAGATAAATAAAATTGAAGTGTCTGTTTGTAATTCCAAAGTAACAGTTTTTCACTAAATGCATATGAAAGTATACACGCTTCTGACACAAAAAAAATTTATCTGTCTGTCTGTCTGTATGTCTGTCTGTCTGTTTGTCTTTCTGTCTGTTTGTTACGGGTAATCTCTGAAACGGCTGGACCGATTTTAATAGAACTTTCACTGGCAGGTATCAAGCTAATGTATCAAGAAGTAACTTAGACTACTTTTATTTATTAAAAATATAAGGGTTCCGCGATAATAAGGATGAAACTAAATCTACGTGGGTGAAACCGTGGGGCACAGCTAGTATAACTATATATATATAACCCACACTTCAAAATTACATGATTCAAAACATCACCTCACGCACGCATTCTAAACAATATATTTTTTATATCAAATTGTTGTTTGACGACACCTTAAATAATTAAACGCGCTTTGAAAATTCTGCATTTTCACTTTCCACCATTATACCTCATGTCAGTATATACAATGAGCAAACCCAAAGTATCACGTGACACCGAAAAATAATAAACAATAAAATATCAAATAATATTACCCTTACCGCATTTTCACCAAATTGCACGCCATACGGAATTCCGTCGCAGTGCCAAACATAAACAACAGCGGTGATATTGTCCCCCACAGGAACCAACACTGCTAATTCGATGTCCCCATAAAGAACTAACGTGGCTAAACTATTGTATGACGTGGTTATAATACTCGTATAGCATTTGAGAAATAGTAGGTACCTACGCATTATAATCCCTTCGTTTCTCAAGAAATAAATCATTTGTTTGTGTTTAGTTTGATTTTATTTTGGCTCTGTCAATAGATTTTTTTTGGACAATGTCTCTAGCAGTTGCTAGGGGGGAGTCACCTCCACTGCTTAACCGGACTATAGGGCGAGACCCAAGGCCCTCCACTCTGTCACTAGATGGAGTCGTACCCCTTTTATACAAGCTAGCATTGCGCTCTTTTCGTTGTATATATAGTTTACGTTACTTTCAATAAATCCACGATGCATCCTCGTACGACCATGAACAGGTGGCTAACAAAATGCAAGAAACAAAGAAAATGGTAATTATTTGGCTAAATATTTGTCACAAACTAGCTCCAACTCAGCTTTGTGCTGAACATTAGGCCAGTACTGGTCTTCCGTTGACACCGTTTGTCAGGGTGACGTAATGAAATACTAACATAGTCTGTGAGCTCAGTATATTTTCCAAAAATACACAACAAAAATCGAAATTGGGAGACATACTTATAAGTCCTCGCGAATAATATTTTAATACTCTGGAATTAATTTTAACATAACTATACTCTATACAGATAAACAATATTGAAGTATCTGTTTGTAATCCAAAAACAGCTTTTCACTAAATGCACTGTAAATGTATACTAAATGTACTGACATAAAAAAAACAATTTGTAAAGTATTTCTCTGTCTGTCTGTCTGTCTGTTTGTTCCATACTGATTAGCAGTATCTTAAGAAGATGCGATAAACAGTTTCTAAATACCTTTAAACCCCGAAATTGCGTTGGGTAGTAAAACCGCAATCAACATCCGCAATAATTTTCACGGAAATCTCAACTTTTTTGAGATGTCAGAGACGTAAAAATAAAAAATACGAGCTTTTTCTTATCAGCCCTTTTTGATTTAAAAACACGGTTATATTTTTCACTATCTTGACTTATTTGATAATTTTTGTCTCTCGGTGGGTAATTTAAGCGTGGGCTCGGGACGTAGTTGGGAAAAACCGTTACTTTAATAAATCATCCCGCTGTTATCGTGGACATTTGGCGTGTTACTCTTAAGAAAATTATGCTTTTGTTGCAATTTGAGTTTTTTGCAGAATAATAAAAGTGCATTCTTATATTGATTAAATGTATTCCTTTATTACAGCGATTCCCTAGTAGCAGCAGTAGTTAATGGCAATAGGCTCACCCACTATAACTGGTGAAATTTGGGTGTAATACATGTACACCTCTGCCTACTCCTTCGGAGAACACAAGCGTATGTATGTAAGCTAACTGCTTGATCTCAAAGAGGTACATAGGTGTAACAATGCCCACTGATCACCGAAGTTATAAGTCTACATACGTCTTCAAATATATTTTCACTCTAGGAAACCCTAACTATATTTTCCTTCACCTTAAGCTCGTTGCAAATATCACAGCCCTTTTTATTGAGACAATCTCAATGGACCTATGAGATTAGAACGTAACTTTAGTAACTTCTACTGAAGCCATATTCCCATTATGTGTCTAGTAGTGTTCATGACTCATTTGTACGGATGCGAGGCTTGGACCATATAAGAAGACCTCAAGAAACGTATAGAGGCATTTGTGGACCTACCGACGTGTCCTTTCTGTATGCTGGACTCAAAAAGTATCTAATGTGGAAATCTTACGGAGAGTTGGTCAGGAACGCAGACTTATGCAGATCATCAAGCAGAGAAAGGTTGCTTATCTCGGACACGTCTTTCGTCACGAGAGATACGAGCTGCTCCAACTCATCATGATGGGAAAAATAGCCGGCAGACGTGGAGTTGGCCGCAGAAAGAAGTCCTGGCTGAGGAACATTCGCGAATGGACCGGCATCAAGAGCGCTGCAGAGTTGTTCCACCTCGCAAGGGATGGCAGAAAATATTCAGAGCTGGTTGGTCCAATTACTGAAGGTTAGCTTCAGTAATTGGAGAGGCGCTTGAAGAAGAACTAGTGTTCATGAGGTGCTATGCAATTTTAGTAAGGAAATAGAAGTATTACTTTAACTTAAACCAGGTTTTTAGTGGGTTTTTGAAATCCGGTGATATCAAGGACGTTCCTAATGCCTTACTTAATAATCTATCAACTGATCAAAACCCACGCAGAAACTAAGAACATAAAATCTAAACTACTACCGTATCAGTAGAATTAATCGAGACACCAGTATTTACCTCATCGGAATCGGCTGCTTCAAAACAGTCGCAGATGTTTAATTATCGGGCACGACTATAGACAACTTCACTAGTTGACAACTTGTGCCGGCGTTCACTGTAGCGTGACGTACGTACTGAGTTTGGGCGTACGTTGTTCAAAGGGGAATGTATAGTGAGACGGCGATGGACTCACTTTCTGTCACGTAGGCACTTAATCTTATCAGTCAAAAGCGTGGGCAAATTTATTTCTTAAGATGTTATTGATTTTATACTATTATCAGTGAGCCCCACACAGAATGTGATTAATTATTTTATTATAAGCTTTTTATAAATTAAGAATATATGTTAGCCTGGGTGATATCTGCAACTGAATTTAAATCAGGTAAGCATCTTTGACCGATTCACCAGAAATGTTGTATACTCGCTTATTTGGATAGCAATGCAATCATGGCTATGTGACGTCATTCTAATTTTCAATATGGCGGATCATCCAAGATGGCGGACTAGTTATTTATTCTACCCTACCACAGTATAGGTATGAAATTAAAGGGCATGCGATGTGTTTTTTCTTTAATTGTTACGACAATTTACTAAACGTATTTTTTTAATTATATTTTTTAGAAGTTCAATTAATTCATTCAGCTTGGCATTGTCCATATTTATACTTTCTGGCGTAATCAAAAATTGCTCATACCTTTATTTAACTAGATAATATCATGGATTCTAGTGTCCACGCTTCGATATAGGCATGGTATGTAAAAAACAATTAAATTTATTGTATCGTTCTCAAAAAACAAATAGTTAACTGCACCCGCTCTAACTGGGACCCCACCTTGCTTGTCTATTCAACTGACCGCAGCGTCTATAAATTCAGACACAATATTTAGGCTTCGGTCTGTCCCATCCTAAACCGTAATCGGCATGTGTGAATATCAACTTTATAGCTTATTGAAACTTAATATATTAAGTGCCTTCTATATCTGAGGACTAAGTTCATAAGGCTCACTTTTGCATGAATGCATAGATATTGAGGTTGAGTTAAAGTTAAGTGAAACGGTTCTTCTCAGAAGTGATTTCCGAAACGATGGTAATTTACACGACGTTCATAATATATTATAAAATAGCTGTGCCCCGCGGTTTCACCCGTGTACACTTATTTTCATCCTTATTGTCGCGGAACCCTAATATTTTTAAAAAGTAGCCTAAGTTACTCCTTGAAACATCAGCTACCTGCCAGTGAAAGTCCCGTTAAAATCGGTCCAGCCGTTTCAGAGATTACCCGGAACAAACAGACAGACAGGCAGACAGACAGACACATAGACAGACAGAAAAAAATTAAAACTTGATTTTTCTGTGTCAATAGCGTGTACACTTTCGTATGCATTTGGTAAAAAAATTTGGAATTACAAACACACACTTCAATTTTATTTATCTGAATAGATATAGATGTATAGACCATAGTCCTTAACCAGGACTTAAACTGTATATATTAATTTCGTTTTTTATTCTAGAAACTGATGATCAATTTAAAAATATAATCCGAGAGTTAAAACATTAATTTTTGTAAAATTAAACTAGCCGAACCGTTTAAGTTTATCCGCAAGTCCCAACCACAATCATTGGTCGCACGTGCGCGTCTTACGAAAATTTACTATACCTAATACAATAAGTCGGCATCCCTCGACGGGGGTAAATTATGTATTTTATTGTCCTGGATCCAATTTCATAACCCGAGAACGGTCCGGATGAGTCGGCAGTGTTATAACATATCCCATTCAATTTTGCAATACATACAAATGCGAGTATATACGAATTGTATAATTTTTGTTTGGTTATATTGTCGCGAGCGGTAAATATAAAAGATTTACCGACGTATTTTCGTGTTTTGTTATTAAGGCTATTTCTCTTTCATTGTTGCTGTGAAATTGTGGGACGTGAATTTTATTTGCTGTCATCATATTTTGATATATCATAGCTTTGGAGAAACTACGTATTTATCTGATCAATGTTTGCAAAAACGCTTCTTTTGTGAACGATAATTGTCAAAAATAATGACTTGCTTAATTTATTCCCAATACATATGTAGGGGTAGAAATTTTTGGAATGTCGACTTGACACAATATGTCTGGGAGAAAAGATTTGGTGTCTTTCGATTCAATCTATACAGATAAATAAAATTGAAGTGTCTGTTTGTAATTCCAAAATTAAAGCTTTTCACTAAATGCATATGAAAGTATACACGCTACTGACACAAAATGCCAAGTTTTAAAAAAAATCTCTGTCTGTCTGTTTGTTCCGGATAATCTCTGAAACGCCTGGACGGATTTTAACGGGACTTTCACTGGTAGGTAGCTGATGTTTCAAGGAGTAACTTAGGCTACTTTTATTTATCAAAAATATTAGGGTTCCGCGACAGTAAGAATGAACCTAATTCCACGCGGGTGAAACCGCGGGGCATTGTAAATAAAAATAGTAATTTGGTAAATACAAAAATAAAGCAGACCCAAATATATAACGTATTTTATTACGATACTGATTACTATACTGGTGACCCCGTTAAAACACGCGCAAGATGCCTGAGGATGAAGAGGTACTGATTAATTACTATATATATGTCCACGCCCGTATTTCCCGAAGAGCTAGGCAGAGGTGTTGTTCAACACCCACTTATCACCGAAGATGATTAAGTGCCAACGTAAAAGATGTGATTCTATCACCGTCTCAGGCACTATACAGTCTTCTGCAAATTCATTCTCAGACATATGCAGGTTTCCTTTACTGTAAAGCACGTGCTATACAACCACTGCACATAATTGTTATTTAGAAAAACTTATTGGTACCGGTCCCGCTGGGTTTCAAACTTGCGTCGCATTCCCTACGACCGGCATGGCTCTTCACATTAGTTAATACGAGAAACCGTTATATAATCTTCTATCAAATCTCGTTTAAGATACTAAAATAAAAAGTGAATTAAAAGTCGATAAAAGTTGATTTAATTTTTCACTTCCTGATTTATACAAAACCTTCTAAATCAAGAGACCTTAAAATAGCGTTAGGTTAACAAGTGTAAAATTAATTTTCCGCTCCCCATCTCGGGGGATAGTTCATCAAAGTTCCAGGAATCAGTGAGCCTTATGAAAAGTTCCGTGTTTGAAATTCTGAGAACTTGAAAACTTAGTACTTACCTACTATTCATTTATTCATAGTGTCATCCATTACACCGAGCCGTTCATGGTGTAGGCAAATAGAAGAGTATTTTTCATTCAATTGGAAAGTCAACATCAATATATCCGAACACTTTTTGATCATCATCATCTCCCTGGCCTTATCCCATGTATTTTGGGGTCGGAACTTGATTCAACTCGATGTGGCTGGTCAACTGAGTTTTATACGAAGCGACTGCCATCTGACCTTCGTAACCCCTTTAACGAGGAAAATCGGCAATCTGGGTTAAACCACTGGTCAGACTTTCTTAGGCCTTCGACTGTTGACCTGTAACGATTGCCAAAGATGTTAAATTGGAAACCGGGACCGACAGCTTAACGTGCTCTCCGAGGCACGGATCTGAACACTTTTTGATAATGGACTTTAAATTAATTGAAACACTGATCTAATTCAAATACCACATGCCGTCCAACCCTCAAGTAACAATTTCATCTCAGCAATCTTAAAACCGACAATCAACTGCATCTTTTTTAGAAAAAAGACCATTATTCATCAAGAATAAATGATTTCAATCCTAAATACTAGACATTAAGGTTTAGAGTGAAGTGCATGCAAATGTCTTGGTGTTTCGTACCGCTATTACGATGGTAGCGCTTAAAAGCGCTGGCTCCGCTGTTTGCAGTGCTAATTAATCTTTCCCGTAAGGACCGTGTACTGAACCAATTATGGAGCTAGCCGAAAACTCTGGTGTTTTTCGTCGACTACGCTAAATTGCTTTACACGCAGGCTTTGAAGTGTTAAACGCTTATTAAATTTCAAAGCTCAAAAGGGAAATATTGTGTGCTTGCATGTAGGTGTGGGTTGTGTTCCGACGCATGAGTAACTCGCGGCTGTAATTGAATACGGAGCCTAATAAGGGGAGTGATGTTCGGGGATATTATTATATTCTGGTCAGAAGACACTGTCAAAGTATTGTAGCGGGCGACCCCGACTTGGGCCACCTGCTCCCGGGGTCGATATTATTATTCTGGAATTAAACCACTTTTCACTTTTTAAGAATTCAACCCGCCTTTAGTCTCTTATGTTTCAGTTCTTTACACTGATTCTGATATCTTATTTTTTTTTCGAATTAAAGATTTCAGATATGTTTATATTCAAAATTAAATTTGAAGAAAACGTTAAAGGTTGATTGTAAGGCTGAGGCCCACAGTATTTAGACGACCTCACAGTACCCAAAGTAAAGTTCAATTAGCCTTATATTGTTTGAAGTCATGGACGTAAGTGACAGACAATGATTCAACCGATTTGCGATTGCACCTCTATCTTACTGAAGATCGCAGCAATATAATGCTACCTCAGAGCTTGATGTGTTCCGTAAACGCCGTATTAACGAGGCATGGACCCAGTTGGGTGACTACTAATTTAAAGGAGCTAAGTTTCTCCAAATAGCATATGTTTGAAGCAAGTATGTTCCAAAAACAAAGTTGTTTTGAAAACCTAATCAAACCATTCTTGCCTTGCGTCGACGCGAGCTCGCTGGATTTATCTTCTAATCAGATTTTAATCAACGTATCACGCAAATTAATTCCAAATTAACATCATTAACGACCGTTCTACAAGTCTGCGAACAATAAACCAGCGAAAATTGGACCCTGAGAAAATTATTTAAGGGAGAATAGCGATAAATTCCGGCCCCGCTTTCGGAGCAATTTCTGAATCGAGCAAGGTCACGAAAAAGGTGGATCGTTGTTTGAGATGAATGGAGCTCTGAGCTCTTTAATATTATCACGATTCAACTACTCAATTTAAAGAATTGCTTCGCATAATTGGATCATATTTTTTTATAACGTTGCTCATTTCTGTCTCGATGCCTAAGGAAGCTGGACAGATCAAATCCGCACCACACTACGTGACGCTATGCATGAAAAGCAACCTTCCAAACCTGGCGGTAGCATGTATAATCCTGTAAATTGTGTCATTCTGACGATTTGAAAGTGTTTTGTAAAAAGTCTAATCGAATAAAGATATTTTTGACTTTGACTTTGAAGCCGAGGTCAGACCCAGATGGCGACATATCTGAAAAGATAAAGTGAACACGACCCTCATTGCTGAGGGTCACGATCCTCAGCAATGAGGAATACGACACGAAGAGAGAGCCTAAGGAAACATGTTTTTTGTGACGAATTGACATGGTTCTGACCATTTTAATATAAATTACAAAACCGTACAAAAAGTAAGGAATAAGGCTTATATGACTTACCTTTATAAATTTTTCCAGGTGAAGAGAATCTCTCGGAAACCTGAAATGAAAAAAAAACTTTTACTTAACAGTGCTATTACCAAAAACAAAATAAAATAAAGTAAGTAAGATGCTATATTAGACGCTTCAGAAATATATATTATCATGCTTAACATTAAATACATAATATTAGGTTTTTATTTAATGGGTAGACGGACTACCAGTATCTACCTACCCACTAAATACATAGTCCAACCATATCAACTAAGACATTTTACCTTAGGATTCTGGTAAACTAAATATTACTCAAAAACTTTAAATTATAAACATAAAATAAGGGTAGGAACTAAGAAAACACAACCACAATTAACTTCGAACTAATTATCTATTTAAACAGAACTACCCTCAACTTCATTTTCGAACACAACTGACATTACAAGATGACATATCTAAATGTTGCCACAAATAAAATATAAATCAAATATGGCGACTACTTTTTACATCTACATTGCCATTCATAAAATCATAAATAATTCATTCCAAATTTGACTCGGATTTACTAAATAACTTCCAAATATTTGTTCACAATTATAATAGTACCCATTTTTTTGTGTTTTTATTATTTCCTTTTTATTAGTTGCTTACAGCACGGCAATATTAAAAGTACATTGAGCTTGCGTCTTGAATACAGACATTCCATTTAATATAACATTTCAATTACACCCGCTTAAGTTGAGTTGAATTCTCACAAATTGAATTCAATACAGTCAAGCAACTCAATAAGGAGTTCAAATGAAAAATTCTTTAGCCCCGTACGCTTCTAATGAACTTACCTGTATTCAAAGAAACGTCATAATGAGCTCGCACTCAACACCACGTCTCGGTCTTTCTAGAACGTTCCAGAATATACTAGAAAATTCTTTTTAAATGAATCGACCTGAGCTAGGCCCGCCTATGAATGGTCTTAGTCAACGGTTTTATGAATGAAGAAATGTGTGTTCCCCTTAATATGTTTCCGCATTTTGGATGCGGACTTTATATTTGACGCTTTATTTTTAAAATATAAAAATGATTTTTAATTATTTTATACAAAGAGGTGGTATAAAGTATGCAGTCTAGAATGCCCTTGACTCATGCGTGTGAGATGGAGTCCACTCATCGTATTGATGGAATAACACAACTATAAGGTCTATAGAACCTCAGTTTGCACTGGTCAATCATTGTTGAGATGTGTTATGTGGGCACAATGGAGCTGACATTGTCTACGTTCGACAAAAGATAAAAAAAATTTAAGATAGAGCGGCTCTAAATGTATTCTTACCCTGGATATATAACAATCAAATTTAAAACTCTCATAAAATTATAAATTTTACATAAACCGACTCTCACAAAGTATCAGATGTTTAATGAAAGCCAACGCAGCGCCCTAGTAATAGAGGTTTTTCCGATTTCCTTGACGTCTGCCTGAACCTAGCCATTGCTACATTCACTAGACGTTTCTTTTTCCGATCTCTGCTCACCTTTGGATTCGCTAAGCTTGATACAATGCATAAGCAACAAGCGATTAAATTGGCAGAAGGCTTTATCAAGGTAACGTCACGGGGAAGCCTTTTGAAAAGTAATTCCAAGACGTACGTATAGTGCCTGAGAGATGGCGATGGACTCAGTATATATGTCACGTCGACATACTGGTATTAGGGGTGTAAAGTGGGTGTTCACATAGGGAGTGTCACAGCACCTCTTCAGAGAAATGCGAGTTTTTCACTGCCGCCGTCACAAGTGACCGCGTCGACGTAAACGCAGATTTGTATAGGATCGGAACAGCGCCTCTGTCGGTCTAAAGATGATTGTGAGTCCATACAAATCTGCGTTTACGTCGACGCGATTACTTGTGACGGCGATTTTAAGAATACTCGCACTAGGCACTAGGCTGGTATTGACCAAATCCGGGGTCAAACAAATAATTATACCTCAATCAACAAAATATTTATTTATAATAGAGGCATTGAAATAAGAATCGGAGTTATAAATAAAATGGGATCTTATTTTTACTGTTCAATTGGATGTCAATGACTTCAGCTTGAGAATAAACTCAATTAGACATATCAGATATCGCGTTCAAAGGAAAAAATATAAGATTAATTATGTCTTTATCGGTTTCTCTGACAAAATTTGTAAATACAAGCTTTATTTGTTTACTTTGAAAGCAGCAGCGTGGATTTAAGTGAATGGAAGGTGACAAACAAACATACATTCGGGCTGATAATAAAATACTGCAGTCTATAACCGTGTCTAACAACAGGGACATCATGTATGCGATATCAAACTTGTAAAGCTATACTTCCATCCGTAACTTACACATGTTGTACAGGTTGTTAGAGTCCACGCTCAAAATCCAAAATCCATTAAATTGTCAGCGTAAGATTTTTTAAATCAGTTATGATGATTTTAAAATTTACCTTCTTTAAAATCTATATCTATACAGATAAATAAAATTAAAGTGTCTGTTTGCCATTTCAAAATAACAGTTTGACACTAAATGAAAGCATACACAATACTGCCGATAAAAAAACTATTTTTTAAAAAATTCTGCTATACGGCTGGACCCGATTTTAACTGGACTTTCACTGGCAGATAGCTAATGTTACAAGGAGTAACTTAGGCGACTTTTTATTTAAAAAAACATTTAAGGTTCCGCGGGAATCAAAATTAATCTACGCGTGTGAATCCGCGGGGCACAGCTAGTACAATTTATTTTGTATCGACGAAATGCAGAAAAAGTTTTTGAATTTATTTCGTTTGATTTAAGCTGATCTTTTACAGCTGTGGTTTCAGATTACAGACATGAAAGTTTAAAAAAAACTTTTATCGTCTGTCTCGTAACCCACAGAGCAACTCAACGTCTGCGGACGTGATCTCTGAATGGCGAGATCGCAGTGAGATCACAGTGAACACTGGGGTGCAATTGACGATGGAACCGGTAAAGCAACGCGAGCATGCGTCTTCCTTTTTCAACTTTACCTATAGTCAAACTTTTTGTTCTATTGAGTTTCATTTTTACGTTCGGTTCTTGGATGCTTGAACTATCAGCTTGCATCTTAAAATTGCATTTAGTTGTTGAACTTTGAACCTCTATATTTAAAAAAATATAAAAATATTTATACGCTATATATAATTATCTATACAGTTCTATACAGATAAATAAAATTGAAGTGTCTGTTTGTAATTCCAAAATAACAGCTTTTCACTAAATGCATGTGAAAGTGTACACGCTACTGACACTGAAAACCCAAGTTTTATTTTTTTCTGTCTATCCGTCTATCTGTCCGTCTGTCTGTCTGTTTGTTCCGGGTAATCTCTGAAACTTCTAGAATCCAATCAAATAAAATCCAATCTTCCCCCGTCATGACTTTACCTATTATTATCCTAAAATTGCATTATTTACGTGATCTTCTATAAGTTAGAGAATCCGTTTGGCTACCTCTCTTAAAATTACAAATTACAGCACCTTTTTAAATCACGGCGTAGAATATTTCACTATGACAAGGCAATATTACAAAGCAAGCAAGCAGTGACACTTCGACGTTTTCATTCTACGAAGCCGGAATGAGTTCGTGTGTCTCAGGTGCATTATGTGCACTCGTTAGAGCAATGTATGCCAGATTTATATTGAAACTACGATTTTGATGTATTAGGACAATAGTTCGTATTATTTGGCAGAGGTACCGAGATTGTTTCTTAACATACCGACTACATATTTTATATTGCTCTTGGTCTTGCTGTTGGGATTGCTGCATACCATGTGGATACACGTTGTTTGAAAAGAACACTCTATAGGGCGATTCGTTGTGCAAGGACAAGTGGAAGGCAAACGGTCACGCGATTGGTAGTCTACGCGTTGGACGCTACAAAGTTACGACTCAAACTACCCTATGGTAGTTTTGGGAACTAAGTAGTAACGGTAAATTACAGAGTCATCAACCACGACCACTCTGCTAAGAGTGACTGTCAAAGTCAAAGTCAGCTATAATAAGCACACATGGACACAGTTCCAATGCACAAATGTCGATAAAAATGAACATAAAGAAAAGTCTAGTAGTTCTACTTATATCTAAATGCGTAGCTTGAGATGACCAGTCCCCACAAGCAGCACCTGTTCACAAGTATGACGAGAATGCCAACCATCGCCCTCCTCAACCATTACTGACTAAGAAGAAGATGTATACAAGACTCAAAATCAAAAGATCGTTGATCATGGCAACATCCTATTTCCCATCTGTGTAGGTAACTCCGCGGAACATGCAAGTGAATATTATTTTTCGAAAATATATCCAAATTGGAAGTAAATTCTCCTTAAACACGTGTCAAACGAAGATGATGGTAACACTAATCATAAGAACATAACGTGTACAAAACTGAGGAAACGCGTCAGCAGCAGGGAGTCGCCAATTACCGATTTAGCACACCGCCCGCTGTGCCGGGACAAATCTAACATACACTTGTGTACTTCGGGAATAAGAATACTCATTGGAACACCTGATTATGACATACAGAAAAACTTGATATTTGCTGTAAGAATAGTTGTACCTCACCGTTTGATACCAAGTGTAGTATTTTTCGTAAATAAAAGTAACATAAGATCTCAAGACAACTTACAACATCAGCTATTTGCCAGTGAAAGTTCCGTTATTGAAATTGGTCTATTCGTTTCAGAGATTAGTCGAAACAAATTGAAAACATATTTTTTTGTTTTTATGGATTACTAGCGGACGTCACGCGGTTTCACCTGCGTAGTTCCCGTTCCCGTGGGAGTACGAGGATAAAATATGGCCTATGTTACTCGCTGATAATTTAGCTATTAATTGCTGAAATAGTTTTTAAGATCGATCACTTTTGGAGCATATTCAATACATACAAACAAACAAATCTTTTCTCTTTATAATATTAGTATAGAAAACCTCTTCATGAATGAATTTTGTGAAAATCTGCTTTTTGGGAATTGCAAACAAAGACTAAAATTTCGTATTGCGAAGTCTGAAGAAAGTAGTTCTTTGAAGATAACATAGATTATAAGATACACTTAACATTAAAATGATTTATTCAGTTTGGGCCCTGGTAAGGCACTTATAAATGTCGAAGAATTAACCACCTAAGGTGGCAAAAAGGCATTGGGCCACCTGATGGTTAGTTGGCTTCGCAGCCTACAATGCTAGGGAATTCACGTCCGCGTTGCCTACCCTCAATAGATCTCTAAAAGAAACCCTTCTTGAAAAACCTGAAGCTTTACTCTCTTGACAAAACTACATTTGGGAGCTCATTCTACGGAGCATCCAACAACTATCAAAACATCGCTTAAAGGATGTAATAAAAAAACCTATATGAAATCCCGAGCTGAAACTCGTTATAACATAACATTCGCCCTAATGACCCGACAAGCGGGTTCGATAAAACAACGGCTTTTAATCAGGCATAAATCAAAGCTAAACTGCAGATAATTTCATCGCTAAGCCCGCATTTCACACTCGAGTCGGCAATTAGCCGTGATCTGTCTGATTAACATGCGTTGTCGGAGCTCGGCGGTATCACTTGAGCCTCAATGTTAGCGGAAATTGAAAAAAAAAATGGGTTACAGCACAGACTTCAAAAATATATAATATGGTAACTTGTAGGTGGCTGAAGTCATACTTTAGTATTATGTTTTTCGAGTGAGTTAAAAATATATCAAATTTATTATTATTACAATTGAACCCTGGGAACTCTTAAAGACGATTAATGATATCTTATTTGCATACAAAATTCCAGCCAAATCTTCGCAGGGCTGTATTGCAATTATGGTAATAGTTCCCAGAAAGGGTTTAAATAATATGTTTAGTCCCCAAAGCAGTACGGAAATTGGCTCACAGAATTACTCCACCGCAGCGCCTTACCCGTTCGTACCCCGCTATCCGTACGACTTTTTCCCGCAGATCTTTCTTAATCGTTCCCAAACTTTGCATAGCTAAGAACATCTATTTCTGTGTGAAAAATAATAATTTCAATTATTTCTTCGCCAGCTTCATAACCGCTCCTTTGTATTTCTCCGCTACCCGCTGTCACAGGCACCGCACAAACTACTTAACACCAACTAACTGTCGGCTCGGGCGGCGCCGACGCGTCATCTTTCAGGTGGTAGGATCTCTGATTAATACGATGTGTTCACGTGAGTTATCGTGACGTCACACTGTCGCATCGCAGCCAATCCCTAATGATGTCCGCTTATAAACATAATCTTTGTTAATTTACGTGTGAAAGTTGCTAAGGCGTGGGTATGGTTTAACGGTGTCGCGTAGTGGTTCAGTTAAAGATGTAGTGTAATATATTTGTAGCTGAACCAAGCAAACGTTGTTATGCCAAATTAAATCTTTATTCATTGCGCAGTAACAAGGAATAAGACGTTAGCATTATAAATAATGTGCTACATTCCGCCTTTTAGCATGCAATATATAGAATACACAATAATAATCTTAATAAGCCATAATATACATGCACCCATATCACTTAGAGGTATGAAAAATAGTTAACGTCCTATTCTCATACCTAAAGAATATACACAAAATTTCGTGATCAAGACGCAACGGAGGAGTTTTGTTACCAACACTGTCACGAGAATTTTATATATAAGAAGATATGAGTCAGCCAGAAGATACTATAATTCAGTTACATTATTGCTTACTCGATGAAATGAAAGTCTGCTCTTTAGAGATAAGCCTTAGTAGGCAAATATAGCAGAATAAGACGGAGTAAAAATTATAACAGGAGGTTGGTTAAAACTATACTTCAAACAGATTATTCTTCAAGGTAATTAAAGTGTCTCACTTTGGGTAGGCAGAAGTAATACATACGGGGATAAAAAATACCCGTGGACCCACCGTGGGTCACTAGCAGTGGGACTACGGATAATATCCCACCTTTGATTTCAATAAAATGCAGTGTTTGTTTGAGATACTGTTGCAAAGCAAACATTAGTTAGTTGAGATTAATACCCAAAGACTAGGAAACTTCAGCCACTGGTTCAATATAAGATGCAGGTAACGCCAAACTTAAGCCCGTATTATTACCATATGGCTGGCTGAAGACAATCAGCTTTGTATGAGTATGGAGCCGGGGGCTGTGAAAAACGGTTGATTGAAACTCAGGAACCGACTGTACGGCGTACGACGAAATTTCGGAGGTTCACACGAATGGTATGTTGCTCTACTTAGTTTCTTGAAGGTTTTAACCCTTAAATAAGATATTGCTATTGTGACATCTCTGTATCTCACAATAGCAATGTCTTAATTTGATAACAAATCCAATTCTTCGAAGAATAAGATTCTTCTAACATATGTCGACAGTACAGTCTTTCAAAAAAAATATTGCGGACGGTAAAAGGTAAGTTGCTCGTGATATTTGGTGCAGAAGCAATAGACAATTGATGGTAACTTCTAGGGACAAGCTTAATTTGTCATCATAAAACACGCCTCATTGGCCTAGTGGTCGCAAACACTACTGCGGGACACGGGGTCCTGGGTTGGATTCGCAGGTCGAGCATTGTTATTGGATTTTTCATCATCAGAGGCTGGAGTTATATCCCGATTAATGGGACACCAAATATGGGTATACTATAGGTACACCTATGGCTACCACATCAGGGTGTGTGCGTAATACACGCTATATACAGTATATCCTACTCTGATGATGTAACTTTATTTGCATTGTATAAAACTTATCACTTACCGATACTATAACCAAGATTTACAAATAATACACGGATACTAGTAGAGCACACTTCAATAGGATCTGAATGCATTAGTCCCTTGGGGAGTCTTGCGATCTTCCATTTCGGTTTGCGACGTAATCACGTGTATTTGAACAGTGCACACCTATCGCCGTCCTGCTCCCTCCTACTCCTTTATAAGACATTAAACCTATTGCGCGGATAATATTGGGAGTATTTTACGAGTGTTTGTATAGAGACCCTACCAATGGTCTACGATTGCTGAAACTTACTCCAGTGTAAGAAATATAAACTCTAAGGTAAGAAACGAAAAGGTAGAAACTCCATTTAACTGTCTCAATACATGCGCATGATTGCGCTTATTAATTAAGTCAAATTATTTAGTTAATTTTTTACTATACAGCTCTTTTTATGTATAGGTATCGTATTTACTTACAATATGCGTTTGATGTAAGCTGTTAAGTTCTTCACTTAACAAACAATTTAATTTGTAAATTTATGTCGGTTCTAGCTGTGCCCCGCGTTAGTTTCATCCTTATTGTCGCGGATACCCTAATGTTTAAAAAAAAAAAGTAGCCTAAGTTACTCCTTGAAACATCAGCTACCTACCAGTGAAAGTCCCACTAAAATCCGTCAAGCCGTTTCAGAGATTACCCGGAACAAACAGACAGACAGACAGACAGAGAAAAATTGTAAAACTTGGTTTTTAGTGTGAGTAGCGTGTATACTTTCATATACATTTAGTGAAAAGCTGTAATTTTGGAATTACACAGACATTTCAATTTTATTTATCTGTATAGATTTGAATTGATTCTGTTCAAAATCAAACCCAGTTGATCTGATACGCCTATGAAATTTTTCCTTTCCATCATAATTTTATTTACTCGTAAGCACTTTCTCATTCGCCTCCAACCAATCGTAGGGCCCACGATTCGGAATCCATCTTTCTACTTTATGACTCGCGTAGAATTGAATTGTTGATTTTTGGCGAATTTTAAGGAAGCAATAAAAAGGTTTTATCGTTCCTCGGTTTCTACGTATTTGGGCGATTTTTCCTTTTAGCTCTCATCTATTGGTACGCCATGATTGGTTTCGAGGTGGTTAATCGACCGACTCAAACCTAAGCCCCAATTTCATTAGACCTTTATTAGTTTTCCTTACGTTTCGTACTCAAAGGTTTTGCGATTGAGACCTAAAATTACCTTTGGTTTTATTGTTTGCGGATCACCTATTCGTTATCGAGTCAGATTAACTACCTATAAATCTAAAGTCTCATACAATTCCAGTAGAAAGCCATACCAGTGGTGATATTAGCACCCCGCCACCATCACCAGTCTCCGGACCCGTGGTAGCCGATTTTAAATCAAATCAAAAAAATCAAATCAAAAAGTTTTATTCAACATAAGGGACACTTGGAACACTTATTGAACGTCATTTTTCTTACGCTAACTTAAGTTAATTTACTACCGTTTCCAAAAAAGCCTGTCAGGAGAAGAAACGGCGAAACAAACTCCCCGGTTTTTTTTTTACATGTGTCCCTTCTATATACATAGGGTTGTTTAAGTACATTTCAATGGAAGAGTGAGCAACTCATTGCCATGTTTGGCTATCATCAATATACTCAGTTACACTATAATATGCTTTTTCACAAAGTTTCTTTTTGATGCTTGCCTTAAAACTTAAAAATGGTAGTTCACACATTTTTAATGGTAGTTTATTAAAAAGGCGTATACTTTGCCCCACAAAAGAGTTACTAGTTTTGTGCAGTCTAGTCACAGGGACACGGAGTTTATCCCTCTTGCGTGTATTTGTATTGTGCATATCACTATTTTTCTTAAAACTATCTATATTCTTTCTTACATATATCAAATTTTCAAATATGTATTGACATGCCACAGTCATTATCCCTATTTCTTTAAACTTCTCTCTGAGAGAATCTCTAGATTTGAGTTTATAGATTGCACGAACAACCCGTTTCTGCAGCACAAAGAAGAAGAAAAATGATTGGTTTGAGAAATGGCTAACGCAAGTAACGCATGTCGCATGATGCATGTGTTCACCTTGAATGCACAGTAGTTCTTTTATGAGTCTGCCGAGGCAAATAAAAATATAACCAGTATACCCAGTATTTTCACAGCGTGCTCATACTTCGTGAGAGCTCCTGTACCAATGAGTTATACTAAAAATTTTGGTGCCTAATGATGTGTGATCACGAGCGTTATGGTGACGGAGAACATCGTGAAGAAACCTGATTGCGATGCACCTACCATCTGTCACCGTGGCCCCTAAAGCATCTTCGGTGGAAAGTGAGTGTTGAAACACACCTGCTTGCTAAAATTCTATGACTCTCCTGGGAAGGCGTGAGCTTATATGAATATAAAAAAGAATCCTTAGTCAGTGATTTTTATATCAAGGATACTTTATCCGTCGTTAGAAACCAACAATGTTTTTTGCAATACTAATTCCGCCCCACAGCTTCCTACGTGAGAACCAGAGAGCGCTGGTGTCTAATACTATTTGGTTACAAGCAAAGTATGGTACCAAAATGTCCCTTGCCACAACTCGACGGTAACATCAAACTTGCTACCGTTCCAATAATACATAGATATAGAGACAGTAGCCGGTTAGCTGGTTGCGTTGTGCGCCGGAGCGAATTTTGTTTGAGAGCTCATAAATCTGTCAAATGTCAAAGTAAGCCGCGTATCGAACGGACCAGCCCTCCGGTAAATTATGAACTAACCGCCTTTCGCCTGCTCGAGCTGCGTTCACAATTTGGAGGGTTTTTGCATCACCTGAATAATGGATGCAATGCGTGGCGACAGACATCTTGATTAACATTTTAACAAACACATCAATTATTAATTAAGACTCTCTGTATATATGTATGTATAAGGGAGGAGAGGAAGAGCAAGGCTAACATACATGGGACAAGTTAAACAAAAGGTGTCTGTCATGACGTATAAGGAGGACAAAGAGATGGCACTGGACAGAGACAAATGGAAAGAGTTGCATTGGTTACACCGACAAGAGTCCCATTACTCTTAAATTCATGATGATGACTCTCTGTATATTTGCCACAAAATTTCAAACGTATATATGTTTCTAAAATTGACTTTAATATCAGTACCTTAAAATTGCCATGATGATATACTTTTACAGAATTACAAAATGTTAGTGTTGGCTTCGGAAAGTTGCTTTTAACGTTTCTCATATGGAAAACTCCCTCTTTACGCTCTCTCTCTCAACTCATATCTGTGTCTAATCTAACACAGACTGTATGGTCCCACTGCTGGGCAAAGGCCTCTCTCCCCATTTCCCAGTTCGTCCGGCTTTGTACCTCCATTGGCCAATTGTTGTTGAAGGCATTTATGTCTTTAGATACAAATTGTTCAGGTGAAATGAGCTGATTTACATTGCAGCTGTTTACCGCGTGTGCTCTATCAACTTACAGATATTACCTTTGGTAACTTTGTTTTACTTAGTTAAGAAACATAAACATAAAGTACAAATTTCATTACACTTCGTCCACCAGGTTCATCAGACATAATTCCATTGAACATCGCAATTTAATTAAAGTATTATCCAAAAAAACAGAAAACAAATTCAAATTCCAAACATTTCAAGTAGAAGGCTCTTAATTACTTAACTCAACTTATTTAACATTAATCTCTTCACGAGGCTGCCTTCGATCAATAACTGACCTTTTCGTTTAGTGAATCATTTGAATCAACATTTCAATTACATCCTACTAATATTGTAAACGGCGAAGGTTGTATGTGTGTACGGATGTTTGTTAATATTTCACGCAATAACTACTGAATTGAATGTAATGAAACTTTACAATAATATACCTTCTTCTTCTTTAATTTAAGAGCTTTGCTCTTGTCGGTGGAGCAATCGCCACTCTTGTCTCTCTTGTGCACAATTCTTGACCTCTTGATACGACACTACACCCGCTTTCTCCTTAAGTTGGTCCATGTAGCTTCTCCTTGGTCTTCCTCTTCCTCTTCGCCCTTCGATGTATCCTTCCAGTACTAGTTGTAATAGCTTGTCGTGTCGTATCAAGTGTCCAACCATTTTTTCTCTTCTATATACCTTATACATCAGAAAAACACATCTCGCTATCTCAGCTAGATCAGCTTATTGGTTCATATGTCAGTCAGGACTTTGCTGTTACCGGGAAATAAATAGAAAAACCAGGTCCCATGTATATCCACCCACTTTTAAAAGGATCATCATTGTTAGAATTAGGGAACATCTATAAAGTTCAAACAGCTGATTTCCAATCCTCATTGAACTCAGACTCAAACTCAAACACATCTTTATTCGATAAGACTCTAACAAAGTACTTTCAAATCGTCAAAATGACATGATTACACAGAATTATACATGCTACCGCCAGGTTTAGATACGCGTACACTGAATTCAAACAATTGCGTTTTAGCAAAATCGAAGCAAAGGGGATCATTTCACGAAAAATACAAAAAAAAATGGGACAAAACGAATTACATTGTAATTTACGCTAACGACAATTAACTTGGAGCAAATCTAAGTGGATTCCGATTTAGATGGCCCTTGACAGGACGTCGTATAAATCATTAGAAGCCGGCCTCATTAGAGATTGGGCCTGTCCTATAATCTGCTCAAGGACTCTTGTGATAGAAACGGCGGCCCTTCTTTCAGTCGCTGATTGGGATGTTACGAAATATATTTTTTAATAAATATAGCTTTGTGAAACGATACTTGAGCTATTTTCGGCGGAACACGGTTGTACTTTGACAGTTAACCGGTCTGTTGAATACAGAATTTGAAGTAGATTTCTTGCGAGTTTTAGGTACAACATTCAAAATGAATGTTTCTGATATCCATTTTGACTCCCCGAAAATGTTTAGTAAAAATATTCGCACACACCTCGAATCAAAGTTAGAATAAGCCACACTTAATAACAATACTTAAAAACACATTCATACACACATACACACGATAGCGCAATAGCAAATACACACACTCACAAATAAAAAAAAATAAAAAAATGAACACTACTTTATTACCAAACTTAGCTTTATCAATTATTTTAACTATAACACACTTAATATACTCGTGTTTGTAATAAAAATTATCTAAATCGGCTTCACCGATGGGTTTCCTTACGATAACTATGATGGAACGCAAACTATTTTCAAATTCTTAAAAGAACAGGATGATCCACTCCAAAAAATATACGACAAACATTTTACCGTGAACAGCTAGTTAAGTAAAATAAAATCTTTATAAGAGCCTTAAAAGAAAATGCGTCTATCCGTAAACCTCCCCAGCCCCTCACACAATCGTCGAAGTGTCATAATGAGTCTTCGAGAACACCCCCCGTGGTCAGAAGGGTCTGGACGCTGCAACTGACGCTCGTCACTTCTTACCAATCACCTATTTGTTAACAAGTGCACTGATTTGGACAACTGTCTGTGGGTGGTAACGATGTACATCTTAGTTGTTAAGATTCGGTAAAGCTTTGGAATGTAATGAAGTGTAAGTGCGGTAAATCGCATTTGACGACTTACATGTATTCGCACAAGGCGTATTAAAACTATACGCATATTAAAGAGAATGTTCAAATGAATTATGTGTTTTTTGTAATTCTCAATTTATCGAGATTACCGCTGACAAGAAAGAGCAAGAAAACTAGTCATTTCGTCAATATGCTAACTCCTTATTATCCAATGGTAGGCAGAGGTGTTATAATAACAACACCCACTTTTCACCGAAGTTGATTAAGTGCCAATGTGACAGATGGTGAGTCTATCGCCGTCTCAGGCTTTATATATACGTCTATGAATTACTTCTCAGACATATATAGGATTCCTCACCAAGTTTTCCTTCACCATAAAGCACGTGGTGTGAGAACTGCACATAAGTTTTTCGGAAAACTCTGGGCAAAGGCCCTGCTAGGATTCGAACTTGTGTCGCTTGCGTAGCAGGCATGCTCACACCCCACGGAAACCACGGCTCTCGTAAGTACGTATTACGTATTGAACAAAAAATTTGCTTATCTTAAAAAGCTGATCTAGGTCTAAAAACTATTTATCTGACTCCAACTTCAAAGGTCCAAAACCTAATTCTACTCCAAGAAGTAATCGTTAAAACGCTTTTATTATCACAAGCGATAAAGGCTGCCGAATTGGACGTGAAAAAACATTCGTTATTCATACAACGCTACTTGCTCGTAATCTTTTAAACCTAAGGTCTGGCGTGACCTTTGTTCGTATCCCATAAAAAGTCGAAGGAGCACTTTGAATAATTTTGTTAGTTCTATAGTCCATCATCCCTCGGGCCTATGTAAATGTAGGTGGATTGAGTTTGAGACCCCCATATCTTAAGGAGTTCGACTGTTGGAACAAAATGTGAGGTTGGCTGTGAACTTGATTCATTGTTCGGTTATGGCAGGAATTTTTGATGCTTTCATTTTGTATGCTGTTCGAGTTATCGCGGTTTTTGTTGACTTTAAACTTTTGTCAGATAGCAGTCATCATAATACTTGATACAGTAGATCTACTACAATCGTTATAGTAGTGACGTCTTACTTAGTTCTTTCAAAGCTAAGAAGTTCTTAATACGCTTTGCTTAAACCGATGATGGTAGGTAGACCCCTAGTTGTAGATTATTCAGAATGCCTCTAACTACTAACATTTCCTAAGCTATTGTTATATCTGTGAAGTCGTTGCAAGATCTTAAATCTATATCGTATTGGACGTTGCGAATGTCATATAAAATTAAGGCCATGTTATATTAAAGTCGTCATAAACTGTGAGATTTTATTGGTGACAGTGATAGATTTAAACACTTCATATAGGACCATCTGTCTCATATAACTAGTCAAGCTAACATGACAATAAGGGCTCATGGTAATGCATTAAGATCCGGTCCGGTTACCAGTCACGTAAATTGCCAAGAACTGAGTCAGCGAATCTAGCCAACTCCAACAATATGGACTAAAGTCAAGACGATGATGAAAATCAGGATGTGTGTATCATTGCCGAATAAAAATCGTTTGGTCTGTCACCTCAAATAGTGGTCAGTAACGTTCTAAACTCTGTAATCTCCCCAATCTTCAGTAGATTATTGGATATTATTTTTATTCATGACATACATGTTTAATACTAATTTCTCAAAAATGGTAAAGAAAAATACGAACACGAGGCGGGACTCTAACCCACGACCTCTGCAATCCGTGCAGTTGCTCTTCCAACTACTCTCGCTACTCGTGATCCTACCTCATGCATTTTCCCTTGTTCGTGTGGTACACTTCAAGACAATATCTGGCAACACAAAGTTACCGAATCAGAATGTCCCCAAGTCCAAGTCTAGGAAGGTAGACACAGTTAAATCAAGCCCAGCAAACACTGAAAACTGTTTAAAGTCAAACTACCTAAGTCTATTCTGAACCCTAGTCTCCGAAAGCACTCCCAGCGACTCAACTTTCCAGATATATCGGTTTTGTTTTCAAAGTCGAATCGATTCGAGCCTTCATTTTCGCCGGGATAATGAAAGTTGGGACAAGCGGGCAACTTCGGGAAAATACTCCCGAAAGTCGCTTTCTTCGAGTCAACAGTTACAATATTTTATGGAGTGAAAAGTGCGCAAGTTAAAATATTGCCAATCAAAATTGGTGGGACGTGTAACTTATGGGACGAATTTTGTAAGTCGGCGCTTTGCTTCCTCGGTAATACACTTATCTAACTTGTTATCCAGTTGCCAGTGTTGTGTGGGATATTTAACATCTATCTGCAGAGTATCATTATAATAGATCTCAAACATAAAGTATATAGTTAATGACCAACATAGTCCCCGAATGTATAAAAGAGGGGGCTAACTACGATCACTTAAGCAGCGAGTAATTGTTGGTAGACTCATAAAAAGTTATGTCTGAGTGTTATGGCTATGAGCTTACAATCTGTCACGTTGACAGTAATACGTCGTCGGTGAAAAGTGGCTTAACCATTTGGGGTGGCGTGAGCAATAATAATTAAATTCTTCACAAGTTGTCTTTTTAAATGCTGAGGTTACAATCTTAAATCTGTTAGAGTCTATCTAAAAAAATACTTTTGTTGAATTTCTTCACAGACATTAGCAAGGTAACCTTCTTAAAAATCATACACAACAAACTGATTCCAAGTTTTAAAATCTCGATCTAAAAGTCTCTCTAATCCAAATTCAAACCAAAAACCTATCATCTTAATCACGATAACAGCGTTAGTGTCGCAGACGGCCACGGACCCTCGCCCTTGAGCCGAGCTGTAATGAAGCGCCATAACGAACATGGGCTGACGTCACCTGTTTCCACCAGACCAGCGACTCTCAAACTTTTCAGTTTCAAAATAATCAATCAATTCTTATTCCTCACTCATTTGTTGAAAATATAAATGTAAGCTTTCTATCTACCAACACATCAACGTAATTTTGCAGCTACATAAATTATATGTTGTGTATAAGTGTAGCATTACTCAGGTGGTTGTATAAGTACCTAATCAAAGAGATCCTAGACTAAATAAATCATTTTCATTTACAGTTTGTCCAGATTTAAAACTGATTAATTATTTTCATACAAAAATAATGATAATAACATACAGATGAAAGCAATAATAACACCGGATAATTCACCTTATGCTCACAGCATTTTGTCAAACGAATATGATAAACAAACCAACATATCTTGACAAACTGTTACCAAGTACTAACAATTTATATTTTTCTAGAACGCCACAAGATTAAAAACTAATATATTTTACTCTAGACTGCAGTGTCCTACAGTACGTCCTAAGCCGGTTCCATTATTTGGTTGCAAAAAGATCCTTTGTGGAAGGTTGAGAGCCGCTCTCTGAGAAAGAATCGTTTTGTAACACAATTTGTGGCAAGTGCACTGTACTGCTGTGTTTGGATGCGTGTGTAGGATTGCGAGAAGTGATTTAATTGTACCAATACAACATACATACATAGAACTCATGTCTGTATTCTCCGAAGGGGTAAGCAGAGGTGTTGTAATAACAACACACACTTTTCACACAAGATGATTAAGTGCCAACCTGACAGATGGTGAGTCTATCGCCGTCTCAGGTACTATACATACGTCTTTCAATTACTTCTCAGACATACAGGTTTATGAACCGATACACCGATACAACTGAATATTTTTTGTTTGTCATTGTATTTAGACAGATAAGCTTCATGACCAGGTCTGGTCTGTCTGAGAATGAAATCTAAGACCCTCTAAGATACTGAGGAGCACACAACATAACTCTCTTTGACTTTTGTTTATCAGCTGATAAGGTAAGAACTGGGGGCCTACAATCACCATTGTAGTAGTGACGTCTTACTAACTTCTTAGCTTTGGCGTTGAGTTTCAGTACCACAAAATGAAATGTCAAAGCTCAAAAGTTCTGAATACGCTCTGATTAAACCGATGATGGAATACCCAATTGGGACATATTTGGTGAATGTAAATGTGACAGAATTTATCCAGGTAATCGTAAATTTTTGTGACTTGGTTTTTAAAAGTCACTTGCGAATGAACATGGGGCTAATTTTGTAACCAAATTTTGTTAGCTGCCTCCCAAGGATACGATAAAACTATTACATCTAAACGTACTTAGACAAGAAATGAAGACAAATAGAACAACATAGTTAGCACAACCTTACACAGCCAGGTAAAACAAAGAACAAGCCAATCTCCAAACATTATCGTAACTGGCCCAATCATTCAAGTAATCAAATCAAGGATGGAACACAACAGCTATAAATCCAGCAGGAGCCAAACGGAGCTGTAATGAAAGCCATTTGTCTACATAATGTGAGTGTGGGATAACGTCTAATATGAAATAACACCGTATGCTCTGCGATAGGGGTCATTATTATATCTGTCTAGGCAGTGTGTCTTCATTTGGTCTGATCGGGAGATATGGGCGCCGTAGCCTATGCTACAGGAATGGCTAGGTGCTGCAATGTATCAACCCTAAGTAGTGGCTAGGGGTTGTACTGTTATACCCTTCCATTGGTATGCAAGGATCAGAAATTAATTCATTCTTTACCCAAACGCCGTCAAAGGAAGACCAGCGCTGGTCTTTTGCCGAGTAGAACGCTGAGATGAAGCCGTTTGCGATAAATTTACTAACTGATTGCTAGCTCTCGAAATGGCTGACATCTCTGGTGACCGTGGAGCTGATTCTCACAGAGGATCAGTTAGCGATTCAACGGGGTAACGCAGTCAGCTGGCTAGGCACCATTCCCGCAGAAACAAATCTGAATTCAGTTTTTATTTATGTAACTATCTGTGCCTCGAAGTTTCACCCTGCTTGCTACTTAGCATTTGTTATTTCCTTGCAACATCAGCTATCTGCCCCTTAAAATCGGCCCAGCCGTTTAAGATATTAGTTGGAATGAACAGATAGATGAATTTTATTAATTTGTATAGATTTCGAGAGCTCGTCAGTAAGGCCCGAAGAAATAGAACCAAAATTCCAACTTAATTAGACTTTTGTAAAAATAGCAAAGTAATATTTAATTCATAATATTATTCCAAAAGTTAGTTTCGATTTAGTTTCAAAGCAAGTTGTTCTAAGCCCGAGAGCAAGAGTCAAACAGTCCAGCAGGTACAGTGAGGCGCACAAAGCTCCGAAGGTCATTTATCACCGGCAGGGTATCTACGGCTAAATATCTAGATTTAAACTGCATTCATTTGGACGTGCGATGTCGGGATGCTATTAATCAGCTACGAGTCGGGCTTTCTGTTTTGTTTGACTGTACCTAGCTACCGGACAGGGCCGTGAAGCTTAGATCTTTGGATGTGGCACTTACATTTGAATAATTATCAGTCGGTAGTCGTATGAATATTGTGGTAACTATTTAACCTTTATGAATTCCTAAATACGAGTAATAAACTGACAAATTTTGAGTTAGCTTCACTGAGCAAATCTTACACATAAAATTCTCGTGTCGCCGTGTTTGTGTACATTATCCAATATGTTGAGTCTGTGAATCGGCCAACGTAAATTTTTCATATCCCTAAATGATTAGGAACTCCTACTTCTTGAAACATCAGTCCCGTTAAAACGGTCCAGTTAGTAAACAAACAGGTAGACAGACAGAGATTTTTTTCATGTCAGTACCCTATATTTTCCATATGTATTTAGTGAAAATCAATATTATTATTTTAACTGTATAACTCCCGGTACTTGATATATATTCCAAAGAGTGCCACATCCAACCTAATACATACATCATTGCCAAACCTGCAGGGAGGCGTGTTTGTACACGGCGCCAGTGATAAGAGCAACGCAAACACCACTGACCCGCCCGATAGCTGAGTGATTACAGACTTATTGACTACCTATCTAATCACACTGATTTATTGTCCTTGCTTATGGAAATTAGCCGTGTTTACGTGTTGATCTAGCCGTGATTAAGTGGCTTTGTTGTTGACTGTTGAGGAAGTTCGGTAAGAGACTAAGTATATAGATACATAGTTAAATTATGAAGATTTAGATACCAAGTTAGTTGAATAAATACGATAGCTGTTGGTGTAATATTTACTACTGAGTCTTGCGGTACTAGCAAAAGATTAACAATGAAACCTATGTTACTTAGTGATAATTTATTCCGTTCTTGTATATTTTCCATCGATGCTTGGTCGCAGCGTGATGCTATAAAGCTACGGTGAATGAACTATCCAACACAATAGTAATTTTTCAAGTCAAACCAATAGTTTTTGAACGTGTCAAGCAAACAAACAAACAATATCTTCAGATTTATAATATTAAGCCATTTATACATTTATTTATTTAAAAGAGTACATACTCCGTGCCTCGGAGAGCACGTTAAGCCGTCGGTCCCGGTTGCCAATTTAACATCTTTGGCAATCGTTACAGGTCAGTCGGGGGCCTAAGAAAGTCTGACAACTGGTTTAACCCAGATTGCCGATTTTCCTCGAAAAAGGGGTTACGAAGGTCAGATGGCAGTCGCTTCGTATAAAAATCAGGTGATCAGCCACATCGGGTTGAATTAAGTGCCGACCCCAACAATGTATGGGATAAGGCCAGGGAGATGATAATGATTAGGGTTCTGCGACAATAAGGAAGAAACTAAATCTACGCGGGTGAAACCGCGGGGCACAGCTAGTTTGTTATAAATTTATTTATTCAAAAGAGTACTTGCTCCATAACAATAATGGAGTTGGTTTGTTTAAAACAAATATTTTGAAAAGACTTCCTTGTTGGTCTATCATATGCGAATTTACACATCACTAATTGGTGCTTTTCTTATTTTAAGACTGTACTTAAATCTTTAGTATTTCATATAGAGAGCATATACCGAATCTATACTATTCTATACGGATATTATAAATGAGAAAAGTATATTTTGTTTGTAATGAATAAATTAAAAACTTACAGACCGATTTAAAAAAATATTTCAGTATGGATAGCTACATTATCAGCGAGTAACTTAGCCTTTATTTTATCCCTATAAGCCTACGCGACCGAGAACTACGCGGTTGAAACAGCTAGTCTAATACTATTCTATACATTTACTTAGCAGTATGGCAAACAAACAAAATGCGTAGAGTTCTAGCAAACAGCGTCGGAGCCACGTCATTCGTGATCCACGAGAGACCAACACTCGTCTTTAAGTGATCCATTAACAGCTACAATTAATCTGCCTAATGAATGTTTGCATGGATGTGACCACTCCATTTGTCCAAACAGTTGGTCAAACGCCCAATATTTGCCATACACTCCAAATCTAATGAGGCCGCATTGTATAACGATGTATTGGCAAGCTTTGATATTAGATTATCTGTACATTTTGTTGTTTTAAAAAAGATATACATTTTGTCTATTGCTTCTTATTCGGCCATTGTTGGCGTTTGTGTCTGTAGATATTCGTAAAATGAAAAACTTTATATAGAAAAATGAATCCCCATTTCCCTCGGTCACGGCATCACGCGTAAACGGCTGGATGGATTTTAACGAGTCTTTCACTGGCAGATAGCTGATGTTTCAAGGAGTGTTTTAGATTAGAGAGATGAGGACTGCGGGTCACCCATGTAATTAATATATTTATTCAGTTTGGGCCCTGGTAAGGCACTTATGAATGTCGAAAATTTACCACCTATCTATCTATATATATCTTTGAATCATCTCATGATTTTAAACAGCTTTCTCTCATGATGTGTTCCTTCACCATAAGCTCGTGGTGACAGTAAAATAATTGTTTTTTTAGGTCACGGCGAAGCATATGAAGACATATCACGTGCACCCATCCAATTAGCGACCAGGAGGAACACCGTGGAGTTTAGTCGGTGCGAGTTCGACATAGCCCTTCCGCTGCCCCCATGGCGGTTGGTATACACATAACGGATTCTCCACGTAAAAAACAAAACCCTCTTAAACCATCCGTGTACCTCAGCGAATATAAACAATATAAAAAGGTACATTCGCTCTCACAACATACATCTATTACATTATGGATAAATAAAATTTAAGTGTCTGTTTGTAATTCCAAAATAACAGCTTTTCACTAAATGCATATGAAAGTATACACGCTACTGACACTAAAAAACCAAGTTTTAAAATTTTTCTCTGTCTGTCTGTCTGTTTGTTTCGGGTAATCTCTGAAACGGCTGGGCATTCATTGGCAGGTAGCTGATGTTTCAAGGAGTAACTTAGGTTACTTTTATTTCTTAAAAATATTAGGGTTCCGTGACAATAAGGATGAAACTAAAACTACGCGGGTGAAATCGCGGGGCACAGCTAGTCTAAAATATAAATTACCCTCTCGAAAACGATAAGCGGTGGAGTGAATGGAATAGTTATTCAGTGATTCGTCTCACACGAGCCACCGAAGGCCTAACATCGAAATCTGGATGCAATCCAAACTAATAGCCTTGGACAATAGTATCTATCGTTTGGACAATAGAGTCGCCCGTGGACAATACCCGAGAAATGATTTTATACAGAATACGTGCTCCATTACTGCCTTGTGAGGGTGTATTTTTTATATTATTTTAGAATCTGTTGTTATTTGATTGTTTTGTTCTGAAATTAAAGTGAAAGTAAGAGTTCTCATATTTAATATTTACAGATTAATAAAATTGAAGTGTCGGATGGTAATTTCAAATTAACAGATTTATACTAAATGCATAATATGAAGTATACGCGACTTACACAAAAAAAAAAGAAAAAAAATCTGTCCGTCTGTTTGTTCCGACGAATATCTGAAACGGCTAAACCGATTTCAATTAAACTTTCAATGGCATATAGTTAATGTTGCAAGGAGTAACTTTGGTTACTTCTAAATAGGGTTCCGCTCAATAATATAAATCTACACGGGTAAACCGCGGGGCACATTTACTAAAATATATTATCTTGAGAAATCGGTCACGTAAGCAGTTCTAATAAAATAATGAATATTAAGATCCATTTGTATTTAAGTGGAATAACATACATCAAGGTACCTCTAATGTCATTTATCATTTAGAACAATACCTTTACAAAATATTTGAAACAACAACCTGTATAATGTAAACTTAAGTAAACTACACCCCTCATAAGATGAGGGGCGTGCTGTACCGTTATTGATGGCATTCAGATTTCAGCTTGTGTCATTTATAATATTTTTTGCAACTATTCGGCCATGTCCGATGCTACAAGTTTAAACTATCGCGCACAAAAGTGTTATGAGAAAAAGATTTTTAGGAAATTTAAAATTGTTAGTTACAAAATGCAACCCTATTATCGTTCACAAACTGTTGATCCGATAAAAGTAATTCACATTAAATTGTATTTTTCTGTATGAAGCATCAGTCTACTCATCTTATGTATAGCATATTCGACTATGGACATGACAGAAAACACTTTGGTTTAGTATCGAGTACTGCTATGCAGCAAAATACCCGTATTTATTTACGCATAATCTGTATAATTCACTGATTATTCCATGTGCGTTAATTATTTTATTTTCTTTCATTTTGATTTTGATAATTTAATATACATCAGAAACACTTGTGCCCGCGTCAGTTCCATACGATATTGGCGTCACGGCTCAAACGCAAGGGTTGATAAATCGAAACAATTTTTGAGTGCATCTAACTATGCCATGAGATTTATCTTGCACGTTTGACACGTCATTTTTCCAACACGTCGCCGGTCTGCGTGACATTTTTTCACGCTACGTTATACACAATGCATTGTTATTTTAAAGTTTTATTTGATTTATAATTCTGACAACAAAATATTTAGTTTTTTTTTTATTTGAATTTTTGCTCTTTTTCACCACTTACATGTTGCTTCGAATACAGAAAAGGTAACCGCTTATCTAAATTATTATTAGACTTAATCAGCTACCTACCACTGCAAGTCATGTCAAATCGATACAGTTATTCGGAAGATACAGATTAGACTTTTTTAAATACCTATAATGTATTAAAAAAAATATATGATTCCAACCTCAGCTTCATTTTACAATTACATTTCACGTACCTAGGTAAATACTTTTGACTTCAATTTCGAAACACTTTTCGTAGTGTACACCTCATCAAGAACTCGCTTAACGAACGAGCGAACTAGTGTCTCTGAATTATTATTATTTTTACTGTCATTATAAACAGACACTTTCATATTATATTACTTTACTCAGAAGAAAATATTCTAGGTAGGATCGTAGCATTTAATAAATTACATAGAAAATCAACAATCCTTGATACAATTTAACAATAGCTTTCTTCAAGCATTTCGTGGAACAGGTGCCAGTTTAAGTAAAGGTACATATTCAATAGTCACTTCCAACACACGGCTAATATCCGATATCCCCCGCTACGCTGTACGAGGGAGCTTATTCAAATCTCCACTGACACCACTGCAGTAGGCTATAATAAACTTGCGACTAGACGCTGCGATTTGTCGCGTAAACTATCCTATTTAAGAATGAATGCAGAAACGATTACCTGCCTAATTTTGGAGTTGCTCAACTGAAATAAAAACTAGTGTAAGACTTTCTACCCTCTTTTACAAAACATTGCTTAAGATAAGAAAGTAGTTTAATCTCTGCTGATCGTGCTCGCCTCTTGGCAGTAGCTAAATGGGAGTTTGGTCTTTGGCTTCAGGCCCTACCATCTTTTGACATCGGTATGCTTCTGGATCACACAACATTCAGTAAAATGTATTGTCCTTCATCGGTGTCAATGTGTAGATAGTGTGGACATCCTCGGACATCATGGCCTGTCATGTATCAGTAGCGCTGATCGGTGCCTTAAGCTAGACAGTACGTAACTACTAGGTATGGTAGACAAACTGAGCGTAACTTCACAGCACTTTAACATTATTTTCTTGAAAATCAAAGTTATGCAACATAGGTATATCATGATTCGTCAACCGACTGACATAAAAAAATCAAAAATAATGACTACAAAAGTCGCAACTATAAAATTATGAGTCGCATGCATAAATCGCAAGTGCATGAAAGCCCTTATTCCAATCCCGTATGACACGGCCACGGCCACGGCGGTGCAGTTAAATAGTGTAGATTACACAGAAACACCATCAGCGAAGAAACTTAGCTGTGGAAATCTTTGCCACTCCAACTAGGGGTGGGGCTGAGATTATATCTATCGATGGATTTGTGGTATCAGTGAGGGGGTGAAACGATAAAAAATACTTTTTCATTCGTTGAACACATTACTGAAAAAAATATTTTACTTAACATTGAGGGGATTTTAATATTAAGTAATATATTATTCAAAAACTATTTGTATCAATTTTTTGCGTTGTGTTAGGTTGTGAAAATCGAATACATTTAGCATCAAACCGATTTGAAACAGATGTTAGTATTTCATTCAAAGCATTAAGTCCGTTATCTTTCCTGCTCACTTTAAACAAAGAAGATAATACAATAAATAATACATTTTAATACCCGTACCATTTCCAAAAAATATATTAAAAACATGTGGATATGTAGGTCGTTTCCATGCATTTTTAATCATACACTAGCTGTGCCCCGCGGTTTCACCCGCGTGGATTTAGTTTCATACTTATTGTCGCGGAACCCTAATATTTTTAATAAATAAAAGTAAAGCCTAAGTTACTCCTTGAAACATCAGCTACCTGCCAGTGAAAGTCCCGTTAAAATCGGTCCAGCCGTTTCAGAGATTACCCGGAACAAACAGACAGACAGACAGACGGACAGACAGACAGAGGAAATTTTTAAAACTTGGTTTTTTAGAGTCAGTAGCGTGTACACTTTCATATGCATTTAGTAAAAAGCTGTTATTTTGGAATTACAAACAGACACTTAAATTTTATTTATCTGTATAGATGTATAGATTTATACTCATAACTTTATGGTGAAATTGTTTTCAGTTTCTTGCTAGTTGCTCACAGAATTCTAGTTTCTGACTGGTTGTAAAGTTTCCGACGTTCATAGTCAAATCTTACCAATTGCTGAATAATATGTTTTTAATTCCAGTCAAATTTAGCTTATCGATAAAGTGCAGCACTATAATGTCGACCAATAGCTCCTGAGATTTGCTCGAGGATTGTTCACGCTTGTCGAATTCAATTATTCATAGACTAGCTTATGATAATAACTTATAGATTCGACAGCCTTTCAGCACAAATTGTTTTGTTTGGATATAAATTGAATGCTGTTTGCTGGGAAGTTATAAAGTAAATATACTTATCGAACCGTAACTTGTGCAAGATAACCTGAAACTAAGTTAATACTTACTTTTCATCAAATAAACTTAAAACAACTGAGATTAAGAGACTCTTATTTACTAAGATAGGGTGTTTAACCAGTGTGTGTTGCCAGTGATGACATACGGAGCTGAGACGTGGTCTTTGACAGCTGGCCTTTTAGAAAGACTAAGGGTCACTCAACGAGCAATGGAAAGAGCTATGCTCGGAGTTTCTCTGCGGGACAAAATCCAGATAAACAAGGATATTCGCCAGAGAACCAGAGTCACCGACATAGCTCTTAAGATTTGCAAGTTGAAGTGGCAATGGGCAGGCCACATCGCTCGTAGAACTGATAACCGATGGGGAAGAAAAGTTCTCGAGTGGCAACCACGGACCGGAAGACGCAGCGTAGGCAGGCCTCCCACTAGGTGGCCGACGACATCGTGAGAGTCGCGGGCAACCGATGGATGCTAATAGCGCATTGTCGTTCGGCGTGGCGGTCCAAGGGGGAGGCCTATGTTCAGCAGTGGACGTCTTCCGGCTGATGATGATTTACTAAGATATTATATGAAATATAAAAAGTTATTCGTGGGGCTGTAATGGCAAAGTTGTTTGAGTAGAGATCTACTCGAAACTAGTTCAAACCTCAGCGATCCGCACTAATAAGTTTACCTAACATTTTAAGTGCAGTGATTTCACTTTTGTGAGAATTCCTGCATATGACTGAGAAAAAAATCAAAGGCGTACATAATATGTGTATTGTTGGCGCTTAATCATCTTTAATAGAAAGTGGGTGTTGGTACACCTATGCCTACCCGTTTGCCGATCCTTGTGGGTGAGCATAATTTTTTTTTTGAAATGTAAGCGCATTATAAAATAATTCGCAGTCTTATAATTATAAAATCGACAGAAAAAGGTGTTATTCGATTTCATATAATTCGATATTGGAATGTTTGTCAATTATAAAGGCACGTAGCGATGATTCTATTTGCTATTGCACATTCCATTCAATTCATCGATTTCACTCGATTGTCGCTCGTTTGTGTTTCAAATAATTGATAGTTAGCAATATGGTTCAATAAAGTATTTATAATTTTATTTATCTGCAGATAAATAAAATTGAAGTGTTTGTTTGTAATTCCAAATACAACACAAACAGCTTTTCACTAAATGCACATAAAAGTATGTACGATGTATAGACGAAAAACCATTTTTTCTCTGTCTGTCTGTTTGTTCCGGCTAATCTCCGAATCGGCTGGATTGAAGAAGTAACTTAGGCTACATTTATTTTGAAAAAGTCTTTAGGGTTCCGGGGGCTACCCATAAAATTAAGTCTACATGGGTGAAACCACGAGGCACAACTAGTTTCAAATAAAAAAAAATGCAAAACAAAATAGCAAATAAACAACAGCTTTTATTTTTTTCGACAAATCCTTGGTTTTATTTTTAGTGAAGTAATCCTCATGTGACAGGAACGGTACAAAATTACGTCGACGCACCGCTAAGCCGGCTGGAGTGATCGAAATCTCCCTATATTGGCCAAATAAACAAGCGTATGGGTACAAAAATCAATTGTCTAGCCGCGGCCTTAGCGAGTGAACGAGCTATATTGGGAATCGAACGAACGGTTCCGTAGGTAATACGTACAATAAAATTGTATGCTAACGTCACTTGTAAACGAGGCATCGCTATCCACGAAATACTACGCAACTGCCAGTATATTTTACCAAAATGTAGTTTTTTCGTTTTAGCTGTGGATTTTCGTGGAATAATTTGCTTTTATTAAAAAAAAAGCCTGAGCAATAAAGTTTGTGTTATTAGTTTTTGGCAAAATTGCAAATAGCGTTGCTTGTTCTCAAATCAAACTCGGATCTAAGTAAACAAATGTTTTTATAGAAGGTACCCTAAAATAATAAACCCAAACCCTTCGACTGCCAAAGTCCCCTAAATTGATGTTATATCACGCATATATAATACTTACCCTAGAAGATACATCATTATATTTTTAGAATTAATTTCTGTAGTAAAGGGTTTTTTTATTTTTTTGTTTATTCTCTTACTAAACTTCTCCGAAGGTGTAGACAGAAATGTTGTAATAACAACACCCACTTTTCACCGAAGATAATTAAGTACCAACGTGACAGATGGTGAATCCATCGCAGGCACTATACATACGACTTTGAATTGGATCTCAGACACATGCTGGTTTCCTCACGATGTTCACCTTCATTGTAAAGCACGTGGTGAGAAATCACTGCACTCTATTACATTTCAACTCCTCGGTCGGTCAGCAAGGTGGCATTTTTGACATATAAAATAACATAATTATGAATTAATACCATTTAATTTCAAGTCTAAATGAAATAGTACAATCTGATTGCGCCACTAGAGTACGTTTTAAACGTAAAGCGTCGATCTCTTAAAACATAGAACGGGCTAATATTATCCCAGCACTCGTGGAGGCTAATAAATGTTAATTCTACAGTGAGGGGTTAATTTGCGCACAGCTTAATGCAGCTCTATCACTGAGAGAGTGCTCTCTAAATACCGAAGTATCGTTTTAACTTGGTCGTATTTCTATTTGTATGTAGTGATAAGGTTTAATAAATAAAAGTAGACTAAGTTACTCCTTGAAACATCAACTACCTGCCAGTGCAAGTCCCGTAAAAATCGGCCAGTCGTTTCAGACATTACCCGGAACAGACAGACAGACAGAGGAAAATTTTAAAACTTGTTTTTTTAGTGTTAGTGGCGTGTATACTTTCATATGCATTTAGTGAAAAGCTGTTATTTTGGAATTACAAACAGACACTTCAATTTTATTTATCTGTATAGAATGTATAGAATAGATTAACATAGTCATGATTTTGGTCACTGCTGTTATATTGCAATGAAGACCAATGAAAATACGCATATATCGTCAACGTAAAAATATGTTAAAGCGTTGGGGCACTGTAGTGATGTCATACCACGAACTTTATGGTGAAAGAAAACATCGTGAGGAAAACGTTTCACTTAGTGCCGGAGACGATATCACGTTAGTACCCAATGTTCGGAGAAAAGTGGGTGAGTTGTAATACCTCCTACCTCTTCTTGGACGACGGGAGTAAAGTATAATTTATAAGCCGTCTAAAAAAGCATAAAAAGTATTTTATATACTTCTTAATTTAAGCTGTGACACTTTTTGACGTAGCAATTTCATCATGGTAGAGCTGTCTTAAGCTGTGTGCAAAAGTGCTATAAATATTAACCTAGCGGCAATCTGGCATACTTGAGTTTAAAATTCAAATTTCATTGAAATCAGGGTCCGTTATCAACTACCTTGCTTATAAAGACATACTTGAACGAATTCTTACCTTGAATACTGCCGACGAAAACCTGCAACAAAATACAAAAAGATTTAAGTTTCGAGGGAAAAACAACTTCTAGTCATTATCTATACCTATATATATGCAGATAAATAAGATTGAAGTGGCTTTGTGGCCAAATAAACAGATTTTGACTAAATCCATACGAAAGTATAATACGAATCATTAACAAAAAAATTTTTTATTTTGCTCTCCGTTTCTGTCTGTTTGTTTGTTCTTGACTGAAAATGAAAATGATTTATTCAGTTTAGGCCCTGGTAAGGCACTTATGAATGTCGAATAATTGACTAACGGTTCGGATACTAGCCTTCTGAGGAGAACCGGCAAGAAACTCAGGTCATGTACATTTCATTACATAAATAGACTAATCTGAAACGACGACTTCGAACGCGTTCACTGCAAACGACGCACTTTCCCGTCCAATTGTTAGAGAATTTACTAAGAAGTTGAAATATTTGCAGTGAATGTGTTAACGGCGGACAGCTCCTACACTGAGTTTCAAAAGTAAAGGCTAAAAATAAATTAGGTTCCAAGAAATAAAATCATCCTAGAACTTAAGTCACGTCGAGAGGCAAGGGTAGCAAAGCATATACCAGCTGCATTGCATTCTTAACATAAAAGCTGGTTCTAATGGGATTCGTATCAAGTTCCTTGGATACGTTCAAAGTAACATCTCCAGCAAACGTGGAGCCAATCGAATGGGAGTTCCACCTGGAATGTATGAAAGGAATACAATTGTCAAAGCCTCGCATACTTGCAGTGCATACCAAGATGCCATTTGGTTTTGTCCTCATATTTCGGGGAACTCGTTTAAGTTTGGAAACGATCTTTGTGTCAAAGGTTTTTTGATTTATATCTAGTTATGTGGCTGAATACTTTGTGGGAGTTTTTGGGGTATTAAGTGAGCTGTTTTTTTTTCACATCTTATTAATTTATTATAATTTAGCCATGCTTTTTGTAGCACAGTAAATTACATTGTAACAATATCAGTAAACCAATAAAATAAAAATAAATTAATCTTAAAATGAAACTAATTTGTGTTTATGGTAATAATCGAGAGCAAAATAATTACACAAAAAAAATTTATTTAGACTTGATGTACACTGAAGTGACATTTTTTTTTAAGCCCACCAATGTACATAAATGAGGTATGCTTAAAACTTCGTGAGGATACCCGCATATATGTAAATGTGTCTGAGACGGTGATGGTTTCACCATTGATCACGTTGGCAACTGAACATCTTTGGTGAAAAACGCGTGTCGCAAAACCTGTGCCCACCTTTCTCAGTCGGATTCGGATTTCGCTTTTATTCTTCAAAACACCTTGTAGCCATTAAAAAACATTCCAGATATAATTACTGTAAAAGAGGTACTAAGTAACAAGGCGTCTCTTAAACTGCAAAAACAGGTGAAGGAAAGACTCGACGAATGAGGTGTGATCACGAGTAGCTCAGTTAGCAAAGCAACTGCTCGGCTAGTGTGGATTCGTGTCCCGCCTCGTGTTCGTATTTTCCTAACCATTTTTAATAATAAAAAGTAACTGTTACAAGCAAAATAGTTGCAAGCGTGTATTTAATTAATTACGGTCTTTAAGAACAATGCAACCACGTATTCGGGGTGTCGACAGCAAAATTAATATTGATGCTGCGATGTTATCATTGGCTTACATTATACGAGTTTTGGCGTTGCGGCTCCTTTGCTGAGGCGAGCCTGCGCGGTAATAGCTAAATTATACACCTGTGTAAAGGAACAGGTACGTATGTGTGAATATTCTGTGAACGTATAGAATAAAGAACCGTGGTGGCCGTGAGGTTAGAGCAGTCACCTGCTACGCATGTTCGGATTTTTCAAAAAAAACTCATGTGTTGTGATTTCACACCACGTGCTTTACGATGAAGGAAAACATTGTGAGAAAGCCTGCATAATATGTCTGAGAAGTGATTCAAAGTCGTATGTATAGTGCCTGAGACGGCGATAGACAGCATCTGTCAATTAGGAACTTAACCATGTTCGGTGAACAGTAGGTGTTGGTATTACAACCAGCTCTACCCACTTTTTCTTCGGGGAATAATGTATGTATAGAACAAAATGATAGTTTACCATTTCCACGAGATGTTCATATATATGGTCACGCCTATGTCCCATATCCTGGACATAGCATAGGATGTAGGCAGAGACAGTTTGCCACATGCTACGATCCTTAAATAATTATTTCGCTTCGTCCACATTTGTACCTCTCCATACGCATACACTTCCTTCAGTTACGAGTGCTCCGAATTTAATCTTCTGCAACAGATATTAATTAATCTTCGTCGTTCTAAAGGTTTGGGATTTGAAAATGGATATAATATAAGAGGACATTCAAATACGAGTATGTATATTGTGAAGACCCGACGTGTGGTTAAGAGCAAAGAAAGTACTTTATCAAAATACTGATAAAATAGTTAAGAGTTTCTCAAACAAACACACTCAACTATTGATTGAACCTAAGGTAACAAATTGCGTGAAACACAAAAGTGTCATGTTAAAGAAGCAGAATATGAAATCGAAACTACAGCCAACAAAAATCTGTTAAACTCGAGGCATTTCGAGCACACGCGTCATAAAGCGAGGGAAACATGAAAAAATAATTTACCAAACACTTTCTTTTGGGATAAAAGGAAACGCGAAAGTGGGAAAGTTTGGAGGTATCGTGAAAACTACTTTTGACTACCCTCTTTTGTCTAACTTAGTATTTGAACTGGGAGTTTCGTTGTAAAGAGTGGTGGCGCGGCAAAGGTTGCACGTACAAGTTTGGCTGGTACAAAGGAATCGGCTGGCATCCGCGATATCGACGCATCTACCACTCCACTCAAATTAAAATTGTTTTGTGTTCGCTCTGGACGTTTGTTTCTTTGAGGTAAAAGCTTCTCTATCTTATTTTACAAACGTAATGTTTATTTACAAATGGGTCTCGTGGCTGTTAAGCAACCCCTGAGACAGTTAGGTGCCCGCCTGAGTTCCTTTCGTACCTCAGAGAGCACTTAAAACTGTTTATTTGGCATAATATTGTGTTACAATATTTTACATGAATTCATAGATTACCGAACCAGTATAAACTGTATTTCAGTAGTCAATAGCTTCTCAAAATTGATTAATTACCAAGTATATAAACATACACCGCGGAGTTCTTTCGGCGCGATTCACAATGTATTTAACCCCATCTATCGGTACAATCACTACTACAACTTATATACGTAAGCTTAAGAATTGGAATGTAATTACGTCTCTTGCACCAAACTACTCAACCAGAACACTTACTCGTACATATTTATAAAAGTAATTCTGCAATTCTTGGTATTCGCTATTCCGATTCATTCTTACAGTAAGAATACCACGAAATTGCCATGCCTTGCCGTTGTTTGCAGAAACGCTTGAATGTATGGATTTAATTAAACCTCAGTATGTACTAATGAGTGCATTTAAACTTAAGTATTACTTATTCTACACGAGGTTCATGATAGAGGAAAAGATCGTAAAGAAACCTGTATATTTATCAAATTTAATTAATGTGGTGACGTGTATACCTACGCAAAAGGAAATGTGTTTTTATGTCCTTAACAAAATAGCTCAATCAAGCTGTAAAATATCGGTTTAATTGTGTTTCTACCTGGGGTTTTCTCAGCAAAAGCAACCTTATGAACTCGGAGGTAGCATTTATAATCCTGTACAATGTATTTTTTGTGTCCAGACGATTTGAAAGTACTTTTTGAGAATTCTAATCGAGTAAAGAAATTTTTGATTAAACTATAACTCAGGCCCTGTTTTCTCCACCTACCACGTCGGTATTTTGGAAACTCTTACTAGTACCAAACAGCACATTGTATCCAATTGCCTACCTCTTCGCATCCACCTTAGAAAGAGATTCCACTCACCGATACGGGAACCAAAATCGAAGCAGTAAGGTCCCATCCCTCGTGAGATCGGACGATAGTAACACACGGATATCTCTATTGCACGTTTTATGGGAAATACATAGGACTCTATAGTGAGTTATTGAATGGGGAAACAACGATATAGCTCATGAGTTATCAATTTGAACTTTATTGACATTTGAATAAAGAAAGTAGGTATGATATCACGTTAGGTTAGAACTGATGAAATTATTGTAGACTTCACTATATTTTCTGTGAGACAAAGTTTAAAATAGAAAAAAAATAATTTCTGTTTTTAAAACAAAAATCTATAGTTATCAAAATTATAAGAAAGTAAAAAAAAAATTGCAATGCGGCTGTCATGGGGGTCATGTCAAACTATCGCATCGTAACTTTGAATGCGTAGCGCGTATTAAGAACTACTTAGCTTTGTCTTTAAATTTTACGGTACCAAAATAAAACTTCAAAGCTCAGAAGCCCTTAATACGCGAGGCTTAAACCAATGATGGACTTTGTACAACCTACCTAATAATATTCCGTTTATAAATATTACTTGAGGTTCACTTGAAGTCTATAACTAGCATTTATATTAATCTCAAATGTCCGGTCTTAAGTCCATATATTCCGTTTTAATAAAATCGCTCGTAATTCACAAGGGAACAATACAGTCGGAGAGAACTTTCAATAGCTATCATCTCACAATAAGTTCTTATAATACAGACACGAGTGGATTTATCGAAACCGCCTCGCTTGGCTGGCAGGGGGCGTATGTATGACTTTTTAAATTTAGTTTTTCCTCTCGAACCCACGTTCGGTGCAAGGGATGTTAATTTTAGAGATCCTTGAAGATCATTAGAAAAACCAATTTTTGGGTCTAGGCTCACTTTATGGTACCTTAACAGTTATCGCAGTCAGCAACTCGTACGTTAAAAATCCTAAAATCACTTCACATCTTGAAGAATAGCGCTTCTTTTAATATTCATTCGATTTCAGTATAATATTTTACTACTAGCTGTGCCCTGAGGTTTCACCCGCGTAGATTTTAATTTCATGGTTGCCCGCGGATCCCAAATGTTTTTTTAAATCTAAGTAGCCTAAGTTACTCCTTGTAACATTAGCTATCCGTCAGTGAAAGTCCCGTCAAGATCCGTCCAGCCGTTTCGCAGATTACCCGGAACAAACAGACAGACAGACAGAGAAAAATTTTAAAACTTGGTTTTTAAGTGTCAGTAGCGTGTATACTTTCATATGCATTTAGTGAAAAGCTGTTATTGTTGAATTACAAACAGACACTTCAATTTTATTTATCTGTATAGATAATTCGGAATTTCAGGGTGAATATTTAGAGTGAAATTAGATAAATATAGAGAAGGAAGAAATAATATTTAGTAAGAAAATTACTGAAAATGAAATGAAGGCACTTATGAACGTCGAAGAAATGACCACCGGTTTGGAAACTAGCTTTCTGAGAACAAACGGCAAGAAACTCAGCTGGCATAATGTACATTTCATTATATACTTTGTAAATAATTATTAATTACAATAAAATTGTTATAAAATTATTCACAAAACTGAAAAATTGTGAATGTGTGAAAAAATATTAATTAAAAAAGTTAAAACATTGTACATTCAAAGACAAAGAATTGGTCTAGCTATCTCAAGGGGGAATGCTGCCAGTATCTTCGGAACCTTGCCTACAAGGACTCCTTTTAATAATATATTTAAATTATTAGATTATTATTATATTTAAGTGATAGTACCATCTTATGTAATTAATTAATGGTTATACATTCCAAAATGATACTGAACCAAAACCCAAGTGTCCAAGTGCAGTAATAGAAATGTTTATTCGATGGGGGCGAGTTTATTGCAGGGGCCGAGTAGTTCGTGTAACGGCAAATCTATCAGCGCCTTAAACCATAAGACTGTTAAATGAACCGAAAAATTAGGGGTTTTGTGGTGACGCCGGCCACTGGCGACAGGGTCTCAGTATTCTTTTGTTCGAAACATTATACACAGAAATACTAGGAAAGTACTACAAAGCTACTTGTGACTTGTAATCAGGTATTTGCAGCTGAATGTTCATTGCTTTTTGAACTTAAATGTGTACCTGGTTGACCTTATTCACACCAAAAATAAACTTTTTCCCACAAATTGCCGTTTTCTCAAAAAAAGCTAGAAGAAAAAAAAGGAACCAAAAGATAAAAATTCGAACCGGTGAACGTAAGTCTCGAACCGGGGTAATCTAGTTTCATTATCACCTCGTTAGCTGACAGCCCCACCTCACTATCATAACTTGACAGTTGTCGGCGAAATTTACTGTTTAAGTATTTAGATATTAAATTGGAATTTCCAAATCAGCTTACTAAAACATGATCAAAATAAAACAACTACATAGCGAAGGTAAGGTTTTCCTCAAAGGCCAATAGCGGAGAAAGAGTATTGTGAGTGCGGCAATTAATCGCGCTACTGCAGGATCGAAGCTTAATCTCGGGGTTGTTATCACGACCGCCCATTGAGGTATTAGCAGCTCTTATACTCTACTTACTGCCCTATTACTCTACCCAGTTGCGTGGGATTTGATTTGTGGGTTTTCAGAGTGTGGAAATAATTACTATAGGCTTTTTAATAAAATTTAAGCGTCGGTTTGTAATTCCGAATTAACAGCTTTTCACTTAATGCATATAAAAGTATGTTATATGGTACCAATATAAAATAATCTATTTTTTTTTGTCTGTCTGTTTGTCTCTTTGTTCACTGGCAGATAGCTGATATTAAAATAAGGGATAAACATTTTGGAAAAAATATCTCTAAGTAACATATTTTTTGTTGTTAATCTCGCTCAGGTAAAACCGCAGTGCACAGCTAGTCTCAAAGGTCAAATTTTTAATATAAACAGTATTTAAGTTACATACATTTTACAAAATTTAAGGGATTATATAAAACACAAAATAAAGAAAAGAAAATAATAGTTTTATGTGGGTGAGTTACTTATATGACAGATTTTTTTATTTTTATTTAATTACTAGCGGACGTCACGCGGTTTCACCCGCGTAGTTCCCGTTCTCGTGGGAGTACGGGGATAAAATATAGCCTATGTTACTTGCTGATGACGTAGTTATTCATTGCTGAAAGAATTTTCAAGATCGATCATGTAGTTTCGGAGCCTATTAAATGCAAACAAACAATCAAATTTCTCTATATATATATAAAGTCGTGTTAGTTACACTATTTATAACTCAAGAACGGCTGAATCGATTTGGCTGAAAATTGGTGTCGAGGTAGTTTAGAACCAGGAGAAGGACATAGGATATCCCGTTCCACAATATATAACACAATAAAGTCTACGCGGGTGCAGCCGCGGTGCACAGCTAGTTTATAATATTAGTGTAGATACTCCTAAGGAAGCATAATACGTTCACATAAGTATACTTAGGCTTAGACGTAGACACCACAATCTATTACCTAGGCATGGTTAATTTGTATACTGTCCCAGTACCTGGAAATACTGCAAGTACTTTGCAGCACTTGCAATAATTATCATAGTCTAGTGCACAGAGAAGGGGCGTACTCGCTCTATGCTGCGTCGGATATTTCAATTGGGTATCACGACGTACGTGAATTTGATTCAAAGTTTGATCGCAAACATCTATTACAAATTAAACAAAATTTTAGTGGTTTTTTGTTGTGAGTTACGCTTCATAACATAAACATTGATTTATACTACAAAGATTTAGTTGACTTGACAGTTGTCGGCGAAATTTACTGTCGTATTGTATTGATATTTTAAGAGTTTTTCAATGCATGTAAACATGGCCAAAACGATGTTTTCTGAAAGTGAAACCTAGCTAGATCAATTTTTTGCCCCCGAAATCCCCTACATACAAAATTTCATGAAAATCGTTGCAGCCGTTCCCGAGATCCAGATTCTATATATATATATACAAGAAATGCTCGTATAAAGGTATAAGATTACTTCCTGAAAGGACGACAACGTATTTGCAAGCCCTCTAGTGTTTCAGATGTTCATGGGCGGTAGTGATCACTTTTATTTATTTAAAACTTCATGCACAAAGTACATAGGTGGACTTAATGCTAGAGCATTTTCTGCCAGTTAACCTTACTATACAGGACAAAATATAAAAGCAGGTGTGCTATATAATTAGGAAAAAAAATTTAAACTAATTACCTACTTAAATACTAAACTAGTCTAACAGACACACATACTTTTCATCAGATGAGCTTCCTGCTGGATTGACGCCTATCTATATCTATACAGATAAATGAAATTTAAGTGTCTGTTTGTAATTGTAAATTAACAGCTTTTTACTAAATAAATAATTATAAAAGTATATACGGTACATAAATAAACAATTTAAAAAAAATCACTGTCTGTCTGTCTGCTCCGGTTGGCAGATGGTAAAACACAAGGAGTAACTTAAGGTATCTTTATGTTATCAAAAAATCATGGAATTTTCTCTACGCGGTTGAAACTGCGAGGCAAATCTAGTTACAACAAATTCATCGTTTCAATATTGAAGCAATATTTCTTACCAACAATTTCGTGCACCCTAGCCCCTACAGTGAAATGAGGAGCCACTAGCTTCCAGATTCCTTCATAATGAGTGCGATAAAACAATGTGGTCGTTAAGGTGGCGGAATATACGCCTCCCTGTGCGTAAAATGTAGTTGCAAATGGCTGCCTTAAAATTTATTGTCCGACTAAATTGAATGTTTTCTAAACGCGAATACGTCACCTTAATAATAGTATCACCTTAATTATATTAGTAACTAGTTGTGCCTCGCGGTTTCACCCGCGCAGACTTTAGTGTGTTATATGACGATTTTTTCAGGTTTCAAGAGAACAGTATAAAGAATCCTATGTCCTTCTTCTGGTTCTAAGCTACCTACCCACCAATTTTCAGCCAAATCGGTTCAGCCGTTCTTGAGTTATAAGTAGTGTAACTAACACGACTTTCTTTTATATATAGATTGCTAATACAATTTGTCACTATTGTGAATATTTATATTTGAGGAGCTCATGGCACAGTTGCTATTGCATATCATTCGATCAGCGAAGTTAAGCAACCATACGCCTAGCCAGTAGTTGGATGGGTGACCGCCCGAGTTCCCTCCGTGCCTCGGAGAGCACGTTAAGCCGTCGGTCCCGGTTGCCAATTTAACATCTTTGACAATCGTGACAGGTCAGTCGGAAGCCTAAAAATAATATGACAACTGGTTTAACCCAGATCACAGATTTTCCTCCTAATTGGGGTTGCGAAGGTCAGATGGCAGTCGCTTCGTATAAAAATCAGGTGATCAGCCACATCGGGTTGAATCAAGTGCCGACCCCAACAATGTTTGGGATAAGGCCAGGGAGATGATGATGTGAATATTTACCCGGCACAAACATTCAGATAGACAGAGTAAATTAAAAAAAATATATCTCAGTAACTTATACACCTTAATATGGTTTTAATAAAAGCTGTTATTTTGGAATTAATCTGTATAGATGTAATCTGTACAGATGTATAAATATATAAAAACAAAGGAATACACTGCAATGCTAATACAATTCCCGAAGATAAAACACAATGGGTAAGTGACGAGCATTCCTGTCGGTACCTGTATAAAAAATCACAGGTTCTAGATCTAGAAATAAATCGCAATTGTCTGAAGGAATAGCTAGGGAGGACAATAAATTGGATAAAACAGCAATACTGGGGCGCTTCAGCCTGGTAATAGGCAATTCTCGACATCCAATCCCGTACAATGGGACTTTTACCTATTTAAATATTTCCAATTACATTGATATTTTGTAAAATGTATATTTGTAAAGTTTCGTATATTTTTATTACCATTTAATATAATATTTGTGCAATATTTATTTCAGTACTAGCTGTGCCACGCGGTTTCACCAGCGTAGATTTAGTTTCATCCTTATTGTCGCAGAACCCTAATATTTTTGATAAATAAAAGTAGCCTAAGTTACTCCTTGAAACATCAGCTACCTACCAGTGAAAGTCCCGTTAAAATCCGTCCAGCCGAGATTACCCGGAACAATCAGACAAACAGAGAAAATGTTTAAAACTTGGTGTTTTAGTGTCAGTAGCGTGTATACTTTCATATTATGCATTTAGTGAAAAGCTGTAATTTTAGAATAACAATCAAACAATTCATTTTTATTTATCTGTATAGATGTATAGATTTTCTTTTTATGACATTCAATAAACTATAGTGGCTGAATAGTACTCGCTTGCTACGCAATGCCACACCAAGGAGTTAAAGGACAATTAAAGACGTATAAATAGTGCCTGAGACGACAATTGACTCACCATCTGTCACGATGACACTTAAGCATTTGCCTCGCTCGTCTAGTAATCGCAAACGCTACTGCGGAACACTAGTTCCTGGGTATGATCCCCCGGTCATTCGAAGTGTTATAGGGTTATTCCATCCGTATTTTTCAAGTAACTGCCCAGAGCTTGGATTAGTTACCGGTTGATGGCAATAGACTCGCCCGTATTACATGGGACTTGAAATCTGGTGAAATGTGGGTGTCATATTAATATACTTCTGTCTGTCTACCCCTTTAGGGATTCCATACGTAAGCATATGCGACTATGCATGTGGGTGTGTCGCCTCAGGTTACCCCTTGAGAGACTCTTCTGAAAAGGCTAGTATTATTTTCAACGAATTTAATCATTTTAATAGCGTAGTTGTTACAATCAAGTAGCCAAAAACATAACTAATACATAACACAAAAGCTAAAATATCAACCTTACGACCTTGAACTAAAGCTCAATGTCGGCAAAGAGAAATAAGAAAATAAAGTATTTAATCATAGAAATTCCACTTCCAACTGTGAGAGATATCATCAAAAACGACCACAACAAAGGGTTTAATATAATACTGGTGAGCTGTGATTCGTGAATAGATAAAAACTGCAAAAGTGGCGCCCTGTTCCCACCTCGACTATGCGCATTGTCTCAAATTAATTTTCCTGTTCCGTTCGGTGCATATTTTATAAGATAGTTGCAAAGTGCCGTGGGGTAAAAAACATTTTACAGGAGAGAGGTTCAATTTGTAGACGGTATAACTGTTACCTTGATTGCTAAATTTATGTAATTGTCAGTTATTTTTTGGCGTTCTGTTGTTTGGAGGTCATTTATTTGGTCCTTTGGGTGCGTTTACCTCAAATAGAGCTATGATTTTATTGTTTCATATTAAATATATTTTTTTACTTTTTAGGGATAAAGTTTTGTGATAACTCAACACGTGTCATTCTGAATATTTTTCAATCTACATATTTTTATCTCACAGAAGTGGAAAAAATTGTTTTAAACTTGGGTTCAGTCAAGTCATATAAAATGTATTGTCAGTTATGTATTAATTTTACGATTAAAATATACCAGAAAAACCTGTAAATTTATTAACAAAATTTACAATTTTCAATTCATTTCAAAATGTGTGCAAAAATATTCCTTATTTCAATTATGTATATCTATGACACAATATATTACTAATAATTATTATAATTACGAATTCATATACATAGATATCTCACCTGAGTTAATAAATTCCGTATCTAGCCCAGACACATACCTCTAAGTGTTTTATCCTGTCTTGCGTGTAGCCGCAAACCACAAAAAACTGAATGCGAGCGAACGAGTAAGCAGAGTGCTTAAACTACGTAATAATAGTCTTCATTTACTGTTTAAGTTGTTAATTCAATTAAGATTTTCTAATCTGTATTACCATATATAAGCAGCGCGTGTTAAGAACTTAGTTCGTAAGTTTAATTCTACAGTGCTAAATTTAAACGTCAAAGCACAGAAGGGATTGGTATCAAACGCGGCGATTTTTCGGAGATATAATTAGCTTAGGAACTACTCATTATCCCGTAATACTCATGTCATTTCATTTCAAAGCAAGCGATGCGCGATCTATATCTTTGGTATCATCTCCCTGGCCTTATCCCATACATTGTTGGGGTCGGCACTTGATTCAACCCGAAGTGGCTGATCACCTGATTTTTATACGAAGCGACTGCCATCTGACCTTCGCAACCCCATTTAGGAGGAAAATCTGTGATCTGGGTTAAACCAGTTGTCAGATTATTTTTAGGCCACCGACTGACCTGTAACGATTGCCAAAGATGTTAAATTGGCAACCGGGATCGACGGCTTAACGTGGTCTCCGAGGCACGGAGGGAACTCGGGCGGTCACCCATCCAACTACTGGCTAGGCGTATGGTTGCTTAACTTCGCTGATCGAATGATATGCACAATAGCAACTGTGCCACGAGCTCCTCATTTTTTGTTGATCGATATCTTTGGTATAAACATGTTTTATATCGTCAAGAACATTAAAACAGTATTTCATTTAAAGCCTCGCTGTCGATATTTAATTCATGACACCTTGAACACTTAGGTATTTTCTCGACGATACCCCGTTGCGTTGCGAAGTGCGGTTGATGTGCCACAAATGGTTAATTTAATATGCAAAGCAGTTTCTTGTGTATATTTGTAAAGGATTTCGCATTTGGTATATATCCTAAACATTAAATTTTTGCATTATTAACGAAGCGGTCGCGTTAACAATGTTACAACTGAATTAATTACTGTGTTACGCAGAGGCATGCATATTCATAACTCTATGGGACATTACTTGTAGGGTGAAGGGTTAGGTATGGCTCTTGTAGGAACGTATATGTCTAGACCACGGGTTTTCAGGCCCACAAAGCCTTCTTACATTTTGTCCGCGAACTAAAAATATTTGAATTTTATTGTAATTAATAATTATTTACTTTGTAATCAAATGTACATGTTGCCAGCTGAGTTTTTTGCCGGCCCTTCTCGTATGGCTAATTTTCGAGCCTTCGTGGTAAATTTTTCGATGTTCATAAGTGCCTTTAACAAAGCCTAAAGTGAATAAATCATTTATGTTGTTATTTTCCAAAAAGCTCCTTATAAAATATTTTCACAAAGAATTAAAAATAAAAATTAAAAAGGGGTAGGATTATAATGTGATATAATAGAGACAGTATGAAAACTACTTGAAAATAATCATTGGGTACACAAAAGTATTTGTAAGATGATGACAGATGGTGAATCCATGGCTTTCTCAGCTTTACTGTAATATACCTACAAACATTTATGAGTCTTTGAGACATATGCAAATTTCCCCAAGATGAATTCCTTCACCGTGTGATAATACATTTTTTAAATGACTTGTTTCCCCATTATATTACCTTTTTATTAACTAAATTGAATTTGAGCATGACAACATTCGCAATGCCGATACCCGCGGGCGCTTTTCCTTCAACTACATCCATTACCGACATATATACTCTAGTACTAAATGGATTGAATCGGTGTCTATTCAATTGTTGATCTTTCATTCTGAAGTCATGCTATCGATATTAATCGATTGAAGTACTGACGTAGTCGTTGAAAGAGGTTTTAGTTGATTGGTTTGTGTTAGATCAAACGATTTTTCACAATATGATATTTGCAGTTTTAAATTGTAAGGTTTGAAAAAGCTTTGATTATGTTAGATCACTATGTGATTAATATTGCTTTTAGTGTGTGTTTGGTGTATTTAAAAGTATACATAAATTTGGAAAAATTATATAAATATTGCTTGCGTTATCCGGTAGGTACCCATAGTCCAAGCTTTTCTAAGTTCAGGACTATTTATTAAGGCATTTATTTTAATAATAATGTATTTTGATTTTTATACATTACATACCTTTGTTTCTAAATACTGAGAATAATACCACGTATAATCTAACAAAATTACGTTCGTACTTCCTCTAAAAATTTTAAGAACTATTTTATGGATTGTGAACCTTTATTGCAGCTTATGAACGTGGCTAACACCAGAGTACTTAGTGCGAGTTTTCTTAAAATCGCCGTCACAAGTCATCGCGTCGACGTAAATACAGATTTGTATGGGCTCACAATAGTGTCATCTTTAGGCCGACAGAGGCGCTGTTCCAATCCTATAGAAATCTGCATTTACGTCGACGCGTTGACTTGTGTCGGCGGCACTGAAAAACTCGTACTAGGCCCTCTGAGCGTCTTTCGCGTACATACGCCATCATGAGATACGAGTTTATGGGACCGTAGACAAAGTAACATTATCCTCACGCTTCGCTAGTAGAAACGATACAAAATGTAATGTTTCCATTAGCGCAAGCGCTACTAGGTCTACTGTGCATGTATTTTATTCGCGGATATAAAATGAATACTACGTATTCATGGTCAGAGCTCAGAACTCATGACGCACCTGTGTAAATGCATCAAAGTTAGAAATATTCCACTATGATAGTGTTGAATAATAAGCATCGTAGTTATGTAGTAAGATAGAGAGCAGCGGCGGCGGGCATTTGTTATTCTAGGTGATTTATCACACCTTCGAGGTTGCACCGGGGATAATTTAACAGTTAATTAAACGCAGTTTTGTTAGTAAACTAGCTTATCTGCGTCTAATATTCGTTGCTACATTTTTGTTCTCATGGTTTTGTACTTCAAAAAGGCTAAGTCTTGAAATTACTGATTCGCCAAATAACTACAGTCTGCTCGCGACCATGACTGGTGAAACCCAATCGAAACGTGGAGGTACGTTATTTTCAAATTATTATCGTGATGAAATCCCGAGTAACTTTAAATATGATTTTAAATCGCAAAATTTTAAGAAATAGAGCCATGGTGGCGTCGGGGTTAGAGCAGTCGCCTGCTACGCAAGTTCAAATCCCAGCGGGGCCTGTACCTATGAGTTTTTCTAAAAACTTATGTACAGTGAATTCACACCACGGTGAAGGAAAACATCGTGAGGAAACCTGCATATGTCTGAGAAATAATTCAAAGACATGCCTGAGACGGCGATGGACTCACCCTCTGTCACGTTGGCACTTAATCATATTCGGTGAAATGTGGGTGTTGAAAATTACAACACCTCTGCCTACGCCTTCGGGGAATACAGGCGTGAGCATATGTATTTAAGAAACATTAAATAATTACAGAATATATAATTGACCGTTTCTTGGAACGTACAATTCTATAAAGTAGGTACTATATATATTTTCATTCATGTATTTGGCATTGAACTGATTTATAGACGTAATAAGATCTGAAAAGAGAAAAGGGCCAGCACTCTACCTTCAAGTGCCTACCTAAGCAAATAAGGGCCCGATTAACATTCCAGCTGAAATAAATTAAAGGGAATACACGAACACACTGAGCACCTTAAATAGACGGGGGTAGAGAGGCAATGAATTTAAAAATACTGTGGAATAAAGTTGCCTATATATTTTTAATACAAGTAAAGCTTAATACACAACACTCCCTTATCACAGACAGAATGTGTGTCCATCGACGTCAGAGGCACTGAGGCACCACAAACGTCTATGAATTTAGTTAACGGTATTTAAAGTAGGATTCTTAATGATGTGTTACGTATAAGTATAGCCCGTGATGTGATCAGGGGGCATACCATCATCGGTTTAAGCAACGCGTATTAAACGTCAAAGCAAAGAAGTTCTTAATACGCGCTGCTTGAGCGATCATAGCTGGCCCCCTGATAGCATTTAAGAATCTGTAACCCATATTTGCGCAATTTTTCTCAAAAGCTAAAGCTTAACTCAATATTATCCGTCAATCTTCCAACTAAATGATCATTGGTCATCGAAAGAAAATATTGCCATCTAAATTTTGTGAGGGTTTTTGATTAATTGAATATTTTTGTAGTTTATCGAGTTCAGTGAAGGGAGTTCAAAATCAGTGTCTTTTTCGAAACGTCGATACTGACTAAAGAACTGTTTTTTTTAGTAAAACGGTTCAAACTCACATCGAGATTTGGGTTTAGACAACTTCCACTCTTCACGCCTTCCCAAAAATCTTCATTCATTTATCTGGCCACCCTACTTGTGAAGTTATGCGTACTATATCTCAGGGGTGGGATAAAAAATCGGTTTTTTAAATAGGTTTTGTGGTGCGATTTGATTTAATGACGCTTCTGCGGCGTCGCAGAAGCATTTGTAATTGATTCCAATAGGTAGGGGTGCCAAATTGAAATTCCTCTGTTAGATGTGATGTGAATATCTATAAGATGGTAACTTTAGGGATATTAACTTTTATTGGGATTTCTACGTAAATCTTAATAGCGTCTAGCAGTGAAAAGAGATTAAGCATAAGAACTGAATAAATCGTAAGCATTATGCATTACAGTTTGCTATCAATAAATATATGGCAAATTCTCAATAAGAAGGGCCGTTTGAGCGGTCGCCTGCTACGCAAGTGACGCAAGTTCGAATCCCAGCAGCCTGCACCAATCAATTTTTCTAGAAGTTAAGTACAAATATTTCACCCCACGTGCTTTAGAGTGAAGGAAACCTGCATGTCTAGAAGGGAATTCAAAGACGTATGTATAGTGCCTGAGACGCCGATGGACTAACCACCGGTCACGTTGGAACTTAGCCATCTTCGGTTAAAAGTGGGTGTTGTTATTACAACACCTCTGCGTACCCTTTCGGGGAATGTAGGCTTGAATATATGTATGTATGTATATAGAAAGGAGTCAGAGTAATCTATTCTCCTGAATATGTTCCGAGGTCTTAGAGACGTAGTATTACTGACTCCAGCCTTTGTTAAATTTCAAGTACACGTGTATATATAGAAATGAGGCTATACAGACTGCAGTGACCTACCTGCCCTATCGATATTGCGTTTCATCTTAATTGAGCTGCAAGGGTGAAAGATGAATATTTATTATGTTCGAGACTATTGTAAGCTAAGATACAAACTTCATAGTTTCCTTAAGTAATTTGCTTAGAAATTTTAGAGTTTAGTGTCAAGGAGTTATTAATCCTATCTTAGGTTTAAAATAGGTCTTAGGTAAATTGTGTATTAGGTAAATACACCTCTAGATAAATACAGTGGTATACTGGGGAATATGACTTTTCATTTAAGTACAGGACTCTATTTCAAGACAGCAAGATGACGTTATACGAGTAGTTATAATTTCTTGTTACAAAATTGTAATTACGACTTACAATATGACAGGGATGCGTGGGACCGATTTTTTCTCTCTCTCTGTCTGTCTGTCCGTCTGCTTGTCTGTTCAGGCTAATCTCTGAAACGGCTGGACCAATTGTATTTTTGTGATGTTACAGAAGTAGGTACTTAAGCTACTTTTAGTTAAAAAAAGAAAAATGCGAAATAAATGAAAATTAAATCTTTGCGGGTGAAACCGCAAGCATTGTAAATAATATTAGTTGACCATGCTAAGGCCGACACTCACCTCGGGCCTAACTCGAACGTGAGTCATCTTCAAATTCGAAATATCTTAAAGCAGTTCCAAGGGGGTATAATGTGGTATATTTTGAAAAGTCGAAGTAATAAAACACGTTACGGTTATTTCGCTGCACCGAACGAACTTGTTCCACACTTAAAATTTTAATGAGCGTCATAAACCGCCCTTATTACGTAGGCGTGTGTGTGTGGGGGGAGGTTTCCGCTCCAGTTATCGTGCGAAAACTTTCGCCCAATCCGATTTACCTGAGTTAATTACGTTTTCTACTATTAAGGCTTAGTGTGACGCTAGCTTGAATTGGTACGTAAGAGGATTTTTTTAATGTCATATTTTATTTTTGTTTACTACAAAGCCTTTGAGCGCTGTATACTCTGAGAGAGTCTACTTATGGGCACATGCCGCTATGACCTTCCACTTTCCCTTGAGTTCAGTCCTTATTGTTCTTTGTTTGTGTAAACATTTGCGAAATCATACTTGTTTGTTAAATTAATTCATTTTATCAAAAAAAGCGGTCACATAGCGCACTTATATTTAGTATAACACTTATATAAATTGATAATATAATGTAAATAAACGATAATAGAAAGAAATTCAATTTTACTCTTGAAGAAAATACGAAGTAAAATAAATATGAAGCAAAAAATAAATAAATTCCTCCAACGACCAATTCACACAGCCCTACTAGTGTAACCAAGCGAAATTCGTGTGTGAAATATCAGAAGTTGTCGAGATCTTACCTCGGTTCCGGAGCCGGATTAAACCTTCGCAGACGTGTCAATTATCGAGTGTTACGAATTCATTACAGGGTTTACGCGATGAGTTTGCGACGAGTTTGGGAATAGGCCCCGTTGGATCCCTAATGCCTTGTTTGGGGCGTATAATGAAAACACTCGCGTTTCATTCGCGGATTCACCGTACCAATTTTGGGATATTGTGACATTTGTATCTAAGGTCGTTGACTTGAGTAAATTGCACGAGGATTCCATGTTTCTATTGTGCAAAATCTTGAGATAAAAATAATACTTTTGTTTAACTAAAATTATGCTTATACTTGTATGCTTATCACACTTACACCTAAATTAATTTTGAACACGAATCAGAGTCAAGACTATCAAATACCGACTCTATGTCAATCACTTTTTGATTCAATTTACTAACACATCAAAATTCAATAAATTAAATATTTATGTATATGTCTTATTCTAATTAAATTGAGTTTGGTCCTAGTGTAAAATACCTCATTGTCATTGGTATGTTAATGACAGTAAATTAACAAACACTTAATTTATATTTTTTCTTCAATAATTTGCATCTACGCCAGCACATAAAATCCAGCCAAAACCAAGAACGAAAGGATGCTTATTTTCAACCAATTTAACATTAAAGCAGGTTTATATTATAAATCATTACAGGGAAATACAATACCAATAAGAAATATATAACACAACTAATTCGAGAAGAACGGCAATTCAAGTGGCACAGCAAATCGCAGCGACTTCTGTACTTGACGCCGTAATAGTATAAAAAGCACGAGATAAAAACGAGAGAAAATTGTTATCATAAGACGCTTGCGCGAGGTGGGCTGGGAGAAGGTTGTCCAAGAGACAGCCAGACACATAATGCAATAATATTTTGTATACAAAAAGTTTTGATTACAATAATGTATCAGTTTGCATCAAAGATTATGACATATTGATGATGATATGACAAGGTAGCAGATGGCGAGTCTAGCAGTCTCTACGGTACTTGCATAATAAAACAACTTTTTTTTTTCAATCTCTGTTTGTCTGTTTGTTTTCGCCTTTCTGAAACAGCTGGACTTATTTTAACGGGCATATAGTTACATAGAGTACCTTAGATTTTTTATTAAAAAAATAATAATAAATAAAACCATGCTGCCACTTGGCTCTATATTTTAGAAATTATACTTATTGTGTTAATCAAAACATTCCTGCTCTCATCTCGCGCAACGCCGTCCTCAGAATAAGTTGTGTTCTTTGGCTGATAAAATGTAAATTCACAAAGATTCGTCTCAAGTTTTCTTATTACTCGCGCTAATAAACGATCCGGTGCGCCATTGGTGCGAATTGTTCTCCCTTTACTTATATTTTGTATGTGTACGTATGTTTGTGCGTAGCAACCCGTTTCTTTTCATAAAGGCCAGTATTATAAACATTTTAACCTCCTTGTACCTAAAAAGAGGTTTACTTTTAGGTACAAAACATAGCCTAAGACATTCCTGAATAAAAAAGTAGTTCCATCTCATTTTGTTGATTACAAAAGGGATGGACATAGTTTTAGTCCGAGTTTTGTCTAGTCTTGGTTTAAAAGTTAAACGATGTTTTGTAATAAGTAGAAATAGGTTTTAATTCAAAAACTTTAAAGCCTTTATTGTTTGATAACGTTAACTTAGGAGTAACTGATGTTTTAATTAATAATGTTTAAAAGTGGCAGACAGATAGACGGACTACATAATTATCCTATGAGAGTTACTTATATCTTTTTATGCACGGAACCCTAAAATTATTATATAGATTAGCTGAAAAATATGAACTTTTATAAAACTGGATTTATTTAAATAAGTGGTATATAGACTGACCGACGGACTAGGAAATGATATCGAGAATATTTTTTTTTGATACACGGAACTGAATCCAAAAATTACCTATATTATACGGAAAAAAAATATACCTACAATCATTTACCGACCTTTAAGTCAGAGAAAGGCACTCCTATACGTTGTAACCTGGATATCTCTCACAAATATTACATCTAAGCACCAATAGCCGTACCACATAGTACCTGCAAACTTCTGTTTAGTAAAAGCCTTGCAATAAAATAAAGGTTAATCACCCCTGGCCATTTGTGAGGGTAATTTTATGTGCACTACCCCTGGCTGGTCGAGAAGTTGCTCTATACATTACTATGACTCACGGTAGTTTTGTTAAGAGGTATATATTCATTTTCTTCAGATATATTGTTAGTTTCATGAATTATGTTTGAATATTTTTATCTACTGTAAATTTATTCGAACAAAATTGTCTAGTATTCAAAATTTTCTGGGACTACGTTCACATACATTCATTATGCTCACGTCTGTAATCCCCGGAGAGGTAGGCCGAGGTGTTGTAATAACAACACCCACTTTTCACCGGAGATGATTAAGTGCCAACGAGAGTTAGTGAATCTATCGCCGTCTCAGGCACTATGCATATGTCTTTGATCTACTTCTCAGACATATGCAGGTTTCCTCGCCATATGTTTCCTTCACATAGGTTTTTATAAAAATTCATTGGTACAGGCCCCGCAGGGATTCGATCTTGCGTCGCTTGCATAGTAGGCGATTCCTCAAACCCCAAGGCCATCGCAGCTCGTGCACCAAGTTTTAATGGAGTAGTAAATTCAATACCTTATTACACACTCATCGCTGAATGCTCCAGTGAATTCAGCAAGCACTCATTGAAAGAGCCATAATACTTCATTACTGGCTGAAAAACGCCGACAAGGCATTCTCATTCGATATCTAGGTCGTATTCAGCCTTAATGAGAGCCAGAACTGCGTTTGTAAATGAAACAGGAAAATTAACTCTTAAAAGCTGTTATAGTTCTTTGTATAGAAGTGGGTCAGCGACGAGGATCATTATTCAATGTTAGGTTGAATCTTGAATGACACTACTGTTGGGGAACTTGGAGATATTTTTATTTTTGTTTTATTCGTGACTAGCAGAGGTCACGCGGTTTCACCCACGTAGTTCCTGCTCCCGTGGGAGTACGGAGATAAAATATAGCCTATGTTACTCGCTGATGATGTAGCTATTCATTGCTGAAAGAATTTTCAAGATCGGTCTAGAAGTTTCGGAGCCTATTAAATGCAAACAAACAAACAAAAAACAATCAAATCTTTCCTCTTTATAACATTAGTGTAGATAGACTCGTGATTGTCTACGTCGGTTGTGAGGTATGAGGGCATGATTAACTAGTTGTACGATTTATTCCTACCATTAGAAAGTGGGTTTGCGGAATTGATTCACTATATGGCGTGAGTTGCGAAATAGATCGCACTATCGAAAGATACAATACTCATAATAAGTACCTAACGTTTAGTATAATTTGCTTATCGCTTCGAATTTGAACTGAAATGAACATTTTATTTATTTTATTAAGGAAACCAACGGCGTTATAACAAAATATGAAATAATCGTAAAACAGATTGATAGTAAGGCTAATAATAGGATTTCCACGAGTTAACAATATATAGTAGGTTACGAAACACGAACATGCACTTTGTATACATATAAAAGAGTTAGTTATTATTATTCTAAGTATAACAATCAGTAAGTACAACAAAAAAGTTATAAAGAATCTTATAAAATATCTTAGTTTTAACTGGCTCTTCAATCTTTGGAACCAAAATTGACAATCCTTGAACACCTGCTTTGTAACGAAAAAGCTGGTGTTTGCAGTCTACACCTGATCTCCACCATACAGAAGATCTATGTGAAATGGCAATTTATAGTATAGTGTTCCCATGGTAAGTAAGGATACCATAGTGCCCCATAAGGTGGGGAAGAAGAGAGGGTTTTATGCTACTTATATTACTTCACCTTGAGTGATTTATTTTGTATTTTTTTTAAAACTGTATAATATTCTTTAAAAGAGTAATTACTGAGTTTCTTGCCAGGTTTTTCTCAGTAAAAGCAACCTTCCGAACCTGGCGGTAGCATGTATAATACTGTGTTATTGTGTCATTCTGACGATTTTAAAGTACTTTGTATAAAGTCTAATCGAATAAAGATATATTTGAGTTTGAGTTCACCACTTGGTGTTGTTCAAAGGCTACAGTCGATTACTGCCGCGGGCTGTATCGTTGCAGAATAAAAAGCCTTCTTAGACCTCTTAAAGACCGTTTAAGCACTATACTCGCGGTGGTAAATACAATCATAGAACGTAAGCCTAATTCGCACTCTAGTTATGGAAACAGACGAAATAGATCTCTAATGAATAGCCAAAGCCGGGACGCGTGCCAAAGATCCAGCTCTTAAAATGGGTGAATTAGCCACCGCTTTACGACCACTAAAAATTTTTATGACAGACAATTTGCACTCAACAAAACTGCCGCAAAATAAGTACATTACATTTATTAGGCGTACGTGAAGTTGGTAGGAAGATTAAATTTAAGTTTGAAGACAATAAGGACGTAATATAAACACTACATTAACTTACAGAATATATTAAAGAAAGCTCTAAGATTTTCATAACATTTTGCCCAATATATTCTATTATTCCACATGTTGCCTTCAACACCTTTAGATTTGTTACATTCGACACGAGCGTATAAAAAAAGACTGGAAGAATATTTTTATAACAGACGGCACTGTTGGTCTTTTGGTTTATCCGACTGCTGGTTAGCAGGTTTGATTCCAGCATCAGGGAAAATATATTAGGTGGTGGAATATTTTATCAAGAGGTTTGCTTTCACAATTTTCAAAAGTTTAAGATTAATGATCTATACTTATATATATTATCAAGAGGAAAGATTTGATTGTTTTTTGTTTATTTGCTCCGAAACGACTGGACCGATCTTGAAGATTCTTTCAGCAATGGATAGCTACATTATCAGCAAGTAACATAAGCTATAATTTATCCCCGTACTCCCACGGGAACGGGAACCACGCGGGTGAAACCGCGAGACATCCGCTAGTATGATAATAAACTGCTGAAGTGTATAATTATATTATTGAAATCTATAATAAAAAAACCATTGACGCAGTTAGGTGTGTAACACGTAAGCCAAGCACGTTAAAGCGTTGAGCACCAAAATGTCCCGTTTTAAAGGGAATTTTCCCAAAATAGCGTTTATTTTATCGCTATCAATTTAATCATTTCACGTTAATTCTCGCGCGGCGTGGCTATGTTAATATACGCATATATTATACGACAAAAACGCAATGTAATAAATCAATGCTAAGGCCCCCGCACACTGCGCCGGTGACGAACGATTTGGTTCACGTTTCGGGAAGTGAATGAATGGGATTTTATATGATATACTTTCACCCGCGACTTGCTCGTATTTTTTTTAATTACCCATTTTTTTACTTAAAATAAAACTATCTTTATTCAAATTTCAATTAAAATTGTACGGACATTTTTAAAATACTTAGCCTCGACATGAAATAGTAGCCAATTGTTTCAGCGGCGTAAATAAACTATTCGTAGAGAGACTCCAGTACTTGAGATCCAAATATAATAAAGTTATATCATAATATCCACACGTCTATTAATTTATATGTATAAAATATTTGTTAGAAAGTCTTTTAGCAATGTATTGTTATGACAACGGTAGTTTTTTCGCCAGAATCGTATTGTGCTAATATCTTCATTTAGTCAGTAATAAAAGTTATGGTAGTGTATTCATAATATGATCTCTGCAATTGGTATTATTTACTTGCCAGAATCATATTCTTATGTGCGATCACTCTCATCTAAGCTCACCCTAAAAGCACCGCTAACGACCGTCTAACAAATTGTTGGGATTACACCCGCGCCGCCTGTAGCTCCAAGATGCTTAACTAAGCTTCTTTATGACTCGCTCTCATCTTTTACCAGGCTATTTTTTGGGATTTTGACAAGCGTTTTTACATGTCACGGTTTTTGTCACAACTAAGAGAAAATTGTCGTCATGTGACAAGACAAATGGAAGCGCTCATGCCTACCCGCAGATGTATGAGACTATATTTTACCAGTATATCCCACTTAGTTATTTCTGTTCGCTATGTTCAAAGGAAGGTGGTAATTTTTTCGACGTTTATTAGTGCCTTACCTGGCCTTAAGCTGAATAATAATTTCGATTCCCAACCAAAAAATAAACATCTTGATTCATCTTCGATACTTCATGTTTCAAAAATTGAATGAAAAAAAAACCTGTTTGTTTATGGAAAATTAAAAAAAAAAACATTTTATAATTGAATTCAAAATCCCAACAATAAATGGTGAATAGGCCGTACTTTAAACGAAACCTCGCAGAAATATGAACCGCTAAGATTTGTATCCGTACACTGCGTCTTGCGACTATAAAGTGCATGCACCGCCGAAAATATATCGGTAATAAACAACACGAGTTGACAACATACACACGGGATTCTAACCCCAGAATCTTTATGTATAAGGTTCAAAATTTCCTGAACTTTTTAACGAAATAATGTTAGTTGGAAATATGTTGTTGGGTAGATAAATCGTGGGCAAACAAGTCGACATGAGGATGCATTTTGTGAGTCTCACCTCGAGGAAAAGGTTTCTGAAACTCCACTCTTCACTACTACAGTTGGTATTAAATGACTTGTGCAGAGAGCCTTAACTGTCATTTAGCTATTTTAAAGGTGATTCGGTTTCCATTAGTATTATGAAGTTGATAAAACGATGGTTTGAACAATGCTAATTTCTAGTTAAATTTTGATGTAGAGACTGTTGATAATTTTCCGAAACCTATATACTTAATTTATTAATATTATAACTTCTCATTGCTATCTATTCTGTTATATCTATTATCTGTATACATAATTATAAAACTAAAACTAAAATAGTTAAAAAAATATAAGTAGAAAACAGAATTTAAATTAGTGTCTGCGGGAATGGTGCCCAGTAAGCTGGCTGCGTTTCCTCGCTGGATCGCTAAACTGATCCTCTGTAGAGATATGTTTAAGGCATAAAAGCTAACCAAAACGGAAAGCAGAAGTGTTATAGCACCTACTTTCTCAGAAGGTACCAACGAGACAAATGGTGAGTCCATCGCCGTCTCAAGCCATGCGGGTTTCTTCACGATACTATCCTTCGCAGTGACGTTACTGATGTGACATCTGCACTTGAGTTTTACGAAAAAGAAAGACAGTAGACAAGCTAAGTATTCTTACTGAGATTTTGTGAGTCTACAAACCATAGTGAGAATAATTAAGGTGGTCTACGATAAAAAGTCACAAAGTAATCTGAAAATTGAGCGCTATTTCACGCACTATGATTCTATACAAAATGGTACCTTTGACAACAATAAAATGGCTGTGCAAAGTTCAGAGAACTAAAGTTGGTAACTGCCGGTAACCAGTTCTAAACCGGTGCAATTTTACACCGGGCGCACTGTGCGCAATTTTAAACTTGTAGGGTAGAAAAAAGTTTATTTGCGGGTAGATGAATATTACCTGGGTTTTGATGTTCAGTTGAAGGATTTCTCTTGAGGTCTGTTATGTTGGCTTACCTGAAAGGGAAAAATACATGAATAATCGCTCGATCAACTACAGAAAATTCACATCATATAAAAATATTCTGAAAAATTCAACGACGTATGGGAAGTTGTCTTTAAGGAAGGCAACGGTCTTTTAATCCGTTACAGGGGGCCAACTATGATTTAATCGATCGTAAACGAAACGAGCAGCGTGCATTAAGAACTTAGCTTTGACATTTATTTTACAGTACCAAACTGAAACAGCTGTTTAATTTATATTGTAGTAAGTAGCAAGAAGGCCAGGGCCTATTTGAATACTGACCTTCTATGATTAAAAATAAGAAGGATTTAAATTTAAACATAGTTCGATTGTCTTTTGTTTTTTGTGCTATTACTATTGCTATTGAATTTGATATTGGTCTTGTAAAATCTTATTGTTGTTTTGTCGAAATATAATATTATTATTTAAAGTTATAGTTATATTATTGATATTGACGAGTTGACGATATTGGTTAAGTACAAGTACCGAAGAAAAAGATTTATGAGTAAACTTAGGGTTTATTCAACAGCAAAGCTCAGAGCGTATTAAGTCCTTCTAAAGAGTTCTTAGTACGCGCTGCTTAAATGATGATAGTTGGTCCCCTGGACTGGATACTTTTCCCCTTTAAATTCTAATATGAATTTTGTGTGATATTATATTTTATCAGACATAATATTTAGAGGAATTGTCACTCGAATAGACGCCGTTCTTACTGCTTTACTCGTCTGATATCGCGCCGCGCTCGCTCCACTTGAGAGACAATATGTTGACCTTTTATTGAAAGAGACGGTGAAAAATATGAATCCATGTTGGGATCAGCGTATCGGATTGTATTTATTGCTGGCTCTATCTTGGGGGATATCGTGAGGAGCAATATCATGCACATCCAGATTCAATAACCTGCCGTTTTCGAGCTTCTAGACATGATACACTTCACATCTATACATCTATATCTATACAGATAAATAAAATTGAAGTGTCTGTTCGTAATTCCTAAATAACAGATTTTACTAAATGCATATGAAAGTATACACGCTACTGACACTGAAAAACCAAGTTTTAAAATTTTTCTCTGTCTGTCTGTCTGTTTGTTTGTTCCGGGTAATCTCTGAAACGGCTGGACCTATTTTAACGAGGCTTTCACTGGCAGATATCTGATGTTTCAAGGAGTAAATTAGGCTAATTTTGTTCAGAAAAAATATTCGGGTTCCGCGAAATAATACATGAAACTAAATCTACGCGAATGAAAACGAGGGCTTCAGCTAGTAATTAATCATAATTTTCAAGAAACCATAATCATCTTCCTGATAGTTCGAATGACTTAAGTAGACACCTACCGTCAACCATCATCTCCCTGGCCTTATCCCATACATTGCTGGGGTCGGCACTTGATTCTACCCGATGTGGCTGATCACATGATTTTTATACGAAGCGACTGCCATCTGACCTTCGCAACCCCATTTTAGGAGGAAAATCTGTGATCTGGGTTAAACCAGTTGTCAGATTATTTTTAGGCCTCCGACTGACCTGTAACGATTGCCAAAGATGTTAAATTGGCAACCGGGACCGACGGCTTAACGTGCTCTCCGAGGCACGGATGGAACTTGGGCGGTCACCCATCCAACTACTGGCTAGGCGTATGGTTGCTTAACTTCGCTGATCGAATGATATGCGCAATAGCAACTGTGCCACGAGCTCCTCTCCTCCGACAGACACCTACCGTCAACCAATTTCCAAAAACCTGTGAAGTTTGTTTTCTATCGCTCATAATGAATAATATCAATGATATAAATCACAAATCTGAAAACCAGTGCTCCATTTTCTTCTAAGCATGAATAAAATTAGCGAAATTTGAATATAATCACTTAACAAGCGACACATTAGCATAACGAATGATTAATATCGTTGATAAACGTTGTTTTGCTTAAGGGGGGTTTGGACATAACTTTCACTATGACGTTAATATATGGCCTCATAGGACAGCATTGCATTAACTAAGATATACATAAAAGTGCAGAACGTGTATGTAGCAAACATAGATTTGATAATTCTACACTTAGTATTACGAGTTTCTAATTGCATGTTTCTTAACAATTACTTAAAAACGACTGAACCGATTTGAATGGCTTATAGTGTACAGACGAATCCGACGGTGTTCCCATACTTTTTATTTTTGAAGTATATTTATGAGTTTTTTTAAAACATGTTTCAAATGCATCACATTCAACGACATCGCAATGTTTTTGGTTAATTTGGTTGAAAAAAAACATCAGGTAGAATATAGTAGGTAGTTGGTAGAATATGGTAGAAAAATATTTGTATTACAATTTGTAATAAATCACAAAAAATAAATTTTTAAAAAGAATGAAGATTACTTTAATGTTGGTGCAAACGTATTTCAGACTAAAATCAACAATTTTTTATTGTACAAAAGTGTTAAGACGTTACAAGATCTCTGGCTGGAAATTAAGGGTTTTCCACAAGGGATTAAATGTAAACCTAGAATAAACATTCCTTGAAAAATCTAGAGAAATCCCTCGACCAAGAAACACCTGGTGCAATAATTCGATGGGAACCTCCATAAATTCCCACAGAAAACAGTTAAATTGAATGGCCCTTAAGATATATGCGGGGAAAAAACGTATTTCACACAATGGATAGGGCGATAGCTGGGATATCCAAATGTTTGTAAATCTATATTATTTTTATGTGAACAGATCTTGATTCAATTGCTTTTTTGTCGAGACGTTTGTGGCTGTGAGATATTACGTTTGTTATGAATCATGAATGTGTTATCATTTATCGAATATTGCTTCAAATATATAATGTTATGACAGTATGTCTCGGGTCAAATAATAGCCGTGCGGATCGAGCAGTCGCCTGCTATGCAAGCGACGCAAATTTGAAAAAACTTAAGTGCAGTGATTTCGCAAGGTTAGCTTTACGATGAACGAAAATATCGTGAGGAAACCTGCCTACATCTATTATATATGCCTGAGTAGTAATTCAAAGACGTATGTATAGTACCTGTGACGGCGATAAACTCCAGCTACTCCTGGTAACTAGCTATCTGCCAGTGAAAGACCCGTTAAAATTAATCCAGCCGTATTGAGACTAGTCCGAACAAACAGACAAAGTTTTTTATTTCAGATTGGGTTTCTTGTGTGACTACCGTATATACTTTGATATGTATTTATTGAAATTACACATAGACACTTCAATTTCATTTATCTGTATGGATATGGAGTCTTCTAATTACCTTTACAAGTATCTTCATAAGCACTAATGCTAAACACAAATCGGTATATTAGGTAGGTATAAGAGTATCTCGGCCAAAATATACTACATTAGAAACATCCTTTCCTATAACTCTTTTAACCCAACACTAAAACCTACACAATTACAAACTAAACACTCCATGTGTGTATAAATTAAACTTAATAATAAACTAAACTGAACTAGCGTAGGAGTCGCATTCCAGCAGACCTCCCTTGAATTTATAGCAGGGTCCCCTTCGGCACGAATTAGTTTTTGCACGATACGGCTCCGAGACCCCAGACCGCTGAACAGTCTTCCGACGCCCGCAGACAGACAGACACATTGTTGGGCCATAGAAACAGCGTTCATTTAGCTTAGAATTAAATTAACTAGACGCAATAGCAGCTATTATTGTTCAATGTTGTTGTTTTGAATGTGTTTACAAGGGGAAAGGAAGACCTAAGAAACGATGCAGGCAGGAGGATGATTATTGCTCAATATTTATAAAATTCATAAAAATATAGTGAAAGCCCAAAATAATGTGTCTTAAGTGTAGTATCTATAATGTTAATGTGTTGTAAAACATTATAAATGACTCACACGCAAATTGATAGTTTCTTTACGATAACAGAAGTGAGGACTACCAATTTGGTCCATTGGTTGCTAAAGCTACTGCGGAACGCGAGACGGTGTTATTTGGATTTTCCGTCTATAATTTCTCAGTAATAAATAACCTAGAGTCTGGATTAGTGAAAGCCCGAGTGATATGAGTTATAATTACTAGTAAACCTATAGGTACATACCCCTTTGAAAAATACAGACGGGAGCTTATGTATATTTGAAATATACAAAGGTTACATGTCGTTTGGTAGAAGCCTCTCGTGACAAGAGAGCTGGGGCTTTTCTCGCTCAGAGAATCAGCATTGCTATTCAACGTGGCAATGCTGCCAGCCTTTTTGGCACGATTCCGAGAGACATCGACTTGGGCTAAGTTTTCTACTTGTAATTAGTTTTAACTACTTGTTCGTTGTATATACGAATATAATTCAGTTTTTATTCAATAAATGTTTTCATACAAACATTGCATCAAATTTAAAAGAATGAGTCTTAAAGGAAACTAAGTAATCGCAATTCTCATGGCCACGCACTAACAGCCAAAACGTACAATAGTTTAAACTAGGTGCTCGTTTAGAAATAGTTGGCGACCTCTGCATTGCTAATGCCGCGACCTGCGTGTCCGTTTGACATATTCATTGCTCGACAACCTTCGGCGCGTTCGTATAATTTATTGTTTTAATTAACATCCACATCTGAGCGCACTACGGTTTTGCAATTACGCGTTCTGTTTATGACATGTTTTTGAGATATGCGGCAAGTATGGTGTGTAAATCACGCATTTTTATTGAAACCGCTTTTTTCATTAACTGACCTTTTACATACGTCGCTTTATTTAACGCTTGATTTAACTTCCAAACCTTTTTTAGGGTTAAATACGACCGGGTTATGAGGAGGAGGAGCTCGTGGCACAATTGCTATTGCGCATATCATTCGATCAGCAAAATTAAGCAACCATACGCCTAGCCAGTAGTTGGATGGGTGACCGGCCGAGTTCCCTCCGTGCCTCGGAGAGCACGTTAAGCCGTCGGTCCCGGTTGCTAATTTAACATCTTTGGCAATGGTTACAGGTCAGTCGGAGGCCTAAAAATAATCTGACAACCGGTTTAACCCAGATCACAGATTTTCCTCCTAAATGGGGTTGCGAAGGTCAGATGGCAGTCGCTTCGTATAAAAATCAGGTGATCAGCCACATCGGGTTGAATCAAGTGCCGACCCCAACAATGTATGGGATAAGGCCAGGGAGATGATGAAATACGACCGGGTGATAAAGTAGTATTTATGATTGAATGAATTGTTTTGTAATGAACAATTGAATTTAGTTCACAGGTCATGAGAGTCTTTATTACTTTAAGATTGTATACTCAAACTCAAAATTAAATTAAAAAAGAAACATGATGTCGAATTGATAACCTCCTCTTTTTTTGAAGTCGGTTAAAAATATGTTTATTCGATTGGACGTTTAACATATAACCTGCGTAAATCTGAGAAATCGGCCGAATGACATGATTACGCCGCCATGTATAAAAGTACAAAAAAATAGATTTCATATTGTCGCTATGGCGATAAGTAAGCTATACATTTTATTTACCTAGGAGTTGCTTTTAATATCGTGTATTCAAAAAAAAACCAATTGCCTATGTCTGTTTTTTAAAATGGAATTTTCATCCTAAAAATTAAAACAGAAATATGCTTGAAAATCTCAAACCACTGTAACATCATTAAAACTAAATATGGAACAAGAATTCTTTTTTTGAATTGCCGTCAGCTCTTGAAGCATCGTCGTAATTACGTCATCATAGTGACGCGGCGCCGAGCTGTCACTTTACGAGCACTCGTGACGTCATCAGCCAGCGACAAACTACCACCAAATGACTGGGAAGATGGAAACACGAGTTTTCGTTTTTGCTATTTTATTTAGTAGTACTCTTAACGAGAGTTTTTGTATTGTATTTAGCTTTTTAAAGTCATCTACATACATATGCTCACGCCTGTATTCTCCGAAGGGGTATGCAGAGGTGTTTTAATAACAACACTCACTCTTCAAAATGATTTTGAAGTTTTTTTAGAAAAACTCATTGGTTGGTTGGCGACTGCTCAAAACAAACGACTACCAAGGCATCATCTGCAGCTTCTCCAAACTCTATTCCAAATCAGTATGAAATCGTCAGAATGATTTATAAAAGTAGCAACTAACCGCAGAGTTCGAAAAATTACTTTTACTAAGAAGAACCCGGAAAAGAATTCAGCAATAAATCTCTTCAAAAAAATAAATCTATTTATATTTAATGAAAACGAAAATGAAAATAATTTATTCAGTTTAGGCCCTGGTAAGGCACTTATGAATGTCGAGGGTTTCGAGAATTGACCACTGGTTCGGAAACTATCCTTCTGAGAAAAACCGACAAGGAACTACTACTATCAGGCGAACGGTACCCCAAGTATATATAGGCTTTAACAAGTATTAACGTTGACTAGATAGATTGCGTAATTTTCTCACTTTGCAAGGGAACTTAAAACTTCCCACAATCACCGTTTGGGGCGCTTTTACATTACCATTCAAAATGAGTAAATACGCAATTAATATAGTACACATTAAAACATGTGAAAACTTGTGATACTGAGTGCCTAGTGCGAGTTTTCTTAAAATCGCCGTCACAAGCCATCGCGTCTACGTAAACGCAGATTTGTATGGACTCACAATAGTGTCATCTTTAGACCGACAGAGGAGCTGTTCCGATCACACGATTCACGCGGAACACTATACTTGACTACTGTCTATGCCAAGTAAATTTTATTGGAAGCTAATCAAATTGTATTTTTAATTTTAAATTCCTGTGCAGTCCAAGCAATGTGTACGTGGCGAGGCCTCCACCGTAATAATATAATATCGCCCGTTAAGCTGCAGTTAAGTGCCAGCTACCTGCGCCGAATTCATATTAAGGTTCGTTGCAAAATGTTACGTCCAATATAATTAAAATTACAAATCTATTAACGACGATATAATCACCATCTGTCATCACGACAGTGTTTGGTGTCAAGTTACTGACATAATTGCCTACTTACTCTTTCAGGGACCCTCTTTTTAAGGAATTTTGGAATTGTTAGATGTTATAGGCTGCAGTAGCTGCTTACCATTATAATGGACCGTACATTTGCTTGCCACAAAAAAAATTGTGTGTGATACTCTGGCCTTATTTATCGACACTACTAGTCCGATTTGATTTGAAAAAATGCAGTGATAGGTAGCCCATTTATCGATGAAGACTAACAGACTATATACCATCACACTAACATAAATCGCCAAATAAATTCCATGCATAAATGCCTATTCCACTTGGGCGACGTCGCGGGCATAATCTAAGAGGTGTATACAATGATCTTTGAATACGTTAACTACTTAACATTATCGGTTATAACACAAAAAAAATTGACAACAGCTTTCAAATTCAAAAAAGGAACAAAAGGATTCTTCAAAAAATAAAACGTCGTAGCGAACCCGCACCCGCTCATAGGAACGGTACCGCGAAATGATGTAATTACTTTAAAAGCCGGGCAAATATTTTTATACGGTAAGTCTGTGGTATTAATAAGAGCACTGTTGACTCTGTCGGGTAATAGTTAAAATAAATCCATTAGGTAATGCACTGCTTCCTCGATTGTTGGCACAAGCTGCTTCAATTGATAATCTTCCATTCTTTAGGGTTTACTTAAGATTTTTATTGTTTTTTCTATTTTCGTCTGTTTCTTTTATCTTCTTTCTATAATTGATTTCTCTGGTGTTTTAAATACTAGCAGACGTCACGCGGTTTCACCCGTATAGTTCCCGTTCCCGTGGGAGTAAGGGGATAAATATAGCCTAGGTTACTCGCTGATGATGTAGCTATCCATGGATGAAAAAATTTTCAAGATCGGTCATTAGTTTCGGAGCCTATTCAATGCAAACAAACAAACAAAAAAACAATCAAATCTTTCCTCCTTATAATACGTAGATAATGTATTTTTACTTGTAACTAAGCTATGACACTGTATTTTTTTATGGAAATATAAATCAATACAGATTAATAAAATTGAAATGTCTGCATTTAATTTAAATATAACAGCTTCCTACAAATTAAAGAATTTTCATTTAGTAATTTGATACTTTTTTAACCGACTACAAAAAAAGGAACCGAACCTTTCTTCTGTAACAACAAATATATTCCTATTTTGTAATGTTGTACATGAGCCGTAATGGCAGCGTGGTTTGAGCGATAGCCTGTTTTGAATGCGACGCAAGTTCGAATCCCAGTGGGGACTGTACCAATGAGTTTTCCTAAAAACTTATGAGCTGTAATTTCACACCACGTGCTTTACGGTGAAGGAAAACATCGTCAGGAAACCTGCATATGTCTGGAAAGTAATTCAAACACGTATGTATAGTGCCTGAGACGGCGATGGACTCACCCTCTGTCACGTTGGCACTTAATCATCTTCGGTGAAATGTGGGTGTTGTTATTACAACACTTCTGCCAACCCCTTCGGGGAGTACAGTCGTGAACATATGTTTAATCATGTACAGTTAACCTCTAAATTGTTTGTCCGTTCTGTTTTTTTTTTGTAAAATTAATGCCACGTGAGTAACACCACAAGGCACAGGTAGTATAAGATATTTTCGTATTGAATACATTCTGGCAACCCTTCTATTTAAAAGGAGTGCATTTCAATTATTGATTTGCATTTCAATTAATGGCTTTTATTAGCAGACTGTTCGATTGATCTAGCTGTGCCTGGCGGTTTCACCCGCGTAGAGTAAATGTCATGGGTTTTGTTTCGCTTTAAATAAAAGTCTTAGTTACTCCTTGGAACATAAGCTATCTGCCATTAAAAATCTCGTTAATATTGGTCTAGCCGTTTCAGAGTTTTCTCGAAGCAAACGGACAGAAAAATTTTAAATGCTTTTTTTATGTTATTACCGTATATACTTTCATATGCGTTTAGTGAAAGGCTATTAATTTGTAATTAGAATCAGACACTTCATTTTTATTTATCTGTATATCTGATTTTATTACTTAGATTACTATTAGATTTTACTAATCTCTTCGGACGAGGCGCTCGTATAATTATGATAGAACTTCACTTACAGGTAAGTTCGTTTAATCATTAAATATATAAAATTCTCGTGTCACAGTTTTCGTTGCCATACTCCTCCGAAACGGCTTGACCGATTTTGATGAAATTTTTTGTGCTTATCCGGTATCTATGAGAATCGGCCAACATCTATTTTTCATCCCCCTAAATGTTAGGGGTAGTCCAACCCTAAATTTTTTTTTTATTTATATGGCAAAACAGCGTTTGCCGGGCACAGCTAGTAAGATATATTTTTGTTACTTAAACAGGGGGTAGATAACTTTAAACTCTCAAAGGGAAAGGGTATATAAATAGGGGAGTTATGAGTGCAACGGGTAATTTATTAAAATTAAAACAATACCCTTTTAAATTAAATGCCTTATGCATCTTTTGAGCGCACTTCTAAGATCACTTCACTGACTCTTAAGACTTTAATCTGAATGAAATTGTCAGGAAATATTCACGGCTATGTATATATAATGTGTATATGTATATATGACTGGTTGAATAAATTTGAATTGTTTAATTGGTAGTACAATAATTACGAGTTCTTTGATTAATTACGTGAATTTTCTACAAGTGATTATGTATGTCAGAATTCTAGTATATGTATCCCTTTTAAAGAAAATAAGGTTATATTATTTTACATCATCTGTTTGGTCAACAATATCTATTTCGTGTTTCATATTAAACAACTAGCAGTTTCATCTGCGTAGGTTTCGTTTCATGCTTTGTTTCGTAGAACCCTAATAAGTTTTCTGAATAAAAATAGCCTATGTTACTCCTTATAACATCAGCTATCTGCCAGTGAAAGTCATGTTTACATTCGTCCAGCCATTTTAGAGATTAGAAAAAAAAAAACTTTTTTCAGTACCTACCATGATAGTATATGTTAATTTGGAATCAAAAACAGACATTCAATAATATTTATCTGTATAGACTTGTTCTCTTAATTTCTAATCAAAAACCCTAATAAATACATCATTTCCTACACCCTCTATATTAAAATGATTTAACACGACAGCTAAAATAACTGAATAATTTTGTCGTAACGCATTGCTGAAGGGTGCTACGCCGTAGCACCCGTAGCACGCACCGATGCTACTGCGTAGCACAATTTCGTAGCAGTTAAGTTACTTGGATCTTCGATTCATATTATTATTTCATATTACATTTTTAAATAAAAGAATCAATATATTATATTTTAAAATCACAACTTTGTTGATTTGAGTTTTGATATTGAAATAAAATATTTATATGGCAACTTTTCACATTTTATTGTAACTATGATAAATACATTTTAATTTATTTTAAATGCCAAAGACTTTCGTTTGCGAATATTTTTTTTTACAAAACTATATACTTAAGAATTTTGATGTTTCTTAAAACTACTATAAAATTGAATTAAACTCACCAGAAACTTATTCAGTAGATCAGCTAACCACTAAAATACACAGTTTATAAAGTCAATATACAAAACTACACGGATAAATATGTTTATTATTATATTACAGTCGTATACAAAATACTAGCACGTGACCTATCATGCAACTACTTACGATTTCACAACCAATTTGAGTCAGCGTTTAAAACTACATCTAAAATCTAACCCTAAACTTACGTCAAATTTAAATTTTCAAAAATGGATTATTCTATTCTATTTTTAAATTTAAACTATATTTAAAAACGGTAAGAGTTTTTTTGAGTTCTAAAGACGGTATTTGAGTTTTTATTTGATTTACGGGTAGTTTTAATGGGAAAGTGAGTTTTTTGAAAGTTTTTTCGTAATATTTGAGTGCGAGCGCGTGCAGCTTGGCTCGGAGACCGTCTGGCACTGAGCGGCGACTATCAGACCAACTGATATCGTAGGTCTAGCATAGATGTAGCCATGTCCTAGCTACAGCGATGTGTGGAGGCGGACTCTTCATAGTGCAGCGCTATTTATCGAAACAATTATCTAAAGGATATTTTGTGGAGGAAATTTGTTTGATATTTTCTTTCTTATATCGTTACGAGTTTCTTGCCGGTTCTTCTCAGAAGGCTAGTTTCCGAATCGGTGGTCAATTCTTCGACCTTAGTTCCTTACCAGGGGCCAAACTGAATTAAATTTTTCATTTTCATATACTATTTTTTATTTATACAATTTACATATTTATATAGTATAGTATATAAAGAATTATGATCTTAAAGAATGTAGTTCAGATAATGTAATAATATCCGCTTTATCAGAATAAAACCTTAATACAATTGTTTTCAGTAAAGTTTAATACGTATGCTGTAAACAAACCGAATAAAAAAAAAGATTATTTAGAAAGATAATGAGAGAGCCGAGGCCTTGGTTTAAGCAGTTGCCTGCTACGCAAGCGATGTAAGTTCTAACCCCAGCGGTCTGTAATTTCACACCACGTGCTTTACGGTGAAGGAAAACAGCGTGAGGAGACCTGTATATGTCTGAGAAGTAATTCAAAAGACGTATGTATAGTGCTTGAGACGGCGATGGACTCACCCTCTGTCACGTTGGAACTGAATCATATTCGGTGAAATGTGGGTGTTGTTGTTACAACACCTCTGCTTAATCCTTCGAGGAAGGCGTGAGCTTATTTTTTTCTTAAATCTATGTATATATACATCTATACAAATAAATAAAATTGAAGTGTCTATTTGTAATTCCAAAATAACAGCTTATCACTAAATACATATGAAAGTATACACGCTACTGACAATGAAAAATCAATTTTTATTTTTTTTCTCTTTCTGTCTGTCCGTCTGTCTGTCTGTCTGTCTGTCTGTTTATTCCGGGTAATCTCCGAAACGGCTGGACCGATTTTAACGGGACTTTCACTGGTAGATGGCTACTGTTTCGAGAAGTAACTTAGGTTACTTTTATTTTTAAAAAAACATCAGGGTTCCGCGGGAGTATGCAATTAACTCTACGCGGGTGAAAACAGGGCACAGCTAGTAATAATATATAGAAAAGGAAAGCGGTTGGTAAGAGACATTATTGTAAAGCCAATGTAATTACCAATCAACGAACAGCGGAATACTTCAAAAACAGCATGTCTAAACAACGTTCTTTGATCGCAGTCCGTTTCGAACCGTCATCAAATTCCGAAGGTGTAGCTCGTATACACTTGCAGAAAAATAGGCCCGAATTTCCAACTATTTGGAATCAAACTTGTACCGTTATTGCTTTCTGCGTCGGCGACCAAAGAAATTTACGAAATCACGTGCTGGCACAAAGCGTTGTGATTTGGAAATAAAGGCCGGAAGGGCCATCCGTACAATAGTCGACAAAGGGGAATAGCCAGCGCCATCTATGGGAGAAAATAGGAACCGCTTAGTCTCGCCCTGATTGAAGCGGTGCAATGCAACCAGATTGCAATTTCAGAGTGCTTTTCTACTTTTACAGGCTGCAGAGTTATCGTTCCGGTGTTGCGCAATCCTTGATCTAACTTTGAAAAATGCTTGATAAAGGACATTTTTGTTTGTGTGTGTGTAGAGAAATGTATACACCTTTCTTTTAAACTTAGGTTCTTCATAATATTACCTTCACACAAAAGGTAAACGTGAAATTTGTCACAAATGTATGTCCTTAAGGTTTTCTTATACCTACTTAGTGGAAGCGATAAGGAAATTAGTTTCATTAGATTACCCGATACAAACAGACAGACGGAGAAATCTTTTACAAATCTTTTTTATATCATTACCATATATAGTTCAATATGAATTTAGAGAAAAGCTAATTATGTTCTATACATACATATGCTCACGCCTGTATTCGAAGGGGTAGGCAGAGATGTTGTAATAACGATACACACTTTTCACCGAAAATTACTAAATGACAACGTGACAGATGGTGAGTCCATCGCCGTATCAGACACTATAAATCTTTGAATTACTTCTCAGACATAATCAGGTTTCCTCACGATGTTTTCCTTCACCATAAAGCGCGTGTTGTGAAATCACTGCACATAAGATTCGAGCTTGCGTCGCTAGCGTGGCAGGCGACTGCTCAAACCACAAAGCCACGTCGAATCAATTTCAGAAATCTGTATATAGTACATAACTCATAGGGTATTACTGCATGGACCTAGTAGCCACGGCTCACGGCAGAAGAGTAAATCTAAAGCATGTTTACAAAATGGTAACATGTTTATGCTAACGTTACCATGTAAACATCTACCGTTACCCTTGTTATAGCAAGAACTAGCCGAGATAGCCAACAACGCGAACCATTTACATAACAAATTATATGAGCTGCTCCCGGGCGATTTTTGTACACATGAGTTAAGATGTCGCTTTGCCTGCTTATATTTAAGGGATGTACAGACTACATAATGTTGTGGTCAACACTCTTGACCAGTCATGCATACATACATTCATCTAAATTAAAGTGTCTGTTAGTAATTCCAATCTTAAATCATCTTTCATAGATGTTGAATAGGCCTGTATGTAGTAATTCCAAAATAACAGCTTTTCCGTAAATGCATATGGAAGTATAAATACGATACTGACACAAACTATTTTTAATTTTCTCCGTCTGTCCGTAACCGCTGAGCCGATTTTAACGGGACTTTCACTGGTATATAGCTAATGATACAAGGAGTAACTGAAGTTACTTTTAAAACGCAAGGGTTCCGCGAGACTTCCATGAAAATAACACTACGCTGGTGTAACCGCGGGCACAGCTAATCGAAACTACTTTTGACTGAAAATCATTGTATTAAGTAGTGCTTGCTTATCACTACAAACTTTTGGTATATATATATGTAAAGAAACTATACTTCTTTATATGTACAACTTATTGTTTGTTTGAATTTTACAATTCCTGCCATATTGTCTTATATATATATATCTGGGCGTAACAAACGTCTCTGCACAAGACGCTATTTGTGATGATTGCTGTTTGAGTTACAATTGAATAAAAATCTATACTAAATATATAAAGCTGAAGTGTTTGTTTGAACGCGCATATCTTAGGAACTACTGGTCTGATTTAAAATATTATTTCACTGTTCGATAGCCCATTTATTGATGAAGATTATAGGCTATATATCATCATGCTACGTAAACGAAATCGTGGGCTAAAGTAAGCGTTAGTCTAAAGTAACTATTCCACGCTGACGAAGTCGCGGCCAGAAGCTAGAAAGAATATAAAATACAACGTAAGTTATTCCATGTTTATGTCCTATTCTTAACAATATACGCAGCTCTAGGACACGTGAGGTTTGCTCTATTACCGCAGTTTGTTGCGGCTAAATTGTGTCGCTTTCTGCTTGCTTCAGTTCCGGCACTCCTAGGTGTCCTATTATATTTAGTTGTGTTATACGTGTTTTGTCTCGGGATACTTTACGACATATAATAGTCGTTTCGTGAATTTAAATTTACTCCTGCATGTTAGAGAATATTATTTGATCGTAAAATAATTCTAATGGTAATATAGCTGCTGTGGGTGTGGGGTTTGATAATCTATACTCTACTCTATATACTCTATACTCTATATACTCTATACTCTATATACTCTATACAGATGAAGTGTATGCTTGTGAATCCAAAATAACATATTTTTACTCAATACATATAAAAGTATTTACGGTAATGAAAGGATTTTTTATAATACTAAATACTTTTTCTAAATTATAAATGAGCCCGTATTGCCTCACTGCTGGGCAAAGGCATCCCTTCACTCTTTCCATCCCTTGCGATCCAGGGCTTTCTTAGGTTAGTTTTTCAGGTAGACGCAACTAAATGATAAAAACAATACATTTATTTGGAAACAAGCAGTCACCTGCAAACCAAGAAACAGTCTCTGGGAGAGCGAATTGTTTCACAACTTGTTAGTTTCTACAAGTTGTGGAACAATTTACATGAAGCGACCACGGCTCCATTTCCATAACTAATTAAATTGCGGCCAACTTTGGCCACAGGTGCACCACCTGACTGGAGACAGGTCTCCAGCCAGACCCAACGTTTAAGCATTTACCTGTCTAGAATGCAAAAGAAGTACGCTTTTCGAGCAATGAGGCTGCAGAGTTGAATCGCGATGATTTGTGTTATCTGCGCCTTATCTTTCTTGACAACATTGCTCACAACATTCCCCGAAGGGGCAGGCAGAGGTGTTGTAATAACAACACCCACTTTTCTCCGAATATGATTAAGTGCCAACGTAACAGATGGTGAGTTTATCGCCGTCTCAGGCTATACATACGTCTTTGAATTACTTCTCCGACATATGCAGGTTTCCTCAAGATGTTTTCCTTCACCGTAAAGCACGTGATGTGAAATCACTGCACATAAGTTTTTAGAAAAACTCATTGGTACAGGCCCCGCTAGGATTGGAACATGAGTCGCTTGCGTAGCAGGCGACTGTTCAAACCGTACATGTATCTGTCTAGAATGCAAAATAAGTACGGTTTATTAGCAATAAGTCAGTTGAGTCGTGGTGATTTGAATTGGTAGATGCAGACAATTCAATCAGTTGAATTTTTAATGAGTGAATCCGCGTGGCACAGACACTTACTAATAATAATGACTTTCCCTAAGAGTCAGAGTTGACGTCGTTAGAGGCTGTCAAGATCATATTAGTAGAATTATTATAGTGAATAATCAATTAACAACATCGTTACGGTAACAAGGAGTGGTGCAGATAAGCGCGCACCTGCCCGACGCGAGCGTCTCTAAGCCTACGGATAACACTTAAATTTTACTGCTTCGCTGCACTATACTTGTATCTATACAAACCTGCGTAGATTGTACTCAATAAAAGCTTACAATTAGGCTGTAAGCAATCGTTTGAAAATTACTTTGTTTCTTAAACTATCGTAATTTAAATCATAATTAGTCACTCGTGACTTATCACGAGAATAAATTTGAAAATTGAAAATGTTGTCGCGAGCGAAGCAAAGACGCGTAACGATAAAAAACATAGACATAAAAGACTACAAATTAATAATAAAATGGATAAGATATTAAAAAAGATTTTTTTTTAAATCTTAATTCATATTCAAGTCCACAGATTAAACTGAATAAATCATTTTCTTTTAAATTTTTCATAGATATTTTATTTCCGAAATAGAGATAGTTCCTAATTATATCACACCACAGCTGTCGTACCATAAGCTCGTATTGCAATCATAGTTCTACTATGTGACAGTGACAGACTTATACACGTCATATACATCTGTCTCATGATAAGAGTTAAACTATTATGCCAATAAGAGGTAAGACCCCAAAAGGCAATAATTGATACAGGTTTAAACTGATCCACTTTGGATGAAACCAAACCAACAATCAATGAACCATGGACAATGCAACTGAACATAAAGTTTTATTTCGATTATCGTTGAATCGTCGCGGCCACGTCTGTACTCATTACTGGAACGATTCAATTCCGACACGACACCTCTAAATAAATACATGCAGAAGATCAGCTCCCAGGTAATAGCGGCAACAGGCCGATGCACGTAAGGGCGCTAATTTTGTATAAATGTATTATCCTTTATGATTTGAATTAGATATACTTAAATATTGAAAAAAAAAACTTATTTCAAAATCAAATAAATAAAATATTAAAAAGCTTACGTTATTAACAAGTAAAGTTAACTTTTTAGTTAACATTGTAAACTTAGCTACATTGCGGAGAAAGCTGTCTAAAAAGCTGTAAATTAATTGACAAAGTATTTTTTTGTTCTAGTTATCATAATATTATAGCCGATGACACTCAACATGGCTTACTATTGGTGAAGGAATTTCCTAAAATATACCTCATTATTATTAGTCTATATGTATTCAGGATTGAATGCGAAATTTCTTCATAACACCAGTCTGCTAAAAAATCGAGGTAAATCCACCCGAGTGAATGTCTTGATGGCCTCTGCTCAATATACTCCCGACTCTAAAGCAATCAGAGATTCGATATTAATGTTCATTGTAACATTTGTGCATTGGAACTGTGTTTAGGCTTACATCTCTCAAGTAGTTTTTTTTAAAATTGATTTTAAATATTTTTGAAATGAGTATTATTGAGTTTCTTGCCAGGTTCTTCTCAGTAAAAGCAACCTTCCGAACCTGGCGGTAACATGTATAATCCTGTAAAACAATGTCATTCGACGATTTGAAAGTACTTTGTAAAAAGTCTAATCGAATAAAGATATTGGCTTTTGACTTTGAATGTAGAAGCTGACTCTCTGTTACCTTTTTTTTGCTGACGACACCGGCTGGTTCGCCTAATGGTAATGAGAGCTCGTGCCTGCAATTGGCTATTGATGTTAATGATGGATATTTAAATAACTGCTCTTTATGTAAATTGCGATATTTGGTCATTTTATTGGCTTACACCACTGGTAGTGTCAGATAAAATGACGCATGCTGGTATCTGGCAGCGCATAACGAATTAAGACACGTAAATTTGATCTATGTGAGACTTATATAACACTCATGCCTACCTAGAAAGGTTACCGAAGAGGCAGACGGAGGTGTTTCAATATTCCTCCGAAGGTGACTAGGTATGAACGTGACGCCCCGGGGATGTGCCCCGGCAAAGTGTGGCCACCTGGGGGGTTTTAGTTTTAGTGCGGTAAAAATCCCACGTACCCGGATTTGCTTCTTCCAGCGCGGTCGGCTTTCCCATTATCAATAAAAAAAAATAAAAAAAATAGGTATCACAACGTGACAAATTGCGAGTCCATTGCCGTCAGACACTAATACATACCAATTTTAAACATAGATTTTAACTGTCTGTGTTCTGTTTATCAACTAATTTCTTCCATAGTTTTGACAGTAAAAAAAAAAGTATCTTATCATAATATGTCTATGCCAGTATTCCCCGACTAGGCAGAGGTTTACTCATAATGACACCCACGTTTGGCCGACTTTAACAAATCCAGACTCCGCGCTCCTACTGAAAAATTACAGGGGCCTTACCTTGAGCTCTTGTTGCCATGATAGTTTCACTCATTTATGAGACAGAAGTATGTGACGTGCATACATCTGTCACTGTCACACAACTGAATTAACATTGCAATAAGAGCTCATGGTTGTGCCCCAGGTTCTACAGTAAATTTGACAACACTTTGAACACAAAACACTACATGAGTTATGATCTCATTCTCCCCCTAATCTAAACTGTTAAGTAAAACACCGGTCTACTGCGTTTTATTAAAATGTATAGACACTACAAATTGCACACGACTCGATCGCGGAGAAAATACATTTGTTAGGGGCCGTGTATTATTAATGATATCAAGTTTTTGCATTAAGAAGGGTGCATAATGTTCTATTATACAAATATAATGGTGTCTTTGTAAAGTTGTGTTATTTTATTCTGGTATTCATCTCCCTGGCCTTATCCCATACATTGTTGGGGTCGGCACTTGATGCAACCAGATGTGGCTGATCACCTGATTTTTATACGAAGCGACTGCCATCTGACCTTCGCAACCCCATTTTAGGAGGAAAATCTGTGATTTTAACCCAGTTAAACCAGTTGTCAGATTATTTTTAGGCCTCCGACTGACCTGTAACGATTGCCAAAGATGTTAAATTGGCAACCGGGACCGACGGCTTAACGTGCTCTCCGAGGCACGGAGGGAACTCGGGCGGTCACCCATCCAACTACTGGCTAGGCGTATGGTTGCTTAACTTCGCTGATCGAATGATATGCACAATAGCAACTGTGAGCTCCTCATTTTATTCTGGTATTGATGTCTACTTAATTTTAAAAAGCTTCATCGCTGCACCGACAAGAGTCTAACTCTTAAATGAAGAAGAATAAGACTGTATACATTATGCATTACGTTGTAACCTTCTCAAAAATCTCCAAACATTGTGTCCCGAAGTACTTTGCACTTATATGTCTACACTAATACTATAACGAGGAAAAATTTGTTTTTTTTTGTTTGCATTGAATAGGCTCCGAAACTACTTGACCGATCTTGAATATTCTTTCAGCAATGGATAGCTACATTATCAGCGAATAACATAGGCTATATTTATTCCCGTACTCCCACGGGAACGGGAACTACGCGGGTGAAACCTCGTGACGTCCGCTAGTATGAAGTAATTCATGTTGCGTACATGTGTGTGGCGTCGCATTAACTGGGGTCTGCATGGTTTCATTAGTTCAATGACGCCGTTGTTTCCGCGCTGTAGAGTTTTATTTAACTATTATGAATATACCTTATTGCTGCATTATTAAAGCTATTTTACTTCATCGTCTGATTAAGGTATTGGATTAAATACATTTAATGTAAAAGCCGTTATTATATTTCGATTTATAACTGATTGTAAAATCGTGTATCTGAATCGTAGGTGATAGAAAAACTCTTGATACGGAAGGCCTAGACAAAGTAACATTGTCTCGCGCTGGCGCTAATAGAAACGATACAAAATGTATGGGAATGACATAAATCAGTCACGTGACATATGTCTTTTCCGTACATTTTGTATGGTGTCTATTAGCGAAGCGTGAGGACAATGTAACTATGTCTACGGGCCCAGGGCCCTTATCATAAGCTGTTATTGCCATGATAGATTACATTTTTTACTTGTGTCGTTTGCGTAAAAGACGATGACTCAAACCACTCAGTTACGACGACCTTAGAAGACACGGCTTTGGGAACCTAATTTTACCCAAGATCACAGGGCTACAGAATACATATAGGTATGCTACAACAAAGCTCGTAGCTTGGTAGCAGCGCAGCATTCGTAGCCCTTCAATTTGATATGTAAATGGTTCTTTTGTACGTCGGGCGGTCCGTGCCACTCTATAAATTTGTTCGAACACTGTCCGGCTATTTTGTATGTCATTTTGAACAAGGCTGAACTCTGTGTAGCCTTAGGAAATTGTTCTTAGTTTGCGTTTTAGAAATTGCGTGAGTCTAGAAAAGTGGGTGTTATAACATTTTCTGGCTGCACTTCTGAAGACCCTTTGGAGAAGGCATTGATGTACATACATTCTCGCCAGCATTCCCCGAAGGGGTAGGCAGAAGTGACGTAATAACAACACACACTTTTCACACAAGATTGATTGATTAAGTGCCAACGTGACAGATGATAGGTCTATCAACGTCTCAGGCTATATACACAAGTCTAAGAATTGCTTCTCAGACATACGCAGGTTTCCCCACGATGGTTTCCTTCACCGTAAAGCACGTGGTGAGAAATTACTGCACATGTTTTTAGAAAAACTCTACGGTCCAGCCCACTAAGAATTGAACTTACGTCGATTGCGTTGCAGGTGACTGCTTAAAACCCACGGCCACCACAGCTCTTTCAGCATGAGATATAAAGCAATAACTAGTTTAAAAAAATGTGATGTAAGAATAGTAACCTCTGCTTATCCCAAGGGATACAAGCGACATGTATAAACGTGATAAGTTAATTTATAACGCTCATTTATAATGAGTGTGGTCGTAGTACACGTGTTGATAGCGAACCGTATTGGGTGTAAATTAAGCCCACGAGGCTAATAAACCTTATCTAGTTGTGACAAACTGCAGAAATCAAACAAATGGCTGTAGCATTATTATAATTAGCATTCCACTGCCATAATTATATTACAGATTAGGATAACATTAATTTACCTACAGCTTCTGGTCTAGATTTTATCTATACATCTATATATCTATACAGATAAATAAAATTGAAGTGTCTGTTTGTAACTGCAAAATAACAGTTTTTTTACTCAATGCATATGAAAGTATACACGGTACTGACACAGAAAAACCAATTTTTCATTTTTTCCTCTGTCTGTCTGTCTGCCTGTTTATTCCGGGTTATCTCCGAAACGGCTGGACGGATTTTGACGGGACTTTCGCTGATGTATACAAAAACAAATTTTAATTCTGTTCTTTACTTATATTTTTTTCAATTTATTTTAGTTATATTGTTTTAGATATAAGTTAAAAGTACAACAAATTTGACTAATCTATTTTTATGTCGCGTCTTATCGAATGTATTCGCAGCTTTACTTATATAAGTCAACACAATCATTATACCTCTCACTAATAGAAACCAGCTGAAATGAAACCACAAATCAAACAGCTGTGCGAATTAAACATCATTTTAACACGCTTCACATCACAAACCGCGCAGTAATCAATCGCTCACAATATTCACTTATTGATCTAACAAACGTATTGAATCCAGTAATCGCCACCAATCATCAAATCATTGATTCAGTCATCGAATCAGCCTACCAATTGTCGGCGGGGGCGCCACTGAGCTCCTCAATATGTAAATTGCTTTCCCACTAAAGCCTAACTGGCTATTGTGTTGCGAATGACCCGGCTTATATGCGAGCGGCTTAGGGCAGATACCTCTAGTCTATACCTAGGTGTGCACCCTTTATATCATGCATATTTAAAATCATCTCAACGTCTTTTGAACTCCTTCTCAGACATATGCAGGTTTATATGTCCGAGAAGTAGTTTAAAGACGTATGTACAGTATTTGAGACGGCGATAGACTTACCATCTGTCACGTTAGCATTTAATCATCTACGGTGAAAAGTGGGTGTTGTTATCACAGCTCACCCTATCCTTTCGGTGAATACAGGCGCAAGCATATGTATGATATGTAATGTATTGTAAAGTAATAACTAAGTTTCTCAGTAAAAGTAACCTTCCGAATCTAGCAGCATGTATAATCCTGTATAATCATGTCATTCTAGCGATTTGAAAACACTTTGTTAAAAGTCTTATCAAATTAGGTTTTTTTTGTCTATAGGGAGAGGTACACTTAGTGTTACAAGTGATCATTAGCTGCTTGTGAAATTATTGCTATTGAAGTTATTTTGACGGTAAAGTCGCTAGCAATAACTAGTCTTATACAAGTTTAAAATGCAACCTAAAAACTATTAATTTAAAAGCTGTCGCCGAACAAATTCACGCACGGGGCTACACTATCGACACCGGATATTGGCACTGCCACCATTTCCGACGTTTAAACGTAAATACTAAAAGAGTAGGGTAAACGCTCCTCTAGTGGTCATTTCACGATGTTTTTAATATTGTATTATTATTATTAGCCTGTCGTGTCCCACTGCTGAGCAAAGGCCTTCCTTCCACTTTTCCAACTTCCCCTGTCCTCAGCAGTCCTCTCCCAATCGCTCCTGAAAGCATAAAGCTCATCCCGCCATCTCTTAATATAGTAACTTGATTTAATTTTAAACAGAACTTAATGCTTCGTCTCCAACAGCAGGAGCAGCTTTGAGTTATTTCAAACCTTACCTTTCATACCTATAAAAAAACATGATATTTTCACACATAACACCATACCAATAAATCAATGAAAAATCTCTTACTTTGTAGACTAAATTGGAAAGTTATATAACATCCACTGCTCGTAATATCCAAAAACATTTTCTTATACCTTATGACTGTAATGAAAACACATTGAGTACAAAATATAAATTGCACGGCTCAGGAATTTTAATATTGAAATTCCTTTTAGTTATTTAGCCAAAATATTCAGATTTCATATGATTGAAATTACGTAGTAATTTGAATCTGAAAGCCACATACATATGTAATTATGTAACTGTCAAAGGTTTTAATACGACTTGTTATATGCAAGCAAATTCTCAACAAGAAAAAACTATGCTTAACAAAAACATTTTTGATTAAATTTCTCTTGATTAAACTTGTTACGCGATACTCATCGTATTAATGTAGTAAATTTTTATTTAGATTGTTAAAACTGTATTTACAGATAAATTTAATCTAGTAAAAATATTAACATAATAATAATAAATCATTAACTTAAATCTAGTAAAATAAAAAAGTAGTTCACTTTGAACTACTTTTTTATTTTACTAGATTTAACTATGTTTTTTTTTATTAAAGGAATGCAGGTCAACACTATAACCCTTTACCCTACAGGATTGCAGTATGCTACTGACATTTGAGAAATATTTTAACAGAAATTTCAATGATACATTATCGAAATATGCATGGAAACTGTGGCTTATAATAGTTCTTAAATTTAGAAATAGCTAATATTATTAACACTTTATAATATATAAAGAGGAAACATTTGATTGTTTTTTTGTTTGTTTGTTTGCATTGAATAGGCTCCGAAACTACCGATCTTGAAAATTCTTTCAGCAATGGATAGCTACATCATCAGTAACATAGGCTATTTTTAATCTCCGTACTCCCACGGGAACTACGCGGTAACGTCCGCTAGTTGTATAATAATTCGAACTTCGAACGAAGGAAGATTTTAATTCCCGCACGAACTATGATATTATAATGGGTTTGGACTTGCGTCTGAGTGTTATATTTATGGACTAACAGTGGCCCGCAGTTTCGCCCGCTTTACTTTCGTGCGTTATTTCGCGGAACCCTAATGTTTTCTAAATAAATGTAGCCTATGTTACTTCTTCATCAGCTGTATGCCATTTGAGAGATCTGCTGTAACAATGAAACCGACAGACAGACAGAATATTTTTATATATACTTACATATTATCAATTTAGTGAAAATTTGGAATTAAAAACAAACACTTCAAAGTTATTTATCTGTAATTATATATGTATCGATATAGATTTTTAATATAAGTGCGATACCGATAATATAAGGGATGTAAATCACGTGTTTCTGAGACGAGAGATGAAACCACTCTATTTAAGAAAACTGTATCAACAAAGTTGGAAACACTCACGGAATTAAGATAAATCTGAAACTTATCTTTAAGTAACGTCGGAGTTTTAAAAGCGTTTCCCGGTTTATTTGCGGATAACCGTTAATTTATTATTCATCATGTAAATTGTTCAGTGAATCTTCAAATCGGAATGCAGGAAAAAGTGGCTTTCTCATACATTTTCATACTTCGCATTAATGTGCCAATAAGAACTTCTCGATTAAGATTTCTCCTAGACGTCGGGAATTAACATACAGACGTACTTTTCGTTTATCTTTCAAATTAAGTTTTACATTTTAAATAGGACGTTTGTGCCTCAATAAACGTTTATATTCATGAAAGCAACACAGTTTGCTTTTCGACTGATTCTTTGTTTTGGAATAAATATTCATTTGTTTTTTTTTTGAAATAACATTCATAAATGAGCTAACAGTTAAGCTAATCGAATGCTTCATGATCAGTAATAAGATGGGTGGGTAAGGTACTCCGTGGATCAAGGAGAGAGAATGGATGAGATAAGAACTAAAAATGTATTGAAATATATAAAAACCAATCAATTTCATACACTTAACCAATTCCTTGAACGTTAAAGCATAAATGGAAGTCGCAATTTTCTGTTTGAACTCGTCGTTTCTAAGCTAAGTCCGTTACGGATAACATGTTGGACTCCAGGTTTATAGTTTCAAAAATACACGAAAACCTAAATCGCGCAATAAGAGTTTTCAAGCGCATTGTATAAATATACAAGTTTCCAACTACAACAGTTGACCACTCAGATCCAGCTCCCTAGCTCATCCCCCAGCAACGCCCTAAGCCGAGGTCCGAGCCCCGCACCGGGGCGCCCTTAGCTGTGTTGCTTAGATTTTAAGTTTAAGCTCGGCTGGAGGCCCTTGGGTCTCGCCCTTTAGTCCGGTTAAGCAGTGGAGGTAACTCCCCCCTAACAACTGCGAGAGACCATATCGTAAAAAAAACTAGAACAGTTGGAGCCGGTGTTCCCCAGACATGACACCCGCTTCAATGGAAGATCTTCCCTTTGCTGGGGATGAGTATGATCACTCTCCATCGCTGAATCCCGTCGTCATTTCAAGAGTATTCGAACCAATTTATATTTTTCATAAGAAATTTTTACCTTTAATTCCAATGAGACTGATTTTCATAATAATATTAAGGGCATTTGTGAGGTGAGTCATATATTAAGGGGAAAATATCCGTTATTTTCATGAGAGATTCCCACAATCTGGGTGATTATCATAACTCGATGTCAACTCGTAACACGGTACATTACGTGTTGGGATTTGCTATTGAACTTTTTTTTTAAATTATCATAGGGTTCTCACATTTTTACATGTCTTCTGCCGTAATGGTTTAAAAGTTAATGTATGTATGTGAGTTTCGTTATTCCGCGATGCCTACATATTTTTTAATTCTGAACATAATATTAATTATGTTCAGAATTAATAAGTCATAGGAGTAATAGGTAATAAGTAATAGGAGTATGGAATCCTAATTATTTTTATTTAATCAAAATAAAATGTTCTTTGAAAAAAATTCATAACCTTATATTTTTGTAAAATTTTATTTCATTGGGCAGTTGTGTAAGAAGCGTTCCACGGAACGGTCCATCAAATGTTACTTATAAAACTTAGATTAATTGCATGTGTAATATATTTACAAGTTTTTTTCGTGACGATTGCTATTAGCGATACACAAAATCACAAAATCTGCATCAAAAGCAATATTATTTAAGTTCAAATAGAATAGAATAGAGAATATCTATTTAAGCACTAGCTGTGCCCCGCGGTTTCACCCGCGTAGATTTAGTTTCGCAGAACCCTAATATTTTTAATAAATAAAAGTAGCCTAAGTTACTCCTTGAAACATCCGCTACCTGCCAGTGAAAGTCCCATTAAAATCGGTCCAGCCGTTTCAGAGATTACCCGGAACAAACAGACAGACAGACATACAGAGAGAGAAAATTTGTAAAACTTGTTTTTTTTTGTGTCAGTAGCGTGTATACTTTCATATGCATTTATTGAAAAACTGTTATTTTGGAATTACAAACAGACACTTCAATTTTATTTATCTGTATAGAATAGATAATATGCAACATAATATGGTTAAGCAACCCTAACCCAAGCCAGTAGTTGGGACTTATTCCCAGATATCCATGATGCTGGTTAGGAGAGCGCCTGAGGACCCTCCGTGCCTCGAGAGCACGGTAAGCCGTCAGTCCCGGTTGCCAATTTAAAATCTTTAGCATTCGTTACAGATCAATCGAAGGCCTAAAAGAGCCTGACTGGTTTAACCCAGATTGCCGATTATCCTTGTAAAAGAGGTTACGAAGGTCAGATGGCTGTCGATTCGTATAATAATCAGGTGATCAGACATCGGGAGATATCGGGTTGAATCAAGTGCCGACCCCAACAATCAGGGGCGTGCATTGGATTTTCAGAGAGGTAGGCATAAACAAGAAGTAGGTAGGTAGACAGGTTAAGTACATACCTATGTGACGCGGCGTAGGTACTTACGTCTTGGTAAAGATACACATACGAACATAAACACGCATACACATTAGTGATCACAAATTGTAACTTCTGCTTACCTGCTTATATGCAATGCACGCCACTGCCAACAATAAAGCCAGATTGATTGCTCAGCATATCGTGCTCATATCGACATAGCACATTTTTACTTTTCACTAAATACAAAAAACAAAAAATTTACACTATTTCGAGTTTTTTAATTTACAAACTTTTTTTTAAAAACCCAATTGCACATCTACTAGCGATCCTAAATGAAGTCCATTACTAGCTTTCCGTAAATTGCAAATATATCGCACTCACGTTCATATATTTTCTATTGGACTGCACAACCTCCCCTCGCCATAAAGGCAACTAAAAGAGGCATTTTGTAAATCAAACCCCCATTACCATTAGTCTAACTGTGTTGCACTATAAACGTACACAGGCTGTACAAAATAAATATTTAAACTGAAAGCTATGGATAGAATACGTGGTATGTCATTGCAAACTATTATTTATCTATTTATTTTATCTTCAGGGGGCCTACTCGCTTTCTCCGAAAAACGAAGCTTCGGCCGAAAGTTCGCAAAGTTCCTACCACGGTTATTATTCGTTCTAAAATTACGTCCGAACGTGGTCCGCTAGAAAATTATTTGATGTTTATATTTTCTAAACCAACTTTAATTAAATTATTAGACGAAGAAAAATTTGAGTACGATAAAAACAAAGCGATAATGAAACTACGTTTAATTTTCGTTCGTTCACGAAGTTTCGTTTTCGGAGAAAGAGAGTAGACCTCCTGATTTCTAAAATATGAAATGAAAAATAAGGGGAAATTTTCATTTTATGAGAGTTTTACTTCATAGAGCCCTATTTTCGTTATAAGTGGCCTATGTTACTCCTAGTAGCATCAGTTATCTGCCAGTGACTGTCCTGTTAAAATCGGGCCAGCCGTTTCGGGGATTAACCGGGACAAACAGACAGCCAGGGGGAAAGAAATTTTTTCTGTTTATGTACCGCATACACTTCATGTACTTAGTGAAAATCAGAAATGTTATTTATCTGTATAGATGTGTATAATATGTTTGTCACTGTCATACAGCCATACCATCATGGCAATAAAAACTCATGGGAATAAGACCTTATGGTAATATTTTGCAAGCTTGGTCAGTATCGCGTAATTCAGGGCATCCTGTAGAAGCGTACACAAGCACACCCTCCCATTCAATAGACAGACATATCATTAGAGTACTTCATTCGACTGGCATAGGTATTGAATAGACAGACGTTTTTATTTTTTGGTTACGTATTTTGTAAGAGTTCGATTATAGAATATTTTTTACCCCGTAGCTAGAGTTATTACTCTACGGTCTGTCTCGGGGTTCGTCTGTCTGTTTGTTCCGGTTAATCTCTGGACCTACTGAGCCGATTTGAAAAATGATTTTACTAATAGCTAGCAAATTTATTTGTGAGTGTCATAGGTTAAATATTGAATCGAAAAATTTAAGTAGCTTTCGAGCTAGTTCAATGTTTCAACTATACGCGGTTGAAACTACAGGGCTCGGCTAGTGTAGGGTTAATATAAAATTAATGAAATTTGAAAGCAAACTGTCGCTGTAAGATCGGATTGTGTAAGAGTATTCCCGTGTTGAGCTGAGCGTTATTCAGGATTTAGCTGTACGACGGACAGACTGAACGACATTTTCTCATAGTAAGAATATTTTAATTTATAACATTTTATTGGTAGTGATGGCCATGATGATTTCAATAGTCGCCTTTTACGGAAACGACGAAAGTTCTTATCTCAAAGAGTGATTCAAAAATTCTATAAAATTCAGGACTTTACTGTGAAAGAAAAATATCATAAAAGATTGTGCATCTGTCTGCACACACTCCTGACACTCGACACTCCTGACACTTGACACTCGACACTCATGACACTCGACACTTCTGCCACTCGATACTTTTGACACTCAACACTCCTGACCCTAGACTCTCCTGACACTCGACACTCATGACACCCGACACTAGATACTGACGACACTCGACACTAGATACTGATGACACTTGACACTCCTGACTCTCGACACTCCTGACATTCGACACTCATGACACTCGACACTCCTGACACTCTGGACACTCGACACTCCTGACACTCCAGACACTCAACACTCCGGACGCTCCTGACACTCGACACTAGACACTCCTGCTTGACACTACCTTAAGTAACGTAGATTAAAAAAGATGACTTCAAACAGACAAAAGAATTTTGTATGCATATACCGATATCGATTTTATACTGTTTAAATTAGAGAAACGAAATATGAAAAAAGACATAAAAATGTTAAATTAAAAGGTCAAAAGCGATCGGGGAAGTTAAGTCCTCCCAATACAGAAGGAGATAAACTCCCCGTTCGTCCGGAAAGATACCAGTACTCCGGGTGAAGCCGGGAGCCCGGGCTAAGCCCTTTCGGACGTCAATAGATTTATTGTTTAAGATTGCCCCGGGTACAGTATCATGTACTGTCCTTACCACGCTCCATTTGTCTTGGTGGAAAAAAATCCTGGATTATTCCTTCTTTGCTCGCAATATTCCTTGTTTGTGGCAAATATTTCATGATGGCGGAAGAAATTCCATTAAAAGTGTTCGCTTGTGTACTTCATTGCTTACCCTATTGTGACCAATATTGCTCAATTTTGCAGTTTAAAAATGTAGTAGGAAAGCCCGTATATATATTGTTACATTTATGATTGAACTGCAATAATAATTCTTGCACTGATGCTATGAAAAACAATGCATTTGGTTGATAGTTGGCAGTTGGGTGACATTGATTATGATGAACATTTTTTTGTATATAATAATTGGAATGGGTACTTAGTGAAATTTATGTTTAGTTAATGAGTCAATACACCACTGTGTGTCAATGTATACGAAAACATAATATTTAGCAGTGCCATTATATACTGCATATCGACTACTGCTCCATTTGCCGGGCTGATTTATGAATCTAAACCATCTAGGTTGCCACCCAAACGCATCCCTGGATGCAGAAGTGTTGTAATAACAACAGCCGGTTGTCACCAAAGATAATAAGTGCCAACGTAGCCGATAATGAGTCCAAATCGCAGTCTCAGTTCGTCAAAATTTCTAGTATCTATTACATAATATTAAGTTAGGACTAGAGTTATATACATATAAGTCGGATTTGGCCCCAGCTCTCCACCCCAGGCAGGGGTGTATTGAAATTCAAATACTCTCCAAACTGGACAGCGATAATGCAAAGCCTATTGCTACAGTATATCAATGAGCACTTAGAAATTTAGAACAGGATTCACTCTATGCTAAAGTTTATAGGCATTTGAATAAAAAATCCCACTTTAAACTATTGTTCTTGACTGCTGAAATGCTGGCGTGTTTTCTTAACTCACCAGGGGACTACCATGACCATGCATTCTTATCATAGATTGACAATGATTATGAGACAGATGTATAAGTGTCACTTTCATACAGACAGACTATCCTGACAATAAGAACTTCTGGACTCTAAAATTGTATACTTTCTGTCACTCGATTCACTTGACTCTTATATATTTATAATATCAGCTAGGGACCCTCCTGGCTTCACGTCGGGTTCGATTTTAAGATAATAGCGTTGATCTTTCTGTACTATTCTGTGAATATAATATGGATCTTTTTAGCTATAAGCCAAGATCCGTAACGTAGTTTAAAAGATCTATGCCTTTAAATGGCGACATCGATTTATACTATTTAAAGACTGTGCTGTGATCATTAATATTGTTAGAAAACCCAGAGTATTGGCTGTTAACCAAACAATATACTTAAGCCAAAGTAAGTAACCAGGTGAACCAAAAGCGTCACAAAACAAGCACGCAGTAACGTGATCGCGTTAAAAAGTGCACTAAAAATTTCGCTTTCGATCTAGCGATTGGGAAATTTAAGAGGGAATTGCCTCCAATTCCGTTTTGCCATGCAAGAGCGAGCAAACTTATTAGCCGGGAGCTGGCTATCTTTTACTTTTTTCAGGTGACTCGGTCCCGTTGGATTGATTCGACGCTCGGATTGATTGGCCCCATGACTCAGTTTCTCTGTCATCGTTTTCATTTATAAATCTTTCTGCGATGCTATTTGATGCAGGTTATTTCAACGGGTCTCGATTTTTGGTTTCGTGTTTGAATGGTATTTTTAATTTATTGGAAGATTTTTTTTTATATTATAAAAGTATCAAACAGCAACTGCAGCCTAAGAACATAAGGTAGCTTGGGCAGCTCCGAATTTTGAACGGTTATATACCTCTATTAAAAGTGGTGTAAATCGCTGTATCACATGTTATTTCAGGTAATAAACGAAATACATAATTATATTAATATCTGTTGGCAGAGTATAGCAGTTCTCATGGTGCATGGATGAAAGGGGGATGGAATGGGCCTTCTTTATATGGTAGGCAATTCGTGAGTGGTATTCTGGTGTCAGTCACGTTTATAGACTGCAGTAGTCACTTGCCATCAGGTATATTATATACCACTCTGTGCTTCTCTGCAAGCTTTGCAATATATAAAAGTAATGTAGGCAGAAAAATGCATCACAAGAGAAACATAGAAAAAAATATTCAGCACCACGCTACAGCTTCGTTACGTAAAAATGTTGAATGTTACAAACGTGCACGTCTCCGCCAACAATATTAGAATAATTGATTAACTAAACGCAAAGAGAAATAATCGCGATTCAGCGTTTACTGCAAGGCTAGACACACAGTGGAGGCGTACGTCGAATATCGGCTCCCTAGTTTATTTTAGTCAATCGCACTAAACCTTTTTCGATGTAAAAATTAGCTGTGAGGATTTGTGCAATGGGGACAAATCAGATTTGCCTGATTGTTCGTGTCTTTATTGACATTCATAAGTAAACACCAGGTCATATCAAATTGAATAAATAATTTTCTGTGCAGTGATTAAACACCACGTGTTTTACAGTGAAAGAAACATCGTGAAGAAACCAACATATGTCTGAGAAGTAATTCAAAAGATGTATATACAGTATACAGTACCTGAGACGACGATAGACGTCACGTTGGCACATAATCATCTTCCGTGTAAAGTGGGTGTTGTTATTACAACACCTCTGCCTACCTTACATTTCTCAAGCGATTTACTTTGTTTTTTTTTAAATTGTGTAATATTTTTGAAAAGAGTAATTACTGAGTTCCTGCCAGGTTCTTCTCAGTAAAAGCAACCTTCCGAACCTGGCGGTAGCATGTATAATCCTGTAAATTAATGTCATTCTGACGATTTGAAAGTGCTTTGTAAAAAGTCTAATAAAGATATTTTTGACTTTGACTTTGACTTACTCCTTCGGAGAATGTAATTTTCAATTTCACTAGTAACGAAAAATTTTTGGTAAATTCATTTTATCATTTGAAGCACCTAAAACATAAATTCTTCTTTATATTCTTTAAAATATATACGTATTTTTAAACCCATCCGTATGCAACTAACCTAAACCAGTGCAAGGCCAGAAAAATGATTTATAAAACCTCCTATCTTATTTCTCTTTCTTTCTCGCCTCATTGCCGTATAGGCGTCTCTGTCTTTTCCAGTCCAATTTCACAGGCCGATGGTTGCTTCCACGGGACCTGGTAATGCCGCTATTGATTAAGAAGTTTGAATATTCATTCAATTATATGCCCGTGCGGTCCTGATGAAATGCTCAGATTTGCGTTCTAAGCCCCTTGTTGTTTGCCTTGTGTTTATTAACAAAACTGTATACTTTAATATTAATTAAGGTTATAATTCTTACTAGGTACTGTATGTGAAACAATATCTTGGCGTTGATTTTTTCTTAATACGGCTAGAAACACAAAATTTTACTATCGGTAAAATTTTAGGACGTTAAAATTCGACACGTTCAGTAGCTCAATTGGCAGAGCAACTACACGGTTTGCAAGAGGTATTGGGTTCGAGAAGCTGCTCTTGGAAGATAAATGGGTATTCACTACTCCTTACTCTGTGGAGTACTCACACTATAATGGTCTAAGGTAACATTATTTGGCTATGATCTTCTGTAAGCTGGAGGCCTCCAATCAGGCAGCTTCGAATTTCGAACGGTAGATCCTATTACGTTCTACCCCTTTTAAATTATAATTTCTATGGTGTGTAATGCCAGCCAAACCACCGTATTAACTTAAGTTATAAATGGTATGATTTACTATAACTATCAGGAATATCTTCAAGACTTAGAGTTAAAGATATCATGTTAACTCCATAATATTTCGTATCCAAAAAGTATCAAAACCGGTTTATTCCACTATTTCCACACGCAATAATATTTTACTTCCACAACCCATAGAACAAACAAATAATACGACTAAGCACACAAAATAGCAAAATATTCATAGACGAGATGAAGATTTTTCCCCAGGGGCAATATTCGCGGGCAGAAGCGGAGGTTTACACGCAATCTATCGTCTGTATTATCACGACATAAAAATATACAGAAAGCCAGTCACACTTGGCGTATTGGCGTAACAGTTTCAGTCATATACCTTACAGTACCTGGCAAAAATGTTGCACGTTTATCAAGATATCTGTTATCTGTCTAATACTATCTAATCGACTGTCATAAGTATTGTTCGACTAAAATAACACTCTACAAAGGCGATATTAGAATTAGACTAGAGAGATTGTTTTTGTACTGCGATATACAATATTTATCGCTAAGATCCTTACCCCAACAAAATAGGCTTTGACATGTTCAACGTTGACGAATTTCGATGCGTATTACTGTGGCTGGGAATGATTTGATGCTTTTTTATGTGCATGTTGTGGTTGAATTTGAAAGACGACTCAAGAAATGACGTGATGACGATACATCATCGCTACGATCTGATCCCATACATTGCTGAACCTGGCCCCTGATTTAACCCCAAGCTGTTATTTTGATATTGAGACAAAATCTGGATTTTAATAGCCATCTCGATCGATAAAGGAATCTGGCCTTTCGTACCCTTTTTATTTAGTGATATAATGGAGCTGTTAAAGACAATATGCTTGGTAACATATTGGATGCAGCTCGACGAATGTGTAAGCGAGCGGTCTTGCAACAAACGCCGGGGTACACTCGGCTTGCTTTATTTGTTTCTCTTCACCGTATTTACCATGCACTGATTACGAAACATGTATGATGAAGTGTTATATGGAGAAATACCTTGTACTTAAGTATTCGTTCGCGTAATTATTGTTTTAAAACTGTGTGAGAGAAAAGAATTGAAAGAGTTTCATAGCTTATAAATATAAAATCTGATCTTCTACACTAATATTATAAAGAGGAAAGATTTGATTGTTTGTTTGTTTGTTTGCATTGAATAGGCTCCGAAACTACTTGACCGATCTTGAAAATTGTTTCAGCAATAGATAGCTACATCATCAGCGAGGCTAACATAGGCTTATATTATCCCCATACTCCCACGGGAATGGGAACTACGCGGGTGAAACTGCGTGACGTCCGCTAGTGTGTTTATGCTGCTATAGTATAAAATCTGATCGCGTGTAAGTTCTGGCATAAGGACGCGAGAACCTTCCAAAGATAGGCTACATAGGCCACATGCGAGTGCACGAGTGATGAATTTAATTAGAATTGAAGCAGTGGCCATGGCTGACATCGGTAGGACCACCATCATCATCATAACGATACTACTTATATTAAGTCAGCAGCTAAAACTGCACCTTAAGTCCACTGTGTTAGCTTTTAAAATTAGGAGACTTAAAAAATTACAGGTGGATTGTGTGAAAGATGATTTAAGCTATGGAAGAGTAGTGATATAACGGATGACGACTGGTAGAGAGATGATTGCGCAAATAACATGGAATAAAGACAAGTGGATGACGATTTTAATTTCTAATACTTAACTATGATAATCATGATTTTTGCAAGCTTTTTAATACAATAATGTTCCGTACCCGATGTAGCCCTGTCCTAACGGAGCGATAAATCCGTAGCTACATCTGGGCAGGACTCGGTTCAATTTTATTACTATTCTCTCTAGCGACTTATTTGATTCACCCGTCAAAGCGAGCCGAGAGGAGTAGGGTTACATTATCGTCTCTCTTAGAACTCAGCCGTATCTTCCACGCTTTGTACCATTGAATAAAATGAATGCACAATTTTCTTCATGAACGTTTTAAGGTTAAGAGCCCCTGACACAGTTACTACTGATCTTAGTACTCAGATTTCTTCACTTCAGCTATTGAGTTGGAGGAAACCTAAGTATTTAGTCAGTTGGAATTTTGTATCTAAGTATGTTCATAATAACATTGCAACGAATCAAATTCTTGGTTGGTTTGCTTTTGACTGTAATATAAAAAGACACCTTCCGACGAATATGTCATTCTGACGTATTTTTTATTGTCAAATTTTATAAATATTATATAAATTAGAAAAGCGCTCCTTTCTCGGCCGCCACTGTAATGTTATGTTTATTTGATAACGCTAGAAATATTTTATTGCAAATGCAATATTACATAAGGTTTCTTATCAATACCTACTGGTGTAAGTAGGAAATAATACACACTTTCTAACACAGAATAATTATACTTTAAACGCATATAAAAAATATGTTTATTCTTTTTGGTGTTCTATTAATTGTGCAGCAAGTGAATAGCGTTGATAGGAAATTAGCTTTGGTAAATAAAAGCATGTTGTTAATTGAATAAAAATTGCTAATAAATATTTTTCTGTCCGTTTGCTTTGTGGCTCAAGTAGTCTAGTCAAGTAGGCAGTCGCCTGCAACGCGAGACTAGGAATCTAATCAGTCAACATCAATATGTTAAGATAGACCACGAGCTTTTCGGTGAAGAAAATTGTCGTGAAGATGTGCTTGAAAGTTATTTATTCAGTTAGGACTTTGAGGCCTACCATAGTCTCACATTACGGTTTCAGCACAGCTGACTGCTTTTAGCTTCTAAGCTTTGACGTTTTATTTGTGATGCCAAAATTAAACGTCAAAGCTAAGGAGTTAGTAAGACGTCATTGCTATAAAGATGATAGTATGCCTCCAGATTTCGAAGCACTTGCACATGCACAAGGAAATTACTATAGGCTCGTAATTAGCCCTGTGAAAATATCGGCAAGATAAGCAACTAAGCTTTATACGCTTACGCCTTTCCAGGAAGGTCCCTGAAGAGTAGGGTAGTGGTAGGTAAGGCGTCAATGTGGTAGATGGGTGTTCTAATTAATATATTATAGGTATTTGAAATTTCTAAGACTTAAACAGGATTCCTCGCAATGTTCCTGTTTAATTTATATTGTAGTATGCAAGAAGACCAGGGCCTACTTTAATACTGGCCTTATTAAAAATAAGAATGTTTTAAATTTCAAAATAGTTCCGATCTTCTTTTATTTCTTCACATTAATTTATTGCTCTTGAATTGAAAATATATTGGTCTTGTAAATGTTATTGCTATTGAAGATTGATATTGATATTGAAACCTGTCTTATTATTATTTGGTATTGGTCTTGTTGTATTTTATTTTGTAAATATATTATCGCATGTCAGCCATAATTTTTATTGTTTGGATGAACGGGGCTGCACTATCTCCAACAAGTGAATGATGAAATTATTCATGAATATACTTTGGGTTTATTCAGTTCCTTCATCGTAAAGCTCGAGGTGTGACATCCAGACTGCTGGGATAGCGTCTTTGGGTAGCCACCACGGCGCTACGTCTAAGCTAATTGTGCACTTGCTAAATTATACTGGTGTTTTCTAGGCAGTATTAAGAATGAGGCCAGCGAATATGGTGGTATCAACGTTAGCAGTCAAGTTCTCTTTGGCTAAGCTGGCATCGGTGGCTCAAGGACAAACTAAGACGGAATTGATGCAAGTACTTGGATTCACTAAGGAAGAAATGGTAAATTTACTTCTGCAAGAAGGATTGATGACTAGATATTTATTGACAAAAGAGACAGACATGGTAATGGTCAAGGAGAAATGAACTTAGGCCCGCTACATCGCCTACCTAGTGTGTTAGTGTGTTTAAGAGCAGGATTTGATAGTTTTCTTAGTAAAAGCAACGTTGATCCTGACATCGATAGTGTGCAGATTATGTATTCAAGTAGATACTTATTATGTTGTTACATTTACATCGAGTTTAGTATCCCGTCGTTGGTAAATGGTAGTGGCATCTACACTTATATTAAAAAGAGGAAAGATTTGATTGTTTGTTTGTTTGTTTGCATTGAACAGGCTCCGAAACTATTTGAACGTGCTTGAAAATCCTTTAGCAATAGATAGCAACATCATCAGCGAGTAAAATAGGCTACAATTTATCCGCTTAATCCTACGGGAACGGAAACAACGCGGGTGAGACCGTGTGACGTCCGCTAGTAAGAAAAAAAAATTGTTATTATATATTCCTTCAATATATTTTTTTATTCGAATCGCCTTTAAGGAACAATCCACGGATCTACACGTGGAGCCACGCTGTGGATATGAGTGCACGTCGAGGGATCATTCTGCCACATTGGATGTTCACTGTTGAAAGTTATTTAAGGTTAAGACTCTATATTATTACTTCTTTCAGATAGAGTTATGTTACGACATGCCCAAGTACCGATTGGTCAGCGCCCAGCCGCGTGATCTGATGATGTATAACAGGTTGTACGTGAACTACACCGACGCAGTCAACACTACCTTTATGCAGGACCCTAGAGGTGTATTTGGGATTACCGTTGATAAAGTGGGTTTCAATTACCCGATATCTGCTACCGATTTCATTAATAGATGGGTAAGAACCAAACCTGTTTAAAAAATCACTATATTTTATATCTGGGAGACCTGTGAAGGTTATCCAACATTCAATGTTTACGTAATATTCTTGGTTCTTGAATGTTGTTCCCGAAACCTGGTTTCTAATGGAGATATTGGGAACCACATAGATGGTTTTCATTAATGGAGCTTTTGGGAACAAAATACCAGGTTTTAATTAATAGAGTTATTGGGAACAAAATATCTGATTGCTAATTAATAGTGTCATTGACACTATGAGCAAGTGGTCGTCTTTGGTTAAAGAAACGCTCTAGTCTAAGACTCTGGCTTCACCAAAAGAAGTGATATTATAATAAATAATGACGTACGTTTCAGATATCAACAGCAACTCGCAACCATATACCAAATGTAGTGAGCACTCCGGATATTAACAAAAACACTACCATGATTATTGTCAACGGCTTATACTTTAAGGTACATTCAATTCAAGATCACCTATTTATAGATCATTATCACACCGGCAAATCCATTAAAATTTAATCTTCTTCAAATGGATTAATCATAAGACCTGAAATAGAAATTCCAAAAGTGCAGTATAGTTCCTATACATAACGCGCGAAACCGAAAAAACTCCGGTAACGTTATATACTTCTCGTCTTATCTTGTGTGTAGTTTTTCCTGCCGTTATTTCTACGTCAAACAGCCTACCTTTCTCTCTTAATCAAACCCTATTCATAACTAGCACAGAATGCTCTTAAAGACGGTATGTTTTGTCTAGGGAGCATGGGAACACCGTTTTTACTTTGAAGACACTGCAGTTAGGAAGTTTCGGCATTTTCAAAAAGCGAACATATCCCACATACCAATGATGGCTCAAAGTGATAGCTTCTATTATTTGGATGATGAGGAGAATGACGTTAAGGTACATTTTTAAATCATTAATTATAAGGAAAGGTGCAAGGTTTGGACAGATAACATTGGTATGGAGATAACTTATTACCTCAGGAGCACTTACAGGAATAACGATGTACATTGGTGTGTTTTGAAGCGACTTAATTAACATCTGCTTTCATCATCGTCCCTGGCCTTATCACATACATTGATTGAATCCGATGTGGCTGATCACCTGATTTTTATACGACTGCCATCGGACCTTCGTAACCCCTTTCACGTTAAAAATTGGTAATCTGAGTTAAACCAGTTGCCAGACTCTCTTTCTCCGACTGACCAACGAATGCTAGCTTAACGTGCTCTCCAAGGCCCGGAGGCATCTCAGGCGGACACCTATCCAACTACTGACTTTGGTTAGGGCTACGTAATTTCACTGATTGAATGATACGCAATAGCATTAACATCTGCTTTATAACAATGATATCAATAATTTTACAGATCATAATGATATACTACGAGGCACTTGGATTTCGATTGGTTGTCGTGTTGCCAAATGAAAACGACGGCTTGCCGGAATTTCTGAGGAGATTAGATTTGAATCCTAAGATATTAGACAACCTGTCCTCGAGAATGAAACCAAAATCGCTTAGAGTTGTCTTGCCTATACTCAAGATTAAGACTTATATCGACTGGACTGGATTTTTACAAGAGGTAAGTGACAAGATGAGGATTTATCTCACACTCAAACGTCATAGATGAACAGATAATGTTATGTTGTGATCTTTCTTAGACGAAGTGACGAATTTTTTAGATTTCAATCGCTTATAACAACGAGACTGAATGAGACATTCTGAAGCAATGATGGATGAAAATCAAAACACGGAAAAATTCGACGCATGAGGTGTGATCACGAGCAGCTCAGCTGGCAGAGCAACTGCATGGCTTGCAGAGGTCGTGGGTTTGAGTTCCGCCTCGTGCCCGCATTTTCTAACCATTTTTAAGAATTTAAAATAATGTAATCATCATTGAAGTCGGAAGCTAGTATTAACATTTTTAGATAATCCAATTTGAACTGGACAGACCAGCGAGCTCAAGATAGAAATAAATGGAGTCAATTGAAGGAAGCGTACACATAAATATTACAAATATTGAACTCTTTCAGATGGGCTTAAATCAAATTTTCAATATTACATCCTCTGGTCTTGAGAATATCCTGAATAACTATCATAAAGTTGACAAAATATGCTTGAACTCAGTAAAGCAAAGGGTGTTTTTTGAAATGGACGAAAATGGACCTTATAGGATGGCTGATGGTTGTACGTATCGCAAAAATTATAATATATATAAATATATTTCTATACCACTAAATAATCAAGGAAAAATTCAGCCAAAGGAAAGGTAAATGGTTAACATAAAAAACCCTTGCAATGCCAGAGGGATCACATGGGCATTGCCAACCCTGCGAGAATTGCTACACACCTCCTTGATTAACCCAATTCTAAATTCACTTCGTAAAACTACGTCGTGAAGTTTTATTCATATCTTACTAGGCAGGGATGTCAGTAACTTCGTTTAGAGGTTGCAGTTGGGTCCTTAAAAGCCACGTTATACGAATACAATTTTGGTTAGATTAAAAACGTTCAGAGGACCTGTCAAAAGGTCAGCTTCAATTCGATAGAGCCCTATGATACACAGGATACCTTTTACATACAAAAGCTATTCATGGCAAAGCTACCATAACCATGTTTAGCATATGCTAAACATTGTTTTAAAACCTATTATGCAAGAAAAAATAAGTAAGTATCGGAACTGCCTCTCAATAATTCTCACCACAGAAAACATACTTCATTAGTTTGCGGACTACTTCAAAATATACCTACGTTAGTCCACTGCTGGACACAGGCCTCCCCTAATGAGTGCCATAGCGCCCTGTCTTCAGCTTGCCGCACCCAGCAACTGCATTCAGTCTTTCGCAGATCGTCATCCCACCGAAGGGCGTCTTACACTACGTTTGCCGGGCAAAATATACGTTTTCATTATATTGTTTTTTCTGTTTCTTCTGATTACTTATTCACAGTCGACGGAGAACGTAAGAGAGATTATGATTTTGAAGAATTCGTCGCTGATCATCCGTTCTTCTTCATGGTGCAAGTGGAGTTGGACCAACCAGTGCGGTATCCAGCTGTGGAGGAACTCTTCACTGGAGTCTACTACGGACCTGACGAGTGATGCCTTTAAAAAACTGTCGTCTACTCACTAGATGGCGCCACGTTGATCACACTCTGATCACAGTATAACTATAAGCAGTTTGGAATCTAAGACAAAATCGAAATGACACACTCACACAGACGCGCTCATCAACGAGATAATAAGCGGCCCTAGCGTCTATAAACAGTGTCATATACGTTATTGTTGTTTTTTTCTAAATTTTAAAGAGCCTAATCGATTACTTTTGCAGAAAATTTAGGAAAAATTTAAAAACTTTAATTGTGACAGCCCATCACGATCAAAAAAAGGATATTATTTTTCAAAAATTTTATCTAGATTCCTTCTGCTTAGTAAGATTATAATATTACTACTATGATTACGTCTTCATTCTTTTCTTTCTAGAATTGTTACAATGTCCTCTTTTGAGAGTCGTATACAAAATGTAATTACTTTAATTGAGTAATAATTTTTTTTTAATCCATTTATAAATGTCAAATTAAGAGGGTAAGTAGACAATAATAGCTAACTAACGGTCACGTGTGGCACGCGTGTCAATCACGCCAATTATGCACTAGCAATAGTTGATGGGGTGGCACTGTCAAAGGGTAAATTGGGACATTTTACGCTTGGTTACACGACCGTAGCACGAAATAAACGTTTGATACAATAGAGTCCTCTTATTTAAAAAAAAATAAGACGTTAGATACGTCATACACATAAATATAATAACAACTCTATATACCAGACTTTATAATTTCAAATGGAAAACTGAAAAAAAAAATGTAAATGACGTCCACCTGCCGCCTTACCATAAGCTCTGATTGTAATCATAGTTCCACTGTATGACAGTGACAAACTTATAAACATCATGTACAACCGTCTCATGATAAGAGTTAAACTATCATTGTAGGGCCTCTGTGCTTGTTTAATTTTAAGTACCTGGTTGACCGAGCTGTGCTTGGTTTCTTTTCTCACAAAAAACTAAACAATTTCCCACAAAAGAAAAAAAAAGGAACCAAAAGATAAAAATCGAACCGGTGAACGTCAGTCTCGAACCGGGGTACTCTAGTTTCGTTATCACCTCGTAAGCTGACAGCCTCAACTCTGAGCTATCATAACTTGACAGTTATCATAAAGATAAATAAAATTCTGCGTAGACAGAGTCGCTGGCATCAGCTAGTTAAAACCCTTACAGAGTGTCAGTAAATAATAATGTAAGATGGCCCACGAAAGTGCATTAGCATATTTACGACAATAGTTACAAACGCCCCGGTGGCCTGGTAATTGCTTTTGATTATGATTGCCCTGCGTATATCAATAAAGTGTAAATTGTCATGCATACACAATGCCACAATGAATAATTTGTGAAGGGTGATGGAAAATGTTACATTTACATAATAGTGCCTCATTTTGAGCTTTTTTGAAAGGATAACTTTGAGTTTAATAACTATGTAGATAATATTATAATATACTACCACAGTCCTGTTTTAAATTAAGTAACAAAAATGCATGCTTTTATTTATTCTGGAGCCTTTAGAGTATTTGAGCTCAGGTGTACGGAATCAAACGAAAAAAAAACTAATAATATTTTGTCAAATAAGCTAAAAAGTCGGTCACTATCGATTTCAAATGCTTTATTCGATTATTCGCAAAATAAAAAAATATAATGATGATTAAAAATATATAATAATAATAAAGCCAACAGTAGAGCTACTCTTAAAATTAAAAAAATATAGAAAGTCTTTTGAACATCCAAAGCGTAACTGGCAGATCTTTTTTGCCCTTTGAATATTAAAGTCTAAAAAACTTGTCCAAAAATCCCATCATTGACAAATCAATTGCAAAATGCAGTGCAAATGTCCCAGATCTTATCCGACAGGTGACATCCCGCGGGAGTCAATTAGTTCCGTAGCCGGTTGCGACCAGATCGGTCCGGTTCCAAGCGGATCGCACCGGAATGACTTTACCGGCGACATTGGTTTCGAGAAATAGGGGGATTATGTTGAATTCACGTCCAACGGAGTTAGAATGTCGAAGGGATTTAAGAATACACCGTGACAGAATTGTCAGCAGTTTGTATGCTTTCTTACAAATGTTTAGAAACCTTTGACAGGAGTGGGTGCAACGAACGACTCACAAATAAAAAAAACATTATAAAAATACTAAAGACTATATGCAGCCCAAAGTCAAATTGACAATCTTAAGTGAATATGTAAAAATATAATATACCCGGTTGAATTGAGAAATCTCCTTTTTGACGTCGGTGGAAAAGGATCATATTGATTTTTGATCTCAGTAAGAAAGCTTACTGAGATCAAAAAGTCAAATGATTTCTATGAGACCAATATTAAAAAAAAAATATAGAGTTATTAAAACAAGCCTATATCTATCTGTAAATCCAATAAAATGCTGCTTCTCAGCCCCATGCCCGGCTGTAAGTGTAGCCGACTATGGTGCAGCATGTCTCTATAAACCGAACATTAATTTGCACCAACATAGAAGCACCAACGTAGCGCTGCCAACCGCACCTACATCACGCCGTTAGGTACGGTGCGCAGAAAAATCGTGCGCCGCGCGTACAATGACAGCAGGTCATTTGTTAATTCGCTGAAATATGGTGGCAGGCGACGGCTATTCATTATAAGGCCTGCTCGTTTGTGCCACACGTGTGTGAGTACAGACAGCAACGTAGATAATAATGCACTCGCTAATAGTCGAAATAATAATTTTATATTATTTTATCCGAATGAAAATCACCAAGTAGGGCTTACTTAAATGCAGATAAATTATTTTACAAAAGCCTACTTAAACTCAACGACAGAACTTGTTCCTTATTAACTCTATCTCTCACGAATTCGATTTCAATACACAGACTTTTTACGCAAATTATAGTCAGAAAAAACAAAATTGTCTCTGCCTACCCCTATGGGATACAGGCGTGAGCATATAATATAATACGTATGTATGCATGTAAAAACACAAATATAAACAGTTAACTTCGTATTAAATCAAAAGACACTTATACCAAAAAATACCATATTTTTCATTGAATGAAAAATTAATTAAATTAGGTATTGAAGGTATTACTATTGCGAACCTGGCGGTAGCATGTATAATCCTGTGTAATTGTGTCATTCTGACGATTTGAAAGTACTTTGTATAAAGTCTAATCGAATAAAGATATATTTGAATTGAATTGAATTGAAGCGTGCCGCGACAAATACATGTACTCGACAGGTCCCCCTCCTCCCGTGCATGGGAGCCACACGTCTCCAAAGTTTTAGGAAACTTGTAAACTAAGTTTTTTTACTAAGTAATAGTTATTTTTTCTTATATTTTTCTTGGAATAACTTTCATTTGCACTACCACCCGTGAATTGGGCATAGTTTTACTAAACCACAGCCTGTATAACAATCATGCCAACCCTACCGAATGTAAGTTAAATTTTACTGTTAATAGTAAAGCGTTTTGTGTGCAGACTGTACTTATACTCGGTGCACTCACTCGTGCAACGACGACGAATTGCATTCGATATAATCGTCTCTCTCGCTCTTAAGTGCATTGTATGACCACGTCTCTCTCACACATAATACACTGAATGCATTGTAGGTATTTAAGAAGGCCTACAGATTTCATATCTCACAGAAAATATGATGTAAGTGAATTTAACATTCTCTTGAAATGGGACATTATAAAGTTCGTGTATAAAGTATAGTTCTTAGAATAATAGAGGGTTAGACATTTATATTGGAAATGGCTATGACATATCTACTCTTGATGATTAATATTTTATTTGAGAGCCTTTTTGTAATATTGGTTTCATAAAAGATATTTTCGATGAATCTCCATGCTTAAAATATTTATTACTAGCAGACGTACACAGATAAAGTATAGCTTATGTTACTCGCTGATGTAGCTATCCATTGCTGAAAGAATTTTCAAAATCGGTCAAGTAGTTTCGGAGCAAATTCAATCCTCTTAATAGTATAAGTTTCGAATTTTTTTTTTAAGTTAAACCTACATCAATGTTTTTACTTGCCGTGATGGCCTTGTGGTTTGAGCAATCGCCTGCTACGCAAGCGACGCACGTTCGAAACCCAGCGAGAGCTCTACAAAAGTTTTCTAAAAACTTATGTGCAGTGATTTCACACCACTTGCTAGCGGTGAAGGAAAAAATCGTGAGGAAACATATATATATATGTGCCTGAGACGGCGGTAGAGTCACCATCTGCCACGTTGGCACTTAATCATCGTCGCTGAAAAGTGGTTGTTGTTATTACAAGACATCTGCTTACCCCTTCGGGGAATACAGGAGTGAGCACATGTATGCATAGTTTACACAAAGCTTAGACTAAACTGGGACTCAAACTACGTCCATCCCTTTTTATATCCGTTTCACAGAAAGAGGTGGCGCTACATTTAAACCATGGACTATCTATTCTATTATAATATTTTAGCCTATGTTTTGTAATGAGTTTCAAAGAAAGTAGCGCAAAGACACGGACAGACCCAAAAAAACATTAAGAAAATCTATACAGATAAATAAAATTGAAGTTTCTCTTTGTAATTCCAAAATAACAGCTTTTCACTAAATGCATATAAAAGTATACACGCTACTGATACTGAAAAACCAAGTTATAATTTTTTTCTCTGTCTGTCTGTCCGTCTCTCTGTCTGTCTGTCTGTTTAATCTCTGAAACGGCTGGACCGATTTTAACGGGACTTTCACTGGCAGGTAGCTGATGTTTCAAGGAGTAACTTAGGCTACTTTTATTTAGAAAATATATTAGGGTTCCGTGTTTATAAAGCATGGAACTAAATCTACGCGGGTGAAACCGCGGGGCACAGCTAGTAATGCATAAATTACAATAACACATTAATTCTAGATATACACCGATTTTCAAATAGCTCTGAGAAAAATTGTGATACTAAATAATCTTCTCTTTAAAATTCCCTGCAATACGATTTGACAGACATTCAGTGTTGAAATGTGGTCACGAAATAGGCGTATGATAGGATATTAGCATTCCAGAGTGGTAGGCCGGTGAATACGGGATGACCCCTGGGTAATATGGAGTTATACCGTTACAGAATTCATCATGAACAGCCAAGGAGAATTGGGAATTGCCTTACCTACATAATTCTTCACAACATTTTATACATTTTTCGAATTCCAAAAATAAAAATGAAAAAGATTTATTCACTTTCGATCCTGGTTTTTTTTTAAATGTTCACCTTCATCCAAATGATTTTTTTAAATAATAGTAAACTTACGTTTACTCCTTGTAACATTAGTTAACTGCCAGTGAAAGTTCCGTTAAAATTGGTCCAGCCGTTTCGGAGATTAGTCGGAACAATAATAATAATGTATATATATATAACTTATAGTACTTAATTAATGTAATACAGCAAGTTGATTACTAAAACTTCCTACACTAGGCTAAGCCTGAACGGAACGGAACAAACAGACATACAGACAGACAGACAGAGAAACATTTTAAAACTTGGATTTTAGCGTCAGTAGCATGTACACTTTCATATGCATTTAGTGAAAAGCTTGGAAAATTTTGGAATTACAAACAGTCACTTCAATTTTATTTATCTGTATAGATATATAGTCTTTTTTTATGTGAGTATCGTATAGTATACTTTCATACTTTATGCTTCAAATACATCAGTATCAAAGTTTCAAATGTGTACATAGTTGGTACCCTAATAAAGAAGCTAAAACCAGGTAAAACAATGTTTGATCTGAAGCGGTTTTCAACTCCACAACGTTCGAGAGCTAGTAAACGGATTGTGAATATTCGTCGGCAGTAATTATGACACCTCTTCAAACTTTACCATGATACACACTTTCCGGTACAGTTAGTTTTGTTCTGTAGTTAGGTGTTTGAAGTAGCTGAGAATTACGAGTCCGTACTCTGCTTAAAAATATGCCGTAATACGAGTATGTTACCATATTTTTGTGAATATTTATTTGCCTCTTGTCTTACTTACTCTACTTTTTCATTTATATCTCTGCCCGTATGTGAAGTATGATTAGATGTAAATTTATACTTGAATATATCTTCTATAACTCATCAAAAGTATTTGCAATGTGTTAGGTAGTTCTTTCTTCAATCTTCAAGTCAACTTAATGCTGTAACTGATGCGAAGGCGCAGGCAGACTCATATACATAAGTGCGCTGATTTGTGTGCAGTTGTGTTAAGCGTTTCTTGCATATTTCTAAAGCAGCGCTCCAGTCGTTACATAGATGGCGCTACTCGTGAACAGATGTGAAGTTTGAGTACAAATGTAAGAGAGCCTAAATCGCGCCATAAGAGTTTTCCAGTGCATTTCAGTATATATATACAATATATATGTTTCCAACTAGAAGATTGGAATCCGCCTGGCTGGAAGATATTCTCGCTCTACCTACATTACAATAAATGTATTTTAGTGCGAAAGAACGGATTTATTAAAAAAAGATTTACTATTTGCAATTACATTTTGTGTTGACAATTAATTTATATTATTTGATATTTGCCAGAACTATAGTAATGCTGTTATATTACCTCTGCCCTTCCTAAAAGAAACATGCACCTGTGCGTAACCAATTAGGGTAAGCAATGAATAAAGGAATGGGTTCAAACGTTTTTATCTCCTGAAACACTCAGACGAAATTTGGGAGCTAGAAGACAATTTAAACCAGTTTAACATACAATTTGGCAGTAGGGGTAGGCACCGGTTCGGCTTCGTCCGAGTGCGACGTTTTATTAGATTACCTATGCGCAACTTGCTCCTACAGATACTAAGGGATTGTGCTCACTGGGGCGTCTAATACTACCAAATTGTGGATTAAATTTATGTTTCCAAACTTATTTCAAAAAGTACAAGTCTCCTTTTTTAAACAACTTTAAAAAAGGAAGAGGTTCTCAATTCGACTGTTTTTTTAATGTTTTTTTACCTCAGACTGTCGACCGACGACTTTTTTTTGATTACCGTGTTGTCCTATTTCAATTTGGTCCTGTGATCATATATGTCTTAAATTTGCATTTTTAACTGTGTTTTTACGAATAAAATTATTTCGTTACTTAATAAAGCAGTTAGTTCATACCTAGGCGGTGTATTGTCTGGGCAAAGAATTAGGTATCTAAATAAAATGTGAAAATAAAAAACAAATTAAATTAATAAGGCTTATATTAAACTCAACATTGAAGCTTTAAAATAGATGTCTATTATTTTGATACCGACCAAAAAAAATTTAAAGTGTGTCCAAACAGGTCAAGTGTACGAGCACCCTAGTCTCTTAACAACAGCTAACTGGTAAATCGGTATTAATTAAATGGATTGCACCAGACACGGTCGTCTGCATAGTTGATGATTGTCTGCCGACCCTACTCGGTTGCATATCGGCTTTTAATACCGCTCTTGTATTTAAACTGTCGCTTAAAACTACTTATGGATTCATTTTCTCTTCCCTTACTAAAACTCAAATATATAATATAACACCACGTGCTTTACGGTGAAGGAAAACATCGTGAGGAAACCTGCATATATCTGAGAAGTAATTCAAAGACGTGCGTACAGTGCCTGAGACGGCGATGGACTCATCTTCTGTCACGTTGACATCTTTGGTGAATAGTACAGCACCTTGGCGTACCCCTTCGGGGACCCTTCTGGGATGACGTGAGCATATAATATTATATTTATCTATTTCTGTAACAAATCGTAGCGTAACAAAAAACCTGCAATAGATGATGCTAGGACGGTCTGTCATGCGATAACCTATATATATCTTTGGTGAAAGAAACCTCTACCTACGTCTTCGATGACCTTTATGAGAAGGAGTGAATAAAGCTTAGCCTTATTTGAACATTGGACATTTCCCGACGAATGTACATGAAGGGATGCAATAAAGTCCATAATTGTGTGCAGCAATACGTGTAAACACGAAACCAATGATACATGAAAAGCAGATAATGATATGAGCGCGCGTCGCTCGTCGTGTCAACTAGTTAACGACCGCAAACACTGAATATGAAACACGCCCGCGGCGCAATCACACACGTCGCGTTTTATTTGTGTGTGTCGCTACACAAGTGTGTAGATACATTGTCTGATGACGACGAACGTGTGTATGTGAGGTACATACTCTCGTATTGTAAAGCTAAGATCCAAATGTGTAGGGGTGAGATCATAAGTTGCGCGCATTTAGTTTAGTTTTATTTGTTTTTATCAATATCTAACACACACACAGCGCCACCTAGGTCTAAACTAAACAAAGCTTTAACATGGGAACTTTATACTGTTGATTCTTCATTATTTTATTTTCTTTTTAATACCTTTTTTTTATTTTTCTCTCCGTAAAAACCGCCCTTGAAAATATAGGAATATTCTAAAAAAATAATTCGGAAAATCAGTTCAGCTGCTCTGGAGATTTGCGCTTAGCTATACATTCACCGATTATTTTTTATATTACAGTTAAGGGACACTTGCAAAACTCATTGAACATCATATAAGACTGAAGTTAATGTACATCAATCATTCTTCACGTTTATTATTAGACTACTTAATATCTAAGTCCTTGAATTTTACTCTATTAAGTTTCTGTTTGTTTGATCAAGCGATTAGGATTGTTCATATATAAAACAATAAAATAAGATGAAGGTTAATTTAAATCAGCACATACAAACTGGATTAAAGGCCTTAACTAATTTAAACGAAAGATAAAAATAAAACAATTTCCCCGTTCCCAAATTAACAACTCAATCACAGACAGTAACCGGCGCAACGGTTACGCGGACGAAATATTAACTTCTACGTTTGTTACACATACACTACTCACAGAAGATAAACCATTGACAGAAAACGTTCGAACAATATATTCTACCTATACAGTAGGCCTAGACAAAGTAACACTCTATTGCGCTTGGGCTAATAGAAGCGATGCAAAATGTATTGAATTGATATATATCAGGCACGTGACATAATGTGTTATTCCCATACATTTAGTATCGTTTCTATTAGCGAAGCATGAGGTTAATTTAAGTTTGTCTACTGCACAGTGGTTTTCAAAAATGTTTGCGAAATTATCACTATAATATAACCTTTTTACCTTCATCAAATTGGCATTCATATAATATAACCTTTCTACCTTCATCAAATACTTTTTGATAAGATGAATAATGTGTATCGTTCTAATTAATTTTTTTACTCTACTTGTATCTTAATTAACACTCTTCTAAAAAAAACAACCTCGAAAAATAAATTCACACACATCGAATGACTTTTACAAATTCAGAATGCCTAAGTCTACAGCTTGCAGGAGCGTTTCAGCCTGTTTATAATCGCTTCCCCAGTGTGTAACCAGCGTAAAAACTGTTTAGTTATTCAAGTCCCGTCGTTGGCTATTCAAAAATCGCTACGAACAGCCACAATTATAATTTGCGAGCAAATCAAATGCAGTGGCGTCGCGTTGACGCGGTAAACGGTTATTCAATTCCCAACACACACGGTGTGTTAATACTATTGGTTTAAATATTCATGCTATGTTTGAGAATTATCTCTTCTTACTTGATTTTTTTTAAATTAAGTAGCGTACATTTCTACTTGTAACATCTATCTACCAGTGAAAATTCCGTTAAAATTGGTCCAGCCGTTTCAGAGATTAAGAACAAATAGACGGAAAGACAGATTTTTTTTTAACAATTTTTTTAAATGTAAATACCGTGTTGTAAAAAGCTGATAATTTAGAATTACAAACAGGCACTTCAATTGTATACAGTTATATACAATTGTAATCTTAGGTGGTAAATTCCTCGACATTCATAAGTGCTTTACCAGGGTTTAACTGAATAAATCATTTTCATTTTCAATAAAAACAGAAAATAATATATCAGGGGTATCGTTGAATCACGAACACAAAAAAATATGCTCAAAGCGTGACACATTCATAGGAAAACGAAAGGCTCTTGAAATTCAAAGAAATTTAAACATTTCGCAATAAGCTTACCCGAGATTAACCAAAATCAATAAATAATTAAAACAGCATGCAGTTTTTTTCCCACGAGCGATTATGGCCCTTCCCGTAAGTTCAGTCAAATCTGGCATTATGATAATGTGTAATCCTGCGCATTGTAACTCACACCCTGTCGGTACACACTGCAAACACTGTATCGGATTAAATTATATATAATTATTTATCCGCTGCCGTGGCTAATCGGAATACCAAAAGAATAATTGGATAGGATATGGATAGGACTTGGACAATTTAGAAATTAGATTTTTTAAAAATAAAATGATGAGACTACATACCGAAATAGTATATTAAAAATATTTTTTCTATTTCGGTATGTAGTCTCAGCATTTATTTTTACTAGCTGTGCCCCGAGGTTTCACCCGCGTAGTGAATGTCCCGTTAAAATCCATCCAGCCGTTTACGCGTGATGCCGTGACCAAGGTAAATGGGGATTCATTTATATATATATATATATATATATATATATATAAGATTCCAATTATTAGTACGTCATCTGCTGTAAATGAGATATTAAATTAGTGCGTCATGTAGTTTCGGAAAAAAGTGAAATAATTATTTCTGCTAGGGTAATGTTCTTCTGGAATAACGTTACACATTCTTGCTAGGGTAACGCACTCTGCTTTACATACTCAGATACTTACATTTATTTGTTTACTCAAAACTATTAAGAAAGAAACGGAAATAAAGGAAATATTAAGGTTTCCTCTAAAAGGTTTACTCTAAAAGGTTTACTTTAAAAGAAAGAAAAAGAACTTTTAGGGTTTACTCATAGGTGAGAGGTAATCTTACAATTACAAAAAAATATCACCAATATTATCATCACCATCATTTTCCACATCACCGGCAACAATACTGACGTGCTATAGATTCCTCTACGAGATTGACATAAAGTATATAATTTTGGTTAAAATCACCATTTTAAGATCCCTCAGTAATTAGAAAAAATTTAATTATCATTTTTAAAATCTACTGTTAATCATCCAAAATGTTCCGTGTACATATGATCACTTAAGTTATCATTGAAAGCAATTCCATTACGCGTAAGCATCTAAGTTGCAGCTGAGGGTCATAGCTTGGCTCTCGTAAAGTTGGATCGCTTCGTATGCACTTCTTACTCGGCGGATCGACTTGAGCTAAGTTACAAGATTTAATTGAGAATCTAAGTGATTGATGGTAATGGAACGATGAGATGGATTTAATCATTTTAACTGGATTTCAATGGTATATTTTCTTGGTTACCTATAATGCAAATGAAAATGATTTATTCAGTTTAGGCCCTGGTAAGGCACTTATGAATGTCGAGGAATTTACCACCGGTTCGGAAACTAGCCTTCTGAGAAGAACCGGCAAGAAACTCAGCTGGCATCATGTACATTTCATTACCCAGTAGATAATGATAAATACAAAAAAAAACATCAAAAATTATTCACAATAGTGAAAATTGTATCAGCATGCATATAAAAAATAAAAAACAATACCAAATGATTTACATAACATGTTTGTATACCATGTCATTGCCAGGAGCTACTTGTGCAGAGTTTTAATTCCATATGTATATATATATAATATAGTTAGTAGATATCTCTCATCTTTCAAAAGATCTTTAAGTTAATTTCAGTAAAAAAAAAAAAAAAAAAAACTATTCATACCCAGTCTTCTATACAAAAACATTGTCTCTGTTATTTTGCTGCATGCTGTTGCTACCTATAATTGTAGTGGCACTTACTTATGTTACATCTATCATGTACTCAAACTAATGTATTGGTGTTCTCTATGTTGGTAGCCTTAAAAATAAATAAATAAATAAAATAAATAAATATATAGTTATCCGCCGCAATTACTGATAAATGGTCTGTGGGTGAATATTCAAATATTCACTTACAAAAAAAGTGTTAGAAAATGTTTGTAAATATTCGGATCAATAATGATAAAGTGCGATTTAGTATTATTTTATTTCGATATCTATACTGATAAATACAATTAAGTGTCTAAGTAGTACGTAAGTAGTCGTAGTTCAAAATTAACAGCTTTTCACTAGTACTCACTAAATTATAAAAAAACAAAATATCTGTAACTTAGACTAATCATAATTAGGTTTCCACAATAAAAACCTCCCATGAAACTGAGTTGCAATCCAAACCTTAATTCTTAGCGATCCCAACCAGACTTTGAAACCTATGAAATACAAGTCAATAGTATGTAGTAGGTACAATAACACGGCTTGTAGACGTAGTGTGACCAGTGTGAGAGGCGACGGGCAGTCCTCTCCAATTACACGTGAACGGGACGATAAAGGGATGAGCGTGCCCGCCTGTTTCTTTCCCGAGCACGCTACACGATTATTACGACCAAATGACCGTCTTAAGAGTCCGCTAATGGTACAAGGCACGGGATATAGCGAGTCGCGATTGACTATATACTGTGGAATGACCAGGTGGGATGGCGATCTGCGCAAGACTGCAGACAGATGCTGGATGCGGCAAGCTGAAGACAGGGCGCTATGGCACTCATTAGAGGAAGCCTATGTCCAGCAGTGGACCAAGATTGGCTGATGATGATGATGAGTTCGCAGCGCTTAGTTTCTACATTCATTTGAGTTTGTATCTTATTACTTGGGGCTTAAGAGTTAAAGAATAAGCCCGCTCTTTCGTTAACCTTCTATACACGTAGCAGCAATTTTATTGAGATGGTGATCAAAGGAAATCATGTTTTTAAATAATATTATTTTATTTTTATTTTATGCATAAAACACATGCTTCGGTTGTAAGTTATTAAATTGGTTAGGAAAAATAGAAATCGATCCCACGATAACCTGCAGAAACTTATTGCATTTTATCTTTCTAATAATTTTCTTTCTGCTGCAATAAAGTAATCGAAAGAAATTGAAACAGCTAGAGGCTCTTAATTATTTGAATAAAAATATGCATACAGAAGGATTCCGAAGGGGTAGGCACAGGTGACAGATGGTGAGTCTTTCTTCCCAGACATGTAGGTTTTGTCGTGATGTTTTCCTTCACAGAGAAGCTCGTGTCGTGAAATCACTGCACTTAAGTTTTTGGAAATCTCACACAAGCCGCTGGGATTCGAACTTAAGCTTATAACTTGAGAACTTTTATAAAAGAGTGGAGGGCGGGCGGGGTGGGTATTGCCATCATTATGGGAACTCATCTCTCGATATAGGGAATTGATAACTGAACCATTCCACTGAGGAAGCGTACGATAGTTACTGAGGAAGGAAAAGGCCTTTTTTAACTGCTCGTGACACTTATCCTGCTCATAAAATGTCGAGATCAAAGTGTTTTGTGGCCCGTAAAGATACAATTGTATTGACATTTCCATGTAATTGAACTACACAGTGAAGTAGTGTGAGTGAAATACGAAGGTAGAATAAATATAATATACCATAAACTAAGAATTGAAAAAACTAGATCGTTTATCTTCTGAAATTGTGGAAACTTGCTATCGCGTGCATAATTGTAATGTTAATAATGTATACATATAAAAATGAATCCCCATTTCCCTTAGTCACGGTATCACACGTAAACGGCTAGACTGATTTTAACGGGACTTTCACTTGCAGATAGCTGATGACTTAGGGTAATTTTATTTGTTTTTAAAACATAAGGCTTCCCATGAAATTAGGTCTACGCGGGTGAAACCGCGGGTCACAGCTGGTATTACATGAAATTTTTTAAAATACCACACTGTGCGCTGTTTTTATTCACGTTACGTGATTAAATACGTTATCTATAAAGGACAATTTCATGCCATATTCAAGAGGTATAAAATCCGCGATCTTCGTTTCACAGAGAGGCCTAAATACCAAATAGATACTACTGATACAAAAGATTGTTTACAAGAATTAAATGCAAAGAGATCTTTTTGGGCTTAAATAACTACATATAATCGTCCTCTTCGCATTAAAAACCTCTGTCCCATACCACAGAGATATATTATGCAGAAACAATATCACAGTACCTTACGTATAAATCATCGTCCGATCCTATTTCACTGCAAATAATGCAGCGTAAACTTAAAGAAACAAATACCGGATTATGTTAATTTAAATCTTATTCGCCATTCAAATCCGATCTCCTTGCGCCGGTTTTGGGACTCAAATTGGCAAGTTACACAAACGGCGACTTACCTTCTGAATTGATGGAGTAATAATATTCTATTCACCATCGCTAAGCTGGGAGTATCTTAATACAGCATTTGCACCTGAAAAGTCTACACTTTTCCCCTATCGATCAAATGCACTTTATGCAGGTGTACTAATATATTATAGAAATATTATAACAAGAGAATTATGTTTGCTTAAAACTACTGTATCGGTATTGGGGGCGTTTAAGCAAATCGTATCTGAGCTTTGACATTTCATTTTGGTATCGTAAAATAAACGTCAAAGCCAAGAAGTTCTTAATACGCACTTATTTTTTAAGAATTTTCCGTTGATGTTTAGCTTCTATTGGCCATAGCGGGATGTAATAAAGTCTTAAACCTTGTATCTCATGGGGGTAGGCAGAGTTCACCGTTAACCACATGCTACGATCCTTACATGGATCTTTTGCTTCATCCACATTCATGCATCTCTTCATACACTTCCTTCGGTTACGAGTGCTCCGAATTTGACCATTCTGAAAAATATTTTCTTAATTTATATAAAACAAACAAACTCTTTAGCTCTAAAATATTAAGTATAGATACCTCCCCGAGAAAGCCACGAACAGAAGCCAATAGTAAATTTGTTTTTATATTTTTTCGTCAACACCACAGATTACCATAACAATGACTAGTTTATCTTTGACATTTTTATTTCAAATCCACAATAATGTCTTAAATCAAATGACAGAGAAACATTTGACCGTCCCAATAATTCCAACAATAGGATACGGGACTTAATTTGGGAGCCTTTAAAATCATCGAAGCCGGCCAGCGACCCGTGCGTAAGACCCAACCCTTGGGGTCCGATTGTTCCCTGTCACTAGCCAGTTATAACGCGTCACTGCTCCCATTACGAGGGCCCATGATTATTCTTTGCTGACCTCTACGTTTTGGACCCCAACGTTTAGTTTGTATATTTGTTTCGGGACATTATTGATTTATTTACGGGGCTTAGTAAGTGAAGGGTGGGAGATTGATAGCTGTGGAAAAATGAAAATGTAGATGAATCTTTTATTTATACTTTTATTATTGAAACAACAGTTTTCCTTGGAGTTACATTGGATCATAAATTGCAATGGGGGCCCCATATAGCTGGATTGTCGAAAAGACTCAGTTCTGCAGCATTCGCAGTAAGGAAAATTAGACACCTAACTGATATAAACACAGCTCGGTTGGTTTATTTTAGTTATTTCCATAGTGTTATGTCTTATGGCATCCTTTTATGGGGAAATGCTACTGACATCAGTTCTATCTTTGTGCTGCAGAAACGGGCTGTTCGTGCAATCTATAAACTCAAATCTAGAGATTCTCTCAGAGAGAAGTTTAAAGAAATAGGGATAATGACTGTGGCATGTCAATACATATTAGAAAATTTGATATATGTAAGAAAGAATATAGATAGTTTTAAGAAAAATAGTGATATGCACAATATAAATACACGCAAGAGGGATAAACTCCGTGTCCCTGTGACTAGACTGCACAAAACTAGTAACTCTTTTGTGGGGCAAAGTATACGCCTTTTCAATAAACTACCATTAAAAATGTGTGAACTACCATTTTTAAGTTTTAAGGCAAGCATCAAACAGAAACTTTGTGAAAAAGCATATTATAGTGTAACTGAGTATATTGATGATAGCCAAACATGGCAATGAGTTGCTCACTCTTCCATTGAAATGTACTTAAACAACCCTATGTGTATAGAAGGGACACATGTAAAAAAAAAAACCGGGGAGTTTGTTTCGCCGTTTCTTCTCCTGACAGGCTTACTTTTGGAAACGGTAGTAAATTAACTTAAGTTAGCGTAAGAAAAATGACCTTCAATAAGTGTTCCAAGTGTCCCTTATGTTGAATAAAACTTTTTGATTTGATTTGATTTTGATTATTTAGTTTAGGACCTCGTAATGCTCTTATGGAAGAACTGACCAAGTCAAGCATAATCACTCAAAATTCGGGAGCTCGTAGGTTACTCCACCCAACTACTGGCTTGGGACGGAACACTATATCTTCAACAAACTTAAAAATAGCTTTATTCAAATTTCAAACTTTAACAAAGTAATTTCAAATCGTCAGAATGACATAATTATACAGGATTATACATGCTACCGCCAGGTTCGGAAGGTTGCTTTTACTGAGAAGAACCTGGCAAGGAGCTCAGGAATTACTCTTTTCAAAAATATTATACAATTTTTTTAATACAAAATAAATCACTTAAGAAGTGTAAGCCCATGGACACAGTTCCAATGCACAAAATATGTCGATAAAAATTAAAATTAACATAAGTAAAAGTCTAGTAGTTCTACTTATATCTAAATTTATTACTTGAGATGTCCAGCCCCCCTATGCTGCATCTGTTCACAAGTAAGTTTGAATACACAAAAAAACTTAACCGTCCACAGAAAAAACCAACTGACCTCAAGTTTAATTATAATATTATTTAAATTCAAATTCAACCTAGATCTATAGAATAACATTCAAATACTAAGATAGCGAGGGCCCCTCTGGTTGTAATCAGCTAGACAATCAACCGTCACAGCTCAATCTCACCCCTTGTTGCAAAGCAAAACAGTGTAATGACGAAAGTTAGGCTCGTCAGCGTTGGATAATATTTGCACGCCCCGGGCGACACGACGCGAACACTACTCCCTGATGCTAACTATTTAGTTATGCATTTTCAACTTGTTATAATTATTTTGGAGGACAACCGAAGTCTACACTCGTTTCAATCTACTGAATTGATTAAGAACTTATTTGAAAGTGATAAATCAAATTCAGATGCCACTTAATCCATTCATTATTTTTTTTTATACAAACAGTTCATCTGCCCACAGCCCAAGTAGGTAATATGTTTTTACGTAGACTCATTTAATATAATGGGAGCGTTAAAAAGCGCCCGAAACGGCGTGTGTAGGAAGTTTTACGTTTCCATGTGAAAAAAGCGCAAAACGAAAGGCAACGCCGTAGGCCTAGACAAAGTCAAATTCTCCACGCAGTTGCGCTAATAGTTACATTAATCAGCACGTGAAATATGTCATTTCCGTACTTTTTTCGCAAATATACTGTTACATTGTCTACAGGCTCTAGTAAGCGGCTACTTCAGTCTATAATACACATGAACAACGACAAGCCAAAATCTATCAGAGTGCCTAGTGTGAGTTTTTTAAAATCGCCGCCACAAGTCATCGCGTCGACGTAAACGTAGAATTGTATGCACTCATAATAGTGTCATGTTTAGGCCGACAGAGGCGCTGTTCCGATCCTATGCAAATCTGCGTTTACGTCGACGCGGTGACTTGTGACGGCGCCGGCGGCGGTAGTGAAAAACTTGCACTACTCCCTCTGGTAACAATAAGTGGTGTAACGGCTACAGCAATCTCTTCTAGACAACCTTAAGATATAAGGAATATTCTTTTTTATATCTGTTTCCTGACCTATTTTTAAAGGCCTTTAATTCTCAATCCATTCTACACCGAATAATCTCTCTTAGCAATGCTAAGCCGGTGTCCAGATTAACAAATTCTTGCGCCAGTAAATTAAGCGCGACTTTTGGTGATACATCGCTTCGACTGAATTAACCAAGAGAAGTATTGAGACAAATGGAGCGGAGATGCTGGCTTGGTTTTCTTGAAGAAATCTTTTTTACTACAAAGTACATACGATTGGAGTCCTTGGGCTCGTGTAGGTGAGCCTTCAAATTAAATCCCATAGAGGAGAACCCTGGAATAGGCGTAATATTTTTTTGAACAGCGTGTTTTATTATATGCTACTACTGCACCTTTTCTGCTTTGTCAATATGCTGGCTGAGTTTCGTGCCGATTCTTCGCAGAAGGCTATTTTCCGAACCGGTGGAACTTTTTCGACACTCATAAGTGCCTCACGAGGGCCCAAACTGAATAAATATTTTTCATTTTTCATGAATAAGCAAGCAGTACGTAAGCAAATTTAAGACCTCGATTACGATGAAGTTAAAATATTTTGTGTTATAATATCGTTGCTGCTATGCAAGGAAATGCCCTGTTTCATCTGATTTCCTATGCTAACATTCCCTGCCTTTGGTAACATTATTATCTGCATAGTAAGTGAATATAATAAACGGTCGAGCGACATTTGTCACATATTCAATAGAGACAAATATTGACCCAGCTGACCGGGGCTGGTCCATTTGTTTGAGAATCTCATTTGTGCAGAGCTCGCTGCGTCTCAGACAATCCTATTTGTCAGCTGATTGACTCTGAGACGGTAGATCTCTCATGCATGTTTCAGGGAATACCTAAAAGACGAGAAATACATAAAGGCTTTTCCGCTACTACATTATGTATATAAGCATTACAATCAAGCTTTGTGTTGGCATAGAGAAAATGGCGTTTCACCTAGATATTTTTGTTGGACATCCCTACTAATATTATAAATGCGAAAGTAACTCTGTCTGTCTGTTACACTTCCCCGCTTAAACCTTCAACCGATTTTGGTGAAATTTGGCACAGACAATCTTTAGACCGAGAAAGGACATAGGCTACCTTTTATTTAATAAAAATATTAGGTTTCCGCGATCATAAGGATGAAACTAAATCTACGCGGGTGAAACCGCGGGGCACAGCTAGTACTATTATAATTTTATGTTAACTGAAATGATCGCAGTATTTTTAACCCTTTTTTGTTGCATTACTCTATCCTGATTCACTTAAAACAAGCATTAGCAACATTGAACGATTAAAGTTTTATCCAAAAAAGGAACTCTCGTGTTCCCAAATCATAATTCCGGACTCAATAGGGTCGAAGCTAAACAGTTTGACCCAGACTTTAATACATTACGTTTTGACTACGAAAACTACAAAACTAGATGAAAAATCTTAAATGATTTAAAACTTCTATAACATCATCCTTTTAATATTTCAGTCCTGTAAATTCGTGGTAGAAAATGACAATATCCTACTAAAAAATGTGGAAAAATATACCATTATTGGGCAGGTTTCACTGCAAACAAAGGGTGTGGGTGCAAAAAGTTTGACAGCTCGTTACAGGACGGGGGGTCCACTAATTGGCTGGCTTGGAGACGTCGCCTCTATCGCCTCTTGTATACATCGGCCTTACGAAACTATCACATCAACCTTAGCCAAATCTCACTTACATTGAACTGCTATTGCTAGCTTTGTATGTAGTATTGAACTGGTGTAGCAGTCGCATAATATATGCACCTGACTTCTCTGTTGTCCCACTTAAAGGTTTAAAGTACATAAGCAATAGGATCAGTCACAGTGCTAGTAGAACATCTATCTATCACTGGTTCATCACTTAATGTAAGCTGTGTTATATTCACTAATAGCTGATCCCTGCGGTGTCATCCGCGTAGAGTTAATAGCGTAGAATATATATGTATTTTTCTGAATCCTTGTAATATCAGCTATCTGCTCGTTAAAATCGGTCCCACCGTTACAGAGATTACCCGGAACAAACAGACAGACAGAGAACATTTTTAAAACTTGGTTTTTTAGTGTAAGTAGCGTGTATATTTTCTATTTATGCATTTAGTGAAAATCCCATATTTTGGAATTACAAACAGACAATTCAATTTTATTTATCTGTATAGATTTATACCTTTAGCCTTCTACACAGACCACTACGCTATAAGTCCATCAAACAACGCTATCATCGATACAAAAACCAGCATGTTATTTAACCAAAGTAAGCTTAGGTTATCAAAGTCACTGAAAGTTTGCTTATTAGCCTTCAGCGCGGGCTCGCGGCAGACCACTCATGAAATAAACATACATCCTACGGTTACCTTTAAACTTGCCTTATTTTATTTTTAAGCTTATGTGGGAAAGATTAGATGCCGCTTACCTGTTTTTACAAAGTCTGAGCATATTTTTTTATGATACAGACTCACAGATAGTTAATGTTACAAGGTGTAACTTAGGCAACCTTTATTAAAAAAACAAACCATGAAATTGAGTCTTAGGAAGTGAAACCGCGGACAACACTTAGTGAAATAAATCTAAAATATTTTAAATATTAATTATTTGTATAATATGCTGTACAATAGACAAGAAAAGTGTAATACAAGTTTTATATTCGCATGAATCCATCATCATCATATCAGCCGACAGACACACTGCTGGGGATAGGCCTCCCCCAAAAATTCGCATGAAATATGATAAAGTAACTGTGTTTTGTTGTAGGCAGATGACTTATGACAGATTATAGCTTAATTTTTTTTTTTAATAGTAAAGACTGCTGAGGACAGAGATAGTTGGAAAAGTGGAAGGGAAGCCTTTGCCTAATAATAACAGTAATAGTAAGGCATGATTACAATGTGAAGAATTTTTTGAGATTGTCATAGCATGTAAGTAAAGAGCTAGTAAGTAAGTGATTACCAGTGAGCTCTAAGGTGAAAGAAAACTATGACAAAACCTTATACGATATCTGAATTCAATGACGTACCTATATAAAAAAACTATATAGTAAGATTCAATTGAAAAGTATGTCCTCGAGCGTATAAAGCGCGTGTAAGCTCTCTGAATTCTGTATAATCTATGACACACAGGTAATAAGTACATATTGCTGACGGAGAAAAAGTTTCCCATTTTGCCACCGTACCGTACCGCAACTTTTTTTAATCACCATATACTTTAAATGCGGAGATCTTAAAAAAATAAAACACTTTTGCGGAACCCTAATTTAAATAAAAGTAGCCTAAGTTAATCTTTGTAACAGCACTTATCTGCTAGACAAAGTCCTGCTAAAATCAGTTAAATTTCATTTATCTGTATTGATGTATAGATAATACTAGCTGTGCCCCGCGGTTTCACCCGCGTAGATTTAGTTTCATCCTTATTGTCGCGGAACCCCAATATTTTTAATAAACAAATGTAGCCTAAGTTACTCCTTGAAACATGAGCTATCTGCCAGTGAAGGTGCCGTTAAAATCGGTCCAGCCGTTACAGTGATTATCCGGAACAAACAGACATTCAGACAGACGGACAGACAGTCAGAGAAAAATTTCAAAACTTGGGTTTTCAGTGTCAGTAGCGTATACGCTTTCATATGCATCTAGTGAAAAACTGTTATTTTGGAATTACAAACAGACACTTCAATTTTATTTATCTGTATGTATACCTGTATGTATGTATGTATAGATTATGTTAGCTGGTCCATGTTCCATCAAAATAAAACAAGTAAAACTCAACAATTTATACGCATGTGTCATACATTTTTGACTAATTTAACGGCAGCGCTAAAAGGCATAGTCAAAAGCTAATTGCATAAAGTGAAACACTCTATTTTCAAAAAATATGCAGCGTGAAAACGAATGGCCCTCATTGGTTGAACTCCCGCGCGTTTCCAGCCGAAGGGACACGCGTGTTCAATAACAGTCGCCAATCATGCGGCGTTCGAAATTTAAAAAAGCAAAATGGACGGTCGCGACCGTTACTAATTTGACACGTGACGTCACATTTGTTCTGCGGCTGTCATTGGGGTGCACTCGGCTTTATTACCGAGAAATTGATTGTACATTTTAACTAGTCAACTACCTACTTTTCACCAACTTATTATTTTAGTTTTCTATAAATACTCACTGTTTTAGAAATATTTATTATTTATTTAACATTTTATATGAAAAAACAAACTGATAATATTATACAAATAATTAATCTTACCTGAAATCATAAGTAAATCTTCAGCGAGAAAGTTGGTAGAGAATTACCTGAGGACAAAAGATTGCAATTCCAATTATCCTTAAAACATCAAGTTCTGTGGGACAAGAACAATGTCACCCAATAGGGTTGTCGACGACAATTATCTCCTTCCAACTCGAAGTGCCTAATGGAAAATTAAATACTCTCTTCCGCAGACACAATGCCATAGCGGTGACATCCCTAATTGTGCTCACTTTTTAGTTTTTTCGCACTTTAAAAAGTCAAATTGGCTATTGTCAGGGGCCAATCATGTGGACACTCGCTCCTTTTGTCAAGTGATTTTACTGACGGCGTGAAAAGGAATGCACGCTTTGTCCGCCTCGTGTTTTGATTAACTTTTTAAAAGACAACCAAAATAGTACGAAATTCCAATGGTGATTTACTATTTTCAATTCAATTCGTGATGCATTTCGACGTGAATTTAAACCGTTAATTTTTTTTGGTTAAATTTAATAAAAAATTGAATATCAAACTCAAAAATAATGTGACCAGCGCCCCATGTATAGGTATTGACAAGTTCGAACGTCGTCGCTTGACTTTGCGTTTTGTGCTTTTTGTGTATGAGATGTAAACCTACACTCGCCGCTTGGGGCGCTCTGTAAGGCTTCCATACAAAACGAGGAACCGGCCTCGCTGGGATACGAACTAGCGTCGCTTGTGTAGCAGGCGGCTGCTCAAATCCCAAAACCACCACGGCTCTGGCTTCGCCATAGTCGGATAAAAAACTGTTTTCTATCTCTCACCCTTCCAATGGTATCAATAGCAGTAATCAGTTGGAAGTGTTGTAACACAACATAATGCTACCCCCGATGTATTAGGATCTCATTTCAGATATGCGGCTAATCTGGTATTAGTTTTAACGAATCTGTCAATCAGAAGCGGCAAAGTAGCTGTGCAATCAATGTTTACATCTCATCCAGTTGTCCTAAATGTGCTTACACCTTTCTAGAAGAGTCTTCGAAGGTAAGCAGCGGTGTTGCAACACCTATTTTAATCGACGTTGATTAGGTGGCAGCGTAAAAGATGTTACATTGTACGTATAAACGGGGATTTTGCGTTTTATTTAAACGCGTCAGAAAACCATATAGGTCGCCCTACACGTCTTTGAATTTCTTTTGTCTCACAATTTTTATCCTTATTATTTTAGAAATCAATTATTTTGTATAGAATATTATTATCACATTAGCTGCGCCCTGCGGTTTCACCCGCGTAGATTTAGTTTCATCCTTATTGTCGCGGAACAAGTCAGTCCCGTTTAAATCGGTCCAGCCATTTCAGAGATTACCCGGAACAAACAGACTGACAGACAAACAGGCAGACGGACAGACAGACAGAGAATTTTTTTAAAACCGGGCTTTTTAGTGTCAGTAGCGTGTATACTTTCATGTGCATTTAGTAAAACGCTGTTATTTTGGAATTATAAACAGACACTTCCATTTTATTAAGATATAGATGTATAGATATATGCAAAATTTCAGAATTAAAAATATTCCAAACACGCTAATATTCTCATAATTTGTATGTGTCGTGTTTCAAAAAACCGCGTAAACAGATTCACCGTGAGCCTTGTCAAGAAATCCGATGCATTTGATAATTGCCGGGGCAATAATTAGCTTTGAACCCGACAAATTGTGTTAGCACACCTCAAAGCTCAGACTGTTCACAAACCTCTATTTCATTTGCCACTTGGATGTTTAGTTCGCAGTCTAAATGTTTAGAGCGATACTGCTATGTAATGTTTAAACGATACTCTTAGGACTGTAAGTAATAACATTATTAGTAGCCCGATTCAGGTAATGAAAACTGACTTGTTCCGGGAATATATCCGAGTATAATTTAGAGACACTCACGGTAGGGCCACCAGTCTAAAGTCGCTCGTGCAAAGTCGCGAACTATGGAAAGAGCCATACTCGAAGTTTCTCTGAAGGATAGGATTCTTAACGAATACATCCAACAGAGAACCAAATTAATCGACATAGCTCAAAGAATTAGCAAGCTGAAGTGGCAGTGGGCCGGTCAAATCGCGCAAAGAACCGACAACCGCTGGGGTAAACGAGTTCTTGAGTGGAGACCGCGACTCGGCAAACGTAGTGTAGGACGCCCTTTGCTGCGACACACACTGATAATGAGTGTGATAAAACTTGTATACCTACATTAATTTTAATTTGTATATTTTTAGTAATTTGACACAAAACAAAGTATGACATAAATATACATAATACATGCTATCGCTATGACAACAATATATTAACAAATGATATGACGACAACATACGTAGTTTTATAAGGACGAGGTAGACCTACATACCGACGTAAGGTCACGATTTTCATTAGCAGTATCAAAAGGTCTCTCCCTTGAGTATCGCACGGGACGTCCCTTTATATACGGAATATCCGCGCCCAGTTTACATGCACCCTTTACTGTTTAGATAACTAAATAGAGCTCTAAGGTGAAAGAAAACTATGACAAAACCTTATACGATATCTGAATTCAATGACGTACCTATATAAAAAAACTATATAGTAAGATTCAATTGAAAAGTATGTCCTCGAGCGTATAAAGCGCGTGTAAGCTCTCTGAATTCTGTATAATCTATGACACACAGGTAATAAGTACATATTGCCGACGGAGAAAAAGTTTCCCATTTTGCCACCGTACCGTACCGCAACTTTTTTAATCACCATATACTTTAAATGCGGAGATCTTAAAAAAATAAAACACTTTTGCGGAACCCTAATTTAAATAAAAGTAGCCTAAGTTAATCTTTGTAACAGCACTTATCTGCTAGACAAAGTCCTGCTAAAATCAGTTAAATTTCATTTATCTGTATTGATGTATAGATAATACTAGCTGTGCCCCGCGGTTTCACCCGCGTAGATTTAGTTTCATCCTTATTGTCGCGGAACCCCAATATTTTTAATAAACAAATGTAGCCTAAGTTACTCCTTGAAACATGAGCTATCTGCCAGTGAAGGTGCCGTTAAAATCGGTCCAGCCGTTACAGTGATTATCCGGAACAAACAGACATTCAGACAGACGGACAGACAGTCAGAGAAAAATTTCAAAACTTGGGTTTTCAGTGTCAGTAGCGTATACGCTTTCATATGCATCTAGTGAAAAACTGTTATTTTGGAATTACAAACAGACATTTCAATTTTATTTATCTGTATGTATACCTGTATGTATGTATGTATAGATTATGTTAGCTGGTCCATGTTCCATCAAAATAAAACAAGTAAAACTCAACAATTTATACGCATGTGTCATACATTTTTGACTAATTTAACGGCAGCGCTAAAAGGCATAGTCAAAAGCTAATTGCATAAAGTGAAACACTCTATTTTCAAAAAATATGCAGCGTGAAAACGAATGGCCCTCATTGGTTGAACTCCCGCGCGTTTCCAGCCGAAGGGACACGCGTGTTCAATAACAGTCGCCAATCATGCGGCGTTAGAAATTTAAAAAAGCAAAATGGACGGTCGCGACCGTTACTAATTTGACACGTGACGTCACATTTGTTCTGCGGCTGTCATTGGGGTGCACTCGGCTTTATTACCGAGAAATTGATTGTACATTTTAACTAGTCAACTACCTACTTTTCACCAACTTATTATTTTAGTTTTCTATAAATACTCACTGTTTTAGAAATATTTATTATTTATTTAACATTTTATATGAAAAAACAAACTGATAATATTATACAAATAATTAATCTTACCTGAAATCATAAGTAAATCTTCAGCGAGAAAGTTGGTAGAGAATTACCTGAGGACAAAAGATTGCAATTCCAATTATCCTTAAAACATCAAGTTCTGTGGGACAAGAACAATGTCACCCAATAGGGTTGTCGACGACAATTATCTCCTTCCAACTCGAAGTGCCTAATGGAAAATTAAATACTCTCTTCCGCAGACACAATGCCATAGCGGTGACATCCCTAATTGTGCTCACTTTTTAGTTTTTTCGCACTTTAAAAAGTCAAATTGGCTATTGTCAGGGGCCAATCATGTGGACACTCGCTCCTTTTGTCAAGTGATTTTACTGACGGCGTGAAAAGGAATGCACGCTTTGTCCGCCTCGTGTTTTGATTAACTTTTTAAAAGACAACCAAAATAGTACGAAATTCCAATGGTGATTTACTATTTTCAATTCAATTCGTGATGCATTTCGACGTGAATTTAAACCGTTAATTTTTTTTGGTTAAATTTAATAAAAAATTGAATATCAAACTCAAAAATAATGTGACCAGCGCCCCATGTATAGGTATTGACAAGTTCGAACGTCGTCGCTTGACTTTGCGTTTTGTGCTTTTTGTGTATGAGATGTAAACCTACACTCGCCGCTTGGGGCGCTCTGTAAGGCTTCCATACAAAACGAGGAACCGGCCTCGCTGGGATACGAACTAGCGTCGCTTGTGTAGCAGGCGGCTGCTCAAATCCCAAAACCACCACGGCTCTGGCTTCGCCATAGTCGGATAAAAAACTGTTTTCTATCTCTCACCCTTCCAATGGTATCAATAGCAGTAATCAGTTGGAAGTGTTGTAACACAACATAATGCTACCCCCGATGTATTAGGATCTCATTTCAGATATGCGGCTAATCTGGTATTAGTTTTAACGAATCTGTCAATCAGAAGCGGCAAAGTAGCTGTGCAATCAATGTTTACATCTCATCCAGTTGTCCTAAATGTGCTTACACCTTTCTAGAAGAGTCTTCGAAGGTAAGCAGCGGTGTTGCAACACCTATTTTAATCGACGTTGATTAGGTGGCAGCGTAAAAGATGTTACATTGTACGTATAAACGGGGATTTTGCGTTTTATTTAAACGCGTCAGAAAACCATATAGGTCGCCCTACACGTCTTTGAATTTCTTTTGTCTCACAATTTTTATCCTTATTATTTTAGAAATCAATTATTTTGTATAGAATATTATTATCACATTAGCTGCGCCCTGCGGTTTCACCCGCGTAGATTTAGTTTCATCCTTATTGTCGCGGAACAAGTCAGTCCCGTTTAAATCGGTCCAGCCATTTCAGAGATTACCCGGAACAAACAGACTGACAGACAAACAGGCAGACGGACAGACAGACAGAGAATTTTTTTAAAACCGGGCTTTTTAGTGTCAGTAGCGTGTATACTTTCATGTGCATTTAGTAAAACGCTGTTATTTTGGAATTATAAACAGACACTTCCATTTTATTAAGATATAGATGTATAGATATATGCAAAATTTCAGAATTAAAAATATTCCAAACACGCTAATATTCTCATAATTTGTATGTGTCGTGTTTCAAAAAACCGCGTAAACAGATTCACCGTGAGCCTTGTCAAGAAATCCGATGCATTTGATAATTGCCGGGGCAATAATTAGCTTTGAACCCGACAAATTGTGTTAGCACACCTCAAAGCTCAGACTGTTCACAAACCTCTATTTCATTTGCCACTTGGATGTTTAGTTCGCAGTCTAAATGTTTAGAGCGATACTGCTATGTAATGTTTAAACGATACTCTTAGGACTGTAAGTAATAACATTATTAGTAGCCCGATTCAGGTAATGAAAACTGACTTGTTCCGGGAATATATCCGAGTATAATTTAGAGACACTCACGGTAGGGCCACCAGTCTAAAGTCGCTCGTGCAAAGTCGCGAACTATGGAAAGAGCCATACTCGAAGTTTCTCTGAAGGATAGGATTCTTAACGAATACATCCAACAGAGAACCAAATTAATCGACAAAGCTCAAAGAATTAGCAAGCTGAAGTGGCAGTGGGCCGGTCAAATCGCGCAAAGAACCGACAACCGCTGGGGTAAACGAGTTCTTGAGTGGAGACCGCGACTCGGCAAACGTAGTGTAGGACGCCCTTTGCTGCGACACACACTGATAATGAGTGTGATAAAACTTGTATACCTACATTAATTTTAATTTGTATATTTTTAGTAATTTGACACAAAACAAAGTATGACATAAATATACAGAATACATGCTATCGCTATGACAACAATATATTAACAAATGATATGACAACATACGTAGTTTTATAAGGACGAGGTAGACCTACATACCGACGTAAGGTCACGATTTTCATTAGCAGTATCAAAAGGTCTCTCCCTTGAGTATCGCACGGGACGTCCCTTTATATACGGAATATCCGCGCCCAGTTTACATGCACCCTTTACTGTTTAGATAACCTTCATACAAAATAGATATACAATTGTGAATCAAAATATGCTTTAACTATAAATTGTATCAATTAATAGCTGTGCCCGCGGTTTCACCCGCGTAGGTTGGAACCCAAATAAAATTAGCCTAAGTCACTCCTTGAAACATCAGCTACCTGCCAGTGAAAGTCCCAGTAAAATCGGTGATGCCGTGACCAAGGGATTCATTTTTATATATATAGATAGATAGTAAAAATGCGAATGTGTCTATGTCTGTCTGTTACCTTTACACGATTAAATTGCTGAACTGCTGCGATCTGATGCTGAACTGAATTTAGTGGAAATTTTGATATAGCTTTCACTCTTTGTGCTTAAAGTCGTTTGGTATGAAGAGAAACATCCCGTTGGCATCTATGTATTTATATTTAGTGAAAACTAGATGCTATAATACAAGCTTTTAAGTTAGTCATAAATAAAAAAAATTTGGTACTTCGGGAGTGCTGACGTAAGTGAAAACTTGAACTTATATACAGAGGTGTCGGTAACGGTACCAGTGTCGCGAGTTTAATGTTTTTTTCCGATTCAAAATATTCTGAGGCTACATTGCAAAAAAATACCAGGGGGTTAAATTGTAGAGGCCATTGGTAGGCTGCCAAGACCTCAATGATCCTTTTCTCCTCACTACATGTATATCTTTAATGATTTCCTTACCAGTACATGCAACCTTCCGAACCTGGCGGTAGCATGTATAATCCTGTGTAATCGTGTCGTTCTGACGATTTGAAAGTACTTTGTTAAAAGTCTAATGAAATAAAGATGTTTGGAATTGATAAAAAAAACTGAAATGTCTGGTTTTTCACAAAATACATAAAAATAATTCAGTACTCACAAAAAAAAAAACATTTTTTTTTTTTTTGTCCGTCTGTCACTTGTTCCGACTAGTCTCTTTCACTGGCAAATAGCAAATTAGATTTCAATCCAATTGCTAAGATGTACTAATAAAGCTAAGTGCGGTACTAATAAAACATTAGAATAAAAAAAGAGGAAATCCTGAAATAATCCAGGGCGCACTCAATATTACAAACGGCGCAATAAGTAAAAAAAAATTACCACAGTAACTTTATTAAAACCAAGAGATTTTGCTCTGAAGGTAAATTCGGCTGTAAATTTACTTGAACACGGCACTAATCCAGTGAAATGTATGGAATCAGCTTATTCACTAATAACGTGTGATTGGTGCGAGGGTTACGAACAAGCAGACATGCAATGTGACCAATCAGGCCGTCTGTCACTTGTTCCGACTAGTCTCTTTCACTGGCAAATAGCAAATTAGATTTCCACGAAACAGAGTCACCCATGAAAATAAGTGTAGCTCTTGTATATAACATATTATTATATTTCTAAATAAGCCCCTGTGATCAATGGGCGTGGTAAACACGGCTAATTATGTCAACATCCCCTCGTCTGTTGACTTAACTTAACGAAGGTACCTGTACGCTGTAATTACAACTACACGAGACTCGGGCTCATGTATTATAACTATGTAGGTAGCTCAAATTAATACCTACTAGTTGAATCATTAAAAACAGGCTTCAAAAAAGTACGGATATAGGTGCCGCCACGAGCTATGAGCGCTCTGCGAAAATGGAGGGGGGAGGGGTAAGTGAGCATGTATTTTATTCGTAAGAGGCCTTGCGGTTTGAACAGTCGCCCGCTACGCAAGCGACGCAAGTTCGTATCCCGGCGGCCGGTTTTTATAAAAAAATATGTGCAATGATTTAACATCACGTGATTTACGGTGAAGGAAAAAATCGTGACGAAACCTGCATATGTCTAAAAAGTACTTCAAGGACGTGTATATAGTGCCTGATACGGCGAAAGACTCATCAAATGTTACATTGGCACTTTCATCTTGGGTGTAAGGTGGGTGTTGTTATTACACCTCTGCCTACCCCTTCGAGGAATATAGGCGTGAGCATACGTATGTATGTAGTTAAATTCAAAGTCGAAATCAAAAATATCTTCATTCGATTAGACTTTTTACAAAGTACTTTCAAATCGATAGAGTGACATAATTTTACAGGATGCTACCGTCAGGTTCTGAAGATTGCTTTTACTGAGAAGAACCTGGCAAGAAGCTCAGTAATTACTCTTTTTATAAATATTATACAATTTAAAAAAAAAACTAAATAAATCACTTGCGAAATGTAATCCCATGGACACAGTTCCAATGCACAGGACAATGCAATCATTAATTAAAAATATTATGTACAACAAAACAGTCTTATAAATGTGTGTAAAGCTCTTTGTAAAGTGTCAACGGTCAAATAATCAAGTGGGTTGTTCCATTATCAACCTGCGAAGGGTTTATCAATTCGTAAATAAATTGACCCTGTGCCGGTCCGACATGTTGACGGCCCCTTTATTTTGGAACGGTCAAAATTGGATTTAGATCTGCAAATCTTATGGACGGTCGATCGCCGATTTATTCTTACGTGATATTTGGTTTATTTAGTCGCAGCTGTTTTATTAAGCTCTCGTATATTGGATATTAGTGTAATACGTAAGTCTCAAGTTTTGCGCTCAAATAAACAGAATGTAAATGTAAATGTAGATACAAAATCTGTTTGTAATTCCAAATTAACAGCAAACGAAAAACATTTTCATTTTTTTTATCGTTCAAAACAATCTCTGCTTGTCGGTTTGTTTGTCTGTATGGCTGTTTGTCGTGTCAAAAGTCAAAAGTCAAAAGTCAAAAATATCTTTATTCGATTAGACTTTATACAAAGCACTTTCAAATCGTCAGAGTGACACAATTTACAGGATTATACATGCTACCGCCAGGTTCGGAAGGTTGCTTTTACTGAGAAGAACCTGGCAAGAAACTCAGTAATTACTCTTTTCAAAAATATTATACAATTAAAAAAAAAACACAAAATAAATCATTTGAGAAATGTAAGCCCATGGACACAGTTCCAATGTACAAATGTCGATAAAAATTAACATAAAGAAAAGTCTAGTAGTTCTATTTATATCTAAATGCGTAGCTTGAGATGACCAGCCCCCACAAGCAGCACCTGTTCACAAGTATGACATGACAAGGATGTCACTAGCAAATAGCGTGCAATTTTCTTCTTAATCATACTTGAGTATGTTAAATTCAATTGCTAAGATGTTTTGTGCGGTACTAATAAAACATTAGAATAAAAAAAGAGGAAATCCTGAAATAATCCAGGGCGCACTCAATATTACAAACGGCGCAATAAGTAAAAAAAAATTACCACAGTAACTTTATTAAAACCAAGAGATTTTGCTCTGAAGGTAAATTCGGCTGTAAATTTACTTGAACACGGCACTAATCCAGTGAAATGTATGGAATCAGCTTATTCACTAATAACGTGTGATTGGTGCGAGGGTGACGAACAAGCAGACATGCGATGTGACCAATCAGGCCGTGACACGTGCCATTTTGCACCCCTTTAGCGCAAATTCCTTTGATTTATGTTGGACAGACGAGCGGCTGGAACGCTAGGATCATTGCTGAATAAAATTTGCTGATTTTTATGCGTTGATCAATTTTTTTTTATATTTTATTTACAAATATGAAATTCACGCAATTATATACAATTTGTAAAAGACTGCACTCTATTTCCTTCTACACTACGAATTATTTTACTAATTACATAACGTACGAATAATCGTACTTAAAGGATAACCTTTAAACGAATAGGACGCAATAATATCACATTCCGCGCTACTTCTTTGTTATTATAGAAACTTCATCAACGTAACAAAGTTAAGTTTCTTACCAACTTGGGACTGTCAGGAGTACGTTACCCTGGCAAGAAAGTGTCTCCTAGAGCGATGGAAGTGGTACCAATCATACCATCGCCTATGTAGCGAACGGAGAAACGCTGTTACATAATCACAACTAAATCCTCTGGTTAAAATCAAATCTACCTGACTCACAGAAGTTGTATCGTAGGGACGGCAATTAGTACTATAATTAAAAATGATGAATTTGAAAAGAGTTATCGATTTTATTGACAGGTTCATCTCAGAATTTTTTGTATTTTCGTTGTATATATAGTTTAAGTGTATGCATCTTGTAATGCAATGGCTTAAAACATCTTGATCCACGTCATACCACACTAATACGCTTACGTTGTTATTGTAACACGTTGAGATTTATATAATTGGGGGAGTTATTTGTGGCCGCCCGTCTGCACAGCCCAATAAACCCCGTGGGACAACACGGGCACATTGCATCTGACGGATTAACGTTATCATTTGACACTGCATTTATTTAACTACCAACAGAGCGTGCCTATTGTTGCAGCTTCATAATTACTACCAGACTGTACGTTATAATACTACGATGTGCACTTTATTCATTATCTATACATCTATACTATATCTATACTACAGATAAATAAAATTGAAATGTCTGTTTATAATTCCAAAATAACAGCTTTTCACTAAATGCATATGAAAGTATACACGCTACTGACACCAAAGAACCAAGTTTAAATTTTTTTCTCTGTCTGTCTGTCTGTCTGTCTGTTTGTTCCGGGTAATCTCTGAAACGGCTGGACGGATTTTAACGGGACTTTCACTAGTAGGTAGCTGATGTTTCATGGAGTAACTTAGGCTACTTTTATTTATAAAAGATATTAGGGTTCCACGACAATAAGGAAGAAACTAAATCTACGCGGGTGAAACCGCGGGGCACAGCTAGTATTTAATGTATGGTGGCCTACTACGATTCGTTAAGCAACGCGTATTAAGAACTTTTTAGCTTTGATTACTTTTACAGTAAAAAATTTAATGTCATAGCTCAGAAGTTTTTATTACGCTCTGTGTCGGCGCCTCTGCGCACTACTACTAGCGCCATCCTGTGAGCCGAGATGAAAACCCCCCGAATGACTCGACTCAACGAGCCATTCCACAAGCGGCCGACTCACGTTAATACACGCCATACGAATTGAATTTATATTATATTGTAATCCATCAATAAATCGATAAAAAGGGAAATAAACGAATCATTGGGTACCGAAGCCCCCGTTCCTGTCCATATGATCCACGAGCCGGATCGAGAAGACGAAGCGAAGCTACAACGAGAGCATCAGAGTAACGGTCAGGTCTTTGATCCCTCCATTTTCCCGTCCTACTTTACAATTTGTGTTAAAATCGTGTTGTTTGTACAGATATCATCAAATAACGTGTGATTAGTCCCAGTTCGAGACTAAAAACTGTGAGTACCACTTTATCTTACTTTACACATAGGCCTTTAGAATGGGTGGTGAGGATAAATTATCAGTGCCGTCAACTGCATCTTCAATTTCCCCTACAAGAAAACGCTCAGGTGACCTTACTGACCTCAAACGGCAGCGAGGTAACCTCAAAGGTCGACTCACACAATTTAAAAAATATGTCGAATCATTTTACAATTTACCCCCATCTCAATTGCAAAAGAAAGAAATAAGATTTAGAATGCAAGCTGTTAGTGATCATTTCAAGATGTTTAATGACGTTGAAAATCAAATAGAACTCATATCTCCAGAGTCAGAGATTTCTTCTAATATTGAATACGTTGAATCATTTGAATCTATATATTTTAACGCCTTGGCAGTTGCTGAAAGTTTAATTGAGGGTGAAGGGACTGGCGAATATTCTAGTAAATGCACACATACATCTCGCGCCAATACTAAATTACCAGAGATTAAGCTGCCTGTATTCGATGGGTCGTATGATCATTGGCTCGAGTATAGGAACTCGTATATCACTATGATACACACACGTTCAGACCTAGGCCCAATCCAAAAGTTCCACTATTTGCGGTCATCACTCCGTGGTAGTGCATTACAAGTGATTAGTGCATTGGAGTTCACAGACTCCAACTATATAAATGCGTGGGAATTGCTAGAAAATAGATTCCATAACACTAGATTACTGGTACATAATCACATAAAATCGTTGTTTTGTATGTCAACATTAAAATACGAATCTTCCATACAGGTTAGAACGCTAATTGATACCGTACTAAGAAACCTACGTGCTCTCAAAACACTAAACGAACCCACCGAGTTTTGGGATACGATTATCATATATTTAATTGTCACAAAACTAGATTCTTGTACAGAGCGCGAATGGGAGGCACATAAAGGTACTATTTGTTCCGATATTACTAGGGTGTTAAAGCTAGATGATTTGCTCACATTCCTTAAAAATAAGGCCGACATGTTGGACATGATAAATGCAAGTCATAATAAATTACAGAACAAACCGAGTAGCACTGTTCATAAAACATATCGAACAAATAACAATACGCGGGTAGATAGTACGCATAGTTATTTGTCTACCGCCTGCAATCCGACATCACCCGCCGTCGTGGGGTTTAAAGTGAAATCATCTAACCATGTTAAACGTGTAGCTCGAACTTGCCCCTGTTGTAATTGTGATCACGGTCTTTATACGTGTTTTAAGTTTTTAAACCTACCGGTTCACGAAAGAGTCAAATTCGTAGATGAAAAACAATTGTGTCGAAATTGCTTACGAGCAGGACACAAACCTGCCGAGTGTATGTTTGGCCCTTGTAAACAGTGTCAACAGAAACATAACTCATTACTTCACATAACTGGCCTCGAGCGACCAGAGCGTAGCGAGCAATCAGCTGATCGCACTTTATACGCTGAACCCACAGCTACCTGCTCGTCGACCGCACTCCATTCTATGTGTGTAACACACCAATCAAACACACTAGAATGTTTCGGTACTCAGCCGATGCAACAATTGGCATTACAGCCAGTGCTATTGAGCACAGCATTAGTTGAAATCGTAGATTCAAATAAACGTGTACATACAGCCCGAGCGCTGCTAGATAATGGCAGTCAGCACTGTTTTATCTCAGAACAACTAAGAAAACGATTAAATACGAATTCTATACAGTCCACTATTAGAATATCAGGTGTCGCACAGTCAGTGACGCAATCAAATTATTTATGCGATATAACTATACGGTCTAAATTAAACGATTATAATGCGAATGTTCGGTGCTACGTCTTGCAGCGTATAACATCCAGTTTACCCTCGACGAGCATAGATACGAACCTTATACGAATACCAAATAATATTCAGCTGGCAGACCCCACCTATCACACACCCTCAGAAATAGATTTGTTGATAGGCGCGGATCTCTTCTGAGAAATCTTAGACCAAGATAGGATACGATTAGAAAACGGACCATACCTTCATAATTCTAAACAAGGTTGGTTGTTGTCCGGTCCTGTAAATACAAATAAACGTTTAAACTATGTAACAAATGTACAATGCAACTTTATTCAAACCGTAGATTTGGATAAACAGCTTAAACGATTTTGGGAGTTAGAAAATGTTTCCCAGTCACGTGACATTCTCACCCAGGAAGAGCGACTGTGTGAGGAATTGTTTATAAAATCGACTAAGCGTGATACTGATGGTAGATTTTCTGTGCGCATACCGCTAAAATACTCTCCAGATACACTACTAGGTGATTCACTTAATTTAGCAATCAGTAGGTTTTTGTCATTAGAGCGAAAACTTGAACGGTCTCCTGATTACAAGCGTATGTACTGTGATTTCATGCAAGAATACGAGGACATGGGTCATATGACTCGTATTGAAAATTTCGAAAAACCTTGCTACTTCCTACCACACCATGGGGTGTTTAAGGAAGATAAAAGTACAACCAAACTGCGTGTAGTATTCAATGCTAGTGCCGCGACATCGTCTCATAAGTCACTTAACGACATTCAGTTGCCAGGCCCCGCACTTCAAAATGATATAAGGTCAATACTTCTACGTTTTCGTCAGTATAAATTTGTGGCTTGCGCTGACGTAGAGAAAATGTTTCGGCAAGTGTTGATCCAACCAGATCAAAGACGGTTGCAGCTTATAGTCTGGCGTGAGAGGCCCACAGAACCTCTAAAGTTCTATCAGCTCAACACGGTAACCTATGGTACTGCATCGGCACCATACTTGAGTATGCGTTGTATTCGACAACTAGCTAAAGAGTGTGACGATGAAGTTATAGCACATATTATCAACAACGATATATTTGTTGACGACCTCATTACTGGCCATGATAGTTACGAACAACTGTTAGATATATGTACGAAGGTATCAAACGTTCTAAAATCCGGGTGCTTTCCCCTCCGCAAGTGGACGTTCAACACTGACGTCTCTGCTAGTGGTGGGCCAGTCGATATAGTTGCAAGCGAACACATGCAAAATAAAACGCTTGGTATAGGCTGGTGTAACAAGACTGATGAATTGTATTACACCACAAGAATCGATAACAATAATAATTCATCACCAATTACTAAACGAGTAATGCTGTCCCTTATCTCACAAATATACGATCCCCTGGGACTAGTTTCTCCCGTAGTTATCATTGCAAAAATATTACTACAGAAATTGTGGCTCTGCAAACTTGGTTGGGATACCCCTGTGGCCGCCGATATTGCAGAAACCTGGAATAGTTTTGTTAAAACATTAATTTATTTACACAAATTAAGAATTCCGCGACTCGTAATGAGCGAATACGTGCAGAACAGAGAACTACACATATTCTGTGACTCATCTCAGAACGCGTATGGAGCTTGTGCATACATACGAACATATAACAATGAATCTGAGGTCACAGTTAGAGTACTGTGTGCGAAAAGCAAAGTGGCACCTCTCAAGTCACAAAGTATTCCACGACTCGAGCTCTGCGGTGCTCTTGTAGGTGCAAGGTTACATAAAATCGTAACCGACTCATTAAGACTAAATTTTACTAAAGTATTTTTTTGGACAGACTCAACAATCGTCATCGGTTGGCTACGTATGTCACCACACGTACTTAAGACTTTCGTACAAAATCGCGTCTCTGAAATAAACGAATTGACAGGCGACTCAGCTTGGTTACACGTCAATAGCGAAGAGAACCCAGCTGATTTACTATCGAGAGGGCTAACCGCAGACTCATTAAGAAATAATTGGAAATTGGATGAACTTACCTAAGTGAAATCCAATTGTAATTTTATGAAGGTCGATCTGAAATATAATTGGTTTACAGTGTAGTATTCCTACTCGCTAATCTGTGGCATCGCGATTGTTCAGAGAGAAAAAAAATATGTTTTTACTCTATGGCAACCCAACTTCTCACGTCACTGATTTAGAGCTGACTCCGGCATACCCATTATGCTCGGGATCAGTTGAAAACTGGTGTTTGGGTTGGGTGGGTAATTATATTTCAGATCGACCTTCATAAAATTACAATTGGATTTCACTTAGGTAAGTTCATCCAATTTCCAATTTTATTTCATGTCGATCTGAAATATAATTGGTTTACAGTGTAGTTGTTTAGAGACGAATGCATAATGGGTGTGTGAACCTTGGAATAAAACATTGAATATAATCAAACTTAAAATTGTTTTATTTTACTCCAGTAAGTGGCACTCACATTACTATTATAGGAACACAAAGTTGTCTCTTGATCATATTGTTATCAATTATATTTATAATAATTAAATTATAAGTTATAAGTTTTATAGAACAATTTAGTGGTAAAATAACTCAAATTATTAGAGATCATATAATAATACTTAATCAAAAGTAATAATTAATCAAATAAGTACCTAATGTCATAATCACTAAGAGGATGATAATAAGTATACACAAACGAGTATACCTAGGCACAACTTATTGTCATCAGTGATCCAGTCGAAAAACTGAATTTATAAAGTCGTTAGTCTCGGTGCTTTCTCGGATAGGAAGATTGTAAAATTTTGCAAAAGTCTTTGACCCGTCTGACCAGCCAGCGGTTTTTCTTATCACATCCATGGACACTCCAGCCTTACTAGCTGTTGAGGTGGCGGAGTGACGGGTACTGTGTGACGTGTATTTACTTGTGTCAATCCCACAGTCACTTAGGGTACCTGTCTGCTTAGATGCTTGATGATAAGGTTTTTTGAAAGTTATAATAAGGTACCTTTCCTGGTTTCTTATATTGGCTGTGTACCGGATGTAGTCTTGGAGTAACCTGGCTGGGCATATTTGTGGTTCTTGACTATAAAATGGCAGGTCTATGATTGTCTGTTTTTTCGTACTAACTGATGTTTTAACTAGATCACTGATAGCAATCGTAATCTTAGTGTTAGATATAGAAATGTCGCTCAGTTTTATAACCGAAAGGGTTTGCACCCGTTGGGCAGTTGCCAGAGCTAGCAGCGTAACAAACTTTTTAGTCAGCATTTCTAAGCTTAAGTCCGAGTTTACCGGTAGTCCCGCTAGGTAAGTCAATACAATGCTAGGGTTCAATGTTTCTGTATAACGAGCCATGGCTGGTTTCAGTCTGAAGACACCTCTCAAGAATCGCTTAATCCTATCATCTGTGCCAACCTTCTCGCCCATGAGAAGGGACAGAGCGGATTTGTAAGAGTTTAGGGTATTGTAACCAGCTCCTTTCTCAAATATTTCTGTTAGAAATTGTATAATAATAGGCACTGACGAAAGGTATGAATCGTGATTGTGTGTTTTACAGAAATTCCACCAGCTTTTGTAAGTAGTATTGTATTGTTTCATCGTACCTTGTGAGACAGATGCTATCATTATATTTAATGAACATTCCGGCAAACCTCGGCGTCTGAATGCTTTCCGCAGAAGATGCTCGCTGCCAGGGTAAGGTGACTGCTCAGCGGGTGGTCTGTTCTAAAGGGAGATATCAAGAGGTTAGTACTAGGCGTGAATATGATTGGTTTAGTAATTATCAGGCTCTTTGCTAGAGGATACCAGGGCTGGGACTCCCAGACTGGATAAACGAGAATGCCTTTAGCTTTATCATTCCTTATTGTCTGTAGGCATTTGGTTAACAGAGCAAATGGTGGGAAAGCATAAAAGAAGTATTGTCCCCAGTGTAGCGTGAAAGCGTCAACATTAAATGCATGGGGATCCCTTTTCCATGAGACATATATTTCACATTTTTTATTGATCCTAGATGCAAAAAGATCAATATGCGGAGTGCCAAGCTGCTCTGTTATTGAGCAGAAAGCAGTGTTACACAATTCCCACTCTGTATCTATGTTTGTTTTGCGAGACTCCTCGTCGGCAAATACATTGTCTTTTGATTTTATATAAGAAGCATATAAATTAATACCACGCATTTCACACCAATGCCAGATATCTCTGCTTATGTCGTTCAGATGTGGGAACTGGACACTACCCATTTTATTTATGCATGCAATGGCGGTAGTGTTGTCGATTCTAAGTAGTATGTCACATTGGTTATGTTTATTTGCAAAGCATTTCAAGCTAAAGAAAGCTGCCAAGAGTTCCAACTGGTTAATGTGAAACTGCTGCTCTGATTGTGACCACAATCCTCCAACACTCTCGCCATTGCAGTGTGCTCCCCATCCCGAGAGTGATGCATCTGAAAATATTTCCAATATGAATTGTCTGGTGTGGAAGCTCTTTTTTGGGTATTTTATGTTAGTTATCCACCACTTCAGGTCAGGGAGGATGACAGTAGGTAGTTGCATTGTAGCATCATAGTTGTCATTGTTATGTAACAAAGCCATGTATTTTGCCCTTTCCATTATTTTTGTATGAGCCAGTCCAAAAGGTACAGCTGGGCAAGCTGCCACTAGAGTTCCAAGTAATTTAGCAAATTCCCTGATTTTACAATGCTTATAGTTTTGAAATTTCAGTAATGTGGCTTCAATAGATTGCCCTTTATCTTGTGGCAATTCTAGCTTCATTGTATGTGAGTTAATATTAAATCCAAGAAATTTGCAAAATGTACTCGGAACTAAGGAGCTTTTTTCATAGTTTACTATGAGACCAAGACACTGGAAGATATGTAATGTGGCATCTCTGTTAGCTATACATTCATTGGTGTCACGGCCTATACACAAACAGTCATCGAGATAAATGGTTGACAAAAATCCCTGTCTCCGGAGTTGACTAATGACTGGTTTCAGTAACTTTGTGAAAGTACTAGGGGCTGTACAAAGGCCATAAGGTAATGAGGTAAACTGGTATAGCACATTTTCAAACTCAAAGCAGAGGTATTTTCTGTGTTCCGGGGCCACTGGTACTAAGAAATATGACTCCTTTAAATCTATGGAGCACATGTAAAAATCTTTGTCAATTATTCTTATTGCTGTTCTAATATCCTCCATTTTGAAGTGTTCTACTTTAATAAATTTATTGAGAGGTTTTAAGTTGAGAATAAATCTACTCATGCCATTTGGCTTCGGTCTTAAAAATATTTTAGAAATAAATTGACCGTCACTATGATAACACTTTTGTACAGCCCCAAGCTTTAACAAGTTAGTGATTGCTTCTTGCATCTTACTTTGCTCTGTAAGAGGTATGTTATTTTTTGGGATTCTACTTTGGGTTGGTACTTTAGTGAATGGTATGTGATAACCTTTGACCCATTGCAATATAACAGGGTCATTTGTGATATTTTCCCAGCATGAAAAATAGTTAGCAATGTTGCCTGCGTGTACCTGAGTCTCTATCGCCTGTTGAAGGCACCTCGTGCTGGGGCTCTCTCGAAGTGAGAGTTGTGTCCTTGCCGGTGTTGTAGCGCCTGTGTGATTCGGTTCCTGGGTCCACCTCGCAGCGCTATCCCCCGGGTCTGTTGCCGGGGCTGAACTTGAGATGGACCGGATCGGTTTCCCGCTGTCGGCTTAGGTTTGATGCTTGTGTTTGGTTTGTTAGTGCCTGGTTTAGCTTGTGGCTTCTTTATTTGAGAGCAAGACTTTTGAAGTTCTTGGTTGGTTTTTATTTTTGCTGCTAAGTCCAGGCCATAAAGATGTGCATCCCGTTTGATCTTTTCCGCTAAATTGTTAAAAGATTTATCTAGGAGAGGTGATATGAACAGTCTCCGTGTTTTGGTTTTTTGAAAGTGGATTTCACTGAGTAGTTTTGAGGCTTCACCAAGTTTAGTGACAACAGAGACCTTGTTAACATCCTCATTCTCAATCAGACTTGTCATCACTTTCCCAATGATGGCAGTTGCGACCCCTAGTTGGTGTTGTGCGGTTTCTAGGGACTTATCCCTGATTTTAGATGTCTCGGTTAGGACGGTCTTGACCTCTTCATTAAGTATTGGGGCCTCTAGTAAGGTGCAATTTATGGGGATTTTGTTACTCTCCAGTATTTTGCACTTTTCCTCTTTATTCAGGCCATTGGCCAAGATATACTCCCAGCGGGTGCTAAGTTGTTCCAGAATTCTGCCCTCAAATTTAATGCTCTCCTCATATTCCATTCCCAGTGCTTCCCGGAATGGTGCAAGGGGGTCCTCGCGGGCGTCGATAATGGGGGAGACGTCCCTGCTTGACGCGGCGACATCAATTGTGTCGGTGGCGTCGATAATATCCATTGCAGGGTTTTCATTTTCAATATCTGAAAATGCGTGCAGAGTTCTTATTGTATGTGAGGTAAGTTAAAATGGCGGGGTTCGCACATACACTGGTTAACGTATCTCGTACGTATAGCAGTGGGTATCTCGTACCAAATCAAGCCATGGCATCTCGTGCCAGGCTTGACCTTCGTGCTTTAGGTATCTCGTACCAAATCAAGCCATGGCATCTCGTGCCAGACTTGATCTTCGTGCTTTAGGTATCTCGTACCAGCACGGTAGTAATTTATGAAAAGGAGTTTAGCACGTGCACGTTATATGTATTTTGAGGTTATGTTTTCTTTGAACACTTAAAATAACACTTAAATTAAATTTTACATACCTTGTACGTCATTATCACATAGAGATGGTGATCCACGGGGGCTTCGGCTTCTGCTATCTCTTGCCGAGCTGCGCTTGCGACTTATGTTGGCAAGGCGTCGTTTGTATTTTTCAATTTTTTTTTTTTCAACAATTTACGTTCACTAGGCATTATTAACGTGCCTTTGAATAAAAATCTATGTTAAAACGTTTTAAATAATATATTTTGTAAGAAATTTAATAATTAACCGCGATGCCGGCGGAATCGCGAAAAGAAAAGTGACGTGAGAAGTTGGGTTGCCATAGAGTAAAAACATATTTTTTTTCTCTCTGAACAATCGCGATGCCACAGATTAGCGAGTAGGAATACTACACTGTAAACCAATTATATTTCAGATCGACATGAAATAAAATGGCTTGTGGTGGAACGGTCCATCCTATTTGCATTCCAATAATTATAATTTTTCCCCCAAATCAATCCGTAATGATTCAACTATCTTACCCGAATTAAAATCTGAAACATTGACTCTTGTATGCACTTTGAGCAATGATTTATTCAATTTTAATAATTACTCATCATTTAATAAGTTAAAGCGCATAGGCGCTTATGTATTACGATTTATTGCAAACATTCGAATACAAGCCGGCTGTAGCCGCAGCACATCGAAACAACAAACCGGTTTGTTATCAGTAGACGAGTTAAATGCATCGCAGCGCATGCTCGTTCAGTTCGCCCAGCGACAGTCATTCCCCGTCGCTCACAATCAATTACTTAATAAAATGCCGTTAAAAACAAATAATAAGGAACTTAATCGTATTGCTAGTCTCAATGTGTTTATGGATAGTGAAGGTGTAATTCGAGTGGGTGGTAGACTGTCGAATGCTACTAGTTTCGACTTTAACAAAAAACATCCAATATTACTTTGCGGAAAGCATAAGTTAACGGTTTTAATAATCAGAGACGAGCATAAGCGACTCCTTCACGCCGGTCCACAACTATTGTTGTCTAGCTTACGCGAATGTTGGTGGCCGTTGAACGCTAGGAATCTGTGTCGCAAAGTAGTGCATGACTGTGTGATTTGCACCCGCATCAGGGGCAGAACGTTGACTCCCCTTATGGGAAACTTGCCGTCTGTACGCTTGGATGCAGGACTTCCGTTTGAACGAACTGGTGTGGATTATGCCGGGCCAATGTTTATACTAAATCGAAAAGGGCGTGGAGCTCAACTAGTAAAAGCGTATGTGTGTCTTTTTGTCTGCTTTCTTACTCGAGCCATTCACTTAGAACTTGTCGTCAGTCTTTCTACCGACGATTACATTTCAGCACTAAAACGTTTCATTAGTAGAAGAGGTAAGCCTAAGGCACTTTATTCTGATAATGGAAAAAACTTTGTTGGTGCAGCAAAGGAATTTTCTACATTTATTTTAAACAATTCAAATCAAATTATTAATTTCGCTGCAAATGACGGCATCGAATTTCATTTTATCCCACCATATTCCCCCCATTTTGGAGGCCTGTGGGAAAGTGGGATCAAGTCGTGTAAGCATCATCTCAGACGAGTCGTAGGGAATGCTAAGTTAACGTATGAGGAATTCTACACGGTTTTCACAGATTGAAGCCGTCTTGAATTCCCGCCCCATATCTCCTATGTCCGCAGACCCTTCCGATCTGACCTCGCTCACTCCAGGTCACTTCCTCATTGGCCGACCATTGACCGCTCCAGCGTGCGAGAACCTGGCTGAAGTAACGACGTCACGGCTGAGTCGTTATCACCGCATTGAGCAACTACGTCAGCACTTCTGGCATCGATGGGCCAAGGAGTACGTATCCGAGCTGCAGCTGAGAACCAAATGGAAGACATGCCAAGACGACCTCGCTGTGGATACTCTTGTCCTGATAAAGGACGACAACCTGCCGCCTCTGAAGTGGAGACTAGGGCGCATACTCAGGGTATTCCCAGGAGCGGATGGAGTCTCACGAGTCGCCGATGTTCACACTGCGACCGGGACAATACGAAGGGCATTCTCCAAAATATGTCCATTGCCTCTGTTACGAGAAGAGGCCATCGCCTGATTCTACAACATTTTGGAAGCCGGTGCTTCCAAGGCCGGGGGCATGTCGGCGCCTCTGCGCACTACTACTAGCGCCATCCTGTGAGCCGAGATGAAAACCCCCCGAATGACTCGACTCAACGAGCCATTCCACAAGCGGCCGACTCACGTTAATACACGCCATACGAATTGAATTTATATTATATTGTAATCCATCAATAAATCGATAAAAAGGGAAATAAACGAATCATTGGGTACCGAAGCCCCCGTTCCTGTCCACTCTGCTTAAACCGATGTTGGTATTTGAAATTTTTTATGCAAGTTACACTTTGAATTGTGTCTTTGGGAACAATTATTTATAGCTTAACCAAGCTGCCAAATTAAGCATGACTATATAAGTCCGAACCAGTCTCGAACCGAGCGTCGGCCTATGCACGGAAACTTATATTACATACTAGCTGTACCCAGCGTATTCACCCGCATAGACTTATTTTTATCGATGACTGTATTTCGCGGAACCCTTATTATTATTTTTTAAACATATATTATCAGCTATCTGCCTGTTAAAGTCCTGTATGTAGAGTTTTTTTTAATAGACATGTTTCCTCTTTACTTTTAAGGATATACTAGCTGTGCCTCGCGGTTTCACCCGCGTAGATTTAGTTTCATCATTACATTCGCGGAACCCTAATATTTTTAATAAATAAAAGTATCCTTAGTTACTCCTTGATACATCAGATACCTGCCAGTGAAAGTCCCGTTAAAATCGGTTCAGTCGTTTCAGAGATTACCCGGAACAAACAGACAGACAGACAGAGAAAAAGTTTTTTTATTATCAGTACCGTGTATACTTCCATATGCATTTAGTGAAAAACTGTTATTTTGGAATTACAAACAGACACTTCAATTTTATTTATCTGTATAGATGTATAGATTACTGCTCTTTTGTTAAATATATATAATCGCGATCCTATAGGATATAGTAGATTTTTATTAAAGCATTATTTACAGGAGCCAAAGTGTCCGGCTGCCATACAATTTTCTGTCCCATTGAATAGATATCGAGAGCAGATAGCGCGGGCAATGGATTTCAACTTAATACCATACTTTATCAGCATACTACCGCATGATTTAACATCAAAAAAGGTTCTTATCTAAGCGCTATTACTCACATTCCTATATTCAAACAAATGGGCGTATAAAATAAGTACTACTTAGTATTTATTCTTTCAAATATAGCTATTATTTATTTACCTCTCCAATTTTAACCTGTCCATTTCAATCCCATATTAATTCAAATTAAAAGTTCCCAACTATAGCAATCGCTACTGCGAAACGCGAGGGTTCGATTCACGGTATGGGCAAAGTAGTATTGTTATTCCACCTGCAATTTCTCAGTAGTAGCGCGGAGTCTGGATTTATGCCCGGTAAATGGCAATGGGCCCCAATGGGACTTAAACATAACTGGCATAATATGGGTGTACCATCAGAACACCTCTGCTTAGCCCTTCAGGAAATACAGGCGTGAGCATGTCTATGTATCGTCCTTGGCAAAAAAAACAAGATTACCTTCTTTGAACACTTCAAATAAATCTGGTATATACATAGTCACAGCAAGTGCTAGAGTATAATAATCGGACACGAATACATTGTTTTAACATTTTCCAGATCATAAAATAGTATTTCCATTCGAACGGGTGCCGCCCCGTGTAGTAAATCACTCGGACATGAAGTCGCATTGTAAAGTTGTTTAGCTACAGGATGCGAGGGATTTTCCACAACACTGCGCACCAGCTTACGTCACTTGTACTGCTCATTTTGTGAAAACTTTATTATAGACGGCTTAGAAATGTTTCAATACCTTCATTTACGGCCGTTTTCAATAATCTTTCAAAGTTTACATATAGATTTCAATCCCCACTTATCTAGTAAAAAAAAGATAAATTAGTAACTTTAGTGACAGATGAATAGAATATTGAATCGACCCTTGGAGATAAATGGAAGACTGTTTCAAATCTCCCTAAACAGGACTGCGAAAGGGTCAGCCACGTTAGTGCTTAGTACTAGTTTGGAACAAAATCGTTACAGCTCAAATTTAATTCATATTTTAAATTCAGCTCAAGTCTAACTCATGACATCGAGAAAATGAATAAAATAATTAAGTCAAATTTGTCTCATATACCAAATTAAAATGACAACAAATCCCACAGCCGGCTCCGCTCTGTGAAACCCTATATATCTGTGCGCGGAGTTCCTGGAAGTCTCTGCGGCAACGGAGTTGTTTCAGCTTATAACTATGGCTTCTTTTCAGTTGGCTCATTTCCTCTCGCTGTAATTATTGTACGTTACATTGTGGGATTTCCGAATGAAAATGCTTCATGTTTCATACACGTTTATATTCTGTGCATATACGCCTGGAGTATCAAAAAGGATTTTTATTACAAAAAGTTGCTATCAGTACTCTGCAAATCACCAATGTTTGTGACAAACTCTGCCTACTCTTTCGGGGACTCTTGCGTAGTTTGATCTTCCATACATTAGGTACACATTTTTTACATCAGCTACGCCGTAGCTCATTGGATTGCTACGAGTGCTACGTCGTAGCTGTCGGAGAAGTAGTTCTCTGATTAGCAATAGCAATAGGAAGAACAACTCTGTTCTTCCTATTGCTAGTACTTCTCCAATTGCCTGTGCCGAAAATTGCGACACACGGTATATTAATGAATCGGAGGGCCTAGTGCGAGTATTTCACTGCCGCCATCATAAGTCACACGATGGTTTTAAGGAGACTCGAACTAGGTATTCAGATTCACTATTATGACGTAATATACGTGAGTAGTTTTGTGAGTACATGAATTCACAGCTGAACCACTGGACCGATTTGAGTGAAATTTTAAAAGCTCCCAAGAAGAGACGGAGAACTTAAAAAAATTCAAACAGCATTCGTTACACGTCCGAAGTCTCAGGAAAAGCAAGTCTTTTGAAAACAAAAGTTGTGGAAATTTTCTTACATTAAAATGAGTGCGTCAGACGTCAACTGGGTAGTCAGGTTTGCTGCATACATGATGCAAAAAATCAAGTAGGTATTAACATTTTACATTCCACATCCAACACCATAATAGTACCGCGACCACTAGACGTGAACAACACAAACACAGACACCGAAAGGGGGCCGCAAGGGGGACGAGCGGCAATCGTACGTTATGGAAATTTAATTATTTTATAGTGAGCACGATAAAACACTGTGTTTCGGGAGCTGTAAAACAATGTTCCTAAATTTATGGCGAGGGGAGCTGCGACGTCTATATATCTAGTAATATCATAACTGCTATTCACGAGTAGACAGGTAATATCCTACTTATTATAAACGCGAGATTTGTAAGAACGTATGTGTGGATGCATAATTGTTACATTACTCAAAAACAATTGAATGTATGAAACTTTAACATAATATAGCTTACACATCAGAATAACACATAGGCTTTTATTTATGAAAGATATTGTGTGCAGACTGACAAAATATAAAGATAAATCAAATCCTGCGCAGATGGAATCGCGGGCATCAGCTAGTATAGCTAGTATAGATAGAGTCCGCGGTATCACTTGTGTTCAATGACCTACAAGTTTGTCCGGGCTGATCAAAAATGGAAAACATTTTTTTTAATAATATAAATAATTTATTCAAAGTCAAAGTCAAAAATACCTTTATTTGATTAGACTTTTTACAAAGTACTTTCAAATCGTCAGAACGACATGGTTATGCAGAATTATACATGCTACCGCCAGGTTCGGAAGGTTGCTTTTACTGAGAAGAACCGGGCAAGAAATTCCTTTTCAAAAATATTATACAATTTTAAAAAACAAAGTAAATCACTTGAGATATGTAAGCCCATGGACACAGTATTAATTCCTCCAGTTATAAAATCCCATAAAGAGGAGATACGTGAAAGTTATTTATACTAATACGTGGTAAACGTTGGGAGTTCGTAAAGTTGTAAGGGATCAGGGAGGTAATCCAGAGATTTTCCCCATCCAGAGATCCAGAGATCTCTTATTGTATGGTACACCCCTGCCTACCCCTTCGGGCAATACACCCGTGTACATGTATGATCAAAAAACCAGGAAACCTTTAGTTATAAACCCGACTGGGCTTGGTTGAGCCCAAGACGTGACGTCATCCGAGTAATTAAATGCGAGGCCGTCAGGCAGACAAAAATCACTGAACCCTGAGGTTACTTACTCGCAACGGGAATTAATTAATTGTTCATTCTATTGAAGAATACGACGATTTATGTTTCTTGTTTAAGTATAGACAAACACTTATGCATATCGATCTATACGTCTATATTTATATATTTATATCTATATGCAGAAGAGTAAAATTGAAGTGTCTGTTTGTAATTCCAAAATAACAGTTTTTCACTAAATGAATATGAAAGTGTACACGCTACTGACACTGAAAAATCAAGTTTTAAATTTTTTCTGTCTGTCTGTCTGTCCGTCTGTCTGTCTGTGTGTCTGTTTGTCCCGGGTAATCTCCAAAATGGCTGGACCGATTTTACCAGGATTTTCACTGGCAGTTAGCTAATTTTACAAGAAGTAACTTAGGCTACTTTTATTTAAAAAAACATTAGTATTCCGCGGGACACCCAAGAAATTAGCACTACGCGGGTGAAACTGCGGGGCACAGCTAATTGAAGAATAAGACAATATATGTTTCTTGTATCTTTGCATAAGTGTTTGTCTATACTTATATATACTATATCAATCATACATAATCCGTGCATAAGCTATGTCAACTCGTGTCGACAACTTTAAGATGTTTTTTTTTATATGGTAAAATTAGTCCCATACTTATTTACTCTACTGCTTAGTATATTGTTTAAATGTATATGTTAAGCCCTGCTAAGGATCAAGGCTCGCTCAAAACACGTAATAATACAAATAAAATACAGATTGTGCTTCAAAAAAAATACATTTAAAAACAAAACCATTGTAAACTGCACAACTATCATAAAGATGCATTTCCAAACCAGTTCTTCTTAAAAGACAAGTTTTCGCACCAGTAGTAATTACCTAGTTGTTCTGTGCCTAGGGCCTCATCATCTCCCTGGCCTTAATCCCATGTATCTGGGGTCGGCACTTGATTCAACCCGATGTGGCCGATCACCTGATTTTTATACGAAGCGCAACCCCTTTTTCAAGGAAAATTGCCTAGGGCCTAAACTGAATAAATCATTTGCATAAAAATGTTGATTCAAACGCTAACCGCGTTGAATCAGTTAATTAATCAATGCTAATAAATCTAAGTGCTTCGATCACGGGCACAATTGAATAGCTTGTGATTATATGTTGTAATTAGAGATGTGCATTAATCGGCAATAATGACAGACGTTTAAAACGGTGCGATCCGTGAGCGCTGACGCATCAAATTTGATCGCGCGGTTTTTGGCTTACGTGGTGTGGCGTTGTGAGAGCCTTCCATGGTGGTATAGGGTGGACGATGTTAATATTATGATTTTCGAATGTCTGCATTTGTTGATAATTGTACAGGGGACCAACTATGATCGTTTAAGCAGCGCGTATTAAGAACTTATTAGCTTTGACGTTTAATTTTTACGGGAACAAAATGAAAATTTTCTTCTCAGTAAAAGCAACCTTCCGAACCTGGCGGTAGCATGTATAATCCTTTATAATTGTGTCATTCTGACGATTTGAAAGTACTTTGTATAAAGTCTTGTCAAATATAGATATTTTGAATTTGAATTTGAAAAACGTCAAAGCTTGCAAGTTCTTAATACGCGCTGCTTAAATCGATTGTGGTAGGCCCTCTGATACCGTCATGAGTTTTGAGAGCTCGGCGAAAATCGTGCTATTTAGCTTAAAAATGTAAGCCTTTATGATATCCAAACTATCATACGCGTTATAAAATAAACGTATAATAAAAGCACACTCTGTAACCGGGCGCCCGTTACGATTCGCGCGCAAAGAACCGTGAAATTGGTTTATTCGCTCGATCCGATGAATAATTAATATTGTAACTCGTCTAGCCACCGTAGGTATCTAGATTAAAACGATAGCACATCTGCATACGTAAGCCTGTAGGCGGGGGGTTGAAAAAACAGGAAATAAACGAGATGGCAATCAATTAAAATTTACCCTATCTACATGATAAAATATGTAAATTATCACGCAGGCTGCCCTACTTGGGATGTAAAGGGTAGGGGATTTGAATCCTGCTTAGAACACGAATATTCTTATTTGAGTAAATTGTCGAAATAAATATATACCTCACGCCATCCCAGAAGGGTCCCCGATAGGGTAAGCACACCTATTTCTCCGAAGATGATTAGGTACTATGACAGATGGTGAGTTCATCGCCGTCTCGGGCATTATACACATGTCTTTGAATAACTTCCCAGACATATGCAGGTTTCCTTCACTGTAAAGCTCGTGGTATGAAACCACTTAAGACTTTTTAGGAAAACTCATTGGTACAGGCCGCTGTGAATCAAACTTGTGCCGCTTGCGAAATCTGGAGACTACCCAAATCCCACGGCCGCCCATCCCACGGCGTCTTTTATGTAGTAAATTACCGAGACTTTGCATTTATAGTGAGAATAGTGTGTGCATATTCATATATGATTTTTATTAATGAAATGCTCAAATCACCAGTGATTCTCTGTCTGTTTCTTCTCAAAGCTAGAGGGAATTCACTCGACGTTCATAAGTTCCTAACAGGGAACATGTAATAAATCATGTTCATTTTCAAAAGCTACACCAATGAAAGCGAGAAAGGTAAGAAACTTCGTATTTACTACATCATACGTATATAATACCGTCAAGTTGAAAGACAATTCAATTTAATATTATTAGACTTGTAATTAACTCCATAAAGTCGCAAACTTCATCAAATTATCAGAAATATTTCAACCCCAAGCACCTCCATTCAGCCCTTCGCGAGTCGAACAAATCGCAACAGAAACTAAACAAGAAAATTAATAAAGCCTTAAGCAACATTAGGTGGGTATTAACACCGTTTGAGCCGTCTATTGCCTCCACAAAACCACTCACAGCATTTTAATTAACTTGTTTAAGAATACAACTTCAAAATTGTTCAAATATTCTGAATAGAATTTGCAAAATGGTGTTTCAAAGTCAATTAGTTGTTTGATTCGGTAAACTGTATTGGTTGAATTTAAGATTAAATAGTATTTAATTAAATCCATGCTGCAATCTATACACATAAATAAAATTGATTTGTCTGTTTGTAATAAAAAAATACAGCTTTTAACTAAATGCATATGAAAGTATACACGCTACTGACATTAAAAAACCAAGTTTTAAAATTTTTCTCTGTCTGTCTGTCTGTCTGTTTGTTCCGGGTAATTTCTGAAACGGCTGGACGGATTTTAACGGGACTTTCACTGGTAGGTAGCTGATGTTTCAAGGAGTAACTTAGGCAAGGAGACTTTTATTTATCAAAAATATTAGGGTTCCGCGACAATAAGGATGAAACTAAATCTACGCGGGTGAAACCGCAGGGCACAGCTAGTTTTAATTATTAAAATTTCAACACATAGTGTGGAAGCCTGCACACGTCTGAAGAGAAATAAAAAGAGGTTTGTGTATCGCGCCTGTGATAGACCCAAACTGACTGCATCGGATTTCTTATGATTAGTATCCTACCTAGTAGTCTACTTAAGTGTAACACTTAAGTAGATTTGCATTTCGGCTTCAAGGCAAACATTGTGACAGTAATTTGTGTTTGCCAATTATGTCTGGTTGTATCGTATACTATAAGTATAGTGGATGACCGAGGTTTACTCGTTTTCTAATAATGAAACATAGCTAGATCGATTTATCGCCCGTGAAACCGCCTGTATACAAAATTTCATGAAAATTGATGGAGCCGTTTTCGAAATTTAAATTATTTATATATAAGGATTTGATCGTTTATGGTTAATTAAATATTAAATAGATATTTTGTACATATAAAACATTTTAATGCAGAGATTCTACTATGCTAACGCAATCTAGAGAGAAATTCCACTGTCCCTACACATCCCAGAAACCTAATTTAGACGATAAAGCTACTGACTCCGAAAATTCGCTAGAGAATAATATGCTAGGCAAATTTAAATCTCTTTTCAATTCAAAGAGGTATAAAAAAGCAATGAAAGTCAACTATATTCACATAGAGCCACCTCCGTCGAGGTGACAATATTATTTGAGCCAAAATTGGGGCCTTGCCGCATTTATTAAAGAGAAAACCAGCAACAAAGGGATGATATTGAATTGTAAGGAAAGGGACTAGGAGTTGCGATGGATCGGATCACGTGGATACGGCATCTGAATTTGAAACAAATATATTTCTTAACGACAAACTAATCTTATAGAGCGGAACACCAAATTACAGTTGGCAGACTATAGCAGCGCGTATTAAGAACTTCTTAGCTTTGACGTTTAATTTTTCTGGACCAAAATGAAACGACAAAGCTTCTTCAGGATAAGAGAGAGATCTCAATTCTACTAACTCTACTCGTATACCCATTTTACAAGCTTAGCTTAGTTTGAGGCTAGATGACACTGGAATAGAGTCCGAATAATATTATTTATCACTAGACTGACCCGACAGACGTTGTCGTGTATTAATTACTAGCGGACGTCACACGGTTTCACCCTATCATATCAGCCGTCATATCTGTATTCACTCCCATTCTAGCCATATCATCTTTCACACAATCCACCCATCGTTCCTTAGGTCTTCCCTTGTAACCATCCACATTCATAATCAAAACTTTTTTGGCAACTTTATCCTCATTCCTAACATATACCACAACAAATTATATGCAACAAAACTAACGTATTTTTATATTTAGTTGGTGCCAATATAATGAATTGTAGAGATGATGCCGTATAGCTACGTGCGGTATTCGCAGCTCGGCAGAGGTCGGTGGTAGGCGACACGCACAAAGAAGCGCCGACTTCTTTCATTGTAGATTAAATTCTTTGCTTCCCGCACACCTAGCTGCGTCATCGAATACCACTCGGAGATACGCTTCTTACTTACTGGATTCGTCGTGTCTTCGCTTCGGGAATATCACTCAGTTGTGAGTAATCATAAGTCGAGAAAAATCTGATATTGAACCACAACAAACTAAAACTGAATATCTTCATTTTAGCAATACATGTCTACTAGAATAATCCATAAGTTTTTAGATGTCCAACCTCCAAAAGGGTATCATCCGATTCACAAAGAAGCAAATCTCAATTCCCTTGTTACATGTTTGGTTGACTTCAAAAAACAGACTGTATGTTGGTTTTTTAAAATCATAATAATAATCAAATAATGGAATGTATTACATCTGATGCACAATGTGTTTCACCTGGAATTAGCTCCGTGGTTTTCCCAAGCGAGTACAGCAAGGGGTCTTCAATAAGTGTGAAGAGATTTTAGATGGTCTGCAACGTGCGACATAACCCCCCCATGCCCGAATAACAGACCGTAGGTATGTTTTTTTGCAAATTTAATGGTATAAGCTGTCAAGTAATTTTTTTGTAAATAAGATGTATGTCGAATAAACTTAAGAAAGTAAATAATATTTCAAGTTTTCTTTGCAAGCCTTTTGTTTTGAACCCCGTACTGGTATTGCAGAAAAAATAACTAGCCCGCCATCTTGGATAACCCGCCATATTGGAATTAAAATGACGTCACATACGCATACATTTTCATGGAAAAAAAACGTATATACCAAATTTCAGCTCAATCGCTTGAAGATAACTGATTTAAAATTCTATTGCAAGATTCTACCCGGACAAACATTAAATTTGCAAGATAAATAAAAGCTTCAAAAATGACGTTCAATGAGTGTTAGAAGTGTCACTTAAGATGTTTTTTTCGATTTGATTTGAGTGTTCGCCATAGCTTAGCTGCCAGTGGTCGCACGGCTACGGTAATATCCTATCTCCCCGTCAGAACTTAATCCCGGTGGTCGCTGATTTAATACATATTTCATTGGGATATTCCAAGTATTACTTTCCTGCCAGTTTGTCAAATAACTGTTTATTACGACCTACTCTTTTTGTGTATAATAATCTCCTTTATTTATTAGGATATTCATTAAAAGAAGTCTTTTATTTATATATTAAGAAGTTATATATTATTTTCCATACTGTTATTGAGTAATTTTTTGATTGCACATTCATATTCGTTAATACGTATTATGCTTCAACACATCATCAAAACTTTTACCTTTTCAATGAAAATCAGTAAAAATAAAAATTGTGATGCTACATTTGGCATCAAAATTAAATGACAAAAAAAAACACAGTCGAATCGAGAAACTCCTCCTATTTTGAAATCGATAAAAATAGTTGCTTATTACATCTCTCTGCCTATATTTTCGAAGACCCTAGAAAGCCGTGGAGACACGCTTATGATACAATAGCCGCCGTTCGTAAGCAATTAACTTTATAATACAAGTTAGGCACTAGTGTTAATAATCGGAGGGTACTCGTAAACAATTGTTGCGACTTTAAATCAAACAGTTGGAGTCGTTAGCGACACGTGCGACGGTGCGGCGGCACGGGCTCATTGTACCACGAGGAATTTGACGAGGAAATGACAATATCACATCCAGATATAGATGCAACTATTCTAAATTAAAAAAAAAACTAATACTGCACAGAAGAAGTGAATCCCAGATAATACGTTTGCGTTACCAATATCATTCTCATCTCAGTCATTAGTGATACCATGCCGTTGTGGCCATGTGGTTTGAGCAGTCGCCTACTACGCAAGTGACGCAAGTTTGAATCCCAGTGGGGACTGTACTAATGAGTTTTACCAAAAACTTATGTGCAGTTACCGCACATACGTTTTCCGTGTTTACTTCGCAAGCAGAAGTAACTCCTTGTAACACAAGAGTAAGTAAAATCGGTCCAACCGTTTCCGAGATTAGGCGGAACAAAAAGACAGACAAACAGACGGACACTCTTAGGAAAATTTTAAATTGTTTTGTGAAAAGTTAAAACAAATAGAAACTTCAATTCTATTACTATGTATAGAGTATATGACCATGCATTTTTAATTCTGATATTTCAATTTTCAACATCGTCAGTCAATGGAAACGCGCTGCAAGAATAATGAAAGTACAAGTGAATGGACACCCCAGTGCTGTAATTATGAGAGGAGAAGTTTGTCTTCCTCCCAATTTATCGTCTCTGATTCATATTCACCCTACCTTCAGTTACCAAGTTTTGTTAAGATACTGAACAGATACCAAAGTATGTTACAATGTAACTTCTATTTGAAGAATTAATGCTCTCACAATAATTAACACTCTGTAATCAATGAAGTGCTAAACGAATAACCTCTTTATTCGTATGTAAATAGTATGATAGTATAAAGCTATTTACAGAACTTTTTAAATACACATCTATACGAGTACGTCTGCCTGACTGGCTGTCTGTTTGTTCGAGAAAATCTCCGAAACGGCAGGACCGATTGTAATGGTACTTGACTGGCAGATAGCTGATGTTACAAGGAGCAACTTAAGCTACTATCATGTGAAAAAAATTAGGTTGTCGCGAAATATATTAAGTCTACGCGGATGAAACCGCAGGGCGTAGCTAGTAAGTCTTAATTCACCAAAAATTGGTAGCCCTCGATAGCGGACACAAATATAGAATAGAAATCACAAAAAAATTTTCACCTATCGTAGGTATAATAAAATTGACATGCTACGTTGTTCTTGATATTAAACTACACAACAACTAGGAAACCCCCCGTTAACCAAACTCTTTGTATAACTACATGATACAGACACACAGATTCGTTACCGTAACGTAACGTGCACGCAGCGCGTTTGTTTCGACCCATTGAACACGATTTGTGAGCGCCTAGCGCCTGCGTCGACACTATTTAGGAATACACTGAAAAATTTCAAACAGCACGTGCATTTGCACTTTTAGAAGTTAGGACTAATTAATTACATACTGATATTGGGAAAGTCTGTATATCTTTTAACAAGTCAAATCACTCGACTTCATCATCATTCTCCTACCCTTAACCCATTTTATTTGGAGTCGCAATGTGTTTAGACTTTGGGTAATTATTCATATAAAAAATGGCAAAAGTTTAAGTTGAGACGCCTTTACAGATTTTGGAAAACGCAGGCATTTAACTGTCGTGTAGCGCCATCTAATGGGAAAATAAGTTGTCGGTCTGTCTGTTACCTTTTCACGGCGGTGCCACTGAACCGATTTTGCTGAGAATTTTGCATAAGGATAACTTTAACCCCAATATCAGACTCAGGGTATCTACATGCAATCACGACGTGGACGAAAAAGCACATAAAGTTGGTTAAATCAGTACAATTTGCACCATAGATCTTAAGTGGTTAAAAATGATGCCTAATTTCTGTCAATGTTTTTTCAATAAAATTCTTCACCATTGCAATAAAGTCGACACTGAGCATAGACAAACAAGACCCTGCTATCGGAAACATGGCATTTACAATTGCAACAATCGAATACACTTCTTCTAAACCATATTACGATGTACATAAGGTTCAATTCTGGAAGTAAAACAACTAGAACCTTTGTCAAGTGCTGTCAGTGACAAGTTTAAAGGTACATTTTGTTTGGACTTTATTGCAGTAAAGTATAGAGGTGATTTTTGCTTGTTTATTGCGTGGCAAAAGCTTAACACAGGAGCAACGGGGTACCGCGTAAGCTGCACCGGACACCAATGGATTTATCGTTTGAGGTTTAGACAAGGAAAGCGGCTTTGTCTTAAGACAACAAACGCAACTCCAGGACTATTTTGAAAGGGTGACGTAAAGCTAAAGAATAATGCTACGATTTATTGGAAATATCTCGTAAAAATATCATTTATTTCTATATAATGATATATTTTATTTAAAAGAACCATGGGGGTCGAAGGGTTTGAGCAGTCGCCTGCTACGTTAGCGATACTAGTTCAAATCCCAGCGGGGCCGGTAACAATGAGATTTTTCTAAAAATTGTGTGCAGTAATTCCACACCACGTGCTTTAACGAAGAAAACATCGTGAGGAAACCTGCATATGTCTGAGAAGTAATTCAAAGATTTATATGTGTATTTATATTGTGCCTGAGACGGCGATAGACTGACCATCTGTCACGTTGGCAATTAATCAGCTTCGGTGAAATGTGGGTGTTGTTATTACAACACCTCTGCCTACCCCTTCAGGGAATATAGGCACAAATACATACATACATGAGCATTCGTATGTATGTTTTTTATGAAAATACTATACGTATTTGACAACGTACCTTGATACGTATCTTGAATAAAATCATCTTTTCACCCATAGAAAAAGTTAACCCAATACCGTAATGGAATAGCGCCCGTTTAGATTATTATCCGTACGTCAGTGCCAAAAAAACTATCAATAAACCCCTCGTAAAGGATTGATTTAATAACAAAAATCAATAGGACCAGCAGTTTGGACACAAATACAATTAGGAAGGGCCGCCGACAATCAAAGGCAGCCGTCGATTGTCGAACTCGACAATAATAACATTATTATGAATCACCAATGCAAATAGATGACCCCGACCGGCCTAATGACAAAGAGTAGCCACGTGGTGCAGATGCGACACGTTGTTGATATTAGGATATCTATACAGATAAATAAAATTTAACTTTCTGTTTGAAATTCAATTTACAGCTTTCCACTAAATGTATATGAAGGTATATACAGTAATTACATAAAAACCAATCTCCATCTGTATGTCTGTTTGTTCGGGCTAATCTCTGAAAGGGCTTAACCGATTTTAATGCACCTTTCACTGGCAGATAGCTAATGTGATCTACCAGGAGTAACTGAGGCTATTTTTATTTTAAAAAGCCACCCATGAAAATAATCTACGCGAGAAACCGCAGCTAGTATTGATATATCTTATATCACTAATCAGGTTTATTCAGGTATTTGAACGTATTATTTCTGATTGTAAAATTACGGTTCGTTTATAATCACAGTATGACCGTGTCTGGAAGGAGGATCTAATGGCTGCAACCAACAAAGCTGATACAGTAGCCAAGTTCAGGCTTACAAAAACTACAACCTTTGAAATGTCTGTCATCGATAAGAAGAAGAGCGGTGGCTGGATGCGTCCCCTGCCCCTTCTGCTTCAGACAATAGTCTATGTAGTTGTGTGACATGAAAATGGCCATTTGGTCACCCGTGGTCCAGCTGTGATTGTCCCTGTGTATTTTACCAATGAGTGCCGTAATTGGGACCCTCACAGATTATAACACCAATTCGAAACAAGGGCTGTACCGGACTTATATCGAATTATACAGTCGTTCTAATATTGTCAATAGTTTGGGGGACATATTTGACGTAATTTTTTTGTTTAGGACTAGCTACGTCTAAGTTTTAAAGGTACTTATTGTTAGATAAAAGTCATGGTGACCGTAGGGTTTGAGTAGTCGCTTGCTACGTAAGCAAATGAGATTTTCTAAAAACTTACGTAAAGTTATTTCACCCCACGTGCGTTACAGTGAAGGAACACATTGCGTGGAAATCTGAATATGACTGAGAAATAATTCAAAGACGTGTACAGTGGCTGAGATGGCGATTGATTCAGCATCTGTCACGTTAGTACTTAATCATCTTCATTGAAAAGTGGGCGTTTTGTTATTACGAGTACAACACTTCTGTTTACCCCTTAGGGGCACTACTGCGATGGCATGAACATATATTATCAAGACTAGAAATCTATGGGCAAAAATCACCACACAATGATGCCCTGATAGATTAAGAAAGGACCCATCTGCCTAAGGAGAAGATGACAAGAGAAGTTGAAGTACCAATATAACAAAAGACTGCGCTGAACATACCAAATTGGTATGTTGATGTTGGTACATTTGGATGACACGTTTTGTAATCCTGATGGAAGGCCTTGCCCAGCAGTGATAGTGGGCGACACATCCCACCGCTGGGATACTGTCTAACTGTTACCATTACCGCGAGAAAACAAAATATTCCTTCTTTATTTCATCTCCTCCCCTCTCCCCCCTCAAAGTAGTTATGCAGTGACAAATCAAGAAAACAATTATTTAACTTGCAGTAACTACAGAAACTAAACACAAGTTTTTGCTAATGAACTGAGTTGGCAACGTTTCGGTACAATTTTTGGTGGCACGACATTTGCTACGTGATGCGGTTACCGAACACCCGCTGTTTGAGTCCTGAAGGCTGTACACGGGCTGTAGTTCCTTGTTACCGCTGTTGATTGCTATATATTTTAAAGTATCTACTGCCACAATAACTAACACAGTCACAACTTTAATAAATTTCAATTTTATTTAGGGCTGTCTTCAGCCAACAGGAATAATATATTTTTTTTATCCGAATTGTAGTTAAAATTAATATATATTTTTATGTTCTCGTGCGTAAGATTAGCGTCCATACGAAATAATTTGTAACATTTCTAAGATGTAATTTTCTCTAACCATGAACGATTTGAAATGTTAACGAGATTTATAATGTCATAGAAATAAAATAAAATAATTAAATTCTGAGATTCATTAAAAAAGGTGGAGGTGAAGATGATGAAGTGCCAACGGAACCGATAGAGAGAGCTGTATTTTTTTATTTCATCCACATTTCCACACACACACAGATTTGCTCATGACATTTTCCTTCACAGTTTATATTATCCGAATAAAACTAACAAGATTTTTGTTAAGCTGATATAAACAGGAAGTTGTAGCAATCAACATCCATCGCTCTGGGAGTCATTCGGGGAAGTTCTCAGGTGTAATCAAAGGATAAAACCTTGTGCAGCCGAGTCAAGTGGCTGCATAAAGGAGAAAATTCACTTACTGCTGGGCGGACGCTGTTCCAAACATTGGCATGAGTGTATGTCGCGGGAAGGTGGGCTTATTTGATACTACTTATTCATGTATTATATTTTTTATCCTATGTCACAGGGAGGGGTAGACAGACACTGATTGTATCCAGAGATCTATACCAATAGGTAAGCTGGGAGATGACGCTAGTCGTAAAACTAACATCAGCCAGAACAACATGATTATACATGACATGTTTAATTTTTAATACGATATCAGTATTTCTTAATTTTTATACCGCAATAATAATAAAAAAGTAGAATAGAAAATATATTTGATTGAATGAAAATAAGGTGCCAAAAGATAGTGACTACCTATGTCGTCAGGTCAGATTCACATACGTCGTTCGCTCACTACTCAGACGTATGGTGATTTCTTCTTAATGACTCTTTATTCTTGAATTAAAACTAGAACACTCTCTCTCATTTACTACTGCAACCACACAACCACTACAACTCCACAAACTACACACTAATATTGGAAATTTAATTGTCAACCAGTATCAAACCCAGCGTCCTAAACAGAAGTGGAGCCCTTTACACAAAGTCATAGTTGGTTCTGGGAGGGTATTTGCATAGGAATGGCTGATTACAGAGCTATACCATAGGCGGTGGACTTAGGTTCAGCCAGGTGCTGCCGAATGGGCTGGCTAAACTAGATTTTAAACTCGCGACAATGCCTTCATTACCGCGTTACTGTATACCAAGTACCAAGCGCAGGGTTTCGTTACATTTGAATTGATGATGGTGTGTTTAGCGGGTTTGGCTTGGACTTGCTATAGCTGTATTAAATTCAAATTTATACAGGTAAATACAATTGAAGTGTCTGTTTGTAAGTCCACATTAACTGCTTTTCCTTAAATATTTATACGGTGATTACATAAAAAAGAAAAAAAAATGTTTCTCTGTCTGCCTTCTGCTTAAGTTACTTCTTGTAACGTCAGCTATCTGCCAGTGAAGTCCCATTAAAATCAGTACATCCGTTTCACTGATTAGCCGGAACAAACAGACAGACAGCCAGACAAAGCGTCGGACAACCTGCAATTTTTTTTCGTATCTACTCTCATATGTAGAAGTAAAAAGCGGTTAATTTGGAATCGCAAACAGATAGGTACTTCAATTTTATTTATCGGTGGGAGATCGCTCTCGAGAACCGTAGGTACCTCTTAACTTAGCATTAAACATACTTTTACTTTATTGCTTACCCAAAATATACCTTACCTACTTATAAATAAGAAATGCGGCCAATGCTACTCCGTACTTTTCAATTAGCTAATAACAACTAGTTATTATGAATGGGCACACACAAGGTGCAGGCAAAGAGCAGCCGCTCTTTGAAATACACCGCCTCTGACTGTTCTTTTTTCAAATAGTGACCACAGAGGGTAATCCTGCAAATATTAATGTATTAGAAGCTTTGGTAAGGCAAAAAAGAACCCTTTCATCAGACTACTCCTAGCATGAAAATGTACTATTTTTAGAGCCGCCGCGTTAGTCTGTAAGGTTTCTCAACGTCGCACTCGACGTCGAGTGTCGTTTTCGAAGATGCGAAATTGAACTTTATCGCTTATGCATTATGTATGAATTTTGTATGATAGAACCGACGCTCATCGTCGAGTTCAACGCCGAGAAACCTTACAGAATAAGGCGGCTGTACCAAACCTGCGTAACGGGTACGTATCTATTACTGAGAAACGAAACGTTACGCGAATGAAAGATTGCTAAAATATCGTTATGTGAGTGTAACGAATTTAAGGTGGGAGGAAAACACGTGGTTTTTGATGATTCTGCAAATGTGATGGTAGCCGTGGACATTTTCAGATCTCCAAATTTATAAATGATAGGTAAATATGATCAAGTCTGGTAGGTAGAGAAAAGTATTAGTAAATACGGTATTTTTTGATGTTATAAATAAATCAATTTCAACAACTGCTCATTAACTTCTCAAAGAGGTTGCACGTCGTCTGGTAGAAGCCTCCATGACAAGAGAGCTGGGGCTTTTCTCGCTCAGAGAAGCAGCATTGCTCATCAACGTGACAATGCTGCCAGCCTTCTTGGCACGATCCCGAGAGACACCGATTTGGGACAATTTTCTTCTTATAATCAGTTGTAACTACTGTATATATATAATTAAGTTTTCATTCTATAAATATCATAGCCTTTTAAAAAAAATTTCAACAAATATTTCTTAATAGTCGTAGTATTAATTTGACTGCAGAACGAGGCGGTGTCTATATCGAAACAAGAATATTACCTTTAAATCCCGGTGGGTATTCAGTATCTCAGACAAGATCAAGTACTTCCATTCCTATAAAGGAAGTCGGGAAGAGCGTTCATTTACATCGCTGGACACTTTTTTCACGGCAACTTGAACTTTAATTAAATACAGAACTAACAAGAATCACTGCAAACATTGGATGCATACATTTAAGTGCGTCAATTACGTTGATACTAATTACACGTTTCTTTCTTCAAACGATTTAATATTTTTTATTAACATAAAAGTGATTATTGTGACTAAACTATGATAGTTAGATATATGCTCTCGTGAACTTTTTTGTAGATCTTAATAAGACCTACAAACCTGTAGTACATCATTTTGTTATATTGTCAATAGTTTTTGCAGCGCACGCATAAATAGGTTTTCGATTTTACACCTTGGGTTACAAAATCGTAATTTTCTTACGGATTCCTAATTTATATGAGAATAAAATATAGCTTATAGCCTTTCTCGATAAATGGAATATCCAACAGTGAAAGAACTTTTGAAATCGGAACAGTAGTTCCTGAGATTAGAGCAATCAAACAAATAAACAAACAAACAAACTCTGCCGCTTTATAATATTAGTATAGATTCCAACCACGTGCTTTACGGTCAAGGAAAACATTGTGAGGAACCTGCATATGTCTGAGAAGTAATTCAAAGACGGATGTATAGTGCCTGAAACGGCGATGGACTCTCTGTCACATTGGCATTTAATTATATTTATTAGACATGATAAATGAGAAAAGAACACTGCTAAGAACAGTTGAAAATAGAAGAGAAAAAATGGTTGGACACTTGATACGACACGACAAGCTATTACAACTAGTACTGTAAGGAAAAATCGAAGGGCGAAGAGGAAGAGGAAGACCAAGGAGAAGCTACATGGACCAACTTAAGGAGAAAGCGGGTGTAGTGTCGTATCAAGAGGTCAAGAATTGTGCACAAGAGAGACAAGAGTGGCGATTGCTCCACCGACAAGAGCAAAGCTCTTAAATTAAAGAAGAAGAATGTTTATGGAACAAAACGTGATATAACACAATAAAGTCATACGCGTGCAAAACTCTTTTCTATACTAATGAAAAAAGTCTACGTGTGTGAAACCGCGGGGCACAGCCTTTATATAAATTCAACGATTTCATTGACGAGTAAAATTTCCTCTTTCTGATCTATGTAATTAAATGTATGTAGCCACATGTTAATAGTACTTAGTATTTACACAAAAATGATGTTGCAAATATTATTTAATCAATTTAATGCCACGGATGGTACACACACGATGGGAATCCTTGGAGACGCACTATCTACCGCCGGCAGCCGGGGCTGATCTCAGGAGAGTGCACGGATGGGAAACCACTACTTGCTAACATTTAGGATTATTTTAACACGATACTTTATCCTACTTTACATAGGCAGTTAAATATATGTTTTTTTTTTAAAACCATTATTTTAAGGTTGTTAATTTTTTTGGTGAATTTCTTCATGTCACCTACTTACAGGGGCCCAACCATGAGCTCTTATTGCAATGTTAATTCAGTTGTGCGACAGTGACAGATGTATGCACGTCACATACATCTGTCTCATAAATGAGTGAAACTATCATGGCAATAAGAGCTTATGGTAAGGCCCCTGGAGCCAAAAGGAAGGTTATACACGTTTTCTGTTTGACAACCAACTTGATAGATTTTGATGAGATATGCTAAAGTGATAGCTTATTACCCCGATCAACAATGTAATAGAAAAAAATATATATTTATGAGGAACTAGCTGTGCCCTGCGGTTTCACCCGCGTAGATTTAGTTTCATCCTTATGGTCGCGGGAACCTAATATTTTTAATAAAAAAGGTAGTATGTCCTTTCTCAGGGTCTAAAGATTGTCTGTGCCAAATTTCATCAAAATCGGTTGAGAGGTTTAAGCGGGAAAGCGTAAGAGACAGACAGACAGACAGAGTTACTTTCGCATTCATAATATTAGTAGGGATGAGTAGGGATGTAAAAAGTGGGAATGTGTGTTCCAATCAAATGTCAGATCTGCTAGAACACGACAGAATCTATTTGCATCTTATCGGCATGATACATTTTTTTAAAGCTATAATTTTTAACAGCAATATCAAATACAGCCATGGAAATGAAAATGATTTATTCAGTTTGTGCTCCGTTAAGGCACTTTGAATGTCAAAAAATTACTAGTTCGGAAACTAGCCTTCCGAGATAAATGTCATAAAACAATACGTGTATTAAAACGGTCGCATTAATACGAACGAGTCTCCTCACGTGTTCCGAAGCAATGAATAGGTTGAGATGAGAGCGTGGACCAAATTACACCTTACTAGAATGGCCGTCATAAAATTCACACCAATTTAGATTCCCTCCGGAGCAAAAAGTCGTTTTAACAAAACGTCTCCGTATAATAAGTCGGTAAAACGTGTGTTTTATATGACTAGACGACCCCTGCCCGTTGTTTGTGTGTCTGTCATACACTGCTCGCTTATGGTACTTTGTAGTTTATACCTACTTAGTTTTATGTTTGGAATTGTTATGATGAAGCTGGCGTGTATATATATTCGATTTGTACTGAATATGTTATCCTCAGTGTATGGTTTTTGTCACTTTCTTAATAAAATAAAAAAGTCATCACACACATTGTTGCGAAAATAAATATTTAAATTACCCCTTGATGAAACAATACAAATTTTAAGAAGAGAAAAGATTTGTATGTATGTATGTTTGTAACGAATTGGCTCAAAAATTAGTGGACAGATTTTAAAAATTGTTTCACCGTATGAATGCTACATTATTACCGATTAATATAAGCTATATTTTATCCCCATACTCCCACGGAACGGGAACTACGCGAGTAAAACCGCGTGAGGTCCGCTTGTGGAGTATAAAAATAGTACTAATAGTTGTGTTTATGGTCGGAACTCTGTGGAACAATGTCAATTTATCGATAAAGAGGAACACGTAGAGTGTAACTCTTTATCGATACATTTTAAAAATATATCTATAATAATTACTACGTTTAGTATATATCTTAGTCCAACTAACATGCTCAAAGTAATTGTTTTTCTACATTATTGTGCCACAATAAACGTTCTACAAGTTGACACCAGTCTCCTCTCATTCACACCCCTCAATGTATTTATACCGACAATATAAAAAGTCCAATGTAGCAAGAATACTTTACAGCCAACACCGATAAACCCCTAATTACGTTTTGAAATACAGATCCCTGAAAGGAGAACCGATATAAAATTAAGTCAACAAGTTCCAAGGAAAAATTATTCATAGAAAAAGCTGTAAGGTGCAAAGTGAAGGTGGAAGGGATAAGGGAACGTATAACTGCCTTCATGAATTGGAAATGTAATTTGGTGGGGGTGCGGGAGCGGCAATTGTTTCTGGAGGATTGTTGGCGATTCCGGTGATAGATGCCCGCGCGCCGCCCGACGATCACACGGGGGCAATCGTGTCATACTGCGTGGGAGGTGCCGGATTATGGAAAATACCTTATTTAAAAGTTCAGAATTCCACTGCGTATATGTAATTCTGGTTAAACTTGTTCAATTCATATAAGTAAAATGAAATCTGTTTGTAATTTCCAAAAGAAATAAAAAATTGATTTAAGTTTTAATTTCAAACTAACTGTGCCCCGTGGTTTCACCCGCGTAGATTTAATTTCATGGGTGTCCCGCGAAACCCTTGTTTTTTTTTTAATTAAATACTCCCAAGTTACTCCTTACAAAATTAGCTACCTTCCAGTGAAAGTCCCGTTAAAATCGGTCCAGCCGTTTCGGAGATTACCCGGAACAAACAGACAGACAGACAGACGGACATACAGACAAAGAAAACGTTTTAAAATTGGTTTTTTAATATCAGTATCAAATGTAAGAAAACTGTTATTTTGGAGTTACAAACAGACACTTCAATTTTATTTATCTGTATAGATATAGATGTAGAGATTAACAGCTGCTCACTAAATGCATATCAACCTATATAGGGTACCTATTTACATAAAAAAAGGAACTTTTTTTTTTTATCTTTGTTCCGGCTAATCTCTGAGATGACTGGACTGATTTTAACGGGACTTTCACTAACAATAAGCTGATTCTACAACATTTTTTTTTTTAAATTGGGTTTTGACGAAATAAAAAAAACCTCCCATGAAGTCTACGCTGTTGATATCGTGGGCCTTCTCCGAAGCCATCAACATCTCGTAGAGGGATGTCACAGCTAAAACTCAAAATATCCAAATTCTATTAGACTTCTGACAAAATATGCATTTCCAAATCGTGAGTGTGACATGATTGCACAGGATTGTACATGCTACTACCAGGTTCGGAAGGTTGCTTTTACTGAGAAGAACCTGTAAAAAATACTCAGTAATTACTATTTAAATAAATATCTATATCAGAGAAGAAATTCTAAGACGTATTTATAGAACTAACTGTCACTTTGACACCTAAGCGCCTTTGATGATAAGTGAGCTCACGCAATATACAATATTCGCTTGAAAAAACATAAGTAAAAATCTGAAAATGTCTCAGTGGAACCCAGACGGCTTATACTTGTTAAGTTGTCCAAACGCGGCACAAGGTATCAAGTTAATACTTAGATCGGTTGCGGCCTATCCAACCAATTACCTGGACCCGCGATACGTATACACTCGAGATGGTACTGTGCTCACTAGACGACTGAATAGCTGGAAATATCTAAAGGAAATATGGGATTGGAAAAACGTCCGCTAGTTTAAGATAAATATGATTCCAATGGGTTGAATATACGTACCGAAATATATTAATCTTAAGTTGTTAGAGCAAATCATATTTTAAGTTGAAGAGATAAATAAAATTTAAACGTCTGTTTGTAATTCCAATGTAGCATATTTTCACTTAATGCATTTTTGAAAGTATAGGGTACTATCATCAAAAAAAATACTAAAGATTTCTCTGTTACAAGGAGTAACTTAGGCTACTTTTATTTAAAAAAAACATTATGGTTCGGCTAGTCGCCCGCGAAATTAACACATACAAAATTTGGTTCATTGAAAGAAAAAATACTATTGAATAGAAATTTAAAACAAATATAAACAGTGTGATACCCAAATATGAACTAGTACGTTTAAGGCAGGGCTCACGTTAGACCACTCGAGTTGTTGCTAGTTGCTGGCAGCAGTACACACGGCTGGAGACGCCATTCCTTGCACAAGTATGCAGAAAAGTTGTTGGTATACCGAAGTATGTTCAATTGGAACACTGATAATGAGCTCGGAAAATTCTAGTGAACCCTCAATTGCATTTATGCGAAAAATGTGAAAAAATTTAATTAAAAAAAAAAGTTTTTTCAAACAAATTTTAACTGACTTCCTAATTCTTATGAAACATACCATGTTTATTTATATATTGTTCGGGATTTATATAGTCTATAATCTAAATAACTTTAAAAATCCACAAAAATATATTTGAGTAGCGGACGTCACGTCAAGCGTGGGAGTACGGAGGTAAAATACAGCCTATGTTACTTGCCTCGATGTTGCTATCCATTGCTGAAAGAATTTTCAAGATCGGTCAAGTAGTTTCGCAGCCTATTCAATAAAAACAAACAAACAATCAAACCTTTCCTCTTTATAAAATTAGTGTAGATAAGAGTAGGTAATTGCTGAGTTTCTGGCCGGGTTTGTCTGCAAAAGAATAAAGTTAATTTAAATGATCAGATGGCTAAACATTTATGTAAAAAAATAACTTAGTACTTAATTCCAACATGACCTACCCAAACATGCCGCCCAAAAAGTACAACACTCATTAATAAAGGTAATTAAAATAAGCCGTAGCAGTGAGGATTTAATGAACCGTGTATTTTTAATCCGAAAATCGTATTTACCGGCCGTTGTATAAACGCCATATTGGATTACAGATTAAACGAGTACGATTGGTCGCATTGTCGCGTAACTATGTTTGCTTGCACTAGTTACCGTTCGTGCTTAATGCTATTGCTTTATTACTCACCTCTGCTTATTGTGTTACGGTGTACTTCAATATGCAGGCATTTGGTAATAGCTGTCGGGGGATAGGAAGGCTAGCTGTGCCCCGCGGTTTCACCCGCGTATAGTTAATTTCATGGGAGTCCCGCGCAACCCTTATTCTTTTTGAAATAAAAGTCTATAGCTATAGCCTATGTTACTCCTTGTAATATAAGGTAACTGCCAGTGAAAGTCCCGTCAAAATCGGTCCAGCCGTTTCGGAGATTACCCGGAACAAACATTATGCATTTAGTGAAAAGCTGTAATTTTGGTTTTATAAACAGACACTTCGATTTGTTTATCTGTATAGACTATATAATAATCTAATACCTAAGTACTTTAGGGGAGCAATGCAATTCTAGTATATAAATATCTGAATTTCGGTAATGGCTACAACGATTTTCATAAATATTTGTATTCGGGGGTTTTCGAGGGCGATAAATCGATCTAGCTAGGATTCATTGTTAAAAACCTCCAAAAAAATACGGCGAAGCTCGGTCTTCTGGGTACTAATCATAATGTTCGATCATAGACACACAGCTTAATCTAGTCCCAAACTATACAAGGCTTGTACTATGAGTACCAGATGTCGGATATACTCGAATACTCGTTTACTTTTTTTTTAAATACCACATACCTAACTATGTAAGTATTACTCATATTATGGTCACGCCTGTATTCTTAAAGTCCAAATTTTGCCAGTTTTATTTAATTCCTATGGAACAGGGGACGAAATAGATACGGCGAGGCGACAAAGACACCACATGTTAGAAGGTACCTACCTGATTATTTGTTTTGCTGTGCCTTGCGGTTTCACTCGCGTAGAGTTAATTTCTTGGGTGTCCCGCGGATCCCTAATGATTTTTTAAAATAAAAGTAGTCTAAGTCACTCCTTGTAAAATTTGCTACCTGCCAGTGAAAGTCCCGTTAAAATCGTTCTAGCCGTTTCAGAAATTACCCAGAACAAACAGACAGACAGACAGAAATAAAATTTAAATTGTTTTTTTATTATCAGTACCGTGTATTTTGGAATTACAACGAGACACTTCAATTTTATTGATCTGTATAGTTAACCTCTAGATAGCCAATATAAAAGTTACCTGAATATAGGATATACAATAATAAATAGTTAGAACCTTAGTGCTTTGTCTAAAGTTCACTTTAATTCATGAAACCGAAATTTGAAACCAGCTCGAGTATTCAACATTAACATGAATAAACACAGGTAAGCAACGAATATCAACGGCATATCAATTATACAATTAAAAGTTTAGCCAGCTATTTATCAGAGCCGTGGAAATAACTCCACGTGGTCCAAAACGCCAACTTTCCCGAGTAGACCCAGCCAGCCATATAAATGGTTTTATACTAGTGTTGTGCCGTCTGTATCCGAATTATCGTCGTTATCATGTCCGCAGGTTAAGAATTTGAAATCATACAAAAAAAAGGACCGGTAGTCGAGCAACTTTGAGTACTTAGCCTTTTTTGTGGCAAGCATGCAGGCAGCCTGATAAACAACTACTGCAGCCTATGAAAGCTTGTTTATTAATTACAACCTGTGAAATTATTGTTTTATGCCACGTTTTACGTCACGTTACAGAGGAACAGGATAAAAGTCCTGTCCTTCTTTTGGTTCTAAGCTACCTCCCTACCAATTTTCAGTCAAATCGATTCAGCCGTTTTGAAACTAAATACATGTAGTGCAATTAACACGACTGTCTTTTATATAGGTATATCATATTTTCCTATTATTTTGTGCTTGGTTGTACTATAAGGGATGTGTAATAAAAAAAAACATATCTTCTCTGACCGAATTCACCCATCCAAAAAACAACCACCCATTACAAAAAAATCTTGGGCGATCCGAACTGCCGTGTGATAGAACCCATTTGAAAAGAGTTCTTAGGCAATTCACACCGCAGTTCGAACCGCTCCCAGTGTGAAATGAATTAAGACCAAAATCGCGAGTAAAAGAAGCGGTTAGAAGCTAATATCCGAACAGGCACCTCGCCTACCTCGTTGTTTAATGCCCCTACAATGCGATCTCATTTAAATTCAAAGCCGCTAATTGTTAGAGGATTTTGAAATTTAAGATTATAAAGCCGTGAACAGATGAATAATTCCGCAGTTGAATCTATAATGCAAATTGATATTATGATAATTTTTGTTGGTGCAAGATATACTTTAAAATGCTTTTTTTAGGATTTTTTGAGAAACATTAACGTTTTAAATAATTTAGTTTCACAGAATTCCTTAAACAATCAATCAATCACACTAGAATGTTAATGTTTAATATAAATTTAAATGTAATGTTTTGTCTTTGACTAAATGTAAAAGATGCCCGAAAGAGTTTCTTAGTGGCTCTTTTCAGATAGCTTTGCAAACCGGTGGTATATATCTCGAAGTTCATATGTGATAGAACTAAACTTTAAAATAACTTTAATTTTCTTTTATGTGTGGGGGCCTACTCACTTTCTCCAAAAATGATGATTCGGATAAAAGTTCGCAGTTCCTACCGCGGTTCTTATTCATTCTAAAATAACGTACAATCGTGGTCTGCTAGAAAATTATTTGACGTTTATATAATATTCTAAACATTTAGTTAGTTATATGAAATTATTAAACGAACGAAATTTTGTGTTACATTTTTTGTTTTTGTTTTAATTTCTGACAAAACTATAAAGTATCAAAACTAATTACGTTTGATCTTCGTTCGTTTGAGAGTTTCATTTTCGGAGAAAGAGAGTAAACCTCTGAGTCTTACTCATGACCGAAAGAAGTGTATGAAGAGATGCTAGGATAGAGACGAAGCTAGCATAGTATGCAAGGATCGTATTTTAAGGTGCATAGTATAGTCCATGCCTACCCCCATGGGATACAGACCTAAGCTTAACGTATTCTAGATTTGTTCTCATAGAACACGCTTCTTTGTTTGGCACCAGATATTATGAACAGTTTAGTTTGAAATTGAGTCAATAATTCTCGATCTGAAGCCGCCATCATAGGAACATTTTCCGGCGCAGTATTGTCCCATAGATCATTATGTGTCGGTTATATTTTATGAGCTGAGCTGAACTGACACTGGGCAATTTCACGCGCGACTGCCCGCCGTATATCCGGGTATTAACCGGGGGAAGAAATGTATAATCAAACCTAAATGCACAGGGGATGGGTTCAATATCATTTGAATTTACTTAAGGACATTCAAAAATAATTTTAGTAGAGACACATTATTTATTTCATGTATTTATTTTTCCTGATAGTCACACGGCGCTGTCTAGTCCCAAACTAAACTTTGCTTGTTCTACGATTACCAGACAACGTATTAACATGTCAGAATATAAAATGCGATAATTTGTACTGAAAAATTATCCATAATCAACGATCCATTTAAATATTTACAAAAATACCAACCACCTACTACTAAACATGCTATTAAAATCTCCGATACATAATATACAGAACATAAAGTAAGTAATTAAACATGTTAAAGAAAAGGTTTCTGTCATGTCGTATAAGGATGATGGCACTGGGTAGAGACAAATGGAAAGAGTTGTATAAGTTACACCGACAAGAGCTATTGATCTTAAATGCATGATAATGGAAGTAAGTAACGACATACGAATAGTAACCAGACTCAGAGATGGTCGGATAAATCAATGTACAGTAAAATACCTAATTCAATTTAAGTACTTATTGACGACTGTTCTAAGGTTACCGGGCACCAAGGATACAGTATAATAGTATTTACTAAAGGTATATAAACGCCTCGTTATCGACCAAAAGTGAGCAGCTATTTTATTTAAGTTGTAAATTCATTGGTCCCTCGCGACTAATAAACGGACTAGGATTTAACACTGTACTCATAACAGCCAACGCAAAACACGTTTACAACACTCAGGCATTCAAACTCTACTTATTTGCATATTATTCCTTTATGGCTCTCAGAATTCATATGCTAATGCTGACGATATTTTCCTGCCCTTCGGGGCCCTTCGACCCTAAAGATTTCTACGCGTATTATCTATGTTATATCTACCCGTTGTTTGAATATTGTTCTCAAGTAAGTAGATAAGAGGCGAAAGGTTGGAAAATGAGTTTTAATTTGATGGTTCTTGGGCTCAAAATGAAGCGATTCATTGACAACCTTACTCACCGCATGAAAACATCACTCTTGCATTGTGTGCCTTATTTAGTAGCGTTAAAAATTTTTAAGTTTATAACGAATTGGCTCAAAAAGTTCACCATTTGAATGCTATATTATCACTAATTAATATAGGCTATATTTTATCTCCATACTCCCACGGGAACGGGAACTACGTGGGTGAAACCGCGGGACGTCCGCTAAAATATATTTGATTGCAATATTTGTTTGCGATCTACTTTGAGGTTCAGTCCCCAGACGGGCAACTTAGCAATTTCGATCAGGAGATCATTATACCCCACCTAATAAACACAATAAGGTAATACAGTACATACAAACCGAACCTAATATTTATAATAGTAGGAACAAAAGCCCGCTTTGCTTCCATGTCCCATTTAAAAAAACATTCCCAATTTAATATTACGAAGAAGGTTAGAAAATAATAATCCTGGCCAGAAGAATTTTATAATAAGAACAATATTTGAAATATAAATTAATTTTATTCTTCTTCTTTCTGTTCACTGCACACGTTGCCATTCGAAAAATACAAGTAGGTACCTCGATATTTTTTGTCATAATAGTATTAAAATAGAGTTACATAAATATTGTGAATTATTGTAAAATTTCTAACCAAAATCATCAATTTGGTAAAGTTTATATAAAAACCCTTGGCGATGTAAAAGGGTTATTATCAAAGTTAACCGGAGATTTCACGGCAATCGTCTCACCCGGATCGGTGCAAACTTAGTTCGTTAGCATTTTTATTACTTTTTAATTTTATCGCCACTGACAGACATAAAATATCCGGTGTTGCCCGCGTCATCGCTCGGGGAGTAATTAAAAAAATGAAACCACCTTAAAATCTATAAATATTAATAAGATTGCAGGGGCAAATAGGTTTTGCTACCAATATATAAGTACTAGCTGAGCCCTGCGGTTTCACCCGCGTAGAGTTAATTGCATTATCCCGCGGAACCCTTATGTTTTTTTAATTAAAAGTACCCTAAGTTACTCCTTGAAACATCAGCTACCTGCCAATGAAAGTCCCGTTAAAATCGGTCCAGCCGTTTCAGAGATTACCCGGAACAAACAGACAGACAGACAGAGAAAAAATTCAAAACTAGGTTTTTTAGTGTCAGTAGCGTGTATACTTCCATATGCATTTAGTGAAAAGCTGTTATTTTGGAATTACAAACAGACACTTCAATTGTATTTACCTGTATGGATGTATAGATATAGATTAGAAATGAGTAGGCATAAAAATATTTTTCACCGTAGAAAAAAAATAGGCTTAGACAAAGAAACAATCACACTCACGCTTGCGCTAATAGATACGGTAAAAAATGTATGGAAAGTAAATAAATCAGTCACGTGGCATGCCATTCCCGTACATTTTGCATCGTTTCTACTAGCGGAGCGTGAGGGTAATGTTACTTTGTCTATGGGCCCTAGTGTGGCAAACGCTAGTATAAGCATTACGCGTGTATGCCACCTTGTATGGTGTATGAAAAAAATGTATATAAACCAACCCTTCTTCCAGATAATAATCTCTACAGATATAATTATAACGTTACTACGTTATTAACAACTAGTGGACGACACGCAGTTTCACGCGCATAGTTCCTGTTCCTGTGGGAGTACGGGGATAAAATAAAGCCTATGTTACTCGCTGATGATGTAGCTATCCATCGCTGAAAGAATTTTCAAGATTGGTCAAGTAGTTTCGGAGCGTATTTAATGCACACAAACAAAAAAACAATCAAATCTTTCTTCTATATAATATTAGTGTAGATACTTAGACCAGACTTAAATCTCTGACCTCTACAAGTAGGTAATCAGTGTAGGAACTAATAGCCAATCTTGATCAAAGTCTATTGGAAAAGCACTGCGTTATCAGTCTTAATTAACTCGCTAAGACAACCACCATTTTTCTTTTGATTCCGTGGAATCGTACTGCAAAAATATAGTTAAGTAAGTGTACTTTATATTTATTGTGGCTTATTCTTAGCGCCATCTTAAAGTTTTGAGTAGGTGCTGAGTTTTTTTAGGGATTTATTACCTGATTTGGCCAATGATTTTTAAAACTTTATGTAGTGTGGTTTCTCATAACTACTACGAGGTTGTGGTGAAGGAAAAATCGAAAAATCCTTTTAATTAGTTAGTCTGAATGAAAATATCAGGAATCAAAATCATCAAGAACGCTCAATCCTAAGCAGAAATCATCATCATCAGACCGTTTGTCTGTCTGTTTGCTCCCCCTAAACTCCGAACCGGCTGAACCGAATTTAACGGGCCTTTCACTGGTAGAGGAGCAACTAAGGCTACTTTATTTTATTTTTTTATATTTGGATTCTGCAAAATAAAGCCATTGAATAAAGTCTACGAGCGTCACAGCTAGTAATAAATAAATAGGTACAAATCTGCCTATTGTAGGTTTGTATTTAGATATCGATGCATGTCCCAACACTGCCCCATCTCAAATATCCAAGCATTAGCATACGATCACTTGAGACTCGGGTCCGATTCTCAGTTTGCATGGCGAGGGTGTGACCTGGAGTCCACGAGTGGACTAATGCATTTGTGATTGCACAGCTCTCTGCGGTAATGTTCGCTGAGTGAATATTATGTGGACTTCCACTACTTATAAGGACTTGGACGATGGAGCTCGCTAAAGGTATGTATCGATAAAGTTCTAAATTAACATTGAGATTGTTTTAATTATTAAGTAACTTAAGTATATTAAGTAACTTTCTCTCACAAAAGGAAGACGTTGTTATCAATCACTCCTCATAAAGAAATTGTTTTTTCCTAGTAAGGCAAATAGTTTTGATTCATTAGCAACCTCAGTGTATACATAGTGCTATAAATTACAAATTTGTATATAATAACAGTGTTAATTCACAGTAATAAGCGGTATATTCAGTGATATAAAACCAATTCCAAAGTCATCACAATATTCATCTCAACGGCAACATCTATCGACCTAAACGCGTAAGCGACGCTATCTGCACGGCGCTTACGTCCTTCTCGTCGCGACATTTGCAACTGCCAGCGTTCGATACTGTTGAGAAGGTTTTTGATTATTTAATTACCCGACAAAATGTCACAAAATCTAAAGAATGTGTGTGCTGCATGTCCAAATGAATTGAAGGATGTTATGTTTCTACAATGTAGTCTCTGCTTAGGTAAATATCACCTTCTGTGCACAAGCTTCACAGCTAACGATTTCGATTCCATGACCACAGAATTTAAGAAGGCATGGATATGCGATTTATGTCGCTGTCGAGATAGAAGTAAAGGCGACAACACCAACACACCTATACGGAGCGCGTCCGCTGTCGTTGACAGCTTTGTCACCCAGCGCACTAAAATTAATCATCCAAAAAAGTGCACTTGTTTGTCAGCTAGCGACATAAGGGACATAATTAGAGAGGAGCTACATAATACTGTATTGAATGAATTCAATCCTAAAATAAATGAAGGCGCTGATCACTAACTTTGAGGCCTCTTTGTCGGCATTTAACCATGAATTGGAGATATTAAAGTCGGAACACTCCACTCAGAAAACAATGGTGAATAATTTTCTTAAAGAAAATGAATCCCTACGTACTGCCAACCAAACCCTCTCTTCACGCCTCGCACAGATCGAGCAACAAACACGCGCCAGTAACATTGAGATTCAGTGTGTGCCGGAGAACAAACAGGAGAACCTGGTCAACACTGTACAACAATTGGCTAAAATAATAAACTGTCCTATTGGCGACAATAATATTCATTTCTGTGCCAGACTAGCAAAAATGGATGTCAATAGTCCGCGGCCTCGCTCAATATTAGTGAAGTTTAACAGCCCCCGACTGCGTGATGAATTTTTGGCTGCTACAACAAAATATAACAAAACAAATCGAGATGATAAGCTAAATGTCAGCCACCTAGGCATTGGAGGGGCGACCAAGTCTCCGATATATGTAGCTGAGCACCTGACACCTGAGCTGAAATTGTTGCATGCAGCGGCTCGTCGCAAGGCTAGAGAACTAAATTACAAATATATCTGGGTTCGGGATAGTAAAATGTTCGTAAGGAAAAATGACGAATCCAATCATGTCATTATAAGAAATTATGATACAGTCAATAGATTATCATAAAATACGCTAAATTTGTGTATATTTTGTTACTAATGGGCACCTTAAGTGATATTAATGTTTATTATCAGAATGTAAGAGGACTGAGAACAAAAACCACGGATTTATTTAACAATGTTATTTGTAATTCCTATGATATAGTTATTTTAACGGAGACTTGGTTGAATAGTGGCGTTTTCGATTCCGAGATTTTCGACGATAGATATATTGTATACAGAAGAGATCGCGAAAGTGCTGGGTTCCATGCTAACAAAAATGGTGGTGGTACTTTAATTGCTGTCTCAAAAAGATACAATTCGAGACGTCTTTCTGATTGTGGATCTGGCTGTGAAGATCTATGGATCTGTATGGAAGGAGATAAAAAAGATGGCCATGTTGACAGATTAATTATTTGTAGTGTTTATCTACCCCCTCCTGTGCAGAAACATGTGCTCAAACATTTTATTGATAACTGTAATCGAGTTTTGGAGCTTTTTGATGGAGCTGCACTCATCGTGGGTGATTTCAATTTGAGTGGTTTATCTTGGAAACCGTCTAGTGATAACAATTCCTTAACGCCAGTTTACTCGAGCAGTCTCTTGCATAATATGTTTACCGATTTCCTATCTTTAAATGACTTACATCAATTTAACAATATTATAAATCAAAATGAACGTATTTTGGACTTAATTCTCAGTAATAAAACGGTAAGAAATGTCAGAGCCAACTACGCGGATCCTTTGTCCAATATAGATCATCATCACCCTCCTTTGTTTTTTTCAATACCATTCAAATGCAATGCGGCATTAACTCCTAACAATACAAATAAATATAATTTTTACAAGGCAGATTACTCCAGTATCATAAACGACCTGAACAAAATGTCCTGGGATGAATTATTTGGGCATTGCAGCTCAATAAATGAGATGGTAACAAAATTTTACGATATTATAAAGTCATTGATTCTTAAATATGTACCAAAGTCAAAGCCCCGTAGTAATAAATATCCTTGCTGGTTTACAAATGCACTAATAAAAGCTCTCAAAGAAAAATACAGACTAAGACTTAGAATTCGCAAGTATAATCGAAATCCCCGGGATATATTGGCATTCAATGTACTGAAAAACCGCTGTGATAAGTTGAAATCAGCGTGTTACGCTAAATACATAGAACGCATGGAAGCTGCATTGAGATCTAACCCCAAACTGGTGTGGTCATTTATTAAAAATAAGAGACGTGGTAAAAACAGTACAATTCCTGAAACCATGACAGATAATGATCAGACTGTAAATAATGGTACAGACATGTGTAATATGTTTGCCCGTTATTTCTCAACAGTTTACAATTCCCCAAGTGTCCCGTCCAACACAACCAACACTGACAATAATTTTTATAACACCTGCCTATCTTCAATATCGTTTTCCACAAAACAAACTTTTAGGGTGTTAAAAAGACTTGATCATACTAAGGGTGCCGGAGCGGATGACATACCATCCTTGTTTGTTGCTAAATGTGCAGGAGCTTTAGCTGCACCGCTTACTATAATAATAAATAGATCACTCAAGGATGGAATCTTTCCCGATGCCTGGAAGGAGTCACTGGTTATACCCCTACACAAATCTGGCGAAAAATGTCATGTGAGAAATTATAGGCCGATCTCTATTATATCTGTTTTTGCTAAAGTGTTTGAACGCCTCTTATATCCTATAATTTCTTTCCAATTTCAACAGACTTTGGCTCCGGAACAGCATGGATTTGTCAAATCGCGATCAACCACCACAAATCTCGTTTCCTTTGTGGAGGATCTTACTGAGGCTATGGACCGTGGTGAAATTGTTGACACTATCTACACAGACTTCAGTAAAGCTTTTGACACGGTAGATCATGGTGTGATGTTGGAGAAACTTTCAATGGTTGGAATATCGGGTACGTTTCTACAGTGGTGCCAGTCATATCTTGTTGGTAGGAAATCCTCTGTCGTCTTAAATGGCTACACATCCACGTCATTTTCAACACCATCAGGCGTCCCCCAGGGATCATTTGGGTCCTTTGTTTTTTAATATTTTTATTAATGATATTTACCAGTGCTTTAAAAACTCCAGATGCTATTTATTCGCAGATGACCTTAAATTTTTTAGATCTGTCCGCTCTGAAACCGATGCTACATTGCTTCAGGGTGATCTAGATAACATGATATCGTGGTGTCATACGAATGGTATGAGTTTGAACTCCGAAAAGTGCTTTTCTATAAAATTCACAAGGAAAAAACACTTAGTTTGCAATTCGTATTACATCAATGGGAAATCGATCACTCAATTGGATCACATACGTGACCTGGGTGTTGTTCTTGATTCAAAATTGCGCTTCCATATTCATATCGATGGGATTGTTAGTAAAAGTTTCAAAATTCTGGGCTTCATAATACGCAATTGTAAGCAATTCAAAAACCCTAACACCAAAATTGCAATCTACTCGGCTTTAGTACGCAGTACCCTAGAATACTGTAGCGTAGTATGGAACCCACACTATGATATATATATAAAAAGAATTGAAAGAGTGCAGAAACGTTTTATGTGGCATTTATCATATGGATGTAATAATGGATTGAAATCTCATAGTTACACTGTGAGACTCGATCATTTTAAGTTGAAATCACTCGAATGTCGAAGACGCTTGCTAGATAATTCGTTTCTTCACAAGCTGGTGAATGGCGTCCTAGACACCCCTTACTTACTCTCTAAAATAAATTTTAGGGCTCCTTCTAAGCTGCCTAGATTTTCGTCTTATACACCTTTTGTGGATAAACTATCACGTTCAAGGCAGGGACGCTATTCGCCAATAAACAGATTGGTAATTGGTTACAACGCTGTGCACAGAATTGTATCTAAACAAATTAGTGAAACAACCCCAGTTGATATCTTCTTTGATAGTCTAATAAACTTCAAAAAGAAATTGAATGCCATAGTCCCGTCCTCTCTAAAATAGTTAATTTTTTGTTTTTTTTGTCAATAAACACTTACTCTTCCATTTGGTTCTATTCAAGGTTTTTTTTTTTTTTTATTTTGTATGGGATAACACTTTTTTTTTTTCCTCTTTCTATATTAATTTCTTTCATTAAACCACAATAAGAATTCAGGTAATTTATACTTACTTATTTTGTAATTAGACGTACTTCTTAATATAAGCTAGCGTGTAACACCTATAATTAAGATTTCACTCTGTCTAAACCGTATTGTATAAGATTTATAATCATAAGTGCAGTGTATATCTTGTTGGTGTTAATAAAATAAATAAATAAATTAATTAATTATGGATGGAACATTTTCCACGCTCATAAGTGCCTTACTAGGACCAATACTGAATAAAACATTTTCATTTTCAATTTGTTTAAAGAATTTTATGCGTACTAGGCTCTATGCTAACTCACATACTTCTCCATATTCCTCTTAAAAAATACCTGTTTTTGAAGTAGCTCTGTCTTTTTTTGTAATACGGATTTAGGCATGGACATAGATTCAGAACAGATTCGGTCCAGTCTTGAATTAATGTAATATATTAATGTAAACTTTCTATTAATATATGTGATGTTTTACCCGACTGAATAAAAAAAATTAACAAGAAAGTACAGTGTTGTTTTGGTTGCGCATTTTAGTATTTCTGTAAGTTTATCCAGCCTAACTTTTTTCTCATTGTAAGTTCTGAACAGAATATATAAAAAATAAAACCCTTCAATAAAATTAGTAACAAAATTTACATCTCCAGAAGGAGCATTCAAACCCGTCAAAGCCTTCCACTACAATAATACAGAATCCAAAGACAAATCTACGCTGGCAAATCGCAAACAAATAAGAAAACCAAAAGATTATTCATCACATTACGGAGTTGAACAAGTTTTTCCTGGGACAATTTGGTTGCAACAGTCAGTTTATGCCATAAATTGTCAATTTATTCCACCCTCGAGCGACTCGGGCCTGATACAGCTAATACTGTGTTCCTTAAAAAGTTAGCAAGACCATAAATGAGATAATCAGAAGTTTTGGCTGGAGCCTTGTTATCGTATTGTGGCGTCTAATCAACTTCTAACGAGATCGTTTCACTTGCAGACCTTGTACACTGACAGGGTTACGTTCTACATTGCTTAAAGGTACTACTACTTGAAGGTATTTCTAAAATAATAATTTGCTCTCATTTAACTACACAGATAAATACAATTGAAGTGTCTGTTTGTAATTCCAACATAACAGCTTTTCACTAAATGCATGAAAGTATACTGACACAAAAAAACCAAGTTTTAAAATTTTTCTCTGTCTGTCACTCTGTTTGTTCCGGGTAATCTCTGAAACGGCTGGACCGATTTTAGCGGGACGTAGCTGATGTTTCAAGGGGTAACTAAGGCTACTTTTATTTATTAAAAATATTAGGGTTCCGCGACATGAAGCATGAAAATAAATCTACGCGGGTGAAACCGCGGAGCACAGCTAGATACTTACTATAATATTATCTGGCTACGTATGGCTGATGCAACTTCTTCCATTTGTCTCTATTAAGTGAAATCTCCTTGACCTCCTTATATCAGTTGCATCAGTTACACCAACAAGAGTCACAACTCTTAAATTCATGATGATGACATATGGCTGAAGTCGCCGCTCTAATTATGCTGATGCTTCTTTGTCACTTTTTGGGGAATTTATGCAAATATTTCTAAATACTTCTATTAGAGAAATAATCACAATAATTTTATAGTCTTGTGAAAAATCTAAGTCAATTTAAAATATTCCCCGAACAAGTGTAGAGTCCCTCCAAGAGTATCGCGGCAGTAATCAAGTCTTGAACGCAAATAATATGAATCACCCGAGTTGGGGTTCATATCTAAACAGAACGCCACAATTTAAATTACCTTTTACTTTGGAACTGTACCTACTCTAATGCGTTCACAATTCTAATGTATTTTTTTCAACATGATATGACTGTTGCTACTTGTATGTAAAACCTCTATTGATAGGGACCAGTCGAATAGGTATTGAACCGAAAAAGAGCCTTGGTAATGCCCGAAATTTAGGTTCCAATACGTTGAATTGTGTGTGTGATGTGATGTTGTGATGATACTTTTTCGGAAGCGGTTTGTGGTTGAATTCCAAGGCTGGCCGATCAACTCATTTTGAGCCATCGCAATTTAATGTCGTTTAAACATGTACAAATCTATACTTGCGGTACAGACCACCACAGTTACAGGCGATGTAAGATTCAATACTATCTGTCTTTGAAAACTATGTGCAGGGTTGTCAAACGGATACGGTAACGGAAAACAGTGTTAGTATTAGTGCAATCGACGGCGATGGATTCAAGATTTTTCTGGGATATAATCTGTGGGGATAACTATCCTTTGCTTACATCTTCAAAGACCCTTTTGAGAAGGCGTGACAGTTAAAATTATAAGTTAGGGGAATTTCCTACGTTCTTAGAGAAATAGCCCTCATTTAAAGTAATAAATATAAATCAGTAAGAATAATTATTATTAAAGTGTCAAGCATTCAAGGCATGAATAAGTAGCAAAACTATCAGTTCCGCGAAAGCCGATTAGACGTAATATTTAAAGGAGAATCAATGTCCATAAATCCCTTGGCCAATTCAGGGGCCAATTGAACAGAGGCATCGATAAAAATGCGGAATCCTGCCGCGAATGGAATTGCGTGGGCTCAGACAGAGTGTAATCTGCCTGCCGGAGCCCAAACACTCCCCAGAGCTCCGACTGCACTCGCCGACAAAGATTAACAGAACGACTCTTTTTCAAAATTCTAAATATCTTTAATGGATTCGACTTGGACTTTAACCATTTCTTAAATCGTCCGCACGACATGTTTATACAATGCCTCAAGTATAGGTTTTGACACGTTCAAAGGTCGTCACTAGACCTTATTGCTGGCGTTTTTCTTGTATGGAGACGTAACATTTCCTTAATGCATTTTTTAACATCTCACTAATCGTTAAAACCTATACCTATAGGTACTTGGGGCAGTGGATTGTAAATGTCAGAAGGTTGCTTTTACTGAGAAGAACTCGGCAAGAATTTGAGAAATAGTTACTACCTTAGTTTATGCAGTGAAGTGTATATGTTGAGCTTCGATCTCTTGGTGGCACTCGTTGCGATAATTCGTACCTAAAAAAATATTGATTTAATAGGTAGATATTAATAAATTAATAAGACTCACCTTCTAATGGCAGTTCAATTATTTACCTAAATTGTAATTTATATTTACATCTTGGTTAGAATGACACAGTACTTAGCATAGAATTCATTTTTTAATCCAATGATAAATCTAATACAACTCGTTCTATTTTCAAAGTCAAATCATAACGTGATTTTTTTTAATAGCTGCGTAGAAATTGGTAGAAAATAATAATTCCATCATTTATGGTAGGTAGGTAGTAGAAAAATATAAGTACTTTTTTTTATGTCTGTGAGAAATGTCTGAAATGTCTGAATGATTACATGAAAAAAAAATATATAAATCGCAATTCCGTTCTGTTCATGGATTGTCTGTGAGCGGTGCATGGAATCGCGCCAGAACTAAATGAAATTGAAATTAGCTTTACCTCCCTTGAGCCACTCTCGGAATTTTCCAAAATAAAAGCGTATTATATTTTAAAATACGACTCCGGTCGCTCCAGGAAATGGAAAACTTAGCGAATAGATGGAAACTTAGGTTGATACAAAAAGTTTTAGGTAAGTACGTTCTTGTAGGTTCCCCTTTCCAGTTATATTTGGAGTTCACAAACTGAATGATGCCTACAAAGTTAAAAGCTTTACTTACCTATATGTAATCCATCTTATTAAAGACATCACACTGAAATCATCACTATGTCAATTAAAACGAAACTAAATGTCAAATTCACGTTACAAATTAACATAATTGATTTTCTTTCCCCGCATTTCGAGTATGTGCCGCGGACACGCGTAGACTGAATAATTGCAACACGTGCATGGTACAATAAAATATTTTACCCGATTTGCCCAAGATTACTTCATGATAAGACCTGTCATTATTTGACATCTTCAGCACAAGAGGCACACAGCAGCTGTTGACGTCAGCTTGGGGCAATCACGTAACCTAAGTGTGACGGGAAGGGCTACCAATCAGCGGTGAGTAAGGTTTTTGTTTTTCTACCCTCAACTTGATTGATAATATTCTATACACTCCTCAAAATAGTTCGTTTGTTGGACTTTATGGTCGAGATCTTACGCGATGGTAAGACTAAAATTAAAAGCCGTACTACTCACAGAACACGAAGATCCGTCTCTTTTGTTGTGTGTATGTATGTCCACCTTAGTGTTAACTATTTTAACAATAAACACCTTTCGTTTTTATGAATATTAAAAAAATACCTGTAAACCTACATTTATTCCCGTCCTTGCACTTAATTTATTTTGTGTACAAAAAGCAGCATACATCCGTGTGAAAACTGACATTGGATGTATGTTTCGAGCTTCCGGGAGCATTAAATCAAATCCCACAATTTACCATAAAAAGTAACATCAAAGTTCTTTTATTATTTCACGCCGAAACGCTTCTATTTCAATGTGAATATTTGTGAAAATCCCAATAAAATACGCATTGTAAAGGCTTAGGGGATGTATGGGAGCGCGCCGCTCAAAATTCAGAGCCTCGCATACTTGATGAGCTCCGGACGGGAGCCCGGGTACCCGGGTAACCGGGAATTGCCAGGAATGGTGGGAACTTGCACACGCCGGCTTGTAACACACCACTCGGCCAAATTATTTCACATACTATCATGTACTGGATATGTAAAATTCAAATGTACTCGTTTGCATTTCAAAATATCCTATCAAACTGGCAGTAAGCTGCTTAAGGTGTGAATGGGTTTTTGAAGGATTGTTCGTATGAATATAATTGAATGGTAAATTTGTATTTATATGAAACGGTAGTAAATTTCAAGCTAAGTTAGCTTTTAAAATGACGTTCAATGAGTGTTCCATTGTTTGTTCCAAGTGTTTGAAAATGAAAAATGAAAATGAAAATGAAAAATATTTATTCAGTTTAGGCCCTGGTAAGGCACTTATGAAAGTCGAGAATTTACCACCGGTTCGGAAACTAGCCTTCTGAGAAGAACCGGCAAGAAACTCAGCCAGGCATCATGTACATAACATCGAAACAATATAAATCATAAGTTTGATTTGATATGCCTTGGCATAATCTATGATATCGTAGTAGTAGCGGGGAGTTAGTGCCCGGTTCAAGACAATAGGCTCGCCCTCTATTACATGACTCACATAACTTAACTGGCGAAATGTAGGTGTTCTATTTGTAGGTACCTCTAACAGCTATCTGCCGGTGAAAGTCACGTTAAATACAGAGATTAGCCTGAGCAGAGCAGTCTGTCTGTCTAAGAAATATTTTTTTTTTAAGTACGTGATTACTTACCGTAAATATATTTTCATATGCATTTACTGAAAATCTGTTAATTTGGAATTGCAAATATACACTTGAATTAGATTTATCTGTAGATATGGATTATTAGAGTCAAAGGCAACCAACACTTGGTATTGGTATTCCCAATAGGTAGGTTGATCAGATAGTTGTAGTGAGACGCGCCACTAGGCCCAATTCTTTATCAGGCAGCCCCCGCATTGCCGCACGGACGGACAAAAAGCCCACCTCTGTATATACATAGGCGGTTTGCTGACCATACGTGCATCGAGTACCAAGAGCTGAGTACAATATTGGAGAACGCATGGATGTGATATTCTAAAGGATTGTATCCACACGCGTTATAAGCGCTCATCGCAAATATTGAGTGTACATATATTTTATTCGCGTCGCGCCATACAAACAGAGAGAGACAGACTCACAAATTGCCTACTACGCATTCAAGGACACCGCTCATTACTCCTGGCGGCACCTGTACTAGCTAGAACACACTAAATATTTAAATTAAAAAATGAAAATGAAAAGTACACAGCTAAATAAAACTACCATACATAGTGTTGTTCCTGTGGTGAGTATGGTAGCCGCTTACCATCAGGCAGGATGTATGCTAATTTGCCACATTTGCCAAAATTTAATTAATTAATTTACCTAAGTGCACCGAGTAGGTACCCCTCACACCACTGCGGATCGATTAAATATTAACACATTTCTATATTTTATGAATTTGATTAAAACAATATATTATTTGGTTCCTTGCAGGTCAGTCAGAGGCCTAAGAAAGTCTGACAACTGGTTTAACCCAGATTGCCGATTTTCCTCGAAAAAAGGGGTTACGAAAGTCAGATGGCAGTCGCTTCGTATAAAAATCAGGTGATCAGCCACATCGGGTTGAATCAAGTGCTGACACCAAATACATGGGATAAGGCCAGTTAGATGATGATTATTTGGTTCCTTCGATATCTTTTGATTTGAGGAATGATTAAATTTAATAGTTGATACCCGGGTGACTGGTTTTCAATAATATACCGCATCCAAAGAAAGCAACACGGCTCTACATACAAGTGAGGAGTTAAATTAGTTGTCTTCTGTATTCAGGCCGCGCAATGTTGGTTTTTTCGCTCCCAAGCGAGGCAGCCGTGCGTTGGCGCGCTACTATTGTGTTTTAGCTCAACATACTTATGTATTTATATCCATTGGGCGTCTCGTGTTGTTTTGGAAACTTTGGTAAATGAAAAGGTAAAGATTATTGGGCTAACGGTTTGATTCGTATCAAATAAAACGTTATAAAACAAGGTACAGGGGGAGGGGGGGCAACTATGATCGTTTAAGCAGCGCTTATGAAACTTTGACTTTGCTTCTTGGCTTTGACGTTCAATTTTACCGTTAAAAAATGAAACGTCAAAGCTCAGAAGTTTTTAATACGCTCCTTTTAAACCAATAATGGTTGGTTCTAAGGTGCAGTCACATGTTTTGAGCGCTTAATTGCACATTACTGAGCATGAATTACTTATTTTGTACTAAATTCCTTCTTATTTTATTTTTCAATGACCTAAAAAGGTTAGATATTCTCGATTTGCTATTACCCAGTCACATAGGAACATACAAGCCGAAATAAGTGATGGGCTCTCAGCGAAAATAGTCGGGGTAGCGCATCTTATTCGCGTTGTGCCATACAGACAGACAGGGGCAGACTTATAAAATTACTTCTACGCATTAGAGGTGAGCGCTTATAACTCGTGACGCCACCTTAACCTCTCGAAGATCGTAGAGAGAAGATTGCAGTCTTTCTCTTGCTTTATTAAGAGTATTTTTTATTTCTTGTCTTCTCTATGCTATTTTATGCCTTGATTTGTCTAAATGTATTATGTACCTTCTCTAGTTAGGACGTCATCCCAGCAAGAAAAACAGAATCCACGATTCTTGTGCAATATAAGCATCATTTGTTCCGAGAGGTTCGATAAGGTAAGTACTAAATTAAATACAGTAAATTTTTCTATATTTAATTCGGAGTAGTTCCATCAAGCGTGCTGGGATATTCAATCAAAAATGAAAATCTCTATAGATTGTTTTAGGACATTTTTTACTCGACTAAGACGCAACAAAAGAACTTTGATGTTAGTAAGAATATTATTTTCTATGCAAAATACATACTTATTGTCAAATCGAAATATATATAGCTCAAAGGTGACTGACTGACTGACATAGTGATCTATCAACGAACAGCCCAAACCACTGTACGGATCGGGCTGAAATTTGGCATGCAGGTAGATGTTATGACGAGGAATCCGCTAAGAAAGAATTTTGATTAATTCTACCCCCAAGGGGATGAAAGTTTGTATGAAACTTTGTCAATTTTAAACCGATCGGGCTGAGACTTCAAATATACGAATTTCTGTATGCTAGCCAGCTGATTATAACGGGACTTTCACTGTCAGGTAGCTGATGTTTCAAGGGATAACTTAGGCTACTTTTACTTATTAAAGCGGGTGAAACCGCGGGGCACAGCTAGTCAAAGATAAAGGTAACAAAAAACAACTATCGATAAAACGATAAAACATTTATTGCAAGAAATATTTGTTAACAAAATAAAAATAAATTACAACAAATCTAACAATATCATATTCACTAAAACATGTACAAAATGACTATTTTTATTGCTGTATTAGGAAAAGGACTATACAAGGTAGTGAATAATAAATTAAATTATTGTACATTTTCACAAAGACAACTTAAAGTTACATGTACCCGTAAATAATTGAAATGATCACCAAGTTTAGTGTTACAACAGGCTTAGAGAAAGCAACATTCTCTCGCGCTTGCGCTAATAGAAACGATACAAAATGTATGGAAATGACATCAGTCACGTGACATATGTCATTCCCGTACATTTTGTATCGTTTCTACTAGCGAAGCGTGAGGATAATGTTACTTTGTCTACAGGTCTAGGGGCTTTACCATAACCTCTTATTGCCATCATAGTTCCACTGTGTGACAGTGACAGACTTATACACTTCACTAGCTGTGCCCCACGGTTTCACCCGCGTAAATTTAGTTTCATACAATCTTTCATCCCCTATATTATCACCTTGGGGGAATTAATCAAAATCCTTTCTTAGCGGATGCCTACGTCATAACATGTACCTGCATGCCAAATTTCAGCCCGATCCGTCCAGTGGTTTGGGCTGTGCGTTGATAGATCACTATGTCAGTCAGTCAGTCACCTTTAAGTTATATATATTTAGATATACATCGGTCTCACGAAAAGAGTAAATCTATCATGGCAATAAGAGGTCATGGTAGCCCTGGACAAACAAACAATATGTACAAATAGTTTGATAATAATATGATTAGGAAAATTATATAAAATTTTCTTTTTTTTACATTTTGCAGCTGTTACTAATTTGTACTATAATTATATAACGCTATTACATATACATTGCATTTCAATTAAATAAAAGGATCTTAGTTTCCTTCATAAAGCCAGATTCTCAAGAGAACAGACTTACAAGAAGACATTTATATCCGTACACATCTTCACTCAATAGTAGTTAGCGGTATACTTTTCCCTCTTATTACAAAACAATAACCGAAGACGACAACTTTATCTCTTTATTGAGAACTAGCTGTGCCCCGCGGTTTCACCCGCGTAGATTTAGTTTCATGCTTCATGTCGCGGAACCCTAATATTTTTAATAAATAAAAGTAGCCTAAGTTACTGCTTGATACATCAGCTACCTGTCAGTGAAAGTCCCGTTAAAATGGGCCCAGCCGTTTCAGAGATTACCCGGAACAAACAGACAGACAGACACACAGAGAAAAATTTTAAACATAGGTTTTCAGTGTCAGTAGCGTGTATGCTATCATATGCATTTAGTGAAAAGCTGTTATTTTGGAATTACAAACAGACACTTCAATTTTATTTATCTGTATAGATAACTAACTCTATTTCCACCCCTTTTTAAATCCGTATCACAGAAAGAGATGAAACTACGTTTAAACCAAGGACTATCTTAGTCTATGTTTTGTTATAAGGAGGTTTAAGACACTGTAATACGTCAGACAATTCTGTACACACGCCTATTATCATAATCGATTTCTTATAACCGCTTTCAAATATTTTAAAAGTGTTGTAATTCTCAGAATCAGATCGAAGCAAGGCTAATTTATATAAATACCTAGCTGTGCCCCGCGGTTTTACCCGCGTAGGATGAACAATAAAAACGCTACTTAGTGAAATTTTTTTTCTAATATAAAAATAGCTTTAAGCTAGTCTTTAACATCAGCTATGTGCCAGTGAAAGTCCCGTTTATATCCGTACAGCCGTTTCAGAAATTAACCGGAGCAAACAGACGAACAGACAGATTTGTTTTTTAAAACACTGCACATTATATATGCGATTAAAAAAATAGAAAATATATTTTTTTATTTCCCCACCATATAAGATGTCATACGCATTTAGTGAAAAGCTGCTAATGAGGAATAACAAACAGACACTTCAATTTTTATTTATGAGTATACATATATAGATAAGGCTATTCAAAGTCGCTTGAAGGTCATATGGTGTCAGCACGTCGTTGTTGGAGTAGACTGGTGATGAACAGCTCTCCAGCTCTGTACGAGGAGCGCACGAGAGGTCCACTGGCGGTGTACAAGAAGCCTAGGGCCCTTCCCCTCTCCTCCCACTCCGAGAACTTGGCTGGTGTCACGTATTCATACACTTTAAGATGTCGTTTAGTCGGTTGCATGTACTGGCCTAGAGTTACACAGTCCACGCCTACTTCTCGAAGATCTGGAAACAATGTATAATGTAATTTTACTCTTTCGTAAAGTATAAATAGAACTTCACTTAGAAGTTCGTTTAATATAATAATACTAGCTGTGCCCCGCGGTTTCACCCGCGTAGATTTAGTTTCATGCTTCGTGTCGCGGATCCCCAATATTTTTAATAAATAAAAGTAGCCTAAGTTACTCCTTGAAACATCAGCTACCTGCCAGTGAAAGTCCCGTTAAAATCGGTCCAGCAGTTTCAGATTACCCGGAACAAACAGACAGACAGACGGACAGACAGACAGAGAAAAAAATTAAAACTTGGTTTTTCGGTGTCAGTAGCGTGTACATTTGCATATGCATTTAGTGAAAAGCTGTTATTTTAGAATTACAAACAGACACTTCTATTTTATTTATCTGTATAGATGTATAGATTGGTGGAATAAGCTGTAGATCAAAGTATTGGAACGCAGCGATACTCGATTGCGAGATGTTTCAACAATCGAAACAACATTCGGTTAAATTTAAATCGACTCGTCCTTGAGATGAATCGAGAGGTTCATAGATTACTTTGATTGTTGATGCAAGCCATTGGTCCCAGTTGCGCTGGATCTAATAGACCGTCGACCAACGCGATTCATCGTGGCATCTTCAATGAGTGGCAACTACAGGCCATAGACTGCGATTGAAAACAATATCGATACATCGAGATTTTTTAACAATCGATTAACCTCTCGCCATCGCACATCGCTGTTCGACAGGGACAAGAAAGCTTCATCAGCTGCACCAACAAGTTTATAACTCTTTAATTATCACTCCATGATGATCAATGAAAAAATCACTCCACAGACAAAGTCACAAACCAAAGCTAGTAGACTGCATTAGAGCATATGCTACTGTAATATAAAAAATGTCAAACCAACACTGTTTTTTTTATTAGTATGAATGTATGAAATGTATGTAACCTTTCATGGTCTGCTCGACCTGTTCATCAGTTTCTCCCAGGCCCAGCATAATGGATGACTTGGTCACCAAGTCGGGGTTGATCTCCTTGGCTGTCTGCAGCACTTGCAGCGTTTGGCGGTACCTGATAGGAACAGTTACATTGATTGATTTCAAAACAGCAGGCAATGTAGTATTTTTTTCGTATTATTTTTTCTCTTTTTGTTTGATTTATACTGATGAAAAGTCCAAGTATGTGTGAAATTATGATAACTGTAATATACTTTCTTATAATTTGTATTTTTCTATGAAGTATTTGTTTTTTATTTTATTTTTTTATTATTTAATTTGTGTAAGTTTTTTTGTTATTTTACATTGTATTTAGGTTAAGTTGTATTGTGGATACTGCCAGTGTGACCGTGCTGTGACGTGACGCCTTGGTCCTAGCGGAAGATCAGTGATGGTTGTCATCAACGTGGCAGCCAGATTATGCTGAGTTGGGACACATTCGTAACAACTATAAAACACTGTTACTATAATCCTTGTCGCTATTTTGTGTATGTTGTTACGAATAAATTTATTTTCTTTTCTTTTCTTTTTCTTTTCTTTTATTCTTGTCTTACGGCCGCAGTTTCGATGCAAACTATTATCTCCTATTTAATTCCCGGGGGGTTTAATTTTAAAATCTTTTCTTAATGCCTTTATCATATGAGGAATACGTGTGCGGAATTTAAATTTTCTATTCTTACGGGCTTGGCTTGTGCATTGATATTAGTTATGGTTATAATAGTCACTGGCAATACAAACTTGGCAAACAAGCGTGCATTCTGCCTGTCGGCTACTGCAGCCTATGAATGTGGCCCTACTAGCACAACGTCTCCACTGTACACTCACTTAATAAAATTTGAACCTTATACCCCATACTGTAAAACCCACATTTCCAGGGGGTCGAAATCGAACGAAAATTTAATCCAGTTTCAGTATCGCTTTGTTTTTATCAGACTCAAATTTTCGTAAAAAAATATAAACGCCAAAGAATTTCCTAGCGCATTACTTTCGGACGTCATTTTAGAAATAATAAGAGCCGTGGTAGGATCTTTGGTAACTTTAGGGCGAATCTTCGTTTTTCGGAGAAAAAGAGGCTACCAGTTCCATTTTTCTATAGTCCTTAATTGTTGACCCTTATGCCAATTGCAATAAAGCTCACATACCCAGCACGTCGGTCCCTCACGAAGGGAGTGAGCCTCTCAACAGTTTCAATGTTATGAGCGAACACGTCGAGGCCGCAGTCTGCAATGTTCGCTATAGAGTCGCGGTTGCCGCGGAAATCTGGGACAAGGCACTCCACTAGGATTTCTTTGTTCCTGCAAATTATTAGGGACAGTTAAAGCGACGAAAAAAACATAACACGTCATTTTTTTTTCGCTAAGAACCAGTGGCGTGCATTGCATATAAGCAGGTAAGCAGAAGTTACAATTTGTGATCACTGAATACACTCGTGTCGGATGTGTGTCTTTACCAAAACGTATGGACCTACGCCGCGTCACATAGGTATGTACTTAATCTGCCTACCTACCTACTCATTGTTTATGCCTACCCCTCTGAAAATCTAATGCACGCCTCTGCTAAGAACTCCCTCCAAATGTAAGGTCTCTAAGATTGAATACAAACGTTGTATAACAAATTAGGCTTGGAAGCCAGGATCAATCGAAGCAGACCATTGTTGGTTGGAATGAAACACTAACTGGGCAGTCCTGTCCCGTTTTTCTAATCTACCCTCGCTAGCGTCTCCGACAATATTTCTATGAGATATTTTAGTTCTTCACGTCACCGCTAGTAGGCGCTGTACATTGTCTCATACAAATATTCGGCGGAGACGCTAGCGAGTGTTGTTTAGGAAAACGATGGCAAACTCGTGATAGGGGTACTTGTATACATTAGTTGACAACCCAGATATTGATTAGATTGTAAAAAAGAGAACCGCACTCAATAGCATGATTTAGAAGGCTACAGCGCCATCTTGTGAACAATAAACTACAATAAACAAACATAATAAACTATGTTGACTTGCAAGTCCATCGGCATTGTAGATGCTAATGGGCTGTGGTGATCACTTTCCATCAGGTAAAGCCTTTTTCTACCCGTATACCCCATCACTTCCATACAAAAAGGGATTATTTTGCTGAATGTAAACTTACTGTCGCTTTATCTCCCTAACTGTTTCGGCGAAATGAGATGAGCCGCCGTCAGCTAGATCTGCAAGAAAAAAATTATATAATGCATTATCTATATTCTATACAGATAAACAATTCGTCTGTCTGTTTTTTCCGCCTAATCTCTGTAACGGCTGGGACTGATTTTAACGTGACTTTCACTGACAGGCAACTGTTGTTACAAATACTAACTTAGGTAATTTTATTTAAAAAAAAAGGGTTGCGCAAAATAGTCTACGCGGACGAAATCGCACAGTTAGTCTTTTCATATATTAGTTTTGACTAAATGACTGAGTAGTAATTTACATTTTTTTTTTATTTACCGTCTCTGTCAACAGATGTGAGTACTATATACCGCAGTCCCCACTCGTTGATGGCGTGCGCTGTGTTCTTAGGCTCGTCCGGGTCCAGTGGGGGGGGAGCTCGCGACGTCTTCACCGAACAAAACATACAACCGCGTGTGCATGTGTCACCCATCAACTATAAATACGAGACATAAATTAACTTCTTTGAGCTCCCATCCACATGATGATAATGGAAGCGGTCAAACTATGCAGGATATATTTACAAGACCCAGTGGAATGGGAGCCCTTACAACCGGGGAATGATTCAAACAGACGGGATTGTATTTGAAAACGTAACATACAACAGACTTATTAACTCACAAGATGGCAAGTTAACTCAAGACTCAAGACATATTGAACAACTAGCTGTGCGCTGCGGTTTCACCCGCGTAGATATAATTTCATTCCCGCAGAGCGCTTAATGTTTTTTTTTAATTATAGTTGCTTATGTTACTCATTGAAACATCAGCTACCTGCCAGTGAAAATCCCGTTAAAATCAGTTCAGCCGTTTCAGAGATTAGCCGGAACAAACAGACAGACATACAGACAGACCTACAGACAGACAGAGAAAAAAATTGAAAATTGGTGTTTTGATGTCAGTACCGTATATACTTTCATATGCATTTAGTGAAAAGCTGTTATTTTGGAATTACGAACAGACACTTCAATTTTATTAATCTGTATAGATGTATAGATTATTAAAAGTGCTATCAGAAGTGCTTAGCGAAAATATTGCGGGTACTCAAGTATTTTATGTGCATAATGCTATACAGACAGACAGAGTCTTACTTATTAAGTGACTAATGCACATTCTGGCATCTTTAAATGCTTACCTCGTCAGACAACTAACAGAATATTTTTTGCAGATTAAAACAATAACTTATCATAAAGAACAATTATTTAAACTGACCATAATAGTGGCAGTGGACATGCCATTCTTGCCTCCACTCCAGCACTCTCCGATATTGGGACACCGAGCCTCCTCACACACTGTGCTCAGCTTCAAAGTGCGTAACTGTTCCTTTATTTTGTTGAATTTTGCACCTGGAACATATTTTTAATCTTATCAAATATAATAATACCCACCCCTGTACGATTAACAATAAAAACCATATTACTTAGCAATAAAAAAATTAATACAATGATAGTAGCCTAATTAACTCCATCTGGCTAAAATCAATCCAGCCAATTCAGAGATTAGCCACAACTAACAGACAGACAGATAGAAAGACAACTAAAATTTCTACAAACTGATTTCAGACCACATGCCTTATGGTGAAGGAAAACATCATGAGGAAGCCCGTATATGTCTGAGAAGTATTTCAAAGGAGTATGTATAGTGTCTTAGATGGTAGAAGACTCACCATCTGTCACATTAGCATTTAATCATCTTTGGTGAAAAGTGATCCTTTTCGCTATTTTGTGTATGTTGTTACGAATAAATTTATTTTCTTTCTTTCTTTCTTTCTTTCTTTCTTCTGATAGTTATTGCAACACCTCTGCATACCCCTTCGGAGAATACAGGCGTGAGCATATGCATGTATGTAGTGAAACTTATTGACAGTTTCAACACAAGAATATGATTGGCTCCCGAAACCTAATAACAGTTAAGTACAAGAATAATTAGGTCACTGATAATGATGTCAAGGAGTAAATAATAGTGTATCACTATTTTAATGTTTAAATAAACAATAAGTAACCAAGCAAAGAATGTTATTTTCTAAGCTATTACTAACATGCATTCTATACTATCTACACTAATATTATTAAGAGGAAACATTTGATTATTTTTTTGTTTGCATTGAATAGACTCTGAAACTACTTGACCGATCTTGAAAATTCTTTCAGCAATGGATAGTTACATCATCAGCGAGTAACATAGGCTATATTTTATCCCCATACTCTCACAGGAATGGGAACTACATGGGTGAAACCGCATGACATCCGTTAGTTATTTACAAATTAAAATATTTTTTACCAGTAGGAATGGTAGTCTTCAACCAGGGCGGCAATCTTAGACGCTCTGTCTCTCCCTTTTCTCTTTTCAACTTCCCTTCATACTCTACCCAGTCTTTAGGTCGGTCCTCGGAGACAAAATCCGATAGTCCTGGACCTTCCCTTAGCTTTTCTCGTATTGCATCAAGTTTACTTGTGTGGCTGCACCTCTTAAGCTGAAAAATAGACAGATTTTTTAACCGACTTCAAAAAAAGGAGGAGGTTATCAATTCGACTGTATGTTATATTTTTCTTTTCGACATGAAGTTTGAAAAGTACTAGATGATTGAGGAAGGGCTAACTCTTTTTACTCATTGGGCTAATATGACTACAGCTTAATTTTTGGTGAAAGAGCAATGCATTAGTTATAATATAACAGCGGGCTGTTATTAAGATAGTGGAATTTTATACAATGTCATGAGTAAGGTTACTTACGTCATGTTTTCTCGCCACCATACAAGATTTAACACTGCTTCGAAACATTTCTTTCTATTTAAAATTCTTAGATCCTACGTACTACTGCGTTATAACAATTATTACGATGTAACATGCGGCGCAAATAAATTGATATTTTTTTTCGAGTTTCGAAATCAAAACATCACAACAACTTGTAATGAATGAATGAATGAATGATCTAGGATAATGTCACACATATTACTAACATTGCATGACGGTAACGTCAGTGTAGCCAGCAGAGTAAATAATAATATTAAAATGCTCAGAATATCCTCATGAGGGATATAATATTATTAGCCATTCCAATAATTTTTGAAATACTGGAAAAAACATCAATAAATAAAATTGGTAATCCACATTAAAATTTAATCTAAAAGACAAACAGACTTTTTGATGATCCTAAATACGCAAACTTCAAATTAAGACTTTTATACAATAAGTAAACTAAGTACATCTTTTCTTCGGAATCCCATTTTATGCTGTTGGTGTATTTTCATGAAATTTCTTATTATAATGATATTTATTTGACTGCTTTGTGCTACTTTTGTCGGTTTTAACCGATTCGAAATTCCGAAATAGTCGAGACTAGCTCAGGAACAGTTAAAGAAGTAGCCGAGCTTATATTTATTTTTCTAGCAGTGTTTTAGTTAAACTACTGTTTTGTTTTGTAAAAATTGGAAAAAATAATTTGAACTTGTAAGAGTGAATGAGGTGTAAATAAATTCAGTTTCATTTCATTCAGCTGATCAGATCTCAGTCAGACAGCTGGCCTGTCATTAGTTCGTTCGTTCGTTCCAATCAAGTAAAATAACCTCAAGCAATTTCTATATAATATGAAAACAAAGTGATTGTTAAAAATTGTTACGAAGATATTCAAGATGAGGAATGTAGGTCCACATATACTTGAAGACAAGATGGATGAAGCGGTGACACATTATATCAATTCTCATCAAGCGGGCGAGGTATGTTACCTGCCTACACGAAAAATATTAATTTATGTACAATTTTCAATTTGTCGACGCGACGCTTATTACTATCTATTGCAAATGGTCTTGTCCTATCCAGTGCTTTATTCTCATGTAGGCAGCGATAACAAATTAATAAAGGTCAGGGAAAAAGCTATTGATAGACTTTGTTTAAGAGTACAATGAGATAAAATACTTTGCTCAGCATATAAGATGCACACAATAGTTAAGTATTGTCAGCTGATTAGAGATATGATTATGATTAAAAACTTGAGTTCTTGACTGTTTAACTTATAAACAACAAAAAATATACTATACATAAAATATAATATACTATAAACAACAAAAAATGTATTTCAAATACAATTGGCCTTAAATTCTGACATTATAGTCAGTTCTTAATTTTTTTTAATCAAGTTCATTTTCAAATGTTATGTGATTGGCTTGAAAAAATTGGTTTGTATTATTTATAAACTGACCCCTTAAACTTGAAATGTTGATGTACTGTTTAATTCTATAATCAAATTATTTGTTCAATTAGAGGATAGATAGTTAGAGAGGAGTCAAGTGTGAGAGGAGAGAACAATGTGGCATTTGAAAGAATTTGATCTCAAAAACTTTGAAAATATAACTATACAAACCCAATTACTAGTTTTTTGACTTTCACATGAATAGTTTTCAGGCTAAAAGTTACCATATAATATTAAGAATACATATACAGAGGTGTTATAATAACAACACACACTTTTCATGCAAGATGATTAAGTACCAACATGATTGTGAGTTTATCACCATCTCAGGTACTATGCATACATCCTTGAATTACTTCTCAGACATATGCAGCTTTCTGCACATTTTTTTTTCTTCACTGTACAGCACATAATGTTAAATTGCTGCACTTAAATTTTAAGAAAACTCATTGGTGCAGTCTGCTAGGATTTGAACTTGCATCACATGTGTAGCAGGCGACTGTTTTAACCCCGTGGCCACCACAACCCTTTCATTATTTTCTAAATACTAAAATTTTTTTGCTAAATAATTGTGGCTTTATACTGAATGTCACTTTGACCTTATTACATACTTACATTGTTTGTTGGACTCACAAAACATGTTAGCCCATTATGTTTGATACCTGAATTATGCTAATTTGTATAAATTTTCTTTGTAATATTGTTTCCTTTTTTTTAACCATTAATATTCGATTATACTTAATCAGAATTAAAAATCATTATATCACCTATTAAACTTCTCACAAACTATACACACACTTAAACCAAAGTTAAAATACACATTTTCTAAAGCTAAGTAAAAAAAGTGTTACTATAATTTTACTTTCATAACATTGTGTTTCTCAGAAGGGCGTTGACAGATGTGATACAGTTTTAATCTTCCAAACATGAACTGTATTATGTACTAAGGGTTATGCCAAATAGCCATTATTATTATTATGTTGCTAGCAAAGTATTCCAAATATTTTATCATCAATGAAATGTTGTGAATATTAATGATATTTGTTTGTTTGTATTGTAGCAAGTACACGTGGATACCAATGCGCTGGCCCTCAGCGTGCCGGACGACGGGGGAGGCAGGGTCACAGTCATGCACTCGCAGAACTTCTCATCCCCATTGTGCCGGTAATGTTCAAACGTCATTAGTACTGGAACTATGGTCCAAGCTCGAATAGGCTTTTAGAAAAAATTACTGGGACCATTATGAGTAAATTTTTGACACTCTTAATGGATGGAAATGGGACTACACGGGAAGAACCAGGTTTCACCCAGTAAAAAATCTATGGTAACTAATGTTAAAAAAAACAGTTGAATTGAGAACCTCCTCCGTTTGTTTTGATGTTGGTTTAATAAGACCAAGATCGCGCGTGACTCGGGCTACGGGTGCACGCGAGCCATATATTATATTACCCCTTAATACAAGGTCAAAACTTGGTTTTTGGTAGTTCCATCTCTTTTTGTAATACGGATTTCAAAGTTTTGTCTTTGTTCATAACATTATTTTGTAATAAGAGGGCACTAGTTTATCTTTAAATTTACTCGTTTTTCGAGGCCTGTGGAGGAATATTGAATCATGTACATTTGTTATGTTCTGTGGTTCCAGGCAAGTTTCAGTGGGTGAAGGGGTGGAAGGTCAGTGGGGCGAGGAGTTGCTGGACGCGGAGGGGAGGCTGGCCGCGCTCGTGGCTCACCTCGCACAGCATCCACGCTTCCCGCACCATCACCACACTACACACCATAAGGCTAGTCTCCATTCACCCCACTAATATCTTTATCTATACAAATAAATTAAATTGTAATTCCAAATGAACTGTTTTCAACTAAATGCATAATATGACTGTAAGTAAGTATACCGGAACACATAAAAAAAAAAAAATTCTGTCTGTCTGTTTGTTTGCTCCGGCTCTGAAACAACTGGATCGATTTCAACGGGACTTTCACTGGCAGATAGCTTATGTTACAAATTTAAAAAAAATCTTTTTTTAAAAAAAATTTTCTCTTAGATATTAAGGCTACACGGGTAAAACCGCGGGGCACAGCTAGTAATAATCTCAATGGACTGACGCATGTCTATCGCCCTCTATAAAACGAAGCATGCTAATGTAAATCGCTAACAAATGCGAAGTTTCAGTATAAACTCACCAGAACCTAAGTCGCGCAATAAGAGTTTTAAGCCGCGGTTCCTCAGGCATGATACCCGCATGGAAGATCTTCCCTTTGCTGGGGATGAGTATGATCACTCACTCTACTTTTTACAAATTCAAATCTAACGTATCTTCATTTGATAAAACTTTAACAAAGTACTTAAGAAAGCTTCGGAAGGTTGCTTTCACTGAAAAGAACCCGACAAGAAACTCAGCACTTTCATTTCATTAAAAAACAAGATGTTTACTAATTTGATCATCACATTAATTAACATATATTATGTCCGAAGCTTAATATGACACAATTAGGTACGTACGTTAGAAACCGACAACAGTGGAGTGCAGACAAATAAAACCGTATTAAAAGAAGAGCATTGCTCCCCATTTTGGCCCGGTAATGCTTTCTATTACAGAAGGCATTATGGTGAGATATTTAAGAATAATATATTTTAATTCGACGAAAATTTCTCCTAACAGGTGACGGCTGGTAGGAGTGACGTAGACGCGTCAGTGATTCTTGATACGGCGCCTATGAGACTGTTCAGTGCACAAGCTATGGTAAACATATTATTGTACTAATAATGATCTCCTAGCGAATTTCGGTAGGAGATATTATAGTTCACAAGTGTGTGCGCAAACACAGGTGCACTCTTTATTCCCTCACTCTCATAGTCCAATGGGAGGCGATCCGACACGACCGGAGAGAGATCAGGCGTAAGACCAACGGCTTAACGAGCTTTCCGAGGCACGGGGTGGAAACAACGCCAACTTCCAAACTCCGGGCATTTTATTGTGATTTTTTTGACAGAAAAACCCAATATCTGTTAATGACCCGACACGGGAATCGAACCCGGGATCTCGTGATCTGCAGGCGAACCTACTAACCACTAGACCAACGAGGCTACTTGTTAATACAGAGCTGTGGTGGCCGTGGGGGTTGACCAGTCGCCTACTACGCAAGCGACGCAAGTTCGAATCCCAGCGGGGCCGGTAACAATGAGTTTTTCTAAAAAAGCCTATGTACAGTGATTTTACACCACGTGTTTTACGGTGATGGAAAATATCTTGAAGAAACTTGCGTACCTGATACGGCTATGGACACACCATCTGTCACCACCATCTGTGGGTGTTGTTATTACAGCACTTCTGCCTACCCCTTCGGGGAACTCAGGTGTGAGCATATGTATGTATGTAAAATTGTTATTTTAGGATCCGCAGTCCGAGTCGATAACGGTGCACGTGCCGTCTCTGCCGCCATTGCCGCCGCTGCAGGACATGAAGAGGTGCCGAGATAGCTCCTGGTTCAATGAAAAAGACAAAACAGCACTTAAAGTGAGTCTATATACAGTTGTTATTGCAGTGACCCCAATTACAAACACACAACAAAATTAGATGCAGCGTAAATTTAGGTATGAAATAAACATCAAAGGATGACACGTCACAGACATACATTAACTCTTGAATAAGGGCACTGTCAGGCGGATTTAGGAGAGGGGTATGGCGATATTTTTGCGTAAATACTTAGAAGCAAATGTTACTCATCTATACAGATAAATAAAATTGGAGTGTCTGTTTGTAATTCCAAAATAACAGCTTTTCACTACATGCATATGAAAGTACACGCAACTGACACAAAAAAAACCAAGCTTTAAATTTTTTCTCTGTCTGTATGTCCGTCTGTCTGTCAGTCTGTCTGTCTGTTTGTTCCGAGTAATCTCTGAAACGGCTGGACCGATTTTAACGGGACTTTCACTGGCAGGTAGCTGATATGTCAAGGAGTAGCATAGGCTTTTATTTATTAACAATATTAGAGTTCCGTGACAATAAGGATGAAACTAAATCTACGCGGGTGAAACCACGGGGCACAGTTAGTACAAAATAAATTACAAAAATATAGAAAATCATGGACACAGTTCCAAAGCACAAAAGTCAATAAAAAAAGTAAAAAGTAATAGTTACTACTACATATAATTGTGTGGTTTGAGATGACCCCACAAGGAGTACCTGTTCACGTATGATTTACTCAAACTCAAAAATATCTTTATTCGATTAGCCTCTTTACAGTACTTTCAAATAGTCAGTATAACATAATTATACAGGACTATACATGATACCGCCAGGTTCGGAAGGTTGCTTTTACTGAAAAGAACCTTTAATTGAAATAGTGGATGGTATATGTAACATGTCAAAGTCAAAAATATCTTTATTCGATTAGCCTTATACAAAGTACTTTCAAATCGTCAGAATGACATTAATTTACAGGATTATACATGCTCCCGCCAGGTTCGGAAGGTTGCTTTTACTGAGAAGAACCTGGCAAGAAAGTCAGTAATTACTCTTTTCAAAAATATTATACAATATTAAAAATACAAAGTAAATCACTTGAGAAATGTAAGCCCATGGACACAGTTCCAATGCACAAATGTCAATAAAAATTAACATAAAGAAAAGTCTAGTAGTTGTACTTATATCTAAATGCGTAGCTTGAGATGAGCAGCCCCCACAAGCAACACCTGTTCACAAGTATGACGAGAATGCCATGGTCTGGATGTATCCTCCCAGTGTATAACATTGTGTTGGTCAGAGCGACGCGCCGCTGCCCGGCGGCGCCAGTCCCGGCGGAGAGCGGCTCCCCAGCAAGAAGAGTCTGCCGCACAAGAAGAGGATCTCACGCAAACTCAAGAGGAACACTGGCAGCTGTACCCCACACCAGGTAACTTTAATTAAACAATTCTGGTCTTCGTAAAACTTTTAAATCGTCAGAAGAAAAGAAAAATGATATAATACACGATTATAAATTTCATCTTACAACAAAAATAAGCATTGTCGTCCTCATATCTATACAGAAAAATAAAATTGAAGTGTCTGTTTGTAATTCCAAAATAACAGCTTTTCACTAAATGCATATGAAAGTATTCACGGTACAACAGTATACACGGTGTCTGTCCGTCTGTCTGTTTGTTCCGGGTAATCTCCGAAACGGCTGGACCGATTTTAACGGGACTTTCACTGACGGATAACTAATGTTACAAGGAGTAACTTAGGCTACTGAGATTTTTTTTAAACATTAGTGAAACCACGGGGCACAGCTAGTCACACATAAGTCTTTGAATTACTTCTCAGACATAAGCAGGTTTGTCCACAAAGTTTCTCTTCATCGTAAGGCTCGTCATGTGAAATAACACACATCTTAAAGACGTGCTAGTCTTTAAGATCGGCTCTCGCAAGTAAATATATTAAATGTGTTCAGGACATAGTGGTGATAAACTGTGCTGAAGTGGAGCAGGATATAGCAACGGCTGAGGAGATCCTACCAGACTCCTTCGCGGCGCAGCACCAGGGACACCTGCCCGGCGACACACACCACATCACACACGAGGTCACAACACCTTACCCCTCTTTTTACAAAGCACCGCCTAAGATAATAGTTTAAAAGTAGTTTCATTTCTCTGTGATACGGATTTCAAAAGGAATGGACATAGTATTAGAATAGAATATTTTAGAATAGAATAGAATATTTGTTTATTTGTGACTTAAAAAGCTTACAATTATAAAAATACAAGTTGAAGTATAACAAAAATATGATAAAAATGCCAAAATGCCACAAAAAGGCTTCAAATCAGCATAATGCTGGCCACAAGCCAGCGCTGGTCTTCCCTTGAAACCAGGGCGTGGGTGACGTCACGGCTCGGATGATACGCAGATCAACACGTTTTCTGATATTTATTTAACAAATTAAGTAGCATACTTAATAACTTTATAAAACATAAAGAAGAAAAGTGAAATATAAACCTAATAATAAAACAATAATAAGTCAGAAGAATATTTGTCAGAGTTTAATCTGGTCTCAGTTTAAACCATGTTTTGTAATAAGTGGGCACAAGTCTGACAGACTGGGTTATTCCACTTTTCACCGAATATTCGGTTTTTTAATTTAGCTTTGATATTTTCCTTCAACTTTAAGATTGTGGAGGATCACAATAATAATAAAATGATTTTTTTGCAATTTCATAAGAATATCCTTTGCCAACCTCATTTAGTAATGTTCTACTAATCTAACAAAGCGCAACAAAATATCGGGTTTCAAAGTGAGTGTCAGACGCAATAAGTTTGGGAACCTCTGCTCTAGACCAACGACGCAGTATAAGAAGGCTAATATTCTTAGGCATCATAGAAGGGAAGATAGAAGGAAAGCGAAGAAGAGGGAGACCAAGGATTAGTTACATACAACAGCTTAAGTCAAGTCAGCGTCATGTCGTACAAGGAAGTCACAGTGTTAGCGGGCAATAGAGAGGGTTGGCGATTGCTTCACTGACAGCTTTTAAATAAATGATGGTGATGAATATTCTTCTAGCATGGCGACTTCTCCCCAACTCAATTGTTTTATCTCCCTGGCCTTATCCCATACATTGTTGGGGTCGGCACTTAATTCAACCCGATGTGGCTGATCATCTGATTTTTATACGAAGCGACTGCCATCTGTCCTTCGCAACCCCATTTAGGAGGAAAATCTGTGATCTGGGTTAAACCAGTTGTCAGATTATTTTTAGGCCCCCGACTGACCTGTAACGATTGCCAAAGATGTTAAATTGGCAACCGGGACCGACGGCTTAACGTGCTCTCCGAGGCACGGAGGGAACTCGGCCGGTCACCCATCCAACTACTGGCTAGGCGTATGGTTGCTTAACTTCGCTGATCGAATGATATGCGCAATAGCAACTGTGCCACGAGCTCCTCCGAACTCAATTGTTTGTAGAACTGTAATTCCTGAACGATGTATAACGTGTAGGTCCGTCCAATGTTCATCTGCCAACTGTGCGGAGAGTTCTACGGAGATGAACAACTCAAGTTCTACCACCATCTGAAGCAGCACTACGAGCCACATTCCACTATCATCATTGAGAACCCTGTACCTGATCTGGGCATTGATAAGGTAAACTGAACTTTATTAATATGTGCTATAACGTTGTTTACATTAAAATTACAAAAGGTAGCGGTGACTCCGATTGAGTGGTAGTTTATACTGTACCTTCTTCTGAAATTAAAAGTATCTAAGTCTAAAAGGTCTTTACCGACTTGAATTTTTTTATATTCTTAACTGGTACCAAATTTTGAAAAATAAATTATTGATGCTTAATCCATACATCGATGTCTTTTCATAAGTAAAATTGAAGTGGATTTTAAGAGTAATGAGAGTGAAAGTATATAAGATACAAAAAACACTGTATGTCTGTCTCCCTGTCTGTTCGTTTCGACTATTCACTGAAAGGGCTGAATCATTTGAGAGGGATTTTTACTGGCAGATAAAAGATTTTTGTCAATTCAAGGCGGGTAAAATCGCAAGGCACAGCTAGCTTAGTATAAAATCGCTACTTCTTACCATATTTCAGATGACAAACACCTGTATAGTGGACAACGTGGCAGCATTACCGGACTCAATAGTAGAATTATCCCTCGAAAACACCGTCCCCAAGACATTGTACCACCAGCCGATGGACAAACACATCCTCTACTCGAACGATAAGTCACTCAACTACACTGGCAATAAGGTGCAGTATTCCATGGACAAGGAGAGCCATGATGTTGAGAAAACCGACTTGTATGACACGTTGGAGGATAAGTTGGGTCTGTATAGCTGCAGCAAGTGCAACAAGTCGTTCAGGAAGCAGAAACAATGCGAGGCACATATCAAGGAGGTGCATTGTAATCCTAAGGTGAGTCATTTATTTTGTACATCTATACATCTGTTTAGTTATAATGTTGCTTCTTATCTATACATCTATACAGATAAATAAAATTGGAGTGTCTGTTTGTAATTCCAAAATAACAGCTTTTAACTAAATGCATATGAAAGTATACACGTTACAGACACTAAAAAACCAAGTTTTAAATTTTTTCTCAGTCTGTCTGTCTGTTTGTTCCGGGTGGCTGATGTTTCAAGGAGTAACTTAGGCTACTTTTATTTATTGCAAATATTAGGGTCCCGCGACAATAAGGATGAAACTAAATATACGCGGGTGAAACCGCAGGGCACAGCTAGTAATTTAATAAAAATGAAAAATCCATACATAATTTTCCCAATAATTAGTTTATTTTTCATAACTCATTGACTGACAGTTCATGTTATTTTTTCATGTTAAGTTTAGTGGACTGTATTTTTACTAAACCTAAAAAGATTTAAATAACGATAAACTCATTGGACATATCTATCTATACACATTAATAAAATTGAAGTGTCTGTTTGTAATACCAAATTAACAGCATTTTGCTCCATGCATATGAAAGTATATAGGATACTGACATTAAAACAACAATTTTAAATTTTTTTACGGTCTCTCTGTCTGTCTCTCTGTTTGTTCACTGGCAGGTAGCAGATGTAACAAGGAGTAACTTGGCTTTACTTTTACTTATTAATCATTTTTTATATTTACTTATCTCAACAGATAGAAGAAATGAGTGAGTTCAGTGAACCCGAAGACCTTATGGAGGGCATCCACGTTTCGGTGGAGGAGGGTGCGGAGGGCGGGGAGGGGGAGGGAGGGGACTACTACGGAGGGAACATTGCTCCCCATCTCACCGTCGACAAGGGACAAGTGCATCAGGAACATGTCAGGCAGTGGTAAGATACTTTTATACAATTTTGCCCCAAGTATACATTTGACCAGTTCGAACCTTACGTTTTGAGTTTTTTTTGTACGGATACGTAAAAGTTACTACACTCGCCGCTAGGGGAAAAATCAGGAAAATACGCAATCGATATAGTCGACGTTAAAACATGTTAAATTCTATTCTAGGAGTCCTGAAGTGCCAACAAAGGCCGCCCCATAGAATGTGCGCATTACACCGACGAGAGTTATTACTCTTCTATTCTCGACATCAGGGGCCCAACCATGAGCTCTTATTGCAATGTTAATTCAGTTGTGCGACAGTGACAGATGTATGCACGTCACATACATCTGTCTCATAAATAAGTGAAACTATCATGGCAATAAGAGCTCATGGTAAGGCCCCAGAGCCATTTGGCTTTTTCTATTGACGGTGGATATTAGACGCTCGATTTTTCTCAAATGGATATTCCCGTGGCTCTGATGACGAGAATTAGGTGATAATGATGATGATATGTATGTATGTCGGTAGGTACATCCGTGGCGGACCAGCTCCCCCCGCGCCGCCCTACTGCGACGTGTGTCCCCCCACACCCAGGGAAGATCACCCCCCACATAACCTTAAAGGTAACTAACTACTTACTATTTTTACTTGCATTTTTTTTATTAAAATAACAGCTTTTCACCAAATGCATATGAAAGTATTGACATTAATAACCAAGTTTTAAAATTACTCTCTGTCTGTCTGTCTGTTTGTTCCGGGTAATCTCTGAAACGGCTGGACCGATTTTAACGGGACTTTCACTGATGTATCAAGGAGTAACTTAGGCTTATATATAATTATAATATATTATATTTTTATTGATTAAAAATATTAGGGTACCCCGATAATTAGGGTGAAACTAAATCTACGCGGGTGAAACCGCGGAGCACAGCTAGTCTATACTAATATTATGAAGAGGAAAGATTTGTATGTAAGTATGTTTGTTACGAATTTGCTCAAAAAATAAAGGACCGATTTTAAAAACTCTTGAACCATTATATTTTTTTGCAGAGGAAGTCCACACATTAGTGCAGCGAATATTGGATACTCCGGAGAGCAATTTCCCAGAGAACATTCTCCCTGAGAGCACCGACCTCCCCCCCGAGGCTCCCCCCGAGCCCCCCAAGACCAGACCACCCCCACCTGACTCCACCAAGAAGAAGGAGAAACAATATGTTTGTACTCATGTAAGTTGGTGCATCACTATTTATCTATATCTATACATCTATACTTTAATTGTTCAAGTTTTTGTTGAACCGTGGTGGCCTCGGGGTTAGAGTAGTCGCCTGCTACGCAAGCGACGCATTACCGAATCCCAACGGGGCTTGTACCTATGCGTTCTTCTAAGAACTTATGTACAGTGATTTCACTCCACGTACTTTACGGTGAAGTAAAACATCGTGAGGAAACCTGCATATGTCTGAGAAATAATTCAATGACGTATGTATAGTGCCTGAGACGGCGATGGACTCACCCTCTGGCACTTAATCATATTCGGTGAAATGTGGGTGTTGTTATTACAACACCTCTGCCTACCCCTTCGGGGAATACAGGCGTGAGCATATGTATGTATGTAAGTTTTTGTAATATAGTTATAATTGTTTGTAACAGTGTTCCCGAGTGTTCCACCACCGCGGCAGTCTGCTGTACCACACGCTGTCGCACAGCGCCAAGCAACAAGTGTGTCGGGACTGCGGCAAGAGCTTCTACACACCCAGAGCACTCACTGTACGTAATACTATCACTACTCAATCTTTAACTGACTTTAATATTTAGAGTTTGAAAAAGCGGTTTGATTCCACTGCATTTTTTTTGTGTGACTAGAGAACGTCACGCGGTTTCACCCGCGTAGTTCCCGTTCGCGTGAGAGTACGGGGATAAAATATAGCCTATATTAATCAGTGATAATGTAGCATTTAAAAAGTGAAAGAATTTTTAAAATCGGTCTAGTACTTCAGCCAATTCGTTACAAACATACATTGAATCCTTTCCTGTTTATAATATGAATATATGATACCTCAGAAATTTCGTAATTCTTTAATGAACGTGTGTTTTCTTTGTGTGCTGTAATATATTGCAGCTGATAAGCGGCTATAGCATTATAAAAGTCGACTTTAATTAAAACCACTTAGCCGTGATGGCCGTGGGGTTTGAGTAGTCGCCTACTACGCAAACGACGCAATTTCGGATCCCAGCGACCTGTACCAATTTTTTCGAAAAACTTAAGTGCAGTTATTTCACACTAGCTTTACACTACATATGTCTGTGAACTTCAAAGACGTATGTATAGTGCCTGAGACGGCGATAGACTCACCCTCTGTCACGTTGGCACTTAATCGTCTTCGGTGAAATGTAGGTGTTGTTATTACATCTCTGCCTACCCCTTGGAGGAATACAGTCGTGAGCATATTAATTGTGCCAGCTGAGTTTCTTGCCGGTTCTTCTCAGAAGGCTAGTTTCCGAACCGGTGGTAAATTCCTCGACATTCATAAGTGCCTTACCAGGGCCTAAACTGAATAAATCATTTTCATTTTCAATTTTATTGGTAGTCGCGTGTTCGATGTATTGATGAAGATGTAAATAATGTAGTATTTGTGGTGTTTAGATCCATAGACGCGTGCACAGCGGCGACCGGCCGTACAAGTGCGAGGTGTGCGGCAAGGACTTCCGTCAGTGGAGCGATCTCAACTATCACAAGATGTCGCTGCATTCCAACCAGGTTACCAACACCTTACTTATTATGCGCAGACTTTTGAGGCGCACATTTTTGGCGCAGAGCATCGGCTGATATGTAAATTTAAAAATAATATAGAAATTTGCAGTCTCCTGCTACGCAAGCGACGGATGTTCGAATCCCAGGGCCTACGTCAGTGATTTTTTTCAAAAGAACTTTTTTACAGTGATTTCACACCACGTGCTTTACGGTGAAGGAAAACATCGTGAGGAAACCTGCATATGTCTGAGAAGTAATTAAGAGACGTATGTATAGTGCCTGAGGCGGCGATAGACTCACCCTCTGTCACGTTGACACTTAATCATCATCGGTGAAAAGTGGGAACAATAATAAATTTACAGAAACAATTCAAATGCGAGTTCTGCGACAAAGAGTTCGCGCGCAAGTATTCGTTGAGCGTCCACCGACGGATACACACGGGCGAGCGGAACTACAAGTGCGAGTATTGCAACAAAACCTTCCGCGCCTCCTCCTACCGGCTCGCACACATGCGCATACATACTGGTAAGCGGTTACCTTCACACTTACATACATTTACAGGGCCCGTCGCGAGATAACTCCTGGACTGATTCCAGCTGTCACACGTGTCTGCTTACGTTTTAAGTAAATAGAAACCTAATAGAGTATTCATAAGATTTATTTTTCAACAAACTTCAAACGTTTGATTTTGATCAAATAAATTACGTATTTCGTCGCGACACGGATCCGTGACAAAGCAGACGAGAAGTTAAGGCTATCTCTGTCGCACATAACCTGAGGGCGTAATGCAATTTTTTTACCGCCGCAGATTTGTATGGGCTCAAAATAGTGTCATCTGCGGGCCGACAGATAGCGATGTTTCGATCTTATACAAATCTACGTTTACGTCAATGCGGTGACTTGTGACGGCAATTTTAAGAAATTTCTATGATGGATTTTTTTTTTTAAAGACGCCTATTGGTAACCAGTTCTACATTATTGCCGTCCTATCGGATTGCGTGAGTTAGGGTATATAGAGTGTACCTGTGATTGAACACACTTGTGCACTATAATACCCCGTCGAGACAGAAATTCGCTTAGGAGATCATCAACTACATTATCCTATGAACTAATCATGAAACTATAGAATAGAATCGCTGTACCTTTTCATTTGGTTCTTCGTCAATTATTTTCAAAATCACTGTGTTTTTACTCCTCCTTTCAATAGACAACCTTATTAATAATTGAAACGCTGTGCGAACATATTAGGAGACGATAGGGCCCTACCATAGCTAGTACAGGGCCTCCCCTGTTTCCTGGGAACACACGATTGAAGATTGTAGCCAGCTTTATTTAGCTTCAATCTTCTCTTCGAATTTTGTATGAAAGATCCACAATATATCATACTATCCTTTTCACCCAGGCGACCGTCCCCACAAGTGCGAGCAGTGCGGCCGATCCTTCCGAGCTCCCTTCGACTTACGGCGCCATCAACTCATACACGAGCGAGTCAGGAACCGCACCGACGAACAGAAGAAAGGCAAAGATACAAAACCCAAAGCTGAGAAGAATGACGCGAAAATAACTAAACCAGTTAAAAAGGTAGCCGTCGCGTCAACAGCAAAGTTACCAGTGTTGAAAAATATAGAAAAGAAAATGCAGAAAAATACCAAGAAAACACCTAAAAAAGGTGCACCCAATATCACTGTGCAAAATGGACAGCTTAAACCCAACTCCGAATACACTAACAACGTGGAAGTATTTGATACAAGGCAGGAATACAAATATAAGGACGGATACACAGACAATGTGGTGTTCAAAGAGGACTTGGCGTACAAAATCAAGGATTACAACCACTTTAAAGAGGAAGGGGAAAGGGATATAGTCCTTAAACCTTTCAGGCCTGATGCTGAAGACAAAATCCGCGCCGATACGGACGGAAAAATTATGTATTGTAACACAAGTAACGCAAAGGAATATACGACGCTAGTCCAAAATAGCTCCATTTCACAAGTTTCCTTAGGAGAACTCAGGCACTTGGAACGGGATGTCAGGCCTGAGTTACAAGGTGAAAATATTGAGTGCTACTTTGATTCCTTCACGTCTTTATACCATATACCTGCCTGAGTAAGGTATCGGAAGAAACGTGACTTCTTTCATATGTTTCACGATAGTGGATAGCGAATAGTGAATACGGGTGGATCTCATCGACCCCAATTTGATACCACTCGTGATTTGAACATATATAGTCAATGGAAGCAGCAGAACTAATCAATATATAAGACTAACTAGTGCCCGTGACTCCGTTTGCGCAGGATTTGACTTATGTTATATGTTGGACAATTCACATTGTATCTTTATAAATTGTAGCCTATGTGTGTGTAAGCTATATTATTGTAAATTCATTCATAACTTTTTACGTGAAACACTCACAAACTATTACTTTTAAAATATTAGTAGGTATTTTTTTTCCAATTTTAGTTCATCATAAATAACTGCAATATTAGTGAAAAAAAATTTGAGATTCGTATAAAATTTCGAAGATCTACAAAGTTACAAACAAACTCACATTTATAAACAAAATCATAATATTATTGCAATGTGATGTTACGTGTAAGAAAAACGAGACAACGTATTAAACATTTCGAAAAGCTTTTATGCAATGAAAACAGTGGCGCTAGTTTTAGTGCGGATTGATAGGAAATCCCAATATACGGGTAGAATGTTATGATGATACTCGGAGAGTCAAATCACTCATCGCAGTGGCAGGTGAGTTATATTACAATATACTAGCTGTGCGTTGCGGTTTAACCCGCGTAGATTTAGTTTCATCCTTATTGTCGCGGAACCCTAATATTTTTTATAAATAAAAGTAGCCTAAGTTACTCCTTGATATATCAGCTACCTGCCAGTGAAAGTCCCGTTAAAATCGGTCCAGCCGTTTCGGAGATAGGAAAACGGTGGCAAACTCATAATAGGGGTATAGTTATGACAGTGTCAGATGTTTACATGTCATATACATCTGTCTCGTAATATGTGTTAAACTATTATGGCAATAAGAACTCATGGTAGGGCCTCTGAACGTAAGTGTTTAGGAATTTTGGTTTGATAAGAGCTTGTAGCGGCGTTTCTCCAGTCGCTCATAGATGGCGCCACTCGCTAACAAACGCGAAGTTTTAGTACAAATACACGAGAACCTAAATCGCGCCATAAGAGTTTTCAAGCGCATTGCAGTATATATACAAGTATCCAACTAGAACAGTTGGAGCCGCGGTTCCCCAGGCATGACACCCGCCTGGCTGGAAGATCTTCCCCTTGCTGGGGATGAGCATGATCACTCGATCTCCCCACAAGCTTTTTACAAGTTGAAGGATAATGTGGTGACAAGAATTGAAGAAGGTATGTTGAGATGTTTTAGACATATCTAAAGGATAAGTGAATAAATATTGAAATAAATTTAGATTTTACAAGAAATGTGTAGCTAAATTAAATTATATTTAATTTGAAAATATTTTTATAGAAAAAAATAAGAGAATAAATTAAATAAAGTTTTGCGAAAATAGTGAGACTGCTTTGTAAAAATTCGCGGATTAAAAAAACAAATGTGTATTAAAATTTAAAGCAATATCAACTCTACTGCCTGTGATACATGGTCGGTATTCCTTCAGAACCACAGCGAGTGTGTTCGATAGTACCTGAGTATGAACAGAACAATGGATTAGCTCTTAGATCTCGCAATTTTAATAGTTTACTTAAATATGGTACTTACTGCGTCGATATTATAGTATACATTTGCGATGATAATAATGGCGACCAAATAATCTATGTAAATAATGTGTAAAGTAGTTTATGGTAACGACTGAGGGTAACATAGTCAATGACTGATCACTGTTACAGCTGCGATTACTGTGATTAATTACTAGTACCTTGGTTTGGTTGGTGTATACAGGGTGTGGTTTTGCATTGGCGTCATATTTAAAGAGGTTGATGTATTCAAAAATAAATTAGCCAGACTCGAACTCAAAAATATCTTAATTCCATAAGACTTTATAAAGTACTTTAAAATCGTCAGAATGAATACTTGTGAACAGGTGCTGCTTGTGGGGGCTGGTCATCTCAAGCTACGCATTTAGATATAATAAGAACTACTAGACTTTTCTTTATGTTAATTTTTATCGACATTTGTACATTGGAACTGTGTCCATGGGCTTACATTTCTCAAATGATTTATTTTGTTTTTTTTTTAAATTGTATAATATTTTTGAAAAGAGTAATTACTGAGTTTCTTGCCAGGTTCTTCTCAGTAAAAGCAACCTTCCGAACCTGGCGGTAGCATGTATAATCCTGTAAATTGTGTCATTCTGACGATTTGAAAGTGCTTTGTATAAAGTCTAATCGAATAAAGATATTTTTGACTTTGACTTTGACTTTGACTTTGAAGTAAATGTACAGGACTATATATGCTACCACCAGGTTAGGAAGGTCGCTTTGACTGAAAAGAACCCGCCAAGATTAATACTCTTTTCAAAATATTATACAATTTAAAAAATACTGTAAGCCCATGGGTACAGTCCCAATGCATGAGGTTAAAATAAAGTAAAAGTCTAGCAGTCTACTTATATCTAAATGTGTAGCTTGAGATGACCAGCCACCACAAGTCGTCAAACAAATGATAGAGTTAATTATTTTTAAGTCTGGTATGAAAGGAATATTATTTAATTTAAATTACTGTTGTGTGCATACACACGAGGATTTTAGCAAAGGAACGCTGCACACGAGTGGATGTTTTACGTATCAAACTTAAAAAAATATTATGAGTTTATAAATTTCCGTAAATATGACACGAATGCAAAAACACGCGATTATTTGAATTATAACAAAGAAAGAATAGCAGTGGCCAGTAATAATATGTAAAAAATAATAATAAGTTTTGTAACCGTGCCAATGAGTTATATATTTTCACCCATCGCTTTGTACCGCAATCACATGAATAGGTGTAATGTATAATATACGCACAATATTAAAATAATATATGTCTAGTAAATTTGTACAGTAGATGAATATTATCATTATAAGATTTATAATAACACAAGAAATATTATTTGATTTCAAAAACAATAAAATGTATAATAAATACTAATATTAAACCTCATTCCTCGAAACGTGAAATGTTTGCAATACAAGTGAGTAGCAAATTTTTTATGTATTACAAAAACTGATATATATAATATCAATATACATAAATATATAATGATATACATATTATTATGATGTTATTATTTAATTTAAAAAGGTGCGTATTTCAAATGTGTAAACCATAATTTACTCACTTGTATTCCAATTGACAAGGAATGTTTTTCGTGAAACGGTCCTGGCGCCTTTGCATAAGCCCCTGTAGCTAGGATAGTGTCTGTGACAGTGACAGATTTAGACACGTCATATACATCTGTCTCATAATCTTGGTCAATCTATGATGGCAATAAGAGTTCATTGTAAGGCCCCGATGTATTTAAGTATCTAGTATTTCGAGCAATAAATGAGGTTATTCTTAATCTTGTAAATTAATAGTTACCTACTTAATTATTCCGCATAGTGTATGTACACAGTTATTATATAATTGTGAATGTTATTTGTATATGTAGATGAATTCACATCTTTACAAATAAATATCTGTGTCCCGTTATGTTGCGTATTACTATTTAATTGTAAAAAATTACAACACCGTTCCGAAAAAGCTATTCTGAAAAAAAAAACCTTAAAAAACACTTGAAAATTGTTCTCAATCAATTTCTCCAACCAAAATAATTAGCTCATAAAAACGTATCATTCTTCGCAGTATATATTAAACAAGTTTCCAACTAGAACAGTTGGGGCCGGTTTTCCCCAGGCATGACACCCGCCTCAGTGGAAGATCTTCCCTTTACTGGGGATGAGCATGATCACTCGCTCTGCCCACACTGCTATAACAACAAATACTAAACCAGAATAAAATAAATATTTAATGGGACTCCCATACAACTAACATTATGTTTCTGTATATCACGTTACGGAAATCGTAATTTTAATGTGAATGTGAGGGCGTCGATAGAGGGCGTCCAAGGAAGAACTGCTATGATCAAATTAATAATATTTTTCAGATAGTTCAATTATAGCATTCGTAACCGAGGGAAGTGTATGAAGAGATGCATGAATGTGGATGAAGCGAAAGAAGTATGTGAGGACCGTAGCATTTGGCAAACGGTGGTCTCTGCCTACCCCCGTGGGATACAGGCGTGACGGCGTGTGCATATGTAGGTGTGTATGTATCTAATTTTAAGGTAAGTCAAAGTCAAAAATATCTTTATTCGATTAGACTTTATACAAAGCACTTTCAAATCGTCAGAATGACACAATTTACAGGATTATACATGCTACCGCCAGGTTCGGAAGGTTGCTTTTACTGAGAAGAACCTGGCAAGAAACTCAGTAATTACTCTTGTCAAAAATATTATACAATTTAAAAAAAAAACAAAATAAATTATTTGAGAAATGTAAGCCCATGGACACAGTTCCAATGTACAAATGTCGATAAAAATTAACATAAAGAAAAGTCTAGTAGTTCTATTTATATCTAAATGCGTAGCTTGAGATGAGCAGCCCCCACAAGCAGCACCTGTTCACAAGTATGACGAGAATGCCAGCCATTATTTAATAACCAGGTATTTCCTGTTATTCCCAAAATACTATTGGAGTCACATAAAAGTATGTTTAATATTCATTGAACGGCGCCACGTCGTATGTGGAACACATCGTCATTCAACAAACATTCGTTTGATGTCAGCTCCGGTACGAGGGTGTGTCATCGGTTTACTGAACTGAAACTTTAATTAATATACAACTGAAGAGTTTGTTTGTTCGGTTGAAAGCGCTAATCTCAGGAACTATATCCAGGTTTGTATTAAAGAAAATTATGGTGGATAGTTCATTCATCGTGGAAGGCTTTAGGCTTTTTACCATCACGCAGCGACCAATAGGAGCGAAGCATCAATGGAAAAGATCACGTAGTCAGTGCAAAATGTTACAAAAACTATACTTTCATATGCATTAAATGAAAAGCTATTTATTTGGAATGACAAATGGACAGATCAATTTGACTTATACTTATGTATAGATTCCTACCCTACCTACTTACCTATGTACTCGTATAGATAGCCATCAAATAGTCCAAATTTTTTGCTAGTTCTAGTCTACTCCCTCTCCTCTCCGTTAAGTCCGATTGGATTATGATAATAAATAATGTTCGGACTTTACCATACAACGCCACCTAGTCTCAAATTAACCAAAGCAAAAAATTATCCTTTTTTCATGCAAATTTGTAACCAAATATTTAATTTGTATAAAGAAATAATATCAAAGTTTGCTTGTGCGTTTGTCTTCATTTGAAATGACTTTACTCGCAACATCTCCGGCTATCTGTGCCGTTTCCGTTGAACGTTCAGCCAAGAATTCCAATAATTTCCCTTGTTTAGATGTCAATGATAAATGCCGATTAATTTTAGATACCCTCTGGACAGTTTATTTGGATCTTACAAGATAATCGCGTGCGTGTTTTAACGGTGAATAGTTACTTACTGTGCACACGACACGCGTGTTAATTTTAATATAATATATTGCTTGATTGCTTGACTTGAAACCGTGGTGGCCTTGTGGTTTGAGCAGTCGCCTGCTACGCAAGCGACGCAAGTTCGAATCCCAGTGAGACCTGTACCAATGAGTTTTTCTAATAAACTTTTTTACAGTGATTTCACACCACTTGCTTTACGGTGAAGGAAAACATCGTGAGGAAACCTGCATATGTCTGAGAAGTAATTCAAAGACTTATGTATAGTGCCTGAGGCGGCGATAGACTCACCATTTGTCACGTTGGCACTTAATCATATTCGTTGAAAAGTGGGTGTTGATGCTACAACACCTCTGCCTACCCCCTCGGGGAATATAGGCGTGAGCATATGTATGTATGTATGTACAAGTTGCTCGATGAAGGATCCCTGGGCCTTTAGAAAAAGTAACAAGGAGAATATTACTTTGTCTAGGCCTACTCACGAGCAACAACACCCACTTTTTACCATGATTATTTGATGTTAACGTGACAGACGGTGGGTCCATCGCCGTCTCTGGCACTAGGTAAGTACTTTATTTTTAGACATATCTTGGTTTCCTCACGACGCCTTCACCGTAAAGCTCATGGTGTGATATCCTTGCACTTAAATGTTTATATAAACTTGTGTTTATCTTAATTTTGAAGCTTTGAAAATCAACTCCAACATATTATGCTTATATTCTAGAACTCCTGATAATAACCGATTAGCAGTGTACTTTGAAGAACGGTGGAGTTCGCAATTTCGCGGCGACATCATCTCGAATTCTAAAAGTTCTTAAGGTTTTCTACATAAAAAATGTACAATGTCACTACGACCCAGATAAAATAATTTGGCACCTAGCAATGGGTTTTAAACAATTTGATTGTGACCAACCACGTGTGTGAAAAAGTACTAAAGAATTTTCATATATAATACAAATGTGCATTCAAGTCTAGCGCTCAAAACTCATGACTAATAAATTTAAATTAAATTTGAAAGTAACAGGATTTTCGGACAAAGTCTACTTATCAGTCATGTCAGCTTGTAAACTAAATATATTATCACTTATAATATAAGATAATTAATACGATATTGCTTACTAAAAAAATGGTGTGTTAATTAATTAGAATTGATTACATAATAAAACGGGGGTGTGGCTAGAGCAAACATTTATACAATTAGCTAGCCGCTTCCGTATTGTGTTGTATTATCTATATTATGTAATTTTATCTTCATTATATTTGTATCATTTTATCACATTCCTTGTGACTGAATGTGGACGTAAGACTTATACTAGTTATACTAGACTAGGCTAATAATATTGACCTTGCGGAGCAAAGCAAATTTAGATAACTTTACCAAAATATTAATAACTAGCTGTGCCCCGCGGTTTCATCCTTATGGTCGTGGAAACTTAATATTTTTAATTTTTATTATCAACAGACGTTTCATATATATAAGCCCGTTCCCACTATCAATAGCGTGTTTTAAATATGAATGTCAACAAAGTCAACGCCATCTATCCTCCTAACGTATAACTAAAATACCTTTCTCAGGGTCTAAAGATTGTCTGTGCCAAATTTCATCAAAATTGGTCGAGAGATTTAAGCGGGAAAGCGTAACAGACAGACAGAGTTACTTTCGCATTTATAATATTAGTAGGGATTTTTAAGGAATATAAATAGAGGAATTCAGCTGGAATGTGATGCGCAGCCGGTGCTATCTATAACCCCCTTAAAAAAAACATGGTTTAAAGGAACACTAGACCTAAATCTAACTCCATCCCTTTTTGAATCCGTATCACAGAAAGAGATGGAACTACTTTAAACCAAAGACAATCTTAGTCTATGTTTTATAATAAAGGGGTAAGAGTTCCCAGGCCCCCTTAAAGCACGGAAGAATGCCACCGAGTGGTTTTAAAACTCCACATAACATGTCTCCCAGGAAGACTTTTTTTAGCTTCCTGCTTAATATAAGAAGTACGACTGCATTGCCTGCATTATTCATTTACATACCAGATTTTAATGGTTCCGTTACTCCATTCCTCGAATGATCAAAAGTACACCGTGTTTATTAGTTACCTGGTTATTTTTACATATTCCCACAAAGAAAATAACTTGTTGTTTTGTTCACCCGTGTATGAGTTACGTGGGTGCCCGGTGTAATTTACCTGCCTGAAGGAATTCGGTTCTGGTGTACTGAGTAACATATCAGCTATGTGTGCGCTAAAAATGTATTGTACGTGTGCAAAGGGGCTTCGATCTTGTAATTTTGGTATTTTCCGTAGCCATCGTAAGCACCGTTATTAATGCCTAAACTACGATTTACATCAATATCATTTATTACCTTCCACTACTTTGTGGAAAATTTCCTTGGGAATTGGTTAAATTGGGTGAATTCGTAACAAGGGTTCGATTTGGGTACAAGCTAATTTATACAGATAAATAAAATTTAAGTGTCTGTTTGTAATTCCAAAAGAACAGCTTTTCACTAAATGCATATGAAAGTATACACGCTACTGACACTAAAAAACCAATTTTTAATTTTTTTCTCGATCTATCTGTCTGTCCGTCTGTCTGTCTGTTTGTTCCGGGTAATCTCCGAAACGGCTGAACCGATTTTAACGGGACTTTCATTGGCAGGTAGCTGATGTTCCAAGGAGTAACTTAGGCTACTTTTATTTATTAAAAGTATTAGGGTTCCGCGACAATAAGGAAGAAACTAAATCTACGCGGGTGAAACCGCGGGGCACAGCTAGTTATTTATATATTGCTAGTCTCATGTCACAAGTATTACCATTTGGTACTTTTAGGCGAAATAAATTCGACATCGTCTTGTGTCTCCGAAGGGATAGCTACTCTTGTAGCAACACCTGCTATTCTCTGAAGATGTATTGAGCTGCCAACGTGACAGCGTACAAGGATAGTCTTTCCCGATTTGAATGGGACAGTGATTCATCTTATATCTTGTAAAGTATTTAAATACCTTAAGGATTTTTTCATTTATATATTCGTTTGATGTATTCTCGTGTCCAAACAGATCGTTACAACAACGCACGAGGGCGTGAGAGATCGCCGAGGAATGTTAGTGGCTTCCAATGAAACTTTATTTTACCACGATTAGCAGAATACTCAAACGGAATGAGTGCTCTCCGCCCATTAATTACACACTCAACACAAATGAATGCACCGACTTGTTTACAAATTAAATAAATCTATACGTCTGTCAGCGAAGAAAGTGAATTTTCACAAAATTGACCGTTGGAAAACAAACTGTACGTTAGGTTTGTAAATGAAAACAAACAAGCATGAATCTGCCATTGCCCACGCGCGTGCGTAACAGAACTGATCCTAATTAAAGCGGTGTTTACTCTCCCATAGCTATTAATGGTGGCTTGAACTAAATCTGATGGTGCAATCCGAAAATAGTCTCACGTACGCTCGGTTTAACCGTTGACCTCCCCTCTTTAGGTTCGCCTATTTCTGCCATCGTCACATTTGCCCATACATGTACTCCAGCCTTTAATGTCTCAAGAGGTCTCATTACAGTACAATCACTGCCTCTCAAACCATAGCCAGAGAGAAGAGAGATTTGCTTAAAAGGCGACAGTATCCCTGACTTTGCACTACGCTTTACTCAAACTAAAGCGTAGCTTTAAGGATTATTTGCACTCCTTGCTATCGGTAGATGTTCATTCGCACTCTACATATGTGGTGTAGGGTTTTTTAGGCCAATATACCGAAGGTGTTTCTTTCCCTGGAAGATCAAGCTACCCGATGTAATTTTCAAAAGCCTGTACCTAAGTAGGATTCTTCAAGAAGGATGTGTTTTTAATAGAATGTGTACCTATAGCCTATATTGTTGCAAAGCCTCCACAGATTACGGTTTCTAAATGTTATGTAATGGCGTAAGGATCAAATTCCCATTACATTTACGTCTCATCGTTCACCGCTATCTTTGTTCACCGCGTTACGAAACCACTAACATAAAACAAATTCCGGTGAAAACATTTAATCTTATAACTACAATTAATAATTTAAAATATCTTGTTTTTCAACACCTAGAAGCGTGTCTCTTCTTTGATGTATGTTGTTATAGTTCGCAGCTCTATAAAAGAGGTGATTAACTGCAATAAAATGATTCTGAAGACAAAACCGTCACACTCTATTTGTGGAACCGTCGACGCCCCGCAGTCTACCAAACTGACATTATTGGATCCGCATCTAAAACAATACAATGTGAAGCGTGTATTTTTAGGTGTTGCACACTCGATATATTCGATTGGATGTTGGTTTATTTTTTAACGCAACAGAGGTTTGCAAATAAGCGAACTGTCGCCTGAATCTGATGATGAACCCATATTCATATTCATATATGTAGTGTGCAAGTAAGTTACCTTTACACACATATTATTAATGGTTAAAACTTACATCTAACAACCCTGTTTGGTCACAGCAATTGCTCTCACAGTCAATATAGCTAGCGTTTCCGCTGCTCCCCCATTGAATAATGGAAGCCTCCCCATCTCATCATTCTTCTGCTTCTATTCCGTGTCTTTTGGAGTCGGTGTGATGAGTTTTCTATATCAATCGTAACAACTGTACTAAAGCTCTTCTAGCAATCTATTATTTCTCAGATCTTCCCCCTGTGTCCACCTACTTTCATAAACATATACAATACATGCCACTTTTTGCATTATTTGGCGGGCAGCTCGGTATTTGGAACAACTTCTTTAGATTAAATAATTACGAGGGATTTTCGAACGTCTGCGTCTCAAGGGCCGTTAGCGTAACGACTGTGCGTGGAATACCTTTCTGCAATTCCAACTAACGTGTTCAAAACCTGTATACTATAAATATTGTAGGTACTACAATAAACGATCTACAAGTTGACACCAGTCTCCTCATTTCACAGAATAGAAGGAATATATTCACAGGAAGTGTTATAACTCATAATTTACCACCAAGGCCTAATTCCACGCCTTTCTGGTCATCTACTTAACATGTACGTGTCGGATACTTTGACTTGACTGTCTTAAATTGGTCACGTATTACAACACCAATACAAACAAAGATATTCTAGTTACAATTAGCGCTTACAATGTGTGGAAACTAAACTTTATATTGGGGCATCTATTCTTGGTATCACCTTGTAAGGTGCTCGTGGTTAGTAAGTGCATTGAACAAGGAAGACGTTTCACATGTCATGGCATCGTAGTAGGTGTCCTGAAAGGTTAGTTCGAAGTACCACACTGAATATACGTAGTATATAATGCAGCTATACCGTATCTTAAACCACGTGATGCATACACATGCTCACGTATTGTATTCCCCGAAGGGGTAGGCAGAGGAGTTGTAATAACAACACCCTCTTTTCCCCCACTTTCATGAAATGTGACCAACGTGACAGATGGTGAGTCCATCGCCATCTCAGGTACTATACATACGTCTTTGAATTAAGTAGGTACTTGTCAGACATGCAGGTTTCCTCACAATGTTTTCCATCACATTTTGTATCGTTTCTTTTAGCGCAAGCGCAAGAGAATGTTACTTTGTCTAGTCCCACTGGTGTTAAAAGTTTATCATCAGGAGGGAAATATGCTAACATCGTTGTACAAAAGGCGGTATCAATAACAATACTCGTTTCATTAAGAGCCGGGTGTAACAACGGATACGTTGTGACAGGATGACCAGCGACTTAACGGCACCGCTACCACAATACACGTGTTTGACACAAAAACCGAGGCTACTCAACGGGTTTACCAATTGAAGTTCCGCTGGTTGTAGCCATTGATATTATGTACTTTATTTGTAGCTGGTTGTAAGGCTAGTTTAGTGAAATTATAATGTTTTAAGTATAGGTACCGAGAAATATGAGCGCTTAGCAAAACAGGGGGGGGGGGGGGAACGGAGGAAACTCGTCTTTTCCGAAAATCTACGATTTGGCCGAAAATTTGCAAAGTTCCTACTACGATTCTTATTCTTAAGTACATATTCGTAGGCTTACATTTCAATTATTGAAACGATCACATTTGTAAATATTTTTGAATACTTAATAATTGTTGCTTTTTATTGACAGAGGTTTGCCAAATTGTTTAGTTTCATATCATCGTAAATTTTCATGTCGTAAAAAATATAATACTGGATCTAGATTCCACACAGTTATGACGTCCAAATCAACACCAAAAAAGCAGTTGAATTGAATCTCTCCTTTTTAAAAATCGGTTGAAAATAAGTAGTTTATACTATCTAACCCAGTTAATATTCCGAATTGGACCTACATTGAGTCGCTCTTAAAACTAGACTAAATAGCGCCGTACTTAATTACGCACAAATTTTCCCTTCTATCAACAATTTCTGGACGAAATTAGAAGATTCTGTTAAAACTGTAACACATTATCTTAAAATAGACATCGGTAACTAAAATTAGGAGGATTTGTGTAAAGAGAATCAAAACAAAGTCTAAAGCAGTCTTAGTCGTTAAAATAGTTCTGCAATGTGTAATACTATTTGCGCCCAATTTTCCTGGTTAAAAAGTAATCAGTATTTTTCTGAAAGCTTCATCTCCAATACATACATATTATACTCACATCAGTGTTCCCTGAAGCGGTAGGCAGAGGTGTTGTAATAACAATACCCACTTTTCACCAAACATATTAAGTGTCAACGTAACTGATGGTGAGTCAATCGCCATCGAAGGCACTATACATACGTCTTTTGAATTACTTCTCAGACATATACAGGTAAGTACTTTCAAATCGTCAGAAGGACACGAAAAAACACTGTACAGGATAATAAATGCTACCACCGGGTTTGTAAGGTTGCTTTTGCAAGAAACTCAACAATTACTCTTTCCAAATGACTTTTCCTCAGTAAATGAGTCCGCGTGGCGAACAATGCGCATGTCCGAGTGTTTAATACGCCTCTGCCCAATTGCAGGGATAACCCACTAATGCTGAGATCCGTGAAGGCTGCTGATACAAAAACTTTATTTACTTTTTATGCATCCATCCGCCACAAGCCTAGCAGTGACAATCGAGCAAGGCTTTATATTTTTCCAAAATAGTTAACGGGATGATACTTGAGATGAACGAACGGCTGACACATGGTGGCATCTGGGAGCCAACTACGATCGTTTAAGCAGCGCGTATTAAGAACTTAGCTTTGACTTTGAATGTTATGACATAAAATTTCAAAGTTCAGAAGTTCTTAATACGCTCTGCTTAAACCGGTGGTGGTAGACCCATCACAAATGTCATGTGAATGCCAGCCACTTACACAGCTTGGATAATAATCGTGATCTCCTATCGTAATAATTTTTAATTAATAAATATATATAATAATGTTTAATGTTTATCTTTGTAATTATCATTATTTACAGTGTAATGAAATGTACATGATGCCAGCTGAGTTTCTTGTCGGTTCTTCTCAGAAGGCTAGTTTCCGAACCGGTGGTAAATTCCTCGACATTCACAAGTGCCTTACCAGGGCCTAAACTGAATAAATCATTTTCATTTTCATCTGCGTAGGAGATATTATAGTGCACAAGTGTGTGCGCAAACACAGGTGCACTCTTTATTCCCTCACTCTTATAGTCCGCTCAAACCCCACGGCCACTACTGCTCTTTTATAATAAGTACCATATGGAATACTTTTTGCGAAAATTTAAAGTCTTCCATCGCGGCATTGTTTCGATGTTTTTTCTAATTATTAACTTAATGAGCAGTAATTTTACAAGCAGTAGTTTTTCAACAAGTGTGGGGAATTCCACACTCCCGGTAACACATTAACAATTAAACAGCATTAGTTTAGAGGCGCCGGCGCAGACCGCAACCGTGACGAGTTTACACTAACCGCACTCGTTAATTAACTATTAAACACATTGCAATTGGTGTTTATTGTTTATCTAGCTAATTAGTCTATGGGACATATCTAGGGAAGTATTTAAGAGATAGATAGTAGATACAGGTTATATTTTTATTGATTCTGACGATTTTGAAGTACTTTGTGAGAAGTCTATTTTTTTTATTTTTTTTTTTCATAGGGATACACACAGTCAGTTAAAAACAAATTATCAATCTAATCAATCAAATAAAAATAATATTATCTATACATCTATACATCTTTATATATATATATATATATATATATATATATATATATATATAGACACTTCAATTTAAATAAAATTGAAGTGTCTGTTTGTAATTCCAAAATAACAGCTTTTCACTAAATGCATATGAAAGTATACACGCTACTGACACTAAAAAACTAAGTTTTAAAAATTTTCTCTGTCTGTCTATCTCTCTGTTTGTTCCGGGTAATCTCCGAAACGGCTGGACCGATTTTAACGGGACTTTCACTGGCAGGTAGTTAATGTTATAAGGAGTAACTTAGGCTACTTTGGATTTAAAAAAAACATAAGGGTTCCGCGGGCCACCCATGAACTAACTCTACGCGGGTGAAACCGCGGGGCACAGCTAGATGTTAATATTATTATAATTGATTGGTTGACATTTGAGCATTAGGACTAGGGACATTTATTTAATGTTCATTAATGTAACGATCAAAATTATAAACATTTTTATGAGAGTTTGCTGATTTATGAGAGATTGCTAAGTTTGTCAGTATAAGTAAGGTCCAAAGTGCAACAGATTTCACCGTTAGCAATTTTTTATATAGATAATTCATTTTCATCCCTTAAATAAGCGGTTTTATTGCTACGCGGCCAGCCAGCGTCGTAGCCGTGCTACGAGCGTAGCTCTAGCTACGATGCTACGTGAACTAGATTTAATTTCAACTCTAGTAATTTCCAAAGCTGAAAACCTATACCCCTTTACAACAAAACATGGTTTAAACGAAGACTAGATTAAACTCGAACTATGTCCGACTCTTTTTAAATCCGTATCACAGAAAGAGTTTTCTTCTTTTAAACCATATTTTTACAGACTATCTCAGTTTGACGGGCAGTTATGGGGTAATTCAGAGGGTATCCCATTTAAATTGATTGAAAAACAAAGGTAATCCCTATGGCATGTTTTAAAGTAACTTGTTGATATATACACAGATACATAAAATCTAAGTTTATCCGTCCGTCTGTCATTGTTTTAGGTAATCTCTGAAACAGGCGGGACCGATTTTAACGGGACTTTCACTGGTAGATAGCTGACGCTACAAGTAACTGAATGCTGTAAGTAGTTGACTGCTTTTATTAAAAAAATAGGATTACGCGGGTGAAACCGCGGGGCACAACTAGTCAGGTTTTAATAGTAAATTTTCCAGTCACAGATATGGCAATCTTATCATATCTAGGTTTCATCACAATAATCCAATGTGTCGTTGTAAACTGTCAGTAATTTGGGATCATTTGGTAATGTGACTAACTGTGACTCAATTGTAAAGTCATTGATATCATATCGGTGTCTCGTATCATGATTAGTATGTCATGTTACTATATCGTGAAAGTTATCAAACAATAGTAGATTACTTCTGGAATATTTCGTATGACCCCTGATTATATATTCTGCATTATAGAAGCTGTCAAACATCTTGACGATAGACTCACCATCTGTCACGTTGACACATAATCTTCTTCGCTGAAAAATTGATGTTGTTATTACAACACCTCTGCCTAGTATAGATTCTCGGGGAATACAGGCGTGAGCATATGTATGTATGTATAACTAAAATACATACGGTCGAATTGAACGACACCTCGAAGTCGGTTAAAAACGAATAATGTTTATTTATTATTACATTTTCTTACGCTTAAAAACAATTTGTATATATTTTCTGCTGGTATTCGTTTCTTGCTCAATTAGCGTAGTTTGACATTAGCTGTATTCCGACTATCCTCAATATGTTCGTCTCAACTCTCAGATACCGTCTGGATGCCGTCAAGTGCAGACGTCATTGGCATTGCTCTAATGCGAATTAATGCGTTTTGTAAGCAGCCCAAATGTAGTAAAAAGTGATGAATTATGTAGTGTTGAAGCTGCTGTGCAGTAATATAAATTGGATAATATTGTAAACAAGAAAAGTTTTCTTCCTATTACATGACTAGGCAGCCGGAACGAGGTTTGGAGTAGGCAAAGGTTAGTAGTAGCATAACTAACTATAGGTTTATTAGCCTGCGGTTCTACTACATGGTGCGGAGTTCTTATATTATAATATAATATGTTCTTATGTCATCATCATCATCATCTCCCTGGCCTTATCCCATACATTGTTGGGGTCGGCACTTGATTCAACCCGATGTGGCTGATCACCTGATTTTTATACGAAGCGACTGCCATATATCGTTTAATATCTTATAGGGAAATAGGTAGTCTTAAATTCCAGAGAAATAAAAGGATGCTGCCATTGATCATCATAGTAATTTTCTGGAAATTTATAGTTCTTTACCAGGACTTAAAACTAAATAAATCATAATATTCTTTAACGTTTATTTTTCTTGTTACGAGTACGGGATCGTTTATTATTAATTTTCTAAGTAATTTTGAGGAAATTATGACGATTACGATCCGTAAAAAACTCGTTTCAGAATTTTAAATGACAATCTTGTGAGTTTATTCAATGGTGAAGCAACACATCAGGAAATAGCGCGTTAAATCAATACGGTGCTAATTAAGAAACTATCTGGGAAAAACTAGCTTCGGAGAACATGTAACACTATCATCAACTTTGACCTTAAATGATTTATATTCAACGGGAAATCTCAAGCTTGGCGCCACCGTAGTTAATTGATGTTACGACTGTTTATTTATATGTCATACACTGCCATGTTTTATTTCTAGGTCTTTAGGTACACTTAGGAAAAACCTAGCTCTAGTTGTTATTGACCTAATGGGCAGATAGTGTTTTCATTTGGTACTTGTTGAATTGGTTTCGTGTTTAATCATACTACGTCTTTCCCACATCTTTTGCGAGGTTGAACGTCGTATAGCAGTTAGAAATAAAGTTTCCTCAAAGTCTTTAATAAGTAGTGTACTCGAATTATATAATCTAATGTAATGCTTTTCTGGCCCAGAGAATCAGCATTGCTATTCAACGTGGCAATGCTGCCAGCCTTCTTGGCACGATCGCGAGAGACACCGACTTGGGACAAGTTTTCTACCTTTAATTAGTTTTAAGTACTGTTCCTTGTATGTATAATTAAGTTTTATTGAATAAAGATTAGTTCAATGTAATGCATTTAAAGCTGATCGATAGTTTTTAAGTTAGTTACGGACACATTTGGTTTCCTTTTGTATTACTCTGTTAAAATATTCTGTAAATCTTATTTGTCTGTTGCTAAGTGTTAATGATCTTAGCTGCTATATTGTTTTAGACTAACAGAGTAACTAGTTTGTAATTGTGTATGTAGCGTTCTTCTGTAATTGTTGAAACATTTTACTAAGCCGCTAAAAGTGTTATTTTAAGTATTGTATAAAATGTATTCAATGTTGAAGAACCATAAATAAATAAACGATCATTTCTTGAATTTCGGTAACGGTTTCCACGTTTGTAATTAAATTTATATATATATATATAGATAGATCGATCTAGTTGGATAAACATTTAAGTTAACGTCAAAAAATCCTTTCATACGTCTTCTTATGACTTGTCTTCAACTGACAACCGTGTAACTGTGTTTATTACAATACCTAATTTCCATGGAAGGTAATTTTGGTTTGAGTATTTTGGGTTGGGATATTGTAGCAATAAAATATGTCAAATTATATAAAAAATACATGTACAAATTTTATTATATCCGAACTTTCATGTCCATCACGTAGCTTTTAAAGCTTAAGTACATAAATACAAATAAATTAAAATAAAACTATAAATAAGCGAAATAAATAAGTACATTAATTTGAGATTCTTTGCCGTTGGCACAACATAAGACTAGGCAATGTAATACCACAAAATAAATAACTAATTACATAATAAGAGAGCAAAATAAATAACATTCTATCGAGATGCAAATATTTACAGTTTATCGCTTGACTAGAAGCTGAATACTTACAATTTACAGCATAAATGCTAAACGTATTAATAATTCACTAAATATAACCTAACAGAAATGGAATAAACTATATCACAATTTAGGAATGGCGTAAATTATATTTACGCTCTTAATTACTCTAGGTAGGTTTACATTTAATTACAATACTGAACTGTGATGTCATAATTATATTATTTACAATACCTTTTTGTTATTATAACAATACTTTACATAGGATTTTTATTTAAGTACATCAAAACACCAAAAGTCATGGATCAAAGTAGCGAGAATTCAACTCACAGCACCTTTTGGCCCCATCATTTCCATAACACTAACATAATAAATAACTTAACCTATAATACTGTTTAGTTCTGATCACTTATTTGCTATTAAGACACTTTACGTCAGTCGCTGGTACGTCTACTGTTTAGTCTCTAGTTCACAACACTATCCTAAGTCCACAAGTGAAGTGTGATTCGGTTCAACACTATAAAGATTTGGATCACAACTCAGAGTTCACTGACCTACTTGATCTTCCGCCTCTCCTCACAGCTGCATTTATAGCGGTTCCACCTCATATTCTGGTTCCGCTGTAACAACAAACAATACATTACACACCTCGAATGCAAGTGAATGATAAGCCAAAACAATCAGATATAAAACTGCAAGGCAAAGTTGCAAGACAATGGATGTCAGTACACCACGCTACGACACGAAACAGGCGTCAGTCAAACCAAATGTTTGCTTTACACTCATTCTATTGCGGTGTGAGTAACACCGAATGGGGCGGTGAAAACAGATAAACCCGGTCGTTTACTTTCGGCATGAATCTATTTAGCAAATAAAAAGACGAGACAACATCGAGAAACATTAAAATTTGTAGTAAGCGTATGTTAAACAGCGAAGGAAAGGATAGGAAAGACGCTCGGTAGACATGCGCGTGCTGTGGCCACACCTACGTTAGTGTTGACAGACATCCATTATCTTACGAACCTTCTTGAGACAACTCCGGCGCTCTTCCAAGTTGGGACATTGACAGGAGCACTTACGAGGATTGAACACCCTCGGTGAGGCACAGCCTTCAGCCGTGAGCGCGCAGCATCCACACCTCACGTGTTCTTCCACTGGGTACGTCGCACACGTCTCCTTATTCGTCTTTGCGTTGTATATTCGCACCTGTTGACAAAACCATTCATTCAACAATACGTTCATTGAATAAACATTGCATTACCTCGCCAGCATCGGTAAGGAGAGTTATGTCAGTATTATCATTGAGGACAATGAACGTTGCACAATCGCGTAGCGGTAAGGGGTGTCACGTGTTATTAACGTGTTTTACAGACATTTTTCTAAACTTCAAATCGACATTACATAGACAGTAAATCTATATCTATACATCTATACAGATAAATAAAATTGAAGTGTCTGTTTGTAATTCAAAAATTACAGCTTTTCACTAAATTACTATGAAAGTATACACGCTACTGACACCGAAAAACCAAGTTTGAATTTTTTCTCTGTCTGTCTGTCTGTTTGTTCCGGGTAATCTATGAAACGGCTAGACCGATTTTAACGGGACTTTCACTGGCAGGTAGCTGATGTATTAAGGAGTAACTTAGGCAACTTTTATTTATTAAAAATTTAACGGTTCCGCACCAATATGGATGAAACTAAATCTACGCGGGAGAAACCGCGAGGCACAGCCAGTTACACGTTTAAATACTAGGAATGACAACCCTCATGCTCGAATAGGTAAACGTTCAAAAATCAAACAATTGCTCTGGATACCATGTAGCTTAGTAAGCATGTGTATAAACTGTCCCTTATGTCTTTGATCATCAGAGCTTAACAGATGCAATACCTTTCTAGAGTGTATTATGTGAAGCAACTTACCGGTATTGGTCGGGTGACAGTCTCTGTGGCGATACAGCTGCCAGCGTTGTCGTAGTCGCAGAGTCCGACGCAGCGCTTGACCCACACGGCACTCGGGCTCACCTGGGGAAACACACTCACGTCAGCCCAACGGCAATTCATCGCGGATATTCTCACGAAGCCTTAATCACCGCACACACGGATGCAAACGACATTCAACTACCTAATATTCAAATAACTACTGTAATCGTAAAAGATTACAGTGACACGACCGACGGCATTGAACGTCATTACTACGCGAGATATTGATAACCACTCGCTAATATTGACCGATACGTCTAAACTGCTCTACAATAAATTACAATATCTTTTCAAAATGTTGTGAAATACTTCTCCTTTATAATAACGGAGACATACAATAATCACGAGCCATTGAAAACTTAATAATGAGGTCACTAGATAATTATCAAACAAGAGATATTGCGTTAGTACATCACTCGTTTAGGATCTTAATTGTTCTGTTAATCATTAATCATTGCGGTCCGTTAACAATAATGACAGTAATTTAAATGCTCACCTGTTCATGAGCGGCCCTGGAGTCCAGAGATATAAAGACCTCCTTAGGTTCACCGCATTTGGACTTTTCTATTATCCTATCACGTTCACGTGCATTCTCTCCAGTGCATACAACTGCAAACAAAAATAGACTTTGTTAAACAATTGTATCTTATTAATAAAACTTGTTGAATGCCATTAAAACGCCGACTCAGCAATTAGGACTATTTTACAAGTCAACACAAGTTGACTTTCTCATGTCACTTAACTAGGGCATCAATTGCATCATAGTCATCATTGAAATATGTAACCAAATCAAGACATTAACCTGGAGTAGAGTAATCATCACCTTTTCTCAGTAATGGCAGGAAATCCTCGGATCCCTTAGGGAACTTGGGATGGTGCTTATGCGCACTCACCACCACCACAAGCACAAGACACAACAATAATTTAGCCATCATTATTAACTTTCACTTTAGTATTGTTCACTTTTAAATTATCACTATCTTCAGAAGCACTTGATTTTTATCTTTCAAATTATTCACGAGTACTCTTGTCACAGTCACTTGTACGTGTTACTCCTTTGGCGGTCTGTTAGAGTGTGGTTGGAGCTGCCGCGGTTACCTATTATAAAGCCTGAGTCAACGTGTGGGACTAGCAGGGTTCGCGCGGTAGGCACGGCTGATTGCGTCACACTTTGGCCGACGTTGCAAGTTTACCCAGCTGATCATTGAATACGTCACGCCCGTGACTGGCACCCGAACCATTTCACGGAACGCATGCGGGATATTAGCCTTATATGGCGCTCGCTTTTATTTCGCACTTGCAGTTTCAGTTTTGTGATTTTTTTAAATGCACGTACGAGCACGATATCTGCGCGTGATCAATAGTCACGTCCGATATATTTGACGTGTCATATTGGTTCAAATCGGTATTCGCACTAATCGGTTGAATCTGAAGACGTATGACAGATTAGATTTCACAAATCAATTCTGGTATTACCCACCAAATATTTGGTGGATTACGTTATCGACCGACTATAATAATTGTAATAATTTTAAAATATTCGACTCAGCTTGAAGAAATGCTAACAACTTTTAATCTGATAAACGTGACTATGAGATAACTAATAGCGCGTGGCCGTCGAGACGAGCGGCGATATTTTTGTCCACGAGCCAAGATAAAACTTACCGTATGTAGTATTGTGAGTAGTATCTTGACCTAAGCTACTCTTATCACGTGTTGCGTGTGGAAGTGGCGAGCTGCGGTTTACTTATTGCTACTGTTTTATTGTATTTTGACTACTGCTTTCAATATGTATATTGAACTAATAAGTCGCTGTATGAGAAGAGATATCTAGCACTAGTAAATGAATCAAAAGAAATTTGCTTGACTTTTCACTCGACTAAATTAGCTGAAGTTTACATTAAGCTTAAATATCGTGCGTTGGAGTTTTTATTTCCAATTCCCAATAGGTATTTACCGTGGCCTATATACCCACATTGTGTGTCTTTTCAAAACCCGAGAAAGTTCCGTTCCGTTACGTCATTCGGTTCCTATAGTCCGCAACAATTCACCTGAAATTTGTATATATTAAAAGTTTCAGTAAAACTTCTAGGAAATCACATGCACACGTCATACTCGGTGATGTCATAGTTTACGGTGGAAACCCACCCTTCGGTGTCCTCGATATTCAAACATTCACACACGATTGTTAGCGCCTACCTTTATAAGAGCTCTAATTCACAAGTGATTGGTGATACATACCTGCTTCCAAATTTCCTTATCTACACATCTATACAGATAAATAAAATTGAAGTGTCTGTCTGTAATTCCAAAATAACAGCTTTTCACTAAATGCATATGAAAGTATACACGCTACTGACACTAAAAAAACAAGTTTTAAAATTTTTCTCTGTCTGTCTCTCTGTTTGTTCCGGGTAATCTCTGAAACGGCTGGACGGATTTTAACGGGACTTTCTCTGGTAGGTAGCTGATGTTTCAAGGAGTAACATAGGCTACTTTTATTTATCAAAAATATTAGAGTTCCGCGACAATAAGGATGGAACTAAATATACGCGGGTGAAACCGCAGGGCACAGCTAGTCTAAACTAATATTGTAAAGCTGAAGAGTTTGTTTGTTTAGTTGTAGGCGCTAATCTCAGGAACTACTACATAGATTTGACTGAACAATATTTTTTGTGGTGGATAGTTCAGTCGCCAAGGACCTTCCTTTAGGCTTCATACCATCACGCTACGACTAATACGAGCGAAGCATCAATGGAAATTGTTGCAAAATCGGAATCGAAATCGAAATCGGAGTCCCGTAACGGATGGACACTTTCGCGAATTACCTACCTTAGGTAATCCATTACATTCCCTAATTTGACTTCTTCTTCTTGTATTGCCTCTCCAGTTATTTATTATATTTTACAATATTTACAATATAGTTATTGAAGGTAGTGTCAGTTCGGTAAACTTCTCTTTATCCTTCGCGAGGCGGAAGAGTTCGATTATATATGACTCTAATTCGTCAATGTCTTGAATTCGGCACACGTCTCTTAACTATTACTCAATGATTTCAAAATTCCACTGCTGTTGACTCATCATCACTTCAAGGATTATTCCAATCTCCCCTTTTCCTATTTTCCCGAATGTTTTAGTAAATTCCATTCGCGTCATAAACACAATTATTATGGTATCCCGTAGGTTGGACTCAATGCTGTTGGTACATTAATTCTGCCTCTATTGATAACATTCCTCGTTCATTCAATCGAAATGACACTGTTTTACAATAAATAACTAAACATGACCAATCTAATTGGAATGCTGGAATATAATTTTAGACAAAATATTTCTCAAAGCATTCCTGAACGGTTGTTTTTGAAATCACATCCACAATGGAAACGTTCTAGACTATATTGTTTGCAAGCACTACTGCAGAATACGAGGTCCAGGGGCCTTACCATGAGCTCTTATTGCCATGATAGTTTCACTCATTTATGAGACAGATGTATGTGACGTGTATACATCTGTCACTGTCGCACAACTGAATTAACATTGCAATAAGAGCTCATGATTGGGCCCCTGGGTTTGATCTCGAAGTCGTCCAAAGTTATCTTGGGTTTTCGCACTTCTGCACTATAATATCTGCGCAGATGGCTGATCCCCGTTGAGATTAGCCGCCGTAACCAAAATTCCTTAGGAGATCATTATATATTATTATTTATTTGGTTTTCCAATCCATAATTTCCCATTATCAGTCGAGAATCTGGATTAATGGCAATAGGCTAACCCTCAAATACTGATGAAATATGGGTGTTCTATAAGTCCACCTCTGCCTACCGACGTGACTATTATTTAGAGTTAAACATCCACAATGGCTTTCAAATTCTTGAATACGATTAAGGGTGACCTTTAATATTGTTAATTATCTAAAAGATGCATTACTACTCGTATTATTTCGATAGAGGTATAGTATTTGCGCGGTGATCCATCGTGATAATTATAACAAATCTGTTTGATACCGATATATCTGATTGATTGATGCAAAATATTTCCTGAAATTTAATCGTGATTGGATAATATATATAATATGCAAAAAATAATCATGTAAGTTTTAACGTTCTGGAACTAATTACTGCTGTGTAAAAATTGCTTTTCACATGGGATATATTTGATAACTAGCTGTGCTCCTCCTTGTAGCTGTGATCCCGAGAGACACCGATTTAAGCCAAGTTTTCTACTACTTCTACGTGTATTTTTAAGTCCAGTGAAATTCCTATAAAAATCGGTGCAGCCGTTTCAGATATTTGCCGGAACAAACAGACAGACAAACATACAGAGACATTTTTTCTTTGTTAATATCTTACATACTTTCATATGCATATGAAAGCTGTTAACTTGGAACTACAGACAGACTTCTGTACAGAAGATGTAATAGATAGATTTTTAAAGGTGCCTAGTTCAATAGTTCCTAGTTACATGATTTCAGTAACATTGTTCCAAAATTTTATCTCAATCTGGTTGTAAAGCACGTGTATCATGTAATTTGATGGCATGAAGGTTTCCTGTGGCCTATATATTATAAATAAGTTTCTATTTGGTGCAATGCCATGGTGTTCATCTGTCTGCGCTGCCAATTGTCTACGTGTCATTGTTAAAGTGAAACTCTTGAGCAATCGCTACAGTTCTAGGAACTGACATTATTGGTATATCTTGCCAATTTTTTACGTACTTATGACAAGTGTCTTCGAGTGTAGTGGAGTATTTCAAAGCATTATTGTTTAGACTATACGGATTTTCTTTCCCTTAATTATTTACTAGCGGACGTCACGCGGTTTCATCCGCATAGTTCTCGTTCCTGTGAATAAAGTACGGGGATAAAATATAGCCTATGTTACTCGCTGATGATCTAGTTATTAATTGCTGAAAGAACTCAAATCGGTCGAGTAGTTATTGTTTATTATTCTTTATATACACAATACAAATATACAAACCTTTCCTCTTTAACCCGTGCGTGATTCTGATGTGTCGTCCGCGGTAGCGCAGATGCTCCCCTCGATCCGCGACGCGTGTCGGTATTGGTACCTGCGACAGGTGGCTTCCAACGGTGCGTGGTTCTGCAGATTGGGCTCCTTACATGATCTTTTATTGCCATGATATTTTTACTCTTACTATGAGACTGATTTATGTGCGTAGAAGTTGAATCACACAAACTTTTATGGCAATAAGAGCTTGTTGTAAAGCCTCTGGACGTTGTTGATGATCAGCAGAATACGCACCGTGAGTAGCCACCTTAAACCATACCATAAATTGTTTGAATATAATAGACTCTGAATTCCAAGTATATATTTCACCCATACATTTTATATGAGCTCCATCGATCGCAGAAAACAAATATAAAAATGTGCTATATATTTTCAGATATTTATAAATCTGTGGTGGGTGACAAAATTGTTATAAATACTGGCAAATGATGGATCAGTATCGCAGTTTTATGAAATATTTGCCTATTGCTTCAGCTACCTACAAAGAGATAAGTCATGGAGATTTCCAAAAACCCTGATGATTTTTATATATCAGTTAAATTGACCCAATTCCGCATATCATTACTCGCGGGCTCTTATGCCTTACACCCGCCTTGAGTCCTTGACACAGGAATTTGTGTCGAGTCATGGCTGTGACGTAGCAACACTAGTCGCGTTAATTGACTACACGTGGTACTAACTGTGTATAATTAAGATTTGCGTGGTGACCGGCCCGTAACGAGTTCAACACCAATGATCTTCTCAGAAGGCAAATTTATCGCCGATTATAATTTTATTCCACGTTCAGAAGTTACCTAGGACTGAATATAGACTTAATTTTTTTTAACACTAAAGATTCATTGTTACCAAAAATATAATATTGTCACTGCCTAGTGGGTTTAATAACACATTTATACCTACTTACCTCTTCGGGGACAGTTGCTAAAAAGCGTGACAGTTAAATGTCCGAATCAAACGAAGCTTGTGCTTTCCCTTCGATACTTATTTAATTCAAACTAGGTATATTGATATTTCGGGCACCTAAATATAACAGGTATTAGATAGTACACTGTTTTCATAAAAACGAAGAGAGGTGTAACTATGATCGTTTAAGCAGTGCGTATTAAGAACTTCTTAGCTTTGACGTTAACGGTGCCAAAATGAAACGTCAAAGCTCAGAATTTCTTAATACGCTCTGCTTGGTGTCTCTCTATGGTGAGCTCGAGTCGGAGAGAAGCATCGATAAAAAAAATGAAGCAAGATAAGGTTGTGCACATCATCATAAACACAATGTCTAAGCCTTGTAGTAATATTTATTGTAATGTTTATTACTCAATGACGAATGGATTCGAATTAATTTTGTCACACAGGTTATTTCTAATTCCGCTGAATGAAGAATAATGGTGATCAGGTGCTACGCATGAGAGAGGCCCAAAAGTGGATATTAATTACGGATGATATTTATTAAGTTTTCTTAAACTAACTTCATTTTTTAAAGTCAAGCTTTGACGTAGGCAGAAGTTTTGGTTTTATTAAAATCCTGTTTACAGCAGGATGTAGGATACGAATTTATGAATTTCACGTGTGATGTGTATTTTGCATCGACTCATGATGCCATAAACTCGTCATTGTCAGAACCGTCACGTCACGCCCTTGAACACTATGACGTCATGTGACGTAGCCATATTTCACTCAGAGGCTGTGAGAGATGAATTTCAGCTGTCGAAATGTTGTCTTATCTCAAACAAGAATCGCTTTATCATTATGACTCCCACGCTAGGCAAATCGACTTGAATGGAGCCTCGTAAAGTTTAACTTCTCCGGTTTCGAAGATAAGATAAAAAATTGACTACGAGTCGGATTCGAATACCGAAGTTTCCATACAAATTCTCAGCTCCGTAGCATTGTGGCGGGTATAAATGAGACCGCGACTCGGCAAACGTAGGGTAGGACGTCCTCCGGCCAAGTGGGATGACGATCTGCGAAAGACTGCAGGCAGATGCTGGATGCGGCAAGCTGAAGACAGGGCGCTATGGCACTCATTAGGGGAGGCCTATATCCAGCAGTGGACTAAGATAGGCTGATGATGATGTAGCATTGTGGATCTGAGTGCTTATTTGCTTTCAAATTCATACTCCGTTCCTGAGCAAAAGGTTTTGACAATCAGTCAGACGGACAATGTGAAATGAACCTGTGAAGGTTGCTTTTTCCTTTTCAGGTACGGTAACATAAAAACACCACCCCTTCATCATGTAATACTTACAAAATGCCAGCAACATGCGGCGAGCGCGCTTTTTAGGAGACACCTACGAGCGCACCAAAAAGCCAGATACCCGCCGAAGAAATCTGAAAATGTAGTTCACTAGCTGAGTTGTTTGGTTTCACCCGTTGTTTCACACTCAAGGTTCTTTCTTGCGACTGACTAATATATAATTTTTCATGGACTTTAGAAATGAAGGATTATAGAATTTCGCAACCTCCTTGGAAAATTCCAACAACACATTTACGGCATTTTTTCGTCATAAAAGAATTGTAAATGACATTCACTATCTATGCAATAATTCTCCGTTACGCCTTTTAACAAACTCATTTAATTAGCTAATTGTTTTGTGGTATTTGAATAATCGGCGGCAGTTCGTTAGCCAGGTGGGCTAATTGATAAATAAAGTATTTAGTAATCGCTTTGGTGATGTATCATTACTTATCAAAATATTTTTATTACTTTTATGATGTGAATAGATTCGAGAAATTACCTGATTATATCGTAATGCATCGTCGTGGGTGAAAATAATTTCAAAGAATTATGTTTGGTACCTGAGACGCCTACGATGGACAAAGTTGGGGATATTTTATTTCATATTTTGTGATATTATGTTCATGCCATCCTAGAAGCGTCCCCGAAGGGTTAGGCAGACGTGTCGTAATAGCAACAGCGACTTTTCGTCGAAGATGATTAAGTGACAGATAAGTCCATCGCCGTCTCAGGCATATTGTCATTAATGATATAGGGATAATTAAATGAACAAAATGTCTGGCTCGATTTCTTTCTGGTTCCTTTGAGACTGACGTTATTTAGCGACGCTCATGAGATTTAGAGAGCTTGAGAGAACATTCAGAGAGAAATACTTCATATCTTTCATATTAGTAAGTAGACTGTTTTAGTAAGCACGTATGTAAGTACCTATGGGACGAAAATATATGAAAATTTTAATGAAATAGGAAAAAAGTAAGTAGGTACACCCATTTTTAGCAAAATAGCACCGGTTTGTTACCAAATGCATTCAGTCATCGCTTCATAAATGGCACATCTATCATATTCGTGGAATGTATTATATCATCACCAGATTGTCCATTGAGTGTGATAAATGTCAATATTATGAGGAGAGTCCTACTGCGCGATTGAGTTAGAGCCGGATTATTAAGTTTGCCGATGACAAACAAACGAATTATCCAATTAGTGTGTACATATAACACGCAATCGTTCCTTGTCATTGTCAATTTGTAGGTAGGTATTCATAATTATTAATTAATTTAGACACAGACAAAATTAATGCTGTCTTTTAAGCCAAAATTATTAATCGTTATTATGAATTCAGTATTTACCCCAAAAACATGACAAAATATATATACATAAGTAACCGCATCAAAATAGATCAAGATTACGCCCTAGGTATAGGTTTTGACACGTTCGAACGTCGTGGCTGGACCTTACGATTTGCGCTTTTTAAAAATGGACACGTTACTTCCTACACTTGCCGATTGGAGCGCTTTTTAATTTTCCCATACAAAAGGAGAAAAATACAGGCGAACATAAATATATTTTAAACCTACATTTACTCGGGGTACTGAAAAATAAACGAGAATAATTTTATATGAATTTTATTGTAATGAATCATTATTCGCTATGTAATGAAATGTACATGATGCCAGCTGTGTTTTTTGTCGGTTCTTCTCAGAAGGCTAGTTTCCGAACCGGTGATCTCGAAGAATTCTTCGAGATTCATAAATGCCTTACCAAGGCTTAAACTGAATAAATCATTTTCATTTTCCAACCATGAAATAACGACACGTAAAATCGACTTATTTAATTCTGTTTGTGTGTCTACTGTCTCTAGTTTTTAGACTTTCTGTACCTCGCATTCTGTAAGAAACTTCATGTAGAAAACTCAATGCATGATTCAGGAATGAAATTCAATGACGCGTATGAATTTGTTTTTGAGAGGCAGTCTAGACTCTAGACTCATCTTACGATAGCACCTTATCATCTGTAGAAAGTGGGTGTCGTAACATGTACCCCTTAATACTCTTATCATCTCGATACCATCATATGACACACCTTTATCAAGCGGCTTTTTTGATAGTATATTATCTGCTTAGATGCATCATCGCTTGATGATGAAATAAACTTTATTGCTTACGCCTTCCCAGAAGGGGTCGAGGTGCTACAGAAACCATTTTTCACTGAAGATGATTCGTTGCATCGTACAGACAAACGGAGACTCATCAAATTATTACTGCGTATTTAAGATCAGGGCTCATAACTGGTGACGGCACGTAACAACATGATGGATGGTGAGATCATCACCGTTCTCAATATACATTTTTCAGACATATGCAGGTTTTGTTTTGTTTGGCTTGAAAATCAGCAGAACCAAGACGGAGTACATGTTCTGCGATTTCGGCGGTATATCCAATCCAGTAAATGTAAGCCTAGACGGTGTACCCATACCAGTGTGCTCCGACTTCCGGTACCTCGGTTCACTCATCCAAAGCGATGGCGACTTGGACAGGGCTGTACAGCACAGAATTAACTCAGGATGGATGAAGTGGCGGCAGGTCACGGGGACAATATGCGACTCCCGATTCCCACTTAAGCTCAAGGGGAAAATATACAAGACCATAGTAAGGCCTGCCGTCCTCTATGGATCTGAATCTTGGGCCACAAAGGTGACGGATGAAAGGAAGCTGCATGCAACTGAGATGCGGATGTTGAGCTGGATGTGTGGCGTAACGAGATTGGACAAGGTGAGGAATGAGTTTATAAGGGGAAGTCTGAAAGTAGCACCAGTGACTGAGAAGTTGAAGAATAAACATTTGTCGTGGTATGGACATGTTATGCGGAGGGATGAGGATAATGTTATCAAAAAAGTTTTGTTTATGAATGTGGATGGTTACAAGGGGAAAGGAAGACCTAAGAAACGATGGATGGATTGTGTGAAGGATGATATGACTAGAATGGGAGTGAATACAGATATGACGGCTGATAGAGAGAAATGGAAGAGAAGAACACATTGCGCCGACCCCAAATAACATGGGATAAGGGCAGGAAGATGATGATGCAGGTTTTGTTAGATGGAAATTATTGTCATCATACAATCAATGGCTTTCCTATCTTTGCCCTTAATGTTTAATTTAATTGATTAACTACCAAACTATTTCAGAGGTACAATAAAGCGGTATTTCCCTATGAATCAGTGGCGCCTAGACTTAAGCTATCAAGAATTATATCAGCGCTGTTCATGTTGACGTGAAAATACCTCACACTAAGAGATTACTTGTGATGTGATAGCGTGACAGCTGAAGATAAAAAAAATATTATCATAGAATACCTACCTAAATACTTCGTAGAGACGCTAATCAACTACCCTTATTGAATAAATTTGTAAATATTGTAGTGTCTTGTATCTATCAAGTATGTATGTTTATATCTAACTAGCTGTGCCCCGCGGTTTCAACCGCGTAGATTTAGTTTCATCCTTATTGTCGCGGAACCCTAATATTTTTGATAAATAAAAGTAGCCTAAGTTGCTCCTTGAAACACCAGCAAACCAGTGAAAGTCCCGTTAAAATCCGTCCAGCCGTTTCAGAGATTACCCGGAACAAACAGACAGACAGACAGACAGAAGGACAGACAGACAGACAGAGACAAATTTTAAAACTTGGTTTTTCGGTGTTATTAGCGTGTATACTTTCATATTCATTTAGTGAAAAGCTGTAATTTTGGAATTACAAACAGACACTTCAATTTTATTTATCTGTATAGATTTAAAACCAATAGGTTCTTGATAGGTCTTTACACCTTCCGGAAAGGCGAGGGAAAAGACAGGTGAGAGCTACCATTTCTTCCGAAGATGAATAAACCCGTGACAAATTCTGTGTTAGTGACACCCGTTATTCACAAATTTTCTCAGCGTTGAACTTGACGGCGTTGGTTTCAATCGTAGCATTGATACATAATACATAGAGGATAAGGTTCATTTTCGTACCTTGAAAACCGACACTCGACGAGTTCGACGCTTAGAAACCTTAATGAATAAGGCGGCAGGGCCCAGGCTGCTACTGAGAAATTACAAATGGGAAAATCCGATAACATTTTTCCAGACCAGGCGGTTGAACCCAGGATCTAGCATTATGGATGTATAAGTATAAATTTATTTATTATCAATAAAGGATTCTACTGAATTCTAAATTAAAAAAAAAAGTAAATGATGATGATGGTCCGACCTATTTCGGCCATGGCGACCGCTTCAACTCCGGTTAACTTGTCGGTAGTGCACTCGCATGTGGCTTATGTATCCAATCTTCTTTTGGAAGGTTCTCGCGCATTGCATTCAGTAAATATTCATATGGCCAAGGTGACCTTCTTCACCGTAGAGAGACACAATACTAATGTAAGGTAGCATTACTTGGCTGCTATCTTCTGAAAAGTTGGGGTATGTATCTTCACTCAGTCCCCAGTCAGGCGAAATTCTAACGTGAGTTAGTCACTCTTAACAGTTAGCGCAGTAGCCACCAATACTTATAAAAAAATCATGAGGCCTTCCTAAGATATAAGTAAATATTTATAAGTTATTTGACGACCATTAAATGCACTAAAATCCCCATTTATGTATGTGTTCATAATCTTGTGTACCTGCTAAAGTCAATAAATATGGATATTACAACAAATTACGTTCAAAGTAAATTCCCTTTTACTGAGGTCGACTGGTCATACGACACTACTATTCTAGACTTTGTCATTTATTTCTAGGTACTAACTCACAGCTGTTATTACTTAAGGAAATCGCACACTTATCAACTCGGAAGCGGACCGTCACCACCTCAGAGAGCCTAGTGCTAATTTTTCACTGCAGCCGTCACAAGTCACCGTATCGACGTAAACGCAGATTTGTATAGGATCGGAACAGCGCCTCTGTCGGCCTAAACATGAACCGATTGTGAGCCCATACAAATCTGCGTTTACGTCGACGCGATGACTTTATTTTTAAGAAAACTCGCACTAAGTACTCAGATTAGTTCGCAAGCTAGTCCCGTTGGTACGATTTTGACTCCTCGAATTGAGGTGAAGTTAGGTCACGGGTTTAAACACAAAATGTAGGTTTGAACATGTTTTCACGTTGACGATATCATGCATATTCTCCTCATGGAAACGTAAAAGTGTCCCGAGTGGCGTGTATATTAAGTTTTACGCCTCCATACAGGAAAAGTGCAACACGAAAGGTCAAGCGACGACGTTGCGACGAAGCGAGAACCTACAGCCTATGCCTTCGGTCACAGTTCACAATCCTGCAAATCCAAGGTCAAATTCTCGTTTTAACAACTTTACAATCTGACTGAAAGTACTTACTTTGTAAAAAATCTAATCGAATAAAGATATTTTTGAGTTTGAGAGTTTGTTAAGAAAGCATTTGCTCGCTGTACCAGCATAATTTAAGACAGGATAGAGTGCCACTAAGCTAGTTCAAGGCTTCACTTCTTGTCACTCCTCTTTGTCACTGGCAACCTAATCCACCCCAACTGCTACAAGGGACGTAAGAAATAACTATCAGGTTGTCTTGCTAACGGCTTAAAAATGCCGATCGGAGGCACGCAGAAGAACCGTGATCGCATCATTTATGAGCTCATAGATTGTCAAAAAAAGAGGTTCCATTTTGAATCGCCGTCATTTTTATATATGTAGTTAATCCTCAGTCGTGACTCAGGTTCTAAGAAGTCCTGGCCCATCGCAGGTGAGATCCGAGGAGTATGATAAAGCTTACTCATTTCTTGTATCGTTTTCCCCACACATCAATTTCTTTCGTTTTGACATCTATTAGGTACTAGTTGTAGGGACTCGCCCTCGTTACGACTTAGGTATAGACTTTTACAAAACGTTGATTTTAAATAAACGAATTATCTTTAGAAGGATAATCTATACAGATAAATAAAATTGAAATGTCTGTTTGTAATTCCAAAATATCAGCTTTTCACTAAATGCATAATATGAAAGTATACACGCTACTAACACTGAAAAACCAAGTTTTAAAATTTTTCTCTGTCTGTCTGTTTGTTTGTTCCGGGTAATCTCTGAAACGTCTGGACCGATTTTAACGGAAATTTCATTGGCAGGTAGCTGATGTTTCAAGGAGTAACTTAGGTTACTTTTATTTATTAAAAATGTTAGGGTTCCGCGACAATAAGGATAAAACTAAATCTACGCGAGTAATACCGCGGGGCACAGCTAGTTAGCTATATAAACCTATCGGAGCTCAACCCTTACATGTTAGTTGATGTAAAAACCGTATAAAGATCAGTAACGTAAGTAGTTTAGAAGACGCGTTAAAACAGACAAAATAATGTTGATTGGCTTCATAATATACTATTTAATGACAGGTAACATTATATTACATTACTTTATAGAATTTATTAAGTTTAGGCTAATAGAAGCATTTTTTATTGTAAGTAACTTTCTAGCTCGTAGCATAATCAGATAAGAATTTAATGATAACGAAATAATTTATGATCGCGTTCTACTTAATTGATAGGTCACGTTTAAGTTAAAGGTTAATTTTAATCAATTCCAATAAACAGTTATCTGCAAGTACGCAGTTATCGGTTACTATAATGTACTACAGATACTACCAGCCTCGATTTATGAATGAAATGCCTCGCTACCACTTCCTTTTATCACTCCTCTGATTTGAAACAACTCAATGCTTCAGCTGTCATACGAATTTCTACTGCATCACATTGAGATACAGTCGAAAATTCTTTAGCAAAAAATTTTTGGTCAATCTCAAGAGCTGATGACACGAATTCAACACAGTTGTGTGGAGTATAAGGTATAGTTTGATTAGTTTGGAAGTGGCAATTGTGTCGTTGTGGTTGTGGTGATGCGGTGACCATGAAGGCACGTGCTCCAAGCGTGCCAATGTCATTGGTCTTAGAAGTAGACATCAAAGTGCCGTATAGGCTGGGAGACTGGGGGCTTTTTAATAGATTCGTATGCAGTGGGAATGGTGTAGAGTTTTTAATGGTTGAGTGGATTTATTTCAAAATTACGAAAGTTATAAAGTTATCAATCACTTAATTGATTTGATTTGATACATGCACATTTACCCCCACTATTTTAGCTGAGCGCTCATAAGAAAAATCTAACTCAAACTCAACAATATCTTCATTTGATTAGACTTTTAGAAAAAGCACTTTCAAATCGTCATAACAACACGATTACACATACAAACCCGATTAACCTTAGGTAAAGAAAAATCGCACCAAAAGTTACAATGCTCTGATGTGGCGTCGTGTTGCCGCAGTGAAGAAAGTTTTTAGACTTAATTTTAAGGCTCTATACCCGCAATAGACCTTTTGTTTTTGTATACAGATGCAATAGTCTGGCCCCGTTATTACTAACCAAATGTAGAACAGGGGCCCAACCATGAGCTCTTATTGCAATGATAATTCAGTTGTGCGAAAGTGACAGATACACGTCACATACATCTGTCTCATAAATGAGTGAAACTATCATGGCTATAAGAGCTCATGGTAGGGCCCCAGGTAATAAATATATAAATATGTCAGATAGACTGTCTCCTTGACTATCAGTGAACTAGACACGAGTGACAGAATGGCTGAACATTGCGTCAGATTAAGGTGAAAGTAATTCTTGGAAGAAGTACATCACTGCTAAAGACATAGTTACCAAACCGTTTCGAGAGGAGGAAAATTATTCTGACTTTCGTAACTGTCCTACGTACCTACTTATCGGTACGCAGATGCATGGTCTCCGTAGTATCCATTGTAGCATATTTCAATGTCGACGAATTTCGTTGCGTATCTATCATAAATTACATGGAGCACTGGGGCCTTACCATGAGCTCTTATTGCCATGATAGTTCCACTCATTTGATGATGACAGATGAGACAGATGTACGCGACGTGTATACATCTGTAGACATGTCACTGTCGCACAACTGAATTATCATTGCAATAAGAGCTCATGGTTGGGCCCCTGATCTTATAAAATTACTATTGTACTGTTTTATCGTTATCACTCGGCCCAAAAGCCTGAACGACGCAAATGTATCCAATTGGGGAAACACAAAATTACATATTATTTCGTCATGTGGACACGCCAAGATTTTTACGCGTTTGCAAAAATTTAAATTAAATCGCCTTTATGTTTTCACCAACTGAACACGCCTAGACTTTTTGCAAAAAAGGCACAGGAATTCGTATTTTGCACCAGTTCTAATGAGATATTATCTATAAGTATATAATGATAAGGTCTAGCTATGATTTATGATGAACAAAGATAAATCAGCCTTTATTTGCAATGCAAATGTATATAATTTTTCAGACTCCTCAAATATGGTTCCCATTTAAGTAAGTTAGCTCTGAACTTGTAATTTCAGAAAGTTCTAAAGGAGGGTACCTATTTGAACCAAGTGTGGTTTTTTTACACAACTTGTAGTTACATGTTTCGTAAATTTCCGGCAGCCGGCCACGTACATAGATAACGTTAACTAGTGCAAACATTCTCTTCCGTAGATTTTCCTAAGTGTGTCATGTTACTATATAAATCAGGTTGTTCTATATTTAGCGATTGTTAATTATAAACGATTAGTTCATTATATAGTATTATTAATCTACATATTAATTACTGCTTTCTTGATCTAGAGTCTGGCAAAGTGTTATTGGGATTTTCCATGTGTAATTTCCCAACAGCAGCTTGAGTCTGGATTAGTGGCCGGTTAATGGCAATAGGCTCGCCCCCTATTACATGGGTCTTAAACTGGCGAAATGTAGGCGTGCTATATGTACCCCTATGTCTATCCATTCAGGGAATATAGGCTTAAGCATATGAAGTTATTAATTTCCAAACTAACAGACTATTTCCTCGTCCTCATTAGTATGTAGGGGGCGTATCGCTTTCATTAAGAGTAAAATAATTATATTAAAATAGCGTTCACCTTCAGCGTCAGTTTCATTCCAAGAATTGGGAACCGGTAGCATTTTTATGACGCAAGACCTATTGTGACATTTTACAGACACCGTTATTACGAAGGCCGTAGAGTTCAAAGTATTTCTGAAGAAAAAAGTTTGGAAACGAATGAGTAGGAATGACAAATGAGCGGAAGTGGAGTGGTATTGCCAAAGTGAGTTTATCATCGGTATATTGCTCGCGCGTGATCGTTGCGGGTACTTTTTGACAGTTGGACTTTAACAGCCCAATAAAGTCCCCAAATCTATATTTAGTTTGTTGTAGATAACGTTTTACTACACGCGTTTTATATATTTAGGCCTTCGGACTGTTGGAAGAACTGCGCATTCAAGGTCAACGCTCAAAATCTGTGTACAACAGTATAATATCAATAAAAAGAGTAAATATGATTATAATGAGTTACATAGAAATGAGTACAAGTAGAGTAAATTTAGTGGAATGTCCTATTCATATGTGACATTACTTCGACACCTTATAAGAGACAGATGTATCTGAAGTGCACATCTCTCTCACTCCATAGAATAATTATTGCAATGTAAGTTGATGGTAATGGCCAATGTGGTAAGGGTCTACTACTCTACACTGGTGTCCATAAAGTCAATAAAACACCAAGGTCGCATATCGCATGATTTGGAGTGACAATGTCTTTCACACGCACCTTATAAGATACTTGTCACGTTGTTCAAGTCTTCATGGATAACATAATGTTGGGCAATACATCACTTGTTTCTTGTACGTCTTTATAACTAATTTTCAAAGAAACAAGGAACATAAGTGTATATTTTATTCATGTATCTAAATATCCATAGTTTGCCCATGTCGAAAAGATGGACGAAATGTAAAAGTGCAAACGTGAGTAGAAGTGTGGTGGAATGCATAAAAATACTATGACCAGATAAATAATCTCGCTCAGATTTATAGAAATATCTGATTAGACTTTTTTAAAAGACCTTCCAAATTTAAATCGTCAGAACTAGACAAAAATACACTACAGCTTCACCTGCGTATTCCCATAAGTTTTTGCATAGAAACTTTCATACCCTTAAGATTGAGATTATGGAAACCCTCTTATAGTGACATCTCACAAAAAACACACCCTCCAAATGTCTTGTCTCTAAGACGAGATAAAGCGAATGAAGTGTAGCATGAATAGGACCTAAATGTTGAAGTTAAAAGATATTCCATTGCATCAAGTTCATGAATCATGATGCAATAAGAACACCAGTTACAAAGTCGCTTTCTACATATTAGTCTGCAAAATCAATGCAATAGAGTGGGCTAAAGTGATGCATATCATTGCGGTGACAGCTTGATGAACATTGAACGTGGGAGGACTTAACACCTGACGAAACTAACAGGCGTGTTTACGTGAGATTATTACACTAAATCATTATTGGAACGCGATTAGATCGATTTAGCATTATGAAGCACTATAGTTAGCGACTTTTAGTATTTGTCTGCAAATTAATCTCTTTGTTTTTTCTTACTTACACTGTGCAGTATTATCAGGATAATGGTGTTCATACAAACTTTTGTATGTATATTCTTTAAAAGCACAATCATCAAAAAAGCCTTTAAAAATCGTGCTTACATTGTATTAGTGCATTGTATTTTAGTCAGTAGGCACGTTAAAAATCGATTATTATATTCAATAAAATATTGCAAGATAATTTATAAAGTAGAGTGAAATTATTGCTTCTTACTTTAGATGCATGTAAGATTTGATGTAATTTTTCAGTATCTGAGACTTAGAATATTTCACTTTCGAAATCCCATGCTTGTTCCAAGACTTATTTTTCTGCTAGCTCCCCTCCTCAAGGGCCATAACATAAAGGATCTTTACAATACTAAGTAACCTTTATAACTCCTCTACAACTCTATCTGTAAACGCAAGCAAGGTTAATAATTGGAATTTCACCAAACCTTTGTGGTATAGGCGCGACCTTAACCGTTGTGCCATAGATACCTCGACGACATTTTTATGTTTACTCTTTAACTCGTTGACCAATGATTTTTTTGCACTTATGTTCCGAATCTTGTGATATTAAAGGTATTTAAATTTAAACAGTGTAAAAATAATCTGGAAGTTAGTTTCTACGTTTTTTTCCTGCCAAGCTTTAATTTGGAAACGATGGTAAAATACAAGTCTTAAAAAACGGGCGTTACAAAAAAATATTTTAATTTAGAATTTCATTTATGTGTCTCCTTCAGTTCTACCTACACAAATGCTAAGAGTGAACTCGAGTAGGCGATGATGCACGTCTTAAAAAACAGCATGATAAGGGACGGGTATTTTAAATTAAATGTGTAAAATAATTACTTCCTGTATATCATATTTTTAGTTAGCAACGTACTACTAGATCAAGATGATTGAATCCCTAGGTCAATGCGCGGGTTACACTGCTTTGGTCACGTTCGTAGATATATGGGTATAAAGATGTGAACGTAGATACGCTTGTTTGTTATAAAAAGAAAATATGTTACTTTCAATGAGTAAAATACTGAAGGATGTGGCAGCGTTAAACTGGCGAAAAGTAAGGGCCTTATTGCGAACTAAAGCATTTAAATAGAAATCTAAAGTCGAGGCTAACTGTTTTGTAGGAACTTATTCCATACCTATTAATTACAACTATTTCTAAAGTGCTCAATATCTTGATCAAAATGGGTATTGTCGAACACTTTACAAGTTCATCAGTAAATGATTGTACAAACGACCTATGCCAAATCAAACGGGGCGAATAAACTCAAGATTGGACCGTTATTCTTATCTGTCGATCCACATTCGCAGATCAAAAGTCATGTCTTCACGTTTGAGACCACGATAAGCGGTTACGTCCTACGTGCACGGGCACACGACAAGTCACGACTAGTTCGAGGTAAATGTGGCGTATCGTCACGCAGGTGCGAATTTGGCAGGTCAACTGATGTCGATAGTCGAATTTATGAATTGATTATCAGGAACGCGGCACAGAATAAATACAAGCAGTACGGAATTTAGTAATAAATCGTTCGAAATTACACACACAGAAGAAGCTTACTTAGATTTATACTAGGCTCGCAGTTTCGTCCAGTGATAAATTTGATAGAAATAGTAAAGTAAATAGAAACACTTAAATACGAATTATCAATTACATCACAGTTGAAAAATTTATGTTTCGCACACAAACTATCAAACACCTATTTAGTTCCTTCAGAGATGGAATTTCATAAAAATCCAACATTGCTGCACCTACACCATCACGACAAATACACCCTCAAAATTTCAAGTTTCTAACACCAGCGGTTTATGCTCTAAGGTATTTCTATATGTTAAGTAATTAGATAACCTAAACTTAATTCCAATTTAAACTGGCTAAACTACAACGTAAATAATTTGCAGCCTAATTCGGCCCTGTAATGATGAATTTTGAATCCATTTTAATCAAGAGGTTCAATTTGATTTCGTCGCTTCGTGGAATAAAATTCTAACATGTAAGTGTAAGTAATACGGTTTTTTCCAATCTCCTAGACGCGTACTTGAACTTTGATTCATGCAATTCTAGGTACAGTTAGAAAATATCATACAAGGCATAGCATTGAAAGTTTCCAAGTAATCGACGCTTCGATCAAGGTGTTCGTTGGAAGTTGAGCAATAGCTTTCGGTCTGAGCAAAATGTCTTAAGGAAAGTATAAAATATAATCTGTAAGACCCCCGATTTTTTTAAATTATGCTGTATTAGTGGACTTGGTCACCAGTGTGAAATGCTTCACTAGGGCCAAAATACGTGCACCCATCCAATTAGCGACCACGTGGCGTGTAGTGGTGCGAGTCCGACATAGCCTAACCTGCCCCCGCGGCGGTTGGCATATCTATAACGGATCCTACTCCAAAAGACAAGGTTAAAAAAATTTTTTGTTGCTATTAGCATCATATGATGCTCAATAAAGTTTTTTAAATCAGCTCAATATACTTTTCATTAATAAATAAATTTAATTGTAAAAGTAGTGAAACAGTTCACACGAGTCAGCACGAGATTCACTTATCAATTCAATTCGTCAGAACTAACCTTGACAAGACAGATAACTACGAGTAATAATGAGTTACAAGACAAATTTGATATTGAACTGTTGCTAAGGGAACCTATTTAATTATCAGTTACTTAAGGTTATTTTCGGCTTCGTGTAACTGACCTTTAGCGATGACACGAGCGCTGGAATGCGATTATAATTTTATTCATTTTCATTTTTAAATGTGACTCACTATTTCGTGATGTAACTTTCTAAACATGTCGACAAATTACAACTTTAGTGGGATTTCCAATTACTTAGCATGTCATATGTGTTATTAGGGGTGCGTCGTTAGATCTTCAAGTAAGAAGTGCCTTATGGATAGCGATTCTACCAATGGGCAATTAAATTCAATATTGGACTTCGTTAATGACTATTTTTGTACTAGAATAAAAGTTATGATCCGGCCCCTATATAGGTGTCCATTGGTCCCCCGGGAGGCGAACAGTCAATAATTGTTATATTTGAAGGTACCCACTCGTCTTGGTAAAAATGTTACGTTATGATACGGTCATCTCCCTGGCCTTATCCCATACATTGTTGGGGTCGGCACTTGATTCAACCCGATGTGGCTGATCACCTGATTTTTATACGAAGCAACTGCCATCTGAACTTCGCAACCCCGTTTAGGAGGAAAATCTGTGATTTGCGTTAAACCAGTTGTCAGATTATTTTTAGGCCTCCGACTGACCTGTAACAATTGCCAAAGATGTTAAATTGGCAACCGGGACCGACGGCTTAACGTGCTCTCCGAGGCACGGAGGTAACTCGGGCGGTCACCCATCCAACTACTGACTAGGCGTATGGTTGCTTAACTTCGCTGATCGAATGATATGCGCAATAGCAACTGTGCCCATAAAGACGAAAATCATTGAAGCTACCTCTTTAAACTTCTGGCGTTCTAGTACTTTAGATATATCTGGGGACGAGTTGAAACCTCAGAAATTGGACGAGTGGGCACAGTGTGCAAATTTCAGGGGACGAGTAGGACCTGACCCGTCCCTCGAGATCGTGCTAAGAAGGCTGGCAGCATTGCCACGTTAAATAGCAATTCTTGCAGTTTAAGTTATTTAAACTAGGTTTGTGGCTGGGTCTTCATATGTGCGATTTCTATACAATAGTGATTGCGTGACTATTACACAATACTGTGTATATTGTCTTCATAATAGTCTCCATGTGTGTACTCTACACACACTTACCTTACCTGCAATAAACGTATTGACATTGAATTGTATTCATGTGACTGATTACGATACGTGAACTATAAAGGAGCTGTTTCAATTTTATGCCTGACTTTCTCTCTTGTCGCTATACTTAATTCTTCGGATAATGTATACTTAAAACAAAAGTTTAATGAAAAGTAATAAAACAGTTATAAATAAAACCGGCAATTTAGATCAGTGTCTGGATCGCTGAACTAATCTTTTGGTCTTTTGGTAAGAAGAGCCTTGGGTTTGAGCAGTCGCCTGCTTTGCAAGTCACGCAAGTTCAAATCCCAGCAAGCCTTATACCACGTGCTTTACGGTGAAAGAAAACATCGTGAGGAAACCTGCATGTCTGAGAAGTAATTCAAAGACGTATGTATAGAGCATTGGAACTGTGTCCATGGGCTTATAGTTGATTGAGTGATTTATTTTGTATTTTTAAAACTGTATATTCTTTAAAAGAGTATTTACTGCGTTTCTTGCCAGGTTCTTCTCAGTAAAATCAACCTTCCGAACCTGGCGGTAGCATGTATAATCCTGTGTAATTGTGTCATTCTGACGATTTGAAAGTACTTTGTATAAAGTCTAATCGAATAAAGATATTTTTGAGTTTGAGTTTGAGTTAGTGCCTGAAACGGCGATAGACTCACAATTTGCCACGTTGGAACAATCCACTTCGGTGAAAATTGTGTGTTGTTATTATAACACCGCTGCCTACACCTTCAGGGAATACAGGCGTGAGCATGTATGGTAAGAACAATCTCGGTCATCACTCTCGACAGTTATGACAGTCCTCAAATAGGCGTTTCGAGAGATCCTATACTTACTCTATCATATTAATATTGTTTTTTATCTCCTGTTCAACCGATGTATCTGTTTTGTTCATGATAGGTTTCAATAAAAAGGTCTATTAGTAATTCCGCTTAAATGCAAGTGGGTACAGTCCCCGAATGTCCCGCCTCTCACTTGAGTTGCGTCGATTTACTTGGAACTTAACGCTTATGTACGTCACACGAAAGTAAAATTAAGCACGGGTAATTCTTATAGCAGTACAATGAACTTTTGCTTACGTTTTGTCACTTATGGTCGTTACAGGTATTTTTACCTGACAATTCTTCTGACTAGATTTCTGTACAAAATAGCGATGCATCTTAGGTATGATCTATCTGATCGTAGTACTTAAGCCATGCTTAATATAATAAACGCGCGTTGCCGACGCTTTTTTGAGTGGAGAATCCGTTATGAATACACCAACTACCGCGGGGGCAACGGAAGGGATGTCGGATGGTGTTCATCCTGGTCACTTTTTGACATTTTTATTTTGATATTGATACTAGCTGTGCCCTGCGGTTTCACCCGCGTAGATTTAGTTTCATCCTTATAGTCGCGGAACCCTAATATTTTCAATTAACAAAAGTAGCCTAAGTTACTCCTTTGAACATCAGCTACCTACCAGTGAAAGTCCCGTTAAAATCCGTCCAGCCGTTTCAGAGATTACCCGGAACAAACAGACAGACAGACAGACAGACAGACAGACGGACGGACAGACAGACGGACAGACAGAAAAAAAAAAGGTTTTTATGTGTCTGTACCGTGTATACTTTAATATGCCTTTAGTGAAAAACTGTTATTTTGGAGTTACAAACAGACACTTCAATTTTATTTATCTGTATAGATGTATAGATGTACTACCTACCGATGCCCTGTGGCAAACATTTACGCCTAAAAAGTCTACACCTGTATATCGGGTGTTCATCGCAGATATTGCCTTAGTGTATTGATACATGGTATTGTGAGACACAACGATGGAGAGTTTGCCTTAATCCTGAGATTACAATTAGCTGCGGATAGCTTAATTTTCAAGAGAAAACAGGGGCCTAACCATGAGCTCTTTTTGCAACGATAGTGACATATACACGTGTCCAATGATAAGAGTTCAACTATCATGGCAATAAGAGCTCATGGTAGGGCCCCGAGAGTAAGTTCAATTGAAAAATTTGGCACCATTACCGTGGGATGATAAGCCCTCAAAAAGGCGTATCTCCAGTTATTCAAGGAAAGAAAATTTACTCCTCAAAAATGTATTTGCCTATGAGCCTATTTTACAGATATTATTGTACGACTTAATAAAAACCCAAAATAATACCATACCGTAATGAGATGTACACAAAGTTAATTAGCATAGATACATCTTTTATAATCCTATAATATTCCACCGATGCTAAATGTTACTGTGCTTTTGACTTACCAATATAATCATATTTATAACGACTTACATTTTAGTTTTGGTTTCATTACCGCTTCTCGTTAGCATGCAAATTTAAGTTCAAGTATACAAAGCATTGTATAGTGTATTTATGCAGATTTGTAATGAACATCGTTGGTAATTAAAGCGATGCTAATCAAATTAAATATAATAAAGATATGGCCCGTTAACGCAGGTAGCCGGATCTTCGGTCTTCCCCAAGTCCTCCTACCTTATACTGGTAGTTTTTATATAAAAAACTAGCTGTGTAGCGGTTTCAAAAGCGTAGATTTAGTTTCATTTTTTATTTCGCGGATCCCTAATATTTTTTCTAAATAAAAGTAGCCTAAGTTACTTCTCCAAAGCTCATCAGCTCTTTGCAAGTGGAAGTGCCATTAAAATTGATCCAGCCGTTTCAGAGATCAGCCGGAACAGACAGACAGACTGACAAACAGGCAGAGAAAAATTGCGTTTTTTATGTCAACCGACATATACCTAAGTATATACCTACTTTCATATGTATTTAGTGAAAAGTTATTTATTTGGAATTACAAACAGACACTTCAATTTTATTTATATATATGCATGGATGTAAGTACCCCATAAATTGGTATATTTATAATATAGTCTAAGTAAAATACTATTTTGAAATCTATACAGTTAAATAAAATTTAAGTGTCTGTTTGTAATTCCAAAATTACAGCTTTTCACTAAATGCATGTGAAACTATACACGCTACTGACACTAAAACACCAAGTTTTAAATTTTTTCTCTGTCTGTCTGTCTGTCCGTCTGTCTGTCTGTCTGTCTGTTTGTTCCGGGTAATCTCTGAAACGGCTGGACGGATTTTAACGGAACTTCCACTGGTAGGTAGCTGATGTTTCAAGGAGTAACTTAGGCTACTTTTTTTTTTATATTAGGGTTCCGCGACAATAAGGAAGAAACTAAATCTACGCGGGTGAAACCGCGGGGCACAGCTAGTTACAAATAGACTCGATGGAATTCATAGAATTGTTAATTACTCCTTCAGGATATGATCATCAACATAAAAGCTTACGTGATCAAATTACGTAACCTACCTTAGTACATTGATGCCTGTGGTCACTTGGGGTTAAATACAATAGTTATTTTTTGTTTTAAAATCAGATAAAATATTATTTTATTGTGCGCTTATACAAGCTGTTAGCAAATTATTGATGGAGATGATAATTTATTAATCATTCGGAAGATTAAGATTTATCGACGGTGTTTTCATGAGATCATTGGATGTAATTAGTTACTAATCGAATCATACTTATTTTGAGTGGTCGAAATATATTTACTACTAGTTGTGCCCCGCGGTTTCACCCGCGTAGAAGTAGTTTCATCCTTATTGTCGCAGAACCCTTATATTTTTAATAAATAAAAGTAGCCTAAATTAATCCTTGAAATATCAGCTACCTGCCAGTGAAAATCGGTCCTCCCGTTTCAGAGATTACTCGAGAAAAACAGACAGACGGACAGACAGAGAAAATTTTTAAAACTTGGTTTTTTAGTGTCAGTAGCGTGTATACTTTCATATGCATCTAGTAAAAAAACTGTTATTTTGGAATTACAAACAGACACTTCAATTTTATTTATCCGTATTCCGTATAGATATATTCCGTATAGATAGTGTATAGGTAGTATTTATTTAAAACATAATAGAGGAAAGGTAGAAGGGAGGAGAGGAAGAGGAAGACCAAGGCTAACATACATGGGACAAGTTAGAGAAAAGGTGTCTGTCATGTCGTATAAGGAGGACAAAGAGATGGCACTGGACAGAGACAAGTGGAAAGAGTTGCATCGGTTACACCGACAAGAGTCTCATTACTCTTACATTCATGATGATGAGTATAGTAGTAGAGAGTACCTTTTAAATTTGTATTCTAATGGTGTCGTAATTTGATTGCGTATTGTGTGTGGCTCAGAAGGTGTGGATCGGCCATCTTTGAAATTCAGCCAAAAAAACAAAAAAGATTTGATACTTTTACGGAGGCGGGATGAGCCTCCGTAGAAGTATCAAATCTTTTTTGTTAGACATTTTTAACAAAGAATTAGCAAATAGTTATAATAACATGATTGTTCAGGATTATAAATGTTACCGGTCGGGTTCGGAAGGTTGCGTTTGCTAAAAACTCCAGCGAGAAACTCGGTTTATTAGTTTATCGACCAGTATAAATTCCTTAATTTTATTAATAGGTACATTTTCATATTTCGTACGTTTTCATCATCATCATTTCTTCCAAGATATGATTGAAAAAATGACATTATTTAAGTAGGTACTCACACCAACTTTCGCCTATGTACTTACCATACATACATATGCTCACGCCTGTATTCCCCGAAGGGGTAGGCAGAGGTGTTGTAATTTTCAACACCCACATTTCACCGAATAATGATTAAGTGCCAACGTGACAGAGGGGGAGTCCATCGCCGTCTCAGGCACTATACATATGTCTTTTGATTTATTTCTCAGACATATGCAGGTTTCCTCAGGATATTTTCCTTCACCATAAAGCACGTGGTGTGAAATCACTGTACATACGTTTATAGAAAAACTCATAGGTACAGAGGGCCTACTCGCTTTCTCCGAAAAACGAAGCTTCGGCCGAAAGTTCGCAAAGTTCCTACCACGGTTATTATTCGTTCTAAAATTACGTCCGAACGTGGTCCGCTAGAAAATTATTTGATGTTTATATTTTCTAAACCAACTTTAATTAAATTATTAGGCGAAGAAAAATTTGAGTACGATAAAAACAAAGCGATAATGACGACGTTTAATGTTCGTTCGTTCACGAAGTTTCGTTTTCGGAGAAAGAGAGTAGACCCCCAGGCCCCGCTGGGATTCGAACTTGCGTTGCTCGCGTAGCAGGCGACTGCTCTAACCCCGAGGCCACCACGGCTCTTATGTACCTACCAGCCTACTCAAATCAAACAGTAAGGTAACATAGACATAATGTATTTGAGCTATATTTACGGCATTTGAATGGTGCATGGGTGATTCACAGCCATGTTCCAGGCACGTGAGAATACACGCTGGCCCACTCGTTCCCTCACACAAGGCCGTTACGTCATTGACGGCGTATTTGATGTCATTACGTCACTATCATCGCCCGTATTAATATCATATTGCGGCTCTTGAGCCCCAATTATTTCAATAAGATTTTGGTGTATATCCATGTGGTAATTACACGCGGCGAAAGGTCTAAGTAATAAAAGAGACCTGGAATCATAGGTGCCGTCACGAATTTTGAGTGCTCGAAAATAATGGCGAGAGCTACACAAACAAACCGAAAAAAAAACCACTACAGGGCCTGTAGACAAAGTAACATTATGCTCACGCTTCGCTAGTACAAACGATACAAAATTTACGGGAATGACATATGTCACGTGACTGATTATTATCATTGCCATACATTTTATATCGTTTCTATTAGTGCAAGCGCGAGAGAATCACACTTTGTCTAGCCTACTGGGTATTTAAGGCCAGCGCTCCAAACTCGTGACGTACCTGCACCTGTTAGTACTACCTAAAAGCTATCTGCTTAACAATTACATTTAAATTAGTCCCGCAGTTTAAGTGTGGTTTACGCGTGAATGTATGTTCGTGATCACATTAAAACGAATGTACCAATGCGTTTCGCGAATTAATTTCTTTTGTTTTTTGTCTTTGTGATGCTTCGCTATCGCAATAGCAATTGGTCGCAGTGTGATGGTATGAAGCCTGCCTTCCATGATGAATGAACAATCCATGAGAACAAATATTCAAACCAAAAATACTAACTCTTTACCATAATAGATTAAATATTTCGTATGTAATTTTATCTGTCACCATCTGTCACGTTGGCACTTAATATAAGTTCGGTGAAATGTGGGTGTTGTTATTACAACACCACTACCCCTTCGGTGAATACAGGCGTGAGCATATATTTGTATGTAATTTTATCACCATCAGTCAGGCTGGCTAATCATCTTAGATGTAAACACCACTTTTACCTCGAAACTCAATTGGGATGATGTGAAATTAGGTACTATTCTCACATTTTTTTTTGTTTTTCATCTCTCGGGCTTGTTTAGAGTCATCTCTCTCTAGGGGAAGGCCCGATGACTTCACTAAGATCCTGCGTCAAGATAATTCAGCAATTCGGCTCATTTCACGCTCCGTTTGTCCTAAAGTCCGTCTGTGCATCCGTTTCGTCAACGTGCAATGAAAGGTTCAATTCTCTACAGATTATTCGTCTATTGGACGCGCTTTCTTGCAAGACTGAAAAACCCAGACGTGGTATTGATAAAACTGAACGTGCATAGCCAGCATAGGTATCTAATAAGATACATAGTAGTAGTATATAATAGATGTAGACCATCTATACTCTATACAGATAAATAAAATTGAAGTTTCTGTTTGTAATTCCAAAATAACAGCTTTTCACTAAATGCATATGAAAGTACACGCTACTGTCACTAAAAAACTAAGTTTAAAAATTTTCTCTTTCTGTCTGTTTGTTCCGGGTAATCTCTGAAACGGCTGGACGGATTTTAACGGGACTTTCACTGGTAGGTAGCTGATGTTTCAAGGAGTAACTTAGGCTATTTTTATTTATTAAAAATATTAAGGTTCCGTGACAATAAGGAAGAAACTAAATCTACGCGGGTGAAACCGCGGGGCACAGCTAGTACGACGTACGACGGATGCCATTTTAAACTGCCGACTGTGCAACTGCCGACAAACTGTTGCACAGTTTGGCAGACTTAATATTAAGACATATTTGTACTCATTTTGGTAAAATAAAAAAAATATATAATAATAAAAATATGCTGAATAATAAACTACCCCATATATACTGCCATTTTCAATATTCTAACCATCTGTCAAATAAGTTACAAAATAAATCATTTTGGCTCTTTCTTTCATTCCAACAACTTATCTCTAGTTAAAGTTATTATTAAATTGAAGGAAGATAGATTAAATCTGACAGAAAACTAGGGATACAAATCTGCGTTTACGTCAACGCGGTGACTTGTGACGGCGGCAGTGAAAAACTCGCACTAGGCACTGTGAACTTTGATAGGTTTATTGAAACCGGCCGTTTATCGAATTGCATTGAAGATCGCGGCATTCTCAAATGATGCGTCGTGTAGAAGGTCAATTAATTTGAGAAGGAATGTTAATAGTTCCTCGGAATAATAAATATCTGTTTACCCACAACATCCCGCTATATACTCGTGATTCACTCTCGCTGTCTATCATAAACATAGCAGTTTGATCGACGACCCGAATTAGACATTCACATACAAAAATATACATCATCTTACATTGTCTGGTAAAAATAGACGAATTTCGACGAAATTAGAGCAATGAGTAATTTAGCAGATGTAAGATGGTTTATTATCCCTCGTAAACATGAAAGTTTACTGCAAAGGAATTTGCACAAACACGTGATTAACAAACTAAGCTTGTGGGGCGCCTTTTATGGGTCTTTAACCGACTTAAAAAAAAAGAGGAGATTCTCTATGCGTATGTATTTTTTTGTTTGGTACCGCAGATCTTTCGACTGGGTGAACCGATTTTGATGATTATTTTTTATTTGAAAGGTGGTGCTCCCGTTTTGTTTCCTGTCGCCAGTTCCAGGGTCCAGTTCTGACACTGGCATCCATGAGAAATCGAGAGGAGCTTTTAAAGTCGTGGTGACTAGTGCGTTTGTTAATTAATACGTATTTTGAAACACTACTGTTTAATGAAGGTCTGGAGTCGGTCTGATGATGTAGTCACAAGACGTACGACGGTATTCCTCAACGAATTACAGAAATTACCTGGTGCTTGATTAATTGGTATTGATGAGAAATTCAATTAGAGTTTGATGCAAAATTTTTCACTAACTTCAAAATTAATTTCACATAGTTTTATTTTTGAAGGCGCTTTGAAAATTAATATGAAAATGATTTATTCATTTTAGGCCCTGGTAAGGCATTTGTGGATGTCGAAGAGGTCGAGGATGTCGAACCTTCATTATTTTTTTTGTCATTTTTTTTATTCACTTACGCATTTAGTACGTCACGCTTAGGACTTTGTATAACCCTTCAGATATAAGTTCTATGCAAATATTAGTGCCAGTGAACACTCCGCACAATACGTCATTCCTTTACCTACACGGATGTCCGTCGATATTTAGTTAAGTGCCAAATTTCACACATAGTACGCCTTTATCCTCATTCCTTGGAGGTACCAATGATTCAGATTCCCAGTAACGGTTCCACAGACAGACTACGTCTACGTATTTTGTACCCTTTGTACCTCTTCGTCTCCAATGCTAGACGTATTTTCAATCATTATTTTTTCATTATCATCTCCATATTATTATATCTATACATACAGAAAAATAAAATTGAAGTGTCTGTTTGTAATTCCAAAATAACCGCTTTTCACTAAATTCATATGAAAGTGTATGTAACATAATTCTACCTTCATGAAAACAACTAGGTACATGAGGGGCTCGTGGTACAGTTGGTATAGCGCATATCATTCGATCAGCGAAATTAAGCTACCCTAAACCATGCCAGTAGGATGGGTGACCGCCTGGATTCCCTCCGTGCCTCCAAGAGCACATTAAGCCGTCGGTCCTGGTTACCAATTCAACATCTTTGGCCATCGTTACAGGCCTGTCGGAAGGCTAAGAAAGTCTGACATGTAGATTACCGATTTTAATAGGGGTTACGAAGGTCATATGATAGTCACTTTGTGTAAAAATCAGGTGATCAGCCGCATCGCGTTGAATCAAGTGCCGACACCATCAATACATGGGATAAGGCCAGGGTGATGATTACGAAGTCAATTACATGTCTTTTATCAAGCAAGTAGGTACTTCAGTGCATGGTACTTTATGGTTATTAGCCGTTAGCACACCCAACCTTGAAAGTGTATCTTATCAGTGACGGTAAAAGGAGAGGTGATCGATCTTTCCGTATCCGTTGCCTGTTACTGTGTCGCTAGAGGCGGGGCCGTGACGCGGCGCACGCGCAACCGGTGTGCGTCACACGCTGTGACGTAGCTCACTACTAAATTAGCAGGCGTTAGGAAGGTATCTTAGTTAAAGATATTTGCCAAGCAGTTGAGTCACAGAGGATGGGTGAATCTTATTTTTACATAGTTGCCCCAAAAAGGAGTCTTTTGCTCGATCAGTTAGGAGCGCTCAGCGATATTAGTGGGGGTAACTGCGCATGTATTTAACTCGCGCCAAAGATTAATGCGCATTCAAGGTAAGCGCTCATAATTCGTGACTGCATATATATATATCTATACTAATATTTGAAAGAGGAAAGATTTGTATGTAAGAATGTGTGTGACGAATTGACTAAAAAGTACAAGATAAATTTAAAAAAATATAATATAATAATTTTTAAAAAATCCCCGTTCAAATGCCTGATCACTGATTAATATAGGCTATATTTTATCCCCGTACTCCCACGGGAACGGCAACTCTGCGGGTGAAACTGCGTGACACTAGTATGATTTTAAAGCTCACTTAATCCGGCTAATTTATTTCTTTCAAATGAAACTGCTGGTTGTGCAATAGGATAAAAACTATAAGTACTTTGGCACAAATACTTAGATACCTTCTACACAGTAATTACCTACATTATAGTCTACATTATAAATACCTTGAAATAAATGCTCTACCTATCTATGTGATCATAAACCAAAACGTCTGTAACGGAAGCAATTACTATCTAAGTACCTATACAGATGTAACTGTGGCCACTTTGGAAAACCCCTTCAAGCAGCCATGATTCAGATAGCATCTTCAACAAAAGCCTTGGGATTTTAATACTATGTCATCTACTTTATTTCTATTGTTCATTTAAACTGAATTTAAATTATGACATTCAAATAAGTAGCTAAGATTGACTTAATTTGGAAAATCTGTATTATTTTGTTGAAAAATATAGGTATTACGTAGTACTTACTTACTTAGTAGATATACTTGCCTACCTTTGGAGTTAAGTACTTACTTCACTTACTAAGTAGATAGGTACTTAACATAACAAGTACCGAAGTGCTTTAATCATACGGTTTTGTTTCTGTTACAAACGTTGCTATAAAGCTGTCATCAGGAGTTATTTGTACCTTAAACGTTTTCTGTGTTTTGTGCGGTACTCGATCTTGCACTCCGGTATAGCACGAATGAAGATTTTGATCTATCTGAGAATGGTTTGCTGTGTTGGTTAGTCTAGGCGCCCATAATTTGAATATCAAACAAAGATCAAAGAACAAAAACAATTAGATACTTTATGTTTTTTGATTTGATCACGATCTTCAGAAGACGATTGGTAAGATAGGTTGTCTAAGGAGAAGGTAAATACTAGGTACAACCTAGCCTACCTTACTACCCCACAAACATACTAACATAAGAACAAAATTATCGTTGATCAGTGCCCATAGATAATTTATATTTTATGTTCGACTACTCTTTCAAGAAAAGGAAATTATGCAATATTATACACTAAATTACATACAAAACAAAACATTTGAATTTTAAAAAGTTAAAATAATTAACAAAACCTTTATTTATGTTTGTCTATGAATAACGATAGAGAAACACCTCTATTTTTGTGCTTGTTTTGAATAAGCAAAGGCTCTACCAAAAGGGCACGTCATCCATGTCCAATGATTTTTACAAAAAGTTTTACAAATGACGATGACTATGAAATTAGTGTACAAATTATTTTTATGTCTGTTGGCTCACCGTTTCATTTAAAATAAAGAAAAGTCCCAAGATAGTTACAATTTTGTAACAAATGGTACATTTCCTTATTACATTGGTAATAATAGTCAAACATAAATAACTAATTAAATGTAGTGCAGATATTATCAGCCACACCTTGATTAAGATCTAAGTTTTATTGTTATCGAATATAGATTTTAATCTGTATTTTGATTTCCTTTAGAACATTTTTTAGCACTGGCAATGAAATAAGTGTGCTTGCTTACACGTCAAATAGTCTGATACGATTTTCGATAAAATGTTCATTATTTATTGTAAGAACTGATTAATTTACGTGTTTGGAAGTGTAAATAGTAAATAAAATAACTTAGGCGTTATTTGGATGTGCGATAGTGCGACATAATCATTCCTTAGACTTAGAAACTAATGTATTAGAGGAGGCTAAGCTTATCACAAAATGGGTAAGAAATTTTTAACTTGTCATAAAATGTGTTTTATTGATTGGAATATTGTTCTACCGGTATTGTAACGTGGGTGTATTGCAGGTGGTTTATTTAGTTACTTCAGGGGGTTGCTGGGAGCGCGGGAAATGAGGATTTTGATCCTCGGCTTGGACGGTGCCGGGAAGACGACTATTCTTTACAAATTACAAGTGGGGGAGGTAGTGACTACGATACCGACGATCGGGTTCAACGTAGAGCAAGTTACGTACAAAAACCTCAAGTTCCAAGTTTGGGACCTTGGGGGCCAGACCAGTATTAGGTAAGTCTTTATTATATTGTATAGGTTATCTGCCTATCAGCTCAGCTCATTGTTTGCCATGACTAAGTAACTAGTGATTGACATCAATAGAAACCATTATAATATTGACTGTGAGACTGCACTGCGGATAACAAATATATACTATAAACATATAAATGTGTCTGTGAGTTAATAATTTGAAATTTAAATAGTTTCATTTATATATATATATTTTGGTCGGACAGGATATATGATGAAATTCCACCACTCTACCACACACAAGCACAAATCTGACATCTATACTCTTGAATAATGTATACTCAACAAGAAAAAAATATTGTCAATTCTTCGACATTCATGATTTATTCAGTTTAGGCCCTGGTAAAGCACTTGCCTTGCCAGGGAATAAACTATAATTTTCATTTTCAACTAGTTATCAAGTATATTTGTAACTTACTTCCAAGTCATACCTTGAATTTGAACCTAGGTAAATAAAACATTAATTAACATGATTTTGGTAAGGAATAGTGTGATTTTTTCTGGGTAATCTCTGAAACGGCTGGACCGATTTTAACGGCACTTGCATTGGCAGTTAGCTGATGTTTCAAGGATTAACTTGGCTAATTTTATTTATAAAAAATATTAGTGTTCCGCGACTATACGGATGAAACTAAATCTATGCGGGTAAAACCACAGCTAGTTCAACAATAAATTTACGGGCGGTTTAACTACTATGGCGAAGTGAAATCTAATTAACATGAACTGTTAAATTTCAATTAGGCAACATTCAATTTCACTACTTACTTTATCAAGTTAACAAGTACCTTTATATTATTTTATACTTTATAACTCGTATTTCTTGTAATCTATGCACGCTAGTCTTAACCCACAACACTTCTGACAATTTATATAACTCAGCTATAGGATGGTCCGCATTGTTCCCATTCACATATGAGTGAGTATAAGGATAAAATAGCCTAATGAAAATTTTGCTATGCACAGCTGAAAGGATTCAGTATGTGAGTTTTCCCCTATTTTAATACCATAGTGGGGTGGTGGTTTCTGAATCACTTAAAACTGCTGCATTGGCCTACTGGGCTAAATGTTTTGTTCAATCTCGGGTTGGCAGTGTTATATGATTTTCCCACCTGCAATTTCCTAATAACAGACCGTTTTATCGATGCGTGCCCAGTGAATGGCAATAGGCTTGCCTTCTATTACATGAGACATAAATATAATTGGTGAAATGTGGATAGTACACCTTTCCATATGCATCTGCTCATCCCTATGTGGGAATACAGGTGTCAGCATATGTTAATGTAAGTAAATGTTTAATCTACATTAATAAGTATAATTTGTTTGTTTTTGCAGGCCTTACTGGCGATGTTACTATGGCAACACAGACGCGATAATATACGTGGTCGACTCGGCCGATAGGGATCGAATAGGAATATCTAAAGATGAACTTGTGCACATGTTAAGGGTAAGTACTATATAACAATTCTGCTGCTACCTCCTCTTTATAACATTATCTTCCCTGAAAGAGTGGCAAGGGCAGTAGTGGTTAGTATGCGTCAAGATAGCCTTCTGCTTGGTTGAACCTTTTTAAAAAAATTTGCCATACAAGAACTGCTTGTGATAAACAGAGAGAATCTTCACATATAATAACTATATTAAATTTAATAGACTCTCAAATGATGGTTTTAGTTTAAACTACATTTTAGTTTAAGCAGTAGTGTGTAATGAATTAGGTAGTGATAGTGACAAATGGTAGCATATCTAGTAGGCTCTTCCGGCTCGTGTCGGACTGATCAATTAATGTTTAGATAAGATGTTGTGTATGTTTAACAAAATTTCAAATAAAAATTAACAAAAAGAAAGCAGTAAAAACTAACTCTAAATATTTTTATTTGATTAATCTTCTCTTACTATATTATGTTTTTGTTTTAATTTTGGAAACTTAATTGGTTTATGTTTAATTTAATTATGTTAAGAGTAATATTTTTTACATAAAACTGTATGTTTCCTTTACATAAATAAATAAATGATCGAGCATTGAATTTGAAATTGGTTTTCTCTCACATTCGCTCTGTACGTTGGGTTCGTTAAAGTACGAACGGCATGTTTGTGTGTGAAGGAGGAGGAGCTAGCGAACGCGATCCTGGTGGTGCTGGCCAACAAGCAGGACATGGCGGGCTGCCTGTCGGTGGCCGAGGTGCACCAGGCGCTGGGGCTGGACGCGCTGCGCGACCGCACCTTCCAGATCTTCAAGGCCTCCGCCCTGCGCGGCGAGGGGCTCGACCACGCCATGGACTGGCTCTCCAACGCGCTGCAGGCTAGGAAATAACACTGCACACTATAGGTGACGCTTACATATATTGTTGTCTGCCTAGGGTCTCCAACGGGGTCGGTATAAGTGCCAACTTGACTGATGGGAACTAACATAGTGCTACAGGCTAATCTATATCCCACTTTACACCGAATATCATTAAGTGCCAGCACGTTGGCACGTAATTAGGACGACGAAGGCCTCTACATACGTCTTTGAATTACTTTACATACAAATACAGGTTTCCTCACGATGCTTTCCTTCACCGTAAAGTATTTGGGGTGAAATTAGTGCACTTAAGTTTCTAGAAAAACTCGTCGGTGTGGGTCGATGAGGGACGAACTTGCGCCGCTTGCGTAGCAGGCGACTGCCCAAACCCCACGGCCACCACGGCACCTTATATAGTTATCAACTTCATACATTCGTACTTCGTACAACAGCTGAAGTCAAGTCAGCGTCATGTCGTACAAGGAAGTCAAAGTGTTAGCGGGCAATAGAGAGGCAATTGCTTCACCGACAAGAGCCTAGCTCTTAAATAAATGATGTGACAGATGGAGAGTGACCACCTGTTATCCAATTTAAAGAAACGTGTAATGTGTCATTACGTCTTATCCCAACTTCCAACCAAATCTTCCACTTAACTTATTTTTTTTTTTATTTCAGGCAATCGATTCAAGTAATGTGCGACACGTGCGGCATGAGTGATGTGTGAGAGGGACAGAGATATAATATTATAGTCACCTGTAACGCCATTAGTTTTAGTACTAACCGCCGCCGCCGGCCTGTGTACCTATACCGTAGAGTATTAACTACCAATACATGTTTCAAATGAATTCAGACTTTATGTACATTGATTTAAAACTGATCTCTTAAAGGCGTAAGAAATCTTGCTAAATGCGAGTCTGACAAGTGCACGAAGGGTTCCCTACAAAATAGTGATGAGGAACAAATATTATTTTGCCGATGGACTAACTTCACAGCACAGAAAGGTTTTCCAATCAAAAGAAAATAGTATCACTGTGATTTAAGGGTTTCCTTTTTACTATTAAGGCACGGAACTGTAATAACTAACTACTGAACCGATTCGGACGAATGTTTCATTTCTTGAAGAGGTAATAATACTGTCTGGTCTATTATGCTCACAATTTTTGTATAGAGAATACTAAGCGTTGTGTTTGTGATCATGTTGAATTGTAGATGGCGCCACAAGCCTCCTTATAAGATTAGTTGTTGAGTTTCTTGTCGGGTTCTTCTTAAAAGCCTTCCTTTTAATGTCATTCTGTCGATTTGAAAGTACTGGAAGAAGTCTTATGAAATAATATATTTTGAATTTCAATGCATGTATTAAGAAAAAACCCCTTATATGATGAGTAGTTTACTAAGTTATATTACTGGTAACTAGCTGTGCCCTGCGGTTTCACCCGTGTAGATTTAGTTTCATCCTTATTGTCGCGGAACCCTAATATTTTTAATAAATAAAAGTAGTAATTACTCCTTGAACCATCAGCTACCTGCCAGTGAAAGTCCCGTTAAAATCGCTCTAGCCGTTTCAAAGATTACCCGGAACAAACAGACAGACGGACAGAGAAACATTTTAAAACTTGGTTTTTTATTGTAGGTAGCGTGTATACTTTCATATGCATTTGGTGAAAAGCTGTTATTTTGGAATTAGATTTTATCTCTGAAACGGCTGGACGGATTTAAACGGGACTTTCACTGGTAGGTAGCTGATGGTTCAGGGAGTAACTTAGGCTACTGTCATTTATTAAAAATATTAGGTTTCCGCGACAATAAAGAAGAAACTAAATCTACGCGGGTGAAACCGCGGGGCACAGCTAGTCTTTTTAATAATTTAACTAAGGCATAATGATTTATGGTTACCAAGGTACATTTGAAAGATGTTATGAAAATACTAGGAATATACATACGTGTAATTTATTGAAGTAACTAGGTTTTAAACGTTTGGAAAATTCGTACTTTTGTATTGAGAAGAAGTGTAACGCAAAATTACATTCTCAAATACTTATATACAGATTGTTTTTCCAAAAAAATCTAAAATATAATAACTTTATAAAACTACTCAAAAATTTTCACCACACCCTGTATGTTTGTTTAAATCGGATCAAAAATGTACGTTATAACGTTGAGTTAAGGTTGCTATTAGTGACTCGACCGGCGGCGGCGAGATTTTATGTAATAAATGAACTAATTGTTTCGTAGTGACGGCGAGCGCCTGACGACGGATGTCTATACATAAGTTATTATAATTATTAATATATATTTTGTATCTGTGAGTGACGTTCACCAAGCTATAATTTATATTATCGCGGTAAGAGACAATTGTTCCAAATACAATATCACGTATTGTTTGTGGGTTTTATTCAAACACTAGCGAACGTCACGCGGTTTCACCCGCGTAGTTCCCGTTCCCGTTGGAGTACGGGGATAAATATAGCCTATGTTACTCGCTGATGCTAGCTATCCATTGCTGGAAGAATTCTCAAGATCGGTCAAGTAGTTTCGGAGCCTATTCAATGCAAACAAACAAAAAACAATCAAATCTTTCCTGGCAAACGTATTGCCATATATTTACGGGTTAAAAACAGTTTCTTGACCGTTTCTCAGTCTTAACCGATATAAACTTCCAGCCGTTTCGGACGTAACAAACACCGCGACACGATAATTTCTTCTTCTTTCTATATTAATATGTATCAAAAGTATATAAAGTATGTATAAAAAGACTAATCTAATGATTGTCCCACGCACAAATTTTATATTTGGATGACGCACTAATTATTGATACTCACATCTCTAGGAGACACTTTCTTGCTAGGGTAACGTACTTAATGATTGTCCATTGATGCTTCGCGTCTATTTGTTGCAGCGTGTTATAAAGCTTATATCGTACCCCGATGAGCTATCGAATACTTTTTTTTTCAATTAAATCCCATTGATCCCGAGATCAGCGTGTTCAACCAAACAAACAAACTCTTCAGCATCATAATATTAGGATAGATTCTTGTAGATTATTCAAATTGTTGCATTCATACGACCGGTTAATGCAATTCGTCGGTACGAATTCAGACGATCACGATTGACTGCTGATAAGTGTAATGCGAGAATCACGCATATTCTGTCATTTGTTGTCACGAGAAGAACGAGGACAGTGACATCGTAACTATTTAATTGGATAGGCTCAAAAATGCTATTGATAAACAAATTATGTGAAAGATAATTGTGATTTCTTCTTGTCGAGCGGCCACCGTCGTTCTTGGAGTTGATCTTGAGGCATTTCTCACGTGAGCGTCCGAATGCGAACTTGAGAACTAAGGCGAGGATGCTGGCTCCGACGGCCAGGCCTCCGATGATCGGCAGCCATGACACTCCGCCCTCCCCGCCGTCTGTGGGTCGCGCTACGAACAAATACACTAATTCAAATTAATTAAGTAAATCAAAGTTCCAAACTAAGCTTTAATAAATATACAATAAATACCTTAAAAACTTAGATATATAGTACTATATTTATTAAAGAGCCGTGGTCTCTTACTCTCTCGCCTCTGCCAACCCCTTCAGGGAATAAAGTCGTGAACATACTTATGTAACTATGTATGTATGTAAACTAAAATACAACGTTACAATATAGTTAATACTAATAATAATTCCCACGTTTAGATATCGTTGTGTATCCTTCCTATGAATCGCCGGAACTACAAATCCCGCTGGGATTCGAACTTGCGTCGCTTACGTAGCAAGCGACTGCTCAAACCCCAAGTCCATCACGGCTTGGCCATACACAGCATATTATAAAAAATACAAACATCGAGGTGGGACTCCAACCGCTCTATACTGGTCAAGTGTGAAGACTCGTGGACCATATAAGGGAGGCAGGGCATAAGAGATATTTGGAGTTGAACGACTAGACTACCTTCGCTTGACAGAAGATCGCAGGCAAATAATGCTAAATTTGAGTAGTGTTGTGTTCTTGAGGCGAGTAAGGTCGCCAGTACTCCTACAGGTCACAGCAAGAGATATTTTAATTCAGTAATTTTATCTCTGTCTGGAGCCATACAGACAGACTCAATACGGGACCTCTAACAGTATTTCTACTACAAACTGAAAGCACATGAAATTATAGATCGAATTTAATGAGTTCTTGCCCGCGGGGTAGGTACCTGCAAGGGTGCTTAATTGATCATCTTGCCTTTGTCGTCATACCCCGTACCCCCCGGGCGAAGATCATAGCGGTCAGGTGAAATTACTCACCTCTGTTCTGGGGTGTACTCATAGTGTGAGTGTTTACGAATTCGGTATCATTTTAGGTATTGTGGATGGCGGATGGCGTTCAAATCTAGTTTATTTCTTTGTGAGGTGTCACATTTTGATAGACATCACTTCATTTCTTGTCTATGGCTTCTGAGGGGTTGCCATAATTTAGCTAACGTCACGTGGACATCACATCACTGAATCCAGGAATAAGCACTTTGTCGCTAAAGAGACAAATTGCTTGGTTACAGACAGTCTGTCAGTCTTTTTTGGGGTGAATTGCCCTTATTATTTAGGGAAATGGAAGTAGGTCTTGGCCAATTCTCAGATCTAACCAATATTCTCACAAAATTTCATTTATATCAAACCAAAGGTCGTACCAATCAGATCACATGGGTCCAGTCGTTTCGGAGGGTAATAAACACCGCGGGACGAGAATTTTATGTAAATACTATTAACAATTATTTTTATGTAGCAACGTAGTATTGTATATTTCCTCTGCGCTATTCTCTGTCATAGATAAAGAAAAAATAGCAATTCTCTTTGTATTTAAAATGTCTACTTTTGTAAAGCAGTGTAACTTCAACCCTTTTGTGTTAATTATTTTTTACAAAAGAAATTGTATTATCTGTAGAAGTGTATCAATCGTTACTCGTTTACCTAGATGAGCTCTAGAGATGCTTGGCTTCCAGTCATTGGTAAATATTATTATTTTATTTTTAAATATATATTCGTATCGAGTTGTTGGTAGCCATAAATTCTTTAAATAACAATGGTGGTAAAGAAACGTTTGAATTGCGGAGCTGTCTGGGGCTCTGCCTTTCTGCGAAAGATGCCAGTCAAATAATGCTACCTTAGAGTAGTGTTGTACCTATTCCTGTGGTGAGTAAAGTTGTCAGTGCTCCATGATGGAAGGAATGGAGTCGCAGTGCTTGCATATCTGTCATGCAGACCGGTACAAGTTGTGCAGTAAGTATAAATAATTGCCGTGATGGTCGAGTGGTTTGAGACCGAGCAGTCTTACATGACATGTAAATGTTTTTTATAACATGTGAGGATTGCTAAAAACTTATGGGCCGTGTTGTAACGGCAACTTTGCGGTGAAGGAAAGCTAACGAGTGGAACTGGCAGGAAGGGAACATTGATGAGAAAATCAAAGACGTATATAGGAGACGGCGATTGTCCATCGCCATCATCTGTCCACGTTCACCTTTAATCATTCACCCTTAATCATTGGCGAAGGGTTCAAACACCTCATCCAACGCCTTCGGAGACTGAAGGCGTGAGCATAGATGTGTATGAATAAAAAGCACGTCTATCGTTTAGGAGGTATAGCCGTGGGCGCAGGTCTGCTGGCGCTCATTTACAAAATGTTCTTCAGCAAGTCGGAGACGAGCATCTCCACCAAGAAGAAGTCCTGGCCCTGCCCCAAGTACGTGCCGCCCAAGAAGGAGTGTGAATGTAAAGTTAAATAATATATATTTACTTTTTCATGACAGTTTTTGATTTAAAAAAGGGCCAATTCCGCAAAGAATGTCCTCAGCTATCGGGGACCGAATCCACGACCTGTAGTTAGAAGGCGGGGCCAACGATCACTGGACTATAAAGTCATCTCAAACTTGCATACATACAAACATACTTCTAGCTTTAATGTCATCTGGATACTATCCCCTATTAACTAAGACTAAACCAAATTCGGACTAAAACTATGCACACCCTTATTTAAATCCGTATCACAGATAAAGTTGGAGCTAGTTTTAAGCCTAGGACTATCTTTTGTGTTTTCTAATACTCGTAAGGGGGCGTGACTAACGGTCGTGGTCATCTGGGGTAGGTATTGTGATGTCAACTTATTCTGTCAAAAATTACCCAAAGAATCAATAATACTAGGTAGGTTCCTAGTATTATTATTTCTACTTCGATACTGCTACTTTGACATGGACGAAACCGGCTCCTGTAAATGATATCAAGCGAAAGACGATATAACTTAGCCTATTATTATCTAAGCTAATCAATTTCTAAGCAGAAGGTACCTATAAGGAAGTAATTGATTGCTATTTGTCATACGGGAGTTGCATTACGATGGCTAGCTCCCATATTAGCAGTCAACCAAATGCATGTAGTTACGCGTAGCATAGTCACAAGAATTTCTGATTTCGTGTTTGTTAGTTAGGTACCCAGTTAAGTAATGGAATTAGCCAGACTTGATTCGAGATAGTATAATTTAATGTTTACTGCGTAATGATATGTACATGATGCCAGCTGAGTTTCTTGCCGGTTCTTCTCAGAAGGCTGTTTCCGAAACGGTGGTAAATCCTTCGACATTCATAAGTGCCTTAATAGGGCTTAAACTGAATAAATAATTTTCATTTTTTTCATAGATGCGCGATATAGGGAGGTCTAGGGAGTCAAATTTCTGTTATCTCGCTGTTCCTTGGTATTTGTTACGCCCTAGTAATAAAGGTATAATAGGTAAGCTGCACTTCCTTCTTACGGAATGTGAGTATTGTCGGTTTATTACCGAGTTAAATCGGTATTAGCCCGGTTTTTGGTAACTCTCAGTCTCACTTGTTTCGATAGGTTGCAGCGGCTATGCTCTTTGATTTGCGAATACTTGACATGTGAGATAGATTGATAGGTGTCAGATTTGGTAGTAGCACAAGATAAGTATTTAATTTTAGTTTTTTAAATCGAAATTTGAAAGGTGTTCTCGTGTGGTCCCCATATGGATAGAACGAGGTAATGTCCGATTTTCATCGAAGATAATTGAGTGTAAATATGAGAATAAATGGTGAGTTGGTGAGTGTCTATATTTTACAAAGTTTACGTGTTGTCCTATTATTTATTCTATATTGAACTGAACTTCAGAAAGAAAGTTAGAATCAATTGGGGTAGCAGAAAATAGTATGTCCCTGTGTAATACTGTTTTGGTAACCTAATCAATGGTAAGGATAAAGGTATCCACAGATATTAACGTATTCCTAAGTTTGCGATCTGTATGATCGTTTATTAATTGTATAGAGCTCCACGTGTGTCAGCATTTGACGAAACTTGGTACCTGAATATCGTGCATCAGACGACGGTTGTGATACTTGTGATGGCAAGCAGGTGCATTCTTGGACCTGTCGAGCCCTCCGAATTGGGCCTTAGCCCGCCCCGATACGGTGCACAATCACCCAAGTTTGGACAAATATGTAGAGAACCCTGCAAGGCATGTCTTGTACGAAATAGCTGCGATACACCCTTGTGAAGTAATAACACACTAACCACCTGTGCTTTTAAAATTAATTTGTGTTCTAATGGAATGAGTAAAGGTGCTTTTTTGTATGTGTTTTATAAAGTTTGGAACAGCAGTGCGCGGGAGGGGCGGAGCATGCGGTCTGACTGGTTGCCCGAGCGACGACCGGAGGCTGCGCGCGCGCCTGATCGCGGTACACTCCTGTGCTTAATTCTCTTACTTAAAGTTATCTTTGCGAGCTTTTAGCTTTACTTCGCAGCTTCTTTCTTCATTTAAAAATTTCACTTTTGAGATTTTTTTACTCTTTCATATCTTTAATGAATGTTTTCGGTAAAAGCTCCTAATTTGAAAACATCGTAGCACTGAAAACCTTCGTTACTGACGATCCATTCAATGCTTTAAAACGATGAACAGGATTGAAATGAATACCAAAATGTATATGTCACCCTTATTAATTCCAAAGGGCCCATAAGAATGGTGCGCAGGAGTGTACAGGGCCAAGTTCGGGCACGAGTCTTGTAAAGAATTTATAGGAGAGTCGATCGTGGCGTGCGGCAGTTGCGCGTCGTACCACCGGAGTCCGGCGCACGCGCACCGAAAGTAAAAGTTTAAGTTAGTGCAGTGAAGTGCAGTGCTAGTGCCGAGGCTCATCACTGGAATGGATGGCGAGGTAATCACAAAAAATATTACTATCGCACGCACGGGATTGTATTGTTGTGGTCTTGTGATAGATGGCTTACAATGTGCTGCCAGTTACAATAGCCGTTCAAATTGCCAAAGTACTTGAATATTGTTGTGTTTATGTAACTTGGGAGCATTCAATACAAGTTTGGGCAGAGATATTCTTAAGGGTACAATTAAGTACATAGGTCTTAAACTCGATTTAAATTTATTTAATTCCTACATTCAATTTAGTACGAGTACCTTGAGCAGTGACCGGCGACTATTGATTAACGTGAATTATTCCATTCTCTTTAGTTTCAATAAAGCCACATTGAATTCTAAGTCACATCTGGAACGTTCAGGGGCCTTACCATGAGCTCTTATTGCCATGATAGTTTCACTCATTTATGAGACAGATTTATGTGACGTGTATACATCTGTCACTGTCGTACAACTGAATTAACATTGCAATAAGAGCTCATGGTTGGGCCCCTGAAGTAATTAGGTGTCGAATGTACGAATTTGTCAGGTTTCGGCTTTGGGCGACAGTTTACAGTTTTTGCTATACCTATCTGCATAAATAATTCATAAGTTCGTTGTACTGACCAAAACAACAGTGTTAGAAATATAACTCGGTCCCGTTATAGTTGGTTTCTTGATAACTTTGTAATTCATCAAATAATCAATTAGATGTAAGTAGGTATCAATATACTTAATAATAAAGGATGTTTTATGTCTCTCTGTATGTATATAGGGTCTAGACTTTTAGGCGAACATTTTTTGAGAGCATCGGTCGATGGTACAAAACAATTTAAAATATATAGAAAAATCCCTTAACATTCTTAATGAAATTCTAATAAATTATTGTAAGATGTAGACTCAAAAATAAACAGCAATTATAACGAATAAAAAAAATTAAAGCCTTGTAAATTAGTTTTAACATTTTTAATTTGAGATGTACGTACCACCTACAGTCTAAGCTCTGTATTTATAAGACTTTATTATATAGAGAAGTACTTAGGTACTATTATGAATTGAAGGTGATTCGTACTTTCTTGGATGTAAGTTAAGAATTTACTTGATACTAGCTGTGCCCCGCGGTTTCACCCGCGTAGATTTATTTTCATCCTTATTGTCGCCGAACCCTAATATTTTTAATAAATAAAATTTGCCTAAGTTACTCATTTATACATCACCAGAACCGTTAAAATCGGTCCAGCCGTTTCAGAGATTATCCGGAACAAACAGACAGACAGAGAAAAAATTTAAAACTCGGTTTTTTTGTGTCAGTAGCGTGTATACTTTCATATGCATGTAGTGAAAAGTTGTTATTTTGGAATTACAAACAGACAGTTCAATTTTATTTATCTGTATTGATTTTCCATGCGGTTTTCAACATGAAGTGGACGATTCATGAGGCCCGTCTGTGTGTATTTAATGTAGTTTTGTAATTAAAGCTGAACTATCGTATTTCGTTAATGCATAGGAAAATACATACAAAACAAATGAATTTAAAAAAATTGTTTATCTGTTTGTTCCGGCTAATCTATGAGACGGCTGGACCAATTGTATACAAGGAGTAACATAGGATTGCCGTAGAGAAGAGCCGTGGTGGACTTGAGGTTTGAACAGTCGCCTGCTGCGCAAGCGATTACGTCGTTCACGTGAAATTACCAAGTACTAATGAAATTAAGTCTACGCGACTGGATACAATTGGAAAAGACCTCATTTCCTTGTAAACTTATCCAGGTGTAGGCGAGTGAGTCCCGTATAAGTAGGTATAGTATAAATGCAACTAGAAATGTTCATAGGGGCTCCCATTCGACCCAAGTCAAACTATTAGTTCAACCAGTTAAAGCAATTGTAGACAATTATCCCACTTAGATCCAAGATTCTACGTTTTACAACATGAACCATACTAAACTTGGTATTTTGCAGTACTTTAGTATTGCCGTTGAAGATAGTTAAGGGGACGCTACATTTACTTATAACTTATACAAATACTTACACTTAACTTGATATAATGAGGGTTATTTGCTAGTAAATATTTCTGTGATTGACATTGAGGATGGGACTAGGGCTGCCAGATACGAGGTATTTTCCTGGATTTTTCTGGGGTATCAGACGAAGTTGGAGTTAAAAGGTATTACCGTCGAAATCCAAATAAAAAACTTGGCTGTTGAAAATAGAAAAAAACTAGTTATATTTTCAAAAAATAGTTAATGGGTTCTGCCTGTCGTGAAATAGTTATTTTGGGGTAACGCTAACTTTAACCCGTGAGTGGTCATAGCGTGAAGCCTTATAGCCTTCCTCGATAAATGGGCTATCTAACACTGAAATATTTTTTCAAATCGAATCAGTAGTTCCTGTGATTAGCTTGCTCTAGCAAACAAACAAACAAACAAGCAAACTGAAAAAAAGATGCACATTATTTTGAAATATACTTAGGTACCTACTTCTATTTCTTGTAAAATCATCTGTTGCAAGGGCAACCCCTTAGATGCCCTAATTTTGTAGGAAAAATCTAGTATTTATGAAAAAAGGTGTACTACTGGACACGGGACCAAACGCAAAATTCCAGGGCTTTCCCGGAATTCCTGGCTATCTGGCAACCCTAGTTGAGGCTTAAAGACGGCATTGAAAACCGTAAGGAAGAGATACAAGAACTATTTATATATACAAGAAACCTGTAATCTCGTATTATAGTTTTACCCGCGTATATTATAGTTTTAAGGCAGCCTGCGGTTTTTTTTTTAAATAAATAAAAGCCTAGCTCCGTTAAAATCAGTCCTGCCGTTTCGGAGATTTGGTGGAACAAACAGACAGACAGAGGATTTTTTAATGTCATTTCTGTATATGCTATGATATGCATTTAATGAAAACCTGTTAATTTGGAATTACAAACAGACACTTCAATTTTATTAACCTGTATAGATGAAGAAAAAAGCGGAATAGCTCAGACGTCGTCGCGAAAACGTCCAATAGACTTGAAGTCCTATAACTTATAACCCCACGTTGGGAGAGGATTCCGATCGATTTTAATCGTTCAAAGACATTTCGATCATTTGTTTTACGTGACTCGAGGCACTACACAGTAGCCCCAAAGACTTTAAGTCTGATGTCATCGGCACTTAATCGACGCACCGGTTTCCAGTAATGAGTTCTCAGTTTTTTGCTTATTAATTACACATACATTCTCTGGTACTTATATATTTATTGCTTATTTGAGTGCGTTGTTAGGACGGCTATTATAGACGAACATTTTTACTTTGTTATGTTACTACAGGTCCAGTCATGAGTTATGAGGGCTGACCTTGAATGCGTTGTAGTTATTTTATGAGTCTGTCTCTCTGAATAGATAGATGCAGCCGTGGTGGCCGAGGTGTTTCAGCAGTCGCCTGTTATGCAAGCGACGCAAGTTTTTCTTAAAACTTACATGCAGTGATTTCACACCATATGCTTTGCCGGTTTCCTCACGATGTTTTCCTTCACAGTAAAGCATGTTTAATTTATAATTTGTTCATTAGTATACCGCTAATGTGGCGACGTGGACAAAACGGTCACCGACGCGGTTGTTAAGATACCGCTGAATGCATATCTAGACATTATGTCTGAAAGCGATTGTTTATGGCTGTTGATTGGATACACGATTACTTAGCTAATTACAAATGCGACATAAAGTATTGGCCCTACTACCTACTCAGATACTTAATAACTATTACTAGCTAGTTGTGTGTTCTTATTCTCCGTTTGCGCTGATTTTTTTCACCGACTATTCACTTTCATTTCTATTCATTACAGTATTTAAAAGCAATCTATGTTTACAAATTAATGACAGTTTGGTAAGTGTCTATGCTCTAAGTTTTTTACGTTGTCGATATCGCCTGCGTATTTTCCTTTTGTATGGGAACATTAAAAAGCGCTCCAAGCGGTGAGTATAGGAAGTTTGATGTCACATACAAAAAAAGCTCGAAACGTAAGGTGAAGCGACGACGTGTCAGAACCTATACTTGCACTGTTTGTAATGATAAAAAACAGGTGTCCGTCAAGCTAGCGTTACTAGGTAACTAGTAAATTATTATGGGCGTATGTACTTGATACGGTTTTATCTATACTTGATACTATATATAAATGAATCCCGTTTCCCTTTAAGAAAATTGCATGTATATTTGAAAATTTAACAATACTTAACCACCATATAAAATTATTTCTTTCTTCTTAAATCTAACCTTAGCGCTTTGGGCAATAAAAACTTTTTGATGTAACCTTATGACATTTGACATAGAATTGACAGAATACGTGCTGCATTCTCATAATTAAGACAGGACAACGTCTGTCGGGTCAGCTAGTATTAAGTATAAAGAGGAAAGGTTTTTTTGTAATGAATTGGCTCAAAAAGTACTGGACCGATTTAAAAAAGTCTTTCACCATTTGAATGCTACATCATTGATTAATATAGGCTATATTTTATATCCGTACTCCAACGGGAACTGGATAACGCGGGTGAAACCGCGTGACGTCCGCTAGTGAGGAAAAACTCGGCAAAACAAGTGATATATGTGATGGCTCGGGCCCGGGCCTTAAAGAGATGGCGTGAAGACAGCAAAATTAATTTCAGACAATTCTATGACAAAATAATGTATCATAAAAACTTACGATTCCATACGACTCCCGTTACATGAGCTTTGTTGCGGGAACTAAATGCAATATCTAAGTTGAACAATGGCCGCTCTGCCTGTGACAATATGGTGTTACGTCTTAACTTAAACATTAGTTCTTTAGTCTCTCATTACAGACTGTGTTGGTCTAGTGGTTGAAATCGCTATGTAATACAGAGTGCCTAGTGCGAGTTTTATTTATCGCCGTCACAAGTCACCGCGTCGACGTAAACGCAGATTTGTATGGGCTCACAATAGTGTCTTCTTTAGGCCGACAGACAGCACTGTTTCGATCCTATACAAATCTGTGTTTACGTCGACGCGGTGACTTGTGACGGCGGCAGTGAAAAACTCGCACTAGGCTCTCTGAACATTTCCTTGGCAAATATCTTCTCCCCGCGATTTTATTCGCGTCGAGTAGTTACTTTGGGCTAACGCTAACTTCAAACCGCGATTGGTCAGTGTGATGATATAGCCTATAGCCTTTATCGATAAATGGGCTATCCAATACTGAAATAATTTTTTGAATCAGATCAGTAGTTCCTGAGATTAGCGCGTTCAAGCAAACAAACAAACTCGTCAGCTTTATATTGGTGCAGATAACTGTGCCTATATCTATTGCTTTAAACTATTAAGGTTACCGTTGTTTGGTTACCAAAGCACTTCGTGGCAAGATACAACGAGTATACTACGTTAACTATCGAACGCTGACTAATGCTCATTACTTGCCAATTTACAGATGATGATAATTTTTCTTGTCAACAAACAGGTATGCTGTACGTTGGTTTAATTGGAGCAAACAGCGGGATAAAGGAATTTCTCCTAATTCTGCTACGATGAGCATAAAGCAAACAGCCGACACGAGTTATGAGAGCCCAGCGGAAATAATGGGGATAATTTATTCGCCTCTATACGGGATATATCGGGGACTCTTTAAGAAACCCATTTCATACAGTTAATTCAGGGTACAATTTAATTTCTTGCGTAAATACTTAACTGAATTATTAAACCAAGTACCTGTCATAAAGTCGTCAATAATGTAACATTCAGTTTATGGTTGTAGGTACCGTATAGTAGGATACCTACTAATTATCTTATATGATGGCTGGGCAAGCTAGTTTATATTATATTACAGAATGAGTCCATGGAATGCTTAATATTTATACCTCTAAGCACATAAAATTCACGATCAATCTGAGATCTTCATAGAAGTGAGTGAAATGAGTTAGTTTGAGAGATAAGGAGACTGGAGAACGAGTTTTTAGAGAAGACTTCGTACTTCGGTCATCACTGCCCGGAAGAAAATTATTTATATTGTGGCAGTCGTTTATTGGGTCCCCGCAATTATTCCCACTATTTTTGCTAAGCGCTAAAAACTTGTGGCAGCACCTATAAGCAAGTAACTTTGTGAAGCTCATTAAATTCAAATAAAATGAATTTATCTAAGTATTTATTAAACGTGGGTGTTGTTATTGCAACGCTTATGCTTACCCTTTATTTATTAAACATTTGTGGGCTTTGCTGAAAATTCTAGATTTGAATTTATGGAATGTCAATTTACGTAAGATTTAAGCTCTTTGTAGAGCTGCCCACCCAACCCATAGGTACGCAAATTTTTGAAGTTGCGAAGTAGTATACCCTATTCATCATCATCCTCCTGCCCTTATCCCATGTCATATCTGTATTCACTCCCATTCTAGTCATATCATCTTTCACACAATCCATCCATCGTTTCTTAGGTCTTCCTTTCCCCTTGTAACCATCCACATTCATAAACAAAACTTTTTTGGCAACATTACCGGGTGACAAGTAGTACACCCTATTGCCTTTATAAAATGCCATCTGCAGGTGTAGGTTTATGATCAAAATTTATGAAAAGGCAGCAGTGCCAGATTAAGCCAGCGCGGGGCCTGTAGCAAATTCGGCCTAAGGGCCCCTGGTTTGCTTTATATTTTCAGGTGGGAGTGATGCATAGCCTAAGCGTCTGCGTAAAATATCTTACATGCCTTATGGGAGATGCAAGATATTCAACGCGTGGTGCGCGGGGCCCTTAGCATTTGCTACTCTTGCTACGCGGCTAATCCGGCACTGAAAGGCAGTACTGGACAGACCTACTAATTCTCTCGTAGGGAGACACCGCGGTGAAGTAGAAAACATAATATTTAGGTTTTGTGGATTTACACATGCAATACCTAAGAGGTTGCAAAACTAATGTTATGTATTATGCATTGTGCATTAGCAGCAATAAGGTAGTAATACCGTTTGCCCTTACATAAAGCTTGTTATGCAGCCATAGAATAAACAATTTTAAGGTCTAATGTACGCCCTTCTAACACTTGGGCATTTACATTCCAATTCTAAATGAGCGTCGTTGGTCTAGTAGCGCTACTGCGGGCCACGAGATCCTAAGTTTGATGCCCGGGCTATTTGTTTTGTTTTCCTTCCTATAGGCAATAGACCTGCCCTATTATATATTTTTTTTAACATAAATTAGTATATCTCTATCTACCCCTTCGGGAATATCGGAAGAATGTGGAACATGGTGGTGATGAATTATCCACGTGTCATTGATTCAGTCGTAAATAAAATTCCTTTCCCTTTTTCCCACCGACATGCTGCATATTATATAGATTATTTAATTTTGGAAACTCAATGGTTTTTAAATATGTTAAGTTTAATTTCTTTTACAAAAGACTGTATGTTTCCTTTACATAAATAAATAAAATGTAGCCGTCACTTGCAAAGTAACATTATCCTTGCGCTTGCGCTAATAGAAGCGATACAAAATGTATGGGAATGACATAAATCAGGCCTACTGACTAGTTCAGGTTGTGCTCGACTCGTAGAACTGGGCCGTTTTTAATGCGATGCTGATTGATCAATGGGCAGGTAGAGTTGAATGCGGTGATTGGTCGACTATCTTGTAATCTTGTTCCTTGAGAATGGTGTAATGAGATTGATTGAAAAATGCTACGTTTCAAGAGGATTCCTGTGGGCTCTTTTAAGAAGGCTTTTAGAAGGCAGAAGTTTTTCACCGCCGCCGTCACAAGTTACGGCAACGCCGTAAACGCAGACTTGTATGTTGTCGAAACAGCGCTATCTGTCGGTCCACAGACAGGCACTTTGTAGATCCCAATCCGCGTTTACGTCACGCGATGACTTGTGACGACGATTTTAAGAAAACTCGGCACTGGCACTCAGTGCCCCATAGGTGGGGGAGCGGGGTCACTGTGCTCCCAGTATATCTTATTATGTAGGCACGGTGATGTAACATAATTACAAGCTTCCAATACCTAAGTGGTATAATGGGCTGTCTACCCGAAACCCGACGGCATGCGTCAGCGCACGATCGCCGCACGCGCCGCCTGTCATTGCTGACAACCTGGTTAATGCAGCTTTCGGACATCAGCACGTCATATATATTTGGGTCTTAAAACTCTGGAAAGTAATGTCTTGAAATACTGACATTCGTTTATCGCACAAATACTTACTGTTGGAATAACTTCTGATATTTCTTATGATTGAGACGTGTCGGATTTCCAAATTGTATTTATGAGTATTATAAAAAAAAAATTCACCCCCTCTTTTCATTCAGAAAATATCGCGACACGAAGAAATATATGAGGAAATTTTATTCTAAACAACTATTGTAATACCTAAATAATTTTCGTGTGAAATTTAAAATTAATCGATTCATTCAATAAACAAACCTTAAAATAAAGATGACGGATGTGGTAACGGATTAATCCACGCGAAAACAAAATTTTGTCTGCGAGTAACCCGCAACGAATTTCGAAAGGAAATAGCATTTTTTTTTAAATTTTCCTAATATACAATCAATATCGTATCATCATCATCATCAACATTATTTAAACAACACTAAACCTTGTCCCAGTATTAGGGCCTGGGTAACACACTCACTTAGAAAACAGTAACTTTTTTTTTTTTTTATTAAAATTGCGCGCAAGTGTTATAAAGTATACATTTACTTTATGGAAATGAGTTATTTGAGGTATCTCAGTGTCGGGTTCCACTTGAGAATGCATTAAAAGTATTCTAAGGATTAACTTTTGACATGACGTTACTCAGTCGCATTTTTAATCGAAATTAAGATTTGGATGAACAATTTCGAAGATAGATTATAACGGACGAGCCGTATAAGGCACGGCAGAGGCACTCCTCACGTATTATGTGAATAATTTCTTACAATAAGTACTTAGTACTACCTACTTTTCTTCTTACTAACCGCCCTCTTGGCACTATTTCTAAGGTTACTGATCAGGGCACAAACTATGAGCTCTTATTGCAATGATACTTCAGCTGTGCGAAAGTGACAGATGTATGCACGTCATACACATCTGTCTCATAAATGAGTGAAACTATCATGGCAATAAGAGCTCATGGTAAGGCCCCAGCAGGCCTACAAAAAGTAACATTCTCTCGCGCTTACGCTAATAGAAACGATACAAACTGTATGATAATTACATAAATCAGTCACGTGACATATGTCATTTCACACTTGGAATCGTTTCTACTAGCTAAGCGTGAGGATAATGTTACTTTGTCTACAGGCCTAGGGGTGATGCTTTAACCTAAAAAAAAATATTTTACAAACGTAAATGTCAAATTAAAGAAATACATTTTGTCTTTGCATGGGCTACAGCTACGATTTTTTACAGCTTATTTGAGCAATGACAAAGGATAAATTTGATTTGTCATTGGTTTTAAGGGTAAGCCTTAGGTCTTTATGTGTTTTAAATATGACAATCTAAGTATATAGTGATTAAATACAGCATTCATGAATTGTTACTACATTAGAAACTAGCCATTTTATTAGTAAAAAGATGAAAGGTGTTCTCAAGCATTTATGGCAAAAACCATGGGAATAACACAGTGCTTTGAAAGTGAAAGCATCGCAACCATAAATTGATAATTTATGGTACGTGTATAATGCTATGAATGTTCATCAGTAAAGTTTCCCTAGCAATTAGGACAAATTACTGACCTCGTATTACTTATAGGTTCGGTAAGTTACATCTAATCAGATAAATAAAATTGGAGTGTCTCTTTGTAATTCTAAAATAACAGCTTTACACTAAATGCATATGAAAATATACATGATACTGACAATAAAAAACCAAGTTATGAAATTTTTCTCTGTCTGCTGGCAGGTAGCTGATGTTTCAAAGAGTAACTTAGGCTACTTTTATTTATTAAAAATAAAAAATATTAAGGTTCCGTGACAATAAGGATGAAACTAAATCTACGCGGGTGTAACCACGGGGCACAGCTAGTCAGCATATAAAATTCTACTGGAATGTAATGTAAGGAGCAACTGAAATGCTATTTTGTGCAGAAATATTCGTGAAAATAACATTGTACATTGTCCACGTGGCATATAGTGGTGGGTTAGATTATACTAAAAACTTTAGATTATACTATGCAGTATTTTAGAGTTACAAAAATACAAGATCATTTTTATCGGTAGGTAATCAGCCACTCAGCTCACCGCATGCGCAGCATTAGGTAATGTCACTCACTTCACGACTTTTAGCTAAATGTCAACCATTTCTTATACCATAACTTCTTATTGCCGTCATAGTTCCACTGTGTGACAGTGACAGACTTATACACGTCATATACATGTGTCTCGTAATAACAGTTAAACTATCGTGGCAGTGGAGAGGTCATGGTAGGGCCCCCGTTCATGTTTGATTCCAAACATTTAAGCATTGTTTCTCGTGATTTAGTTATCGCTTTTAAGAAATCTAGTCGCTTCGGACCCATTAATTATTTTAATGGCATTAATTCGTCTTAACATTATTTAAGATTTATACGCCTATAAAGCCTGAATGTATTTATTACATGGCTTTCAAAAACCAGAAACATTATACTTTTTATCACACAAAAAAATATCAGGTTGCTAAAATAATATTCGTTATCAGATATTTAAGTAATGTATGGAATTTTGTGAACAGAAATGGTGTAGCCACGAGGATACATAAATCCAACATCGGAGGTGGCTTTTTGTCCCTTTTTGGATTCCTTTGTGTCAGGTATATGTAGTGTGACAGCGCAGCGGCCAGAAACGTGGACATGACTTAAAAAAGTGCCGGTATTCGCGTGAAATGTCGTGTCGGGACTCCGGCACCCGCTGTTACAGGCTTTACAACACCGAATTTCTGTGTCACGTTCACTTTAAATTGATTAAAAATTATAATCAGCGCTGCTTAATATGTACAGACATGCGTCAGGAAGTTTAAATATGTGTTCTTCATGAAAAACAATACCGTTCTTAAAGAAGTGTCTGTTTGGCAATGAATTAGGACGAAGCGAAGTGTTTTAAAAATGTAACATTAAAAAACTACGCGTTACTTGATAATCTTTGAATTCATTATTATATTAGGATTTCATATATTTTGGCCTTTGTGGCAAAATGCTTTGAAATCTTAAGTAAAAAGTGGGTGCTTAATACCTCTGCCTACTCTTTTGAGTTGGGATCCGACTGGGAATAACCATTTCACAGAATTCACAGTTATAAGATGGAGTGATAAATTATAGAACTCTCTGTTAAACATGTACGCATGTCAATAATGTATTCTGTTTATAATTATAACTGTACTGTATCTAGTAATTTACCAGTCTGCTGTTCTCTGAGTATTATATTACGTACGCAACACCTCCCCTCATGGCCCTCTTCCCAATGTTCCCGCACAATATCTAAGAGAACGGGAGTGGCTGAAAATCAGCGCTAAACGTAATTAAATTTACGGGCAGCACAGGCTGAGCCATGTCCCCTTGCTTTTAAAAGGCCTTAAACTTTTTTTTTTTGTTTTGTAATTTTATTATTTTGTAGTAATTTTATTATTTTGTTGTAATTTTATTATTTTGTTGTAATTTTATTATATTTTGTTTAAGTACTAAAAAGCAATAAAGATAATTTATTATTATTATTTTATTTTATTATACTGGTGAGAGTTCCCTCCATCATCGTTGAGGAGAATTTGTTAGTTTTTTAATTGGTAAATAAACAATACACACTTATATTATCGTGCCATTCACGATTGAACGTACCTACCAAAACTAGATCAAACTCGGACTAAAACTAAGTCCATCCCTTTTGAAATCAGTATATCAAAAAGAGATGGAACTACTTTTAAACCAAAATGTATCTTAACCGATATTTTGTTATAAGACGTGTGATGTGTTCTGTCTGCCAAAATTTCCTAAAATGAAATTAAAGAGTCCCGTTTTCTCCAAGTAATACGGTCACCATAGCCAAAGAACATCTGCTATCGAGCTTTAGTTAATTGATTTCAAATGTTATTGATCGATATTAAGATGGTGTGTTCATCGATTTAATGAGCTTTTAAAGGATGTTAATGGTGAAACGTTATGTTTTATTTTGGCAGCATCCATGACTTTACCGTTTGTTGTGTTTTTATCTTGAATATTATCTTCTGGTAGTGAAAGGTCAACATTATATTATTATACTAGCTGTGCCCCGCAGTTTCACCTGCGTAGATTTAGTTTCATCCTTATTGTCGCGGAACTCTAATATTTTTGAGAAATGAAAGTAGCCTAAGTTAGTCCTTGATATATCAGCTACCTACCAATGAAAGTCCCGTTAAAATCCGTGCAGCCGTTTCAGAGATTACCCTTTTGTGTCAGTAGCGTGTATACATTCATATGCATTTACTGAAAAGCTGTTATTTTGGAATTACAAACAGACACTTCAATTGTATTTATCTGTATAGATGTACAGATATATAGATGTATAGATATCCTGTGTCAGAGTGCTGAGTGCGAGTTTTCTTAAAAGCGCCGTCACAATTGTCATCGCGTCGACGTAAACGCAGATTTGTATGGGCTCACAATTGTGTCATCTTTAGGCCGACAGACAGCAACTGTTTCGATGCTATACAAATCTGCGTTTACGTCGACGTGGTGACATGTGACGGCGGCAGTGAAAAACTCGCGCCCATAGTACAAGCTTTGCTTAGTTTGTGCTGACTAGGTGGCGTTGTGTGATAATGTCCGAATAATGTATTTATTCCTGTAGTTTTTGACCAAGCATTCCTCGATCCCACACCGCAACAAGTATGTAAAGTACCATCAATCATCCGGCCCGCATGGCTCCCTGTCGATCATTATCCTACATAATTGAACCCTCCACTGCTACGGTAGCACATTGTTTTATTATGACTAACATCGCTACTGGAATTCTAATAAAATATCCGTTTTTATTACTAGTTATGTAGATTGTTGGATAATGTTCTTAGACGCGGTGATGTTGTGTGCTTGTGTTTAAATAAGTAGTTAAGAATATTGATATTATTTACTTCAATGCACAATACAAATACGGCAGTTCAAATCTGAATTTCTAAAGCACCTCCAGTAACAGATAAATCGTACTACACGAATGATTGTACTTTTATTTGCTTTAGGTACAAATATAGTCATCCCAGAAGTTTCCCGATGGAGTTGACAACTGTGTTAACATCCCCACTTTTCACCATACATATCCACGTTTCATTTCTTTGCAGATATACAGGATTATTTTAATTTTCATTTCTGTAAACCTCGTGGTTTAGGTGTGACAACATCGCACTTGAAGTTTTTACAGTAGTACTCAAGAAGCTAACTCACATAGCCCGGGGCTCCACGCATCCAATTCCTCACTAACTAGTACCCAGAAACACTCGCCTTCTAATGTTTAATATAATCATCATAATTATCTGGAACAAAAACTCACCTTTGTTATGTTCTTCTCAGAAATGATTTAATAGAAACAAGTTTAATGAACGCACCAATACGGCGTGATACGTGTTATTATAATAACATTACATAACCAAATTGATTGTTTCCACGTCTGTTGGTGTTGCCAGTATTTCTCATGTTGTTTCCATAAGATTGCTTCAAGGTCAGCGTGGAATATTGCATGTTATGACAATAGACAGTACAATTCAAAATCGCTGTCAAACGAGAATATTACAACTGTTTTACATACATACATACATACGCTCAGGCCTGTGTTCCCCCAAGGGGTAGGTAGAGGTGTTGTAATAACAACACCCACTTATCACCAAAGATGATAAAGTGCCAACGTGACGGTTGGTGAGTCTATCGCCGTCTCAGGCATACATACGCCTTTGAATCACTCCTTAGACATGTGCAGTTAGTTATCCTTTGCCGTAAAGCACGTGGTGTGAAATCACTGCACATATGTTTTTAAAAACTCATTGATACAGGCCCCACTAGGATTCGAATTTGCGTCGGCGGAGGGGTAGACAGAGGTGTTGAATTAATAACACACACTTTTCAACGGTCATGATTTAGTGCCAACGTAACAGATGGTGAATCTATCGCCGTTTCAGGCATTAAGTATACCTAAAACAATACTTCTCAGACATATGTAGTTATCCTCACGATATTTTTGTTCACCGTAAAGCACGTGGTGTGAAATCACTGTAGCAGTGAAGAACATTTCAAAGCATTCATAATTTCACCAACAGGGGTCTTATGACCTCTTATTGCCATGATAATTTGACTTATATTATGAGACAGATGTATATATGACGTGTATAAGTCTGTCACTGTCACACGGCTGAACTATCGTTGCAATTAGAGCTCACGGTTGGGCCCCAGAACCAGTTTAGTTACAGTTTTTACTAATCCACAGACAGTGGCTAAAGCCATTCAGTAATGCAAATAATTACACCCAATTTGGACGCGGTATGTCAGTGACGTGTGATTAATGATACCTCGGGTTGGGGCTAATTATCTTGCAAATTACCACCAGAGGGTAAGACCCTTCCTAAAGTGACGGCTCTTCACCTCTAGACATATCCTGTCAACGGCCACCAGAGATCTTGACAAATTGGTCAGCTTTCTCTTAAGATGTGTGCTTTCGGCAATGTGCGCTGTTTGTGTGTAGTTAGTACTTATTACTTAAGTGACTAAACTTACACACAACGTAGCCTTAAAATTAATATTAGTACACTTTGTAAATATCAATTTACTTAATTTTGCTTTAATTAAAATGGCTAGTTGCGGATCTCATTGTGTTTTTTGTAATTAGCAAAGTTACAATATTTTATTTCTGTCTTTTGCATTGTCTATAGCAACATTCACAAATGTCACTTTGAAATGTCAGTTATTATGAATACATTAAAGAGGGTATGTGGAGAAAAATAAATAATATATAAAAGTTATCTTTGTTACACATTCTCGACGGAAATACATACCGCTGTAAAGCTTTTCTTAGAAACAACTGAATTACGCAAGTATTATAGAAGATACAGAATGCTACCACTAGGGCCTCAGCTTGCAACAATCGTAAGTACCTTATACACTTTGAGTGTATAATAAGTTCCTAATTATTCAGGCCATAAAACCATTCACGCATATCTATTTCCCTTGTCTTTCCTTTGAGTCTAATGGATAATTAGCCGATTATATTGCTCGATGTGTCGGAAGCCGCACCTCGTTGTCAGATCAGCCGTGACGTAGACAATGCTGGGGAATCGAACCCCGGACCCTCGGTCAAGCACCGGTAGCCACAATTATTCCACAAACCCGGTCATAGTGGTTCACTTTGACCCTGTTAGTTAAAGAAAATGCTTTCTTTGAAATTAGGACTATTGCTTGGATCATTTCATTTCGTTTTCAATCTATACTTCTATACTAATATAATAAAGAGGAAATATTTGTATGTAAGTATGTTTGTAACGAATTGGCTCAAAAAGTACTGGACCGATTTTAAATTATTTCACCATTTGAATGCTACATTATGACGGATTAATATAGGCTATATTTTATTTCCGTACTCCCACGGGAACGGGAACTACGCGGGTGAAACCAAGTGAAAAAAGTATACCTCTTATAACATATTTGCTTCGTAATTATAACACAATACGATACATACGCTTGAATAAAATTAATTTGAAATTACGCCTTCGAAAATTAAATTATTTAAATCTATAGCCACCTAAGTCTTTAACGCACCAATAAATAGATTAGTATGTAATCCCAACTCCATGTTCCCCCGGGACAGGCGGCCAGTGTCCCACACACCCGCCCCAGATAAGGGCCACAGGGAGCCATTGTGCCGACACACGGGCCGCATGCGAAACTGTGGTATGCAGCCTCATCCGGCACTTACATACTGAGGCGTTTGTATTTGGGAACGTATGGTTTTAATTTCTGAATAATATGTTTAAGGGTTAAACTAATTAAATGCTTTTTTGTTCCTTAACCTTGATGAGGAGCAAATAAAGCTTTTGTCCGCGACTTCGTCCGCGTGGCATAGTTACTTTGGCTAACTTTAACCCGCGATTTCGATTTCGTAGCGTGATTTCTTAAAATTGGTTAGGAAAAATACGAACACATTTTAAGAATTCAGAATATAAACACGTGTGTCAGGCATAAAAATAATATATGGCCTATAGCCTTCCTCGATAAATGTACTATTTATCACTTAAACATCTTTTCAAAGCGGACCAGTCTTTTAGATTAGCGCCTTCAAAAAACAACAAACTCTTCAGCTATATCTATACATCTATACATCTATACAGACCCTTTACAGAAATATAGAGAGGTAAATGGAAAAATTTATAAAATTATAAGTAAAAAACAGATAAATAAAATTGAAGTGTCTGTTTGTAATTAAAAAATAACAGCTTTTCACTAAAAGCATATGAAAGTATACACGCTACTGTCTGTCTGTCTGTTTGTTCCGCGTAATCTCTGAAACGGCTGGCCCGATTTTAACGGGACTTTGATTGGCAGGTAGCTGATGTTCCAAGGAGTAATTTAGGCTACTTTTATTTATAAAAAATATTAGGGTTCCGCGACAATAAGGATGAAACTAAATCTACGCGGGTGAAACCGCGGGGCACAGCTAGTTAGTAGCACAAATAGTTGTTGGTACCGTAAAGCATCTGTAGATATCTCCACCTTGGTGATGTAATGAAGGGAATCAAGACCAATGTGTTTGTATTCAGTGAGGATGGTATCACGCCGCGCGCGGAGGCGGCGTCGCTGAGCGCGGGAGGCGCGGGAGGCGCGGGCGAGCGAGCGTGCGCCTGCGCAGCCTGGCCGCGCCGCCACCCTGCGCCCCACGAGATACTCAGACCTAAACCAAGAAGGTAACGTCAGTACACTACTTTCAAACTGGGTATATAGCTTCATTCTTGGTTTGTCATCATCGTCTCCCTATCCCATCCCATACATTGTTGTGGTTGGCACTTAATTCAACCCGATGCGGCTGATCACATGATTTTCATACGAAACGACTGCCATCTGACCTTCGCAACCCCTTTTTTGTGGAATCGGTAATCTGGGTTTAACCAGTTGTCAGACTCTCTTAGGCCTCTGACTGGGTTGTTCCAATAATCCCCATTGAAGACTGACCTCTAACGATTGCCAAAGATGTTAAATTGACAACTGCGACCGACGGCCTAACGTGCTCTCCGAGGCACGGAGGGATCTCGGGCGGTCACCCATCCAACTACAGCAAATGATCTGCGCAGTAACAACTGTGCCACGAGCTCCTTATTCTCGTGATTATCGGTCTGTCAATCAATGCTAAAGAACATAAACAAATAGCCATCTATTGTAAGTTTACACGTATATGGTGCAGTGAGTAATAAAGTAAACTAAATTAATTTTTATTAAGTCAAGTCTTACCGGTGTTCTTCCTGTAGCTTTGATGATGATGATCTAGCCTATGTACTTAGGTACCTATCTCAAATCTAAAATGGTCCTTCGACAACACAGTCTTCAAAATCACAAATGTCATAACAAAAGTGAAAAATGTAAGATAGAGGTAACGATTACCTTCTATCTTGCTACGCTTAGTATTTTTGTTTTACTTAGTATAGTGCATTTTGCCATTTCTCACCAGCATTTCAAAGGTATTTAATTACATTCTCGTGTCTCTGATAAACCCTGGCTTCAATTCGTGGCATTGCACCACTCTTCACTTACAATTCAGTTGTTTATTAGGGCTAAGGAGGAATTCATGTTCGCTTCGTGCTAAATACTTGCTGACACGCTTTCTTAATCCGTTCTAATTCAAGCCTGAATGATTTCGTGACTGAGTTGGGATTGGGTACATGTGTTTTCCTATGTCTTTCGAAGGGTCGTGGTGGCCTTGGGGTTAGAACAGTCGCCTGCCAATGAGTTTTTCTAAAAATTTATGTGCCGTGATTTCACATCATGTGCTTTACGATGAAGGAACACATCATCAGGAAACCTGCATATGTCTGAGAAGTAATTCAAAGACGTAAGTATAGTGAAAGAGCGATAGACTCACTATCTGTCACGTTGGCACTAAATCATCTTATGTGAAAAGTAGGTGTTGTTATTACAACTTTAAACTAAAATGCTTTAAACGAAGACTAGACTAAACTCGGACTAAAACTATGTCCGTCCCTTTCCATATCACAAAGAGATGGAGCTACTTCTAAAATGTTTAGTAATTAGAGTGAATGTGCTTAAGTCCTAAGAGATTAACCGGTAGTTAAAATAACTGGCAAACTAATAGCTTATAATAAATTAGAGTTATCAAGCATAACCTCATTATGGTAAATGTAAATATTTGTACTATTCTGCGTATTTAAGTGCAGTTACTTTTCAAGTGGGCCAGTGTGGAGCAGGCATACCTACAGCGATTGTTGAACACCAACCTTAAAACCAATACCATAACCATGATATTCACCTATCTACTGCCGCGTTTCTCACCACGAGCTTTTGGGTGAAGGGAAACATCTTGAGGTAGACATACGCTAGTTGCATATGTTTAATAAATAATTCTAAAGTGGGTGTTGTTATTACAACAGCTCTGCTTTTACCCTTTCGGGGACCTTTCTGGGATAGCATGATGATTTTTATAATTATTAATAACTAGCTGTGCCCTGCGGTTTCACCTGCGTATATATTAATTTCATGGTTGACCCGCGGAACCCAAATGGTTTAAAAAAATCAAAGTAGCCTAAGTTACTCCTTGTAATATTAGCTATCTGTCAGTGAAAGTTCCGTCAAAATTGGTATAGCCGTTTCGGAGATTACCCGGAACAGACAGACAGACTGACAGAGAAAAAAATTGATACTAAGTTTTTTAATGTCAGTACTGTATGTACTTTCATATGCATTTAGTGGAAAGCTGTTATTTTGCAATTACAAACAGACACTTCAATTTTATTTATCTGTATAGATGTACCAAAACTAATGCATGTGCAGATGCAATACTTAAGTGCTAAAAATGTTCGTCTCTCCCTCCTTCCCAGCATGTCGTATCGCGTTGGTCTGATGGGACATTCCAACGCACTGATAAATCCAGTTTTGAAATCCGGAGATGATTTTTTCGGGCTGTCCTGCCAGTAGCCGCCGCAAATGACTAAATAATGCGATTCGATTTATTCCAATGTTCGTTATTCCAACGCACCAAAGGTATTACTCACTACCTGGGGCCCAACCATGAGCTCTTATTGCAATGATAATTCAGTTGTGCGACAGTGACAAATGTATGCACGTCACATACATCTGTCTCATAAATGAGTGAAACTATCATGGCAATAAGAGCTCATGGTAAGGCCCCTGCATTGGAAATGCCCGCATTACTCTTACTTCGGAGTTTGAAGTCAAGTTTTAGAGGTATGAGTTCGCGTAATCTTCGGCAAATTGGAATTAAGGCTACATTTTAATCCTCGAATGATCTCAAATATCGAATGATAATTGCAATTTACAACTTAATTCGTTAATAATAAAGTTCATTGTCAACTGTTAAAAGCATTTTGGACGAAACTCTAATATAAGCACGTGTGTTAAACCAATAAGAGCTTTCGGTATTAACGCGAACTCTCGACGTATACAGTGTGACTTTCCTTTTTAAATAAAATGGTATGTTCTAGAGAAGAGCAATGGCATTTAAAATGCAGTCGTATCGCATACACTGTGAAAAGGTTTTTGAAATTCCACACTCAAAGTCAAAGTCAAAGTCAAAAATATCTTTATTCAATTAGACTTTTACAAAGTACTTTCAAATCGTCAGAATGACATTAATTTACAATATTATACATGCTACCGCCAGGTTCGGAAGGTTGCTTTTACTGAGAAGAACCTGGCAAGAAACTCAGTAATTACTCTTTTCAAAAATATTATACAATTTTAAAAAAACAAAGTAAATCACTTGAGAAATGTAAGCCCATGGACACAGTTCCAATGCACAAATGTCGATAAAAATTAACATAAAGAAAAGTCTAGTAGTTGTACTTATATCTAAAAGCGTTGCTTGAGATGACCAGCCCCCACAAGCAGCACCTGTTCACAAGTATGACGAGAATGCCAGTCATCGCCCTCCTCAACCATTATAGAGGGAAGTGAGCGACCCGTCATCTTGACGCCGCCGCAAGCAAGCATTCTAATGAGGGTTGATAGTTTTAACATAAACAAACACTGATGCCTATTACTATGATTTATTACAGAAAATCCATCTTAGACAATAATCCTAACACGTCAGGATATTACGTAATATGCAATTGCAGAAGAGGTTCAGTTTATTGAATGTGGTTTTCACATTTTCTCAACGAGCTTGCAACAATTGTGCGCGTTGAAAGCTAAACGATAAATAGAGCTCGGAATATACAGACACTTTTAAACTATAACTATATATAATCCATTAGGTTGATTTTAACCCATTTCAGATAAGTTTGAGACGTTCTCATAGTGATCTCAAGATACACAATTGTATTTTCTTAATTTTTTTTGAGTTAAATTAATTATCTTAAAATTTTCCACACAATCTTATATCTCCTTTGTGATATATTCATAACGATTAAAAAAATTGTATTTTCTGTTATTATAAAGAAGATAAACATTATAGAAATCATATTTTTATCTTATAACTAGCTGTGCCCCGCGGTTTCACCCGCGTAGATTTAGTTTCTTCCTTATTGTCGCGGAACCCTAATATTTTTAAATAAATAAACGTAGCCTAAGTTACTCCTGTGAAAGTGTCGTTAAAATCCGTCCAGCCATTTCAGAGATTACCCGGAACAAACAGACAGACAGACAGACAGAGAAAAATTTAAAAACTTGGTTTTTTAGCGTCAGTAGCGTGTATACTTTCATATGCATTTAGTGAAAAGCTGTTATTTCGGAATTACAGACACTTCAATTTTATTTATCTGTATAGATTATAATGAAGAAAGTATTTATTTGTAAGTATGTTTGTACCGAATCGGTACAAAAAGTAGGTACTGAACCGCTTTTAAAAATCTTTCACCATATGAATTAATGATTAGTATAGAATAATATATTATAAAAAAAAATATTTTATCGCCATACTCCCACGGGAACGGGAACTACGCGGGTGAAACACGTGACGTCCGCTAGTAACTTATATCTTGGCAGTCGCAAACAGAAACTAACACAATATCAAGGCACCTAGATATGCTTACATTTTTTTCTAACTCTTTTTTTTTTTTATTGATGAGGGGGAAACCTTCAAAAGGTCCCCGTCCGCCCTGGGAGAGGCAGATCGGGGTATGTGGGATTTTTACCGCACTAAAACCCCCCCGGTGGCCATCCTCAGTGCTCAGGGGGGACTCCGGGTACTCTGATAGATCGCACCAGTGTCCCCCCACACTTTTCCGGGGCACATCCCCGGGGCAGCAGTCGCCGCCCCTGGAGACCTCGCTGTGGTCGGCAGCGCGAGCCACATCGCGCTGCCACCTTCCCGGGCCCGCGGCTCGGTGGTCAAAGCTCCCACCCCGACCACCGCCAGCAGGCCCTCCGGCCCCCGCCTAGTCGCCTCTTACGACAGGCAGGGGATACCATAGCCATATTCTAAGACCCTGGCTATTGGGTGGTTTTTTCTAACTCTATGGTAACCCTGCGGTTTTCCATGTGGGAACTTATGGGAGTACAAACAATAGTTTAATAAACTAAATAAATGAACTTTCCCTAATCGCGCGGGGTGGGAACGTAGTTATAATCACATTGTTTACTTGGAACCGTACCTTCTCGTGTTTTATGCAATGAAAGTAACCGTCGCTTGTGATAGCAGACGGTTCCCAGGCGGTTTCATCATATTACTTTTAATTTTGTAAAGCTGCCCCTTTCTCGTCGTTTTGGTATACACGTAATAAGTAATTACTACGTGTGAAAAGGCAATAGGATAGTTTAAGATTCATCTCTGCGGTGACTGGTGCGTAAGTACGGCTTGGATGCCTGCAGCTAAGTATTTCAGTATTGGCAACTTTCTTCTGCGGTATTTGCTTATTAAGTTTGTTTTCAATATCATAAGGCGTGTGATAGCTGATGGGTACCTTGTTTCAAAGCTTATCTGCTACGTACTAAACTAATTTTGCCTTTCTAATCAGTACATAAAGAAATACACCACATTTCTCATATAATTCTTGGGATTGACGGAATGTGCAAAAGATTATATTAAGAAACTAGCTGTGCCCCGCGGTTTCACCCGCGTAGATTTTAATTTCATGGTAGGCCGCGGGTCCCTAATGTTTTAAAAAAATTACTCCTTGTAACATTAGCTATCCGTCAGTGAAAGTCCCGTTAAAATCCGTCCAGCCGTTTCGGAGATTACCTGGAACAAACAGACAGAGAAAAATGTTAAAAATTGGTTTTTCTATGTCAGTACCGTGTATATATGAAAGTATAGCATTTAGTGAAAACCTATTATTAAGCAGCTACAAACAGACAATTTTATTTATCAGTATAGCTTATTTAGCTTTAAATCCATCGGAGTTCAACTCGTTAACACTACGTAACGTTGTTTAAAAGAATAGTTTTATATGAAAATAGTAATTTCAATTTATGCTATTTAATGACACCTGTGAAACATAACCAACTCTATAAAAAGTAAGGTTGATTTAAGAATCTACTCCTATTTTATAAACCGGTTAAAAAAGTATACCCATCATTAGGTATATACTTACTATTTGTGTAACCAAATGCTTACTCAAACCTCGTTACCTCGATAATTGCTAAACAGAACAAAATAATTCGCATTTAAATACAAACGGCGAGAAACTGAACTTGATATGATATCAAAGTACATACAATTACTTATTCAGTGGTACAAAATTGCCATATGCCCGTGAATGGAGGTAATTAACGCGGCTATGATAGTTACAATTTATTTAATTACATTAACTGCTCGCACTATAACGGAAAAGTCTATGCATAGATATCTCTGCGGGCCCTTATTCTACAAGCAGTCGATAAAAGCTTACATAGTAGACATTTTACTGGTACCTCATAGGAAGGGTAATTTGACATGTCGTTAAACAAAATATATACGCATTTCTCACACCGAAGACTTCTAATTACTTGCTAGCAAACGATGACGTGATTTTGCCTTCAAAAGAGATAAAATAGATGTTTGTTGACAGCACACGCGCTTAAGCGATGTGCTATCACTCAAGCCTCGCTTGTCAGCTACTGTAAGGTGGTTGGAGCTGCTTTCCTACTAAAAGCTTGTTGCACATTTGAGACCAGAACATTATCATCATCCTTCTGCCCGAATTCCATGTCATTTGTGGTCGACGCTCTATGTCTTTGTCTTCCATTTCTCTCTATTAGTCTTCATAACTGTATTCACTCCCTTTCAAGCCCTAAGATCTATCACACAATCCATCCATCGTTTCTTAGGCATCTCCTCTTGTATACATCCACATTTATAAATAAAACTAAGTTCATTCTAATTTGAAAATATTATAATTTAACGATTATATAAAGATGTCTGTGATCGCTAAAATTCTTGGACTGCAATTAGGTGATATTTACTTAGGTGTAGTAACAATCACATATTTTACAATGATAGCTTTGTAATTATTATATTATACTTTAAGTAGTTACCAGGTCAAATGCATCTACTTTTAAAATATCTTATGACTAAAGCTGAATGTGACTCGCTCACCTCGACACATCCAGGAAATTCAGTGGCATCCAAAACAAGTTATTAAATTAATAAAATATTCTTATCTCTCATCTTTAAACATATCGTTTCAGACGTCTGGCATATGTGTCTGGTCGTACATTTAATTCGAAAAGACTTGCAAATACAGAGAGCAATTCATTACTTACGAGTACCAACGGGTGATTACGCTACACGTGCGAGCAATTCAGTAATAACCCCTCGGATTGAAGTTGCTCTAAATTTAGCTTCGACTTATGGAATCATTCACCTCGCATTCGATATAGACGAGTTTCAAGCAAGTGCATCGATATTAAGTTTACGAGTATGCACAGCTTACAACACACCGTTAATGTGTAACTATTAAAAACTTATTATTAAACGGGTGGGTTGAACGTACTAAAACACCGCAATTATTACTGAACTTACGCCGGGGAAGGTCTACGTAAGGCGCAGAATATATTTTTATTTAACTGCATGAACAATTTTCGTTTCATGCAAATATGCAATTCATGTTTGTGTTGAAAGTTCTTTTCAATGAAAGCATATACTAAGCTCCAACCTTGAGGTAAGGGTCTTAATTGAGTTTTGATTGAGATATTTTCGCACGTGGATGATAGTAGTAGCGGGGCGGCAACAATGGTTGGTGTGGTAACGGCGCCGGCGACGGCCGGTGAACGGTGGCGCTCGTCACCGTCAGTGCGGCCGGCACGCCCGCGCAGTCATGCTGTGCCCCGCGCGTTGCTCGTGCTTCCTCTGCCGCGAGCTTCACTCCTGCCGCGCGGCCGACGCGAGGAAACCGCCCAATAAGATGAGCGACAACTTCATACTGAAGAAAGCCGAGGCCTGGGAGCCGATGAAGTTCATACGCGGAGCGGCCAGACTCTCAGTCAGACACTGGCAGGCCAGGGAGCCCCTCACCACAGCTAAGACTAGGATCGCCACACACAAGTCCACCAGTTGCGAACAACTATACCCACAACCCACAGAAGAGGACTCAGGCCCATTCAAAATGAGGCGGGCACCGAGCACGGATCGAGTCAAACCTCAATCTGAAAATAAACCCTTATTTAAACTCCTCGGGAATTCGCGCCTCAAGAAAATGAATAACAGTGATGCGTCAGAATCAAAGGTGCGTCGAAGCGTGCTGAATTTCAGGAGAAATGATTCGCCGCATTCGAAAAATATTCACGAGAAGTATATTCCTTTGCCACAGATATCATCACCGGTGGAACATATCTACAGTGAACCAAGACCTTGGAGCTCACAGCCGCACTTCGATGGTTGCAGCCGACCTCCTACCTATCAAAGTGTTGAGAAACGGGAGGACAACAATAAAGGATCAGTCGCTGAAAAAAATAGGTTCAAAGATAGTAACAGATTCCCTTGCTATGAGGAACTGGCCCAAAGGATATCTCAAGACAAAAATAAAAAGGCCAACTTACCTCTGACAGAAGGTGGTTTAGCAAATAAAATAACTCAAAATAATAACAAAGTAGTTATATATTTTGGAGATTCCATCATCAGGAAACACAATGAACAGAAGAAAGAAGAAATGAGACAGAAAGAGGAAATGCCTAAAAAAGAGGAAGTCATTTATGCAAATAGGCTCTTAGAAGAGACTGGTAACTTGGGCCTTCGCGCGGATGTAGACGTAGGTGGGGAAACACACGACGTTTCCGAGGTCCACGTGGAAGAAGCTATTTACTCAGAGATTAAAACTGAAGATATATCAGAAACAGTCACAATAAATGACGCTACGTATAAGAAAGATGTATTTGGAACTTTGAGTTCTGATGGATTTCTGGTTGTTGAATTCGAAGGAAATTTCGAACGTGCTCGTCAGTTGGTTGAACTGGTTCATGGAGGCGGCACTGATCATCACGAAGCTAATGTTCTGGATGAAGACGAGCAGTGTGATTGGAGTTTCATCCAAGGTTGGAGGAAACGGTAAGTAATATGCAGTTATGCTTGAACTGTAGACGCTGTGACCCCGATCACACCATGTGGTATAATCATGATTTTCATAGGAGAGCAGTAACGGACCTGTGAAGGTGGTTAATTGTTAATTGTGTTCTGGTTCAGTTTGGTGCTGCTGTAGCGTTATGTTTTAATTATCTTTTGTGTTGCACGATATTGTGATCACACAATCACGACGAATCATGTGACTTGAACATGTTATAATTCTGCCGTCATATTTAATGGTACGTAAGTAATATCGATATTTATGTTTTACTAGCTTCTGCCTGCGACTTCGTCCGCGTGGAATAGTTACTTTGCGGTAACGCTATTTTTTACCGCGATTGGTTTTAACCCTAAAGATATATTGCCTTCTTCGATAAATATGCTATCTAACACTGAAATATTTTTTGCGATCTTGTAGTTCCAGAGATTAGCGCGCAAACAAACAAACACAGCTTTATATATTAGTAGCTATGTCCTGCGGTTTTACCCGCGTAGATGTAGTTTCATCCTTATGGTCGCGGAAACCTAATATTTTTAATAAATAAAAGGTAACCTATGTCCTTTCTCAGGGTCTAAAGATTGTCTGTGCCAAATTTCATCAAAATCGGTTGAGAGGTTTAAGCGGGAAAGCGTAACAGACAGACAGACAGAGTTACTTTCGCATTTATAATATTATAGTAGGGACTAGCATAGATGATTTTTACAAGTAGTAATCTAAGTTATTAGCCTGCAATTAAAAAGTGCCCAATCTTTTTGACAGGATGCCAAAAATTTACTCCGTTTGTGTGTAAATGTATATGTAAAGTGTACCACAATATGATAACACACTTCGTTGATAATTACGATGTAGCTGTATGGTTTATGCATAAAGTTTATTGATAAGGTAAGCATCTAATGGCAGTAAATCCATGTAATGTCATTATCAACAGTCATATAACGGGTGGAAGCGGTGGTATCTCCTCAATAGTACATGCGGCGTCCGGGAAGACATTTGCGTTAATTGCACAGCAGTTCCCTTGATAACAATCGAGTGTTGTTGGTCGACGAACCCGTGCGAGCTTCTGCATTATTGTGCACATCCTATCTACTTCCACACTAGTCAAAAATCCACGCTATTCTCGACCTTATCTCCTTACGTAACACTTGATTTTGAACATGCGTTTGACAGAAATCCCAGCGCGTCTGTGGTGAGAGAGCCCATTGATACGCAAGACTTCAGATCTCTTTTGTTCTGTCTATCACAAGTTTTCTTGTTTATTGGATCGTTTACTTTTTTACAAACATCACCTTCCTTGAGAACATCCACATCACTTAATGTTTGTTTTCCCACTTCTGAAATCTTTTCACTTTGTCAAGTACTCACTGCCAGACAACTCTTTATCTTTCGCACAGTCTCACGTAAACATTCCCAAGTACCATATGACCCTAACTTCACTAGTTCTAAACGTAGATCTGATAAAGTGTGCCAAATTATAAGACGACGCACGGCACTCGCCAGCCGTCATTACCATTACATTAGTCCTATACTGTACAATGCATTAAATAAAAACTTAAATATATATCCACTTACATCTTACAAATGTAAAGAAAAATGTAGCAAATGGCTTATGTCCTTATCATATCAAGACACTGAAGACCTTCTAAACCTACACATAACATAAACACAATTAAATACAAAACTTAAACACACACACACACACACACACACCAACACACACACACACCAACACACACACACACACACTCACACACACAAACACACACACACACCTCACGCTTACTAACATAATAACAAATTTACTTTAATTAAATATAAATAATTGTTGTTACTCATTATTGCAACTAACTTTTCTGTCATACATGTGGGATTGATGAAATGAGTTTGTATGCGATAATGATAGGCAATGTTTGAACGTTTAAGAATGGAAGAGGAAAAAAATAAGATTGACAGATGACGGAGGGAAGAGAAAAAAAAAGATGGAGGACGATAAACGACGAAAGACGAAATATATTTTATAAGATTTATAATTGTGCAGAAAAGGAGTAAAGAAATTGAAACGTTTTATACTTTTATTATTATTATTTTTAAAACTAGTAAACTACAATTTTGGGGGCTCGTCCATTTCGGAAAAAGACGACTGAGCTGATGACCGAAGAAAAATGGCGAAGCGTGGTGGTAACAAAGACGATGCTATGAAGGATGACGAGAAGATGACAGCGCAGGCAGTATCTTCATTATTCTGCCAAGATGGAATTGTGCAAAAATTCAGCGGCGATGATAAAACCTATACGTCAAGTAAGTGGGCTCAAGATGTAGAGGAGAACGCGGAGATATTTGGATGGACGCCTGCTCAGAAACTCCTTATCGCCCGGAGATCACTGACTGGTGTGGCAGCTAAGTGGTTAAAAACAGAGTCTGTCTTCAAGACGTATGACGAATTGAAGATAAACCTGGTGAAAGAATTTCCTGACACAATTAATTCGAAGGAGGCTCATGAATATTTAGCTGCAAGGAGGAAATTACGAAATGAAACGTACTATGAATATATGCTGCATATGAAGGAATATGGAAAACGCGGTAAAATAGAGGATAGCATTATAATTGAATACGTAGTAGATGGAATAGAAGATCTGACGATGAATAAGGCTATTTTACACGGCGAGACGACATATGCGGGGCTAAAAGAAAAACTATCAATATACGAAAAAATTAAGAATAAATCTAGAGAAGGCGTATTTATCAGAGAAAGACAGACACAGAAAAATTATATAAGTAAGAAGAGATGTTATAACTGTGGAAGCATAGATCACGTAGCGAGCGAATGCAAAACGGGAATAAAATGTTTTCGGTGTAATGAGTTCGGCCATATTGCAAGTCAATGTACAAAGTTTGTCAGAATGGAAACGTCACCCACTGACCAAAACGGAAATGCGAAGAAAATGGGCGGATATGTCAAACCAATCATCAAGCAGCGCTCATCGATGTTTGGCATGACAGCTAATCAACCGACCAAAGAGGATCAAGCATATTGTGATGTTGGTAGACATGACGTTGAAGTTTGTTGCGAGATGACAAGCACAGGTGACATTGGCAGAACTGACAAGGATGTCATGCAAGTATTAGACGTTTCAACGAGCAAGAAATGTACAAAATTTGTAATGGTAAACAATGTTAAGGTGAATGCTTTGATAGATACTGGGAGTGATGTAAATTTAATGTCTGTATCATTTTATAAGTTGTTAAATACCTGGAAATCTGAAGATTATTTAGTATTAACGGGACTTGGTTATGCAGAAGTACGTTCCTTAGGTAAGGTTAAGGTAGCAATTTGTGTTGATGGGCAGAGTTATAACGAGGTAATTTTTCACGTAGTGCCTGAGAGTGTTATGCCTCACGAGTTGATTATTGGTCAGGAATTATTACATAGTGTCACCATAGTTATGAATGAAGGGTGTGTAAATTTTTTACCTGATGGGTCAGATTGGATTTTTAAGATTGATTGTTTTACTTGTGTTGATGTTTCGTTAGACCATGTGAAGAATCCAACCGTCAAGAAGGAAGTCATGAAATGTATTACGGAGTATCATCCTGTTCAGCGCGAGGAAGCACCAATTAAACTTAAGATTGTGTTGAGAGATTCTGTACCAATAGCTCAGCGACCCCGAAGAATATCTCTCATGGAGCAGCAAATTGTGGAGAAGCAGGTGGATGAGTGGTTAGAAAATAAAATTATAAGGGTGAGTCATTCAGAGTATTCTAGTCCTATTGTGTTGGTGAAAAAAAAGGATTTATCAATGAGAATGTGCGTGGATTACAGGCTGATTAACAAAAAGATTTTGAAGGATGAATTTCCACTACCTATTATTGATGATTTGATTGACAAGTTAAGGGGTGCAAAGGTATTTAGTGTATTGGATTTAAAGAATGGATTTTTTCATTTACCTGTGAGCGAAGAGTCTATACCATATACCTCTTTTGTGACACATCATGGACAGTTTGAATTCCTACGTGCACCATTTGGTCTTTCAACATGTCCAAAGACGTTTATGAGATTTGTCAGTATTATTTTCAGAGAGTGGATATCTAAGGGGGTTTTAGTCATTTTTATCGACGATATTCTCATCCCAGCATGTGATGAATTGCAAGCAGTCTCAAAACTAAAACAAGTGCTTGAAGTTTCTTCTCGTTATGGTTTGCAGATAAACTGGAAAAAGGCTAAATTAATACAGAGGGAGATTGAATATTTAGGTCACATAATTAAAGATGGTGAAGTGCGACCAAGCTTGGAGAAGGTAGAAGCTGTGGCAAGGTATCCAGAACCACAGAATTTAAAGCAGTTGCACAGTTTCACAGGCTTGACTGGATATTTCAGGAAATATATTGAAAACTATGCTGTTATTGCTCAACCTCTAACAGATTTGTTAAAAAAGAATGAAGGATTTTGTTTTGGTGATGAGCAAAAGAAGGCTTTCCAAACGTTGAAGACAAAGCTAACCAGTGAACCAGTTTTGAAGATTTTTGATCCTCAACTGAAGACCGAGTTGCATACAGATGCATCTTGTGTTGCATTTTCAGCTATCCTTATGCAGTACCACCCAGGCTCGGGATTGCATCCTGTTCACTTTATGAGTCGAAAGACAAGTAGTACTCAAAGTAAGTACTCGAGCTATGAATTGGAAGCGTTGGCTATTATTGAAGGAGTAAAAAAGTTTCGACATTATCTGTATGGTATACACTTTAAGATTGTTACTGACTGTAAGGCCTTTGAGATGACTTTGAAGAAGAAAGAATTAACTGCAAAAGTGGCTAGATGGGTGATTTTGCTAGACGAGTATGACTATGAGATAGAACACAGAGCGGGTTCTAAAATGAAACATACAGATGCCCTTAGCAGATACCCTTACGTGGCGGTAACTACCACATCGACTAATGATATCAGAATGGCTCAAGACAAAGATGATGGATTAAAAGCTATCAAGGAGATTTTGAAGGAAAACTCTTATAATGATTACTGGATAGAAAACGGTTTGTTGTATAAGGGAGATCAGAAGCAGTTAGTGGTACCAAAGCTGTTGGAAAAAGAAGTTTTAAGAAAAATCCATAGTAATGGCCATTTTGCAAAGATGAAGATGAAGGAGTTGCTTAATAAAAATTATTTTATAAGGGATGTGGAAAGAAAAATAGAAGACTTTTTGCATAGCTGTATTCCATGCTTATTAGCAGCAAGAAAGGAGGGAAAGCAGGAGGGATTGTTGTATCCCATTGCAAAAGGAAGCGTTCCGTTAGATACTTTACATTTAGATCATATAGGACCGCTCTCAGGAACAAAGAAGCAGTATAATTATATCTTAACGGTGATTGATGCTTTTACTAAATTTGTGTGGTTGTTTCCTACAAAGTCTACTTCAAGTGGAGAGACACTGAACAAACTACAGATTCACCAACAAATCTTTGGTAACCCACGTAGAGTGATAACTGACAGAGGAACGGCATTTACTAGTAACGATTTTGAGAAATATTGTACAGAGGAGAACATAGTTCATGTAAAGATAACTACCGGAGTACCAAGAGGCAATGGTCAAGTGGAAAGGGTACATAGGATTCTTGTTCCAACTCTAACTAAGCTATGTATAGAAGATCCTGCATTATGGTATCGGCATGTGAGTAAAGTACAGAGAGCGTTGAATAGTACATTTCAAAGGAGTATTAAAACTACACCATTCGAGTTACTGATGGGAACAAAAATGAGATGTAAAGAAAACATTGAAATACTTGATGTAATACAGCAAGAAGATGCTTTACAGTATGATGAAGACAGAGAAGTTCTTAGGCAGAAAGCTAAGGAACAAATACTGAAAATTCAAGAGGAAAATAGAAAGAGCTACAACAAGAAAAGAAAGGAGAGTCATAAGTATGTTGAAGGAGATCTGGTGGCTATTAAAAGGACGCAGTTTGGTCCAGGGCTTAAACTGAAGCCAAAGTTTCTTGGTCCCTACAAAATTGTTCGATGCAAGGGTAATGATCGATATGATGTTGAGAAAGTTGATACCTCCGCAGAAGGGTCGAATAAGACGTCAACTTCTGCTGATTTAATGAAACAATGGCCAGATGCAGATTCTTAATGCATGGTAAGACTGAGAAAGATATTTAAAGTATTTTAGTAGGATTGTAGAGGGAAGTCAAAGTTTTTGTTTTCAATTTGTTTTAATTTAAAGTTTTATTTTTTCAAGAGGTATTAATCTCATGCACTTCATTCAGGAATATGGTGATACAGGTGATAGCAGATGTATTGTGTTTTGTTTTTGAGTTTATTTATTTTCTGTTATATGTTAATTCATGAGGAGTTATTAAGGTTTGAAGAGTTAATTTGTTTTTATGTACAGAATGTTGGACTAAGTTATAGTTAATGATGTTATCCACGTATGTCTGAGGACAGACATGGTGTGCAGGACGGCCGAGTGCGGTATGAGTGTGAATGAAAGGGAATGTCTGAGGACAGACATTGTTTCAGGAGGGCCGAGTGTGGGATTGATGAAATGAGTTTGTATGCGATAATGATAGGCAATGTTTGAACGTTTAAGAATGGAAGAGGAAAAAAATAAGATTGACAGATGACGGAGGGAAGAGAAAAAAAAAGATGGAGGACGATAAACGACGAAAGACGAAATATATTTTATAAGATTTATAATTGTGCAGAAAAGGAGTAAAGAAATTGAAACGTTTTATACTTTTATTATTATTATTTTTAAAACTAGTAAACTACATACATTTCTGTAAACTACTCCGTAGGTGGGCGTTGCCATCCGCGACACAGTTTATAACTTCTGCGGATGTCATCGATAACTAAACTGTGCCATAATGTATGCCAAATAAACAAATTTATTATTATTATTATTATTATTTATAAAGCATAGCATAAGTAACTACCGTTTCATAATAATTTGTTGAGATTCTTTATCTGTTCGCCAATTATCTACACTTTCTTGGATTGTTTGAGTTAAATTCATTACGCACATTTCCCGTGAATAATTTGCGAGAACAAGCTTGCATTGTTTTATGAAATTTTACATAACAACATTTATTTTTTATGTATTTTCAACATCTCTTACCCAACTGAGATCAAAACTGTACCTGCGGCGGCGTTCTATCCAATTCTTACTTAACTTTTACTTAAAACGAGCTGCGTTCAATGACCTCTCTTTACCATTTTGAGTATAATGTTTATATTATCAACTATGTTAATGTCAACAAGGATAGCAAAATCGACGGTTATAAAATTATTCTTATTAACTTAGTTAAGCACCTACCTAGGTGTATGGTGATTATAATTGTGTATAGATAAATACTCATTTAACATAGAGTCACAAAATATTGACAGTGACACCCAAAATCACCAAAACAAACCCATTCGTCCGTGAAGGTCGAGCGGAATCGAGTTTCAGTGATTTTCAAACTTTCATGTGTTACATTACCATTGTAGACCTTCTCCTCTGTATATAAAGTTCACATTTGCATAATTTGGCAAGCGTGGACCGCAAATAATTTGTTTGGATCACATCACATTGTGTTCATGCATGGGTGACAATTATTACTCGTCAGTTGCTTGGAACGATGTCGTGATGCAATCATAGTTTATTATAATATCTTGTCGGATAATATCACAATACCATTGTTTATTGTCAAGTCGTGTTCTGGTTATACTAACAATTTGGTTGATATTTAGCACTTTATTCATAACTAGCTGCCGCTGGAGGCTTCGCCCACAAGAAAAAAACAACTATCGTAGATATTATGGGCTCTTTGAAAGTCCCTATTTTCTCATTCTTTTAAAAACTTCCTGCAATACCATTTCTACAGGCGGATTAAATGGCAAAAGCATTTTCTATCAGTAAAATTTTCGATGCTGATCAATGGGGGCAGATCTTGTTTGTATGGAATGAAACAACGTAACTGGGCAGTCCTTGGATCGACAACCCTTAGTATTGATAACCCTGATATTGCTTTGACCACTCGAAATATATATGTAACTGAAAGAAAATTTCAATAGCGCGATTGAGAAGGGTACAAAATGTTTATTAAGCAGGTAAACTAAATAACAATGTTTGGTAATTTTATAACGACAACTTTAAACAGATTCAAAAACATAGTTACAGTAAGTAGGTACTTATTAGATTTAAATATATGTTCTTTCTCAATCTCATTAAAAATCACATTAAATAGTCTTCTCTAGATCACACGTAATGTTTCCGTAATCTAATGCCTTTATGATCACACCAACAACTTGTTGGCAACAAGTAGGTGTACTGTGTATGTGCCACATTTATATTCAATTAGGTACGTTATGAGTTTCTTCACCCTTACACCATTCTGTATTAAGTAAATACATTGAATAGTTACTTAATCTTCAACTACAAGAAATTACATACTTACTTACATATGCTCACATTCACCGAAGGGGTAGGCAAGCAGAGGTGTTGTAATAACAACACCCACTTTTCACCGAAGATCATTAAGTGCCAACGTGACAGATGGTGGATCTATCGCCGTCTCAGGCACTATACATACGTGTTTGAATTACTTCTCAGACGGTTTCGTCGCGATGTTTCACGTGGTGTGAAATCAATGCACATAAGTTTTCAAGGACCAACTATAATCGTTTAAGCAGCGCGTATTAAGAACTTCTTAGCTTTGACGTTAAAATTTTCGGTACAAAAATGAAACGTTAAAATGCCCCGAGGTCATTTTAAACCCACAAAGTTGACATCTTTGCAACTTTACATACTTTAATCAAATACGATTCTAGATCGGAGTATCAAAGATTGTAATCAAGATCAGGTTCCATGTTATGATAGCTCCGCTCATCGCATCGTAAGGGACTTAGTATATGACGTTTATAAATCTGTCACTGACTACTCTAACTATCATCGATAAAGAGTTGGTTGTACCCCAATTAATGTTAAGTACCTCAAGGAATAAGCAGCATCTAGTATACAGGCACAGTATCAATATAAGCTTACTACAAGCAGTACTAAATCTAGTAACAAATCGTTTGAAATGACACACTAACACAGACGAGCGCATCTTGGTGATATTAAGCGGTCTTGGCGGAATGTCAGTAAGATCGTTTACAGACTTTTTCTAAGCTTCAAATTGTTAAATAGAAATTACTTTAACAGTAAATAAGGAGTTAATTTTAAAGTGAACCCTCCTTATTCTTATTCTCCCATTCTTATTCCATTCTGTTTAGTAAGTTAGCCTTATATTTATACTGTGATCTAAGATAGAAACTAATTACAGGCTATCACTACACCTGCAAAGAGAATGTGAGAACTACCTTTAGGAGCCACATACCAATTATCAGTATGGTTTTTGTAGATATGGGTGAGCAAGTAGCCTGTGGATATAAAAACACTTGTTTGTCGAGTCGTCTTGCTATTAAGAGCACCGTGCTGCGACCGGTGCCTCAGCTGTCGAGACATTACCGTTTGATACATTATACTTGGTGTCTGACTGCCCTATATCTTTACTTATTGCTTTGTTTACTTTAGATATATCTATAGAATCTAGTCTAGGTTGGTGTAAGTCAAAATTTTAATTTAAAGGTTTGGTTTCTTTAAAGTCAAAAGTTCTACAAATTATTCACATTGTTGCCCCAAAGCGGTAACTACGCCTAGAGGAGGCACTATAATTGTCACTACTAAGTGCAAGCGTCTTACAGGTAGATATCTAAAGAAAACGCCGAAAGCATCAACTTATCTTGTTTAAAGGTATTTAGCCGAGTCCAGGGCTCGGAGGCAACATGGCAAATCACTGCAGCAACAATTTCAAAACCAGATTTATGCATGTCTATAACTCGTTAGGCGTGATTTTAAATACGAAACAACTGATGCCAACAGTCCATAATTAGGTATCTCTTGGATAAAACACCTGTTATCGTCGGGTCGTGCATTAGTCGCGTCGTAGTCGTCTCGGTCACGCTTTCCTACTCAGTCACGCCCTTTGTCCACTTATCCACGGCATTGGCGTCTACCAAGTTCATTGCTCGTGGGAAGTGTCTGATTGTATCAAGTAGGTGAACATTTATTGTGGTCGCTTTCTTGTTCGATAGCCTCATGGCCGTTGTGGGTATTGTGTGATAAACACTACGTATTAGAGTTCCTATGTATACGTTCCAAATTATATAAATTCTTCACTAGATTCTGTCCATTATATTTTAACTGAGGCATAACATCAGTCACAGTATTTATTTTAAAGAAATCAGAAGAAAATTACATGTTATTATTTGGTGTATTATAATAATGTGACTTAGAAAAGTTGCTACTTTCGAAGGGATTTTATCAAATTCTATGGTTTTTGAAATCTATACATACATACCAAATTCTTGACTGATTGATTGACTTGACATCATCATATTAAGCCACAACCTAAACCGTTGATCCTACAGATATACCATTTGGAGGGTGTGCTCTAGATGAGGGGCAGGTATGAACTAAGAAAGGGTTATCCAAATTCCAACCCTAATGGGTTTGAATAAGGTTGAGGTTGTATGTGCAATCTTACTGCCACGCAGATGAAGTTGCGGGCGTAATAAGTAAAAGACGAAAGAATACCTGAGGTAAAAGAAAAGTTTGTTGCAAAAAGTACATTGGACTCATCGAGTACCGTGCAATATGAGAGTGGGTCAATGTAATTTGAACACATGACCACTGATAGTAATGTTACAAAACATATTAAGCTTTTATTTCTCGTGTATACGGAGCTCGTTAACATGCTATCGACCCAACAAACGACATTACGATACGCTGTTAACTTTACCGTGCACATTATGTATTTACTGCTAATACTATCGTTTATGAAACACAAATAGTACACTTCCAGCCGCGTTATTCACTAAGGTTTTTCAAGTTAAATTATTAATTAATTACTGAATTCAGCATAGCTATACACCTGACGCGTAGAAAGAGCTAGGTAGAATTTTCAGTGAGATTATTCCTTGACCATCCCAAATATACTTTCACCTTAATTTCGACTCGTTATTAATAAAACCCGGTTAATAATCAAGGGCTCACATGTTGAGGCGAAGTATCACAAAGCACAGTTATGCCAGAGTATCAGGAAGACGTAACGAGCATTAGTCCAATTTGCCCCGGCCACTCGGCCCGTCACGGCTCGCTATCGATTTTACTGCAACCCGTTATTTCTCTGATTTTTTATAGCTAGTCAATTTGACATGTTTATAGTGGGTGGAAGTTCTAGAGGGTTTCATAAAACCATAACATACCTATGATATGAATATATTCTATTCACATTCTGCCCTTTTGCCTACCTTCGCATTCATGCGCTATCATCATCATAAATTTAAGAGATGTGACTCTTGTCGGTGTGAACGATTGTGAGGATAGTTGGTAATTATTGTGAAAAAAGAACTCATTAATTTTATTCGTGTATAGCAATGTACATGTGGTAATGCTGCCAGCCTTCTCGGCACAATCCCGAGAGACACCGACTTGGGCCAAATTTTCTACCTTTAATTAATTTTAAGTACTCTTCCTTGTATATTAATTAAAAAATTAAGTTTTTATTAAAAAAAATGTATCCATTAATTACAAATATCTCGACTTGCACATACCATGGATGCCCCCTACATATAACCTAACATCAGAATCCATGATCAAAATGAACATAAAACATTGGGTTGGTTTATTTATTTTCATGCAGAGATCGTTATAGGTAGAGGAATTGTTCTTTATAACGACACAACGTTATTGATTGTAAATGCTTCGTGTTCTAGGTGCGGCGGCGTAACAAAATGATGTATTATATATATATATGCTTTGTTTTAGGCCATCGAGCGGCTGCCGTCCTTCAGAAGAGGGTGCGTGGTGCGGCGGCGTGTCGGGAGCGCGTGCGCTGCGCGTGCGCGTGTCCAGCGCGGGCCCGGCGCCGGCGCACGCGCGCCGCCTCTCGCCGCCGCACCACGCACACCGCGCCACCACGCCGCCCACACCCACCTCACCTAGTAATAAACGTAAGTTATCTCCTACACCTACATATAATTTTCTTAAGACCTTTCGAGGGTGACAAGGGAAAATAAAACACCTGTCGATGATCAATAATTTATTCACCAGCCATGTTTGTGTGATGCGACTCGAAGGACCATCTATTATTAGCTCGCTTGAGCAATGAACGATGTACGCCTAAGTACGCCTGCGAAGGTACTTTAAGTTCGATTCCCTTAGACGGAGACACTTTCCCAATTGAATAATATTAATATGAATCATGGTATATTTTGTAACAGCAACGGAGGCTTTATACAGGGTGTCGGAGAATTCGAAACCGTAGTCTTATAGAAGTTGTAGGGTTATATGAATATAGCACTATGTTGAAGTCGTTAATATCTAGCTCCAACAATAACGTAGTTATAAGCTATAGTCGAAGAGCTCGCGGCCTTAAGCCAGGTTGCATGAACGCGCGGCCGCGTTCACCTACATTACGTACGCGGTAATAATCTACGTAAGTATAGGTAGGTACCTACTTCAAATCATTTAGTTAACTGACCTTATTTATGACAGGATACACCTTAGTCTGGACCATATCACTTCACTCACATACAAAACATTGTTATCACTGAAAGCATTATTACCGCTAGTTCAGTCAACTTCTAAATGGGCAAGTGTTCGAAATTGCGCCCTTGCACATCCAAACAAGCCTGAGCTTGGACTTCCGTTATCCCTCAGCCGTTGCACAACTCTCATAAGCACTCTACCTGAAGAGGGCACGCACTCATCACTTCGATGACCGTAAAAGTCCAAATAAAAACGCAACGCTTCACCAGTATTACCCCTTGCAGCTTGCTATTGCATAGGCCAAAACCATGCCGGTATACTGAACATCTGAGTACTGAAAGTTCGGCATGATAATACTAATTAAGTAGGTACTAAGTACCTAACAAACTAACGAGAAAATGAAAGTAACAAGGTCACGACGGAAACAAAAAACTTTGCTTAGAAGCACACGCCCGCGACCATTATCCGAATTAGACTGATTTTGAAACAAATAAATAGGTACTAAATCATAAAAGTGCGAATGAAATAGGGGTGTCACACACTTTTTTCAAGATACAACTTTTAACATACGAATTATTTTGATTTAGTTTTGACTCCGACTGGTAACACAATATGTGGATTAGACATCGCTTATCAAGCGTAGACGTGCCGGTTCTAATCCCGGTATCAAAACTTTACCCATTTCCCCTTGGTTTAATTAAAAGTAGTGCTATCTCTTTTTGTGATACAGATATCAAAAGGGATGGACATAGTTTTAGTCAGAGTTTGGTCTAGTGGAAATGAAAATGGAAATGATTTATTCTGTTTAGGCCCTGGTAAGGCACTTATGAATGTCGAATAATTTACCACCGGTTCGGAAACTAACTTTCTGAGAAGATCCGTAGAATAGTAGTCTTGGTTTAGACGATGTTTTGTAAAAATAAACATTTTTCAAATTCATTCTTTCTTTTTATTTAAGTATTCACGTTAAGAATAAAATTAAAATAAATTAAGAGCGTGAATTAATTTAATGCCTACGAACAGGGTTCGTGGAACAAGTAGAGTAAATAGACCATGTTCGACAGCCCTAATACAGTTCTATCATAGCGGCGCGGCGCGAGGGCACGTACGAAATAGGGATGGGATGGGACGCTATTATCGATAGACTTATCGAAACATAAATTAAATTACTGAATACTGATAATAAAAACAAATCACAGAACCGATTTAATAAAGTTACGTTATTATGTAGGTACAATTTACATAGTACGTGATATTAAAAGATATCTCGGGTATTCTTGTTTAAAATTGTGTTGTCTTTATGTCTCTACTACAAGAGTAAATGATTGAATCTGTACTCAGATGATAATTGAGGTAAGTAGTTTATTTAATATCAGAATCCTATAAAATCACAAATTTTATTGAGAATTAGAAATACTCTACCTAACTACATTACATTTACCTACAAAAGTTCTACTATCCAATTACTACAATAACGCAAGTACCTAGGTTTTTCACTTAGTCTATGCGAACAATGAATTGGTATTTACTACTAATGGAAGCATTAGGTACTTTTTCTTTTAATCGAGTGATCGATTAAAATAATCCCACCACTAATAAACACACACACTAATAAACACAAAGCGTGCCGCGCGCTGCCGAAAGTCGCCGCGATGTCTCTTTATTTGCACGTGCCGCCTGAACTCAAAGACACCGCGCTTTTTTAATGATGCCACGCGGTGTCTTTGATATCGTACCGAAAAGCCGGCAGTAACTTTGATTCTTGTGGCGGCATTTCTTTGTAAATCATCGGTCTGTCTTTTACCTAATTCAATTGAACCCGTTAGAGGTTATCAGAGTTCACAGGAGTATGAACTGTAACGATGACCTCAAAAATCATAAAAATTTTAAGAAGTAGATAAATAGTTTCGAAAACAGGTTTCATGGGGTTATTTCAGGAACTATTCGTGGGAGAAAAAAAATAAAAACGTAGTTAGATTTCAGGTGAATAACTTTACGTTACAGCTGACTTTTATGCGAAAATAAGGTATTGAAATGGCGAAGTTTGAACGTCAATTACTCGAAAACGGAAGAAGATATTTTTGTCGTAATTATTTTAATTGCTTCCTAAAATTATACCCTATCACACATTTTAAGAGCTGCCCGGAATTAACCGACACCCTGTATACCAACAATGAAGAACTAGCTAGACTAATGTCAACATTTGAGCACTATGCCATAAAGAACTGAAATACTTCAGAATCAAAAGTTCAAAATTTATCTAAATATAAAATCTTAAATATAAGACGACGATGTGAATTTAAAGTACAGCTTTAAATCTTATAAGTTTCACCTTCCTAATTAATTAACTCCGCTGCGAGGAGAGACATCAAGACAGATTGTGCCTATCGAATAGATTTACTGTCCGACCGAGCACGACATTCTACTGAACTTTGTCGTCTATAAAATACTTAATTGTTTAATGTATATTAACGCACAATTAATTGAAACAACAACTTTGTATAACGTAACCAATTCTTTAAAGTTTAGACTTGTTAGTAAGAAAGTTTATTTTTGAAACAAATTAGAGACTTATAAGCGTTTGGCGTGCTTTCGGCACAGATTTTACTTGAAATTCAAATGACTTGCTGTTCAAGCCTTTCCGAAAACGATACGGGTGAGTGTGTCATCAACAGCTTTTACCGAACAATTTTGTTTAATAAGGAATGGTAATGATGGCCCTTAAGATTGATCTCAGAGCGATGTAAAACTTCACATTATCGTTCTTTCTTACTATTCCACACACCTTGGAACTGGCGGTATGGTGTTCCTATGTTAAGCGTCTTATAAGACAAGTATTATATCGATTTTGTATTTGTATCGACTGTGTATGTATCGAAACCATTAAATCGTAAGCTGACTTTATGCTGTTGAACGAGAAAAGAGCTGGCCTATACCAAAATATGTCTACAAATCCATCATACACCCGCAAAGAATTTAGTCCAAAATGCTAAAAAGGTCTATAATGTGTTTAAGGACAATCGAGAGGTTCACGACATAGGGTCGAATATGCATTGTATAAGATGTTTTATATGATGTAGCCCACCACGAAGACCCCCCGCAGCCGTCCCCAGAGGCGGCCAGCCCCGCTCAGCTGAAGGCAGTGAGCGCGGTGTCACCCCTCACCGTGGCCAGCGCGCCGGTCAGGACTGCCCCTCCACAAAGCAGCTACGCCCTGGAGAGGAGACCCAAGCACGACCACCACCATCGCTCAGTCGATACCACACCTCCTGTACAGGTGAACTATCAAAAAAATATGGCTACCGCCTATAATGCCGATGGCTACCCAGCCAGCCAACCTTTATGCTTTAACTTAATCGCCCCCACGTAATAGGGGGAAGCCTATGGCCACTAACCTAGCACTAATCCAGACACCAGACTACTACTCGGCTATTACAGATGGAAAATCTCAATATCTCTTTACCCGACAGGGATCCAATCCAGGACCTCGTGTTTCACAGTAGCGTTTGCGCCCAACGAGGCAATTTATTGGTGATTTACAGTTAAACATTGCTATTGCCTATTTCAATGAACGGCACATAACATACGTTTTATAATAAGTACAATTTCGAGCTTTACATTATTAATTGAAACTTATAAAAGTAACTAAGTTGCTTTGAATAAATTCTTCTAACAGCGCAGGCCACATTAAAGTTACCACGCCAATAAACCCGAAAGTAAATATTTACTGCCGGCCTGTAACAAGCAGTTCCCATGGTAGTGGTGACCGCTGACCGCAACAGCTTGTGGTTTAATCTGGTTGCCGATCGCTTTGATCGACATGTTGTAACCATTTACAGTTGCTTTAATAAACAAGTAGGTAAATAAACTGTTATCTTGATTTGAGCAAAGTTTCGTAATCTGACGGATCTAATTTCGGATTTTGGAATGAGATTGGGAAATTGACGTGCTTATGACTTTATTTGAATTTGGTATTCTTAGAACTTTTTCGAGAGGTCTAACAAGCTCTAGTTAAGTTTTTGGCGAAATACTTATATCAGAGTGTAAGAGATTCCTGTCTGTGTTCTTTGTTATTTGAGATTTAGATTATCAAGAACCGACATCAAACAACCATTCAATACCTAATAGCCATAACAAACTCAGGGTGTGTGTACTTAATCTGTGACTTTTCACGAATTTCGTCTGCACAAAGACACTGACGATTCATGTGATTGATTAATTAACTTGCTTTCTAATAACAAAGTTAATGGCCTAGATCAAGCTAAGTGACCTCTCTGTGCTTTAAACTAAAATATTTAAAAAAATCTTTTAATTGGTCAAACAATGCTACAGTAGTGTCGTATCTTGCGTTAAACTTGCGGATTTATTAAGAAGGTAACGCGTGACTGACGCCCTTGCTTTTGGTCGCGGTTATAGGATACAGTGCGCTTATTTGTCACTCTCACTTCTTTACAAATAATATAAAATATTCGTGAGAGATACCGCTCATTGATGCAACTTAATGTAATAAATCGATGCCATCGGGTCGCAGTCGACTTGTAACATCGTTCTTACAAATTGTTCGATAACTGTGCGCAGGCACGCGAAATACATATCAATGGTACGGGATCTCGGCATTATTACATTTAATAATTGTAGCAAAAACTTTGAGAGATATTTTGAAACAGTTTTGAGTGTTTGTCAGATTCGGATTTAATGGCAGATACAGAGTTAGTAGGTACCCAAGGCCCCAATTTGAATTAAAAGCTAGTGAAACATTTCTGCACAAGTTCCTTCTAGAATTAATATTGATCAAAATTTGTATCGACGAAAGTTCAAAGCGAAATTAAGTAAATTCTACCAAACAGTACCGATAATATTAAACTTAATGAGTATGTAGGTACACCTACCTAAGTGAAATCTCTACATTTACTGATGAAAGGTAAAAGGTTGATAAAGAAAACGCAAACTTTTGCGTATCCAGTTTTATTCTGATACACAAACGAAGCTGTTGTCTAATTAGTCACGATCGCATCACCGGCAGCCATTACGATAATTACTCGAGCAGGCGTTACGAAGCGAAAGTATTACCACAAGAAAAAATAAATAAGCATTGTCTTTAAATAAGTCCCACGATCTCGCGATAAGGAAAAGCGTACGCTGTGGGAAGTTTAAAAAATCTCGGATGAAAGCGAAATTGTCAATGATTATAATCGTTGCTTCGGTGGAGACGATGCGCTGATGTTTCGTAAGACTATGGGCTTATTTGAATGACGCTGGTGATCAAGTTCTGTGAGTACAACATGAGCTGGTGAAGTGGGTGTAACTTGGTAACTTGTAATTTGGCTCTAGGGGATACAGGTACTTAGTCACTAGAAATTTTCATTTAGAGAAATTGCAGTAGAACTGGTTTTACGACGAAATTACTTTGTTTATCCTGTTTAGCATGGTAACGTTCCAGTTATTCTCTTAAAAGTTCATATGACGAAAGGTAACATAACAAACATGCAAACAGCTTTTTGTTACACTTTCTATTTACGTAATCTTATTCTCAGGTGTAATAAAGATCACACTAAATACTTTCAGAATGGAGTCCGCGAGTGCAACAGTAGTTCAGATGAGAACAGGTCATCAGGCCATGCCTCCATGTCGGACAGCGGGGGTGGGGGCGAGGCGGGGAGGGAGGAACCTCGAAGGAGTAAGCAAGCACCAGCCAGGACCAAGCACAGGCCTCATAACAATAAGGTAGTCGTCAATTTAGAAACGGAAAATATACTAAGCCCAAGTATACCAAAGTTCACATCTTTCCTAAGGGTCCGGATGCTTCCCTAGAAGTTCGCAGGGGTAACAGGGTTCTTAATTTTGCCTCAACCTTTTTTCACCGAAGATAATTAGATGCCAATGTGACACTACGAGTTTGTCACATCCAGTACGCCTCCTGGACTACCCATAAAGCGGTGATATTCCTTCCGGCCTTAAGTAGGTAGTTTGCTCCCTGGCACAACGATGTGATGCTTTCGTTGAATAACAATGGTATCGTGTTAACAGTTACAGTCACCGTGGCCGGGCGGTGGAGGATTGGAGGACATCAGGTCAGCCATCAAACAGCTGACCCTGCGCTCGCGAGATAGCAGCAGCACCGCCACCAGCGGCGCATCTAGTGCTGGCGGAGGCAGCAATAATGGTGTGCCAGGTAAGGTTTTATATCGCCTAGCTCGACGTGAAATACAAGACAAACATTGGGCAGGAGGATGATAATGTTTTTAAATATTTATTTAGAGAGTGGCAGTGCAGCCGAAGCTCGCAGAAGACGCGCACCTCTGGTACGACAGCCGTCTCTTGACACTGTGTGCACTAATGTCACCAGCGCAGACGAGTTCGTCTGGGTGGACTCGCATAACAGGTGAGCTGGTTATATGTATTTAAAAGCTGAAATTGTTCTAAAATATAATCTTTTGTAGTAACCTCTTCGAGTTTCGGGCTCTTCAGCCGGGTAATAATTGGTGCTTTTTGGAATTATAGGCTGGTGGAACTGCGATGCGTGCCGTGGACGGCGAGTGAAGTAACCAGGGCGCTGCAGTCAGGTCGGTGTCGGGACATCGCTCCCAGACTGGCCCCGGACGCCCCACCGCGCCTTGCTTACCTTTTGCAAAGGTATGAGGAGGAATTTCAAGTTGCCAGTTTTGTTTAGATGCAATGGTTTTTATTTAATGTTCGGCGTATTTGGACAAAGGTGTATTTACTTTATGTATTTTATAGAGCCCTAGTCCGAATATCCCGTGAAGCGCAGCGCCTATCGCAGAACTTTGGGTTCTGCTCGAAACATGAAGTGGCCGGTGCGTTTAGGATTGTGCTCAGTACACCGCTCGCTGACGCCTGCATCAAGGTACACTAGAGAATATTGTTTTAATTTAAAAGTGCTTACTCTAACGGGAAATAACATCTCATCATTAGTGCTCCATCGCGATTACTTATGACCTAATAAGGTCAAAAGTTATTTTGATATTTTTTCTGCTGCATGCACTCAACTAGTGCCTTGCTTTTGGAGCCAACTACAAAAGGTTTATGTGAGTGCCATTGTCTGTAGGGTTGCCAGCGAGCGGCTACGATGTACGCAACGTCGGGCGGCGCAGCTCGGCGGTTGGGCTCGGCTGCCCGGGCGCGCACTAGCTTGGCGCCGGGTCGCGTGCAGCGGTGGATGCTGGATGTACGCGTCGCACCCCTAGTACATGAGTGAGCACCCTGAATTAACATCACAATATCATCACTTGCTTTAACATCCCTCTTCCAAGTGTAGATTTTAACGGTCTTTTCAAAACATAGTTTTTTTAAGTGCAGTGATTTCACACTACGAGCTTTACGGTTAAAGAAAATAATTTTCGGAAACTTGCATACGTTTAACAATAAATTCAATCTTTAGGATAGCGATGAATTCACCATTATAAAATATGTCACTTTTAATCATCTTTGGTGATAAGTGGGTGTTGTAACTCTGCGTATCGTTCTGGGATGGCGTGAGTATACTCTAACAATGATCCTCTTACAGGTACGCAGCTATTTACTTGTGCGCTGGCATGGAGACTCTCCTGGAAGAGATCGCCCTGATAGCAGGCAGCAGCGCCACCAATGCCCCCATAACCCCAGCTGTAGTCGACCACGCCGTCGCCAACTGCGCTGACCTCTGGGGCCTCCTGCAGCCTTATAGTCACTTGAATGCTGGTAGAATTGCTTCGGGTAAGTTCTCCATTTGTCATGATCTCATAATGACAACTACTTTTTGATTGTCCAAATAGAACATGTGCTTCCTATCTCGACACTGTTTTAATTTTTCATTATATCTTTTGATCTGGCATAACTAGTCTGTGTTTGTCGGGAAAATGTGTGGGAAGTGGAAAAAAATCACGGAAAGTGAATTTTATAAGTGATTGCATCTATTACCGCAGGAGCCCTATCGCTGTCAAGGTGGGAGTCGATGAGTTCACTTGGATCCGGGTCATCATCAGGCGTGTCCCGTCCTGAACACAGGCAGCTCGGTCTCAGCCATGACTCTGGCATCACGACGAATGGTTCTGGTAAATGCACAAGCATCCTTTGTAAACCCTTACATTTTGATGGAGAGTACTGTAGTAGTATACTTTAATGCCTAGCCTACATCTTTGTTAATTTAAATGTCCTTCATTATTCTTTTAACGATTGTTCGCACCATCAGGTGGTTCAGGCACCTCAGCCGGATCGAACAACAGCTCCGGGGGATCAACTGCCTCAGTCCTGCTGACCACGTGTGCTGGATCTGCCTCGGAGCTGAGAGCTGTACTGCGCAGGGTCAACCCTCGGCTGCCCCCTCTCTCACCAGCTGCAGAAAAAGCATTGTATTATTTCATGAGATGCTCACAGGTAAGTCCAGAGGCATAACGTCCTTCTTTTCTGTGTCATACATCGGGAGCATGAAGGATTGAATGTGTAAATGTTGACATTAGTGCACCTGTTCCCAGTTGGAGCATACAAGTAGCACTGGTGGCAGCTGCGGTGGTGCTGGTCTCTGGGGTGAGCGAGGTGCCGGAGCATTGCCACCTCTTGGTGAATGGCTGAGGGTTCTCCGTGCTCATGCTGCATTACGTCCCCCGCCTGCGATACCTGATGCCGATGACGTCATGCAAGCTGCCAGATTATTATTGCCACATGCTGATTGTCCACCGAGGCCAATTACGTACGTATTCCTTTCAGTCTGTATATTACAGTGAAAAAATATCCCATTAACCTTCTTTAAAATTGGCAAACTTAACATGATACAGTAACAAGTGACTTAAATATACCATCCCTTATCAGCCTAGAAGAAGCAATAGAGCCAGTATGGTCTCGGTGCCCACGAACGACAGACGAACTAAGTCGAGCAGCGCTAGGATTAGCTCAGCGAGCGTTGCTCAGCGGCAGACCAGAATTAGTAGGAGGGGTGAGGTCACTGCTCCCTCCCGCTGGTCTGAATGCTACAGACGCTTCAGGACTTACTGCACTCATGAAGGCAGCCTTAGCTGGTGATGATCAGATTGTTGCTGTAAGTATTGAAATTTAAAATAATCTCTGTTGAATATTATAATGTCGTCAATATACACTTAAAAAAACTAAGGAAGAAAAAAGAAATAAGGAAAGAAATAATAATTTTACCATGTTGCTTTAAGCATTGGTAATGTGAATGCTTTATTAATTGAAAGTATCTCACGATAAAAAACTGGCAAATAACTTTATATGACAGCACATTTTTATAATTATTATTATTTGATAGCATCCCACTGCCAGATCGAATGACATAAGATTTGTTAATCTATAGATGCTTTTGGAAGCGGGTGCTGACCCCAACATAGAAACAGGAGGCACATGCGCAGCTCATTGTGCTCTACCTCTCTCGCCAAGGTCGCCAGGGAATCAGCAAACTACTCCTGCCTACACACCACCCACTGCCGGTAGGAATTCTAACAGCACTACTTTGCAGTGAAAGTATTTTCGCTTCTTAGGGAGCGTTCTTAGTAATCATTGAAGTAAGAAATTATTCTTACTGGTGAAATATAATTCAATAATATATAATGTTTATTTGGCATAACTCTAACTACAGAAAACAGACGAACAGTCGCAGAAGTTTAAAACTCTGTCGCGCCTGTCAATGCCAACGATCACTAAATGTGAGGTCCAGCAGTGTTATTTAAGTTTCAGAAGTTTATAATGCATATCGTTGTGTTTGCAAGGCTGGACAGCGTTAGTGTACGCTTGCGCGGCGGCGGGCGGCGGCGCGGGCGCGGCTCCGGCGGCGCTGGAGTGCGCGCGGCGCCTGCTGGCTCACGGCGCGCGCGTCGACGGCGCGCCCGCGCGGGGGGACGACGTATGCACGCTCACGCCTATACAAGTACGTTCTTCAAATTACTTGCGCGGCGGCGGGCGGCGGCGCGGGCGCGGCTCCGGCGGCGCTGGAGTGCGCGCGGCGCCTGCTGGCTCACGGCGCGCGCGTCGACGGCGCGCCCGCGCGGGGGGACGACGTATGCACGCTCACGCCTATACAAGTACGTTCTTCAAATTACTTGCGCGGCGGCGGGCGGCGGCGCGGGCGCGGCTCCGGCGGCGCTGGAGTGCGCGCGGCGCCTGCTGGCTCACGGCGCGCGCGTCGACGGCGCGCCCGCGCGGGGGGACGACGTATGCACGCTCACGCCTATACAAGTACGTTCTTCAAATTACTTGCGCGGCGGCGGGCGGCGGCGCGGGCGCGGCTCCGGCGGCGCTGGAGTGCGCGCGGCGCCTGCTGGCTCACGGCGCGCGCGTCGACGGCGCGCCCGCGCGGGGGGACGACGTATGCACGCTCACGCCTATACAAGTACGTTCTTCAAATTACTTGCGCGGCGGCGGGCGGCGGCGCGGGCGCGGCTCCGGCGGCGCTGGAGTGCGCGCGGCGCCTGCTGGCTCACGGCGCGCGCGTCGACGGCGCGCCCGCGCGGGGGGACGACGTATGCACGCTCACGCCTATACAAGTACGTTCTTCAAATTACTTGCGCGGCGGCGGGCGGCGGCGCGGGCGCGGCTCCGGCGGCGCTGGAGTGCGCGCGGCGCCTGCTGGCTCACGGCGCGCGCGTCGACGGCGCGCCCGCGCGGGGGGACGACGTATGCACGCTCACGCCTATACAAGTACGTTCTTCAAATTACTTTTTTTGCTTAATTAACTTATCTGCACGCGTCGAGAAAGTTACGTACAACTTTCTTTTCCTTAAATTTATAATTTTCAAGCATAACCATGAAGGATTTCCAGCAATAGATATAAATGTAAAAATAATTTCCTCCCTTTTTGAAGTTGGTTGGTTTTTAAGAATAATGCAATTATAAAATACTCATGGTACCTACTCGATTTTACGAAGTTCATGATTTCTTCTTGCAGGTTGCCTGTGGAGTCGGCAATTTAGAGTTAGTACAGCTTCTTCTCTCCCACGGAGCGGACCCGTTCCTGTCGACGCAACTCAATGACGCACTTTGCTACTCTGTCGCTGCACAATACGGCTGTTACAGGTATTTCAGCCATTATTATCAGTATTGGGTGTGCAATCTTTGGTGATTCAATGATATTACTGATATAGGAGAAATTGGAGAGGATTAAATTCTTATGTAGACCCTCGCACTAGCGTATATTATATTAAAAGCTAGTCATAAAAATATACTTCTAAGTATTAGGGTATATCTGCTGATAAGTTTAACTCGTTTTGAATCAATTGCTAATTGTTTCAGTGCGGTAGCAGTATGCTGTACACACGGGCGTCGAGCGTGTCTCCGTGCGGCCGTCCGCGGCGGCTCGCGGGGCTCCGGCGCCGGAGCTGTGCTGTCCCTGGAGGAGGTACTGGCTGAAGGCGCTGCCAGTGGTCCCAACAGCACTGGCAATAGGCCACCTACATTCACCAAGCAGCAGCAAAGAGCTTTGCAAGATGCTATGTACTGTGCCGCTGAGACTGACCACTTAGGTGAGTCAATATATTATTGAGTATGGTTACTATTAAACAAGGCCCATCATCTGTTAAAGCCACGCTATTTAGGTTCTGCTTCTTCTTCTTATCGTGTCGATGACAGACAGTTTAAATTGTTGTAGCCCAGAACTTGGCTACTTCAACAGCATTATTGGTGGCAGCTCTATTCAAGTTTAGGAATTGCATTGTTACGATTTGATTGTTCGTTAATTTATGTTTTCTGTGCCAGATATAACTTTAGAACTTCGTGCCCTGGGCGTGCCGTGGTCACTTCACGCGTGGACTCTGTCCCTGGCAGCCGCAGCCGACGCAGCACTTGACCACGTCATTGATCAGCTATTACAGGACTTCTTGCAGGTAACCCTAGTACCTGGACACACGTTTCCCATGACCAGTATTGAATAAATGTAAATGGGAGTCTATTTTGGATGAATAACTCGTAGAATATTAGCACCAAAACCTTTGGTCCTTCGATCTCAGAATTCTACTTATCTACTTATAATCATATTGCAGGTGTGTCCGTCTGACGACAGCCACTACAGCAAGCAGTTTATATACGAGTGCCTTCCACTACTGTTCAATATTCTACGGTATAGTAAGGTACTTAATAAGGGGTATCTATCTTGTCTATTTTTTTGTCTAAGTTTGGTGGGTAATTATGTAAAGAAAGTGTTGTGTTCAGAAGGAAGGCACCGTGCTGTTGTTAGCGGATATTTTGTGCGCGTGCTACGGTCGCGAGGCCGTGCCCAGTGTGGGCCCCGCGGGGGGGCCGGGCGCGGGCCCCGGGGGACCGCCGCCCCCGCCGCCCACTGCGCCGCCCTCCGCGCGGGTCGACCCGTCCTACGTCAACAACCCTTCGTTGGCTGACGTCACGTTTAGGTAAACATTGTTATTTCAATAAATGCGAAAAATAACCTTACAGTCCAGGTAATGGTATGAAATCTATTCTAAAATACATACATATGCTCACGCTTGTACTCCCCGAAGGGGTAGACAGAGGTGTTGTAATAACTACAACTCTGCCTACCGCTTTTACCGAAGATGTTTAAGTGCCAACGTGACAGGTGGTGAGTCTATCGCCTATATCTCAGGCACGATACATAAGTCTTTCAATTACTTCTATATTATAAAATTTTCCTTGAAACATTTTTATGCTTTCAGTAACTTCTACAATTTGTATCCACTGAGTTACTAACAAGATTTGTTGTTTAAATAGAGTGGAGGGTCGTTTATTCTACGGACACAAGATCGTGCTAGTATCGGAGTCGCCGCGACTGAGGGCGATGCTAGCGCCGCCGCGGCCGTCTGGCGATGCCCTACCGCCGGCGAACACAGCGCCACCTCTCGTCCAGATTAATGATATTCGATATCACATATTTGAGGTATATTATTTAAATATACATTAATGTTTAAATTCTGTAAAATAAAATTATAGAATCCTCCGAGTCCGTATCCCGCTAGAAGGACCACTGAAATTTTGTTTTTATCTGTATAATAGGGATAAAAAGGGAGCGAAGGAGATCGTCAGCACTTGAGCTTATCGCTGTTACAATGTGCTACAAACGTACTGAACCAAATAACGGTAAAAAATAGCACATGCTTATCAAATACCCTTGGCGCATGCGCAAGTCTTAAATCAGGGGTTATAAAAAAATCTTGGGAACAGGCTCGAGGTTTGATAAATTCGGGAGCTGGCTGCTCCTTCCTGTTCAAATCTTAAAAGGCCCATGAGCTTCGAGGGTCTTGGTGTAGGTACTGTACTATCTTGCCATACGATTGATACGCCTTAATTTATGCCTTAACTAGCTGTGCCCCGCGGTTTCACCCGCGTAGATTCAGTTTCATCCTTATTGTCGCGGAACCCTAATATGTATAATAAATAAAAGTAGCCTAAGTTACTCCTTGATACATCAGCTACCTGCCAGTGAAAGTCCCGTTAAAATCGGTCCAGCCGTTTCGGAGATTACCCGGAACAAACAGACAGACAGAGAATTTTTTTTTAACATGTGCAAAACAAATGCATTTAGTGGAAAACTGTTATTTTGGATTTACAAACAGACACTTCAATTTTATTTATCTGTATATATATAAGTTATGCAATTCGTGCTTTTATTGCAGCAAGTAATGAAGTACCTGTACTCCGGCGGATGCTCTGGGCTGGATCTGCCTGAAGGAGACGTGCTGGAAGTGCTGGCTGCTGCGTCGTTCTTCCAGCTGCTGCCGCTGCAGAGGTACTGCGAGGCCAGGGCTGCGAAAGCCGTCGACTTGCATAACCTCGTCTCTGTTTATATACATGCTAAGGTAAAATATTTGAAATTGAGATTTGTGGCCTGTTGTTAACGACCTGGTAGGACCTATGCTATATTAGCATAGAATGTTCTCATCTGCGACCTTTTGTGGATAAGTATTCTTATGGGGGCATTTTAGCCGTTCGCGCTACATCCCAATAAATAGTAATCCGATTATAAGAACAGACAGAGAACAAACGCTATGCACCCTTTCCTCCTGAACACGTAGCACTTTAAATTTCAAAGCTCGTCTTATAGGGGTTGGCAGAGACCACCTCCCACATTTCCATATCATCTAGATATTTCCAAAGGATTCAGTCAGAATAATGAATAGGAATCAAAATCTGGAACGAATGCCTTGTTATTCCTTTAATGATTAAATTGTTTTAGGTGTACGGCGCTACGCAGCTTTTAGAGTACTGCCAAGGGTTCCTGCTACAGAACATGGTGGCCCTCCTGACATACGATGACTCTGTGAAGAGACTGTTGTTTGGTAAGCGCTTGCCTGGCCACAACGTGCTCGGGGCTTTGCTCACCACTCTACAGAAACGAATAGAGGCCAGGAAAACCCAAGCCAAACCGAGGTAGTGATTGGAAGACAAACTAATTTTATTGATTACTATAAGTTAGCACAAATCAAAACCCATAGTTTAAAGGTTGGATACAGAATAGGAAGAAGAATATTACAATATTACAATGTTATATAATGCCCTTGAGGTTCACCCCCAAAAAAATGTTTATCTCCCCATTAGAGAGGAAATCTTAGTAACCTACTCGCTAACGTAACTTCAGAATAATTATTGTGTATGAGAAAGTGTACCTCTAGCTGTCACGTTATGAACTAAAATTTACAAATTCGAAATGGGAGTATTCACTATGGCTAAAAAGTAATTTTGTCAATAACAAAATAATGACTAAAGTCTTAAGGCTGTAAAACTATATCGACAGATGGCGCCGCAATCGCTATACATTGAAAAATCCTTTGTATTTATTTTCTTTTTAATCGATTCACGGATGAAATTTTATCGAGAAAATCTAATATTTATTATTTTGTAATGTTAGTACAAAATTAATACTTATGTAGATATAAAAATATAGTTATTAAGAATATGTAATACATTTTAATATTTTTATATGTAAATGTAATATTACCTACATTAAAAATGTTTCCTCTATAAAAATGATTTTAGAGATCTACTAAACTAAACCTTTAAAAAGTATTATAACTTTGTAACAAAAATGTAATTATTGTTGAAATAAAGCTTTTGTGTTGTAAAATCTTAAGTGTATAATTTATAATTTCCATCCAGCTGTTTGCACATCGATCCTTGTTTCACCGCGTCTGGCAACATTTAGTAAAAAATTAAAGCCGAATTTTTACTTCGCAGAGACCATTTTTTTTAAAGTACTTTTAGTTACTCCTTATACAACATCAAGAACAAGAAATTAATTAGAACAAACAGAAAAACAATTGAAATATATTTTTTTAATTTTATGTTTGTTACATGCAATAAAAAAAGTACCGGTCTTACAAATTTTCATATTCTGCAGTTCGTGAAAAAAGCTGCTAATAGATGTTGGTACAGAGACTACAAAATGTCTGGGACACGGAAAATTAAAATCGAACAGGAATTTACAAAAGATAGAAAAGTGTAAGAAACTCTCAAAGTATAAAATAAAGTAAACGTGTAAGTTTATGGCTAACTATGTACCCCTGCGTTCACTACTATCATCGTATAGCTATTATAGTACAACAACGACGAAATGGCGCAAATGAAACGGCTTCAGCCCATTCTGTAGTCTATAAGCGATTTTTTTCTAATACGCCCAAATATTACGCCTCCAGTCGACGGCGTAGCTTGTGTCGAATTGAAGCGCCACATTGAGCGTATTTAAAACTACATGGCACGATGTTTGAGAAAGATCACATAACGAAACACCGTTAGTTGTAATGGTTTTGACTGCACGTATACGATTAAGGCTCTCTTTGCAAACTAAATAGTTTAGTTCTGCCCGAAGATTTTTTGCCAAATAATTTATGCTTATACAAATAAATACTTTATTTTTCTCATATTATCCACGAAATAAATTATTTGAATAAGTTGTCTATGGTGTATCCGTGGCTGGATGACATCCAAAAAGTGTGTCGTCCTATTTGTTATCGCAGAAAAAGAAAACGGAATTGTCAATCAGTTTTTGTCTATGACAACTTTAGATGGTGGTGTGATGTGTGCGGAATAGTTGTGCAAATTTCTAAGTAGAAATTTAGCAACCCGTGACTTTAACATTTGTTATTGTGAAGTGTAATGTCGTGACAGTGAAATAAAATGCAGTTCTATAAGGAGAGAATACTCAATGCTGCACAGTTAAAAAGACTCAGTGAACATAAATATTCGTGTACCAGTGCCAGCATCTTGGATGCATGGCTCCAGCCGTGGTGGTGCTGGCTGGTGTCGAAAACGCCGCTATGGCTTGCCCCGAATCTCATCACAATATTAGGATTAATAGTTAATGTAGTCACCACACTTATTTTAGTATGGTAAGTGTTTTAAGGTTATCAATGAAAAATTGTGTCACAGACCACAGCTGAAGCAGTGTGGAACGACTTTCGTTTTAGCCTTATTGCGGCGTTCGGTACACGTCGCTGGGCTCTGTACACGAGATTTCATTAAGACAATTTGTTATTGAAGCTTGTTTACTGGGATACAATGTATATTATAATGTAGTGCTGCGATTGGCTAGCGTAGTCGCGCCACTGTCTCGCCTGATAACACAGAAAGCACCCAAATATATACTATAATTTGTCTCTTGCATTATTCATAAGTCTCAATACTAAATTTTATGGATACTAAATCATCTATTGATTTATTTGATAATGTTATTATAGATTGGTACAATCAACTTACAATTATAATACTTGAATGTTGTAACTTCCTTATTAAAAAATAATCATGATTTTATTTGGTTATGAATGATAGTAAGGAGGTTATGAATGTCAAAAGAGCTACATATATGACTAATTTGGAAGCCACTTTTTTTAACAATACAGATCCTTTTTATCTTTATTACTGAATGTAGGTTAGAGAGGTATTTTCAAAATTTGCTTGTTTAATGAGTAGCGAACATAATAACTATTATTAATTAAATTAATAAAAGGGAAACAAAATTGTATGACATCATGAAAAGAATTACTCAAATCATAACCCTGGCAGCAGTTGCCTGCTTCACAAGCATTGCAAATTTGAATCCTAGTGTAGCCTGTACAGTACCGTAATGAGATTTTCCTACAAACTTATGTGCATTGATTCACACCTCATCCTTTTATGGTGAAGGAAAACATCTTGAAGAAATCTGCATATCTCTGAGAAGTAATTCAAATATGTATAATGCCTAAGACAATGTTAGACTCACCATCTGTTAAGTTTGCACTTAATAATCTTCTATGAAAAGTGGGTGTTGTTATTACAATACCTCTGCCGTCTGCTAACAAATCTTCATATTTATAATATTCATATGATTTTCCCTTACATTTGTATAGTTACCTAAATTTATTTATATTTATTTAAAACTCCCTGCAATACATATTTGCACAGGCGGACTTAATGCCATAGCATTTTCTACCAGTTAACCTTTGGGTGATGCAGAAAGAAACATGGCAGAGAATTTACTGTGACCATCACCCATAGTGTGCTCACACCTTATTATTCATATCCCAATACTAACAATCACTCATTATTTGATATAATAATAAAACACAGACTACAGACAAACAGTAAACAAAAAGTACAAAAGAAAAATAAAGTAAACATTCTCCAACAGGAACTAGACAATGTTCCTTTAATATTTGTTTTGTAAAACTACTAAGTGACCCTGACTACCCTCGCTTCACTTTGGGGTCTCTTTATGACCAAGTACCGCAGGCAGTCTGAAACATTAACTTTTCTCTACTTTCTAAATATATGGAATCATTTTAGCTTTACACCAACGAAATTCATCTACTCTGCGTTAATAATAACATGTAAAGATCCATAAGGTAGTTTTAAAGAAAAAATTGTTCAAACAGACAAATATAGATATAGTATTCATGGAAATTTATACTATTTAAAGAGGAGCTTATAAATCATGCTCAAGGATGCTGTTCAATATTCGCAACTTATTATAGTTTGTAAATATCTGTTTCCATCTTAAACAAGATTAATTTTCTGATTTCACTCCCACTAATCCAAAAAGCATTTTGTATTGTTTAATCCTAACAATAATGCTAATCCAACTTACCTGTTTTTGACTTTACTCTTCCAGTCCTTCATCTTGTACCTTGGTCTTTGGTAACTCTCATCTACTAGGAATGCCTTCATTGAATTGCGTGCGAGTGTGCATACTATCTCTGTATTCTGTTTGAGAAAATTCCCTGTCATATTCTGTATAACTTGAAAGACTAGCAGAGTGTATGTCCTTATGGGATGCAGGTGAAAACGTAAGTGTATGTAAGAATGATGAATGCTTATGTGATTGTAGACCAACTGTTAAGAGAGGTATGGCTTTCAAGAGTTTTGAGCTGGCCTTGAATGCCTAAAGTGCTTTGGGTCTTGAATGGCGTGAGCACGAACATTTCGAACCAATACATGCGTAGTTAAACCCACTATTCTCTGCACCTTTAACCATAATGGCATGTTGGAACTGCTGCTATTATAGTGTTTGGGAATTAAATAAATTTATGATACAGGTACAGCCCGGATGCCCGGCAGGACCCGCCGCGGTGGGCGTGCGCCCTGTGCGCCCTGGGCGTGTTCGTGTACCAGAGCCTGGACGCCATCGACGGCAAGCAGGCGCGCCGGACCGGCAGCCAGTCCCCGCTGGGCGAGCTGTTCGACCACGGCTGCGATAGCATATCCACCGTGTTCATAGCGCTCGGGGCGTGCATCGCGGTCAAGCTCGGGGAGTATCCCACCTGGATGTTCTTCCAGGTCAGTCTATTACTAAACTAAGCGTATGATTCTCTCGTTTGCTCACAAGATGGCACTTCGCGTCCATATCATCGCACTATGCTTACACACAGCCCTTTGTCGTGGTTCAGATAATGGTTACATAATATGTCTAACTATGGCCCCGTCACGAGTTATGAGCGCGTAGTCATTTTATGAATCTGTCTCTGTCTATATGTATGGCGCGAGGCGAATAAAAACATGTGCAATATCACCACTATTTTGGCTTCGTGCTCATCATGGCACCTGTACAGTATTGTCATATCCACGTGAGTTTATCCTCATCGCTTTTCATTGGTCCTTCGAGCCGGATATTTTGAATTGAAGGTGCCCTTATACGTGTATCATTCAAATGATACTACCCGAGCTTAATGAAGTTCAACTGTTATATTGGGCTTAGATTTTGAAATCGGTATGTCCATTATCCATAGAATTTCTTCTCAGACGTTGAAGGTTTCCGCAATGTTTTCCATCACCGTAAAGCTAGTGTACCTACTTAAGTTAAACATATCCGCATAACCACGCGACGCGACAAGATAGGTACTTCCTTAACCACACGACCACCGCAGCTGTAGTCTGGTGGTTACCGGGTATAGTAGTTGCTACACTAAGGACAAAAAAAATATGTGATAAGCATTTGTTTGCTTTGTGTCCCCTAAAAATTCCTAAGAGTAAGTAACATTTATAATCAGTATACATATGTCCTTCTGTAATGTTGAAAGTTACTGTAAGGCCTCAGCCTTACAAGCTGGTCAAAACCTTTTTCGTTTAATACTTAATCTTTATGAAAGACTAGCTGTGCCCCGCGGTTTCACCCGCGTAGATTTAGTTTCAATCTTATTGTCGCGGAGCCCTAATATTTTTGATAAATAAAAGTAGCCTAAGTTACTCCTTGAAACGTCACCTACCAGTACGCTACCTACCAGTGAAAGTCCCGTTAAAATCCATCCAGCCGTTTCAGAGATTACCCGTAACAAACAGACAGACAGACAGACAGACAGAGAAAAATTTTAAAACTTGGTTTTTTAGTGTCAGTAGCGTGTATACTTTCATATGCATTTTGTTAAAAACTAATTTTGGAATTACAAACAGACACTTCAATTTTATTTATCTGTATAGATATAAGTAGATATTTAAAATGATCCAAAAAAAGAATTCGATAAAAGAGTTTTGTCAGAACAAATTAGAATAGATTTGGAAGAAAAGGAATAAAAGTGGAAAACAGTTTATTGGTTCTTTTTGTTAGTAATTAATAGTGATCCCGGAGAGCGGGGGTCGCTCGCCACAGTATATAAATAGTATACAAATGAAGATATTGTTGACTTTGATAATCTGAAAAGTAAATCCAATTAAATTGTCAGTATGGCTGTGTAGTTGAATTGACCTTTCAATTACCCCAGGGACAAATTTAATGACATTTCGCTGAAAGATACCTATTATATTATATTTTTGGAACAGAAAGGTCACAGTATTGATGGATGCCGTTCAGGAGTGACCTTTATAGATTATTATTATTTTGATATACTAGCTTGCGCCCGCAGCTTCTCCTGCGTGTCAGTAAGTTGTCACATTTAAAATTTCAATCCCCATTTCACCTCTTTAGGGGTACAATTTCGGAAAACCCTTTTTTAATGCACAGTACATATCCTCCAGTTTTCGTGTCTCTTGGAACAGGGTTTTAGGTTGTGTGTTAATATGTACATAGGTAAAAATCAGGCAGGACTTTGAATCTTATATATCTATCTATCTGTCTGTTGGTTCCGGCTAATCTCTGAAAATTCTTGACGGATTATAACGCGACCTTCCCTGACTTCTTTGAAATACAGGTACCTACCCATGAAATTACCTACGTCTACGCGGGTGAAACCGCGGGGCACAGCTAGTAGTAGTATAAAAACGATGTAACATTTGAAATGGTCTAATTGCGTTAGTCATACAAAGTACGTATGAACTTGTGCCGTCTGATGTCCGACGTTGTGACGCGTCTGGCACTTGGCACTCGCATCACATTTGTTTGGAAAAATTTGGGACAAAAATAGTGAAAAGGTAAACTCGTATATTACTCACGGTATGCGGAAATAACGTGCTCGTTTGAATACGTTTTGCCATCTGTACACGTATACACGTATCTTATTAGTATAATAGTGATATTATCTATTGTTATATTATTCGCCATTTATCACTAACTAGGTATGCCCGGCGGTCTTACCAGAGAGGGACTAAAAATAAAAAGTAAAAAACTAACGTAAGCTACTCTTTGTAATCTTGCAATCAGCTACATATGGGCAGACAGATTTTTTTTATATGTTTTTTTTTATATAAGTAACCTATACACTATGCAATTGGTGTAATCTGTTAATTTGAAATTCTGTATAGATCTCTCGGTAAATGATACATACTTCAAATCGTAAGATTATAATTAGCTTGTGTGCTGTAGATACTAGATAACCCAGTTTGTGTTACAACTGGTTGATTGATGATATCAAGTTCAAGACCGAGACACCTTAAATAAAAATAAACGATTACTCAAACAAGATTCAAATATTTACTGAAAAGAGTTCCTAAGCCGACACTTCTGCTTCATCAAAATAGCTGTTTTTACATTCACTTCTCTATGAAATAATTCTCTCGAGGCTATCCCAACATATGTTTGTTTGAAGTTCAATTGAAAGTATTGCATCAACCACATTCATGAACGAATAGTCACTCTTTGATCAATGTATCGTGTCGACATTTGTACATTGGAACTGTGTCCATGGGCTTACATTTCTCAAATGATTTATTTTGTTTAAATTGTATAATATTTTTGAAAAGAGTAATTACTGAGTTTCTTGCCAGGTTCTTCTCAGTAAAAGCAACCTTCCGAACCTGGCGGTAGCATGTATAATCCTGTAAATTGTGTCATTCTGACGATTTGAAAGTGCTTTGTATAAAGTCTAATCGAATAAAGATATTTTTGACTTTGACTTTGACTTTGACTTTGAATGTTTAAAGTAATCAATAAAGCAGGTAAGAATTCAGACATAATATTATTAATCCTAATACTTAAATACGAAATTGGTAAGAGGAGTTTCTTGCCTTTTCTTAAAGGGTTAGTCTAGTTTCGTTTCTGAACCGTTGGTATATTTTCGGCGTCCTTACGAGATCTGGAATTAATTCAATATTTTTTTTTCAGTGCCAAAGTAAGGACCAGCTTGCTAATCTATCTAAGTATCTATATAAATAAAATCATATTTCCGATTGCATGTTCAGGCATCACTTCAGACTTGGCTCTGTAATTACAAATATAGTGTCATGGTGACAGCATTTTGGACGATTGTGCGAGATTTGTTATTTAAACTTTCTCCAATAGCATTTTGGGATAATTTAAATTTACCGTCTATGTGTTTTAGTAGTTTTTCATTTATTAATAAAATGCCATTGTTTCAAAATATAAGGGGACCTACTCGCTTTCTCCAAAAATCTAAGCTACGTCCGAAAGTTGGCAGAGTTCACACCACGGTTATTATTCGTTCTAAAATTATTCTAAACCTACTTTAGTTACATTTAACTAACGCAAATAAGAGTTAGATAAAAACAAAGCGATACTGAATTCGTGTGATTTTAATTCGTTTTTGGACAAAGAGAATAGACACCCAGACTCGGGGCCCAGATCGACTGTGGTGAAATTTAATCCATTTCAACTTTCTTTAATTCCCGAAAGATCATTGTGATACAATGCACTCCCATTCGGGCTGTGTTCAATACACAAATTCCCCAATGGATGGACGTGGGCTAATGTCATTATCGTTGCGTACAATGCCAAGGTCAAACATACTTGTATAAAGTGGAACAATCCTGATTGTTACACTTGGACATTGAGCCACACATTTAGGCACGTAATTGAATCATTATGTTGTAATCGCATTATTACTGATTTTGCTAGCTTACTTCTACATTTACAACGTTTTTGCCAATTCTGTGTACTTATTTGTGTCGTAAGCATTCCCTTGCATTTCCCGACGTAACAATTTGTAATTGTGATTTCATTACGACGACATGATATGGTCCACTAGATTTCTCGGTAGCGATATCCGCAACCTTAGAGTCGACTTTGTTCAAATCAGCTCTATTTTGTATAACTGATATTTTGTGTAGTTTTGTAGGCATACCCATGAACCTGCGGAAGGAATACATTTCGAATAGATTTCACAAGTCTTGTAAATGCATCAATTATTCTACGTAATTTAACATTAATGCTATTTTCCTTCGTTTATTTCTGCAACAAATTACACGGATGTAAAATACAAACAGCGTCGGCATCTACATCCTAAGTTTTAGAAGCAAAACTAGTTTCTATTTTTTATTTTATTTTATAATATGGTAAGTACTAATTAAAGTCAAGTAGATACATTTTTTAAATTAAATTATGTGCTACTGCTTGTGTCAAAACAGCTTCAAGGACTGAGTTTTTGGCGTAGCAGTTGAAATTTCTTCCGATAACTATGATTTCAGATTCCTCTACCAGTGCCTTATGATATATGATATCAAATCCTCAAAGGGTAATGATGTGTAAGACTTTTGTGGATGGAAACATAAATACTTAAGCTCATGAGTAGGTTAAGCTTCCATTAGAGATTAAGCTTCATAAATGGGGCACACTGCAAGTGTTCGCACACATGTGCAGCAACGTCCCCCGCGTACTTAAGGTCCATAGTGTTTACTCTGTCGGAGCGTGTTTGAAGTCTATGACTTATATATGTGAGTGTATTAGTGCGTGTCGCTTGTACGAAGCTTGGTCGCTGGTGGAATATTCACTTATATGACGTAGGCATCACCTGTTCATTATGTATTCAATAACATGTCAAGTGGCTGACCTGTGACATTACATAATTAGTAGTTTTACAATGAATGGGTTCCTACATTCATGACGGGTCAAAAAGGTTACAATGTGAGGCTAATTACTATTATATATGGCTACATACTGTCTGTCACTGATTGTAAATAATAGCATGTGGTGTTAGGTAGAACATAAAATCCATCTGGGGACTACTGTACAGATCGCAGCAAAATAATGCTTTTTGCAAATAACCCTAGGTGTTGGTGTTTGCGGTGAGCAAAATCGCGTTGTGTAGACGTTTCGTCTTTTCACCGTATTGACATAATTATTCTACTTATTATTTATAAGGTAGACAATGCGTGAGTGTCACTCTTGGTTTTGGTCACGTTCATAGGCTGCAGTAGCCGCTTACCATAAGGCGGACTATACGCTTCATAGACGCCTTTGTATTAAAATAAAAGATTGCTTTGTTTTAGTACTTTTATTTTGGAGCATTATTGATAAGACGGTCGGATGATGTGTAATCTATAGCGCAAGGTAGATACTATCGCTACCAAAACTGCCAATTGAAGCGCGCTGATTACATATTATCTGCTACGCAATAAACGTAAACTAACAACATACTAAAGCAATTATATTTTATTAGATGAAGGTTTTATTCTAAAAAATAAATCCAATATTTAAGCAAGTAGAGCAACAAACTATATGGATATGGCGTTACGTTGCAGAAGCACTCTTAATGTTAAGAGCCGTAACATTTAAAATACATACAAATTTTTAACCCTCATTTCATTCTTCTAAGGGGTGTAATTTCGAAAATCCTTTCTTAGTGTAAACCTACTCAGCACTAAGAACACGGCCTCAAAATGTAATCTCTTCTTGATCTGGTCTTTATGACCAGTTAGAATAAAAGATACTGAACGGGCCGAGATAAATCAGATGTTTATTACGGGGAGGTCACGTGATTCAGAATAGCGCAACATGCAACAATTAGAATGCTGTGCCTCATTAGAATCATTTATTCTATCGTCATTGAGTTTGTTTCGAGATAACATGCCTTCAGCATTCAACATTCCGAGATTTATATCTAATATTTAAACATTGGCAACGACCACACGTATTTTCCTAACAATCATCAAACTCTAAAATTCAAATCCTTTGATTGTAATTATACCACACTTTCTTGCTTGATTAAGTTTCAGCTCACAACAGCAATATCGTCGTAAAAGTAACTTAGATCAATTCAAATGCTGAGTTTAGTGCCGGTGGTAATTTCTCGACGTTTACAGGTAGTGTCCTACTAAACCCCTTTATTGAAAAAACCTTTCTTATCTGATCTTGCATCTTGACATTTACACTAGCTTCCGTTGCCGGCTCCGACCACGTGGTATTTTCAATCTGAAAATCCATTATAAATATTATTTTTAAGTCAGGAGAGTTATTTACGAAGATGTTTCCTACGTACAAACTTACAATACAAGTAAGTGTGTGTGTAAGTGTGTGTACTAGAATACATTGTAAAGAGTAAATACGTCGTTATCTCTTCCTGATAAGCATCGTAATATCAGCTGTTGCAGTGAGGAATCATCTGGGATGGGAGCATTGCCAACGTGTTCAACTGCCGCGTTATTCACTAAGGTTTCTCAGCGTCGCACTCGTCTCTAGTGTCGGTTTTAAATATACGAAATTTAACCTTATCCTGTATATATTATGTATCAATTTCTTATAATTGAAACCAACGCTCGTCGTCGAGAAACCTTAGTGAATAACGCGGCTGGCGTCTGGCGCGCAGCCAACTCGTCACAATCCTTGTCTTTTACCTAAATCGGTGGACTTGATTTATCTCGAGGGGAAATGCCCTTGATAAGTCTATTTGTATAATTTTATCTTTCGTTTCTCATATTATTATATTCGCAAAATATGGAATTTAGGCTTGTTCTATCATAATTTCAAGATGAGATAGCTAAGTTTTTCTTTTCATCCCTGTTCTACTCAGCTTATAATTATGTTTGTAGAATATTGTTTCTTTTTTAAATACGTCTCCCGGTATTAGTGCCCGGTTATTGACAGTCGCCTCTACCTCGCGAAATGTATATTATATGTCAATAACCTCTGCCTACCTCTTCCGGGTATACAGGCGAGACGTGTAAAATTTATAGTATTTCATGATAAGCGTTTAGTATATAAAAGCTATAATTTTGATAAAGTAAACAGCCACTTAAATTGTATTTATCGACACTAATGTTATTAAGAGGAAAGATTTGATTGTTTTTTGTTTGTTTGTTTGCATTGAATAGGCTCCGAAACTACTTGACCGATCTTGAAAATTCTTTCAGCAAATCATCAGCGAGTATCATAGATTTTTATCCCCATACTCCCACGGGAACGGGAACTACGCGGGTGACACCGCGTGACGTCCTCTAGTTTGTACATATAGTGACGTTGTAACTTATATTTTCCAGTGTTTCTGCGCGATGACGTTGTTCTACTGCGCGCACTGGCAGGCGTACGTGACGGGCACGCTCAAGATGGGGCGCATCGACGTCACCGAGGCACAGTACTCCATCATCGCGATACAGCTCGTCTCCGCCATACTAGGCTCCCAGTTCTGGTCCACTCAGGTAATGGACTGCATTACATCTGCCTCACTTAGCTATATTCATTGGTCAGTGCCACGCAGTTATTGTGTCCCTAATTTAAGTAGGTGTTTTTTTGAGGATTACGTCACACGCTTACCACTTCGGAACTTTGTTTATTCACAAGAAAAATATAGTGATTTACTGTAAATTTCGTTGTAGCTTGAATATATAGGTAAATGATAATGGTATTTTCCACATTGGTAGGCAGGGTTCATTATGAATAGGCAGAGGTGTTAGAATAACATTTTCTGACCATACAAAATATACAGCGAATTTAATAACGACTCGTTAAATTCCAGATATATAATAATTTGAGCACAATTATTGTGTTGCACTGACCAACATTTAAATTCCGATTATTCACTATTTAGTCGTATTTTTAACAGTTTTAAGTTAAATAGGAAGGAGCATACGTATTTGCTAACCACATTATGTACCGTATGACATTGAACCGATGGTGCTAATTGGCTCTGACAAGTCACGGAAATCAATACATTATGCAATATTGTATAGGTATCTGATACAAATAATTACTTCACATTATCTTATCTGTATTTCAAAGCCAAGTTTCACTCGGTCACATAATTTATTGTAATGCACAAATGAAGGTTACTTTTAAGTTTAGCAACAGCTAATTGTCATAATACAATTTTAAAAATACCCACATGACCATTTTATATGTGAATTAAGATTTATTTTTCTAAGAATGCTTATGTTTTAAAGACAAATAAGAATAATATTAGTCGCACTTACGCTTTTCTGCATTCTGTATCTAAATCCATACTGACCAATAATGTTTATGCAAAAATGTTCTATGTCTGCCAGTCTGTCTGTATGTTTACAACTAACTACTGTATCCATTGAATAGTAATTGGACATAGATATTTATATAAATTCTAAAGATATCTTTGTTGATAAGGGGAAGTGGTTGAGTGCACCTTCACACTTCACACAAATGTATGTGAAAGGGCGTTAATTGCAGTTTTAGACTTACAATCTCTATAAGTGATTAGAAAATCGCTGCCGGAGTCTATTCATAACTAGTTCATGTCCGTGGCTTTGTACACGTGGGTATAGTAAAATATAGTCTATATCCGTCAAGTATAAGGTAGATTCCAGTTGATGGAATAATTATAAAATCGATTCGCACCACGCAATATATCCTCTATATTAATACTGCTTAAGTATAGATTTGAATGCAGAATGGCAATTTGTATAGGGCTAATTATAGTGTACCCTCAAATTAAGCTATAGTTACCACAGAGTGAATACATACAGAGGGCTAGCCTATTGGTCTAGATCCGGACCAATCATGATCCGAGACTTTCGTGAATTTGTATCAATGTGCGCCTTTCACAGGTCCCGTCACGAGTCCATGAGCGCTTACCTTGATTGTGTAGTAGTCATTTTATGAGTCCGTCTCTGTCTACATGTCGCACCCTCAACGTTAGAGGCTCAACTCAAAAATTTGCGAATATAATTAAGATAGACAGACCTCAAAATAATTTAAAAATTAATTGTTTAATGCTTATCGACAATGCATAACCTAATTTACTTTAAAAATACATTGTATTCAAAACTGGCACGATAATTACTGCCTAAGTTTTAAATTCAAACGTCTTTGATGATGTCCAAAAAAACACATTTTGGTTTGGACCCCTATCATTCCGAGGGTACGATATCCCCACTATTTTCACTGAGTGCTCTTAACTCGAGGCGGCACCTGTACAATGAATGCCAGCAAAATTTCTGTATAGAATCGACACGATCGAAATAAGATTAGGAATGCCGTACCGCCATATTTTCTTCTCTGTCACTTCAGAGACATGTGAGTGAGAAACAAACATGGGTTGATCCTATTGTATGTATTTATGATGTGGTTGTGCGGTGTGGTCGCGGGTAGGTGGTCGCCGGTGTAGAGTGGCGGCACTCGCTGGCCCTCGCGGCGGTGGGGGGCTCCGTGCTCACGGTAGGCTCGCTCGCCGCCGCCATCGGCACGGGAGGCGTCGGCAAGAACGGCTCCACTGTCGCTGTGAGACACCACTACTATACTCTATCCTGTAGGCCTAGGCAATGTTACATTCTCTCGCGCTTGCGCTAAATACAAACGATACTAAATGTATGGAAATTACATAAATAGCTCATGTGACATATATGTCATTCCCGTATGTTTTGTATCGTTTCTACTAGCGAAGCGTGAGGATAATGCTACTTTGTCTACAGGCCCTGTACCCTTATCATGAATTTTGCAACGTTTTCGTAATATATACCCGTTAACGTCACCCACAATATCTGTATGAGATATTTTAATTCTTCACGTCTAGCTGTATAATTTCTCATACAAATATTCGGCGGAGACGCTAACCAGCATAGATTAAAACGGTGGCAAATTCGTGATAGGGGACCTGTTCAGTTGGCGGTTGAGACTGTACTCCACACTACACTGTCACTAACATTACGCGCAATTGCCTACTAGTCTATTCTGTCCAGTGTCTAATCTTCGTCTATAAACTATTGTACCTTACTTTATTGTGCACGTAATAAGGATTAGTTTTCGGAAAATATATTTTGGTTATCTAGGGGTGCACTTCAAAAATTCTTGTAAAATCTGTTAACTTTTCGTTTAACAAAAGCGTTATCTGTGCCTCATTAGTGTAACTCTTGCTGTGGCTTCATAGCCGCAGTCATTTAATAAGAAGAATTATGCCCTAAAACTTATGGCTTTTCCCTAGCAGATGATAATAATGGTTAGGAATTGACATGTTCCACCAGCCTCCAACTGAACGGGGACTCGCTATTTGGGCTTGTATTCGTACTGCGATCGGTTTACTTAACATAGTTTGAAGTAGACTATATTGGTATTATTTAGTTACCTCACACATGGCTTCACTTACATATGGATGCTTCGATATTTGTGGATATGATACCGATTTTCATGGAAAGATATCGCCGATATCTATACCGATACACATAGATTTTTTTTTGTTAGAAATTAAATGAGCTTGTTCATCAAGAGATCAGAGTCTCCGACTTGAATTTAAAAATTCTTTAGTTTATTTTTTCCGCGCTCGGGGTGTAATGGATATTTTTTTTATATATTATCGACATCGGTATTGATATCGGCCGCATCCCACAATGTTCCACAAAAGTGAACGCAGCGTGTGAGTTTAGTTGAGAGCCAATGAACTGGATCCATCGCTTATTGATACATCATGTGGGTTTTTTTAATAGCATGTATAGATCATAAGGACGGTGTTCAGTGCTGTGTTCGCGCCGAGCATCGTCCATAGGTGCTGTAGGGTTGATGTATTCTGTAGGTTTTGGTACAGTCACGTTGTTAGGTTTAGTTTTATCTATATCGTTATGTGGCTCCTCTGCCTCCTGTGGGTCTTCACTCATTTTGCATTTAACACTCACAGGATACCACTTTTTGAGTAGGTATATAGTAATTTGATAAGCTTTTCGGTGTCATGGTAATACTTAATATATAAAAAAGGATTTAAAATCGTTGATTTAAGACCTTTTTTGAATAACATATTTGTAATTAATGTAGCATACTATAAAGTAATTGTTGGCAGTTAACATACTACCATATCCTTTGGAACCTATTAGCTAGCCCGTTCTCTATTGAATAGAGTTATAGTGTAGCCATAGTAAAATAATTAGGGTTTACTGCATTTTAAGGAACTTGGAATAAAACAGATCCTTAATGAAATAAATAAACGTACTGATACAGAAGATATATCGTAAATTAATTAATATGATAAGACGCATGATTTAGGGTGAGTAAGTCAAGTGAACTGATATCATAAACTTGGATTGTCAGTGATATGATTGGGTGAACTCATACAGTCAGCATCAAAAGTTGATCAAAACGACTTTAATAAATACTATACATTTTGGAAAACCAAATGCGGATTGGTGCTATCAGAATTTGTTTATTTTACTTGGTCTTGAAGAAGGGTGTTGCCAAACACTTGTTTACCACCTAACTGGTATTTATTTAATCCAATCTTATATCTACATGTTTACCTCGCGAGGGATTCTAAACCGAAATATTCTAAAATCAACCCAATATAAGATAGGTTTAACGAGTAGTTTTGCTCAGCTGCTGTTGATTGTAAATAGGCAGTGATGTACCCTCGCTCGCACAGATCCCCGGCATGGGCGCGTCGTACAGCCTCGTAGCAACCATCATGTGTAACGCGGCCCAATGTTTCTTTATCGCCAACTTCACCTCTGCCTTCAGTCATGGCGGCTGTGGAAAGAACGGATCCACAATAGCTGTAAGACAATTAATGATGTGTACCTTCACGTGTCATGGGAGTGGGCTATGGCCGGGGGGACCGAACAGTCTTAATCAATACAATACAATATTCTTTATTGCAATCCAATTTACAACAAAAAATAAAATCAATATCACTTTGGACCTTAGTTATAACGACATGACAAAGTGATTCGTTGAAATGTGAACTTCACTTTCGATGTTGAATCGATATGGTGTTTTTAGGATGTGTTTCTACCAGGGATGTGCGAGAATGCGTAGGGATGTGAAACAACTAATGGAATCTCTTCATTTAGGTGTGATTTCATTCGTTTTAACAAACACATCTTTCGCTTAGCATCCTCGCACATCCCTACTGGAAACGCAGCTTTACAATTCTACATGAATTCTACATGTTCTAACAAAACAAGATCTTTTTCGCAAATGTCTGGTTACACATGATTACATCTGATACACTCTCATGGCAATAAGAGCTTATGGTAAGATCCTTGGACTATAGTTTTTCTGTAAGATTATCTTGGTTGAGGAATCAAACGCTGTCATACGAAATTGAACCTTGCTGCGTTTGTGGTGAGTTACTTTTAGTGTGATATCTGAACTACGGGTTTTCAAGGTTTCTACAGAATATGTCAACTTGAAATAGTAGGTAGCACGGTGCTGGAAAGGTGCACAATTAAATGCTAAAACTACCGCATTCTGTGCCAGTCATCATCTCCCTGTCCTTATCCCAAACATTGTTGGGGTCGGCACTTGATTCAACCCGATGTGGCTGATCACCTGATTTTTATACGGAGCGACTGCCATCTGACCTCCGCAACCCCTTTAACGAGGAAAATCTGTGATCTGGGGTAAGCCAGTTGTCAGACTATTTGAGGCCTCCGACTGACCTGTAACGATTGCCAAAGATGAAAAATTGGCCAACGCATTCTGTGCCAGTACCTACATTAAATATATTGCGATTGTGATGTCGTTGTAGCTGATGTGACGTCATGTCATAATATCACTCTTGTTTGGCACGGTGCCTGTAAATAACAAAAACTCAATAATGACGTCATGACAGATCTTGTTATGTTGGAACATGTACCTAATTTTAATAAGTATAATCAATTTTGCGTGTTGAATTGTTTCAGACTGATTCGTCCCATTATTGTATCATCATAATTAACCATTCAAATGCATGTTAGGCTAAACGATTGGTGCATAAACGTGGTCTATGTCAAATCATTGTTCTGTTCAGAGGTGTTTCATCATATTATATGTGGTTACAAAGGCATTCTATACAAATCCTTACACACATTTATAAATATAGGCAGACCTTAAATATTCATTTTGTCAGAAGTAATGAGTACATAGCAACAGAAATGTTGGCACGGTGACAATGGGGAGCGCAAAGTAAATTATAATGTTTGTAATATATCCGACGCATTGCGCCCGCACACGAACTTGAATGAGTGAAGACTGCACACATACACATTATGTCGAACGTATCCGTACACAACAAAATATAAACATGCAGAAGTTCGCCTCCCTTACATTGTCAGAGAGAGGCGTACACATACATACACGCACACTTTGATACGAGTGTCTCGATAGTGTTAGGATGCATTTCCACCTGAGATGGTCTAAGATGAGTTTGTTATGAACCAATATAATCGCTTCAATTACTACTACTACTAGCTTTGCTCAGCGATGTGATTCTATTGGTTCATAACAAACACATCCCTCGCCACGCATCTTCGCACATCCCTGGTGGAAACGTGTCCTTATCCGTCCCTGTCCGCGCACGTGTATGCGTGTGTACGTCGATTCTCGGCTAATGTAGGGAGCCTACCTTCGGCTACCTTTCTGTTTAGTGCGTACAGAGTCCGTTTAGTATACAGTATCCATATTGATTGATATTAATGGCATGTATGTATTTCTTTTGTTCTGTGATGGCCGCCGCCGACCGTTCCGCCGTGTCGCCGGGACCCTAACCGCATGACGATCATCACGTGATCATCACTCGTGCTATCACCGCATGTCACGGTCTAACACTACAGTTACCGACGCTCGACCTCACTCTCAATCTGGTCTCGAACTACGCAGTCGTACTCATCACCCTGTACCTAATGGTCAATTATGTTAACGTCATAATGAAAGGCGGAGTGGGGAAAAACGGCTCCACAGTCGCAGTAAGAGTTTGCTCGTCTTAGCATTGTGCCGTATGGACACTGGTACTAACAGCTGCACCGATTGTCTTGTACTAATGACGTCACGCTGCCCGGGCTGTGAGACTTGCTCGTCGATTGCAGTTGAAGGCCATGCCTCATGCTGTAGTGTTGTGATCATCCCTCCCTCCCCCAATACATAATTGTGATAACTCTAACTAGCTGGTGGGCTGGGGCGCCACAACCAACCTTTATCAATACAATTTCAACCTTATCAAGTCGTAATAAAGAACATTTGAACTTCATGAAAGTTTGGTTGAGACGGCCTAGCTGGGTGTATTGTAGCTTCGTCGCTTCTTTTGTTCTGTATTGCTTGTTTGTTCCTGTTCATTGCATGTTATACTAGATTCTTGGTCGTTTTTTAAAGTGTTTTGGTAAGTTTGGTAGTTTAGAAGTTTTTGATGTCATATAGTCTGTGTGGAATACAACAATGATTGGAAAAATATTCTTAAGGCTATAAAAGGAATTAAGTATTGAAAAATTATATTGTTTTCCTCCACGCAGGCTATATTATTTATATCTTTTCTTAATCAGAGTAATTATAGAAGATAACTAAGTAGATAGACTATATTTACAATCTTAACATTATTAGCTGCATGTCATAGCATGTTTTTGAATATAAATGATTTTATCTCCAACGCCGAATATGTAAAGAAAAAATGTTGAATCCTGTGTGAAATATGTATGCACCTTAAATTGAAAATAGGATTCAACGTGTATAGTGGACGTCACGAGGTATGAGCGCTGACTTTAGCTTTTTTATCTGTCTGTCTCAATCCGTCTGTATGGCGCGACGCGAAAATAAATACATGGAAATTAAAAATTATTCATTTTGCGGCCTGTACTATCACGAGTTTGCCACCGTCTTTCTAATCTACACTCGCTAGCGTCTCCGACAATATTTGTATGAGATATTTCAGTTCTTCACGTCACCGCTAGGAGGCTCTGTACAATTTTTCATACAAATATTCGGCGGAGACGCTAGCGAGTGTAGATTAGCCGGTGCAAAACATGTAATAGGGGTACAGTACCCCTATTACGAGGCCTTGTCAAAGCGCTATTAGCGGAAGCGCGAGAGAATGTTACTTTGTCTTTACTGGTAAGGCATTTATGACAGCTCAGTTACCCCCCACTATTTTCGCTAAGCGCTCATAACTTGTGAAGGAAACTACCGGCGATGGAGGTAAAGTCCCACCCAAGACCGTGGTACATCCAGACACTTTGCAGGGCACGAGCATCCTGTCCCCGGTGATACCGTTCTCGCTGGTGGTGGTGCCTGCGTTCATCATCTTCCAGAAGTCGGAGTCCCATGTGTACGAGAACCACCCGTCGCTGTATATACTCGCCTTTGGCATGGTCGCTGCTAAGGTTACCAATAGACTTGTGGTGAGTATTAATCTATACTAAAGAGGAAAGATTTGTGTGTATGTTTGTAACGAATTGGCTCGAAAAGTACTAGACCTATTTTAAAAATTTCATTCACAATTTGAATGCTATATTATCACTGATTAATATAGGCTATTATTTTATTCCCGTACTCTCACGGGAACGGGAACTACGCGGGTGAAACTGCGTGACTTCCGCTAGTTATTTATAAGGGTACAATTTACAATTAACTTACGAAGAAAACAATTTAAACTTAAAACATAGAGTAAGTCAGAAACAAAAGAGTACAAATCTATACATAAGTACATACATTCATACAGTGATATAGAATTGAAAGTGTCTGTTTGTAATAACAATCAAAAACAACAGCTTTACACTAAATACATTTCAAAGAATATAGGTACGGCACTTACATTAAAAAAACCAATAAAAAAATCTCCGCCTGTCTCTCTGTTTGTTCCGGCTAATCCTAAAACAATTGGACCGATTTTAACGAGACTTGCACTTGCAGCAGATAGCTGATGCTACAAGAACTAGGTAAGTAATTAGTAAAATTTTTTTAGAAAAATAAATATGATAGACCGGTCACAGCTAGTCTATACATGACAGGTGCCGTCACTAGTTATAAGCGCTCAGCGAATATAGCGGGGGTAACTGTTTCTTGATTTAACAAGCGTATCTTATTTCCAGGTGGCTCACATGACAAAGAGTGAAATGGAGTACTACGACTGGTCGCTGCTGGGGCCGGCCATGCTCTTCCTCAACCAGTACTTCAACAACGCCTTGCCCGAGTACTATGTACTGTGGCTGTGCACGGTGAGATACTGGCCCTCGTGTTTACTGTGGAATATACAAGTTGTATCACACAATAAAGTATAAAATCCAAGTATTGTGGCATCTAGGAACAAATCGTTCCAAATGACATAAACAGATGTGCGCATATACGAGATTATATAGAACGGCCTAGGCGTAATGTCAGTCAGGTGTGTCAAGTAGTCGTGAGTGTATACGTCATTTACGTTTTTACAGAACATACATAATATGCTCACGCCTGTATTTCCTGAATGGGTAGGCAGAGGTGTTGTAATAACAACACCCACATTTCACCGAATATGATTAAGTGGCAACGTGACAGAGGGTGAGTCCATCGCCGACTCAGGCACTATACAGACGTCTTTGAATTACTTCTGAGACATATGCAGGTTTCCTCACGATAGTTTCCTTCACCGTAAAGCACGTGGTGGGAAATCACTGCTCTCACCGATTTACCCTAATGGAACTAACATTCTTAATTCAAAATATGGAGTCCTTAATGCTTGTAAAACTTATATTTATCCTGTGGACAGCGTGTAAAGTACATTTGACATTGTTTAAGATATGGGTGTGCTACGACCTGGTCCGGTACTGCGGTCAAATCTGCTCGGAGATATGCGGCCACCTGCGCATCCAGTTGTTCCGCATCGGGCCCGCGGGACCGGCGGTCCCCGGGGCCGCCGGTCCCGCGGGGCCCGCCGGGTCCCACGCGGCCCCCGACCGCAACGGTACGCGCCGCGCCGCCTCCAGACACTCGCGCAGACACTCATAGACCCATCGTATATCTATTATTATATCTATTGCCTTGTTACGTCTCGCGGTCGGACTTTGTTGTGCTATTTATATATGAGTTGCATGTTTGAATGGTGGTTTGTACTACCCTCCGAGTGCCTGGTGCCAGGTTTAAAATCGCCGTCACAAGTCATCGCGTTGACGTAAACGCAGATTTGTATGGGATCACAATAGTGCCATTCGTAGGCAGACAGATGTCACTGTTTCGATCCCATATAATTCTGCATTTCCGACGCTGCGATGACTTGTGACGGCGGCAGTGAAAAACTTTCACTAGGCCTTCGGATCAATAAACCCGGGACTAAAAGCAAATACTTTGAAATACCGAGTCTATACGATGGCGATCGAAAGACAAGGTCTTAATTTTGTTTATTAAGTATTCTTAATTCCGAGTTAAACTCGCATCATTTGCTCTTTTGTCTTTTGATAAAATGCACCTAGTGTGGAAATAGCTGTTAGATAATGTCACATTAAATAATAATGATTGTGCATACACAAAGTTCGGTTGAGAGACGTGATATGTATCGTGTTAGCTATCTATAGTTCTTCCTCTTACGTACATACTGCTATACATAACCTAGTCAAGTTAGACAATGTTTACAGACAGAAAATGAAAATGAAAATTTTTTATTCAGTTTAGGCCCTGGTAAGGCACTTATGAAAGTCGAGAATTTACAGACATCTATCATCGGGGCTATTAAAAAAGTAGTTTAATGCTATATAAATTAAATCATCGACAATGTTTGTCCGTTACGTTGAAAGACCACCTTTTCAGCAAAAAACCAGATCTTGAAAGTATTTGTTACCAAAGTCAAGTAGTCGTGCAGAATAACTTAGTTTGCGAAGGAATGCATACTGATTACACTGAGGTTATTAATAGAAATTAAAGCTTATGCTCCTTATCTTAAGGTACAATATATCTTAATAGCATCTCTTACTGTTCATGAAATGATGCTTGTCATCTTGAACATTAGCCCGAACATCCTCGTTATCATCATCTCCCTCGCCTTATCCCATGTATTGTTGGGGTCGGCACTTGATTGAACCTGATTTTTATACGACTGCCATCTGACCTTCCTAACCCCTTTTAAGAGGAAATCGGTAATCTGAGCTTAACCAGTTGTCAGACTATCTTAGGCCTCCGATTTCCCTGTAACGATTAAATTGACAACCGGGACCGACGGCTTAACGTGCTCTCCGAGGCACGGAGGGAACTCGGGCGGTTACCCATCCATTTCACTGATCGAATGATATACGCAATAGCAACTGTGCCACGAGATCCTCAAAACGCGAGGCCCACTATATAAAGAATACCTTTGTTCTGTAAGGAGGTTAATTAAAGTTAGATGTCATCCGCAGGTTATAGATGCCACGAGATGGGTAGGCACCCACGGACCGCTTATAGAACCCCTCCGGCGGTTGTCGCGCTATAAGTAATTACCATTCACTATATAAGCTTATACCACATGAGTAAATATTCCACGACCAAGCTTCGTACAAGCAGCGTAAGTATACTCACGCGTAGGCCCTGGCCGACGGGTTAACACACTGTAAGGCGACCTGTGCGCCTACCATCAACGTCTGAGTTTAGACGTTCCATTTTTATGCCGTAAATTCAAACTTCGAAGCTAAGATGTTAATTTGAACTTCCCAATTCCCGAATAGCTATAGAAAATGTAACTCAGCAGATTGGACTATTTTACGTAATAATGGAAATGCTTATGTCACTTAGAAGATAGGGTTGCACCTTGAAACCGTCAGAGTACAGACTATGGTACGAGAGTACGCGGAGGGGACGTTACAGCGTGTGTGAGTGCACTTGCAGCGCGCCGCTTGTATGAAACCTGGTCTTAGTTGTAATATTTAGTCATGTGTTTATGTTAGTATCTCTTGTATATACCTTCAGCCTTTCCACGGGGTCGTCCAAGGGGTATAGGTGTGAGTACATCCAAATACGAAAACCTCGGCTTACGGAAAACGTTAAATTAACGAATATTACACTCTATTTGAATAGAATACAGTTCAATTTCAATAAACAAGCATAAGCTATCCCTGTCTTATTTCTCGTATTCTATTGTGCACGGAAGAGACAATTATATAGATATCAATGTCGACCGCTTATCTAAAGCTGAAAAGGTGGTTGGGTTTCGTATATATAATATATAAGTTGTATATTAAGTGAACATATGAAATGCGATGGTTGTTTTAGATGAGGCACGCTTAGCGGGTTGTCACGCGGTGTACATAGGGCTGTGAGCTGTAAGTGGTGGTGGTTCGCTAGGGTTGGCACGTATTTTTCAATACTAAATGCAATTTTATTTGTTAGGATAAAATTTCCCCGGATACACAAAAAAAAAAAGAGATTTTTTTCTCCTACTCAGCGTATTATTGCTTCACCTACATCAGAAAAGGAGGCTGCAGTTTCATGAAAAACCCTTGTGACTTATTTATTTTCATACAATAAAATTGCACTTGGTTATAGGTACCTAAAGCTTTCAAAATGTTAGAAATATATTTCTTACGCTTATAAAATGTCATACAAATTGAACCTCATCGCTTTAAATAAGATTCGAATTCAATGCTCAAGGTTTGAATGATTGAATTAGCAGGTGACTCTTATTAGAAAGAAGAAAGGTACAATTTTCCCTGACATTCTGGACGTTAAATTATATTTCTTAGATTTTAAAGATCAATCTTACATGTGGTTAAATCCGTCTTCAATTTGTACGTTATGCTAGTTCATCTATGGTACGTCTATTTGGGCGACTACCGACTCTATGTCGTTGAGACAAGATACTTAATTCACTGTGCAAAGAATGCGTTAAATTCATAGCGATTTAAATAACTTATATCAATTTTGCTGGATGAATGGAAATGGAATGAAATAAGGAAGGTATTTATCGATAAAATTGCCACCTTATTAATTTTATTACAAATGAAAGGATTGGTTTAAAATACAGTAGAAATTAATTGTACCTTTATTTTTACAAGCGTTGATGGGAATCGGTTACCGCTTACCATCAAGCGGAATATAATATGCTATAATTCCACCTCTGTAGTGAAACACGCAGTATTGCCAGTATATAAACTTAAATGTTTGGTGTGTAGCTTTCTCGTCTGTGAGCGCTATAATGGTTAAAAATTGTCTATTGTTCGGTATCGGCTAGTAATGTCGCTATTTAGAACTAGAAAATGATATGAAAAAACTAGTGTTAAGTCTATGCATATTTTTCACTAACTCACATGCCATTTTCAACTTAAATACCAAGGGTTGAAAGCTGATAATGGCTCGGTGTTGGCTGCGACTAACGCTCTTCTATACATATATATTTCTTCTTTAATTGATAATATTTATATGTAATAAAGTTAGAGTAATTGGTCTATAAATGAAGTAGGTAAAGCTGACAAATTAAGAAGGTCGCTAGAACAAGGGGTCCGCTTATAAGTTGTGTTGTTTTGAAGCGGACGGGTAGCGTTCGGTAGAGCTAAGTGTTGTAAATATAATTATTATTGTAGCGAACAAGCTGGCTGTATCATAATGTGACGTGTATTTTTTATGTGAAATATAAGCAAATGTACAGTTTCATATAATTGTTTTATTACAGCTTGTTGCATTAGTCCTACCCATATAGTATTTAATTAAATATCCTGTAATCATTAAATATCATTAAATATTTGTAAATGAAATTTAATTAAGACATGACATTTCCACTCACATCACAATTTCTTGATTTGTCAGTATTTTTATATCAACACATAAAGTTCAATTTACAGTGATATTTAATCAGATATTTTAGAGTAGTAAATTCCGAAAGTGGCGTAAAGAGTCGTCTAAAACTGAATCATAAGGTCGCATAAAAAAATCCCAACATGTAATTATATTAGGACAAGATTCAGAAGCTAAGGTCAGTGTCTTATATGTATTGGTGCTATTTTTGTATCTTTGCTATTTATCGCTTTTGCTTATATACATTGCTGGTTCGGACTTGAAATTACTTGTGTTTTGGAAAGCATGAGATGTAAAGTGCTTTATCAGTTTTGACGATAATGAAATACGAAGATGTTTTTTTTTTCTAACTAATATTTTTTTTGGATCTTATGTTTAGAAGTCATACCGATAATTTGCCACATTGAATGTGCAACCGAATATAGACCTTGTTATCTCTTGAGGCGAGGTCATAATGTATTAAAGACTTGGCTGACCTTATAACATAGTAATTAATTTGAATTTTAAGTTTAAACACATAAGCATGCAATTTATTTATTTATATTTTATACTTTCCTATGCCTGTATATAAACTAACCATTTATTGAATCATTAACAAACCTTTTCAAGACCTGGGGCCTTACCATAACCTCTTATTGCCATCATAGTTCTACTGTGTGACAGTGACAGACTTTTACACGTCATATAAATCTGTCTCATGATAAGAGTTAAACTATCATGGCAATAAGAGTAAATATGTTTTATTTTGTTCCATACAAAAGTACCCTTCATATTATTTCCATACATCATCACTACGTAAAGTAATTACATTCAATTTTGAACTGTATAATACTAATCTTAGTATGGGTATTTATATGCAAAATATGAATTATTTATTGTTTGTTTTGCAGTGACGAGCGACAGCGAAAAATCCGACGTGGAGGACTCTGCACCGCTTATAAATAATAATTGTTGAAATAATAATAATTTAAGATAAATTTATGAAACACAACATACAAACACACGGTGAACTATACAGTGATAATTTTAGAAGATTATCTACCTTATGTGGCCGACTTAAGATACACATTGACGCCACCTTGGTTCAACATACATGGCGAATAGTAGCGTATGGCCCAAATACAAAATACACACAAGATTTAAGTTAAATATAGATAAATATATTAAATAGATAAAGTGATATTGATGGTAAACCAGCAGTATGCCTTAATAGTCACCCACTTGTCACCTATCGCATCATCTTTAATAGAGAATAATCGACCAAAACTACATGACCCTTGAATATTTGTGGATACAAATGTCTGTTATTTATTGAATGAATAATAATTATTAATATGCTTCAACGCCATCGCCCTAATTAAAAACTTGGTTTATATCAAGACTGGTCCAAACTGCTAAAAACGATGTACATCCCATTTAAAATCCATATCACAAAAAAGAATCTAAAAATAATGAACTTTACAAACAAGGATTGTCTGTGGCGATGATTAATAAAAATAAATTTGTAATAAAAAAGTCAGTGTCCACTTTTAGAGCTGAAAGCTATATATATCATCTCCCTGGCCTTATCTCATGTATTTTGGGGTCGGCACTTGATTCAACCCGATGTGGCTGATCACCTGATTTTTATACGAAGCGACTGCCATCTGACCTTCGTAACCCCTTTTTAGAGGAAAATCGGCAATGTGGGTTAAACCAGCTGTCAGACTTTCTTAGGCCTCTGACCGACCTGTAACGATTGCCAAAGATGTTAAATTGGCAAAGCTATATATATATATATATAGGTACTATTGTGCGACTTAAACTAAATGGTACATTTGGCGGCAATATAGATTGCACATCGACTTCAGGACAGAGACTATCGGCTAATTTCGACTTTATATAGAGCGATCCCAGTCGCTCACTACCTATAATAATATATCAGTCGTTTTCACGAGTCAGTGTCAATTGCATCATCACTAAAATAGTGTGTACAGAAAGCACTATGAAGCCGTAATTAGCCGATTGTCTCCTCTAGAGCCGTGTACTGTATGTCCCATGTACATGTACTTATAGCTGGTCACGGTCAACCATAATTCATGTAGACTTATCAAGTAACTTATGGATGCTAAGCTATACCATTCGGTTTAAAAAGTTCAGCATATCCTGTACTTATAGCCAAATAAGCATGAGGCTTTAAGCCCTTAGAATATCCTGACTTAATTGCCTTAATATTTATTAACAAAATTCTGTTACCTTGCAATTTGAATCTACCCTCATTGATTTCTATTTTAAATCTTTTTTTATTAGTCATTTCAGTATTATAAATTTTAACAGTTATAATTTGATTGATTGAAATAGTCCTAAGTGTAATACATTTAAAAATTGAATTTTATTTGAATAAATGTAAATAAGTATTTTCTAAATTGATTTAAAAAATGGTTCTCAAAATTTCCAAGAAAATAGAGATGATCTACCAATCTATTTTGTTACCTACATTAATTTTAATAAATTAAACAATTTACTTTAACGCTGCGTTTTCTTGACCTCACACAAATGTAAATAATAAATGAACGAAAACGAAAACTGCTTTTTTGTACTAAAATGTTTTTTTATAATGAATACTTCAGATTGTACTCAATCAATATTTTACGAGTACATAAAAAATGTTTAATTAAACATTTTTAACATAAAGTAACTAATTAAACATTTTTAACATAAAGTAAAACAACATAAAGTAGCAGTTCAAAAACTATTAAAGTTTTTTTTTGTTTTAAAAATGAACTTATAATCTTTAAATTCCTAATATGGTTTCTGAACGCATCTATTAGAAGAGCACGGCGTTCGTGACGTCATACGACTGTCTGCGCGGGCGTCGATCGAACGGCGATAACCGGCAAAATGTGTTTACTAACTTTCCTGTTGAAGTTAAGTTATTTAAGTGTTTAAGTGAAATGGCGCCTGGTAAACCTTCTCCCCGTAGAGCTGACTATGAAAACCTGGGTCGGAGGGGTAAGTTGAACCTACGCAATAACACTATTTAATTTTAATTCCTTCGATACAGCAAATTGATTTCACATCCAACAATTTTATCTTTAGGTTCGGTATTTCACTGAATACATCATAAATTTGATTATAAACGGGCAGTGTTAGGCTAGGCATTGTCCAGGTACCTAAGCAATTTTTTACTCACAGATTTATTTAAGAGAAATGTTTTTGAGTTTACACAATTCGCACTAATCTTTCAAACGAGAGATAGTGGGTAGGGCAGGCACCTAAGTACCTACGTTCTTGTTTTGTATATCTTATCATTAGAGCATGAAGAACAGGGTACCATCCATCGAATTAATACGTACTATGTACCTACATCATACTTAGGTACTGTGTAAGGACACGTTCGTGAGTTAAGTGCATGCTTTCCGAGTACCGTCAGATTTGTGTAGATAGGTACCTTAACTACTGATAGTGTTACTAGATTTGACAACACGCCAGAGACAAGTACGTAAGAGATTCTGACTTGTACTACTTTAGTGCGTCCTACTTAATAATAAACTTCGTATCGTCAGAGCTCATTCTAAATTAATTAAAGTTGGTTTAGGTATTTATAAATGTGTGGTTTTTGTGGGAAGGCAAAAAGAATTAATGTAAAATCATTTGGCTGACAGAAACGTACAGTCATCGTTAACTGAATGATCACATCAAAGTGTATGAAATGTCTAATCCATACTAGTTTTAACCGCGTCTTCGTCCCCCTAATGATTGTATGTCCTACCTTAGGGTCGAACAAGCAACGCTATCCATAAACTTACCTACCTACAAAATTACAGCAAAATCGGTTCAATGGTTACTTATGTCGTGGAAAGTTGACAAGACTGGCCGAGACATTCGCATTATTAGCGTGAATTTCGTGTCATTGACCTGCCTGTTCAAATACCATGTAAATAGATACCTACTTATTATTGCTAACCACTATTTTATCACATTCTGAAGAATTTATTGAACTTGGTAGTTATGCTATGTTACTTAGCAAAATAAAGTGGTTCATAGGTAAACCTGTTATTATAGTTATATTTATGTAAATAAATAGATAAATATTCATGTTGATAGGCTTCTTCGCCACGCAACGATCCTTAAACATAATTATTCGACTGCCTATGAACTGCCATGATATCGCATTTGTATTTTTTTACGTGCATCGATCATAAATGTACACTACACCAATACTATTGAAAGTCAAGAAGTTTTCGAAAACATGACGAACCAATATTTAATTATAGATAATTATCTATAGAGATATATGGGGTAGATAATCGTGTATGTTTAAAAGATAACATATCTAAATCCTTAGACACCGAATCTGGCGTGGCGGACGGCGCTACTGTACACCAAAGTATAGGTTTGTAATGTTCAAACGTAGTCGCATGATCTTGCGTTATATCGTGGCTCAAAATGCCTAACTATCCGTCCATAAACATTAAGATATTTTAGAATAATAAAAGCGATTACTAATACTCTAGTTAAATTAAAAAATATGTAAATTAATAATTTTAAAATTCGTTCGGAATCTAGTCTACGATATGCGGCAAGAAACTACATCTCATATAAATTATATACTATATATAATAACATCTATACATATATAAGTACTTATTTTATTAATTAATTTCCACAGACACGATCCCGAAGAGATCCCGTAAATACGGCCTGGGCCCGATCTTCCGGTTCTTCCATCACTTGGCGAGAAGCATCCAGCTTTATACGCCGACGGGTATCAGATTGTGTGAGTATTGCTATTTAAATGATAGGGACCTTTATATTTAGTTATAAAAGTTTAAAGTTCTGCACAGTGTTACTTTGGCACATCCTTTATGAACTCATATTTTATTCAGGATAAAAATCCTTCGTGGTATACCAGGTATAAAATCTCTTAATGCCAATTTTTAAGTAAGGTAACAAATATTTAAACTTCTAAATGTACCTACAATCATTTAGCGATCCGCCTTCGGATCGCTTAGACTCACGTTTTTCAGTCCATTACGTTCACTTTTCACTGCTCTCTTCAAACATAATATTGATTATATTAGCTTTAAGCTCACAGCAACTCAAATCCTCCGTGAATATAAACAGTATCAAGATCCGTAACGTACTTTAGAACAACGATTTGTTCAAAGAGAACAAAATATTTTGTATGGAAATGGCAACATAAATTTATACGATTTAATGAACCACTCAATAAAGCACTCAGGCATTATCTAATTTTCTTTGAGCGATAGAATTTTCAGTATCGTATCAATTATTCATCCGAACACATTGACAAAGGCTTTACCTTTAAAGTATTAGTTAATACTAGCTGTGCCCCGCGGTTTCACCCGCGTAGATTTCGTTTCATGCTTCATGTCGCGGAACCCTAATATTTTTAATTAATAAAAGTAGCCTTAATTACTCCTTGAAACATCAACTACCTGCCAGTGAAAGTCCCGTTAAAATCGGTCCAGCCGTTCCTGAGATTACCCGGAACAAACAGACAGACAGACAGAGAAAAATTTTAAAACTTGGTTTTTCAGTGTCAGTAGCGTGTATACTTTCATATGCATTTAGTGAAAAGCTGTAATTTTGGAATTACAAACAGACACTCCAATTTTATTTATCTGTATAGATGTATAGATTAAGTGATTGACTGTGTATTCTTTATAATAATAATAATATTAATTCGCTAAAAACATGGTATAAAGGTGGTATGAGGTATAAATAGAACATACATGTTTAGCTAACTTATATTATAGCGTGCGAATGATTGACTGGCGTCATCACAAACTCCTGTACACTGTATACATTTTATTTATACAAGATTTTTTATAGCTCTGACTTAAATGTTTCTTGTTTAAGTTCCTTAAGGTAACAAGGTAAATTTAAGCTTCATGGTAACGGCAGTTTTCGTTGCAGACATTTTTCGTTGTCCCTTCGGGTGGACAACTGGGTCACCTAGTGTCCCCTACCTTCGGACGCAGGTTCATTTATCAAACGTGCCCCATGCTATGATTACTAGATCGACTAAATTCATTTGGTCGCCATCATTAGTCATAGCGAGCGTGAAAGTGTATTGTTTTAGTGGCTTCGTTTATAATGCCATACTTTCTTTATGTTAGAAAATTCTAGGAAACCTTCAGAGGCTGATAAAATCTATTTTATTTTTTTCTGCCCTAAGGCCTTATGCCTCATAAATCTCACTCTAATATGCTTACTATGATCGTTTACCAGCGTGTATTATAAACTTAGCATTGACGTTTAATTGCTTAAACCGATGATGGTAGGCCACCGTGTTCACACCTTTCTAGAAAAGTCCTATGAACTTGCATCTCTTGCGTTTCAACCCTCTCGACAATCTCGGTTCTTGTGTAGCTAAATATAATTCTACGAATAATGTCAGCCAAAATCCTTTAAAATTAACCGTTCTTTAATGCTTTATTTGCACACGATAATATGGCCAGAACATAAACGAATATGTGCACAAACCAAGTATTCACATGAATGCACATGCGTTGTGTACTTTCATAATAATCTCTCCGCCCGAGGCGTATTGTAGACTGTTATAATAATGTTCCACGTCTGGGCTTGGACAATGTCACAAACAGCTGAAAGGCCAGAAGGCTTTTCCGCATCTGATTCTAGGAATATTGTTATGTAATGGCAATGCTTGTAATCCACTTTAATTAATACGTCATAGAATGAATAGTGAGATATAAACTACTATGATAATTGCTAGTTTATTTGTATTTAAGGAATACAAGTATTAAAATACACATATATTTGAGTCTATGAAATGGATATAAAATAAAAACACCTAGTTTTATTACAGTCACGCCTGTGACCGCCAATAAAACGAAGAGTTCCGACATAAAACAAACGGCTTTTGAAAAGGAGCTTTAAGGCGGGGGTGTCTGCTCAAAGTACCCTCGGAGTATGAATAATTCGGAACCTTCTCCACCCGGCGTATAGGCACTTTTATTGTAATGAAACAACCCATTAAATATAGATACAGAATGGAGTGATTCGCCGGTGGCCTTTAAATCCATGGTAAAAATGTCGGTCCCACGTTGGGCGCCAACACCCGCCCTTGGTATTCACTGACATTTGAGGAAAAAGTGCACCGCTTTATTGTGTACCATTATACCATTATACATGTATCTAGTCGTCCATAGCTATGCGATTAACGGGCAGCAATTTTGCGGCTAACAATCTTTATATCCCCTCTTTAGGTACCGTGTGCCCGGTTTTTAGGCAGATGCTAACTTCATACAATTATTAGGTTGATTATTATATTTTCTTATCTTGCAACACACCGCAGAAATATTTTGAATAATTTGACAAACTAATAATGATCTCCTACCGAATTTCTGTTACGGCAGCTTATCTCAATGGGGATTCGTCATCTGCGCGGGAGAAATTATAGTGCACAAGTGTGTGCGCAAACACAGGTGCACTCTTTATTGCCTCACTCTCATAGTCCGATGGGAGGCACTCCGACATTCTCGTCATACTTGTGAACAGGTGCTGCTTGTGGGGGCTGGTCATCTCAAGCTACGCATTTAGACATAAATAGAACTACTAGACTTTTCTTTATGTTAATTTTTATCGACATTTCTACATTGGAACTGTGTCCATGGGCTTACATTTCTCAAATTATTTATTTTGTTCTTTTTTTTAAATTGTATAATATTTTTGAAAAGAGTAATTACTGAGTTTCTTGCCAGGTTCTTCTCAGTAAAAGCAACCTTCCGAACCTGGCGGTAGCATGTATAATCCTGTAAATTGTGTCATTCTGACGATTTGAAAGTGCTTTGTATAAAGTCTAATCGAATAAAGATATTTTTGACTTTGACTTTGACACGACCGGAGAGAGATCAGGCGTAGGACCAACGGCTTAACGTGCTTTCCAAGGCACGGGGGTGTAAACACCGTCTACTTCCAAAATCCGGACACTTATTGTAAATTTCTTGACAGAAAAACCCGGGGACCGATCATTAATCGGAAAAATACTTAGTAGAAAGGGTAAAATATATTTTTTCTGAATTTTTTTAATTTGTTTACTATCAGTAATGCAAGGAACTTTTTACGTTAATTATCCGTGAGCTAAGCTAAGCTAAGCTACTAATACTAACTGGTTAGTTAACATAATTACGAACTAGGAATCTTCAAGAACGTATTAGCCAACAGTAAAGCTTTATCAATGTCGCATCGTGACCACGCCGTCCGCCGAGGTTGGTATTCGCCGAATTTAAACATTATTTTTCGGACAGAAGCCTCGTGTGAAGGACATCACGCGACCGCAGTGTGTTACACGCATTTTATGTATCTTCGTGTTTTAATTAAAAGTTTTCATAAGCAAATTAGGGTGTCTCTGGTATAAAATTTACGGACATTTATTTATATTCTAGCTGCGCCCCGCGGTTTTATCCGCGTTGACTTAATATCATGGATAGCTCGCGGAAACCTTGTTTTTTTAAATAAAGGTCAGCTAAGTTACTCCCTGTATCATTTAAACCCATTTAAAATCGCTCCAGCTGTTTTAGAGATTAGCCGGTAAAAACAGACAGAAACAAATAAATTGAAAATTGATTTTTTTATTGGTGGTATGTATACTTATTATACTTTTATATGTATTTAGTGAAAAGCTGTTTAGTTGGAATTCAAAACAGACATTCTTGATCCTATTGAAAATTTACGCCTATAACTAAAGTGGTCCATCAACCCAACAAATTACTTTATGTACGCCTGTTCACACTTCACTACTGCTCATACTTCACCTAGATTTCATCAAAATCTGTTCAGTTTAAGAAGTACCCACTAGAGAAACAGACATGACACGTCATGTAAATAATATTCGTATAGCAGCCTAATATTAGTTCCAACAGAAATATGGTTGGAATAGTTAAATGCTAAACTGAACACGGCCACACCTTACGTTTCATGTAATGTAACACGCACAAGCACACATCCACGATAATTAACATTAGGGTACCTAATTGTTTACCTAACTTGAAACCTGATTTAATTAGCCCTGAGATAGTTACAGTTGCTATTCTTTGTGATTCTAAGCTTGAAGAACGGTTCAATTAACTGCTCTTAATAATGGAGGAAATACTGCGACCTCTTCGGGATTCTAAGGGAATGCAGAAGCGAGCATATGTATGTGTATGTATTTAATCAAAATAAAACTGTAACCAGATCATATATATTTGTATCTATACATCTATATACAGATAAAAATGAAGCATGAAACTAAATCTACGCGGGTGAAACCACGGGGCACAGCTAGTATTGAATATGATTTGTAAATATCAAATATTCAATATAAATAGTTATCTCAGAAAAAGGCACGACGTAGGTAGTTAGTATCAGATTTCCTTGCAATATTTCCCATTTTCCTTAGAAAAAGCTCGTGACAAATCAATGTAATCATTGGTACAGGCTGAAACGTGAACCTGCGGATTCACCGCCCTTGATATTAATTGATATTTCAGGAAAAACTACACGGTTTCATAGTACAGCAGTTCTCGTAAACTTTCCTTACTCTTATAATAATTTAATGTAATGAAAGACGATGAGAGACATATGGATAGTAGGTATTACTTATCGACTTTGTAAACCATAGTGTTCCAAATTTGAGCTAAATCGGTTCATATCAGCCACTTGGTCAGCCATGAAAAGGTAACAGAGACAGATAACTTATTTACCCTCAAGATAGCGCGTGAGTACATTAATTCAATTTGTAGGTAAATGCTCTCCTTAAAACTTTCAGATATATTTTAAAGTGCCATACATGTCACCCTTTAAGTAAACAAGAAGCTCTATCCGCGCGTCCATTACTCGAAGTAGAATAAATCAGTGCAAAAATGAATGGTTGACGTGTGACCGGAAGCAGCTGCCGCGCCCTTCCTGCCGCCCAGGCGGCCAGCCCACTGAACTATGCCATCATTTATTATACCTACGTCGCTCCTGACTTTCAGCTTTCACGTCTAATGCCATGTCACACAACATTGTTGTAAAGACTATGTTACACCGAGCCGTGGTGGCCGCGTAGATTAAGTATTCTCTGCTGCACGTTCAGATTTCGGCTGTGTCGGCTCGTACATCCCTACTAATATTATAAATGCGAAAGTAACTCTGTCTGTCTGTCTGTTACGCTTTCCCGCTTAAACCTCTCAACCGATTTTGATGAAATTTGGCACAGACAATCTTTAGACCCTGAGAAAGGACATAGACTACATATTAAAAATATTAGGTTTGCGCGACCATAAGGATGAAACTAAATCTACGCGCGTGAAACCGCGGGGAACAGCTAGTGAAATATAAAACAAATATACTCACGCCATCCTAGAAGGGTCCCCGAAGGGGTACCTAAGCAGAGGTGTTGTAACAACATCACCTACATTTCACCGAAAGTGAATCTATACACAATACATACGTGTTTGAATTACTTCTCTGAAATATGCAACCTGCATATGTCAGGGAAGTAATAAAATGTCTGAGAAGTAATTCTTCACGATGTTTTCCTTCGCCGTAAAGCACGTGGTGTGAAATCACTCGTACATGAGTTTTTACAAACCTTTAGTGCAGTGATTTCTCCCAACGAGCTTCACGGTAATAACATCTTGAGGAAACCTGCATAGGTATGATGTCTGAAAAGAGTCTTAGTTTAAATTAGCTAATCAATACGAGATGGGTGTTTCTAGCAGCTAAATGGTGTAACTCGTGTAGCTCTGTTATGAAATAAAGAATAATTGTCCGTTCGTCCGCATTTACTCACAAATTGAAAAACAATCTTAGCCGTATTCAGAACTTATTAGGAAATAGACAGAAGTGGTTTCCAAATTTTTCCTTTCAGTTTTGTGCGGAACAAAGCCAGGATTACGATATAATAGAGAAGGTAATATTGACACCATTCGTAAATCTATTTATTTATGTTATCAGGTTAAGCACACGGATTATAATTCCAAATATCCCAATGATACACTTTAATTAATCTCTCAATGCTCAAATCTCAATCTGGATACGCCTTAAATAATTTGAAGGGAGAATTTTATGCTCGATACAAATAGATGAAATGTAAAATACTCTTTTAGAATAGATATTGTTTAGTAAACTTGTAATTTATTTCTCTGCCACTGTAACCATCTCGTAAATTGATTTTCTAAGCTGTGGTGTTGAAATGAATAAAGTAGTTTGCTGACTAAAAATAAAGTGAGCAATGTATTCAGTAGGTCGGATGGGTATACTTATTATTAAATAGAATAACTATGCGGTATATTGTTCTATGAATTCTTTTGATTCGTAGTATTCGCACTGCGGTAACTCAAGTAGGTAATTTCTACCAAAGTGGTGAATATACTTGAATGAGTGGAGCCGTCAAATGCTATGCAAGTTCAAATCCAAGCAATCTATAGCAATTGTTTTTTTTTGACAAATTGCAGTGATTTCACACCGCTAGCTTTTTGATGATGGTAAACATCGTGAATATACCTGTGTGTCTGGGAAACTCAAAGACGGCCAATCCAAATATCTGTCACGCTAGCTCCTACTTAATAAATAATGTTCGGTGAAAGCGAATTTCTGCTTACCCCTTCGGAGACCCTTCTGGAATAGCATGAGCATATTTTTATTATTATTACTACAGCGAAAAATAAAACGCGTAATTTGCCAAGTGTTTTTAGCATTGTACTCATTTAGTGGTAGGTAAAAACATACAATCGAATTGATAACCTCCTCCTTTTATGATGTCGGTTAAAAATTATAGAAGTCGGTAGGGGCAGCAATATGTCCACTACTGTACCTATTGAGTTTCTTGCCGGTTCTTCTCAGAAGGCTAGTTTCCGAACCGGTGGTAAATTCTCGACTTTCATAAGTGCCTTACCAGGGCCTAAACTGAATAAATATTTTTCATTTTCATATTACAATCTTACGTACGTCGAGCATTAGATAAAGGTATATACATAAAATATCCCATATTGTTCACACAGTACACTTAATATACTAAGTAGTAATTATGTAATGAGTCATGTATAAATCGCAACTATTAGGATACGAAGCTCTTTCGTACCCTTTACGTATAACGTATGTATTTGTATCGATTGGTACCCCGAGGACATCCGCCGCCCTTGGATGGTCGATGTGTTTATTGGTTTCCTATTTCCGTTTGACATCGAGCCCATTGTTGTCCTGCAAGGCTGCCAGTGTTGTGTGCCCTTAGGCTGGGTGTAAACAGGACACCAACCGCTACTAGTGGCTGGCTACAAGCAATTCACACACATGGGCCTGTAGACAAAGTAGCTTAGCTAGTAGAAACGATACAAAATGTACGGGAATGACATTTGTCACGTGACTGATTAATGTCATTTACATACATTTTGTGTCTCTTCTATTAGCGCAAGCGCGAGAGAATGTGTATGTCAAGGCCTACTGTAAGATTATTATTTAAGGTTTCTCAGCGTCGCACTCGACGTCGAGTGTCAGTTACAAAGATATGAAATTGAACTTTACCGTCTATGTTTTATGTATCAATTTCCTAAGATGGAAGCTGACGCTCGGCTTCGAGCCCGGCGCTGAGAAATCGAATAACGCGGCTGTGGGCCATCCATGAGCTCTTATAGCCATCATAGTTCCACTGTGTGACAATGATAGATGTATTCACAACATACACATGTCTCGTATTATAAGTCAAACTATGATGGCAAAAAGAGCTCACGGTAAGGCCCCTGTTAATGTGTAGCGAGTGGCTTTAACCAAACACAAGGAGGCCGCGAATTTACAAAATGCATGAAGATTTGCGTGAATATTTCACTGCGCCACCAATCAAATCAAAAAAATATTTAACATAAGGGACACATGGAACACTCATTGAACGTCATCTTTCTTACGTTAATTTACTACCGTAAATTTACTACCGTAGATTTACTACCGTTTCCAAATGTAGGTAAGCCTGTCAGGAGAAGAAACGGCGAAACATACTCCTGGTTTTTTTTTTGTTCTGCCTGTAGTAAGTGGCTCGTTTGCGACAAACCTAATGAATTCCGCCACGGTTATCTAATCGATACTTCAATCAGCAACGTTTTGCGATACGATACCGACTGCATCGATATGTCAATGATACTAGTATGTAGGTCGGTGAATTGAACACTAGCTTTTAACCGCGACTATTACCCTATACCCAGCTAAATTGGTTCGATAGTTAACAGGTCACTAAAAGACTGACAACTTATTTACTGACAAGTAATTTAGATCCCGTTTTCTCCAAATTGCTCTTATCTTATCGTACAACTGACGGCACTCTTTATGTATGGACTAGCGGACGTCACGCGGTTTCGCGTAGTTCCCGTTCCCGTGGGAGTACGGAGATAAAATATTATATGTAATCCATTACTTAAAGAATTTTCAAGATCGGTCAAGTAGTCTCGGAGCCTATTCAATGTAAACAAACAAACAAAAAAACAATCAAATCTTTCCTCTTTATAATATTATTATACATATAGTGTAGATAGAGAGTTGTCTAGTGACAACGCATCCTATTAGTTATTTGTTCATCGAATTGAATAGGTGTGAGTTTGATAACATGATAATTACAATTATTGAATGGGCGATATATTTGATACTTACTGATAGCGCGTTTGTTTGATTCCCTTTGATCATTGATGACAACTATGACGAACTAAACTGGAGATGAGTTTGCAAATAGTTACCATTAAAGCGAGACATTTATTAGTTAAAGCCTGTAGACAAAGTAACATTCTCTCGCGCTTGCACTAATAGAAGAGATATAAAATGTATTGAAATTACATAAATCAGGCTCGTGTCGTATTATGTAATTCACATACATTTTGTATCGCTTCTATTCGCAAGTGCGAGAAGAATGCTACTTTGTCTAGGTCTACAGGGGGCCTACCATTATCGGTTTAAGCAGCGCGTATTAAGAACTTCAGGAGCTTTGACGTTTTATTTTGGCAACGTCAAAGCTAAGAAGTTCTTAATACGCATTGTTTAAGCGATCATAGCTGCATCCCAATTTACGAGTAAAGAAGTTGTAGCGAAAAATCAAAGTCAAAATCAAAAAGTTTTATTCAACATAAGGGACACTTGGAACACTTATTGAACGTCATTTCTCTTACGCTAACTTACGTTAATTTACCACCATTTCCAAAAGTAAGCCTGTCAGGAGAAGACACGGCGAAACAAACTCCCCGGTTTGTTTTTTACATGTGTCCCTTCTATATACATTGGGTTGTTTAAGTACATTTTAATGTAAGAGTGAGCAACTCATTGCCATGCTTGGCTATCATCAATATACTCAGTTACACTATAATATGCTTTTTCACAAAGTTTCTGTTTCATGCTTGCCTTAAAACTTAAAAATGGTAGTTCACACATTTTTAATGGTAGTTTATTGAAAAGGCGTATACTTTGCCCCACAAAAGAGTTACCAGTTTTGTGCAGTCTCGTCACAGGGACATGGAGTTTATCCGTGTGGGGAAATAGTGGGGATGTTTGTTTTCGCCTTACTTTATGCATATAGACATACTTAATTTGTGACGGAACCTCTATCTTGGTTCCCAAATGTGTACGATAAAGTCACAAACTAGCAGAAAATATAATATTCATCGCATAATTCACACAGTCCAATTACCTGCTCTGAATACAGTGGATAATTTTAACCATTGCAGCCGCATATATTCTGGATAAACAACGCTTTACATATCAAAATTAAAACCAATGTAAGTATGTAGATGAGAACGATTCTGAATAATTACTTGCCTTATTAAATTAGTTTGTAAAATTGTAGGTAATAACTAAAATTGAGTGATATTAAAGTGCCCCTCGTCTGAAACAATACAGTTTCAGTGTGATTCAGCTTGTCTCTACATCGGTATATAGTAGTATCCTACAATGATGCTAAAAGTAATGAATGGATTTGAATATTATACTTGAATACCTATATTTGGCATAGTTATAGCTGGTACCACAAGCTAACACCTCTGATACTTTTTACATCGAAAATTATAGCGATTCCTGTGGATTATGCTCAGTCACAGCTAGTATTTAAACATAAATAGACTCGGTATTGTTGCATCGAGTGTCCAGGTGGAGTGAACGAGTGGGACGCACCACTGCCAATGTTTGCGGAAATAACAAAAAGTTCAGTTGCATCCATATGCATGTAACACATGTGTTCATAATGAAACTATTTTCATTTTGCTCAACACGCTTGTTTGCATGGAAATGTGTACAAAACTTCGCACAAAACTACTAGAATATCGAAGACACTTCTAAAGTAGATTGTGAAGCTTCCTTTAGTTACTTGAGATGAAACAGATGCAACTTACTTGGTTTATTACTTACCAAAAAATTTCAAAAGACAAACTGCGTGAGAAATATATAAAAAAAAAACACTGTAGTCAATAATTCTGCTAAGTACTTAACCAGGAGGCTAACTTCATAGCTAAACGTCATGAACTAAGAAGTTCTTAAAACACGCTGCCTCAACGGTAAATCGTTTACACAGCGCTTATTAAGAACTTCTTAGCTTTGACATTTAATTTTACGGTACAAAAATGCTCTGAATATACTTTCATCCTAGCTGTTTATTTTGACCTGTTTAGCGGTAGATTTAGTTTCACGCTTCATATCGCGGATCTCTAATATTTTTAATAAATAAAAGTAGCCTATGTTACACCTTGAAGTATTGTAGATATAATAATTTTATATGTTTTTTTGTAATTATCATTGTTTACTATGTAATGTACATGATGCTAGCTGAGTTTCTTGCCGATTCTTCTCAGAAGGCTAGTTTCCCAACCGGTGGTAAATTCTTCGACATTTATAAGTAGCTTACCAGGACCTAAACTGAATAAATCATGTTCATTTTCATAGTTTTTTTTCTGATTTGATATCCTTGTTTATGTGACAGCAAAAGGGATCTCAAGCATCAAAACCATAAGTCAACACGGAAAGAGTGAGAATCTGTGAAGCTTTTGTGTTTCCCATTTTCAAACAGGTGTCGGAAACTTGAAAGCTCCGTCAGTGCGCGACGCGGCTGCGAGCCGAATGCGCGTGGGTACTATGTCCCCACGTATCATATCTGTTTTGTTCTAAAGTGCATTTAAACATACCGTATTTAAATACATATTAGTCACTCGGGTTTTTCGTATGAAGTCGTTGAGTGGTCGTGTTAAAAACTTCTTGGTAATTTGTTCATGGAATTTTATTGTTGTTGTTTTTCTATTAGTTTTCAAAATAACGTTGGTATTGTCAGCTGCTAATGAATCGAGAAATACATTTCTCGATTAATAAGTTAACTAAAAACTATCGTAGACGATCTAATTGATAAGCTCGTGAAACAGTTACTCAAACTGTTTTCTTAGAAGTTATATCTATAATTAATTAATATAATATTTTTCAACAGTGGAACAAAGCTATGTAATATTTTTGAACAAGGGCTACCATCATCGGTTTAAGCAGTAAATTCTGAGCTTTGAGTCATCCAAAATGTTTGAAGCCATTAAGTAAGGGAGACCCTGCTGGGAAGGCGTCGTATAGGCGACATACAGGTGTTACAACACCCACTTTACACCGAAGACGATTAGGTGCCAACGATAGACAGATGGTGAGTCCATCGCCGTCTCGTGGTGTGATCATTTTTCATAAGTAATTCAATAACCTAGACTGCTGGGATTTAAACTTACATCGCTTACAAAGCAGGTGACTACTCACAGTACTCGGCCACCACGACTCATATAAAAACATATTTAAACATAAAAGTACTTATAATAAAATGTTTCCATTCATCAATGTGTTAGAGAAAGTTCTTAAAGTGTTTATTTAGGTTAAAGTTTGGTTCGCTAGTCCACTGTCCACGGGAGATTTTCGGTCAAACACTTAGTTAAGTTATTCAAACATCCAAGTAGGGATGTATGATTTTGGTCAACTATTTGGAATGCGTGATCTTTTCGTGATTTATGAATAGACAGTAGATAATGAAAACGTTCTACAGAAATGCATAGTTATATTTATAGTTCCTCGGGTCTTATCACGATAATATTTTGATCGAAACGTCGAGGTACGTTATGAAATACTCAAAATGTTATCGTAATGTTTCCCGATGAACTATAAATATGAGTGTAAATCGCGAAAGTTTAAGAAACATTACTATCTATACATTATTATCTATACATCTATACAGATAAATGAAATTGAAGTGTCAGCTTTACACTAAATGCATATGAAAGTATACACACACTAAAAAACCAAGTTTTAAATTTTTTCTCTGTCTGTCTGTCTGTTTGTTCCGGCTAATCTCCGAAACAGCTGGACCGATTTTAACGGGACTTTCAGTGGTAGATAGCTAATGTTACAAGGAGAATCTAAGGATACTTTGATTTTTTTTAAATAGATTACCAAGAACTTAATATCTACGCGGGTGAAACCGCAGGGCACAGCTAGTCATTTATATAGTTATAACATTATTATATTGATCTACGTATTAAAGACGGACATTCTTCTGTAACTTAAATCCATTTTACGTTAAACTTCAACAGAGTTTCAATGCTTATATAATTTTATAGGGAGGTTCCGCAGAAATATAGATAACTCAATTATGCAATTTCTAATTAACGCACCTTTCTGTGCTCCTATCAGCAAAGTTACGTAAACCGAGCCGGTCATAGATACCCTTCAAGTTCTCTATTAAATACTGTTTTGTTTTCTTCAATTTCTTCAGCGTGTTGTTGTGAGTCTAATGGACAGGTGTTTACTCATTTCAACCTCGATGTCGGGAGCAAACATTGTTGTAAATTAAATTGTGGTTCGAATGTTTTGTTTATTGTAATAAAAACAAATGTATCGTACCATTATCCTGAACTACACGTGGTAGTAAAAATATTCGCGTCGTATAAATTTCACGGAACGACTTTCAATAACGTTGAATAAAATATACTGTACCTCTGAGTTAATAATAGTGTTGTTGTAAGTTAAAAAATATATACCAAACATATTAATTTCCCTTCAAAATTAATATAGCTTTAATTAATATTTAACGCTCATCTGCCGCCGATCTCAAGCGTCATATCACTTACGTAAAAAGTAATAAGGAATACATATTTTCCCCAGTTCAAGCATCAGCCGTGTTATTCTGTAACGTTTCTCAGCTCCAAGCTCGACGACGAGTGTTGATTTCAATCATAAGAAATTGATACATAATACATAGAGGATAAGGTTCAATTTCGTATCTTTAAAACCGACACTCGGCGACGAGTGCTACGCTGATAAAAGCTTGGTGAATAACGCGACAGGAAAAATTTCTCACATATTGAAAAATAAATGAGAGATTAATTATTATCTCGTTCATAACCACATGCGATATATATATGAAATTAAAATTGAATAAAACGCTTGCGAGTCACATACGAGACTCATACAGTCACGTAAAGCAATATAATAACCGATGCATCCAGGAACACGTGTACGCAAATAGCGTAGGAAATCGTTGCCTTTTAGCGTATTCACTTTGTAAACGTGTGCGATATTGCTTGCTACCCAGACTACCGGTATGGAGATTACGCGCCGCATCGCTTATTAAATTAAATTATCTATTATGTGTGTTGAGATGGTTTGGATATATCGAAAGGATGAGTGAAAGGCTATTTAAGAAATAAATTTATAGAGCAAATGTGAGCGAAGTTCAGTGCCGGATTAGCCGCGTAGCAAGAGTAGCAAATGCTAAGGGCCCCGCGCACCAACGCGTTGAATATCTTGCATCTCCCATAAGGCATGTAAGATATTTTACGCATACGCTTAGGCTATGCATCACTCCCATCTGAAATCTAAAGCAAACCAGGGGCTCCTTGGCCGAATTTGCTACAGGCCCCGCGCTGGCTTAATCCGGCACTGGCGAAGGTAGTAGAGTGTGTTAAAGGAAGAACTACCTACCACTACCATTTAAATCCTTTTATGCTTCTTAATGCATATTTTTGCAATCAGATGATATAAAATATTGTATAACAATTTCATCGTACCTATTGTTTGATAATGAAAAGAGGACACGAATTTACGAAATGGGTCCTAGATTATATCTGAATCGTAATTACATGGACCCGAAATTAATTAAATTAATGCCATTGCTAAATTGCTTCGACTGCCACTAATAGGACAACATTTTAATAGAATTCCGTGTGTCAGTGGAATTGTCACATATAATGATACGCCTTTGTCAGACACAACCCCACACTAGGATTTGCTGTCACACACATAAAAAAAATACCTAAGAATAAAGCAGTACTAAATCAGCGGCAACGTTGTCATTTCTCTCATAGTTCGGCGGTTGTACTGGTGCTCAATACGAAAAAGAAAGTAGGTAAGAATAGCTTTCGAAAACTTAAAATATGAGTATCACTTTTTGTATTTATCCACCAGATTGGAGATAGGTCTGAAGATCTTGAACTACTCCAACTGAAACAACTCGAGCACATAATATGAAACTAAACGTATAAATCCTAAATAATTAAGTACAGTTTGCTGTGTTGGTGTTGTGCCAAGTATATCAAGTGGGCACCCAACATGGGTCATAATAGGATAAGTATTTTTATTTACTGAGACTTGTTACTATTCATATTCATAAAAAGCTATGATCTATCCTCCATATTACTACGTAAGTTTGTATACCAAACATTAATAATTTCTCGGCTAAACATCACATCTTATAAAAGAAGACAAATTTTCTGCACAGATGTTTCTTATTCATGGCTAACTCTCCGTTAAGTGCTGTAACTCAGATGTTGGAAGCGCGCCAACTTTGTCAGGTGGGCGCCCAACGTGGGCTTTGAGATTTGCTTAGCAATTGGCTACCTCGTGAAGTAGTTTAAGGCGATATAATATTAATCTTTTACATTTCATTTTCACTTTGAATTTCATTTTAAATTTTAGCCACTTCCTGCGTTGAATTTTAAGAATAATAAAATGATTATTCTGCAGTGTGTCGTTAAAATACGTTGGAGATTTACTCCTCTTGCTACCTTGATATTTCCGCGATCGCCTGTCCGGGTCTCATTAGGGGCACTCACAGAAAAAAGTCATAGGCTTTAACCACACTCATAAAGCAGGGAGTGACCGACGTGTTATATCACATTCCCGACCTGGGCGGTGACGATGGGTTTTACGACCCCATCGTTGTCACATAAATTGGCACTTAATTGCTGATTTATTTATTTGACCTGTCACTAAGATAACCCCAAATTCTCGATACTCAAATAATCGATACCTGGGTATAATTTAATAATATACCGTAAAATATATCTCAAATGGAATATTATCCAATATGCTTTGTGGGATATAAACCTCGCCATATATATAAGTATTCCCCATTTCTATCAAAAGGTATTGAGTTCCCACAATTTTTTAGACCTTCAAAGATAATTGTTTCCAACTTGGAATTTGAGCCGATGCTCTGACTAAAGACGCTAATAGGTGCCAGTCATGCGTGAACAGAGTTCGCTCAAAGTGTTGCCCGATCTTTACATGAGAAAACTTTGATAAAATGGTTACAAACTTACATTATTATAAAAAAATCCTTGCTGTTTCTTCTCAGTGTGTTGCAAATATCATTTATCCATTCCTAACCTTTATATACTGGACTAAGTTAATTCCCATCATTTATACTAATCTAGCCTAGCGTGGTCGCGGTGGTCAGTGGCCGGTCCCCTATGACGTCACCACATATATTGTGGCGCACCCATGACCGCACCTATGCGCTTTCCGCACTGCTTTTACTTTGATTGGAGTTAAGGGAGTTGAGGGAACGGATTTTATGGCAGCCCTTGCGGAAACTTAGAAAAGTTTTTAACTATGGAAATTTTCGGAAACTCGCGCCAAGCGCTCAAAAATCGTTATATGAGGACAAGCCCACGTTATGATCACAGAAAAGAGAATACTTAGGGCGAAGTTGTCAGGATCAGTAGCGTTTGAGATGTAGTTAAACAACACATACGAATGTTTTTTTGCCAAAAGAATTTTGAGGATGAAGTCTTCTAAAGATAAAGATTTTAGTGAGTTTACGAGAATTAACATTGTATGTTTAACTTGAATATTTTTTTTTTTTTTATTTTTTTTTTATAGGAAAATGTCACTGATGACAAACTGTCGCTAATGACATTTATAAATGAAAATTTTGTGAAATATTCTTTAGAGATAATTAAAGACTTTAAATGTTGTTTTTTCTGTCCTTTCAGGTAAGATATAAGTTTATGTTGAGTTTATTATGTTGTTAATTTTTAAATAATTATATTATAAATAAATTTCTGTCCTTTCAGAAAAACATAACCAGTCTTTATTCGATAACCACACCGACTATCGTCGGTACAGACTTTATTATAAAACAACATTTAGTCTTTAATTATCTCTAAAGAATATTTCACAAAATGTTCATTTATAAATGTCATTAGCGACAGTTTGTCATCAGTGACATTTTCCTATTCTAAATTCTTAAAAATAAATTAAATCATAAAACCATGTAAAGAGTTTTCTTTACATGTATTATAAGAAGTCAAGTTTGTATGGTTGCAATACAACGATAACTTCAAGGATTTCTTCAGGTTAGGTCAATCACTCGTAAATTAATTAAACATTTCTAGAAAATGGCTGCAAATAGACCCGATCGATCGCTGCAACATATTTAATTTCAATCACGTATAAAATATGCATTGCTTTTTTGTATCTAACATAATAACGTATGGAAATACTGACAATTTGTTAGGAAAGTCTTTTCGATAAGAGGGAATGACAGGAAGAGATAGGGAATGTGATAAGACCCATGGCGTCATAAACACTCTTTTGAGACATATCGTAGGGATGTCCCTACATTTAATCATGTCAGTTGAGAAATTATCTTTACGGCTTCAGAGAAAGCGTTGAATTAAATAATAGATTTTAATGCCGCCGACGCATATATTATAAGAATAATTAGATATAAGAATTTTCATCCATATTTTGAATGTGCGCCGTCCATACATATTTGATTTATCGTCACTGCTGAATTGAACACGTGGTACTAATGCCTTTATAGTTGGACCATTCTAAGAAATAGTATACCAATATGAATGATGAGCTCACTGCACAGTGTATAACATAATAACGACCGATGGTCACCTAATTATAACTAAGCCATCAAATTTGACTTTATTGCTTGTAAAGTCAGTTGTCGCCTACATTCAGCTGTGAACAGTGTTTTGTGAGAAAATTTCTTGTGACTAACGTGATTATATCTATTCCATTACTTAGCATAATCAAATACTTCCTAGTTGGTGCCTTCGTTTATACTGTGACCACTATATTTGTTCTCCATTGTCATGGAGTGTATAAAACCTTCATTTAGCACTAGCACTAGTATTATCATCAAATTGCCTTGCAATTGTTTGGTGAAAGTGTGACATTTCAAAACTTTAATCATTTTCAAATCGGACTGGTAACATAAACTTATGTAATAGCGTTTACCTTAATTAACAAGTACAGATTGAACTATATAACTCATAAACTTTCAACTACGGCTAAAGCTGGATTGGAATTAACTTTAAAAAGTAATTACCTAGATCTTATTCTAATGCTGGGAGCAACAGACCAACAAACCACACCCAGTATTTAAACGAACTTTCTTGTAAACATCTCATGTAAGTAAGTTTCCCACGACTTTTTTGTATTCCTTACCAGCGAACATCACGCGGTTTCACCAGCATAGTTCCCGTTCCCATGGGAGTACGGAGATAAAACATAAACATATATTATTCAATGATAATATAGCATTCAAATTGTGAAATAATTTTTAAAATCGGTTATTTTTATGATTTCTTTTAACTGATTCATTACGAACATACTTGCATACAAATCTTTCCTCTTTACAATATTAGTATAGATTAGTAAATACCTATATTCTATTTAAATATTCAGGATAATCAATTAAGTTACCGTAAATAAACTGTAATCAGAGACAGTGAGATATCATACCGTCCTACTAAAATACAAGTACCTACTCCACTTGAAGTGTATCTAATCTAAGTGTACAAATGTCTAGATATTATATCTGTGGGATCTTCCTCAACAGTCGCCAGCCGTCGGACTGTACCAGTCGGCGAGCTCTAAAGTAGAACAACAAATAATAAAAACCGATCAAGCGCGTCTCACAGGGCTCCCACCGAGGATTCCGAACTGAATGAAAGAAAACACAATTACTTTGGTAAATAATACAAATGTAGGTATTTCTGATAGCTTTGACGTGGTGCGCTCTGCAGTCTAACGACTAAGAGGTTATTTGAGAACAGTATAGTTCAGTGGAGTAGATATGTCACGTAGTGTACTTAGCATGTTAACGTTAACATCTAAGGCAACAGGCCATCGCCTTGCCTTCTCAACAATACAATTTGTACAATCGGTTGCGCAACAGTTACCTTAGTATTAAATATTTACGTAATTGTTCCGATTGCTGGTTTGAGCCAGTTCAAGGATAAAGGATTTTAGAGTCCTATACTCCATCCAAATATAAAATTTCAAAATAACCTTATAAATTTAAAATACCAGGTCAATACACATACATACCTACGTAAACAAATAAACAGAAGGTTACCTTTATCGACGGCGTGTAGGCGATAACTTTGATAAAACTCCACTGAAAATACTGAAATGTATTGTAGTTTACAATTGTGTATCAAAGTGGACAGTTTGGTTTGTCAAGGAGTGTTGATTGAATTTTCTATGCAAGTTTTTGTTTATTTACAAGTTAATTTGTCACAAATATGTTATAATGTTGCACGAGAAGCAGCGTTAGGTAAACGCATTCGCGTTAAATTAATTAGGTTGTGAACTGCAATGTTTAAATAGCACCGTTAACTTCTTTAATCAGTGATTCTACTCCGAACTCAACATAATTTTCAAGTTGCTTTTACTTTAATATCTACTTGATTAGAAAAAATACCAGTACGTATATAGTAGGATCTAATCTGCATCCCAGTGCGTAACAAGCGAATCTCTTAGCCAACTACTAAACCACTATATTGGCCACCTTGTTTCAAAAGTGCGTTCCTGGGGGTCTACTCTCTTTCTCCGAAAACGAAACTTCGCAAACGAACGATAATTAAACGTAGTTTCAGTGTCGCTTTGTTTTTATCAAATTCCAATTTTCGTTCGTTTAATACTTTTGTCAAAGTAGGATTAAAATATATAAATGTCAATGAATTTTATAGCAGTCCACGTTCTGACGTAATTTTAGAACGAATAAGATCCGTGGTAGGAACTTTGCGAACTTTCGGCCGAAGCCTAGTTTTTCTGAGAAAGCGAGTAGGCCCCCTGCTTACTTAATTCTTCTAATGATTGATTTTGAGGATTTGATGAATACCAAACCAACCAAGTTTTTAATCAAGCAGAGTTCACGGGAATCGTCAATGATGTATTGCTAAATAGTGATTAAAGTACATGTCTATGAAAACAAGCCAGCATCGTGTCGCAAATCTCAATGGTTACAACGACTCTAGTGCATGTGAGTGTTAAGTGAGGAAGTGAGTGATGAAGGAGTGTTGGTGAGAATGCCATGGCCTGGCCCGGCGGCGCGCCAGACACTGTGGAGCTACCTCTGCACCAGCTGGAGGGCGATCACATCGACGCTGCTGGACACACCATACGTGAGTATCTTGTTTTACTATCTGGATAATGAAGCTATATGCCCAGTGGTTTGGTGACCCTGGAGGCCTCTATGACAGCTTAAGCAGCAAGACTCTTTATGCTTTGACGTTTGATTTCGGTTCCATAAATGAAACGACCTAAGAAGTGCTTAAAACTTATGCGCTGTATAAAATAATAGACCAGGCATTTGGCCACGTGGCAAATTAATTTGTCACCAAACAAAACTTTCATTAAGTTCGAATTAGCCCTAGTTCAAATATTGTTATGCGTATAAAATGATAAGTCAATGGCGAAATGCTTTTTTACTGGGTGTTAATGATAACACAGTTTATCACAGGACTCATAAGTGATATAGGGATGTACGCTTATCCGGCAAATTCACTCATCACAGTCTATCAATTTAGATAAACCGGATATTTATTATGTTGACACTTAGTATTGTTAATGGCAATCTCGATACTTCCAACCTTTTATCTAAAATAGGTTTTCGAATATATTCGACTTATGTTAGAAAGCGACCGTTATTGCATGAGTCCCTAGTAACAACTGATTATAGACAAAATAGCTTTTTACTACGAAGTGTCAAAAGTTTTAATAAAATTAGCAGTAGTTTAGATTTGGATCTCTTTTATAATAGTACTAAAACAGTTAAAAATATACTAACACGTGATTTCTTTGACAACTTGCCTCAGTGACGACTCATATAACCTAACTGCGATTAATTAGATTTTACCTATATATAATATTTAACTTTGACTGTACTGGCTTCTCCTGTTTCAGATTAACAGATTAATTATTATAAGTGCAACTTGTTTAACTACATGTGGATGCTTGTAATTAGCAACTTAAGTTATTATTTTGTTATCTACTTTTAGCCATTTGTCTGTAAGCATTCCTCAAAAGAAATAAATAAATAAAATAAAATATTATCTTCTTATCATACAATATTATATCTAACATAACAAATTTATGTCTTGCAAGTAATCACATTTTAATTCACCACCGTCAGCTAACATATTCACTACCGCAGGCCGCTGCATCTGCAACGCAATTATTAGTTTTCTTTGATTCTGATGCGCTGAACGCGGAAATGCGTCCGTACATTCTGACATTCTGTACGCTTGGAGTGATTTGATAACTCGATCATGCTTTTGGGGAAAGGCAATCTCTCTTAAATTATAGCACCTTTACCTTGGCAATGGAGTCCATCAAATATTATTGAAGGAAAAAAAAGGTTATGTAATATTTGGAACTTTTCTAAAGAAACTCCAAATCCTACTTCTTATTCGTAAGCAGTAATAACATTAATAACTAAATTAGCGTCACCTTCAAAACACAGACTTGAGCCGTGTTACATGTAACGGCCACGTGAATTGTGATTCCTAAGGCTTCCCTCGGTGTCGCCAGTCGCGTGTTAGATCCGAGGCAGTATGCTTGTCCAGATCCTCATCTTCATGTACATCGCCACTTGCCTCGTGTTCTACGTAGCTCACGTCATAGACTATTATTTAACGGCCCTTTGACTGATCGGTGAAATTTAGCCGTTGGATATTGATGCTGCGGACGATTAGACGCGTCTTCGCTAACTTTAGGACACTCGGTAAGTTTGAGAGCATATTATGAGTTGTGTATTGTCACCAGGTATAAGCGCTGAACATCAATATAGTTCATGTTACCCCACTATTTTTGCTGAGCGCTCATAACTCGTGACGACTGTAGGAAAAGTAGTTGGCTTGGCTGGAGGTAAGATCGGGAATACCGCAAGTTCAAGCTGAAGGCAGAAAGTGTTAAACATTAGTCTATCTACCTATCTATGAGTCTGATGTATTGAGTGTGTCAAATCTACTTATCTAATTAAGATTTAAATTATCTTTATAATCTTTAAATCTCCTCTTAACAAATTTAGCATCTTGGTTTGCATTAATTCATTATTTTTACGAATTAATAACTTCTTGGTTTGAGAAACACCAAAAATATATACACTTACTGTGTACGTGTTTAACTGCTGTAGTACTGATAAATAACGCAAAGCAATGTTTTTACCCCGGTTTTCCGTTATTTGACTTTCATAAAAGGTATCAATGCTTTGATTATTTGCTCGGTAGATTGAGCATCGCCTTTTAACTACTGCCATAGAAACTGGCCAACTTTTGTTCGAAGGTTAAATTATACAATGACGGAACACAAAGCCCAAAGGTTCATTATGTATATTTTAATATAACGTAGTGGCTAGTGTTGACATGATAGATAATCTAGTAATTTAATTCCCTGTTAATAAGTTATAGTGACTTTAAGTGCGGTAATTGAATTGGTTTCACGACGCTCTGCCTGTGGCCGCGAGGTCTGCAGTGTAATCCATTTGGAGTCTATTAATTAATTTAAATGTTGACCCATTTTATGTATTAATAGATTAGTAGATTAAGTTATAATTATTTGTAAAGCCATCATTCGTTTGAAAATGACCACAATGTATCGTATAAGTTAATCTATTCGTAGGCTCGTATCGCACACGCACTTGTAATGTACCATCTTCTCTCTTCTGTACCCACAAGTTGTCTGGAAGACGGTTTAGTGACAATTAAAATCTTTTTATTTTGTCTCTGTTTGGTGTTAAATAATTAGTTTACTTACTTAGACTTACCTACAGGTAGGTACCCATACGAAAAACAAGATTTTTACTAATTAAGAATTTTACGTCTAATCTTATATTTCATTTATGAGTTCAAAAGATATAATTAACTTTATGATTCTGATGGAAAAACTACTTTGAAGTAATAATGCTGATTTATTCAGTAAGGTAAGTATTCATGGTAAAAAGAAGGATCTATTAGGCTGTCTGCCAACTTGAGTTTTTGCTGACTCTACCAAAGTTTACCGTAGCGATGAAATTCGCTTAACTAAATAACGACTTCTCTCTAGGAATCTCATGTATTTGAATGTCAAAGTGTGTCTAGGACTAATATTATGCTCTCAACCATCAAGATATCGCATTGAACCTCCGATCACTGATGAGATCCGATAAGGTTACGTAGATATGAGTGGAAAATCTGCAATTTTAATTGGATTTCAGAGTGGCTCCCCAGTTAGGTACTGATCGCATAATTTGCTTTTATAATATCCCTCAATGCGAAGCTAGATTTTGCGTTAAGCGAAATTTATACGTTTTATCCCGTCGGTATTTTCATATCAAACGAATTGTTGGAATGTTTATGGAACAAAACTGGCTGTGGAAAAACCAACACGGCCGCACTACGTTTTTGAATTTCACTTAAAAACGTTGAGTTTTATTGGTAAAAAAACAATTGGGCATTGAAAAGAGGCGGCACGGTGCCATTAGATAATCTTAGGTTTATTATAAATGCGAATGTGGTTTTGTTGGTTTGCGTATGAAATGTATGACTTAGCATAAAGACAGATAATGACTGCTACATGAACTGAAAAACACCCTTTCCGCAACAGCATCCAGCTTTGTGCATCTTCTCACCTCGTCCTTGTGTTCGGTGATAGTCACCCTCACCGTATACTCTACATGATCACGTCTCATTATCTCAGCTACCTCGTTCATTGTAAGTATGTATTTCATGCGCTGTTAGGTAACTAAGTATAAGTAGGGACCTTAATAAATAGGTTCCTCCATTCGTGATAAACCATATTCTCACGGGAACACCTTTTTCATGATAAGTTTATCAGTCGTAGATAGATAAATAAGTAGGTAGGTATAAGTACCAACGTAAACATTTATAACGATCAAACTTTCTTCATAACCATTTACCCACCATCTGATCGTGATGATTAGATATTTCATAATATATAAGAATGTTCATTAGTACTTAGAAAATAAACGTAACTTGCCAACTTACGTAGGTACCTACCCACTTGTTTACTTATCTACCCTTAAAAGTTACCAGCAAGTACGTGACACTGGCGACTAAGAACAAGAGAGCTTCATTATAATGATAATATATTTTTCATCCCACCATCTCGGAAAGAGTATTTTTAATCTTCAATATCTGAGTGGAAAAGCCGTTTTTATTCTCTAGAGGATAAAGTAAATTGAATTTAGAACATCGTGTGCACTAAGTTTGTGAATTAAAAAAAACATTAAACCTATTTACTGCTACCTCTATGGTGCCGAATATATCATACAACTTTTTTTTAATTTGTTTAAAACTCAGGCTCGGAACCTACTTGGTGTTCTTTTTTCAATTTGCTTTGTACGCGGTTCTTAACGCGGCATTTTTTCACGTCGTTGTTAAACCTTATATTTTTTGCATTTAGTCATTTCCTCGCTGAGGTGGAATTAAAAGTTACGTGTTGCACTCGAGTGCAAAGATTTTTCACCTCGTGCTCTTTTGATTCCCTCGCTAACGCTCAGGATTCTAGGATCCTTCGCTTGCTCGGTCATCATTGAACACGCGGTTAAAAAGCAACTTTGCACTCTTGTATAACAAATAACTATTTCATCCCACCATCTCGGAAAGAGTATTTTTAATCTTCAATATCTGAGTGGAAAAGCCGTTTTTATTCTCTAGAGGATAAAGTAAATTGAATTTAGAACATCGTGTGCACTAAGTTTGTGAATTAAAAAAAACATTAAACCTATTTACTGCTACCTCTATGGTGCCAAATATATCATACAACTTTTTTTTTATTTGTTAAAAACTCAGACTCGGAACCTTCTTGGTGCTCTTTTTTCAATTTGCTTTTTTTGCATTTAGTCATTTCCTCGCTGAGGTGGAATGAAAAGTTACGTGTTGCACTCGAGTGCAAAGATTTTTCACCTCGTGCTCTTTTGATTCCCTCGCTAACGCACTAAAATTGAACACGCGGTTAAAAAGCAACTTTGCACTCTTGTATAACAAATAACTATTGATCAAAAACCAAAGAGGGATAAAATTCTTAATTTGTAAAATGAGATGATGGAATGCTCACGCCAGCCCAAGAGTTTTAGTGTTACAACACTTATTTTGAACCGAATATGAAAGTGTCCACGTGATAGATTGGTGAGTCCATCACCGTCTCAGGCACTATAACTATAAATTTATTTAAATACCTGTCTATATACCTTATATACCTGTTTATATACCTGATTTTTTCTCTGTCATATACAGGTTTCCTTATGTCACGTAACCCCATATTCTGCCATTGTAATTTAAAAAAATTAGGTACCTACTTAGATACGATAACTTACTGTTAAACTCATAGAATATTTCTTCGTAATGGGATAATGAGTACGTGAGGAGGTACGTGCGATTCTTAGCCTTGCGATAAGTAGTTGCGAAGCCCCGTGGAATCGATCGCGTATTGACTCTTGGATGAGTGACTTACCGACATACTATGACCACCTAATTTTTAAGTAGGCATACAATCCTGCTTACGTCTAAGAATGTATTTGATAACGGACCCATTTACACCTACATAGTAGTATGAGACGGGCTGGAAAAAACATATGGATTTTTGACAGCTGGGGAGGCGCGATTAAGGATCAAATTTCTCTCTCAGGACTTGTTGTTTGAGGCGTAGCTTAAATCTATGAATTATGAGTTAATTAAAACGTTTATAGCACTTTCATGCCATTATCAACTCGAATGCAATCCAATCTCTCCCCGATGTTAATTTGGCAAACGTCAAATTAACAACACACCCTTTAGTCAATGGATACGCATCGCTGCACATTGGCACCCAGACTGACACTAGCATGCGGTTAAAATTTAACCTTAAGTATTTGAGAATAAAGTGACATTTCAGTTTATTATGACAATTTTGGATTGGTTCGTTGCCTGTTTTAATTATCGTCCAAATATTCGCTTCAACTACAATACCCTTATTAAATTTGATGTCCACTCATTGGGCTGCCCATTTTAAATATATACTAAGCTACACTATGGAGTAAATTAAAGTAAGTAAGTAGGTTTTTTTAAAGGGGATGGTTTTTATATTACTTATATATTTTTTTATATTATAGCCAGTTCCATAGTCCCGGCACAGATCGGTAGAATTGAATCTCACGTCGTTTGCTTTGAAGGCTACTCAATTCACATGGCTACCACCTCACTTCTCCTCCTGTAGAAGAGGGCGAGCTTCTAGTCGCTTCACACACAGAGTCATTGTATACATACCTACATACATATATTATATGCTCACGCCTGTCTTCCCCGAACGGGTAGGCACACACATTTCGCCAGTTGTGTTTAAATTCACCACACCTATGTCCGATTGCAAAAGGGGGCGAGCCTTTTGCCACTAACCAAGAAATATATAATCTGCTGTGGAAATTATAAATGAAAGACTCAATTATTCTTTGCCCGACCCTGGGATCGTACCCGGTACTTCAGGTTCCGCAGCAACGCTTGCCGACCAATAGAACAACTACACAGTCACACCAACGAGACAATTAATAGATCGTGTTTTAATTATGGAAAACAGGGTGTTAATTAAGCTAGATACTAATTGTTGATTTCCAACATGAATTCACGTGTTTAATTGCTCGTAAAACGTTCACACAACTAGTTAATTGGTGTACATTTTGATACGGACCCGTCCAACCTCGAGCTTTGTGCATACATGTTGTCCAGTTGACGGCGTCTGTTCCATTTGGTTCACATCCCCATTAATTTTCAGAGGCGGTGCTTACCTGACCACACTTTACATTTAGGTACAGTCATTTAGTTTCAAAATGATGAATGAAATGGCCATTCTCTCAATGTCCAAATAAACACTAACCTGATAGGTAGGTACATAATTAAAATTTCGTATGCTAGCCCACAATACATTTTGTCTCATACTCAGCCTTTATAAGCTTAACTACTGTTAATTGTTACAATTAAATAATTAATTACTAATTGTTACCCTTGTTACAATTTTCAAATATAGATATGACAAAAAGGTTCCTAGCTTACCTACATTTAATAAAATGTATCTCAGATATGTACTTATCTAACTACAATATTTAAGACAGAATCATGATAGCAGCTAAATTAAATTTTGGGCCTTATTAATAATACTTAGGTAAGTCCTTGCATGAAATTTTGCATGAACTATCCAAAACTTCCTTAAAACTATGTTTGTCTTAACTTTGACGTAATGTGCAAAAAGATTGTACATAATAAAACTGTATTCTAGCTCATGCATATTTTAGTATGGCAAGAAAAATATGTATGTCAAACGTCAAAATAGTTCCCAAATCGACTGACGCTGGCGCTAGTGTTCGCCTTTATACTAGTGTTGCTTGTAGTCGATATCGACTATATTTTTCTATTCTATTTTAAAGTCAATACATTTTATAAAACATTGTATTTTTGAAATTATTATCAAGTTTATTTTAACTAAGTACGAATTTAAACAGATCTTAAAGATTATGGATCATATATTTTACGCTTTTGTTTTGTAAGCGATTTTTTTATAAGAAAAATGATGAAGATAACAACCCTTGTATTCATTTTGAGCGTGAAATTATGTTAGAATAAGTATAGATTAAAAAATAAGTAAGCAAAGTTTAATGACAAATACAGTACTCTTTGATTCGGGCACTTACCCATGAAAATGAAAGTAAAAGTATCTATGTATTGCTTATTGATCTATGAATATACTATTGATTTATGATAAATGAGAATTTTTAAATCTTGTCCTTCTAAAATGACGTTTAAATAATCGATAGTATCCAGCAAGAGTAGCACATCACTTAAGTAAATTGTGGGACGGACGGAATGGATGGACGGGCGGTCTCGGTGCAAAGGAAGGATCGATCGAGATTCGCGTAGTAGCGGTTGTTTGTGATGTCAACATGTATTTATAACGTATTTAATATTTTACAAACGATACCAACGAATATGTGTTAATTGGATTTATTTATCAACAAGTGTAATACACCAGTGAGCGATACCAACAAAACATGAAGAACGTTTGAACTCAATGGTTAAATTTGTAGTATTTTGAGGTGATAATGTGTGTCAAATTTAGTGTTTTACAATTTAGTATTAGGGGGTGATAAGTGGTGATCTGTTCTTTCGTGTGTCGTTGTGGACTGCATCGTAATGGAGTTAAGGGAGAATATAGCACGGTTTTTCCACAACCGCAATGTTATGGCGCCGTTTTCTCGGTTCTACAGAGCCATGGTGCTCAAGATGAACCGGCGTAAGTACTAACGATAATAAGTGGCTAATATTAGTCCTGCAACCTGATCTCTCTCCGAATAACTGTGCCTATAAGAACATTTCTACCTTGCACTAACTTCAGTGACTTACCCTAAATTTAATTTATATATTAGCACTTCTTACAATAAAGTCTTCCTGAAAAGTATACAGATGACTACTAACTCCTAATTTATAATGTAGGAAATAGAATAAGACCAAACTTTCATTATAGTGTGCTATGATACAACAAGTATGGAAAACCTTATACCTAAGTACTTACAACTACCGTAATGTTAATTCATACAATATTTTCAAACAAGGAGAATATCATATTCATTAATTTTACATGTTCTAGCTTCTTTAGGCTTAGGGTTAAAGTTATAAAATGTTACAATGCTTAATTCCACTATTCTTTAGTCTTGAAAATGATGTCACTAGTAGCATATGCATTTTTGTATGAAATGCATGGGTTTAGGGTAGAACTACAGCTCAGGGGCCTTCACAATAAATTCTTTGGAAATAAATCCTTTTTATTGGGAAAATAATTTGACAAAAAAAAACGGTTTCTTGAGTTGCAATTAAAACAATAAATATTAAGAAAAGACTGATTCCTTTACTGACACAGGTAAGACAGGCCGTGAGCTGTAACCTAGAATGTGCAGTAGACATGTATCAATTTATCTGCCTGTCTGTACAAGGCAATTTGAAAAAAATACATGTGTAGTTACCCCCACTATTTTCGATGAGCGCTCATAACTTGTGACGCACCTGTATCATGAACTTATCATTCAGGGGCATTCTAAGGGTTATCCTACTAATACCATAAATGCCAATGTAAGTTTGTTTGTTATGCTTTCATATGAAAACTACTTAACCAATCATCATGAATTTGGAGGTATTCAATACCTCCAAAGAGCAACATATTTAAAAAAAAAACTTTATTCATATCTGTGGTTAAAAGTTAGTATCTGCATTACCTGACATAACATACCCTTAGTATGTTATGTCTGTGCATATAAAGTTTTGTCAATTAAGTATGGCTTTAGTAATCTGTAGATGACTAATATACAGCTGCATGTGTGGGTAGTCATAATGAATAATCATTTACAAATAAGTCATATCATTGTATTTTCCACTTCACAGTTTCTCTCAATTCTCTTGAAGTATGAATGAATGTGTCGCATTATAATTTTTTGGAAGTATCTTACTTTTAACATTGAACTGTCAAATAAATTCTAGCACAAGCTAATCATTTATCATTCCACACTACAGTTCTATAGTGTGTTTGTTTGACATTTTTTATCTACACTAATATTATAAGGAGGAAAAATTTTACAGTTTTTTGTTTATTTGCATTGAATAGGCTCCCAAACTACTTGACCGATCTTGAAAATTCTTTCAGCAATGGATAGCTACATCATCAGCGAGTAACAAAGGCTATATTTTATCCCCATACTCCAACGGGAACACGAACTATGCAGGTGAAACCGCGTGACGTCTGCTAGTAATGTTATAGTTTATTCTCAATTCTATTCCGAGTATTTTAAATTTTCTTAGAACCCATTCAGTGATGGGTGGATTTACATACCTACTTGCCATGTTAAAACTATAGTATAAACATGAGACATAAAGAGGTATTTAACTATTTACTTAGATATTAATAGTCTTCACAGCTTGCTCTTAAAGTTTTTGGTACGTAAGGTCTTAAAATATTAAAACTCAATTTAAGTAAGTAAGTAAGTAAGTAATTCAAATTTTTTGCCCTTTACATTAAAATTCTCCAGTTGTTTCACAGAATTTAAATAAAAACCTAATTAGGTGGTCTACAATACCTAGGTTTCGAGTTTATTCATAGACGCACTTGACCTTGGGTCAAATGCGAGCTGAAGGCCAGCACGGCCGCCCTTACCATTCTTGCAGGGTTGATAACGATCGCTACATAAATATTTACACTCCAACTATACACACATACACATATTGTACAAATATTTACTCACTTTTTATTTTGTACGGCCATATAACGATCGCTGTTTACGGAACATAACTTTAATGTTTGTTTGTATATGAAGGTAAGTAGGTAACTATGTATAGCTATGACATGTCCCAGCAATATGTAGGTAGGTGTTCTTATTTAATAAGTAAGGTTAAAGATGATGTCAGTTTCGGCTGTTAGAAATATTAGGTATGTCAAGTGACGTAAGTATAATTAATAAACTGTAGTCACCCTTACCTACCGTAATACCTATACTTACAATTTTTTTTTTCCAACCTACTTATATTTACTTACTTAAGTAACTATTTCTATAACATTAGGCCACAGTGTAAATAGGACTTACTTTTCGGAACACAATGTAAAACACCCAACAATATAATGTTATATCATAGACTAGCAGACGTCCCGCGGTTTCTCCAGCTTAGTTCCCGTTCCCGTAGCCTATATTGATCAGTGATAATGTAGCATTCAAATGGTGAAAGAATTTTTAAAATCGGTCCAATGCTTCTTGAGCTTGTCTGTCTGTCTGTTTGTTCCGGGTAATCTCTGAAACGGCTGGGCGGATTTTAACGGGACTTTCACTGGCAGGTAGCTGGTGTTTCAAGGAGTAACTTAGGCTACTTTTATTTATTAAAAATATTAGGGTGCCACGACAGTTTGGAAGAAACTAAATACACGCGGGTGAAACCGCACAGCTAGTATCTAATATTATTTTGTGAGTAGGTAAGCTAAATAAGGAAAAAAAATCAATTTGTTAACGTCATTGGTAGTTTACTGGTTCAAGTATTTTTCATTATCGGGCTTGAAGTTGCAACTCATCGTCGTTTCTAAGCATATATATATTTTAGCTCTCATCACTAATAGATGATACTATAGAGAGCCTATTTTAACTCGGATCAGTTACCCGAAATCCAAGTGTCCCCTAAAATTCGTCCCCCTGGAATAAATGTTGTTTCTTCATCTTTCAGTTGGTCCCGTTGGTCCACCGAAATCAAGAGTTTATGTTTATTTATTTAATAGCACTTAAGTAGGAAACCTGCATATGTCTGAGATTTCAAAGACGTATTAATAGTGCCTGAGAGAACTGTCCATTTGACACTTAATCATCTTGGGTGAAAAGTGGGTGTTGTAATACAACACCTCTGCCTACCTCTTCGGGGAATAGAGTCGTGACGTGAGCCTATGTACTTAACATCTTATCTTGTGGCATTATTGGGTCCGGTTGCCCGGAAGCACGTCGACCCTTGGGATCTTTTGTGCCGCCCTTGCCCTTATGCTCTACGTACCTGACTCCTCAAATACTCCCTGAACAAGCCGGCAGATCTTGCCCATGGGGAAGAGCTTATAGTCCTCTGGCTTCGGATACGCCTTACCCAGTAGGTCCATTCGCCATTTGGCCAGTGCATCGCAATTGCATATTATTTGCATGTACTTAACATAAATGTGGGAATGAAAATTATAAATTACACACAACATTTTTTGGGTGTTAATTACTAGTCGCTAAGTTTTAATTAAGTAACGAAACGCTATCTAAATAAATGTTCGAGAATAGTTAAATGCAATAACACTTTTTACAGTAAGTAATCACATCGATTCGTCATTGTTAGCTTTGGCTAGAAATGAGATCTAAATTCGTCCGTCTAAAGATCACGTATATTTATAACAGTTTCCAATTTATTATCTTCTTGACTTCACCGCAGGAATGTTTCATATTCGTAGATGTTTTAAGAATCCCAAATAGTTCGGGACACTTGTAAATTTAATCAGGCAAAGTTTAATAAGCAACTCAATTTGTACCCTTAGGGCACTTAAATAGCTGTAGTTTTGAGTAATATTCCCTCTATAATGGTTGAGGAAGTCAATAGCTGGCATTCGCGTCATACTTGTGAACACGTGCTGCTTTTAGAGGCTGGTCATCTCAAGCTACACAATTATATATATCGACATTTGTACATAGAACTTTATCCTTATTTCAAAAAGTAGTAATTGTGTTTCAGGTTCTTCTCAGTAAAAGCAACCTTCGGAACCTGGTGGTACAATAACATGTGTAATCCTGTATAATCATGCCATTATGACGATTTGATAGTACGTTGTTAAAAGTCTAACCAAACAAAGTTATTTTAGAGATTGAGATTAATACTATTACGTGGTGCTGTGGTTTTGTCTTAGTGAAAACCTCGTCCCAATGCGGTAATAATCCCGAGGCCGAGACAGATGCATTTCCATCCGCTAACTACGTAACTCAATCGCCTTGACTTGCTTGATGCCTATCTTACTGTAGTTGGTGTGTGCCGCAGTGAAATTATAGGTAAATACGTTCGTTGTTTCACCGCAACAAGGATGTTTAACTCTTATCAAACATGTTTCATTTGCCTTTAGATACTAGAGGACTTGAGTATTTTTATCTGTTTCGTCTAAGTCAACATAGTGACAATTACTTAAACGAATTGTTAGGCTTTTTTAAAGGTCTTAACACTGTGTGACAGATGATATGGCTAGAATGGAGTGCATTCAGATATGACGGCTGATGAAGAGAAATGGAAGACAAGAACACATTGCGCCGATTAGAGATAACATGGGAGCAGGATGATGATGATGATGAAAGGGTCTTACCACTGCGTCAAGCAAGTTGCCATTTTATAAAAATCATATAAGTATTTATTTTACAACGGGGTTGTCTCGTCGAGGTTACTTTTAATCGTGTTTAATGTACCACAAGAAATGTACAGATGTTACAAACTCAAAATATTACCGTATTCATCAGTTGGAAAGTGGATCAACAACGCGTATATTTGTGAAAGGTTCAGAATTGAACGAAAGTAAAAGCACTTGTTGACTGTTCAAACAAACCCGGAGATTTGCTAACAAGCTTTGCGTACATAATAACAATCTTGCTTCGGTGTTACCAGTTCACTAGAACACATTTCTCACTTGTTCTGTATGGACATAAACACTACGCGTCGAGAATAGGGAAATTAAGTAGGTAATCCTGTTATTGGATCTTTTCCTCACTAAGCTACTTCGCACATCTTTTGTAACCAGCTTTAGCGTCGACGATGACGCGTATTAATATATATATTTATAACTTCCTTGGCGTAATAAGTACTTTTGCATTCTGGGCAGTCCCAGAGGAAATCAGGACAATTGAACGCAGAGAACGCATTACTTTATATGTTCAATTGACCAGCAGATCAGTACCTAATTTTTGATTTATTCCGCTAAGCTTTGAAGTATTATAGTTTTGTATGTGTGAATTTGCGTCTCAATTACATGTCATACATAGTTTTTGTCACACAAGTCTTTGATGTTTTCTGCACTCACACATTGGCTCTCACCGACGGGTTCACGCACGCTCCGACAGAGTACCAACTACAGCGCTAAAGTACACGGTAGGGACGTTGCAGTGCCTGTGTGAGTGCACTAACGCACACCGCCACTTGTATGATACTTGGCTTCTGGTGGTATATTTACTCATGTACTCCAATCCTTCCTTTCTTTCCTAAGCGGCTAACAAATTTGACAGTCTTAAATATTTTCTTATTTAGTCTAGTACCGATATAGTGATAGGTTTTCAGTTTTTGTAACGGCATTTTCCTAATAGCTAGCTAAAAGTGAAACCGACAGCGTGACTAGATTGTCAATGATGTCATAATGCAGTCCGGTGGTCGATGCGCGTCGCCAATTTAACACAATGATACAACAATTGTTCACATTTTAACTTTGCCAATTCAATGACAACTGCTGCGGGACCTTGTCGTTTCACCGGACGTTATGCCTCTAATTTTCCCGAAGTAAATGTGAGATGTGTCTTGCGAGGAGACATTTTACTTACGGGTGTATATAATTTGAATAGATCATTGACTAAGGTAGATAGACCAAGAAGTAGTAGCTCTGGAAAATGGTGTTGGTGTACAATATTGATGAATGGGATAATGTGATCGATAATTTGATACACCCTGCCTATTGCCTTTGGAACACTTTAATTGTCTATTATTATGATAATTGCGAAGAGGATTCAAATCTATCGAGAATTCAAGCGTCGTTACCGAAGCCATTGCGTACAAATTGATATATGAATATTTTGAAGGGCGCGAAAAGAGTAAGTAGGTTGTGTCTGAATGAAGAGTCTAGATGTCACTTACAGTACCTTTTGAGATAATTACTTAATACTAGCGGATACTGTGAGAGTACGGGGATAAAATATAGCCTATGTTACTCGCTGATGATGTAGATATCCATTGCTGCAAGAATTTTAAAGATCAGTGAAGTAGTTTGGGAGCCTATTCAATGCAAACAAACAAAAAATACTTTCATCTTTATAATATTAGTGTGGATGTTTACTTATTGTTATTTTTTTCTACCGTTTAAATCTTCCCTGAACTTTTATAAATACATCAAGATCAAAATTACCCAAATTGGGACAGAAATTCTCAAGTATAAGCGAGACTAATGAACAGCAATTCGTTTTAATATTTAAAGATGACGACGTTAATGGCATAGGATCAATTTTAAATAGGTCATCTATTTTATCAAGTTTTGTAGAAGAGTCGCGTATTGTAACGATGTTAGGTAAAATGCGCGGTACGTAAACATTTTGCATACGAATTAAGAATTGAGTCACTTTCAAACATTATGTTGGCAGACGTCCATAAATATGATCGCGACCAGTGTTATAATATTGTTATATTCAAACATTATATCACAAATCATTATCCTAAATATGAGCTATCCTTACCTATGACTTTGTAAATTGTATGATAAACCTCTATGTACAGATACTTAAATAAAATTGAAGTGTCTGTTTGTAAATCGTAAATAACAGCCTTTCACTAAATGCATATGAAAGTATACAAGGTACGGACATACAAAAACCAATTTAAAAAAATCGCTTTCTGTCTGTTCCAGCTAATCTCCGAAACGGTGGGACCGATTTTAACAGGACTTTCACTGGCGGATAGCGAATGTTACCAAGAGTATCTTGGGCTACTTTGTTTTTTTTTTAAAACATTAGCTTTCCGCTTATGACCCATGAAATGAACTCTATACGGGTAATACCGCGGGGCAGAGCTAGTCTAACATATTAGGACTGCAGAGCAGAGAGTGAAATGTACAAGATGCCTGTTTCTAAACCGGTGGTCATGATCACGACCTCCATAAGTGCCTTACCATTAAATATTTTTCATGTCACCATGAGGAGTATAACATAATATGTTATGTTATATATTGGAATTCAATTGTATGTGTAGATGAAGATGAAGCGACGACCTCGGGCGTGACAGACGGCGCTCCCGGCGAGCACCAGAACCGGGTCATCTTCATCAACAGACCACAGCCTCAGAAGTTCGTCTGCAACAGGATATCCACTGCCAAGTATAGGTGAGCTACAATATATATTTAAACATGAGAATGTGTCAGGACAACATTAACAGATATACGTGCTTAATAGTGCGATTTTACTGACTTGTGACAGTGTTTGAATAAGTTACCTGTATGTATAAGGTACCTCTGTTACCTTTTCAGAGGGCCTAGTGCGAGTTTTTCACTGTCGCTGTCACATGTCACCGCGTCGACGTAAACGCAGATTTGTAAAGGATCTGTCGGCCTAAAGATGACACTATTGTGAGCCCATACAAATATACGTTTATATCGACGCGATGACTTGTGACGGCGATTTTAAGAAAACTCGCACTAGGCACTCGCCTAGTGCGAGTTTTCTTAAAATCGCCGTACCCTTATCACGAGGTATATTTTAGTTCTTCACGTCACCGCTACGAGGCGCTGCACAATTTCTCATACAAATATTCGACTGAGACGCTAGCGAGTGTAGATTACGAAAACGGTGGCAAACTCGTGATAGGGGTACTGACATTTTCAGCGATGGTGGTAAAAGATAGGTTGGGTTTGACCCAATGACGATCATAGGGAAGGTATAGGAAATTTATCAACTGACTTGGATAGTTTGCTCTTCAGTTAAGATTCCAAGTTCATAGCAGTAAAATAAAACTTAGTTAGTTTTCAACGAGAGCTCGGTATAAGTATTAGTTATTAAGTTTTTAATCATCTGTTTTCCTAATTCTATTACATTAGCATTTGTCAGAGGTATTCTGAGGAACCAGTCCTGATCTTTCCTTTCTTATCCTATCAAGATTCAATTAGATATAGTATGATGTCTGATCATATTAGGACTATGAGTCAAAAGCACCTTGCATACTGATCGTTACATGGAGTGTCGAATATCCTTGGATCCATTTATGTGCAGGAACATCACTTGGTAATGTAGCATTGTTAAGGTACATACGTACTTAGTACGTTCACAATACTGCAGCAACGTTTCTCCACTCGCTACATAGATGGCACTACTCGCTAAAAATAGCAAAATTTGAGTACAAATACACGAGAACCTAAATCGCGCAATGAGTGTTTTCGAGCAGTATATATGCAAGTTTCCAACTAGAACAATAGGAGCCACGGTTCCCTAGACATGACACCCGCCTAGCTGGAAGATCTTAGCTGGAGATGTGCATGATAACTCGCTATTCACATAAACTAATAAACAATACTTTTGTTAAAAATACAAAGTAATTGCAGTACAGAGATAGGCTGTACACAATTTTAATAATTTACTAAATGATAAGATACTATCTAACACCTCGTTTACATTAACATACAACAGATCTGATGTAAGTATTTGCTACCTACAACATACATAAATAAAATAAGGGTAAGTATATCCTTATCAGAAATGTATCTGTTTAAGTGGTTCCGTCCATACCTTAGTACATCAGCCCTCGGTGGTGAAAGCGAAAGCATGACTTTCCTATGAATTCACGCCAATGATGATATTCCCCTGTATATTTTCCACGCATTATCATACACTAAAGCTAAGATATCTGAAACGTGCTGAAACCGCTCCTTAAAGATGGAATTCCTGACTGGAATGGAATGAATCGGTTCCCAACTGGTGCATATTTCTATACAATGATAAATCTTACAATGTTTAATCTTCATGTCACCAATATCCTAAATCCAGTGCTATTTATTATAATGAGTCCCTTGAAAGAAAAGATGCCGAACAAGGACGCACTAAAACATATTTAATAGACAGATGCTGAATTTGAGAATCCGTTTCTACCTCTATGCGATCCCAAGTAAGATATATTTCGGCAAGGGGTTGGTAATGATATACCAATGAGATCGTGTTATTTTGAACAGCGTGCATCTGAATATTATGAAGAATCCTGTCAATCATATCATCTATTATTCAAAGTGCAGTTAATCTCGATTTAAATCTTCCATGCCGCGCTGTGCAAACAGGTGGAGTTGTGCCGGCAGCCACTACGCTCACAGCGCACGGCTTTGTTTACGTTGTATGTTGTATTTGACAGTTGGCCCGGTGCCCATAACCTGAATGACGACACTGACACATATCCTCTGCGTATTATATTAGCACAGAGGTTGAGAACCATTGGCTCTCTAACAACGGTTCTTTTCAGAAAATTTTGACTATGTTCTTCGACAAACTGAACAATTTATTTTCCTTTTCATTGGAGAAGTGACTCTTGATTTATCATAGGTATATAATTTTAGACACTGATTATATCTGCCGCCAGGCGTCCATGTAGATTTTCATTAAGTGTCTGTATAAAGGCTTAAATGATTTGTCATACATTTGCTCGATATATCTTTATTGTAGCAGGTATTAAGCAAATTAGGAATCTTTGTTTTATATTTTACTCGCACAAATTCCCTATTTCACACTTTTCGTGGAGTCTTGAGCGTTTCCTTAACCACCAGTATTAAACATGACATCTATACATCTATATCTGTACATACAGATAAATAAAATTGAAGTGTCTGTTTGTAATTCCAAAATAACAGCTTTTCACTAAATGCATATGAAAGTATACATGCTACTGACATTAAAAAAACCCAGTTTTAAAAGTCTGTCTGTCTGTCTGTCTGTTTGTTCCGGATAATCTCTGAAACAGCTGGACTGATTTTAACGAGACTTTCACTGGCAGGTATCTGATGTTTGAAGGAGTAACTTAGGCTACTTTTATTTATTAAAAATATTAGGGTTTCGCGACAATAAGGATGATACTAAATCTACGCGGGTGAAACCGCGTGGGACAGCTAGTAATTAAATAATGTATCCTAAACGTTTGACACCAAATGGTTCACGATCCGTGCCATAGTTCCATTAGTGCCTATTGCAGTGTTTGTTTAGGTCCGTCAATGAAGGTGATATGACGGCTATTGTTTACTGTGCAGGCGATAAATTAAAATATCGTGTCTGTGGCACACTAACTTCCCTCCACATTAACACTTAATTGGTCGATTAAAGTTGACCGACACATGCTATCATAAATACCATTGGTGTTGAATGATCTATGATTAGAGTTCTCTTACTGACGACCTGATTGCTGGTGTATCGTTATCACAGATTAGATATTTGATACATATCATGGCAGCTATCGTTTTTGTAGACTGAATAAGCAGTAAAATCGCTTCTGGGTTTAAGTACTAAGAACGTAGATCACGTAGATTTTGTAAATGTACTTTCATGCTCAAAGAACCCTTTTTAGCGACATTTATCAAAGGGATTACGCACCCGTTTTGCCGAAATCAGAGCACTACCTACAGTATAAACATTTTGACGGGGATAAAATTTACAATTTCAACGTTTTGTAACACAACAACAACAACACAATGTTGTAAAAGAGTATCATGCCGGTTCTTTTCAGAAGACTAGTTTCATAACCGGTGGTAAATTTAGAAGCCTCCAGGGCCTAAACTGAATAAATATTTTTCATTTTCATTCATCAAGTCTGAGCTCGATGAGATCATAATGGTATTTGTAAAGGAAAAGTTCACAAATCTCCATTGTTAGTTCATCATCATCATCATCATCATCACCAGCCTATCTTAGTCCACTGCTGGACATAAGCCTCCCCTAATGAGTGCCATAGCGCCCATTGTTTGTTACTTAATGTCAATGGGCATAAGTAATAGCGCTGTATGATTTAATTATCTCGATTTTAAGTCCTTAAAAAAGGTATTGTGATGTTGCAGTGTGCCATCATTCGTCCCGCTGTTCCTCTTCGAGCAGTTCCGTCGGTACTCGAACTGCTTCTTCCTGCTGATCGCGCTGCTGCAGCAGATCCCGGACGTGTCCCCCACCGGCCGCTGGACCACGCTCACCCCTCTCATACTCATCCTCAGCGTCAGCGCACTCAAGGAGATCGTCGAGGACTTTGTGAGTATATTATAGTAGTATAATTCTTCACGATAAAGGAAAACATTGAGACTGCATACGTCTGAGAAGAAAATAAAGACGTATTATTCGGTGATGGAATTACCATCTGTTACGTTGGCGACTAATTTATATACAATTGGAACTGGGTGTTTATTTTATACCACTTTGACGGCAACTAAGCAAGCGGCCCACCCCATGGTAAGGGGTTACCGCAGCTGATATTCGCTTGCAATACCACGCGTGCGTTGCCGACCTGGCGTTATACCCCCGCCTACCTCTTCGGAGTCCGTTACGTCCTTACGCATGGAGATATGTTTTTTTCATATACCTGCAATAATCTCCATGGAGTGCAGTTTACCTGATGGTAAGAGGCTACTGCAGCCTATGAACGGGACTAACACCATTACATGCGGATGTCCCAACTCCCACCCTACCTGATGGTAAGATAAGATCAACATATGGAATCTTGGTATGCCCTAATAGGCGAGACCAGGCCTAATAAACCACTTCTCAAAAAATCCGTAACGTGCTACATTTAGTTCTACTCATGGGAAATGGTATTTAAATTTAAAATTTAAAGTTACATGAATACTTAATAGGCCAGCGATTAGTTCGATACGAATGGTTTTCCAATTGCATTCCCCAGTAGAGTATAATAAAATTATCGCAGTAGGAAGTTATTAGAGCACCACTTAGTAGATATATCGCTGCGTGGCCTTGACCTATCGATTTAATAATGCTCGGGAATACTCAGTAAGATCGCTACTGATACCATGATAACTTATCACGATATACGAGTATGCATTATCATAAACTGTCTTTCTTAACGACATTCTCGTATAAATAGCACGAGGTTATTTTTGTTTTATCCTATTTACACTTTATTGTGTATGTATATTATATTATCTTTCTTCTATTCTTGTTTTAACCGACATCAAAATTGTTTGCTAAACCTCATGTATTTCATACTTTTGAAATGGATTTTATACTCTAATCGTTGGGTTCATGACAAACATAACAAAACTAGAATATTTAAATATTTTAATTTGTACTATTCGGTAATTTTAGTCTATTTGTTGTTTTTGGCAAAAAGTATAACCATTATTACAAAATGCGGTTTAAAACAAGGCTAAACCAAAGTCGGACTAGAACTATATCCATCCCTTTTGAAGTCCGTATCTCAAAAACAGATGGAACTACTTTTAAGCGAAGATGTAATAATGTTCGTGATTAGACCTTTGGACATTCGCTGATGCATGCAGCGACAGACTCATTATTTGTCACGTTGGTAACTAATTCTTCTCCGTTCTTCTATTTGGTGATAATAGATGTAGTTGGGGAGTACATTTGTAATTTTGTTGTAGAAACGTCACCGAGCCGACGATGAGACGAACCGTCGTAAAGTGGAGGTGTTGCGCGACGGGCGGTGGCTCACCATCACGTGGGAGATGCTGCAGGTGGGCGACATCTGCAAGGTGCTCGACAACCAGTTCTTCCCCGCCGACCTCGTGCTAATCTCATCCAGGTGACGATAAAATTCAAATTCAAAATATCTTTATTTTATTAGACTTTTAACAAACTACTTTCAAATCGTCAGAACGACACGATTACACTAGACATGCTACCGCCAGGTTCGGAAGGTTGCATTTACTGAGAAGAGCCTGTTCCACTACATTACTTCAACAGACTTACAATTAAGTGAGGCACGAGTCAAAAGAAAGGTTTTTCGTTCTTTACTTACTAAACCGGTAATCTAGGTTTTACCATATGTCAGATCTTTTGGTCTTCTGCTGTGCCAATTGCATTGCCAAATGGCTGGGACAGACACTAAACATGCTTTAAAAGGTATGAAGAAAATTCTGTTCGTGGCAACCCATCCAACTATTTGTATTGCGGCTGCCTAACTCCGCACATCAAACAATATGCGCGATAACGATGTAATTGTGATATTTTCTGTGATGCAAATCCAAAAATGCTATTCAAGTTAACCATTTGCCCTAAGCCCGAGCTATCACAAGCGTAAATAAATGTAGTTAAAATAATGCATGAATGTTAACGCGCACTGCTATTATCTGCGGTCAGTGCCATGGGCGGTTCTGTATTGAATATATTATTACAGAAAGCTTGTTTCCAAATTGGTTTTATCTGAATAAACATAGCTAATATCCATGTGCACTGATAATAGTAAATAGTGCAGCTTGGTAACTCGAATGCTACAATTGTGGCTCCCGGCCAAATTACTAACCACATATTATTGCAATGTTGCCATATACAACAGTTGAATGTCCCACTTGCCAAATCCCTAATATGCATTATTATCTATCAGATAAGATCAGTTCATGGATTAGAATTTCTTGAATGAACCGCTATTAATAGAAGTAAGTTTGTATGTTTTTTTGTGGTTACTTAATCAGAAGAACAGAAATTTGCCACAAATAGATCCATTACCTGGATTTAAATATATACAATATGTTCTATCTCGAGAAAATGATTTCTGTAGGAGACACAGTTTTTCATTCCATTTTCAATTCATATTAAAGCAATCTCGGACTGTTGATTGCGCTCTTGGAAGACTCTAAATCCAGACCGCTGACGCCGCAACAGCTTGAAATATAAACTTACCTCGAGCGTAGGATTTGTCTGAGTTCGAATCATTATTCTTGATTGAAATTTGACTGGTTAGACATGTTATCAGTACCGGATTTAGAGGACTTGAGGCCTCGAGGCAAAATCATTGTTAAATTTTTTCAAATTATTTTCCTACTAAAAAGGGTTTTTAGCCGAATTATTTTTTGAGGAAGCTCCAGGGCTGCAGCTCCGGTTGCCCTCCCTTAAATCGGGGCCTGCAAGTACTTGTCCTAACAAGATAGTTGAGATGTGTGGTGTGGTGTTCACAGTGAGCCGCAGGGCATATCGTTCATCGAGACGTCGAACCTGGACGGGGAGACGAACCTGAAGATCCGGCAGGCGCACGAGGACACGGCGCGCCTCGCCGCCGCCGCCTCGCTGGCCGCGCTGCGCGCCACGCTGCAGTGCGAGCCGCCCAACAGGCACCTCTACGAGTTCAACGGGATGCTCAAGGAACCTAACACCAAGTCAGTGACGAGCAAACTATTTTCTTTGTAAACACAGTAGGAGGTAATGCGAGGTAACATGTTATTGGAATACCCTTTTAGGTTGATACCTAAAAGGGTTGATAGCCGACACCAGTGTTAGAGCACACTGCTCTTCTTTAACTAAGTAAAATTGTAGTTTTGACAAGCTTATTCTTAACTACAATAACATTACATATTTAGAAATGATTCGGAAACCCACGATAGATACACATATAAATATATGTGTCCTAAGATTTTATATCCAACATTCAGATTGAGGTGGCATCTTCGATATGATATGTAGCTAATTGCAATATACATAACAGCTTTGAATAAAGCAAATGCCCAAGGTGTAATGTTCACGTTTGCAGAGAAAATTGTTCTCTGAACATTGACTACGAAACAAAATTTGACGTTTTTTTAACTCTATCATTACCTTTGAGAACTCCCGCTACTTACTTGCTGTAGACAACAATGCCATAATGATTTTGTTTTCTATAACTCGTGGGAAGATAAATCTCGAAATTCCATACCCAGTTGGTCGGACGACTAATATTACCACTCTCTCGGTACAGGAAAATGTTTTTTAAATGTAGAATATAATGTCCAAATTGTAATGTGTCGTGTACAGAACGATATCGCTGGGGTTGGACCAGATGATGCTGCGCGGCGCGATGCTGCGCAACACGGCGTGGATCCACGCGGTCGTCATCTACACCGGACACGAGACCAAGCTCATGATGAACTCCACTAAAGGTCTATACCCCTACCTTACCCTACCCTCTACAGCATGGGGCTCTTCATGCATCGAATGCAAATGGATTTACGAATGTCCACTTATTTGCGGCCCCAATTATATGAAAAAATATGTTGAGTTCATTAAGCCAGCAATATAAAATAAAATCTTAGTATTAGCACACTTAACCTGCTACTACCTACTGGAACACAATGGAATAGGGAGGTAATATTTAGCTCACATGTTAGGCATATTTTCGTTTGCAAATTGAATGCGGTAAATTGTCGCTAAACCAAGATTCAAACGGATGTAGTCTCTTACTATATTGGCACAGTGTTTTCATTCTTTAAAAAGTACTCGATGCGCGAGCGATTTCATTTCATTTGACATTGGTGTTAGTTACTTTCATAGCTGCTTACCAGCAGGCGGATTGCACGTTTTTTTGCTAACTTTTTTCTTATTTGCAGCACCATTAAAGCGCTCTTCGATCGACCGTCAGACGAACACACACATATTATTACTATTCATCATATTACTGGCGCTGTCACTACTGAGTGCCGGGTTCAACGAACTCTGGCTGAGGACGCACGACGATTGGTACATTGGCCTTAGTGGTGAGTTTTAACATTACATATTGTGGCTTATCCCTCTTGTTATAAGGTTTATTGATTGGAGGTGAAATTAATTGGAGCTCAAATATCCGTTCCAAAAAAAGTACAGGTGGTACTGAAAGTACCCTTGTGTAACAAAAACTATTTTTATCATAGGTACCTATTAAAAACAACTAAAAAATGTAGGTAAATGTTTTTTATTGTTGTAATTTTTTTTACATTTCATAATAATAATAAAATAAATAATGACCTCTTACCGAATTTCGGTTACGGCGGTTAATCTCAACGGGGATTAGCCATGTGCGCAGGAGATATTATAGTGCACAAGTGTGTGCGCAAACACAGGTGCACTCTTTATTCCCTCACTCTCATAGTCCGATGGGACGGCAATCCGACACGACCGGAGAGAGATCAGGCGCAACCAACGGCTTAACGTGCTTCGCACGGGGGTGGAAACACCGCCAACTTCCAAACACCGGGCATTTTATTGTGAATTTCTTAACAGAAGAACTCTATATCTGGTAATGATCCGACCCGGGAATCGAACCCGGGACCTCGTGATCGGCAGGCGAACCTACTAACCACTAGACCAACGAGGCAGTTGGTCTAGTGGTTAGTAGTCTAGTATACATTTCATAATATACAGTTGTCAAATATACGTATTTTATGTTCGCTGCTTTTTCCGTTCTCATTCTCGAATTGAGTTAACTTTTAAGCTATCGTCTACATTACTAGTGGATATTGGGAAACATTCAATAGTATTTCAATAAATTTTAAATAGAATAGTTTTTTTTATCACATTAAATATAATTGGTTTTTTTTGATCAGTAAGAAATAACAGTGAGTTTTTGATTTGTTTCAGATGCGCAGAACTCCAATTTCGGATTTAACTTTTTAACCTTTTTGATATTGTACAACAACCTTATACCTATATCGTTACAAGTTACCGCTGAAATTGTTAGGTTTTTCCAAGTAAGTACCGCATACGTATCATTCCGTTCATACATCTATATATCTGTACAGATAAATAAAATTGAAGTGTCTGTTTGTAAATCCAAAATAACAGCTTTTCACTAAATGCATATGATATTATACACGCTACTGACAAAAAAAAAACAAGTTTTAAAAATTTTCTCTGTTTGTTCCGGGTAATCTCTGAAACGGCTGGATGGATTTTAATGGGACTTTCACTGTCATATAGCTGATGTTTCAAGGAGTAACTTAAGCTTTGCTTTTATTTACAAAATATATTAGGGGTTCGTGATATAAAGCATGAAACAAAATCTACGCGGGTGAAACCGCGGGGCACAGCTAGTTAATAAATATAAATGGGAAAGTCCTGTCCGTAAGATGGGGAGAGTATAGTAATCATTGTACGATTTTAATGAACGGTCTGTCTGTTTGTATCGCGGATGAACCAGGTTACCTATATAGCGACAGATTAGAATGTAGGAATAGCCCGCGACATGTTTTTTATTATTAGTAAATTCCTAAAAATATTCCAAGAAAAAAAAAGAGTCCTCGAAGGGATTAAGCGGAGATATGATTACATCTCGGCTACATAATTAGTTTTCATCAAAGACGATAAAGTGCAAACATGACAGATGGTGAGTCTATTACCTTCTCAGGCACAAATACTGTAAATTATCCTCAAGACAAATCCAGGTTTCCTCAAAATGTTTTCCTTCATCGCAAATCTCGTGGTGTGAAATCACTCATTGCACAGGCTTGGATTGTATTTACTTATGTGATCGAAACAGCGCCATCTGTCGGCCTACAGATAGCAAAAACTCGCACTAGGCCCTCTGATTGCCTAGTGCGTTTTTCACTACCGCCATCACAAGTCATTGCGTTTATGTAAACGCAGATTTGTACATTGAAGATTGAAACAGCGCTATCTGTTGGCCACCTGGCAATATTTTGATCCCATACAAATCTGCTGCTATGACTTGTGACGGCGGCAGTGAAAAATGCACTAGGCACTATGGAGTGATCTGAGTACTCGCCTGCGCAAACGATGTAAATTCAATCAGCCTGTTTGCCATAAATACTTAGAGGCGTGTGTGTTCAGGCAAAGATTCTTAGATAGAGGTGTTAAGATGAATGTGTGTGTCCAGGCGAAGTTCATAGCGATGGACAGCGAGATGTACCACTTGGAGACGGACACCCCGGCGCAGGCGCGGACGTCCAACCTCAACGAGGAGCTGGGCATGGTGCAGTACATCTTCAGCGACAAGACCGGCACCCTCACCTGCAATGTCATGGAGTTCCGCAAGTGCTCCATCGCTGAGGTCACTATACAATACTATTATATTACGGCATACGCGGTGGTTTAGTGGGCGCATACGCTACTGCGGTACTCGAGGTCTTAGGCTTCATCCCCGAGTCGGCCAAGTGCGATTCATAATAAATGTGGGTGGGGATCAGGGTGAGCATAGTGTATGTATATAATCATCATAAGGGATTAAGTAAATTTGTTCCAAAATGATAAATACGCACAGCAATTATGTTATGCTATTCCATAATTTCCAATGTAGATAATCCTATAGAGGTATGAAAAAAAACTTATTATATTCTAATATACATTCCTTTATCCAGGTTTATACATTATACACAGGGCCTAGTGCGAGATTTTCACTGCCGCCGTCACAAATCACGGATCGAAACAGCGCCATCTGTCGGCCCACACATGGCATTATTTTGATCCCATACCAACTCAACGTTTACGTCAACACGGTGACTTGTGACGGCAATTTTAAGAAAACTCATGCTAGGCCCTTTGTTTCAAGAACTTGAATCCCTCTGGTTTAATATATGGAACTAAATCACTTTGCACAAGTAGCTTCATATGCACCTTACCTAAACTGAATAAATCATATGAATTTTTCATTTTCAGGTAATCTACAGCTGTCCGAACCCCAACGAGCCGCTAGAAGACACGTTATTACACCAGAACTTGACCCGCGGTCATCCCACCGCGGCCGTCATCGACGAGTTCCTCACAATGCTGGCCATCTGCCACACCGTCATACCCGAGAACACCGGCGAAAACATCAAGTACCACGCTGCCTCGCCAGGTAACAATACCAGTCTCTTGACTTCTTAGTAAAAGCTACCTTCCGAACCTGGCGGTACCGTGTATAATCCTGTATTCGTAATTCTTGTCGTTGCGCGTGCAAAAGTAGCTATGTGTATTTCGTGAACTCTGTATCAAAATTTCCAGTAATGTTTAATTTTGTCATTATTAATAATAATACCTATGCAACATTAATCTAAAAAAAACTATGTTAATTATTTTTTTGAATACTCGGGCCATATTTCGAGATAATCATTTACTGCGTCTCCTAAAGTGTTTCAAAACACATAGCTACTTTTGAACGCGGAACTACGTTATGTTATTTTGACGATTTCATAGTACTTTGTAAAAAGTGTAGTCAAATAAAGATATTTTTGAGTTTGAGTGTTGATGATATTGATGCTTAATTTCATAGGCAGACTAGGTGTGCCGCGGTTACACTCGCGTAGACTTAATTTCATAGGTAGGCCATATTTTTTTTTTAATATAGGTAACCTATATTTCTTCTTGTCATATTGGATATCTGCCGTGTCCCTTTAAAATCGGTCCGGACCTTTCGGAGATTAGCCAGAATAAACAGATAGACAGACCGATGCAAAAAAATAAGGCGTTTTTTTTATGTGAGTGCCGTATATACCTTCATATGCATTTAGTGAAAAGCTGTTAATTTGAAATTACAAACAGACACTTCAATTTATAAATCTGTATAGATTTACAGATGATTGACTTTACCTTTGAACTTCAGAACGCCTATTCAACTACCCAATCACCCGGAAACAGTAGTATCTCTTGGATTAAACGCTTCTTTTGACACGCCACCAGTGTCAGTGTCGAACGTCTAGCATTGTATGTGTGTGTAGACGAGCGCGCCCTGGTGCTGGGCGCGGCGATGTTCGGGTTCGTGTTCACGACCCGCACGCCGCGCTCCGTGACGCTGCACGCGCTAGGCGGGCCGCGCACGTACGGCGTGCTCAACGTGCTGGAGTTCACCTCCGCGCGCAAGAGGATGTCCGTCATCGTGCGGACGCCCGACGGCACTATCAAGCTGTACTGCAAGGTACGCACGGCTCCACTGCTAGACCACACCTACTATTGTTTATCTTGGCTACAAAGCCCCCCATCATACCGGTTTGAAAACGTTGGAAAATGCATGGTGGTTCGTGTGTGTCGCTACTATTAGAAATTCTTCTGAGATGAATCCAGGTTTCCTCCACACAATTACTGAAATCACACGCCGATCGTGATTCGCAGACACACACGATATTATTGTCAATATTTCACAATATTATCGTCAATATGCGATTGTGTGCGTGACTAACCACAGTGTACGCTAGCGACCCCACCCTCCATTCGCTTCAATTTAAAACTTTTTAGAGAATTATATTTTTCTAATGTTAAAATCCGTGGCGTAGTATAACTATTGATGTGTTCAAATTGACATATAATAAGATAAGATAATTTTGTATGAAAATGTCAATATATAGTACTAGCGAACGTCACGCATTTTCACCCGCGTACTTCCCATTCCCATGAGAGTACGGACATAAATTATAGCCTATGTTAGTTGCTGGTGATGTAGCTATCCATTGCTGAAAGAATTTTCAAGATCGGTCAAGTAGTTTCGGAGCCTATTCAATGCAAACAAACAAACAAAAAAACAATCAAATCTTTCCTCTGTATGTAAGTGTAGATTTAAAAAATGTATATTGAACTGTCCCTCCCCAGGGTGCAGACAGTGTGATCTACCCCCGTCTGTCGGGAGGCACGAGCGCCAAGTACGCTGATGCAACGTTGGCACATTTGGAAAATTTCGCCGCCGACGGCCTGAGGACGTTGGTGTTTGCCGTCGCTGAAATACCCGAACATGTTTACAAGGTACCTACTTATAATATTAGTATGCAACTAGCGGTTTTATCTGCGTAGGTTTTACATTAAATAGTATTTTATGTAGCATTTTTTTTCTAATTTAAAATTAGTCTAAGTTACCCCTTATAACATACGCTCGCTGCTAGTAAAAGTCCCGCTAACATCGGTTCTACGAATACGATGGCAACGCCACCCATCAGCGTCAATTATAAATATAAACTAGCTGTGCCCCGCGGCTTCACCCGCGTAGATAAAATTTTGCCTTATTGTCGCGGAACCCTAATATTTTTAATAAATAAAAGTAGCCTAAGTTACTCCTTGAAACATAAGCTACCTGCTAGTGAAAGTCCCGTTAAAATCGGTCCAGCCGTTTCAGAGATTACCCGGAACAAAAAGACAGACAGACAGAAAAAAATAATACTTGGTTTTAATGTCAGTAGCGTGTATACTTTCATATGCATTTAGTGTAAAGCTGTTATTTTGGAATTACAAACAGACACTTCAATTTTATTTATCTGTATAGATTATTCAGGACTCTAAAATATATAAAAACTGTAAGAAATAATTCAGGTCCTTAAATTCAAGGAGGGTAAAGTCCTCTTAAAGTCAAGTAAAAGTTAATAAATAATATTTGGTATACCGAATTATAAAGAAGATTAATTCAGTACTCTGTGTTGGTCGATCAAGGGCTAATACTTGGGATACCGAATTATTAAGTTCTTAAAATGATGGTGGTCCACGAGGAAAGTGTTATAGCGTATACTATAATAACAGGACTGGTCGAACACGTACCACAAGGCGAACATCGCGATACAGGACCGCGAACAGAAGCTGGAGGAGGCAGCCCTGCTCATTGAGAACAACCTCAGACTGCTCGGAGCCACCGCCATTGAGGATAAGCTTCAGGTGAGTTGGTTAAGCCTTTAGTTAAGGTCTCTCTTGTTAGTTGCGTTTCCAATCGATACCAGTCTTATCATAATTAAAACTCTTATTGCGCGATTTAGATTCTCGTGTATTTGTACTCAAACTTTGCAATTGTTAACGAGTAGTGTAGCTGCTACCACTTAACCGATCAATTTAAAACTTTGTAAAAGCAGATTTTATATTTTGTTCGCAATTTTAATGTAGAAATTATGTATGTTTTGTTAGGATGGCGTGCCGGACACGATAGCAGCGCTGCTGAAGGCCAACATCTACGTGTGGGTGCTGACGGGGGACAAGCAGGAGACCGCCATTAACATCGCGCACTCCGCCCGCCTCATCGACCACACCATGCCGCTCATCATACTCAACGAGGACAGCCTGGATGTAACTATAATATACATTACATCTACGGGGGGGAGCTCACGGGGGCTAGCAGGAGACCGCCATCAAATCAAATCAAATCAATAAGTTTTATTCAACACTAGCTGTGCCCCGCGGTTTCACCCGCGTAGATTTAGTTTCATCCTTATTGTCGCGGAACCCTAATATTTTTGATAAATAAAAGTTGCCTTAGTTACTCCTTGAAACATCAGCTACCTGCCAGTGAAAGTCCCGTTAAAATCCATCCAGCCGTTTCAGAGATTACCCGGAACAAACAGACAGACAGACAGAGAAAAAATTTAAAACTTGGTTTTTCAGTAGAGTGTCAGTAGCGTGTATACTTTCATATGCATTTAGTGAAAAGCTGTAATTTTGGACTTCAATTTTATTTATCTGTATAGATAAGGGACACTTGGAACACTTATTGAACGTCATTTCTCTTACGCTAACTTAAGTTAATTTAATACCGTTTCCAAAAGTAAGCCTGTCAGGAGAAGACACGGCGAAACAAACTCCCCGGTTTTTTTTTTACATGTGTCCCTTCTATATACATAGGGTTGTTTAAGTACATTTTAATGGAAGAGTGAGCAACTCATTGCCATGTTTAGCTATTATCAATATACTCAGTTACACTATCATCAACATCGCGCACATCTCCGAAACGGGTTTTCATTTGCAGCTGGCTCATGTTTCAAGGAGTAACATAATTAGGGTACCGCGAAATAAGTCGCCCATGTATCACCTGCGCTTCATAATACCTTCTCCGACATACATACACACAGATACACATGATCACACGTAGCCCGAAAGTGTAGACAGGGGTGTAATTATAGTACACCAATATTTCGCCAGCTATGTTTAAGTCCCATGTACAGGCTAGTGTATTACCAGTAACCGGGCACTAATCCAGACTGCGTTTATTGTATAGTCGTACCAAGCAAGCATTACTGTGAAATGCAAGGGTTTATCCATCTTTAATTTTCTTATCAGAGTGCCTAGTGCGAGTTTTCTGAAAATCGCCGTCACAAATCATGGCGTTAACGAAAAAGCTGATTGGCATAGGATAAATATAGTGCCATATGAGGGCCGACAGAGGCACTGTTCCGATCCTATACAAATCTGTGTTTACATCAACGCGATGATTCGTGACGGCGGTAATGAAAAAACGCGCACTGAAGTAAGCATAGGTTTCCTCACGATATTCAATTGACGGTGAACACAATTAAATGATTATCCGTGTGTATTGCCAGGGCACCCGCGAGAGTATAGCGCGGCACTCGTCGGAGTTCGGCGAGAACCTTCGGCACCAGAACGAGGTGGCGCTCATCATCGACGGCAAGACCCTGAAGTACGCCGTCGGCTGCGACCTCAACAAGGACTTCCTCGACCTCTGCATCTCCTGCAAGGTCGTCGTCTGCTGCCGTGTCTCGCCCATACAGAAGGCAGAGGTAACTTTAGGCATACCACCTTTTACCTGTTACCTCTCGATATCAAAATAAAAGTAGTTTTCAGTCATTTCTTGTGGGAACGAGGTTTCAAATTGCAGTTTAAGAACGTTTTAAGTACATAAACATATTAGTTATCAGAATTTTTTTTTTATTAAATTTAATAGCAAATGGACAAAGAACGGCGCAAAGCGTTTCTATAAACATCTAATAAGAGGTTTGAAAAATTCATCACTTGAATGCATTAATTTTAAAATGATCAGGGGCCCAACCATGAGCTCTTATTGCAATGATAATTCAGTTGTGCGACAGTGACAGATGTATACACGGCACATACATCTGTCTCATAAATGAGTGAAACTATCATGGCAATAAGAGCTCATGGTGAGGCCCCAGATCCAAACGTTTGTGCTAAATTCCAAACGCTTGAATGTAGGTAAACTTTAGCTTGCTAGATTTTTATCTGACATACATACTTACACGCAAAAGATTGCAAGTTAAAACAAAATATTACTCACAGCCAATATTCATGAGCGTCGAATGATATATGATCTGGTCATGACTGTTGTCTTTCTTTCGCCATCATTACACACTGTTTTAGGTACTTGTTCCATATGTTCCATATATAACGCGTTAAGTTATGATAAATTTAAAACATGTTAAAACTGTACTGATGAAGAAAGCTTATGATACAATTTCGGATTACATAAATGATAAAGACATATGGAATTAAAACTCTGCACAAGTAGCTCCTGGCAATGACACGGTATGCAAACATGTTATGTAAATCATTTGGTATTGTTTTTACTTTTTTAATTATTATTTTTTACACATGCATGCTGATACAATTTTCACTATTGTGAATAATTTTAAATGTTTTTATTGTAATAATCATTATTTACTGTGTAATGAAATGTACATGATGCCAGCTGAGTTTCTTGCCGGTTCTTCTCAGAAGGCTAGTTTCCGAACCGGTGGTAAATTCCTTGACATTCATAAGTGCCTTACCAGGGCCTAAACTAATAAATCATGTTCATTTTTCATTCATTTCAAATAAGCGATGTGTTATTGTCAGGTGGTAGACATGGTGTCGAAGGCGACAGGCGCAGTGACGCTAGCGATCGGCGACGGCGCCAACGACGTGGCGATGATCCAGCGCGCCAGCGTCGGCGTCGGCATCTCCGGCGTCGAGGGACTGCAGGCCGTCTGCGCCTCCGACTACAGCATTGCACAGGTATATCATACGAGACGAATATACGTTCAATTTAATGTAATAATCTTTTTGAAATGAGGAATTGCCAAGTGTATTGCCGGGCAAAAGTTTCAGCAAAAGTAACGAACCCGGTGGTAACATTTATAACCCTGTAGGTATAATGTTTTTTTTTCTTTTACCTTCTGATGACTTGAAAGTACTTTGTAGGAAGTCTTATGAAATTAAAATATTTTTTAATTCAAACTTGAAATATAAAATTTTTGAAGGTAGTTCAAACAATTTGAAACGATTGTAAGTGTGTGTGAGTCGCGTATGTTTAATATAAAAATTTTACCTTCCAATAAAATTTGTATTATGTTTCCATAGACGTCCGAAGTCCATTATGAGAGTACATCGTCTGATTTCCGGCGCGGGTCGCTAAATATGTCTACTTCCGTTTCCTAAGTCGCGCCTAAAGCGCCCCCTATAAATCTTTTCTGGAACTAAGCTTACATATAAGTAAGGACAAGCCGCCATGTTCGTCATTGTTCGGCTCATAATGATGAAGCACCAGAAAGGCATCATCTGGACTTCGGACGTCTATGGAAACATAATACAAATTTTATTGGAAGGTAAAATTTTTATATTATGTGTTCCGTTTGACGTCCGAAGTCCATTATGAGAGACTGTTTGTTATCTTCTGGTGGCTTGTATTTGTATAAATTAATAGGTATTTATTTAACACGCAACAATGTGATTCTGATGATTTGATGGAAACTGTATATTACACCACAAAGTTTAAGTAAGTAGAAATAGAGATACTCTACCTGATCTAGGTAAGAAATCTAAAAACAGTATAATATATTAGATTTATAATCATATTTTTCTATAATGCCCTTATGATTGAGGGTGAGAATACTTATATGCCAATTAGCTTTAGCTAGAATATCGTTAATATGATAATTTTCTACTCAATTAAAGGATGATACCGCTGCTCTACAACTGCCAGCTAAGGCCTGACTACCAGCTTCAGCTAGAAGCCGTTTTTATCCAATCACCAATCATCGCTGCAGTAGCCGGCTTTGTAAGACCTTTCGTGGCTAAGAATATATTACTGATATTTTCTCTAGATTGCTGTGCTAAATTTGGTAATGTACGCAGCCAATCCACTGCATCGATGCTTCGGTCAGGAGCAACCATAAACGTCCAACTCGATTGTGATGATTCCGTTTTTGAACCAAATATGGGTTGCAATAAAATAAAATGGTCACTGTCTACATACAAAGGAGTAAGGTCATGTACTCTGCGACCAGAAGATAGTAACAGAATAGCTGCAGTATACCTGCATACTTAACTATTTAAAGTCGGTAATAATCAAAATTCTTGCATCCCATATTGGTGAAGGAGGCGCAGAAATTGCCAACTAAGTATATTAATTGGGCATGGCGTTATTTTTATATCAGAAATAGTTTCGCAAATGGATGCTATAACCGATTTATGAATTAGAATTGTTCGATACGAGAGACCATGAGATAAATACAGATAACCGAGATATCTTGCTACATTTGCTGGTTGAGGTTTCCGTGAATTGATTCTATTTTCCTGACAAAACCGCACCCACTTTTTTCAAATAGGGGCGTATGTCCTTATCGTAGACCGTCTCCAGCACGATAATAATAACTTTTTCTCCTGTGATGTCCATGTTCTCGTTAACGTGTCCCACCCGAAATGAGCCAAGCTTCCAGGTTTAGATTGCCGACTTGAGCTGGCGGTAGTATAGTCGTTGTGCCCACCAGAGTCTGTGGCTCTCATGCGCTCGAGGTTCACTGGTCGTTTTAGAGCCCAACTCTTCAGGTCTAGTATCCAAAAGGGCTTCTTCCACTTCTAGTGGCACCCCACTAGAATGTACCGACCTGAGGCAAAGTTGAGGTGGTCTAGCACCTTGGATATTAGACTGGGCGGCGGAAACAACCATGCCAGTTGGTAGTGCCAAGATCTGCTAAAGGCGTCGTGAAAGCAGGCTTTCCAGTCTAGCAAGTCGAGAGTAACAAAGTTTGTTACGACATGGGCGGTCTGAGACGCTAACGAGTCAATGTCTGGTGTTCTCCACAGATTGAAGAACCTCGTGGTTGCTTCGTCTGTGAGATGCCATTCGGACCCGGCGCGGTTTCGCGAGAGGTGGTCCGTTTCTGTGTTGTACACTCCCGGCAAGTGGTGAGGGAGGAGTACAACGTTGAGGTGGTCTACTAGGGTTAGTGGTTTTTGAGTCCAATCTAGCAGCTGCTTTGAACGGGTTCCTCCTTCGTTCTTTATATAGGACACAACTGTTCTGTTGTCGCTCTGAGGAATAGTCTCTGAATAACGCTGTCCTGGAGGATATAGCGGCTATCACTGCATACATCTCCTTCATATTGCAGTGCCATTTTCTCTGACAGTCCTCCCATGGTCCTTGCACCATTGCGTTGTTTACCAGAGCTCCCCATTGAATGTCCAACGCGTCGGTGATGACGTGGTTCGTGGGCATTCTCTGGGGATGAATAGAGGTCTTCTGACCAATATTCTCTAACCACCACTCCAGACCTTTACGCACCTCGCCTGGAAACTATTTCAAAAATTTCGGACATTTCCAGAGTTCGTTGCTGTGAATCTGCAGCGTCCGGCAAAGTGACCTTCCCCGATGGGTGATGAAGGTCACAAAGTTGGGGTGTCCTAAGAGGCGCTGTGCCTGCTTTAGGTTCCAACTGCCGACCTCAAGCCTCACGAATAAATTCTGTAAAATTTTTGGTGTTTTGTCCGAGGGCAGGGACTTGGTGTTGAATTTGGTGTCCCATGCAATGCCCAGAAAATCGATTGATCTCAGCGGTGTCGTAATCGATTTTTCCATGTTTATCCACCAACCCAAGCTGGTCAGAAAATGAATGGCCATACTTACTTGAGCTGCGAGAACATCTGTTCTGGTGTACCAGCAGATACCACTAGTCGTAGGCCTTTCTTCCGAAGTATTTTGGCCTTCCAGTTTGTTACCGAAGCAAATATCCGCGGTGCTGCGGCTAAGTCGAGCGGTATTTGAAGTAGACGGCCCTAATAAATAATCCGGAGGAACCTTCCGTGTTCCCTTTTATTGGCAGATGACAAAAGAGCAACACAGAAGCCCAAGCCTAGACCCAAGCAAGTAGGCCTGGCTCAGGTACAGCACGGCCATCCAGTCTCCTTGCTGTAAAAACTTGGGTACACGGTGATGGTGGAACGGATGAAAGTGATGTGGAATCATGTACCGATTTAAAGCTTTCAGGTTGAATATTGTTTTGGCTTTGGGAATTATGAAAAGTGGGATGTAAGATGCAGTTCGGGCGGGTTCTAAGACTCAATTTAATTAAATTCTGAATTTTGGTTGACATAAAATGTGATGTTGGAGTTTGAAACTTTTTCAACACATCCAAGGTTGTCAGTACCGTAAGGAGGCGTCTTGTTGAAAGGAATTCAGATACCCGTTATTAATTTCAATATTGCCCAAGGTGGACTAAAGAGAGTCCAGGTGTTTTGATAGAGTTTTAGACATCCGCCTGAAAATCCTGTAGTCATTTATTTTTACTACCCGACTTCCTCCCCCCTTTGTGTTTCCGTCCCCTTCCCCCAATTTCGTCGCTGAGGTGTTATTGGAGTAGAATAGCTCGGATTCCCTATTTTCGAACGGTTTTGTTTTATATTAGCAGCAGAGGTAGACGGTTCAGGCGATTTTGGCAGAGGGCGAGCATTAGATAGTGACTATTTTTGCAACTTATCAACACCACCAATTTCTAGAATATATTTGATAATGAAGCGGGGTTAAACATATAATCGCATTCGGTATTTTCTCTAAATCTTCTCTTACATTTCCTTTATTTATTTAAAAAATTCCTACGGCCTAATTCCAATACTTCGTCATGAGATACAGTTTTATAATCCGACTCATTACCAGACAGCTGTTTTAAGTTTTCATAAATAGAGGAAGAATTAAGCTGAACGTCTGTAACCAGTCAACAAGGCTTTGTATGGCAATATAAACCGATTCGTTTTGGGCTATAAAGACATTAGATAATGCACAAAACTACGTTCCATCTGGAGTCAACGTAACGGACCAAAGGGGACCTCAAGACCGCGAAGCTCCTCATTTACTCCTAATTTAGTAAAAGCTGGAAACATCGCATATTTTTTCTGACCGTCAGCGCACGGCGTTCCAGACTACAGAGTCAAATTATTGAATACGTGTTTCAATTACTTTCGGTACAGTAGGTTCCTTTACAGAAACACTTAAATTACAATAATACCCGCATCTATTTACCTGCGGGCGTAAAAACTGTTCGTCGGCTATCGATATTATTTTTGAATGGAGGTTGAAGCCGGATTGGACACGTTATTGTTATGAGTAAGAGGAGTTTACAAGCTTGAGGACGGTACCGTCGGTGCCTTACATGCAGTGACATATTTCGAAGTCAAAATATTGTTAACATGACTTACCAATTGTTGTGACAATAAGTCAAACCTTTATTCTAGTCCTTTCGAATAGTCACGCTTTCGAAGTTTCCTTGGAGGATCCTCTTCTTTATTTGCCGAAGAGTCCGATGCTTTATCCCAAGAATTCGAAGAACTCCTCACTTAACCTACTACGACTAGGCGCACGAACCTCGTAGTCACTCATTTTTTGAGCATTTGAGGTATTTGAAACGGAAGGCAAACAATACTTGTTTGAAATTAACTTTCTACTTAAATCTCGAAAGTTGTGTATAAACAATTTTAACACTATATAATAATCGTTATCGTTAATGGAACATAACTTTTAACTATTTTAACGACCGCACGTTTGAAAAAACGACGCAACAATGACGAACATGGCGGCTTGTCCTTACTTATATGTAAGCTTAGTTCCAGAAAAGATTTATAGGGGGCGCTTTAGGCGCGACTTAGGAAACGGAAGTAGACATATTTAGCGACCCGCGCCGGAAATCAGACGATGTACTCTCATAATGGACTTCGGACGTCAAACGGAACACATAATATATAATATGTAGCTGAAAAATTACGACATAGTTTCAAAGTTAAGCTTTTTAGTCAATACATATTTATATATCATAATGCTTATTTTTCAAATCGAGTCTGTAATTTCGAAGATTAGCAAACTATAATCAAGTACTTACATATGGACAAAAAAGTGCACAAATCTTTTTTATTTTAAACAGTAACATGACTTCTGTAAAGGTTATTTTGGCTTGCAGTTCCGATTCCTGCTGAAGTTGTTGCTAGTCCACGGCGCGTGGAACTACTCCCGCATCAGCAAGTTGATCCTGTACTCATTTTACAAAAACATCTGTCTGTACGTCATCGAGCTCTGGTTCGCGATATACTCCGCTTGGTGAGTTACAAAACCCTGCAAAGGGAAGATCTTCCAGACGTGTGTCATGGCTGGGGAACCGCGGCTCTAACTGTTCTAGTGGAAAACTTCTAAATATCCTGCAATGCGCTTGAAAACTTATAGAGCGATTTAGGTTCTCTTGTATTTGTACTGAAACTTCTCATTTGTTAGCGAGTCTATGTAGTGTGGAGAAATGCTGCTACATCACTATTTTGTTCTCATTCAACGGGTAGTGTTCCACCATCGTACTTCTCGTCATGGGCGGGGATCTCATCCAAACGTTGGTTCCACCTCAGAACCAAAATGATCTCGTGCTGTGCGATTCCAAAGAACCTTCTTCCCTCAGATGATAAGGCTGCGAATTCAGCTCCACGATGTGGTTTGTCCCAAGCGACTACAGCATTGAGTTCTTCAAGAAGGGTGCAAAGAAATTCTAATGGTTGGCATACCAAGGGAAGACGCGGTCGTCTGAATGTGGATAGCCGTCAAGAAAATATAATTTTACCAAAGTGAAATTACATACATACATTATTTAGAGTGTAGAATTACCGCGCAGGTTTTAAATTCATCACATATATTTTCGCAAACCAAAATATCTTTGCGAATATATTTTATTTGTGTATGGTTCAGGTCCGGTCAGATCCTGTTCGAGCGGTGGACGATAGGGTTCTACAACGTGATATTCACGGCACTGCCGCCCTTCGCCATCGGCCTCTTCGACAAGGTGTGCTCCTCCGAGATCATGCTCAGGGTATGTCAACATTTATATTACGTTTCTTTTCAGAATGAACATTTTAAATTAAAATTTATAGTGACTGTGACAGTCTTAAGTGTTACATTTTCAAGCTTTTTATTCTTCGTATATATCAAGTTAGCTAGGGTTAAAAAGAATATTTTTATTTTAAATTTCGAATTTTAAAATGATGATAGGCCAGTTATAAACATAAAGAAGCAGGAAAAATATTGTACTTAATTATTTTGATTGTGCCCGTGTGTATGCAGCACCCGCGACTGTACCTGCCGTCGCAGCAAGGCATGTTGTTCAACGTGCGGGTGTTCTGGGTGTGGGCCATCAACTCTCTGCTACACTCCGTGCTACTGTTCTGGCTGCCCGTACTACTGGCCCACCACGGCGTGCTGTGGCCCGCCGGCCGCGACGGGGGATACCTGCTGCTCGGCAACTTCATATACACGGTGACCCTCCACACACACCATCCACTGTGCTCTGGCCGCCCGTACTACTGGCCCACCACGGCGTACTGTGGCCCGCCGGCCGCGACGGGGGATACCTGCTGCTCGGCAACTTCATATACACGGTGACCCTCCACACACACCATCCACTGTGCTCTGGCCGCCCGTACTACTGGCCCACCACGGCGTACTGTGGCCCGCCGGCCGCGACGGGGGATACCTGCTGCTCGGCAACTTCATATACACGGTGACCCTCCACACACACCATCCACTGTGCTCTGGCCGCCCGCACTACTGGCCCACCACGGCGTACTGTGGCCCGCCGGCCGCGACGGGGGATACCTGCTGCTCGGCAACTTCATATACACGGTGACCCTCCACACACACCATCCACTGTGCTCTGGCCGCCCGTACTACTGGCCCACCACGGCGTACTGTGGCCCGCCGGCCGCGACGGGGGATACCTGCTGCTCGGCAACTTCATATACACGGTGACCCTCCACACACACCATCCACTGTGCTCTGGCCGCCCGCACTACTGGCCCACCACGGCGTACTGCACACCCATGCTGCTTATTATGATCATAGCGGAATCATCCGCTTGAAATTCGGGCCTATCTTTTCTTTACAGAATATCACAGCCAAATAACATTACATTAGAGTAGTGCTACGTGAGTAAACCCAAGTACTGCATGAAGTCGCTGTGCTAGCACAAATTACACATTGGTAGCGCGTTAGCGTTTTACGATATCAACTCTCAATACCTACGTATCGTAAGATATTTGTTCTTAACTTTGTCACAGTACATATAAACTTACTACAGCAGCACGGAATCTAGGGTCAAATCATTTGAAATGACATACACACGTAGACGCTCGCATCTACGCGTATCACGTCGCGGCCGTGAGCGTATAAGTAATTTGCGTGTTTTCCTAAACTTTTAAATCGCATAACTGTGACGTAGCGTAATTAATATGTGTGTGTGTAATATTGGTGTTGGTGTGTGCAGTACGTGGTGCTGACGGTGTGCCTGAAGGCGGGGCTGGCCACGCACTCGTGGACCTGGGTCACGCACGTGGCCATCTGGGGCTCCGTCGCCATGTGGTTCATCTTCATACTCATATACAGGTACGTACACACTTACCACATGTATTACTACTCTCAAGCTGTATGATTATGCTGAAGCCTTAGGATGTATACTATACTTCGCACTATTATTCAATAAAGATTAAAAATACCGACGAATTTAGAGCCAAGTTATTCCACAACAACTCGTACTTGGTGTACTACTTGCGTGTCAAATACTTTGAGCAAAATTCTGCCTCGCAAAACGCATTTGTAGTAGAGACTTGAAATTTAGAGGGTTTATATGTTGAGAGAGGTTTTTGCAGTAGGGATATTGTGGACGAAATCATTTGCATCATATAAGTAAATATTTATCCGGAGACGAAGCGGCGCGTTGCAGTTTACTCACACACAGACTCGTAGCGACTGTGATGGAGTACAAACTATAGCGCTTGGTGCACTTCACTTGCAATGCCCCGCTTGACCTCTGGTTGAATGTTTTACTCTTGTGCTTGTAATAATATATTTGTGTTGTGCAGCAACGTGTACCCAGTGGTGATGATCGGCGCGGTGATGCAGGGCATGGACCGCATGGTGTTCACGTCGCTGGTGTTCTGGCTGGGGCTCGTGCTGATCCCAGTCGCCAGCCTGCTGCCAGACCTGCTCGTCACTGTGTGAGTACCTCACTACACCCTCACTCATGGTGTTCTGGCTAGGATCCCAGTCGCCAGAAACCTGTATACGTCTGAAAAGTTATCAGAATCTAACATGTATTTCTACTTGCAATGGGGACAGACTCACTTTCCACCAGGAGACTCGTGGGGAATCGTTAAAATATGACTATTGTTATATCTAGGATTTATCCAGTACAAGCAGGGGTGCGTAAAATGTCAATCGGAGCAGCGTTTGTCGATTGCAGAAATTACCAAAGAGTCGAAATACTCTTCCCAGTCGCGCAGCTAACATTAATTATACAACACCTGTTGTTTCTTTATAATAGTATATTAATTACTTTTTGCTTCTGAATAGTGGTAATTAGCCGTCTTTAAGTTGGGGCACTCCGGCTTTAGTGTATACAATGTGTCAGGTTCCGCCAATCCCTGGGCTGCGCGCCGCCAGGCTTTATATCGACGTTGCTATTCACCGACCGCCCGCAACAAGCCTGCTGCTTCCACGGTCAGAAGCTCATCTTCTTCACACCGCCTACCACTCCCCCATACGGTTCGCTTGGAAATCTAACTTACGAACAGTACAATACACTCTCAAGCACAGGCATAGAACCTGTCACACTGACAAATACACGAAGGGCTATCGTGCCTCTTGGAACCAATGCGATCCTTCAGTCAGATGGCACTAACACAAGTATCACTGAGATATCTCTAAGCCCCAGAGAGGTTCAGATAGTCGAAAGCACAAGTGACCTACCTCACGAGCAAGGTACTACAACTGCCCGCACTAATCTTCAACCCAGTATTCAACCAAGCTCAGAGAACATTGCTTTGGCATCCGCTAACATGCAGAAAATCGGTGACGTACGTTCCAGACCGGGTGACACTAATCTAATGCGATATGACCCTCACAGAGCGGATGCTATAGCGTATATAAGAACCGAAGATGTACGTCAAAGACCACGCAATAATACGACTAGTTTTGATGAATTATATGCCAATTCCGCACATACAAGTGCCAATTTACACATGAGTTCCAGTGATATACGCGCAAGAACCGGCTTATTACCAATGTGTACCGACGATATGCACGAAAGAACCGACTTATCGCATAAGAATTCTAGTGATATACGCGCTAGAACCGACTTATTACTAATGAGTACCGACGATATGCACAAAACAAGTGACTTGCTACACACGAGTACCAATTACTTGGACATTAGAACCGATGACACATGTCCCGAATCAGAAGATAAACTGGGATAAAGTTATTTGATTGTATCTTTTCACACGTTGTTAGTATTTGGTTTGTTTACTATTAGATGTAGAATTTAGGTTATGGTCTATTAGTGTATGATTTATGTAGGACGTACGTTGTATTATTAATATAATGTATAGCTACATTTAGATTTGTTTCTACCAAGTAGGTAAATTAATACAAAAAAGTCTTACAATTGATGTAGTAAACTTGTAAAAAGTTTTCGTTAAAATTTAATAAATAGCTGTTCTAGATTCGTATAATAGAGTATGAAAATGTGGCCCGATTTCACACTAATAAAATATTCAATTGAATGCTGACCTAATAAATAAAAGCACTTGTCATATTTCTCAACGTTAAACTAACTTTCGTTTACGCTGAAATCGGCTCTCAGTTTGAATATCGTAGATGTATATAAATTAGTAACCAGCAAATTATAAATGGGAATAATTATTTGTTTTAGTTATAACGATGTGACCTCGGTGTTGAGATTGGTCGAAGGCATATATGTAGGTAATGACGAAATCATTTACAAGATTTTAATTCAAGGTTAGTTTATGTACACAGACATTACACAAGGAGAAATTATATTGTTGGTTCGGAGTAATGTAACTTTGTCGGTATTAAATTATTATAGTGCAATGTAAAACCATCCTTACCTGCTTATTAACATGGTTCAAATTATCAATTCCAGTATCCACAACTCGATGTTCAAGTCGGTGACGGAAGCAGTGCGCGAGAGCGAGATAAAACAACGGGATCCCGCCGCACTGCTCGCACAGCCGAGACACTCGTAAGTATTGCACTTCAAATATATGCGTTAAGTTAAGGGGATTTAGGCTCATTATAGAATGGGGTATCATATTCATACACTGACAATTAAATTAGGGTGATAGTCAATTAATTCGGGATCATGAATCATTGGTAATACATTATTTAAAGAGTAAATTAGAAATTAATAAATAACTTAGATATTAGTCAACTAGAGAACTTAGAATAAATTTGAAAGTTTTATTTATCTGTCATATGTATTTAAAATTCTTTCTTTAGAGTAACTTCAAAAATAAAATTCATTCGTATTATTAAAACTAAGTAATACACTTTTTTTGATAGATGAAAATATACATATATGTCTCTCGATATATACCGACTAATTATACTATACTTATCAGTGTGTTAGTTTTAATGGATGTGTGTGTGCGAGTGTTTATTAACTGCATTATTTTGGAATGGAGTGATATTCGTTGTTTTACATCATTTTCATATGATCGTGTTACATTTCATCTACATATTATATGTCAGTGTATATTTAATATGCTGTTTATAGGTTTCATGTAGTGTGCGATTTATAAGACGCATCATGGTATTATTATTATCAAATGTATTTTATTGTAGATTGCACTTTTTAAATTGTTAGCGTTATAAGACTCTATATAAGTAATATTAAAGTACATATTGCATCATTCACATCTATTTCTATGTATCTATATATACTATACCTAATCGGCACGCACTACATGAAAACTATGTAAATAGTTGTACAATTTAGTTCTTTTTAGAGCCATATCATTTTATAATTTCTTTTTCGCTCCTCTTAAGTTGGATAGTGAATATACCAATGATATTATCCATTTTGCTTTAAAATTTAAAAGGATTATACAAAGTAGATATTATATTTAAATAGCTTTATATATTCACTATATAACTTAATATATAACCTGATGTTCGTATATATTTGGTAATGCCAGCACGCAGTGTATAGTGTGTGCCCGTTTTAGTTCGCTTTGCATCGCCCCTCCCAGCACTCGCTCTAGGTGTCCCCTCTATTATGACGTCCTTAGAATCCTACGTTCCCCTATAGCATATAAAGGTGTTAGGTTTTATAAAGCTGGAGTCGTAGCAATATCGTCTGTATAATTGGCAGTATAAAGTGCATATTACATATTCAATACGCAACACGCAATTCACTTTACATTTGGTTGCAAAATACTAGTAAATATGTTTAGTATATTGATATTTATATATTTTTTTAAAACTCGTGCTTGTAGGCAGGTATGCACAGCAATGTTATACAATGTATTGTGCATGCGACATGAGTTGTGTGCAAGTAACACGGTTGTTCACGACTGTTGTTTGGGTGTAGGTGTATGTAGGTAGTGGTTCGTTGCGCCTCCAGCTTTCGTATCGTCGTTTGAGAGCTCGCACCGACGTTTATCGAAGCGGAGAACCATGTCTGTATCCACGCTGTTATATCGAAACATTTTTTTATTAAATTTACTTTAGCAAACTACAATGATATTCAGTTTAGGTCCTCCCAGGGCATTAATGAACGTCGATAAATTACCATTGCTTTGGAAACTAGCTAGGTATTCTATACTAAAGCTGCTCATAATGTCGGTGAGATATAGTCGTTCGGTGTGGATAACCGTCGGTGTAGCGAGTGGAGGGGCACACGCGTGTAGAGGTGTGTGTGTGCGCAGCAAGAGGCCGGCGGGGGAGCCCCGCGGGCTGCGCTGGCGCCGCACCGTGGCGCCCGAGCCGCCGCCCGCCGCCCGACGCGAGCCCCCCGTTACCGCCGCGCCCCCCAGGACCCCCCGCAGGGACGCACATATCATTTGACCCACGACCCCCAACGGTCGTGTCCCCCGGAGTGACACCGACACTTGACCCGCGCTCGCTGCCTGGCCCCCGGACTGTGTCCTCCCTCACATATCGCCTCACCACTCTATACGTATAAGCTTACCAAAGAGTATTGTAACTAGGTCTCATTTTTGAAATGAGAATGTTAGTTCCATTGGGTCGTGATGGTTGTCACTCTTAGTTTTTGCAATTTACTCCTTAATACTTAAAGTAATGGAGATATGTCGTTTTAAAGTTTTGTTTAATTTCGGTAAAACACGTCACTTATATCACGATCATTAATAAGTGATCATAATAAATAATAAAATTAAATAAATCTGCCACAACGTGAAACTCCTAACAGCAGCACTGCCAGTGGTGTAATCGTAAATGCGCACGTATGTGGGAGTGTGTGATTTCGGAAGATTTGCTTCATAGTTACCATACTGTTTGTAGTTAACTTATATGTATACTGTGGCCTCACAATACTCTTAGGTAAAACATTTGTAAATATTATAACAGTTTTGTATATTATCGTGGAATTGTACAAAATCAGGGACTACGATGAGTCGCCCCGCTGATATATTCCGTCGTTGGGATGTCGCTTAAGTCAAGCATTCAAGTTGTTGAAATAATTACAACTGGCAACTGAACTGTGACTTATAAATTCCATTAAAAATATCGCACTGAACATTCCTTCCTTCAGGTTCCTATATAAATAGCAACACCGATGTATATAGAACTTCCAATGTATATGATAGCCAGCATTGATTGTGTGTGGCTAGTTGCATTCCTTAGTGTCTTATATTTTTATATTACGTTATTTTCTTGTTAATAATATAATGTATATTTGCTGCAAGGTGGACTTACGTGACGTATATGATAAGAGGAAAAACAATCGTTAAACGGTAACATATGTCTGTATTGTGTGTTGTGTGTTGTGTGATAGGAGTGCTCAACGCTAGATTTATATCGTTATCGAATAGTGTGGCGCGGTAGGAGTCTTTGAAACGTATGCAATATTAAATTATATTGTCGTTAATTAATGTTTAAGTTGTTATGTTCATAGAAGGATACTTGGAATAATTCGATTTGATCTTCCTATTTCTCTTATCTAAATTATAATATTCAATTAATATTGACCAACAAATATACCCGTAATTACTTAGTTAAATTCCTATTGCAGTAGCAAATAAGCCCCAGTATTAGAAATATGAGTAACTTAACTTTTAAAACATCCCATTTTGTAAAACTATTAAAAAATTAAGTCTTCTAATGTGGACAAAAAATAATATCTTCCATAGTAAGGTCGGTCATGAAAGTGCTAAATATCCTTACGACTCTAATTGGAATACGCTTGAATCTCCCTTTTAAACGATAAAGCGACGATTGCCACATTCAATGTGCAAACGAAATTAGACTTTGTTATTTAATTAGCTAGAAATGATATTCGATCTTAAGTGAAGCACATTCGTGGCTGACTTTACCTTTGTCCTTCTCATCTTAACCTAAGTCCCAATTTAACTTCTCACTATCTTCCTATCCGTAGTGTAATTAATTCTGCGTGCCACATAGAATAGATCTTGCATATTTCAAATTATTGAAAATATTAGCGTGTTGTTTTCGAGTTAGAACAAAATCTTATAAAAATAAAGATGTTCACCATTTTGTTACCGGTGCCGGTACCGGTGCACTGTTTTGGTGTGTTGGAGAATCGAAAACATTGTTACTTACGTACATATTTATGTTTTACCTTTTAAATAATTATTAATATTTAAATTACAAATTAAATATTTATTAATGAAATAATATAATATTGAGTAACACGAACCTTAAACCATACATACAGATCGTGAATCGAAATGAATCTTGAACTCATCAGAAGAAATATTACCCGTGACTTCAACCCCAAAATGACAATCTTAGTTAATCAACAAAATTTGTTCAGCCGTGGAAAGGTTACATATGGACAGAAAACGTATTTAGTCTAAAGATTATGCGAAAAACATCGCGAGGAAGACTGAGAAGTAATTCAAAGATAATTTAGTGCCTAAGACGACGTTGGAGTCTGTCGCGTTGACACTTGGTGTGAGCTTATTTATATTTATTTATAGAATCTGTAAATTTACTGTCTCGTCTGATTTAGAATCGAGAATCCTTAATAAGTTAAGTTATTTTTAACCGACTTCAAAAGAAGAAAGCGTTATCAATTCGACTGTTTATTTTCTATCAAAACATGATTCGTCAGATTTCACAATCTGTAAGTTTGGTTCCAATGTGGTGTTACACCTTAAACTTGTCTTATAGTAATTCGAATATACACGTTAAGTAGTGAAGAGATATATTTACAAATGTTCCAAGAGACTAGCGTAAGCCCCAATGTATATTAATTATGATATTTATTAGCCATCGAGCCCGTACAATTAAGAACATGGAATTTATAAAGTATTAAACTGAAGTATTGAACGTGTGGAGCCAAGCGTAGTCATAGTACGCTAGATATTTCGTAGTTGTGGATATTGTCGACTATTTTTATATTGAAATGTATTGTATGGATATTGGCTCAATGTAAGTTGAACTTTAACATTGACTACTTATGGTCGTAATTTATTTAATTATAGGACGGGAAAGGTTCCTCGTAATTTATATGTTGAAAACAAAATCACTCAGAATTGTCACTTTTAGTCGTAATAATATTTGTATTCTGTAATTTAATAGAAAAACTTACAATTTACGTCAAAAGAGATATGTCATTTACGTGAAATACTTCAAAACGCTTTAAATATGTTAATTACGGTTCAGTATATCTCGCCTTAATTTAACTGCTGCATATAAAATACGAGGAATTAGTTCACCGTCAATATTAATTTATTGAAATATTCAGTGATCATCGCTAAGTATTTATCCATCAAAATCATAATACAAGCGATCGTGATTGTAATAAAGACTAATAGTTAATCTCAATTTGATATCAATGTGTGTATGTAGGTGTGTGTAATGATGTATATAACATGTGAAATAAATGCAATTGTTATACAAATGTGACCGTTCCTTGTGTATGTACCCCGCTAGTTTATTTTGCTTTACTCTCCCCTTTCATGTACTATATTTTTGTCGCACTTCATTCATTCGTTAATTGATGTTGCACATGCAATAAGTTATGCTATCACGTTGTTAATAATTCATTGTTTATTGATAACGTCACAATGCTTAATCAAAGATTCAATTGTCAGTATGTGCAGCATCAAATTAAAGCCACAATTCAATCACAATTGATTTTATGTCTTATCTTCATGTGTATAAAGTCTTGTTCTGTTCGTTATTGTTTGTTCTTCTGTTTATTTATTAATACGTTTTTAACTTGTAAAATACACATTTACAAAAGTCCAGCAACACATTTATTCACGCGGTGTTACCTTTCTAAATAGAACTCTCGCAAGAAGCTCATGTAAGGTTGTTTATACAGGGTGTCGGTGAAAAAGGAACAGTTGTCTTCTAGAAGTTGTAGGGATTGATGAATATATCACAATATTGAAATCGTAAAATATCTAGCTCCAATGATAACGTACTTATAGGCTATGGCCGAAGAACTCGCGGCCTTAAGAGATTGAATGAACGCGCGGCCGCGTTTACCTACTTACGTACTCGCTAATTAAACTTCTTATATTAAGGGGAAGGTTTATGATTTCTAAAAATGGTTTTATGGGATTATTTCAGGATTTATTAGTGGGAGGAAAAAAAATAAAAACGTAGTTAGATTTCACGTGAATAACTCTACGTTACAGCTGATTTTTATCCGAAAATAAGGTCTTGATATGGTCAACTTTGAACGTCAATTACTCGAAAACGGAAGAAGATAATTTTGTCATATTAATTTTATTTGCTTCCTAAAATTATGCCCTATCACATATTTTAACAGCTGTCCTATTTTCCCCGACACCCTGTATATAAATTATCTGAAATATAAAAATATTTGATCATCAAAATTTTATATGTCTGCCCATTTTTTTTACATTTTTTTAATTATTATGAATAATTTAATATACACCTTCAGGCGTTCTGTGCGAGAGTCCGTTTAAGAAAGTAGTATCTTGTCTCCAGAAATTTAATTAAAAAATTATATTTCCACTATCATCCAATTGAGTTACAACATGATGCACAAACTTTGTACATTGTATTAACTTTATTGTTCTGAATGTGGTGTCAATCAAGATTATTTAATGAACAATGATTAGTGCTTAGTTCCAACGCATACCTAGACTTCTCAACAGAAGTACATAGGCCAACTATGATCCTTTAAGCAGAACGTATTAAGTATTTCTTAGATTTGACATACAATTTTAAGTTACCAAAATGAAACTTCAAAACTCAGGCCTTAATACACTCCGCTTAAACCGATGTTAGAAGACCCCAGGAGTACATTACAGTGTCTCATGTAAAGTAACAAACTCCCTACCTGTCGCATCGCAATCATTTGTTTGTAATCTTGTCAATAATTCGTTTATCATCAGTATAATTTCTCATTGTTTTCATTACGGTACATTGAGAAGGCATCTGTTCAAATCTTTCTAGTATCTACGTAGCTAAGAATTACATTATAATAATTGTTGTACATGTGCCGTCACAAGTTTTCAGCGATGACCTTGAATTAGAAGTATTTTTTATCTTTCCCTGAGCGCTCAAAGCTCTTGACGGTACTTGTACGATTCTGAAACGAATTATACATTTTTATAAGGTGCCTGTATTACAAGTTAGCCACCTCTCTCGTAAACTACACCCACCGGATCCCGCAGGTGTCTTAGTTTCTTACGTGACCGCTAGGAGGCGCTGTACAGTCTCATACAAATATAGTGCGGTGACGCTAACGAGTATAGATTATAAAAACTTGTAATATGGGCACAAATAACATTGGAAGTAAAGAGGCTGATTTGTCAAAATTATTGTAACTGAACTGCTTCACATGCGTCGCCAAGACAATGGGGTATGCCCTAATGGGGTATGACATCTTTACATATGCAATTCAAAGACCTGACTGACTGATTGACTTATAGAACATAACCTAATACAGCCTAAAGCGCTGAACCTGGAGACTTGAAGTTTGGTTCAAATATAATTTAGTATGGATACGGGGACTTCATGCAACTTATTTACTTAGGAAGAAATAATTATTTTCAAATAAAAGAGTCTCGAGTAGACTTGCAATGTTTTCCTCTCAAGCAGTCATAAAATCGGCCTAACAATTTTATATAGCGTTTTGATTTAAATAAATTTGCTATCTAGCATTTTTGATAAGTTAGTCGGTCAATGAACCCCTTGCCATCCCTAAAGGGCTTCTTCAACCACGGATAGGAACAAACATATATATTGAGAAGCGAGTGCCATCCAATAACACTTGACGTAGCATGTGCAGCTTTTTCAGCGTGCTAATAGCATAACTAACATTAATCGCTAATATTCTCGTTCAGCGTTTGGATTGTACGCTTGTGGTGTGATATGTGGTGACTGGTGGTATTGTGATGGTATACGGTGTTGTGACTAACGTGTTGTGGTGCCCGCAGCGCGGGAGACGCGCGGCACGCTCTCGTACGACTGGCGCAATGTGAGTACCGCCGCTTGCATGGCTTGCATGGACCCGCGGCATGACCTTATATTTCATCTTACAACTACTTCACAAGGCATATCACACTTTATCGCCTCACGTTAAAGTTCTGTTCCTGTTGCCAAAAGTTCTTGCGAGATAAAATATATGCACGCTTAACCCATCTAAAGCAACCATCACGCTTCTTATTTAGAAATATTACCTGTTTGGACGGTGGTGGATTTTTCTACATATATTTGTGTTACACTCCTCGAACTACCGATGTTGATTGGGAATTTAGTTCTCTTTACAAGGTCTAAGGTAAATTGCAATTGGGCGCTACAAAACTCCAAATTTAAAAAGCGAGATTACATTCATATTTTTTTTCTTTGATTTAATTCGACCAAACTCAGATTGAAAATGATGATGCAGAAATGAAAAGGTGATAGTGACGCCCTTTTCGGTTAGCACAAATTGCAATCGATTTATAACTGTATTTGAATTGGAGAATAGTCCCAATTGTAATGGTTAGTGGAGTGGCGGAGTTAGTATGAGTGGATGTGTGTGGCAGCCTCACGGAGACGGCGCGGCTGCTACAGAATGTCCGCAGCGTGTTCTCGCGCCGCTCCGGCACGCGCGCCACCATGGAAATGGAACTATCGCGTGAGTACACCCCCTACACCCCCACCCCCGTGACGTCACTACACCTATCGTGACTACATACATAGAAGACACGCATACACACGGTAAGGTGCAGTTGGCCGCGCCATTCGGAGGGTAAATCAAAGTTAAAATATCACTTTATGATTTATTTGTTATATACTCACACTGTGACACTGACTTGATGCTGATTGGGTCGCGTTCCACAGTAATACGCGCTTAATTTCGAACTAAACTTTCAGTGAGCAGATATATTTTGACGTATTTGCTACTTCTAACTAGAAGGTTCGAGTTTCGATCGATAAATCGATTTATATGCGACATGAAAATGTTAACATATTTATCCATAGTAATTCACGTGAAGTACTCTCATGTTCCAATATAGTATTGTTGTGGAGCGCGGGTCACACACAAGTCACGCACGCGAGTCATCCCAAGTAGTGGCACAGCGACAATAGCCACAGACACATAGTCACGTGATTCACACACGTTTGTGTTCAGCACACACACATAGCGCGGGTTGCGACACGCCTGTTCGTTGACTTACACTTTTTGATACTTTGCGAGTTTATCAATTGTAAATAAGAATGTTACTGCGTTCCATTTAGTTGCATCTAGATTTCCTTTGCAGCCGATGACGATATTTTTAACATACCGTAGTGAGCATTTAATAGGTTAGAAGTGAAAGAGTTGGAGACTTAACTTATATTATGATGATCATTGAAAGGTACCATCCCTGATATACTAATTGAACACTTAATTTAAATAAAACAAATCCCATAAAATCCTTCCAACTAACAGTTTTTCGTATGACTTAGGGGCTTTACCAAGACATTGTCATCGTCATTGACATGTCAAAAAAAATATGTAAAATGCTCAATCTTTGCTGATTCAGAATACTAAAATATCCTATTGTCTTAAAGGTCTTCTCTCTTTCACTCAGCCTGTCAATGTAATGTGAACTGAAACACGCTTGACATAGAGTCTAAATCGCAGATGGGTTCGCGTTTTCTCAAGAGGAAGGTGGCAGCGTGTCTCAAACGGACGTGATCCGCGCGTACGACACCAGCCAGCCGAGGCCGGTCCCCTCCTGAGCACGCCTCTTCACCATCTGTTGAGAGGGGTACCTGACACATAACCTACTCTCTGGCATGGTAATAAGGTCTCTTTTGTAACAGTGACTGCAGCGACGGAGCCTAAATTGTCAGAGCTCCCAGTGAATAACTTATTATACTCTATTTATCAAATAAGTAAGGTTAATTTTGCAATGAATGTTGCCGTGTCGTAGGATATATTAACACACGCGATAAATTAATAAGTCAGATTTTTTTTATATTTTGTCACATTTTTTAAATAAAGCGCTATTCTGTAAAATTATCAAAGTTAAATCCGCAAGTAATCAATGTCTGTAAAACAAAATTACATTGTATGCATGCATTTCGTATCACATCACAGTACAAAATAAACTGATTTAAAACGTACTTAAACGCATGATGCAATTGCATATTGTTTATACAATACGTAGTATGCCAATTTTAATAATTTTCATGGCGTCACGACCAGGGGCCCAACCATGAGCTCTTATTGCAATGATAATTCAGTTGTGCGACAGTGACAGATGTATACACGTCACATACATCTGTCTTATAAATGAGTGAAACTATCATGGCAATAAGAGCTCATGGTAAGGCCCCAGTGCTGTCATAAATATTATGGTAACGTCAACTTATGCACCTCGTTGTCACGGAATGAGCATACCTGTATATTGAGCTACTATGTATGCCATACAACCCATTGTGTGTGTTGCAACCCGTTTCCTGTGGATAGATGTGGAGGAAAATAATGTTCTTTCTTTATATCGATTAATATTTTGCATTTTTTATTTAAATAAATAACTCATGCGCCACGCTATACCGATGGTGACTTGTAAACAGTTCAGTCCATAATCGAGGAGCTGGCGTAGTATAAATGATTGATTGTAATTCGTACGGACATAATACAAGTACATAAATATCCATGTATAAGCTGTAGAGCTAATACTTTTATCTGTGGTTGGCTAATTATCTTGAAAATTCGGTCACAGGGATCCCAACCGCAGTTTGACTCACAAAATAATATTTATATATATCGTCATTTGACTTTTCTTGCCAGTTTCATAATTATATTACATTAGTTGTAATCACACTCAGTTATTTATTAATGATCTATTTGTAGGTTGACAAAGAATGATTTTATTTGCAGATTAAATGTATTTAAAACTCCTACTCTAAGCGATAAATGAGTTATGGATATCAATTGAGGTCCATCAGATTATAAAAAAATCAGAAAAGATTCTTATATCGTCTTCAGAATCAAAGAATGTTCGAAATATAAGTATTTATTAAAGGCGACACTTTTTTGTAGTAATTAATGTAGACCACATAACAATCTGATAAGTGATATGGATCTGTTAATTATTGTTATAATAATATTAAGTTTAATGAAAGTCTAACATTATGTACATTGTAATTTTGTACGGCTTTTTAATCAGTGATTATTTATTGTTACAAAGTTGAACAAACGATTTTAACTTTAGTTACTCTAATAATACGGTACAAAATAATTTTTACTTTTTCATTCAGTCATACAGTGATCACATATATTTCATACATGTACCTATTTAATAACACACTTGATAGACTTATAATATTGTATCTCAGGACTAGACGACCCGAGATACACACATTTCTAAATCTATATTAACTATTGTATTGTACAATTGATGTTATATAAATGTGGCCTATTTTTGTTAGATTTTAATATTTATAATGTAGATAAAATAATTAATCTATTTATTGTATGTGCCGGTTTTATCAACTTTACTGTACCTTCGTAACAAGTTTACATTATAAAGTAAATATGAAATATATTGAGTTGAAGGATCATATGATTTTATCCAGATAATCTCTCGATATATTAAGATACCGGCACATCACTAGTTAGTACACTTATCCATTAACTGCGAAGCTTGGTGTAGAACCGATAAATTAAAGTTATAGATGACCAGATAATTTCTCGTTACATTTAAAGATGCAATGTTAGATTCTTTGATGTCACATAGTGCTCTACGTACACGAAACACTTAGCTTTGGTTACTAAAGACAAGCTGTGAAGGGTGTGAAATTTGCCAAACATTTACAAGTACTCTAATAAAGAAAAAAAATATTTTTTTCGATGAACTCGTTACATTAAAATACCGATTGTTCACTCTATAGTATCAAATGTTGCCAGAGCTCGTCCTATAGTCACAAGTAGGTACCTTGCATATTATATAATGGCAATTAAAAAAGGATGTGTTTAAGAAAGCAATGCCGAAAGATATAACCTAGAATTATTCATATTTCAACTTCAGTAAGTTTGTCCTCAAAAAAATGAAATTACAAATCAAATACTTTTGTTTCAAAGGAAATAAACATTACCATGACTTCCAAGATAGATACGTACATTTACACGCTTTGAAAATTCAATTATCTTTGTTCGTTAAGGTATCTACTTACACATAAACAACTTTAATAATATCTCAAAAAAATCCAAAGATTTTATTTTAGACAGGATTTTAGTTGAGTGTAGATGGGGATTAATCGTTCAAAGCACGGCTATGGTTCTTCTTTTAAAAATTAAACTAGAATTTAAAATTGGAGCACATTTAGGAAAGCTAAGATCTCAAGCACCGAGTATACTCGATATTATATTGGCACAACATTAGAACACAAATAATACATACAGAAGGTCGACCTCTTATATAAGTCGAGGCTTGCATTACACGCAACGTGTCAAATGCAGATGGTAATTTGTATGCGCCTATGTATGACCTTCTGTATGTATTAGTTTTGTGATTAGAATCCTCTAGTCAAAACAATGGTCATCGCAAACTACCCTCGCTTTTTATGTCTCTATTTTAATCAATTTATATCTGTAACTGATGTCTAAAGTGTATATTATCTTTAGACATGAGATAATATTGGGCTTTGTTCTACATTTATAATTCTAATCAACTCCTTGATTGTTATCGATATTTTTGACATTCAGTGGTACGAAGAGGAAATCGAAATTCCTCTTCGTACCACTGATGGAACGAGGAGGAAGTCGACAAAATTGTCCCATTAGTATTTGAGGCCCATGTTAAACCACTCGGCGGCGCTAAAGACATTCTTAAAAGAAATAATGTCGCTTGATTTCTCTTTAACTTTTAATTATATTGACACGTCACAGAGCCTATTAGAGGATATATTCCCGCCGCTGAGTGGTAAAACTGTGTAGAACAATTGAATTAAAGGAATATTATACTAATAATGTGATATACACGTTAATAAACTTGAAGCGAACATTTTCAGAGTCTTTACAATGTGGGTTTGTAAAATGATATTAATCACATTATACCTCCAACAGTTTATTATTGTTGACTGTTATTAAATCTAATAAGGTTCAGTTTGGCGTGGCATGGGGCGAGGTGCCTACTTACAGCCTTGGGGATATTAGCACTCATATCATAAGGTATTGGATCTAGTGGTGGGTTGCACTAACTAAATTTAGCTATATCATATTGTAAATTACTAGTGAGGAAAAAAAAATATCAGATGACCTCATGACTGATTACAAAAAGACACTTCAATTTTATGTATCTGTATAGATATAGATAGATATAACTGACTATAGCTTATCACATATTAAAATGTCATTGACAGCAAAATTTGTCTATTGTCTGACATAGATAATTTGGTGCAACACATACCACAGTCAAAGCTAAACTCACAATATCTAATGCCATCTTGTGTATTTTGGCGTTAACATAGTATCGTGTAACTCACCCTAGATGTATTGGTATACGCCTGTGACATCAAAACCGTCTTAGACAGCCCTTCTATGGTTCTTTTATTGTCAATATTTATGGAACCTTTCCCATAAGGGGGCTCATTCAATCTTTATGATATTTTCTTATTTTATTCTTATGAAATGGAACTAGAAAAGGACACACTATATTGGGATAAGCTTTTTAAGTATTAGAATGTTACCGATACGATGACTATTTATTTATTGAACTGGTTAGCTCAGATAAAATAAAAAAGATGCTTGAATTGATTGGAGCAATTTTTTGTTATAAGTTTTTTGTAACTAAAAAAAAATCTTCTTGTTTTTACTATTTTTAAAAATAAAACTACAAACCGTATAACGTCACCTCATCACCCTTTGGTCCTGGCATCGTATTTTATCATCATAACATCCTAAGGGACCAACGCTGTCGTTATCAACTCTATCACAATACTGTAAAGTACGAAATGCAATGACGGCGCCTCGTCTAGTGCACGCCCCTGTGTTAACATGTGAATGTGACATAAATAAATCATTATTTGTTCTTGTTCTTTATACGTGTGTTTTATTTACAAGACAACCATAAGGAATACATAGTTATCTTAACTTAACTACCTACTTACTGAAGATACTATTTATTTATTTAAAGTAGTTGCACCACCATTAACATTCAATTTTCAGGTACAGATAGGTATAGGACCGTATGATAGACTATTACAGCCGCGTTATTCTGTAAGGTTTTTCAGCGTCGCACTCGGCGTTGAATGTCGGTTTTCATTTAGAATCAATTTCCTATGATTGCAACCGATACTCGTCGAGTTCAACGCTGAGAAACCGTACAGAATAACGCGGCAGAAAAATATGATCCAGATATCGTTAGCCCATAGCTTATTCGTAGATATAGACGATAGTCACGCTTAGGAGGTCCTATTGTTTAAAAGCCGGGTCCAGTTCGGTATCGTCAGGAGGGGCTCAACAAGCCAGTTGTCGGGGGTCACGGTGAAGCATGTGAAGTCATAAAACATGCCTCCAACAAGCGACCAGGAGGAACACCCGTGGGTGTAGCTGGTAAAGAGGATAGCACCAATTACCAATACATTTTACGCGATTTCGATCCTGTGTCAGCGCAAAAATTGAGATCCGAACTTTATTTTGTTTGAGACTGAATCTAGAAATAAACAGAAATGTTTTGTTTTTCTACAAATGTCAGTAGATTGCCTTGACGAGTTTTGACCGCTTCCAAGCTTCGATATATGGGCTTTTATTATAAATACCTACCTAAAAATTGGCAAACAAGCATACTTATCTACTGATTGTTTAATGGTAGGTACTCAAATGTCCACCACGAAAAGTATTTTCCATCCAGTATATCCAGAGATTCTACCTGCTACTTACTACCTCACAAATTCTTCACTTTATAATATTAGTTACCTATCTTTTTTGAACCCCGCCGATGGACTTTCCTCGTGCACTTAGATGGGCACTGGGTACTATTATTTTCTATATTTAATCTACATGCTGAAGCACGTCTCGGGTGCATCGATCCTAGCGCCTCATGCTACAAGCAGGAGACCATACCGTAGCCATATTAGTGACTCTTGGCTATTACCAAACAAAGAATGAAGCTCATTTTACTTCGTACATAACCTTTAAGAATATCTAGTCACTACCAAAACATGCCTCAGTTACGAGAGTTGATATTAAAAGCGCATTAGTTATTTTATGGGTCTGTCTCTGTGTCTGCTAGGCGCGACGCGAGTAAAATATATGCGCAGTTCCCCTAGTACTTTCCCAAAACCCTCACATCTCATGATGGCACCTAGATCGTAGGTAGATCTTCTCAACTCAGAAGTTCATTTCTGAGAATTCCTTAGAAGCATATGTACTTATCCCTACTTTTCTCAGTATTTGAGAATCAACACTTAACCGGTTTCTCTAGAAATTGCAGGGTATAAACAAGTTCCGGTGGAATGCCTTGGAGCTGCGCACGCTAAAATAGACGCGGGAAGGTTAGTACACAGGTATGGTACAAAAAGTTTAATCAAGATGATAAATTGCAATGGTTTTTCCTTAAATCCTCGCTCACTGGTAATTACACCATTAACTATGTACAAAAAATAGTGGTTGAAAAATACTTAGGGAAGTAGGTACCGCATGAATTTAAGAGTAATGAGACTTGTCGGTGTAACCGATGCAACTCTTTCCATTTGTCTCTGTCCAGTGCCATCTCTTTGACCTCCTTACCTTCCTACCGGTGAGTACCTACTCACCTTGAAAACGAATCGTTAATTTGCTGCCCTCCGAACCGACTAAGTCGCAAAAATGGACAGGCAGGACAAATTGCTAATAAGAGATTGATTGGTAGATAGCTAGAGTATAGGAATTATAGTAGTTAGATAAGTACTATATTCATCACCATTGACTGCCGCGTCTACGCGCGATAAATTAAGTAAAGATTTAAAACCGTCCAAATGCGACCATAAATAAAATCTACTATATAAAAATAAGTCGGGTTTTCCTTCCTGACGCTATAACTCTAGAACGCACACGAAGCCATCTGGTGGCGAAACGGGGTTCACCGGGTTTGCTAGTACCTATATAAAATCTTACTTTGAAGTGAGGTATTCTTCAGTCACGCCTCTGACAATTCCAAGTTAGTTTTGTTATGCCCGCACCCATTCAACGAAACTTAACGAAATTGTTTGCCTGCCTTTCTAATTACGCACCTATTTCATATTTTATTGATTGCCCTTATTCCCTTTGTACCTACGTTCAAGTATTTCATAACTACCTGAGTATAGTAACACTTAGTAGGTAGCCGTCACGATTTATGAGGACTGACCTTGAATGCGCAGTCTATACAGATACATAAAATTGAAGTGTCTGTTTGTAAGTCCGAAATTAAAGCTTTTCACTACATGCACATGAAAGTAAGTAAGTATATAACAAAAAAACTATTAAATTTTTTCTGTCTATTTGTTCCGATTATTCTCTGAAATGATCGGCCTAAAGATGACACTATTGTGAGCCCATACAAACCTGGGTTTACGTCGACGCGATGACTTGTGACGGCGATTTTAACAAAACTCGCACTAGGCACTCAGAACTGAATTCAGTGAAATTGATCTGCATTCGAAGAGATCTTAACAATCGCAAGGGTTACCCGATTCGATTAATCGCAGATAAAGTGAGACGGTCAGCAAACCAAAACAATAGATAAACAAGGTATCTATTAGAGTGCGTGGCGTGTGCACGTTATCAGTTTATCAGTGATGTAACCGACTCAATGCCGACTCACCTGGTTGCGGCGCGCTGCGACGCGGGAACTTGAACACAACACTCGGAAACAAGCCAGTCCGTGCCCAGCCGTGCCTTTGGTAACACGTGTGCCTTACAACACTTATCATTACGATAACAAACTTTGTTTTTGTTGTAGAGGCAACACCTGAGTGAAGACATTTCACCCGGTCTGTTGTCCTCAAGTTGTGTGTATGCAATGTGAAAGTTATTCGTGTGTTGAAGTGTTAACTTATGATAGTGATGGCGCGATCTCCGAGGAGGATCCAGGGTCAGAGGCGGAGTCGCAGCCGCTCCAGGGAACTCACCAGGCTCAGGACCCAGCTCAATGGAAAAGGTCAGTAACTACCTCGCTTTTAATACTAAAGACACATTTGTCCTGATTTAAAGAACCAAGTCTCATTAGAATACCGATATAAAAACTAACTATTTCAACGGTTTTGAGTTCACCGTGACGTTTGTTTAAATAAGGAACACCTTCATATTTAATCAGCCGGTCAGACTTTGCAATTTTTGTTTGTTTTCGGAATAATACAAAGTTACCCTCTACTTTGCTACTACCAATTTTAAATGTTTTCCCACGCTATTATCAGTTAATGCAAGTTATAAATTGTGAAGTTGGAAGAGTTCTTGCGAATCTTAACTCTTAGTAACATAATGTACCTATTAGGTACCTTTATTATATTATATACATCTACGTACCTTATTAATGTAGGTATTTGCCATCACAGTAAGTAAAGTTCGGTGACAAGGTAAGTGGGTAACGTTATCGACTTGACTGTAAAACTTGTTAAAATGACATTACCTACCATGTATGTATGTATTTGGCATTAGATAGAGATGTACCTAACTAGGTAAATGTAGGTAGTTTTGCTTAGAAGCAGCATTGTGTGTCTGTCGCGAGTCGTTCACTATTTGAATACCGGTGATAATGTTATCTGGTCGTTAGTGATGTGGTACAGAGAGGCCATGACACATCTTCCTAAACACTTCCCAAGGCATCGCATTGTACTTATCACATGTACTCATTGTGCTAGCTAGATTTCTCTAGACATTAAAGATTAGAGAGTACTTGAAAGGTTCCGAAAATGTTGTCCAACGAGCCAATATCGAAGCTCTGTATTCGAATCAGTAAGACACAGGGCATTAATTATTGGCTCTATCACAGCGCTACTTATGTGATGCACAAAGCATACGGTATCCTACGATGATAGCAGATCGTATTTATGCATGGAGAATGGAGATCTTCTTTGAATAATATAATAGATAGAGCAAACATTTGAGTAACTGACCTTCCCATGCTGCAAGTAGAAAATAGTTTAACTCCCTATTGAGCGTTAGCCTTACTAAGGACCTTATTGGTCCATATTCACCCACTCCGTGACCCTTCGTATTATACATGTGTATTTTCGTAACCAATAAATTAAGTTCGATACAGGTAATAAATTTTAACGATACTGAAATTTCGTAATTAAAGTGCTTTGTTCACTTATTACTTACTTAAATACCAATAATTGCAGATGTTGTCATGGCCATCCATTTACAAGACAACCTTCAAAGTCATAAATACAAGGGCACGCTAACTTGCAGAGGTCATCGACACAGGTATTCTGACGAGAGAACTGCAATTTAGGTTTCCTTAATGCGTATTTAAGTAGTTATTTGTATTAGCCCTTTTCCGCATTTCTGTATCCGTAGCCACTAAGGCCTCAGTGTTTTTTGTTTGAAATTTCAAGGCTTCCGAAGAACATAGCGGTTGCATTTCCACCCCTTTACCAGATTGTTCAGTTTAGTAACAGCGCATTGATAAAGTACTTGAAAGGATATGCTATTTGAATTCCTTAGAGAAACTGGTGAATCTGCCTGTAATTTCGGACACTCAATGAGTAACCTATCCTTCTCAATGTTAAACAAACAACCTCCTTGTCGGCTGTTATCGAGTGCTACCAAACGTCTGTTCTAAAAACTGCAGTGATTAAAATTAATGTTATGGGTATGTGACGGTTGTCCATCAAGTGTTTGGTTGCAAGGTTATTTCACTTATTATTATTTATTTTATTTAAGTATAACGGCAAACCCAATTACACTAATTACACACATGAAAGAAAAAAGGGAAAACAGAACTAAAGCAAGAAAACTAAACCATTATAACATAATAAGAACTAATAAGTAAATTCAAAACTAAGATCCACCATTCATCGTTTCTCGCAAAACTTCAAACATTACATCAACAAATCGACGTTTGGATTGGAACCTTAAATAAGTAAATATATGTATAAGTAGGATGTCGATGTTTGATTTTACGTTTACTTAAAACAGTCATCTATCCTATGTACCTATCCAATGTTCTTAAAATTATTGGGCTAATTTGTACGTTATGAAAAAAAATAGTTATATGGTTTGTACGCCATTTTTATTAAAAGTCAAAATATCCTGTCAGTTGTCAGATAAAGTCACCATTTAAAAAAAAGTAATTTATATACAGGTTGTCTATGCCCCAAGGAATTATATAGGGTATTAAAATACGCAGAATAAATAATAGATAGTTTTCAAATTAGCTGGTAGTAAATAAACTAATTATCTGATAACTGCTGTCAATAATTACTACCTTACAGTAGGAATTTTCTTTATGCACCTACCTTATCTCGTGCTATCTAATCTTATTTATTTTGTGTTTGCTAACATAAATAAATTAAGTAACTATTTATATACGTTCGCTCTATGTGCATCACATATTAGAAATGTATTTATATTACATTGGTTGTCAGGATGCATTGTTTAAATATATTTAAGTCCGATCGTGGATTATTTAGCGTTTTTTTTAAATATTTCTTTTAGACCTAAAATGATCGTCAATATTATGTTAACAAATTAATAGCCTACAGTTTATTCATAATTATTTTCTATACTTCCGTGCGCATATTCCCACTATACGTACATATACGTGTATGCATATACGTAATGTAGGTTGTGTATATGTAGATTAGTTCCTTATCGCATCCTGGAAATAATAATTAGGAAAAATAACATTCTAATTATTTGTATTAACTACGCATAATTGATTTGTTGAGTTTTCTGACTGTAAATAATGAATGAAATTAATTTATATTTTCCGTGTTTGGTATATGTGTTACGTGCGGTATTCAGTGTCCCTAGTTGCTGCGGTATACAGTGCCCGGCGCAAAATATTGCACATCGGGCTCAGAACAAAAACAACCTGCTAATTTCGCCCTCGTAGTGCGTTATTTCTGTCGTACGTACATATATTTACTTTAAAAATGTAGCAACATGTCTGCAGATTTGGTTATTGTATTAAATATAAATAAACTCCACTCTCGTTATTACAAACATAATTAAAACGAAGACTAGACTAAACTCGGACTATCACAGTGCCCGTCCCTTTTTAAATTCGCATTACAGAAAAAGATAGATAGGAGCTACTTCTAAACCATGGACTATTATAGTGTAAGTTTTGTATTGAGGAGCCTTATGTTAACTTATTTATATCTATATCTACAATACTTAGGCAGGTACGGACGTGTTCACGTTACGTAAACCAATCAGGGGCCTTACCATGAGCTCTTATTGCCATGATAGTTTCACTCATTTATGAGACAGATGTATATGACGTGCATACATCTGTCACTGTCGCACAACTGAATTAACATTGCAATAAGAGCTCATGGTTAGGCCCCAACTCTCTCTCAAGCATTGTTCCTCCGTGATCACGACTATCCCAAATCAACCATGGCTGTCAGCTTTCATATTTCATTTCTTACTTTAAATATATTTAATTTGATTCGTCTTTCATAAAGCTTGTTTATTTGACAGAGAGTATCAATATTCTAAAGATAAACATATTTATTTTTAATTGGAACCTTACTAAGAGAAACCAAGGATATTCCGATTCAACAAACGTTTCGATCGAAACAGCTTAATTATATTTTTAATAGATACCTATTTAAAATTACCTTTTGTCTGAGTTTTTCTACCTCTCTACTTTTTTTTCAATGACTGAATTCTGAGATGAGTAGACCTCTTGCTAATTCAAAGAATATCTACAATTACAATAAGCAAACACTAACACATTAGTTAATTGCTAGTCGTTAGATGAAAGATAAACAACCAAGAAACACCACAAAGCGACGTGAAAGCCAGTAACCTGTTACGATAAATAGTAGTGTAACACTACAATCATTTCAATAATAACAATGTACTCGAAAACCTTCCCGAACATTACGTTGAAGAGTTAACGTGTATTGGTTTGTGACGTAATTATTGTGAAAAGTGGGTTGTAACACCTCTACCTCTTCGTAGACCCTTCTCGGAAGATATATGCGCTCACGCCATCCCAGTAAGGTTGCCGAAGAGCTAAGCAGAGGTGTTGTAATAACAACACCCACTTTTCGTGAAGAGGATAAAGTGCCAACGTGACAGATGGTGAGACTATCGCCGTCTCAGACACTATACATACATCTTTGCTTCTCAGCATATGCAGGTTTCCTCACGATGTTTGCCTTCACCGTAAATCTTATAATGTGAAATTACTGCACTGAAGTATTTTGAAAATCTTGGTACAGACCGCTGGGATTCAAACTTGCGTCGCTTGCGTGGCAGGCGGCGGCCACCACGGCATTTCTGAGAAGATGTGAGCATATCATATTTTAGATAACATCCACCGTTGATATGTGATCTAACAGACATTCTAGTAGTCTTCGATAGTTTAATCGCTAAGGTATGAAGTAACATTGTGCAAATGCAATAATTACTTCATAATCGATTAGGCCGGTTCGTTATCGGCACGTTAGTCGTATCACCTTATCGAAAACGTGTCTTGTGCACAATACACAAGTGTGCACCACCAGACCGCCTGATGGTCAGTCGCTACTGCATTCTATAATGATTGCAAAAAGGGTCTCTAGCTATTAAGATTATTGCTCATGAAATAGCTAGCCTAATTAAAGAACGTCTCCACAGCGCATCTACTCCTGCTCCCTATGAAGCACTAGAATAGTATCATCTTTTATAAGGTTAAGCATTGTCGTCTGTTGAGTAGCCTCGAATTTGGAACTAGAGATAACGTTATGTATGCTACACCTCTCCTAAGAGATAATGATATAATTGGATCCATCCACTCTATTGTAGCGACCTCTCAAGATGCTTGTTGATGACCTGGGGGCCTACCATCATCGGTTTAAGTAGAGCGTATTAAGAACTTCTGAACTTTGACGATTCATTCTTGTACCGTAAAATTAAACGTCAAAGCTTAGCGAAGTTCTTTATACGCGATGCTTAAACGACCATAGTTGACCCGCCTGAAGGTTTCAGTTGCCAGTTAGAGAAAGATATCTTATTATCAACGCTTTTGTACCTCTATGGTTCTGATTAGAATATTGACGAAATTTTTTTGTTTATTTCAACAAACAATAAATATGCAAGACAATCTTCCTAGGAAGTAACCTGCAGTAAACATCACAGGAACACTAACATAATGGCAATAACACGTTTAACTATGAATACTTACTACATGCTGTAAGTAGTAACCTTGAGCCTGTGGTGCGGGATCATAAAATCCACAGAGTTGCTATTAATTTACGATTGTATCGTTAACTTACTTATCGCGTATTCGCCATTTACTTCTGAGGCTGACCGTGAATATGCCGTGAATTGAGGCAGCTATAACACCGTGAACATAACATACGTCATACGTACATCGTGTAACAACATTCGTTGCCAATCATAATAAAAAATAATAACTCCGTCGTTGTTATTGAATAATTGTATGTTCCACTGGCTTTTACAACAATTGTCGATTCCGAAAATCTTTTATTTCTAACAGGTTTCAAATGCATTCAACGATCACTTGTAGCCAAATAAGCGTCTCAAAAGTATAATCTCTTTAAAAACGATCAAGTAACATATGTGTCTAACAAAATAATAAGAAAGAATGGCCGGTACTTTGATAACACAATAACAGGAGTAGAAGCCGACATGTCGGTAAAATACAATGATTATTATTTGGTATCAATACTTTTAATATAATTGGATATCTACTCATTAAAACATATTTAATATATTTAAACGCTAGGCCACGAGCACATTAAATCATGATATAGAAGCCACGTTGTTCGTAAGTAGGTGCGTCTGCTATTAATTCCTCATCGCTTAGAAGAAATGGATGTTTAAAAATGAAAGAGCAGTGAATCATGTAGGTGCGATATGCTCGCCTTGATTTATTCTGGGAGCTGCATACCTCTGGCTGTTATTACTTGCAAACAGTTGATACAGAACACTCGGCTTGTGTCAATAATTGCGCGCCACAGGACTCAACACATTTGGAAATTGCACTTTGCAGCAGTTGCTATGTACCTAGTCATCTGTACAGATGAATAAAATTTAAGTGTCTGCTCTTAATTTCTTACTAACAGCTTTTCACTTTATTCATAGGAAAGTATACACGGTACTTAAATAAAATAAGCAATTAAAAAAAAAAGTATCTTTCTATTTGATCCAGATTTTCATGAGACTTTCACAGGCAGAAACTTAGGCTGCTTTTAGTCCTACGATTCTTGATTGATCTATTCTGGTATGTCAAGAAATAGGAAAAATGCTTAAACTGTTGTAGTTACATCATTAAATAAATTGTACGAAACCCCCCGTGCGCGATTGCCAGTTTATCTTCATAAATATATATAGATACTATTAATAGTTGCCTACCAATAACCAATAGGTACCTACCGTAACCATGGGCAGGCAAATGGTTTCAAATGTTATCTCCGCGTACACGATGATTGATTATATTTTTGTGGTTTATGAGTACTTTAAATAAGTAGGGACACAGAGCAGACCGACCTAATGTATAATATAATAAATACTCTGTATACTATCTACACCTTATTTCGATTCGTGGAGATGTACCTACTTTCCCTCTTCGAAGACCTTATCAGGATGGCAATTTATTATTAACCAATTCATGATATTAAACCTACAGCAGCGTCCTATACTATAATAATTAATACCTCCCGACCAGCTCTGTACTGTAGTAGCTCAATGCCATGAGTATCTTGAAGAAGAAGCGATGCTCCGGCTGCTCTGCGCATAACTTTATGAAACACTAGCGGGCGTCACGCGGTTTCATCCGCGTAGTACCCGTTCCCGTGGGAGTATGGAGATAAAATATGGCCTATGTTACTCGTTGATAATGTGTCTATCCATTGCTGAAAGAACTTTCAAGATCGGTCTAGTAGTGTCGGAGCCTTTTCAATACAAACAAACAAACAAATCTTTATAATATTCGTGTAGATTCACAATTCAGATAGTGTTTTTTTTAGATACATATACTAAGTTAAAGTTTTCTTCAATAATAGGCAGGTAGGTTTAATTTTAAATTTGAATAAATATATCAACAATTTTATCAAATATCGTAGTGTTTTTATTATGAAACTGTTGGTTTGGCTTTGCTTGAGAACAACGTTTGTTTGCTCGTAAAGTGCTACATTTAGCACCAGTTTCCAAATAGTTTAGTCACGATTCCGGATATAATATTAATCATATGCTAGGAACTTTAATACACTTTAAAATGTTAGTTCTTACACGATCTACAACGAGCTTTATCAATGCGAGTGAACTCGTCAAGTTGTTCTGCACGTCTAACTGAAATAATAGAAAAATTAATCCTCTTTTAGAAAGATAGATAGATAGTTAAACGGTTTGTTTGCCACACACTAATAAGTTAAACAAAACTACAATGATGATGACCTACAAAATAAACATTAATAGTAAATAAGTAAACGATAACAATGGAACTTAGGTCTAGCAATATGACAGAGCGCTGCAGTGGTGCAAATAGGCCATGGCTCAGTGTATCGCGTTGCTCTTACGACCAAAACACTGGTATTCTGCCACCACCCTAAATTCAACTACAATTATGCATATATTGTGGAAGAGAAAGTTTTGCATGTGTGTGTAGTAATGTGCAATGAATCAAGACTGAGAATGAGTGTCTGTTTGATATGTAACTTGTTCATATGTAGATAAAATGTTTGCAAAGGCAATAATAATGAAATAAAATATGTACCAAAAATAAAAAATAAATCAATCGGAGAAAATAAAATAATGCTAATTAGCTCCACACTATACAAGAAAGTCCGCCACCGGGTAACCCTGCGAAATACCAATCATTTGTTTGGTTAAAAGATAATTCTTAAATTGTTTTTTAAAAGAGTTCTTAGATGTAAACCCTCTCACGGGCGGTGGAATATTATTCCAGCATTATATTTATCCTTGAATTAATATCTAATGATTATAACCGAATTCAAAATAAGTTTTTGCAATTCCATTCTCAGCATAGGTATGATGATGATTCTCATCATGATCTCGTGGTGGTAGTGAGTGGTTAGGTACCCCATCGGCATTTCTATTCAGTAAGGACATCGTTGCCCATCCATAAGATCGCACTTTGAAGAACCACAGAACCTTCTGAATTCATTAGTAAACTCACAAGATTAGTGGATTTCATTTTCATCTAATTGGAACTCTTTGTAAAGGCGGAATATTTCCGTAATGCTAAGTGCTAATTGACTGAGGCATTTGTAATTGTTGTGTTAACACACAGACCGACTCACCATTCAGTAACACCATTAACATACACTGTGTTAACTCTACTATGTAGATACCTACTCCTATGATCTCCATATACGCTCAATGTCAAAAATATTACTCGATTAGCCTGGGTTAGCATCAAAACAATATAATACAATATTAAGTAGGTACCTACTTATGCAATTTCTGTTTGGTTCTCGGCTTGACTTGGAACAAATCGTGTGATGCAATTGTTGAAGCCAAGCGTTATGTATGTATTCCACGTACAGATTAGATTGCATATCCAATAATACAGGTATACGTTCAGAGTTAGCCTTTACTGATATAGGGTAATTTTTATTATCATTAGTTATATATAATTAGAAACTTGTAATCTTTCTTGACTTGAATAGTCGATCATTAATCCGAATGTTGTCCAAATGCACCTTCAGTACCTAACTCAAAACTAACACAAGAATTACCTCAATAATTGTGTTCAAACAATAACACTTACAACCATTATTGAATAGAATAGCTTGTTTGAAATCCCACAAATGAGGATTAACCCACCATAGGTGCTAGGTACATTTCCGTCGATCGCACTTTGATATGCCAAATAGCAGTATTGCTCGAAGATTTACGATATCAATGCACCAGTTTTGTAAACTAGTTAAGTGATGGAGCAGTCTAGATCGCAGTTGGAATACAAACAAACAGTTATAGATAGAGCGTAGGAAGGAGGGGAATTGAACATGTATGCATGCGACTACACTCACTCTTTATAAGAAGTCTTAAAGTAAAGAAGTTCTTGTTAAACTAAAATTGTACTAAGCTGTGCGTTCTGCAGTTTCCCGCAACGCGAAGAAAAGAAAATCTATACATCTATACAGATAAATAAAATTGAAGTGTCTGTTTGTAATTCCAAAATTACAGCTTTTCACTAAATGCATATGAAAGTCGCTACTGACACTGAAAAACCAAGTTTTAAAAATTTTCTCTGTCTGTCTGTCCGTCTGTCTGTCTGTTTGTTCCGGGTAATCTCTGAAACGGCTGAACGGATTTTAACGGGACTTTCGATGGTAGGTAGCTGATGTTTCAAGGAGTAACTAAGGATACTTTTAAGGATTTCTTAAAAATATTAGGGTTCCGCAACAAGGATGAAACTAAATCTACGCGGGTGAAACTGCGGGGCACAGCTAGTAAAATAATATGAATGGACTTTTGCTATATATGTATTTTTTCCTTAAATTGTCCCCTTGAAACCATACTTGTGTTTTGTTTGGTCACTTAATGGAAGTAAATATAAATACTTCGTTACGCATTCAGCTGTTAGCTATATGTAAACAATCTAATATAGACACAGGCGTTTCTAAGAGTACCGGAGCGAACAGGTGAACTCGGTCGACCAATTTTTAAAATCTTCGAAATACTTTAGTATTCTGCGTAAGACTGGCCACGGGGCCAACTCAGATTTGTTGTAACCATGGTTTATGACAAACATTGCGTAAATGCTATATAAGTAATTCTTAAGACTGCTTATACGTTCGTAGTTGGTTCTCTGGTATTATTTACATCCCCATGATTTCATATCAGTTTCCATCCTCGTCCCGGTGCAATGCCATACAAGTTAATGGCAATCATGAAATGAGCGAGCAAGTGTCAAGTATTGGGTGGTACTCAGATTACGCACCTATTTTTCCACCCTTAGTGTATCCTAGCTTAATAAGCCAATAAATCTTTACACCTGTATGCCATTAAGTACTCGCACCTCGCCACGATTTATTGTCTCAGTAGTTAGGTAATGGTCTGCGGCCTTGGCCTGCTGGGGACTGGGTGTGGTGTGTCCGGACGAGCGCGCCCATGCCCGCTAATTGATTGACGCCGAGTGTCGGACACATCGGCCGGGACCGACGGTACTATTGATGAACCTGTTGAACAACTGTCAAACTGTCAAGTCAATCCTTCGCCAATCGTGTGTGATGTCTATGTTCATCTCCCTGGCCTTATCTCATGCATTGTTGAGGTTAGCAACCAACCCTATGTGGCTGGTCACCTGATTTGAACACCAAACGACTGTTGTTTGGTTTTTACAATCTGGGTTCCCTGGACCCTGGACATATTATTTGTAGTTATTTCTCACGAATGCCGATTGCCCAATTGGCTACATAGACCAACGTGCCTATCGAGTGAGATACCAGGGAACGACAGAAATAGGTGTTTTTGCATTAGTTATAATTCATGCACGTGGTCTAGGTAATCGTCCCGGGTTGCAAGAAGTATATATTCAGGTATTCTTAGACTAGTGAGAGATTGATCCTGCTAATGACGAAGTTGCAGGCGCAAACTCTGATCTCTACCTGTGAAGCTACACTGAGGCCGTCTAGTGGACAAGGTCTTAACAATAATCCGTTAATTTACGGCAATAATGAACCATGATGAATGAAATGAATAAGGAACCTATCTTTAGCCTGCATTTAAGTACCATTACTGCCAATTACCACCAAGTATTCACTGATCACACACAAACCCTCAGCATTCAACTTGTTTGCTCCCAATCGTCGCTTCCAATCCTTTGCGTTTGTATTCCATTCTCAAAGTAACCGAATCAAAGTAAATATTTACGCGTGATGCTCGCCCTTGGCTCCCAGTTAGCGCACCATCACGGCACATTACCAAGTGTCAGATTGATTCTCCTCAGTTCATTGCTAATGCCGTTTATTGACTGTTGGTTGTTAATACAAGCTATTTCGTAACAAACTGGAATAGGGTGAGATTACGTAAGACATAGCAACCAGATCCTAGCCGATGTGAATATGTTTTATATACATACATACATATGCTTACGCCAGTAATCCCCGAAGGAGTAGACAGGTGTTGTAATAACAACAACGAGACAGATGGTGAGTCCATCGCCGTCTCTGACACTACACATACGTCTTTGAATTACTTCTCAGACATGCAGGGGTCCTCATGATGTTTCCCTTCACCGTAAAGCACGTGGTTTGAAATCATTGCAGATAAGTTTTTTTTACAATAACTACTTGGTATAGGCTCCGCTGGGATTTGAACTTGCGTCGCTTGCGCAGCAGGCGACTGTACGAACCTCTAGGCCACCATGATATAAATATTGTAACAGTCTTATCGTCCCTCATGATATCAATTTCAGCTATTTAAATTATTGTTTAAACCCCTGGAGGAACATTTAGAAGTGTCATGATTGAGGATCTCGGTCCGACTGATTAGATGGCATTAGGTTTGAAAAACGTAGACATTATAATATTATGTGAGAATTCCGTAACCTCCGACTACCTTCGTCTGCGTCCTTTGCGAAGCACGCGAGCGGCGCATCAGACACCATCCATCATACCACAGAAATCAGAATAAATACTCTATAATACGCATTAGTTTATTTATTATATTTGCATGCATTAAGTAATGAGAGGTATGGCAACCGAGTGGTTTGAATGAGCCAGCTATTCATGCGACACATGTCCTTATCTCACCTGTGTTCACCAGTTGTCACACAATTAACTTAACGTTGGAGAAAAACATTGTGAGAAAACCGGCATTGGTTTGAAAAGTAATCAAAAGACTCTACCTACCTATTTATGGAGCTTTATGGTGGATTCGCTATCTCAAGGAATCTTAAATCATCTTCGGTGACAAGTAAGTGCTAAAAACTATTTCGGAATAAATAATTTTTATTATCCCTGTTTCCTAGCCCAGTCTTGTTCAGTCCCAGCTCTATCTATTTTTACTCTGTTATTGGCATCTTTTAAATAAATGTTTATTTGGTGGTCATATAATGCACAAGTAAAACCTATTTTCTAAAGTAATTTAGAATTTTTAGACGTATTAAGGGCACGTGTACAAGGACAGGATCACAACTCTTTTTTTTTAATTTCCATAGTGAGAGAAAATAAGCTCTATCGTTTTATTCTTCTTGTTACGTATATTAGATACTTAATATATTACAAAAGTGATGTAGAGCCAGGATCATATCGTGTAGAGTTGGTGTGAGGCACGAGCGTGCGTCAGGCGGCGGCAGGGCGGCGGGCGCGCCTACTGCGGCCCCCGCAATACTATCACTTACAGCGGTTTTTCACGCGATTCCCGAGATTGTCATGACATAATGGCAGCTAAGTAAGTTCATTAGCGCACTAATTAATAGTTGTTAGCTATGTTTTAGTGTTCAGTTACATCATCTATTAATTGACTGTGGAAGTTTTCGGAAACTTTACTTCGGTTACTATAAGCTGAGCATTAACGAGTCATAGTTTTTTTGATATTTTCATGAATTCAAATATCGGAATATTATTTCGTTCACAGTAGTAAGTAGTCAGTAGGAACTTAAAATAATGATTGTTAGATTCCGTCTCTATTACATTACTGTAATTTTATCTTACTGTCAGATCAGGACCGAAACGGACGAATTTTTATAAATCGATCGATATTTTCAGGCGAGTTAAGTCGGAACGTCGTACTTATTAATATTTCTTGATCAACTTGACAATATGTTCCTAGTCACCATAATCATCTTCCTGCTTTTATCCCATGTTATTTGAAGTCGACGCAACTTGACTTAAGAAAGAAACATCAAAATAATATCAAATCATGTTTTACTTTTCAACATGTAATGTAACTGTTCAAATGATAATAAACACCTATTATTTACCCATGTTGATATTAAATAGCACCTTGTGTATACACGGTAGGTACATTATTATTTCTATGTGTGCATTAGCTATATTTGTGTTGTGGGAAAGGGAACTTGATCTCAGTGCAATATTTCAACATGAATTCAATTTGTGCAATGATACCGCAATGATGTGTTGCAACTAGCCCGGCTGCCAGCCCAGTGTACTCTCAGACACCTTGTGCCAGTAACCTGGTCCGTCTGGCCCTCATTAAGGTCAGGGCAGCACTCACCTATATGGTTGGGGCTGTCGGCGTCCGTAGGGCGAGCCCTCCTTCACTTACACGTGTTGGAGGCGGTGCAACTTTCAGACGACTTAATGACATCAGAATGACCTGTTTAAGAATGAAGCTGCTCAAGTGGAGAAGTACCTTCCCATTCTATATTTTACAAACATCAGGACAATGTTTGAAATTATGGAAAATAATGTTATATAGCTATTGACTTAGTTATTACTTCGTGTTCGTTACATTAATGAAACATTAATATTTTTACATTATGCCTGTCCGCTTGAAATAACATTTACAGCTATTTCACAGAACTCTTTAGTAGTAGGTACTTACGTACCTGTCTGGCTCTCAATTCGGCTGGATTTTTATATCTTTGTTATCTCATGACTCTGTCATAATTTATTTAATCGTTCTAATAGCGAGTCATACAAAAAGCACCACGTACTTATTTTCCAAACTCCTTGACAACCTCTCCAATTTTTCTTCCACTAAAACTTGAAGGTTTCACCCGCGTACATTTTATTTTATGGGTGGCTAAAGTAACCTATTACGACTGACTGCATCAGCTATCAGTCAGCCCGTCGTTATAGATTCGTTAAAAAATATTGGCTTATACACAAACAGAAAGAGGACGAAAACTAGTTTTTTGAGTAAGTGCCGTATGTCACTTATATATACTTTCATTTGCAGTTAGTGAAAAACAGTTATTTGGAAATTACAAACATACACTTAAATCTTATTTATCTGTATAAATGTAGATGAAGCACCAACCAAGGGCCAGCTCGTCACGTAATATAAAAATGCCGTCAAAAGCAGAACCTTACGTCGCGTGTTATACAATATTATGATATTGTGTCAGGTGATGGATGACTTGATGTCTACTACATGTGTGTATCAGTACCGAAATAGACACGCGTCGCGCCTCCATCCAACTAACATATTGCTTGTGTGATGAGTTATTTACTTACAGTTTAAGTACTGGGATATTTAAACCTTACTAAGTACGATTTCCACTGACTGGCATTAAACTGTAATTGTAAACTTAACTTTTATTAAGTATTTAGTTTTTACTTTAATCAACAATTTCAATCAATATCACCATTGTGTAAAAGAATACAATGTAATGAGCATTTCGATCAGATCGAACTGTTTATACAAAAACAAACAGCTTTCATCACGCTCTATCACATCGACTATCATCTGATTGAAAAGTTGAGCCACAAACCGCGATATTACAGATATACCGGGTGTCGGAAAAAAAAGGAACAGTTGTCTTCTAGAAGTTGTAGGGTTTTATGAATATATCACTATATTGAAATCGTAAAATATACAAGCTACAACGATAACGTAGTTATAGGCAACGGCCGAAGAGCTCGCGGCCTTAAGCGGTTGAATGAAAGCGCGGCCGCGTTTACCTACATTTCGTACGCGGTCATTAAACTTTTTAAATTAAGGGGAAGATTAATGGTTTCGAAAAATGGTTTTATGGGATTATTTCAGGATTTATTAGAGGGAGAAAAAAAATAAAAATGTAGTTAGATTTCACGTGAATAACTCTTAAGTTACAGCTGATTTTTATGCGAAAATAAGGTATTGATATGATCAACTTTGAACATCAATTACTCGAAAACGGAAGAAAATATTTTTGTCATAATAATTTTAATTGCTTCCTAAAATTATACCCTATCACATATTTTAAGAGCTGTCCCGGTTTCCCCGACATCCTGTATATTACTTGTCTTTGCGTGATATTCGTCGGGTTATTAGGTACGCGATAGTTACCCTATTATTTACATTTGTATTTGTAAAATATAATTCACATCAACTACAACACGGTAGATATGCATATGTCCATAGAGTCCGTAGAAAGTGACGGACGCCGTATATTATCATTTGATTGCATCACACACCGAGTGAAAGCATCATCTACGGACTACGACATGTTGCAAACAAAAAATGGAAGGTCACTAACCGCTCTTCGAACTATGTGCCAACACAAAGTGCAAAGTGGATCCATTTACTAGCATATTACCTACTAATCGCTTAGAACTGGCCACTGTGACTATATTATATGCCCTAAACTTAAGAGAATATAAGCCAAAAACTAGAAGCTCTTGAAATGTGGTTCTACCGCCGTATGCTTCGGATTAGTTGGACCCAGAGGGTAACTAACGAGGAAGTCCGACGCGTCAAAAAATCCAGAGAACTCATGACAGTCATTAATAGAAGGAAAGTAGCATATCTCGGACATGTGCTACGACATGAGCGCTACAACCTTCTCCAGATTATAATGATGGGAAAAATTGCGGGGAAAAGGCGAGTCGGAAGGAGGAAGTTGTCATGACTCCGAAACCTAAGGCAATGGACTGGGATAAACAGCGTCGAAGAATTGTTTAAGCTTGCAAAAAATAAGGACAAATTTGCGGAGCTGACGGCCAACCTCCATTAGTGGAGAGGCACCACAAGAAGAAGAAGAAACTTAATATGCAGAGATTCTGTGTTCAAATATTAACTGGCCACCATTACCTCCCTCACGCCTCTACCATTTATGGTATCGATAAAAGACGATCAAAGTTTAAGAAGTTCTTTATTGAGAACTTCTACCCCCTTATCACAAAACATAAGCCAAGAAGTTCTTAGTACGCGCTGCTTAAAACGATCATATTTGACCCCCGGGATACCTCAGTATAAAAAGTGAAAGTACAAGTGGAATTACATGATTATTTTTTATAGCTGTAAATTTTGGAGGTTAATTAGTGCCAATTTATGGAGCACCAGAATATTTATCATATGTCAACGTGTGTGCCTGTAGGTACTGAAGAAGTAGGTGGCATGATTTTATCAATAATACAACGACCCCTAGAAGCATTAAAATAATGTTCTTACAAGCGTACACAATACAAGTAGTTACCTATACCACGTGCGATGTATAACGGCGGCGTTGACGTAACATGACATTCACGCCATGTTATTGTTGTTTTAATGTTTTAAATTAATTTATTGTGCAGCCATTCGACGAAATATTTGAAGAAATCATTTTAAACTTATGTTTTGTAATGCAACACATTTACAAGATTTAAGTGTCTTTGTAAGTACATTCACACAATACATGTGTTTCAAATAACGCACAATTAAATTGTGTACCCATACTTCCGCGTGCTGTGGTTTCCATCTGTGTTTAATACTATAGTATATTGAATAGGAAAACCACTCGTGTTTACGAGGATACAATCAATGCCTTACTATTGAATATTAATGATTGGAAACGAAGTAGGTACCTACTTTTACCGGAAAATCAAATAACGTTTATCTTTTGATTAAACTGTGCATAATTAATTTATTTGTAACTTGCTTCCTCCCGCAGCTACGCCTGCGTGGCAGAAAAATTTCACCCCCATATCACCGTACTGCTATTTGTGTGGGCCTCGGCACAGAGTTATAGGTAGGTAATAAGTACTATCTACTCAATAGAGAGTAAGTACTTACATATTTTTCACTTTCAAAACCACTTGTATCAAATTATATTAGAGTCGTTCTTAACATGAATGCAGATTATATCTCACTCAAAGTAATTAGCGAATTTTCAATTAGCGCCAATTTAACTACTTTGGTCAGCATGGGTGTGTCCGAGCTTTCGCGAGAAACACGAATACACTACCGGCGCGGTGTGCGCCACTCAACATAATTTGTTATGAGAATTGTAACACTCCTAGTGGACCTTGAGCCATCGCTTTGACTTACCAAACCAATTACACTTGATTACCTAATTCTCTGTATTTATTGATGTCTGCCTCATCTACTAATTCATTTTAGAACTATAGTCCTTCATAAGACAAGACAGCGGGAATGGGTTTTTGAGACGTTAATTTAACGACTTGCGGACGTCACGCGGTTTGACCCACGTAGTTCCTGTTCTCGTGAGAGTACCAAGATAAAATATAGCCTTTATTAATAAATAATACTTTAGCATTCAAATGGTGAAAGAATTTTGAAAACCGGTCCAGTACTTTTTGAGCCAAATCGTTACAAACATACATGCAAACCATTCCTCTATATAATATTAGTATAGATATAGATTTGGTTTCTGTACTACCTATGTGATAAATGCTGAGTTTCAAATGTATGTGCCTCAGCAGCAGGACCAAAACTTAATTAATCATTTTCAACGCATGTTCCACTAGATACGTAAAATATTTTATTGTGAGTATAAAATCCCACTCCACGTATCAAGGCCGCCGAGTGGCATCAGTGCGCCGAGCTGTCCTCATACACCATTGTGTTAGTATTCCATACTCGACATATCGCCAATAATTCCCATACAACTCCACGATGGCTATAAAATGTATTTATGTTGCTCCAGCACATGTTGTCGTGTGACAAGTGTTGTACATTTTAATTATCTTTGATGCCGTTGTGCTATTTCTCATTCCATTGGTGTCGTAAATGGCCTTCAATACATTTTGTTTCTTAAACTCTGTACTTGCATAAACCCTCACGATGTATTTATATTCTTATTTAATATATAATAGTCACAAACGGGAATGCAATGAAAGTACATTCGACACGGGATCGGGGACAAGGGCAGCTGCATTCACTGAAACAAATGCACTCGTATCGTGCGTTATTATAACACCGCGGCATCACGTCATGCTCCACACACACGGTGTGTTACGAGAGTATCGATTCAGTAAACGTTCATACTGAACTGAAATATATCGATTGATATTTCTGAGCCGATTAAGCAAACTTATTTGTTAAAAAAAAATCTAAATATCTTTATTTGATTAGGTTTACTTTCAAATCGTCAGGACAAATACACGATTATAAATGTTACCACAATTCAGCCTACCTGATTCAGAAAGTTGCTTTTACTAAGAAGTTGACAAACCTCTCAATAATATATTGCAATATAAATATAATGTAATATCGTATCTACATAGAGTTAAACATATTGCTTTGCTAACATATAATTGCTTGCCATACTTCTTAGTGCGTTTGTATTTGTAACAAATCCATTTGGTCACCATGGGAAGTGTTAGTGGCAGCCCTATTGACGCCGGTCACACACTTTCTCCGGTCACGGTCACAACCACAGCGCAACGGAAACTTGCGTAACACCTGTACTTCTCTTCCGCAGTATTGTATTGAGATTCGATAATGTATTCGATACCTATAATGTCTAATATATTCAAATAACTCTTAAAGATAATTCCTCCTTAACCATCAATGATATATTTTTTTCTTGATGATGATAGTCTCTTTGCTGTTGGACTTTAATTACGAAATGATCATAAATTAACCTCTGTCCTTTAAATTGTCTCTTATATTGAATGATTTTATGCCAGGAAACATCGAAAGCATGAGACCACTTCGTGTTACACAGTGTCGTTACACAGTGTGTAACGACTTTATATTTAACATGAATGTAAACGACAGGAAACAAAATGAAATCGAAGCTTGTTTATGAGGGAGTAATAAGCATCTTAAAAATCTTATCGCTGATATCGTAAGATAAAGTTGGTAATACCTATCATTGATATTATGTATGTTGATTATGTGAAGAACACGTTATTTATACCCATTAGCCATGTGTTTGGCTAAATGCATAATGGACGATCGCATGTCATTTCAATACCTATTAGGTAATATTGATCATCGACTGCAATGTGAAGAACAATGAATAGTTAAAGAGGCCATTATCGTTTAAACAGGCAGTGTCAGCCACGAACCACGATGGAGGCATTCGACAATCAGAGCTATTAGCGGCGCCTGCTAATGGACTGCGGCCACGCACCGGCTATTTCCATACCAATCCTAATCGATTGGTTTTGACCTTAGGTCGGCGCTCGAGGCATCTTTAGAGACTTACATTTAAAATCAGATTTGCAACTTATGGTGCTCGGCTCATGCCTAGACAACGTCAAATCTACTCAATACCAATCAAATCTTCTAAAAATTTCCAACTAGAAAAGTGCATGCTAATAAATAATAGTTGGAACAAAGAACGTATTTAGACAATTTCGTTGTTGAAACTTAGACCAGTAATTCAATGTTTTGTTTCTTATACTTCTAACTAGCTGTGCCCTGCGGTTTCACCCGCGTAGATTTCATTCTTATTGTCGCGGCACACTAATATTTTTACTAAATAAAAGTAGCCTAAGGTACTCCTTGAAACATCAGCTACCAGTGAAAGTCCCGTTAAAATCCGTCCAGCCGTTTCGGAGATTACCCGGAACGAACAGACGGACAGAGAAAAATTTTCAAACTTGGTTTTTTAGTGTCAGTACCGTGTATACTTTCATATGCATTTAGTGAAAAGCTGTAATTTTTGAATTACAAACAGACACTTCAATTTTATTTATCTGTATAGATGTATAGATTATCTATTCACGAGTCTCAAGTCAGCTTACTATAGAAATGGAAGGCCCTAATTGTAATTGATTGTTTCATGTAAAATGACAAATTTGATTGATAAATAAAGTAACGTAAATTTACCTCCATCTAGAATCCGGAAGATCTTAAATACGTTGATTGTTACAGCGAAGGTCACATTTCAATACCAGTCGATAAAATTATGTCATTTACAAACGATGCAGGCTCCAATCTAGCTAATAAAGTACACTCTTAGCTCTAGCCACTAGGGTCTAGACAACTGAGCTATAGAACAAACTGCGTATTTTAGCAGATGGAAGCAGTCTTGTTTGAAGGTGGTCTCAGGCGTAAGAAAAACATTTATTACTTTGTGGTTAATTACCTCGCCGTTGCTTCAATGAAGATAAAAGGATTTCATAAAATTATTGGTTCACTAGATTTGGACAAACAACCTATATTAGGTGTACATAATATACTACAAAGTTTATTATAAAGGCGGCACTCAAGCGTACACAAAAAAAATAAAAAAAGTTGTAATTTTGGTCTCTGTCGGTCAGTTAGTCTGTCCCTTTGTTCCGGCTAATCTGTGAAACAGCTGGAGCTGGCAGATAGCTGATGTAACAAGGAGTAGGTAATTTAGGCAACTTTTATTTTCAAGTCATCCATGAAATAAAAATAAAGTCTACGCAGGGGAAACCGCGGGGCACAGCTAGCTTGTACGTAAAAATTGTAATGGCATTACCCGAAGCTTAAAAAGGTTTTGTATTCCACATTAGTTTGTTATGTCCTTGGTCTCTACTGGCGCTAAAACATCGAGATCACTACTGCGTTGCGTTTTCACTTTGAAACCTGTTGGCTGCCGTCATCATAGTCGTGTCTCGAGGAAATGATGTCAATCTCTCTGATTTGCCAGTAATCATACATACACTGAATAGATAGATAATACCACTTTAAGAAAGTTAAAGATCTCTCTATCTCCTCATATCTATACCTCTATCTTTGTAGAATAAACATAAATAAAATTTAAGACCTTATTGCAATCCCAAATTAACAGCATTGTACTACGTGCATCGGAAAATATATACGGCAATTACATTAAAAAGAAACATATAGGTTTTGTATGTCTGCCTGTGTTATAAGGAGTAAGTTAACTACTTTTATTTCAGAAATTAACTATTAGTACTACGCGGGTAATACCACGAGGCACAACTAGTATGTAATAAATCTAGCTATGATCTAACGTTCCATAGAAAAGTCCCATTCGACTTCACCAAGCGTATAATATGCCTTCAAATCCGTCAATATATTGATCGAAGGCATATCCAATGGTATTTACTATCAGTTGACAAAACCCAGCTGTGGCGTCGAATTGACCCTGTACTCGTGCAGTGGAGCGAAGCCGCCTATTGTTTACACATTACAAACAATACGCCGGTAACGAATATATCCATATACATGAGGACATATTATATCGAGAAATGGTCTGAGAGATGTACCCCAAATATAACCTATATTTGAGTGGGTTTTAACATGTGTTAATGTTGACGATAGGATGATATCGATTGAGCACAAATAAAATAAGGGATAATACGAAATCGATATCGTCAATGTTTACACTAATTAATACTTGGGGTACTGTAGACGCGACGGCACTAATCATCGTCTACATAGATAATGTATAGTAGCGTTTCTCCACTCGTTACATAGATGGCGCTACTCGCCAACAATTGCAAAGTTTGAGTGCAAATACACGAGAACCTAAATCAGTACAGAGTTTTCAAGAGCATTGCAGTATGTTTATAAACAAGTATCCAACTAGAACAGCGGTTCCCCAGGCATGACACCCGCCTGGCTGGAAGATTTTACCTTTGCCGGCAATGAGCATGATCCCTCGTTCTCCCCACAGATAGAATAGCAGTCGAAAAACTAAGATGATCAAAATAATATGGAAGAGTAGCTGAACTGCAGTTTAAGCCTCCGTGTAATGAACTACCTATATGTAGGTAACTTCAAATAAACTATACGGCGCGTCTAGGTATCGTAATAAACCTTATTCTCCTAATTCGCATTGTCAAAGGCCTCAATCAGTGTTTACGAGTGCGGTGTCGTCACCGTCTAGGATCCCACGTAGTTACCTAATGTAAGGCAGTGACGTCACCGGGCCTTCACCTTTGCCAACCAGGTCACTGGGGTGTAAGGGGTTTGTAGAATAATATACCTATACTCAAGCTTTGCCAGTACTTTCCCACTTTTACTTTCTGTAGAAGCACAACGTAACGCAAGATTTATTTGAAATGATAAAGCTTTAGGATCAAATTATACTTAAAAAAAACATTCGAATCGTAACTATTACAATAATTATCGTAAAAAAATAAGAAACTGTTGTCACGGCTGACAACAATATTTATCTAGGTACTTATCTGTATAAATGATCTCCGCTTTTCCAACGGATGAGCAACCTGAATGGGGACCTTGCACGCTTCGATACACGCATCACTGTACACTATGACAACCCTTATCAACACAATTACTACAATATTTTATAACATGCGGACATAAAGATAGTCCGAAGAGTGAAGTAAATTTAACAGGGCGTGGCTACGGGAAATGCTTCCAGCAGGCAAAGATTCTGTGGCTTCCAGCCTTACTGACACGTTTCTAAGGGATTCCTATTTGACACTAGCTGACCCGATAGACGTTGTCATGTCTTCTTCTTCTTCTTATTTTAATGGTGGCGACGAACCTGAGTACGTGGTTGTTGTGGATAAACGACGGAGATTTAATTATGAGATATTTGCAGCACTCATTCTGTGTCAAATGTGTCTATATCAAACGTTGAATAAAGTTACATCAAAAAACTTTTTATTGTCCAAAGCGCTAAGGCTAGATGAGAAATAATTTTATGTGGTAGTTAAAATTTTTCTAAACTGTCTTATTTGTCTTTCATAAGAACCTTGTCCTGACAAAAACAAACACAACAAAAAAAGAATTAGCGAAATCGGTCCAGCCAATCACACGTGTTGGCGTGACCAAGGGAAATCGGAACTCATATTTATAGATAGATGAGGTATCTCAGAAATGTTTCTTGTTTATATCAGTAAAAACATTAATTCTGAGTAAGTAAACCTGATTATAATGGAGAGATTTGATACTTATGTCTTTGTCATCTCCCGTAACAAGCTCATTGGACGGCATTGTCACAACCAGTAGTATTGGCGTTGCTTTGAATTTGTTCAGTAAAGTGAAACTGATAAGAAACGTTGAGCAAAACAAAAGTGCCCGCACCAGCGAGTACGGTGGTCGCACCAAGGGCACGGAGCTGGCTGGTTGTTTCCTTTGCAAATAAAGAATTGATTACCGTTTGAAAATTACCTTATTGAAATGTCATTTTGTAGGAAATCAATACCTTATTGACTACGTTTCTTATAGTCGCTACCAGCCGCGTTATTCGCTAAGGTTTCTCAGTCGCACTCGTCGTTGAGTTCGGTTTTAAAGGTGCGGTTGAATCTTATCTTCTTTGTTTTATGTATCAATTTCTTATGATTGAAACGAACGCTCGTCGTCGAAGTCGACGCTGAGAAACCTTAGTGAATAACACTGCATGTCCAAACCTGGAATTTAAGCTTGATTTAAAAACAGTTTCTCACCATTTACTATCTATACAGATAAATAAAATTGAAGTGTCTGTTTGTAATTCCAAAAATACAGCTCTTTACTAAATGCATATGAAAGTGATGATGATGATGGTCCGACCGATTTCGGCCATGGCGACCGCTTCAACTCCGGTTAACTTGTCGGTAGTGCACTCGCATGTGGCTAATGTAGCCAATCTTCTTTTGGAAGGTTCTCGCGCATTGCGTACATGTGAGCACACCGTTCTCAAAATTATAGTTTATAGCCGCAGGTGTTCGGGCTTTTAATTCGTTGCGTTTCGCATCAAGCTCAGAGCGCCGGTTGACTTCAAATTTCGTAATTTTGTTATTAATGAAAGTCCTCCACTCTGATCTCTTTGCTGCGAAGTGCTCCCAACGAGTTGGCTCTATGCAACACTTCTTCAGGTGCCGCTTTAGCACGTCTTTATATCGGAGAAGCTGTCCTCCATGCTTACGCTTGCCGTCCTCCAGCTCTGAATAAAACACGCGCTTCGCGACTCGTTGCTCTGACATCCGGGACACATGACCGCACCACCGAAGTTGTCGCCGAATTAGGTAAGCCTCAATGCCGCTTACATTGGCTCTACTCAGCACTTTAGTATTCCGTACACGATCAGACCATTTGATTCTAAGTATTTTCCGAAGACATCTTAGATGGAATCGGTCCAGCATGCGGATATGTCGGCGGTAAATGGTCCAGGTCTCGGCTGAGTAAAGGATGTTGGGAAGTACGACTGCCATGTATACTGAGATCTTGGTAGCCATCTTCAAATCATGTGAACAGAAAACCTTGGTGCTTAATTTACCGAATGCTGCAGCTGCAGCGCTGATCCTGCTGTTGATCTCCGCATCAAGATCACACTTAGACGTTAACGTGCTCCCAAGATAGCGGAACTTTTCCACCTGCTTCAGTGTGTCCTCGCCAAGTTTAACAGTCAGTGCCTCGTTACCGTCGATATCTAACTGCATGACCTCCGTTTTCTTGACGCTGATCTTAAGACCGAATTTGCGACAAGACTGGTCAAAAATGGACATTAACTGTTGCAGGCCGTCTGGGGATTCTGCCACAAAACATAGGTCGTCGGCATACAGTATCTCCGTAATACATGCGTGTGAAACTTTTGTGCGTGCTTTGAGCCTCGCTAGGTTGAAGACATTGCCGTCGGTGCGGAAGCGGATACGAATACCTTCAGAAACAGTCTGCAAGACCTCCCGGACTACTACCGCAAAGTACAACGCAAACAACGTCGGCGCTAGGACGCATCCCTGCTTCACCCCACAGGTAACGGGAAAGAAGTCGGATTGTTCTCCGTCGACCGCGACGCAACATTCCATGCTGTCATGCAATAGTCTGAGAAGTCTCACAAACTTCTCTGTGCATCCTATCTTCTCGAGCACGATCCAGAGGGCTTCTCGAGGCACGCTGTCAAAAGCCTTCTCAAGATCGACGAAACAGAGCATATGACGACCCTGTTCTCTGCACTTCTCTTGTAGCTGTCGTAATGAGAATATAGCCTCGCAGGTGCCTCGATCAGGTCGGAAACCAAACTGGGTTTCTGGTAACAACATTTCAGAAAGTTTCGTAAGGCGGTTTAGTAAGATTCGGGCAAAGACTTTTCCGGGGGCTGATAATAATGAAATACCTCTGTAAGAATTGCAATCGGCACGGTCACCTTTGTTCTTATATAGAGCGTTTATTCGTGATACTTTAAAAGTAGATGGAACTTTCTCTTCCTTCCATATGAAAGTATACACGCTACAGACACTAAAAAACAAAGTTTTAAAATTTTTCTCTGTCTGTCTTCGTCTGTTTGTTCCGGGTAATCTCTGAAACGGCTGGACAGATTTTAACGGGACTTTCACTGGTAGGTAGCTGATGTTTTAAGGAGTAACTTAGGCTACTTATATTTATTACAAATATTAGCGTTCCGCGACAATAAGGGTGAAACTAAATCTACGCGGGTGAAACCGCGGGGCACAGCTAGTATACAATATTATTGTCGGCACTATAGCTGTAGCAATATAAATTTTTTTTGCAACAAAATTACAATTTGATATTATTTCCGCAATTAACGTTTACTTCAATGATTGTAATCCAACGTACCAAATAATAGTCAATGATACAATTGTATGAAATTGCCTGTAATCATTACATATACAATGTACTTAATTGTTTTTGAATGATATTTAATAATTGGTTTACCTTCCATTGTGGAGTACAGGAAGAGACTATACAAAGTCGAAAGCATTTACTGTGTTCAGAGAATTAAAGTGGTATTATACCACATTTTATTTGAGCTATTATGATCAAGTTGAGTAGATAAGGACTGGGGCGCGTGATGGTTCAAACTATTTTTTATTAGGTACTAGCTGTACCCCGCGGTTTCACCCGCGCAGACTTAGTTTCATCCTTAATGTCGCGGAACCCTAATATTTTTAATAAATAAAAGTAGCCTAAGTTACTCCTTGGAACATCAACTACCCGCCAGAGAAAGTCCCGTTAAAATCGGTCCAGCCATTTCAGAGATTACCCGGAACAAACAGACAGACAGACAGAAAAATTTTAAAACTTAGTTTTTTAGTGTCAGTATCGTGTATACTTTCATATGCATTTAGTGAAAACCTGTTATTTTGGAATTACAAACAGACTCGTCAATTTTATTTATCTGTATAGATTATCAGCAATAACAGGTATAACTGTCTAGCTACTTATTGCCCTGAAAGTGACAACTGAGACTGGAAATAAATTAATTTATATAAGTATAATACACCTCTAACTACCCCTTCGGGGATTACAAATATAAGCAAGTCTATGTCCACGTCCAAAATAGTTAGGTCAGTGTTTAAACCTTTTTGTTGACAAATGAGTAACACTTCGCGCGTTACGCCACAATGTTTGTTTGGTAGTTGGTGTATCATTAGCGGGCAATTAGATCATTGGAGGTTGATCTGAATCATTGCTCACCCTGGATCGGTGCGTCAGGGCTCAGAGATCAACATTTCACATAACATTCTCAAAGCGAACTTGCTAATTGTGTGGAACGAACAATCCCAGAATAATGCTTAAATATTTTGTAGAAATACTTAATCCGTAATTTGTACCTAATAAAGGCTTTAACCCGTGACTCCGTCTACGTAGTGTGATGATATTTAGCCTATATCTTTACTCAATAAAAGGGCTATCTGACACTGAAATATTTTTTTATAATCGGACCTAGGTAGAGTACTTAGTTCCTGAGATTCGTGATCAAGCAAAGTAACAAACTCATGACTACAATAAAAACTATGTAACTAAGTGATATTTTCCCATCTTGATAAAGTTTCCAAGTGATGCTTCACTCTTGTTGGTCGTAGCGTGATGTTATAAAGCCTAAAGCCTTCTTCAATACACTATCCAACACAAAAATAATTTTCAATTCAATCTAGAAGTTCCTGAGATCAGCACGTTCAACCAATCAAACTCATCACCTGTTTGATATTTAGTATAGATTAACTGGCATATGATATCCATGTCAACCAGTCTTGATGTGGTTTGATCTATATTGCCTAGATACGAGTACCTACCTAACTGCCTATAAGCAATACATGTTGGAGAAAGTTGTATGAAAGGCGATTGTCAAATCGAATGAACTGCAAACAACCTAGAGCTTATTGAAGCGTCGTTCAATGTGTCTTAAACAAAACACTGACGCAAGTGGTAGTTTCACATACAATGATCTCATTAACGCTTTTATATGTGATACACTCTTTGTAAGTGTTATGCTCGTGTGGTATAATTCATTTTTGTTAGACAAAACGTTATGATGGTCGAGAGTTTGACTGAGTGCCTAGCGCAAGTTTGCGTAAAATCGCACATTTGTATAGGATCGGAACAGCGCCTCTGTCGGTCCACTGATGAAACTATTGTGATCCCATACAAATCTGCGTTGACGTTAATACGCTGACTTGTGACGGCGGCAGTGAAAAACTCGCACTAGGCACTCTGTCGTCCTCCGGGTGTCTAATGATGTGATAAATATGATGGAGCCTTTGACGTAATAAGTATAAAAACAAAGTTAATTGAATTGAAATCATTACGTATCAATATTGCTTGCAAACGGTATTTAAACATGATCGTATTAAATAAAACACAAACACTTTGTAATATAAAGCATTTTATTATCAATTATTTCTATTAAAGTAAATGCAAATATAAAAAACAGAAGTTGCTTTCCTTAAATAAGTGCAAGATATAAGTAGGTGTAAATTCGATTGTTATGTTGTAAGCTTAGCTTAACCTAATTGAATAAATTGATGTAAACACGTAATAAGTATTGTTGGATAGCTTAGGAGCATCGACAAAATTTACAATAGCCATTTACTCTTAGAAATGTAAGGTACATGGGTACCTACCTAGTCGACACAGATAACTAATGCCTAAGCTGCTCTATCTAAAGGCTTACTGATGACTCTCCGGCTGCATTCAAAGGCGTATTTTTAGTGTCACAGATGGCAAAAATTATGGTAATGACTCCCCATTTGTGACATTAGCCCCTGCTTATTTTCGATGAAAAGTGTGTGTACCTATCCGTTCAGGAGCCTTTCTGTTGAGGCGTGACTTGAATCAAGACTTGTACGATATTGGACTATATTATTGTTGGGAATTGTGGAATAATTAATACACAGTTGGTATCGCATAGGTCTGTTTGATTGGTCACTACATGTCGCTTTCAATAATGAAAGCGACTGTCTTCACACTCGCTATACCTTAACGACTAGTACATCTGGATACAACTGCTCACAAACAAATGATACAAGTACAACAATGTCAATAGAATATTCTAATGTGAGTGAAACAATATGGCTTTGGTTTGATAAGTAAAGTAAGAAGTGATCCCTAGCTTTAGCACCTCCTGGTGCACCTCCTGCGCCTGCTGAGGATTGCTGTACATTGTCCCCCGGGGCGAGCTGGCACCTGGAATAATACACAGATGATATATTATACTACTAGTATGAGGACATACACATATTATGTTGAATGTTGACTAATTCTTTGAGACCCATTGTCTGTTTGGAAACAGGTATCAAAATATTCCAATCCCTACTAGTAATATTATAAATGCGAAAGTAACTCTGTCTGTCTGTTACGCTTTCCCGCTTAAACCTCTCAACCGATTTTGATGAAATTTGGCACAGACAATCTTTAGACCCTGAGAAAGGACATAGGCTACCTTTCATTTATTAAAAATATTAGGTTTCCGCGACCATAAGGATGAAACTAAATCTACGCGGGTGAAACCGCGGGGCACAGCTAGTAAGCTATAATTTTGGAACAGTTTGATACGTTTCTAGCACATTTGGATCGGGTACCTACTGATTAAGGTATGGCCCGTATAATCGTATACGTACTAGATGTCACTTGTAAATCACATCGCACTATGTTTACGTTTTCTTATGTATGTAAATACTCTTCTATTATGACAGCCACTTGTAGTGGTTACAATCTACGTCACTATTGTACAGTAAGTCTAGTGCTTTCGTACCACGTGAGTTGTGCTTTCTCATTTTTTAGACCTCTGTCTGTGTGCTTAATAATGTCAATTGCATGCACTCCATCAACGTTACATTAATATTTTATAACAATCCCATTCAAAGGGACCATCAATCAATGTACTGCGTATCTATTCTCAACCACACTACATTTTCCCGTTATCTTATGTTCTAAAAATGTCTTTGTTATTGTATTGAGCATTAGGAGGTCGCTTTCCTCACAATAACCCTTCAATATTACATCGGTCATTGACCCCTGCCAATTTCCACGGAATAGAAGCGAACTGCTATATTGTTCACCACTAATGGCTATTGACTGGTAGACAATGGACAAGTCGTACATCTGACGATGTAAGTGCCTACCGACTGACGTCACATTTGCTTTCTGGTAGTGAATAATGATTGGTTTCTGAGCTGTTAAAATTCTTTATACTGAAATAGAACCGCGTTGTTTACTCGTGAAATCATCAAAAATCTTTAGCAGAGCTTATATAATATAACTAAAACGAATCGAATGGTGCTCTTTTACGAGGATCATAAAACTGTAAGGTATAATGTAGCGTATCATGTGAATCGACCAATGTAGGTATACACGTACCTTAGACTGGGTAGGTGTAGACCTGACCTCGCTCCACGGACTTGACATCTCATTAATCTGTGCCGTCGATACATTGACACTTGACACCCATCACCTACCGTCTAACACCGGGCGAGCATTCCTTGTTATTCAATTAATTTATGAGAAAGATATTCAATCAAGATCCAAGAGCCTACTTGTACATTATATTCAATTGTACACGGAACGTTATTCGGAGCCACGTGGGGAGGGATTTTTGGGAACGGGTGTATTGAATTACTACTAATCGTATATCATCAAGTTATCCCGCGGGGACTATCTATATCCATTTATTCTTCGATCAGTGTATAGAACCACTCACTCAACTATCCATGTCTATCACATCTACTACATAAATGTATGCAAAGATAATATTTTGTTAAGATTATTTGCAATATAACTAAGGGTGCAGTATAACTAGTGATCGATGGTGGCTGTGCCAGCGGCTGGTGGGAGTGACGAGCGTGGTAGCGAGCTGCACTGGACCCATAGGTATTCATTATAGGACTGTTCAGAAAGACAACTGTAGGATCGGGGGGGGGCTTAGTTACTTACTTTTTGTTTTGTTTAGAACACAATCGCTAGTTTTTATCATTTTGACATTATTTGTTTCTCTCTGTCTGCTTCAAAACAAGGAGGCTTTCAGTTGAATGTTGCATTTCCCATTCATTGATGAATGAGCCATTTCACTCTAGCTTCTCAAGACTTCAAGCCATATATTTTTATTGACATCAGTAAGTAAGATTCAATATCGTCATTGAGCTAGGCTTTTCTTGCAAGCCACCCGTGGTCATACTCTAAATACTTAAATCTCCAATGACATAATGTTGGATGTAGTCTGTCAGTCACGCCGTGTACAATGTAGTAGATTATAGTACCCACATACCGATCTTCATCCATTAATCTCACAATTTACCGGTTTTCGTTGAAAAGAAGAGCATATTAATCTCACAATAACCCTTCTTAGCAATAATTTAGGAATTGCCATTTACGGAGAATTCCTTAAAATAGATATTTTAAACGTTAGGCATCGTTACATTAAGTAAACATACATACATACATTATGTATATAGTGTATTTGTAACATTAATGTTTACTTAATTATACATCGTATGCCCGGCACTCGCTGCTATATTATACGATGTGCAAACAACTGTTATTCGTGACATAAGACATACAGTGCTCTGTCAGCAGACATCAAATCACAAAATATAGGTATATTGTCTTCATTTGATTAGACTTCTTTCAAAGTACAATCAAATCGTCAGATGGGACTTACCCAGGATCATTGCGGTGACTGCCATCCACATAACTGAGAGATAATGTTTCATTCAAATAAGTATAGATGTCGCCAGGAGTCATGAGCACAGACCTTGAATGTATATTCTCAGACGCGAATAAAATACATGCGCAGTTACCCCCAGTAAGTATTTCCGCTGAGCGCTCATAAGTGGTGAGGGCACCTGTAAGTGAGTATCTCACCAGTATCTGCCTGGTGCGCTCCTGGTAGCCGGCGCCGCAGGACACGCTGCACTGGCTCCAGCCGCTCCACGGGCCCGGCTGGCAGTCCACCGACTCTGTCAGCACTGGACCTGAACATTGGAATTTACTATCACTTCAACATTCCTAATTAGATAAGTCTTCCAGATATTGTATAATTCAGTGTTGCGAACTCAGAAGATACGATGTCCTTTTACCTTTGAAACTGATGTGTTTTAGGTATTAATGACGTACGTCTGCTTGTGAAGCCAATCTCATTACGCTTAGATAAGCAGATAAAGCGTAATAATAAGAGTAACAATTCCAAGGAGTAGGCCGAGGTGTAACAACATCACTTGATCCAACAATCTTTAAATAGTATAAACTGAAATGGCAAATTCCATACTAAATTATCTTGTCAGTTTGAACGCATCGTTCTTCCATTCTACGTTACAGATCTTGATACAGTTTTTACCAACGTGTCCGATGTATTCATGGCTTAGAAAATCCATATTATATTATAGGTAATGGTTTTAAGTAACCCTCAATGAAGTGAGAGCGGGTCGCTAGTATAAATAAGTATGAAATGTGTGTGTGACCGTCAATGGTGTTCCCGGGCTGCACGGGCACGATGGAGCTGATGGTGAGGCCGGGGTAGTTGGAGCTCACCGCCGGCTGCTGGCCCACGCCCGCCGCCCGCCCGCCGCCTGCCACATATCCTCATTATTATATCACCCATAACTACAAACACAGCGTAATAGAGAAAAAAACGCACACATGTCTCACACACCACGCCTTTATATGTATTTCCAAAGAGGTAGGCAGAGTTATACTTATAGTACACCTATATTTCGCCAGTTATGTTTAAGTGCCATAAAATACAAGACGAACCTATTCAAAAATCAAAATAACTTTACTTGATTAAGTACTTTCAAATCGTCAGAAGGACACAAAAAATACATTATACAGGATTATATATGTTACCACCGGGTTCGGAAGGCTGCTTTTGTTGAGAAGAACCCGGCAATAAACTCAACAATTACTCTTTAAAAAAAATATTGCCCTTAATCCAGCACTAATCTGAACTCGAGGAGGACAAATGGAAAAACCCAATAACACTTTGCCCGACCCAGGGGTCGAACCCAGGACCTCGTATTTTGCAGTAGCGTTTGGAACCAATAGATCAACGAGGCAGTCAAGAGATACTCAATATATTATAGCTTTGAAATGTGGGGTGAAGGCAGGGTGGTGAATGGTGATAGATTCGACCTTTCTTCTACCCAGGGCTGTATCGCTCCAACGCTATAATCGAACTGAGGATGGCCATCATGACATTTAGACAACTCCTCAACCATAAGGAAAGGAAAATGCGGCTTGGTAGAGCAACAAAGTTCACATTTTTCCTTACCCTTTAAGTAAAATTGAGGTGTCAAAAATTCCCCAATAAAATGATATAAAGGGGCTCTATATACACTCTTAAGACAGCGAATCTAGATAGATAGAAGATAGAAAATATAAATAAATTTAAAAACATATTTTAAAAGTTCAAGTAGTGCCTCTCACATTGCTGTGCTCTAAAGGGTAGCAGGGTTTATTTTAGGTTAACTTATAATTAAGTTATTTTTTTTATCTTTCATGTAACTAACTTAAATGCAATAAATATAACAAATATTAAATATAGCTCACGATGTATAGTAGTAACGTAGGAAGGTGTTTTTAAGTATCCATGATATGATACAAAAAGCTCTGATGATGAAGTCACGATAATACAACATGACTCATGGTCCGGAACATTTCCTTATGTTGGTTTGTGTGTCGGTGACATCACGGTGTGACGTCACGTGACGTCAGGTACCACTAACGTAGGTGTAGGTAGAGTTGATGGACATGAATGGAAACATACACTTATACTTAATTAACTTTGGTTTGTTTCGTTTATTACTTGGAAAGGTTCGTGATTAATAGTTATTTGTCGTGTCACGGTAAATAGCTACCTTATACTGTGCTAGAATTCCACCCGTTCTAAAAAAGTTTTTTAAATGTAAGTATTTGGCTTTCTAATGATGAAATCAAAATAAAATGTGCATATTCCCATGAATTCAGTAATTCTTAAAAATTTCAACGCTTAATTTAATTCCTCATGTTCAAATTCTTCACAAGCCATTCCTCCATTGCAATGTCAAAGTGATTATTAAAAAATATACCCCTTCTCAGAATGGTCTGTAAAGGGGTAGATATAAAAATCTAGCGTGAGTCTATCTATCGCCATCTTAACCACTTTGAATTACTTCTCAAACAAATGCAGGTTTCCTCACGATGTTTTCCATCACCGTAAAACTCGTGGAGCTATGCGACTGCACTTAAGTTAGAGAAGATCTCATTGGCGGACATTTAGGTAGGTAGTAGGCGCTTACTCAAACCATTCGTCCAACCCTTCGCATTATAAACGTATTCAATGACTCTATTGACATTTGTATTGACGGCCGGTAAAATGGCGCATAACAACAGCGTCCCAGGTGCAGGGTATCATGGATAACGAGTGACGTCATATCATGGGGTGCCGTGACGTCATGGACATAAAGTTGGCTCGTAAAGGTATGTAGGGCACGATTGTGATTGTCTGGCTCGCTGAGGGAATAGGCCACGTGACACACCATGTACTCCTACATAATGTTAGGTACTTACGTACAATCATTGAACTTCATACAGGGAATGTTACTATATATACGTATTTAATATTTATGTATGTTGTTAAATATTTAAATACCTAAGAAAAATATGTGTCAATACGTTTCAGTGTCGTAAAAACGTGTCCACTATATGTGTGTGTGAATGATATATACAAATAGATAGGTAATATAGTAGCATCTTGTATTTTAGTCCTGATCGCAGATTAAATAACAGTATACTGAACTTGTATTGATATAATTGCAATGCCCTGATAAGAATGCATCAAAACAAACATACTACACGTATCTGTACATACATATCGTACAGGTATAGGATGTCTCATACATATAGGTATACATCATGTGTCGTTAGCACCACTTACATTTATAGATATGTAATGTATCAACTCTACAATTGATTAAGCACCGTTGACGACCGATAACACTATTACAACAACACAAGTCACGAGGGTATACTACATTTTCGGTTTAAACACAGCGTATTAAGAACCTCTGAGCTTTTACATTTAATTTTTGTACCGTAAAATAAAGTTCAAAGTTAAAAATTCCTAATACGCGCCGAGTGATCTTGGCAAATTTTTGCTAATATTTGTGAAGGTATAAAGTACTTTTTAACCAAGGACTATCCAAGGCGATGTTTTATATTAAGGGGGTAAGAGTGCAAGTGTAGGTAGTGACTGACCGACGAGGCTGCAGGTGTTGATGCAGTCGTCCTGCGTGAGGAAGTTGTTCTGGTTGCCGCGGCACCCGCCGTAGTTGAAGGGCACGCACATGCCCTTCTCCGGCACGAAGCTCCAACGCTGGTACAGCCCACGGCACGGGCCTTGCTGCGGCGGCTCCATGCAGATACCTGACACACAACACCTACGCTTTACGGTGCGCTACATCACATATGGACGGGGATGTGCTTCAAAGAGGCTATGTACCTAAATGTAGGAATTGATGGAAACTCACCAATTGGGAATGGAAATAGCACATTTAAGTAAACTAACATAAATTGATTACTAGGTGTGTTTGTGATGAATCTACGTTGGACCACCTATATCTGTGGTAATCACGTTATTGTTGAGATTAAATTCTGAGGACATCATCAAATGATAATAAGAGCTAAAAAGTCACTGAGCCTTTGTGACCTATGCCCAGTGATCTGTGTATATTGACTCAAGGAAATAAAATGTTTGTACGTAAATACTCGTAAAATTATTAAAAATGAAAAAGTACTTCAAAATTTACATTTTGCACATAAAAAATTTTTTTAAAGATATTGCTACCTCTGTAAACAGAAATTGAACGTCAGCATGCTCTACAATGGACGTTATGGATATTTTTATACGTAGTTATACGTAATGTAACATTTGAGTGCGCAGTCGTCAGTCATGTGAGTTTAGGCTACCGTGTCTAATAGGTGTTCGTTCCAGCGATGTATACATCGTGGCCGACCTTGGTCGTAATGGTACACTCTTGGTCACAACTAATCATTGGCGTAATGCCGTCTCTCCACGCCTCTCTAAAACATACTACTCACTATGTATCTGATATAATATAGTTGCCAATAACAACAGTGTAGTCCGCTAATAGCTCGCTTTTTGCGGCCTAATGTCGAGGTTTATTGCTATTCATTTCGCAACGTGGCGTTACGTTTGAGGGTAAAATGTCAATGCTAGCGGACTATTTAGTTAACAGACAGTGGGTGCTCAGCTTGCATATTATTACGGTAGGAATGCATAGCGAAATGTTCTGGTTATTATACAAATATTCGATTGCAAAAGGGAATTTTCCTAATCCAACATTTCCATTCATAATTTTCAAATAGAGGATAGGTTTTGGGGTACGAGTTCGACAGCGGTTTTGTCGTAGATGCGATCGGTATATCACACAGCTTATCAACAGACATTCAAGATACTTTGATTTTGGTATTCAATTATAAAGCTACTAGCGTAGAGTACATTTCATGGGTGATCCGCGGATGTTGTTTTAAAATAAATGTAGGTATTGAGCTTAAGTTACTCCTTGTATCATCAGCTATCTGCCAGTGAGTCTCGTTAAAATCGGTCCAGCCGTTGCGGTCAGACAGAGATTTTTTTTTTAACCGTTTTTTTTTCAGAACCGTATATACTTTCATATGCATTTAGTGAAAAGCTGTTATTTTGGAATTACAAACAGACACTAATTATATTTACCTGTATGTATAGATGTATAGATATAGATAGGTGCTGTCGCGAGTTAGGAGCGCTGAGCAAAATTAGTGGGAGTAACTGCGCATAAATTTTCTTCGCCTCTCACCATACAGAAAGACAGAGAGAGTTTAATGAAATGAGTAGTGTGTGAAGGTCAGCCGTCGTACGTACGTTTGGCGGTGAGGAGGTCGATGGCGCAGTCGTCGCGCTCGGAGCAGGCCCGCTGCGTCAGGAGCTCGACGCGCGCGGAGCAGGCGCGCTGCTGCTCGGCCGCCACCAGCAGCAGGCGCGTGCGGAAGCGGACCCCGCGCCCGCACGACGCCGAGCACGGCGACCACCCCGACCACTCCGTCGTGGGGCACGAAGGGTCCGAGATCACGTTCTCCTCCTCGGTGCACTGCTGAGGCTCCATGCACTTGCGGTTCTCCTCTGATTACACGTCCGTTCTTTTTACTTGCGATGAACAGTAGCCCGAGTGTTGAGTTGTTTGAACATGTTTAAGAATGATTGAAATTCGACTGCGTGTATAAATGAAATTGGTGTAGTTCTAAATTAGTCGATCAGCAATCTTTCGAATTCAACCAAACTTTGCGTACGAAAAAGAATCATCCAAATCATTCGAACGAGTCGAAACCTATAGGTACATCCTTGGGGCGAAGAAGTCGTCTCCCGTAAGAGATTAATTAAGAAAAAAATATTTAATTCAATATAGGATTAAATAAAGTCCACAATTTATCATTCAAAGAAACAGTCATCCAAAATGACAGTATGTAAAATAAATGGTCACCATTTAGATGGCTATATTTTGTGTTTGAAAGATTTGTACGCCGAGGGAACCCTTGCTCGAGCTAATATTAGTATAATAGCAGGTATATAATGTACCAAGGTCGGTGAGCGGGCACTTCTTGAAGCCCATGCGGTCGAGGAACTGCCTCCGGCGGGTGGAGATCCCGACGCCGCAGGTGACGGAGCACTCGCTCCACGGGCCCCAGTCGCCCGTGTGGCACAGCGCGTCCAGCGACTCCACCGACATGCCCTCCGTCTCGTCTATCGATATGTTCTCCTCCCTGACCACCACAACAACAACTCTTACTATGCTCTATCATTGCTACTATAAACTATAAACAGTTCAGAATTATTCATAAGATTATTTTCAATTTAATTATTACCACGTAGTTATAGGAGTTATAGAGGAGCTCGTGGCACAGTTGCTATTGCGCATATGATGCGATCAACTAAGTTAAGCAACCATACGCCTAGCCAGTAGTTGGATGGGTGACCGCCCGAGTTCCCTCCGTGCCTCGGAGAGCACGTTAAGCCGTCGGTCCCGGCTGCCAACTGACAATAAAGTCTGACAACTAGTTTAACCCAGATTGCCGATTTTCCTCGAAAAAAGGGGTTCCGAAGGTCAGATGGCAGTCGCTTCGTATAAAAATCAGGTGATCAGTCACATCGGGTTGAATCAAGTGCTGACCCCAAATAAATGGGATAAGGCCAGGGAGATGATATTACGTAGTTATTTGGTTTTTATTTATTTATTTATAATTTGAATATATAAACTTACAGCTATTGCCAAAGCGCTTATATATAAAACCAAAAGAGAATTATAATAGAGACAATTTATAAAAATAGATTCTCAAGCTCTGTATGAGCGACGGCAGCGAATCTGCGAATACGTCAGCATCCTGGATCATGGCGACAAAGTCGTTGAGAAAACTTAGCGCCCGAGCAGTGGGACTGTTATTGGCGTGACAAGTACGTAGCGCTGGAATTGCAAACAGTGGATGTTTTCGGCGGCTACCACCCCGTATATAATTTTGAGGAACAAATAAACTAATGCGCTCTGTGATTGATGGGTTATCGATTTTGTTACGCAGAAGCATGCAATAGTGAATGCCCAAGAACAACTTACGTCTGAATTCCAAGGTGTCCAGACCTACCATACCATTCACAAAGAGCGACAAAGAGCGAAAGGAATGGATAAAATCCAAATTTCCTTTTATAGAGGTATCGAGCAAATTTCTTTTGTATTTTCTCAATGCACTGTATGTACCTCTTGGCACTTGGATCCCAGGCGATTGAGCAATACTCTACTTTTCCACGTGTAGTTTCCTAGTAGCAGTCCGGAGTCAACTAGATTAGTATCCGATTAATGGCAATAACAGTTTTGCCTCATGGGATTTAAAGTCTACATCTCTTCGCTCTTCCCTTTGGGGAATACAAGCCTGAGCATAATAATATTTCGTATTAATTATTTTGTGATACTCGTATCACAAAGATTACTCGTACATGCACTTTTGTGTGCAGTTTTTTACTTACTGATAACTGATAACCTGCATTGTTTTGCACTCTTAAGTATTGTAATGCTATCGAAAATTGTTAACTAAAGATGGGCCAGTTGCCCATCTTTGCACCGCTGATATGCATGGCGCGTGTTATAAGTGTAATGGGGCGATGACTCACTGGCACTCGGGCAGGGCGGCGACGCACATCTCCTTGGAGACGAGCTGGCGGTCGCAGGCCAGCATCTGCGCCTTCTCCGGGATCAGGGACTGGCGCGTGTTATAAGTGTAACGGGGCGATGACTCACTGGCACTCGGGCAGGGCGGCGACGCACATCTCCTTGGAGACGAGCTGGCGGTCGCAGGCCAGCATCTGCGCCTTCTCCGGGATCAGGTACTGGCGCGTGTTATAAGTGTAACGGGGCGATGACTCACTGGCACTCGGGCAGGGCGGCGACGCACATCTCCTTGGAGACGAGCTGGCGGTCGCAGGCCAGCATCTGCGCCTTCTCCGGGATCAGGGACTGGCGCGTGTTATAAGTGTAACGGGGCGATGACTCACTGGCACTCGGGCAGGGCGGCGACGCACATCTCCTTGGAGACGAGCTGGCGGTCGCAGGCCAGCATCTGCGCCTTCTCCGGGATCAGGTACTGGCGCGTGTTATAAGTGTAACGGGGCGATGACTCACTGGCACTCGGGCAGGGCGGCGACGCACATCTCCTTGGAGACGAGCTGGCGGTCGCAGGCCAGCATCTGCGCCTTCTCCGGGATCAGGTACTGGCGCGTGTTATAAGTGTAACGGGGCGATGACTCACTGGCACTCGGGCAGGGCGGCGACGCACATCTCCTTGGAGACGAGCTGGCGGTCGCAGGCCAGCATCTGCGCCTTCTCCGGGATCAGGTACTGGCGCGTGTTATAAGTGTAACGGGGCGATGACTCACTGGCACTCGGGCAGGGCGGCGACGCACATCTCCTTGGAGACGAGCTGGCGGTCGCAGGCCAGCATCTGCGCCTTCTCCGGGATCAGGTACTGGCGCGTGTTATAAGTGTAACGGGGCGATGACTCACTGGCACTCGGGCAGGGCGGCGACGCACATCTCCTTGGAGACGAGCTGGCGGTCGCAGGCCAGCATCTGCGCCTTCTCCGGGATCAGGTACTGGCGCGTGTTATAAGTGTAACGGGGCGATGACTCACTGGCACTCGGGCAGGGCGGCGACGCACATCTCCTTGGAGACGAGCTGGCGGTCGCAGGCCAGCATCTGCGCCTTCTCCGGGATCAGGTACTGGCGCGTGTTATAAGTGTAACGGGGCGATGACTCACTGGCACTCGGGCAGGGCGGCGACGCACATCTCCTTGGAGACGAGCTGGCGGTCGCAGGCCAGCATCTGCGCCTTCTCCGGGATCAGGTACTGGCGCGTGCGCATGCGCAGCCCCTTCCCGCACGTCACGGTGCACTCCGACCACTCGCCCCACGCGCTCACGCCGCACTCCGCTGCACAGGGCCGTACAACACTTGTATACGATACAGTACAATCGATATGTCTGATAATTCTAAAGCTAATCATAGGGATAGCTCTCCTCGAGCAGCAATTAGAAAGAGGGGACATAACGGGATCCCCCGTTCGTTTTTGGAGCTGCCCGACTGGCGATTGGACTGTAGTTGTTGTAGACCATGGTCCGGAGCGGTCGTCATTATGTTGGCGCAGGGATTTCATAGAAATAGGCAACGCGTTACATGCGCTGCAGCTTACCATTAGACGGACTGTGCTACTGCTCTTCTTTGTTGTATTGAAGTATAAAAAAGGGTAATTCCTTACACCTGTTGACGGACTGCGTGTTCTCCTCCTCCTCTGCAGCCATGAGCTGCAGCATCTCCTCGTCGCAGGCGCGCGTGATGAGGCGGTCGCGCGTGACGTAGAGGCGCGCCAGCGGCGGCAGCTCGGGCCGGCCGGGCGCGTAGAAGGGCGCGCGCGGGTCCTCCGGGTACATCGGCGTGATGCGCGATATCTTCTCGCGGGGCACGGTCTCCGAGTTCGGCGACTGTGCCATACAATATTACCTTCTAACTGTGCTTGATAACAATTTAATGATCTTATAACACCATAAGATCATTAAATTGTTAACACCATTTCTTTCGAGTGAATGAGTAACCAGCGTCCTAAGGACAGTAATTGAGAAATATGAAGTTTAGCCCTAAAGCGAGACCGGATAAACACATTCAACCACCAATACAAGCAAAATTCACAACAAACATAACAAAATTTTTTTGTGGAAAAAAATAAATTTGATTTAATCCGGATGAGACAGTCCAAAACTTCGAAGTCATCGCCCCGGAACATTAGGCGCCACATCGAACTCCAAGTCTCCAAGCTGATAATGAACCTCTACTACTCTAGTTATGAATATGTGGCAGTCTCACCATGTAGGAGATGCCATTGTCAGTGCCAGCGTCGTAGGGGAACAGGTCGATGACCTTGGACTCCACCCAGGTGCAGTCCTTCTGGCACAGACCCAGCCCGCTCACACCCACCACCCAGTCGGGGGATGGACCTGGGGCACAAGGACTTATATTAAGAATTCCTTGCCGACCATGACTGAAACCCGCTGTTGGAAATTGCAACGAAGGTTGTAGAAGATAGAGTTACATTTAACTTTGTGGTGTGTCTGACACTAATGATCATAAACTCAAACTCAAATATATCTTTATTCGATTAGACTTCATACAAAGTACTTTCAAATCGTCAGAATGACACAATTACACAGGATTATGCATGCTACCGCCAGGTTCGGAAGGTTGCTTTTACTGAGAAGAACCTGACAAGAAACTCAGTAATTACTCTTTTAAAGAATATTATACAGTTTTAAAAATACAAAATAAATTGTTCAATTCAGGTATTCGCATTATAATGTTCCACACAAACGTGATGGATGATAAAGTGATCTATTTTCAAATGTAAATCAAGGTCCGCTGACTGTTAAAATGACTGACGAAGTAAATAATAGCATACTACATTGTTTTCAACTCAAAGTGTGTGTACAAAATATAGGTAAGGGCAACCGTGGTTATAATAACATCAAACAAAAATATACTTTTAGTAAAACCAACAGATTAATAGAGAGAAATAGCTTGCGATTAATAGTGATAAAATGCTTTGCGTTCGAACATTGCGTGATGTGATATACAAATGCATCAGACTTGGCATTGATGAGTCGCCGTGAAGGCCGACCACTTTCGATCGGCGCGTCACTGCGGACCAAAAATCAATCGACCCCGTGCTTAGTAGTCGCGGTCAACTCAAACCTAAGCTTTAACGCACCTGATACTTGCGTATTCTTCTTTTAACGTTGGGATAAAATATAAGATTTGTTTCATTGGGAGTGTTGCATTAATGTGACGTGGTTGTAGTTGTATTGGTTGAGAAGCGGCTGGTGGGAGTACCGCCAAAACTTTCCTAACCACTGATGCAGCTTGAATCATCTTTCATAGTAGTATTAGGTACCAAACATAGAGGCGAGGGAGACGTAGGGCCGGCGGCGGTCCACCGTGAAGGTGGCGGTGGAGTTGGTGTTGACGTTGGGGTGCCACAGCCCCTGGGCGCGCAGGATGGAGCGCAGCTCGGGTCCCCGCTGGCGCAGCTCGCGCTCCATCAGACCCACCGAGCCCCACTCCGCCAGCGACCTATGCCACCACATCATGGTTACTTGCTACCGACCCGCCCTCGGTTCACTATCATTTACAATTTTTAAATCAAACATGCATACATACGCTCGTCGCCCGTAATACAGACATAATTCAAACAGACAAAATAATTTTGTGTGGAAATTAGAACTTCATTTTGTACTATTTTAAAATACGCCACCTGACCTCCGCTATGTCATTCAAAATCTCACATTTAAGTTGAGAAAATTTTTATTTTGTATATCTGTCGTACCATTTATTCCATGAACGCTATAGACACCAGCCAAAATAACGCATATCGAATAACTATAAATCCATAGGTATATTAGAGAACAGTAATCTAGGGATGATAAATTTGATGCGAACCAATCACGAACTCCGCTGAACTTTAGTGACTACTCATAATTTTCCTCTGAGATATGCTCAATTTAATTTACGATTAATTGCCGCGCTAATCATACTTACTTAATACATTGCTTTGTTCTTTGTTAATTGACACAAAGAGTCATGTGCAAGGATGCCCACTACCTTTTTACGGCTGGTGGTAAGTGTTCAGATAGAAAGGTACCTAAAGCCATCAGAAGCGATCTGCCCCTCTCCCCAGAAGGTGAAGTTCCTGGAGTGCGTGGCGCCGATGACGTCAGAGAAGTGTGTGAGCCACAGAGCCTGAGTGGGGAAGTCCTTCGGGTGGGTCTGCGGGGACCACAGGCCCTCGAACACCAACTATAATACGTTTACACGTTTAATCATGCTTAAACTGATTATCACCACAAAAGCTCACATACAACCGAAATTTATCCACATGAGTAAATATTCCTGCAGAGACCAAGTTTCATACAAATGTGGCGCTGCAACTCAACGTACTCAGGCGCTTACTGGGAAAAAAAGGGTATCAGGGATAGCATTAACCCAATTGTTGTCTGCAATATCACTTTGTATAATCAGATCTAGCTAGTTTTTATTGATTTGAGCTCGCTGAAGTGAACAGTACTCTAACAGTAATGAATGAGTATGTACGTACCCGATATTTAGCATCGTCGCAGGCGCAGCAGTCGGGCATGGAGAGGGCGGTGTCCTCACACACGCGCTTGGTCAGCTGCCCGTCCTCCGCGAACCAGCGGCTGGCGTTCTCGTACACCATAGCCCTGGCCAAACAGACCATTTCATTATTATGATAACTCTACATACGGTTTGCTTATACGATTGTAGCATGTGAAGAAAACTCGTTTCAGCTTTAGAATAGGATCTGTTTTGTGTTTTGAAAAAAAACGAAATATTTAATATTTGATTGAACTCAAGTTCTTAAAAAAAAATTTTTTACACTTTGTCATTTATGGTCTGCCCTAATAAAAAATGTGCTATTTTTTTAATTTTTGGGCACTTATTAAGTATATCTGCAGTCTGAATTAGTAAAGAACAAATGATTTTTTTATAAGAGTTTTGATAGTCTGTGTGACTGACTTGAGCAGCACGCATCCAGAGCCCGCCACAGGCGCCTTCCACATGACCTGCACTTCAGTTTTGGGGAGGTCATCAGCCTCCACCACGGAGTTGGAGCACTCCTCGTCGAACTTGGTGAGGGTGTCCGCGAACAGCTGGAACTGGCCCAGCTTGCGGGTGGAGCGGGTCGAGTGCGGGTTCAGAGGCTCCACCACTATCTGGAACCTCGCGAACTGCTGCACCACGTCGTGGGTGCGCGACCCCACCAGGGTTACTGGGGGAGACATGAACGGGATCAATCAATCATTGATTGAAGAGATTGAATTTGTTATAAGGTCCCCTGAAGCGAGAGGATAAGATATCTAAAGATATTCTCAAAAATAATATTGATGATTATAGTTCTCAGGTTTAATTTCCGATCTTGGCTAGTTGAATTTCCCTCTGCCGTAGTTACGCATCAGGTTTTTACACGATGTTTAGAAGTAGTAGGTACCGTAAAGCTTGGTGCATCAAATTTAAAAACTTCATTGGTATACAACTGGAGTTCGAACCCGCATACCCACACGTTCTAGAACGTACGTATCGGCATATATGTATATTTATGTGGCGAACAGTAGTATGTTACTGAGGAAGTTTTTATCACTTCGAGTGAATTGTGGGATGAATGCCAATTGCAGTTTATTATCACTAGCGAGAACATCACGATTTTATTGTTTGCTCTTTTTTTAATAAAGCTAGCAAGTTACAATTGCAGACATGATTTAACTATGTATTTATAATATTTATAACATTCATTTGAGTTTCTTGCTCTCTCTCAGGAGGTTAGTCTCCGAACTAACGCAAAGCATTGCATATTCTTAATAATAAATACCCCAGCCCAGGCACTCGATGCTACCTAAATATAAAGAGACAGAGATGTGCACTTCTCGACAATAATACGTTGATACTCACCAACATAGTTGGATCCGGGCGCGTACCGCTCCACCTCCCCGTTGACGATGAGCCTGTAGTAGTTGTCCCCAGGGGACTTAGCTCCGGCCCCGGCCCCGGGCCCCAGCGAGCAGCCCCGGGCCGCGCCCAGCGCCACCGCACACACCGCCAAACACACCCACATCCTGACCCTCATGCTCGCCTGGTAGATTACTCTACCACCTACGAACAAAACCAAACCACAAGTAGCACATGTCCTTCTAAATATTAAAGCCTAGCGATTTCTACCTAGGTATTAATAACCTACCTACCTTGTCAACCTTTGATCAAATATGAAAACATGCACATCAAACTAATCATAAAGAATTTTGCACACACGTTGTCAGGGGTGCAGTACACAGGAAGGATCGTAGCTAATTTCATCATAACGCTGGCGCAGCTGCAAGCGGAAGCTAGTATAATTTATTAAACAGTTCCCAATGCGATAGGTCTCCAATTATATGTTTGTAATGCTTTAGATATATTACTATATAGTGTAAGTGGTTTATAGCCGTCTTATATGGGTTCAAATAAAATAAATATACAGTCATGAAAACATTGCATCATTTTTTCCATTTAGTAGTTACTATAATGATAGCATGTAACAGTAGCACAGTTGGCTAGACTGACACTGACACTAAAACCGTTATCTAATAGCAATACCTACAAATATATTAACTATTGTTATAATTATACAATTGGCCCCATTATATATACATGTAAGTCACCCAAACAACCTTTGGTATCTATTCGAACGCTCCACCTTTAGTAATCTATGCTATTTCTATCATATTCGTTTGACATTATGGTAACTCTACATGCGATTGGGCAATAGAATAAAATAACTATTAAACATTGCGATTACTAGCTTCGTCTCGTCATATATTCGTATCAGACACGTTAGTAAGTAGCTCAAATACGTAAACACGGGGTCAAAAGTCTCTATTTATCATAATTCACAACACCAGCCGTTGCTTGCGACATACACCACTTAAAACCCTTCCTCATGAAGCACTCATTGTTCCTTACTGTTCATTAAGGGTACCAACGTGACCAAATAATTCACATAGGTGGGTACATCGTTAAACGATTCACAGCATGTCTTCATGGTGTCCTGTCCATTACAAAGATCGTAGTGTGAAAAATCAATGCTTATGTTTAGAAAACCTCGCTCAACGAGCTTTCAATGAGGGCTTTCAGCTGGGTCAATGAGGTAAACTTAACCCAAGCATTTTTACTTGCATGAGATTAGCCACCACGACACATCTAGCACTTAGTTAAAACGGTCAACACACTCAAATTATTGACCTAGTTACCCACAGAGATCCCTAACTTAGAAACCCCTACCTACTTACAGTAGGAAATTATGTTCAGTAGTACGTTTATAGATCGTTTTATTGTTATTTTTAGATGAAGCTCTAGAGGTTTGAGTGAATAGCAAAATGATTAATAAAGGTGGAGAGAATACTCACCAGTATCCAGTGCGTGCGCCGCAGCCGGAATGGGGGAATAATCAGCCGCGCGGGTCCAGATCAGGGGTCAAACGTCAGCCCGCGGCCCACACGCACACACTGCCAGCGCCGGTTGCAATTTACTCATTAATATGGTGACAGACACAGATTTGTTTATGTGAATGTGTTAACGGATTATGCAGATCTTCCGGCACGATTCTTAAATGGATAAATATACTTTGTACAATTAGGTATGACTTGAGAGTCTAAAATAACACGCTTAGAAGCTTTACAGTTACCTTATTAAGTAGTGTAAAACACACGTGATTTCATCGATTCGATAACACTTTGTTACTAATAAGCTCTAAACTCTATAGTAGAGAATATTATAGAGGTCTTATACATCCTACTCTTAGCCTGCGAGTTCTATTGCTGCTTTCCAAGAACTAACGAGATGAAATATAAAACAGACGCGCAATTTCGGCTTAGACGATCATAACAAAGTATGATCAACATGGTAAGGCACCAAGTATGTAGCAATTATTGGAGTGATGGCGAATAAAAAGTATGTAGGTACCTAAATATATTCGCAGTTTTCCTAACTATGTTCGCTGATCGTGAATGCACTGTACAATTCTGCTCGGCAAGACAACTTGCCTAATCGATGACTTAAAAAATAAGTGCCATATGTACCGGAGCTTAAACTGAAGACCCCCTTTTTCTATCGAAACGCAGATACCTATAAAAGAATAACAATATTATGTGAAACACAAGTACGCTAGCTGATTGCCCCACGGGTGGCAGCAGCAATGCCATGAGCCCGTGGTATGGGAGTAGCGTGTCGGTATGGGAGGCACGGCTTCATGGCATGACGTCAGCCGCAGCCAGTTCAAGGCTACGTGCCGGGTCACCTCACCTGCCACAACCAGGTCACCTGCATACCTACTTCACATTGCTTACTGCGATAAATGCCTGCATTATAATTCCTTGCTTGAATATCACAATTAGTACCTACCTATTAGACTAACTTAATGCTGTCAGGAGCGATGGGCGACTGCTACTGCTGAGGACAGGAACAGTTGGAAAAGCGGAAGGGGACCTTAGCTTAGATAATAATACTATCCTGCAATCACTAATTTGACCTTATGTAATTAGACTAATAAGAAAGAAGGCAGGAGTTTCTCGCGTCTTCTGAAGTCTTAGATGATTTATCAATTCGTACAAGTCAAACAATAACCCTATACACAGTATTAGTAAAGTTAACTTCTTATAAAAGAGCGGGGTTAATTTGTAACCAAATGCACGAATGATGTCATGATTCGTGGTTAGTTAACTCCCGCACTAGTCAAATAATATACCTACCTACTCCTAAACGCATTCCTTGTGATTATACTCGTAGCTGTTGTGAAACCCAACGAGCTAATATTATACCATTTACTTTACACCTAACTAATTCCCGGACGTATTTGGCGCAATCATTTTAGCTCTTAGTTTACCGCAACACTTAAAAGTCTTTAAAATATTTTTTCTTACCCGTTTTTCTCAGAAAGCTAGTTTTGCGAAACCGGTCGTAATTTTATCGACATTATCACCTAGCGCTTTTGTAAGCTCCTCAAATAGCCCGAAATAATTTAGATAAAGGAACATAATTAAGCATAATTGATCTGGTTAGACTTACTAAGTACCTACCTAGTAATATCAGAAGGAACTATGGAAGTCACCGATAGTATTATAATCGCGTGTATGAACATTAAGAACAGAGGCAGAGGAAACATGAGAAAATTACTATTTCGACAATTACTGCAGAGTGAAAGATGAAAATAAATTTGCAAACATACTTTTACCAATCGAATTAAAGCTCTACATTTCTTGAGAATGTTGTGTTATTTAATTGGGATATAATCAGGATTAGGATAGACAAATGGGTAGTACTCACCTCGGGAGGCGCGCGTGCGACTGAGCGACAAGTGGGCCCATCCGTCGCGTGCGCAGCCCACCGCACATAATTACTGCACCGCTTCCGATGAGACACTCTCCAAACGGGAAGTTACTTGTCTATTGCTATTGCTACTTACGGCTGTTGGCGTTCACTAATTGGATTCATTATGCAGTGCTTCTGAAAGAGCTTCACTATTTAACATTGACAAACACATAGTAAGGTCGCGAGAGACGACATGTGCGTAGTACATAATTGACAATAATTTTTTTCAATGTGAGGCATAGTACCTACTAATAACATCCTTTGTGAGAACTATAACACATGAATCTTGACATTATATGTATCAAGAATAGGTACATGACTTAATAAGTAGGTAATATTGAAAAAGGACGTAGACGGGTTTAATTTTATTTATCAAATAATTTACCTGCTTATATCGCCGCACTAAGTATGATCCTACATAATGCAGAGTGCCTAGTGCGAGTTTTTCACTGCCGCCGTCGCAAGTCACCGCGTCAAAGTTAATGCAGATTTGTTCGGGATCGAAACAGCGCCTCTGTCGGCCTAAACATGACACTATTGTGAGGTCATACAAATCTGCGTCTACGTCGATGCGGTAACTTGTGGCGGCAATTTTAAGAAAACTCGCACTAGGCACTCTGAGCAAGGTCGGTTCATGAAATGCATGAATGTGGACGAAGCGAAAGAAGTTTTTATGTAAGGATCGTAGCACGTGGAAAACCAGGTCTGTTCAGTACCCCTATCACGAGTTTGCCACCGTTTTCCTAATCTACACTCGCTAGCGTCTCCGACAATATTTGTATGACATATTTCAGTTCTTCACGTCACCGCTTGGAGGCGCTGTACAATTTCTCATACAAATATTCGGCGGAGACGCTAGCGAATATAGATTAGGAAAACGGTGGCTAACTCGTGATAGGGGTACAGGTCCGGGGTCCAGTAGGCCTAGACAATGTAACATTCTCTCGCACTTCCGCTAATGAAACGATAAAAATGTATGGAAATGACATAAATCAGTCACGTGACATATGTCAAGAAGACAAGCTGATCATAGGTCACTAAATAAACGTGGCGGCCCTCTTAATAAAGTTCTATTCATTGTAATTAACGAATAATCGTATTGTTTCAGGTATGTCCAATTCAGCAGTATGAATGGCACCCGCCACCAACTACTGGAGGCTGTGAGTTATTAATTATAACACCTAGACCACCCACCTGTGAACATCTAAGTATGCCTTAAGAACTCCCGTTAGCGTGCAACCCGTCGCTTAAGTACAAATTTACATTCTTCTATGTAAACACACCGTGTTAGAAATAACCAAAGAATAGTCATAATATGTAGGTATTGGGATCGGGTATGTGAGGTATATACCATCATTACCCCTATCACGAGTTTGCAACCGTAATCTACACTCGCTAGCGTCTCTGCCGAATATTTGTATGAGACATTGCGGTGACGTGTGAACTAAAATAATATGTCATACAAATATTGTCGGAGACGGAAAACGGTTTGCTACCGTTTTCCGTTTTCATGATAGGGGATCAGTCAGTACGGCATCCACAATAAGACACAATTCACTTGCTTGCAATAATATATATTCAGTGAACCAACCAAACCATACAAACTATATCACTCCATGACTAGAATGTAGTATATGCATCGCCATCATACCATCCGCTTTGTATTGAGATACAGTCAATAAACAGGGACACTTCATATACATGTGCCAACAGTCGACATTCAGTAAATTTACTGCAATTTACACCTTTCTCGTATATTCTCAAAGTTTAGTTTCCTGTACCAATTGGATAACCGTCACGTAGTTGAAATACATAATATGAAGATGTCTACAGAATGATAACTTCAAGTTGTATTTCAACACATTTCAACGAGCCGGCAATGCGCGTGTACAAAAATAATCTATAGTACATAATGTCCAAATACATACGTACATAATATATAAATATCGTCCACATATGTAATTATGAATAGGTATTCACGAATAAACGGTCGGGGGACATCTTTTCTTTGGTTCGGATTATATTCCAACACAAAAAAAAACACTGTCTTTATTTATTTATTTTGGATTTGCAGCTGTATATTATCAATTGTTAAACTTGATGCTCATATTTTTAAGTTAAATATGCCACTTTAAATGTGTAGCATATGTACTTACTTAGTTTTATATGGTGAGTGTACAAATAAATATTAATTAGATCTCCATTCCACACACGAAATACGAAGACCTCTCCCCGACCTATTACGTTATCTCGCGACGTTATCGCACATTTACGTGTCAAATCCAAATGTTCAACTATTTCTAATTCCTTTGAGGTATCTCGTGCTGGCTACTTCCAACAACTGGTCACTTGACAACACATTGGTCCAAATTATACAACGGTAGTAAATTGACCAAAGTTGGCTAATTTAAGGCGCGTTTATTGGACATTGAAGACCGAATTCATGACATTTTCAATGTACCTTTGCAATTACTGATAACCAAATAGTAATATCAAGTGGCCAGTTAGTATAAGTATTACCATAAATGTTCTCCTACACCTTGGACTATAGAAAGTATCATAACTTACTGTTCTATCTATACATACATACATACAGATAAATAAAATTGAAGTGTCTGTTTGTAATTCCAAAATAACAGCTTTTCACTAAATGCATATGAAAGTATACACGCTACTGACACTAAAAAACCAAGTCTTAAAATTTTTCTGTCTGTCTGTTTGTTCCGGGTAATCTCTGAAACGGCTGGACCAATTTTAACGGGACTTTCACTGGCATGTAGCTGATGTTTCAGGGAGTAACTTACTTTAATTTTATAAAAATATTAGAGTTCTGCGACAATAAGGATGAAACTAAATCTACGCGGGTGAAACCGCGGGGCACAGCTAGTAGTTTATAATAATGTATATTGAAAGTACTACTATTATTCTGTGTTTGAATACATAAAGTGTGTCAACATATAAAAACATACATAATATGTTGACTTGATAGTCTGCGAATGAGGTCCCATGGTAAAACCATTGAAATATGTTGATAAGGCATCGTTACAGATGTGATCGGAACAATATTAACTGTGTTAAATATTATTTAGTTGCTACCGGCAGACTTCTGGCGCTAGTCTTCCACGGCCCTTAATTTTATGACACAAGAAATTATCTACAAATAAATATAAATATATTAAAAATATTTATATATTATACAGTTTTTTGGTATCAATCAAAGTAATATTGTTTTGAGCTTTTCACTTTTTTCAATGTGATAATTCGTTACGTACGTGTCAAGTTACTTCCCTTGACACTTCAAGATACAAATAAAATGGATTAAATGCGCATGCGCTGCGTTCCTAAAGCACATTTACGTTGACTATACATTGTAAACTTCCACGCTATTTGTATACGCCTTTTCAATAAACTACCATTAAAAATGTGTGAACTACCATTTTTAAGTTTTAAGGCAAGCATCAAATAGAAACTTTGTGAAAAAGCATATTATAGTGTAACTGAGTATATTGATGATAGCCAAGCATGGCAATGAGTTGCTCACTCTTCCATTGAAATGTACTTAAACAACCCTAGGTATATAGAAGGGACACATGTAAAAAAAACCGGGGAGTTTGTTTCGCCGTTTCTTCTCCTGACAGGCTTACTTTTGGAAACGGTAGTAAATTAACTTAAGTTATCGTAAGAGAAATGACGTTCAATAAGTGTTCCAAGTGTCCCTTATGTTGAATAAAACTTTTTGATTTGATTTGATACAATATCTCGGTGACATACAGACGGACTTTCATCACACAAGTATTCAGCAAATATTTATTAGCATTTCTACGGATAAATTATTATAATAACATCAAGCAACAATCCATCAATCAGCATACACATACACATACACACTATATCTCGGGACTAGACTATACATAAAATAATGTTATAATTTATATTTTAATTGTGCATTATACTTAGCTTATAACTAACATATCCAATAATGTCATGGTTGTGGTCACAGATTGCAATATATACACTTTGATGCATCAGAATCGCGCTTAAACAATAAGTGTGTCAATAACTTAGCTATTATAGTTTACAATTCCAACATCAGTTATTCCTGTATAAGGTAATTAATAATATTATTGATTCTCCATACTTATTAAGTAATGTGTATCTGAGATGTCCCCGTCCAGGTTCCCGTCTTCAATCCTTTTATAATATTCCTAAGGTCAATACTAATTACGCTAAGAATGTATTTGTGTTCCGCTCGTGTTCAATGTACAACAAACATTTCCAAAATATTGATGTCCTCAATGCTTCTATAAGTAACTTTAAAAAAGGGATTAGAGACTCTTTGTTGGCTTTAGATGTAGATATTATATAAACTTAGTTTACCTTACATATACATAATTAACATCACATTGTCAACAGATGTGATTGTACCTTTATTGCAAGCGTCCTCTGAATATGTTTCATTTATCAGTAGAAACTTTACTGGTTCATGTATAATTTTTATGTACTACTATGTTAAGTCTTATAATACTGTTTGTTTCTCTAAAAATAAATAAAATAAAAAAAATAAAAAAAAATAAAATCATATACAATTCCGGAATCAATTTAAATAATTATAATTATAATTAGTTAGGCCTTATGTTCAGTGATACATTATATAGTTAGTAAATTGTTTACACAAATACTAACTGTCAGATTGTGTTCATAGTAATTACAGCATGTTAATGAAATGGAACATCTGTGTACCAACCTTACTATATTATAAGATATTTACATTATGGTGGCTAGTATATGAACCTTATTGCAACACAATACAGTACATATTAAATACGCATAAGTTCAAAAAAAGCATGTAGTCCCAAGCAGGAGTATCACATAATATTATATAACCCGAAAATTTGTTATCCTACCTAGTGGAATAGGAATGTAGTATTTAGTAGTATTTGATTAATAACTGCCGTTTGTACTGAGATTTTGTTTCTCACCATTCTTTGTGCGGAATCTTGCGACTTGGCAAATTGAATGCAATTTGAATGGACCAATTTTTGTGCTATTTTTATTAGGGGGATAATTGCATAGAATAGTATATTAGGACACACGTGTAGCGGCAGTCAGTCAACAGTAAGGCAAGGCACACTCACACCAGAGTACCAATTGCGAGTTTTCTTAAAATCGCCGTCACAAGTGATCGCGTCGACGTAAACGCAGATTTGTATGGGCTCACAATAGTGTCATGTTTAGGTCGATAGAGGAGCCGTTCCGATCCTATACAAATTTGCGTTTACGTCGACGCGGTGACTTGTGACGGCGGCGGTGAAAACCTCGCACTAGGCCTTCTGGTGTACTGTAGTTGTCTGCACCGGTGACACCGGCGCGGGGAGTAGTGCGTGTATGACACGTGTAGAGTGGTGCCATACGCGAGGAGGGTCGGCTCTCAGAACGTCAGGATCGGCTCCTCGCGGTGGTCCAGGATGTCTGCAACACATATTGAATATATTATATATTGGATATCTTGACTTGAGAGTAGCTCGTGGCACAGTTGCTATTGCGCATATCATTCGATCAGCGAAGTTAAGCAACCATACGCCTAGCCAGTAGTTGGATGGGTGACCGGCCGAGTTCCCTCCGTGCCTCGGAGAGCACGTTAAGCCGTCGGTCCCGGTTGCCAATTTAACATCTTTGGCAATCGTTACAGGTCAGTCGGGGGCCTAAAAATAATCTGACAACTGGTTTAACCCAGATCACAGATTATCCTCATAAATGGGGTTGCGAAGGTCAGAAGGCAGTCGCTTCATATAAAAAATCAGGTGATCCGCCACATCGGGTTGAATCAAGTGCCGACCCCATCAATGTATGGGATAAGGCCAGGGAGATGATGATGATCTTGACTTACTACTGTACTTTGCTAAGTTTTTGCGTCGAATAAGGTTTCAACAAGTGTTCTACGTAGACGCCTAGCACATTACAAATGTGATTTTTTAGAAAATCGCATCCAAGGTTTCCACAGCTCATTGAAGAAGAATTGTGCTAGAAAAAAGGGATCTCATATTTTTGCAGATATATCATAATTATTCCATTCAATTTGATGTTGGCCACACGTGACAATGTTTTACTAGCGTTCATACACTACATCGGACGCTTATCATTCTGTTCGCTCGTTGTTTATCAAAGCATTAAATGAAGCATGCATTCAGTAGTGGTATGGATGAGTAGTAAGTGCGACCTTTGGCGATGGTCCACCAGGGCAGCGTGACGTATGTGAGGTAGGCGTTGAGCGGCGCGGACTGCTGCCGCTTGCCCTCCTTCCACAGGTGGAACGTCTGCGTGAACCCGCGCATCGCCCACAGCGGATTGTACGCGCCGTCGTCCAACTCTGCAACACCACAACACCGTCACTACTTCACGGACCAGGTTGCTAATCACGCTAATAACAATAACAACGCAGAAGCAGCCGGTGCCCTCGTCATAGAATAAGGCAGTCGGTTTGTGGCAGAGGGGGCATCGTCGGTGGTGGGTGGGAGCATGCTACTTACGAATCGTCGAACCAAGTGAAAATCCGTAATTCGATCGCTAACGCGACATAAGTGATTTCGGAGGCCCTAAAGCAGAATAATGTGTGTGTGGTGGATGTGTACCGGGGCGCGGCAGGTCGCACCAGTAGTAGACGTCGGTGCCGTCGGGCGTGGTGCGGCGCGGCGGGGGCGGCGCGCCGCGGTACAGCGCGGCCGCCACCCCCCCGCGCCGCCGGGGCAGCGTGCAGTAGGCGCGCGCGCCGCCGTTGCCGCGCCAGCCGCCGCCGCCCCCGCCGCCGCCCCCGCCGCCGCCCCCGCCCCCGCCGCCGCCCCCGCCCGCCCTGTTCCCGTTGGCGTCGCGCCACTCCTCGCAGCACGGCAGCTCCTCCTCGCCGCGCACCGTCACGCCGTCGCCCGATCCCGCCGCTACGTACACCTGCCACGGATGCCCATCGATTCGAATACCGGTCTCGCTCCCCTTTCTCTCATTAGATCGATTACTTAAGACTGAATTTCCACTTTTTATAAGTATTTTTATCACCGAGAACTAATATGGGACAGATTTCGAGTAAAATTTTTATTTCGAAGGATTCCAAGTCGGAATATGCAAAAGAGTGAATCTGGAGCAAATACGATTCGCTTCTGATCGAATCCTGACGCCCAAATTTGGGGTTAGGTGTGCGGTCATACTAGGGAGTCGTGTGCGGGTGTGGCGAGGGCGGCGGGTGCGGCGGGTGCGGCGGGGGCGTCGAGCGCCAGCACGTCGCCGGCCAGCTCGCAGCGGTCGTCGGCGGGCGCGGGCGCGGGCAGCGGGCGCGGCGGCGGCGGGCCGAGCGCGGCGCGCGGGCAGCGGCGCGCGGCGCGGCGCGGCGTGACGGCGCGCAGGCAGTGCGGCGACACGTCCCGCGCGCGCCCCCACACCGCGCGCATGGCCGGCGCGCCGCACCCGCGCCTCCCTACGGACACACGCCGCCCCGGTTAAGCCCCGCGCACGCGGTAAACTCACGTTCTGCTCGGCTGCAGTTCGACGAGCACTCGCTCCGTCACCGACGTAAATCAGCTGTTGCTCGACAAAAGTTTACCGCGAACGCAGAGCTTCACCCTCCCGCGCACCACACACGAATCGCTACTCCCACTAATTGCAATCTAATCGAGCACACCTGGACGGCCGAACGAGAGAAAATTACGCATAAAGGGTGACGTCGCTCGTTCCGACCTGTACTAACGCCATACCTCGTCTACCAACGTGCTACCGAAATATACGGAAATTATTCGTAATTTGTCAACGCTATTATTTCATGTTTCGCATACACTTTCACTACATCACCATTCTAGGAGAAGAAGGCAATAAGAGTTGCCAACTTTATACCGATGCCCAAGTCACTACAATAGCAACCTGACTAGCTTACTCCGTGGTAGAATCGATTTCGTCCGTATTCCAAACACCCACAATGACAATAAGAGATAATATCCTCAAAGTCCCACACACCACCGACGAACGCAATACGCAACGATAATACAGCTAAGCGACACAACACTAAGCAAGCATGCAATTACACTACGTTTACTGAAATCTGTCTAATAAGTAGATGTTTATATAAAGGGGCTATAGTGAACCCTAGCTGTGTGGTTCAAATGTCGTCACGAATTATGAGTCCTGACTTTGAATGTATAATTTTATGAGTCTGTGTCTCCGTCTATCTGTACGGCGACGCGAGTAAAGTACCCTCCAGTATTTATTTAGAGCGCTCATAGGTCGTGACGGCACCAATATGTTGTTAGAGACTGACCGTCGCGCACGTCGCCGGCCTCGACCTCGGCGATGCCGTGCACGAGCGAGTCGAGCCCCTCGTTCTCGCTGCGGCTCTTGTCGCGCCCCTCCTTGGTGCGCCAGCCGCCGCGCGCGAAGTTGTGGATGTTGGCGCTCGGGTCGCTCAGCCGACGCTGCAATACACACACACACACACCTATTAGCTACGACCATTGGCAGCTGATATGTACGTCAGAGAGACTAAGGTTTTAGGGGAGCTAACCTGCACCTACCTAGACAAGTTCGCAGTCAAATAATCTTTTCATGTGGTATGTCAGGTCCCAAGTGTTCAATATATGGAGGAGGCGTGGGGTGCATGCCACATTTAGGGAGAATTAACAAGTTCTTGAACCCCCCCAACCCAATCTCTGCCTCCCTGAGTGCATTCAATCGATCCTAAAACGGTGTTATCAGGGATTCGTACACTCGCAATTAGAAGCGAACCCTCCCTCTTACCGCAAGAGTACAACAGGGTAATACAAGTAAGCCAGTGAGCACATCGTATTATGTAGGTGTGTACCTGATGGCGGTAGACGAACATCTCCTCGGGGTCGTCGTCCCAGTCGGAGTCCCACATGTCGGTGGCGGAGAGGCCGGGCTCGGAGGTGGGCGTGTCGAGCCCGGCGGCGCGCGGCCTCGACACGGCCATCTCCGCGTGGCCCTTGCCGCTGGGGCCCTTCATGCGCACGAACTCGCACCGCGCCGCCGCCTTGCCGCCCAGCAGACCGAACGACATGCGCTGCGCCACCTTCGTCGACAACGACGATTGCTGGAAACAACGACAAACGCATTCATCGATCCGATCCGCTGACAGAGGAGAGACCTCACAGAGGACACGCGATGCTGCTCGCGGATGTTACTAAATTTTTATTTAATACACGTGTGTTTCTTATGATCAAGTGGATTATGCTGAGTTCTATCATATTGTAATCTTCATAAACACCAAAGGATAAGTATCTTCTACTCCTATCTAGGATATGGTCGCCTTAACTCTTTCACGCTAAGTGTAGATAGGTACCTAAGAATAATCTACTTTTCATTACGATCGGTGCTGATTTAATCGCGAAGATGAACGATAACAATTCCCACAAGGAGCCAACACAAACAACAACAATCACCGTGTGTTTGTAAAGTACAGCGCGTTGGTTGGGAAACAACCAGTGTTATAGTAAAAGTCAACTAAACAATGGCTCGGCGCTAATGACACACGCGTGCACGCGACTCTCATGCCGCTCACAACGTGCCTGTGTTTACATTACGCGCTTACTATCACCCCTGTCACCCTGTATAAGTACTTGGGGCCGTCATATGTCTAATGTGTGTAACCCGAGTGCCAGCACTTGACTACTGAACAATTGTCACTTGAGTACACTTCAAAATGGAGCTCCCGCCGAGAGCACGCGACGACCCTGTAGCCTTAAGTATAAAAAACGTTGACCCAAACTCAATTGACTATCACTCTGTCCAGTTTGCAGTTTTTACCAAATATATTTAGACGAAGCATAATTTTGTGAGTGGGTTTGTTTTTAGGTTAGTTCCTAGACGCGAAACTAGATGGCGCTACAAGTATGCTACATCACGAGAGAAACATTTATCTTATTAGTTCCTTGTACACAATTATTTCCCATAGGACCCTTAGATTATTATGCAGTAGATACAGATAAACAGGTTATACACGAGCGGATATGTACACCAGTTCGAGCGTAAGTCACAGAAGATATATGTGTGTGTGATATATGCGTTGCAAGTATGATAGTCCGCAACTGATATGATATGATAATGGTAGGGTCCAGTAATTGATATAAAACGACCGCTTTGATAGAGTGCTTTATTGTCACTGATACTTACTTACTAATTTTGCTTACGCTATGAAATGAAGTGTGTGCGCATGAAAACTACTAATGTGCGGTAAACCGTACATATTGGCCACCGAAAGAGGGAGAAATGATAATGATGTAATATTTAATACAATATCATGTGTTAAGCCAATATGATATAAAATATATTTTTAATGAGTATGATTAACAAGGTGATTACAATGTTACTCTAAAATACTTAATTTTAATAATCGTCCTTGCGATTCACTCTTGATCTAAATCAACGTGCTCACTGTCCACTACGAAACGCACTGGTCGAGATACCATGGGCGACGTGCCCTGATTTACACTTAACACACTATGCGACCGCGGTAGGTCCGAAACATTCACTACACTATCACTGATTTCGGCATCGGGCGCACGTTTGATGTCGCGCGTACGCAACGATGCGGCGGCGGCGGCGGTAGTAGCCGCACCGTAACTGCTCCTCAGCTTCACGCATGTGAAGATACCTCCCGCGCACAACATGATGCTGATGACGATGTACAATACTGAGTAGTGGTGAACATCATGTATTGTTAATTGACTTTGCTCAGACTGTTCCTTTAAAACATTCAACTGCTCTTTGATCTCGTTGAACTGGTGTTTATGATCTTCATATATAGGAAAATCAAACGATGGTGTTAAGTTCAACAACTGATTTAAAGCAGATATTTGGGGAACCTCTATGTCTTGATTCACCGTGATATGAGACATAAAATTACTGTGGGTATTGATGTTAAATATATTGCTCTTTAATGTACAACCTTGGCCGATGGTAATTATGCCGTTGCCAGATAATACTTGCATTTTCATTCCTGCGGACTCACAAAATATGCGAACTGTGCATTCCTCACAACAGGTGAATAGCCAGGAGTTGTACCTGTGCAATAAGATCCATCTGTCGCGACACGCTGTCTGCACCGATTCACATGTGGATTCCGCGACGTTGCTGTTTACTTTTAATTCACAGAAAGACTGTCTCGATGATAAGTCGTAGATAGGGCTATTCAATGGGCATAATAATTTATCCATCAACATATGAAAACAAGATCGGATGTCATCTTCAGAAAGTAAAATTCCCATGTCTTTTCTTAAGTTGTATGCTATATAAGGTATTTTAGGAATTACTTGATATGATTTTTGGGCAGTTAGTTTATGGGGTATGCTTATGATTTTGTTTAATTCGTAAACATCTCTGCCGACAAGGGGAATCTTTACTTCTATGATAAGATAATTATTCATGACTCTGCCAAACACTCTTATTAATTTATATAGATCCAAGATGTTATTTTTATCAACAGGTATAGTTAGGTCTGAATGTATGTACCGTGATATTAGGCTGATTTGATCTTGTAATTGTTCAGGTGATAACAAATTGATATCAATGTGTCCGTGACTGATGTCTGTAACAGTGTCCATTAAACTCTGCTGAATGCGTCTCAGGTTTGATAATATCATGCTCGCTGTTAGCGCTGAGGAAGTTATATATAAACCTTTTTTATTGTCAAGCGTTACCGTATTCATTTCTGCTGATATATTAAATAATCGTTTTTTGATAAATTGGAATTGTTTGTTCATGTTCTCTTCATTTCGTTTCAATATATTATATTCCGTCTCCATAATGATAGTTTGATTTTTTATTAAATTCTGTAGATGATTTTCATTCTGTGCAACCTTGTTGATATCTTTCTCATACTGTTGGGCAAATCGTTCATCCAACACCCCGAACAGTGTGTTAGCAAAATATCCAACTCCGTTGATTAATCCACGTTTAGCTCTCTTGGTGGGTTTATTTACAAGTAGGGACGTATAATGCTCTATTTCTAGTAGCTCATGTTGCAGTTGAGAGATCATATTGCTATACTCTTCTTGGGATTCACAAAGTTCTTCTAGATGCGTGATATACTGTTTGATATCTGATATTCCATGCCAATACGTAGATATATTGTAGTACATGATAAGTTTCCATTCATCTCTCAAGATTTGAAGATCTGATACCTTGTCAAAGAACACGCCTTGCTTGTTGCTTGGTAGCTTTGATACATTATAAAATGATACCTTTTGATCTTGCTGGATACTTGGTGATAATAATGATAAGAATGTAAATAGTACTGTTGTGAAGTAGGTCTTAAAAAGATTTCTGGTTCGAGTTCGACGTGTTTTACGTTCCTCCTGTTGGTTTTCAGAAGGAGTGACAGGTTTTTGACTACTATTGCCATGCTCTGATGTTTCCTGCGAACACTGCTGATCATGCTCTGTGGGAGACGTGTCATTATGGATGGGTAATAAACAAAGTTTGGTAATCGGACGCTTTGTGGTCCCAGATGCTGTTTTTATGGTAACCACACGGACATGTCCGTCCTTACCCGGATGAACTTCCATTACTCTTGCTAATGCCCATCGAGTTGGCGGTAGGATCTCATCTTTCACTACTACCATATCGCCAATTTTGATATCCTGCCTATGTGTCTGCCATTTGCAGCGCTTCTGTAAAGATTGTAAGTACTCGTGAGACCACCTCTTCCAAAAGCCTTTCACCATCGACTGTACTAATTGCCACCTTATGGGCAAGCTGATATGACGACACTCTGATTGCGGACTTGATAACAAAGGACCACCGATTAAAAAGTGTCCTGGTGTCAGCATTTCTATGTCATCTATATTTTCGGTGAGAGCACATAGTGGCCTGGAATTCAAACAAGCCTCGATTTGTGTGAGAACCGTTAGGAGTTCTTCATATGTCAACTTTTGTGAGCCAATCACTCGCCGTAGATGATACTTCATGCACCGGACCGCTGCCTCCCATAATCCTCCAGCACTCGGCCAGGCAGGTGCATTGAAATGCCAATTTATCCCTAATTCACTTATATGATTGATAAATTCGCTGTTGATGTTTTTCTTTGCTAGCGCGTACTCTTTTCGTAGTAATTTTGATGCACTGCAAAAATTTGTTCCATTATCGCTATACATTTCTTTAGGTGTCCCTCGTCTGGCGCACATTCTCTTGAAAGCTGCTAAAAAGGTGGGTGTGCTAAGATCTGAGACCAGTTCCAGATGTACAGCTTTGGTGCTCAGACATACAAATACAGCGATATAGCCCTTGCATGTTTTGATACCTCTGCCTTTATTTATTTTAAGTTCAACGTGCCCTGTAAAGTCAACAGCGCAATGCGAGAACGGACGTGAAGGCGTAACCCTGGGCTCTGGAAGGTTAGCCATGATTTGCTGCAGATTCTGATGACTAAAGCGTCTGCACGTGACACAGTTTCTGAGCTGTTTCTTTACTGCATTGATGCCGCTTATTATCCAGTATTTATTTCTGACCTGTGATAGGGTCAGTTTCGGGCCTCCGTGCAGCGTTGATGCGTGTGCTTGATCAATGATGAGCTCCGTGAAACGGCTGTTTCTTGATAATATGATAGGCGACTTTGATGATTGATTGATACTAGAATTGCTCAGCCGACCACCTACTCTCAATATACCTTCCTCATCCAAATACGGATTTAAGCATAATAATTTGCTGTTTGATTGTACCTTGCCCTTGGTTTTGAGGTTTTTGATATCAATTTCAAAATCACGTGCTTGAATATATTTGATGATTATATTTAATGCTTTATTTATTTCCACCGCGGACAAGGTATTTGATAACTCAGCGTTTTGCTGCCGATGACGCGTGCGGGCGGCGAAACGCGATACCCATGCTATTGTTTTTACTACTCGGGTAATGGAGCTATTACCTTGTAATAAGTCTGTTATGATAGTTGAATTATTATCACATAAGGTTGCGTTCACATGTGCTTTCTTTGCTTCTAATGTGGGGGCTTCATATTGCGCTGTTTGGTATTCAGAAGGATTGAACCTCTTTAACCAATCAGGCCCTTCCCACCACAATGGATGATTCATGAGTTGATCAATGCTCATGCCACGGGATGCACAATCGGCTGCATTCTCCTCCGAACTGACATGACGCCACTGATGTGATGGAATGATATTGATGATCTGCTGAACTCGATTGGCAACAAACGGCTTCCAACGGTTCAAGTCACCTTGAAGCCAGCCAAGGACCACCATGGAATCTGTCCAGGCGAATATTTGTAAATCTTCCTCATCGAATGAATCTTTAACCTTCTTTAGAAGTTGTGAGAATAGAAGCGCACCACACAGTTCCAGCCTTGGCAGAGAAACTGTTTTATTCAATGGTGTCAACTTTGTTTTAGCTGTTACTAGGCGCGATGTGTTCTCGCCCTTATGACACGTTACAATATATATAGAGCATGCATATGCCTTTTCTGAGGCATCGCAAAATCCGTGCAACTGATACTTATTATTCGTGTCACCTAAATGCCTAGGAATTGATATAATTTCTATGTTTTGTAGGTCAGTCTTCAATTTTGACCATTCATTGAGTATGTCTATAGGTACTTCATCATCCCATGATAGTCCGGTTGATAATGCTTTCTGAAATAATAATTTTGCTTTTATGGTAATGGGTGAAAGCCAACCAATAGGGTCGAACACCTTTGATATGTTGGATAATAGACATCTCTTTGTGTATTTGCCTTTATGTTGATCAAATGATACATTTTTGAATGTAAATGAGTCTGTCTTCGGGTTCCAGCGTAAGCCCAAAGTTTTCGTTAGCTCATTGTCCATGAAGTCAATTGAACCTGGATTCACTTGCTCTTCTGATAGGCCTTCCAACAGTTGGGGATGATTGCTTGACCATTTGCGCAGGTTAAACCCGGCTCCTTGGAGAATGGCGATAAGTTGATGTTGAACTTCCTTAGCCTCCTCCAGAGAGTTGCTGCCATAGAAAAGATCATCAGTATAATACCTGTTCTTGAGTACTTCTACCGTCAATGGGTATTTATGACCATCGTCCATAGCAACCTGTCGCAGAGTTCTCATAGCTAAGAATGGAGCGGCTTTTGTTCCATACGTAACTGTGGATAAATGATATTCGGTCATAGGATCACTTGGTGAATTTCTCCATATGATGGTTTGGAGCGGTTGATCAGACTCTCTTACAAATATCATTCTGAACATCTTCTCGATATCTGCATTCATCACGTATTGATATTGCCTCCAATTCAAGATTAAATTATGTATGTCATGTTGCAAGTTCGGTCCACGTAACATCAAATCATTTAGGCTTTTTCCTGATGTAGTTTTGCTTGATGCATTGAAGACGACTCTTAGCTTTGTTGTGTTTGAGTCTTCCTTCAGAACTCCATGATGTGGCAAATAGCATGAGGGTTCCTTGATGTCATGGGCCCTACGCATATGTCCCAACTGGTCATATTCAGACATGAACTTGTCATACTGCTCGGCGTACTTTTCGTCTCTTGACAATTTTTGTTCGAGTTGCCGAAATTGTGCTATTGATTTTGATTTTGATAAACCCAGTTCCAGCTCAAAATGAGGCTTCATTGGTAACGCGACTTCATATTTCCCGCAGCTTAATCTTCTGGTGGTCTTTTCATAAAACTCTTCACAATACTCATCTTCCTGGCTCAGTACCGAGGAAGGTGATGATATATCTTCAAGCTCCCAATACTTTGATATTTCTGATAAGTCATTGATTACTACATGACAGTTGTATGTTTTCTTGACGCTTCCTGACAGTATCCATCCCAACTTGGTTTGTTGTGCAATAGGAGCCTCCTGCGGGCCTTTGATGAGACCGCTCATGATAATATCGGAGTACACGTTTGCATCTAACAACAAGTCGATAGGTTTCGATATGTTATATTCTGGATCAGCCAGATTTATATTTTGAATGTGGGGCCATCCTTGTTTGCTAAACGATGAATTAGGTAAATTATTGATTACTCTTGATATAACTAACGCCTGTGTTTCAAATTGATAATCATCATAAATTGAACAACACGTGATTGTTACAATTCCTTTGCTTTGTTTAGGTTCAGTACCTATTCCTGATATAGAGGCGCTGTATTTCTTTCTCTGCAGCCCTAATTTTTGTGCAGCGTTCTCCGAAATCAACGATATTTGGGAGCCCTGATCCAACAGGGCTCGCAGGGTGATAAAATTCCCATTAGATGCTTTGATTTTTAATGAGATAGTTGTTAATAATATTTCCTCATCGCTATTAGCGACATAATTTACGTTGTGTGTCGTATTGCTCATACGTGGTTTCGATGAATTGGAGGTTGTCGGCAACGATTGTGATATTGACGCCTCTGTCGGCGCGCTTGGGTTGCTCGACGGCAACGAACGCACACATGCATCATGCAAGAGTGTGTTGTGTTCGTCGTTGCAAGTTTTGCACCTTTTCTGTGAAATGCATGGATTGCCGAAATGATTGTAAAGACAATTGAAACATAACTTAAGTCTTGATATTGTTTTCAATTTGATATCCGATGACATGCTCGTGAATTTATTACACCGAAATATTTCATGGTACTGATTACAAATAGGACATTTATTGGTATGAGTAGCAATAGCTTGATAATGTCTCTGATACTTGTCTTGATAATTAGGCTTGAATGACGATGGTGCTTTTGCTTGATGATATGTTGGCCTTGATTGATTAAAAGTTGGTTTTGATCGTTGAACTGATATCTCTCGCTTGCGAATAGGTTCAAGCGCGGTGAACTTATTCTCTAAAAAGTTCATAAACTCGTCCAAGTTTGGCAAGTCACGTGGCTGTTTGCGAGATTCCATGTAGTCAGCGTAGGTAGTGGGGTCTAGTTTCTTTGACATGATATGAACTATAAGTGGGTCCCATGTGGTTGTGTCGATACCTAGGTTATGAATGGCATGCAGAGTTTCTAAACTGATATCATGTAGACGTTTCAGCTCGAATGACGTTTGATGATTGATGCTCGGTTGATTGAGGAATATTTCTACTTGCTTTGTGAATAATACTTGAGCGTTATTAAATCGGTGCGTGAGTATGTCCCACGCGGTATCATAATTTTCATTAGCGATATGTAAGTGCTGGATGAGGCGTTCGGCTTCACCCCTAACCTTACCCTTCAGGTGCTGCATCTTTTGAGCCTTACTAAGTGCCTTGTTGTTGTGGATAGCTTCGGTAAACAGGTCAAAAAAGGTTGGCCAGGAAGCATAATTTCCCGAAAAGTTAGGGATATCTAATTGCGGAGTAGAATGATGAGTATGAGTAGTCGATGATATTTTTTGATTGATTGCTCTTTTGATACGCTTGTAAGACGACTCATAGGTGTGAAATTCATCCTCATAATTAAGGTCTCCACCTTGAACAATGCTGTCTATTTTCATATGCAGATTATCAATCGCTTCCCAACGAGTCTGCAAGGTGCGCAGCTCGTCTTCCAGCTCCCACTTTTCTGACATTTCTTCTACGTCTATGCTATTGATGAGCCTTTGTAAAGCCCTAAAGTTAGTCCTCTGTTGTACCAACAATTCGTCCAGATGTCCACTAGGGACGGTTCCCTTATCTAACTTCGAAGTGCTCGGACCACTCGGAGTTTGGCGTTGTTTAGAGTAATTTAGAATGATCTGACGCGTAGTTTGATAAATACTCAATGCAGATTCGTAAATGTTCTCTGCAAAGTATTGTTCCTTACTGGCAACGGTTTTATAGTCATCTAGAGCAATATGATTTTGATGAAACTCTACCCAAAGGTTCTCTAGTCTGCTTAATCGTTCTTCCAGATACTCTGCAGTTTTCCGTTCGTCTCTATCCTTCCCGAAATTTATTTTTAATTTGTTGATATTTTCAAAAATATCTGCTTGACGTGCTATTAGTTTTTCCATTTTAGAGTAGAGAGATCTTGATAATAAAAAGGAACAGTCTTACTTGATTGCTGATGATAGGGTACTGATGGTTAGTGCGCACACGTGCTCGGAGCGCACCACGTGGTTGCTGCTGTGTTGCTACTGCGTAGGCCTACCGCCTCCACAGAACAAAGTGGTGAAGGGTGGAGTACCAATCCACTGATGACGAAATCCAATGTGTGAACACTTCACTATTCACTATACACTGTATTATCCGATATATATCTCCCGAAACACTCGGATTGTACTTTTCGACGCTCACACGCGAGGTCCTGATATTGGACACCGCGGGCTGTGCCAAAGTTTTCGAAGGACCAAAAAAAATAATGTGTGTGTGATATATGCGTTGCAAGTATGATAGTCCGCAACTGATATGATATGATAATGGTAGGGTCCAGTAATTGATATAAAACGACCGCTTTGATAGAGTGCTTTATTGTCACTGATACTTACTTACTAATTTTGCTTACGCTATGAAATGAAGTGTGTGCGCATGAAAACTACTAATGTGCGGTAAACCGTACAATATAATTACTTAGTACAAGTGCACTCAGAACTTAGGACACATATTCGATGGGTACCTATTATTGCATTTGTTGGGGAAGCTCCTCGCAGTATAACACTATGATTTGCAATGTTTAAATTACTATGATGCAACATTGGCAACCAAGCGCCGGTGAACAAGATAGTGTGTATGATATTATTGGACACGTCGCCACTCGGCGCGCTCAAGTTACGTGAGAGCCACAAATTGTGTGCAATTCCACAAAACCAGTCGTTTGTAGCACTTATTTATAGCACGACATCCGAGCCAACCGCTGTCTCTGTACATCATGTACTACCTACTGAAACTGGTCCTACTGCCGGTGACACCCGCATAATGACCCCTCCACGATTTTAACCCCGTAAACAAAATTGCATAACTTTTAACTTTATAAGAACCAATTATTTTTCCATAATTTATTTATGATAATGGCTAAAGTAAGAAATACCTTATAAGCTAGCTGTCAGTGAATGTTCCGCTACGATTGTTGGAGTCAGCCATTTTAGAGTTTAGCTAGTGCAGACAGTACCTACGCTAGGAAGTAGGCTGAAACTAAATAAAATGTGAATTGATACAAGCACCCTTTATTATTCCTAAATGTATTTATCTGTTATTATGCTTTTAAAAATAGACACTTCGAATAGATTAAAGATAGCAGAAAACATCGTTATTCATCTTCATCAGTTTATTTTTTGAAATTGTAAGCCAGGCACGAGTCGCGTATGGCTTCCTCCTCATTAGGTAGCAATCATGCGATGGTACCACTTCAGGGCGATGACGTGTATCGAGTGTGTATCATCGCTACACAAGTGGCGGTTGGAGGGTGACTCCAGTCAGACACATGTATGCCGGCCGACGACCCGACCACTTGAACAATGCTTCCCAAACTATTGTCCACGAACATTCACCGATCATCTCAACACATTTGTTTATGCACGTTATGATAATGACAACCTTTTGAAGTTCAAAATCGGCGCGGAGACAAATGTTGTCCCGTTTTTACAACACGTGAAAGTAACGTGGTAGGTATATTCTGCTAAAATACAATACATAAACATGAAGTGCCTACCTACGTGATATAGGTATCTATAAAAAAAATCTCTTTTTAAAATATACTCCAATTCTTCCAATCAACCACTTCCAAAATTCGTTTCGCAGTTTCTTTTTGTTAGTGTCTAATGTAATCAGCAAGTAAATTTAACGCATACCTTTCAAAAATATAGTAACCAAAATAAGTTAAGGTTACAAAATATAACATGACCTCGTTGATTGTCTGTCTGTCTATGCGACGACGTTTTTGTGCCAAAATGTTTAACTTTGCGATCATTAGAGAAACTCACAGACGAATAATTTCAAACCTACTTAGCAGTGTTTTCAATAAATATCGCACTCACAAAAACTACAAGCTAACTACGAACTAGAATAATAATTCCTACGAGGATAAATTAAATAAATCATAGTTCCTTATTCCATACAATAATAATGATTAATTAATTAATTAATTAAAGTAATTATTGACTGTCCTCACGCTAATCATTATCAAGAAAGTAATGTGTTACAGATAACATCATATTTTTAACAGGGAATGACAGTAGGTGCTTGACAATAACTCGTTAAGCACCTATTGTGTGAACAACAATGTGATGTAAGTAGGTAGGTAATAAACACAAAATTTGTGGTTTCTTCCGCGGGTCTCGATTGCTTGATTAATCGATCGTAACCTCTGCTGTGAACTAGCTTTGTGGGTGAGGGGCGCGGTGGGTTGGTGTGGGGTGAGGGTGAAGCTGGGCCAGGGGGGGGGCGGCATATCAACAAGTCCCGTCGCGTCGACGCCGCGTCGCCAACAGTAATGGAGACAAATTAACGACTGCTAAACTGTGCACATTGCACGCGACCTCTCTGATTACTGACGTACACTATAATTACAAACACCCACACATTTGGAATACTATCAATGTATAGACTGCACTCATTTGCAGGACCGTTCATAGATATAAAAAAAAACTATGTGTGTATGGAAGGTCTCGACTCAAGTACGTATATCACCATATTTAGGGGCCACTTGACACTGAACGGTAGTCGTTGTTTACATTAAGACTCTTAGGCTTATCATACTGGCAGTTTCTCATTTCAAGCACTTGGGACGGGTCTAAATAAACATAACGTTAATGAACAATTCTTGTAAGTAGACACAAATAACACAATCGACGCCGTATGAAACAAGCAGGTACGCAGAAAAACAAGTAGATAGATATAATGACCTATATTGGAAATATAAAGTAGCCTTAATATACTTACTTAGCCAGCATTACGTTAACTTGAGTATCTAGGACTAAAATAGAATGGGTCACCGTCGACGTGGGTAGTCAATAAGGCGGACATTAATTATGGCTGCACACACAAAGCGGCTTTGGGTGCATACTGCAGGCATAGAACAGTAACTGTTGTGGTGCAGTGAAAACTGGTCTTACGAGATTTTGATTTCGTTGAAAACGATGGCTTCCGAATCATTTTTTTGGTTCGCAGATTATAGCACGGATAAAGAGCTTTAGAGAAACTCTAAACAGCATTGTGGACTACGAGCCCATAAGACAGAAAACATTTAATTCACCAGTGCTGGCACCGACCGAGCAGGCTCATATATCTACTAAGCTCGCCTTAACCGTGTATAAATGCATGCGGGATATCCTGCCGACGCTTGAATAAACATAACAATAAGAGGGTGTGACCTTAGGAAAATGACTCCAGTCTAGTAAACTTTATATCAAATAGAATACAAGCAAGTCACCCGAGGGTGACGTCACTCAATTGTTTCTTGCATACATTTATCAGGGACACGGTGATAGCGCGGCACAAACAGCTCCCATTATCGGTCAGTCAATACCAGACGTTTTCTCAGTAAAAACCAAGGTTTGCCAAATAACTACATCGAGAAGAAAACATGGATGAACAATAGGTTTAAGTCTGGATTTCATTTGCAAGGGATATCTAAAGCTCAATGTTTAATTTGGTTAAAAAACAATTAGTATACGCCTGAAAAAATAATTGAGACATGTCTGACTCAATCAAAGCCACGGGTAGATGGGGACATGCGGGTCAAAAAATACTATTGATGTCAGAATACATGACACCTTGCGGTAGCGTGTAGGTGACGTCATCAAACATCCCCACACGCGCGCATGGACATTATTTGCGCTAATAATGTTGTAGTGAAGGTCGCCGCCGCGCTGGCCTGAGAGTGTGAAGCGATGGATATCTAACTATACACGATACTATAATTTTGTCTGATTGATTATTAAAACGGCCACTTGAGTGATTGATGAAAATTACGATCATTGAATACCCTGAAAAATATGTTGGAATATTTAAATTAAATGAGCGTCCTAGGATTGTCAGGATTCCTAAGTTAGGAATAGGACATCATAGGTATCTTGGAGTTATCATTATAAATTAGCTTCGAATGGATTAGTAGCTATAACAATATTTTCCGATTGGTATGAAACTATAATGAACATCAGACACATTTTTAGAAGAAGCTCAGATGGTCCATTGATCGGGAGCGACCAGTACTGAACAGGTATCCGGAAGGAGCAAAGCACTGTTGACATATTCCAGGGCTGTAGGACGCACTGTGCCACTTCTCAACGATGCAGATCGGTTGTTACTAAGAAGTTACAATCAATACTACACTTCAAAATTGTATGTGCATTAGGTATTATTGTCCCATAGTAACTTCTAGAAAATGTAAATATCGAACATTATCATCCTTATCAAGTTTTCACTAGTTGCCATTTGCCCGATAGGGAATGATAAAAAGACACTATTATCAACAAATTCCTTCACTACTGCTCGATAATCTGCAGATTCTGGTCAAAAATATCCCGGATCTAGGACTAGTAGTACCTAGTCTCTGACTCCGTCAGCACTCAATAGCTGGTTTGGAATACATCCAGATAATTTTTTCTTGGTATATCAGGGCATTTTCCTTATTTTTATTAAACAATTTAAGACATAATTATTACCCGTTATAAAACACTAGCTGTGCCCCGCGGTTTCACCCGCGTAAATTTGGTTTCGTACAAACTTTCATCCCTTATTTTATCCCCTTGGGGGTTGAATTAATCAAAATCCTTTCTTAGCGGATTTCTACGTCATAACATCTACCTGCATGCCAAATTTCAGCCCGATCCGTCCAGTGGTTTAGGCTGTGCGTTGATAGATCACTATGTCAGTCAGTAACCTTTGAGTTATATATATTTAGATTTGCACAGACAGATACCTTTACCTACTGATCCTTCGTTTCTTGCAGAAGTACAGAACACCAAGCATTCCAACTATAGCTTGTTACACCCGTCCTCGAACATATTACCAACAGTAGGGTTAGACAGGGTTAGACCGACGTTCCTTCAACTACAACACATAAACATATTTTCCGTACTGCGCAGTTCTGATTTATTTATTGTGCAGTTAGTGCAGACGCAGTATAAAGTTTAGATGCGTTGAAAGCGAAAATGATTCAGTAATTCAGTTTAGCGCCCGGTAAATCACTGATGGATGATCTAAAACCCGAGTAAAACCGGCAAGAAACTCAGCCATGCATCTTGTTCATTACACAAATACTTAAGATTGATATCATGCATGTCGTTTGACTACTTTTTGTCTTGTAAAAAAAGCCTGTGAAGGCGGGCTTATGTATTGCGTATGTGTGCAAAGAATGTGTAAAAAACCTGAGTACTGGCATGACCTCGGATCTCGCACCTGCATCCGTAGGACACGTACACTATACAAATTGTCCTGGCTATACATACACTACTAAAACGTAAGATATTGTATAGTATTGTCTATTGTATAGGTAGGTATTGTACCTAGTCTACTCATGTGATGATACGTCTCTCGACTAGACATCCTAGGTGATCATAGTTCAAGTTGTCAGCTAGATAACCGCCGATTGATAAGTAATAACTATACATATATTATTGGAGTCTAGTAGTAGTTACATGGCATATACATAATTATCACCAACATAACGTTATGTTTACAGGTAACTAAATAAACAACTGAATACAAACAAATAATTCACAATTTCCTTTATTTGAAAAAACAATATGATAAGTAAGACTCGTATCTCTTCCAAATAGTTGAAATAAAACGGTTGTATTTGTTAGTGAATGCTCAGAAGGAAGTATCTCCAGTGTAAATATTAGATACTAAGGACTACGCAATAACGTTGGCATGAATTCCAAATGAGTACGTCTAAGTAAATTTTACGTAAACTTGATATTAATGCAGCGCATGTTACTTCCGTATTACCATACCTTCGGCGTGTAATGATCCATAATGAACTCTCAGTATCGAGCATTTGAGATGATGAACATTCTATAATAGTAGGAAATCACCACCCCTTCCAGTGGTACTTAAGCGTAAAGGAACACATAACCTTGAACATGTAATTACTCACGTCAGGTAAGCCAGTTAAGCACATACTTAGTATAAGAAGGTAATACTATACATCAGATTAGGTATCAGCGGTAGGTATCACCCAGGAATAGGTTCAACCAAAGTGCATTATTAAGTCAGTGTACAAAATATGATAGACCGACAAAGGGGTCGGTTTGATTATAAATCATTTGCTCGAGCACTCGGAAGATGCATGCACATTACACTTAATTATTGCGCAATTTTGTGAACACTAAAGTCCTCCAAGACAAACTCCTACGTAAACATTAAACAATTATAAATCGTTGTTTTGTTCTTCAGATTTTGATGACCCCTTTTAGTTGCTTATTGAAAATGAAAATGAAAATGAAAATGAAAATGATTTATTCAGTTTAGGCCCTGGTAAGGCACTTATGAACGTCGAGGAATCTACCACCGGTTCGGAAACTAGCCTTCTTCATTGCATTACTCAGGACTTAATATGAGTGCCATTAGATAACTACTTAATATAAATTAAGTACGAAAGCAATAATGGTGGTCGTGAAACCATTAATTACAATTCTAAATTTAGAACCAGGAAACGTAAAGACACCATGAAAAAATACTAATAGACAATTACCCAATGAAAGACAATCAATCCACGGACCGCCAAGGTCACCCACGATAATGCGGACTTAATACCTACAATGACGAATACATCGCCATCATCTTAGGGAGCTCTAGAAAGGTTACCTCTGGGACCGAAACAAATTGTAATTTAAACAACGTAATTTTTGGCAGCAAGGCAATGTAAGATGAAGATACTGCCGCACGGGTAGCCACATTTTTGTTAGAAATCCAATTGTCTGCTCTTCAAATGTTACTCTCCAAAATACAATAATACAGCTGGACTAAAGCTATAATTACACAAGGCCAAAACAATCCAACAGTCCAGATTTAAGTAATTTCCAACCACTACGATCGGTGTTGCTGACAGTTATGTAGAGTAGTAAACAGCGCCGACCTTACCCTTCACTCACCTCACAGGCTCGAGTGCCTACCCACATGGCCTCCAGCCTCGACTCTAGATGTAACGTAACAAGCCTACGAGCGGTGGAATTTAATAACACTAACAGGTTTCATCGAGACACGCCAATGAGTCGGCTATGTAAATATCTTCAATATACATATTTCGAGGCTTTGCGGTGAGGCACATTTAACAATTCAACGGCAAAACCACGCTGGAACGATACTTGAGTATTCTGTGGCATTCTAGAATGTCCTGATTCCAAACATTAAGTGAGGTCTTAATGCATCACATCCCCAGGTTACAATGGTTCTGATTCCGAAGCATAATTTAACCAGGTCAAAACACTAGTGCCAACCGAATCATCAACTCATACTAACAACAATGGCAAATAGTTTTGTTCATGTCGGGGTAAAATGATGCCGGATCCTTTGCTTAGGAGAGCATTTATAATACATATTAGCAATATAAATGGAGCATGTAGAACTTTATAAGCCAATGAGGTCATCGAGTGACTTGTTTTAAGTTTATTCATCATAACAACCACAACCGCAACCGGAATCCAACATTGCGGGTTAGCATAGTGAGGATATGTAGAAGGTGGGAAATTATTGACAACGCAATGTTTGGACACGCTCATGCAATACCTAAGACTACCAAGGTAGCTTCAATGTAGCTATTAGCTGTTCATTTATTTAATACCTATAGGTAATTACATCGATAAACAACAAGGTTGTCTTGTCATACATCGAGGACTACGTTTCATTCAATGTTCATTAAAATAATCGTTACATTCGATAATACTATAAACTGTAGGCTCCACTGTCGTTTGTATACCCCAATAACGAGACTACAGATAGGTACTTCTAAGACATAACGCCGACAGTCTTCCCACAACGAAGCTATGGATTATCGTAATTTTGTATCCAATAAGCTATATTTTATAATTGAAATATTCTGTCTGGTGTTTTCTGATGTATAGGTAAACAAAGCAACATTTGTCACCCAGAAGCTCGGTAAAGCTCCACCAATGAGCTACCGAGGCGAGTCCGATACCTTTCAAACATCCAAGGTGGCCTTCTCTAACTCGTTGCAACATTATGTTGCATCTCGTCCATTCCCCGGCGCGACTACATTACAGTTGCCCAAGCATAGACAATGACAGAATTCGCTCAGCTTATCTGCTACCACACACAACTGTACCACACCAACTCTATTCGATATGGAATATACTCATTTAGAAATTATTATTAGTGTTGGAACTCATAAATTCAATAATATAGCATAGAATGAACATCGAATGTTGAATTCATAAATAGCTGCATTGAGGCGAGCACTGGGGACTGGGCAATGAAGGCAGTTCAATTGGCGTCTGGAGGCATCGAACAGACACTCTCTCAAGCTGAGTGAATACAAGTCATTCATAGTATTCAAGCACGCGGTGGTTCTTTGTACAATTTAGTGGAGAGGTGAACCACTGACAACTACGTACAGTTAACCACTATCCCTTCGGATTATTGCGCGGCGCTCGCCACATACACCGTAAAACCGTAGTTATGTTTATTTTGTTATTACATCATACTTATTTATTATTTTTATTGTTACAGGTAAACCACATTCAGAACTACAGTCCCAGGTATCCAAACATTTTCGAAATTTTTATAGCGCGAAACTTTTGTGCCGATGCCGACCAAATACCAATATCAATATGGAGTAATTTCGATTGATTTCAGTTCTGAGTCATAGTGTAAATAATAGAATGTATTAAATAGGTACTGTCATTGACTGAAATACATTTAGAACAATTAATTTTCACAGCACATCTGGGTGATATTCTAATCAGACTATAAATAAATGTTTGAGTGAAATAGGCCTTAAAATAGATGGTGTTCCGTAAATCGCATCGGTTAGGTTATAAACAAGTGTGACAAGACTGACAAGTGCAAACATGGCGTGTCCGTTACGTCCCCAAATGGCGAGTGTCCGGCGATTAGCTGCGTGCGATACGATGCGACGCGAGCGTGGCGTCACGTCGGACACTTGTTGCACTGTCTAACTCTCATTTAACATACGTCTATGAACCCGTCCTAAGAACCATAGTGGCATGCCATTTTAATTGAGTAATCAATTTATAGATGAATCACGATGAGAGAACCCTATTGAGTCCGTTTTCCACATAGGCTATTGGTGCACTACAGAGAAAATGTGGATTGAAACCACGAACAAACATACAAGTAAGGAAAATGAAGGATTATTAAATTTATACGAACAAAAATGCTGACAGCTTTATAGCCCGACAGCATCAAACGTCACTATTGTAAATGATATTGATATCCATAAATAAGTATCATTATCTTGTCCCCATAATTTGATGGATCTACCATTGATAAGTCACTAGAATATTTTGCAACGTTATAGCGAAAATAATCACCAACAGTTAAGGTAGCTAAATAAATGGATTAAGGGTGCATTTCTACCAGAATTGTGCAAGGATGCGTAGGAATGTTTTGTTGCAAACCATAAGAATGACATCACTGAGCGAGGGCTAAGTGAATGAAGCCCTCAATGAACACATCCCTCGCAAATCGTTGTTAGATACACACCGTAAGGGTCGTGTGACTTACCCGTGAGTCGTATACCCTGGTGAGTGTGTCGTAGCGGATGGAGCCGAGGAAGATGACGGCCTGCGCGCCGCAGCCTCGCCCGCGCGCCACCAGCTCCACGCACACCATCTCACCGTCGCGGACCACTATGTCGCAGAACACCTGCACAATGCAAACTATGCATTACTAATAATATGTACATTGGTGCGGGAGGTACATTTTTAACGTTAGTAGAATAGTGGAAACTATTGGGGAGGCAAACTTCAGTCATACCAGAAAATTGCTTTAAAAATAATTACAAAGTAGTTCAAGATAAAATTACTTGAGTATCGTGAACAAGGACAACCACTGTAGTTACGTGATCTAACCCAGTTCCGACAACAGACGTACAATACGCGTCAAACTCATATTAATTCAAGGGGTTATATGTATACAAACGGTAAGTACTTATGGGCATTTTTACCCAAGTTATAACCTGGGGTTAATGTAAAATATCAGCAAGACAGAGTACGCAGAGCGGAGTTAAATACTAACATTGCTTATCTTAGTGCAAAACGAGAATATAACGAAAATATACGAGTATTGTCTAGATTATATTGTCGGTGTTTGCGACTGTTTGTTGCATGTGGCTGTAGAAGAGTCACCGACCTTGTCGTGACGTCGCGGTATTGTATTCATAATTTAAACGCTCTGACGAGGCTAACCCGCCGCGACTAGATTAGCCACACGACACACTACATGCACAAACGATCGCTGTACGCACACTCGGCTCACACATATACTTAACTCAGGATAAATAATGGTCTTACCACTACCTAATGCTACACTATACCTGCATGAAAATATATCTAATACAAAACAAATCATTCTTCGGACAGTACTACCAGGGCAGACTTATTTAAGTATTACACACGAATTACGTCCTGAAAGCGTTACAACATTACGGCGAATATCTGCATACATCAGCTAAACACCAAATAACAATTAAATAATACGTCATGCATTGTTTTGTGTTTCCAAATACCTTATGTTGTCAATGTGCATGTTTCGAACAATACGATACCAAATATGCTTCTAATGCAATGTTTCCCAGTCAGTGGGTAAGACTAACTAAACATAGTACAATACACAGATATCAGTCTCGCCGTTAGCTCTCAATATATTGTTGTCGTGTCTGCCCTATGCCCGCAACAACAATAAAACTCCACATTTTCTAGAACGAATTCAACGAAACGTTCGAGATTACTGGTTTCCAACCAAATATCAACATTATGCCGCAGATAAAGCAATACATTCCCAGTTTATCAAACTGAGAAGTTATCTACGGAACATTTTATGTCAATCGCGATAACGAAATGGTTAGATAAGAAATCGCTTTATCAGAATGGTACTGGCAGTATACAAATTGTCACATGGTCACATCACACCTGACACGAGGCCCATGTTATTATTTGAATACTATTGACAACGGGAGGTAGGTAGGTACTTAGGAAGGTACACATTGAATGCAAATATTTTATTATCTAGCAATTTACTTGTAGGTATTACATGTAGGATCTCACAAAGCCAGGACACTTGCAGAATTTGCAATTGCAATATACATGGCATACATTACGATTAATACGTATTATCGTTATCAACAATTACTACAAAGCCAGATTCCAGTATCGAATATATTTAAATTAACATTATATCCGTATACGATAACACTTTAAACAAACAATATCTGATACCTGTAGAAGTACGACATTGTATTGTGTGACTTTAAGTTAAACTAAAATTAACCAACGTATATAAAAAAGCAATGTATCCGACGTCAACCAGTGACTGGCAGTAAAACCCGCTGAAGTGCATCTAAGCACGACTAACTGAGCAACCATTGTAAGTGAACACTACGGGCCTAGTACAGCCACAGCCAGCGAGCAGCGGCTCAAGGATATGGACCATCTTGCGAGATGATTGCGAGTGGCGAACACGAAAAGCCACCGTTTCATAACTTGTCCTCCAACTGTATTTGCATTCTGGTGGCATTCGTTTAACAGTTTTTTAAGAACGGCACTCTACTCATACAAATTTGGGATAAGCGCTCATAATAAAAGAAAATAAGGAACAGGATAAGGGGATAAAGATAGGACTGCTCCTTATTTTTGCGAAATACACGGTGTAGTGAGAATAAATCCAATTAGCAGTCAGAAATCAGATAATGAATTAATACCGGTTACCAATACACAGTTCACGCAGACAGCCAAATTTTTCACAATACTATTTGGTAATCCAACTGATGACTCTTTCGACTTTGATCAACCTAATAGTGTGACCAAACGCTGCAATGCATAAAGTAATCGGGAGGTAAATTAAGTGCTATCAATTCCAAATATTATCTTGATCGTTGATGGTCTAACTCTAGAGCATTGTAATAACAATCAAATGTTTATCAACTAGTAGCTTTGTCCATCAACGGTCTACATTCAGAGAATAATCAATGCATGCTGAATTTATGAAAACATCCTCAAAATTTATTTTAATTTTTATGCTACCAACGACAAAACAAGAAGGTACATACTTGGAGTAGACATTATAAACCAACAATGACCAAAAGGAATCAGTTTCTAAATAAAAGTGTTAATGCCGTCATGAAACCGGTCTTGAGGAAAATAATATAACGACGAAGGCTGCGCTAAAGATTAGCTATCAGTCAAATGATCATTTACATATTGTTACGCAATATAATTATGGAAAGGTGAGGAAATCAATTCAAGATAATTATTAGTTCGAGAGCGAAAGTAACATGTAAAAAGAACGACAAACTGTCGACGATGTTAAGTTATTCTGCCACGTTTCTCTTTAGAGCTGAACCCACAATGACAGTGCAATCTTTGGAAGACATTGCACGGACAACTTCACCTAACACTCTCTCGGGTATCTCGCAGACAGTTGGCTAACGTGCAATGCTCGTAGCATCTCGAGTTTGTTTACATGACTGAATGGCTACTATAGCTACAACAGTGAGCTCGAAGTGTGCGTGGTGCACACCGATGTATTACTTTATCATCGCACACACGCCTGCTATGCTATATTTAGCTTCGACGTTCCTTCCTCCTCCGAGCTGCCCCGCTTCATACTAGTAGGTAACTTATTATGTTAACTGTTCCAACGACTTGCAGAATTTCAATTAAACCTCACCTATTATTATGAATAGAATAGATAGAATGACCACAGGATAGACCTCTCGCTCGAATGACGTCACCAAACCATCTTGGTCTAATTGATTCATCCAATTGCTTTGATAATTTGTTCAACAACATCGACTCATCGCGGAATTTCCGCGAAAAGTTCAGTTCTCAGGTGCTATAATTAAAATATGAGCACGAGTGTGTGTGACACAGCTGGATCACGGCCTTGATCTTGTATCGTACATGACGTTCCCAGTACCTACACTCAATAATTAAATGCTCATTCGACCAAAAAAAGGAGCTTGGTGTGTTGCTCAAAACAACAAGGTCAATGACATTCACATTCTACCACACGCCAAAAATATTAAAAACTTTGATTTCGAATTAAAACCAAACCCCAAAAGAACAATTCTATGAATAGAACTGTTATTAACTAATAATAAATTAAGCAACGAGCCAGACGCTTTGTAACTGGTACCAAATTGCAGTACTTTAAGTTACTATTCGTACCGAAATAAATACGCATTAGTAATGAAAAAGAAAGTGTAATCATTGGCAGAATCGAGACGGTTCAGGGCAATCGAGCCGGCGAGAGCAGGAGCCAGAACTGGTTCAACTCATAAAATCAACTTGCAGTATTGAAAACCGACCAAATATCGGCATCAGTTCAAAATTATTGCCAACATGTGAGTTCAACGCTACATCAGCACTGAACTCATACATTTGTTCTTGATATAGAATGGGATATTCTGTACCATTTACATTCAATCACTGATTTAATCATTGCATATTTCTATGTCGATTTTAGTCATTTGTGGGTATTAAGTCAGTTTTTTTTGGGGACAAAGTTTTGAGATAATGTTTTTGTTTTCCATTCGAATTTCATATTATGTGTCCCCATGTACTTTTTTTTAAATCTTTTCATAAAGCCTCATCGGAGCATATTGCCCAAAGCGTAACACGGGGAATGTTGAACCTTATACAATAAAGCAGTAATGAAGTTAATACAATAGGGGAGGCAGAGCGCCGTGCAGACGACCCAGTTAGTGGCAGCCACCAGCCGAGTACAATATAACAGCCCCGCCTGGTTACGTCTGCCCCGATAACACTTCCTCTGTGGAATACTCTCCTCAATGTGTGGGACAGTATCTAGGTCGGACTATAAACGTTCCTCTATTCTCGTATTAAGGTCGTGTAACATAAATGCCGAATGTTGGATATTGTTTGCTCGATGTCAAATTTGATGATAAACTTACCACATAAAATGATGTTCATCAATATTTCGGGCTTTATTATGGCGACAAAGCAGTTGTTAATCTTACTTTATATAAATCGTACAAATACACACATAACAATGTGAAACTATCTAAAACAGATTACATTTAGTATTTGGTAGCCACCCGCCCACGGCGACAGAGCGACGCCGCTGCCACATTGTCCGTCCATATCGAAGGTCACGCCGAGATAATGCGACGATTTTGAGTGTTTACCATCTACATAAAATGTTTCGACATTATCTTTCTATTCGCCAATTCAACAATCTTCCAAAATACAAGTAAAGTAAATTATTTCTCAGCGTCCAACTATATGTAAGACATCAGTAATCGATCACCGGGTTAGGCGGGCCAAACATTTGGGCTGAGCTTATCTGACAGTTGAAATAAAACATTGAGAGCAAAGGCAAGATAAAAATGATCTACGTGTCAGACAGAGACGCATTCCAACGGAACCGGACATATAGCGAGCAGGAAAGGAATGTTAGTTCAAAGCAAGGGATTACATTAGCGTGTGTAAGCACTTCGCAGCAATCGGTCAGCGGCGATTAGCGTTGGGCGCCTTTATCCAGTATCGCTCCATACTCGAACGTTGCCGCTCCTACCTTTGGCACGAGGCACTGCCAATACACAAGTTCGTTTAATCAATCAGACTTCAGAGAGTACGAGTTATATTGACGAAACCTTAAAGAAACTGGGTCACTAAAGGGTTAATACAATTGAACTTTACAGCAGAACATTACAAACGAGAAGTGAAATCAAATCTGTATATCTGCATATTACAATAGCAGATTCGGTAATTAATTAATTCGTGCGTAATTACTATTGGATAATACAAATGCGGTAGATAAGTATAAAGTTATTGAGAACAAACAAGCTATGGACCAGGTCCAGGGATATACCTGATATAATGATATTAGTATATACTATATTAACCGATCCGAATTTAACGCCGTAAGTTTTATTAAAAGTAGTTTTATAGAACCAGCTAACCCTCCCCAAAATCGTTCATCTCCTCGATTGATATCAGCTATCAAATTGTTTGGAAATGTTATAACGCGTCTAAAAATAGCAACTAATTTAAAACGGACGATGGTTTAGAGTTCGGCGCGGGCGCAAGGTCGAAATTTTTGTCCGTCTTTATTAGGTAGATTCACATGATGAGGATGACCACAATCCTACAAGGTTTACAAACTAGGTTAAATATCATCTGCATTTGTGTTGCATCATATTTTTTTACAAGCATATAATATGGTCTAACTACACTTTGCAGTTGCTACTTGCACCTACGGCTTGTTGACATATCTGGCTCTTGGTCTTGGTTACCTTTGGCATACGGTTGCTTGCTACAGTAATTAGGAATTCGAAAAGAAAACACACAATTCGCAACATATTGATGATATAAGTATCGCAATGTTATCAAGCAAATCATGTCGCAAGGCTAATTATTGTAAAGTGCCTCGACCCCAGCGAGACGGTCAATTGAAGAAAAATTGTACGGCCACTTGGCGATCATCACAATACAGAATGTACATTAACAATACAATTTAATTCGTGTCCAACGATCGAGATAATATTTATACTCTGCTTTTGCACTGATAGCATTCATCTCAGCAGTCGCCTTGCTTAGTATTGTCGTGACCCAGTTAACTATAACCAAACTAAACTATTTGGCGCTGCGACGAACAGCCAGTGCTACTGGCCCAGTAGTCAGCTACAAGTAATTCTGCTTGTACTGTTACTATGCACTTTTTATGAATACCATATCTTAAAAAAACCTTATGTCATTTGATTATTTATGTTTAATTAATTCCCTAAAATTAAGTAATTAATTTTACAATTAGACTACAAGTATGCAAGTAGTTGGGCAGCCTCGTGGTCTGGTCAAGATTGACGTCCAACCATATAATTGAAGAAACTACTGTAAATCGCCATAGTATGTTATTATGAACCAATGAGCAACATAGTGGGAGGGAAGGACAGATGTTGGTTATGTGCTGGGTGGGTGAGCCCGCGCGGGGGTCACCATGTGAGCCTCGAAAATGTCGGTAATGTAACCCGTTTCCACGCGTGTATACTTCTGCTCATATATACACAGAAATAGTAGAAGTTTCCGTTGTTATTGATGCGTCGCCGTTTATTCAGTTTGTTTATATTGGAATAGAGCTCGCTTTGACTGACGCATTCACCTCAGACAATAAAGTATATTTCATTTAAGTATATGGCTGAAAATGTATACGTATACATACATATTGCTGCTTCGAACAGAACGTAAATAGCAGCCGATTCCGACCATTGTTCTTTATCGAGGAACGTTAAGACATTTAATGCATTAATATTGGTATAAAGAAGCTATCGTGCGAAGGTCTAGTTCAAGAAATGCAGTCTCTTATGAGCGGTGATATTTGAATCCTGGCAAAAGGAATAGCTTCAATACAGGTTCAAGTCATGATGTTCACTTCAATTATTGTATGTATTGTTGGATGTGGCCGGTGATTGTGTTTGGGACCTTGACAACACCTCTACAATTATATTTGACTAAAACCTATTAAAATTCATTATTGCCAAGGCTTCCCACTCGTTATTTCAATTATGTAGCATCAGTGTAATAAACAAGCATCTGCTTACTTTAAGACTATTAATCATAGTCAGCTTAGCTATAATATTTAACAATATACAGTGTTAGTCACATCTTGGTACTCTGGTCTCTCCATCAGGCTGGCAAATGACAGGTGACAGACCTGTCGCTCTCTCTCCACTGAACAATATTTCACCAGCCATCGAAATATACATAGTCTGACATTAGTTACCGACCGCCAGTGGACGTTAGCTCAATTAGTGTTAATTTCATTCATCATTAACAATTCCGTTGGATATTATTCGTCGCTAAACCACAGATTAAATAATACTTAAGTACTACGTACTAAACGATAAATGACATCGTTATTTCTGAGTCATAATGCTATTTGCCAACCAATAACTATTCAGCGACAATTCCAATCACACTACTAATAAGTATAGTTGATGTATTGAAGTATTGAAAATGATGACGTATATCGAAATTCCATTGCATTGTTCCACCCGAATTTTATTTAGGTACGTTGGTTGGACTTGCTCTTCTACATATATTACAATTTGCATTAGAGGTCATTCTAGGACACTCAATTCCTTTCGTTGATTGTCAAAGTTTAGTTTAAAATTATTCCGCCACGAAACCTCACAAGCGCAATACACACTGTGACGCAAACGCAGAAGCAGTAAAACCAATGTCTGACCTCGTCAAAGTTGTCCACCATGAAGCAGATGTGGGGGTAGGTCATCTCCTCGCCCTCGCCCTTCGTGTCCATCTTGCGCCGACTCGGAGACGCGTACACCTGACATTATAATATAACAATTAATAATTACTTCATGACTATTACAACGACCTCTCTTCAAGCAAAAAATCGTCATAAATAAAGTTTCTGACGCTAAAGGTGCTGGTTTCAGCGTCCTCTACGAGGCTAGCATTACGACTTTTATTTTATTGTGAACTGGGCACGATTTCTCAATAAGCAAGATAATATTCTCATCAAAAATACGTCATGCAAAGTAACAATGTAGTAAAGCTACTTAAGTGTAGGTAGTAAAATGTTATGCTGGGAAATTGTATAATATAGATGTGGTGTTCCGACGGTGAACGGCAAATCCTTCAACGGTAACATATGCTCAATGTTAACGTATTTAAGTCTAAATTGTAATGATGATGCATGCTTCGAAGCCCTGTTGTTAGTGTGTAACCTGTTCTTGTATGTTGTGTAACCGCGGAGATAATGACTCGGCGATAATTAAGTTCGCGTTCATACATTTGTTTACAAGGCGCATTTGTAGTTATTATGAATTCAGTGGCTAATACAAATTTATTGTTCTAAAGTCTCTACTATACTATCTGTATTGGTACGTACGAAGCCTGCTAGATTATCTGAGTCATAAATATATCGTCACTAATCCAGTGGTAAACACAGAATATGGCATTACATTTAATACAGGTATACCTATCCTTTTATTAGATATCTGCAACCAGTCCAACACTTACTTATGCTTAGCTATAGTTACTTAGCTGACGACAATAAACAAGTTTAGAAGTTCTAATTCAATGTACATACAGACAACAGACACTAGCATTAGTGCACATTTGAATGAGAATTGTAATAATTAATGTACTGTGAAGTGGCTACGGAAATAGCAGTCACATTGTGATGTCGGCGAGCATGACCGATGGCGAGCTAACGACCCCTCGCCCGCTGCCGGCACAACTGTTGGATTTGTACGATTAGCGAGATCGATCCAGACAAGTCGAGTTTGTTAACTGATGGACACTAATCACCCTTAACGATGTCAATTAAATAATTACGGATGAAACGCGATAAGATCTAATACGTGACACGAATTAAAGGAAACGTTGGCCGTGTAACAAAATAAACATTGAGGTAAAAACGTTCCTAAATTACTTATTACTTACCCGCTCTGCGAACCATGTGCTGCACACGCTGGCTGTTAAACGGTCAACCACGATCAAATAACTAATCCATTTAAGATAATTAGAAGGCTCGCGTTAAGAAGCTGTCCTACATGTTTCGCAAACACCGTGTACACTAGGATGTCATAAGTGCTAGTTAGGTGCTAATAGCGATGCACTGAAAGTCTATTATCAACGACGAACCTGAATTACTAAACACACAATGGATAAGGATTTTTAAGTTTCAATTATTCTCCTAAGGATTAGATGGACTAGAATATTTACAAATCGTATGGTAATGAAGAGCCATTACTTTAAGTAGTTTCTATACAAAGCAACAGAATGAGGTTGTTCATGGGCGCGGACATTAGCAGGCCAAGTCAACCAAACTCTTTACATATTGAATTCTTTTGATTAATTGATGACACTGATTGCTAAATCGAACAGATTTATATATTTCGCATAATCGGGAACGTTACCCTCGGAACACCTTGACCGCCCGTCGCTCAGGGTAGCCGTTGCCAGAACTCGATACTTAAATATAGCCACTTGAAATAAATAGAATAGGTGACATAAATACTATCTCCAGCACGCAAACAGATCCACCACACTGAAATGATGAAATAAAGCGAATTAGCTGTAAAAGAGCAAGTTCTCACGCCACATCGAGCTTCATTGAGGACGATATGATCAAAGCATACAAAGCCAATTACCAACCAACTCGCAAATGTGATTTGTCAACGGAGGCGGATACGAACCATGTTCATTCACATGAAAATTACATTTTAGTATATAGCTTGCAGTAGTTTTACAAAGAAACTCAACTATCACAAGATTGGTAAGTAATGTTCGATACAGTGTTTCTATAAGCTGGGCGAGACAGTAGGCTGGCGGGAGTAGCACTTATCTAGTGGCCCGTATCCCGGGCGACAGTGCGCCCGTCCGCTGCCCCCATCCAGGTATTACCTTGACCCGGTTCCCGCCCATCACCACTACACTATCCGCCGTCTACATTGAGATAATACTTGTTTATAAAATCGCTCGTTCACATTATTGAGACAATCAGACTAGATGTGCCACTAGCGGATATAAATAAAGACATGTGATTAATCAGTGTCAAAGGTTGTATTGTAGGTACTTACATTGCGTTGATAAAATGACGTCATGCATGATCATATATCAATTATCATAGCACAGTAAAAGCAAAGCAAATAACAAACAAGCGCGAGCTTCGTGGAGAGCATAACGAATGAACACTACTCCAAATAAATTCATAAGTTATTACATAGTTTTGTTCAGATAGCTGCAAGTGAGCAAATTATCCAGCTCAGAAGATCAACAACGTTGGAAAATAGGAAATGTTGCCGAAACGATAAACTTGTCAGTGCATTTTTTTGTGCCTCATTATTATTACTTTCAACCACAAGCCACAATTTGCTTATACTCGTAAATATAACAGATGGTATAGACCGATAGACAACCGTTGCCCGTGACGAGAGAGCTGTACAAGCGTCACATTGTCGGAGCCAGAGGGATATCGGTCAGTGAGCCAAACGGCACATTAGTATGCCACCCCACGCAGCTACTGCCAGAACACCACTGCCTCACACTATTACGAGTACTTACTCTACATTTTGTGACTCACAACTGCGTGCGCTTATTCACCATTATTTATTTTATTGCTTGGGAAACCAACACCTCACTTAGCAAGAATAAGTAATTATATTTCAAAGACATTATTGTACCTACAGTGATTCTCATTGTCACTACCAATGTTTATTTATCTCAATCCCCTTAGACTTCGGAGTCCATGACACGTGTAATTTAGAGTATCGTCAGTTTTCACCTAATATCAATTCATTAGAATATCATATTCAAAGAACTACATTTATTAGAGTAAATCACCCGTGTACAGCCGCAACAACAGTTAAATACTGAATGCGTAATAATTTATGTCATGTGTAAGCTCCCACTCTGAGCTAAGACCCCAAAGCTCCGTAAGACGCAATAGCCCAAATAGTACTGTTCGTGCTGATGCTCATTTAGATTACCTTTATACAATATTAGTGTACAATTGTTGCTGTTTACATTCTCGTCGTAATAATTTGATTACACACTACAGTTAGAAGAGACGTGGCGCACTTTATTGTACATCTTTGCTTACAATTTCTAAGAAAATATTTAATATTATTTGAGTTTTGTATAGAGGCATAGACAACCTTTGCCACATGCTACGAGCCTTACATACTTCTTTCGCTTCATCCACATTCATGCATCTATTCATACACTTCCCTCGGTTATGAGTGCTCCGAATTTGACCTTTCTGAAAACCTTTTTGAGTTTTGTCGTCTTAGGATTTTCAAATTGTTGTCTTCAAGTCGATACTCTTCAACCAAACACAAATAGGGATAGGACGATAAACTTGGCTAGCCGCCCATAAGTAGTAAAGCATAAAGATGACAAGAACGGTGGGATCCGCCCGTACCACTGAGGGTCCATTAATGTATACTTGATGTAACGTAATCAAGCACCCGCATTTTTTACAAACAGGCTATTCGAACAAAGTGGATTCATAAATGTCCACCAATGTACCCGACCAATCATATCAACCTTTTTGAAATTGTATTCTATGCGTGCACAGCGTAACCACCAACGTTGATAATAATGCCTAAATATACATTGATAAGTATTGGACACGCTGAAAGTATTACTCGCGTTGCTGCCGACGCATAGTTTCGATTACGTTAATGATTGTTTAATATGTGTCAAATCAATTAGTTTGATAAGTTGAGCAATGCCTTGATTACTATCGTATCACTGGCATCATTTAAAATTACATTCACGCTATCAAAAAAATAACATAATGATCTTTACTTCAGCACTGACTGTGAAAGCATTCTGTACTTCACATTATCTCAAATCAGTAAAATTCCTAACGAAGTTACTAGTTGTTTCATTATGCCATGAAGTTATAATCTACTAGGAAGAAGTTTACGATTACAATTCCCGCGTGGGGTTTGTTCAACATCACTACGCCGCGGTTGGTGGTTAACCACGATAGCACGCAGCTACCAGAGATGGGGAATTAAGCCGGTTTACTATCTCGCCAAGACAGTTAAACCCAAGGCTTAATGGTTTAAACAACGTCACACTCACAAGGCTTGCGTGGGCCTGATACTCCGATATGAACTTACCCACTAGGAAACCGGATTCAACGCATAGCACTTAGTTGTTTTATTTATTATGTGTGGCTTTTAATACATTTATGCTAGAACTGCCTGCCTTCATAAGGATGTTGTATTATAATTAATGCCACGTCCCCACGTAACAGATATTTTTGTGATCAAAAAATCTCAATGTACTAAGTGCGTGGGACTTGTGATGGCAGCATTGACAGATACTGTAATGCTTACAATAAGCCTCTGCGAAACAAATCGCGTTGGTCAGGCTAATAATACACAAACGGTGTTCATTGACCTAATCACTAGTCAGCATTGCTATCATTGTATTGAATGAGTATGTACTTAATAATCCGATACAGAAGCCCCAAAATTTGAAAGGTGAATACTTGAAAATATATATTACGAAATTTAATTATTAGGAATTATTCCAAATTGTGTCACTTAATTATTTTATAATGAATGCCCATATCTAGCAATTAGTGAAATGCCATTGTAGTGTCAGGAATTCTAAAAGTACCTATTTAAGTAATCACCGCTAATTAGTACGCACGTGGTTTCCAAACTATTTGATAATTATTAATTTCGAAGTAAGCAAGCAATTACGTTACGAATACTTAGTTATGGAAACCTAATTAATCCTTGTTGTTCAAATAGCTGATCGGATCTGGGAGACTGGGAGACCAGAAGTAGAGTCATAATAGTCAAATCAGATAATCAAATATCCATATCCATCGCAACCCATTGAGCGGGTCGGGCTCGGGAGGCGCGCGGCGGGTACTCGCGCACCGGCGCCGGGGGGAGGGGCGAGGCTGCGGGGAAGGGGTGACGTCACGCGCACGTAATTGCTTCCATTTCATTGAGCCGAGCGCGCACGAACACGGCCGACGCTACCCGAACGCGGCCGCCGGGCCGAAGCCAACCAGTGCTACATCTTTTCTAGTTCTAGTACGCGCTCGCCCCTTAGCACGCTCGCTCGCAGCAATAATAAAGCTCCCCACGAAAAAAAATTGTATTGTTACGAGCCCGTCGCGACTTCGTTGATCTGTGCCGTTCACAAAACGGAATTAGTGTTGTGAAGCTCCTGGCTCCTAGTGTGAGTGCGCGATTGTGACGTCGTCGTCGGCTGTGTAGTGAAGTGTGTCCATCCACAATTTCCATTTCGACCTCGTTTGCGGGAGTGTGATTTGAGTGGTCGCGAGTCAGGCGGCCCGGCTTTCTATCGGGTGCACATGCTTGCCGAGACGTCGAATCGATGAGCCCCGTGTTCCCGCCGCCGACTGACAGCCCGCACATTGATCGGGTGAGTCGGAATACGGAATACTTTAGATTGTTAGGTGTTAGTCGGGCGGAAAAGCTTTCTTTACGCGGTCGGAACGCATAACTGTAGCGAAAGAGAAATTAGTCGGGCGATATTGGTGAGTGTGAGGAGTAGGATGGCGTACGACAGCCGGCGGTGGCGGGCCCGATCATATGACGCGAGGGCCGCCGCCGCGCATCCCGGCCCAGGGTCTTTGAACCGAGCCCCGCGCTGCTATTGTTACTTTGTTGGTATACGAACCAATTTCTAGAAACACATTACAAATACGCTCGGCACGTTACTATTTACACATTACGATCCTTTAATCACGCACGGCTATCAAACACAGATACAATGTCCTATTAATAATTAGTTCAGTGCTTAAATGCTTATTAGTCGTTGTTATTGCTAGTGTATCCCATACACAACATAGTCTAGAGAACTGATATTTACTTCATAAGCAAATAAATTGTGTTTGAATTGGCGGAGCTATGTTAATGAAGTATCACATCGAATTATGCTATGTATACTTGTGTATACACAATGTGTTAGTTACTCAAATATCTTTCATACTACTTTAAATAATGTCAATGTTGATAATTATATAAAAAATATTATACCTACCGTCATTTCAATTATCATAATAACGAAGTCGTAAATACTTGCACTGGATTGGTTATTTGATTGGCTACTTTAATAACAAGTTTTAGACACTACTGCAGCCTCTAGCAAATTTTTATGTGGGGGGTGTTTGCTTGTCATAAGGCGAGCTCTAAACGTGTTTTGTCACGCGGACGATAGTCTAAGTCTAAATAATAATATGAGTGTGGTCAAGTGTAAAGCAGCAAATATATGTAGTGATTGTACATGTTCCAGGGGGTTTCCAAGCGAATGGTGAGTGGATGACCGTGTCGGCGCGCTCCCCGGAGCAGGAGGCCCGCGCCGCGCCGCAGATCGGGTCGGAGCCGCTGGTGGCGTCCGTGCGCGTGTTCCTGGCACGCGACCTGCCCGCCAAGGCGCCGCCCTCCGCGCCCGAGCCCGCGCCCGAGCCGCGCAGCGATGTCGTCATAGCGGCGCACACCGCGCACGACGACATCAAGGGCATCAACTTCGAGCCGCGGCTCAAGCCCAATGACCTGAACAACAACGCGCCGCGCCCCGCCGCCGCCCTCGCCATGCCCAACGCCGAGCTGCTGCAGCGCCAGCCGCTGCTCGCGCGCACTCTCAAGTCGGACGCGCCGCAGCCCACCACCGACGAGTCCGACCCGGACCAGGAGCACTCGCCGCAGCGCTCGCACGGCACAGACTTCATGGTCGAGATCCCGCCCGGCGCGGTCCGGGAGGAGAGGTACCCAAAGGAGATATGGAAGACTATCCTCTCCTTCTTCTTCCTGTTCCTGTGCGTGTGCATCAACATGATGTCGCTGTCGCTGGTGCACGAGCGGCTGCCGGACCGGAACACGACGGCGCCGCTCAACGACATCGTGCTGGACAACGTGACGGCCCGCGACTGGGGCCTGGCGGTGTCCGAGTACCTCATCATGGTGTCCACCACGGTCGCCATGCTGGTGGTGGTGTTCCACAAGCACCGGTTCATCGTGTCGCGGCGGCTGTTCTTCATCATCGGCCTGCTGTACCTGTACCGGTCGGTGACCATGTTCGTCACCGTGCTGCCCGTCTCGAGCACCACATACTTCTGCAGCCCGAAGAGCAACAGCACCGCCCCGCTGCTGGTCATCAAGAGAATGTTCTATCTGATATCGGGCTTCGGCCTGTCGATAAACGGCAAGCACACGTACTGCGGCGACTACATATACTCGGGGCACACGATGGTGCTGGTGCTGAGCTACCTGATCGTGGCGGAGTACTCGCCGCGCAAGCTGTGGCCGGTGCACTGGGCCATGTGGGGCTCGGCGCTGCTGGGCGTGACGCTGGTGCTGCTGGCGCACGCGCACTACACCGTGGACGTGGTGATCGCGTACTACGTCACCACGCGCCTGTTCTGGACCTTCCACTCGCTGCTGGTGACGCCGCACCGCAGCGGCGGCGGGTACAACCAGTACATGATCCAGCGCGAGTGGTGGTACTGGCTGTTCACGTACCTGGAGCGCAACGTGCGCGGGCCGGTGCCGCGCCGCTACGAGTGGCCGCTGCCCTGGCCGCGCACCAAGCTCTTCAGCCGGCTCAGCTAGTGACGCGCGCGCGAGCCGCTGCCGCCCCCCCAGCGAGTATGACGCTCACCTTCTGCGAGTGCCGCTTCAGCACCTGCAGCTCCTTGGGGCTGGTCCGCGTGCAGATGGCCAGCGTGAGTGTGTAATCGAACTGGTGCACGATCAAGTTCAAGTAGACGGTCTCCTCCCAGTCGATCTCCGGATCGCCGATGGGAAGTTTCTTCGAGTCCTTGCGGAACACCTCGACGTCCGTCTGCGGACAAAAGTTAAATAACAATCAGGTCCGGCCGGGGCAGGGAGTGTCCGCCCGCCGACTCACATGTGATAACACTCTAGTGACACTATTCGCCCTCCCGTCTCCTGCTACTGATGCGAACTGTATACAGACTGCAACGACCTCGTATGCTTTTATTGAATAAATAATTGTAAGATATCATTTTAATTTGACAAAGAACAATAATCGATCAATTACTGTCAACTGTTGATAAAAATTTTGTTTTTGTAAATTGTATATTTTATAAGTGGTTATTGAACGATCAATCTCGATTCTAGAGTCTAATTAAGAGCATAATATTTATTAGCAAAATGTACTGTGATTATTGCGAGCACGTCATGTGTGTATGTGTGTGTGGATGAGTGCGTGGCAGTGGCAGTGGCGAGTGAGTGAGGGCAACCAGCACACCGGTTGTCAGAGCAGCAGAACAGCTATTGTAAGAAATAATAATATTTTTATATTGTTTAAAATAAAGTACATACTTAACTGTTGTTAATCCATATTTTTTGTATTTCCAAAAAAATCATTTATCGAATACTACTTTTAACTTTCATCCAAATGGTGCTAAACTAGAAACTAAATGACAATCCTCACACAACATACCTACATAGTTAAACGATATGTCCGGTGGGACTAGGTGTACACCTAGAGCAACGACTAGCACAGGCCTAATGACAGGACTCAATCACATTCTATTCTCAGTCACAAATGATACAACTGCACTGTCGCCTCGCACGACTGCTGACTGCAGGTTCACAGCATCAAGTCAACTACCAACAAATAGCGCTCTGCCGAAATGTGCACTTCTGTCTCAAGTTTACCCTAGACATACATCTAAACTGTAATTTCAACCCCTACTACATTTACCAAAAACTATTTTGTACCTAACATATTATACAACATTGGAATATATATTCTATAAGCTGTAATTTACTGAATAAAACGACCGTGTCTCCCCACTGTATCCGGGGGCAATTTATCATTACGTGCATACTCAAACAGTGATAACAGTATCGATACATGCGACTTTAGCCGATAATAGCCTACAGCGTATTTATAGGAGAGCGGTTGGATACTGTGACGTATGACCTGTTGCCCCACTGCTAATAAACCTAAGGTGTCATGTAATGTGCCTCGAAAGCTGATTCTGTCGACTTGCAGCAGGTGATATGATAGAGTAGCGCAGTGAGAAGGCACTCACCTCGTACTTGGGGAGGTACCGCGAGGAGCCCTTGACGTGGCGCTTCCTCACGAAGAACAGCAGGTCGTCGCAGTCGATGGCCTGCTCCTCCTGGAAGAGGAAGTGCCGCACGAACAGGTCTGTCCAGTACGTGGTCCCTTGCAGCACTACGAAGCCAGACTCTGCAACATCGTACTATGCCTTTACACAGACCCTGTTCTCTCTATATTTTATATTTTAATATTTAACAGCTAAATCTCTCCAGAAATAGTAAATGAACTGAACCTAACGATCAGCTGTAGTAACATTTCTACCTGTTTTCCTTTATTAATCTGTAACATACAATTTATATGTATCTGTCTATTATAAAATGTCTAATTGTTCTTTGAGTATCTTATAGAACATTTGAGAAAATGTTTGTACGGGACTTACTGTTTACTGTGTTCATTTATTATTTCTGGTGATGTATAAAATGTACGGGAAAGTGTATAGGGATATTAGCTCTGACCACTATTCACATAATTTTTGTATAAAATAGTGGTGGTGGTGTACGATTATATGTAAAGTGTGTTCCTTACTGTAGCACGACTGAAAACCTGGCACCGAACACCCACCACTAATGTATATTTACAAAGTGCCTTTAAGATAAAGGAATATGATGTAATCCTACGATATATATACGCCGTGTCTAATGTCTATACTTAATGTTGCTTGGATTTGTTAGTTATACATATTAATATATTGTATGAATATATATATGTGTGTGAATGTTAATGAGAACACCAGTTCCTTGCACTGCAGATAAGCCAAGCACGCTTTATGAAACAAAAATAACTCATGTAAAACGCTAGACTATAGCCCGCTAAATCCTGAATTCTAAAGCGGCTCATACCATGTGAAAACACAATAGCACACTAAATACCTTAAATAATAGCTTGGAACTAACTTGGAATAATGTCAAGATAATTGAGTGTATTTTGTTCAATGTGCAGATGTTAAAGGTATATTTTGGTCAGATTGTTGACATTAGTCCGTCACGCTAGTGATCTGCGAAGGTTGCTGCTGGCTGGGATCTTGTGAGCCTAATCTGTACAAACAAGATCTTTTCCGCAAGAGGACAAGCGATTAACCCCGTGTTGCTGTCACACGTTGGTAAAGCTTACTATCAGAAGCAAATTGTTTTATTGCTTGCCTGCTTTACCTTAAAAATAAATAAATATGTTCGCAGTAAAGTTGGGCAGTAATAATGGGGTGCAAGTCCACCCCTATATAGGCACGGGACCCCGCCAGCTGCCACCTCAGAATCGCACACACAATAGTCAGCTGTACAAATGACGCTTCTGTTTTGTGTACACATCGGCTTACTTCAATATTTATGGAGCAGCCTAATTGATGTATAAAAACGCATAATGTGTATATGTTTTGGACATTACTGGTCTATACTTATGTGTATAATATAAGTCGTATATTCAAACTAAAATGCCCCCACGCCCCTCTACGTGTTAGAACCTACAATGCCAAGTTATTCTATGGGGGCTTTAATTGTAGTTGGAATTACTCTAATGTACAATACATTGTGTTCCGTATGTTATGTAAATAGTTATACATAGTATATTGTAATATTTATTATTTGTTTCTTGTTGATATTATGATGCCACATTATCAAATTTGAATGGGAAGTGCAGTGCTACCAGTGCAATGCAGGGTTACGGACACAAGGCGCCACTGAGGATATTGCTCAATTTGAACAATCGTCTGGGATAAATATATTCTATCTGACTATGTTAAGGCCATTGAGTTATTATGGGCAGAATACTATAATAACTCAATAGTTAAGACTGGTAAGATGGTAATTAGTAATTCGTTTAATGACACTGTACGGCGGAAGAGGTAAGTTCATCTATCGATTGCGTCGCTGGCTACGAACCGCGGCTGCAGATAGGGAACTCCTTCCTCCACCGGCTTACATCTCACCCCTAACTTGTCTCAAGTTCTCTTGCAAATTCCCTCACTTGTCAATGTTATGTGAAGACTGCGGGAGACCTTGAGATTGAGCTCAGGGTTGAGATAGGTAGATGAGAGAGGTTCAAAGTTGATATATGTGGCGAGAGGCAAGTTATTTTGTATTGTGCACCACATTCCGAGTTCGCGTCGTGCCCGCTGCGGTGTACGAGTTTGGAGTCTTACCATCAACTGTAAACCATAGCAATAGAGGTGATGGTAAGGCGTCTGGGCACAGCACAGCAGCGCGGGCACGAGGCAAACTGTTTATACCAATGCTGTTGTAAACGTCATTAAATGTTTTTCTTAAGATTTCACATTGGCTTTCATTTCCTACTGTTAGTACGAGTCTCAGACGGGGCAACAGTTTGGAGCTGTTGAACTGATTCATACTACAAGGTTTGTAAGTACCTAGGGTTCCTAAGTATTCACTTGCTTCGTGCAGAAAGAATAAAGTAGAAGGCGACTATTTGCTGGGTGTTGCTATAGCTTAGTACTCATTCAGGTTCTTAGTACTTATTCAGTTCTTTGACGAAGATGTAAACAAATTAAGTACAAAGTAATTTGATAGTCCGCCTCAGACAGTCCAAACCCGTTTGTTGTTAATAAGTACACAACACACACACAATACAAATGTTATTATTTTAAAATATTTTTTTTATGAGTTTAGTAAGTCATTCGCCAGATTGTGAATGCAACAAAATATCGACCAAAACTATTGTGTGGGTTGATTGATATAAACCAACACCATATAAGTAGTTATTTTTAACGGCCTTAAAAAGGATGATGTTTTCAATTCGACTGTAATCGAAGTGTAATGTTTTTTTCTACAAAAGGTTATCGAAACAACAGTCTAATATGACATGATAACGACTTGATGGTTACACTACTCCCGAGCGCCGCTCGCTGATTGAGATAAAAAGTTATTGCGATGCAAATACGCTATGGAATAACTCATTTATCTTTAAAATACGTTTCCAACTTCAAACGTAATATCCTAGAAAACACCTACATATAATGAAATCAATAATATAGAATACTAGCTGTGCCCCGCGGTTTCACCCGCGTAGATTTAGTACAGACAGACAGACAGAGAAAAATTTAAAAACTTGGTTTTTTAGTGTCAGTAGCGTGTATACTTTCATATGCATTTAGTGAAAAGCTGTTATTTTGGAATTACAAACAGGCACTTCAATTTTATTATCTGTATAGAGTATATAGATAGAGTACAGTACAAAGAACAGAGTGGCCGTGTCTGAGTCAACATAAGGACACAAAGACATTGTGCAATAATTATGATCATTGTAGGTACTTACAGACTTAATTCTAAACTGTGAAATTTACAATTATGTCTGCAAGTAATTACATAGTTAAATAAAACATACTCAAATAAAATAAATGCATGCCATGCAGGACGATGGTGATGATAATCTACAATCTACATCTACAATTGGAGCATGCGATACAAACTAAGAGACAATAAAATTGGTAAACTGAGTTAGATGGTACGACTCACTAAGAACACAATACTACAGCAGAGCAATGATGCAGTATGGAGTTATTAACATAAGGAAGAAGGGCAAAATCAGGCGTCTCCAATTTTAAACGGTAATTCCCGTGATAGCGGTTTAGAAGAAACTCAACGCCACTGCAATTTTTTGCCACAGTCTTAGCTCAGGAACCAAGTAAACAATTTTACGGTACAAAAAAGGGTGTTAAGCAAGGTATCGCAAACACACCGTTATCAGCCGTGGCTTTGTCCGGTCTAGTATAAATTTTGACATGTTATAGCAACGAGGACTGTCGTTGCATTAGCGTGACTCGAAATGTGTTGGAATTTGATCATAACCCGCTTCTAAAAGTATCAAACATTTGTGTCACTCTAAGTTGCGTTAATACGCAACGAAATTCGACGTCATGCGATTTCACCCGGGTAGTTCCCGTTCCCGTGGGAGTACGGGGATAAAATAAGCCTATCTTACTCGCTGATGATGTAGCTATCCATTGCTGAAAGAATCAAAGCATTCCTCTTTATAAGTAATAATAATATAATATTAGTGTAGAAAACCTAGGTAGTTGGGTCATCGCCGTCTGTGCGCTCGAGGCGCGCATGGGGTGTTCACGCACGAGGGCGCGCCGCCCTTACGATCCCCTCGACTGACTCAACCAACTAATTAACAACTATCATGCTAGCACCAATGACTCAGTTTACAACCACAATGAGTTCAAAGTCTCCTACTATCTGCCTATTATTGATATAAATTATAATGTTAACCACATTATAGCCAGCTGTTTTTAACCGACTTCAATAAAATGAGGAGGTTCTCGACTGCTTGTTAATTTTTTATCATTCGCCTTACTTGTTACGGTTGAGGAGTTTTTTCCGAAAAGAACAAATTATGTCATTTGGTTTTTGTCAAGTTACCAGTTGATATAGCTGTAGGCATACACAATCATATACTTACATACCCACGAACCTACTTACTTAACTTACTAGCCTAATTAGTGTTATCTCCTCTAGCCATGTTAGCTCCTCAAAATGGCTGGACTGATTTTAACGGGACTCTCGCTGCCAGGTAGCACATGTTGCAAAGAATAAGGCTACTTTTAATATACATAATTAGGCTTCTGTGCAAAATAATAACAACTCATAAAAATATATCCACACCGGTGAAACCAGCAGGTAAATTAATTTTAATTAGGTAATAAATTCAATAAATCAAGAAACCTTACATTGAAATGGTTCTACTACTCTATTACTTGGTAGGTATTGTACAAGCCGCATTCACTAAATTAACAAACCAAATGTTGTATAATTTCTATTGGAGCATTGACTTAGTGGCAGCTGAGACAACACATGTTTCTATAACATTAAGTGCTTGGGACAACAATATTGTATTAATATATAGACAGACACCAGTCGTGAATGACGCCGCATCTACACTGGCTGCTAGAATCTCCTGCTTTCGACAGGGGTTTATTTTGTAAAAGTATTTGTTCACTGATGGGAGCTAGAAGCATGGGAATAATCAATATTGTATTGAATATGTATTGTAATATAGTGGTAGTTGTAAATAACAACCAAATCAACAAATATGTAGGTCACAAATGCATCAAAATATTTTTCATGTAACCACATTTTGAATGAACAGTCATTTGGCTTTAAGATATGTAAGGTACCTATGATCTCTCGTTTTACATTGAATGAAAATTGTAAATGTAACAAGTGCAAAAAACCACCTCTAAATGTTTGTTTACTCTTTATTCATTAGAAGACAAATTATATATTGTACTGTTGCTAACATATTTGGGATTGGTGCAACCAAAAACAATATCAGTACAAGTATCTAGGTATTTTGGTACCTACCAAAAGTATTTTTTAAGAAATATGTACATAATAATCATGCATAAATAGTTTACAGATCAAACTTCATTTGCACGGAATGCTACAAATGTGTACTAGCAAATGAGGTGCACCTATATTTAATACTAGCTGTGCCCCGCGGTTTCACCCGCATAGATTTTGTTTCTTCCTTATTGTTGCGGAACCCTAATATTTTTAATAAATAAAAGTAGCCTTAGTCACTCCTTGAAACATCAGCTACCTACCAGTGAAAGTCCCGTTAAAATCCGTCCAGCCGTTTCAGAGATTACCCGGAACAAACAGACAGACAGACAGAGAAAAATTTTAAAGCTTGGTTTTTTAGTGTCAGTATTGTGTATACTTTCATATGCATTTAGTGAAAATCTGTTATTTTGGAATTACAAACAGACACTTCAATTTTATTTATCTGTATAGATTGTATTAAATTGTACTTGAGTACCATAAAATGTATGTGGAAACAATGTGCTACTGCAACTTAGCCCACATAGTATGTTGAAACAATATCTTCATAAATTAATGCTTTTGGCCTTCTCTCCCATACTTGGTCATATTACTATAAAGTTCAATCTTACTGTTTCTGTAGTGACTGTGTAAAAAAACTTTCATATCATATGATTCTAATAACTTTGAAATTTCTATCATGCAGCAGCCTAAGTATGCAACATATTCTGTATCAAATAGCAGAAATAAATTCCCCCAGAAGGAGGGTAACATTTTGGGGACAAAATAAAAAACGCCTAAGTATGTTGAATGTCAAATATGCCTACTAGTTTGAATGCCACAATGCAATCAATTATTTAGTCTATTGTTAAGTTAATTAATAAATTGCCACTTTACTGCATAATAGCACAAAAGATTTAGTCGATAAAATATAATGTATATCCGAGCGACCCGGTTTGACGCGCGTGCAACTAAATGGGTAGACGAGAGCTGGTGACTGACTTGGCTTACCATCTTTGAGAAGCTGCCTCATCTCCTTCGTTCGCTGGAAATTGATTTCCTCCAGTAATTGCTCCAGCATCGTGGCATTCTTCAGGAACGTCGACCCTCCCAGAGACATGGTGAATACAAAGCAGACACCCCGCGTTTTTAACAAATAAACACTCCACTGTCAAAACATTTCGCAAAATCTACATCATTTATGTAAAAAAGATGTGTCTCTCTAGTAAACATTTTAAATTGACAGCATTGCAAAAACAAATCCTTTTAAATATCCCACCATTTTCCGAAATGTCGCGGAAAGAAAATCGTCAAATCAATTCCACCATCGAAAATGAATGAAATTTAGCACCGACGTTCAGAAACCGCTTCATACACATAAATTTCATTGTTTTCAATTATCATAACCCGAGTTTTTATTATTTTTAAGTTTTTACTATTATAGTGATTTCCTAGTAAACTGTGAACATTCATGTGATTTTCGTATACATTCAAAGTCGACATAGATCTAGAAATGTTGAAGTATATTAGTATTTAGAATGTTGCTAATATAATAGTTGTATGAGTAACGTTTCCCTTGCATCTATATTAAAACAGGAGTAAGATAATAAAAAAAAAATTAAAACCAGCTGATCTGTCCGACATTTGAAGCTATTGACATTAGTCAGACAGTTAAAGAAGTCTATCAAAATGAAATTTTGATGAAAGAAAATTGAAAATTTAAATGGAAAATTCTGAAAGTGTTTGACGTAAATACTTAGCATTTCATCGGGAAAAAAATACACAAAAAATGGGGTCGAAATAAAAGGAATTATGCCCTAGCTACGCGGTAAACATGACTGAAGCACTTTCCGATACGCAGAAGATATTGAGGCTGAAAAATTAAATTATCGGAAGTATCGGAACGAACATTAAAGCTTAGGAAGATGTCAACGGTGCGTGCAGGACTCCGTTGTTTACGGGTGTTACGAAGGACGGCGCGGCTGGCGAGCGTGTCGACGCGCCGCGTGCTGACGGCCGGCGGAGGCGCGCGCGACCAGCGCGACAACACCGAAACGTTCGTAGTCTGCACCGCTGGATCACTGGCTCTTGCACTCATCGCAGCTGACCATGTCTTCAACGGTATTGCACTATCACTTTGTTCTACCTCGCAATACAATAGTTAGAAAGTGTTGGGTGTCTGATGACACAATATCTATAATGTTCATCATCCACCTTGAGAAAATGCTTGACACCAGAAATATATTTGTTTTATGCTACTTAGTTTTGCAATCCTCACCGGATTCTGTTCTGTGCCAATGCTAAGCTTGGTTACCATTTAGCAATGGTTGGGGATAAAGACTATTATGGTCCTGTACTTTATGAGTATTTCAATATTTTATGAGTCCATTTTCATTTCGAATTTTATGTTATGATAGTTCTAAATTAAATCTTTCTATTGTCTGAATAAGTATGGTATGATATAAAGATTAAATTCTAATGATTTCATAAAAAAATTATAATTTGCAGAGAAAAGGTTCTTCAAAGCAGCCCAGGTAGGCAATGTGCAGGAGCTGCGCAAGTGAGTACCAACACAGATGTATAATAGTATTTCCACCCAATATATGCTTTAAGTAGTAAAGTAGGTACTCAGAGTAGTTATATTACTCTGGACTTGGTGGGTGGGCAAACAAAAAAATAAATATAATTATATTATATGCCCCTGAAAGACTAATGAAACACTATGATATATTCTGCTGACATTTGGAATCAATAATGGATTTCCAAAATAAAACTGTTCCTACAGTTGTGTTCAGCATGGCTTCGTGGATAAAGCAAAGAATTTCATACATAATTCCATAATTCATCCTTTTGAACATAACAAAAACCAAGATTACATTTGAAACCAATAACATTAGTAGTAGTAGTAGTAGTTGAGTAGACTAATACCCATGTGAAATCAAGGAATTTTTTGTAGGCAAGTGGAGGCGGCAGCCGGGAACGAGAGCCGGCGCGGCGAGGGCGCGGCTGACCGGCGCCACGCGCTGGGCTGGACGGCGCTCATGGTGGCCGCCGCCAACGACCAGCCCGCCGCCGTGCGCGAGCTGCTGCGCCTCGGCGCGCGCCCCGACCTGCAGGTACGGGCAGGCCGCACGGCCCGCGGCCGCCCGCAGGCCGGGCTGACCGCCGACCTCGGTGCAGGAGCGGTACGGCGGCGCGTCGGGCGCGGCGATGGGCGCGGGGCTGCACCCGCTGGAGGCGCTGCAGCGGCGCGAGGAGGAGTTCTGCGGCTCGATGAACGCGCGCGCGTCGTTCCTGGGCTGGACGGCGCTGCACTACGCGGCGCTGGCGGACTCGGCGGGCGCGGCGCGCGCGCTGCTGGAGGCGGGCGCGGACCCCACGGCGCGCGACCACGCGGGGCGGCGCGCACTGCACTACGCGCGCGAGCCCTCGCCCACGCGCGACCTCATCGTGCAGCACACGCGCCGCTGGGAGGAGGCCGCCGCCGCCGCCGCCGCCGAGGAGCGCCGCCGCTTCCCGCTCGAGCAGCGCCTCAAGCAGTTCATCGTGGGCCAGCAGGCGGCCATCGAGACCGTCGCGGCCGCGGTACGTTACACCGGCGCCCCCCGCCCCGCCCTCCCCGGGACGCCCTGACCGTAATCTCCGGTGCAGGTGCGACGCAAGGAGAACGGGTGGGCGGACGAGGAGCACCCGCTGGTGTTCCTGTTCCTCGGCAGCTCGGGGATCGGCAAGACGGAGCTGGCGAAGCAGCTGGCGCGGTACATGCACCGCGACGACCCCGCCGCCTTCATCCGGCTCGACATGTCGGAGTACCAGGAGAAGCACGAGGTGCGCCGGGGCGGGCGGGGGCGGGCGGGGGCGGGCGCGGCCCGAGTGGAGTGTGACGAGTGTGGGCGCAGGTGGCGAAGCTGATCGGCGCGCCGCCGGGCTACGTGGGCCACGAGGAGGGCGGCCAGTTGACGCGCGCGCTGGCTGGCCGCGCCGACGCCGTGGTGCTGTTCGACGAGGTCGACAAGGCGCACCCCGACGTGCTCACCGTGCTGCTGCAGCTCTTCGACGAGGTTACACTCGCACCACCCTCGCCTCGCGCACCCTACTTGTTGCATCATTTTACAACATACCTACTCTAGAGCTACACTTTCACACCGGTTGCTCTACATTCACATCTATTATCGCATGTAACATTCCTTTAGGCAAGTAGCGCTTCGGGCTAGAGTCCACCCCTCATTACAATGTCGATGACGGGTACCTTCATATTTAATAAACGCCTGACAGACGCAATAACGATGGGCTCTGTGGGTGGCAGGGTCGGCTGACGGACGGCAAGGGCAAGCTGATCGAGTGTAAGAACGCGATCTTCGTGATGACGTCCAACCTGGCTGCGGACGAGATCGCCCAGCACGGCCTGCAGCTGCGCCGCGAGGCTGAGGCGCGCCAGCGAGCCAGGGTCACCACCGTCGCCGGCGACACGGATCACCACAACGGTACTCACTACCGGTCATAAAGAATAACCACACAGCACTGTCTATGCTTCCGTCCTCAAATGTTTCTGCATTGAAACATGTCTTTGGAAGGAGCAGTAACGTGTAATTATTTTTTTTGAATTTTTTGACTGTAAATGTATGTCTCGTTTCGGTATATAGTGGTGGGCGAGCAGCGGAAAGAGGAGGAGGTGGAAGGGGGCGGCGGGGAGGGAGGTGAGGAGTCGCTGGAGGTGTCGCGGCACTTCAAGGATAGCGTGGTGCGGCCCATCCTCAAGAGGCATTTCGGTCGCGACGAGTTCCTCGGCAGAATCAACGAGATCGTCTACTTCCTACCCTTCTCCCGGCAGGTATGTCGGTCAACGCCAGCCGCCGCCCTCACCGGCGGACTCACTAATGAACTGTATATGTGACTTAGGAGCTGCTGACCCTGGTCAACATGGAGCTGAAACGGTGGGCGGAGAAGGCGCAGGCGAGGCACTCGGTGGAACTGCGCTGGGAGGGCGGCGTGCTCGGAGCTCTGGCGGACGGGTGAGCCCTCCTCTCTGCTGTGTGACGACTGGCTGCTCTGGCCTGGGTGTGACGTGTGCTTGTGGCAGGTACGACGTGCACTACGGCGCGCGCTCCATCAAGCACGAGGTCGAGCGGCGCGTGGTCAACCAGATAGCGCTGGCGGCCGAGCGGGGAGCCCTGGCCGGCGGCTGCAGCGTCCTGCTCACGGAGCGCGCCGGCCGGGTGGCGCTGGCCGTGTGCCGCCCGCCCGCCACCGACTACACGCCGCTGGACCTCGCCGCGGCCTGACCACTACACTGGCCGTGTGCCGCCCGCCCGCCACCGACTACACGCCGCTGGACCTCGCCGCGGCCTGACCACTACACTGGCCGTGTGCCGCCCGCCCGCCACCGACTACACGCCGCTGGACCTCGCCGCGGCCTGACCACTACACTGGCCGTGTGCCGCCCGCCCGCCTCCCACTACACGCGGCTAGACCCGCACATCCAACCAATCTCTCTCATTCATTCTTCTTCGCCAGGCCTAAAGTGGTCAGGTAAAGTCAACGGAACGCATGCATCGGTGTGGTCCTGACACTTGTGATATCATTCAACGACTCAAAATTAATATTTATAAGAACTCGCAATAAAATTGTTAGTGATAGATAATACGTTATTATGTTTATAAGTTGTTGAAGTGTTACTACATTATTGGCTATGTGCACATCAGCGTCCGACACATTGGATTATGTATATCTTCGTACTCACGCAAGACTTGGGTCTTGCAAGACAAGAGTCTTGGGTTCTATCCCCAGACATCACGTCATATTTACTCCATGCAATGTGTGTGAACAAAAACTTGAAAGGAAAGGAGGAATCTCCCCTTAGTTCGGACTGAGTAAATGTTTGGCCCAATTGTGAAATTAATGCAATACCGGAATGTCTGGGTAGTCGACTTTGGGATGTTTCCCAGATCGTCTTCTTCACTAAGTTTTTGACTTTTATTCTATCATTACGTTAAGGAACATGTATCAGAGCAAATTTGTAAGTATGTATAGTTGGTGTGTCGTTGGCAGTAGTACATTTGTTGCATGTCCTGTGAATGACTGAACGCACTGTTCATAGCCAATCGATGGTGAATGGGTCTTCCGTAGGCGCTATACTGTGTCGATCGATTGCAATATATTATACCTAGATATGATTTGGTAAGCATTCGTCTGTAGTAGTAGGTTAATATCGCTTGTAGACGATAGTCGATTACCTATTATAATTGAAAGATCAGATAATACAACCATTTTGTTACCCATTCCGGTAGTTTTATTTGATTTATGATATCCATACATATATGTATACAGATAAATAAAATTGAAGTGTCTGTGTGTAATTAAAAAATTACAGCTTTTCACTAAATGCATATTAACGTTAATATAATTAACGCTACTGACACTGAAAAACCAAGTTTTAAATTTTTTCTCTGTCTGTCTGTCTGTTTGTTCCGGGTAATCTCCGAAACGGCTGGACGGATTTTAACGGGACTTTCACTGGTAGGTAGCTGATGTTTCAAGGAGTAACTTAGGCTACTTTTATTTATTAAAAATATTAGGGTTCCGCGACAATAAGGATGAAACTAAATCTACGTGGGTGAAACCGCGGGGCACAGCTAGTTTAATATAAAACTAGTTCCCGTTCACCACTTCTCCCGCGTGGTACCTACCTACATAGCCGATGTGCTACCAGAAATTTCATATTTTTAACGAAATTATAATAATAATAAGAAATTGTGGTAATCGGTTGAGTTGTTCAATTCAATTACTTCCTTATTAGTAATCTGCCCAATTTCTTACACCGCAGATAAATACAAATCACAATATGAGGGAGAAGGTAAATAAATAAAACTGCTATGTGGTAGTGCTTAATTTATTAATCTTCGCACCGTTATATACAAATATAATGTATAAATAAATAGGTAACAACTCTTTACAAAATAGTATCGATTATAGACGGCCGTGCGGCGGCGAGCCGCAACTAAACACGTGAAGGCCTCTGTCGTACTACACTAGGGACTACCCGCGGGGCCTACCACAAGCGTAACACCCAACACTTCGCTCAATACACCCCTTGTGACGAGCGGAACACGGCAGCCAGCGTAACCAAAAACTCAAATGTGGAACAAGATAACGCAGTCAGCAATGCACCTCATTGGTTGAGAGTAGTTTGTATCCCATGATGTGATTACAGTCATAAAATGTATTATTTAATCGACAGTTGTTATTTTTAATTACTTATACCTATTAAGTATCTATATAAGAATTGTAATCTGCCCATAATCTAACAGGGGGTGACTGCAATGCAGTTGTCGGATGTAACGATACGTTAGTTTTTATAAAATAGGAATCCAATATAATAAATAATAAAGCATTTTTAACGATACCCTGTATCATGGGTACCCCGATACACGGGGCAGGGACCTGAGGGAAGCGGTAGGCAACCACTTGTGGTACAGGATGGGTGGTAGTGTAAAACAAGCAGTAGGCTCCCGCAGGTAGTCATCGATATATACGGCAAACAATAACCGGCGTTATGTACGATATGTGTGCAGGCCGCGGCGGCGCAATATCTAAACACTGCTATTCTGTAAACCTATGAGCACATCCTCGGACATTGATCGTGTTTCGCCTCTACATAATAACCCACTGTTAGTAAAAGAAGACAAAACGTGACTCAAATGAGCAAAGCCCGAGCAGCGTGTGTATGTGGGTAAGCAAGAACAATCAACAGTAAGTTAATGCAGTGGAGTTATATACGAAATTAAATTGTATTGGTCGGATATTGATAATTCACCGCGGAGTCAGTTTTTGGGTAATCTCACAGAATAACACTGCAGGACATGCGCTAGCAGCTTTGACCTACGGTGGTGCGGGTTCATCGTTTGCTAAATTAATTGAATAGGTAAGTACGCAAGTAAATAATAACATTACGATAAATGCACAACTACCTAGCTATCTGACGATAACATCAATTAATCATTTGATAATAATGCTTAGGTTCTGAAAATATGCCTTCTAAGTTGTTGTGGCTCTAGGCAGCGGCAGGCTAATAAAACCCCCACTGAATGAGTAGGATGTCAGAGGCCGTTTTGAAGAGATCCCAACCAACACACCACTCAAGCTGTGCACTACATTATCCTTGTGTCATATGTCAACGCCTCATATGCCAGTCACCACTAGCAGAAACTTTACGTGCATCTCGTGTTTATTGTTTAAGTTTCTTTTTGGGATTAAAATTATGTAGTCCGTTTTATAGTACGAATCTGAGAATGTTTATTACCTAATTTAGAATTTTTAAGTAGGTAAGTAGTTCTACATTTTTGTTAGACAGGAGAGAGGAACATTAATTTCTTACAGTTTCATGGGGTTTAAATCCAATCACATGTCTGTGGGACAATAAATGTCACCGTTTGAATGTTTATAATTACAATATGAATATGCCTTTACACCCATTTGACACCAGTGGTAACAAAATAGCTATTCTGAAATGGTGGAACATAGAATAGATTTTCTCATTGTAATTAGTATTCTATATGGCATGGCGTCGGAGATGGTTATGGCTTAGTTATATACTTCTTTGTAGTCGACTTGGGTGAGACGCTGGAAATGTTGGAACTAACATAGTCGGACGGAATCCCCGAAATCCTACTCGCTCCACAAAAATATATCTAAACACATGCTTTAGTTTAATGTTGCCAGTTATATCGCGTGCCATCTCCACTGTTACATCTAATTACGACTATGTCAGTGTATTTACTTCAGCATCCCTCAGCTGAAAATGTAAATAAAGGAACTTGTCTCTGCATGTCGAGTTGCCGTGTATATACCTATCTAGGTGTCAACTATAGTGATCTAGCTTAGTGCAAGTTTAGGGGGACTAGACATGTTTTTCATGTCACAAAAGAGACCATATAGATAATGCACATAGTTGGTATATTCGTATCATGGGTCATATAATTGTGCGTACTTATTATTTGTGCGGCGCACATGACGAGCCTAGTTCGAGTGAAGGGTACAGGGTATATAGGTTCATACATCAAACATCGCAAAATCCCTGTTTCACATAGTTTAATACCAATAACATTATTTAAATGTGCGCCTCCTGAGTAACTTATTATTGGAAAACTTTCTGGAACACATTGTTATATTTAGTAACTTATCGACTACATTCGATGCTCTGCAAGATGTAGCTGTGGCGTCACAGCTTTGGTCAGTTTACTTAACATTAGTTACTCAGTTTTGTATATCGTATACAGTGATAGAAATGTGTACCTAACATTACTTAGATACTCAAGCAACTTAACTAATCTGTCTGTTTGTGTGGACAATGTAGTATTAGTTCTTGCTTAAATTATATCAATGTGAAGGTAACCCCACAGCTACATCACGCCTCTTCGTCCTAATAGTGTACTCCATAATTCGTATATAAAATAGTTCCCTTAGTTGCTAATACGCACTATCCTTGTATCCACTTTAAAATTTCGTTTGTTTCTACTTAACTAACTAATTGGTGTTCGATATAATATGTCTTCGTTATTAAATATTCTGTATAGAATATAATAAATTATTACCCGATGCATCGTTTGTGTGAGAATTAGCTAGTCCGAGCGACCTACGCGAGTGCGACGAATAACTTAACTCCTAGAAACATGGAGGGTGGCCCCCAAACTCCTGGCCGGACTCGGTCAGTTCCAGGGGAGCACGGGCACAAAAAGTTCCGTCACTAAAGTGTCTAGAATAATGAGAGGGTGTTAGAGCCAGCCGGCCGAGTGGTGCGGCGCGTGGCCGTGCAGCGGCGTGACACCTGCCAGCCGCGCCAGCGCCGCGCAGCGCCCGCACGGGCCGCCCTCCGCCACGCCCGCCCGCCCCGCGCCCGCCTGCCCGCCGCCCTGCGCCTCCGGGCCCGGCTGGCTCTCGTACCCGCACTGCCCGCACGACTCCTGCTGATGGACACAAACCACAGATTATGGGACTCCCTCTTGCTAATTGTCTACTCTGCCACTCGTCGCTCGAACGATCGTAGTGAATGGGTTACATTATCGGTGAGCTTGTGGGGGTCGTCGTCGAGGCTGGCCAGCAGCGGCTCCCTGCTGCCGCCGCGGGCGGCGCCAACGACGCTCTCGGCGGTGGTGGAGGGCGAGACGCTGGGCGGCGGCGGGCGCGCGCGCGGCGGCGCGGGCGCGGGCGGCGGCGGGACGCGCGCGGGCACGGAGCTGGCGCGCTGCAGGGCGTCGCTGGCGCCCGCCGCCCGCGCCGCCGCCCGCGCCGCAGCCTCGGGGCCCGCCGCGCCGCCGCGCCGCGAGTCCGAGAACTTCTTCCGCTTCCTCTTGAGGGCGGCCAGCGCCGTGAGCGGGTGCAGCGGCCCGCCGCGGCTCGTGCGCTCCGGACTCCGCTGCGAGTCGCTGCCGGACTCCGACCGCTCGCTCCCGCTGAAACCGTTAATACAAAATGTTTATAAATGGCAGGACAAAATCACGACGATCGGGAGAAAGTAACCTAGCTACACCAAATCGCACCTTCTGCTACTAGATTCTAGTTCTACTACCTGACTTGTAACATAATGTGTGAATCCAAGGTAGTGAAAATAATTAAATGTAAGTACCTGGGTGAATGCCTTGCGTGATCACAAACAGAGTCTTCGGAGCGCGACCGGCCAATTAGTTTGGAAACCCTAGCGGCGCGCGCAGCCTCGATGATAGTTCCCCAGCGACGCTGGAAATACAGATAATACCTATGTTAATATTATACTATCGTTAAAACAGCCGAGTGCTATTAACATTTCTAGGTAAACAGTAAACACTTAGTACCTATAATACAAAAAAAAAGAATTTATCAGAGGTTTACCTTCATCAGCTTATGTGAAAAAATTGAAGCAGAATGGATTGATTACCTACGTCAATATAAAGTAAGTAGTATAATATAGCGTGTGGGGATGGGCGGGTACCTTGTGCGAGGTGGGCTTGCGGCGAGCGGGCGGCGCGCGCGCGGCGCCGGCGCCGTCGGACAGCGAGGACTGCGAGGTCCGCAGGCGCGCGCCCAGCAGCGCCGACAGCGACGCGTGGTGCGCCGCGCCGTGCGCGCCGCCGTGCTCGTGGTGCAGCGACGCGTAGAACTCGTCCACCGGCGCCAGCGACCCGCTCGGCGCGATGTTGAACCCCTTCATCAGACGCCGCTCCTTTTGCCGATTCTTCTTGCCGCCGCCGCCGCCTGGACCACCATAGGGTACGATATTACATCCACAAACCTTCAGCGAACAGCCTTGTGCTTTACATTTTAACAATAAGAGCGGTCGACTTATTGCGCCGTGCCACACAGATATTATTTAACTTTAAAGCGAACAACACAGAACCTACCTGTACGGCTACACTAGGTACATCAGTTGCCCCCCATATTGATTTGCTATCAAGAACAGCTCACTGTCGTTTTTGATGCACTTCGTTACCTACATTTCTATATGTAGGTATCGTGTTCTCACAAACACACAAAATAAGCCAAACCAGTAGACATGCGACAATAAAGTGGGCGAGTGTGTGCGAGGATGCGAGGAGTGCATTAGACGTGAGGGACAGAGCCACGAGCACACTACCTGGCGCACCAGCGTTAGCGGTGGAGGTGTTCATGCCGGAGTTGCGCAGGATCTCCACCAGCTCGCAGCGGAAGGCGCTCACGTCCTGCTTGATCTCGTTGACGTCATCCTCGGTGACGCCGCCGCACTCCGCGCGCCGCTGCTGCACCGTCACGTACCGACGCACCAGGTTGCGCATTATAGCCTACACACGCACACACATCTACATTGCTCTACTCAATCATACCTATACTATATTACTTCTAGGATTCTTAACATAGTAAATTTATTAATATTAAGTTCAGTAGACTTTGTGCAAAAATAGCGTATCGAATTATTCAACCCTCTACCCAACATACCTGATAGCGGAAGTCCCTTTCATTGGCTTGTTTAGCTTTCCTCTGGAATACAGGAAATTTTAACGTGTTAATTATACCCATAATAGTAACTAGATGTAACAAATGCATTATCGAAACGAAACTACGCGTAAATAAAAGTGATTTGGTTACCCTGATAGTGCGCATGTGTTCCCGCTTGGCGCGTGCGTGGCCGCACAGCCGCCGCTGCAGCCAGCGCCACGCGTACAGCGCCGACTTGGGCGACGGCAGCACGTTGAACGGAGGCGGCACTGTGCCTCCTTCCTCGAAGTAGCTAATCCACAGCTTGCTGCGCGCGAACTTCCATTCCACGTCAGCGCGTTCCTATAAAACCACAATTGAGTGTACATTCGTCTCCAATTAAGTTTCAGGATTGACATTGGCTATTAAATACCACGCAGGTAACATAATATATAAGTGTAGTGTAGTTACATAATGACTTAATTCCTCCAAAACTTACGGCAGTTATAGTCATACAGGAGCGAATGTATCTATAACCCATGGAGGTTAGTATTATTGAGGTACAATTTCGAATGTCAAAGCGTAAGTAGATGCACTCACAGATATGAGTTGGTAGGAGTGATTCATCATAGCGATGAGCAGGTTGAGTAGCACAATGACGTTGATGACGGCGTAGGTGCCGAACATGAGCATGCCCCAGAACCTCGTGAAGATCTTGATGCCGTCCAGCTCGAACGAGTCCAGGTCCACCAGACCGAACGCCGCCCAGAACAGTGTCTGCATCGTCTCGAACAAACTGAATTACAATGAATTACTTATCGATGTAACTGTGCAAATTATAGGTACTTATTCAAACAATAGCCGATTTAAAAGCTTGGCTTGTGATGATTGCCAGACGATAGTGTTTAGGATATCTCAAACACAGGGCCAACATCATAAAAACACTTGGGTACGAGCGTGCAAATAATGATGAACGGCGCGCGGCACGGGCCGGCAGTAAATGTAACATGGCAGCCAGCCAAGTGACGTCACGTTACTCTATTGAATGGGTTTATGTGCCGTCGACGCGACGAAAACAGATATTATTGTAATGAGCCTCTCGCGATTACGACGTTTTTATTTGAACGTTTATTTAGCGATTGAATGAGCTCATTGATGAGTCGCACGCTGCAGGTCTGTCGCACTCTAGAATTTTACCTATAATTTTGAGTTGATGCGATTTCTAATTTCATACGCAGGTAAAGGATGAGATATACTCGTAGGGTCGTAGGTAGGAAATATTAATTTCTCTCTTTAGTCTACAAAAATGGCAAATAAGCGTACAGTCCATTCGCCTAATGATGCGGTTGCTGCAGTGAACTGGAACACATTTGTCAACATATATTTTATCGTATACTAACTGTACCCCGCGGTTTCACCCGCGTAGATTTAGTTTAATAAATAAAAGTAGCTTAAGTTATTCCTTGAAACATCAGCTACCTACCAGAGAAAGTCCCGTTAAAATCCGCCCAGCCGTTTCAGAGATTACCCGGAACAAACAGACAGACAGACAGAGAAAAAAATTAAAACTTAGTAGCGTGTATACTTTCATATGCATTTAGTGAAAAGCTGTAATTTTGGAATTACACACAGACACTTCAATTTTGATCTGTATAGATGTTAATTGGTAAGTGGTAGTTACTTGGCGAAGCGCCTCCAGACGACACAGGCGTCGGGGTCGTTGATGGTCCCGTTGGGGCCCACGGCGGCCGCGCCCGCCGGCGTGCACCGCTTCTTCTCCATGTCCGCGTAGTACCACAGCAGCTGGTTCAGACCTGGACGACACATCACTATCCATCATTCTGTGCTCATATGTTATAATTAGTACCTCTCATTACTTTATTATTTTAACTTGTAGCCTACAAAAACTGATTTCCACGCATAAACAGTAATATATCAAGAAGGCAACGAAGCGATTTCGGTAATGTAAAATTTTACCAAACAAGATTCCGCCTCTATGATGTGATTATAAAATCAACATCCAATCGTACAAGTAGATGAATAATTTCATTTATTGGAAAAAAACTTAAACACACGTAGGTATTTATAAGAAACATTACTCCACAATACTTAGATTTAAATGTCAAGAATGAGAGATTGAACAACGGAGGGATTCAAAACAGGCTCAAACAATCAATAAACAGTATTACCGCAAGAGAAGGCAAAAATGACGAGTATGTCGAGCACGAAGAACTTGAGTATGTCGAGCACCATGCGGCTGAGGGAGACCTGCAGCGGGCCGAGGTGCGGGTTGACGCTGAAGATGTACACCAGCTTGAGGCTGGAGAAGATGTTGGCGGCGGAGAACAGCCCCTCGGACAGCAGCATTGGGTCCCAAGCGTCCCAGTTCTCGCGCGGCTGGTTCCACTTCAGACCCTGCGACATCTCGCGGCGCACCTACCACACGCCAACCATCACATACCAACCTACTTCGCTTACCTACTTTAAGGATTTACTTTTACAAATTAATAATTTTACAAAATAATACATTTCAAGGAGCTGAATTAAAGGGTTGTATTGGACACTATCTTTATACAAAAAGCCTTGTAGCCTCTATCTAATTTTAGATGTGTAGCACCTGAAAGTGTGAGACGATCCTGAGCGCCACGGTGGCGACGTACAGCGAGTTGGTGACGAAGTCGATGACGTTCCACATGTCGTGCACGTACTCGCGCAGACCCATGTCCCACAGCTGCTTCACCTCGCTCCAGATCAGACCTGCACGCAAATAACACACCATCATATTACTGCCTCACGCCGGATTTACAAAGAAGGCAACGCCTGATTGAGACTCAGCTTTGGGAACACAAAAACTATTTTAACAAAAGAAAAATGGCACGTATGTCCCTACTAATATAAAAAAGGCATTCAAGTCGAGTCCTGTTGCAAGTGATGGTATAAAATGTGCATCATACCGCTGACCCAGGCCAGGATGAGCCATTCGACGAGCGAGGGCGGCGAGCCGCGCCGCGACACCGGCTCGTCCTGGTGCCCGCTCCAGAAGATCCCGCTCGCTGCCGTCTCGATGCGCTGCGACGCCAGGATCAATAGGACTGTACACACAAACACACCGATGGAGAGATGCTATCAAATCAAATCCATATAATGATATACTAGCTAAAGCAACAACATCAAATCCATGAAATTCTGAGACTGTGAGCTTTTGTTTGCGTTACGCTCGATCCGCTCTTCTTTGGTCTCAGTTCTAGCTGCCAAACAATAAAATGAATTTCAACGAAGGACTTTTTTAAAGGAACTTACACAAAAACATGAAATAGCTGGCAGAGTGGCAGAGAAACTTGATGAATGGCTTGCGCAGTGTGCGACCTGCGGTGGAGTGCGGCGCGGCGAGGTAGGCCAGCGAGTACAGCGGGAACATGGCGCCGATGCGCACCATCTCCACCGCCTGCAGCAGCATGTTCTTGCGCCTGAAGCCCGGCACGCTCTCGTACCAAATGGACGCCAGCAGCTGCTGCACGTTGGGGTGTGCCACGAACTGGACGGGTCACACACACCGAGCTGATCGTTAACTAATTAATACACACGCATTCTCATACAATTCATTACATCGGCGATCTTGTGACCAACAAGGAGTTTTGTGAATAACGAGGAGGTAGGTACACAACGTATATTGTGTATGTTCGTACATACCATGGTCATGGTGGTGTTCTAGTTACAAATACAGACCTTCTTCTGTCGTAACTTGATGGCCAGCTTGAGCCTGGAGAGGCGCATGCGCTCAGGAGCGCCGGGCTCAGCCAGCGGCGCCTGCGGCGAACCCTTTTCGTGGTTCAATAGTACCTGCAAAATAGAGGCGAAAATTATACGAAGATCAAGTTTACTAGACGTTTCTCTGAGTATATCGACACCTCAAAAGCTCGTGGTGTGGCTAAACACTAATTAGTAATTAATTAAAATATACCTCACCACAGCTGTTCATCGTCGCAAGTTATTAAAAAGGTTTCAACTGTAGTGGCTCTTAGGAGGTATATGTATGTAACCTGCAGCTCGTTGGAAGTGCGCGTGTGGTCGAGCAGCGCGGTGCCGAACTCCTGGCACTGCGCGCGCAGCTCCTGGTACTCAGTCTTGAACTCATGCTCGAGCGCCGACAGCCGCCGCAACTCCCACGACAGCTCGAACGCAGATAATATTGGATCCTGGGAGCACGTTTCGGTGAAGAAACTTTATAAATTAACATCATTTTTCGTCCCTGGCATTTATGTTTTTATTGTATCAAAAAGACACACTATACTACAACAGTCGGGGCAGATGTTTTTTCAATATACGACGGGTGGCCCGTGCTCCTACTCTCTTTAAAATATGATATGATAAGTAATGTGTGTGTTTAGAGGTACCAGTAGTTGCGTGTAAGTGTGTGGTGTGGAGGAGTGCGTACCTTGGAGGAGAGCGCGATGAGCGAGGGCGAGGCGAGTGCGCGGTAGGCGTTGATGCGCGAGCGCGAGTGGCGCAGCGAGTCCTCGTAGCGCGAGCGCACGCAGTCGTCGCAGCCGCAGCGCACGTCGTGCGGCACGGGCAGCGACGCGCCGCGGTCCAGCAGCAGCTTGATGATCTCGTAGCTGTCGCGGTGCGCCGCCAGGATCAGCGGCGTTATGTCCGCCGTGAACGTCGCCGTCTCCGGCGGCAGCGCCTCCCAGCTCTACACACACACACGTACATATTTTATGCGTGCTACTAACTTCCTATACTGTACATGTTTAAAACGTATTGCATCAGATAACTATCAGTAATTAGAATAAAAATATTTGTTTTGAATGTAATTTATTGATAGAAAACATGTGTCATACGCGGCACGGAATATTGTCCGTGTTTGAAACAACATTATATTCGATAGAATTCATGATGCCTACCTACCACCTGTACGAACGAATGCTACGGTAAGCCAGCTGCCCGAGTGTGAGAACAAACCGTACAAAGATGTTTCAATACAAACAAAGCTACATAGTGACAACGCAGATCTATCTTTGTCACGTAGCACCTCTACGCGGCTAGCGTAGCTCGAAGCCCGTAGCACGTAGCCCTTCTACGAGGTATATTTTCGTTGCTCGCGGTACTACACGTAGCGCATACTACGCAGCTACGTTTACAAATTAAATACATACTACATAACGATACTATTTCATATATTTATAGGTGAATCCATCGAGTTGAGTGAAGAAAGTAATTCAGTCTATCCAAATCCCTAGCTGGACATACATTTAGGCTTATCCTAAAGCCATGTGCTTTAGGATAAGCCTACCTTAAGTAATTGGTTATCAATATAGGATATTGGCAAGTAGATCACTTTTATGATCTGTACCTACCGTGACTAGGGGTGTACACAAGTCGCAAGTCATTCCTATCGCTAGCGTATACCCAACAGAAGCAATATTCGCTTTCGGGTCGTATTATCGGCAAATCTTTTTTATTCAATGAACAACTGACTCCGCTCAACCCGGCTTTACGCGGTCGGCGATTAAGTACTTTATATTATGTTCCAGAAACTACTAAATAATGATAAGTCACATCGGATTCAATTGTGATTGTAACACATTAGTGTAATAACACAATAATTTATAGGCACTGTATAACTGCATAAACTGTGTTAAGTCAGAAATGTGTGCGTCTTAACTCTGAAACGATGCTATGTAGCACCAGGTTTTTGGGTGAAATATCAGAGGCGATCAGTGCACGTAGTGAAAATGTAAGAGATTGTGTTAATACTGACGTTGGGCTCGCCGGGCTTGCGCGTGCGCTCCTCGTGGTCGAGCAGCGCCTCGACGGCCTCGACGAACTCCTCGGAGATGGCGTGCAGCAGCGCGTCGCGCGTCTCGACGCCGAACTCGAGCAGCAGCTCGACCATCTCGAGGTTCTCGTTGTCGATGGCCATGAGCAGCGCGCTGCGGCCCAGCGGGTCGACGCAGTCCACGTTGACGTGCGCCGTGTCGCGCGCGCGCTGTAACACACGCCGCGTGCCCGCCACGTCGCCGCGCTCCACGCCCAGCAGGTACTTCTTCTCCTCCAGCGACAGCACCGCCATCTCCTGGTGCGGCCGCACCACGTTCTCCTCCTCCGTCATCCCGTGGATGCTATGCCGCTATAACACACACCGACATGCCTCTATTACGAATACCTGCACCTACCTCCCACACCGACCCTGACGTCTATCGTGCACGCACACCTACAGACCTAACTTCCTTCAACCTACCTTCCATAGATTGTACATATCTGTGTACAAACATGTGTGATAGTTTCTATAGATGTCAGACGAACGACCCACCTGGCACAAACGCTAGACTCAAGTGGACGACATAACATGCTCGTTTCGTACGAATTTATTGGTGGAGACAATACACAATATATTTGTTTAATAATTTCACTAAGCCCGCTTTGGGAATACTTGGAGTGGCTCGCTAATGAAATGAAACAGGATCGGCTTGTAATGGCCAATACACGTGTCGTGTGTCGTATACATCGAATACATACGAGTGTAACGCTCGTCCAATGTTAATACTAGATGGGGCCTGAGAGATGTTCCTGAACAAATGTGCTATAAGATTAAGCTGTACGCGTAAACAATATAATGTATATACCACGAACCGGGGCGGTCAATTACTATTGGTCACAAAAGTATTTGGTGTGTTCTGTGAAAATACAATCTATGCTATACTTATAAATTAGGTAGAAACTTGTACTTACTGACTGATTGGTATATCAATATAGAGCCTAAACCGCTAATCGTAGAGGCTTGAAAAGTATATATACGAGATGGGTAGCGAGAGGCGTTCTAAATAACGTTTGTTTAGAATACTGACTCTAAGGGGTTAAATTGTGGTTGAAGATTTGTATGTAAAACCTTCATTTATGAACAGATGTTACCGCACATTATATACGTAATTTACTGTTTATTTAAAAGTAAAGAAAAACATAAATGTTTCAAGAGAATCCAATTTTTTTTTAAAAGAGGACCAATACAATTGTTGGGTTTACCTAAATTATTGGGGGTTGAAACCGTAGGTCCATGCTAGTATATAAATATATTCTCTGTTTCAAAATCAGAAAGTGAAATCATCAATTTGAACTTGGTGTGTGCCCTTAAAGCTTTTAATAGGCAACGTGAAGTGTGTGCGCTTTATAGTAAATCCAGTGTCATCCGTAATTGTTAAAAAGAGCATAGATGTATGGTAGTGCGATAAAAGGGTGATGTAGGTCGCATGTCGATGGCGAATGTAGACAGGGTGCCGTGCCCCGGCTGCCACTCATTATGCAAATAGGTCGCGGAGGTCGCGGCCCCGGCGTCTTCCTCCGAGCGCCACTCGCCACCGCTGTGCCGCGACTCGCGACTGCCTCTACCGACGGCTCGCCACTCGCCACTGGTCCCGACCCCAACGTACCACCACCCGCTGGTACGTTGCCTCACCCCATATAGTACAACTTTTTCCAATACAAGCCCCAATTGCACAGGTAAACCCACGAGATATGTTATGTATTACTAAGTACGTAAACATGTTGATAAAACAGTTACAGTAATAGACGGGTGGGTCCACCTACTACCAGATAGCGGAAAATCAATACATCGTCGCAACTCGCAAGCTAGAGGTACGTGTCTACGTAATGGTTTTGTAACGAGATCACGAACCTCATTCCGAAGCTTTCAGTCGAAAAGAAATTCCCAATAAGGCGCAAAAAGTAGTTTAAGAGTTAGTGAAACTGTAATAGGATAAATGCTCGATTGTGCAATTGTTGGAAGCGACCCTACGGACGAGGGCCGAATACACTTAGCGCTGACAAGCGGCCGGATTCTAATTTAATTGAACCGATCGTACTCATTAGCCGGCGTGGCCTTCAGCAGAGGGCAGGGCTTCCCCCGCCCATCACCTTCAATACACGCGTCCAGTAGCTTCTGAATGATAATAGGAAACAAGACAACTTGTGTCAGTGGCCAGACTCTCATACTATCTGAAGGTGGCGTGAAACATCATCAATTCTCCTTAGTAACTTTTAATTGCATTTAGGTGCTCACAAACGCTGTAGCCACTATAAAGCGGTTTGAGGCAAAGAATTTAGCTCTTGTTTCGGAACCCTGCAAGCTTTAGTTATTATATTTTAGGGTTACTCTGGCATGGAAGACGTAGGAATGTAAAGTGGTGGTTACCTTGACCTTGTTGTCGAGCGGGCGCGGCTCGGAGGCCAGCAGCGCGCCCAGCTCCACGCGGCAGGTGGAGGGCCGCCGGTCGCCGCCGCTGCCGCTGCCCCGGGACATCTCGGAGCCGCCGCTCTCTGCACACACAGCGCACACACGAGCGTCACGGGCGGCCGCGCCCAGAGCCGCGAGCGCAGCCGCCTCGCACCACGCGCTACGCGACTAGGGCGCGCTCGCCGATTCACCGCAACGCAATGCGGACGAGATATATTTAGCGAGGGCGGGCGGCGAGCGCACTCTCACCGGTGGCCGAGGGCGGACCGTGTAAACACTCACCGGCGCCGTCGCCGCGCGCGCCATCCCGTGCCCGTTCAGTGAACTGCAACAAAGCGAGCGGCGTGAGTGCACACGTGTGGTGTGACGGCGCAGGGTGGCCGAGGATGGCGCTAGCACGCACCTGCACGCGGCGCACGCGGCGCGCGGCGATCTGCCGCGAGTGTCTGCGCAGCGCCTCCAGCGTGCCGCTCAGCCGGCGCCCCAGCTAGCGCCCATCGCGCCCGCTGCCTCCCCGAGGCACCTTGCGACGCGTCTCCTGTGCAACATCAACCAGGTTCAGGCCATTGCTTGAAACCCACGAAGCACATTGTTTAAAATATCTTGTGTGTACGGTACTTATGAATAGGAAGGAAGAACATATACTAAGTTAATTCTGATAGTACGTAGTTTAGAGCCCGCCTCGTGTCGGGCTCAAGAATCAGATGGCCGCGGGCCGCGACCACTGGGAAGTCGCGGTCGGATACGTGCAGCAAGTGTTTACATCGATAGATACCACCGCGGCGCCGGCGCACCACGTACACACGTGTCACGAGCCTACCGAGAGGTGTGCGACACTGGCAATGCTGGCAGGTAAGCAAGTGCCAAGTGCCAAGTGCACGTTGCGTGTATATCTATTAGCTGCCGCGGTGGCCGGGCTTCAATGGACGCCACTTAATACTTCGACTGACACTACACTTGTGCCCGAGCTGCTGTGTTTATCATAATTTCTACAAAACGAGCTATTTTAAGCCGTCCGTCGAGTTGCTTCGTTTACTTTATCTTTACGTTAGTAGGTACACTCGCGTCGGATCACTGAGAGGTCTCCATAAAACGTCGATATTTTTAAACATTACAGACGATTTTCGGGTAATGGTTCACACTATAGGAATAGTTGTAGCCCGTTAACGTATGGTTCTTGGTATTCTCTCTCACTCATGCGCCAGATGTTTCCAATAGATCTTATAACATGTTTCAAGTTCAGTTCATTGTGTGTACTAATACGATCATTGCTGTCTACTTTGTGGTTTGTCACAATATATTATGTAAAGTTGAGTGACTGACTTACACAGCTCCACACACAACAGGTGTATATTCGTACAAAAGGGTTACGTGAACCGTGCAACCTTCTGAACCCGGCGGTGACATGTATAGTCCTGCATAATCATGTAATTCTTACGATGTGAAAGTACTTTGTTATAAGTCTAATCAAATAAAGATATTACTGAAATTAAAATTGAAAAAAGGGCCTATATCTAGGTATCTAGGTAGTTTAAATGCTAAAACTAACCTGATCAAATAAATCGAGAATGTCAATTATCTATTACTAGCTGTGCCCCGCGGTTTCACCCGTGTAGACTTTATTGTGTTATACATATTGTGGAACGGGAATATCCTATGTCCTTCTCCTGGTTCTAAGCTACCTCCCTACCAATTTTCAGCCAAATCGATTCAGCCGTTTTTGAGTTATAAATAGTGTAACTAACACGACGTTCTTTTATATATATAGATGTCAATTATCGTAGTGTTGTATCGGACCGCCCGCCCTGCGCCGCACCTCATTGCTGTTAATTGCAATCTATTAACTTAATTATTTGCCTTCTGGACCGATTTTAACGTATGTTATAGGGATTAACCAACGCTACTTTTATTTTGTAAAAAGTATATCACTAAGTAACATAATTTTCATTGTATTTCCTATACATAAATTGACCTCGTCCCAGGTCTATCGGCTTCCGCCAGTCAATGGGGTACATAATGACGTAAATGTACATCAGACTGGACATCACCTAACAAATCAAGAGGCTGCCGTCCGCGGGGTGACCTACCGACGCTAGTGTACACGCAAGTATATACTAGTGTGTATCGATCAGCTGGTGGCACACAGCGACATCGCGGCACAATCGAAGGCACTGTATCTACACAATACATTCAATGCTTGAGCCCTTCGTCCGAATAAATGACACCGATTGCGATGGCTTATCCCTCTCCGAGCCCTCCCTCCCTCCGACGCAGCCCTCGAGGAGCACATTTGAATATATTGTGTAGCTTAACGATGTTATTATGTGCTTAGAATAGTACTTACTGAAGGAAAGTAAAGTTCGATATTGTTAGGTACTGAGTTAGGTTGTTGATCCATTTATGTTACGGATCAAGATCTTGATTTGCTGAAGTTAGCACTTATTAAGTGAATCCATGATATGAACATAATTAATTCGAGTTCAGACAGTGTAGTGAATAGCTCACAGAGAACTGTAACTTCATAAACAGTTTGCGGAGATTTTGTTTAGCTAAGTAGAAACTAGAGCATGCCCTAGAAGGTGACGTAACGCTCTTCATGATGAAGAATCCAAGTAAATTTTACAACATATTAGGTAAGTGTATAAACAACAAGCGAATGTCACGCAGTTTCACCCGCGTAGTTCCCGTTCCCGTGGGAGTACGGGGATAAAATATAGCCTATGTTACTCGCTGATAGTGTAGCTATCCATTGCTGAAATTTTTTTTAAGATTGATCACGTAGTTTCGGAGCCTATGCAACGCAAACAAACAAATAAAAAAACAATAATATCATTCCTCTGTATTATATTAGTATAGATTACACACGTATTATGCAAATAGCATGGTCTAATAAGTTATTATAATGAATTTCGCAATCTCATTCTCAAAAGTCGCGAATATCTTACGAAACATCAGAAAAAATCTTAGAGGGTGGAAAAAAACCGCACGCAGGTTACCGTACCATTATCCATAAAATAACGTTTGTTCTTTGAGCTCCTTTAAATATTTATTTGATTCTATTTGTCGTTATAACGGAGTTTTAGTAATAGGGTCCCGTTTCACCCTTGGGTACGGAAATAAAATGAAAACGTGTTGTTCTTTAATTGCCAGAAAATAATTGTTCATGTTGTTCCTGTTGCACATCTATGACATGTAATGCTGTCAATTGATGGTATCTACACTAATATTATAGAGTGGATAGATTAGATTGTTTTTTTGTTTGTTTGCATTAAATAGGCTCCGAAACTACTTGACCGATCTTGAAAATTCTTTCAGCAATGGGTAGTTTCATAATCAGCGAGTAACATAGGCTATTTTGTATCCCTGTACTCCCACGGGAACGGGAACTACGAGGGTGAAACCGCGTGACGACCGCCAGTGTATGCTATCCGGGTGACAGTAATGGGGATGCTCATTATGCTACCGAGCGCACATCCCTCGTTTTGGGCTTACGTCGTACGTGACGATCCTGCAGATCGTCACGTACGACTTGTGTCCAAAATCGAAAATAAGTTTTCATCAGACCAAAAAGGGCAGCAGCTTTATAAAGGGACAGGTACAGCTAAATAATCCATATGAGCTGCAGTAACCCCTAAACAGGTTTACCTACTGCACGCCTGTTTGTCATATTGTATATACTAGCTGAACCCTGCGATTTTACCCGCGTAGACTTTATTGCGTTAAGCCACGTTTTAGGTCACGTTACACATGAACGGGATACAAATCTTATGTCCTTCTCTTGGTTCTAAGCTACTTTCCGTTACCAATTTTCAGTTTAATCGATTCTACCGTTCGTAAGTTATAAATTTAGCTATAGTGTAACTAACACACGTGTTCAAGTTTATTATGTAGATAAATGCAGAATTTCTCACGATGTCGACGTTCTTTGTGTTCACTGTAAGTAAAGCTCGTGATATGACATCCAGACACTTTACTTTTTACGGCTGCTGGCTGGTGAGATTGGAACATGCGCCGAGTGCGCAGCACGCGACCACCCAAACCACTCGACCGCCACGATCCATAACCAAGAGCACAACTCACTAATTGTAGGGTACCTACTTGTAACACTGATTAATTCACATTCGCCTTTGTTCGCGAAGATATTTATAAAATTCAACATTTTATATTCACTAATTTTGACATCAATAAAGTACTACCTTTTGCCCGCGGCAAATAAGTTATCGTGACATAATGTCCTTCCCCGATAGGACAAGAACTATACATCTTATATTAACAGAAAAATCGGCTCAGTTAATCCCTACATAATTTTTAATATTATAAATGCGAAAGTAACTCTGTCTGTCTGTTACGCTTTCCCGCTTAAACCTTTCAACCAATTTTGATGAAATTTGGCACAGACAATCTTTAGACCCTGAGAAAGGACATAGGCTACCTTTTATTAAAAATATTAGGGTTCCGCGACAATAAGGATGAAACTAAATCTACGCGTGTGAAACCGCGGGGCATAGCTAGTTAAGTATAAAAAGGTGACACACAGATGAGGCAGTATTGTGTAGCAGATAAGTAACATTGCTTGCATCTCTCTCTCTACGTTTCCGAGTAAAGAGTCATTACATCTTTCGCTTTTTAGAATTTTTTTCCTCCATCTCTGACGGTAATTAAGTTGCCTGTGAATTTGACCTGTTTGCGTGAATTCCTGTAAAAATCCCCTGTAATTGGTCACCTGGTTTTACGGGAAACTAACTGCGAAAGTGGCGGCCAGTGCTGCTAGGTGGAAGCCTAGCAGCACTGGCCGCCACTTTCGCAGTTAACATCAGTAAACTGAGTTAGTAGAACAAGATATCGTAGCTGTTTTAGATCATCCTCTGCTAGAATGTGTGGATTGCCAATTGCAACTTGGTTGTAGGTACACATTTATCGATTATATATTATTTTTAGTTTATACATTTTCTTCTTCTTCGTCGTCGTCATCGTATATTATATATTGGATGATATGTGGAAAAAATTAAAAAATAGAGGACTACTTTAAAAAAGATGTATTTTTTCATATACATAATTATATTTTTTTTTTTGATATGTACTACAAACCGATGCTCTATGCCAAAAAAGTTCGCCTAAAAAGTCTAGCCCCAATATACATTTACCATTTACAACAGCTGTTCTCTAAATGGTCTTCGAAAACTAAGGTTTACTTAAACAGCTCAGAGTGCACTGGTTGCTCGCTATTAACTTGTATGTGGATTCGAGTGAATACGGTAGTTTGTGTGCACCTTGAGTGTTCTTGGCCCACTGTCCCCTCGAGTGCCCGTGGGGGTCGATGGGTGCCCGCGGCCCACGGGACATAGCTCAACGATATCACATCCATCAACCCCGATTAGCAAATGCTGCAACAGACATAACGTACCAGCTCCTTCTAATAATAAGATCAATCAATATTTTAATATTGGCTGACAGAATTCGCGCAATCAATGATCAATGGGCAATGAATAATAAAGTAATCAATCGTGAAATCTGCCGTTTATTGACCTCCTTAACGACGCGGCGGGCGGCTCTGTTACCTAATTAACTCTCTCTTCATTATGAGGCACGCTGGGCGCATCCTCCCGTCACCTACCGTTCATTATCACTCACAATATCTGATATTTAATACGTTACGCTACGCTTCTTATTATGATCCAAACATATTTTCAGGATGAGGCAGGAGCTCGTAATTTGATAATTAAATAATACGTTTCTAATGAAACAGGTGCTTACCTGTTGACTGAATCCTGTAATTAGAATGTTTCAGTATTCAATAATAATGACACAACTATGTACTCACTTAGACAACTGCACCACCTCCCGATAGTAGCTGAACACGAACAAACTAACAGTCTGCAACATTCACAAGGAACTAAACTATACGATCGAATTATATAGTTTCACAAATATTTGATTCACATTATCAAATTGGAATATATTATACAGATAAAATGCAATACAAATAATTAACCGAGCACATTGTATATTTGTATAATTAATTACATGCGATGAGAGAAGGTATCCCCGGCGGGGACTTAGTGATGAAGGTGGTCGCTAAGCACGCTCGCGTCCGGCCGGCCGGCGCGGTAAACAAGCGGGCGGCAGGCGTCGGGCCGCGCGAGGCCTGCGGAACAGTTTGGTCGTGTAAACCGTCGGCTCGTAAATTCTATTTCGGCGCGAAGATGCAGCCGAGTGGGGTGGAGGAGCGGCGAGCACTAGCGCGAGCGGAAGGCGCGGGCGGCGGCACGTGGCGCGCGACCTGGCGGCGACTCCTCGCTGCCGCGCACTGCCGCGCCGCCCGCCCGCCCGGCCACCCGCTGCCTTACACCTACTTCACAGCATGATCGAACAGTAGATCAAGTCGTAAAGCAAGCATGCTCAGTGTTACCTACCTACATCCCTCAATTTCATAATATCATTTGGGTTCAGAGTTATTTGCCGCTAGCATAAAATTTGAGAGTTTGATACTCTTGCAAATTAGCAATTATAGGAGTGTAATAATACTCGGAGCACTTAGGTATGTTATTAGTCCTTACTAATTCACTGATGCGTTGTGCGGGCGTATTACTACAATCAGTGATAACGTAAACACGAGGACGGAACATTTTATGCTCGGATGCTTACTTATAGAAAGAGAAGGACCGCTGGTGGCAACACCACTCACCACCTTCGCTATGAATGCTGAGTAGGACTGCTGCTCTCCGCTGCACTGTGGCACGATGAGAAATCGATCCACTAACATTTAAGCGGGACCTATAAAATAATTTGATTTCTTCGCAAACTGCGAAACGTGTCGCGAAAGACGGCGAAAGTTGTACATAAGTTACAACAACAGCAATAAGCGAGCAATAATATTGTCATCGGCGTATGTTCCGTTCAATTAGTGATCGCAGCGGTCGCGGCGGGGGTCGCCGCCGCCGCTCGCCCCCACGACGCAAACACTGCTCGCCTCCAATGACCACCACCTAGCACCCTGAACTGCTCCCTTTTATGCTTGATTATATCTACCTACTCACACTTGATATAAATGAACAGTTTATCGGTTCGTCGATTCTATTCCATTGTTTTAATCTAAGTAAGTACGTACCTAAAGCTTCTTATATTAATGAAATAGCTTATTTTCGTGGGGTTAACTATAGGGCACAACTCTTTTACCAAAATCGTAACTCGTTAGTGCCACGTAGAGCACTGGGCGCACGGCAGTAGGCCAAACCAGGCTCATTCGGAACTTGCCTCGGTCGACGGTCGCTCTCCAAGTCTCTTGGACACCGCAAAACCACATTACAAATAGGGAAACTTTCTAACCAACTGCAGGGAGAGGTAATTGGTAAATAAGTAATGTTTACATTTAAAACAATAATATCCTTATAGATATTATTCCTCTATGTAGCTCCTCTGCTCAGCTACGTCGGCCGTGGAATTTGATAACCACCACTCAGACAGAATTGACCCCCGTTTAGGGTCGATACTTACATTTTATGTGATAGTTCACTCTCCATCGGCTGTGATTTCCCGTGGGAATTGGACATTTTCCTGTCATTTCCAGTAAAAAATATAATTTCGACCATTATAAATGATGAGTCGCTTGATTCGATGATACATGCTAACTACAATTCTATACTTAGAGCACTCAGTTGACGGCGCGAATGGAAGGGTAGTCTTAGAGAAAGAGGTCTATTTTCGATTCCTAAATCCCAACATACTCATGCGATTAGCATATGCTCTTTTTTTTTCTTTGTGAAGAAAAACGTAATAATTAATAATGTTGTAGAAGCCCAAATACCAGTGGTCTGTAATGAGTTTTTCTAAAAACGTAGGTACGTGCGGTGGATTTAGTGCCTGAACCAGCAATGAGCTCACCATCTTCGTTGAATTGAAAAGCGGATATGGTAACACCTGTGCTCACTTTTTCGGGTCGCTTCTGGGATGGCGTTCGTGAGCATATTAATTAATAATACGAAACACACACACACAATATTATAAACACGTGGGTATGTTGCAGGTGATAACCATCAACTCCCATCAGTTGTGATATGTGTACTGTACGTAAGTACCGCGACGACAGTTGTTGACATGTGTCCCACCATGTTGTACACGCACTGATTGTTTCAATTGTCATAGTATAAATATAATTGTGTACTGTTATGACAATCATTCATTTAGTTACTCAGTAAAAATTTCACCACGAGGCGGTCTAACTAAAGGGTTCTTCCACTTTCCGACCCTTCACAATATAGAAAGGATTTTTTTTTTGCTATGAAGTATTTCTGGAAGAACAATGTAAAACTTAATAAAGAGAGGAAAAGTTTCTCATTGTCTCATTATAGTGCCGGGTCGAGGGGTCAGCCTGCGACTGCGTGGTGCCTACTTTAAGGACTTGTATGTAAGTATGACTGTCTCTATAGAGTTCATTACAGTTGTTTTTTTTATAGAACATGTCATGAGACCAATGTTTGCAGTATGTGGTTTGAGAACAGAGCAAGATCCAAGGTTACCACTTACCAAATCAAAGTAGCCTGAGTTACTCCTTGTAACATTGTCAGTGAAAGTCCCGTTAAAATGAGTCCAGCTGTTTCAGAGATTACTCAGAACAAACAGACAGAGAAAAACTTTACAAATTGTATTTTTATGTCAGGACGGTATGTTCCAGCGTCACGTGGCCAAATAACAGCTTTTCACTAAATGCACATATTTAGTGAAAAGCTGGCCACGTGACGCTTACGTTATGAGGGTCATGGGTGTCCTGGTGCAATCAGTAGAAGTAATTAGTATTAGCACTAAGCCGAAGTGGCTACCAGACGCTTCCAGTCTCTTACCAGGCCTATTGTTGCCGCCCAATTTCCGGCAACGCTCATTTATTATGAATGATTCTCAATATAAGCTTGGGCGGCATACCAAATGAAATGTTTTACTCGGTGACCTTGAAATCCAAATAAATAATAAACTTCGGCATTATTAAAAAATACATTTAATGTGTCTCAGAGTGTGTTGTTACGTAGGATTGTAACGCAGCTGGTAGCCTACCGCCTAAATACCTTCAGCGTTGGCGGCTCGCCGGATACAAAATGTATGTCCGCTTTACTGATCAACGATTATAGAATTTCTACGAAATATGTGAATGTGGGTGTATTATATTATACGAATATAATTATTCCTATATGTACGTTTAATTCTTTAGGTTTTGGATGGCACCCAAGGATGTCTGCTTGAATGGAAACGGAATACCAATATAACGTTATTTAACATTGTAACACTTGGTTAGCCGTGGCGGCCGTGTTGTTTGAGCAGTCGCCTGCCACGCTAGTGACGCAAGTTTGAATCCCAGCGAGGCCTGTAGCATGAGTTTTCCCAAAAACTTACGTGCAGTGATTTCACACCACGTGCTTTGCGGTGAAGGAAAACATCGTGAGGAAACCTGCATATGTCTGAGACGTAATTCAAAGACGAGACGTACCTATGTATAGTGCCTGAGACGGCGATAGACTCACTATCTGTCACGCTCGCACATAATCATCTTGTGTGAAAAATGGGTGTTGTTATTACAACACCTCTGCCTTTCCCCCACGGAGAATACACGCGTAAGCATATGTATGTATGTATGTAACATTTGGTTAGAAAAAATATGAAAACATCTCTCGATTTGATCTCAAGAACCTCTGCAGCTCCAATAAGAGGAGAGTAACTGTGCTCTGCCTAATTAAGCTACCCTCGTCCCATACACAAGATGCAGAAATAAGAGTGGAAAAAACAATAACTAAGCTTGGGTTTAATTTTCGTAAGTCCGCAGAGAAATCCTCTCCTTCATTAAGAAGTTGTTTTATACAGTGGTCACAGTAAACAACGTGAGTTATTTTCTCCGCGCTCATAGTACAAGTACAAGAAATCGAGGGCAATTCCACCAGTTACCTAGCCGTTAGTAGCGAAATAATCAATATTGTTCCTCGAACTACCTACATATTATGTATTAGGTAGCTATAAACTCGTGAGTCGTGCATCGTGCGCGGCGGACGGACTGGCTCTCCACTCCACAGGAAACGTTTCCTGACTCGCATCTATGTACCTATGAGTATTTAACATGCATTTTGTCTTTTTTGTCAATGCGTCATCCATCGGTCAAAAAAGGGGTGGTAGCACCCAATGGAGTTTCAGTCAGATATTTATTGATGGATTGGTAGCAGTAGTAGTTTGGTTATGTATCGGAAGGTGGGGTCAGGCGCTAGGCCCGGTCGGAGTGGCAGGCGGGGTGCGCGGTGCACTGTTCTGTTGACCTAGTTGGGAGACGTTAATCGTATAACGTGAAAAAGCTTGCGTGTGGCGGTCGTTGACCCGCGGTGGCGACGGCCCTTCAACCCTGCCGCCGCCGCGCCGGTGCCGGCCGGCCGCGTCCCCGAGCACGGCGCTCCTGCACCACCTGCCTGCCGCACTGCCTGGCCTCTAACGGCCACACATTATACCTGCGATCCCACGGTAACGCCACACCGGCGGCGGCACGACTCGGGCGGGGAAGTACCTATGACACCTACTATCATCGGTCCGCCTCGACGAGATTGACGACTAGTTCCGGCGCCCGACGAAATGGCCCGCTATTTATTACCTCTGATAGGGATGTTTACGACCTTTCAATAGTATTTGGTACGAGCTTTCAATGATGTAACCAAACGTTTTTCATTTTTTTTTCATTTTCATGTAACCAAACGTACTCTAAGTACACATCTGCCTCCCTATTAGGGGAATACAGGCGTGAGCATATTATGTAAGAAACTTATGTAAATATTAAGCAACTTCCCATTAGGAAGACATTGCGGCATTATAGTGTGCAGCTCAATCGGATCCTATCCTCGCACACGAATGTTCGCATACTGAGTGGCGAGTGTCGAGTGCTGAGAGGTAGGTACAGTCCTCGTGCGAGCAGCCACAGCCGCGAAGAGTGACGTGGTCGGATTAGCTTGGTGACGTCACAACATAAACAATGCCAAATGGACTACTTCGAGGTTGATTTATGTCGGCTCGGCTTCCTAGTGCGCGCAGACCACCGCGCCGCGCCGACACTCAATGCGCTCGCCTGCCTGTTTTGCTGTTTTATAACTAATACTTTTTTTTTCAATACCTAGTACTTGGGCACTTTCTAGTTAATACACTTCTGCAGGTAGATAAACACGGCGTTTCAACTCGTGCCACAAGTAAAATAAATAATTTTATATTATAGACTAGCTGTGCCCCGCGGTTTCACCCGCGTAGATTTAGTTTCATCTTTATTGTCGCAGAACCCTAATCATCATCTCCCTGGCCTTATCCCATACATTGTTGGGGTCGACACTTGATTCAACCCGATGTGGCTGATCACCCGATTTTTATACGAAGCGACTGCCATCGGACCTTCGCAACCCCGTTTAGGAGGAAAATCTGTGATTTGGGTTAAACCAGTTGTCAGATTATTTTTAGGCCTCCGACTGACCTGTAACGATTGCCAAAGATGTTAAATTGTCAACCGGAACCGACGGCTTAACGTGCTCTCCGAGGCACGGAGGGAACTCGGGCGGTCACCCATCCAACTACTGGCTAGGCGTATGGTTGCTTAACTTCGCTGATCGAATGATATGCGCAATAGCAACTGTGCCACGAGCTCCTCAGAGCTGTCGCGGAACCCTAATATTTTTAATAAATAAAAGTAGCCTAAGTTACTCCTTGAAACATCATCTACCTTCCAGTGAAAGTCCCGTTAAAATCCGTCCAGCCGTTTCGGAGATTACCCGGGACAAACAGACAGACAGACAGAGAATTTTTTTAAAACTTGGTTTTTTAGTGTCAGTAGCGTGTATACTTTCATATGCATTTAGTGAAAAGCTGTTATTTTTGATTTACAAACAGACACTTTAATTTTATTTATCTGTATAGATGTTAGTAAAAAAGTTTACCTAAACGTTTTATTGTTATTACTATAAGACATTAGCTGTGGGTTGCAGTTTTACCCGTGTAGAATTAACAATAAAAATGAGTGATAACTACTTTGTAATATTTTTTATACAATTCCATTGATTCTTCGCTGCTGTTAGTCGCAGCGCAGCGTGATCTTATAAACCTTACAGCCTTCCTTGATGAATGTTCTATCCAACACAAAAAATATTTATCAATTCAAAACAGTAGGTAGGTAAAACTTGAGATTAACGCGTTCAACCAAACCAACGAATAAACTGTTCAGCTTTATAATATTGGTAAAGAAATCTATACTAATATTATAAAGCTGAAGAGTTTATTCGTTGGTTTGTTTGTTTGTTTGTTTGGACGCTCTAATCTCAGGAACTACTGGTCCGATTTCAAAAATTATTTCAGTGTTGGATAGTCCATTTATCGAGGAAGGCTATATTTTATTCTCATAAAGATTAGAGGTCCGTCCGAGAAAATTGCGATTTTCTAACCCAAGGTGTAAAATCGAAAATCTATTTATGCGCGCGCTGCAAAAACTATTGACAATAGAACAAAATGATATACTACGGGTTTTTGGGTCTTATTAAGATCTACAAAAAAGTCCGCGAGAGCATATATCTAACTATCATAGTTTAGTCAAAATAACCGCTTTTATGTTCATAAAAAATATTAAATCGTCTGAAGCAAGAAACTACGTTAAATGTGTATCTTCATATTAATCCTTAACCAAATTAAGCATCATGCTATCAAGGGTATTCATCTAGAAGTAAAATACCGTTTGTTTAATTCCAATCGGACACTTCGTTGAGAAATTATCACGAGTATAAAAACGCAAAGAATTGGTACCTAATAATAAGTTATTTGCCAAAGAGTTTTATCAACACGTCTGTTTATTCCGGGTAATCTCTGCAACGGCTAGACTGATTTTAACGGGACTTACAGATAGCTAATGTTACAAGGAATAACTAACTTTTATTTAAAAAGAACATTTGGGGTTCCGCGGGAATCATATTAAGTCTAAGCGGGTGAAACCGCAGGGCATAGCTAGTGATGTTATATAATCATACTCAAATACTAGCTGTGCCCCGCGGTTTCACCCGCGTAGATTTAGTTTCATCCTTATTGTCGCGGAACCCTAATATTTTTGATAAATAAAAGTTACTCCTTGAAACATCAGCTACCTAACAGTGAAAGTCCCGTTAAAATCGGTCCAGCCGTTTCAGAGATTACCCGGAACAAACAGACAGATAGACAGACAGACAGACAGATAGAGAAAAAAAAAAAAACTTGGTCTTTTAGTGTCAGTAGCGTGTATACTTTCATATGCATTTAGTAAAAAGCTGTAATTTTGGAATTACAAACAGACACTTCAATTTTATTTATCTGTACGTATGTATATCTATGTATGTATAGATGTATAGATAAAAAGCGATTTTTTTTCTTTATCTATGATCAAACTTTCAAACAGAGAAGCGAGCAGATAACAAATCACTCATGGCTATGATTCTTTGCAAATATAAAGAATTTTTCTATATCTATGATTCTTTGAAGGAAATTATCTATCTTTAGTCAACGATATTTTGATTTTGTCATCTAAAAAATTTCACACCTTCTAAACTTAAAATCATAGTTTGCGAACTCTTAGCACCCTAACCCATTTGTATAGTTCTTTCTAGAATCATAACATCAAAATCGGTTGTGGTCGTAGTGATATACTTATGTAGCAGCGTAGTGTATGGCGGGGTGAGGTGGTGGCGTATGGCGGAGGAGCGCGAGGATGGGGCGCCACAAGCAGGAGCCGCAGGACGTGGGTTGCATCGCGATCTGCGCCGTGATGCGCGTGCTCATAGTGTACGCGTGCGTGGTGTTCGTGCACTCCCTGCTCTACTGGGGCCGGCGCTCGCTGCGCCAGCGCGCCGCCGCCCGCGCGCTCTAGACCCCTGGGGGTCTACTCTCTTTCTCCGAAAACGAAACTTCGTGAACGAACGAAAATTAAACATAGTTACAATATCGCATTGTTTTTATCATACTCAAATTTTTCCTCGTCTAATAATTTAACTAAAGTTGGTTTAGAAAATATAAATATCAAATAATTTTCTAGCGGACCACGTTCGGACGTAATTTTAGAACGAATAATAACCGTGTTAGGAACTTTGCGAGCTTTCGGCCGAAGCTTCGTTTTTCGGAGAAAGCGAGTAGGCCCCCTGTGTCCCCTGCTGTCTGCGATCATGGTCAAGCACCGCAAGTGGCCAGATCCCCGGTTCACCTACGAACTCCTATACAACGGAACATGGATGGTGTTCGTGTACATGCTGTTGCTGACGCTGTTCGAGCTTATCGAGATACTAAGGCCGAGGCGCGTGCGCTGCCCCGACTGCCAGTGTGACAAGCGCCCGCCGCCTCCACCGCCGCCGCCTCCAGAGCCCTACTCCACCAAGGATGTATGCCCGAGGTGTCTCGACGAAGTATCCAAGCGCTGCATGATTCGGCGCAAATCTCGATGTATTTTTCTTTAAAAAATCACTAAAGAAGTACCTTACACACAGATCCCCTTACCAAGATTTTATTTCAAGTTCTTATACAGGATGTCCCATGCACGAGTCGACATCTAAACGAAACTAGGCCTAAACAAAAGGTAACTAAGGTCTCAGAAAATTATAAAAAAAACCCTTTTATAGTCCCTACTGTGAAATGAAGAGACGGGTGTCAACTTGTAGAACGTTTATTATAGTACAATATTATATGTATATAGTATACAAGTACTTTGGACACGGCAAAAAGGTATTGCACGCACGGTCCTTGAGACGTAATGATCTTGTCGTAATGATTCTATGAAAATTAAAATGAAAATTATTTATTCAGTTTAGGCCCGTAAGGCACTTATGAAGCTCGAGAATTTACCACTATCAAAAGGTAGACAATATTTCTTAAAATGTAGTGTTTCTACAGATACTACTGCTCTATATCGAGCAACTGACATTTGACATTGACACCGCAGACTTCCAATGTTATATCCACAGATAAACATAAACACGACTATTCGTTCGCTTTTATGTACTCAACTAGCTGTGCCCCGCGGTTTCACCCGCGTAGATTTAGTTTCATCCTTATCGTCGCGGAACCCTAATATTTTTAATAATATACATATATTTAATAAATGAAAGTAACGGTCCAGTCGTTTCAGAGATTACCCGTAACAAACAGACAGACAGACAGCCAGACAACATTTTTAAAACTTGGTTTTTTAAGCATAAGAATAAGAATAATTTATTTGCGAAAACATGAGTGGCAATATTGGTGTTAAGTGGATAACAATTAGTTTCTTAATGTTTTACCCCGGGGGGCGTACAAATTAAGGGATCTGTGGTTAGTAATTACCTATGTAATAAACAAAAATTAAAACGAATTTGACTTAAAATTAAATATCTTTGTACAATAAGATTGAAATCACATTTAGTGTCAATAGCGTGTATATTTTCATATGAATTAAGTGAAAAGCTGTTATTTTGGAATGACAAACAGACACTTCAATTTTATTTATCTGTACTGTATAGAGTATAGATATAGATTTATGTAACACCTACTTACTAAAAAAACCCGTATTTTGTTTATTAAAAATTTAAATAAGTTGAGATTTGTAGTAAGGTACCCAACGGGAGTTTTTAAATGTACCTGTATATTTGCACCCGCGTAGACTCAATTTCATGGGTGCCCGCAGAACCTTAATGTTTTTTTTACATAATAGTAGCGTAGGTTACTCCGTGTAACATTAGCTATCTGCCAGTGAAAGTCCCGGTAAAATCGGTGCAGCCGTTTTGGAGATTAGCCGGAACAAACAGACAGATAGGGAAAATTGGAGAGACCGCAAACAGCACATACGCAGCTTTATCCCTACTACTTTTATACTTTAGCTAACTCAAAACCTACGAGTTTACACATATACTCGTTACGGCATGCGCCACCGGACATAAAAAAAATGGTATACTATGTCTGTCTATGGTTGTGTCAGATTGGGAGGGAATTGATGACATTTGTCACGAACGAACGTCAGTCGTTGACACCGACAATGTCAGTGAAAGAAAACAAATAACAACGTGAAATTAATCTGAAATAATACGCCTATCACTCGAGCAAGAATATTATTCCATGACTGAACTAAAAGCTATTTAAATGTGCTAAAATAACTATTAACAAGGTTCACGTATAATATTTTGCTTCCTAACGTTGTCGGAATAGCCAGGTATTAGACAGCTTTGTAACTTAACTTTAATCTTCATTCAAATGTATACCTCTTCTCATGCCTGCATCCCAGTCTAAACTATAATAAGTGACATTAACCAAACTATTCACACGTTGCACGGAGCGTGGATAATACAGGCCACCGATACGAATGTTTCAGAGGGATGAAGACTGCAGTATCGGTGCTGCAGGAGATGATGGTGAAGCTCGGCGAGGTGCCGCAGTACGAGTGTGTGGCTCAGGTGACACTCACATTGCATACTACTGACATGTTGGATATAAATGACATGTACCAAATGATCTAAATGAAGCCAGACAATAGGATATGTATTGTCTGGGCCTCTTGTCATTCCACTATTGACCGACTATGGATCAGGGGCGTGCATTCCATATAGGCAAATAAGCAGTGCTTACCATTTGTGATGACTGAATACTTTTGTACCATATGTGTCATCATCTTCCTGCCCTTATCCCATGTTATTTGTGGTCGGCGCAATGTGTTCTTCTCTTCCATTTCTCTGTATCAGCCGTCATATCTGTATTCACTCCCATTCTAGTCATATCATCTTTCACACAATCCATCCATCGTTTCTTAGGTCTTCCTTTCCCTTTGTAACCATCCACATTCATAAACAAAACTTTTTTTGGCAACATTTTCCTCATCCCTCCGCATAACATGTCCATACCACGACAAATGTTTATTCTTCAACTTCTCAGTCACTGGTGCTACTTTCAGACTTCCCCTTATAAACTCATTCCTCACCTTGTCCAATCTCGTTACGCCACACATCCATCTCAGCATCCGCATATCAGTTGCATGCAGCTTCCTTTCATCCATCACCTTTGTGGCCCAACATTCAGATCCATAGAGGATCCATAGTGTGTATACCAAAATATGTACCTATGCCACACCACATTGGTATGTCCTTAACCTACTTACTTTTTCCTTACCCCTCTCAAAATCCAATGCGGGTGCATTCATGCTATGGATATAGATACAGTGACAAACCATCTTTAATTTATAATAGCTTACTAATCAATATAATTTTATAATTACCGTCTTAAACATTTTAAGCTTTTCTGTATATTCATGTCATAAATAAATAACCTTAACAAACAACTACAAAATAAAAACAACTATAACCATGTGTTCCGGTGCTAGGCAGACTCTTCTGTCTACCTTGAAAGATAAACTACACTACTAGTAATGCCTTATTTTTCAGTCGGGACCAATGCATCAGGTGACATTTGAGTACCAGTGCAAGGCGTTGGGCGAGAGAGTGTCGGGCGTGGCGCGATCCAAGAAGGAGGCCAAGCAGGAGGCCGCGCGTCTCATGCTGGCGCGGCTGGAGGCTCGCGGCCGCCCTACGCAGCCGCCCTACGCCGCCCCGCCCTACGCGTCGCCTACCTTCGCCGCCCCGACCTACGCGTCGCCACCTCAAACCTCCCCGGCACCATGTTCGCCGCCGCCGGTGGACTCGAGGAGCTACGTGGCCCTCCTGAAGGAGCTCTGCGAGGAGTACAAGCTGCCCAGCGCGGCGTACGAGCTGGTGGGCGACACGGGCCCGCCGCACCTGCGCCACTTCACGTTCCGCGTGTGCGTCGGCATGCACGAGCGCCTCTCCACCTCCACCACCAAGAAGGCCGCGCGCCAGCTCGCCGCCGAGCAGCTCTACAAGTACTTGCGCGAGAACCTCGCGCGCGTCACCCAAGACTTCGTCGAGGTCAGTTCGCGAGCCGGACGGGGGCCCCCGGCCCGGAGTCCCACGCCCGACGATCTCAATGTCGCGCTCGTTCCAGGAGGACGCCCTCGCCCGAGCCCACGAGAAGGCGATGGACAGGTACGCGGAGGCGCACGAGGAGCTCGGCTGGCGCCCGGACCTCGGCCAGAAGATCGCCGACTACCACCTCGGGCTGGTTCAGCAGATAGGTACGTCAACCGGAGCATACGCGGTCCGCTGCCGGCGGGGTATGATATCGGGCGGGTCGTAGGTGCGGAGGCGCGCGCGGCGGCCGTGGCGGCGCTGGGCGCGCGCGCGGGCCCGGCGGCCGCCGCCCTGCAGCAGGCGGCGGCGGCGCTGGGCCTGAGCGTGCGGCGCGACGAGCTGGACGCCGAGGGCGGCGCGCTGAGCGTGCTGGCGCTGGAGCCGTCGTCGCCGGCGCTGGCCTGGGCGGGCGCCGCCGACGACGCCGCCGAGGCCGCGCTGCGCTACCTCGAGCGCGCGCTAGCACAACAAACGCTCTAAGCCTCCTCACCATATACTACTACTACACGGGGTCCCAGTTGCACTCTTGCGCACACCCCCCCACCAAATATCACATTGTTAGATTACTTTCTAGAGTTACCTGAAGGGTAAGGGTAAAACGAAGTCTGTGCTTAATCTCTTGAGTATAAAAGAGTTGAATATAAGATATTGGGTGAAGAATTTATTTTTAATGTGAATATTGATTTAGTTTAGTTAGCCTGTCTGTCATGATAAATAATAAACTATAGCTGTATGTAGGTACAATACCTACTATTTTTATAATAAAATAAGTTTAATAAAAATTATGTTACAAATTATAAAATTTATTTTATTTTTATCACCCTTAAAATAAAAACAAGTAGGTAGTGGTATTCTTTAGAATAGCCGCTAGCAAGCATATTTCTTTATTAGCACAGACCTAAAAAGCATTTTAGCTCCATGATCCCTAACTACAGAAGTTAAATATCTATTTTTACAATTCCTAACAAAAACAATTATACCTTACCTAGTAACATAATAATTGGTTTTCATTCATTTCTATATGTAACGGTCAGAGCGATTAACATAAAGAATATATTACTCACTTGAACTTGGTACCATTTATGTCCAATGAAATGTTAAATAAATATGAATTATACTGTACTGGAATAACTTCGAGCCCATCTAGTTCAGACTCAAAACTCACGTGGTTTAAATCTTCCTTTAGTGGACTATCCCTTTCCCAAATTTCCAAAACATATCGTGTGTTTAATTGTTTCTAAATAAGTCCGTGGACCGCGACTCACGGAAAGGTTTTCATTTTAATGATAAGGTAGGACGTGGCTCCATGATGTCTTACAATTCCTTATTCATACAAACATGCTTACGCTATTCCCTGAAGAAGTAGGCAGGCAGAGGTGTGCTATAAGTCCTCCTTAGGCTATCTACAATACATTATTTCTTATATAAACCAACAAATAATCAAAAGGACAACACACAAAATATGTGATGTAACAAATGGTCAACAAATATTTTTTGCCAGAAAACATGCACTAAGTTTTCCAGGATATTTTCTTTTACTGTGAAGCTCAGCAAAATGCCAATTTAATTTTATAGATAAGTAAATTACATACCTAGCCTACATATAACTATTGTCTGAAGTCCAAGTACACCAAGATCGCCATGTTAACAGGAGGCTCAATGGACTTGCTGAATGCTCAGGCCTAAGACTAAACATGTTCTCATGAATACACAATAGGAGGTCCCTTAATATATTATCGACCTATTTAAAACGAATGCAATAGTAGGGGAGCCCACGATGCTAAATGGGGATTTACTCGAGCGTCATAAAGACCTATTGGGTTGCAAGCTTAGATGATAATAAGAAAAGAATGTCATATAATGTATACCTTTTCATCGGTGGGGGAAGCGGCTAATTTGTAAAAAAACTTATGTTATGTGGACATACTCGAGCGCGTCAGATATTGATGGCATAAATGTCCTACGTATTTTTAATAATGATTGTATGTTAATTTGATCGTTTGCATGATGGGGGTGGTCGGATGAAAGGGTTGAAAATGAAAAAAAAATTTTTTCTTATGTGGTGTTAAGTGAACCTTAAATAAAGCTCTCATGCAATAATCAGACGATTTCGAAATAGACGCAAAATCGCGGCCATTATTATAATGTGAAAAAAAATTCGCCATTTTGAAATACTCAAGCGCGGCAGATTAATAAAGCGCGGCCTTACTTATGAAGTTCATATTTGGTGGAGGTACTTAACCGGGTACAAGGTATCGCCCTGTATATTAATCTGCCGCGCTTTAGGAAAACACGAAATCCCCGCTTGGGCTCCCCTACTACAAATAAGGTAGGGCAATGTATCAGTCGGATTCCTCAATTTCAGAGGAGTCACGACGCCGGCGGGAATTGGCAATACTCTGAAGCCACGTGGAGGTTTTTTGTGCAGCGGCGCGGCGTGGCGTTCGTCGCTCGACGGGAGGCGAGGGCGCTCGCGGCGGCGTCGGGGCGCGCTCCGCCGCCTCGCCGCGCCCGCGCCCCCGCGGCCGCCCGCGCGCCCGCCCGCCCCGCGCGCCGCGCCCGCCACGCGCCCGCCCGCGGCCCTCCGCCGGCGCCTCGTCGTCGCTGGAGAGGACCACGACGCCGGGGGCGGGCCGCACGGCCGCAGCGCTTATAATGGTACCTAGGCCGTCGTCGTCGGCTGCATCGAGCTCCCGCTTGCACAGTACCAATCGCTCCTGCACCTCGACGTCGGTTTCGGCTGTGGAATCGAGAAGTGCGGATATGCATCGGTTCTTGTGAGCATCGAAAACGCGACGCAGCACATCTTCGTTATGCTTGAGGGTGAAGTCCCGGACGGCCTCGGTGACGGCGCGCACGGATAGCACGGCGAGCCGCTTCTCCGGCGGCTGCGCTGCATAGTACGCGCGCAACAGTGATTCCACGTCAGTCGCCTCTGCGGCTACATCGGCTATCTCGGTGTCATCTTTGACCTCCCTGTCCTTTCGATCTCTTATTTTCTTCTCCCTTTTCATTATGAGTACATCATTGGGATTCGCAACGAGCCCACTAAAATTCTGACCAAACCTTACTCTATTAAAATCTTGTCCCTCGTGTTCAAAAAATACACTGAGTCGTACTAGTGGTAGCTTGGGTTGTTGAGAATTTCCACTTCGCAGTTTTTCTGCCTCCTCTATTGCTTCAGTAACTTTTTGTTTTAAAAACTCTTGGACTCTCTCATTCTCATTGAGGTTATCCCCTCCTAGGTGTTCTTCAGAAAGAACAATTGTTTTAAATATAAAAGGACGCACAGTCTTTAGAGGCAGAGGAGTCAACTCAAAATCACCTTTATGTATTTGGAGTAGAGCGCAGTGTTTGGGCAGCGCCTCCAAAGCAGCCAGTGATGTGGCAACAGTGCTCCCCGGCTGCAGCACTGAGAAACTCTCCTTCACCATTTTATTCCCCTTCATTGGAAATACTTGGCAGTCATGTTCATGTCCCCAAACAACAAGATCCAAAAAGTTGGGCAACACATCCTCACGAATATAATTTCCTGGCCCTCTATCAGCCCTGTTCTGGTGCAAAACAAACAAATTAAACCAGTCGTCGGTTTCATCAGGTCTCTCCATTTCAACTTTCTTTTCAGCAAATAACCGAGAGAGTCGTTGATCTTTCAAATGACTGAGGCCATAGAGAGCAAGTTTAGTGTCACCTTTCTGCATTAGTACTGGTGAAATGCGCACCTGTGTATAGTCGCTCCACTTTCCGAAATAGTTGACGAGCCCGGTGATGGACAGAATGTCTAGTGAGCTGATGCTGCCCTGCCCCACGGGGTCGTCGTGATTGCCGTGGATCGATAATATGGGGTAAGAAACATTCAGATTTGGATCTTCGTAGTTGACATTTCGAGAAAAGTTTTCAAATTGGTCGGAGAGTAACTCGATATTTACCGGTTTGTCTCCGAAGCAATATTTGCGAATGATGTCTGTACATTTAAACATACAATTCGGCGACGGTTTTGCATGATCAAACAAGTCACCGCCAAGCAGTATAAGATCTACATCATATTGAACAGCCATGGATAAAACTTCTTCGAATGCGATGAAACTATCCTCCCCGCGCACGGCATCATTTTCTTGATGTCCTAAATGAATATCTGAAGCAATTAAAACCCTGATAGTGTCTTCGGGAGACCACGCATTTGTATCACTTTCCAACATTTTAATTAATGAATGTATGTATGGATGGACAACAGAAACAAACACCAGAAACCGAAAGCAATGAATTTAATTGTATGTATGGATGATAAATTAGTATATTGAATGTACAACGGCGCCGGCTACAGCAGCAGCAGCGAGCGGGCGGCAATTTTGACATATGTCACTACTGTCCTATTGATTGACACAACATTGACGTCTTTCATCATGATATATTCACAAAAATTTATAAACCAAAACATATCACACCAAGTAGGAACTTTGCACAAATCGATGTCTGTCGGATTTGTGCCAAGAACGTAGACCTTGTAGACCAAGAAAGCTGGCAGCATTGATGTTATATATACGTATATTAATATGAATTATATTTATTGAGATACTAGCTGTGCCCTGCGGTTTCACCCGCGTAGATTTAGTTTCATCCTTATTGTCGCGGAACCCTAATATTTTTGATAAATAAAAGTAGCCTAAGTTACTCCTTGAAACATCAGCTACCTACCAGTGAAAGTACCCGTTAAAATCGGTCCAGCCGTTGCAGAGATTACCCGGCATAAAGAGACGTGTTAATAAATAACTCATTATTAGGTACCAATTCTTTGCGTTTTCAATTCCAATTTTTATACTCGTGATAATTTCTCAACGAAATGTCCGATTGGAATTAAACAAACGGTATTTTACTTCTACATGAATACCCTTGATAGCATAATGCTTAATTTGCATAAGGATTAACATTAAGATACACATTTAACGTAGTTTCTTTCTTCAGACGATTTAATATTTTTTATGAACATAAAAGCGGTTATTGTGACTAAACTATGATAGTTAGATATATACTCTCGCGGACTTTTTTGTAGATCTTAATAAGACCTACCATTCCGTAGCACATCATTTTGTTCTATTGTCAATAGTTTTTGCAGCGCACGCATAAATATGTTTTCGATTTTACACCTTGGGTTACAAATTCGCAATTTTCTTACGGACCCCTAATTTTTATGAGAATAAAATATATTTTATAGCCTTCCTCGATAAATGGACTATCCAACACTGAAAGAATTTTTGAAATCGGACCAGTAGTTCCTAAGATTAGAGCGTTCAAACAAACAAATAAACTCTTCAGCTTTATAATATTAAGTATAGATTCTATCCTATATCTATACTAATATTATAAAGCTGCAGAGTTTGATTAGTAAGCGAATTGTTTTCTTTATCTATGGTTTGATTGACTTGACTTATATATTTTTCTTTGCCTATAGGTTGGCTGACATATATTTGACAATTTCATATGACAGACTGGCAGACAGACGACAAAACAAGAACAACGATAAACGAAAGCTACTAGTGAAGTCAGACAAGAAATCGTAATGTTCTAAAATAGTTTTTGTACCATACTGTAATTGATATTAAATAGTGTATTGTGCCATGATATGAATGGTGACTGCGTACAAGCGTGTAAACCATGCTCCCATCCTAAAGATGTTAAATTAATGCTGGAACGTAAGAGAAAGTGTCGTGAATTCCGCGAGTCGCCTTCAATGATGTGGAAGAGGTCGATTGTGCAAGCGACGGCTGGGAGGGCGCCCAGCGCCGCGGCCCTGGCGCTGGGGCTCGTGTTGTCCGTGAGTACTGCCGCGCCCTGCCGCGCTCCTGCACCAAGCCCCATCTTGCTCACCTTGCATGCATATACCTGCGTTTAAACTCCAAATAAATCTACTTTTGCTTATGTTTATTTACCAAGTGCTTGTTAAACAAATAAGTGATACAATTCAATTATTTAAAAAATAAGGTATGAATAGAAACTTTTTACTTCCTCGTCTGCTATTTAACAACTAGAGGCAACATTTCCAAAATTTCTGAAATAGGTATTCTTTATTTCAATCCATATTTAACCACTTTATTTATACCCCTATTGAAAACAATAAATCCCCCCCAAATTTCAAATATGTACTCACAGCAGTTTAAAGCTTTGTGATGATGAATTAGTCAGCCCGAGCCCAGTCAGGATAAGCTGTTATAGTTTTCTAGAACATATATATCATATTTCTTTAACTGAGTAAATCCATGAGGTAATTATTTAATATAGAGGGTGTGGGTAGGTGTTGCTAATGGATAATGCATTAATGATCTGGTAAAAGGGTATGTAAACATGTGTAATGACCAGTTATTAGTGTGACATGGTACATGTGATATAACAGGTGTTAATAGACACCTTCAATGTGATGGTGCAGCTATTATAATGTTATACAAGTAATATTGACCGGTCTGTTTGCAATGTCAACAGGTCCTTATGAAATGCTTATCATCATCCTTGTGCTTATGAAACTATATAATGCTATATTTGTTTGTTCTGACTATTCTCCAAGATTAATGGACCAACATTTTGGCACTATGTTCACTGCAAGGCACGTTATGATCCCCCAAAATACTTTAAATTAATATGATTTGATTTTAAAATAGCCCATTGCCCAGTTTAACAGCAATTACTTTGTATCTAAAAAATAATTGACATTTTAGCATACCACCCAGCTGCTCACGATTGTGGAGTTGGTTTCCATAACTTTTTTACACCAGATGACCTGACTCAGGGGAATTACATAAATGGAATGTTTTGCTTTTAAATTAAATAAGTTCTAGCTGTGTCCCGCGGTTTCACCCGTGTAGATTTAGTTTCATCCTTATTGTCGTGGAACCCTAATATTTTTGATAAATAAAAGTAGCTTAAGTTACTCCTTGAAATATTAGCTACCTACCAGTGAAAGTCCCCTTAAAATCCGTCCAGCCGTTTCAGAGATTACCCGGAACAAACAGACAGACAGATAGAGAAACATTTTGAAACTTGGTTTTTTAGTGTCAGTAGCGTGTATACTTTCATATGCATTTAGTGAAAAGCTGTAATTTTGGAATTACAAACAGATACTTCCATTTTATTTATCTGTATAAGTATAATAAACCACATAAGTACTACTTACCTCTGACTGTAATTCACTTCATAAAGCACATTCATTTAAAAATATTATTCTGGAATCAGAAGGGATAAATTCCTTCATATGTGATCATGGTGACCACAATAGTGACTAGAGGTGGCAATTTAAAAAAAAATTATTAACATCAAATACACCATTAGTGGTGTGCATTAGATTATCATAGGGGTAAGCATAAACAATAAGTAGGAAGGTAATGTACATACCAATGTGGTGCGGCGTAGGTACATATGTTTTGGTATAGATCACAAATGAAAATGAAAAATGAAAATGAAAATGAAAATGAAAAATATTTATTCAGTTTAGGCCCTGGTAAGGCACTTATGAAAGTCGAGAATTTACCACCGGTTCGGAAACTAGCCTTCTGAGAAGAACCGGCAAGAAACTCAGCCAGGCATCATGTACATATAATCGAAACAATATAAATCATAATGAAATCATCAAGAACAAAACAAGAGTAATCATCACAAATGGTAATGCACTCTCCTGTTTCACATATTGGGTCTAGGTTCCCCCATCCACATTATTTACTCAACACTGTATAATGTTGAGTAAATAATGAGGAATTTTTGAAATTTTACCTAAATAAAAAAAACAAAGTTAAATAGTGGGTAAAAGTTAGTATGGAGAGTTAAAATGAAATATCACTAAGCAACAGTTTCTTTTATATAACTGCGGGTAAAACCGTATAACACGGCTAGTTTTACATACATATACAGCAGATGCCAAAGCTTTTTAAAATTTACCCAAACATTAAACAGAAACATAACTATAATAGACACAATTTACACATTGTCAAACTATGACCATAACTAGAGATGGTATGCAATTTGCGAATATGTCAGCATCTTGGAGCGTGGTGACAAAATCGTTTAGAAAACTTAGCACCCGACCAGTGGGAGCGTTATAGGCGTGACAACATATGAAATGCAAATATGGCATCTGCTACACAAGCTCACATTGAGCCATGTCTGTACACTATATTGATATGTACACAGTACATACAACAATAACTAGAGTAATTATGAAAACTTATTGTTATTTATGTCATTGTTGTAATGGTTGGTGCTATTGTTGTGGTTGACTCACAGCGTGATAACAGGCGCACGCGGTGATCACTGCCGCTTTGCACTGACCTCAAGGCATCTAATGGCTGCGTGACTCCCTCTATGGCAGGTGTTACGTGTGTAGCCACACACCACCTGTTTAGTTCCTACCCTCGCACTTATGATAGTACTATATTAGCAGAGTTGCATAGTCTCATCTGCATATAAGTAATTGTAAAGAAATATCAATAGCCCTATTTTTAAATGACTTCAGAAAAAGGAGGAGGTTGATAATTCGACTGTATGTTTTTTTTATCTGTTCAATAAGTAAATCAAATCAAATTCAATCGAATAAAATTTTCAAAATACTGAGGGTTAGTGCAACCCTGTTCTTTACTTCTTCAGTCAAATTGAACTTTGAATGAATGATCTGACCACTTGCATAGTATGACTCATAGGTTATGTGAGTGGGTAATGTGTGTGTGTGCGCAGTGCGTGGGGTGGGGCGGGTGCGCGGAGCTGGTAATCGAGATCCCGGGCTCGGGCGCGGGCGCGGCGGGCTCGGCGGGCCGCTATCGGCTGGACTACTCGCCGCCCGAGGGCCGGCCCGCGCCCAACTACACCGTGGCGGCGCATGCCTCGACCATCAACTTCCAGGGGCTGCCCGGCACCAAGTACCACTTCATGCTCTACTACTCCAACGACACCTTTGCCGACCTGCTCACCTGGAACCAGACCATCATCACCGGTAACCGCTTCCTCCTACTACTACTGATCATGGGCTCTGTGGCTTTTCACGTAGTTACAAATGATAAAACATGATCAAATTAAATACGGCTTGAAAAGTGGGCTCCAAAGAAAATAAATGTTCCAATGTGCACCTCTAAACGATGAGTAGGTACCTACCCACCTTTAATTATGTACATAGACTTTCACTCTGTTTTGTCATAATCCGTGATAGCGATACACGAGGCTATTCCATATTGTGCGTGCGCGATGAGGTATCGATGTGTTGCAGCGCCGGAGCCGCCGACCAACCTCACGGTGACGCCCGGCCGCAACAAGCAGGCCACCATCTCGTGGTCGCCGCCCGCGCTCGGCGACTACACCGGCTTCCGGTTCAAGGTAGGCCTCGCCCCCCGCGGCCTACGCCGGCGGGGGGCTGCAGTAACACGGGCGCCGTGCGCAGGTGATCCCGCTGACGGAGCGCGCGGAGGGCGGCGCGCGCAACCTGACGGTGGAGGGCGCGGCGGACTGGTCGCTGGCGCTGCGGGACCTGTCGCCCGGGGCCACCTACCAGCTGCACGCCTTCACGCTGCTGCACGACAAGGAGAGCGCCGCCTACGCCTCGCGCAACTTCACCACCAGTCAGTCTGCCTTACCCTCCTACCTCCTGCCCTCGTAATATCATTCTACTAATGCCCTTTCGAGTAACCGTTTTCAGGCTGATGACCGAACTAAATATTCTTACCTATTTATTTACACCTCAGATATTCGCCCCACCCTCCATTTAGAGCCGGCCAAAGAACTGAAAATGAATGAGCATACGTGGATTAGAGGGAAACTAAAATATATTTTTGGTCGAGGACGTGAATTAAGTCCAGCGGTCTGTTAGCAGTAAACGAATGGTCCGAGTTGGTATACAATACGATTAGTAATGGCGCGTAGTATGTTTTGTTGCGAGAACGTGCCTCGCAAGCGAAGGTCGTCTCGCGGCGCACAATAGTGCCGTCCGCGCGCCGCCGTCAGCGGACACTCGCGGCGGTCGCCGCGCGCTCCATCATAATATTATAATACACCTGTGGCTCCTCCTCTTACATGAACCGACAGCGCTCTACCACCATACATGATACTCAGCAACTCAACGCTTTATAAAATCACCGGCAACTCCTTCTATTGGACTGGTTTAAATTCATTTCCTGTCTAATCCATAACGTGCATTGTATGTAAAGTATCCTATCTAAATCCCTTTAAACATCACAATTTGTAATGGTTTGTGGCGGGAGAGGTGGAGAGGTGGGGTGACCAAATGAAGAAAGTGCGCCCTAATAAGTGATGCAGCGAATGTACCTGTGAATGGCATGTACAAGTAACGTGGGTGTACTAACGCGTGTTGTGTTCCCGGTGCGGCAGCGGGCGGCGCGCACTGGTGAGCCGCACGCTTCCTTCGCGCAGCCCGCCCAACACCTCGCGCGCACCGACCCTATACCGAACCTTATACTAATCATATTTTATGTACGACCTGTACAATCGTCTTATTATTTCCGTCATCATATTTGAACTGCTAAGAAAATAGTAATTGATACAAATATTGGAGCATAAAATGCACCAAGTAGGTAAACTACATTCGCGCACGAGTGGATGTGATCCAAACTTTCACCGTGACTCAGTCAATGTGTTAATGTTTGCGGGTGGATGCGTCATGCGCTGACGTCACGCTTTATCGCGGCGATATACCGGTGATAGAGATTGCGATATGGGAGCTCGGGAGACGGGAGCCGGGAGGCGGGAGGCGGTAGGCGGTAGGCAGTAGGCAGGTTCGGTGCGCGCGCTGCATGCACACGGCGCGTGTCGCAGGGCGAGGCTGCGAGGTTGCTTGTTGTCTGTCCAAGCTTCTTGTCTCTTTGTTGTCCAATGTTTCATTACATTTCCTCTTCACATCATAGCCTGTATAACAACAACCGACAGCCACGAGGAAAAACTGTATTTATTCATAAAAGATAGATGTCTGTAAATTCCAAATATGGTATAATGGTCGCATCACCGCTATATTCCTGACAGTTTTCCTCGTCGGCGACCGGTTCTCTCGCATTATATCGACCATCTTGTTTTGATTGCCTATGTTTATTTATTTATAGCTTAGTGAACAACTACGTCAATTTAATTTTATTAATGTTTTCGTCAAAATTTTTATTCACATATGAATATTGACTAGTTTATTATCTATGCAGATAGATTGTATTGTATATATTAGAGATTGTACAGCATATTGCATGAGTTCAGTTGGAATACGCAGCTATATTGATAGTTGCTTTCAGTGAGACACGTGTGTAATGTATGTACCCACCTACATGGTATAGTACAAGCAATAGTGGTGTAGTTCGGTTGGCTGCATGTTCATAGGGGTTGCATGCCTTGCAAGGATAGTTCATCCCGGCGATAAGGGCTATTTCTAACGTATACCCATAGCAATTTAACTACTACATAGCATGAAATGCTATATTAATATGAGAATTAAAAAATATTTTAACCGCCAGTAAGAATCAGAATTTCAATGAAATATTAAACTTTATACACGCGGGTACATTTGAAACGGACATTTAATTGCATGCGCTTGTCGTGTGTTATGTGCATTACTAGAATTGTTACTAATTACAACAATACCCACTAGCACCACTATTGAAAAATACAACGAATGTTTCATATGAGAGCATAAGTAACTTGCGAGCACTTCTACCCCCTTATTACAAAATATCACCTAAGATAATCCTTGGTGTACAAATAGTTCCAAACCTTTTGTTGATACGGATTTAAAAAGTGATGGACATAATTCAAATCCGAGTTTGGTGGGCTTTGTTTGTAATAAGGACGCTAAAGTTTAGGATTTGAACTTTTGGTGTGTCGCTACAAGTCACGACACTATTTGACCAGCCGTCTGTGGCCCACGGGCTATTCATTTGCAATTATTAAATGCATGTGTGATTTTGGTACGATAGGTTTGAACTGATATCTATAGAGGTCTGATGGAAAAATATAATTTCCAGTGATCAGATGCTCGCGGGAGGCATAGTACCCCCACGGCCACTCCGGGGCCGACACACTTGTAATTAACATCGCAAGAAACTTACGCATTTCATTTATCGCTTCATTCTCACTTATTTATCGTATAGATCAGTGTAATTAATTAATTGGGTACATATATATGTATGTGTGTGTGCGTGTTGTGTGTATGTGTGGCATGTTGTGTGTGACTGGCCGTGTGTCGCAGAGCCCAACACGCCGGGCAAGTTCATCGTGTGGTTCCGCAACGAGACCACGCTGCTCGTTCTCTGGCAGCCGCCCTACCCGCCCGGCGCCTACACACACTATAAGGTATTATTGCATTGTTGTTATATGTATATTATACTTCTTACAAGAAAATTCTTAACTCAATATTAGAAAGTAAATGTGGTCGGACAACGTGAAGGTGTGCGTGGTGTGCGCAGGTGTCGATCGAGCCGGCGGACGCGCGCGAGTCGGTGCTGTACGTGGAGAAGGAGGGCGAGCCGCCCGGGCCCGCGCAGGCCGCCTTCAAGGGACTCGTGCCCGGCCGCGCCTACAACATCTCCGTGCAGACCGTGGCCGAGCCCGAGATCTCCGCGCCCACCACGGCCCAGTACCGCACCGTGCCGCTGCGCCCGCGCAACGTCACCGTGCCGCCGCGCCTGCTGCGCGAGACCGCCTTCACCGTCACCTGGCTGCCCCCCGCCGACGACAGGTCGTTCACCCCACCCTCCGCTCATACTGGACGTACTCGTTCATACGTGCTCGGGAGGACTCATATATAATGTTGTGACCAGACGAATAGTCGTTCGATCGCGGGTGTGTTGCAGTGAGTTCGAGAAGTACCAGGTGTCGGTGAGCAGCGCGGGCGGCGGCGGCGGCGGGCGGCGCGTGGCGCCCGTGGTACGCGCGCGCGACGAGCCGCCCGCGCTGGCCTTCGACGGGCTCGAGCCCGGCGCGCACTACACCGTCACCGTCAAGACTATGTCCGGCAAGGTCACCTCCTGGCCCGCCACCGCCGACTTCACGCTGCGTGAGTACCGCCCCGCCGTCCGCCGCCCGCCGGCCGGGCGCGGGCCGCGGGTGATACGGTGCGTGTGCAGGGCCGCTGCCGGTGGTGGGGCTGCGGGCGGCGCTGGGCGCGGGCAACTCGCTGGGCGTGTCGTGGGCGCCGGCCGAGGGCAGCGCGCAGGACCAGTACCGCGTGGCCTACCACGAGGCGGGGCCCACGCGCGACGACAGCAGCTCGCTGGACGTGGCCACGGCCGGCGTGACGCTGGACGCGCTGCTGCCCGGCCGCAACTACTCGGTGGCGGTGAGCGCCGTGTCGCGCGGCGTGGCGTCCAACGAGAGCGTCGTGTGGGCCGCCACCCGGCCGCTGGCGCCGCTCGTCGTGCGCGCGCAAGGCGCCGAGCGCGCGCTGCGCCTGGAGTGGCGCAGTGACGTCACGTCGCGCCAGGACGACTACGAGCTGCGCTACCGGCGCGCCGACGACCCCGCCGCGCCCTTCACGGCGCTGCGCACGCGCGAGCCCGCCGCCGCGCTCACCGGCCTCTTCCCCGGTGCCGTGTACGAGATCACGCTGGCGGCGCGCTCGCACGGCCTGCTCAGCGACCCGGCCACGCTGCTGAAGCCTGTGTGTGCGTACCCGCGGCCTGCCGACCCGCGCCCCCGCGGCCGGCGGCGCGCTGTACGGGTGCCGTGTGTGTTGCAGGGCCGCTGCCGGCGCGGGCGCTGCAGGTGCGGCGCGTGACGTCCAACAGCGTGGAGGTGACGTGGGAGGGGCCGGGGCCCGCCAGCGCGCTGGGCCGCTACACGCTCCGCTACCGCACGCTGCACGCGCCGACCTGGACCACGCTCGACCCCATCCCGCCGGACGTCACCCGCGCTGAGGTACCCCACCGACCGTATTATATTTAGTTCGAATTGTTGCAATACAGTACACATACATATTGACATAGTCGGACCACTCCGGCTATCACACGACTACCGCTACTGCGTCACTATCATCGACAGATTTACAAAATGGCCCGAAGCAATTCCAGTACAAGAAATTACAGCTGAAGTCGTCGCAAAAGCATTATACGAAGCGTGGATATCCAGATTCGGCTGTCCTCTGCGAATATCTACGGATCAAGGCAGACAGTTTGAATCATCACTATTCACCGCACTAATGAAGAAATTCGGCATAACACGCATCCGCACAACTGCATATCACCCGCAGGCAAATGGACAGATAGAACGCTGGCATCGAACTCTGAAACCCGCGCTAATGGCCAGAGGCGCCACAATACATTGGAGCGACGAGTTACCTACAGCACTACTAGGACTACGTACAGCACTGCGCGAAGACAACAATCTCAGTCCCGCACTACTCACCTACGGTACACCGCTACGCATCCCATCAGATTTCTTTGTGCCGTCAAAGCCGAAGATCGACGATGCAGAGTTCGTACGGCGTCTCAGCGAAGCAATGACGTCCCTGTCTCCAGTACAAAGCAGCGCGCGAACTACGAGTCGTCCGTTTGTACACAAGGACGTACGTGTACTCATGTGTTTGTACGCAACGACACCGTCAGGGCACCGCTCACTCCGCCCTACGATGGACCCTATCCAGTTCTACAGCGACACGCCAAGTTTTACAAGATACGGTTGCCTACCCGAGTCACAGTCGTATCGCTAGACCGACTCAAGCCGGCATACATCTGTCAGGAAGTAGATTCAGAAGAAGTTCCGAGTCAGCCAGTCTCCACACCGCGCCAGCCAGCCAGCCCAGTGGAACCACCATGTGCCAAGCCATCCTCCCATACAACGAGATCCGGCCGTGTCATTAAACCAAGAGTACGGTTTACTTGAAGGGGGGTACTATGTGCGTTCCACATTACGTGTATTTTGTATCTGTGCAATTTGTATTTTGTAAAGAGTTTACATACTTACTTTTCTCCTTGGTGTATCTATGACTGTTGGTTGCTAGGCAACGTGTTATTAATAATAAGTAAAAAGATTTCGCAATAAAATATTTCTATTACTGATTCGCTGCTATAACAGGGCATTGCAAAGGGTGTCGTGTTGCAGATAACGAACATGACGCACGGCGAGCTGTACGAGATCGAGCTGGACACGGGCAGCGAGCCGGCGGGCGACGACGTGGCCCCCAGTGGGCACCCGCTGCGCCGCGAGCACACCGTGCGTGAGTACTGCGCTCTAGTGCCGGCGCGGGGAGGGGTGCGCCGGGCCCGAGTGACGACGAGTGTGCGCAGGGCCCAACCCGGTGAGCAACGTGGCGCAGCTGGCGGACACGCGCAACGTGACGCTGGAGTGGCCGCGCGCGTCGGGTCGTGTGGAGCGGTACTCTCTGCGCTGGGCGGCGGAGCGCGGCTGCGGGGCGGCGGGCGCGCGCGACCTGCCCGCCCCGCCGCCGCCGCCCGCCCTGCCCGCGCCGCCGCCGCCCGTGCGCGCGCTGCTCGACCACCTGCAGCCCGGCTGCGGCTACTCCATCTCCATCGCTGCTGTCTCCTACAACCACACCAGCGACCTCTTCACCATGGACACGCGCACACGTCAGTATACTGCCTACTTCCTTCTTTTTGTTTTTTTTTTCTTAATTAATTATGTTATGTTATTTACAATGAACATTGAATAGCTGTTGGCGCGTAATTATGTTACTAAACGTATGTCATATATCCACGTGTCTATGTGTAGGGCCGCTGATCCAATCTGACATGAACATTGTGATCGAGTCCGGCGCCGGCGACGACGACGAATCCGGCGCCCCGCCCTACCTCACCGTGCGTACACTACATAATCCTCCCTCTATATTGTCCCTTGCAACATTACGTATATAGCGAGTGCGTGTGTGTGTGCAGGTGACGTACACGAAGACTCCGGAGACGGCGAGCAAGTTTGACCTGTACCGGTTCCGACTGGAGGGCGCGGGCGAGGCGGCGCGCGGCGAGGACCGGCCCGCCGCCGACGGCGAGCAGCGCGTGCGCTTCACCGACCTCATGCCCGGCCGCCTCTACAACATCACCATGTGGACCGTGTCGCACAACGTCACCTCGCACCCCGTGCAGCGCCAGGCGCGCCTCTGTGAGTAGCCCCGCCCCTCCTCCGCCGCCCCCGCCCCCGCCCCCGCCCCCGCAGCCCTCTGACCGACCCGTGTGCGCAGATCCGCGGCCCATCACGCAGCTGAACGCCACGGAGGTGGGCGCGCGCGACGTGACGCTGGCCTGGGACCGGCCGGCGGGCGTCTACACGGACTTCGAGGTGCAGTACCTGGCCGGCGAGAACCAGCTGCGCACCCACAACACCACCGAGCTGCGGCTGCGCGTCGGCGGGCTGCGGCCGCACGCGCTCTACACCTTCACGGTGGTGGTGCGCGCCGGCGCGTCCGACTCGCTGCTGACCAAGTCGCGCGCGCGCTCCGTGGACGCCGAGACGCGCGAGGCGCCGCCCGCCGCGCCCTCGCGCCTGCGCCTGCGGGACGCCGCGCCGCGCCGCCTCGCGCTGGCCTGGGACCTGCCGCCGCCCGACGCGCACGGCGTGCTGCGCCGCTTCCGCCTGCACTACGCGCCGCAGCACGAGCCCGCCGCCGCCGCCCAGCTGGACTTCCCGCCCGACGGTGAGTGCCGCCCGCCCGGCCCCCGCCTGCCCCCCGCCCCCCGCCCCCCGCCCCCCCTGACCGCCCGCCTGTGCAGCGCGCGAGGGCAGCGTGGAGGGCCTGACGCCGGGCGCCACGTACGAGTTCAGCCTGCGCGCCGAGACGGGCGCGGGCTGGGGCGAGGCGGCGACGCTGACGCAGCACATGGACATCGCGGCGCCGCCGCGGCCCGCGCCGCACGCGCTGCCGACGGAGGTGCGCCGCTCCACGAGCACGGTGGCGGTGCGCTTCCGCGCCGACTACTTCTCGGCGGCCAACGGCAACGTCACCGCCTACACGCTGCTGCTGGGCGAGGAGCCGCGCAACGACTCCTCCGACCACCCGCCCTCCTGGCGCGAGGTCCACCTGCTGCCCCTATGGCCGCCCTACCAGGTACGCAACACCACCAACATTGCATTATGCTCTCTCTACTAACTATACGCTACTTTACAGTTTCAAATAAAAAATCTGGAATTTTTTGCGTACTCACATAGAAAAAAACAAATTTAATAAATTTTTTCTCTACCTTTCTGTTTATCTGTCTGTCTGTTTGTTCTGGCTAATCTTGCATTAAAGGGGCTTAGTATATATTACGACAAGTAACTTAGGCTACTTTTGATTATAAAAAACATTAGTGTTCAGCGAGCTACCCACGAAATTAAGTCTACGCGGGGCACAGGTAGTATTCAATATGATGGATGTAAATGTTTGTGCAATTTCATGGTATGCGTGTGTGTGTGTGTGTGTGTGTGTGTGTGCAGGTGACGGAGGCGTACTTCCCGTTCCACTCGTCGCCGGTGGAGGAGTTCACGATCGGCTCGGACCGCTGCGAGGGCGGCGGGCGCGGCTACTGCAACGGCCCGCTGAAGGCCGGCACCCGCTACTACGTGAAGCTGCGCGCCTTCACCGCCGCCGACAAGTTCACCGACACCGCCTACACCGTCGTCTACACTGGTGCGCCGCGTGCATACCTATCCTAATAACCGACACGCTATGAGATCCGCTCACTATTTACTCGTCACACCCCTCGTAACGTACGCGTTCAATTATCCACATCATTATTATGTGTAAAAGTGGAATGTGCATGCGATAGTATTTATTTTCGGTACCTGGCGAAACCTGATCAAAATGCACGAGCCAATCAATATCAGTAGGGGGATCAATAATTAAGTGTGATAACGTGTGTTCGGCGGCACTCGGCATGGACTCCGATAGTGATCTACCGATAAGCTCGGCGACGGTCGGCAGGGACACGACGTGTCACTGTGCAATGGCTCCATAGTCAGTCGGCCGGCGATCGATTTCACCCCCCGCCGTTCGTGTCGCTTCGGTGACACAATTAAAGGTACAGGGCCCAGATTTTGTTATTTAGTACGACAATCTGGCGCACACTCGTATCGACCGCGTCGGAGGATTCTTGGTCGAGTCCCAGCACCCGGGAAGAGTGCGAGCAGGGGTGATGGTGTGCGTGTGTTGTATGTGTGTAGAGGTGGACAACAGCGGGTGGATAGCGGGCGCGTGCGCGGCGGGCGCGCTGCTGGCGGGCGCGGGCGGCGCGCTGGTGGCGCTGCGCCGTCGGCGCCGTCGCGCCGCGCCGTCCGCGCCGGCGCCCGCGCCGCGCCCCGAGCGGCCCGTGCGCGTCGCCGACTTCATCGACCACTACCGACTCATGGCCGCCGACTCCGACTTCAGGTACCGCCGCTTGTTTACCGCGACACGTTTCCATTCACCAAAATAAGATTATCTCCCGATAAATAAGATAATTATCGGCTGGTTTTGATTAATTTCGTTATCGAAATCTAGCAGTGACACCATTTTACGTTTGACGTAAAATAACGGTTTCCCAATACGTGTTCCGGTGCCGTTCGGTCCGCGCTCGTGTACAATGCGGCGGGTGGGTGTGTGTGTGTCAGGTTCAGCGAGGAGTTCGAGGAGCTGAAGCACGTGGGGCGCGAGCAGCCCACCACGGCGGCCGACCTGCCCGTCAACCGACCCAAGAACCGGTTCACCAACATCCTGCCCTACGACCACTCGCGCTACAAGCTGCAGCCCGTCGACGACGAGGAGGGCTCCGACTACATCAACGCCAACTACGTGCCCGGACACAACTCGCCGCGCGAGTTCATCGTCACGCAGGTACCTACCACTACAATCTAAAATATTATATGGTCGAGTGCATAGAGTGCTTACTTTAGTCGCGGTCGGGAGAGAACTGGCTCTAGCTAGACGAATGAGTAAACACAGTGTAGGGGTACCCTACACTATGAATGATAATGATATAATTGATATAATGATAACTTGTTGTAAAATGTTTGTTGATATTGAGTGCCGAATGTGGGCGAAATAAAACCGCTCCGTCCGAATGATAATTGTGCACTAATTTTAATTGTTGTTTGCTTAACCTAAATATGCTATGATGCGTCGGCGTTGACTGCTGACGCTGCACATTTCGCATACGTGTACGGAAACCCGTACACACAGTCTGCAGAATAGAAAATGATCTGAAGATTTACTTTCCTGCATTAGTCGAGAAGTAGTAAGGATGAGTGTGCTCGAGTATAAGATGATCGCGTGTGTGGCAGGGCCCGCTGCACAGCACGCGCGACGACTTCTGGCGCATGTGCTGGGAGTCGGGCTCGCGCGCCATCGTGATGCTCACCCGCTGCGTGGAGAAGGGCCGCGAGAAGTGCGACCGCTACTGGCCCTACGACACGCGGCCCGTGTACTACGGGGACATCGCCGTCACCGCGCTCAACGAGAGCCGCTACCCCGACTGGACCATCACCGAGCTCATGCTCAGCCGCGGCGCCGAGCAGCGCGTGCTCAAGCACTTCCACTTCACCACGTGGCCCGACTTCGGCGTGCCCGACCCGCCCACCACGCTCGCCAGGTGACCCCGGCCCTCCGACCTACCCCTAACTAACTAACTAACGTATTGCACGACCACCGGTATTGTAGATCTACAACGGACGCGGGGGCTAAATTTATAAAACATATATTTGAGGGACGGGAGGGCGCTTTTGACGCTTTATGACCTGTCGAAAGCTTTCGATTGTGTCGGAATCTTATTTCATCGTACCTCAAAGACCATCAGGGAGTCATTCATCAGGCAGGCCGCAATCTTCATATTTCCAATTTGGCCAATATATATATGGCCATATGGCCAATTTCTATTTTTAGCGTACATAAAGGATCATATTATCTGGGATATTGTTCTATTTGCAGATGATACATGTATAGTTTTAGAGCGATTAAATGATATTTTTTGGATGACGTATCTACTTGCACCGACATGTAATGTCGCATGGATGTCGTAGCAAGCACTGAGAGGCTGCGTCGACAGGTTCGTGCGCACGTTCCGCGAGCGCTGCCCGGCGGACGCGCGGCCCGTGGTGGTGCACTGCAGCGCGGGCGTGGGCCGCTCGGGCACCTTCATCACGCTGGACACGGCGCTGCAGCAGCTGGCGGCGCACGCGGACACGCTGGACGTGTTCGCCATGGTGCACGCCATGCGCCGCGAGCGTGTGTGGATGGTGCAGACGGAGCAGCAGTACATCTGCATCCACCAGTGCCTCGTCGCCGTGCTCGAGGGCCGCGACCTGGCGCCCCACAACCACCACAACCACCACCTCAACCCCGCCTTCGAAGGTACCGCCGCCCTTCTTCATTTGCCTGTTTCTAAACTGCGTCGATCTTGCTTACGTTTTTATTAATATATAAAGACTCGAACTCCCGGAGGTTTGTAGCTAAAAACCCATATTATATTAATAAATAGTAGGTAAAAGTAAGCGTAAGGAGTCCCAATTTCCCCTCGAAAATAATGATTAAAGGTGAAACGAGAGCTACTCCCCGGTGTGTTATATTATATTAACGAAATATATTGTGTTATAAGGTGATGGTGAAGAATGCTACTATACTATGGGTCTGTCCTGTAACACATATTATCCGTATTCCCGTGGTCGGTCTAATACACTAAACTGGACCTTAGCCAATATATAGGTGTAATAGCAAGCGACACTGGACAGGGGTCCTCCGTACAGAGGTGTATTATGATGTTGTGTATGTGTTGTTTCGGTCCGTGCGGCGCGCGGGCGGCAGGCGGCGGCTAGCGGCGACCACGTGAGCACCGAGTGGCATGCATCATACACACCCCTCACACCCGCACTCTCCCACTCACTACCACCCATCATGATCGTAACCTCCCCCGTCAGCGTTGCTCACCCCTACATGCGGTGAACCCACCGCAGGCATACATATTTTCATGACCTCAAACGTAGCAAACAATTAACCTCGTGGTGGTACTAACTAGCTGCGTTGTGTGAGCACCTCACAGAAGCGCTGTTTGTGAACATGCTGGCTGTGGGACCTAACGCGGTGTAATGTTGTGTTGCAGACGACGAGGGCATCGCGGAGTCCGGCATGTGAGCCCCGCGCCGCTGCACACAGACACGGCTACAATAGTTATAAGAGTATTTTTATATTTTTGTATAAATGTATATTATGACAGTAAGGCGGACCAATCGTTAACTTGTACATAGTTTAAGTGTAAGAAAGGAAGTTGACTATTTATTAGTTATTGTATTTTGATAGTAACATTATACAATATTTTTATATAAATTGACTTAAAGCGATATTTAATTAACTGGAATCTCAGAAGTGTACTTATATTTGGTACTAAGGTAGGTACATAGAGACCTCAAGAGAGAAGCATGCTCAAGTGTCTGTGGACAGATGAATACTTCCGTCCCCCTGTGCTTTCAATTAGATTAATCGTCTTAGAGACATTTTACCGTCAACTAACGAGTTGGACATTATTTAATTAATAATATTTTCTTGCACAGAATTGCAAATATAATGCGCTTATACATTATTAGCTAGTAAGTAAACGTGGAGGCGATGGACCGCGGCCACTCGCTACCCGCTGTGCCACACTATATATTTAAACTTACGAAGCAGTATACAAGCTAGCAAGCAAATCGTTCGAAACACACACTCACACAGACCCGCGCATCTATGATATTCTAAGCACCCGGCAATGCTGTCAGTAGTGAGTGGCGCATCATGGCAGATCGTTTTAGAAGTAAGTCATTTAGCGACATTCATCAAATATCTGCTCTACTTTGACAGTTAGTCAGTTTAAAAAGTACATTCTCCTTAAATCTCCCTAATTCATAATTTCAAAAATTAGGGCCGTTTCCATACTGCTTAGTAAGCTTAAGTATTATACACTGCAAGGAGCAGGTCCGCCGGGCCGCTGGGCAGCTGGGCAGCTGGGCCGCTGGGCCGCTGCTACACCAATGTAACAACAACTATATGTTCACTACTACGTCACACGTGATTGATGTACGGACACGTATCTAATCAATCATAAGGGCCCAATATGTAGGTACTCTACATTCTTAAACTTTAAAAGCAGGTGGTACTTGGGACAAAGATTTTTTTTTATAATAGTAATGCATTATTTGTGTACACATAAATATTAATACATAATTCAATGTGACGTGCTGATGATTTTCATGTTTCTGAAATTATATACAAAGCCTATAGGTGGAGCATACAGTACGTAGAGAATAGTAACACGGGCGGGTGTGTATAATGCAGGCATTAGGTATATCGTGTGTCCGCCGGCGCCACCGTCGGAGTGGGACGGACCGCGTTACTGAGATGCGACAGTCGGTACAAACAATGACATGTCGCGCTCGTTTACAAGGATCTACGTATCGATGTTGTTGTTAAGCCGTAATCATAATCATAATGGCTAGTGGGTGAAATATACTTTATTTTATTTTTGTACTGTTTGTTTTATTCCCAACAGTCTGATTATTTACAAGTAATACCTCCAAAAGATGCGTCTTTCATATTCAGTCAAATTAGCATTATTCCGACTACAACGAAGCCAAAAGGATACGAAAACGTTTTTATCATCCAACATGTGCCGTTATGAGCTGACTTAGAATGCGCACTAATAAATTTAGGAATCTGTCTGTATGTCTGTATAGAGAAACGTGAATAAAATTACGAGTTTACTTTCTCTACACTTTTTTTTATGATATATGCAATACATTTTTCGTTCGCCGAATAAATAAATATATACTTAACAGCTATTTCTTTATCTATGGTCGAATACGTAAAAGATAAAGAAAAATATTACTTCCAATCGATAAATATTTTTTGATTCTATGGAATACGTACATTTTCAGCTAAATATATCCTGAATTACTTTTTAGTTTCTGATTTGCTATTTAATTGCTATTATATTAATATTTACAAACATATTAAATGCAAAGATACAACAAACCAGATTTTTTCTTTTCTCTATGATGAAATGACTTCAAAGATCGCAAGCCGAGATCAATGATATAAAAATATCAATAGCCAGATATATATCACAATAGCATGCGTAAAGTGGAAGACATGAAGTCTCTTTTACTTAGGTGCTTAAGCAATTTTAAGTACGACGAAGTAAACCGAGTTACGTGGATTACTATGAACCATAGACATATAGTCTAATATAAAATAAAATTACTAACTTATAGCAGCCATAGCAGCATAATTTTATTTATAACTTTTCCTTCCTCATGAGACTCAATATAAAGTACTTTAACATTTGGTCAATGCATGGTTTATGTTGATAGCCCATAGATAGGCAATTTTACACGCACACAGACGGTAAAAGCGTGTAAAATTGTAATATTTTAGTCTGTGTCACAATATAATTTTACATACTGAAACTATGGGGCCTTTATTCGAGCCCCATGCTTTAATGTAAAGTAGTTTAGATTTTTACCATGAAAATTATCTCGTATTTGGATCACAACAGAATTTGATGATTAGAAATAATTTGCACATAGTTGGCTGCCCTGTAAAATTTCATTCCAGTTGGTTGGTAAATGAGCTAGTTCCTTTTCGGTCAGTCTTTGTCGCCGTACTTTTAAGCAGTTTTCTTGCTTGAAGTAATAATATGACGATTTGAAAAATATTTTTATATTTTTAAAGGTACATATTTGTTATACTTTTGTTTTACACATGCTTTATTTTTTGTTTGTATTACTTTTGTTAAGGAAGTAAGCAGGAAGTTCTAAGTGCACGAACGTATAACTGTCATTATTTGTGTGTGTGTATTGTCAATTCAATTCATTTCTTCAGTCAGTCAAGTCAGACTTCAATCTGTTCAGTTGTGTGCGTGCTTAAAAACTCGCTTGTCGTGTTGCGGTGCGTGTGCTTTCTACAATTTTTGACTTTCATCGCCTCGTAAGTTTGTGAATCTAATTTCATATAGTGTATTTTGTGATACGCAGTTCGTACGAATTGTAGTGAGTGCATAATCTTACCAGAAATTACCTCCCGAATAAGCTAAGATCATTCGATTGGATCGTGCCGATGCGTCACCTTTGTGAGCCATTTTAACAAGTTTCACATTATTTCAAAAGTAAGATTCAGGTAATTTATATTGTAGTGTGTAGTTTGGCGTCGAGTTGGAGGACCAATCATTGGTTTAATAGGTAGGTGGACAAATGCGATCGGTGAAGGATGCCAATGAGCCGTGAATATAGAATGGTAAACTTCTAACCTAGTGGGTACAGCCAGCGGCGGGTTGCGTTGGCTGGCCACGGCCGCCTCCTGCCATTGGTCGGCTCCCGTGGCTCTGCTTCCTTGTCGATCACTGGCGAGGTACATTGTTACTTGTATACTACCGTTTGTTATAGATGCTGTTCACATGTGTCGTGTCATTGTTGACTTCCACACTCATTATATTGTCTGGTGGTCCATATACTTTGATATAATGTGTTGTGTAATGTTAGTGCAGCCACTGACCAGGAGTGGTTCCCAGCCTGCTCTGGTCTCTCTGGCCTTGACTCTGACACACTCACTGAGTGTCTATTTATGAATTGGGGACAACCTCTAAGCTTTCTGCTTGTGTGTAAACAAATATATATACACACTTCTTATGTGTTTTGCGTACAGAAACATGCTTGCCCCTGAAAAGTGTTACAATATAAGTATATATCGACTTTTTGTGTATATAAGTATTATATCTATGTGTCTGGTATCTATAATACAAGCCTTTCTTAGTTTGGGACTAGATAGTGCTGTGTGGTAATGTCTGAACATGGTTTATTAATTATTCATCATCACTAACACAACTCAACAGCTATGATGGTAGTGGCCACATTCTGTTGGATATAATGTGTTGGTAGCAGCTCTAGGGTTATAATTGTCAATAGTTACAAAATGGTAATATGCCTGCATTCCTACTTAGATGAATGTGAATGATCCACCTAAGATTATAGGATAAAAACATGACCATTTGTAAGAAGCTACTTACCGGCTTCAAAATATTTTTTTTATACATCAAAGGTGCCAACAATTGTACAGTCACACATTTTTAGATTAGCAGACTAGGGGTGACACACTTGGCATTGACACACACTGCTATCCATCAGGTGGGCTCTATCACTACCATTTTTACCAATGTTTAGGTATTTGTATATGTTACCATTTCCATGATGAACCTTTACTTGACACTGAATTGTTTCCCAAATAGACTGCATGCTCAAGAACAACATTTTGTGCAACAAAGCTACTTCACATAATGGAAACTTAATACTTAATTATATAAAAAAAATGGCATTCCATTAATTTCATAACTTTAGTTTTTCTGTAACAACAGTTCAAGTTTCAGTAAGGCAAAAATATTTAATTACCAATCATTGTAGTGTGAGAGCTTACAAATGATTGGTGAGACAAAATTATTGTCACTTTTATTATTTATTTCACAAGTGTCTGTTCTTAGTTGCAAATTAAGAACTTTACTAAATGCGTATGAAAGTATACATTGTACTTACATACCAATAACAATTTTTAAATGTTCTTCATAGGAGGTACTACTTATATTTCAAAATAATAGGGTTCCGCGAAATAAAGTAGATTTGTCGTTGGCTCAAATGTTATTATGTAATATCGTTCGGGAAGGTTTGGTAGTTAGTGGGTCAGGGGTGGACCTTGCGACTAGCGTGTCAGTTTTTGTGCATAGGGGGTGTGCGCGGGCGCGGGCCGGAGCGCGGATCTGGGTCAATGGTAGGTGCACGCCGCGACCACTGCGCGGCGGGCGGCTGCAAGTGGGTCACCCGCGCGCGCCGCCGCTCCCCTCCGACCCTTTGTCTATTGCGCTTTTATTGCTAAGCAATTATTATGGATCGCTCCTACCGCTCTCTTTGTCGCCTCAGATCGTCCGACGTGCCAAATTTTACCCATAGAAATTACTCACATCGATAGCATATTGATTAGATTTGTGACTAGGTCATACTCATTCATTCAAATGTACCAGTTGAATAATTACGTAGACGACGTAGCTTAAACAAGTGTTAGGATTGTAGGTACTGTTATTTTTCAATTAATACAAGTCAGAAGAGAACTCGCAACCAGCGTTCATGTGTCCAGCTAGATATTAAAGAATGTAGACCAAGCAACACAACATCTGCAATGTGCCTCGGATGGAATAGTTCACCCTCTGGTGACTTGGCGCGACGTAAACGAATTTTGTCTTGTACCTATGTCCCACATAATGCAATGCTGGTCCGAAGAGTTGAGCTTGATTAGTAATCGATCACTAAGCATTCCAAATCACAATTAATATTAATATATGGCACCTGAAGCGCGACGGGAGGGTCATCCCATACATCGACATCGATAGTGTAGATGCCGCCAGTCGATGATCTTGCGGTATCTATACAGTCTATGCCATGTGGTTCAGCCAGAGGGGCGGGCGCGGCGGTGAATTTATCGCTTGTAGTTCACGTGGTTGTAGGAATCCATGTGGCTAAGGCCGAGAGAGCCGGGGCCAGTTCTAGGCTCGATGCCTCTGGCCGCTGTCTCACCTGTGGTAGCCTTCTTGGCTTCATTCAACATTAATTAATGGTGTAACTACCAGAAGCTTCGAGCGAAATTCACCAGTGAATCATAAATGTGGATCAAAACGGCATAACTCATGTCAGATATACAGAAATGTGAAAGTATTATAAACTGCTTACGCTGTAAAACTCGTGATAGGTACAGACGACACCTACGCCGTATTGTATTGTCTGTTAGATGCTAGGAAGGACCAAATTGCTTAGAAAGTTTAACGTTATAAAGTGTGATTAAATTTTCAATCACTGGAACACTCTGGATTTGATTAACACACACTGCGGTTAAATTATGTCACTTATAGGTACAGTCGTACAAAATAGCGTGTGAAGTTTAATCTTGCTTCGGTCTACGTTTCTACAGGAGTCCTCGTCTGTCCTCGGGGTTGGAGGTCACTAATGTCATCAAGGTCGGTGTCATCGACTTACCCGTGAAGGGTAGCATTCAGACACAGACACTTTAGTTAGTACTGGCCGTGACCCGCGACTTTGTGCCCAATAACGATTTTATATTATACTCTGTCTGTCCTTGGGGTCAGAGCTAGCGGTTCATCTGTTTAGCCGTCAAAAGCGAACAGACAGACAGACCCATTCGCATTTATTAGTAGACATGATATGGTATAGAAGGACAATATAATCCGTGAGGTAGTTCCTCCTCACTGGTTACAAAAAAAATAAACGAAATAAAGACATTAAGTATCAAAATATGATTCGCTTATACATAGAATACAGATGTCGCATCCACGTAAGCTGAAGGTGTGCTTCTCGAATAGTTTATGAAAGCAATACACTATCGGTCGTTAGCACGGACCAAAATAAACACAAAGAGAATGAGAATGCCTTTCATTAATATACCGACCACCGTGCGGTGCACAGCCTGCCCTTATCAACCAAATCGACTGAGCCATTGTATTTGACAAAACGATTTATCATTTTCGCACATGGATGATTACTAGGTACTGATTATCGGTTTCCAGAAAGTGGCAGTAACAATATAGGTATGAGACACCGTTATAGCTCCAACTAGGGTCTATATCTACAGATACTCATATACAGTGCAACCTCGATATAACAAATCGGAGGGGAACAAGAAAATATTCGTAATATCAAGTAATTCGTTGAACTGAGGTTTGTTATGTTGAGGTTAGATTGGTCTAAAATTCGTTATAAAGAGGTAAAAGAATAGTTTTATTCACCTCCGACCGATAAGGAACACCTTTTACGTTTCTGAGCCATTTTAACTTAAATCTTTAACAATAGTGACGAGCAGAGGTGTTTACATTACTTTCCATCAAAACAACAATGATTACTGTACAAACAAAAGCGTGTCGAAACATGTCGAGACATGAATCACATTATAAGATTAAGAGTTATATTATTGGTGAAAACTTTATATAAAGGGTTTGGGTTCGCAAAATTCGTTAATTAGAGGTATGAATACTTTTTCTTGATAGTTGAAAATTCGTTATAAAGAGGTTGTACGCAAAGAATGTTCGCAATGTAAAGATATATTTTATATTGACTCTTATGGACAATTCAAGGGGATTACGAAGAATTTGTTAAATCGAGGAAGTCGTTATATTGAGGTACGTTATATTAAGGTTGCACTGTATTAAGAATGCTCTTATAACCAGTTTCCGAATCGTTATCGTACACTATACGGAATTCAGTAGTATTTATTGAAATCCCCTCCTTATACGGATCGGTATATTTTTGACCAGTTAGTACACCGTTACGATTCCCTGATTTAGCAGTAATTAATAGTTGTCTGAGAGCATGACATTAGCTGGCAGTGAAACCACCTAGGTACTATGGTTACCATCATGTGGCCACCCCACATATGGTGTGCTTGTTTGATACCATTGTGTCGGGCTATATTATGTAAAATAGTATCACCATGACCATTATTTTGTAAAGAAGTGCTGCACAAGGATTTTGTGAATGTTGTTGTCTGAGGTAGACATTTAATATTAGGACGTGAATGATCTCAGGGTTTAATATGATTAGTGTCGGTAGGTAGAGCAAGTGGTGTGATTTATAAAAGCTAGGTCGTCAAAGGGCAGGGGTGAGGCGGGGGCGCGGCGGTGTGGGGTCGATGACCGGCGGGCCCGGGCCGTCTGCGCGCCGCCTCGCCAGGGGTGCTGCGCCCCGGGACAATGACACCGCTCTCTCGATACACTACACTTGCATCCATAATGCTCCTATCCGCACACTCCTATTACTTCATTGCACGTATGAATTTCAATACAAACAAATAATGCAATATCAAATCGATAAGTAAATTTGAATAAACATTTAATTTCCTCATAGGATGAAAATAATGTTGAACTCCATAGATAGACCACAAACGTTATCGTTATTACATAGGACTTGCGTACGGTAAGGTAAACAGTCTTTCAACATTTCAGATGTATTCAAAAAATAATCAAATGCGCCTTTTTCTCTATAATCTATAAATATTGTCTAAATTGGACAGGTCGACCCTACACGCCCTATGTTTTGGCGGCGATATGAACAAACGTTACAGTGTTTCTATCCGAGGGCGGCGGTGAAGGAGAAGGCCTTGATCTTAGTTAAGGGTCCATGCCGGATTTAACTGATTGTTGCTGGCCGCAAATGACGTAGTATCTGGTTTAACCCAAAAGTTGCCTGTTTATGTTCTCTTTACCTTGTTCTCCTTAGCGATCCCCACGGCTATAATCTCCTCGCAGTTGACCTGTTTGTACCCGGTAAATGTTTGTCTTATCACTCTGTAGGGGATACATAATATTTGAAGAAAGAGGGAGTTCTCCATTTGACAAATGCTTAATGTCTGAATGAAATCAATTTTTGTCATTTGTTCCCGATTGTTTGTGGAGTATGATAAGGTAGGCCGTGGTTGTATTTGAGTATTGTTTATATCTGCGTTGGGGGAGGCCGGAAGTTCGTAAGGAGTTGTATTGTGTTGCGTCAGCGGCAGCCACCTGGTGTCTAGCGCCTGGCAGCACACCACTCGTGATACATTGGTAATGCATCCATTAGCCACTACTGTTACGGCTTACTATATAGGTTTCTCGCATTTTGAGTGCACATGCTCGAAAAACCTATACATGCCGACTTCAGTTACACGGGCACGTGTCAAAAATAAGATTGAGAAGCATTTGGAAGTTCATTTTGCCATGCCGGGGCCTATACTGAATAATTAATTTTATTCATATTTTGTATTCCTTATACAGTTCATTTTGCGATTAAATGAGTTAGGTAGGGTAAACGGTAGTTAGAACTGTTCCTACTTATTACTAAAAAGGTAGATAACATATATTTTATCAAAAAAATGGCATAAACTTACGACGTAACGTAACCCAACCGTGACCTTATTCATCAAATATCTGAGTACTCGATATTGAGTGGCCAGAGCGAGCTTAGCGTGTATTGGAAGCGTATCGGCGGCGGCAGCGGCGGTGGCGGCCCATTTACATGTTAATTAGGAGAGGCTGCGGTGACGCACGGGCCGCATTCGCCAAATGTTGGGAGTGATGTTCGAGAAACGATCGAGCGCGGGCGCGGCCACCGGCGTCGGGCAGCTGGCGTGCGCGCGACCTTGCAGCGCCAGCGCCAAGGTCCGCGCGGCCGTCGACCCCGCCGGGTCTACGACCGGCCGCGCGTCTCACCTGCAACTACCACGCACCCATCATACATACTCCATACACCCTTACATACACCTAAACTGCTCGTGGCATCAATCTATAAGTGGATAGGGGTAGCGGCATTTGTTTGTTATTATATATCTCTGATATTTGCCCCTACCGTGTTAGTTTGTTGTAGCACTATTCGCGAATGTAAAATGGAAAATACTTTACAGTATTAGGTCGGACTTGTGGTACATCCATCTTCATTTCAGCATTTAACTGAAATGTGTTTTCTCATTAAGTGAATTATTGTTATTCTTTTGAGCAATAAATTATCTTAAACCCAAAAATCGCAATAAATTAACTGTTTACATAACAAATGGCCGTCAATAATAATATGAAATTGTTAATCAGTGATGTCGGTGTCGATCCGGCAATACATAACATGGATGCGATTATGTCTGGGCGATGACGACTAGTTGCCTGGCTGGCTGGCTGGCACAAGTAGTATTAAATCCGCCGCAATGTTCACGGTGGCAGGAGGCCAACCTACGAAACGTAGCCATCACTTAACATTTGACAGTTGTGAGAATAGGCCGAACTGAGCTAGCATTGATCAGGTGACCAGCAGGTGAGACCTTTGCCTTGTTGCCATACAAGAGTAATACACTTTATAAATATAATTTACGTTTAATATTAAGTTTATATAACTAACTTGATGCAACAAATATACTGATAATCATGTATTACGTGAACAATGTAAGCAGAGGTGTGTGTCGCACAACACCTCTTCTCGTCGAAGATTATTAAGTTTATACCAACGTGATGGATGGTCAATCAACCGCCGGACAAACTCTCTTTGAATTTGTTCCTATACATAATATAGGTTTTCCCACAGTGTTCTCCATCACTGTGAAGTTGACGGGGAGCATAGCTGTATTGTTTTTTTTTACCCGAATTTAAATATAAGTGAGTCGGGGGGGAAGAGGGAAGGTTTTGGGGTTATATAAATATATTGGCGTGTGACGAGCGGTGTGTGGGCGCAGGTGCGCGAGGCGTCGCTGACAGCGGGCAGAGCGCGCTGCGGGCCCGGGACACACGGCCGGCAAGACGGACAGCGCGCGGACACCGGGGCCCGCGCGTAGCGCCGAGGGGCGGCCCGTCCCCAGGCGCCGCTGGGTCCCGCCCTCCACTCTCAGGAACCACGATGTGCCCGACGGAGATGCCAAGCATGACATCATATTCCGAAAGGTACCCACACCTGGTACCCTCGGTGCCTATTCCATCGGACAGGCTGTAAGTTTTGTAAATTTGCCACCTTTAAATATCCCGCTACAGGGAGGTTTCTGACGTTGCAGGTGCGTGGAATCCTCAACAAGCTCACGCCGGAGAAGTTCCAGAAGCTGAGCGATGACCTGCTCGGGCTGGAACTGGACTCTGACAAGGTGCTCAAGGGCGTGATCTTGCTGATCTTCGAGAAGGCACTCGACGAGCCCAAGTACTCGTCTATGTACGCGCAGCTGTGCAAGCGACTCAGCGAGGAAGCACCCAACTTCGAGCCGCCCGGCCAGCCCTGCACCTTCAAGCTACTGCTGCTCAACAAATGCCGCACCGAGTTCGAAAACCGCGCCCAGGTACCGTGTCGCCGCCAACGGCTATTAATTATAGTACCTTCACTCCCATTGCACTGCGTACAGTAGTTTCTGATTTATGTTAAAACTGAGTAAACGTTCGGTAGGCGTTCGCCGCTTTCGAGGAGAAGGCGCTGTTGCCGGATGAAGAGGAGAAGCGGCACCTGGCCAAGTGCAAAATGCTGGGCAACATCAAGTTCATCGGCGAGCTGGGCAAGCTGGAGATCCTGGCGGAGTCGATCCTGCACCGCTGCATCCAGAACCTGCTGGCGCGGCGAGCCGCAGCCGAGCACCACGAGGACCTGGAGTGCCTGGCGCAGCTGGTGCGCACGTGCGGCCGCGTGCTGGACTCGGAGCGCGGCCGCGGCCTCATGGACCAGTACTTCGCGCGCATCGACACGCTCTCCACCAGCCGCGAGCTGGCGCCGCGCATCCGCTTCATGCTGCGCGACGTGGGCGAGCTGCGGCGCGGCGGCTGGGTGCCGCGCGCCGCCACCAGCGCCGAGGGGCCCGTGCCCATGCACCAGCTGCGGCCCGACGACGAGCCCGCGCCGCGCCGCGACCGCGAGCCGCTGTTCCGGCGCTCGCGCCCGCTCGAGGACGTGCTGGCCACGCTGGCGCTGCAGCCGGCCGCCGCGCTGCACCCGCCGCAGGACAAGCTCTTCGGCAACGGCTTCGCGCCGCGCGACGCCTTCCGCCAGCGCGCGCAGCCGCCCTACTACCCGCGCCAGTACTCCAAGCACGCGCCGCCGCCGCCCAAGGACGCGCAGCGGCCCTCCAAGGCGCGCGTCTACGCCCCGGGCGCGCTGCACGACGTGCAGATGCGGCCCGCCGCCAACTCCCTCATGTTCACCGCCAACCGCCTCTCCAAGCCGCCCGCACACGCGCCCGTTCAGCAGAGTGAGTACCGCCCGCTCCACCCCTCCTCCCCTCCTCCCGCTCCTCCCCGCCGCCGCCGCCGCCTCTGACCGCGCCCTCTCCCCTCCCCAGGTGTGCTGACGCCGACCTTCGCGAGCGCGCCGCCGCCGCTGCTCAAGGAACCGGCGATCACGATAAAGCCGGCGTCGGACAAAAAGGACAAACCCAAGAAGGACAAGGTGCGTAGTCTGGATGTGTCCGTGTGTGTGCGGTATGAGGACGCTAAGCGGGGAGCGTGCGGTGTAACGCGGTGGTCGTCGGCAGGGCACCAACAAGGAGGAGGCGTGTCGGCTGGCCATCGAGGCCGTGGAGGCGCTGGCGGCGGCCGGCCCGCCCGATCCGCCAGACGCGCCCGACCCGCCCGACGCGTCCGACGCGCCCGAGGTCACCGACGCCAATGACATCACCGACGTGCCCGACGCCCTGAGGCGTCTGCAAGAGCTTCATCTGCCCGACAAGGTGATATTGCCTTCTTATTATTTTGCGGTGAATTACAAATTATAAAATAAGTTTTCTGCTAGTGATATTATTTCATTATCTTCTATTCGAAATTAACGCCCAGCCTGAACCTTTCGGTCCTAGTGAAATTTGGAAGATGCGTTCTCGGTGGAGGTGTATACCGAGAACACACAAGAAGGGTATCGGAAAGAGGGAAAGCGTAGCAGGGTCAGCGTAACTGGCCCACGAGGAGGTTGTCACGGAAGGTAACCGCAGGTGCTGCGGCGCGTGATCGCGGGCGTGGTGGAGCACGGCGCGGGCGGCGGCGGCGGCGGGGGGCGGGCGCGCGCCGCCGTGGCCGTGGTGCGCGCCGTGAAGCGCGGGCCCGTGGGCGAGGGGCTGCGCGCCGCGCTGGCGGCCGAGGGCGGCGGCGGCGCGCGGCTGCTGGCGCACGCCGCGGCGGCGGGGCTGCTGCCGCTGGCCGACCTGGGCGCCTGGTGCGAGCCGGCGCCGCTGCACGCGCTGCTGCTGGACGCGCTGCAGCACCTGGTGCCGCTGCTGGGCGCCGAGCGCCTGCGCCGCCTGCTCGACGACTCCAAGCTCGACCTGTGCGCCTTCGTGGGCGGCCGCCGCGGCCCGTCCGAGGCGCTGGAGGCGCTGGAGGCGCGCGGGCTGGCGCCGCTGGTGCCGCAGCTGCGCGTGCAGGCGCTGCTGGCGCGCCAGCTGGCCAGCGAGCCGGCGCCCGCGGCGCTGTACCGCTGGATCAAGGCCAACGTGGAGCCGGGCGTGCGCGCCAACGCCGCCTTCGTGTCCACGCTGGTGGCGCTGGTGGCGGGCCACGTGACGGCGGCGGCGGGCGCGGCCGCGGGCGGCGCGGCGCCGGACAAGGCGGCGCTGGAGCGCGAGAAGGCGCTGGTGGAGGGCTACGCGCCGCTGCTCACGGCGCTGCTCGACCGCCGCCCCGACCTGCAGCTCGCCGCCGTCTACGCCGTGCAGGTGCACGCGCACAACCATCGCTACCCCAAGGGTGAGCCGCCTCACATCATACATGACTCGCCGACGGCTTCCGATTGTTTTATTCGATTTAGACCCTAGTTCTTAAAAACGCAGAAGCTTTTGCATCAGTTTGGAAACTATCCATCTTTATGTAGAATCAATATATATGAAAGATGCATTATAATTTTACTATCTTAAAATCGAATATAATTAGCACACTCAATGTGACAGTTTTCATTATGACATCAAAAAATCGGATTCCCAGCTAAACGCTTTAGTACTAACAAGGGTAAGCACTTTGTTAGCCCGCAGCTCCCGCAGGGCAGTTCGGACGTGCGAACAGGAGACCCTTTATGTACGCTTCCATTGAAACAGGGAATAGCATTCCAATAGTGAGTAGAGTGAGTGTGCGCTCGATAGGCAGTGTAGTGTGTGTCGCAGGCATGCTGCTGCGGTGGTTCATGTACCTGTACAACCTGGAGGTGTGCGAGGAGGACGCGTTCCTCCGCTGGCGCGAGGACGTCACCGACGCCTACCCCGGCAAGGGCGAGGCTCTCTTCCAGGTACTGCGCTCCCACTGCTCCCACTGCCCTACTATACCCACGAGTACCATTCAAGTGGCCTTCCACAATTATTTTTATTTATTTATTAAGAGCTGCAGTAGTGGCCTCCAGCTTTGAGATGTCGCCTGCTATGCAAGCGACGCATGTTGGAATCCCAACGCGGCTTTTACTAATGAGTTTTTCTAAAAACCTATGTGCAGTGATTTCACACCACGTGTTTTACGGTGAAGGAAAACATCGTGGAAATTACTTCTCAAACATATGCAGGTTGCATATGTTTGAGAAGTAATTCAAAGACGTATGTATAGTGCCTGAGACGACGATGGACTCGCCCTCTGTCACATTGGCACTTCATTTATCTTCGGTGTAAAGTGGGTGTTGTTATTACAACACCTCTGCCAACTGTTCTGCATTAATACTCTATCTCAAATATGTGATGTGGACATAACATGTAATCAATTTGTAGAAGATGCATATCCCGGTCGGGTGCAGTAGTAATGTGTGGTGTGTGCAGGTGAACACGTGGCTGACGTGGCTGCAACAGCAGGAATCGGAGGACGAGGAGGCGGAAGACTAGGCCCCGGCCCCGACCCGGCTCGGCCTCCTATCGCCGATCGCCGCCCGACGACCGGCAACACCGCTTTTATTTCGCGCTCATCTCATTATATAAATATAATTAAGCCAAATAGTTAAAATACCTACGTTTGTTACCCTTTAACGCTCGACCCGCCTTATCGGCGACTCCGGTGTTAAATAGGACAATTTTTAGGTTACTACGTAAACGAATATTAGTATCTCGAGATAATTTTTTGTAGGCCTTTTACTCGATTTTGATACTTTTTACAAATGTATACAATGTATAGTGTTCGTTTGGACGTATGGTTGCACCCCGATCTGCCCCTCCCGCAGTGAGCGTGTTTTAGTTGAAATTGTAAAAATATATATATATATGAACAACTTAAATCAATTTGTATTATTATATCATGATCATTTATTATTATATCATGATCATTTATTATTATATCATGATCATTTATTATTTCAGCTAAATGGACTTAGTGATAAACTGTAAGAATGCTTAAATTTCATTGTACTGTCAAATTTTAGAATTTTGTAACTAGATAATTATGGTTTTCTCGGGCATAAGATATGTATGTTGAGCAAGTTGTAATAAAGTTGTGAAATGATGGAAATGCTACATATGCAAGTAACTATCATTGGTCAATATGTATTCAGGATGAGAAATAAACTTCAGTGTCATTTATTACAAAAACAAAGTTTTTTATTGTGCATGGTTATTTTATTTACATCAAATCAACTAAGTGAGGACAATTTTAAGGAAGTATCTGCAGGAGTGCTCCCAGGCGCTGGTGGGTGGTCGGCGGCCGCCATGTGGCACCAGCGTTAGAACCCGCTGTGTTCCAATATCAGAGGGGCTGCAACACATGCTCAACTCACCCAGCTGCACCACACACACAGTCATATACACTAATAGTGTAGCTACTTCTACTCGTAACCAACCTTGTAGGCTGTAGCACCCAGCTATCTTGGACTATTGACTAGGGTTGAGGGTGGAATGTATGCAATTAGTAACCATAAGGATTCATAGAAGGCTTCACAGCCAAACCGACTTTAATTGCTCCAACCACTTGGATACTGAACACCACTGGAGTGAAAATTCTTATTACAATCCATTTGAGTTTTAGGTTATAAAAATAATGTAAAATTTACAATATATTAAATCCTTATGTATTGATTAACTGAACGTTGGGGCATATTTAGAGCGGACATTATTATGGGATGCACCACGATAGCACCCAGGAACGGATAATCTAAGCCACTTACCAGCTCTAATAGCAGCGCACAAAACGCAAAATGTAATCACGCTGCTTATCGTATTTTCCCTAGCTTGGCGTTTCTCCTCCGTGGGGTCAACCCTTTCACCATAAGGTAAGCGAAACATAGTGGTGGATCTTTCAAGGAAACAGTAATTTTCAGCTCTGATACGAGAACAGAAACAAAACTAGGAGTAGAGTAGGAAGGAATACGATTGACAGAGCGAGATGAAATAATTACTAAGACTGATTGACTGAACTGACATCTACTGCACTGTATGATTCTCTATGTCATTTAGAAACTATCAATGTCAACGTTACAAAATCTGTTTGTGACGTTTTGAAGCGCTCCTAGCGAGACGAATTAGAACTAAGTTTGACATTTAGTAAGAAAGTTGTAGTGTATAAAATCGATGCAGTCTCAACCTGCCCTCTCCTCTGCCTATAAAGGTCATAGACAAGAATAATTACTAGGTCTATGATAAAGGTGCCTACTCTCTTCTAACGTGCTACAAACTACGAATTATAGACATAACATTTCTTAGCTCCAGTTTAGTGTACTAATTTTGTATATCTATAGGTATGTAACCTGCAGTGTGTACGAGCAGACTCTCATCAACTACGAATTGGGTGCGGTTGTAATTTTATCAACGTTAATTTAAGTGCCTCATAGCCTACACTGAGTAAATATTATTTTTAATATCCTTCCTTATAGCAAAATATGTATAAATGCGGTACTTATAAGAATTCAGATTTTTAACGGAATCAAATATATTCAAAAAGAAGGGCGCTTGCAGTATGGTATGGACGCAATTAGAGACATAATTTTTATATAACTAGCTTTTAGAGACTAGGCGAAACCAAGGCTACGTTACGCTCAGTTTTCCATCATGCACCTATTTGTATACACAGATTCGTTGATCTTGTAAACGCTACTTCTGAAAACGAAGTCCTCGGTTCGATTCCCGGGGTTGGGCAAGTTTATCCATCTGTGATTTCCCAATAGCAACAGTAAATCTCAATGAGTGCCATGTTAGTGGCAATAGGCTCGCCTCCTATAACATGGTGCTTAAACATAACTGGCGCAATGAGGGTAACACCATATATAAACGTATAATCATGTAATTACCTACAGTTCAATAGGGCCGTACTGAAATCATAGCCATGGTTCAACTATCCTCACTTGCGCCAAGTGATGTATTTTTCATTCCAAACCATGAAATAAAACGCATATTCATAAAGCTTTCAGTTTATTAGTTAAACAAATATCACTTTTATTTACAACCAAAGCAATCACAAATTATAAGTATTACCTAATCATAATCACCTAAAACTACTTAACAGATCGAAATATTTACAATAGAATTAACAACTTACAACGTTCTTAAGCGTCGTCTACCATAGATCCGTGAACTGTCGAGGGCGTCTCGGCGTCGACGGCCATGCCGGGTCAACAGAGAACATACGACGGATACCAACCCTCCGAGTCACGCGGACATCCGTAGCCGGGCGAGGCACTGAGCGGCGCCGGCCGAGGCACCGAGGGGCACCGGGCGAGGCACTGAGGGCGCCGGCCGAGGCACCGAGGGGCGCCGAGCGAGGCACCGAGGGGCACCGGGCGAGGCACTGAGGGCGCCGGCCGAGGCACCGAGGGGCGCCGAGCGAGGCACCGAGGGGCACCGGGCGAGGCACTGAGGGCGCCGGCCGCCGGCTAGGCACTAGTGGGCGAGGGGGCGCGCGCCCGCGGCGCCGGTCACGCCGTCGCCAGCGGCTGCGTCACCACCGGCGAGCGCCGCGGGGAGTCCTCCGCCTCCCCTCCCCCTCCCCCACCTCCCCCACCCCCTCCGCCGGCCCCCATCGCGCCCCCGCCGCCCTCCGTCAGCCGCAGCGCCACCTCCAGGTCGCGGAGCACCTGCAACAACACGCCGCCGTCACACTGCCTGCCCCTCTAGCGCACCGTGGGTCGGCTCATCGGGTTGGAGGTATGCCTTGCCCATTAATTACACCGAAAAATCACAAACAATGTAATATTGCAAATCATAATAAAATGGTAGCCGGTGGTGGGAGTGGATGAACAAGAGAAGGAACTTGCAAGTGAAGAAAAGGAAGAGCACCAAGAAGAATGTGTGGTGAATCCTGAGGAAAGCACATATGTACCAGACGATACCCTAAGTACCACTAAATCTGATCATAGCTTAGATAGTATTTCTAATGAGGAGTCAATGAATGTTGAAAGCTCCAAAGATCAAGAATTAGGAAAATGGATAAGGAAACCACCAAAAAGGTATGGGTACAGTAATGTTTGTGTTACCAACCAACTAAACCAAGTGGAACTTTGCAATGATGACAATCTTACATATGATGAAGTGATGAGAGGCGCAGAGAAAGATGAGTGGTGTAAAGCAATGGAAGAAGAACTCAGTGCGTTTCATGAAAATGATGCATGGGAGCTAGTGGACAGACCTAGTGATGGAAAAGTAGTGCGGTGTAAGTGGGTATATAAAAAGATATTAAATGGTGACGCAGTCAAATACAGGGCGAGGTTAGTGGCAAAGGCCTTCACCCAGCGACAAGGTATTGACTATAAGGAAACATTTTCACCTGTCATAAAATATTGCACTTTAAAATTGTTGTTTGCTATCAGTACTAACTTAAACTTAAATATAACTCATTTGGATATTACCACAGCTTTTTTAAATCGTCACCTAGATGAAGTTGTTTATATGGAATTGCCTCAGCATTATACTATATGTGAAAATAGTGAGTCCAAAATACTTAAATTAAATACTAAATAGGGCTATTTATGGTCTTAAGCAGTCGGCTAGATCGTGGTATAAAAGAGTTGATGACTATTTACAGGAGTTGGGCTATGTTAAATCTGTGTATGAACATTGTTTATTCATGAAATCAGGTAATATAAAAACATATGTAGCTTTGTTTGTCGATAATTTTTTTGTGTTTTCAAATAGTCCTCAAGAGGTAAATAACTTAAAAATTAGCTTGAGTAGCAGATTCAAGTTAAAAGATCTAGGACAATTAAAGGAGTGCTTAGGAATGAATGTAAAAATAGAAAAACATAAGATTTGTATAACTCAGGAGCGCTACATAGAAAAATTGTTAAAAAGATTTAATTTGGAAAATTGTAAAGACATAGATACACCTATGGAGCCTAACTTAAGACTTGAGAAAGGAAAAGATGTATGTACTAATTCTAGTTACCCATTTCAGGAGCTCATAGGTAGTTTGATGTATCTCTCTGTCCTAACACTTGATAAGAAACTTCAATGGCGCTCACATATATCTAGTCTATCGGGGAAAATCAGCTCGGCAGCATATGCCGTCAGAAAAGTAAAGCAGTTCACTGACGTAGACACGGCACGATTAGTTTATTTTAGTTACTTTCATAGTGTTATGTCGTATGCTATCTTGCTTTGGGGCAAAGTTGCCGATATAGAAGCCATATTTATATTACAGAAAAGGGCTGTAAAATCAATCTATAACTTAGGATCTAGGGCATCTTTGAAGGAAAAATTTAAAGAAATAGGAATTTTAACAGTGGCTTCGCAGTATATTTTTGCAAACTTACTACTTGTACATAAAAATATAAATTCTTTTCAAAAGAAGCGTGATGTACATAATGTCAACACAAGACATAAAAATAAATTAGTAGTACCTACACACCGCTTACAGAAAGTCCAGGGATCATTTTTAGGGCAAAGTATACGCTTTTATAATAAATTACCTACATGTATTGTAAATTTGCCCTTTGATAAATTTAAAGAGACTGTAAAATCTGTATTACTTAAAAAGGGTTATTATACAGTTAGTGATTATATGTGTGATAAGGAAACTTGGAATAATGTATTACCAGACAAATTTTGTAAGTAGTCTCATGGACACTGTACTTATGCTACAATTCATTTTAATATTTCTTTTGATCTTTGTTTTGACTGGCTTGAGTTGTCATGCTCACTAAAATGCCTTTGCTTGCGGCGGCGTCAGGGTGACGGGTCGCTCACTTCCCTCTATAATGGTTGAGGAGGGCGATGGCTGGCATTCTCGTCATACTTGTGAACAGGTGCTGCTTGAGGGGGCTGGTCATCTCAAGCTACGCATTTAGATATAAATAGAACTACTAGACTTTTCTTTATGTTAATTTTTATCGACATTTGTACATTGGAACTGTGTCCATGGGCTTACATTTCTCAAATGATTTATTTTGTTTTTTTTTTAATTGTATAATATTTTTGAAAAGAGTAATTACTGAGTTTCTTGCCAGGTTCTTCTCAGTAAAAGCAACCTTCCGAACCTGGCGGTAGCATGTATAATCCTGTAAATTGTGTCATTCTGACGATTTGAAAGTGCTTTGTATAAAGTCTAATCGAATAAAGATATTTTTGACTTTGACTTTTGACTTTAACAAGACCTGATATATCCTACTGTATTAGTTATTTAAGTCAATTTAACAATTGCAATACTGAGACCCATTGGAAACATGCTAAAGGAGTTTTAAAATATTTAAGCTGTACAAAGTCTTTTGGATTTATGTATACCAAAAATAATAGTGATATATCTGGATTTGCAAATGCCGACTAGGCCTCAGATAGTATAGATAGGAAATCCTACACTGGATATTGCTTTGTATACTCTGGATGTGTAATATCTCATGAAAGTAGGAAGCAACAGACGGTAGCTCTCTCTAGCACAGAGGCAGAATATATGGCTGTATGTGAGGCTAGTAAAGAAGCTATATATCTAAAAAATCTATTGTCTGAACTTGTTGGTAGAGGCAATATACCCATTGTAATATTTAATGATAACCAAAGTGCTCAAAAACTCAGATAATTGTATGTATCATAGAAGGTCTAAGCACATAGATGTAAGGTATCATTTTATAAGAGAGGCTGTTGTTAAAAATTTAGTAAAAGTTAGTTATTTGAAATCCCCAGAAATGCCAGCTGATTTGTTAACAAAAAGCCTACCTAAAGTCAAACATTATTATTTTGCACAAAATTGGGGATTGTTAATTAATAATGTTTCAATAGTTACAACGAAGTTTTCTGAAAATTAAACCTTGCTAGACCAATTTATTGACCCCTAAGCCGTACCCATAAATTTCATGATATTAGTTGGAGCCGTTTCCGAAATTCAAAATATATATAAATACACAAGAATTGCTATTTTAATGGTATTGGATGCATCTATCCAACCCACGTTTGTGTGTAAATTCAATCAGCCACTCGGCGTTCACTTGGGGCGACACCACTGGTGCAGCTTTCGTCGGCCACCTCCGTCTCCAGTGTACACTGAGTGGCTGCTGTAGGACACTCTACTACCTACTATTATCAAACCGGACATAAGTGTTCTTAAAAATGGTTGGTAAAAATACGACCTCGCAGTTGCTATGTCAACTGAGCTACTCGTGATCACACCTCATGCGTCGAATGTGCTCTTCCCCTGTGTTTTGTGGTTTTTTAGAGGCCGCTTTGCGCCATCTGTTGGTTGGCGCGCCAACTGAGCAGTGCGCCCGCCAGCGGCCCCGTGACGAACATTACAATCCTACAATTTTGTAAATTATGTTCTAGGATATTTGTTCATATTTTGTAGCGTTTTTATCAGCACTTATATAATTTTAAATAATTGTAACATTTTTACAAAATGATTAAATAGGGCACGATAGGGATGTTTACACACAAATTAATGTTTAGTGTTAATCTTATGAGATTTTTTTTATTACAATATCGAAAATCACATTTTCATAAAAATTTATAAATTTATTAAAAATGATTTTAAATGCTTTATTTATAAACTTTTGTCACGTGACTACAAACACCAATACGAGCTAAGTTGGTCACTGACAAATAAACAAGCAACCAACCTACCAAAAAGCAAACAAGGGATGTGACATTGTACATAAAAAATCGGTGTTATTTTAGAATGAAAAATAGATTTTGTTATATTAATCGTTTTTATTTTCCTAATTTGCCAATAATTTTCAAAATAACAAAAAGGGAGCCAAGACTAGACTTTCGAATTACCGACCTTTAAGCCTCCTCTCACAGATTTACAAGGTATTTGCAAAAATTTTAGGCAAACGATTGTCTAGTTCCCTTGACGAATACCAACCAGTCGAACAAGCGGGCTTTAGAAGCGGATATTCAACAATCGACCATATACATGTTGTCAAGCAACTGATGGAAAGGTGCAGAGAGTACGAGTATAACCAACCCATATGTGCAGAGAGTACGAGTATAACCAACCCATATGCCTCGCTTTCGTAGATTACGAAAAAGCTTTCGACAGCGTCGAGCATTGGGCAGTGTTAAATTCCCTCCATCGTTGTAGCACGGACAAGCGATATGTTGATATCCTTCGAGAGATTACAGCTCAGCCACACTGCAGGCGTGATAATTTCAAACCTATGGCTTGTGAAATGAAGTATACTGGTGTCGACCTGAACAGTTGTGTGAAGTGCCCAGAGGTCAGGGGACATGACCACAGATACAACACAAACACAACTATTTGACTATTTAGTATACTCTATGTCACAACAGTACACCGACAATATTTGTATGAAATATTTTAGTTCTTCACGTCACCGCGTGGAGGCGCTGTACAATGTGTCATACAAACATTCGGCGGAGACGCTAGCGAGTGTAGATTAGGAAAACGGTCACGGGCAAACCCGTGATAGAGATACAGGTTGGCAGTGGCCCGCGCTCAATCAAAGTTATGAAACAGAATAGTTTTCAAAATAATAATAATAATCCATATTAGCCATCTTCGTAAATCGGTTCTAACACATCCTATGGCATAAACGATTTAAAATTTGCATCTCTAGTAACACCCATTTGGGAATGAGTTTTTTTTATTACAGTACAAGTTACAGGGGCTCTCCTATCCTATAGCAGTGACAGATCATTATGAGACAGACGGATGTATATGACGTGTATAATAATGTTGTGACTGACACACGGCCGAACTATCACGGCAACAAGAGCGTATGGTAGGTCTTCCTACGGTGGGAACTTAATATTAATATTAGACACAAAGCGTCAAAAGCTGCCTTTCAAAATAAAAAAGGTTGTTATAATAATAAAAATATTTGGTTTCGCGCTCGGTATGGCATTAGGTGGGGGGTACCTCGGTCTCCTTGTGGTCGAGCAGCGAGAAGCGGCGGTCGAGCGCGGTGAGGTGCGCGAAGGTGAGGTGGAGGTGGCTGTGCAGGCGCAGGAGCGCCAGCTCGCGGAAGTGCGCCGCGTACACGTGCGCCACCACGTGGAACAGCAGCCGCACGACGCGCCGCACCACGGCCTCGAACTGTGCCGGGAACTCGTTCGCTGCAACACCACCCGGTCAGTGCACTCGCCCCGGCTACGCTCGCCGCACCCGGTGCAACCCGGCCTCACCATATTTAGTGGGGAACACGGTCTCGTCGTTGACCGTCTTCTGCGTGTAGGTCATGACGTAGTCGACGTACTGCGGCGCGGCGACGCGGTTCTTCTTGCCGCGCTCGTCGTACCAGGCGTAGGAGCGCCCGCCCGGGCCCGTCATGTCGGGGCACGTGGCTGCCGTGCAGAACTCCGACACCGTGCCGTACACCAGGTTCACGTGGTCGAACAGCGCCAGGGCTGCAACCGACGGGGCAGACCGATCACTACCATCGTTATTATACTATACGTTATTATACTTGTACATGCTGCGATACTAACGGTGGAGGTGCTATGCCCGACGCCGTGCCTGTTGCATATCGACGATATTGTCGACTAGACGATATACGTAGATATATATCGCTGTGCGTAACACAGTACCTACTGAGGATGCTTATTATGCGGGCCGAGCTAACATCCCTGTACGCTAATCTCAGCCGTGTCTCAGATTAAGGATGATTTAACATACTTTAAACTGAAGCTACTATTGCACCCCGAGCGTACTAAGACACAAGTCTGCGCGTTCACCGCTCATAAAACCCATTCACTGCAACTCCCAACAATTGCAGAACGCCGACCGCAATATTTGACATAGAGATGTTTTAATTAGAATCCAAGTGTAGGAAGTGCGAGCGCAGAGAAGAGTTGTACTGACTGTGCGAGGCGAGCCACTCGTTGTAGTCGAGGCCGTGCGGCAGGTCGACCAGCCGGCGCAGGTCGAGGTCGGGCAGCTTGCGCTCCAGCAGCGCGTCCTGCAGGTAGAGCTTGGGGTCGGCCGCCTCGCCCTCGCGCTCCTTGCGCCGCGCCTTCCTGCAACATTACATGCTACGTCATCGTCCCGCCTGCTGCCTGTGTAAGAGAATCAATATCGGCCTCCTAATACCAAACTTAATATCGACAACAACTCGAGGAATATAATCAACAGGATATCCCAAAATTCAAGAATAATCCCGAGGTACACTACGTATTAGAATTTCACTAAAAATGTTAAGGGATTTTTTCTATGTACTTTTGAATCCGTCTGTGCCACCGACCGATGCTCTCGATCAAAAATGTTCGTCAAAAGTCTAGACCCTTTATAAAGAGTACCGTTGTATCCTTGAAATTTGTGTCGATACTCAAGTTTTAACATTAAAATAAAATAGATAGCTGATTATACACAAGTGTAGTGTAACAAACGATTCAGTCCCTTGATAAAACCGAGTATATGAGGAACGCTGGATGCACAGTAAAAACACTGTCAATTGGTAGATAGGACGTACTTCCATGGGGCACAACTATTGTCTATTGGAACCTACGATAGTTTGTTGCCATTGTTGTGTTATAGGTTATGAACCTTTGGATCCAGTACTTGTAACTTATTAATACTGAATCCAATTAAATTAAATCTGGTAAAAATTTTGTATTCAAAAGAAGCAAAAAAACATCAAGTCGGAGGACAAAGGTGTGACAAAACAAAGCCATTGGCCAGTGAAGGGCACTCCATAGCATAGCACGTATCAAAAGAGAACGGAGCAAATCAGTGGCGCGAGGTCGTGCGCCCGCGCCGCGCCGCGTCGCTGATACCCCGCCGCCGCGGCCCACCACGCACTTACACCGACAACAACGCAATGGATGGATACGATACGTTCCTTCTTCAAGCGAACGTGCGATCATCACACTTACGTGCAATACAATATTGACACCGAGATTACGCAGCTGACAAGTTAATACCTACTTATAGGTCAATATCTCCTGGTGGTGTGGTTTGTTTGCACACAGATTGACTTCAAGACCGTCCAATTGAGAGTTAAAGCTCATCTTTATCAATGATAAGATAACATTTTCATTTTCACTGGTTTGCCGCGAAAGTCTAGCAGACAGTATGCACGTATTTATAATAATTGGTACATATGGATGATAAATAATCATCCTCGTTTAGACGTGACGGCCGACGGCAGGCTCTCAGGGCGAGGTCCGCGAGCAAAATCAACAATAGGTCGGGGGAAGTAAACCGCGCGCGTGAAACAGGTCGGCATTGTGTGCAAATAACCGCGGCATAGCGGCGCTAGTGGCCTGTGCCAGTGCGGCACACTCTTGAACTCGGGGAAACTACCTTTAGTCATCTGGGGCCCTACCACTAGCTCTTATTGCCATGACAGTTTGACTCATTTCAGTCATGGTAGTCCCTGGTCGCAGATTGTAGGACTGCCTCGCCCCACCATAACAGACTGAGAGTAAAAATTCAAAAATTGGGTTTTTTATATCAGTAGCGTATATTATTATTATTATTATTTTCGAATTACAATACATTAGGTTATTTGAGCGTAAAGAAGGAAAACTTATTGAAGGAAATCTACAAGTAGGAGGAAAATATACATACATACCTATATATACCGAAATAATAGGCAGAGGCGTTCTTGAAGAACACCCACATTTCACTAGATGTTTATGTCCAATGTAATAAGGGGATAACCTACTCATTAACCGGACACTCAGTCAAACCTTCAGACTCTGGACTGCAAGTGGGAAAAAAATCATGTCAAAACCCTAAAACACCTTGTCCGACCCTGAGATCGAACCCTGGACCTCAAATTGCGCAGTAGCGATTACGACCACTAGCAACGAGGCAGCCTCAACAGTTCAGCAGAAAAATATGATTGGGTATAATAATAAAATCTACTTTTTCCTTCATTCATTACAAAGAAATGTTAAGGATGATATGGCAACTTACTAACTCAGTGATTACTGGGTGTTGGACCACCTCTGTTGAGGCTTTTAACAAACTCATATAAGTCAACAGTTCAAATTTGACGGAACTGACGGAAACTTATGATTACGACATAAGACGCAATAAGGTGGTAATAAATCGGTAGGTATGACATGACATGCCCATTCCGATAACCTTACAGTAACTGTACCTGTATTGGGTATAGGTATATGAACTGAAGTCCGTGACTGAAGACGCCAGAATCAGATGTACCAAAAATAATAAATATAACGAGCACGATACAGGGAGGGGAGACAATGTTCATAACCACAGCACAGCACAAACACGGAGCGCACGTCGAGTGGCTGGCGGCTCACCTGAACGGCACCGCGGAGTACAGGTACGAGGGCAACGAGAAGAACACTCCGAGCACCAACGCGTGGCACATGACGGCGGCGGGCGGGAGCCCACAGCTAAGACGCGGCCGCGCGCGCAGCGCCCTCCGCGCCGAGTCCGCCATCGCTGCTCGTGCTCGGCCCCAACGACAGAGACGACCGACGTCTCTCAACCTCTCTGTTGTATGCACGCCGCAAACACAACTCGCCGACTACGAAGCCGACGCAATACTAACTAGACCATTCAGTCAAGTGTCAAATCAAGCCACAGACGTGACCAGTAAATTCAGCGTCGTCGTTGCGATTCGTGACGTGACTTTATCGGTTTTTAGTTTATCAATAAATTGGCATTTCCCGGATACGATTGTATTCAGATATGAGTTTGAAGCATAAAGTTCTGCGAATTATATCTCATTACTTATTCCGTGCAAAATGCTATCCGCCAAACTTCTGTACTGAACTAGGTTTAAGTACTCTACGGCCAGATTAAAAACTAAATCCTAAATCACTTGTTTAGCTTTAGCAAATTTTCATCCATAATAATGAAATAGGTAGTGCACTGCGCAGTCGGCATGGCCTCATGATGGCGTGAGTAGTTCAAGGTCATTCGGTTCAGTTTATGATGTCAAGTCGGGCAACGAGCATACATCTGTCCGCAACAACCACTTTACAAGTTCCATTCACTCATACTTATTACCAAAATTCGAAAAACAATAAAAACTAAAACTAAATATATTTTTTTAGGAATAAGGGCAGATAGTTTTAGAAAAGTAATGCCGTACCGTAATGGCCTAAATGTGGATTGGCAAGCAGTGCACAAGGAAGAGTAAAAGTATCACGTGCGGGATCGTTAACCCGACGAGGCGCGACGCGGGCGCAGTGCCAAGGGCCAAATCAATGTACATAATCATATACATGGCACATGTAGAAGACGAGGCGGGTGTCGCGACCTGCTACCAGCTACAGGAAAACCCTCTCAACAGACAAAACATAGCATTTACAAATATTCACATTCAGTTTTTCGAAATAATCTCGTGCGTATTATTATCATACGCAATACTTTTTTGATGCCCGGCTTCATCCCTGGCAGTTAAATGGACAACGTTGAGGAAAACACTGCAAACATTTACCACTTTAAAAATAGTATACCTTTATCTAGAAATGGTATAAATGGAGGACGCATTTTCCACACAAAGTTATTTCGTCAGTTTGTACATAACACAAAAACGAAATGTATACATATAAATAGGGCGATATAACAGTTATTTTTACCGACTTTAAAAAAAGGAGGAGGTTTCTCAATTATAAAAATATAAAGATATACTATATAGTATATTTTTCTATTAACAAGTGGTAGGCCATGAATATACATTCGAAAGAGGCTTGGACTACAGAGTTAGGGCCACAAAGTCCTATATTGACCCTTTGGATGCTACAGGACCACAATGGGACAGATACGCATTACGCATGTTTAATGTTAACTAGCGTACGATGGTCCGCCTCCACGCAATCAAAAGCTTTAGAGAGCTCGTAGAAGAAAGTCATAGGCGCTCTCATGTGCCTAAAGTATATTATGTGTCTTATTAATCTTCCCCTGATTTATTCCATAAGCTGATTTCGATTTTTAATGCAGTTTCTAGACAAAATGCTTCGGATTCTAGACCGATATTAATTGTTCCGGTCTTCCAAAGAAGCGTCTCAAATGGTAGGTGTAATGTAAACGAATAGTTGGTGTAATTTTGAACGGATTAGCCAGTCCAGCGTACTTGTATCGTTAAAGGTCAGTGTAAAGGGTATTGTTTTAGTTGTGAGTTGAGAGGAGCAGTCGGAGGGAGGGAGCGCGGGCGGCGTCACGCCGCTAGCGTCACATCGCGCGATCGCACCATGCGCCAAGGCCGCACTTATCTAACACGCTTCTTGTTACTCTGTTAAACTAAAACCTTATCGACGAGCTATTATCATCGTCCATAACCACTCTACTCACTACCGAATCGCTCGGCCCTGCCACCTGGTCTGCGTGCAACTAATATACTCGTATATACCTAGGTGAAACTGTTGTGAATAAGCCATAAATATTAGCAAAATATGTTTGGCTACGACTTTTGCCAGATTACTTCTCTTGTACATTGTTGATCTGTCTGTAAATAGCATACATTAGTCACCATTTCGATCCTAAATTATTTTATCTACTTCTACGAACGCATTGTTCTTTTAAGCTACGATATGAATCTGGATACGGTTTTTGCTAACATGTAGAAGTTGAACTCCAATTCATAGCTAAAGATCAAACGGGATGTTTAGGCATATTATTTTCATTGATACGCAGTACAGATGAATCAGCGTTTTGCAATAGTCTCTAAAAAATGTAACCCGGAGTTAAGCGACTTGCTGGTGTTGTATGTATAATTCAGACATGAACATTATTACGACTGAGTACCTGTTCCAAGCAAGGGCCTTAATATCTCCCAGCAGGATGCCTTAGTTTGGAAAGTATGAACTTGTGTTTGAAATATTCCCACCCGCTCAGGGATGATCTTTAAATAGTTGCCTTTTCAGAATGATTCCTGAAGGAGGAAGTACGTAGACGTGTCAAAACACCCACTTTTATCTACGGTGGTTTAAAGACAACGTGACAGATACTGAGTCCATCGCCGTCTCAGATACTATGTATACAGAAGTAATAAGTACACCTTTTGCGTTTTATTTTTACCTGACTACTGCGAAGCAATTAAAAACTAAAACAGGACTACTGAAAAAAAGGAAGTTAAAAAACTAAAACTCTGCTACTGTAAGATCAGAGCGTATTACATTCTGGCCCGTTCAAATAAGTCCCGAATTGGAACGATAGTATGGGGCATTGCGAGTATTACAACATGATGGAAGCCGTACGAGTATGGTGATGACACCGAATAGATCCGTTGCACAACGACTGCTGGCAGCCCGCCGCGCCGCGCCGGTGACGACACGGCAGAGGCTCCACCGAGAGCATCTGAGCGGCGCGGGCCGCGGGCCGCGGACCACCACTCCTTTTAACACCATTTTAATTTTAATCTTCATTAAATATCTAAAATCTCTCTCAGTATCCTATAAAAGTAAATGATCGTTGATAATTCAATGTTTGTTTTCCCAAAGAAAAGTAATTAGATATATGTAGTAAACTACTTCAATATTAGATTTTTATGCACGACACACATTTTAACATTTTTAAATTCTTAAAAATGGTATATAATTCTTAAAAAGGGTATCACATATAAACGAGAAGCTCAGTTGGAAGAGCAACAGCGGTTTGCTGTAAATATGTAACTTAGTCACTGTCTTCACCTGATGTGTACATATACATGACCGCAAGGTTTGAAATTATGCCCACGGCTTGTTTCTACCACCATATCTCACAGCTCAGCCAATATCCAAAAGATCAGGGACTGAGCAATTCCAAAGCAGCTTCTTCCAACGGAATTGTTTTGTGTATGTTTATTTAATTATTATGTAAAGCTGTGTTAGTGGTAGTGGTAGGTGAGCGAAGGCGCGCCCGGGTGGCCACGAGTTATGCACTCTCGCAGAATAGCGATAGGTACGTAACTCGCGCTCGGGGTACGTACGGACAATTTACGCTTATTGTTTGTAGTCTGGGTCGTTCACGATCTTACTGCTAGCTTAGTAATACCTAACACTACACTTTTACTACTTTTTCCACTAAAAAGCCGCACTGAGCATCTTAAACCATAAAACAGGATGGACAATTTAGTTAGAGTACGTAGAGTACGAGTAGAGTAGAGGGGCCTTAACATGAGCATGCAATAGAGGCTCCTGGTTGGCTAGGCCCCCAGCTCAGGTGGCTATATAATCACCTTAAAGGTGAAAAAGCGCTGGACGCAGATGGGAAGTGTATCGGGGCCGGCCGCACGCAGCCGATGGCACGGCGGCGTGGCGGCGGTTCCGTTATCTTGCAACTGTAAAAGCCACGCCGCCGCCGCACCGCTCTAAACTACAATGCTCCCTCGCTCATCCTACTAGGTATATTCGACCAACCACTGGATATATTTCCTCCTCGTATTTAAAACGAGGCGCCGTGATTGCAAGGGTTGCGCGAGAATCGCTAATCGTGATGGGCGGCTATCATCCATCGATCGGTAGATCGCGAATGGTTAGTTCCCATACCACCGCCACTCAACCCAAGGCCTCAGGTGGCCACAGACTACTGCGTAAGTACCTATTCCGTTTCTTGTATTTTAACCATGATCATAATAATAATACTTATTAGCGTTAATGTTAGCTATAAATAATGAAATCATGTTTATCGAAACGATTGATATATTAACGTAATGTATGTTGCTACTTAAGATAACATCTTAATATAAAATTGCACGTCTATTCCAGTGGTTTCGTGGAAGGAGGTCCATAACGGAAATAGTGCACTTTAAACAGAGTGACGATTGCATCACGACTCATACTGGATTATCATAAAAGTAACCGGCGGGCTTCGGGCAATAGCATTCCATTCAATAAAGACATCAATACTGTTGAATGAAACATTACCTCTTAATCAGTTAACTGACTTCAAGCAGAATATTTTGGCGATTATCGCAACACGTAAATAAAGTTTAACCTTTAGGGTATGAGGAGATTTTAAGCTCCTAGTAATTACGGCCGCCCGCTGCTCGCTCATGCAACATTATTGACAAGCTTCTTATGTGGGTATGATGCGAGGGCGACGTTAGTTACAATCTCATCGGTCTGCCACTACCGCTTCGATCAGTGTTGCAGTGCTGAATTACACACCTCTTATATATTGCAAACGCATAGGATCCCCAAAATTAACTTACAAGAAAAGTTGTAGATTCGGCCCTATATAGGTGCCCATTGGTCCCCTGGGAGGAGAAAAGTCAATTATTTATATATTTTAAGGTACCCACCGGTCTATTGGTATTGGTATTGTACTGTTACGTTATGATCCGGACATATAGTCGAAAAAGATTGAAGATATTTGTTTAAACTTCTGACGCCTTATTAATTTAGACAGATCAGGGGACATCAAACATTTAAGGGTACGACCGGGCACAGGGTGCAGATTTCAAGGGACGAGTGGGTCCTGACCCGATAAACATCGTTTAGGACATTTGCTTAGGTAGGGACCTACCTTACTACCTATATACGTCTGAAGAGACATTTAAGACATAATTGATGAAATAAATAACGTCTGAGATTGTGGCGGTCGATTCATGCTCCTCCGCTTTGGCTGCCACCTAAATATCTTGGGTGAGTGTCATAACACCTCGAGCTACGGGGAATCGAGACGGCCTGAATGTTTCATTATATTGCAAAGAAAAGAGCAAATTGCTGAGCGTCGTGTCGGGTTCTTCTCAGGAAAAGAAACCTTCGGAACCTTGCATTTATAATCCTGTATATTATTATTGTGTAATTCAGATGACTCTACAGCACATCGTTTGCTTAGCCTAAGCGTTTAGACATAGATAGGCACACACACATACACACCCACACACTATAATTCTAATTATACAAATATCCTGATCTAGGACGGAAGACGGATTCCTGGGTGCGGGACTCCTCGCACCTAGTGTTTCTACAATTCTTAGTCAAAACTAATTTATATGATTCGTTAGAAAGTCTCAGAGATTCGCATAATACGACACCATTTTGGATCCAAGGATGAGGAACTCAATAGAGGGTAGGGAAATGACACGATGGCGGTGAGAGTAGGTGGACTCACGCGACAAGTCCCCCGAGGAAGGCGACCGGCCCTCCGCCAATGAGCCTGATCTTGCGGTGGCACGAGTCGAAGAGCGAGAGCCGCGGCGGCAGGCCCACCTCGGCGGCGGAGCGCAGCATCGCGGTCACCACATGCCCCCCCGCCGCTGGCCGCTGCTGGCCGCACGCGCCTCTCCTGCTGACGGCGACGCTGCTCCGCCGAGCGACGCACATGAGGCTCGGCTGGCGGTCTGCGCGCCACTACCGACCGACTACTACCGACTGACTACCGAGCCGACCCGACAACTCGCCTCGCGGGAACCCTTTCCCTCCCCCCACGCGTCACAAACACCACCCCACTTTCGTACCGTTTGACGTGACTTTGAAACAGAGTCCTACTTCTCTTATCGATTTTTTCACTGTTTAGCCGAAGCGAGGAACGACTAGCCGAATAATACTCGAACAAACAGTATGTTTTTTTTTTATCTTAGTATGTAAGTTCATTATCAAACTCAAATATATCTTTATTCGATTAGACTTTATACAAAGTACTTTCAAATTATATTTGGTAGGTATGTATACTGAGTGTGTAATTATATAAGCTCGCAATATAGGCATAATACACACATCAATAGATAGACGAAAAGATAGAAAAAGCTTAAACGTAATTAAAACCAGCATAAACCCACAAAGAAAGAATAAACAATAGAAGACGGTCATTATAGTACGTTCAATGTTGCGGGAACATTGGTCCTAGTCAAGGGTGTCTCATAACACCCTAAAGCTTTATAAATTGAGAACCAGAATTCGTACTTTTGTTTTATTCTAGGCTCACCAACGATACACATATATGAAGTCGTTGTTACAAGGTTAAATAATTACATTGAAAGTGGAACAACCAAAGACGAACACGAGGAAGTATCAAACAAAACACAAGCGGAGGTTTTGTGTATGCGGCCAGTTTGTGGGCCACGATCAGCTGTTAGCGGGGCGAGGAGGGGAGGGGGGAGGGGGGCGGCGGCAGCGAGCGGATCTCTGCATACGGTTGGTCAACTAACAAGTATGGTAGGTAGTAGGTACTAGGTAGGTTGGTTTATGGTATTTTGAGTGTGTGCTTTTTCCTTTAAGCGAGTCATATAATTATGACGGGTCTATACTATAGACCTTAGACTTGTCTAATTTGAGTTTATTACGCTTAGTGTTATCAGCCGATCAGCTTGTATTTTTACTTGCAACCTTCATTAAAAGGATTTTGCAACACGCTACGCCCAAATGTACTACTCAGGTTTCATTATTGAGTATAAGAGCTTCGATTCAAGCACAAGAGAGGAACGCGCCAATAAACCTTTGTTATACTGAGTGACGACGTCATAGTCGACGGCTCGGAAAGTGGCGCAGTGCGAGCGGCGTCACTGGGGTGCGGCGCGGGGCCGGCAGGCACAGTCCACACTAACGTGGGGAGCGGCAACTGCAATCGGCCAGCCGCAGTGGCCACCGAGCTCCCATTGAAGCAGCCTATGATGGACATCTTGGTCTGGTCTCATGCGCGCGGACGGCGACGTCCTTGACATTTTGCGCCAGCACCGCACCACGATACAATGCGGCAGCGCCAGACGCCACAAGACGCACGCACGCACTTACATCATAACAAGTCTCGCACTACGGACATTTTGGCCTCGTTTAACTAACACGTGATTTATTTACCAGTTTATTTACTCAAATGCACAAATGTAGCTCTGTAACGCTCTAAGTAAAGTACCTAGACTTACCTACATCAAGAATGCTTGTAACGTATATACCTAATGGTTAAATTAGGAGCATTACATAATCATTTATAAAGTGAGCTTTCCAACAAGACACAGTTTTATATGTAACTAGCTGTGCCCTGCGGTTTCACCCGCGTAGATTTAATTTGATTCCCGCGGAACCCCAAATGTTCTTTATAAATTAAAGTAGCCCATGTTACTCCTTGTAACATTTTCTATCTGCCAGTGAAAGTCCCGTTAAAATCGATCCCGCCGTTTCAGAGATTACTCTTTGGCAATAGGTACAAATTTTTTGCGTTTTTATACTCGACATAATTTCGAAACGCAATGTCCTATTGGAATAAAAGAAACAGTATTTTACTTCTACATGAATACCCTTGATAGCATAATGCTTGTGATTCGGATAAGAATTAATATTATGATACACATTTAACGTAGTTTCTTTCTTCAGGCGATAATTTTTTTTTATGAACATTAAAGCGGTTATTGTGACTAAACTATGAGAGTTAGATATATGCTCTCGCGGACTTTTTTGTAGATCTTAATAAGACCTACAAACCCGTAGTACATCATTTTGTTCTATTGTCAATAGTTTTTGCAGCGTACGCATAATTAGGTTTTCGATTTTACACCTTAGGTTACAAAATTGCAATTTACTTACGGACCCCTATTTTTTATGAGAATAAAATATAGCCTATAGCCTTCCTCGATAAATGGACTATCTTCCACTGCAAGAATTTTTTAAATTGGACCAGTAGTTCCTGAGATTAGAGCGTTCAAACAAACAAACAAACAAACTCTTCAGCTTTATAATATTAGTATAGATAATGTGGTTGGTTTTGCAGAAGGTCATTTTGTGAGGTTGTATTGGGAACACTGGTATTCTAGCTCTTGTACATAATTGCTCCATTGAAGACAAGGCACAGGAATTAATGTTATAGCGAGGTTCGGGCGCGACTTACCAGAGGCAGTCCAGCATGATAGCGACATGCACGCGGCGCGCTGCCCCGTTCACACTGTCACCACTCACCTGCAACAAGCACCACGCCGCATCACATCCACACACACAACACACCGACAACCATTACTTACAATACACCACCGCAACCACACTACCTTCTTCTATAAGCACTTGTACATTTACACTGTAGACTGTAGGCACCATACGATTATACGATAACTATCATTAAGTGAGGCAAAGGCGCAGGCAGCTGTTACTCTATCACCAATAACCAACATGTTACTGATCAAACTCACTCATACTTCACAGCCAATGGGCCTAGGGTTCCTTGGCGCCGATTTCAGTTTCGCATCCCCAGTCAGCCACAAAGATAAGGTTCAGTTTGCATACCAACAGCTCGGGATTGTTACATGGGGACAAAAACGATAATAAACTGAACGGGAAGAGCCCGGGCCATATGGATATGACGATGAGAATTACTTAATTCAATCAATTTAGAGTTAGACCTATAAGGTACTTCAAAGAACTTGGGAGAATAACAATGAAACGCACCCAAATGTCAGTAAATTCAGTTATGCCGCAAGCTGATGACTGATCATAAATCATACCACGCTGGCAAGTTGCTAGTAAACGTCGGAAAAAAACAACTATTTTGGTGTTGCTGGGCAAAAATAAATTAATATTGTGCGATGTTTTTCCTCGATTCAACCGCTAGGCATTTTCGGCCACCGTGGTCACTCCCGACATGGTGTGCCTAACTTGACCACAACTTTTGAACACTTGTACAATGTACAAACAATCCTACTCACTAGGGGTAGGTATATTCATTGCCATAAAAAGTAGTTTGATCTTTTGAAGTGCTTGACTGTGGGACTCCAACTTTTTGTCTAACTCTATAGTTTTCCAAATTCCACCCATATCAAAACTACGTAGTAAGTAGGTAAGGAAGTGGAGCCCTCTAATATTTTGCAAATACTTATGTTTAGTTTCTCTGGCAGAGGCCACTGCCTCAGTCCCCAAGGGCCACGATTGCACCTGTATGTGTTCAATCATTACAATGCTATTCATAGCTTTTCGTTATCCTAAGACCTTTAGTTATGAGCATCCATCCAAGGGGCTCTGTTTCGATGTTTTTACTGTCGGCTAGAGTCACGTGGCCTCACTAGGAAATCCAGATTGACACCCGCCGCCGAGCCCCGGCGGCCCGCGGACACCGCTCGTGGATGTTTTTGTCACGTAACGACTATTACAAATAACAATGGACCTCATTGAGTCAATTGTTTTACACGCGACTATTGAAATAAAACAATAGCTGACTGCTCTCACAATCAATGGCGTGTGTTTAAATGTACATGTCAATAATATAGCCTCGTTGTGTCCACCTCACGTGGGCCTGCGGAGTGCCAATACATGCTGTGCCGCTAACACTCGCCAACTATGTCTTTGAGGTCTCAGCTGACACGCGTCAGTTACCTGGGCCTGTAGACAAAGTACCGTTATCCTCACGCTTCGCTACCAGATACGATACAAAATGTACGGGAATATGTCACGTCACTGATTTATGTCATTTCCGTACATTTTTTATCGCTTTTATTAGCGCAAGTGCGATGGAATGTTACTTTGTCTAGGCCTACTGGATACTGCTGGATTCGGAAGAACTGGGTATTGCTAAATAAATCTGGCAGAATCTAAGCAATTATTATTTTCAAACCATTATACAAATGTAGTATTTAGCCGGTAAGTACTTATTAAACAAAAAATACTACATAAGACGCGGGCGAAGTCGCAGCCGGAAGCTAGCTAGTATTATTAATAGTCCTAAATACGGTGTGTTGTGAGGCGGCGGCGCGCCTCCCTACTCCGCAGCCGCTGCCGCAGTCAGGCCCAGTTGGGTCAAGGTCGCCGGGGGTAGGCCACTCCATTCATATTATTATCATCTCGTGTACCCTAGCAAAAAACACACTACATGTGACTGAAAAAATCAGTCAAGTACGGGCGCACCAAAAGGGTCTCGTATCCCAAAACAGGCGGGTTTAAATGGAATAACAGAATACACGTTTTATAATTTAGAGCTGCTCGCCTGGGGACTGTACCACCAATCGCAATAACCAGCGACAGCGAGTGAACACCCATTTATAGGCTGTCATAGTTGCTTACCCTCCGGCGGGCATGCTTAGCGTACGCTTGTTTGACACATTTATTGCATAAGACATACATATTTTCTTCCCAAGCCGGGGAGTATACTCACACACAGCTTTCAGAATCTGTACAGATCTATAGAGATAAATAAAATTGAAGTGTCTGTTTGTAATTATAAAATTACAGCTCTTCACTTAATGCATAATATGAAAATATACACGGTATTGACAAAAAAAAAACCATTTTTCAATTATTTTTCTCTGACTGTCTGTCTGTTTGTTCCGGCTAATCTCCGAAACGACTGGACCGATTTTAACGGGACTTTCACTGACGTATAGCTGATGTTGCAAGGAGTAACTCACCTGAAACAAACAATACATTTTACACTGTATTGAATGGAATTAAGTGTTACTCTGAGGAAGTCCGTGTTTCAGTCAGACATCCGTACACAATCCGGACGGGCGGGCGACGGAAGCTGGAGAAAACGAAACTCGTTGGTATAAACTGCTGACGTTATTAAATAAATGCCACTGACATCACGGCTCATCGCAATTCAAAATGTTATTCTACACGGCAAGTAGGTATAATTAAAAGCCGACATATTGCCAGGTTGTTGCCAATGCCAGGCGTTTTAAAATTATATTAACATAGTAGGTACTTAGTGTTCGTCTATAGTATATTGGAGAACGGAGTGCGTCCAGCGATAGGGCGGGTATGTAGCGTGTAGCGACAGACCGCGGGGCATGGCTGGGAGCCGCGGAGCGCGCGCGTGGGCCGCGGGTGAATAACAATAACAAGCAGGAGTCATGTGGCCGCAATCAGACGGGCGCCAGCCATGCTTCTTGCGCAACGACTGCTGTTGCAATTTTGGTAATTACCCGGATTTTCCATTTGATTACCAGCTATATTTATCTAACATGAATCAGTAATTAGCCTAAAAAGCAACGATACCAGATTGAATATGAAACGCTTCGTGCGTTGTACTATGTAATATACCCCATAGACCTAACTGGGGTCGAAAACCGGTTATGATCATCCCAAACCACAATGAATGTCACATAAGGTTTCGGTTATTTGTATTGGACCGGTTACAGAAGGATCTATTTAATAAATTCTTATTTTATGGAGCAAAACAAACACACAAATCTTTCCTCGTTATAATACTAGGTATTAGATTAGTAAGGCGTCTTAAACGACTAATAGTATTGTGATTTGTGACGGAATGATTAGCGTATCGCATGAAAAGACTTGAAGCGGCGATCTCGCTCGCACAGCGCCCGGCCTTGATCGCTCCTAGCTAGTTCGACGAAGGTGGCTACGTCTGACTAACACCTATTTTAATCAGTTCCTAATAATGTGCTAATAACGGTTAACAACTCTTACAATACTTCCGCTAAATAACATTATTTCGGTTTTATTCCACCCGCTCGCACGATTATCCGGTTAATTCCGTAACGATTCCTTGAATAAGATAAACCGGTAATTCGAAACCGGTTCGGAACTGTATTTGGCACTTTGCAAAAACATTAAGAAAGTCAATCAGATGCGTGTTTTAGTATCGGTGCTCACTCAGTGACGTTAGTGGTACTGATTTGATAATGTACTTATTTGTTCTAAATAATAGCAGTATTCAGCTGTACGCCACTCTACACTCAGTCATGTGACGCTACGCCCGTCGTCGGCCACATAAACCCACTACGAATGTGAACCTAATCATGTTCGCATCCCACTATTGTTGTGCATTGCAAATAATTATAGGCATTATTACTGTTTGATATACTGAGCAAATCATATGTCTATGCCGAAGAGTCAAAGCGTGGGTTGTCAGCAAGCGTTCCGAAGCACCAGTTCCTGCTCCCTTGTAAATGCATCTTATATTATACTAGCTGTGCCCTGCGGTTTCACCCGCGCAGAGTTAATTTAGTTCTTTTTAAATAAAAGTTAGTTACTCCTTGTAATATTAGCTATCTGCCAGTGAAAGTCCCGTTAAAATCGGTCCAGCCGTTGCAGAGATTACCCGGAATAAAGAGACGTGTTGATAAAACTCTTTAGCAAATAACTCATTATTAGGTACCAATTCTTTGCGTTTTTATACTCGTGATAATTTCTCAACAAAATGTCCGATTGGAATAAAACAAACGGTATTTTACTTCTACATGAATACCCTTGATAGCATAATGCTTAATTTGCATAAGGGTTAATATTAAGATACACATTTAACGTAGTTTCTTCCTTCAGACGATTTAATATTTTTTATGAACATAAAAGCGGTTATTGTGACTAAACTATGATAGTTAGATATATGCTCTCGCAAACTTTTTTGTAGATCTTAATAAGACCTACAATTCCGTAGTACATCATTTTGTGCGATTGTCAATAGTTTTGGCAGCGCACGCATAAATAGGTTTTCGATTTTACACCTTGGGTTACAAATTCGCAATTTTCTTACGGACCCCTAATCTTTATGAGAATAAAATATAGCCAATAGCCTTCCTCGATAAATGGACTATCCAACACTGAAAGAATTTTTTAAATCGGACCAGTAGTTCCTGAGATTAGAGCGTTCAAACAAACAAACAAACAAACAAACAAACTCTTCAGCTTTATAATATTAGTATAGATTAAAATATAATATTATAAATAAGAAAAGAGTTTTCTTGCTTGTCAGATGAGCAGAGCATTTCACAAATTTTAGAAAACGTTATCATTGTGTCTCAATGAAGTGTGGCGCCATAATTTGTTTGAAGAAGTTGTCTGTTTTTCGTTTCATGGCTAAACCGCTGACTGACTTGGCTGAAATTTGGAATAGAGATGGCATTAACCCCAAGGACTGACATAGCTTAAAGTACAGAGTGCAACCTGAAGGCAGCGTGTCGGGCGAAGCGCACGAGCGCCGACACCGCGCCGTCACACTGAAGCCCACAATATAATAACGCAATGGCGCACAAAGAGCGCGGCGCGTGACGTCACACAGGTGTATAGTGATAACACGCGATAAACACGCTCGCCTCGCCGATGTAGGTCGCCGTTCTTCAATAAAGCAACGTCAACACAAGGAAACAACAAACGCGAACCGGTATAATCTCGGCCACTATTGCTGCTTCAAATCACTTACATAAGAAGCAATACGATTCTAACACCACAAAACCAGGTTCGGTCTGGGAAACTAATGGGGTGTTGCCGTGGACGGCTCGCCTGGGAGGACATCATCATTATCATCGTAGAAAGTAATATGTGTACGCCGCGTAGAGCGAGCAGGGTTGCGCCTGCTCCGGGCGTGGAGGTGGCCGACCTGCAGAAACAGGAGACGGTGTCGTCGAGGTCGAGGTCGAGGGGCGGCGCGGGCGGCGCGGGCGGCACGCTGCGGTACTTGGCGAGCAGCACGCGCCGCGCCGCGCGCGCCCCGCTGCGCCGCAGGATGGCCGCGGGCCAGCGCCGCGCGCCCTCCGAGCTCATCCCACCTGCTGCACCATACACTGACTCTGCGACACCGCACCACACACTCTCACTCACTACACCGACAAGCAAGCGGCAAAAAAACGGCACTCACGTTTGCGCACCGCGGTCCTACTGACGGTCGCCGCGGCGAGAAGGCCGCGAGGACGCGCCGCCGCCGCGCGGTGACATCACGCCTTATCAACACACCTGAGCGCGCCGCGCGGGCAGCGCTACGCTACTTGAGCGCTACGAGAAGGAACCACATTCGTGATCACTTTGTATGAGTATGGTGGAAACGTAGAGGGCGATGGGACCGACAGTGCGACAGTGGTTTGAAGCTTAAGCTGACATTCGGGACTTGAAATGTCATTGCAGACATGGACGTCGAGATTCAAATCTAATGTATTTTGTTTTCATTTACGCAGAGGGGATTTAATAAAAAGACCATTCAAAATACTGTTCCCAGGGAAACAAAAAAGAAGAAAAAAGTAATTCTAATTGCATTGCATTTGTTGGTAATCAATTGGATGTCTACTTTTAAGTAAAAATAATAAGATTATGCTGAAAAACTCTATAAATAAAAATTCAGCTTGAGTCGTACAATTTACAGCAATCCTTTAACATTTTCAACATTTGAGAAAATTATGATCATGACTGACTTCATATGGAGCTGCATATTGCCACTAAGAGAAGTTCACCCATGAAGGTGATGAGACTGATGGTGTTCACTTCATGGGATGATTCACTATGGGTTCCGGAGACCTAGTTGAGCAATAACGGTCATCTGTACAGAACTGTACTCTGGTATCAATATTCCCAGCAAAGCAACCCAGACTCCTCAATTGATCTTCACAATGTTACCAGATGAAAATGCTATAACTCTCTGAAACCTCATGCTGTTCAAGAAACTGCTTAAATCCTATATGACCAGTAGGCTTACTCTTGAAATCCATCCCAGTCTCGATCCAATTCCAATCTGGTTCAGTTTCAATTCCAATGTCCAGAAAGTTTGCACTCTTGAACGGAGTACACTGAGTGCCATGGGGCAGCCATACACATCATAACATATCCTACCAAATCTATAAAATACTTAATAAAGTGTTATATTGTTAATAAAATTTCTTTTTGAACTACAACATTTTGTGTCATTAAAGCATGTTTTATTTGCATTCATATGTATTTCAACAATTTCAACAAGAGGAGCTTGTGGCACAGTTGCTATTGCGCATATCATTCGATCAGCGAAGTTAAGCAACCATACGCCTAGCTAGTAGTTGGATGGGTGACCGCCCGAGTTCCCTCCATGTCGAAGAGCATGTTAAGCTGTCGGTCCTGGTTGGCAATTTAACATCTTTGGCAATTGTTACAGGTCAGTCAGAAGCCTAAGGGAGTCTGACAACTGGTTTAACCCAGATTGCCGATTTTCCTCGAAAAAGGGGTTCCAAAGGTCAGATGGCAGTTGTTTCGTATAAAAATCAGGTGATCAGCCACACCGGGTTGAATCAAGTGCCGGCCCCAAATAATTATGTGGGCCGATGTTGTTGCCTATACATTATATTTAAAAAAAGCGCACGCCCTTGACGTCCACTTGTAATGTTTGAAGAACACTGTCATAATATAAACAAAGTTTTAAAGTTCTGCAAAACAATGTTCACTAAAACTTTTTAAATGTTTAGATGTGGAATGTATACATTTATTGTACAAATGTTCAAGTTAGTGTTGTTTAAGTGTTTCAATCGGGAGGACAAGAACATGAAGGTAAACCACATTTAGTTCCTATGAGCTTTGATACTTATTAGGTGCATTTTGCTTGATACAAGTACTTATTGTTTTGACATAATGAGCCAAAAGATGAGTAATTAGACTTAATTTTGCCTTTATTCACAAAAAAACTTCACAAATCAGTCAAAATACGCAAACTCGAGCCACAAACATAATATTTCAAATGCAAACTTCTGTCAATGTCAAATAACATCAAGAGTACCAAAAAAGTGTAAATACTATACATGATTAAAATTTGTTTTTTCTATATTATAGTACAAAATGACAACTTTATACTTCTACCATAATTTTCAACTATATGTCAGAGGAGGTCACGCATTCAACGTCCGTTATGTCATATATAATATACTAGTACCAGATATATTATTATGTTTGAGGCAGCTCGGACAGGCTGCTGAGATATGTCATCACTGCTATGGGGAGAAAGTAAATGACTCAGTTAAATATTATAAATTAACAACATATTTACACTCTTCAGTGGGAGCTGTACCAGAATTAAAATGTAAACGGAACTGATTCTGTTTATATGCATTGTTTCATTACATAAACAAAATAATAAAATGTATTAAAAAAAAATTTAAAAAGTATTTGCACTGTAAATGATCCGGAGGAAGACGGGTGGCCACATTAAGGGACATTATGAATGTCATGCAGCACCTGCAGTAACATTTTATGATTATTATTATAATAAGGAGCTATTTAATAAATTATTAAGGAAATTAAATTTTACAATCCTAAATACTCCTTTGAAAGCAAATTGTAAGAAGTAATGCCAATGCAATATGATTTAATCAAAAGCAAAACTAGGTGTGTGGGGACAAGAGGATCGATTCGTAGCCTTGCTGCAGTATCGCCGCAGACCGCAATTTTATTTATAGACAGGCTTTACACATACTTCGTGATGACAGTGGATGAATACCCGTTTAATGTTAGTTCCCTTCTGCACCTAACTAATGCTGCGACAGTGCATACAATGATGGGGCTCTGTAGAGAGCAACTCTTACCCCATGAACCAGTCGACGGTGTCACGGAGGTACTCCGGTAGTCGCTCCAGCTTGATGGATTGCGTGCGCTGTGCTCTCAACAAACAACAGTTCCTCGGGCGGTAGTCCAGAGCCCCGCGACACCCGCGCACTAGCCCACCGACTGACCCATCACTCTAACAGACTGTACTCAACTAAATAACGTTCACCGCACTCTTTGATCGAGTTGCAAGTCTAAAAGTAAGTAGAGCGTGTCGAAGTCACAAAACCCTATCATTGAAAATTTTCACTGTAGTCCGCGAAGCAGCTGAGCGAAAATCGCCATGTTGCGCAACTTTTCTTTTACGAAAACGCAACGCAAGTAGTTTAGTAAAGTTTGTATTCTGCGTAAAATCGATATTTATTGCCTTTGACTCAAGAAAAAACGAGTTAATTTTATTATACACTCACGCACGATTACGAGTCTAGTCGAACGATCGACTAGGGATGGCGATCTGAGATCGATTAATCGAAGAATCGATTTTTCGAGCCAAATAAATCGATTTTATAAATCGATATGTAACACTGAATCGATTCAGTGAATCGATATTTCACCCTAGAGAATCGACACTCGATTTTTTCTATTACAACACGATTATAATCTATTCCGTAGTTTTAGAATTAAAATTTGAAATCATTTTTTTTTTTGTTAAAATTATTACTATATATAAGAAATACATTTAGAAAGTAGAATTGTGTCTTCTTTTTAACACGCTTTTATTAGCTTCACCTGTATGTATGTATGTATGTATGTAACCGACCCCTTTGAGCTCGATTTTGTCCTACTTTGTACGATCAGATTTAATTCAAACTTTGCACACCTGTCAAAAGTCGATGACAATGCAATAATCCGATCGAAGCATCCGATTATCCTAATTAGATTCGCCAGGATTAATTAATTTCTTTCCGCATCCTTTGCATGCGAGTAAGAGAGATAGAGCTAGTGCGGGCGGTTTGTGGTATTGAGGGCGGTTTGTGGTATTGAGGGCGGTTGATAGTTAGCCAATCGAACTAAATAATATATATTTTAAAAAATTTAACTAAAAAATGAAAAATAAATAATAGTTTAAAAAAACTAAAAAAACACGCTTTCATAAAAAATCCAACTAAAAATCAGAAAATAAAATTTAATAAATTTGGATAAAGAATATTGTAAATTAGAAATGAATGTACATTTTTGTAAAAAAGCGTGGGGTGTATAGTGTTAATAATTATAAACATTTTATTGACAGATAATGATTTTATTGATAGAAGAATCATCACTTTGATAATATAATATCTTAAAAAGCGCATTGAATACACATGATGTTTTTTTAGTTTTTTTTTACCTGATACTTTCCTATTGTTATAAAAATGATTGTGATCATCGAATTTCTTGAACTAAAAAAAATCCCTGATTTTAATACTAAGTGATCGCTTATTATGGTATCTTGTTTTTTATAAAATGGATTTATATTTACATAGTAAATGCGGACTCGAGAAAAGATCGATTTTTTAGAAATCGATCTTTTTGACCTCGATTTTTTTATGAATCGATTCATCAAGTTACGATTCGAATCGATTTAAAAATCGATCTTTTTTGGAAAGAATCGCCATCCCTACGATCGACTATACAACAAAAATTTACACAACACACAAAAGAAAAGACAATCCCAGACTGTCATAGAATATTTTTCTCTATGACCTAAGTTTAGAATGTAACGTTCTCTGTGGACCAGACCAAAGACTACTTTAAACTAGGGATGGCGATTCTTTCAAAAAAAGATCGATTTTTAAATCGATTCGAATCGTAACATGATGAATCGATTCATAAAAAAATCGAGGTCAAAAAGATCGATTTCTAAAAAATCGATCTTTTCTCGAGTCCGCATTTACTATGTAAATATAAATCCATTTTATAAAAAACAAGATACCATAATAAGCGATCACTTAGTATTAAAATCAGGGATTTTTTTTAGTTCAAGAAATTCGATGATCACAATCATTTTTATAACAATAGGAAAGTATCAGGTAAAAAAAAAACTAAAAAAACATCATGTGTATTCAATGCGCTTTTTAAGATATTATATTATCAAAGTGATGATTCTTCTACTCATTATCTGTCAATAAAATGTTTATAATTATTAACACTATGCACCCCACGCTTTTTACAAAAATGTACATTCATTTCTAATTTACAATATTCTTTATCCAAATTTATTAAATTTTATTTTCTGATTTTTAGTTGGATTTTTTATGAAAGCGTGTTTTTTTAGTTTTTTAAACTATTATTTATTTTTTATTTTTTAGTTAAATTTTTTAAACTATATATTATTTAGTTCGATTGGCTAACTATCAACCGCCCTCAATACCACAAACCGCCCGCACTAGCTCTATCTATCTTACTCGCATGCAAAGGATGCGGAAAGAAATTAATTAATCCTGGCGAATCTAATTAGGATAATCGGATGCTTCGATCGGATTATTGCATTGTCATCGACTTTTGACAGGTGTGCAAAGTTTGAATTAAATCTGATCGTACAAAGTAGGACAAAATCGAGCTCAAAGGGGTCGGTTACATACATACATACATACATACAGGTGAAGCTAATAAAAGCGTGTTAAAAAGAAGACACAATTCTACTTTCTAAATGTATTTCTTATATATAGTAATAATTTTAACAAAAAAAATAATGATTTCAAATTTTAATTCTAAAACTACGGAATAGATTAAAACGTGTTGTAATAGAAAAAATCGAGTGTCGATTCTCTAGGTTGAAATATCGATTCACTGAATCGATTCAGTGTTACATATCGATTTATAAAATCGATTTATTTGGCTCGAAAAATCGATTTTTCGATTAATCGATCTCAGATCGCCATCCCTACTTTAAACTATATATATTTAAATCCCTTTTCAAGTGTAGTAGGAAAAGGAAAATGAAAAAGAAAAATTATTTGCTTGCTCTAATGATCTTTGCAGGATCAAATCAATATAATATACTTTTAGATGACTATTAACTACGGATTTTCCAGTACAGTATAGGTCAGTCAGTTAGTCAGTAGACAGATCAGCAGCAATTGTTAAAATTGTCAATTGAAAAGTCAAGCCCCCAGAGTACCTACAGGCCTTAACCAATCCTACCTACCTAACAAAGTACAGTGGGGTGGGAGTGAATTTTGTTTGGTTTGGTTGTATAGATTGACAAATTTGACATTGATTATTAAGATTCGTAGTGATAAAAGTTTAGCAACCCAACCCACTCATGAACGTAGTTATATTAATTGTGGACAAGATATAATGCCTACATCGCCTGGTGTTATCTAAAAGCATGTACGATAGCACATGCGGCGCCGCCGCCAGCGGGCAATGCGGTAAGGCGCAGCCCGACGGCGACGGGCCGCCGCCGCGGGATCCTCCTCCAGCCCCTCTGGAGCGCGACTACAGCGGGTTCGACATTGTAAAGGCGACGCAGTACGGGGCGTTCGCCCGCGTCAAGGAGCTCATCGAGGCCGGTTGGGACGTGAACCAGCCCGATCACGAAACGGTGACTCTGTTGCACTGGGCCGCGATCAACAACCGAAGCGAGATCATTAAATACCTGCTGGCGAAGGGAGCCACTGTGGATGCGGTGGGCGGCGAGCTCCAGTCAACGCCGCTGCACTGGGCGACGCGGCAGGGTCACCTGGAGGCAACCGTGCTGCTGATGCGCGCCGGCGCCGACCCCTCGCTGCGAGACGCCGAGGGCTGCGCCTGCTTGCACTTGGCGGCGCAGTTCGGGCACACGTCCGTGGCGGCCTACCTCGTAGCGCGCGGCGTGAGCCCCGACGAGGGCGATGCGGGCGGCATGACGCCGCTCATGTGGGCCAGCTGGAAGGTGGCCGCCGTGGACCCCGCGCGCCTGCTGCTCACGCTGGGCGCCTCGCCGCGCCCGGCCGACCGCTCGCACGGCAACACCGCGCTGCACTGGGCCATCCTGGCGCGCAACTCCACCGCCATCTCCACCCTCATCCTCTATGTGAGCTAACATTCCACTTGTATCTCTTATAACTAATTATATTCAACATGTAGTGTGGCAGAACATACCCACTGTGTTGGACAGTCCGACAGCAGTCTGAGCATTCTGCTATTAATTATGTTGGCACAATACATTGTACCTATCTTTGACAATGAACAAATTAGGTCTTTAACCTCATTAGGTTAAAGACCAAATTTGTTGTTGGGAATAATAATATAACAAGTGTTGGGAATCATTTGTATTTTTACTAAATGCTCATTGCTCAGCAACTTGCGAATGCAACATTAAATATAATATTACATCTAATGTAAACAAGTTAGTGTCGCTGTGTTCAATACGTTGGGTATCCACTGAAGGGGTTGGACCAATTTGTATGAATTTTAGTTTTCATATCAGGGAGGTCTGACAATCGGCCGACATATATTTTTCATACCCCGTAATGATAAGGGTGATCCATCTTAAAAACTATGTGGCAATGAATGTTTGGCAGACACAGCTAATAATATTATGAATATATTTCTACAACAATTTTGTTGCCAGGTTCCTCTCGGTAAAAGCAACCTTCCAAATTCAGTGGTAACATCTATAATCCTGTATGATGTATTTTCTTCCGCATCCTGATGATTTGAAAGTACTTTATAAGAATCCTAATCAAATAAAAATATTTTGAATTCAAAGTTCAATATGCATGTGTATGATACAGTACAAATATAACATAACATATTTGATAAAGTGTATATTGTAGTAGCCAATAATTGGTTAATCCAGGGTGATGCCTGCCTGGATGTGCCGAACCTGCGCGGCGTCACTCCGCTGGCCATGCTGCAAGCCAACATGGACACCATGCTCCTGGGCTCCAAAGTTACTGACAAGATCAAGGAGCTTTCCTATGCCTCTTCCCGAAGAAATATATTTAGAAGATTAACATATGACAAGGTAACATGTTCCTGCCACACAGGTGAAGCTGCTATAAGCTAGTTAGGGATATGAAATACATAGCAAGATAGGACTTGAATGGAGTGAGCTTTTCATAGTCTTTTGGTGTCATCTTTAAATAGCACAACATTGAAGTGACCATTTGGGTAAAAGTTGTTTTTGTCTGAATTAACATATATTTCTTTTAAATTATGTCATGGTTTTACTAACATGTAGAAGTTGAATTCCCGTGACCTATACAAATTAATAAATTTACAAACTTAGCTGCATAGATTCTATAGAATATTTGTAGAAAGATGAGAAACGTCCAGGTTTTCTAATGGTCTTAAAAAATCTCACATTTTAATGTAAATTTTTTTAATAGGTTAATTACAATGTGCATTTAATGGAGATTTATATTGCCTTTTAAATAATGGATAAGTAAAATAAATGAAGTGTATACATGGAGCAATGTGTTGTGTGTGTGCGTGCAGAAGTTCCGGTGGTGGTGCGTGGTGGTGATGCCGTTCGTGTCGTTCTACCTCACCGGCCTGGCGCTGGAGCTCGACGCGCCCTACCTCCTCAAGGCGCTGCTCCTCGCCTGCTTCTACGCGCTGCTGCACTTCCTCAGCAATCTGCTGTTCGACGAGGACCTCAAGAATATATTCCCACTCAGCGTGTACCTCGCCACCAAGGTATGCGGCGATGCGGTATATACGAGTAGGGGGAGTAGGGGCAGTGCGGTGTGTGAGCGAGCGGTGTGTGTGCAGGTGTGGTTCTACATCACGTGGGCGGTGTTCATCGCGGGCGCGGTGGGCTCGGCCGCGACGCTGGGCTTCCTGGCGAGCTCGGCCGCGCTGTGGTTCACGTTCCTGCGCTCCTGGCGTTCCGACCCCGGCGTCATCACCGGCTCCAAGGCCGATAAGTTTCGGGTGAGTTTCATATTTATGATTTGATTTTTGAACGATTTGCAGGTTTAGTTAGAGGTGGTGGTGCTCGTAGCTAACTAGTATATTCGTTAGACGATCATCGAGCTGTCGGAGTCGGCGAGCGGGGGCTTCGACCCGGTGCGGTTCTGCTCGGCGTGCCTCGTGCGGCGCCCGCTGCGCTCCAAGCACTGCTCCGTGTGCAACCGCTGCGTCGCGCGCTTCGACCACCACTGCCCGTGGGTCGCCAACTGCATCGGTGAGCACCTCGCACCGGCACAATAATATAGCGAGTAATATTGTTGGTAAAACTCGATTTGCCGTTTTGCGTGCGTTCCAGGCGAGAAGAACCACCTGTACTTCATCGGGTTCCTGGCGAGCCTGCTGGTGATGTGCTCGTGGATGGTGTGGGGCGGCGTGAGCTACCTGGCGGCGGAGTGCGGGGCGGACGGCGAGGGCGGGGCGGGCGGCGAGGGCGGGGCGGGCGGCGAGGGCGAGGCGGGCGGCGTGGGGCGGCTGTGGGCGTGGGCGCAGTGCAACGCGTGGGTGGGCTGGGTGCTGGCCAACGCGGCCTTCCACCTGTTCTGGGTGGCGGTGCTGACGGGCTGCCAGCTGTACCTGGTGGTGTGCCTGGGCATGACGACCAACGAGCAGCTGAACCGCGGCCGCTACCGGCACTTCCAGGCGCGCGGCGGGCGCTCGCCGTTCTCGCGCGGGCCGCTGGCCAACTGCGCGGAGTTCTTCCAGTGCGGCGCCTGCCCGCTGCTGCCGCGCCCGCCGCCCGACGACCCCGACCTGCTGCACCAGCTCGTCTGAGCGCCGATCCTAATCCTAGCTTTATTTCATTCCTCTGCTCCGCTTACTTGGAAGTGAAGCGAGAAGTCTCGTTCGTTAATTATATCAATACTTTTTTTTACTTTGGGTCGTGTGGGGAATTTCAAATCCAAAGAACGTATGGATCGATTTCATTGTCCGGAAGGAAAATGTCGCACCTGCTTTATTTGCCAGACGATTTGCTAATATTGCAGGTATGTGGTAAAATTTAAAATATTACTTACATCTTTTTACGGTCAACGTTGATCACGCATTACCCGCAATGAGGTGATCCATAGCGAGGCGTCGACGTCCGGTCGTTAGTTGTTACGCGGTTGTCAAGCGTTCATTGGCGGCCCTGACCGCGCCCTGCCGGTGGCTGTATTTTGCCTTCTTTACTACCTAAATGGTATAAAACAGGCGTAATTGAATCAAAGCGGTTCTTTAGCATTTTCAAGAAATAATACGGCGAATGATCTAAAGTACAACTGATAAAAGTTGCGAACAAATTATGAATAAGTAATCTTTTCCCCGACCTTAACACGCGTTGTGACGTTTGATTCGATGATTGTAGCGGGCTGGCACAACACGGCCGGGTGACGCTCGGTGCACGCAGTGCGTCCGCTCCGCCCGACTATGTTTAATGGACAATTCCGACCCGATCACAATGTTTGGACCTTTAACGTGCGAGTATATGAACGCTAGTATTTATAAATAAGCTGCCTGCCACCTGCCACATTAACTATTATGAACAAAGAGTGTGTGATGTGAATGCTCGCTCACTACACAGCGTCTGGTTGCTGGCCGTGCACCGTGCACCGTGCACCGTGTGCATGGTGGTACGACTCAGGGCAGTCAGACGCCGGGAGGGCGTAAGGCAGGCTTACTCGGTGTAAATAATTGATTATATTAAAGTAACAGAGCTATCACGAAATATTTATGTACCTAATTGTATTAATTTAATTTAAAGTAGATAGGTACGCATAGTGTAGTTATGATATAATGATTTACCTATTTAATGTATAGTACCTTCCTTCATTAAAATGTGTTTTTTGTTTGTGATCCACCGATATCGTCCGCCGGGGAGCACACAGGGTGCAGGGACAAGTTATATTGCCCGTCGTCCACCCGAGTCCACTGTGGAGGTACAAGATAAAAGCAAATAAAAGTTGCTCGTTGTTGTAACCTAGGACGCGCGCTATAATAGAGCTTGGCGCGGTAGTAGCGGCTGCCAGCGGCGCTCCCTAGACGTGGGTGGCAGCGTTGGAAGCCGGTCTTCTACTTCGAGCGTACCTACGCCTATATTTATTTTAATGTTTACTTGTAAAGATACATTGTATTATAAAAAGAAACCAAAATGCATTTGACTTAAATAAATATATTAAAATAATATACTTATCGTTTTACTTGAGGTGAGGTTCGTCCCAGCTCCCATAACAAGGTAAAAGTAGACAAAGTCAAGAATATCTTTATTCGATTACTTTTTTTTTTTTTTTTTACAAAGCATTTTCAAATCGTCAGAATGAAATAATTTACAGGATTTAACATGCTAACGCCAGGTTCGGAAGGTTGCTTTTACTGAGAAGAACCTGGCAAGAAACTCAGTAATTACTCTTTTCATAAATATTATAATAAAAAAAAATAAAAAAAAAAAAAATCACTTGAGAATTGTAAGCCCATGGACACAGTTGCAATGCACAAATGTCGATAAAAAAAAAATGACAAAGAAAGTCTAGTAGTTCTACTTATATCGAAAAGCGAAGCGTAATACAGGTTTTTTTTTTAATGAAGGCGGTTTTCGTATAATGTAAGTCTTAAAATATACAAAAGATGGCGCTGTATATATTGTCAACGAAATAAAAACGCGCTATTGAAAGTTTCCAAGCTTAGGATATAAGGAATGAGGGAAACAATGTATCGGGTTGGTTGGTTGGTTGGTTGGTTGGTTGGTTGGTTGGTTGGTTGGTTGGTTGGTTGGTTGGTTGGTTGGTTGGTTGGTTGGTTGGTTGGTTGGTTGGTTGGTTGGTTGGTTGGTTGGTTGGTTGGTTGGTTGGTTGGTTGGTTGGTTGGTTGGTTGGTTGGTTGGTTGGTTGGTTGGTTGGTTGGTTGGTTGGTTGGTTGGTTGGTTGGTTGGTTGGTTGGTTGGTTGGTTGGTTGGTTGGTTGGTTGGTTGGTTGGTTGGTTGGTTGGTTGGTTGGTTGGTTGGTTGGTTGGTTGGTTGGTTGGTTGGTTGGTTGGTTGGTTGGTTGGTTGGTTGGTTGGTTGGTTGGTTGGTTGGTTGGTTGGTTGGTTGGTTGGTTGGTTGGTTGGTTGGTTGGTTGGTTGGTTGGTTGGTTGGTTGGTTGGTTGGTTGGTTGGTTGGTTGGTTGGTTGGTTGGTTGGTTGGTTGGTTGGTTGGTTGGTTGGTTGGTTGGTTGGTTGGTTGGTTGGTTGGTTGGTTGGTTGGTTGGTTGGTTGGTTGGTTGGTTGGTTGGTTGGTTGGTTGGTTGGTTGGTTGGTTGGTTGGTTGGTTGGTTGGTTGGTTGGTTGGTTGGTTGGTTGGTTGGTTGGTTGGTTGGTTGGTTGGTTGGTTGGTTGGTTGGTTGGTTGGTTGGTTGGTTGGTTGGTTGGTTGGTTGGTTGGTTGGTTGGTTGGTTGGTTGGTTGGTTGGTTGGTTGGTTGGTTGGTTGGTTGGTTGGTTGGTTGGTTGGTTGGTTGGTTGGTTGGTTGGTTGGTTGGTTGGTTGGTTGGTTGGTTGGTTGGTTGGTTGGTTGGTTGGTTGGTTGGTTGGTTGGTTGGTTGGTTGGTTGGTTGGTTGGTTGGTTGGTTGGTTGGTTGGTTGGTTGGTTGGTTGGTTGGTTGGTTGGTTGGTTGGTTGGTTGGTTGGTTGGTTGGTTGGTTGGTTGGTTGGTTGGTTGGTTGGTTGGTTGGTTGGTTGGTTGGTTGGTTGGTTGGTTGGTTGGTTGGTTGGTTGGTTGGTTGGTTGGTTGGTTGGTTAGGTTAGGTTAGGTTAGGTTAGGTTAGGTTAGGTTAGGTTAGGTTAGGTTAGGTTAGGTTAGGTTAGGTTAGGTTAGGTTAGGTTAGGTTAGGGTGCCAAGGCAGCAACCTCCACGTGGTGCACCCTGGGCAACGACGGCTGACAACATTCCTCTAACGGGGCTCTGTTGTTGACCGGCGGCTGATGGCTAGCCAAATGGGGGGGGTACATCTAACAGGGAGTTTACACACACACAGTTACACTTAACATGCAAAAACCACACACATTTTTCTTGCACACACACTTACAGCACACATCAGCTACACATCTACATGCAAAAACCACACGCACAAGCAGATACACAAACTCAATCCCAAGATACTCTGGTCGATGGGATGCATGGCTGGCGAGATGGCCAGTCCCGACAGTGCACACACATCACCTACACTCTTCAGATACACTACACATCACACACCCTCACGTTCACACACTCACATACTTCACATGCAAATACCACTCTACTTTCACACAATGTTGAGGAGGAGCAAACCCAAAAAAAAATGACGACACGCACTTTGAAAACGGATCTCCAGGCGGGTAAATCCCGCCCCGAAGCTTCGGCTTCGGGCTGCCCCACAGTATCTGGGGGGGGCACAAAATGCGTCGGAGGTCAGCATGCCGCTGACCCCCGTGAACAACGACTTGGCTTACCCATAACGGACACCGAAACCTCAGGAGAGACCAGCTCCCGAGACAAGGCTCAGAGGTTCTGGGCTCGCGAGGAACCAGGAGGCAGCCGTTCGACGTGCCCTTCCTCGGGCGACGACCTGCCGGAAAAGGTGACGTGCGAACCGGCGCCCCCTATAAACCGTCGGGCACTGGCGGCCAGAAACCGACCAAAGCCAGTGAGGGACGGACGTGGGCGATTTGCGGCCAAATCGCAGCGGGCTGACGTGACGCTGCGGCCAGACGTCCAAGAGCAGGGCGACAGCGACTCCTCATTCGCGTCTGCGGCGTCGGAACGTGTGGCCAGGCGCTGCTCGTTTATTCGCAGCGACAATAGTGGCCCTCAGTCGCCTGCGGCGCAAACCAACCGCAAGGTGGAGGAAGAGCGTAGACGGCGCAGCATCGAGGAGGAGATCCTGTTGCGAGACCCGACGGCAGCAGCCTATAGAGATGTGATCGTCACAGAGGCGAAAAATATCTGCGACGTTGCTGCCAAGTCGGGGCGCCTTAAGGGCACCTGTGTGCGGGCCCTCAAGTCTGCTGCGGCAGCGATCGAGGTGGCGAGTGGCAAGCTCTTCGAAAGCACCGCCACGCTTGAGACGAGGAAGCTACAGGCTGAGGTCGAGCGCCTGCGAGCTGAGGTAGCTCAGGTAGCTGCTCTGCGGGCGGACAACGACCTCCTGCGTGCAGAAGTGGCTGCATTGCGGGTAGAGCTCACTACTCGGGTGGGAAACAACACCGGTCCACAGCAGCCTGCACCTGCACGTGGAACTCCGTCACCACCGCAGCAGGACATGGCCGCCGCAGTGATGGCGGCCATGCAACAAAGGTTTGAGGATTTGGAGAAGCGCCTCTGCCCCTCTCAAGGGGAGCGTGGCAAAGAAGTCAGGCCCTCACAAAAGGCGACCGTGGCCAAGACATCTGGGGTTGAGCCGGCTAAGCGCGGCAGGCGCCGCAAGCGAGGGCGACGAGTGGCATCAGGCCAAGAGCTTCCCGGTGCTACAACTGAGCGCCCCTCGGCAGCTCAGGCAACCTCGACCCCAGCAGAAACCTGGGCCAAAGTGGTGGGGAGGACAGGGGGAAAGAAAAAGGGACCGAAGGAGAGGACCCCGAAAGTTCCGCTGATCCCAAACCCACCCAAACCCATTAGAAAGGACAAAGTGGTTCAGCCAAGACAGGCCAAGCTACGCGCTCCCAAAACGGCTGCAGTGATAATTACGCTGCAGCCTGCTGCAGAGCAGAGGGGGCTCAGATATGCCACCGTCATCGCCGACCTCAAGCAGAAGATCTCCCTTCCAGACATAGGGATCCCCCACGTCCGCATCAGGAAGGCGGCAACGGGGGCCCGAATACTGGAAGTGACGGGGTCGGCGAACGACCAAAGGGCAGAGGCCCTGGCCGAAAAAGTAAGGCAGACACTGAGCGCCGAGGACGTTCGGGTGTCCAGACCCGTGAAGCGCGCTGAATTGCGCATCTCCGGGCTGGACGACTCAGTGTCTGCCAGTGATGTGACTGCGGCGATTGCCCGTGCAACAGGCTGTGCAGAGGGGGTCATCAAGACCGGAGAAGTCCGTGCGACCCCCTCGGGCCTTGGAGCACTGTGGGTGAGCTGCCCGATCGCCACTGCGAAAGCACTGACGACAGTGGGCCGGTTGTTAGTGGGTTGGGTGAGCGCAAGGGTTACACTCCTGCAGCGCAAGCCCACCCGCTGCTTCCGGTGCCACCGGAACGGGCACGTGGCACCACAGTGCTCCTCCTCTGTGGACCGCAGCGAACTCTGTTACCGCTGCGGTAAGCCCGGCCACAAGGCGCGCGAGTGCTCGGCAGCACCGCACTGCGCCCTATGTGCCGAAGCGGGCAGACCGGCGGACCACGTGGCGGGCAGCAAGGCCTGCAAAGCCACGCCGGTCAAGCCGGGCAATCGCCGAAAGCCAGCGCCCACGGGGGGTATAGCCCCCGTCGCTGCTAAACCAGCTCAGCCAGCTGGTCAGGGGACGGTGACCGCCGATGGCGAATAGTCGCCCTACGAAGGTCCTGCAGGGGAACCTCAACCACTCCGCTCGGGCTCAGGATCTATTCCTGCAGTCCCTGCTGGAGTGGTCGGTGGACATTGCGGTGGTGGCGGAACCCTACTTCGTTCCGTCCAGGTCAAACTGGGCGGGCGATGCTACGGGAACCGTTGCCATCGCAAGCGCAGGGGACCTCACCCTCAAGGAGAGGGGCCAGGGTTTCGTCGTCGTGGCCTGGGGGGAGTTTGCCTTCATCGGGGTGTACTTCTCCCCCAACAGACCCCTCATCGAGTTTGAAGCCTTCCTGGACGAGGTTGGGGCGGCGGTGAGACGAGCTTCACCGCTGCCGGTATTCGTCCTGGGAGACTTCAACGCCAAGTCAACGGTGTGGGGCTGTCCGGCCACGGACGCTCGCGGCGAGACCCTCGAGGAATGGGCGGCTATCATCGGAGTCTCCGTCCTAAATCGGGGCTCTGTCAGCACCTGCGTGCGGCAGCAGGGAGAGTCTATCGTGGACATCTCGTTCGCATCTCCTGCTGTCGCGACGCGAGTCCAGGGCTGGCGAGTCCTCGATGGGGTCGAGACGCTGTCGGATCACCGTTATATCCGGTTCAGCGTCTCCCCCACGACGGAGGCAAGAAGCCGTCGCACCGGTGGACGACGGTCACCTTTCCCAAGGTGGGCGCTGGCAAAAATTGACTACGACTTGCTTGAGGAGGCGGCCATTGTAAGGTCTTGGTGCCAGCCTCAGTCGCGCACAGACGACGTGGAAGACCAAGCGGCGTGGTTCCAGGAGACGATGGCGGAGGTATGCGACGCGGCAATGCCGCGCGCGCGGCGCCGGCCACCACGTAGAGAGGTGTACTGGTGGTCGGCGGAGATCGCAGACCTCCGTAGGGACTGCGCCGAAGCGCGCCGCGAGTACCAGAGATGTCGCAGGCGGCGCGCGCGCGACGAGGCAAGCGAGGGCCAGCTGTACGATGCTTACACGTCTTGTAAGAAGACTCTGCAGCTGGCCATCGCACAAGCCAAGACCCGAGGCCGGGAAGAGATGCTGGATGAGCTGAACCGGGATCCGTGGGGCCGCCCCTACCGCCACGCGCGGAAGCAGATGCGCGAGCGGGCCGCCCCACTTACCGAGTCTCTCCAGCCCCGCCTCCTCAGGGAAGTCGTCGCGGCGCTATTCCCCGCCAGTGCTGACTATCAGCCGCCGGGGATGGCGCCGCCACCCACCGGACGTGACACGGACGCCGCCCCCGTACCCCCCATTTCGGATGGCGAAATGGGGGCGGCGATCCTACGGCTCCGCGCCAAAAAGACCGCACCAGGGCCCGACGGGGTTCCAGGCCGCGCGTTGGTCAAGGCCCTGGACACGCTAGAGGCCCGCTTCAGGGGACTGCTCGACGCGTGTCTTGCGCGTGGACAGTTCCCCTCGATCTGGAAGCAGGGCTTGCTAGTCTTGCTGCCGAAGGAGGGACGTCCTCCGGGCTCGTCGTCAGCGATGCGGCCCATCGTGCTGCTGGATGAGGCGGGCAAGCTATTCGAGCGTATAATAGCTGCCCGCATCACAGACCACTTACGCACGATGGGGCCCGATCTGGCCACCAGCCAATACGGCTTCCGAGAGGGACGCTCCACGGTCGACGCCGTGATGCGCGTGAAGTCCCTCTCGCAAGCAGCTGTCGCAGAGGGCGGGGTGGTGTTGGCGGTGTCCCTCGACATCTCCAACGCGTTCAACACCCTGCCCTTCAGCTGCGTGGCTGAGGCGCTCCGGTACCATCGGGTTCCGGAGTACCTCCGACGAGTCCTCGAGGACTACCTGCTGGGCAGGAGTGTCGTGTGCGTGGACGGGGCCGGTGAGCTTCTACGTCGGCGCGTAGCGTGCGGTGTTCCACAGGGATCGGTGCTCGGCCCGCTCCTGTGGAACATCGGATATGACTGGGCGCTGCGTGGCGCTCTTCCGGCCGGAGTCGACGTGGTGTGCTACGCAGACGACACTCTTGTCACAGCAAGAGCGGCGAACTATGCCGAGGCGACCCTTCTGTCGGAGACCGGAGTGGCGATCGTCATAGACCGGATCCGGCAGTTGGGCCTAAAGGTAGCCCTCAGCAAGACTGAAGCCCTGTGTTTCCACGGGCCTCGCAGGAAGCCACCAGCGGGGGCGCAGCTGGACGTAGGGGGCGTTGCCGTCGAGGTAGGGACCGAGATGAAATATCTCGGCCTCGTACTCGACGGCAGGTGGAAATTCCACGCGCATTTCAAGCGCCTCGCCCCCAAACTCGTCGCTGCGGCTGGTGCGCTTAGCCGGCTCCTGCCGAACACTGGAGGACCACGAACGTGCTGCCGTCGTCTGTACACCGGGGTGGTGAGGTCGATGGCCCTGTACGGCGCGCCGGTGTGGGCGGAAGCCCTGGATCGCCGCAATATGACCCTGCTCCGGAGACCGCAGCGGGTCATGGCGACCAGGGTGATCCGCGGATACCGCACCATCTCACACGGCGCGGCCTGTGTCCTGGCGGGGACCCCACCCTGGGACCTCGAGGCCAAGGTGCTCGCAGCCGTCTATCGGCGGAGTGCTGAGGCCCGAGCAGACGGCGGGGCCGCCGCGCCCGAAGACACGAGGCGCGAGCGGCAGCAGGCGCAAGAACGTTCGCTGGTCGAGTGGCAGGAGCGGCTCGCGGAGCCGGAGGCCGGGCGTCTGACCATTGAGGCCATTCGCCCGGTCCTCAAGGAATGGATGAGCCGCAAGCACGGGTCGCTCACCTACCGCCTCGTGCAGGTACTGTCCGGACACGGATGTTTCGGGAAGTACCTGCACGGAGTGGCGCAGAGGGAAGCGACCCCTAGGTGCCATGAGTGCGGCGGCGACGAGGACACCGCGCAACACACGCTGGAGCAGTGCCCGGCGTGGTCGGTGCAGCGCGATGTCCTCGCCGCCACTATCGGAGGAGACCCCACGCTGCCTTCCTTGGTCAAGGCCATGGTCGGCAGCTCTTTGGCTTGGCATGCGGCCGTGTCATTCTGCGAGAACGTCATCTCGCAGAAGGAGGCGGCGGAGCGGGCAAGGGAGGACGATCCTCTCGCAGCCCCACACCGCCGCCGCAGGACCGGCCGTAGGAGGCGAGCCGAGGAACGGCTCATGCCTCCCTAGAGGGCCGCGGGCGTCGGGACGGGGGTCTCGGCGCCAACGCATGGCCCTCGCGGTTGTAGGACGCTCTCGTGTTCCTGAAGCGTCCTCCCAAGTGTCAAGCCATCCAGCCAGGTGTCTGCCAGTCGCCGGGGGCGGGCCACGGGACCGTGCGAAAGCGGTCCTGCGCCTGCCCGGAACGGCGATTGGTATGCCAGGTATTTGTCGTTGCTGGGGGGGCCCTCGGGACCGTGCGAATGCGGAACCGCGCCCCCCATAAAGGTGACGGCACTGTAAAAGCCAGGAGATGACAGATGCCAGGTATTTGTCGTTGCTGGGGGGGCCCTCGGGACCGTGTGAATGCGGAACCGCGCCCCCCCATAAAGGTGACGGCACTGTAAAAGCCAGGAGATGCCTGATGCCAGGTATTTGTCGTTGCTGGGGGGGCCCTCGGGACCGTGCGAATGCGGAACCGCGCCCCCCATAAAGGTGACGGCACTGTAAAAGCCAGGTCTCGGTTCCGGAACCGAGAAAGGAGAGAAAAGCCAGGTTCAGCCAGGTACCAGGAGAGGGGTCGAAAAGACCAGTCGCTGGAGGGGGCGTCGGTGCGTGTATCTTGCGGTCCCGAGCCCCCCCCGTTCAGGCGATGTGGAGGAACACCGTGGATGTTTAGTGGGTGGGAGTCCCACATAACCCCCCTGCTGCCCCCGTGGCAGGGGTGCGTATCCATAAAGGATTTTACCACGTTAAAAAAAAAAAAAAAGGTTAGGTTAGGTTAGGTTAGGTTAGGTTAGGTTGGGGTGCAAGGCCAGGAGACCTCCTCGTGTGCCCGATCCATTGTTTGTCCTAAGGATACGTCCGAGGGAACGACAATGGCTTCGGGACGGTGCACCCTGGACGTCGACGACAGTCTCTTCGGGGGCCTTCATCGCGTGACTTAGCTCCTCGATGGCGATCCCTGGGGTCACTGTCGTCGATGACTAACACCTGGCACTCGACGCAGGTGGCGGAGGTGGAATTCGCTCCTTGTACGTCTCTGTTCAGCAGAGATGACAATGGATGCGAGCCTGCGTCACCCATTCCCAAGGTTCGGCGTGCCTATGGGAACTAGACCTTCTGTCTAGGACTGGGGGGTTGTACCCAGTCAAACGTCAGGGGGAGGGGAGGCACTCCGAAAGGGGTGCCCGGGGTTGACGCTATCTCGCTCGTCACCCCGTGAATGCCGTAATCACCGACTCTTCCTTCAACAATTCCAGTTAGCGAGGCTGGATACGTCGGGGAGTTGGTGACCGGGGAGGGCTTGCCTTAATTGGCCGGCCTGCGAGGAGAAAACCTCTATAAAAATCCGACAGCGAAGTCGTGAAAACCTGAGAGACTCTGGGCCACCTCTCAGTATGTAAGTCCCCCATTGTCGGAATGGGCGTCACCCGGCAATGGTCTCGTTAGGTTAGGTTAGGTTAGGTTAGGTTAGGTTAGGTTTTAAACACAAAAGAAATGACGGAGGGAGAAAAACAAAAAAAGGGTGAAGGTGAGGGAGTAAAATCCCAAGAAGAGAAGGAGACTACGGGGGGAAAGCAGTCGCTGACCCCTGTAGTTGTGCTGGAAAGCTGCAGCAGTCTAGCTGCCGCTGTGGTAGCGCGTCCAAGGTCGCAGAAGAGGAGTAGGACGAATTCCGGCTCCTCCTGCGGCGAGCAGACGGCTGCCAAGGTTGGCACGGCGACGCGTGGCCGCACGCGCTCAAGCGCCGCAGCGCGTTTATCGCGCGATAGATCAGGCCGCTTCATCCGGCCTCCCACGCCTTGCGCAGGGAGCGAGCGGGAAGAGGACAGCGACGCGATGTCGGACATGTCGCTCGTGTCGCTGACCTCAGGGGATGCTGATGTGGCGTCCAGGGCGGGTCCCTCTGGCACTTGCCGAGCGGCCTTCCTAAAGGACGATTTAGACGACCTGTTCGGTCCCGACTCGGCCCTGACAAACACCAGGGCCAAAAAGAAGCTGCCCTCGGCTGAGGAGCTCCAAAAGAAGATGGAGGAGATGCCCACCAACGAGTTGGGCACCTTCATTAAGGAGCAGCAGATGGTGGTTGAGCGGGTTGCCGACAGGTCTAAACACCTGAAGGGCAGTTTCGTGCACCAACTCCGTATGTGTGCACGAAGGACTGAGGCAGCGTCACTGGCGATGGCGGCGCGGACATCTGCGAGCGCAAACACCGAAAGGTTGGAGCGCGAGAACGCGGAATTGCGCTCGCAGATAGCGGCCCTCTCTACAAGGATGGAGCAGCTCACGGAGGAGCTCTCTGTCCTCCGCGGGACAGGCAGGGCAGAGGCCAGTGATGCCGCTTCGACACTGTCCCCGGGTATGGAGGACCTAACGCGCGCAATCATGGTCCAGGTGGGGACCATGATCAGCGCGCGGTTCGAGGCCATGGAGGAGAGGCTGCTCCCTGAGAAGAACATGCGGCCTCCACTTGCCGCGGATGCCAAGAGAGCACCCCTGACACCTCCCGGGCCATCTATTAGGCTGGAAGCCCCAGCCTCTCAGGCAACCGCGCCTGTGATCCAGGGGCGCAAGAAGAAGGGAAGGGGCGGCAGGAGGAATAAGAAGCGGATACCAGCCACTGCCACAGCGCTGCCGGCCGCCGCTCCCCTCCCAGCTGCTCCAGCTCCGAGAACGGTGCAGGTTCTGCCCCCTCAGGTGGCCTGGTCCACCGTGGTGGGTCGAAAGGCCCAACCTAGGGCTGGGCCGAGCACGGGGCCTCAACGGTCTCCTCCCGCGGTGTCCCAGCGGCCTGCGCCTGCATCAAGGCCCCCGCCGCCGCGCAAATCGGAGAGGGCACCGGCGCGGCCGCCAACTGTCGCAGCGATCACTGTGACGATCCCGGAGGGATCGGAGGTCACGTACGCTGCGGTGATGGCGGCTGCGAGGGAAAGGATAAAGCTCGCCGACCTTGGCATTCCGAGCCTTCGGAATCGGAAAGCCATAACCGGCGGGCTGATCCTAGAGGTCCCGGAACCGGACTCTGCCTCCAAGGCCGACGCGCTCGCGAGTCGCATGCGCGAGTCCCTCAAAGACTTGGGCGTGCGCATTGTACGCCCTGTCAAGATGGGGGACATGAGGGTGCTGGACCTTAATGAGGCCATCACCCCCGAGGACGTAGCGGCTGCAATCGCGGAGGCTGGAGGCTGCGCGGTGGCCGATGTAAAGGTGGGAGAGATTAAGCGCCCCTCGTGCTTGGCCTTGGGGACAGCGTGGGTCCGATGCCCACTCACCGCGGTGCGCAAACTGTTTGCAGTTGGGCGCATCCAGGTGGGGTGGGTATCCGTGAGGGTCGAGGCACTGGAGGCAAGGCCCCTGCAGTGCTTCCGGTGCCTCGAAATCGGTCACGTGCGTAGCACATGTCCGAGCAAGACGGACCGGAGCTCCATGTGCTACGCATGTGGCGAGGCGGACCACCGGGCGAGTCAGTGCACTCGCCCGCTGAAGTGCCTGCTCTGCGCGGACCTGGGCCGGCCCTCTGGCCACAGGATGGGGGGCAAGAAATGCTCCGCTCCTCGTGGCAAAAGGGGCCGTAAGCCGGGTCCCACGAAGCCGAGCGGCACGGGTCCGGCTCAGTCGGGGCTGACCCCGACTGAGGCGACAACCAGGGCCCCAACACGGACTTAAGGCCCCTACGAGCCTTACAGTGCAACCTCAACCACTGTCGCGCGGCGCAGGACTTGTTCCAGCAGTCCGTCGCGCAGTGGTCGGTTGCACTGGCGGTGGTGGCGGAGCCATATCGCGTCGTCCCAAACCATCCTCGCTGGTTTGGTGACGACATGGACTCCGTCGCCATATATTGGGGTGGCGGTAGCGGCGACCCTCCCTGCTCCCTCATTGAGAGGGGGCTGGGATACGTCGCCGTGAACTGGGGCCGAATAGTCGTTGTGGGCTGCTACGTCTCCCCCAACTGTACCCTCGCCGTCTACGAGGCGTACCTGGACGGGGTGGCCAACTGCATTCGCAGAAGTCTGCCTCGTCCCGTGCTCGTCCTGGGCGACTTCAACGCTCACTCTCGTGAGTGGGGGAGCGCCCGGGATGACCAAAAGGGGGAGACAGTGCTGGAATGGGCGGCGGCGCTGGACCTCCGGTTGCTGAACCGGGGGTCCGTCAGCACCTGCGTGCGCTGGCAGGGGGAGTCGATCGTGGATCTTTCGTGGGCGACTCCCCAGGCAGCGCGCATGGTGACGGGGTGGAGAGTGGCAGAGGAGATGGTCACATTATCCGACCATCGCTACATAGCGATGGATGTGGCCATCCGCCTTCCCCGCCCCGACAGCCGCCGCAGTAGCAGCCCGCCGCGACGATGGTCTCTCAAGCGGTTGGACAGAGATCGTCTCTGCGCCGCAGCCATCGTCGCGGCCTGGCCTGAGGGCCAAGAAGATGGGATCCTGCCCGATCCTGAAAGGGAAGCCGCCTGGTTCCGGGACACGATGACGTCCATATGTGACGCGTCGATGCCCCGGACCAGATCTGCCAAGCCCCGGGCCGTGTACTGGTGGTCGGAAAGCATCGCGGAGCTGCGCGAGATATGCCTCCGCGCCCGACGCCAGTACACGCGTGCCCGGAGAAGAAGGCGAGCCACAGCCGAAGAGTTGGGTGGAGCCTACGTGGCCTATCGAGGCGCCACGAAGGCGCTGCAGGCAGCCATTGCCAGCGCCAAGGCTCGGTCGTGGGATGAGCTCATCGGGGGACTGGAGAGGGATCCATGGGGCCGCCCGTACAGGATGGTACTGGGCAAATTGCGCCCGTGGGTCCCTCCGTTGACGGAAACTCTGGACCCGGCATTCGTGGAGAGGGTCGTCGACACCCTCTTCCCCAGGGTCCAGAGCAGTCCCGCCCCCCCTCCTTCGGAACCGATCATCTGGACCGAAGAGATGGGGGTGACGACCGATGAGCTGGACCGAGCCGTAAGGCGCCTCGGAGCCCGAAACACGGCGCCAGGCCCCGACGGAATTCCTGGTCGGGCCTGGGTGTTGGCTCTACCCAACGGGCTGGGGAATAGGCTGCGGCGGCTGTTTAACGACTGCCTACGCTGCGGCGTGTTCCCCTCAGGCTGGAAAGTGGCTGGGTTGGTTCTCCTCCATAAGGATGGAAGACCCGCAGATTCTTCCTCCGCGTATCGTCCTCTCTGCCTACTAGATGAGGCGGGTAAGCTGCTCGAAAGAGTGTTGGCGGACCGCCTCAGTACGCACCTGACGAGCGTCGGGCCGGACCTGTCGGAAGACCAGTTTGGCTTCCGACGCGCGCGGTCGACAGTGGACGCGATCATACGCGTCCGAACACTGTCGACGCAGGCTGTATCCCGGGGCGGAGTGGCGTTGGCTGTCAGCCTTGACATAGTCAACGCCTTCAATAGCCTGCCCTGGGACGCAATAAGGGGGGCCCTGGTGTACCACCGCGTGCCCCCCTACCTGCAGCGCGTGGTCTGTGCCTACTTGCGCGACAGGTGCGTGCAATATGTGGGCGGAGATGGACGAGTTCACCGGAGGGAGGTGTACTGCGGGGTCCCACAGGGATCGGTCCTAGGGCCACTCCTGTGGAACCTCGCGTACGATGCGGTCCTGCGGGTCGACCGCCCCGACGGCGTTAGCATCGTCTGCTATGCGGACGACACGCTGGTGCTAGCCGTCGGGGCCACTTTCGAGGAGACCAACCGGCTCGCCGAGCTTGGCGTGGCATGCGTCGTGGAGAAAATCCACGAGCTGGGCCTTCGGGTAGCGCCGGAAAAGACCGAGGCGCTGTGGTTCCACAAGATCCCGAGGGGAAGGGAACCACCCAGCTCGTCGGTTCGCGTAGGTGACGTGGATGTCCGGGTGGGACGGTACCTGAAGTACCTTGGTCTCACCCTGGACGGTCGCTGGGGCTTTGAGGAGCACTTCAGCCGCATGGTCCCCCGGATCAAGAGGGTAGCGGGTGCATTGCACAGACTGCTGCCCAATCTCGGGGGGCCGAGTGAAGGAGTCCGCCGCCTCTATGCGGGGGTCGTGCGATCCGTGGCTCTCTACGGAGCACCCGTCTGGTCTTCCAGATTGGGTGTTAGGCGCTGCAGAACTATGTACAATAGTATGCAGCGTCCTATGGCCATCCGGGTCGCACGAGGGTACCGGACCCTGTCTTTTGAGGCGGCCACTGTCCTGGCGCGGTTTCCGCCCCTGGACATCCTGGCGGAGATGGATGCTCGTATTTACGACCGTCTCCGCCGGGCGGACGGAACTGCGCCTCCAAATGCGGCTGAAGTGAGAAGGCAGGAGCACCGACACGCGCTCGTAACGTGGCGGGAGCGGCTCTGCGAGCCGCAGAACGCCCGCCAACGCGCTGTCGGTGCAATTTTGCCGAGCCTCGGGCCCTGGCTAAAGAGGAAGGACCACGTCACCTTCCGGCTGACGCAGGTACTCACCGGACACGGGTGTTTCGGTGAGTACCTGAATCGGATCGGTCGCGAACCGACGACGCAATGCCACCATTGCGGCAGTGACCGGGATTCCGCACAGCACACGCTGGAGCAGTGCCCAGCGTGGAGCTCGGAACGGCGAATCCTGGTCACCAGGATCGGGCAGGACCTCTCTCTGCCACGCGTAGTGACGGCTATGCTGGCAGACAGAGAGGCATGGAGGGCCGTAGTCTCCTTCTGCGAGACAGTAATGTCCCAGAAGGAGGCCTCCGAGCGGGATCGGGAGAGAGCCGATCCCTCTCGGAGACGACGGCGACGGCGGGGCGGAGGCAACGCACGCCCCGGACCGTCCACCCAATAGCCAGGGTCTAAGAATTTGGCTATGGTATCCCCTGCCTGTCGTAAGAGGCGACTAAAAGGGGGCCGGAGGGCCTGCTGGCGGTGGTCGGGGTGGGAGCTTTGACCACTGAGCCGCGGGCCCGGGAAGGTGGCAGCGCGACGTGGCTCGCGCTGCCTTGCACAGCGAGGTCTCCAGGGGCGGCGACACAGCTGCCCCGGGGATGTGCCCCGGCAAAGTGTGGGGGGACACCGGTGCGATCTATCAGAGTACCCGGAGTCCCCCCTGAGCACTGAGGATGGCCACCGGGGGGGTTTTAGTGAGGTAAAAATCCCACATACCCCGATCTGCCTCTCCCAGGGCGGTCGGGGACCTTTTGAAGGTTTCCCCCTCGTCAATAAAAAAAAAAAAAAAAAAAAGGTTAGGTTAGGTTAGGTTAGGTTAGGTTAGGTTAGGTTAGGTTAGGTTAGGTTAGGTTAGGTTAGGTTAGGTTAGGTTAGGTTAGGTTAGGTTAGGTTAGGTTAGGTTAGGTTAGGTTAGGTTAGGTTAGGTTAGGTTAGGTTAGGTTAGGTTAGGTTAGGTTAGGTTTTTTTTTTTTTTTTTTTTTTTTTTTTGACGCCCTGGAGGCGTCGCGATCGTCCCTCTGCCATAAGCAGAGTCCTTATGCATCTGCATGAGATTTATTGCCGTTTTATTGTTTTGTGTGGTTTTATGTGTGTGTGTATGTGTGTTTTTATTTCTTGTGCTTGTTTTTATGTGCTTTTTTTCTAATATGTCTTCTTCCTCTCTCTCACCATTTTCATTCATCCTTTTTCCACCCTCTCCTCATTCTTCCCTTCGAGTCTGCAGCAGCCGTCAACCCAAGGGGCCTTGGGTTTGGCTGCCCGCGCGAGCATTCGTTGCCAAATTGTTGGGCCATGCATCAACATGGCCCAGCCCTTTTATTTGCTCTGGACAGCCACGTACTTTTTGTCCGAGCCCCTCAGGTTGACGGGCGCTCCCGACTGTTTGGCTTCTGCCTGAGGGGTTTTGAGGCCTCTCGTCTGTCCTACTTTGCAGGCACTCACCAGCTCCGTCGGTTTGCACTGCGTTCCGGTAGGGCGGCCTGCCGTTTTGTTGCGTCGAACCACAGCGGTCCGAGGTTTTCTGCCAAAAGCTAGGCCGGTTTCCCATGAAACCGGCCACAGTTTCTTGTCCTTTTTTGCCGCTGTGGTTCGAGCGAACAGTGCCGCCTTTCCGGTCTGCAGTCCCGACGGTACTGTTGGACACCTGCAAGCTGAGCGCCCCAAGGGCGCCATGCTCACCAGCCTGTTTGTGATCGGCGTGACTCCACGTGGTGTCTCTAGGAGTACGCGATACTGGCCCGAGCCAACGAGTCCCACTTGCGCCGAACTGGACACTCCCGACTAAACGCGTTGTGGTCGGTTTTGTCCAGTTTGGCGCTGCTGCAATTGCAGCATCGCGGGACAACGTTGGCCAGCCAGTCCGCGCACTCGGACTTCATGTGGGCGCCCCCGCAGTGGCTACACGCGACGACTTTCTGCGTGCAGAAACGCCGTCCGTGCCCGTAGCCGAGGCAGCGCGAGCATTGGACAAGCGGCGAGTAGTCCGCCGCTTGGACCTTCTGTAGGTCTATGTGCACCGCGCCAGCCCCGGTTACTCTCGTCCATACTGCGGGGGACACCCTCATGACCACGTGGCCGGCGTGGGGGTTCCTAGCTTTCCGCCGAAAGCGGACCTCCAGCCGGACGTCTTCCTCGTCGAGGCCGTCAAACAGTTCCCTATTCTGGTTCCTCAGGGCGTTTGTAACGTCTTCGTCGCTGTTATACGACATCACGTCCCTGAGGACCAGAAGGGGGTCCTTGTTCTTGATATCCTCGACGAGGAGCCGATCACCTGCGCCTCTGAGGCGCTCCTTCACCTTTTCCCTATCCTCCTTGGAGGAGCATGCCACAATGATCTTTTGGTCCTTAGCCTTCCTTACCTTCTCGATCCTGACCCACCCGTCTTTGGCCTTTATGGCCTCGCGGAAGTGAGTCAGGACCTCCTCCCCAGTTTCCTGTGTGTCCCTGGAGCTGACCACGACCGAGTGCAGTGGGGCCCGAGTCGGGACCACAGGTTTCGGTCCTGCCGCCGCCACACTCGCGTACGTGGTCTTCTCCAGGGATGAGCCGTGTTGCTCCAATTTCCCTTTTAGCTCTTCCATTCTGGTGTTGTTTTCCCTAATTAATGTGGCATGCTCCTCCAATCGCTTCTCCAACTCTACTATCCCCCTCTCCCAGGGTTGCTCTTTCGGCAATTGCCTGCGAGGCTCTTGTTCCGTAGCGACAGCCTCCTCCTTCTCTTTCTCCTCCCTCCCATTCCCTTTTTCTTTGTCCATTTTGCTCCCGGCCTCCGCTTCCTTCACAAGCTGGTAGAGCCGCTCGAGGGCCTGGGTAACCGCTTCCTTAATGTCCGTCTTAAGGTTCCGTGAGTTACCCAGGTTCAGCTTTGCCTTGTTTAGGCAAGCTCGTGCCTCGGCGACTCTATCAGCCTGTGCCGGTTTCGGTTTCTTCGACGGGCACGGTTAGGTTAGGTTAGGTTAGGTTAGGTTAGGTTAGGTTAGGTTAGGTTAGGTTAGGTTAGGTTAGGTTAGGTTAGGTTAGGTTAGGTTAGGTTAGGTTAGGTTAGGTTAGGTTAGGTTAGGTTAGGTTAGGTTAGGTTAGGTTAGGTTAGGTTAGGTTAGGTTAGGTTAGGTTAGGTTAGGTTAGGTTAGGTTAGGTTAGGTTAGGTTAGGTTAGGTTAGGTTAGGTTAGGTTAGGTTAGGTTAGGTTAGGTTAGGTTTTTTTTTTTTTTTTTTTTTTTTTTTTTTTTTTTTTTTTTTTCCACGTTCTCTAACATAATTAGAGGTTTATTTGCTGTTTTGTCGTTACTACAATTTTTCACTACATTTACTATTATTTATTTTACATGTCATTATATCACAAGTTTTCTAACATTTCAAAGTTTTTACTATTAATAATTTTGCTTATGTTATAATTTTAAGTTGTCCAAATTTTGCTTCTACGTATTCTTTTATTTATTAAGTGTAGCGACTCTAGTCGCCACCCTTACGCTAAATTGCAGGAACTTCTCCCTGTTGCCTCGATCCCGCAACAATGTCCCGAGGTTTCCCCTCGTTATTTGGGAGCCCATCTCCATTTCTGCATCGAGACGCTCCTTCCCGAAGGCTGGGCACTCGGCGAGGATGTGTCCGACGGTTTGGCTCACGCCCGGCTCACAGAAGCACGATGGGTCCTCCTTACACTTGAATCTGTGCAAGTATTCGGAGAACCCGCCGTGCCCCGTGAGCACTTGCGTCAACACGCCCGCTGGGCGGAGCTGTCGGACAATCCTGTACGCCTCCACAGCGTCGGGAAGGAACGTCTTGGTGACCCCAGCCGTTGCGCCGGCTTTATATCTCCGGTTCCATTCGTCAAGCGAGTGCTTGCGCAGCTCTCGCTTGACGAATGAAACCGGGCACCTGTCATACTCCGGCCTCTTCTTCGAGTGCAGGGCAGCTTCCTTGGCCAGCTGGTCCGCGCGCTCGTTCCCCTCCAACCCCGCATGTGCTTTGATCCAGAACAGGGAGACTTCCCTGTTCTGGAGTGTAGTTTGGCGGATGTTCTGCCGGGCTTCCACAGCCAGGGGGTGGGGGGAACTCGCGTTGACCAGCGTCTCCAAGGCGGAACGCGAGTCGCTGAGGATCGCGCAGCGAGCCTCACCGCATCGGAGGATCAACCTCGTGGCATGGCATATGGCCAGGAGTTCCGCCTGGTAGACCGTGCAGTGCGATGGCAGCTTGAGTTTGAGGGCCCGAGTCTCGACCCCACTGCTCCTCAGAGACAGTGCGGCCCCGACCTTGCCCTCAATCTTGCTGCCATCGGTGTATACTTGGACCGCGTGATCGACGCGGTCCTGCACTTGTTGTTGGTCCACCAGGCACACGAACTCCAGGCACATATGGACTGCCGGATGCGGGGCTTCGGTGGGGGCAACTCTTCGCTCCACCTCCCGATCGCCTAGCACTGTCTGGGGAACTCCTCTCTTTGCCTCATACAGGGCGGCTGCCTCCTGTATCTTGAGGTCGAGAGGTAGTATCCCAGCCAGCACCAGTGCCGCGTTCAGGGAGACGGTGCGATAGGCCCCACACAACTTCTGCGCGAATCCTCGCTGGACTGCGTTCAGCTGCCTCTGCACTCCAAGTTTCTTGGTTGCCGACGACCAGGCGCTGGAGGCGTACGAGATCACTGGCTCCACCGTAGCCGTATAGATCATACGGGTGACCTCTGGGTGGAGTCCCCAGCTGATCTTGGCGGCTCGGGACAACTGCTTGTACACGTTCAACGCCCGCCGACAGATGTTTGCGGTGTGGGCGTTGAACGTGAGCTTTTTGTCGATGGTGAGCCCCAAGATCTTGATCTCGTCGGACACGCCAATGTCGACCCCTCCCATGCTCAGGAGTGGCGTGTCAAACTTCAGCTTCTTTGTGAGCAACATCGCTTTTGTTTTGTGCGGAGCAAACTTCAGCTTATTTTTGACACCCCACTCCCGGACATATTCGAGGGCGGCATTGGCACGTCGCTGGACCTCCAGCGCCGTGTCGTCAGCAAAGACGAGGACGACATCGTCGGCGAATGCCTGACAATAGTCGCCTCGCCTTTGGAGTCCTCTCAGTAATGGGTCGAGAAGAAGGTTCCAGAGGATGGGGCCGCCGATGGAGCCTTGTACGCATCCCTTGTGGGTGCTCTTGGCGTACTCCTCACCGGCGTACCTCACCCTCACGGTTCGGTCCGAAAGATAGCTGTCAATGACACGCCTAAGATTCACCGGACACTTTTCCTCAGCCAGACGGACTCGGATCGCAGGCCACCAGGCGCTATCGAAGGCTCCCTCTATGTCCAGCGACACCATGGTAACCAGCCTCTTGTCGGCTAGGTTACCACGGATGTGCTGCATAAGGTCATAGAGGGAGTCCTCGGTGCTCCTCTGGGGCATGAATCCGTACTGGCGAGTACTCATCCGGGGAATCAGGTGCCATTGCAGTCTTCGGACCACCATCTTCTCGAAGATCTTCCCCATTACTGAGAGAAGTCCAATGGGCCGGTGTGCTTTGGAGTCACGGTAGTCGTCCTTGCCAGGCTTCCGCAGGACGACCACCGTGGCTTCCTTCCAGGTGCGTGGGAAGCAGGACAATTCAAGGCATTTGTTGAACAGGGCAAGGTGAAGTTCGGGGTCTTTAGAGATGACCTGGCTGCAGATGTCGGCAGTGAATCCATCCGACCCGGGGGCCTTCTTCGGATCAAAGCTTTCCACCGCGGACTTCAGCTCGTGCAACGTAAATGGCGGGTCATGTTGTTCATCATGAGCCGAGCCATTTACGTGCTCGGCTGTTGTTCTGGTCCGACGGTGGTCCGCATTGTCCTCGCTCGCAAGGTCCTCCGGGTAGAAGGTCTCTGCCAACAATCTAGCGGACTCGGCCTGGGTCATCTCAATCCCGTCCTTCACTAGGGGTTGGTCCTCCTGCCTCGCGGCAGTTTTCCCCAACACCCTATATATGCCCTGCCACATGCCCTCTTTGTCCTGCTTCCCACAGAACTCCTTCCAGCTTGCAACCTGGGCGTCCCTGGCTGCAGCTTCGTATCTGCCCTTGGCCTCCAGGTACTCTCCGACGACTTTGGCCCTACGATCGGGCGCTGCACAACGGATCCTACGCTTTCTGGTGGCGACTTCTTTCTTCATCCTCACGAGCTCGGAGGACCACCACGGCATGGTCAGCTTTTCGTTGACCTTCTTTTTGGGGATGCATTGACCACAAGACTCTGTTATTAGGCCTAAATATATTCCTAAAGTATGTTCCAAATTATTGATGTTTCTAATTTCTAAAATTTTCTCTGTATTAATTCCGCGCTGTTGCTTTAACTGGGCCAGTTCCTGGTGGAACCGGTCCCAGTCAGCTTTTTTGGTGTTGTAGAGTCTTGTGGTCCTTTGTATATGCATCCCCTTTGACCTTTTCAGGTTTAACCTGAAAGTTATGCCGTTGTGGTCCGAGCTCGTGAGGCTTTCGTCTACCCTCCAGTCGTCCACCAGATCGAGTAGGTCCGTCGTGCAGGCCGTCACGTCGACGCAGCTGGTAAAGCGTCGCCCACCCCGCACAGTGTCATACGTCGGGGTGTCGCTGTCGTTTAGTACCTGGAAGCCAAGGTCCGCAAGAGCGCCTGCGAAGTCTTCCCCCCTGTGGTCGACTCGTCCGCTACCCCACCAGTTGCTTTTTGCATTCGCATCTCCTCCTATCAGGATGAATCCAGGCCCGAGCTGGTTGACGATTTCGTCAAGGTGCTCCAGGTATGGCCCTATGGGCTGGTCTGGCTCGAAGTAGTAGGAGACTACTGAGATCTCCCAGGCACTGGTACGGATCCTCACCACCACGATGTTGTTGGTGGTGAGTTTTGGGCACTGTATGACGTCCAAGTCATGGTTGAGGACGGCAATTGCCGCCTTCACAGTGCCCTCCCCGTTACCAGTGTTCTGGAAGATCCTAGCTCCCCTGTGACTCCTCATACTTCGAGCTCCACCCACATAGGGCTCCTGGAGCAACGCGACGTCCAGCTTTCTGGCGTCCATCTCCAGCAGAAGCTCGCTCGTAGCGAGATTCTTCCGCTGGAGGTTGGCCTGGACCATCCTGATCGGCTTGCTACTGGTGGGGTCCACCGTGGTGCCCTTAGCAATACGCTACACTGGCTCTAGCCAATGCATCCCACTTGCGCCTCACTGGACACTCCGAGCTGAAAGCGTTATGCTCGGTCTGGTCCAGCTTGGCGCTGCTGCAGTTGCAGCATCGCGGGGCTGCATTGGAGAGCCAGTCAGCGCATTGGGACTTCGTGTGGGCGCCCCCGCAATGGCTACACTTGACGACGGTCTCTTTGCAGAGCCGCCGTCCGTGCCCGTAGCCGAGGCACATGGAGCACTGCACGAGCGGAGAGTAGTCCTCCGCTTTGACCTTTTGCAGGTCGACGTGCAGCGCCCCGGCCTCGACTACTCTCGACCATATGGCGGGGGACACCCGCATAACCACGTGTCCGGCATGGGGGTTCCGCGCTTTCCTACGAAAGCGGACCTCCAGCCGGACGTCCTCCTTTTTGAGGCCCTCGAACAGGTCCCGGTTCTGACTCTGAAGGGCGTTTATGACGTCATCGTCGCTGTTGTACGACAGCACGTCCTTCAGGATCAGAAGCGGGTCCTTGTTCCGGACCTCCTCCACGACGAGTCGACCACTCGCTCCTTTTTGCAGGCGCTCTTTTACTTTCTCCCGTTCCTCGAGGCTGCCGCAGCCCACAATGACCTTTCGGTCCTTGGCCTTCCTGACCCGATCCACCTTCACCCAGCCATCCTTGGCGTTGATGGCTTGGCGGATCTGGGTCAGGACCTCATCTCCTGTCTCTTTCTCGTTCGTGGAGGTGACCACTACCGAGTGCAGCGCGGCTGAGGTCGGGACTCCCTTCTGGGGTCCTGCCGCCGCTACACTCGCATAGCTGGCCCTCTCCACGGACGAGGCAGAGACTCGCTCCATCAGGGAATGCAGCTTCTCCATCCTCTCGCTGCTTTCCCTGATGAGCCTCCCATGCTCCTCCAATTTTTTGGCCAGGTCCACTTCTTCCTTTGCCTTTTCCTTTACTTGTGGCTGCGGCGCCTCTTCTTCCCCAAACCTCGTCTTACTCACAGCCTTCCCTTTTCCTTTGTCCCTTTCCCTCTCACTCTCCGCCTCCTTGACGAGCTGGTAGAGCCGCTCGATGGCCTGGGTAACCGCTTCCTTAATGTCTGTCTTAAGGTTCCGCGAGTTACCCAGGTTTAGCTTTGCTTTAGTTAGGCAAGCTTTAGCCTCGGCGACTCTACCAGCGTAAACCGGCTTCTCCGTCGGGCTCCCGAAAGCCTGCGTCGACGCACTTCCGCCCGGTGCCATCTTCGTTTTCGGTTTCGGTGGGCCCGCCGGAGCTGCCGGTTCAAGGGCGAGGGTAAGGGATTTCTTCGCGGCGATAACCGCGAAGGTTGTGTTGAGTGGTTTGGGGGTTTTTTTAGCCGGCACCGGAGCTGGAGCAACATCTGTCGGGGCCGACGTTCCGGCTTCCCATTCTCCGATGCTACGGCGCACTGATGAGACGGGGGGGGGGGCAACCATTTCGGGGGGTGTTGTGGGGTTGTCCTTGTTGGACGATGGTTTGGCGGGAGTGCGAAACATTTTTATATTATGTCGAGAACGCAGAGTATAAATACGATAAAATCAATAAAAGAAGGTTTGTAAAAGTTTTAAAAGATACAATAAATACAATAATTAATCAATAAAATGACGGTCACTAGATTAGTAATAATAAAAGTCAATAAAAGTCAAATAAATACAGTTAAAAAGGAGCCCAAAAAGACTCCTGTCGGTTAAAATTAAAATTAATAAATTATCACTAAAATTTGTCAAAAGACACGACACACAATAAATTAAAACACAATAACACAATAATCAATGAAAAGTTTGTAGAAGTTGTATATAAAGAGTACTTGATTAGAATGTAAATAATCTAGTCAAATTGTCAACAATAGTCAAATAAAAGTCAAATAAAATATAAAAAGTCAAAATAAAATATGCAATTATAGCCCAATAGGGTCTATCAAAGTCCTAAGAAGGAGCCTTGTCAATAAAATGAAATAAAAATAAAACTTAGTCTAAGAGAGGAGTCCAATAAAACGCCTCGTCAATAAATTATAAATAGAAACACAAATGGAAATTTTTTTTTTTTTTTTTTTTTTTTTTTTTTTTTTTTTTTTTTTTTTTTTTTTTGTATTAATGTATATCTGGCGGGACTGGGCTTTGTATGTAGATGGTTGTTTTTTTTTTTTTTTTTTTTTTTTTTTATTCAATTTTGCCTGTCACTGATATCACGACAATCTAATTGCACAGCGTTTTGTGAAATAAATTTTTGAAAATTGTACAGGGAAGGTTAGGTTAGGTTAGGTTAGGTTAGGTTAGGTTAGGTTAGGTTAGGTTAGGTTAGGTTAGGTTAGGTTAGGTTAGGTTAGGTTAGGTTAGGTTAGGTTAGGTTAGGTTAGGTTAGGTTAGGTTAGGTTAGGTTAGGTTAGGTTAGGTTAGGTTAGGTTAGGTTAGGTTAGGTTAGGTTAGGTTAGGTTAGGTTAGGTTAGGTTAGGTTAGGTTAGGTTAGGTTAGGTTAGGTTAGGTTAGGTTAGGTTAGGTTAGGTTAGGTTAGGTTAGGTTAGGTTAGGTTAGGTTAGGTTAGGTTAGGTTAGGTTAGGTTAGGTTAGGTTAGGTTAGGTTAGGTTAGGTTAGGTTAGGTTAGGTTAGGTTAGGTTAGGTTAGGTTAGGTTAGGTTAGGTTAGGTTAGGTTAGGTTAGGTTAGGTTAGGTTAGGTTAGGTTAGGTTAGGTTAGGTTAGGTTAGGTTAGGTTAGGTTAGGTTAGGTTAGGTTAGGTTAGGTTAGGTTAGGTTAGGTTAGGTTAGGTTAGGTTAGGTTAGGTTAGGTTAGGTTAGGTTAGGTTAGGTTAGGTTAGGTTAGGTTAGGTTAGGTTAGGTTAGGTTAGGTTAGGTTAGGTTAGGTTAGGTTAGGTTAGGTTAGGTTAGGTTAGGTTAGGTTAGGTTAGGTTAGGTTAGGTTAGGTTAGGTTAGGTTAGGTTAGGTTAGGTTAGGTTAGGTTAGGTTAGGTTAGGTTAGGTTAGGTTAGGTTAGGTTAGGTTAGGTTAGGTTAGGTTAGGTTAGGTTAGGTTAGGTTAGGTTAGGTTAGGTTAGGTTAGGTTAGGTTAGGTTAGGTTAGGTTAGGTTAGGTTAGGTTAGGTTAGGTTAGGTTAGGTTAGGTTAGGTTAGGTTAGGTTAGGTTAGGTTAGGTTAGGTTAGGTTAGGTTAGGTTAGGTTAGGTTAGGTTAGGTTAGGTTAGGTTAGGTTAGGTTAGGTTAGGTTAGGTTAGGTTAGGTTAGGTTAGGTTAGGTTAGGTTAGGTTAGGTTAGGTTAGGTTAGGTTAGGTTAGGTTAGGTTAGGTTAGGTTAGGTTAGGTTAGGTTAGGTTAGGTTAGGTTAGGTTAGGTTAGGTTAGGTTAGGTTAGGTTAGGTTAGGTTAGGTTAGGTTAGGTTAGGTTAGGTTAGGTTAGGTTAGGTTAGGTTAGGTTAGGTTAGGTTAGGTTAGGTTAGGTTAGGTTAGGTTAGGTTAGGTTAGGTTAGGTTAGGTTAGGTTAGGTTAGGTTAGGTTAGGTTAGGTTAGGTTAGGTTAGGTTAGGTTAGGTTAGGTTAGGTTAGGTTAGGTTAGGTTAGGTTAGGTTAGGTTAGGTTAGGTTAGGTTAGGTTAGGTTAGGTTAGGTTAGGTTAGGTTAGGTTAGGTTAGGTTAGGTTAGGTTAGGTTAGGTTAGGTTAGGTTAGGTTAGGTTAGGTTAGGTTAGGTTAGGTTAGGTTAGGTTAGGTTAGGTTAGGTTAGGTTAGGTTAGGTTAGGTTAGGTTAGGTTAGGTTAGGTTAGGTTAGGTTAGGTTAGGTTAGGTTAGGTTAGGTTAGGTTAGGTTAGGTTAGGTTAGGTTAGGTTAGGTTAGGTTAGGTTAGGTTAGGTTAGGTTAGGTTAGGTTAGGTTAGGTTAGGTTAGGTTAGGTTAGGTTAGGTTAGGTTAGGTTAGGTTAGGTTAGGTTAGGTTAGGTTAGGTTAGGTTAGGTTAGGTTAGGTTAGGTTAGGTTAGGTTAGGTTAGGTTAGGTTAGGTTAGGTTAGGTTAGGTTAGGTTAGGTTAGGTTAGGTTAGGTTAGGTTAGGTTAGGTTAGGTTAGGTTAGGTTAGGTTAGGTTAGGTTAGGTTAGGTTAGGTTAGGTTAGGTTAGGTTAGGTTAGGTTAGGTTAGGTTAGGTTAGGTTAGGTTAGGTTAGGTTAGGTTAGGTTAGGTTAGGTTAGGTTAGGTTAGGTTAGGTTAGGTTAGGTTAGGTTAGGTTAGGTTAGGTTAGGTTAGGTTAGGTTAGGTTAGGTTAGGTTAGGTTAGGTTAGGTTAGGTTAGGTTAGGTTAGGTTAGGTTAGGTTAGGTTAGGTTAGGTTAGGTTAGGTTAGGTTAGGTTAGGTTAGGTTAGGTTAGGTTAGGTTAGGTTAGGTTAGGTTAGGTTAGGTTAGGTTAGGTTAGGTTAGGTTAGGTTAGGTTAGGTTAGGTTAGGTTAGGTTAGGTTAGGTTAGGTTAGGTTAGGTTAGGTTAGGTTAGGTTAGGTTAGGTTAGGTTAGGTTAGGTTAGGTTAGGTTAGGTTAGGTTAGGTTAGGTTAGGTTAGGTTAGGTTAGGTTAGGTTAGGTTAGGTTAGGTTAGGTTAGGTTAGGTTAGGTTAGGTTAGGTTAGGTTAGGTTAGGTTAGGTTAGGTTAGGTTAGGTTAGGTTAGGTTAGGTTAGGTTAGGTTAGGTTAGGTTAGGTTAGGTTAGGTTAGGTTAGGTTAGGTTAGGTTAGGTTAGGTTAGGTTAGGTTAGGTTAGGTTAGGTTAGGTTAGGTTAGGTTAGGTTAGGTTAGGTTAGGTTAGGTTAGGTTAGGTTAGGTTAGGTTAGGTTAGGTTAGGTTAGGTTAGGTTAGGTTAGGTTAGGTTAGGTTAGGTTAGGTTAGGTTAGGTTAGGTTAGGTTAGGTTAGGTTAGGTTAGGTTAGGTTAGGTTAGGTTAGGTTAGGTTAGGTTAGGTTAGGTTAGGTTAGGTTAGGTTAGGTTAGGTTAGGTTAGGTTAGGTTAGGTTAGGTTAGGTTAGGTTAGGTTAGGTTAGGTTAGGTTAGGTTAGGTTAGGTTAGGTTAGGTTAGGTTAGGTTAGGTTAGGTTAGGTTAGGTTAGGTTAGGTTAGGTTAGGTTAGGTTAGGTTAGGTTAGGTTAGGTTAGGTTAGGTTAGGTTAGGTTAGGTTAGGTTAGGTTAGGTTAGGTTAGGTTAGGTTAGGTTAGGTTAGGTTAGGTTAGGTTAGGTTAGGTTAGGTTAGGTTAGGTTAGGTTAGGTTAGGTTAGGTTAGGTTAGGTTAGGTTAGGTTAGGTTAGGTTAGGTTAGGTTAGGTTAGGTTAGGTTAGGTTAGGTTAGGTTAGGTTAGGTTAGGTTAGGTTAGGTTAGGTTAGGTTAGGTTAGGTTAGGTTAGGTTAGGTTAGGTTAGGTTAGGTTAGGTTAGGTTAGGTTAGGTTAGGTTAGGTTAGGTTAGGTTAGGTTAGGTTAGGTTAGGTTAGGTTAGGTTAGGTTAGGTTAGGTTAGGTTAGGTTAGGTTAGGTTAGGTTAGGTTAGGTTAGGTTAGGTTAGGTTAGGTTAGGTTAGGTTAGGTTAGGTTAGGTTAGGTTAGGTTAGGTTAGGTTAGGTTAGGTTAGGTTAGGTTAGGTTAGGTTAGGTTAGGTTAGGTTAGGTTAGGTTAGGTTAGGTTAGGTTAGGTTAGGTTAGGTTAGGTTAGGTTAGGTTAGGTTAGGTTAGGTTAGGTTAGGTTAGGTTAGGTTAGGTTAGGTTAGGTTAGGTTAGGTTAGGTTAGGTTAGGTTAGGTTAGGTTAGGTTAGGTTAGGTTAGGTTAGGTTAGGTTAGGTTAGGTTAGGTTAGGTTAGGTTAGGTTAGGTTAGGTTAGGTTAGGTTAGGTTAGGTTAGGTTAGGTTAGGTTAGGTTAGGTTAGGTTAGGTTAGGTTAGGTTAGGTTAGGTTAGGTTAGGTTAGGTTAGGTTAGGTTAGGTTAGGTTAGGTTAGGTTAGGTTAGGTTAGGTTAGGTTAGGTTAGGTTAGGTTAGGTTAGGTTAGGTTAGGTTAGGTTAGGTTAGGTTAGGTTAGGTTAGGTTAGGTTAGGTTAGGTTAGGTTAGGTTAGGTTAGGTTAGGTTAGGTTAGGTTAGGTTAGGTTAGGTTAGGTTAGGTTAGGTTAGGTTAGGTTAGGTTAGGTTAGGTTAGGTTAGGTTAGGTTAGGTTAGGTTAGGTTAGGTTAGGTTAGGTTAGGTTAGGTTAGGTTAGGTTAGGTTAGGTTAGGTTAGGTTAGGTTAGGTTAGGTTAGGTTAGGTTAGGTTAGGTTAGGTTAGGTTAGGTTAGGTTAGGTTAGGTTAGGTTAGGTTAGGTTAGGTTAGGTTAGGTTAGGTTAGGTTAGGTTAGGTTAGGTTAGGTTAGGTTAGGTTAGGTTAGGTTAGGTTAGGTTAGGTTAGGTTAGGTTAGGTTAGGTTAGGTTAGGTTAGGTTAGGTTAGGTTAGGTTAGGTTAGGTTAGGTTAGGTTAGGTTAGGTTAGGTTAGGTTAGGTTAGGTTAGGTTAGGTTAGGTTAGGTTAGGTTAGGTTAGGTTAGGTTAGGTTAGGTTAGGTTAGGTTAGGTTAGGTTAGGTTAGGTTAGGTTAGGTTAGGTTAGGTTAGGTTAGGTTAGGTTAGGTTAGGTTAGGTTAGGTTAGGTTAGGTTAGGTTAGGTTAGGTTAGGTTAGGTTAGGTTAGGTTAGGTTAGGTTAGGTTAGGTTAGGTTAGGTTAGGTTAGGTTAGGTTAGGTTAGGTTAGGTTAGGTTAGGTTAGGTTAGGTTAGGTTAGGTTAGGTTAGGTTAGGTTAGGTTAGGTTAGGTTAGGTTAGGTTAGGTTAGGTTAGGTTAGGTTAGGTTAGGTTAGGTTAGGTTAGGTTAGGTTAGGTTAGGTTAGGTTAGGTTAGGTTAGGTTAGGTTAGGTTAGGTTAGGTTAGGTTAGGTTAGGTTAGGTTAGGTTAGGTTAGGTTAGGTTAGGTTAGGTTAGGTTAGGTTAGGTTAGGTTAGGTTAGGTTAGGTTAGGTTAGGTTAGGTTAGGTTAGGTTAGGTTAGGTTAGGTTAGGTTAGGTTAGGTTAGGTTAGGTTAGGTTAGGTTAGGTTAGGTTAGGTTAGGTTAGGTTAGGTTAGGTTAGGTTAGGTTAGGTTAGGTTAGGTTAGGTTAGGTTAGGTTAGGTTAGGTTAGGTTAGGTTAGGTTAGGTTAGGTTAGGTTAGGTTAGGTTAGGTTAGGTTAGGTTAGGTTAGGTTAGGTTAGGTTAGGTTAGGTTAGGTTAGGTTAGGTTAGGTTAGGTTAGGTTAGGTTAGGTTAGGTTAGGTTAGGTTAGGTTAGGTTAGGTTAGGTTAGGTTAGGTTAGGTTAGGTTAGGTTAGGTTAGGTTAGGTTAGGTTAGGTTAGGTTAGGTTAGGTTAGGTTAGGTTAGGTTAGGTTAGGTTAGGTTAGGTTAGGTTAGGTTAGGTTAGGTTAGGTTAGGTTAGGTTAGGTTAGGTTAGGTTAGGTTAGGTTAGGTTAGGTTAGGTTAGGTTAGGTTAGGTTAGGTTAGGTTAGGTTAGGTTAGGTTAGGTTAGGTTAGGTTAGGTTAGGTTAGGTTAGGTTAGGTTAGGTTAGGTTAGGTTAGGTTAGGTTAGGTTAGGTTAGGTTAGGTTAGGTTAGGTTAGGTTAGGTTAGGTTAGGTTAGGTTAGGTTAGGTTAGGTTAGGTTAGGTTAGGTTAGGTTAGGTTAGGTTAGGTTAGGTTAGGTTAGGTTAGGTTAGGTTAGGTTAGGTTAGGTTAGGTTAGGTTAGGTTAGGTTAGGTTAGGTTAGGTTAGGTTAGGTTAGGTTAGGTTAGGTTAGGTTAGGTTAGGTTAGGTTAGGTTAGGTTAGGTTAGGTTAGGTTAGGTTAGGTTAGGTTAGGTTAGGTTAGGTTAGGTTAGGTTAGGTTAGGTTAGGTTAGGTTAGGTTAGGTTAGGTTAGGTTAGGTTAGGTTAGGTTAGGTTAGGTTAGGTTAGGTTAGGTTAGGTTAGGTTAGGTTAGGTTAGGTTAGGTTAGGTTAGGTTAGGTTAGGTTAGGTTAGGTTAGGTTAGGTTAGGTTAGGTTAGGTTAGGTTATAGGTTAGGTTAGGTTAGGTTAGGTTAGGTTAGGTTAGGTTAGGTTAGGTTAGGTTAGGTTAGGTTAGGTTAGGTTAGGTTAGGTTAGGTTAGGTTAGGTTAGGTTAGGTTAGGTTAGGTTAGGTTAGGTTAGGTTAGGTTAGGTTAGGTTAGGTTAGGTT